>CM055312.2:36983701-39818701 GCA_029255685.2 Silene conica | reverse complement strand
TCGACCGACCACAGCACAGACCCAGAAGTTTCCGCGAAGCCCATTAAAGTGTTTAGGTCATTGGGAAACTCTTTATTTACATCTATTTAAGCCGAATTTCGTGATTAGGGTTATTCATTCAGCTTTACCTATCAAATCTCACATCTAGTTTTAGTTTTAATCTTTCCATAATCATCAAACACTTTTCTTTAGTTTTATACATTGTTCATCATCAATCATTCAAGCATTCAATAAAGTTTGTTCCTTTCCTTCCTTAATCCATTGTTTCCGGCAATTCCTTTCTTAATTTCAGTTTTAATATTGTTCTTATTTTAGAATCATTAGTATCCGGTTTAATTTAGAATCCCAAGCCTTTATTATTATTGCATGTTTAGATTGATGTTCTTTATAACTTCCATGTTTATTCCTATTTTTATTATTGTTCCAGTAATTATGAGTAGCTAAATTTCATATGTTAGGATGTAGGGGATGAATATGCATAGGTAACGTAAATTCCGAGACCGACCTGTAGCAGAGCCGTTGTCGGCCGACTCAATTAATGGGTCGGTCGACCAAGGCGGTGGTCGGCCGACTGGAATAGCCGGTCGGTCGACCCACTCGCGTATGAATTCTGTTTCGTCTTTCTTTGTTGACTATAATACCCTACAATGACACTGAAAGGAGACTTGTAGGATGTTAGTAATGACCTACCCAAGATTGAGAGATACGGGAAGGGCATTGGTTTACACCTTAAGACGGCTAGGTTACTTAAGACTGAAAGGTATGTGACCTAGGATTTAGGAATCACCCTTATTGTTGACACCCAATAATTGTGAGACCTAGGAACTAATAGCATAGGCCGAAAGGAGCTATTAGGTACCATAGACCGAAAGGATATGTTACACCCCTTACGCGACTACAATACATGTTGACTTAGGATTTATATTACCTTAGCTATTTATTACCCGATCATCCTAGCATCTCTTTTACTATTGTTTTATTATCATCTTTATTTACTTGCTTTATTTTTATCTCTGTTTCTATACTTAGCAATAACCAATCAAAACCCAAAATTGTTACCTTAAAACATTAACACCAAACAATAAACATTCCCCCACCTCCTTGTGGTTCGACCCTGACTTTCACTATCTATTGTTAAAGTTAGGAATTATAAATTTTATCTTTGATACCCTCAACGACGGGCATCAGTTTGTAATAGAGTATATGGTAGTGTACCCATCAAAATCGGGGAAGCAATTTTCAATTGTGACCTCATAGAATTTCCACTGGGGGGCTTTGAGGTGATTCTGGGGATGGACTGGCTAGGGAAGTACCGAGCTTTCATCGACTGTCATCAAAAGAAGATTTCCTTGAAGGGACCTAAGGGAGTGAGGGTGTCTTACAAGGGATATCAAGTCAAACCAAAAATCAAATTCATTTCTGTCAATACCCTGAAGTCTAGCTTGAGGAAAGGAGAGAGCCTGATCTTGTGCCAAATGTGGAATTGTGAGGCTGAGACTCCAAAGACTAGTGAGATACCTGTAGTACGGGAGTTTGAGGGAGTATTCAGAGACGACGTTCCAGGGTTGCCGCCAAGGAGGGAAGTGGAATTTTCCATTGACCTAAAACCAGGGGCGGGACCAATATCTAAATCACCGTACCGAATGGGACCGAAGGAGATGGAGGAGTTGAAGAAGCAGTTGGATGAACTAGCTGAGAAAGGTTTCATTCGACCCAGTGTGTCGCCCTGGGGAGCACCCGTTTTGTTTGTGAAGAAGAAGGTTGGTAGTTTGAGACTATGTGTTGACTACCGAGAGCTGAACAACGTGACCATCAAGAACCGTTATCCTTTGCCGAGAATTGACGACTTGTTCGATCAGTTAAGTGGAGCTGGGGTTTTCTCCAAGATTGATTTGAGATCCGGGTATCATCAGTTGAGAATAAAGGATGAGGATATTCCAAAGACCGCTTTCTGAACGAGGTACGGCCACTATGAATTTGTGGTTATGCCATTTGATTGACTAATGCTCCAGCTGTGTTCATGGACTTGATGAATCGAGTCTTCAGCCCATATCTGGACAAGTTTGTGGTGGTATTCATAGATGATATCCTGGTATACTCCAAAAATGCAGAAGAGCACGAGGATCATTTGAGGAGAGTACTTCAGACCTTGGAAGAACATAAACTCAATGCTAAGTTGAGTAAGTGTGAGTTCTGGTTGGAGAGAGTGGCGTTTTTGGGGCATGTGATTTCAAAGGAGGGAGTGTCTGTCGACCCTAGTAAGATTGAGGCGGTGACTAGGTGGCAGAGTCCGAAGAATGTGAGCGAGATCCGAAGCTTCCTGGGATTGGTTGGATATTATCGGAGATTTGTCAAAGATTTTTCCAAGATAGCGAAGCCGTTGACGTCGTTAATGAGGAAAGAGAACCGTTTTGTCTGGGATGAGAGTTGTGAGAAGGCATTCCTAACCCTTAAGGAACGCCTGACAACGGCTCCTATCCTTGCTTTGCCAGTTGGGAGTGATAACTTCGAAGTTTATACTGACGCTACGAAGCATGGATTGGGATTTGTACTAATGCAGAATGGAAGAGTGATCGCGTATGCTTCTCGCCAGTTGAAGACCTATGAAGAAAATTATCCAACTCATGATTTGGAATTGGGCGCAGTCGTATTCGCACTTAAATTGTGGCGCCATTACCTTTATGGAGCTACTTTTAAGGTGTTTTCTGATCATAAGAGCCTGAAGTATATCTACACCCAGAGAGAGTTGAACATGCGATAGAGGAGGTGGATAGAGTTAATTGGAGATTATGATATGCAGATTGTCTACCACGAAGGCAAGGCAAATGTGGTAGCTGACGCCCTAAGTAGGAAATCTGTCCATGCTTTGGGTTGTGCCAGATCGAGAGTGAGGTTGCATGGTGAACTAAGGGAGATGGGAATATTCATGATCCGGAAAGGGGATGCTCTTAGTGACTTGACAGTGGAGCCTGAGTTGTATGGTGAGATTCGGGAGTTGCTAGGTAATGATGCGAGAATCCAGAAGTGGCGCAGGATGGTGGAGAGTGAGGATGGAGAGCCTGCATCCAAGTTCAGTATTCATACTGATGGTAGTTTGAGGTTCAGTGGGCGATGGTGTGTTCCGGATGTGGAGGAGCTAAAGAAGAAGATCCTGACGGAAGCTCATGCTACTCCATATTCCGTTCACCCAGGGGGTGATAAGTTGTATAAAGATCTTAAGAAGACGTTCTGGTGGCCTAACATGAAGAAGGAAGTCGCAGATTTTGTGTCGAGGTGTTTGACTTGTCAGAGAGTGAAAGGGGAGCATAAGAGACCTCAGGGGAAAGTCCAGCCGTTGGATGTGCTAGAGTGGAAGTGGGAGAACATTTCGATGGATTTTATCGTGGGGTTGCCTCGGACACAGAGGGGCAACAACATGATTTGGGTGATTGTGGATCGTTTGACTAAGTCAGCTCACTTCATTCCAATGAAAGATACTTGGAGTAAAGCCGAGTTTGCTAAGTCATATGTTCAGAATGTGGTCAAATTGCATGGCGTACCCAAGGATATTGTTTCAGATCGGGACTCGAGGTTTATCTCCAGATTTTGGCAGGAGTTGCAAGCTGCTTTGGGTACCCAGTTGAAGATGAGTACAGCTTTTCATCCGGCTACTGACGGTCAGACTGAGAGGACCATTCAGACTCTTGAGGATATGTTGAGAGCGTGCGTACTTGAGTTCGGAGGATCTTGGGAGGACCGACTGGGGTTGATAGAGTTTTCGTATAACAACAACTATCATGCCAGTATAGGGATGGCTCCTTTCGAGGCTCTATACGGGAGGAAGTGTCGGAGCCCTGTGTGTTGGGATGGTCGAGCTGATGTTGTGACCTTAGGGCCCGATATGATCCAGGAGATGGTGGAGCAGGTTCAGATTATTCGACAGAGGATGAGGGCCGCTCAGGATAGACATAAGAGCTATGCCGATCTGAAGAGGAGCGATATTTCATTCGAGGCCGGAGAGAAATTACTACTGAAAGTATCTCCGATGAAAGGCGTGATGAGGTTTGGGAAGCGTGGCAAATTGAGCCAGAAGTTTATTGAACTGTTTGAGATTTTGGACAGAGTTGGGGAGGTGGCATACCGATTAGCTTTACCTCCAGCTCTATCCAAGGTCCACAACGTGTTCCATGTTTCGCAGTTGAGGAAGTATCTAAGTGATCTATCACATGTACTTCCACACGAGGTGATTAAGGTAGATGAGCAGTTGGCATACATTGAGACTCCGAAAGAGATTTTGGACAGGAAGGTACGAAAGACTCGCAATGGGGAGACATCCTTGGTGAAAGTCCTGTGGACCAACCATAATCAGGAAGAGGCTACATGGGAGCCTGAGGCGTCCATGAAAGAACGCTATCCGCATCTATTCGATTGAGGTAAGTTACGCGGACGTAACTTTTCTTTAAGGGGGGTGGAATGTAACGTTCTGTGAATTAAGTAAGTTTTTGTGAAAGTTTTGTTCCAAGTTTATTTGAGTTGAGTTTGTTGGTCACCTGAGTGTGGTTGAACTTCGGGACGAAGTTCATTTTAAGGGGGGAAGACTGTAATACCTCGGAAATTTAGACTCGATAATTAATTTTATCTTGGTGTCGATAGTTACTTTACGTTTACATAACCATGCGTAAGTTAGCAAAATAACTACAATAGCTATACATTGTTTAAGAGGGATGTTATGTCTCTAGAAGGGATCGATCCCTGGACCTGTAGCATGTCGAGTGGGCCTCGTAACTCGTGCACTTATCCAGCCCACGACATACTTGAGAAAACACAACACCACAATCTTTTTTAAAGCAACCCTCCTGCCGTCATTTGCATTGCTCTTCTATACCTAAACCTAGCTTTCCAGATCTCATACAAACATACATCCTACAGCCGTCATAGCAAGGAGTTCGTAGGAGGTCTTCACGGTGGTCATAGGACAGTGTAGGGGTGGTCGAATCTGGTCAGAAATAGGTATGTCACCACACGTTACTAATCTCAGTTCTGGTTTTGTGGTTTTCGTCACATAATTAGTGGTTTATAACACGGCTTACCTTCCTTGTTTTTGCATAAATTCATAGTATGTCATGTAATAAGCGCATGTAATCTATTAGGTGGTGGTCGTTGATTGCTAAAGACCGTCGTGGGAGGTGGTTTATGGTGTCAGTAGAGGGATTTCATTCTAGTCTACGTATGTTGTAAAGCATTTGCTGTATGGTTTGTGTCGTGGTCTGGGTATCTCTGTGTATGGGTCTCTGCGTGGGAATACAGGTGGTAATGGGGTAAAGTCGGTAAAGGTAGTCACGGTGGTTGCAGGCGGCTGGTCACGGTGGTAGAAGGGTTTAAGGAGGTGGTCAGGGAGGCGTCTGTGACTCTGTTTTATTTCTGGGTTTTTGTGGTCTGTTTTACAGTTGCGGGTACAGGGGTTTTGGGCGGTGTTTATATCGTAGACTCGAGGGAGGTCAGTACGATATTGTCACCAAGTCGTGAGTCTGGAGCCCGGGGATGGTGGTGGTGCACGAGGCTGGTGTCGCTGGTGGCTGGGTTAGCTTCGATGGAGGGGTGTATTGACACGGTCAGGGGTTGCGGGTGAGGAACCAGGCCTGAACTGGGCTCTGGTTCGGCTCACCGGTGGCTGTCGAGAGGGTGGTTGGTGGTTGAGGTGGTAGCCGGTGGTTCTAGGTGCGGGTGCTGGTGGTTGTTGGGGGCAGTACGTGGGTCGCGTGGTGGTTGTAGGGGTGGTTTGTGACGGGCTGTGTCGGGGTGTTAGGGCTGTTTTGGGTATATTATTATTATTATTATTATTATTATTATTATTAAGATATTTGTTATTTATGGTAATAATATTTTTATTAATGGTAAAAATATTATTTATTAAGGGTAAGTTATTTATGGTGAACTTTGATATGGGTAGTAATGTATATTTGGAATAATTTGAAATTCAAACGAAAGTTGTTATAATTAGAAGCTACTATATTTGGAAAGTTGCTACATCGGGAAAGTTTCTATTTATTGAAACTTTCCACTTATGGAAGGTGCTATTTATAGTAAGTATGATCGTTAAGGGATTCGGGAAGGTTTTAATTTGTTACGTATATCTCTTTAGGTAGCGAGTTTCGCGTGGAACATTTTTGACAAGCCTCGGACGTATCTACATTTCCTGCTAATTCAGGTAGGGGAAGATACTGGTTTACAGGAATGTGTAATCTGTTCTTATGTGGTGATAAGCATGTTTATGTTATAATATCTTGTGATCGTTATGTTGTGCTATCTATATCTTTCTGAGACATTGTTACGATGTGAATATATATTTTGGGTCTTGTGATACGGTGTTGGATCGGTGCGGAGTATATATGGTGTTGGATCGGTGCGGAGTATATATGGTGTTGGATCGGTGCGGAGTATATATGGTGTTGGATCGGTGCGGAGTTTATTTGGCGATGGATCGGTGCGGAGTTTATTATATAGTTATTATATTTATTGTTTTCCCTACTCAACCTCGTGGTTGACCCTATGTATTCGTGATCATCTGTGATGAACCAACTTATTGGGGAGCAGATTGACAGGTGGCTAAGACTAAGGGGGAGCTATGGGAGGAAGAGCTACTTCGGTTATGTTGTGCTACCTCGAATTTTGGAGTCGGTAATTGAGTTCTACTTCGGTTCAAACGTTAGTTTTCGAGTAAGTTAAAGTGTTATTTTAAGGCTAGTAAGTGTATTGTTTTATATATGCGATTTCTATACTTTTAATGTTCGAATATGCTGTTATGGGGGATCGAACTCTAGACCCTAGACACGCTGGTTTGGGCCTTGAAAAACGTGCCCTTCTTAGAGCCCACGACAAGTTTACTAAATGATATCACAAACCCTAGCACACCCTTCCTACTGCCACCCTTTTAACACTCTTTCTAACCTAAGACAAACCCTAATCTTCTATTCAAACCTCACATAGTCACAGCCGTCACATCATAGGAGGGAGTCTGACTGAGCACGGTGGTCTAGGGTGGGTGCGCGGTGGTTCGTTTTGACGGAGAAACTGGTATGTCACGCTCAGTGCTGATCCGAGTAATGTTTCATAGTTTTATAGCACGTTTATTCACTTATAACACCTCTGATCTGGGATTTATTGTGTAAATATGTAGTATAACATGTAAGGAACGTTTATTTCGCTTTTGGTCTTGGTTGTTGGTCGTTTAAGGTTGTCGTGAGGAGCAGTGAACACGGTGGCAGAAGGGTTGCTGTTGTCGTTTTTTTTTATTATTTATACGGGTTCTGTAGTCATGTGTTTGGGTAGCTGTTCGTGTCTTGGTTTGGGTTTAATGGTTATGAGTCTCGGGTTAGGAGTGCAGTCGGGGTTCTGGGGTTCCAGGTAATGTTGGTTCGGTGGTCACAGGTGGTAGGGTGTGGTGGTTTAAGGGGAGATGGTTGAGAGTGGTCAAGGGTGTCATTCTCGACATTCCTGCTGCTCTGTAGTCTCTTCGTGTACAGGGTATTGGGAGTGGTAACACTGGTGACTCGGGGGAGGTCGGTACAGTGTTACCACGGTGGCTGGAGGGTCTGGTTGTAGGAGTGGTGTTAAGCGGCAGGGTTGGTGGTGTCGGGTCCTGAGAGGTGCGTCGATGGGGAGTGGCGTGGGTCTGGTCAGGCAGTCCGTTAGTGAACCAGGCCTGGTTTGGGGCTCTGGTTCACCGTGGCAGTGGGAGTCGAAGGGGTGTGGGTGTCCATGGTGGTTGCTGGTGGTTCTGGGTACGAGTTGCGGGGGTTGTTGGTGGCGGAGCTGGTGGCGCGTGGTGTTTGTAGGGGCTGTTTTAGGAGTATGCGTGTGTCGAGTAAGAGGATGTCGTAGGGTGTCTTAAGTTGTTTATTGTTTGCTAATATTATTATTACTATTATTATTAATGTTAATATTTTTACCACTTTATTTATAATTAGCGTTAATTGGTTTTCTTACGAGTTTGGGGTCGTGTCATATATATATATCTACGAGTCGGGAATTATTTAAGTCATGGGATGTCTATATTTGGGAAGTTACCATTTTGGGAAAGTTTATATTTATGGAAACTTTCCACTTTTGGAAGGTTGCTATTTATAGTAAGTACGTTCGTTAAGGGGTTCGTGAAGTTTGTTAATTCGTTGCATATATCTGTTTAGGTAGCGAGTTTCGAGTGGAACATTTCTAAGCATATCTCGGATTGTATCTGCGTTTCTGCTATTCCAGGTAGGGTAACATACCGATATAAGATGATGTGTAAACTGTTCTCATTTGCTATTAAGTATGTCTTGATATATTACTATATGATCGTTTTATTGTGTTATCGATATCATTCTGAGATACTGTTACGATGTGAATATATATTGGGTCTTGTGATACGGTGATTGGATCGGTGCGGAGTATATTTGGTGTTGGATCGGTGCGGAGTATATTTGGTGTTGGATCGGTGCGGAGTATATATGGTGTTGGATCGGTGCGGAGTTTATTTGGCGTTGGATCGGTGCGGAGTTTATTATAATGTTATATTTATTCTTTTCCCTACTCAACCTCGTGGTTGACCCTGTGTTTTCGTGATCACCTGTGATGAACCAATTTATTGGGGAGCAGATTGACAGGTGGCTGAGTCTAAGGGGAGCTATGGGAGAAAGAGCTTGGATCCGGACCAGACTAGAGTCTAGATCACCTTAGACAGTTTAGCATGAGTTGTACTTCTTTTGTTTTGTTAAGACTTTTGGATACACTTGTAAGAACAAGTTATGAGATTAATCTTAATTAAAGTACTGTTTATCTTTCCCTTTGTATCTACTGCCTCGGGAAACCGAGATGGTAACACCTGTATTTATCTGAGGAGTCCTAGTACAGGCCCTTAAATAAATGGGGGTGTTACAAAGTGGTATCATAGCGAACGATCCTCAGCCCTAAACTAATGAACCAAATGAATGTAGGAGAGTCTGAATAAAATGAATCCCCGGGATAGGATTAATAGGAGCACACTAAAGGCAAAGTATGAGTCTGGGGCCCCCTCACACCGAACCATTGGCTCTATCAGTTTTACCCGGGAACCCAGAGAGAATATACGAGAGAAAAAGGGTAGGTTAAGAAAAGATGGAGGTCATGGTATACTGTGATAAGCGTTTATGAGAATTCTGAGTATAAGTGATTGATTGGAAAAGCTGGAAGGGGCATGAGCATGAAAGAATCTTTAATTGTTTGAATAAAGAAGTGCATATTAATATGGCTATGTGAAGTGATATGAAACATGTTAGTAATTCTTCTCTCATCATGTCTAGTGATATGCGGTTATGTGATCCCTGAGCCATGTTATAGGAGAGAACTACTTCATATGATAAGTGTTTATAGACTTTAATGCTTAGGAAACATAACCCTAATTCCAAATGGGTACCCATATGAGTCGGGACTCATTTCTTTTCTATTGTATTATAGTATGCCTCCGCGAAGAGACAACCTCGCTAATATCACGCAAGAGGAGTTGGATCGTTTACTAGCTGAGAACGAGGCCCTAAAGGCCAAACGCATGGACTCGGCAAAAATGAGCACAATAATCGCGAGGCATCACCCTACCCAATTCACTGGGGAGGGGGAACCTCATCTGCTGGGGGCATGGTGTCGGGAATTCACTAATCTATTCGAGTTGGTGGCTTGCCCTGAAGAATTGAGGGTTGACCAAGCAGCCCACTATCTTAGGGGTATGGCCGGAGATTGGTGGACCGGGAACAAGGGAGAGATCCGGGAAGCAGCTAGAGAGGATGAGACCGAGTTTGTTGCTTGGGACGCATTCAAGAGGATCCTGTACGAGGTGTTTCTACCAGAATTCCAAAAGAGCAAGCTGAGGGAGGAGTTCGATACATTCAAGATGTCGGAGGACATGACTGTAGAGGCTTACTACAGGAAATTCATCCAGTTGGCGAACTACGTGGGAGACATGGGTTTCGATGATGCCATGCTGGCAATGAAATTTGAGAGAGGGTTATCAATCGCCATCAAGAAGAGATTGATTGCAGCTCCGCCCACCACAGTCCGTGACATTTACTTAAGGGCTGGGGCGGCGGAGAGGCTTTACGAGATGATTAAGGAGGACAAGAAGTCCAAGACAGAAAAGAGGAAGGCGGAATCAGTAACCGAGGGTTCTGGATCGAAAAGGCAAAATAAGTTCAGTGGATATTTTGGGAATAGTACCTCTGGTGGTGGGAGAAACCATGGTGGGGGCAGTCACTTGAGTGGAGTTTCTGGCGGTGGCTCGGCGGGAATAGTTTGTTTCGGCTGTGGAAAGAGAGGACATAAGCAGGCAGTGTGTCGCTCTTCCGGAGGGAATCAGTCCGGGGGTTATCGTACGCCTACATCCGGAAACCAGGGATCTCGCACCCAGTCTTATGGTAGCAGTGGCTATCGCACACCCATGCCCAACTATGGTGGGGGTGCGAAGTCTGGAGGGAGCAGTAATTACCAGAGGAGCTATAACAATTATCAGAGCCGCTCGTACCAGAATCAATACAATGGAGGTGGAAGCAACCAAAAGACGGGAGCGGAAGGGAATCAACAGGCTGGGACATCTGGTGCCAGTCAGAGTGGAGTCAAATCCAGTGGCAAGCTCTTTGCCATGGGAAAGCAGGCCGCGAAGGATGATGCTCATGTGGTCACCGGTACTTTTCATGTGAACTCTAAACCTACTTTTGTACTTTTCGATTCTGGTGCCACCCATTCGTTTGTGTCTAGAGATCATGTTAAGGCTTTGGGACTTGAGAGATTCGACTGGGTCGCAGACTCAGTGACCATACCTTCAGGAGAGTCAATAACTTGTAATAGAGTTTATGGAAGTGTACCCATTAAAATCGGGGAAGCAATTTTCTATTGTGACCTCATAGAGTTTCCACTGGGGGGCTTTGAGGTGATTCTGGGAATGGACTGGCTAGGGAAGTATAGGGCTTTTATCGATTGCCACCAAAAGAAGATTTCTTTGAAGGGACCCAAGGGAGTGAGGGTGTCTTATAAGGGATATAGAGTCAAACCAAAAATCAAGTTCATTTCCGTTAATACTCTTAAGTCTGGCTTGAGGAAGGGAGAGAGCCTGATCTTGTGCCAAATGTGGAATTGTGAGGCTGAGATTCCAAAGACTAGCGAGATACCTGTGGTACAGGAGTTTGAGGGAGTTTTTCGAGACGACGTTCCAGGGTTGCCGCCGCGGAGGGAAGTGGAATTCTCCATTGACCTAAAACCAGGGGCGGGACCAATATCTAAATCACCGTACCATATGGGACCGAAGGAGATGGAGGAGTTGAAGAAGCAGTTGGATGAACTAGCTGAGAAAGGGTTCATCCGACCCAGTGTGTCGCCCTGGGGAGCACCCGTGTTGTTTGTGAAGAAGAAGGATGAAAGTTTGAGACTTTGTGTTGACTACCGAGAGCTGAACAATGTGACTATCAAGAACCGTTATCCTTTGCCGAGAATTGACGACTTGTTCGATCAGTTAAGTGGAGCCGGGGTTTTCTCCAAGATTGATTTGAGATCCGGGTATCATCAGTTGAGAATAAAGGATGAAGATATACCCAAGACTGCTTTCCGAACGAGGTATGGCCACTACGAATTCGTGGTTATGCCCTTTGGATTGACTAATGCTCCAGCTGTGTTCATGGACTTGATGAATCGAGTTTTCAGCCCGTATCTGGACAAGTTTGTGGTGGTATTTATCGATGATATCCTTGTATATTCCAAGAGCGCAGAAGAGCACAAAGATCATTTAAGGAAAGTACTTCATACCCTAGAGGAACATAAGCTCAATGCTAAGTTGAGTAAGTGTGAGTTCTGGTTGGAGAAAGTGGCGTTTTTGGGGCATGTAATTTCAAAGGAGGGAGTGTCGGTTGACCCTAGCAAGATCGAGGCTGTGACTAAGTGGCAAAGTCCGAAGATTGTGAGCGAGATTCGAAGTTTCCTGGGATTGGCAGGATATTATCGAAGATTCGTCAAAGATTTCTCGAAGATAGCAAAGCCGTTGACGTCGTTAATGAGAAAGGAGAACCGCTTTGTCTGGGATGAGAGTTGTGAGAAGGCATTTTTGACTCTTAAGGAACGCCTGACGACAGCTCCCATCCTGGCCTTGCCGGTTGGAAGTGATAATTTCGAAGTCTATACCGACGCTTCAAAGCATGGGTTGGGTTGTGTGCTAATGCAAGATGGGAGAGTGATAGCATATGCGTCTCGCCAGTTGAAGACCTACGAAGAGAATTATCCGACTCATGATCTGGAATTGGGTGCAGTTGTGTTTGCACTTAAATTGTGGCGCCATTACCTTTATGGAGCCACTTTTAAAGTGTTTTCTGATCATAAGAGCCTGAAATATATCTACACCCAGAAAGAATTAAACATGAGGCAGAGGAGGTGGATAGAGCTGATCGGGGACTATGATATGCAGATTGTCTACCACGAGGGAAAGGCAAATGTGGTAGCTGATGCCCTAAGTAGAAAGTCAGTTCATACATTGAGTTGTGCCCGGTCGAGAGTGAGATTGCATGATGAATTGAGGGAGATGGGAATATTCATGATCCGGAAAGGGGATGCGCTTAGTGACTTGACAGTGGAGCCTGAATTGTATGGTGAAATCCGGGAGTTACAGGGTACCGATGAGAGAATCTAGAAGTGGCGTTTAATGGTGGAAAGTGGGGTTGGTGAAGAGGCATCCAAGTTCAGTATTCATACCGATGGTAGTTTGAGATTCAGTGGGCGATGGTGTGTACCGAATGTTGAGGAGCTAAAGAAGAAGATCCTGACTGAAGCTCATGCTACTCCTTATTCAGTCCACCCAGGGGGTGATAAACTGTATAAGGACCTTAAGAAGACGTTTTGGTGGCCGAATATGAAGAAGGAGGTCGCAGAGTTTGTCTCGAGGTGTTTGACGTGTCAACGAGTGAAAGGGGAGCATAAGAGACCTCAAGGGAAGGTTCAGCCTTTAGATGTGCCAGAGTGGAAGTGGGAGAATATTTCAATGGACTTTATCGTGGGGTTACCTCGGACCCAGTGGGGCAACAACATGATTTGGGTGATCGTGGTTCGTTTGACTAAGTCAGCTCATTTTATTCCCATGAAGGATACCTGGAGTAAGGCCGAGTTGGCTAAGTCATATGTTCAGAATGTGGTCAAACTGCATGGTGTACCCAAGGATATTGTTTCAGATCGAGACTCGAGGTTTATATCCAGATTTTGGCAGGAGTTGCAAGCAGCTTTGGGTACCCAGTTGAAGATGAGTACAGCATTCCATCCAGCTACTGATGGTCAGACTGAGAGAACGATTCAGACCCTTGAGGATATGTTGAGGGCTTGTGTACTTGAGTTCGGAGGATCTTAGGAGGATCGACTGGGGTTGATCGAGTTTTCTTATAATAACAGCTATCATGCCAGCATAGGGATGGCCCCTTTCGAGGCTTTGTACAGGAGGAAGTGCCGGAGCCCTGTGTGTTGGGATGATCGAGCTGATGTTGTGGCCTTAGGGCCCGATATGATCCAGGAGATGGTGGAGCAGGTTCAGATTATTCGGCAGAGGATGAGGGCCGCTCAGGATAGACAGAAGAGCTATGCTGATTTAAAGAGGAGCGATATTTCGTTCGAGGTTGGAGAGAAAGTTCTACTTAAAGTATCTCCAATGAAGGGCGTAATGAGATTTGGCAAGCGTGGCAAACTGAGTCAGAAGTTTATTGGACCGTTTGAGATTTTGGACAGGGTTGGGGAAGTGGCATACCGATTAGCTTTACCTCCAGCTCTATCCAAGGTCCACAACGTGTTCCATGTATCGCAGTTGAGGAGGTATGTAAGTGATCCATCACATGTACTTCAGCACGAGGTGATTGAGGTAGATGAGCAGTTGGCATACATTGAGACTCCGAAAGAAATTCTAGACAAAAAGGTGCGGAAAACTCGCAATGGAGAGACGATCTTGGTGAAGGTCCTGTGGACCAACAATAATCAGGAAGAGGCTACATGGGAGACTGAGGCGTCCATGAAAGAACGCTATCCGCATCTATTCGACTGAGGTAAGTTATGCGGACGTAACTTTTCTTTAAGGGGGGTGGAATGTAACGTTCTGTGAATTAAGTAAATTTTGTGAAAGTTTTCGTGATGTTTTGCGCTCCGAGTTCGTTTGAGTTAGTTGTTTGGGCACGTAGGGAGGACGAACTTTGGGACGAAGTTCAATTTAAGGGGGGAAGACTGTAATACCTCGAATTTTGGAGTCGGTAATTGAGTTCTACTTCGGTTCAAACGTTAGTTTTCGAGTAATTTAAAGTGTTATTTTAAGGCTAGTAAGTGTATTGTTTTATATATGCGATTTCTATACTTTTAATGTTCGAATATGCTGTTATGGGGGATCGAACTCTAGACTCTTGACACGCTGGTTTGGGCCTTGGAAAACGTGCCCTTCTTAGAGCCCACGGCAAGTTTACTAAATGATATCACAAACCCTAGCACACCCTTCCTACTGCCACCCTTTTAACACTCTTTCTAACCTAAGACAAACCCTAATCTTCTATTCAAACCTCACATAATCACAGCCGTCACATCAAAGGAGGGAGTCTGACTGAGCACGGTGGTCTAGGGTGGGTGCGCGGTGGTTCGTTTTGACGGAGAAACTGGTATGTCACGCTCAGTGCTGATCCGAGTAATGT
This sequence comes from Silene conica, assembly GCA_029255685.2. Taxonomy (NCBI): domain Eukaryota; kingdom Viridiplantae; phylum Streptophyta; class Magnoliopsida; order Caryophyllales; family Caryophyllaceae; genus Silene; species Silene conica. The sequence continues at coordinate 39,804,026 of CM055312.2, read as the reverse complement.
TTCATAGTTTTATAGCACGTTTATTCACTTATAACACCTCTGATCTGGGTTTTATTGTGTAAATATGTAGTATAACATGTAAGGAACGTTTATTTCGCTTTTGGTCTTGGTTGTTGGTCGTTTAAGGTTGTCGTGAGGAGTAGTGAACACGGTGGAAGAAGGGTTGCTGTTGTCGTTTTTTTTATTATTTATACGGGTTCTGTAGTCATGTGTTTGGGTAGCTGTTCGTGTCTTGGTTTAGGTTCAATGGTTATGAGTCTCGGGTTAGGAGTGCAGTCGGGGTTCTGGGGTTCCAGGTAATGTTGGTTCGGTGGTCACAGGTGGTAGGGTGTGGTGGTTTAAGGGGAGATGGTTGAGAGTGGTCAAGGGTGTCATTCTCGACATTCCTGCTGCTCTGTAGTCTCTTCGTGTACAGGGTATTGGGAGTGGTAACACTGGTGACTCGGGGGAGGTCGGTACAGTGTTACCACGGTGGCTGGAGGGTCTGGTTGTAGGAGTGGTGTTAAGCGGCAGGGTTGGTGGTGTCGGGTCCTGAGAGGTGCGTCGATGGGGAGTGGCGTGGGTCTGGTCAGGCAGTCCGTTAGTGAACCAGGCCTGGTTTGGGGCTCTGGTTCATCGTGGCAGTGGGAGTCGAAGGGGTGTGGGTGTCCATGGTGGTTGCTGGTGGTTCTGGGTACGAGTTGCGGGGGTTGTTGGTGGCGGAGCTGGTGGCGCGTGGTGTTTGTAGGGGCTGTTTTAGGAGTATGCGTGTGTCGAGTAAGAGGATGTCGTAGGGTGTCTTAAGTTGTTTATTGTTTGCTAATATTATTATTACTATTATTATTAATGTTAATATTTTTACCACTTTATTTATAATTAGCGTTAATTGGTTTTCTTACGAGTTTGGGGTCGTGTCATATATATATATCTACGAGTCGGGAATTATTTAAGTCATGGGATGTCTATATTTGGGAAGTTACCATTTTGGGAAAGTTTATATTTATGGAAACTTTCCACTTTTGGAAGGTTGCTATTTATAGTAAGTACGTTCGTTAAGGGGTTCGTGAAGTTTGTTAATTCGTTGCATATATCTGTTTAGGTAGCGAGTTTCGAGTGGAACATTTCTAAGCATATCTCGGATTGTATCTGCGTTTCTGCTATTCCAGGTAGGGTAACATACCGATATAAGATGATGTGTAAACTGTTCTCATTTGCTATTAAGTATGTCTTGATATATTACTATATGATCGTTTTATTGTGTTATCGATATCATTCTGAGATACTGTTACGATGTGAATATATATTGGGTCTTGTGATACGGTGATTGGATCGGTGCGGAGTATATTTGGTGTTGGATCGGTGCGGAGTATATTTGGTGTTGGATCGGTGCGGAGTATATTTGGTGTTGGATCGGTGCGGAGTATATATGGTGTTGGATCGGTGCGGAGTTTATTTGGCGTTGGATCGGTGCGGAGTTTATTATAATGTTATATTTATTCTTTTCCCTACTCAACCTCGTGGTTGACCCTGTGTTTTCGTGATCACCTGTGATGAACCAATTTATTGGGGAGCAGATTGACAGGTGGCTGAGTCTAAGGGGAGCTATGGGAGAAAGAGCTTGGATCCGGACCAGACTAGAGTCTAGATCACCTTAGACAGTTTAGCATGAGTTGTACTTCTTTTGTTTTGTTAAGACTTTTGGATACACTTGTAAGAACAAGTTATGAGATTAATCTTAATTAAAGTACTGTTTATCTTTCCCTTTGTATCTACTGCCTCGGGAAACCGAGATGGTAACACCTGTATTTATCTGAGGAGTCCTAGTACAGGCCCTTAAATAAATGGGGGTGTAACAGTTATGTTGTGCTATCTATATCTTTCTGAGACATTGTTACGATGTGAATATATATTTTGGGTCTTGTGATACGGTGTTGGATCGTTGCGGAGTATATATATGGTGTTGGATCGGTGCGGAGTATATATGGTGTTGGATCGGTGCGGAGTATATATGGTGTTGGATCGGTGCGGAGTTTATTTGGCGATGGATCGGTGCGGAGTTTATTATATAGTTATTATATTTATTGTTTTCCCTACTCAACCTCGTGGTTGACCCTGTGTATTCGTGATCACCTGTGATGAACCAACTTATTGGGGAGCAGATTGACAGGTGGCTGAGACTAAGGGGGAGCTATGGGAGGAAGAGCTTGGATCCGGACCAGACTAGAGTCTAGATCACTTTAGTCAGTTTTGTATGAGTTGTATTTTATTTTTCTTGTTAAGACTTTCGGTTACAAGTGTACGAACATGTTCTGAGTTAAATTTAATTTTAAGTACTGTTTATCTTCCTTTGTATCGACTGCCTCGGGAAACCGAGAAGGTAACACCTTTATTTATCTGAGGAGTCCTAGTACAGGCCCTTAAATAAATGGGGGTGTTACAGTAATATACGTGTTACTACTATTTTTATTATTCCGAGTACGTAACAAACACGAGTGTTACTACTATAATTAATATTATTATATTAATTATAAGAAATTATAAAATTATTAGAAATTATATAAAAATTAGGATTTAAATATAATTACGATTTAAATAATAAAACAATTATAGATGAGGAGTAAATATAAAATAGGAAATATATTTAATTATAATTATATTATCAATTTAAAGAAGTACAAATGAAATGTCATTTTATGAAATAATCATCAAATATAAAATAATTATGAAATATGAAATAATCTTAGAAATACGATTTATAAAATAATAACAGTTTAAGTAGAATACTTTATAAACATTCCAATTGAAATACTTGTATAAAACACGGTTTGACTGCCATTGACCGAGGCTAAAATACGGTGTATTACAGTCTTCCCTCCTTAAAATGAACTTCGTCCCGAAGTTCGCTACCCCGTAACGATAACAACAATACCCCACAAGCATAAAACAAACACTAGTAGTACATATACATAAGATCTAAAACGCGAAATGTTACATTCTACCCCCCTTAAGAAACTTTGTGAAAAAAATACTTGAGAAGATAAAAAAACCATGGAAAACCCTACTGAAAACCCTAATAACGAAACGGAAAAATCAGCAAGATCTACGAAAAAATGCAAGATGAATGTGTCTTTGGAAGGAGGAACTCCATCTTCATCCATGGATATTGACTGCTCGTTTGTCCAAGACTCATTCCCGCTGTTACGTAGGAGTCCCTCACCGAGAGACAAACAGGGGCAACACAAGTACCCTCTTCACACGAATCAGCCAGGAGACGCTCTTTTACCGAACCATGACGGCTTCGACGGATCAACAAGCCCGATTCAACAAGTTTTGGGATCGTATAAGGACTCTCTAAACAAAGGTATGGGTCCCTCTTTCTCCCCTAATCCGACTCAAGAATACAATATAGTTGATAGTGATATGTATGAGGATTCCTCGGATGATGACGTTGGAGACCCGATTCTGGATAATGACCCACTGTGCCCCACGATCCTTCTCACCAAGAGAGAAAAAATGATGATTCGTACAAACTGGAAGAACTCACTAATAATAAAGATGTTTGATAAAACCATCGGCCATTATTCGTTAGTTCGACAATTGAAGCGCAAATGGGCTACCAAAGGCGATGTGACGTTTACTGATGTGGGATGTGGGTATTATGTTATTCGTTTCACGAATAAAGCAGACTATGAATTTGTCCTGACTGGGGGACCGTGGATGATCGGAGATCATTACCTCACGATTCGCAGATGAGCCTATTCGTTACCTTACTACTTGGATACGCATCCCTAGGTTGTCGGTTGAATATTACCACGAAGATATTCTTCGAAAAATAGGGAGCAAAATTGGAAAAGTGGTACGTATTGATCGTCTTACTATAAATGCGGAAAGAGGTCAATTCATAAGGATGAGTGTAGAAGTCGATTTGACCAAACCCCTGCTCTCGAAATTCCGTCTGAATGGAAGGGTGTGGATTATTCAGTATGAGGGTTTAAGACAAATATGCTACAAGTGCGGTAAACTGGGACATATGGACAGTGTATGTCCTTCATTCCCTGTACCACAAAATACCAATGAGAAAGAGACCTTGCTAGGACCAAATCAGAAACAGGGAGTGGTCGAACATGGAGGCTCGACGGAACGGAACGAAGCTTTCGGGGAATGGATGCATGTGAGAAAGCCAGCCCGAAAGAAACCACCAACTGCTGTACATGAGCGTAGTGGAACTCAGGCTATTTTTACCACCCATGAAGCGAAAAATATGCGAAAAAGTGAGGACTTTGGGTCGCGTTTTGCAGCACTGGACGGGAACGTTGTTAATGATGCTGAAACAGAAGATGAGGAGCGACTACTGGTTGAGGTACCTATTTGACACGAGAAACCAGCTACAGAGGGACAGAATTCTGGCGCGGGACAGATCAGTAGACAAGGTAGGAATACCGAGCCAATTTCGAAGGAGCAAAGGAGCAAAGAGTCCAAGGCCCAAATCAGTCGACACATAAGGAAGGGTCCGTATTTGCGCGAAACTTTGCTAAATATTCAAATAAGGAAATCCCAATGAAGCCACTGCATATTGGTAATTCGGCAAATATTTCCAATTCCAATTCTTTCCAAATACTCACTAAAGATAATTCTATCAATTATGGAAAAGATATTGGAGATGAATTAGGAAATAATAATAAGGAAAACTTAGCATCCTATACAAACTCTACCTCTATTCATATTAATAAGCAATCTTTAGCACACCGTATCAACAAACAAAGAGCAAATCTCAAAAGCAACCGGAAAATTCCATACTCTGTCTACAAAATTTCGAACCCGAGACTACAAAAAAAGCTGAACCAGAACGTACCTCAACCCGCAGATTTCACCAATGTCGACTCGCTTCGACCCGCTCTGGATCCCAGTGACCCGCCACACATCTGTACCACCAACCCAGTTCCATTGCTTAACACTACCAATGTTGGGGCCGGATATGTCAACAGCGATGCCGCTAGTACACACAATGGAACTGGAAATCAATGTCTTCCTCCCTCCGATGACGATATCGCCGGACATGTTGATGGAAGTAAGGATATCACCGATGGTGATGATGGTACTCAGGAGGATTTCTGAGGCGTACATGTCCTCGTTGCAATTTTTACCGACTAATTTAATGGATAGATATCCTAATAATTTGAATAATCGGCCTCCGCTAAGTCTTATGACTTGGAATGTCCAAGGTGCTGGGAGTCCGGATTTTTTCACTATGTTAAAGGAGCTTATACGTGTGAATCGACCTCAGGTGATTCGGCTGGTTGAAACAAGAATCAGTGGGGACGTAGCACAGCGTGTTTGTGATAAGATTAATTATGGCGGAAAGACAAGAGTAGAGGCGGAGGGGTTTAGCGGTGGTATTTGGCTTTTTTGGAAACCTGAGGAAGTTACGGTTACACCGATAATCCACAGCGCTCAACATATTACTGTCGAGATTTCAAGAACCGGTGAATTACCGTGGTTTTACACGGCTGTTTACGCAAGTCCAGAGGGTACTCGACGTGAAGAGTTATGGAATGAACTCGAGTTATTCGCACGGACGCATCATAAACCATGGCTGGCTATGGGTGATTTTAATGACACCCGATTTCTTTCGGAGAGGAATGGGCGCAGTGACGGGATGAGACGGAGGTGTAACAGATTTAATGCTGGGATTGAGAGGAATAATTGGGTTGATCTAGACTATTCAGGACCGGAATTTACTTGGTCCCGTGGACACTCGGTGGATACGAGACAATGGGCGCGTCTTGATCGAGCCATTTGCAACGATGACTGGCGTATTCTTTTCGAGGAGGGCTCACTGAGACATCTCCTTAAAAATCAGTCGGACCATTGTCCGATAATTATGAGCACAAATGGGTTCGCACCAATCCCGGGTATTCTTCGTCCCTTTCGTTTTCACGCCTCTTGGATTTCTCATGAGAAATTTGATAAATTTGTGGTTGATAACTGGGATAATAATGAACCACTCATCCCTTTCATTCATACTTTTACTTCCAAATTAAAACAGTGGAATAAGGACATCTATCAAAATATTTTTGTTAAGAAAACGAACCTTGAAAAGCGGATTTTAGGAATCCAAAAGCTTATGTCTCGTACGCATTGTCAATATCTTTTCAAATTTGAGACTAAGCTTCGTGCCCAACTGGACCAAGTGTTACGAGATGAGGAAATGCTATGGTTTCAAAAGTCGAGAATGGAGCGTATTTGTGATGGGGACCGTAATACCCGATTATTTCACCTTGGCACTAATATTAGAAGGCAACATAATCGTATTACGGCTCTTCAAGATGGTAATGATAACTGGCAATGGGAGGAGTAGGAGGTGAAAAACATGGTTATAACCTACTTCAAATCGTTATTTGCCGGAGGTAATGTCGAATGTAGATTGGAAGAGGTCTTAACTAATTTTTTCCCAGCCTTATCTGAAAACGAAAATAGGGTGCTAGGCCGTGCTTTTACGGCTACTGAATTACAACTTGCTCTCAAAAAAATTTCTCCGCTTAAGGCTCCCGGACCGGACGGATACGAAACTCTCTTTTATCAATCTCAGTGGGAGAATGTTAAACCAAGTCTCGAAAAAATGGTGTTAGGTGTGCTGAATGAAGAAAGTATCCCAGATGGCTTAGGCGAGGCATTTTTGGCCTTGGTCCCGAAAGTCGATAACCCACAGCTTGTCAATCAATTCAGACCGATCGGTTTATGTAATGTCATGTATATAATCATCACAAAAATGATTGTGAATCGGCTAAAACCTATTCTACCTATTCTCATTAACCCGGTTCAGGCAAGTTTTGTTCCCCAGAGACAAATAACGGATAACATTATCCTAGTCCAAGAGGCCTTACACTCGATGAGAAAGAAAAAGGGGCGAAAGGGATTTATGATACTCAAGCTGGACCTAGAGAAGGCATATGATAAACTGGAATGGCCCTTTCTGAATCATGCGCTAGTACAAAATCCCCCTATTGCGTCAAACAATTTACGTCGGTTGTAGCAAAACTGATGCAAAAGGTACATAATTTTGGCGGGAGTCTAGTTTTTCCCTATAGCAAAGTCATTTGCGTCGGTTCTAAATAAAGAACTGACGTATTAAAAACGTCGGTTCTGCTACAACTGGCGTTTTTAACACAAAAACATCAGTTTTAATAAAAACTGACGTATTTGGTTTTAAGTTTTTGCGTCAGTTCTTTAACCCAACTGACGTATTTGATATAACTTAAAAAACCCACGGCTAATAGAATTCTTGTTTTTACCAAAAACATCAGTTTTCAATATAACTGACTTATTTGGTTTTGAGTTTTTGCGTCAGTTGGTCTTTAGAATTGATGTATTTGATATAATTTAAAAAAAGAAAGAAAAGTAATTTCTTCCAAAAGCCACGACTAATTGAACAGTAAACCTACGCTAAAATTCTTCAATGTCAATTTCTTCGAAAACCTACGACTAATAGAACAGTAAACCACAAGCAAATTCATCAACTTTTTCGAAAATTGTTGATCAAATTCTTCATCATAAGCTTCATTTGTCATCTTCAACATCAATTTCAACTTCAAATATCTTATTCAATTGATCGCTTGCAAGATTCACGCTCAAACCCTAGCTTTCTCGCCGATTACATGTAAGTTTTATTTGCTCTTCTTCGTCTAGTTAGAGTAATTGTTGCTAAATTATTATTGTTTGTTAGGGTAAGGAGATTAATTGTTGCTAAATTGTTGTTTCTCAAATATGTATCGATTTCTCCCTTTCCTGGTCTCTTTGTTAACTGCTCAAATTGTTGTTGTTGCTCAAATTGTTGTTGTTGCTCAAATTGTTGTTGTTGCTAAGACGTGTTAACTGTGCAAATACAAAGTATTTCATAAATGGAGTCTACAGAGAGGTACATCTGTCATTCGCGAAATTATCTGTTCTGAACGAGATCCGAACTTGTGTCTGTAAAAATCTCTCTTATTCACACCCTCTATAGGGGCAGAAGGATTAAGGAGAAAAGGATGCCATTTTATCTGTAAGAAATTAGTTCGTCAAACCCTGCAGACGCTAAAGCTAAAATTGAAGGTCAAAATAGTTTGGGAAATGCGAATAAAAGAGTTTATAGACAAAACCTGGAAATCAAACTCATCTTTGGATGACGCAATAGCCTTGTCTAGATTCCTTTTGCCAACAAAGCACCATGGGCAAACACTGTCTTAGTCGTAAGTGGCAGAGGGTGTGAATAAGCTAAGGTGAAGGATCCTATGCTGGGCAGTGGCAGAGGGTGTGAATAGCAGAGTAGAAGGTAGTAGCAGTAGTGCATTTAGTCGTAAGTAGCAGTAGTTGGGTGCAGTAGCAAAGTAGCAGTAATAATGTTCAGTTAGACTATGTAGTATACAGTAGTAATTTTGAGGAGTAGTATGTAGTTCAGGAATATTAGAATACAGTAGAGTAGTAGTGTAGTCGTGCAGCGAGTGCAAGTCAGCCGTGAGTACAGTGTGTAGTTCATTGTAGTGACGGCAGTAGATAGTGAGTGCAGTGGAGTGAATAGCTTCCTGATATAGTCTTTTTGGAACTGTACCACTTGTTCTTCCAGCCTAACAACCTCCTCTACCAGCACATCAACTTCAGCCAAAAGTTCCAGAGTCTAAATAAATGACAGTAATAACAAGATCATCATTCTATTTAGGACCACTTCAACTCCAGTTTTAATTGTAGATAATTCACACTTTCCATAACCGTCATTACATCAGTTTATCTGTTTTCTCAGCTGGATTGAATCTGACTGAAAGATGGTGATGTAGTAATTAGAATCAGCATCGAATTTATATACATCATCGATGCAATAACCATCATCTTATCTCAAGGTTTCAATGAACCAACCTTCCCATAAACAACACCATCCGAGTTTATAAGCCTAAGTTTAACTCCCATCCATTTGCACCAAAGATCCCCGCGTAAACATCATATTTCATAAAGAAAGTCAATCTACGATAACCCAAAGGAATTGTATAAGCCTCCTCGAAAACAGTCTTATATTAATTTAATGCGCGAGATCAACCCATTTAACCATATAACCCAATAAGCAAGTGTAGTAATAGATAGGCATGCAGTAGTGTAGTGAATAACAGTAGGCAGGCAGTAAGTAGCAGATAGTCGTGAGCAGTGTGTAGTAGAGTGTATAACAGTAGAGAGTCGTAGGTAGTAGTAGCAGTAGCAAATGGTAACAATAGCAAGTAGTAGAGTGTGCAGTAGTTGTGAATGTGCAGGCAGAAGTAGTGCAGTAGCTTAGTGAGGTAACAACAACAACAACAACTTAAGGCAATGGTGACAATAACATACGACCTCAACAACAAACAACGAACAACAACCTAGGCAGCGACTACAACGACAATACATCAATAGCTATAACAGTTGTGCACGAAATAAAACGCAGACTGCAGCAGATTACCAATCAACGATGCAACATGAGACCGTAACTATAATAGGCAACAGAAGTAATGGTAAGAGTAAATCAGCAGTACAGCTGCAACAGTTGCAGTGTATGTGCAGAAGTAGTATAACAGTGATATGAGTGAGTAGAAGGGGGAAAGAGAGGGTCTGGTATAGGCAGACGAGAAGAGGTGCAGTCTGTACAGCAGAAACTTAGACCAGCAATGTCTGATAGAAGGGTAGCAACAGAGAACAACCCTTACAGTCTAACTGTGGCAACAGTAGTAGGTAAATACACAAATTGGTAAAGACACAAACCAGGATACACTAATCATAGTGATAATATTAGACGTGAAAAAATAGGTAAATACACAAATTGATATAGAAAACCCACCTTTTTCATTAGAAAAATTAAATGGGCAGGCCAAGATACGAAAGTGAACTGTGTTTTGCACACTACACTACACTCCTCATCAGGTCAATCGTTGTTGTTTGACTTGTGATGGGGATTGTGGTTCTATGATTCATTTGAACCTTTTTTCCCTGTGGAAGTGTCAAGGGCGTATTTTTGGTGTTACCTCAATGATTTTACACCAGTTTTCTGTCTTCCTATGTTCCTTTTCTTCTCGTTGTTAATTGAAGTTTCTGCTACTGTACATTATTCTGATTCTGCACTTCCTGTATCTGCTACTGAACACACTGCCCACTGCTCCATCATTATTATCTTGTCGCTACTGAAATTCCTGTGTTCTAACTGCTCTTATTTACTAGTCTTCCTACTGCGTAGCTAGTCTGTTTCTTGCATGAATAGATATTACTTATACTACCACTACTATTCTTTCTCTAGTAATTTCATATGTAAGCTAAGTAATTGAAATGGGTTCGAATTGCATAGTTTACAAGCCACTGTCAATGTAGAAATTTGTAGGTGTGGTGCTATGGTACGCATAGGGTACATTCCACCTTTGGGTAGTTGGTTATAGGTTCCCATTATAGTGGTTGCTAGGTTCTTGCTAAGCATTAAGCTAATAGTAGGGAACTCATATGTAGATTCGCCTTGAAATGTACTTGCTTAGTTGATTATTCCTCAAACTTCAGCCTATGTACTAGCTACCCTAGGTTCATTGTTAGGACAACTCTAATAAAAGTTATTATTTTTTTTAGCAGTTTATTGTGCTGGCTATGGATAGGAGTTGGATGTATGGAAAGCGAAATTTCCATTTTCTAGAACGGGTTGATGAATTTATCACGCATGCAATTGCACATCAAAAACTACTTGGGGATGAGAAGTCACTCATGTGTCCGTGTAGCGTATGTAAGAACTGGGTTTAAACCTGAAACTATGCGGGAACATTTGCTAATGAAGGGGTTTAAACCTGATTATCATGTATGGATATGACATGGAGAGAAAAACAATGACATGGAAGGTACCTCAAATACTATAAATGAGAAGAACAAGTTTGATAATGGGGATGAATTTGAGATGCATGGTTTGGAGTTCAATAATATTCCGATTAATGTGGACAATGATAACGATGATAGTCATGATGAGAAAAACAACGTAGAGGGTGAGAATATTGATAGAATGATGGATGATTTAGAAAAAGATTTCATACAATGTCCAGAAATGTTCCAAACGCTAGTTGATGATTCTAAAACGCCATTATATCCGGGCTCCAAATTCTCCCGTTTATCAGCTGTGTTGAAATTGTATACCTTAAAAGCGGCGAATGGATGGAGTGATAAGATTTTTACCGCTTTAGTGCAACTTTTATCAGAAATGTTGCCAGAGGGTAATGAGCTTCCATCTAATACTTATCGATGTAAGAAAGTATTGTGTCCATTGGCTACGAGTTACAAAAAAATTCATGCATGCCCAAATGACTGCATTTTGTTCTGGAAAGATTATAGTGACTTAGACGAGTGTCCACGATGTAAAGCAGCGAGGTACAAGAAGAAAGGGAGCCCAATCAAGGTCTTATGGTATTTGCCAATTATACCAAGGCTTATGAGGTTTTTTCAAATCCAAAGGATGCAGAATATATGGTGTGGCATCATCAAGAGAGAAATAAAGATGGTAAACTACGACATGTGGCAGATGCACCCCAATGGAGAACAATTGATAGAACCTTTCCTGATTTTGGTGGAGAGCCTAGGAATTTAAGACTGGGGCTTTGTACTGATGGAATAAATCCTTTTGGGACTCTTAGTACCCAACATAGCAGTTGGCCAGTAATGCTAATAATTTACAATCTGCCTCCTTGGCTTACAACAAAGAGTAAGTATATTTTACTTACGCTCCTAATATCGGGTCCTAAACAACCTGGTAATGACATAGACGTATATTTGGCGCCACTAATAGAAGACTTGAAGTTGTTATGGAATGTTGGTGTGAGGGTGTTTGATGCAGCTACTGGCTCACACTTTCAAATGCGTGCTATGCTATATTGTACAATTAATGATTTCCCGGCTTATGGAAACCTCTCTGGTTATAGGCTAAAGACTGCGAAGGGGTGCCCCGTTTGTTGTGATGACACTGAATCTGAATGGTTGGAGAATTGCGGGAAATATGTGTTCACGGGTAGTCGTCGATTTCTTCCCCAAAATCATCAATATCGTAAGAGAAAGAAGGCATTCTATGGAAAAACTGAGCACCGACCGCCTCCATTATTTTTAAGCGGGGTAGAGTATCACAAACGAGTTATGAATATCACCACAACATTTGGAAAACCGTACAAACCTCCACCAGATGGGGTGTACCACACAAAGAGGACCATCTTTTGGGACCTACCATATTGGGAGCACTTGTCGGTTAGGCATTGTATTGATGTCATGCACGTAGAGAAGAATGTGTTTGATAGTATCATAGGCACTTTGTTGAACATGCCTAATAAGACCAAGGATGGGGTCAAAGCTAGATATGACATGGTTGCTAGGGGGCGTGTCGAGGTAGAACCAGTTCAGAAGGGGCAATGTACTTACTTACCCCCGACTTCCACTACTTTATCTAAGAAGGAGAAGGTGGCATTATGTGAGTCTTTAAAGGGCATGAAGGTACCGCATGGATATTCCTCCAACATAAGTCGTCTTGTGTCATTAAAAGATTTGAAGTTAGTGGGACTAAAATCTCATGATTGTCATGTTCTGTTGACACAGCTTCTCCCTGTGGCTATTCGGTCCGTTTTACCTAAGCATGTTAGACAAGTGATCACTAAGCTTTGCATATTCTTTAGTGCAATTAATGCTAAGGACATTGATCCGGAGTCTTTAGATGAGCTACAAGCTGATGTTATTGTGACACTTTGCGAACTTGAAATGTACTTTCCCATCAGTTTTTTTGACATTATGGTTCACTTAATCATTCATTTGGTTAGAGAAATTAAACTTTGTGGCCCGGTGTTCCTCAGAAACATGTGGGCTATGGAGCGAGAGATGGGGACGTATAAGAGGCGAGTGAGGAATCGGTATCGACCTGAAGCTAGTATTGTTGAAGCGACTGTTGCTTGTGAGACACTTGGATTCTTCCAAGATTACATGACCACTGTGGAATATATCGGACTCCCTACCTCTAGGCATGAGGGACGACTTCAAGGGAAGGGTACTTTGGGGAAAAAGTTTATTACAGTTGACCGTGCTTGTTTTGATAAGGTGCATATGTATGTTTTGCAACACATGACTGAAGTGCATCCATATTTAGTTGATCATTTTGCCTTCATAAAAAGACAAAATCCAAATAAACGTGAAGGTTGGTTGGTAAGTGAACAGAATCGGACATTTGTACACTGGTTTAAAGAGAAGGTGATGAGAGAGTTGTCAAACACAACACATAGCCTAAGTGAGAACTTAAGATGGTTAGCATATGGTCCTAAGCTCACCATCAAATCTTATGAAGGGTATGATATTAACGGGTATTGCTTTTACACAAGTCGTCAGGATGCAAAAAGTACGATGCAAAATAGTGGTGTAACAGTTATGGCATCGTCAGTTGAATATGTAGGAAAGGGTAAACAACCTGTAGATATAACAAAGCCTTACTATGGGGTAATTGAAGATATATGGGAGCTTGATTATCATGATTTTTCAGTACCCTTATTTCGATGTAAGTGGGTCGATTGTGTCAAGGGAGTTAATGTTGATGATATGGGTTTCACTTTAGTAGATTTCAATTGTTTAGGTCACAAAGACGACCTCTATATTCTAGCATCTCAAGCAAAGCAAATTTTCTATATTGAGGATCCTTTAGACAAGAAACAGTCAGTTGTCCGTAACGGTAAAAGACGCATTCTTGGTGTAGATGGTGTTGTTGATGAAGAAGATTATGATCAAGTTGATGAACTTTCTCCTTTTTCGACCACTTGCCAACAAGCGCAAGTACTACGTGACGAAGTCTATATGCGAGATGACCATAATGAGGGAATTATGGTTTGATTAATTCAAATAATAGATAATATCCTTGGCTGATTTTTGAACTAGTTTGTAGACGATTATGTCATTCATTGGGAACTTTTAACTTTCAATAGAAACTTTTTACTTTTAATTTAATCTATCTATTGCACCGTTGCGATGGTTTTATTTGTAACTTCATCTATCTATTTCAGGTCTTATTTCACGCTTATATTGGGTCTGTTTGGGTCTGGGTTCAACGTCATTTTCAGGTGTGATATTTGCGTCATGTTCAGGTCTGATTTCAGTCTGGTTGGGGTCTGATTTAGGCGTCTTTTTAGGCCTGATTGTAGGCCTCTTTCAGGTCAGTTCCCACGTCACTTTAAGGTCTGTTTTGAAGTTTGAATTCACGCCTATAGTGGGTCTGTTCGGGTCTGTGTTCAACGCCATTTTCAGGTCCGTTTCAAGTCTGTTTAAGGGTCTGTTCAGGTCTGGATTTCTGGTCTGTTCTGCACGTTATTATGGGTCTGTTGCAGTCCGTTTTATGCATCTGTTTCAGGCCAGTTTCACGCCCTTTTTCAGGTATGATTTCACGTTATTTCTGGTCCATTTCGAGTCTGTTCAACGTCATTTTCAGGTCCATTTTCTAGGCTGTTTGAGTTAGTAGAATGCAAGTCGGTTCAAACATAAAAGAACACCGCAACCTGGTTTGCAAGTCTGCCACAAATGGCTCGAGGATCGCCCTACCGAACCTCAAACCATGCTATTGTGAACCTGATATCATTGCATCTATAACATGAAGCAATGAGCATATGGCTTTGATGCCACTTGGAAACTAAGAATGATATTAATTTCAGAGTCTTATGGTGCCCTTATTGCAGATAAGAGTTATAGAGTATCCGATCTCTGTTAAAACTACTATTAGCATTCGGTTGCCGCATTGTTAGTTATCATTCTTCAACTCTAAGTACTGTTTAGCTTTGATCACTGCTTTCCATTGTCTCGATTGTTTCGCTATTCACTGCTACTTGCGAAGAACATAATTTACAGGCCTTGTTTAACTACTATTCTGTTTTCTGATGACATACAGAAAAATTGCATTCATTTCTTTTATCCTGAATTTTGAACTGAATGAACTTGGGTACTTTAGCAGTTTAGTTCTATTGCCAAATCATGTTCTGCAATGTTGCTGCATTGGTTGATATCATGCATACATATCTTACTTTATTCAGTTTAGGTAGATTGGGAAGGCAAGGTTGCTCTTATTCAGTTTCAGGTCTGATTTCATTTACTTTTTGTGTTCAGTGGTTCTGCCTAGGCCTGCTCTACAGTAGTTCTTATGCTATGGGTAAAGAAGGACATAAAGAAGGAGATAAAGATTCACATCCAAAAAAGAAGACAAGGGGTCCGTCAACGGGAAAAACATTTGAAGAGATTCTTAGTAGTATTGAGAGTGTAGCAAACCAAGCAAAAGGTGATAAAAAAGAGCTACTACATATTGAGTTTAATAAGCATGGTCAAGCTTACGGGCGATGGTTGAAGACATTTCGTACTGATATGGGAAAGTTGGCGAGAAATATCAAGATCACTAAAAGTTGGATAGATGTAACAAAAGGCGAGAAAAGTACAATGTGGTGTTGTGTGAAGGTAGGAAATTAATAGCATTATGATAATTTGATTTAAAATATCAATATTCATTATTACTTGAATTTATACTTTTTTTTCTCAGAAAACATGGAATCTCGAGGACGACAAAGAAAAGTTGGTTTTAAGGATTCTGCGTAATAGATTTAGGGATTGGAAGACGAGGATGACAAATACCTACATTTTCCCTAAAGAGAGGTCTGATGACGGAGAACAAAATTCTGACGAAGAAGAAGAAAAGTCAGAAAAGTCTGATGATGGAGAAGTGGCTATTAAAAGTCCAGTTGGAAAGTACAAACAACTCACGCAAGAGGACTGGGACGAGTTTGTTAAGCAGCGCATGAGTACTGAACACAAGGTTACTGTGCATCATTGTTTATTGATTGATTAACTATACACATCTTTATTTTTATACTTTATTGATTGGTTTGATCAGTGACATATTTGATTGTTTTGATTATAGGAAAAGAGGAAAAAGGCTCAAAATGCGCAGAAGCATAATATACATCCACATTTTTTGGGTAGAGTTGGGTATGTAGGCAAGCAAGATAAATGGTATGAAGAAGAAATTCAGAAAGAGACGGAGAATCAACCTAATCAAGAACCCTCTCTTACCCAGCAATCGGTCGTGCAACGTCTTACTAATCGAGGTTATGCTTGGATCAAAGCACATACCCCGCCGACTACTATTAGTGGTAGTGCTCAACCATCACCAAATTTGCAAAAAGTTATTGATGAATATGTAAGTTCATTCTAAACAAATTAATATGTTTTCTTATTAATTGGGTAATTAAATGTCACTCAAGTGAATTTCTTATTATTGCATTGTATCATTATTGTTTCTTCATTACAGGAGATTTGGAAGGAAAAGGAGAAAAATGGGGAGTTTGTTCCTTCCAGATTTGAGGATGCGTTGGTGAAAGCATTAGGGAAACCGGAGCACAATGGTAGGACTAGAGGAGTTGGTGGCTCAGTTGGTCTCCAAAGTTATTTTGGAAAATCACGGTGTCGAGATAATATTGGAAAGCGGTATACGGATGATGAAATCAACTTGCTTATTGAGAAGGCGAAGCATGAAGCTGTGGAGACGATGTATGCACTGGTTGAAAAGAAGGTAGCTGAAGCTATGAGAAATGGTGGTAAATTGTTAGTATCTGAGGCTACTTTTGAGAATTTGCCAAAGAACCACTCTCCTAATGAACATGGTCATAGTAGTTGCCATTCAGCCCATCTAAGTGACCCATTCATCGAATTAAAGGTAAGTTATCGTCAAAAACATTTTATACAAAAATATTTCTGACATTTTTGCACAACACACCATTGATCCTGACAATGTCTTAGGAGAGAGTTTCTTGTCGACTTGCTACCAATGAAGACGGAGAACTGATTATTGTTGCACACGGGATGGTTGCACCATGGGTTGAAGGCAGAAAGGTACACAACACACCATTGATCAAGGAGAACGCCCATGTGTCCATCGATAAAGTTATTAAAGCTGGCGCACAACTTCCATGTCCATGGAATGGATTTAGTACGGTTGGAGAAGTGGAAGGGAGTTTTACACAATGGCCGAAAACCTTGATTTTTTTAGGTGACGACGAGGTAACAGTTTGTTAATTCTCGCTCCTATTGTCACTATAATGCTATTGTTGTACTTATGCTATTATTTTTATTATTAGGTCAATAAAGAAGAAAAGACTCGAAAGAGAAAAGCCAAGTCAAAAGATACTAAAGAATCCGGCAATAAGCTTCAAAAGAAGGTAGTTTAGTTCAATTATATTTATTTTATCCTTAGTTGCCACTAATGTTGCATTTTGGTTGTTTTATCTACTCTCATTATGTTATAATAGGCAGTAGAACTTGGAAAGGACAAGGGGAAACCAAGGACATGTGAAGAAGATGACGAAGAAGTGGCCCCTCTTAGTGAAGAAGAAGTTAAAACCTTGAGTCATCACTGCAAGATCTTAGAAGAGAAGTTGTGCTCCCTGTCAACCACTACATGCCCCAAAATTGTTATTAATGCCTCGGTATTTAATTACACAGAGAATAATGATGTTGAATGTCATTTGACCGTCGTTGAAATTAGGCAGATGTTCCGATATCAATGGCTAAATGTTGTTATGCTTCAAGCTTGGGAAAGGTATTCGTACGAACCTATTTAATTTATTGGTGTTTTTTGTTCACTGATAGTTTGGTAACTAATTTCCTCACTTTTTAATGATGGAAATTGTAGTTTCTTGTATCAGTGTGCAATTACAATCGAAAACACTGATTTAGTTGCATACTTGTGCCCCGTGAAACTCGTGGAGTATATGTATTGTCCAAAACAATGTGAAGCTTATATTGCCCATGCTATGAAAATTCAAGAAGATAAGAAATATATCATGGGAGCATTTTTCCAAGGGTGAGTGTTGATGACTTTAAATTAAAGTTTTGAGTTTTTTTTCACTTAGCTTGCTTCATGTGGATATCTGACATATGTGTTTTGATTACAGTAATCATTGGATGTTGGTCGTGGTTTGCGTGGCATTGAACACGATGTATATTTTGGACTCACGACAACGGGATCAAAAGAAGATTGACATAAAAGAGGTTCTTGAAGGTGGTTGGCTACTATATTGTGCGTATGGAGGACGACGCAGCTATAGTAGTAAAAGTACTAAACTACATATCAAACACATCCGGGTACGTAACTAAAGCTTGAACTATTTAGAACATACATAAGATTTTTAACTGGTGAAACTTTGTATAACAAACTAATGGAGGTTTACAACAAGTTAAAATCGGATTGGAGTTGTTTATGGAATATGTGAAGGCATTCTTATTCTAGGGTAAACATGTTTCCAAGGAAACTAATGGTTGTTTTGTTGTTAATGATGGCTCTACAAAAGACTAGCAATTGTTTAAGCAATTCCCTCTAGCAATGAAATCAACATCAAGCTGTTGTGTGGTGATTTTCGTACCCAGCAATTGTTTATAGAATTCCACAAATGCTTTATTTACATTAGCTACCCCTTCCACCAAATGCCCCTCATTATTTCTGATGCTTCCAACAATACTTTGATGTCTTCTCTGAGCAATTTTTGCATAGCAATAGCTGGTAGAACAGTCAATGTTCAATAAGTCAGTTATTTTTGCTCTTTGATGAAGCTCTGCTAGTTCAACAGTTTGGAGAGTTTTATACTCCTGAATCAAAATAGTCTTCTGCTTCAATTTTTCCATGTCTAAAGGAGATTTCAGAATATGTAAATGAAAACCACTAATACTTTTTTTTTTTTTTTTAACTTTAGTGTCCGCAACAACCAGAAGATTATGAGTGTGGTTATTATGTTATGAAATGGATGTATGACATAACATTCTACCATTGTAAACTTGCGGAGATCGACTTTGAAAAGGTAATTCAATCTTGCTTTTAGCTTTTCATTGTCAATTTTCGTTCTTCATTTACATTTATTTTTAATATAATATTTATTTTGATCGATAAAATGCAGAAAATTGCAGATTCACAGGTGTCAATGACGGATTTGAATGTGATGAGAGAAGTTTGGGCTAGTAAATGTTTAGATAATTTACGTTTACAATAGATTAACTTAGTAATAACTATGACTTTTGGTGGATTGTTACTAGCTAGGTTAGATTGTATTATGAACGTTTTTAAAACGTTGGTTGTTATGTTGGATTGGAGTTTGGAACGAATGAACGTTGTTGGTGCAAAGGAAATGTATATTGTCCTTTGGTTGAATATCTTAATGCAGGTGGTTTTAAATTTTTGGCGTTTTAGTTTTACAGGGAGGTGCTGCCGAAATTTCGGTAGCGGATTTTTTTTTTAAAAAATATAAAAATAATTTGCATCGGTTCATAAAACAAATGACGCAAATGATAAACAGTAATTGCATCGTTTTTTAACAGAACTGACGCAAAAAGTAAGAGCAAAAGCGTCAGTTCCAGCCAAAAATGACGCAAATAACGTATCATGTGGCGCTAAAATAGCTTACCAAATACATCAGTTGTCCTATAAATGACGCAAAAAGCTACGAAAAAGCGTCAGTTCTGTCATTAACCGACGTATATACTATCCTATATGGCGCTAAAAAAAAGTATCAAATACATCAGTTCGCAAGAAACTGACGCAAAAAAGGGGTTATTTGCGTCAGTTCTATTACCTTTTGCGTCGGTTATTGAAATAGAACTGATGTATTTGACTGACTATTTGCGTCAGTTTTGGGTAGGAACCGACGCAAATAGCAACTTTTTGCGTCAGTTCTGGAACTGATGTTTCATGAAACGTCCCCTCTTTATACGTCACTACAAGAACCGACGCAATACCTCTCCTAGAACTGACGCAATAGATGATTTTTGTAGTCACTGCCTTATCGACATGGGATTACCGCTACAAATGCTGCGAGTTATTATAAAGCTAATATAGTCGGTGACTCTGAATGTACTTTGGAACGGAGAAATGACTGAATTTTTTGCCCCCACAAGAGGAATAAGACAAGGTGACCCTTTATCACCCTTTCTTTTTACGATTTGTATGGAGAAATTAAGTCAAATCATTGTTCATGAGAGCCTAAATGGGAATTGGAAAGGCTTTCCGACGTGTCGCGTGGGCCTGTTCTTACTCATCTGTTTTTTGCGGATGACATTATCTTGTTTGCGGAGGCCACTGTTGAGCAAGTGAGCGTAATTAACCATTTTTTGCAGCGGTTCTGTGCGGTCTCGGGGCTACGTGTCTCACGAGCAAAATCCAAGGTATACTTCTCGCCGAATACAAATGAAGAAATGCGGGATTCGATCTCTGAAAATTTGGGAATTGAAAGCACTGATAACTTAGGTACCTATCTGGGGATGCCTACGATTCATGGCCGAGTTACGAAGGAAACTTTTGACTACGTAATACAAAGAGTTGATAAGAGGCTCACGGGATGGAAGTCGAAAGGGCTATCCATGGCAGGTCGTGCAACTTTGATCCAATCGACCCTTAATGCCTTACCGTCATATGTTATGCAATCAGCGTACATCCCCCGAAGTGTATGTGATGAGCTAGATAAAAAATCTCGCCGCTTCCTGTGGGGTGGGGACAGTGAGTCACGAGGAATCAGTCTGGTATCGTGGGACATGGTGACTAATGAAAAAGAACAAGGGGGTCTTGGTATAAGATCAATGAGACAAGTTAACAGTGCTTTTATGGCCAAACTGGGGTGGCGCCTACTAAAAGAACCGAATGCGCTTTGGGCACAAGTCCTTCGCCACAAATATACTCACGGTAGGTGCGATATGGAAATGTTTGAAGCTAGGCAGAATTGTTCGAATGTCTGGAGAGGCATTGTTGAAGCAGCAGGGACTCTCAAACAAGGACTGGGATCTAATATAGGCAATGGGATCTCAACACTCTTCTGGAAGCATAAATGGGTGACGGAGATACCCCTGGAAGACTATTCAGAATTTGAGATCCCAGAACAATTACAATACAAGAATGTGGCTGATTTTTGGGATGATGAAACTGGCTGGAAATGGGAGCTCTTTGCTGACATTCTACCAACAGCTATATTACAAACAATTGCATCCTTTGAAGTTGTACCGGGAGAAGCAAATACTGATAAATTCTACTGGTCAGAAACTCCATCAGGCTTCTTCTCGATTAAATCCGCCATTAGATTAATTCGTAAGATGCCAGAACAAGATTTAGAACCATGCTGGAAACTTCCTTGGGTAACTTGGGCACCGCAACGGATGAGACTGTTTTTTATGGTTAGTACTGCACGATCGTATTATGTCTAATGTTAATCGTGCCAAAAGAGGATTTACTGAAAACCCATGCTGTGGGGTATGTTCAGCGGATGAGGAATCAGCGATTCATATTCTAAGAGATTGTCCCAAAGCCCAATTGGTGTGGCAACACTTTCCGCTGGCAAGTTCTGATTGGTTTCTAACACCGTCACTGGTCAAAGAATGGGTTATTAATAATTTATCTAAGAAGGGGCGCGGACCAGAGGAACATTGGGCCACTACCTTTGCAGTAGTGGTTTGGTGGCTGTGGAGGTGGAGAAATTGCCGTGCTTTCAATCGTCATGAGGTAATCCCTACTAATTTTATATCATACTGTCACGGAGCGCATTCGTGAAGTTTTGGAGGCGAAAGATACCTAGGTGGTGTGCACCGCCTGTTGACTGGGTAACTTTGAATATTGATGGAGCGTCAAAAGGAAATCCAGGGTTAGCTGGAGCGGGGGGGATTATAAGAGACAGCATGGGAAGAGAAATTGTATCCTTTGCAGAAAGTCTGGGAATAGCCACTGTTACCAGAGCTGAATTGATGGCACTTCGGAGAGGTCTTATGATTGCTATAGATAGGAGATATCCTCGGGTTCACATACAGACGGACTCAAAAGTGATTGAAGGATTTATGAAGGAACTTGATAAGGAGCTTCTCCCTACGGCACACACTCACCTTATCGTTGTGTGTAGAGCGTTCTTGTATGAAACGAATTGGCAAGCAGAAATAACACATGTATACAGAGAGGCTAATTCATGTGCGGATTGGTTAGCAAACCTAGGAGTGGATCAAGATGTGAAGTTACGTATCTTTGAGCATACTCAGACTCCAGGACCTCTTCGGTCCCTCATTGCTTCTAATGGCCGTGGTGTGGCGTGGCCGCGCATAGTCCCAAGTGATGGTGCACCGTAGCTAGACGTAGTATAGTTTTCGTTTGTGTTTGTTTCACCTTTTTAGTCTTATGTTTTCCTGTTGTTTCGTTTTCTGTTGGTTAGTTTGAGTTTGTATGGGTTCGTACCCGCGTCTTTCCACCAAAAAAAAAAAAAAAAGAAACTTTGTCCCCAAAGTTTAACATTCGACAGAAGTATATGACACTTAAAGAACCGCAACATTGACCAAAACATAACAAATTAAAACAACAGACTCCATGGTCACTATCAGTCAGCCAATCATAACATACCACTTAGCCAGATCGTAACCCACCAAGATTTTACAATTCTGTCCTTCTTAAAACTTGCTTACGTCCTCGTAACCCCATTATAAAATTCCCCATTCGATGCTCAAGAAGATCACCAAAACCACAGTCACAAATCATCTGATAAGTTAATTACTCCATACTGGGCAACTAGCATCCGAATTTTAAAGCAACAACATACTTGTCAATTTCATGCTACGCAGTAAAACAAAATCAGGGTGACTAACACTTTTATACCTTGGAACTTTTGACGAAAAGTTAACACATTCACATCAATGTAAACAATCAGCTAACTCATAGTTCATACTTGACAGATTAAAACCTTTCATGCTCATAATCATATTCTAGAACAGACATAAGGCAAAATTTAACCAATGTAATTAAACACGGAGCAATAACATATTTCATGAGATATACACCAATCATAGATTAGTAAGTCGGCATAGCATTTCTAGGTACAAATAAGTTAAAATCACATAGGTACATTTCTCATCTACTCACATTACATCATTTGTCATGAAACTGGTAATAAATATAACTTGCAAAATAAGAGGTTTATTATCATATAATAAAGTTCATGTTCATATCATATGCCTACAGTTCATGCCACTAATGTCATATCAGGATATCACATGGTTGCATCACATAATACATATTTGATTAAACTTTTATATTTAAAATAACATACCATTTCACAATCACACATCACGCAACAACTTCCAAAAATCATAATTAAATAACCGCTTAGCTATTTTGCGAGATATTATCGTTTTAAGAAAATATAAGGAATTAAATAATCATAGGAAAAAGAATCACATGCATATCTTATGGGAATTATTTATAACAAATTTTAAAACTCAGTTGGTCGGAACCAAAAACTGTACAGCACTTAGACAGAAATTTGGACAACTTGCAAAAATCAATATTAAATAACGAATCGTTAAGAATTTACGTGTCTTATCATTTTGAAAACATGAATGAATATTCTAAACTATGGAGTTGGAATTATGCATAAAAAACTAAATACGTTTTAAATGGTTTCTTTTGCAAAAACATGGGTCGAAACAGAACTGTGCAGTAACAATCTGACCATTGTCAACAAAAATATTTATTTCTCTCAAAATATAAGTCGTTTTAACATGAAATCAAAATCATTATAAAGCTAACTCATAAGGTTATCATACATAAAATTTTCACATTCATATAGAGAACACATTTTTTTAACGGCAACCCGTACAAACAAGGTAACATTCTGGAAACTTATTACAATGTTGGTTACTTTATTATTTCACATTATTACTTCACATCGTCATATTAAAACACAACCATTCTCAAAAACATGTTGACGCATATTTTGAAGCATAGAAATGACATTGCACCATATTAACATTTATTCATTATTTCAAACCGAAAAATAGCATCTAGAAAACGGTAAAAATTGCGAAGCTAAAAAGTAGAGTCAACTAAATAACTCAATAGTTATATACGTATAAACAATGTATTAATTTCTACCACGTAACAATCACAACTTATTTAGGTACGTAAATATATCCTAGAAATCACTAAGGTGCTACTTATCATCAACTCATTACATATGTCATTATACTATATTTCTACCTAATGGTTCAGGGATCATATAGCCGCATGCATATCACCATACAAATCAAACTCATATACTCATAATAATATTCTCAATACATGGAAATCATATATCTCAACCAACATTCAAAATCATGATCATGCTTCACAATACAGATCACCAACCATATTTCACATCATAACTTACGTCATTCCGCTCCTGCAAGACTGTTAGTAGAACATAGGCAAGGTCTGATCTTTTATTTTGCTACTACCCAATCTCTGCATCACTCAAGGAGTTTACCCGGTTAGACTGAAAGGGCCAGTGACTTGGTTTGAGGGGGCCCCTAACTCATCCCAATCTTGGGGCTCCTAACAGTTACTAACCTGGGGTTCATTTTATTAGACTCTTCCTACGTTCATTATTATTCATTTGGTTTAGGCCTTAGGTGTTGGGAAATGTGTCCTCAACAATAGTGCGATCACGTAATTAAATCTCATAACAAGAATCCGCAAGGGATGATACGATTTTATATTAGTCAACTGACCAACATTAATCGGTAATGATTGGCTAGCTAGAGTTTGACATTACTGTCGTATGACGGTGGTGGTCAGTTGATCCCTTTAGGTCACACCTTTAGGATAATTCCCTTAATTGATAAGTGTTCAAATGTATTATGATACGTTTTGATCATATTCCTTAAACTCGTGTATCGAGAAATCAGAGGTTAAATCTTATTGTAAGATTTATGTTTAAAATTGAAATGTGTCAATTGTTAAACAATGAACGACATTTTATTATATCGTTATTAGAATGAATCGGGTTGTAATTAATACAAAGGTTGTAAGTCGTATTGACGATTAAATTGTCATTTTATATTTGTAATTTCGAATTACATGTCAATTAATAAATACGATTTATTTAAATATACAATATTTATATGATAAATATTTATATTATTTCTATTGTATTATCTAGTGACATATAAGATGTCACATTTTGTACAAATTGAACAATTGACATATTGTAAAATGAAGTCCATTTTAAGTGTAAAATGGACGGCTAGTGGAGGTGGTTGTGGGCATGGTTAATGTGTTAAAAACACCTTAATGATTATGTTTAAGGGTATATCTTGGAAACACAATCTAGGCCACCCTAAGTTGCATGGGTTAGAGAACATGTCTCCCTTTGTAGCTCCCCATACCCGGCCTCCCACTAACCTAAGCAACACCATTTAAATGTTGTTGCATGCTCACAACTCATACGAATGTTCATTCATAATTTTCTAAGTGTAAGAAAATCTCAAAAATCCTCTAAAATATTATAAGATAATATTAATACTAATTGTATAAGAGATATAAGATTAGTATAATAAGTTCATTTTAGAACTTATATTGATTAAGGAAAACCGATTCTTGATACTAGCTTGTTCGAAGATTTCGGTTCATTCAAGGGATTGTCTTGGTGCATCCAAAGGAGGTATTCTATTTTGGGTACTTGGAGGATCATCCTTGCCATTCTCTTGGACCGTGTGTAAGGGTTCAATATCTCCTTATTTCCGCAATATTTAGCATGCATAAGATCGTTTTAACTAGTATATTAAAATGTTAATTACAAGGTTATGTTAGTATGACTAAAATTAGTTTATGAGTAACTAATAAAACCTAACAATTGGTATCAGAGCCAGGTTGTTTGCATGCTTTCCGTTTACGTTTTTACGGAGTTATAGTGATAACAAAATAAAATTTGGTATTTTCTGTAACACCCCCATTTATACAAGGGCCTGAACTAGGACTCCTCAGATAAATAAGAGTGTTACCATCTCGGTTTCCCGAGGCAGTAGATACAAAGGAAGATAAACAGTACTTTAAATATAAAGTTAACTCAAAACATGTTCTTACATCTGTGTCCAAAAGTCTTAACAAAAATGATAAAGTACAACTCGTATAAAACTGACTAAGGTGATCTAGACATCTAAACTGGTCTGGATCCAAGCTCTTCCTCCCATAGCTCCCCCTTAGTCTCAGCCACCTGTCAATCTGCTCCCCAAAAGTTGGTTCATCACAGGTGATCACGAATACACAGGGTCAACCACGAGGTTGAGTAGGGAAAATAATAAATATAACAATATAGTAAACTCCGCACCGATCCAACGCCATATAAACTCCGCACCGATCCAACACCATATATACTCCGCACCGATCCAACACCATATATACTCCGCACCGATCCAACACCATATATACTCCGCACCGATCCAAATCCGTATCACAAAACAATAGAATGTATATATGCACATCATGATAATATCTCAAAGTAGTACAAACAGCACAAAATAACGATCTCATGATATTATATCGTAAACATGTTCAACACCAAGGATAATAGATCACACATTATTATAAACCAGTAACTTTCCCTACCTGATATAGCAGGAATGCAAACACAATCCGGAATATGCTTAGAAATGTTCCACTCGAAACTCGCTACCTAAACAGATATATGCAACGAATTAACAAACTTCCCGAACCCTTAACGACCGTGCTTACTATAAATAGCAACATGCCAAAAGTGGAAAGTTTCCATAAATAGAAACTTTCCCAAAATAGTAACTTCCCAATATAGACGTCCCATGATTAAATAATTCCCGACTCGTATATATATATAAATAACACGACCCAAAACCGAAAGAAAGAATAATAAAGTACTAATTACGATAAAACAACATTCATGTAATAATAATAATAATAATAATAATAATAATAATAATAATAATAATAATAATACTAAACTTAAAGAAAAACACATAGAAGGACTCGAAAAACCCAGCCCCTCTACCCGACATAGACCCGCGACGAAACACCCTAAACCTCCACTTCGAACACCAGCAACCGCCACCACTCTACACCGCCAACCACCATCTACCACCACAACACAACCACGACACTCGTCACCTGCCGACAACCCCAACCACGGCTACTGAACACTGGTCAACGACATAAAAAACCCCCAAACCCCTTCTGAACAGACTCGACAAAGGCGGCTGTACCACCGCTACCATTAACCACGACCACCAACAGACGCCACCTCTGACACCCCCTAAAACCATGGTGGTGTTACTGTGTTGACCTCCCCCGAGTCGCCAGTAACACCACCCCCAAACCATAGACCGACAGAGACACTAGCAACCTCCCCTGAGACATATTCATACCAAGCAGACTCTTAAAACCCCACCGTCGACGACACCCCAGTCACCTCGACCACTGACACCAACCCCTACTACACTGCCCTGACTACAAGTGACACTACCACGCCAAAAACTCCTACTGACCACCACCCAGAACCCTTCGAACACAAGGCCAATATGGAAGACACAACACGACTAAAACGAACAACAACGCTTACCTGACTTCTGACCAGAATCGACTGGTGTTAGGCACGGTGGTTAAGTTCGTGAGCACTCTCTCTCTCTCCCGCGTGGTGGTGGCAGCAGCCTAGGGTTTTTGTTTTGATGATGATAGATCAGAAATTAGGAGAGAAAACCCCTCATATATGGCGGCAGGGGTAGGAAATCAGAATTAGAAAGGTGTAGGGTTTTAGAAGGGGACGCGGGCTGTGGTGTTTGTGCACGGTTCCCAAGGCCCAACACCACCCCTATAGGTCTCTAGTTCGACTCCCACAAGAAGCATGATACATACACAAGAGACCCATAGTTCGAACCCCTTAAGTAGCATGACACACACGTTTATTTAAGCAAACGAAGTCAAGTATAAAAACCCGTTAACTACTCTAATTAAGATAAAATCGTAATCAAAATTCGAGGTATTACAGTCTTCCCCCCTTAAAACGAACTTCGTCCCGAAGTTCAACAATACACAGGTAACAAAGCAATCGCCTCAAACGCACTTGGAACATGAAACAGCAAAAGAAAGTTCATTTACGTCACAGAATGTTACATTCCACCCCCCTTAAAGAAAAGTTACGTCCGCGTAACTTACCTCAATCGAACAAATGCGGATAACGCTCTCTCATGGATGCCTCAGGCTCCCATGTAGCCTCCTCCTGATTATGATTCGTCCACAATACCTTCACTAAAGATGTTTCCCCATTGCGAGTCTTCCGTACCTTCCTGTCCAGAATTTCCCTCAAAGTCTCAATGTATGCCAGCTGCTCATCTACCTCCACCACCTCGTGCTGAAGCACGTGTGATGGGTCACTCACATATTTCCTCAATTGAGACACATGGAACACATTATGGACCTTGGATAGGGTTGGAGGCAAAGCTAAGCGATATGCCACCTCTCCAACTCTGTCCAAGATCTCAAATGGTCCAATAAATTTCTAACTCAGTTTGCCACGCTTGCCAAATCTCATCACGCCCTTCATCGGAGAGACTTTCAGTAGTACTTTCTCTCCGGCCTCAAACGAGATATCGCTCCTCTTCAGATCGGCATAGCTCTTCTGTCGATCCTGGGCGGCCCTCATTCTCTGTCGAATAATCTGGACCTGCTCCACCATCTCCTGAATCATATCTGGTCCCAATGTCACAACATCAGCTCGATCATCCCAACACACAGGGCTCCGACACTTCCTTCCGTATAGAGCCTCGAAAGGGGCCATGCCTATGCTTGCATGATAGCTGTTATTATAAGAAAACTCGATCAACCCCAATCGATCCTCCCAAGATCCTCCGAACTCAAGTACACAAGCTCTCAACATATCCTCAAGAGTCTGAATCGTCCGCTCAGTCTGACCATCAGTAGCCGGATGAAAAGCTGTACTCATCTTCAATTGGGTACCCAAAGCAGTCTGCAACTCCTGCCAAAACCTAGATATGAACCTCGAGTCTCGATCTGAAACAATGTCCTTGGGTATGCCATGAAGTTTGACCACATTCTGAACATATGACTTGGCCAGCTCGGCTTTACTCCAGGTATCTTTCATCGGAATAAAGTGAGCTGATTTAGTCAAACGATCCACGATCACCCAGATCATGTTGTTGCCCCTCTGAGTTCGAGGCAACCCCACGATAAAGTCCATCGAAATATTCTCCCACTTCCACTCGGGCACATCTAATGGCTGGACCTTCCCCTGAGGTCTCTTATGCTCCCCTTTCACTCTCTGACAAGTCAAACACCTGGACACGAACTCTGCGACTTCCTTCTTCATGTTAGGCCACCAGAACGTCTTTTAAGATCTTTATACAGCTTATCACCCCCTGGGTGAACGGAGTATGGAGTAGCATGAGCTTCAGTCAGAATTTTCCTCTTTAGCTCCTCTACATCCGGAACACACCATCGCCCACTGAACCTCAAACTACCGTCGGCATGAATACTGAACCTGGTTGACGACTCTCCACCCTCACTCTCCACCATCTTGCGCCATTTCTGAAGTCTCGCATCGATCTTCTGTAACTCCCGAATCTCTCCATACAATTCAGGCTCCACTGTCAAGTCACCAAGAGTGTCCCCTTTCCGGATCATGAATATCCCCATCTCCCTTAGTTCACCATACAACCTCCCTCTCGATCTGGCACAATCCAAAGCATGCACTGACTTCCGACTTAGAGCGTCAGCTACCACATTTGCCTTGCCTTCGTGGTAGACAATCTGCATATCATAATCTCCGATCAACTCTATCCACCTCCTCTGCCTCATGTTCAACTCTTTCTGGGTGTAGATATATTTCAGGCTCTTATGGTCAGAAAACACCTTAAAAGTGGCTCCATAGAGGTAATGGCGCCACAATTTTAGTGCAAAGACCACCGCGCCCAACTCCAAATCATGAGTTGGATAATTCTCTTCGTAGGTCTTCAACTGGCGAGAAGCATACGCGATCACTCTACCATTCTGCATTAGCACACAACCCAACCCATGCTTTGAAGCGTCGGTGTATACTTCAAAATTATCACTCCCAACTGGCAAGGCCAGGATAGGAGCTGTTGTCAGGCGTTCCTTAAGGGTTAGGAATGCCTTCTCACAACTCTCATCCCAGATATAACGGTTCTCCTTCCTCATCAACGACGTCAACGGCTTTGCTATCTTGGAAAAATCTTTGACGAATCTCCGGTAATAACCTGCTAACCCCAGAAAACTTCGGATCTCACTCACATTCTTCGGACTTTGCCACCTAGTTACAGCTTCAATTTTACTAGGGTCAACAGATACCCCCTCTTTGGAGATGACATGCCCCAGAAACGCCACTTTCTCCAACCAGAATTCACACTTACTCAACTTAGCATTGAGTTTATGTTCTTCCAAAGTCTGAAGTACCCTCCTCAAATGATCTTCGTGCTCCTCCGCATTCCTGGAATACACCAGGATATCATCGATAAATACCACCACGAACTTGTCGAGATACGGGCTGAAGACTCGATTCATCAAGTCCATGAACACAGCTGGAGCATTAGTCAATCCAAAGGGCATAACCACAAATTCATAGTGGCCATACCTCGTTCGGAAAGCGGTCTTCGGAATATCTTCATCCTTTATCCTCAATTGATGATACCCGGATCTCAAATCAATCTTGGAGAAAACCCCGGCTCCACTCAACTGATCGAACAAGTCGTCAATTCTCGGCAATGGGTAACGGTTCTTGATGGTTATATTGTTCAGCTCTCGGTAGTCAACACACAACCTCAAACTCCCATCCTTCTTCTTCACAAACAAAACGGGTGCTCCCCAGGGCGACACACTGGGTCGGATGAATCCTTTCTCAGCTAGTTCATCCAACTGCTTCTTCAACTCCTCCATCTCTTTCGGTCCCATACGGTACGGTGACTTAGATATTGGTCCCGCCCCTGGTTTTAGGTCGATGGAGAATTCCACTTCCCTCCTTGGCGGTAACCCCGGAACGTCGTCACGAAAAACTCCCTCAAACTCCCGTACCACAGGTATCTCACTAGTCTTGGGGGTCTCAGCCTCACAATTCCACATTTGACACAGAATCAGACTCTCTCCTTTCCTCAAGCTAGATTTCAAGGTGTTGACAGATATGAATTTGATCTTTGGTTTGACTCTATACCCCTTGTAGGATACCCTCACCCCTTTAGGTCCCTTCAAGGAAATTTTCTTTTGATGGCAGTCGATAAAAGCTCGATACTTCCCTAGCCAATCCATCCCCAAAATCACCTCAAAACCCCCCAGGGGAAATTCTATGAGGTCACAATAGAAAATTGCTTCCCCAATTTTGATGGGTACACTACCATATACTCTATTACAGACTATCGACTCGCCTGATGGTATGGTCACTGGATCCGCGATCCAATCAAATCTCTCAAGCCCCAAAGCCTTAACATGATCTCTAGACACAAACGAATGGGTGGCACCGGAATCGAAAAGTACAAAGGTAGGTCTAGAGTTTACAAGAAAAGTACCAGTAACCACATGAGCATCCTCCTGAGCTGCCTGCTTTCCCATGGCAAAGAGCTTGCCACTGGCCTTGACTCCACTCTGGCTGGCAGTAGATGTTCCAGCCTGCTGATTTCCTGTCGTCCCTGTCTTGTTGTTGTTCCCACTTCCATTGTACTGATTCTGATATGAACGGTTCTGATTGCTGTTGTTGTAATTCCTCCGATAGTTGCTGCTGCCCCCAGACTTCGCACCCCCACCATAGTTTGTCATGGGTGTGCGATAGCCACTACTGCCGTAGGACTGAGTGCGAGGTCCCTGGTATCCGGATGTAGGTGTACGATAGCCCCCGGACTGATTTCCTCCAGACGAACGACACACCGCCTGCTTATGTCCCCTCTTTCCACAGCCAAAACACACAATTCCCGCCGAACCACTGCCAGAAACCCCACTCAAGTGATTTCCCCCACTCTGATTTCTCCCACTACCAGAGGCACTACTCCCAAAGTACCCACTGAACTTGTTATTACTTTGCTTTTTCGATCCTGAACCCTCAGCTACTGTTTCAGCTTTCCTCTTTTCTGACTTGGACTGTTTGTCCTTTTTGATCATATCCGAAAGCCTCTCCGCCGCCCCAGCCCGTAAATAGATGTCACGGATTGTGGTGGGCGGAGCTGCAATCAGTCTCTTTTTGATGGCGATCGATAATCCCCTCTCAAATTTCATGGCTAGCATAGCATCGTCGAAACCCATGTCTCCCACGTAGTGCACCAACTGGATGAACTTCCTGTAGTAAGCCTCTACTGTCATGTCCTCCGACATCTGGAATGAGTCGAACTCCTCTCTCAGCTTGCTCTTTTGGAATTCTGGTAAAAACGCCTCGTTCAGAACCCCCTTGAATGCATCCCACGGAACAAACGCGGATCCACCCTCTATAGCTGCTTCCCGGAGCTCTCCCTTATTCGCGGTCCACCAGTCTCCAGCCATACCCCTCAGATAGTGGGCAGCCTGGTCTACCATCAGTTCTTCAGGGCAGTCCACCAACTCGAACAGGTTACCGAATTCTCTGCACCAGGCCCCCAGCAAATGAGGCTCACCCTCCCCAGTGAAATGAGTGGGTTGGTGCCTTGCAATTATCGTGCTCATTTTCGCAGAGTCCATTCGTTTAGCCTTTAGAGTCGCAATCTCAGCTCGTAATAGATCTAACTCCTCTTGGGTGATGTTAGCGAGGTTGTCTCTTCGCGGAGGCATACTATAATACAACAGAAAAGGAATGAGTCCCGACTCGTGTGGGTACCCATTAAGATTAGGGCTAAAATCCCTAAACGATAAAGTCTAGCATCAACTATCAGATTGAGTACTACAAAATTATAACATGGCTCGGGATCACCTAACCGCATATCACTAGACATAATGAGAAGGAATAAAAGCATTTACTGTCATGATTCAAGATACTTCACATAACCACATAAGTTCACAACTCTTTTATTCACAATTAAAATCCCTTTCATGTTCATGCCCCTCCCGGCTATTCCAATTAGTTTCATATACTCAAGTTGTATGGATACTTTATCACAACATACTATTACTTCCATCCTTTCCTAATCTACCCTTATTCTCTCATATTTTGACTCTGGGTTCCCGGGTAAAACTGATAGGGCCAATGGTTCGGTGTGAGGGGGCCCCAGACTCATACTTTCCCTTTTTGTGTGCTCCTAACAGTCCTATCCCGGGGTTCAATTTATTTAGACTCTCCTACGTTCATTGGGTTAATTAGTTTAGGCCTGAGGATCGTTCGCTCTGATACCACTTTGTAACACCCCCATTTATACAAGGGCCTGAACTAGGACTCCTCAGATAAATAAGAGTGTTACCATCTCGGTTTCCCGAGGCAGTAGATACAAAGGAAGATAAACAATACTTTAAATATAAAGTTAACTCAAAACATGTTCTTACATCTGTGTCCAAAAGTCTTAACAAAAATGATAAAGTACAACTCGTATAAAACTGACTAAGGTGATCTAGACATCTAAACTGGTCTGGATCCAAGCTCTTCCTCCCATAGCTCCCCCTTAGTCTCAGCCACCTGTCAATCTGCTCCCCAAAAGTTGGTTCATCACAGGTGATCACGAATACACAGGGTCAACCACGAGGTTGAGTAGGGAAAATAATAAATATAACAATATAGTAAACTCCGCACCGATCCAACGCCATATAAACTCCGCACCGATCCAACACCATATATACTCCGCACCGATCCAACACCATATATACTCCGCACCGATCCAACACCATATATACTCCGCACCGATCCAAATCCGTATCACAAAACAATAGAATGTATATATGCACATCATGATAATATCTCAAAGTAGTACAAACAGCACAAAATAACGATCTCATGATATTATATCGTAAACATGTTCAACACCAAGGATAATAGATCACACATTATTATAAACCAGTAACTTTCCCTACCTGATATAGCAGGAATGCAAACACAATCCGGAATATGCTTAGAAATGTTCCACTCGAAACTCGCTACCTAAACAGATATATGCAACGAATTAACAAACTTCCCGAACCCTTAACGAACGTGCTTACTATAAATAGCAACATGCCAAAAGTGGAAAGTTTCCATAAATAGAAACTTTCCCAAAATAGTAACTTCCCAATATAGACATCCCATGATTAAATAATTCCCGACTCGTATATATATATAAATAACACGACCCAAAACCGAAAGAAAGAATAATAAAGTACTAATTACGATAAAACAACATTCATGTAATAATAATAATAATAATAATAATAATAATAATAATAATAATAATACGAAACTTAAAGAAAAACACATAGAAGGACTCGAAAAACCCAGCCCCTCTACCCGACATAGACCCGCGACCAAACACCCTAAACCTCCACTTCGAACACCAGCAACCGCCACCACTCTACACCGCCAACCACCATCTACCACCACAACACAACCACGACGCTCGTCACCTGCCGACAACCCCAACCACTGCTACTGAACACTGGTCAACGACATAAAAAACCCCCAAACCCCTTCTGAACAGACTCGACAAAGGCGGCTGTACCACCGCTACCATTAACCACGACCACCAACAGACGCCACCTCTGACACCCCCTAAAACCATGGTGGTGTTACTGTGTTGACCTCCCCCGAGTCGCCAGTAACACCACCCCCAAACCATAGACCGACAGAGACACTAGCAACCTCCCCTGAGACATATTCATACCAAGCAGACTCTTAAAACCCCACCGTCGACGACACCCCAGTCACCTCGACCACTGACACCAACCCCTACTACACTGCCCTGACTACAAGTGACACTACCACGCCAAAAACTCCTACTGACCACCACCCAGAACCCTTCGAACACAAGGCCAATATGGAAGACACAACACGACTAAAACGAACAACAACGCTTACCTGACTTCTGACCAGAATCGACTGGTGTTAGGCACGGTGGTTAAGTTCGTGAGCACTCTCTCTCTCTCCCGCGTGGTGGTGGCAGCAGCCTAGGGTTTTTGTTTTGATGATGATAGATCAGAAATTAGGAGAGAAAGCCCCTCATATATGGCGGCAGGGGTAGGAAATCAGAATTAGAAAGGTGTAGGGTTTTAGAAGGGGACGTGGGCTGTGGTGTTTGTGCACGGTTCCCAAGGCCCAACACCACCCCTATAGGTCTCTAGTTCGACTCCCACAAGAAGCATGATACATACACAAGAGACCCATTGTTCGAACCCCTTAAGTAGCATGACACACACGTTTATTTAAGCAAACGAAGTCAAGTATAAAAACCCGTTAACTACTCTAATTAAGATAAAATCGTAATCAAAATTCGAGGTATTACATTTTCGTCTAATATATGATATGCACGAAATTAATTTAGCATGAATACCTACTGTTTTCTAAAATGTTTTAGAATATTTGGAATATATTTTGAATGAATATTGACTTATGGTATATTAAATCTCGGTTTTTATAAAGTTTTAATGGTTAAAGTCGTTTATTTTGGGAAAAATAGCTAAAATCATCTTTTGGCCGAGATTTTTCAGTATGTTATCACGTGTATTTTCCATGATATGAATATGATTTTTCGTAAATTATGGACTTATAAAACGTGTGATATGAATTTTAAGTGTTAAAATGCAATAAGATGAATAAAAATGGGTTAAAATAGTTATATTATGAATTTGACTATAAAAATTTATGAGGATGTCACATGCAATATTTAAAATTTATGTTGAATTTTCCAGAAATTTATCTCAAATATTGCAATATTATAGATTTTTAATGTAAAAATCGGGTAATTAGTGACATAATTTCGACTTTAATAGTTTAAGTTGGAATTTGGCCATAAAAATTTAACACGATGTCATATATTATTTCCAGAATGTATAAAATTTTCGAGAATTTTATCTTATCTTATGCTTGAGAAATAATTTTAAAGGTTAAAATCGTACGATATATGACGTAAATCATTAAATTTGCAATAGTTGTTAAAATGGCCGAAAAATGTAACCCATATTAGTCATATATGATATGTTCATCTTGAAAATATTCTTGGGAGCCAAAAGTTTCATATTTGTTTTAATTTTTAATTTGTTAAAAGTAGCATTTAAAATTAAAATAATAAGAGTCTTTAATTAAAGTTTCGGCTCTTGGGCAGTGTGTAATTTATTTTTCTGTCCATTTTGTGTTCTTAAAGTGTTTTGGAAAGTGTAAAAATTTTATTAGTATTTTATTTGCATTTATGGAATTAATTATTGAATTTTCCGACTTAAAATGCTCGTTTTACGTCTTATTTTCGAAATAATGTTAAAACCGTTTAAATACTAATATTTTTAAGGTTCTGAAATTTTAAGAACATTCTGGAATTTTCAAAATTTGAATTTTGAATTTTCGAAATTTTTATGACTCTTTTGGATTTTTATATTATTTTTCCCATAAAACCGAGTAATACCGATCAATATTGAAAAATATTAAGTTAAGTCATGTTCACAGTTTAAGTAAGACTAAATTTTGAATCCTATGCGAGTTAGGATGATTAACTTAAGGATGAAAACCGTTTCATATAATGCATAGTGTTGTTAACCGTTAAAACACGCGATTCCATAAACCAAGGTTTACGATAACTATTTAAACAAGTGTTTTAAATAGGACGATTTGGCTTAGGGTTTGCATGTTAATTCATATTTACATTAGCATTGCATATTATATTATGAATGTCATGATTTATTTTACGTAATTTTGGGAATTATGTAATTTACTTAGTATGGCCTTAGTTTTTAAATCGGTATTTCCCGTAATGTAAGGGGTTACCGATTCGGTTGTAATTTTGTGATCTCGTATCACCCAATTGTAATTTATTTCTATTTTATAATGTATAAAGTAGACTAGAAAAGTTGTAATATTTGTAAAATCCGGAGTTCCTTGAAGACGGTGCCATTCGGAAAGGAGTTCCGATCGACGGTGTTTACCTCGAAGTGCGTGCCGCGTGAAGTTCAAGGGACCAAAGGAGTTGGTTTCCGAATTTGTACTTTGTTATTTCTTTTCTAGGAAAGGCCATACTAGGGTTTATTTATGCTTTTATTTTTGCTTTTTATATGTTTGCATGCATAGCCAAATTGTCATACATCGTATCATGCATGTTTCGACCTAGTCGACCTAGTCTTTTATTTTATCGATAATTCACCGACTTAGTTCACTTAAACGGAGATAGATAATAAATTAACTAGATCTCTTACATATAAATATTGAGACTTAGCCTTACCAAAAAGTACGGACCCATGAATCCCTTCTTCACAAGAACGTAGGCTCGGCTACACCGGGGTACTAAAATTGTCACGTTGGGTAAGTGGGGTAATAAGATTACACCTTGAAATTTGGTTGATCACAACGAAAGTATTCGTAACCGTAGTTGCAATAAGTTCGGGCTAAAGATAATTTTAAGAAAATTGTCGACCGAGAGTTCTAAGAGTAGAACCGATTAAAGGGTTAATCCACCAAATTATACCGATACGGGTTGAATCGGCTACACCGTGCCCGGATTAGTATGGGTTTGGGTCTCGGGATTGTTTACTTAATTGGGTAAGAGATCATTAAGTAAATATACTTAACATGTTTAAGTTTCTTAAAATTCAAATTATGAATTTAAAATGATGTTGTTTATCCTTTTATTATTGTAGTTTAATTTTCAACATCATCAAATGGCAACCAACGCTCCACCTCTCACTAACGTATCATGGCTTCGATCCTTTATGGATCGTTGCAAACTCGATAAGCATGGTTCCAATTTTAAGGATTGGGATGCGCAATTACTTTTGGCCGCTCAAGGTGACGATAAGAGTCGTTACCTATCCGAAGCCGCTCCTCCCGCTCCAACCGCTCGTTCCGCGGTCGGAACTCGTGAGGCCTATGAAGCCTACATGAAAGAGTCCTCCGCTCTTAAAAATGTGCTCATCTTCTCCATGGAGCCGGATCTCCAAAGAAGTATGATTAAGTTGACCACATCGTATGAGATATACACCAAGCTTGCGACCATGTTTTCGCAAACTCCAAGGGTGATTCAATATGAGGCGGCTTCCGCCTTCTTTGACATTACTTTCAAGGAAGGGCAAAAGATAAGCCCTCATGTGCTCAAACACGCTGAGCTCGCGGAGACTCTAAAAGCTCAAAATGTTGATGTTCCCGACTCTCTAATTATTGACCGAGTTCTTCACTCGCTCAATAAGGTTAAGGCGTATGCTCAATTCCGGGTGAATTTCAATATGCGAAACCAAGAGATCACGTTGGATGAGTTGCATAAGAAGCTCGTCCAAGCCGAAAGGGACATGGGACTTCATGAAAGTTCCACCAAAGATGTTTTGAACATCGAAAAGAAAGGGAAAACGAGCTTCAAAAGAAATGCCTCTAAAGGCAAGGGCAAGAAAACGTTCAAGCCCAAGGCGACCAAAGAAAAGACCTTTTCGAAAGGCGCTTCCACCTCGTCTTCAAAAGAGCAAGACAAGTGCCATTATTGCACGAGGATCGGTCATTGGAAGAGAAATTGCCCCAAATACTTAAGCGATCTCAAAAATGGGAAGGCAACCGCCGTAGGTAATAATTCTCGTTTAAATTTATGTCATTTATCAACTTATGTATAATGATACAAATGTGTTGATATTTACCCTTTTTAAATGTTTTAAAGGGGCGCCTCCTAATAACGATAAGGGCAAGGAAAAGGAAGCATGAAGTTCCTTACTTGGATGGCTATGGTAGCATCCAAATTGATCGAAGACTTGATGAGCTAGCCTCTAATTTTCATATCGTCTTCTTTCATATTTTGCATTTATTTATGGAACAATTTATTTTCTTGTAAGACAAGGATTAAAATCCTAAAACAATGGTTGTAATTTTGGATATTGGTGACTTGGTTTTCAACCCGAGTCACTACTTTTGTTCTTAATCAATGTTTTGATTTCTCAAATAAATTGCATGCCTTGTTTAAACATGAATAATAGTGATTTAATCACGCAATAAACTATTGATACGATCAATATAATATAATCAAAGTGTTGATTAAAACGGAGAACTACACCCCATGAGATACTTTCAATCATAATGAGACTATATTAGTTCATTATAAGATTTTCATTTTAAGTGAAAATGAGAATGTATTCATCACACCTATAAAACTTCAAACATTCATATACATTGGTTACTCGAAATAGCTATCCTTATACGAATAAAGGTTATTGTTAGAAGGATAGAGTGGGAGAAAAATATTTCGCTCGCAAACCAATGATGAAAATAAAGGATCTTAGAGAAGATTCCTACATGGGAGTCTTAAGAAGAGCCCTAAATGATTTGAAGAAACTACGAGAGGACACTGAAGAAACTACGGGAGGACACTCGAAGAAAGGTTCTTTATGTTCATTGTTTCATAGAGAGGAGACATGAATCCCCGTATGAATTCGGAAGGAATATCGGCTCCTTGAGATAATGATTTTTCAAAGATTATAAGATAATAGAGGAGAAATCATCTATCTATACGGGAGGAAACACCGGTTCCTTTATAAATGTTTTTTCTAAGTTTATAAGATAAAAGAGAAGAAATCATCTCAATTCTCTCAATGTAGTTACAAGGAAATTATCATGTCATATTCGTCTCGAGGAAACAAAGACATGATAATAGGGTGATGATTGATTGAATGGAAGATGAATCACTATAGGGATAGTGATGGTGATAATAATTCGAGTAACAGTTTAACATGCGAGAAATGAAAGGTTCATTTAAGATATCGAGAGATATTGTTTTCAGTGGGAGCGATATTCATCAAAGAATTGAAACCTACCATTTTGAGAGAATGGGTGATTCTTTAAGAGTAAGGAATAAGAGGTACTCAATTTAGATGAATAAAATATTTTATCATAAGATGATGGAGCTTTACGGGAAGGTTTATTATATGGATAATAAAAGGTCGCCCACTAGAAGTTAGAATGGTTGGATACATTATTCATAACGATGAATGAAAGAAACCATTATCAAATAGCCAAGATGAGTGAAAATTATTAAGAATGATGAAATCATAAATAGACTACAATATAGATTTCAGTACATAAGTGATTGTAGAGAGTGATTTTTAATCCCTCCAGTATATCGATACGTCACAAGTTATAAGATAACAGTGGGAGCCTTCCTCCGGAAAGGAAACTCAAAATCTAGAAAGAGTTCTAGATATGTACTCAAATAGAATCATA
Source organism: Silene conica (assembly GCA_029255685.2). Taxonomy (NCBI): domain Eukaryota; kingdom Viridiplantae; phylum Streptophyta; class Magnoliopsida; order Caryophyllales; family Caryophyllaceae; genus Silene; species Silene conica. The sequence continues at coordinate 39,763,914 of CM055312.2, read as the reverse complement.
TTATACGGGATAATATGAGAATAAAAGAGACCAAAATTTGTAAGTTTTGCAATCATGAATAAAGGGTTATTCGCAAAACACTAATACAAATAGATGATTGTGCATCAAATGCAAGATAATAGTGTTGACTATTGTTGCATGACAACATCATTTGAGTTATGATTAACTCAAAGTGAAAGATACTTTGTCAGAATCCAAATGGGTTGTATGAGACAATATTGAACCCCATAAGTGAACTGGATTGACTTAGTATGGCCCCTAGCCGCTTACATGAGGTGACGTCTCAAAGCGACTAGAGTGTGAGGCGATTGATGGCAAGTTCAAGTGCCATAGAGTCATTTGTGATGACTAGTCGATCACATAGGCAGACTGTAAGAGACACTCTGTCGGGCAATGTGATCGCTTATAGAGTTCTGGAAATTTTATAGTCGGGTCGTGGCGAGAGCTGCTATAGTATTCTTGTGAGTCAATTCTTAGACTAAAGACTACTCTCCCAAGATGGTACAGTTTAGGCATAACCTTGATCCATTCTCTACGACTTTTCGTAACTGGAGTCAAATGGGATTGTTTTGGGTTGTGACTGACTGTGACTAGTTGAAGGAAGTAGTGCGATAGAAATTGTCCACCCCTTGTCAGGGTTGTTTAAATCTCAGGGCCACTCGAGGAGAAGTTAACTGGAAATGCGTGGCCACGCTCGGAAGGTATCTATGGTAGATAATTCCGGTCAAACAGTTATTCTCCAGATCGAGGAAACCACTCATGATATGATCGAATGCAAGTACGACCTTAGAGAGACATCTTGCATTGAGTGGGAGATTGTAATAGGACAAGAGAATTGGTGACGCACACTTGTCGAGGACAAGTGGGAGATTGTTGGGAAATGTGTCCTCAACAATAGTGCGATCACGTAATTAAATCTCATAACAAGAATGCGCAAGGGATGATACGATTTTATATTAGTCAACTGACCAACATTAATCGGTAATGATTGGCTAGCTAGAGTTTGACATTACTGTCGTATGACGGTGGTGGTCAGTTGATCCCTTTAGGTCACACCTTTAGGACAATTCCCTTAATTGATAAGTGTTCAAATGTATTATGATACGTTTTGATCATATTCCTTAAACTCGTGTATCGAGAAATCAGAGGTTAAATCTTATTGTAAGATTTATGTTTGAAATTGAAATGTGTCAATTGTTAAACAATGAACGATATTTTATTATATCGTTATTAGAATGAATCGGGTTGTAATTAATACAAAGGTTGTAAGTCGTATTGACGATTAAATTGTCATTTTATATTTGTAATTTCGAATTACATGTCAATTAATAAATATGATTTATTTAAATATACAATATTTATATGATAAATATTTATATTATTTCTATTGTATTATCTAGTGACATATAAGATGTCACATTTTGTACAAATTGAACAATTGACATATTGTAAAATGAAGTCCATTTTAAGTGTAAAATGGACGGCTAGTGGAGGTGGTTGTGGGCATGGTTAATGTGTTAAAAACACCTTAATGATTATGTTTAAGGGTATATCTTGGAAACACAATCTAGGCCACCCTAAGTTGCATGGGTTAGAGAACATATCTCCCTTTGTAGCTCCCCATACCCGGCCTCCCACTAACCTAAGCAACACCATTTAAATGTTGTTGCATGCTCACAACTCATACGAATGTTCATTCATAATTTTCTAAGTGTAAGAAAATCTCAAAAATCCTCTAAAATATTATTAGATAATATTAATACTAATTGTATAAGAGATATAAGATTAGTATAATAAGTTCATATTAGAACTTATATTGATTAAGGAAAACCGATTCTTGATACTAGCTTGTTCGAAGATTTCGGTTCATTCAAGGGATTGTCTTGGTGCATCCAAAGGAGGTATTCTATTTTGGGTACTTGGAGGATCATCCTTGCCATTCTCTTGGACCGTGTGTAAGGGTTCAATATCTCCTTATTTCCGCAATATTTAGCATGCATAATATCGTTTTAACTAGTATATTAAAATGTTAATTACAAGGTTATGTTAGTATGACTAAAATTAGTTTATGAGTAACTAATAAAACCTAACATTAGGATCGTTCGCTCTGATACCACTTTGTAACACCCCCATTTATTTAAGAGCCTTTAGCAAGACATTCTCAAATAAATAGAGCTGTTACCATCTCGAAATGTCCGAGGTAGTGAATGACAAAGTAAAACAACCAAAGTACTTTATATACAACTGATAAATTTTAAGCCTTGGTTATTACAGTTACTACATAACGGAAAAGAAAATACAACTGATGACTTCTCTAGATGTGATATAATTCTAAGTCGGTCCAAAGTATGCATCTCACATTCCTGCCCCAGCTCCTAGCTCATCTGTCTCTGACCTGTATAATCTACTCCCCATTCCGGATCATCGTAGGTGTACACGAATACACTGTCAACCTCGCGGTTGAGTAGGGTAATACAATAATTATAATGCAACAATTATGATATGCAAATGCAATGATATGCTCGAGCTCAATCTCAATCTCAATTCTCAATTCTCAATCTCAAACCCGTAACACCCAGCCATACCGAACCTCCCGGCAGACTATAATCGGCCGTCGCCGAACACCAGCATAACTGCTGAGGTCACCAGGTCTAGTCCTGCAGAACTAGCCTGGGCCCAATAATATCTCATCATCTCAAATCCGTATCCAATGCACATGTCATGCCCGTGAATGCAACAATACTCTTAATCAATCATGCTATTAAATAATGCAATGAGCATATCAAATACTAATAATAATCATCACTCAATCCAACCAATATCATTCTCATATAAATCATGCTCAGCATCCATAACACACAGTCCAACATCCATTCATAACACATCATAGAGTATAGTGTCGATGTATCCTACCTGATCAAGCAAAACTCCGAGCAATCACGTAATCAACGGGAACCAGAAATACTCCACTTCAAACTCGTTCCCTATGAATATTACTTAATATTATTTCTCTATTTAATATAACACGTTCACAACTAATTAATTAATAACTTCGTAGCTTAACCCTTTATATTAATTACTTAACTCAATCGACTCATTTATTTTATAATTAACTTCAATTAAATAAACGAACATAGCAACTATACTTGAACTATTGATAACCGTCACATTCTTGTATAAAATTTACTTAACAAGTTATATACATAAATATTATAAACAATATTTACTAATGATAATAATAATAATATAATACATCGACAACGAATAACAACGAATAATACTACTGATGATGATGATGAGAATAATAATAATAATAATAATAATAATAATAATAATAATAATAATAATAACAATATTATACTACTAATACTAGTAGCATACGGACAAACAACATTACACCTAATAATAATAATATAGTAATAATATTAAAAAGAATCAGTAGTATAAACAAGAATACATACTACTAATAATATAATATTAATAATAATAATCATAATACTAATAGTACACATATAGTAGCAGCAACACGAACACAAGTTATTGTATTAATAATAGTATAATAACTTACAACACAAACAGACCCATACTCACCCTTAATTAAGGTCGCAAAAACAGCCTCCACGTCGCCCCTTTTGGCCGCTACTAGCCACCAACCCAGCCACCTATGACCACCACCAATGTTCTTATATCCTCCCTTGCATCATCAACCACTCATCTCATGCTTTGGTCACCACCGACAAGCCCTCACAACCACCATAAAGCTCCGCCCTAATCTACATGTACGGAACGCGAAACCTACGGTTCCGGTGTCCTCGCTGCAGCCACTACTACACCAAACACTAGAAATCCCCACCTAGTCCACCCTCCTAGGTATGCTCCAGGTCGACTAACACCATGAACTACCCACCCAGCCTTGGTCCAGATCCTAGAACGAGTCGGGTTGCAACACCTCGACATCCTAAGGTGTTTCCTTTGTTTTTCCTAATCCCAACCCAGATGTGCGCCTGAGAAGCCCATCAAACACCCGTTTAGCCACCAATAAGGGTCCAACTAGGTTTAGTCAAGGTCCAGCCACGGTCCCCTCTAACCCATGCCGAGCACTGCCCCCAAACGAATACAAAAGAACGTTATTAAATCGAGGAAACAAGGTTGCAGTGAACAAATAACTTACTCGAGGTTGGGGACGATGAAGACGGGTTATGTGCCTTGATATACGTTGTGAGAATGAGAGTATGAGGGAGGCGCAAGGAAGCAAACCGAAGAAGGTTGGGGCGGTGGACGAGTTGAGGTTTAGGGTTACTAATATGTAATATGAAAAAGTGACGGTTTCCCTAATAATATAATAATAATAACATAAATAAAAGGGATATTCTATGGTGTACCCCAGTGTTTTTCAGTTTTCTATGTTGTACCTCTACATTTTAAAATTTCTATGGTATATCCTTAAGCTTCTTACTTATTCTCCGTAATGATCTCCTTCAAATCTCCAATAACTTTATCACTATAAAAAGTGGTAAGTTGACCTTTATTTTGACTCATAAGAGTGGTATCACAATTTCATATAAGGCGTATCAAAAATAACTTTAAATAAGTATACACTTTTATTAAAAACATATGTTATGAAGCATGAAATAATAACATCAATTTGATGAAATTGAGTTGGATTTGTATACTATTTGGTTGGTTAATGGTAATTCGGCGAACTAATAAGTAAATGAGTAGGTTATCGAGTAATTGAAATGTTAAATAGACGATTTAATAGATAAATTAAGAAATTAAGCTAGCAAAGCCAATAAATAAGGTCATTGTATAGACTAATATATAGAGTTTAAGGGCATACCATAGAATTAAAAAAATGTAGGGGTACAACATAGAAAATTGAAAAACTTGAGGGTACTCCGTAGAATATCCCTAAATAAAATATAATAATTATTGGTGTAACATAGTAATATAGTAATATAGTAATATACGTGTTACTACTATTTTTATTATTCCGAGTACGTACCAAACACGAGTGTTACTACTATAATTAATATTATTATATTAATTATAAGAAATTATATAAAAATTAGGATTTAAATATAATTACGATTTTAAATAATAAAAAAATTATAAATGAGGAGTAAATATAAAATAGGAAATATATTTAATTATAATTATATTAGCAATTTAAAGAAGTACAAATGAAATGTCATTTTTATGAAATAATCATCAAATATAAAATAATTATGAAATATGAAATAATCTTAGAAATACGATTTATAAAATAATAACAGTTTAAGTAGAATACTTTATAAACATTCCATTTGAAATACTTGTATAAAACACGGTTTGACTGCCATTGACCGAGGCTAAAATACGGTGTATTACAGCAGTGCAGAAAGTAACAGAAAGAGAACCTATACCTGTTCCTCCTGATAAGGAGATACCTCAGAGTGGTGGCAGAGCTGATAAACAGCCCATGTTTTCATCTCCTGCTATCACGGTTAATGCTTCAATGAGACAAGAGCATATACCATTTTCTTCTGGCAGAACTTATGCTGAAATGGTGTTAAGCTCAATTCATAGGGAGGCAGGGAGATTGGATAATCCACCAAGAGATAATCAGAATGGATAAACTTGGTAGCTGGAATGTGCGGGGCATGAATAATTGGAGCAAGCAAGGTGAAATAAAGAGCTTTCTTTTTCAGAATAAAATAGGGCTTTATGGTTTAGTTGAAACAAAGATTAAGGATAAGTCTTGGCAGAAGGTTTTGGAAAATTTTGGGCAACATTGGGATGGTATCAATAATCTTCAATATCATGCAGGAGGTAGAATCTGGATAATTTGGATTAAGTAAGCTTTTAATATCAACACTTTTTCCATCTCAGCTCAGCAAATCTCTGTGTTGGCTACTGAGGTGGCTTCTGGGCAGACTTTTTTTATATACTGTGGTATATGGGGACACTGATGACAAGGAGAGGTTAAATCTTTGGCAAGACTTGAAAAACATCAAAGATAAATGGGTAAACCATCTATAACCTTTTGAAACTTTATACTCTTCGCCAGGTATGCTAGACCATTCCTGCTGGTTATAAGCCTCTTGCAGTTCATTCTTCAACTTAACAATCTTCTTCCAAGTCCAAATAGATTGAGTATGGGGTTATATGTTAGAAAACGTGTCATCGACAATAATGCGATCACATGATTTTATAATTTATTATAAAATCGTAAAATCTCATATTATATGTTGAATACGGAAGGGATGATATATTATTAAGTCGACCGATCTTCATTTACCGGTTAATGACTGACTTTAAATAGTTTGACATTTCCGTCATATAATGGTGTTGATCAGTTGATCCCCTATGGTCACACCTAAAGGATGTTACCCGAAATTGTTAAGATTAATAATTCATATACGATACGAGTTTATTAATGCCCTAATAAGAATGAGATAAATGAGAGATACATTTCTCCTAATAATATGATTATACGAGATTCGTTTATAATAAAATAAGTAATTATTTTATAATCGATAATAGTTATCGTATATTTTATCGGTAAGGGTTATCAATTAGTAGTGATTATAATAGACTTGTAAATCACGGTTAATGAATATGAAATGACGAACTTTACGAAATAAAATTGGTAATTTGTACTTAATGGTTAAGTAATAATTATGAAATGCAAAAATTGTATTTAAATTGTTTAAATAAATATTTTTAATTACCAAATGTCATACTGTTGGGGCTGGTGTCCTTGACAGTTAGTACAATGACTTACTAAATCTCTTAAAGGATCACAAGGGCATACTTCAGTATTATTATTAGTTGATCCACGTTTATCAATAACGGTTGGCTTGCTAGATAAGTTTGACGTTATTGTCATACGGATGGCGGTGATCAACTGGTCCCTATACGTCACACCTATAGGACACGTTTGAGAGATGTTAAGGTATGAAAATACAGTCACATTTATGCCGGATATGACTAAACAGTTTGTCAGAGGTATTGACTATTAAATTAGTCAATAAGATGTTGAGAATATTATTTAATACGGATTAAATAATTTTAGCTAATACGGATTACGTGATTAATTCGTAAATTAAATATAAACGGTTATATTTAATTAAATATTGAATTTGCGTATTAATATAAACAGTTATATTAATTTTGCCAATTATACAATATCGTATTTTGTCAGACCATTATTGTTGTTATTAAATGCATTAATATCTGATAACATGTATACGATTTATAATAAATACCCGCCAATAATATTTAGCAAATCGGGTCGAATCACGCAAAGGAATAAGGTAAGAGTGGAAAAGCCCACACTTACCCTATACCCATTCGGCCGGCCGACCCAAGTAATACAAAAGGAGAGTCCTTCTCCTTTTGTCAGGTTACTGGTTAATTGATAATCTCAAGAATTGGGGTTTTGAGAACATTCTTTTCCCAAAGCTTAAATCTCACATCAAAACTCACAAAAAAGGCTCTCCCCATATTGCAAGGCAATTGGAGAGTATTTCTAGCACACGCGACATCATCTCAATCAAGTCTTGGGTGCAAGTTCTAGGAGGAAATTTTCTTTAATTCCTGTTCTTAGGCCTTTAGCACAAGGACCAAAGGTTGTATTCTTTTCATGTTTTTAATTATCTTATGACCATAATTCACAATTGTAAAATTCGTTATAATCCTTCATGTTTAGGGCGAATACACGTTTTATTCCCCACAAGTGGTATCAGAGCCAAGGCCACAAATTTTTTACTTTTGTGTTTTTCATAAGTTTTAATTTAAAAATTTTGAAAATCATTTTCTGTCGCCGTGTGGGTCGGTCGACCTGTTATTGCGGTCGGTCGACCGCCTCCCGCGTAGGGTTTCTGTTTTTTGGCAGTTTCTTTTTGTGTAATCGATCTTGTTTTCGATTCTTGTTTACATATTGTTAATTAATCGATATTCTTGGCAATATGTGAACCCTTGTTGCTGTTTAAATTGATTTACATGTTTTGAATCAAAGGTAAACACTTGTTTTGATTTCAAGTGCAGCAATTTTGCGTTTTCAGAAACTCGGTTTCTTGTTTTGTGGTCGGTCGACCTGGTTAATAGGTCGGTCGACCATTCTGCTGTTACAGGAAATTTTTTTTTTTAATGTCAGCAGGTCGGTCGACCCCGTGTTGAGGTCGGTCGACCTCATCCCTGTAACAGACGTTTTATTTTTCCCGAAAATAACTTGTTTTTATTTTCCCATGGCCTTAAGTGATATACTACATACGGAAATAGTATATTATTTTTGTGAAACGGTTCACTCTCGCATGATACATATTATTTTAAAACGGTTTAAGATAATGGATTATAAACTTATTAAAATTAAAGTGGTTAAAACGGTATAATCAAATAATTTTAATCCCGCAAAGGTGGTTTGGTAAAATTTGTTAATCATAATAACAGTATTATGTCATGAATGAATTTTAATTTTAGTTGATGCATTTTATTTATCGTCTTGTTGAATGCTTTTGAATGCTTTCTATAATGTATTTAATTTTTGCAAACGGTTGTAACTTAGTGTGGCCTTAGTAGATTGTGTTACCGTAATGATGGAACACAATCTTGTTTGTAATTTTGAGATCTTGAATCTCCGTTTTGGGTTTTTGCCATGTAATTACTTTTGTATTTAAATTAGAATGTATATAGGGTTATATTTGTAATTTAAATTAGTAATTTTGTGAAGACCAAAGACGGAGACCGGATGCTCACTCCCACTGCAAAGACCAAGATGGAACATCAAGACAAGCTTCTAGGGTCCAACGGTGGATTCCATAGTTGTTTTATGTTTATTTTGGTAGGATAGGCCACACTAGGACTTTTATTTACGTTTATCGCAATTATTTTATGCTTTCATCGATAATAGCTTGCATCATATTCCGCCTAAAACCAAACCACCTATAACATGCCTGAAAACTGACTCATGTAGAGGTATACGCGTTAGTTTTCTATGACACACAGATGTCACGTGTCACATGCAAAGCCATCACTTTATTTCATTCATTCACGCAAATGCTAGATATTAGTTCACTTACAATGGATAAATATAAGTTGATGGGGTCTTCCTCGTATAACCTAAAATTGAGACTAGTCTTTATAAATCAGACTCCCATGAATCCCTTCTTCGTCGGTAGGCATAATATGACCCCTTCTACGTCGGGTAAGTGGGAACAAATGATTTATTTTATCTCAACATCGTGGTCACTCGTTACTATCTAGCGACTGTGATGGACTAATAGATAGGATTTACGGAAATCTATCGACCAAGAGTTCCAACGGTGGAATTAGCCAAGCTGTGGGCTTATCAATATACGGAAATTGAGTCTTGGGATCGTTTATATAATTCTTGAGGGAGATCAATTATATAAATGCATGAGTCTACGAGTTTAAATTCAATTTAAAATAAACTTAAATCACAACGATGAGTTGCTTATATGGTTTTGTTTTTATCTTCTTTTCAGTGTAGAACACGATCAATTAAACTGCTGTATAACTAATGGCTGGTGAAGACCCAATGCCAAGTGCCAAGCTAGCACGTGAATCCTGGCTAAAAGCCTTCATGGACTCCATGAATCAGTCTACTAGACTGAGGAATGATGGGTCAAACTTCTCTTACTGGGCGCAGCACTACGGAATGCTGCCATTGCTGACGGAAAGCTTAAGTACTTAACTGAGCCAATTCCGGCACACCCAGGAACTGGAGCTAGAGCTAACGAAGTTCGCGCCCATAGCGACTTCGTCATGGAAGCGGGTGCGATAAAGAACGTACTCATATATGCAATGGAATCCAATTTGCAAAGACGCTTCATAACCCATGGTGCAAACAAGATTTTCACCACGCCCACTAACGAATCCTCGAAAGCTCCGAGAATCGTTTCTTATGAGCATACCTATCGCTTCTTTGAGGCGAAACTCCAGAAGGGCCAAGCTGTTAGCCCACATATTCTCAACATGATTGAAAATATCGAGAAACTGGAGGCCTTAAACTGCAAGATCAGTGAGAACATAATCGTTGATCGAATGCTTCATTCGCTTCATGATGGGGTCGCCCTCTTCAGGGCCAACTATTACATGAACGACATGAAGAAGACTCCTCATGAGCTCCACTCCCTTCTCGTACAGACCGAGAAGGACCTGAAATTAAGTGGGAGCGTGAAGCAGGATGTTCTCATGATCTCCAGCAAGGGTAAGGGTAAGGGGAAAACTAAAGCTCAGGGCGACCTAGCGGTAGGTAAGCCCAGGTTCAAGAAACCAGGATTTACTAAGAGTGGGCCAGGTGAGTCGAGCAACTCACAGAGCAAGACAAAGAGTAAGGATACAAGCATGGAATGCCACCATTGCCACAAGACTGGGCATTGGAGGCGCACATGCCCCGTGTATCGTGAGGACATTAAGGTAGGCCGCGTTATTCCTGTTGGTATGTCTTCTTCTTCTTCTTTTATTCACATGATTGAGATTAACCATGCAAGTTACAGAACTTGGGAACTAGATACTGGTTGTGGTTCTCATCTATGTAATCATGTGCAGGGCCTCCGAAACCAAGAACCCCTCATCAAGGGTGAGGTTGACCTACGTGTCGGGAATGGAGCACGTGTTGCTGCAGTCTTGAGGGGAACATACGTAATCCAGCTTCCAAGTGGATTCGAGTTATCTTTATATAACTGTTATTATGTTCCTAGTTTGTCCAAAAACATTATTTCAGTTTCTGCACTTGACAAACTTGGTTTTTCATTTGTAATAGAAAATAACAGTTGTATTTTCTCATTACACAATATGATTTATGGAAAGGCAGTTTCCATGAATGGAATTTATGTTTTAGATCAAACCACCGAAATATTACATGTGAATAACAAGAGATTAAAGGTTGGTGACAAAGATCAAACTTATCTATGGCATTGCCGTATGGGACACATAAATGAGAAACGCGTAATACATCTCATACAGAATGGAGCTATCTCGACCTTTGATTTCGAATCATATGGCACGTGTGAATCATGTCTCATCGGTAAGATGACTCGTATTTCCTTCAAAGGTGTTGGAATGCGCGCTGTCGACCTATTAGGACTCATACATACGGATGTATGTGGGCCTATGTCGATCAACGCACGAGAAGGCTATAGGTATGTAACACCCCAAGAGTATGAGAGGAAAGTTGTCCCACATCGGTAGAATGTGAGGCTTGTGATATGTTTATAATAGCTCCCACCCACCATTTAGTAACAAGGCCTTGTGCTTTTGGGCTTAAGTGAGGACAAATAATGGGCCCAAAAGTTCACACCCATCTTATTGGGTTTGTATTACGACGGTGGCGGGTCGGGTTGTTACAAGGTATTTCATCACTTTCACGGATGATTTGAGTAGATATGGCTATGTCTACTTAATGAAACATAAAAGTGAATCCTTTGACAAGTTCAAAGAATACCAGAATCGGGTACAGAACCAACTGGGCAGAAAGATTAAAGCACTACGTTCTGATCGTGGTGGTGAGTATCTTTCACACGAGTTTGATCAACACCTTAAAGACTGTGGTATCGTTCTGCAGTTAACTCCACCTGGAACACCACAATTGAATGGTGTGTCCGAACGGAGAAATCGAACTCAACTTGATATGGTTCGATCCATGATGAGTCACACCGTTGTGCCTGATTCATTGTGGGGCTATGCTCTTTTGTCAGTCGCTCTAATACTTAACCGAAGTCCGTCTAAAGCTGTTGACAAGACTCCATACGAATTATGGAAGGGGACGATCCCTAACTTGTCCTTTATTCGGGTTTGGGGCTGCGAGGCTGTAACACCCCCATTTATTTAAGGAGCCTTTAGCAAGACATCCTCAGTAAATAGAACTGTTACCATCTCGGAATGACCGAGGTAGTGAATAACAAAGTAAAACGCCTAAAGTACTTTATATAAAAATTGGTAAAATTTAAACTTTAATGTTACAATTGCTACACAGCGGAAAGTAAAATAAAAGTGATAACTTCGAAGAACGTGATCTAATTCTAAGTCGGTCCATCCAAGTACTCACGCCATCCCATGCTCCCACAGCGCCAACTTTCCTGTAGAATCTACTCCCCATTCCGGATCATCGTAGGTGTCACACGAATACACAGGGTCAACCACGAGGTTGAGTAGGTAAAATAGATAAAACTTAAACAACAGTAAAATAGAACTGCATCTTCCTCCATCTCCATATCATCCAATCAACCACTTCGCCTCCATCACGCCACACCCTCCATCACACCACACCTTCCATCACACCACAACTCCCATGGCCATATCACAAGTCCCTTATCACAAGACCCATATCACAAGACCCATTTCACAAGCCCTGTTCTCCACGATAATCAATAATAAACAATCAATCATAATATATCCACAATTAAATATATCAATCATACGGTGAGGATCCTCATGTCAGCTCACAATCACAGACATAAATATTCCCCTACCTCAATTGCGGATTGACAACCGAACAGCTGCTAGAAATGTTCCACCTTGAACAACCGATATCAGTTCCTATAATTAGTATTGAATATCAATTTCTACCCATACAATCGCATTACTAAAATTACTTGACCATGTTCATATTCATATCAATTATTATGAACTCCTCATTCATATCAATTATCACTAGTCAATTAAAACTTACTAATTATAAACTTACTATATATAGACAATAATAACATAATTAGTATATATCATATAACTATAACCCATGATAAAATAATAACAACACCACTAATCATAACAAAATTAATATGGATAATGATAATGATAAAACAATATGTAATAATACCAATAAAATGTCACATGAAATAAAACAATAACATTTGATACGACACTATTATTGATAATACTAATAACAATATTAACAACAATATCAACCATAACAATTGCTAATAACATGATTAGTATAATAACAATAATGAGAACTTAAATATTATTAAACATAATATACAATTATAACATTTGCCAAAATATACTTAATAATAATAATACTAATTTTAATAACATTATTATCCTATAGTTATAAAATCACAATAATAATAAAAATAATAAGAGTAATAATAATAATAATAATAATAATAATAATAATAATAATAATAATAAATCATAAAAACAATGGCAAAACAAACAAGACCCACGAATCGTACGAACAGCCCAAACGCGAAAACCCGAATACGAACATAACCCCCACCGTGACCAACCCCCTTGTACGAACCCTGCTGCCGACACCAACCACCACTTCTGACCTCGCCTGGAACACCACCATGCTCGCCACTGAGCCACGGTGGTTCCAGGGGTATCATCAGCGGTGGCCAACGCCGCAACCTCAACCAGCCACCACCGTCTAAACCCAGCAGGTACACCCCCCCTGTTTCATGTTATGAACCACCCAAATCGAACCCTCTATAACCCTTGCCCTGAGCCACCACACCCCCCGACAAACGGCCTCTACAAACTCCCGACTGCACCCATCCAATTACCCTAAACGTCCATAACAACCACCGCCAGCAACCAATTCGAAAACAATTCAAAACATTCATGCTCAAAACAGAGATCTGAAAACGATTGTAAAACTTATTCCGCCACCACGATTGAACGCCACCTCTACCGGTCGACGACGGTCAACGACGACCTCCTAGTGTTCCATAATCGATTACTATGCATCACTGATTAACAACATACTATGGGCAGCAACCATGAACACACATGTACGATGAACAGGCCAAAACGAAATGACTGAAAACTAGAGAAAACGTAAGGAACAAGGTGAGTATACCTTATCGCCCTTGCCAAAGACCTCCCTTAGTGTGCCCTAAACCACCGTGTAGACTCCCTTCCTCAACTTTGATGTGGCGGCTGTAAGATTGGGTTGATGGTAGTGTTTGGGGTAGGGTAAAACTAGGTTAACGAAGGCTGTCAAAGTCGGCATGTATGAGGGTGTATAAAAGGTTTTTTACATAAACAAAGTGGTGGGTTGTGTACGTGTGACTCCATAGTTACCCAAGGCCCACAACTACATGCCAAAGGTCTCGAGTTTGAACCCCGCTAGCAACACATAATAAAAAAAACCATTCGATAAATGTGTTATCGAATATACTAACTATCGTTGAGACACTATCGATACGACAAGTATAATAGTAAATATTATAATAACATTTTCGAGTTATTACTGTCCACACACTTAATAACACTTTTATTCAATAAATTAATTATCGAATACGAACGTTCAAATAACTATTAACACATCCAAATAATTATTAAATAATAAAATAAAATATAATAAATATGGAGTATTACAGTCTTTCCTCCTTAAAATGAACTTCGTCCCGAAGTTCGCCCTCCCATGGTCAACAATCTGGTCACATAGCACGTAATGACACAAGGTGTGACCTCATATAACACCAGAACTAATAGTGGTACTTTTAAAGTATGCAGTGTCACACTCTACCCTTGTTAAGAAAACTTTGTCCCCAAAGTTTAACGTACCACCAAAATAAAGGATACTTCACGAAATACAATAAAATACATCACAGAAGTAATCGATATTATCTGGTATACATATATTCAAACAATCACGACATATTACTTAGCCATGTCATAGCAACTAGTCATATCATAAATCCTTAAGATTTTACAATCTCATCCTCCTTAAAACACGGTTACGTCCCCGTAACCTCATTATACAAAACCCTGCTCGTTACTCTGTTGTACTCATTACTATATCTCATACTATCTTACTCCAAGTAACCAGTATCACACTCATCGTCACATCTAAGACCAAAGACAAGGGGTGAGTGAACCGGCGGAATAAAAAAAACATAACCAATACTTCCATTTCAATATCGATTTCAACTCAGAATATGACTCAAATATCAAGATCACACTTGACCAAAAATACAATGTGGCACAACGACTTAATAACTCAAACCAGTAACCAATTCCCATCTCATTCTCGATATCAACATAGTCAAATACTTCATTAAAGGAACTGCTCAACACTTAGAGAGTAAAACTCTAAGCTACTCACCCACGAGTCACGATCAAAGAATACGACAACTCGATAAAATACTGAACTACAAACTTATGCTCAAAACAAAACCAACCATGGCCTTTGTTCTAGACTCACGAGCAACTGAATCTCATCAGTGCTTACTTTCCAAGTTTATTGACATAATTGTATGTATACTTACCATTCCACAGTTCATAGAAATAAGGATCTGAACGCTATATCAAACCAACGTAATACAAACCACTATGCATAAACAACTAATCAATTACCAAAAGTTTACCCATCTCACAACTCAACCCGTCTCACGAACAAAAGGATTATCTTATCAATAAGAATTATTAACTATCAAAATAAAGGAACACTTACTAATTTCAACGCAAGAAGTACTCGTAAGAACCCATAGCAATTATCATACAAACATATATAGCCTCGAGCAAAACAAGAGTACTAGGATCGGTAGAAACCGTGTTATGCAGTAAAGCAGAATCAGAGTAACTAACACTTACATACCTTTGAAATTTTATCACAAATTTATTATATTTACAACAATGTAAACAATCAAGAAGCTCATAGTTCATACTTGACAAATTTAAAATATTTCATGCTCATAATCATATTATAGAAGCAAAATCATATTTTAGGAAAAGGCATAGAACAAAATTAGTTAGCGTAATTAAACATGGAACGTTGACATATTTCACAAGATATACACAAATCATAGACTCACAAGACCGTTTAACATTCTCAGATATCAATAAGTTAACAAAATCACTTAGGTACATCTCTCGTCCACTCACACTACATCATTTATCATGAAACTATTACTATATACGACTAAAAAAAATTAAGGGTTTTATACAATGCGCAGCAATTAAACATTCAAACAGGATTTCATCGACACATTGCTACCGAATTGTCATATTGCAAACAATCACCATAATTATCAAACATCAAGCTTTATAAACACGAATCCAAGACAATTTTACAAGTTATAGATCGAAACAAGACTACACGGAGACCTTCTGACTCTCCTTTACTAAAAGATTGTTCTTGTAGTTCATGACTTATGAAAATTTTAACAATAAAAGTAAACAAATTCACAAGACTAGTACCTCCATAAATCACATGTCGACCAATTACTAATTCAATACGTTGGATTAGATTTTAAACATAGCAATATGCAATTCAATTTATGGCATAACAATATACAAAAAAAAAAAAACAAAAAAAAAAAAATTATAAAGATTATAATCGCCGGGAACTAGTCAAAGATATACTATTAATATACGTAAGAACATCAACGAGATTCACATTGTCCAGAAGAATCACAATTACGTATAACAACTAGATTGTCATGCTAATAAATTACCAGTTAAATTTCATTCTACCCCTTGTCAAGACTCTTCTCTGATAAACATGATTGTGACATCAGATACGAACATTACATCATTATTTTGAGGTCATGCCACTAGAAAGTAAGAGCGTCAGTATAATTGAAACTATTTTATATAGAAATAAGCAAGATTACGTTATTATTTAGTAAGGTGCAGATTCATATCGTATGCCTACTACTCATGTTACTAATGCCATAACAAGATCTCACAAGGTCACATCACATATTTCAAATTTGATTAAGCTTTTATATGAAACTTACATACCTCACAATTTCACCAATTAAACCTTATGCCACAACTAAAAAAAAACATAATTAAGTAACAGCTAAGCTAACGTGCGAGCGATTATAGTCTTTAGAAAATATAAAGAATTAAATAAACAGAGGAAAAAGAATCGAATGCATAACCCACTCGGTCTGAACAAGAACTTTACAGCAACTCAACTGAAATTTAAGCAATTTGCAAAAATCGCAAGTAAATAACAACGCGTTACGATTTTACATGGCGTATCATTTTGAAAACGTGAACGAATATTCTGAACAGTAGAGTTGGAATTATGCATAACCAATAACCACGTTTTAAATGATTTCCTTCACAAAACATGAGTCAAACGGAACTGTGTAGTAACAGTCTGACCACTGTCAACTAAAGGATTTATTTCTCTCAAAATATAACTCCTATTAACATAAAACCAAAAGCATTATAAAACCAACTCAGGAGGTTATCATACATAAAATTATCATACTCAAATATGAAACACATTCAGAATGACAACCCGTACAAACACGTAACCTTCTGGTAATTTATTAAAATTTGGTTCCGTTACGATTTCACATTACTACATCGAAAATCAACCATTCGTCTCCAGAAACACGTTGACATAACATTTGATGCACTGACTCCACCATATTGATATGTATGCATAATTCAAACTTTAGTTGTCACCCAGAACACGGTAAGGATTTTGAAACTGAGCGTAGAATCAACTAAATAACTCAATATTTATACATGTATATATCAATGTAACACATAACTATACGTCATTAAGGCTTGGGGTAACGCATTCCACATATCACTAGGCATGGATTACTAATGCACATAAGTCTGTTAATTCATATCCAAATACCAACAATATATTGCATAGTTTCGATAATTATTTAATAATCAGGTAATCATATGGACATTTCAAACACCAACTTAGTATGATCACATCACTCTAACCATTGCTCAACTAATACACCTTCAACTTTGAAAATTTCAGTTCAATCATCCGTATCAATCCACATTTCATATTACATATATCCTTCCAACGCACATCATTAATCATAACTCACATATTACTTACCTCCTTCTTCCCCTGCAAGAACGTTAGTAAAATATAACCAGGTCACTAAATATATAATCTACCCCACTCTTCAATTACTCTCTTTGGCTTCCCGAGACAGGACAGAAAGGGCCCAGGTTTGGTGTGTGGGGGCCCCTAACTCATCCCGTTCCTTTTTGGGCTCCTATCAGTTTCATCTCGGGGTTCATTTTATTAGACTCTTCCAACGTTCATTATTATTCAGTTGGTTTAGGCCTGAGGATCGTTTGCTCTGATACCACTTTGTAACACCCCCATTTATTTAAGGAGCCTTTAGCAAGACATCCTCAGTAAATAGAACTGTTACCATCTCGGAATGACCGAGGTAGTGAATAACAAAGTAAAACGCCTAAAGTACTTTATATAAAAATTGGTAAAATTTAAACTTTAATGTTACAATTGCTACACAGCGGAAAGTAAAATAAAAGTGATAACTTCGAAGAACGTGATCTAATTCTAAGTCGGTCCATCCAAGTACTCACGCCATCCCATGCTCCCACAGTGCCAACTTTTCTGTAGAATCTACTCCCCATTCCGGATCATCGTAGGTGTCACACGAATACACAGGGTCAACCACAAGGTTGAGTAGGTAAAATAGATAAAACATAAACAACAGTAAAATAGAACTGCATCTTCCTCCATCTCCATATCATCCAATCAACCACTTCGCCTCCATCACACCACACCTTCCATCACACCACAACTCCCATGGCCATATCACAAGTCCCTTATCACACGACCCATATCACAAGACCCATTTCACAAGCCCCGTTCTCCACGATAATCAATAATAAACAATCAATCATAATATATCCACAATTAAATATATCAATCATACGGTGAGGATCCTCATGTCAGCTCACAATCACAGACATAAATATTCCCCTACCTCAATTGCGGATTGACAACCGAACAGCTCCTAGAAATGTTCCACCTTGAACAACCGATATCAGTTCCTATAATTAGTATTGAATATCAATTTCTACCCATACAATTGCATTACTAAAATTACTTGACCATGTTCATATTCATATCAGTTATTATGAACTCCTCATTCATATCAATTATCACTATTCAATTAAAACTTACTAATTATAAACTTACTATATATAGACAATAATAACATAATTAGTATATATCATATATCTATAACCCATGATAAAATAATAACAACACCACTAATCATAACAAAATTAATATGGATAATGATAATGATAAAACAATATGTAATAATACCAATAAAATGTCACATGAAATAAAACAATAACATTTGATAAGACACTATTATTGATAATACTAATAACAATATTAACAACAATATCAACCATAACAATTCCTAATAACATGATTAGTATAATAACAATAATGAGAACTTAAATATTATTAAACATAATATACAATTATAACATTTGCCAAAATATACTTAATAATAATAATACTAATATTAATAACATTATTATCCTATAGTTATAAAATCACAATAATAATAAAAATAATAAGAGTAATAATAATAATAATAATAATAATAATAATAATAATAATAATAATAATAATAATAATAATAATAATAATAATAATAATAATAATAATAATAATAATAATAATAATAATAATAATCATAAATCATAAAAACAATGGCAAAACAAACATGACCCACGAATCGTACGAACAGCCCAAACGCGAAAACCCGAATACGAACATAACCCCCACCGTGACCAACCCCCTTGTACGAACCCTGCTGCCGACACCAACCACCACTTCTGACCTCGCCTGGAACACCAACCCCCCCTGTTTCATGTTATGAACCACCCAAATTGAACCCTCTATAACCCTTGCCCTGAGCCACCACACCCCCGACAAATGGCCTCTACAAACTCCCGACTGCACCCATCCAATTACCCTAAACGTCCATAACAACCACCGCCAGCAACCAATTCGAAAACAATTCAAAACATTCATGCTCAAAACAGAGATCTGAAAACGATTGTAAAACTCATTCCGCCACCACGATTAAACGCCACCTCTACCGGTCAACGACGACCTCCTAGTGTTCCATATTCGATTACTATGCATCACTGATTAACAACATACTATGGGCAGCAACCATGAACACACATGTACGATGAACAGGCCAAAACGAAATGACTGAAAACTTGAAAAAACGTAAGGAACAAGGTGAGTATACCTCATCGCCCTTGCCAAAGACCGCCCTTAGTGTGCCCTAAACCACCGTGTAGACTCCCTTCCTCAACTTTGATGTGGCGGCTGTAAGATTGGGTTGATGGTAGTGTTTGGGGTAGGGTAAAACTAGGTTAACGAAGGCTGTCAAAGTCGGCATGTATGAGGGTGTATAAAAGGTTTTTACATAAACAAAGTGGTGGGTTGTGTACGTGTGACTCCATAGTTACCCAAGGCCCACAACTACATGCCAAAGGTCTCGAGTTCGAACCCCGCTAGCAACACATAATAAAAAAAACCATTCGATAAATGTGTTATCGAATATACTAACTATCGTTCAGACACTATCGATACGACAAGTGTAATAGTAAGTCCACACACTTAATAACACCTTTATTCAATAAATTAATTATCGAATACGAACGTTCAAATAACTATTAACACTTCCAAATAATTATTAAATAATAAAATAAAATTTAATAAATACGGAGTATTACAGAGGCTTATGTCAAGTGGAGACACGAGGATAAGCTCGGCCCACGATCGGTCAAGACATACTTTATAGGCTATCCAAAGGGAACTTTTGGTCATTACTTCTACTCGCCAACCGAACAACGTGTTTTTGTTGCGGCTAGTGCGACGTTCTTAGAGAAAGAATTTCTCGAGATCAAGTCGAGTAATAGAACCTTCGATTTATCGGAGATTCAAGAACCAACTACCGAGCAACCATTGGAGGAAACAGTTCCTTCAACCAAGGCTGCGGTAGATATTCCTGAGGAACCTAGGAGGTCGGGAAGAGTCTCTATTCCTCCGGACAGATACATTGGTATGGTCGTGGAATATGATATAGATGACGTCTTACTCCTAGAGGGTAATGAATCCACAACCTATAAAGGTGCCATGACTAGTTCTGACTCAAAGCTATGGCTAGATGCCATGTAATCCGAGATGGACTCCATGTATGAGAACAACGTGTGGGATCTTGTTGACCTACCTCCAAAGGTACGTCCCCTTCATTGCAAATGGCTTTACAAAATAAAGCATGCCGTGGAAGGACAACAAGATATCCACAAGGCAAGACTAGTTGCTAAAGGTTTCACTCAAGTGTCAGGCTAGCACTACGATGAGATCTTTGCACCCGTAGTCATGCTACGTTCCATTCGGATTATCTTAGCGATCGCCGCATTTCATGACTATGAAATCTGGCAAATGGAGGTTAAAACCGCCTTCTTAAACGGTTATTTGGAGGAAGAGTTGTACATGGTACAACCCGAGGGTTTTATTGATCCAGCACATCCTAAGAAGGTTTGCAAGCTTAAGCGTTCCATCTATGGACTTAAGCAAGCATCGCGGAGTTGGAATCATCGCTTCGACCAAGTGATAAAAGAGAATGGGTTTATTCGATCAGTCGAGGAACCATGTCTCTATATCAAGTCGAGTGGGAGCAAGATTGTCTTCCTAGTACTGTATGTCGATGACATACTCTTGATTGGGAATGACATACCTCTCCTTTCTTCGGTTAAAGCATGGTTGAAAAACCATTTCCAGATGAAAGATCTGGGAGAGGCACAAAGAATTTTGGGCATCCGTATCTACAGGGATAGATCACGACGGATGTTGTCTCTCTGTCAGGAGTCTTATATAGATAAGATTCTCGAGAGATTCAGCATGACGAACTCCAAGAAAGGGTTCCTTCCTATGACTACTGGCTTCACTTGAGCAAAACTCAAGAAGCTAAGACATTGGAAGAGAAAGAGCGCATGAGTCGGATTCCTTATGCTTCTGCTATAGGATCGATCATGTATGCCATGATATGCACACGTCCAGACGTTGCATATGCATAGAGTATGACAAGTCGATTTCAAGCTCATCCAGGTGAACAACACTGGATGGCCGTGAAAAACATTCTTAAGTACCTACGGAGGACTAAAGTTTGGGGATTGACTTACGGAGGCGACTCGACGCTCTGCGCCACTGGTTACGCAGATGCTAGCTTCCAAACGGATCGAGACGACTCGAAATCTCAGTGTGGATTCGTTTTTACTCTTACTGGCGCTGCTGTCAGCTGGAAAAGTTCTAAACAGAGTGTTACAGCAGATTCTACTACTGAGTCCGAGTACTATGCCGCCTCCGAAGCAGCTAAGGAAGCAATATGGATGCGTCAATTCTTACAAGGACTCTCAGTAGTGCCTAGTTCGAATGACCCAATCACCGTTTATTGTGACAATAAAGATGCCATTTTCCAAGTTAAGGAGCATAAGTCTAGCAACAAGGCTAGACATGTACAACGGAAAGCTCATCTAATCAGAGATTACGTGGAGCAAAGGGAGATATTTATTGATAAGATCGCTACGGATGACAACATAGCTGATCCTCTCACAAAAGCATTACCACGTGATAAGCATGAAGGGCACATTAATTCCATGGGAATCAGATGTGTTCCTAAGTTGTAGTACTCTTTTATGAATTCATGTAATAATTCATTTTCTCGTGTACTCTATTCAACCTCATTGTTATGATATATAATGTTTTGTTTTTCATGTGGAATTGTACGCCAATTTTGAACACCACAAAGTGAACTGATTAACATTACATCGTTTTAGTCCTTGATTACCCACTTGAGCTGATAACTCAGGTAATCATTTTGTGACGTTGGTTGATGGTGGGTTCAACGAGCCATAAGTCAAACGGCTGACTGACCAATCACAAAGGCGAGTTATATAGATATCTCGTAGGACACCCCGTGAAAACGTTATGGAGTCCTAAATGTTTTATAACATTGGGTGCCAGGTCGTGGATAGGACCTCTATAGTGTTCCTTAGAGTCGAGTCTTTTGACTTTCAACTGTCTCTTGAGATTAAGGCGGATTTTGGGTAACTTTGGTTTCTTTTCCAAGGTCATCCGTAACAGGGGCCAAGAAGATTTTTTCCGGGTTATTTCATGCTGCGCTTACATCGGCAGGATTCGAGTTGAGGAAAATATCCAAACCCTTATCAGGATTTTATCATTTCTCAGGGCCACTCGAGGAGTAGTAACTGAAATGCATGGCCATGCTCGAATACAGATTCGTTTTATCAGTTAAGTTATTCTCTAGTCGGGGAAACCACTCTTGATACAGATCGATTGTAAGATACGACCTTTGCGAATACGGATTTGCAAATTGTCTTACATTGAGTGGGAGACATTTTAAAAGGATATGAGAATCGGTTATCGCACCTACACTTGTACGGACAAGTGGGAGTTTGTTGTAGCTTGTGTCCTCCACAAGTAGTGTGATAACGTCATTGCACATACCCTTGTACGGACAAGTGGGAGATTGTTGGGGCTGGTGTCCTTGACAGTTAGTACAATGACTTACTAAATATCTTAAAGGATCACAAGGGCATACTTCAATATTATTATCAGTTGATCCACGTTTATCAATAACGGTTGGCTTGCTATATAAGTTTGACGTTATTGTCATACGGATGACGGTGATCAACTGGTCCCTATACGTCACACCTATAGGACACGTTTGAGAGATGTGAAGGTATAAAAATACAGTCACATTTATGCCGGATATGACTAAACAGTTAGTCAGAGGTATTGACTATTAAATTAGTCAATAAGATGTTGAGAATATTATTTAATACGGATTAAATAATTTTTGCTAATACGGATTACATGATTAATTCGTAAATTAAATATAAACGGTTATATTTAATTAAATATTGAATTTGCGTATTAATATAAATAGTTATATTAATTTGGCCAATTATACAATATCGTATTTTGTCAGACCATTATTGATGTTATTAAATGCATTAATATCTGATAACATGCATACGATTTATAATAATTACCCGCGAATAATATTTAGCAAATCGGGTCGAATCACGCAAAGGAATAAGGTAAGAGTGGAAAAGCCCACACTTACCCTATACCCATTCGGCCGGCCGACACAAGTAATACAAAAGGAGAGTCCTTCTCCTTTTGTCAGGTTACTGGTTAATTGATAATCTCAAGAATTAGGGTTTTGAAAACATTCTTTTCCCAAAACTCAGATCTCACATCAAAACTCACAAAAAGGCTCTCCCCATATTGTAAGGCAATTGGAGAGTATTTCTAGCACACGCGACATCATCTCAATCAAGTCTTGGGTGCAAGTTATAGGAGGGAATTTGCTTTAATTCCTGTTCTTAGGCCTTTAGCACAAGGACCAAAGGTTGTATTCTTTCATGTTTTTAATTATCTTATGACCATAATTCACAACTGTAAAATTCGTCATAATCCTTCATGTTTAGGGCGAATACACGTTTTATTCCCCACACATACTACATGTAATATGTCACACATGTGACATGTTACAATTGACATATAGTAAAACTTAAAATAGAACCCATTTTAAGTGTATGGGTGTCGTGTGATATGTGTTATGTAATGGGTTGTTTTATTTATTTTATTTGAGATAAAATGATTACAAACTACCCTATACACATTAAGATGTGACCACGCATGTTGTGGAAAAGAGTAAAAAGCAAATTACTCTTCCCTAGTGTGTGCATGTGTGTGTTGTAGGAAATAATTTCTTAAATTACTCATAAAAGTATTAACTTAATTAATACTGCCAAGGATTATATCAAAAACGAATTGATATTAAAACAATAGAACTGAAATAATAGGACAAGGATCATAGAAGTAACCTTTGATCCTATATGAGATCGGCCTAAGAACAACCTAGTATAAACCCAAACTTCAAGTTAGAAGTTCTCCTTAGATTGCACCCAAGACGACGGAGAAAGATTCCATCAAAGCTCCTCCTAAATTACTATTAATTATTTTAGAGGATTTATTTTGGGATTAAGATGATAAATTAATCAAGGGGAATAAGAGAGGAAAAACGTTTTTTTTCTTATGTCTACAACCTCACGGCCGAACCCTCTATATATAGGGTTTTGGTTTGTGTTGGTATTGTACTTCAATTAGGAAACCTCATTATAATATAATATTTTGAGTCAGTTTCCTTATTCCGAACTTCCTTAAAATATCATATATATTTTAATACTTTTCGGTGTACAAATTTAATTCCCGGAGAATATTAATTAATTATCTTATAATTAATTAACCCCAATTATATTATTCTATCATATATTAAAATATAATTAATAAATATAACTTTTATATATATTTATTAGAATTAACATTTAATTCATTTCTCCTAGTTATTATTTAATCATATTAAATGTTTATCATCTACTTAACTACATTTAGCTAAGTTTAGCATTTATGTAATTATATATATCAACATATAATCACATTTCTCAGTACTATCCTATAGGTGTGACCTTTAGGGATCAGCTGATTATCGCCATCATATGACAGTAACGTCAAACTTCTAGTGAGCCAATCATTACCGATAAACGTTAATCAACTGATTAATATACTAAGTATCCCTGCGTGATCCTGTAAAAGATTTACTCAAATAATCACACACTGTGGAGGACATTTACTCCAACAATCTCCTACTTGTCCTACAAGTGTGTGTGCGATTACGATTCTCATATCCATGAATTATTCTACCACTCAATGGAAGACAAATTGCAAAGTCTTACCTTACAAGGTCGTATCTCCCAAGTAATCATATCAGGAGTGGTTTCCTCGACTAGAGAGCAAAATAACTGATACGAATCATATTCGAGCATGGCCATGCGTTTAAGTTACTACTCCTCGAGTGGCCCTGAGAAATATATATAAAACCTGATAAAGGCTGGATATTTTCCTTGACTTATGACCTGCCGATGGAAGCACAACATGAAATGACCCAGTAAAAGTCCGATTGGTCTCCTTTTACGGTACGACCTAGGACAGAAACCAAAGCCACCCAAAAACTGTATATATCGCATGAAATAAACAATGGTCAAAAGAACCGACTTTAGGAATCACGATAGACGTCCCATCCACGACCAGGCACCTAATGTATCTTAACATTTAGGACTCTATGTTGTGGTCACTATGTCCTATGCGATATCATATACCCATATTTGTTATAGATCAGTCAGACGCTTGACTTATGGAATGTTGAACCTTCCATCCTTCAACTAACAAAATAATCACCTGAGTTATCAGCTCATATTGGTGTTTACGGACAAAAACAAACATATAAAGTAAAACAGTTCACTGTGTGGTGTTCAAAAATTGTCGTACAATCCACATGTAATACAATATAAAAAAATTCAATGATTTTATTAAGTAATAATTTGAAATGATCAAACATTAATCAAACAATGTTTATTACAATCCTGGAACACGCTTTATCCCCATGGATGAGATGTGCCCTTCATCTTTATTATGCGGTAGTGCCTTAGTCAGCGGATCAGCAATGTTGTTATCCGTTCCAATCATGCACAATGCCATCTCCTTTTGCTCTATGTAATCTCTTATCAGATGAGCTTTTCTGAGTACATGTCTAGATTCGTTGCTAGACTTAGGCTCCTTAGCCTGGAAGATTGCACCACTGTTATCACAATAAAGGGTGATTGTATCTTTCACACTAGGTACTAGTTTTAGTCCTTGTAAGAAATAACGCATCCAAATAGCTTCCTTTGCAGCTTCGGAAGCTGCCAAGTACTCAGACTCTGTTGTAGAATCTGTTGTTACGCTCTGTTTGGAACTCTTCTAACTGACTGCTCCACCATTAAGAGTAAAGACAAAACCCGACTGAGATTTAGAATCATCATGATTGGTTTGGAAACTAGCATCTGTGTAACCCTTAGCAATTAGCTCCATGTCTCCACCATATACCAGTGCCCAATCCTTAGTCCTTCGTAAGTACTTAAGGATGTTCTTGACGGCTATCCAGTGACTTTCACCTGGATTATTTTGGTAACGGCTGACCATACTCAATGCATATGCCACGTCAGGACGTGTGCACATCATGACATACATGATCGACCCTACTGCCGAAGCATAAGGTATCCGACTCATGCGTTCAGTTTCTTCCGGTGTTTTAGGTGATTGTTTCTTACTCAGATGCACCCCATGAACAACAGGAAGGTAACCTCTCTTGGAGCTTGTCATACTGAATCTATCAAGAATCTTATCTATATAATCTTCTTGACTCAATGCTAACATCCTTTTCGATCTATCTCTATAGATGCGGATGCCTAGAATCCTCTGTGCCTCACCCAAATCTTTCATTTTAAAATGGTTCTTTAACCATGTCTTAACCGACGAAAGCATGGGAATGTCATTTCCAATTAGTAGTATATCATATACATATAATACTAGGAATACAATTTTACTCCCACTTGACTTGATATACATACATGGTTCTTCGACACTTCGAATGAATCCGTTCGGTTTTATCACGTCATCAAAACGATGATTCCAACTCCTTGATGCTTGCTGAAGTCCATAGATGGAACGCTTGAGCTTGCACACTTTCTTAGGATGTTTAGGATCGATGAAACCCTCAGGCTGTATCATATACAGTTCTTCTTCCAAAAACCCGTTTAGGAAGGCGGTTTTCACATCCATTTGCCAGATCTCATAATCATGATATGCGGCTATCGCTAAGATAATCCGAATAGACTAAGCATTACGACTGGAGCAAATATCTCATCATAGTGCAACCCGTGTACTTGAGTGAAACCTTTTGCCACCAATCGTGCTTTATAAACATCTGGTTGTCCATCTAGTGCACGCTTTATCTTATAAAGCCATTTGCACTGTAGGGGTTTTACCTTTTCAGGCAAATCAACCAAATCCCATACTTGATTCTCTTGCATGGAATCTATTTTGGACTGCATGGCTTCGAGCCATAGCTTAGAGTCGGAACATGTCGTGGCTCCTTTGTAGGTAGCTGGTTCGTTACTCTCAAGGAGTAATAGGTTTTCTGCACCACCTTCCTCAACCATACCAATGTATCGGTCTGGGGGGTGAGAAACTCGAACCGTATTCCTAGGTTCTTCTGGAATGGATACCATAGTAGATGTGGAAGGAACACTTTATTCCATCACACTGTTGGTTTCTGGTTCTTGAACCTCTGACAGATCAAAAGTTCTACTACTCTGTTTGTTCGAGAGAAACTATTTCTCTAAAAACTTCGCACTAGCCGCAACAAACACTCTTTGTTTGGTAGGTGAGTAAAAGTAGTGACCAAAAATTTCTTTGGGATAACCTACAAAGTAAGTCTTGACCGATCGTGGGCCTAGCTTGTCTTCGTGTCTCCACTTGACATAAGCTTCACAGCCCCAAACCCGAATAAAGGACAAGTCAGGAACTTTTCCTTTCCACATCTCATATGGAGTCTTGTCTGCTGCTTTAGCCGGACTTCGGTTAAGTATTAGAGCAGCTGACTGAAGAGCAAATCCCCATATTGAATCAGGCACAACCGTTTGACTCATCATGGATCGAACCATATTTAATAAAGTTCGATTTCTCAGTTCGGATACACTATTTAATTGTGGTGTTACAGGTGGAGTCAACTGCAATACAATACCACAGTCTTTCAGGTGTTGATTAAACTCTGTCGAAAGATACTCGCCACCACGATCAGATCGAAGTGCCTTTATCTTCCTATCCAATTGGTTCTCAATCTTATTTTGGAATTCCTTGAATTTGTCAAAGGATTCACTTTTATGTTTCATTAAATAGACATACCCGTATATACTTATCATCCGTAAAAGTGATGAAATATCTATAGCCGTCTCTTGCTGTGATTGTCATAGGACCACATACATCTGTATGTATAAGTCCTAAAAGATCACTAGCTCGCATTCCAATACCTTTAAATGATATACGAGTCATCTTTCCGATCATATGATTCACACGTACCAATTGATTCGTAATGAAATGGTGGTATTGACCCATTCTTAATGAGTTTCTCTACACGTTTTTCATTGATGTGTCCCATTCGACAATACCATAGATACATTTGTTCTTTATCACCTGTTTTAGCCCTTTTATTATTCACATGATAAACCTCGGTGGTTTGGTCTAAAACATATATTCCGTTTATGGAAACAACTTTTCCATAAATCATATCGTTTAATGAAAAAGTACAACAATTGTGCTTAATATTAAAACAAAAACCTTCTGAATCCAAAACAGAAATAGAAATAATGTTTTTCGACAAACTAGAAAAAAAATAACAATTATTTAAAAATAACTCGAAACCACTAGGTAGTTTGAGTACATAAGTTCCTATGGAGACAACTGCAACCTTTGCTCCATTTCCAACACGAAGGTCAATGTCCCCTTTCTCAAGTTTGCGGACGTCCCTTAAACCTTGAAAGTGATTACACAAGTGAGAACCACAACCAGTATCAAATACCCATGTTGCTGAACTTGCATGGTTTATTTCAATCATATGAATAAATGACGGTATACTTGTGGCTGTCACTCGTCCAGCCTTGATATCCTCGACGTACTTAGGGCAGTTCCTTTTCCAATGCCCAGACTCGTGGCAATGGTGGCACTCTCCTTATTTCTCTTTGCTCTTAGTTTTGGCCTTTGAGTTACTGGTCTCACCTGGTCCACTCTTGGGCTTCGGCTGCTTTCTTTTGAACTGAGGCTTCTTAACATTTAAGGGAACCTTTGCCTTTCCCTTTCCCTTCCAATTAGCTTGTATGACAAGGACGTCCTTCTTAGCACTCCCACTCAAATTGAGATCCTTCTCAGCTTGCACGAGCTGAGAGTGGAGTTCATGAAGACTTTTCTTCATGTCATTCATGTTATAATTCACCCTAAATTGGGTGAACCCATCATGAAGAGAGTGTAAGATTCGGTCTACAATGATTGATTCCTCAATCTTGCAACAGAGAGACTCCTGAACTTCCACATTCTCAATCATCTTGAGGATGTGTGGGCTAACAGCTTGTCCCTTGGATATTTTAGCTTCGAAAAAGCGGACTGCTGCGTCATATCTCATGATTCTCGGAGCTTGCGAGACTTCATTGGTATGGGTGGTGAAAATCTTATTCGCACCTTGTGAAATGAAGCGGCGTTGCAAATTGCTTTCCATTGCATAAATAAGTACATTCTTAATCGCACCAGCTTCACGAACGAACTCATCATATGCAGTTCGTTGGGCTCCAGTCCTTGCAGTTGGTTCAACCGGTACTGGCTCAACCAAATACTTTAATTTACCGTCAGCAATGGCAGCATTCTGTAATGCTGCCTCCCAATCGGTAAAGTTACTCCCATCATTCTTAAGGCGGGAGTTCTGATTGTAGGAGACGTGGTCCATAAAAGAGCGTAACCACGACTCCCTAGTGAGGGTGGCGCTAGGGCCCGAAGTTGCATTTGGATCAGTCATTTTAAAAGGCAGATATTAAATGATCTACAAATGAGAAAATAAATAAACATGAGAAATCAATAAATTTAAAATCTTTTTAAACAAAGATATACAACATAATATAATCGATCTCACTCAAAGAATTATATAATGTATCCTAAGACCCAAATCCCGATTTGGTGAGTTAACCCTTTAACTGGTTTTACATTAGAACTCTTAGTCGACAAATTTCTTCAATTTATCTATTAGTTCACAATGATTTCAATATCTTGATTGAATCATTGTGTTGAGTTCAACTAGGTCACAACACACTACTTACCCGAGGTAGAAGGGGTCCATATGGAGATAACAACAGGTCCTATATGCCCACAGACGAACAAGGGATTCATAGTTGTTTGATCTAGAAAGGCTAAAGTCACAATTTTATAAAGAGTGAGATCCCATCACTATTTTAAACTCATTTAAGTGAACTATTTGATATGAGTAGGAATGAGTGATGGCAAAAAAAAAACATCATATGCCAAATGCAAAATAATCTACATGAGTCATTTTATATGCATATAGGTGGTTTGGTTTAGGCGGAACATAATGATATGCAACATTCAAGCAATAAAGATAAGAACGTAAAACAATAAAAACCTAGTGTGGCTTATCCTATGAAAAACAGTAAATACAACTTGGAATCCAATCACATGGACCCTAGAAGCTTCATGGATCACCGTTCTTCATCTCAAGATGTAAACTGGAAATAGAGACCCGGATGCATCAAACTCCTCTTCTTCTTTTTCTTCTTTGTTCTAAGCTATTACAATGTAAATCCTATTTACATTTAATCTAAAATAAAGAAAAATTAAAATACAAAGCAGAGATTCGAGATCTCATAAATTACATCACTTGATTACTTTCCACCATTACCGAAAAGTAACCAAAAACTAAAGCCACACTAGATTACTTGATTATACTTGACAACAATTGTAAAAATAAATTCAACCTTTATAGAAAAACAATATCATTAACAATCTATAACCCTTATAAATGTGTGAACTTTTCCATAAGGTGAACAGTAGAGCAGTAGAGCACGCACGGTGCATGTGATGAGCAGTGTGCTTCTTGTCTTCTTCCTCCATCGTACTCTACTTATTACTCTGTTCCTCTGCCTTTTCTTCATTTTCTGCTTTTTATTTTACACATTGTTGTGGTTACATTGCTTTAAACATTTTTTTACTGATAACTTCACTATGCCTCTAAACGATGTTGATGAGGTGCATTATTTGCAGAAAAAAATTGATGAAATTGTTACTGGATTTCGTCCTCTGTTTGATCGTCTTTTGGTAGTTATGATTAATGAGGTTATCTGGAGGCTTATTCGACAGCATGATTACCGACTTTCGTCATTAGAGCTAATGATTGGGCCTCGTTACAATATTCTCCGACCAGTGGTTCCTGATGATCAGATCACCTCAGGTACTCCTTCTTTTTTAATGATTCAGGTGAAATCTTCTTAAATACGCTTAGTTATAGGATAATGTTATACAAATGCTGTTTGTTGTAATCAGCAACCGTCGATATGAAGAGGAGCGAGTTGACGATGCTTGAGGAAGAGGTTGTTGAATTTTTCAAAAGATGTGAAACAGTCGTCCCTCACATGACTCTAAACCATCTATGTATGGCTACCGGTGAAATATTCGCTGGCCCTCTCGAGAAGATTGAAATATACGAGATATATTATAGCTACATGGAAGAGGAGTTGTTTAGGCCTAATGTTTCTTCACCTGAAGGGTGGTCTACTGATTAGGAGTGGTGGTGCTGTTATGTATCTTAATTATAATCTGCTGCTATACTTTTGCTTTGCATTTCATGGGTGATTGTAGAATTGTAGTATAATTTATATGTTTATTATCTTAATTCACTTATTTATGTATGGCTATTGGTGTCTGTTGAGTTTGATTTTGAACAATTGTTATCTGTTTATGAATATGTACTTATGTTTGTAGACTCGTCTGTTCTTTTAATGTATTACTGATTATATTGTGTGATTGAGCATAGATGGCTTATGTGTTTTGGTTCTTGCAGATCATTAGTTGTTCCTTATTTTGTTCTTAGTTATGTTTTGAGATTATTTTATAACTTCTGGTGATCTGAATGTAATTTGTACATTTTGTTTGCTTTTGTGGTTGGTAGTCAATGTGAATATGTGTTTAGTGGTTCCTGATGATCATATCACAACAGGTTGGTTCCTGTGGATCATCAAGTCTTGCTTATTTTTTTATTAATTATGTTTTGAGTTTATTTTAGGATTTTTTGATATCTGAATGTAATTTGTACAGTTTGTGTGATCTTGTAGTTGATAGTCTTCCTGATGATCGTATCACAACAGGTTGGTTCCTGTGGATCATTAACTCTTTCTTATTTTGTTATTAATTATGTTTTGAAATTGTTTTAGGAATTTTGGTTATCTGAATGTAATTTGTACAGTTTGTGTGATCTTGTAGTTGGTAGTCAATGTAAATATTTGTTCGTGGTTAGTGTGTAAACAGTTCATGTTAGCTTGTAGGTATGTGTAGGTAATGACTTGTCAGTAACTATTCAGTTTGCCCATACTTTGAAAGTACTATCTATTATTTTATTTGTGGTTTTGCAAAGTCATTTGGCTGACTTTACAAGCAAGCTAGCCTAATAAAGCTACTGTCCTTAAGTGTGTTTGCTCTCATCACAGTGGCATTCTTACAGGTTAGTTTTCAGATTGGTTCTAATTTTTGTTTTTTAATTTGCGGTTCAATGTTCAGAGCAATGGCTAATTCTAGATGTGTAGTATAATGGTTACTTGTTGTTTAGGACATTATGAAACCTCTACGACAGTGTGCTAGGACTCTTGCAGGAAGGGATGGACGGTATTCTATAAGAGCTAGAGTAATAGAGAAGATAAATATACATGGTTCCTTGACTGCACATCCTCTCGAGTGTGAGCTGATAACGTTTGAGGATGAAAAGGTATATGTTTGTTGAGATAATATGTAGAAGCTTAATTTGTTCTTAACATTGTAGATATGGGATAGGTCCTGAATACATAACTTTTAAAGGGCTCTCATTTGGTCTCATTTGCCGTACATTGATTATTTGGTGGTTTTGAAAAGGTTGATTGTATTAATCTGTAATGTATTCTGTTGGGACAGTTTATAAAAGGCCTGACAGTGTGTGTTGGTTACATTCATTCCTGTGTTTGTTCATTCATTTACTGTATGATATGTACTGGCTTCTTTCGTAGTTGTTGTTTGCAAAGTATTTTAGACAGCGCGGTTGAGGGATCATTATGGGGTGTGTATGCAAAAGTTGTAAAGCTTAGTTCCTTATATTCATTCATTCATTCATTCATTCATTCATTCCTGTGGTTACATACACTAACTCAAATGTATTATGGTCGGGATTGCACAGTTCTGACTGGTGTATTATATTTAGAACAAGAGTCTGGGAAATATCAGCTTGCGTTTATTTTACATCGTATGGGTACTGCTCCATTAGGGGTTGATCATTTGAGAGTCCCGTATCTAGATTTTCATAACTTCAAATGGTTTATCTGTAATCTTTGAATATACCCTGTTGATACTGACGTATTTTCCTCTTCTTCACATCTGATTAGTTCTGATGTCCTGAACGCTTAGGATGGGAATTTTATCGGTCTGTTAATGAAACTGTAGGGTGCTAGGCTCAGAGCTGTATTCCACAATGAGGAACTAGAGTTGTTTGGTGATGTCATGCATTATCATGTCGAGTATGAGATTACTAATGCTAAAGTCAGGGTGGTAGGAGGACATTGGTGGGGCGACCAGGATAACCAAGTTTATGAAATTATTTTTAATAGTGAAACTGTTGTTCAGCCCGTGCGTGGTAGCGAGGTCCTAAATCCTGTTCAGTACGTGCCAGTTGCGTGTATACCCAAAAAAATCTCTCTCGAACATTGTTATGGTGAGATGTTGTGATATAAGTAGGTTATCAGTGTCTTTAATATGTATTAGATCTGCTAATTTCAGATTGTTCTGTGTATAGATGTGCTGGGTATTATTTTATTTGTTGACCGGATATGTCAGCAACCCAGGCCGGCTGGTTATACTTGTGAGCTCTTTGAAATCTTCGTTATTGATTCAAGGTATGTTCTATTCAGGAAGAACAGTCATCTAACTTACTGTATATAGTATGTGTTGGTGTGGAACCGTAGGCCTGTATGCTGACAATTTCTCGCTGCTGCGTATGCAGTTCTGATCAAGTTGTCATGGTCACTGTTTGGGAAAAGCCTGCTGTGCGAGTTTGCAGGAATTTGGAGGTTAATGCAACGTCCTTCCCTGTCATCAGTTTTACCAATCTGAGGTCATGCTCCCGAAATGGTATTTAGTGCTGCCAATCGTTCCTCACATGACTGCGCATGTTTACTATCAATGACCGCGGATGCTAACGACCGTTTTTTATTGGTTAGGTTTTTCTCTTTCTTCTACGAGAGATACGGTTGTGAACCTGAATCCAAAAGGACAAGAGGCTGATATGTTGTGTCACTGGTAGGTGCTCGTTTATTTGGTGTGCGCTTGTAGTTTTATTGCTTGTTATTACATAATCGTGCTGTTGCAGGAGAAATGGTGGTTATGGGCTTCTGGCTAATAAACACAAAAAGATTTGCGATGTTCGCTGTCCAGGAACTGAGCGCATAATTACAACAATTGGATGGCTTCTCCAACAGGATGTATGTCTATGTCTTGTACTATCTAACTTTTTGGCCATCGTGGTTCCCTAAATTGGAACGTGTCCCTCATATTGCCATGAGTACTGATGCTAGATGTACAGTGCGTAGTATAGCATATATGCTTAGTTTTGCAATCAGTGTTTGATGTTGTTTTGTCGTCCTAACAGGTAAGGGACACCCTGCAGGATGAACGACATTGGTTGTGTGTCAATCTCCTTAGGCTTGATAAGAATAATATACAGTTCTACACTGGGTGTAGTAGTTGTGGTACTGGTGGTTATGAAGAAATTGGTATTTTGTACACTTGTTATGCATGCATTCAAGAGAATGTTGTGTCTTCTCCGAGGTAATGAAACTGCGGCTTACAGAATGAGTATGTTATTGATGGCAGTCCCCCTGACTTATTCTTTACTTCAGAATACTGGTGGCAGTGGATGTAGAGGATGAGACCGGCGCTTGTAGTTTCAATGCATTGACTGATAATGCAGAAAAACTCCTTGATGTGGAGGCGGTTGTACTCTTTTCAATGCTTCCACAGGTAATTGTTGCGCTGCTGTTGTTATTGTACGATGCTTCATTTAAGATTTAGGCTAATTCAGCTTTTCCTGATGATGTGCTTTTGTTACTATGCTGACATTTCATGTATATTGTTTGGCTGGCTGTGTTAGGAAAAGGAAGACTATCTGTCACAAGTGGAGAATCAGTTGAAGAACAGTTGTTTTTACATTCAGGTTAAGCCAGCAAGGTCACTCTTTTTAACGCAGGAACTGAAGTGGGAGTTGGCCCAAGTATCCCTAATTTGAAAAATATGTATTGACAGTACACCGCGGCTGATGTTGGAACGTTCTAGGTTGTATGCTTGTAGTTGTTTTTGTGGTACCTGGTCTTTCGCGATGGCCTACGTTACGGATTATAGCTATTGAGAGTATGTCTTTATGCTCATAAGCTTCTGGCATTAGATTAATGTTTGGTAAAACGTACTGTTTTTACCCATTGTGTATCTGTTGGGTGCTCAGTCAGCTTGCATTGGTACTTTGTATTATGATTGCAAAACGTGGATATCATATGTTCGGTAAGAATGAGTCACTTTAACGTACAGTTATTGAATGATTGATAGTTAAGGAACCGCTGTGGGGAACCGCCTAAGAAAACGAGTGGATGGTCCTTGCAGATTTAAGTAGCAACGTGAGAATACATATATGTTTTAAAACTGCATTTACGTAATTCAGCTTTAGTCAGAATACAATTTAGACCTCTTGTAAACCTCAGGCTGCAATAATGGTACTACTTACTACTAAGACTAATTTCAAGGACATTAAAATAATGGGAAGGGGGGAGAGGGGAGAAAGGAAGTGGGAATATAAGGTACAGATCTTAGAAAACATCCATGAATCAGGCCTGCTTTGGTCAGAAGAACATTCTATTCGTGTTAGCTT
Organism: Silene conica; assembly: GCA_029255685.2. Taxonomy (NCBI): domain Eukaryota; kingdom Viridiplantae; phylum Streptophyta; class Magnoliopsida; order Caryophyllales; family Caryophyllaceae; genus Silene; species Silene conica. The sequence goes on along the minus strand of CM055312.2, from coordinate 39,727,495 downwards.
TATGGCATGAAATACCTTTGATGTTCTGAAAACTTCAGAGGGTTTCAGCATATCTATCTTACAAGTTTTGATAAGATGTAAGAACGAATGCTTGTTTTGGGTGATGGTACTATAAAACTTGTCATTTAACAACTCCTTGTCCTTCGAAATGAACAATGGACGATGTTCAGGCACCGTTCCCTCCTCTAGGCTACAAGTTAACAATGCAGTACATTTGTCTAATAATTCAGTGTCATAGTCCAGCAGAGACGTTGCGAGAGAATCTTTCTTTAGTAAGGTGCTGCTAAGGAGTTCCAGATATACATCGATATGATTGTTCGTGCTGTATATACTCCTGTTCAAATGTCTGTGCTTTGTTCATTGCATCGTAAGATACAGAAAGCGGTTCTTTCCCCTCATAATTGAGAGGGACCAGCTATGCTATAATGCGAGGATTAGCTTGGTTTATTGCTGTCTTCTTATCTATTCTGAATATAGTCCATTATGTATCTTCAAGGCTATGTAATATCTTCCTCTGACAAACAATTATACATAATCATTTAATTTATTCCAAAGTGTTGCGTTCCTGTTGATTTCAAGTGGCTAACTAAGTTTTACTAACGGAATGTGTGGCGCATTAGAAAATATGGGATGTATAGATACTGATAAACCAGAAGTCGATGTTATATTAATTACATTGCAAATAACATTGAGACTGCAATAAGATTCATTGGTGGATTAGACAAAATACAACTTGTTAGACTACAGACTGTTTGGAATTAGACAGGTACTTGACCATTGGCAAAAATATAGATTGCAGTCTGTTTGCTATATAACTACATACAATCTTAACAGTCCGAATCGTAGTATCCTTCGCTGCCTGATTCATCGCGGTATCGCTTCTCATATATTTCCTCTAAACGTGCAGCTTTGCGTTGTTTCTCGATCCTTTTATATATTCTCCTTTTTTCCTTCTTGTGTAACATCCCGTATTTTCGTAAAATCTAATTTAAACATTTTTAAATATTTTAAGTAATAAAATAATATTTTTAATAGCTCAACGGAAATAATTTATTTAAGTATCGTAAAATATTTTAATAGTTAATAGGATCCGTCTTAAGAACCTTAAGTCCTTAAGACGAATACAACTTGGCAAAGTTATATTCCCGACTTAAATATTCATTTCATATCCGACTCAAGTATCCGTGTAAATATCCGCTCCATTTTACTTACTCGGAAAGGACAACTCACTTGTCCTCTCTATAAACCTTATGTCGACATCTTATTTTCCAAGAAATCAATTTCACTGTAAAACAAGTTCATCACAAAACCTCCTTTTTATTCATCTCTTTTTGAGGAATTCTTCATCATCCGTCGATCAAATCGAGGTAACGATAACATTTCCGGAATCCTTGTTCAATTTCCAATCCATCTATCACTTCCGTTTCTCAAATCCTCCATTTCGAAAATTGGCCTGTTTTACACAAATTCCGTTTTTGTGTTCTTAAACCCGTTTTCCAAGTTTGTAGGTGAAGGATTGGACAACCCGGACATCGATAGCTACATTGTGGAGGAAGATCTTTAGCCGGAAAGCTTGAAAGGTGACGATAATGAGAAACTCGGCCTATTTGTGAATATTAGCACTTTTGTTGTGTTTCTTATGTTGATTCTGATTTTTGTTCAAGTTTTAAGTTTAAGGGAACTTAGTATCATGTTTAGGATGTTGAATATGTGGAGAATTCATACCTAAAGATGTTGTTATGTGTTCATATGTGATTTTCAGTTTTCTCAAAGTTCAGACGGATACTTGATAACATTGTTTGAGGATTGTTATGGGATTTATGTGCTGTTAAATTAGTGATATTTTGTGTTTGATAATGTTGGGAAATCACCGATTGTAGCCTTGTTAGAGTTATGGTGTCGAATTTTGGATTTCTAAACTTGGCTGGAAAATCGCGTTTTCGTTACAGGCTCTCTGAGCCGGTCGACCGACCGGCCGCCGGTCGACCGGCTGGGAGCGCATCCTTGTGTGTTTTTCGCATTTTTAAGATTTGGCCTTAGGACTGCCAGCCGGCCGACCGGCTGCCTGCCGACCGGCTGGTAGTCATTGTTATATTGTGGGTGTATGCGAAGTACATAGGCTAGAAGGGGAGCCCAGCCGGCAGACCGGCCGCCTGCCAGCCGGCTGGGAGTACATTTGGGGTGGGTTTGCGAGTTTGTAAAGCTAAGGGAATGGGTTCCCAGCCGGCCGACTGGGAGTCCCTTTGTGTTGTCTCGTTTTGGAAAAGAAAGAAGGAAGGCTGAGGTGGTCACCAGCCGGCCGACCGGCTGCCTGCCGACCGGCTGGGGACCCCTGTAGGCTATTTTGAGGTTTTTGTAAATTGTGTGTAACTTTCAAACGGTTAATCGGTTTTACTTGAAACTTGTTTTGTGTACCTTTGACATGTATTTGAGGTCCCCGGAGGATGGGCAACATTATGTTGGGTTCGGGAATAGGGTAAGGATAGAGACCCCCCGGTCGGGCAACCGAAAGGGAAACCGGCTCTCCCTCATCTTAGTTCTCGAGGTCAATTAAGTGTTGATTAGAAGTTAAAGGTAGAACTATAGAGTAGTTCATAGACTTGAATGATATTGTTTTGATGCGTATTAAGTTATGCCTTAAGCTGGCCTCTGAACTTAATACGTGAACTGTTTGTCGTGTATGGGAACATGCGTTGAGTTTTCGCCTCTGAGATCCATACATGTCTGTTTGTCGTGTCTGGGACATGCGTTGAGTTTTCGCCTCTGAGTCCAGACATGTATGTGTGATCGCGTCAGGACATGCCTTAAGCTGGCCTCTGAGTCTGACGAGTAGAGCAACTGCATGACGGGGCAGTCAGGTTGTCATACCTTACCCGGAGTGCAGGTGTTTGGTGCTAGAACATGCGTTGAGTTTTCGCCTCTGAGTCTAGTATCTTGTGATGTGGTACGGGAACATGCGTTGAGTTTTCGCCTCTGAGTCTAGTATCTTGTGATGTGGTACGGGAACATGCGTTGAGTTTTCGCCTCTGAGTTCCTTACTTGTGATAGTGAATTGAATGTTAGTCCATGCGTTGAGTTTTCGCCTCTGAGTCTAATGTTCAGTGATAGCCGGTCCATGCGTTGAGTTTTCGCCTCTGAGTCCTTGCTTGATATTGTGAACTTGGTATTTAGGTTATGCGTTAAGATGTCGCCTCTGAACCTTTATACTTGCTGAATTATTTAGTACCTAGGTTATGCGTTAAGATGTCGCCTCTGAACCTTTGTACTTGCTGTTTTATATCTGCTTGCCTTGATGATGGTACAGTGTCAGATATGCATAGTATGTTATTGTTGTTATGTGAGTTGTGGTTAAATCATCCAAGGCATTGGATGACTCTTAGTTCGGTTTCATAAATAATTGGATTGAAAGACCCCCCGACTGGGTAACCAGTAGGGAAACCGGCTCTCCCTCCTATTTGTTTATGAAGTTAGTTGAGAGCCGTGCATGGTATTCGCATGATAGTAAGAGATCAAATGATGAGTTGTTTATACTTCGCATGTTGTTATATGCTGGAGTATTATGTATTGTTTATATGTTACGTGTTGTCACAAAAGGTGGCTAGGAGAACTCTAGTCACTCCCCACTGATTGTGGCGTACATGTTTTCATGTATGTAGGTACATGCTGGTTGGAGCAGGGGTTCACGAGAGCTAGCGAGCGATGATCCGTTCACCATGACTTACCTTATGTCGTTTAGCTGGACTCGTAGTTTGTTACAGTTGTTTTGGTGCCGGTAGGGATGTTCCATCCCCGGCTGATGTATTTATTTTTATGTTTCAGTTTGATACTTAGAACTGCTACTTATCTATAGTTGTTTATATCAGTTCTGTTTCCAGTTTCAGTTTAAAGCTTCTCGCATGTTAGTTCAGTTGGCTAAAAAGTTTTAATTCCGCTGCAATTTTGGTACTTTTATGTGTTTATATTTCCGCTTTCGTGAGGGGTTTTACAGTTGGTATCAGAGCATTATTGCTCCCGACGCACTCATGTGACCCCAACCTTAACTTGACCAAAAAAAAATAAATAATGAATGAGAGATGGGTAAATCTAAGGACTTATTTTGTAGTCTATTTGTGATTGCTAATTGCTAAGCTAATCCTTGTTTTCTCTTTTAAAGGATGGTGAGACCCAGAGCTGCTGATAACATTGTGCTGCAAGCAATTCAGCATTTGCTTGAGACTCAGAGACAGCAAGCGGGGAATGTTCCACCTCCTCCACCGCCGGGTGGCGAGACTAATCGTCCGGGTAGCTTTTCCTGGATTGCCTCTCAGATGTCCATAAGCCATGTTAGGACCTATGGAGGCGAGGCTGACCCAGTAGTCCTCACAGAGTGGTTTAGAGAGATGGAAAAGAGCTTCACCTTATACTCAGTCGTTAGGGAGGATAGAGTGCGTTTAGCCGCTCACTTCCTGACATTGGAGGCTGACCGTTGGTGGGCATTGACTGGACCTACCGCTATTCTTGACCCGATGTTCGATTGGGAGGCTTTCAAAGACAGGCTCGAGGCGAGGTTCTACCCCAAAGAGTTGAGATCGCAGAGGTTGAAAGAATTTATGGATTTGAAGCAAGGCAAGATGACCGTTCAGGAGTTTACGGACAAGTTCAACCAGTTAGCTCACTTTGCATCGAGATTTGTTCGTGATGAGGCTGAGAGAGTGTATTTCTACCGAGGGAAGCTAGGGCCGAGGATTGAGAGTATGGTCCGTCGTGACTCGACCTCTTTTGTCGAGGTGTACGACGATGCTATTTGGGCCGAGAGTTCCATTCGGGCCATTGACGCTGAGACTCGGGCCGCTACTTCCAGCTTCACTTCTCACCAGAGATCCGTGTACCAGGGGAAGAGACCATTTGTTCCTTCTACTTCTTCGCCTTCTTCTCAGAAGAAGCGTTTTGAGAGGTTCTCTGCTCCGGTTGCTAAGACCACATTTCACACCGACACTGCTTCTACTGTTTGCCGCCGTTGTGGTAAACCGCTTCATCCAGGGTTTGATTGCTTCAAGAATGCCTATAAGTGTTATACATGTAATGGATTTGGGCATAGATCCTTTGATTGTCCTGAGAAGGATACTGTTCTTGGCAAAGCTGCCACTGCTGCTGCAGCGACCAGAGGAGGAAAGCCGAAGGGGAAGATCTTTGTGATGACTAGGGCTGAGGCAGAGGCTCATCCAGACATTGTTGCCGGTATCTTTTCTGTTCTTGGTGCTGAGTGCCTTATTTTATTCGATACCTGGAGCTTCTTTGTTATTTATATCGACTCAGTTCGCCGACCGTCTAGCTCTTGAGTCTTCATTGGTTGAGGAGACTTCTATTTCCTTACCTTCTGGAGACGTGTTTTCCTGCTCTTCGTCCCATAGGGATGTTCCTATTGTTATTGGTCAAGCTACATTTCCAGCGGACTTACTGAGATTTCCTCTCGAGGAGTTTGACATTATCCTCGGTATGGATTGGTTATCGCGATACCATGCTCGCTTCGAGTGTCGCGACCAGAAAATCTGCTTGAGGAGTTCTTCAGGAGTTCGTGTTTCCTATAGGGGAACTCGCCCTCAAAAGGGTGTCCGAGTGATTTCTTCAATGAAAGCTTCTCATCTTCTTAGGAAGGGTTGCCAAGCCTTCCTGTGTGTTGTTACAGCTGCTAAACCATCGCTACCGAAGCTTGAAGACGTAGACATTGTGCGTGAGTATCCGGATGTGTTCCCAGATGACTTGCCAGGAATACCGCCAGAGAGAGATGTGGAGTTTACCATTGAGCTTGTTCCAGGTACCGGACCGATTTCTAAAGCTCCTTACCGTATGGCTCCGCCAGAGTTGAAAGAGTTGAAGCAACAGTTAGAAGAGATGATCGAGAAGGGTTTCATTAGACCTAGTGCTTCTCCGTGGGGTGCTCCTGTGTTGTTCGTTAAGAAGAAAGATGGTTACATGAGATTGTGCATTGACTATAGAGAGCTGAACCGAGTGACCGTGAAGAATCGATATCCTTTGCCTAGGATAGATGATTTGTTTGATCAGTTGAGAGGTGCTTCGAGGTTTTCTAAGATTGATCTTCGATCGGGTTATCATCAGATTCCAGTGAGAGAGGCTGATATTGCAAAGACTGCTTTTCGTGCCAGATATGGGCATTTTGAGTTCGTGGTTATGCCATTTGGGTTGACTAATGCACCGGCGATTTTTATGGATCAGATGAACCGTACCTTCAGTGAGTATCTTGACACTTGTGTTGTGGTGTTTATCGATGACATCTTGATATATTCGAAGACCGATGAGGAACATGCTGAGCATCTTCGATTGATTCTAGGGATTCTGCGCAGACAGAAATGGTTCGCAAAGTTTTCGAAGTGTGAATTTTGGCTCTCGAAGGTCGCCTTTTTAGGTCATGTGATATCCAGCGAGGGTGTGATGGTAGATCCCGCGAAGATAGAGGCTGTGGTTGATTGGGAGAGTCCCAAGGATGTTGGAGAGATCCGTAGCTTTTTGGGTTTGGCTGGTTATTATCGTAGATTCGTTGAGGATTTTTCGAGATTGGCTCGCTCGATGACTCAGTTGCTGAAGAAAGAAGCCAAATTTGTGTGGACCGACAAGTGTGAGAGTTCTTTCCAGGAGTTGAAGACCAGATTGACTTCCGCCCCCGTGTTAGCTTTGCCAGAGATCGGAGTGGATTTTGATGTGTATTGTGATGCTTCGATGTTAGGGCTTGGATGCGTACTGATGCAGAGTGGTAAGGTGATAGCCTACTCATCTAGACAGTTGAGAGTTCATGAGGTGAACTATCCGACACATGATTTGGAGTTGGCCGCAGTTGTTCATGCCTTGAAGATGTGGAGACATTACCTGATTGGATCCCATTGCCGTATTTTCACAGATCACAAGAGTCTTAAGTACATTTTTACTCAGAAAGACCTTAACATGAGACAGAGACGTTGGCTAGAGTTGGTGAAAGATTACGACATTGAGTTGTTATATCATGAGGGAAAGGCCAATGTAGTTGCTGATGCGCTTAGTCGCAAGACTTCTCACTCGGTGAGTGCCACGAGAGTATTGCCCGATGAGTTGTGTTCCGAGTTCCGGAAGCTGAGATTAGAGATGGTGGGTAGTGGTTTTGATTGGTTAGCTGCTATGACTGCCGAGCTGTCTTTATATTGGGAGATTCGCCAGAGTTTGCCTTCAGATGCCGATTTCAAGAAGTTCGAGGCTAAGATTTCGAGTGGTGTTGCACCTGAGTTGGTGATTGATGCTGATGGTTTCCTTAAGTTCCGTGGTAGGATGTATGTTCCTGATGTGCCAAATTTGAGGAAGAAGGTTCTTGATGAGGCCCATTTGTCACCGTACTCCGTTCATCCGGGAGGAGAGAAGATGCACAGGGATTTGAGGCTTATGTTTTGGTGGCCTGGTATGAAGAAGGAAATCTTGGATTATGTTAGTAGGTGCTTGACTTGTCAACAAGTCAAGATAGAGCATAGGAGACCTGGTGGTTTGCTACAGCCGCTTCCCGTTCCTCAGTGGAAGTGGGAGTGCATATCTATGGATTTTGTTACTGCTTTGCCTAAGACCGTGGGAGGCAAAGATGCGATTTGGGTTATCGTTGATCGTCTAACTAAGTGCGCCAGATTCGTGCCGATCAGAGAGACATGGGATATGGATCGTTTAGCTAGGGCTTATATTGCGGAGATAGTCCGATATCATTGTGTCCCGAGGGAGATCGTTTCCGATCGTGATCCTCGATTTTGTTCCAGGTTCTGGAAGGCTTTGCAGGAGGCTATGGGTAGCCGTTTGTTGATGAGTACTGCTTTTCATGCCGCGACCGATGGTCAGTCCGAGAGGACTATACAGACATTAGAGGATTTGCTCCGTGCTTGTGCCCTTGATTTTCAGAGTTCTTGGGAGCAGTGTTTGCCGTTGGTAGAGTTTTCTTACAACAACAGTTATCATGCTTCCATTGGTATGGCTCCGTACGAGGCTCTTTATGGTAGGAAGTGCCGTAGTCCGATTTGTTGGGATCAGGCTAGTGATGTTCGTGACCTAGGACCGGACCAGTTAGCTGTTACTATCGATCAGGTTCAGCTTATCAGAGGTAGGATGAAGGCCGCACAGGACCGGCAGAAATCCTATGCTGATGTTCGCCGTAGACCCTTAGAGTTTGAGGTGGGTGATCGAGTTTTCTTGAGAATTTCTCCGATGAAGGTCGTCAAAAGGTTTGGAGTTAAGGGCAAGTTGAGCCCTAAGTATATTGGCCCTTTTGAGATCGTGAAGAGGATTGGTGCTGCTGCTTACCGATTGGACTTGCCTCCTAGTTTGGGCAAGGTTCATAGCGTTTTCCATGTTTCCCAGCTCCGCAGATACATTAGTGACCCGAGTCATGTTTTGCCTAGTGAGATCGAGAACTTGGAGCCGAGTCTTGCTTTCGAGGAGCGTCCTGTGAAGATCCTAGACCGTCAGGATAGGAAGCTTAGGAGCAAGGTGGTGCCGCTAGTGAAGATCCTTTGGCGTTGCGGTGATGTTGAGGAGCAGACGTGGGAGACTGAGGCATCGATGCGTATCGCGCATCCTTCTCTTTTCGATTGAGGTATAGTATATAGATTTATATCCGTTCGAGTTTCGAGGATGAAACTTTTTGAAGTTGGGGTGATTGTAACATCCCGTATTTTCATAAAATCTAATTTAAATATTTTAAGTAATAAAATAATATTTTTAATAGCTCAACGGAAATAATTTATTTAAGTATCGTAAAATATTTTAATAGTTAATAGGATCCGTCTTAAGAACCTTAAGTCCTTAAGACGAATACAACTTGGCAAAGTTATATTCCCGACTTAAATATTCATTTCATATCCGACTCAAGTATCCGTGTAAATATCCGCTCCATTTTACTTACTCGGAAAGGACAACTCACTTGTCCTCTCTATAAACCTTATGTCGACATCTTATTTTCCAAGAAATCAATTTCACTGTAAAACAAGTTCATCACAAAACCTCCTTTTTATTCATCTCTTTTTGAGGAATTCTTCGTCATCCGTCGATCAAATCGAGGTAACGATAACATTTCCGGAATCCTTGTTCAATTTCCAATCCATCTATCACTTCCGTTTCTCAAATCCTCCATTTCGAAAATTGGCCTGTTTTACACAAATTCCGTTTTTGTGTTCTTAAACCCGTTTTCCATGTTTGTAGGTGAAGGATTGGACAACCCGGACATCGATAGCTACATTGTGGAGGAAGATCTTTAGCCGAAAAGCTTGAAAGGTGACGATAATGAGAAACTCGGCCTATTTGTGAATATTAGCACTTTTGTTGTGTTTCATATGTTGATTCTGATTTTTGTTCAAGTTTTAAGTTTAAGGGAACTTAGTATCATGTTTAGGATGTTGAATATGTGGAGAATTCATACCTAAAGATGTTGTTATGTGTTCATAGGTGATTTTCAGTTTTCTCAAAGTTCAGACGGATACTTGATAACATTGTTTGAGGATTGTTATGGGATTTATGTGCTGTTAAATTAGTGATATTTTGTGTTTGATAATGTTGGGAAATCACCGATTGTAGCCTTGTTAGAGTTATAGTGTCGAATTTTGGATTTCTAAACTTGGCTGGAAAATCGCGTTTTCGTTACAGGCTCTCTGAGCCGGTCGACCGACCGGCCGCCGGTCGACCGGCTGGGAGCGCATCCTTGTGTGTTTTTCGCATTTTTAAGATTTGGCCTTAGGACTGCCAGCCGGCCGACCGGCTGCCTGCCGACCGGCTGGTAGTCATTGTTATATTGTGGGTGTATGCGAAGTACATAGGCTAGAAGGGGAGCCCAGCCGGCAGACCGGCCGCCTGCCAGCCGGCTGGGAGTACATTTGGGGTGGGTTTGCGAGTTTGTAAAGCTAAGGGAATGGGTTCCCAGCCGGCCGACCGGCTGCCTGCCGACCGGCTGGGAGTCCCTTTGTGTTGTCTTGTTTTGGAAAAGAAAGAAGGAAGGCTGAGGTGGTCACCAGCCGGCCGACCGGCTGCCTGCCGACCGGCTGGGGACCCCTGTAGGCTATTTTGAGGTTTTTGTAAATTGTGTGTAACTTTCAAACGGTTAATCGGTTTTACTTGAAACTTGTTTTGTGTACCTTTGACATGTATTTGAGGTCCCCGGAGGATGGGCAACATTATGTTGGGTTCGGGAATAGGGTAAGGATAGAGACCCCCCGGTCGGGCAACCGAAAGGGAAACCGGCTCTCCCTCATCTTAGTTCTCGAGGTCAATTAAGTGTTGATTAGAAGTTAAAGGTAGAACTATAGAGTAGTTCATAGACTTGAATGATATTGTTTTGATGCGTATTAAGTTATGCCTTAAGCTGGCCTCTGAACTTAATACGTGAATTGTTTGTCGTGTATGGGAACATGCGTTGAGTTTTCGCCTCTGAGTTCCATACATGTCTGTTTGTCGTGTCTGGGACATGCGTTGAGTTTTCGCCTCTGAGTCCAGACATGTATGTGTGATCGCGTCAGGACATGCCTTAAGCTGGCCTCTGAGTCTGACGAGTAGAGCAACTGCACGACGGGGCAGTCAGGTTGTCATACCTTACCTGGAGTGCAGGTGTTTGGTGCTAGAACATGCGTTGAGTTTTCGCCTCTGAGTCTAGTATCTTGTGATGTGGTACGGGAACATGCTTTGAGTTTTCGCCTCTGAGTTCCTTACTTGTGATAGTGAATTGAATGTTAGTCCATGCGTTGAGTTTTCGCCTCTGAGTCTAATGTTCAGTGATAGCCGGTCCATGCGTTGAGTTTTCGCCTCTGAGTCCTTGCTTGATATTGTGAACTTGGTATTTAGGTTATGCGTTAAGATGTCGCCTCTGAACCTTTATACTTGCTGAATTATTTAGTACCTAGGTTATGCGTTAAGATGTCGCCTCTGAACCTTTGTACTTGCTGTTTTATATCTGCTTGCCTTGATGATGGTACAGTGTCAGATATGCATAGTATGTTATTGTTGTTATGTGAGTTGTGGTTAAATCATCCAAGGCATTGGATGACTCTTAGTTCGGTTTCATAAATAATTGGATTGAAAGACCCCCCGACTGGGTAACCAGTAGGGAAACCGGCTCTCCCTCCTATTTGTTTATGAAGTTAGTTGAGAGCCGTGCATGGTATTCGCATGATAGTAAGAGATCAAATGATGAGTTGTTTATACTTCGCATGTTGTTATATGCTGGAGTATTCTGTATTGTTTATATGTTACGTGTTGTCACAAAAGGTGGCTAGGAGAACTCTACTCACTCCCCACTGATTGTGGCGTACATGTTTTCATGTATGTAGGTACATGCTGGTTGGAGCAGGGGTTCACGAGAGCTAGCGAGCGATGATCCGTTCACCATGACTTACCTTATGTCGTTTAGCTGGACTCGTAGTTTGTTACAGTTGTTTTGGTGCCGGTAGGGATGTTCCATCCCCGGCTGATGTATTTATTTTTATGTTTCAGTTTGATACTTAGAACTGCTACTTATCTATAGTTGTTTATATCAGTTCTGTTTCCAGTTTCAGTTTAAAGCTTCTCGCATGTTAGTTCAGTTGGCTAAAAAGTTTTAATTCCGCTGCAATTTTGGTACTTTTATGTGTTTATATTTCCGCTTTCGCGAGGGGTTTTACATCTTGTCTTTGACATTCATGCAGCAACAATGAACTGCAACCAAAGTGTTCTTTCTGGTTACCCTTATAGAGCCATTGTAGTTCTCCTTCGCTAACTGACTCTTATAATCAATGTCGACTTTAGACGTCTCTGTCCCAACCAGGAACAATGCTGCCCATGCTTTACACACCACTGCCATGCTTCGCTTGTCTGATTTATCGAGCCTGTTGAAGACGTCTGTTATAATTTCAGACAGGCTCAGAAATGGGTGATGAGAACTATTGTCAGTCAGTGTTTGCCTCTCAACAGTTGTTGTGGAACACAGGGATCTTGTTTTAAACTGATTTTTCTTCCAGTTCACATATCCATTGATGAAGTTTTCTTTATCAGCCTTGTTTGTGTATGTTGATCCGTTACAGTGTTTAGACATGTTGTTGCAGTTGGCGTTTCTGATGTGTGGGAAATTGTGGGAGATAAAGGGGTTTGTCAGAGAAGGGTAAATTAATTTAGTTGACAGTGGTAATTCTAAACGTGAATGATAATTAACAATTGTATATTATTACATTTTATATTAAATGTATGAGGAAGGCGAACAGGCACGAATTTGTTGGGGTTGGTTGTAGTGGAACGATGAATTCTGCTTTTTATCTCGAAATCGCTACAATCTTTAATGTTTTTAATATACTTTGTATGTTGAGTAATATTTTTTTGGCGTATTTTCGCTTTGGTACATTGTTCTTGACTTTAACGGTTTGTAATATTTGTATACCAATGTAAATAATTTGATAACCCTTGTAAATGAGTGAATTTGTTAATGAACGATTAGGCCATACTTTCTATACGTAACATGTGCTAAGTAAATGCTTTGTTCTACAAATATTCTGACCCGGTTTGTCTAGGCACGTAAATTAACATTTTCGTAATATTGTTGAAAATTAATCAGATGGTTAACGATGCGCTAAGTAGATGTTCTCTTATACGAATATTACGTAACGTATTTTAAAGTCGTGAGTTAACATTCTTTTAATATTGTTGTTGATGGATCAAAAAGTTTACGGTTTTAAAGGTAACATTGTTTCGCTTACTTATTTACAAATTATAATGTCAAAAAAACAAAAAAAAAAAAGTTATAATAAATAATTTGTTTTTAAAAGTGTTATACTAATTTGTTTTCAAATTATGATTGGTAAATGGGAGTTACTGTATTATAGTCTATTGGTATAAACGTCCTTTATGAGGGAAATACGTGATAATTTGTTAATTACTGTTAATTTAAAGATGATGCCCTTAAGACGTTTTGTTAGGGTGTTAACGTAAATAGCCGTACTTTGGAACGAGTTGCCAACTCTTTATGTGTAATCATTGGCTGAAATAAATCGCGAATTATGGTAGCTCCGAAATATTAAAAATCGGTGTCGACTTCCCACATTGCATTAGTTTCTGAAGTAGTTAACTATATAAGAGTACTCTAATTAGAGCTACTCAACCTATTATCTAACTTTGTACACAATAGTAAAAGTAAGTCATTATCACATCTTTTATTTATCATTTACCAAAAGATATTGTCTTACATAATTTGATTTAGTTAAACTTATTGTTGGACAAGTACATGTGTACACCTTGTTAATTAGATGGACATTGACACAAATGCTTCATGATTTTGATACTTATACTGGCTGTTTAATTTTTGGTGTTAATACTGATTCATTTTTTAACAACATAGATAACCTTTACAATTGTTATTTTTAATGGTAAAAAAAAGAATAATTGTCTAATACGTTTTGGTTTTTGGGGTTATGCCAGTAACCTTGCTTAAGCTATTATCTTTGGTATTCATGTTGGTGTTCCTATTCTAATCATTACATGGCACATAAATTTAATTCACTATAATCACCCGAAACTACATAACAAAATTACCGTCAAAAGTTACGTCGATATCAATATGTTTTGATACGATATTTTCCTTGTTGTCCTTACCATTTTATTTTTTTAAAAATAAAAAATCAAAAATACGTACGAACAGTACGTCGATGTGAATAGCGTTGATTATGCTGATTCCTGTGTTTTCCTAATCGTTTTAAATGAATGATCGATAAAATGAATTACCCATGTCATTAACTAGACTCACACACATTATTATAGACTGATTTGGATGAATTGATTAGGAACATTTAACACTCATTACAAGTATGTTGCTTACCATAAAAGTTAACTTTCCTGACTGGTCATGCTTCCATCATCATTCACACATTGAAATAGTTAACAAGTACAAATTAGCAACTAAGACAAGTTCAGTCACCGTATGTATGTCTGTATCTACCAGCCATACCCACACCCATACCCAATATTATACTCCAGTATAGGTAGTGTTGTCATTGTACTAATCCTTAAATTAAGGGATTTTGATTATGTGATATACACTTGTGATATATACAACTCTTTGATCAAAGAATTATACCAACATTAACATTCTGTGGAATATTTAACATTCTTCATCAAATACGAAGGTAACATTGTAATGTGGGCTTAACATTTAGATAGTTTTATATATCTAATAGCTATTAACGAACGAAAAGGTATCACAGGCATCTTCGTTTGTATATGTATAAGTATATTTAGACGCCTGCTTTCAATAACATATGTTCATTCATTCTCCCGTGGACTTTGATTAATGTTTTTTTTTAATAACAGATGCTACAAGTTGCTCCAACGCAAATGGATTTGCCGTACCATCCTCTGCTCAAACAGATAACATCTGTGTTACACTTTCCAGATCCTGAATATCGTATCTTAGATATGTCTGATAACAGTGTATATGTAATTGTGAAGACGAATGTTGTGTTTTCAACTAATGGAGTTATGGAGCTTACATATGTAGGGGGTTTCGCTGATACGATTCAGGAGTCCTGTGAGGTTGCTGCTAAGAAAGCTGTTACTGATGTTATCAGGCGATGGTCTGTTGTTGTTCAAGACCTCACTTTTGAACGATGTGTTACCCTGGAGCGTTGCAGTGAGCTTTATAATTTAAAGCGGAAAGAGCTGCATAATACTGTCAGGAAACATACTGAATGTGTTTCAAAGGATAAATCATGTATTGATCCTGTGAGCATTACATATGTTTGCCTTAGTTATATGCCCCTCCTTAGCAAGATTATCAAGACATATGCAGTCCAGTGCACACCATTGGAATCGTTCAGACACAACGATGGACAGTACAGTGCTTGGATTACTATCAGAACTCCACCAAGTGCTGCTTTGAATTCAAGTTTTATTGGATTATGTTGTGATACACTTGATGATGCCAAAAACAGCTTGGCTAAGAAAGTTGTCACTTATCTGATATCAACATACAATCTTGAAATTATTGATGTTAACTATCAATCTTCAAAGGCAGAGATGGCTGCGTTGTTGTGTAAACTTGAATTAGAGAGTTACTTAACTGTAAGGGAGAGGGTGAATGAGATCTCTGATGAACCTGAGTTTACAGAAATCCTCATTGAGAGGAATGAAACTGCATTAGGTTGTGTGTTTGATTATATGCCAACAATGTTCCAGCTGCCAACAAAGAGATAAGGAGGGACAGTTATTTTGCAAGTCCTGAAAATGTTGTTCATTGCTTGGCAAGCCCGATTCCTGTCGTTTACAAAATTGCATCAACACAGGTTGCAGATGATTCAAACATGGTTCCCTAATATAGCGGTCTTTCTGTTATTAGGTGTAAGGGTATTTTAAGATCGAAGTTTATGAAGTTTATCAGGTTTTGTATAGTTGATTAACATTGCGAGATTGAACTGTCGTTTTTTGGTCTCTGAAGCTGTAATTACGCAATGACAACTATATTTTGCTTAATGTGTCGTTTACGTGAACTTGGTAGTATATTATAAAACTTCAAACTCCGAATGTTTACGGACTCTGCTGTTATCTACGCCATACTTTTCATTTTCTCAGTTAATTGTTAACCTAGACGAACTTAATGTGTACTTGCAGTTGGATTATAAACTATCAGTGGCACAACGAAACCAGCCTTAACGAGCATAAAACTTATAACTGGCAACATATGTATTAAGATATATTATATTCAAGTTTTAACGTTACTCTCTCAAAAATCTACGTCCACCCCGAAATCTCATGTAGTGTGAAGCATAAAACTAGATATGATTTCATATGTTTTCTCCAACTAATGGTGTCATTACATAAAATTGTTGATTATTCAACCTGTTGTGGCTTACTCTTTAACTAGACAGAATTCCCACACAGTACTTGATAGTACTTATCAGCCATGACTCTACACAACACATTACTGTGAAACAGTGGGCAGTACATAGACAATCAACCATATCTTGAGCCTATCAGATAAAGAATATGGCGCCAAACATAACCACCTGTCCTAGACACAACCATACTTGTAACGGATTTTCAGCTTCTTTTATTTCCCTCCCTATATAATCTTATGTCATCACAACATACTTATATGACGTCAATTGTGGCACTTACCTACCAAAAATTAATATATATAACCATACATAAAGTTCACTCTTACATCATTCTTCATAATCAAATAAATTACTTCTATTTGTATACACCTCTTAGTATAATTTCAAAGGTCTGCATAATGAACTGTTACTTTCTTCTTTATTGACTTCGGTTGCCTGTTTTTCTAATTGTTTTAGGAATACTATTATGCTTCTCTTATCTGTTGCTGATACTTCCTTAAATTTATACCAATTATAAAACTGATATCTTTGTAGACATTATTTCTGAACTGTTTTGTTGATTTACATTGCATATGTCAACCCCATAGCAAAACTATGATAACAAACATTTTAAAATATATTGATTTGTATGCACATGCATATCGAACAATGGAACACATGATGCAAGCGTTGGTTCATATAGTACATTGCTTTGGTTAGATACAGTTGTATTTCTTACTTAGATGGTTACTCCTTATTCCTATATGAACATAAATAGAGTACTTTGATATGTAGACGAACCTACTGTGTGCTAAAATATTAAGAATGGATGTATAATTTTCTTTGAGATAACCTGTCTCCAGGATATGCAGATACCAGCTGTACAAATATCAATTCCTTTCCGACCTTTGCTCAATAGAATAGCCAACCTGCTGGATTTTGAGGAACCACGGTATGCCCTGTATGATTCAGGGCAGCACAATGCGTCTGTCACTGTGAAATGTACTTTTGCCGAAGAAGAACATGTTTATGTAGGTGGTATGTCGTCTAATTTTGATGTCTCCTGTGAGCAAGCAGCGCGGATGGCTGTAACAGACCTGATAGAAAAGTTTGACATATATATTGCAAACTTCACAGCTGCATTAAAACAATCCCACAAAAGATGTGCTAATCTGTGGAGGTTGAAACAAGAAGAGTTAAGACGCCTAACAAATGGGCTCCCTAAAGTTCCATTGGTTGAAGAATTTGAATGTCCTGAGATATTTCATTATCAAACCCTTTCTTTGGACATGGTGTCCCTTTTGCAGATTATTGTTGGCAGGCTCCCTGTACAATGTAGCTCTATAACTACCCTAGAGCAAACCCCTTCATGTTTCACATCATGGTTGACTCTAAGTCGAGAAGGGGTTGATTGTGGTCCTACTCATATTGTTGGTGAAATATCCTCATCAAAATATACATCAGAGCAAGCACTTGCTTGTAAAACTATTCAACATCTAATACCCATTTATAATATCGAGTTAATTGATGCTAATTACGCGCCTGAAGACGTAAAGTTAGCTGCCTTGACCTGTGAGTGTGCAAGGAACAAGTTTATTAGTCTTCATAAACATTTGCTAGCATCTCAGGGAGCTACATTGGGAAGCCTAAATGATTTTCCAAATGATTTAATACGAAATGAAGAGGATTGTCTTACTCCAAGAAGCGATCCTTATCTGATTCCTATACAAAAATGTCCGCCACCACCTCCTAAGAAACGAAAAGCAAACTCACAACTACCTGATCTTCGTAACTATATTCCTCCAAATAACAAGAAAGTTCCATTTACTAAATATGTGAATGACAGAAGTGTATTCTATAAATCTGCAAAGTTTCAGTGAAGATGGTGTAGAGGTTGTTGTATTCGGAGTGCTACTGTGTTATGCAAGTCGGTGCTTAGCATAAACATTTTCAACTGTGGTGTAGTTTTTACTTAGGACTTGTTTTGTGTGTTAGCTTAGAGCATATGAGCTCAGTTATTGTAATCTGCTTATCTATTATTGTCTTTGTTTTCTTATATTAAGTATCATTATGTGTTTACAGTTAATGGATATCAGGATCTTTTGTTGGAAATATGTGTCTTAGTCCTACAACAGCTGCATAATTAACATTATATTTGATGTAGCATAACATTACAATATTTGCATCGTTACAAGGAAATTGTAGTCTGCTGGATAAGTGTGAAAACAGTGTGTTGTGTGATGCCATTTTTAGATACCAGTTGTTGCTTATGAACGCGAATGTGGGTGTTTTGTCTTTGTTTGACAGACAGTTGGAAATAAATAGCTACCTGACACTGCAGATTAGATTTGTTACAATTTATTTCTATATGGGTATGTTCCTTATTGCATATTTATTTGTTTTTTAAAAGACGAACACAATATATGTTAAACGTAATTGCGATCGTTGTTACTTACAGAAGACAACTTTCCATATTAGAAAAATGTTCATGGATCTGGCAAAACTAAGCGCAAATGTAGGTCTCAATTACAAGCTGAATCCAGTGGGACAAGGTAGAGCAACAACAATCAGTATCTTACTATAACTTTGTGATGTGTGTGATTTAAGCAAAACCCTTTTCTTGTTGTCTAAACTTAGGATTACAATAGGGAATGCAGATGCTGGTACTCCGAAAAAGCGTTGCAGGAAGCCCCGTGTTAGACCTCAAATTGGTGAGTGTTTGACCATTTGTGGTATGAATCATTATATTTCCTAAGATAAGATCTGTTACACTTCATTGTCGATTGTAGGTCTGCCCCTTGGTATGATTGGTCAGCCGTTAGTTGGATCTCCGTTAAAGTTGCCCCATGTTCCTTCGTGTGATAAATGCCTTGCAAAGAGAATAATCTATGAATCAAAAACATTCTGCTGTGGTAATGGTTCTATTGTGCTGCCTTCCAGCGCGTTTCCACCACTTCTCACCATGGTGTACACATCGGCAGAGCCAATAGCAGTGCATTTTCGGCAGTATACACGTCTATACAATAACCTGTTTGCGTTTACTTCTATTGGTGGGAAATTTGAATCACAAACGATCAAGGGTATTTACGTCTTCAAACTACATGGCCAGATGTACCATATTGTACCTGACTTACTTCCGTGTGGTACTCACCCCAAATATCTTCAACTGTACTTTTACGATGGTCTACATGAAGCTGCAAATCGTGCAACGTGCTTTAGCGAACTCAATGCAGCTGTCATTAATTCTGATGGATGTAACGCAGACAAATCCATACGCTCGCTTTTTCCGTTCATTGAAAGATGTAACTGTTACTGCCAACACCAAGATAGTTATCACGAAAAATCCTAACGAAGATCAGCATGTCAGCAATGCTCCTACATCTAGCGAGATTGCTGCAATTTGGCCTGAGGATTCCACATCTGGTGAAACTGCCGGTCCTCATATATTGGTGACTACCCATAATGAGGCTTCGCATCGAGTCATGCATTATTATGGCTGTTACGATCCATTGCAGTACCCTCTGCTATTTCCCAAAGGAGAATGTGGATGGCAACAAGGCCTCAAAAAACACGTTAATCGTAACAGGACAGAACGGGCCGTACAAAGTACAACCCCATCTCCATCTAGCTTTCCAAACGCTGAGTCTCTTTTGGATGCAGAAGAAGAACGTAAGTCCTCCACGTATAAATGTTTAGGACTGTTTGATGTTTCAAAAGGTCTGAATTGCAATATAGATTATGTTTGATAATGCATAATAGTGAATATGTTATCCTTACAGGTAGTTCTTATCAGAAGAAAACAGAAGACCGAAATGTTTCATGCCGTGAATATTATTGTTATAAGCTACAAAATAGACCAGGAAATATGATGTTGAGAGCTGGGAGATGTTTACAGCAATATATTGTTGATATGTACGTAAAGTTGGAAAACACACGGTTAGACTACCTTACGCATAATCAGGATACAATCAGATCTGAGCTGTATCAAGGTTTACTTGACACCATTGATGCTGGTGAACAATGCGCGGCAAATGTTGGCCAACGTGTTATTCTTCCAGCGACCTATATTGGCGGCCCTAGGGATATGAAAAGGAGATATCTAAATGCGATGGCTCTTGTGCAGCGGTATGGAAAGCCAGACTTTTTCATAACTATGACATGCAATGCAAATTGGCCAGAGATCAAGAATGAGCTGGCACTTGGAGAAGAAGCCCAGAACCGTCCAGATATTGTAGCTCGGGTATTTCGAGCTAAATTGCTGCTGCTGAAGAAGAAATTGGTCGACGACAAAATTTTTGGAGAAGTTGCTGCCTTTGTATATGTAGTGGAATTCCAGAAGAGAGGATTGCCTCATGCGCATTTCTTGTTGATTATGAAGCCTGGTAACAGGATGAACTGCCCAGCTGACTTTGACAAATTTGTGACTGCTGAAATCCCTCCTCAGTCAAATGCAAACCTGCGTGCAGCTGTGATAAAGCATATGATGCACGGTCCATGTAGGAAGATGGACCCTGAGTGTGCATGTATGAAGCATAAAAGCAGTCCAGGAAAATGTACGTACTTGTATCCCAAACCATACACAGCTGAGACGACCAACAATGATGATGGTTACCCAG
Source organism: Silene conica (assembly GCA_029255685.2). Taxonomy (NCBI): domain Eukaryota; kingdom Viridiplantae; phylum Streptophyta; class Magnoliopsida; order Caryophyllales; family Caryophyllaceae; genus Silene; species Silene conica. The sequence goes on along the minus strand of CM055312.2, from coordinate 39,707,064 downwards.
TGTATAAGCGTAAGCCAACATCTGAAAGTGTGCGTGTAAGAGGTCAAATGCTTAACAATCGCTGGGTAATCCCATACAATCCATATCTAATAGACATTTTTTACTGCCATTTGAATGTGGAAGTGTGCTCAACTATTCAAGCTGTGAAGTACTTATATAAGTATGTTTACAAGGGTCATGACAGGATATCATTCAATGTTGCAGCAGATGGTGAAGTCAAGCCGGTTGATGAAATAGAGCAGTATCAAACAGGCCGCTGGGTATCTCCTATTGAAGCAATTTGGAGAATTTATGGATTTGATCTATTTGAAATACAACCTGCAGTGATGGCACTGCCAGTTCATCTACCAGGTATGCAGACTATACAGATGAGGCCTCACGAAAGATTGGATAGTGTAGTGTCTAACCAAAAGCGTATAAGGACTCCACTGACTGAATTCTTTAGGTTGAATGGTGAGAATGCTTCCAATCCAGAACGGAGGCATCTATATGGGAGCTTCACTTAGCATTACCGTTGGGACCCATCTCAACGGACATGGTTCAAGCGTAAGAACAAAATATTTGTAGTAGCTCGACTTGTTTTTGTGGCTCCATCGGAAGGAGAGCGCTACTTCCTGCGTTTGTTGTTGACACATGTAGTTGCTCCAAAATCTTTTGCAGACTTGTAAACAGTTGATGGTTATGAATGTGCAACGTTCCAGGAAGCTGCGCTCAAAAGACAGCTAATTGAAGATGACAATATGGTAGAGCTGTGTTTAGATGAGGCTAAAGAAGTAGAGATGCCAGCTGCTTTGCGACGTTTATTTGCAACTCTGCTCATATTTTGCCAGCCTAAAGACCCAAGTGCTCTCTGGGAAAAATACTACAGTTCACTGTCAGAGGACTACAGAAAAGAACAGCCAGATGATCCCTACACTGCACATGTTCTTACTGTCCAACGTCTGGAGCAACAGGTAGAAGCAATGGGCAGAACTTTGAAAAGTTTTGGGTTATCAGATTTGATACATCCACAGGATGCAGAACTTCGACCATCACATGATACCCTTGATGCACTCAACACACCAATACCAGATGAATGTATTATGTGTCGCACATCATTGAACCCAGAGCAACAAAACGCTTTTGACGTAATAATCGATTATGCTACACATAATAAACCTGGTGCTTTTTTTGTAGATGGGCCGGGGGGAACTGGAAAGACCTACCTATACAATGCTCTGTATGCAGAAATACGGCTTATGGGTAAAATAGTCCTCGCTACTGCTACTTCGGGTATTGCTGCGGCAAACATCCCATCTGGGAGAACTGCTCACTCACGGTTTAAACTCCCTCTAGATTTGGATGTTTCTTTGTCGTGCTCTGTGCCCAAGCAGAGTAGTCTTGCTGCGCTCATAAAAGAATCTTCTCTAATCATATGGGATGAGGCCTCCATGGCACGTAGGGAAGGTGTCGAGGCATTAGAACAGCTTTTACGAGATCTGTGCAATCCTGAATTGTTATTTGGTGGTAAGCTTATTGTATTTGGTGGAGATTTTCGACAAGTTCTTCCAGTCGTCCAGAATAAGTCCATACGTGAGCTGGTCAATTCTACATTAGTTGCCTCCGATATTTGGCCACATTTGGTCAAATTCCGGCTAACTGTCAATGTAAGGGCTAAAACTGATCCACATTTCTCAGATTTTTAGTTAGCTCTTGGAAATGGTCAGCTCCAAACATGTGAATCTGAGATGATTGAGCTGCTAGATGGAATTGTACTAGATACAACTCAGTTAGGTGGGGATCTTATAAGTACAGTTGCTGATACCGTATATCCAGATGTGGACATCGACAGTATTGGGGTAGATATTTTTAATCGTCGATCTATACTTACACCTATGAATGAGGATGTTGATGATATAAACACATACATGATTAACAAGTTCCAAGGTGAAGCTGTTATGTATAGGGGGTTTGACTCAATGCTTTCCGATAACTGCAATGTCTACCCTTCAGAATTTATAAACAAACTTTGTCCTGGTGGCATGAGTCCTTATGAGTTGGTATTAAAGAAGAACGCTCCGGTTATTTTGTTGAGAAATCTCCTCCCATCTGCAGGACTATGCAACGGTACAAGGCTGATATGTGCAGGGTTTACACCAAATATGATCGAATGTGTTATAACCAGTGGTCATTATAATGGTCAGCATGTGTTTATTCCTCGCATAAAGATGCGACCATCCAGCTCTTCAAATTATTTATTCCAATTCCAGAGGAATCAGTTCTCTCTCAAACTTTGCTTTGCAATGACAATCAACAAGTCACAAGGTCAGACCCTAGACAGGGTTGTTGTTTACCTACCAAGGCACTGCTTTTCACCAGGACAGCTATATGTTGCACTATCACGAGTGCGGGAAGCAGTAATAGTAAATGTCATTGCAGCATCCAATGATTGCGAGTTAAATATGAACTGTGTCAGAAACATGGTATCTTTTGAAGTGCTAAGACTTGCAGGTATTTTGTAAGATTTGCTAGCAGCTGACACTGCACCAATATTTTGGTTAACTGATTATAACTGCTCAATATGTATAGAGCGTTGGCAAGATGCGTATAGTTTATCCTTACGATATTTGTGTTATTACATCAACCTAGATAGTGGTTACAAACTGCGAAATCTTGGTTGTATGTACTGTAACACAATGATATCCTGTCTTGCTGCTTAGGACAATTTCTAATATATACTATTGAGAAATTTAATCAGGCACTTATGCTTCAGAATATTGACATATAATTGTTTTGCTGTAAGAACTTGATTTCCATAACAGGTTAGTTTAACAGCATGGCATCAGTTTGACTCCAACTCAGTAATCAAATCCTATGACAACGCCTTATGTAAATGACACAAATTTATCGTTATGCAGTATGTTTATATGCTCATTGCATTACATGTGTTAGTGTATTAGATCTATGTACTGATAGTTCATAAAATTTAGTAATAATAATAGAGGCATCGAGCAAAACCATCGTCCCGTTGAGTGTAATAAAGTTTGTCGAGTTTCAAGAGAGTCATAGTTAATTACCTATTTAATTTGCATCACGACTGATAAACTACTTAACTTATCAAGCGACACTTCACGTAAACGACAGTAACTAATCGACAATGGTTACCTACGGTTGTAGTTGGTAAAATACGTTGTTTGTTACATTTACGTATACATAATGTAACCTGATATAATAACCGTAACAGTAGCCTAATATCTCTCGTTGCAAACTACTATAGATACTTAAAAAAAAACAAACCAGATTTGATAAATCTACAAATCCCTGAATTATGCAAAGTTAGAAAGTACATACACCATACCCCTATAATGTACTATGTCAGACAATCCCACGTAATTAATAGAGCACAGTTAACCTACTAAACAACCACTACTGTACATAATTGGGTATGGGCCTTCACTAATACTAGACTCCACCTCTATTATGTGGACAAATACACTATTAATAACCACTTGATATTTTGCCATATCCTTCATGAGTCTAACATAGCTAGAGTTACAACACACCCTTTCCAGGTATGGATTTGTAACTTAATGTCTCTGAATTTTTAAGTACGCATTAAGAAATTTGAGATATTAGGTCCATCAGTTACTCTTTCAAATGTTGTGATCCATTTAATTTAATACACACATATTCATCTTCTTTTGCAACAGAATGAAACCTCGTAAAGTCTACCTTGATGAGTTAACTGACACTACCAAAAACTACAAGGTCAATGTCAAAGTAATCGAGAAGCGTCGTCCGAAGGCATCTCCTGTTAAGGTGCAATACCAAAGCTTGTTATTTGAAGATGATAAGGTATTTGAACTCATTCACCCACATATGTTAATATATATTAGAACTTCTTGCACAGATAGATGTGAAACCTTTATTAGTAAGGTTTGCTTGATTATGATTACTGATATACCTACATGAGCTTTCTGCATATGTAATTCTGACTTTGATAAGTTTGTTTTCAGGACATGTTTTGATCAGGGTAACAAAATGCGTGCTGCTCTTTTCGCAGATCAAGTTGACATATATGAGGATGCTATCAAGCGTAATCAAAAATATGAGATATCAAATGCTTGCATAAGTCCTCTTACGCCTGAGTATAAAACAAATGAATCTGGTCTAGATTATCAGATGACCTTCAATAAACGTACCGTTATCATGCCTATGGACAATGATGGTGGATGTAAAACCCCTCGCGAAAGCGAAAATGTAAACACATAAAAGTACCAAAATGCAGCGGAAATTAAAACTTTTTAACAAACTAAACAACATGCGAGAAGTCTTAAACTGAAAACTGGAAACAGAACTGATATGAACAACAATAGATAAGTAGCAGTTCTAAGTATCAAACCGAAAGATAAATACAAAGCCTGGGATGGAACATCCCTACAGGCACCAGACAAATGTATCAAACTACGAGTCCCGCTAAACGATATAAGGGTAAGTCATGATGAAAGGATCATCGCTCGCTAGCTCTCGTGAACCCCGCTCCAACCAGCATGTACCTACATACATGAAAACATGTACGCCACAATCAGTGGGGAGTGACTAGAGTTCTCCTAGCCACCTCTTGTGACAACACGTAACACATAATACAATACAGAATACTCCAACATATAACAACATGTGAAGCATAAAAATCTCATCATCTGATCTCTTACTATCATGCGATTACAATGCACGGCTCTCAACCAACTTCATAAACCGTTAGGAAGGAGAGCCGGTCTCCCTACTGGTTACCCAGTCGGGGGGTATTTCAATCCAACTATTTATGAAACCGAACTAAGAGTCATCCAATGCCTTGGATGATTAAACCATAACTCAAATAAACATCATTATCTCATCATGCATATCTGACACTGTACCATCATCAAGGCAAGCAGATAAAACATTCATAACACTAGCAATGGGTCCAGAGGTGAGCTTAACACATATCCCATTACTACACTATGTCGGGTCAAGAGGTGAGCTTACCACATATCCCAACATACAATTCAAGTAAAGGGTCCAGAGGTGAACTTAACACATATCCCTAAACTTACACAACATGAAAAGGGTCCAGAGGTGAGCTTAACACATATCCCTAATCATCCAAAAGCAACGGGTCCAGAGGTGAGCTTAACACATATCCCGATGCTACAAACAAGTATTGGGTCCAGAGGTGAGCTTAACACATATCCCAATACACAGCTACCGCACAACGGGTCCAGAGGCGAGCTTAACACATATCCCGTGTACGACAACCGATCACGTGTCAGGTCCAGAGGTGAGCTTAACACATATCCTGACACGCCCAAGCAAAACACGTAACGGGTCCAGAGGTGAGCTTAACACATATCCCGTCACGCGACATATAAAACACGTAGTGGGTCCAGAGGTGATCTTAACACATATCCCACTACGCGACAAACAATGTAACCACTAACATCCAAAGGTAGAAACAAATCTATAGTTCTAACTTCTTAAACCACTAGTCAATACTTAATTGATCCCGGGAACTAAGACGAGGGAGAGCCGGTTTCCCTTTCGGTTACCCGAACGGGGGGTCTCTATCCTCACTCCATTCCCGAACCCATTATAGTGTTGCCCATCCTCCGGGGACCTCAAATATATATCACGGGTATACAAAACGAGTTTCAATCAAAACCGATCAACCGTTTGAAATTTACACACGAAAACAACCCAAAACAACCTTCAGGGATCCCCAGCCGGTCGGCAGGCAGCCGGTCGGCCGGCTGGTGATCCCTCAGCCTACGTCTTTGAAAACAAAGGAACAACACAAAGGACTCCCAGCCGGTCGGCCGGCTGGGAACCCAAGCCTAGCCTTCGCAAAACTCTTATCCATCCCCACATGTACTCCCAGCCGGCTGGCAGGCGGCCGGTCTGCCGGCTGGGCTCCCATCTTTCTTATGTTCTTCGTACAACGCAACATACGCAAAAGTGACTACCAGCCGGTCGGCAGGCAGCCGGTCGGGCGGCTGGCAGTCCCAAGGCTTAAATTCATCAAATTCGCAAAAGTTCATAAGATGCTCCCAGCCGGTCGACCGGCGGCCGGTCGGTCGACTGGCTCAGAGAGCCTGTTCTAAAATCGGGATTTTCCAATCAATCTCAAATTTCATAAATCGACACCAAAACTCAAGCATTGCTACAATTGATGTTTACCCACCATTATAAATCATCCTATACAACTTATCTACCAGCAAACAAGTCCCATAACAATTCTCAAACGATTTTAACAAGTATCCGTCTCAACTTGTGAAAAAATGAAAATGAACTTAAGAACGTATAACAACATCTTAAAGCATGAATTCTTCACATATTAAACATCCTAAACATGTTACTAAGTCCTTTGAACAATGAACATTAACAAAAATCAAAAACTAACACAAGAACACAACAAACTTGCTAATATACACATAAAGGCCGAGTTTCTCATTATCGTCACCTTTCAAGCGATTCCGGCTAAAGATCCTCCTCAACCAAGTAGCTATCGACCCCTGGATCGTCTAAGCCCACTCCTACAAACAAAGAAACGGATTTTAGGACTGAAAAACGAAATTAGGCAAAACAGCCCGATTTTCGAAGTCGACGAAATGAAAAATGAAAGTGATAGATGACTTGGAAATTTGATGAGGATTCCGAAAATGTTATCGTTACCTCAATTCGAGCGACGGATGATGAAGAAAAGCTTGAAAAGGAAGGAGTAAAAATGGAGGTTTTGAGAAGTTTGTTTTACTGTAAAAAGAGTCTTGAGGAAAAAGAAATGTCGATGGAAGGCTTATAAAAGGGTACAAGGGTTGTCCTTTCCGTCACATGTAAAACGGTTACGGATTTTAGAAACGGTTTGAGTTGTGAAATAACTTACCAAGTTTATATTCGTCTTAAGGACTTAAGGTTCTTAAGACGGATCTTACCCATTATGAAAATATTTCACGATACCTAAAAATTATTTTCCGTTAAGTTATTAAAATATTATTTTATTAATAAAATAAATCTTAAAAGCCTTTAAATATAAGTCACGAAAATACGGGATGTTACTATCACCCAATCTTCAAAAAGTTTCGTCCTCGAAACTCGAAAGTAGAAGTAAGTACGAGAACAACTAAAACTTTCAAAATGAACCAGCGGGTCATGACAACTCAAAACTTAATCTTCCAAAAAGGTCTTTAAGGAGCAAAAGTTTTGAGGCACAAGTCTTGTCAATGGACGTTGGGATCCTCGTTACGTATTCGAGAGTCTGACATTCCAAATCTGAGACGAGTCCCAAAATTAAATCGGTCAAAATTCTAAATTTAAGTCGATTCGGCGTTGATAAACACAGTACAGTTATCAGACGTCTCCAATAACACGTTCTGGTGGAAATCAACGCTGAGATCAGTTCAAATGGTAACACGTTCTGCTCTTCAAAATCAAGTTTTCTTCAAAAAGAACCTTTATTGCAAAATTCATGAGAAAGTAGGATGGTAACATTAGCCAAAAGTCACTTCTAAAGGGAAGAAGCAGTTGAAATTCTCAAGGCAACAAACTTTTTCCAAAATCAGTAAATTACAAGTTAACCAAAAAGGGAACAGATTTCAAAACAGCCGCTCGAGAGCGCGAGGACAGTGTCAAATGCTCAAAACCAATAAGATTTCCAGATACAGTTACAACTTTCAAGGTTGACAAGGATGAAACGTTCCGAAAACAGTCATCGGGAGCGTAGAAACGGTCATAGAGATTACTTTCGACACGAAGAGTTGGGAGGTTTCAGGCCTCACAGCTGTCAGAACAACCATAAGGAGGGTTGGAAGAACGGAACAAACAAGTCGAAGGTTAAAGAAGACGGTAACCTTGCCAATCATGGGTATGCTAACCGCTCAATCCAAATCGAAACATCCTTTCAACGATCCTTAGTATACTCAAACAGGCGATTTCCGTAACCTAGATTCTCACAATGGTTTCACGGTCCCTCTTAACCACTATCTCATCCGCAAAACTAGGTATTCCAAAACAAGAAGGTTCCCAAAACTCTCATTTAGTCCACACAGAAATCTGTTCAATTAGGATTAAGGATCTCTCACTCAAGGGGGGGGGGGGGGGGGGGGGGGGTAGTCTAGAACACATACCTCAGACCAAGGTTCACGCATTCCCAAACTCTAAACCTGGATTTTATTAACACAACTTTTCCCAATCAATCAGGCCGTACCCGAAATCATCTACATCCTTTGGTCCTACGTAGTTCAATACCATCAAGTTTATTCTATGGGAGCATTTGAAATCCTAAGTCTTCCCTCAAACGATTCCGGTCTCAAGGTTCCTCGAAGTCTAAAGCAACATTATCGTTTCAATGATTTATTCCTCAAATGTCGAGATAACTCTTCTCAGCTAATTCCCAAATGACGATTCAACCAAACTCTCAGACCACTCAGCTCATGTGATACATCTACTAGACTTTTATCAGAGTCCACAATAACCATCCTCAAATTAACGCGTTTCTGGACTTACATCTCTCAACAAATTATTCATTCTCAAACTGATGACGTATCCTAAATTTTCCTTTAAGTCTCTCATTAGATAAATGCTAAGATCCATTAAGTAACCTAAGATCAACCACTCAGTCAATTCCACAGGTTCTTGTAAATGTTCTAATGTTCTCACATCGTTACTAACAACTCTCGTTCCTCAAGTTCAAACAGTATTAACTTACCTCATTCACTTATCTGGCAACGTTAGTACCTTTATCATATTCCTCGAAATCAACCTTTACCTAAGTTCCTCAAGATCCTCAAATGGACATTCCAAACTCACCATTATTCATGACTCAGCTAGATTCTCGCACTTAAGTTCCATTAAAGGCCGTGTATAACACTCTACCCAGCACAATTATCTCATCATTCCCTTACTCTTCAAATTAGTAACATAACAACTCTAGGGTTACCCAACACGTATTCAACAAGCTCTTTAGGTTTCTCCCCAAGTAACAACACTCTCCAAATCACGGTTTACAGCTAATTCCAAGAGGTTTCCAAGTTCATCTATGGTAGGTTACCGCACAAGGTGATCCAGGGAAGCAAGTTATCAGGTTGAGTCAACAGGAAATGAAGATAGGTTCCAAAGAAGATTGACATGAATCTAAGGGAGGAGATTAAGGTCTTAACGGTTACAAGTATATCAACCCTAAATAAGGCGGTAGGTAAGAACATACCAGTAGGTGGGTCAAGATGAACTCCTGTCTTAGCTTGGTCCTGAACAGCTCTGGCTCCACTAGTCTCAGCCTCTAAGTCAGTAGTAACAACTCTGTCAACAGCGGTATCCCTCTCGGGACACTCGAAGAAGCAATGTCCAGGCTTCTTGCAGGTGTAGCATAAGTATGGATTACCGTCACAGGTAACTCTAGGATGAAGTGCTTTGCGACACTTGAAACACTTCAGGGGAACGTCCGATGGGAGGCTCATGCTCCGGATTTGGGAAGTCTTAACTCTCTGGGACTTCTTGTTCTTCTGGGGACACTTCCTCTTTCCAAGAGGAGAGGAGGCAAGATGGCTAAGAGGTCTCCCGCTTCGGCATCTATGCAAAGGCGGTGGAGGAGGGAAGAAGGCTCTAGATCCTTCACAATAGATCTGGTAAGGGTCCTCCGCACGCAAGACACCGTAGTAACTCTGGAAGTAAGAAGTCGGGTCACCACTGGCTACACTCCTAGTCTCAACATTAAGCTTGCTCCGAAACAGATAGGCTTTGTCTTCCTCTCTCTCAACTAGCTGTGGGACAAAGTGGATTAGCTCCTCGAATCGATTGGTGAAAGCTTGAACAGAAACGGTTCCTTGGCGAAGGTTCATGAACTCGGTCATCTTATCTTGGCGGGTGTCCCTATGGTAAAACCTCATGCCAAGAAGAGTCTTGAAACGACTCCAAGTGAAAGTAGGGTCACGAGTAGCAGGAGCACTGATCGTCAACCACCAACTCCTGGCCTCACGAACTAAGAACTGAGATGCTACTCGGATCTGATCCTCAGAACGAACACCATAAATCATGAAATTCCTTTCCATGTCAAAGAACCAAGCAGTGAGGGTCGCAGCACTGGTCTCTCCGTCGTATTTCTTAGCTGTATTCCTCCACATCTGGGTGATAATCCAAGCCAATTCCCCAGGTTGGTTACTTCCCGAGGTTGGAAATGAAGAAGAAGGCATAGATGACCTAGCTATGCAATCTTGGAGGTCTTGAATGATGGCTTGTGTCTTAGCATTCTCTGCATCGGTTGGCTCCGTCATTCTTCAATCATAAGAGAGTAAATCGTTAGACGTATTCTTAACAAGGCACAAACAGACTACAATATAAGTCCTTAAATCTACCCCATCTCTCATTCGTTATTTGTTTATTTGGTCAAGTTAAGGTTGGGGGTCACATGAGTGCGTCGGGAGCAATAATGCTCTGATACCAACTGTAAAACCCCTCGCGAAAGCGAAAATGTAAACACATAAAAGTATCAAAATGCAGCGGAAATAAAACTTTTTAACAAACTAAACAACATGCGAGAAGTCTTAAACTGAAAACTGGAAACAGAACTGATATGAACAACAATAGATAAGTAGCAGTTCTATGTATCAAACCGAAAGATAAATACAAAGCCTGGGATGGAACATCCCTACAGGCACCAGACAAATGTATCAAACTACGAGTCCCGCTAAACGATATAAGGGTAAGTCATGATGAAAGGATCATCGCTCGCTAACTCTCGTGAAGCCCGCTCCAACCAGCATGTACCTACATACATGAAAACATGTACGCCACAATCAGTGGGGAGTGACTAGAGTTCTCCTAGCCACCTCTTGTGACAACACGTAACACATAATACAATACAGAATACTCCAGCATATAACAACATGTGAAGCATAAACATCTCATCATCTGATCTCTTACTATCATGCGATTACAATGCACGACTCTCAACCAACTTCATAAACCGTTAGGAAGGAGAGCCGGTCTCCCTACTGGTTACCCAGTCGGGGGGTCTTTCGATCCAACTATTTATGAAACCGAACTAAGAGTCATCCAATGCCTTGGATGATTAAACCATAACTCAAATAAACATCATTATCTCATCATGCATATCTGACACTGTACCATCATCAAGGCAAGCAGATAAAACATTCATAACACTAGCAATGGGTCCAGAGGTGAGCTTAACACATATCCCATTACTACACTATGTCGGGTCCAGAGGTGAGCTTAACACATATCCCAACATACAATTCAAGTAAAGGGTCCAGAGGTGAACTTAACACATATCCCTAAACTTACGCAACATGAAAAGGGTCCAGAGGTGAGCTTAACACATATCCCTAATCATCCAAAAGCAACGGGTCCAGAGGTGAGCTTAACACATATCCCGATGCTACAAACAAGTATTGGGTCCAGAGGTGAGCTTAACACATATCCCAATACACAGCTACCGCACAACGGGTCCAGAGGTGAGCTTAACACATATCCCGTGTACGACAACCGATCACGTGTCAGGTCCAGAGGTGAGCTTAACACATATCCTGACACGCCCAAGCAAAACACGTAACGGGTCCAGAGGTGAGCTTAACACATATCCCGTCACGCGACATATAAAACACGTAGTGGGTCCAGAGGTGAGCTTAACACATATCCCACTACGCGACAAACAATGTAACCACTAATATCCAAAGGTAGAAACAAATCTATAGTTCTAACTTCTTAAACCACTAGTCAATACTTAATTGATCCCGGGAACTAAGACGAGGGAGAGCCGGTTTCCCTTTCGGTTACCCGAACGGGGGGTCTCTATCCTCACTCCATTCCCGAACCCAATATAGTGTTGCCCATCCTCCGGGGACCTCAAATATATATCACGGGTATACAAAACGAGTTTCAATCAAAACCGATCAACCGTTTGAAATTTACACACGAAAACAACCCAAAACAGCCTTCAGGGATCCCCAGCCGGTCGGCAGGCAGCCGGTCGGCCGGCTGGTGATCCCTCAGCCTACGTCTTTGAAAACAAAGGAACAACACAAAGGACCCCCAGCCGGTCGGCAGGCAGCCGGTCGGCCGGCTGGGAACCCAAGCCTAGCCTTCGCAAAACTCTTATCCATCCCCACATGTACTCCCAGCCGGCTGGCAGGCGGCCGGTCTGCCGGCTGGGCTCCCATCTTTCTTATGTTCTTCGTACAACGCAACATATGCACAAGTGACTACCAGCCGGTCGGCAGGCAGCCGGTCGGCCGGCTGGCAGTCCCAAGGCTTAAATTCATCAAATTCGCAAAAATTCATAAGACGCTCCCAGCCGGTCGACCGGCGGCCGGTCGGTCGACTGGCTCAGAGAGCCTGTTCTAAAATCGGGATTTTCCAATCAATCTCAAACTTCATAAATCGACACCAAAACCCAAGCATTGCTACAATTGATGTTTACCCACCATTATAAATCATCCCATACAACTTATCTACCAGCAAACAAGTCACATAACAATCCTCAAACGATTTTAACAAGTATCCGTCTCAACTTGTGAAAAACTGAAAATGAACTTAAGAACGTATAACAACATCTTAAAGCATGAATTCTTCACATATTAAACATCCTAAACATGTTACTAAGTCCTTTGAACAATGAACATTAACAAAAATCAGAAACTAACACAAGAACACAACAAACTTGCTAATATACACATAAAGGCCGAGTTTCTCATTATCGTCACCTTTCAAGCGATTCCGGCTAAAGATCCTCCTCAACCAAGTAGCTATCAACCCCAGGATCGTCTAAGCGCACTCCTACAAACAAAGAAACGGATTTTAGGACTGAAAAACGAAATTAGGCAAAACAGCCCGATTTTCGAAGTCGACGAAATGAAAAATGAAAGTGATAGATGACTTGGAAATTTGATGAGGATTCCGAAAATGTTATCGTTACCTCAATTCGAGCGACGGATGATGAAGAAAAGCTTGAAAAGGAAGGAGTAAAAATGGAGGTTTTGAGAAGTTTGTTTTACTGTAAAAAGAGTCTTGAGGAAAAAGAAATGTCGATGGAAGGCTTATAAAAGGGTACAAGGGTTGTCCTTTCCGTCACATGTAAAACGGTTACGGATTTTAGAAACGGTTTGAGTTGTGAAATAACTTGCCAAGTTTATATTCGTCTTAAGGACTTAAGGTTCTTAAGACGGATCTTACCCATTATGAAAATATTTCACGATACCTAAAAATTATTTTCCGTTAAGTTATTAAAATATTATTTTATTAATAAAATAAATCTTAAAAGCCTTTAAATATAAGTCACGAAAATACGGGATGTTACAGTGGATGTGCCGATATTAACTATCGTCCAATTTCACAGATACCTCGGGCACCTGACTATAGTGAAATGTTTGGTACACTTCAAAATAATAATATGTCTGTATATATTGCATGTATTAACAATGTCTTCTGTTTGTAACTAGTGTTTTACGAACATACGTTTTATGCATTGTAGATATAGTTGGTGTTGTACTCTTTGTAGAAGACCAGCCAAGGAAGATTGTCACGGCAAAGGCCCGTGAAACAGCTGTCCGTGAAGTAATATTAATCGACAATAGGTAACTGATGCCAAGTACTTTGACGCATTGAAATACATATTATTCTACATATTGATAACATTAGACATCATGATACTGCTGTTGCTAATATAAATGCTCTTGCAGTACTACACAACCTTTGTCCATCTCAGTTTGGGATGATCTCGTTCAGGATGACTGCACTCTGCTGATATCAGAACCTGGAAAATTTAGAGCAGTTGGCATAACAGCACTCAGAGTATCAATACGTAAAGGTTCTGATAGTTACGGTCAATCTGGCTGTACACGTGCCATAGTCTAATATATTGCATCACTACAACATTTAGCAGTATCTTAATACAGTTTGCGATGTAGCAGGATTTTCATTGACAACTTCTGCTTCAACTGTTTTTGTACACTCACCAGATGGTGATAAAGCTGATGCTCTCAAAGCATGGTACTGAACTAAGCTACACACGCAAGAAAACAAAACATATTCTAGACTAAATGTAATCCTACTAATGTTTGAACTACGTGAATGTGCAGGATGGCTAGCCAGACTATGGCGTTGACGAAGTTGCAAAACCGACTATTTAATGTCAAGATGCCTGTACTCACTGACAGTACGACAACCATCTCAACCCTTCGTTCCAAAAAGGTAGCAAAATTCCTGCATCTTTTCTTGCATCATATTTATAACTGAAACTGTATCAATAATCCAATAATACTACATCATAACAGAATGTCGCGGCTACGCAACAGTAGTCCGAACACTACAGAAGTTTTAACACAGATTGTATTCATATATTTAGTACAAATGAGAGATTTCAAGATGATTAACAGTATGGGTTATGTGTCTTAAATACTACTAACAGGCTAAAACAACCTTGCAAGATGAGAGGCATTGGTTAGAAGTAACTATCCCAGATGTTGATTTTGAGAAAATTAATGCATACATGGGTTGCTCAAATTGTTCTAAGCGGTCAAACATACAACCAGGCAACACATATACTTGTGACAGCTGCGCTAAACCTAACTGCACCTCAGAACCAAAGTAAGACTTGTGCTCATTTGACAATTATTGAGTTATATATAACTGAGCAGTGCATTTTATTTATGAATAAGACCAGGTTAACACTGACTTTGGTGAAATTGAAAATATACGTTCCATTAAGAATGCTTTTGTGAAATGTAGGGTTACTTTCAATTGTGAAGTATCGGATGACACTGGAACACTATCCTTTACTATGTTTACAGATGTTACTGAACAACTGTTCAGGATGTCCGCATCTGACATATTCCATATGAAGCATAATGTGAGTCTAAATTTACTTTGTTTTATTTCTAAATTAATATTACTCTTCATATTAACTGGTGTATTGCTTGGCAGTCTGATGAGCCAACCTTTACAACACTCAAAGGATTACTTGACACAAAACCTTTCAAAGCTCAAGTAGCTCCAGCTAATAGCCTGTCAACCAACAATGTGCTGCAATGGATAATAAAGGGTGTCGTAGTGAGTGCTGAGAGCAGTGGTCCTGAACTCACTGTGGAACAAACAAATGAAGGAACCACACTAGAAAGCCAACATGTTGGGGATGTTAACATCAAACACCTAAAACCTACTGATTATACAGAGCATGACGACAGTATGTCTACAATCGGTAGTGATGAGTCTGCTAAAGATGACCAGCCTGTGATTCCAAGCTATCCAACATTTGTTGATTCAGGGAAAGATGTGGCAATAACTTTGTCACACCCACAACTCCCAAAAAGGAAGTGTAGGAAGGAGAAGACAGGATCCCCGTCTGCAGTACTCTCTACCCCAAATTAAGAACCAGTGACTACCCCAAATTAACAATCAGTGTCAACATGAACTCTATCTATGTTACCCGTTTATCTTTTGTTGTTATAGTGCTCATAGTATGCACAATTAATGTCTGTTTAGTTAACAAAGGCATGCCAACCTGAACTCTTTATATTACAAGTTCATCTATATATTCTAATTTAGTAACTTGAGATGCTCCATGGTTTGTAGCTACAAAAGACTAACACCATAAATCGTATGCCTATTATTTCGGTGTCCAATAATGACATTGAGTGCCTTGCTCAATGAAATCGTACACAGTATTGTTGAAATCCAAACTGCTAACACCCACGCCTGTATAGCTCCAATACACAGCTTAATATATAACACTATTATCAAAAGGAAGTTGTTAATGGTTGAAGATTACCAACAAAACCCCAAAAACATAGCACCTTAAACTAAAAGTAATATGCCACACAGAAGTTTATCTACTACGAAAAGACGTATATGTTAACGAGTTCCTCCTGATCAAAAGACAAATTGAAATCGCTAAAATCATAAATACAAGAGAAACTTAACCATATACATCGCCAGGTTCTATCATCATCCAGGAGAAACGATCAATCTTACAACTTACCTACTGATTATGGTATAATCCCTAAATTCTAACGACGTAATATTACAGGTTACAAACGTATTAGCTTGTTGTCAAATAAATTGCAGTAATAATTGAAAATAAACAATGTTATGAGCAGTCCAAATTGAAATAATGCACCCAAAAGAAAGGTGCTTAACTCCAAAACATGTATAAAATCTTGCATTACATTAGCTATAAACATAACAGATGTATATTCAGAAAGATTACCGGTTACGTTATTGGCAGACTCAACAATCAGAGTCATAGTACCCCTCGCTGCCAGACTTCTCAACATACACATACTTTGAGCTGCTACCCCTCCTGTAACGTCCCTTTCTCTTCTTAGCTTTCGACTTTCGTGGCTTGCATGAGCAGGAGATTGACACCATCCTCTGGTTTCTGGTCACCCATATCTGATTTCCACGATTTTCCATCACAAGTTCATGATCATAATCTAGGTCAACCTTAGATGTTTCTGTACCAACAAGATACTGCCCTGCCCATGCCTTACAAACCTCCGCCATACTCCTTTTGCCTTGCCTATCGAGCTTGTTGAAGACATGATCAGTAAGTTCTGGTAAACTGAGGAATGGGTGATGAGGTCTGCTGCCAAAGGGCATTTCCTCTTCAACAGTTACTTTTGAAAATAAGGTGGTGGACTGAAACTGACTTTTTTTCCAATTAACGTATTTTTCGACAAATTCTGGCTTATCATCATCGTTAAAGTCTATTACTTTTCCACAGGGTTTCTCCATTTTAGATGTGGACGAGTTTTGGGAATGTGGGCAAGGATAATGATCAGAATGATCAGAATGGAGTATGCATGATGAAGGTTGGAGGGTAACAGCTACTCGTAGTAATTACACGGAACAGTAGTGTCTAATCAGATAGTTTAGGGAAACGTAAGGGCATGATAGCCGTCATTTAGTTTAGCAGCTAATGGTTTATGTAATTATTACCATTATATCCGTACTTGTCTTAAATCGTGTATTTCCGTACAGCGACGATATGAGTTGAAACGATTTTATTCTTATTTTAATAAATGTTTCGTCCAAATTATCGTATTATTGTTAATTTATACGAAAAAATATAGTCATGTATGAACTTATTTGATTTAGCGTAATGAATTTTCTAAGAATGTAAAATGCTTAAAACTTTTAATAATGTGTAGTAAAATATTCATGTTAATAAATGTGTTAATACAAACGTGATAAGCAACTGTTACCTTTTACTTCGGTGGAAGTTTATGAACTTTTCTCGTATGAGATGCCGAATGGGGTTGGTATGTTTGACTAAGTCATGTTTGGAGGCAATAACGGAAAGGTATTTTAATTGGGATAATTAACGCACTATTATGACAATATTCCTATCCTTAATTTGGGTCTCTAACTTTTACGAAACGCATCAGATGGGATCCCTCCCAAAGGTAACACTGATATCGTATCTAACCCGCTTAACTAGAGGGAGGGCTGTGTTCACTTCACGATTTCAGTTAACAAATGATTGTGTATTAATAAAATATAGAATACATTTAGAACATAATGTAATATACTATAATGTGCAATTTAATCATTTAGTTCATTAGTAGTGTTAAGCCCTCTTTACTTTTGACGGGTGGTGTTTAATGTTTGTCACTAAACTGAAGGTATACTTACCATCTTACATACAACCTTTAGGATAAACAGCACAACAATGTCCTATACGCATGCTAAGTAATGATTAGTCTTTTCTTTGTCTTTTTCTCATTTCATTACCGTATCTTACTTCCTCGTTACTACTTTCCGATTTTGTTTATACATCCTCGTTTGAATTTTAAAATTAGTCAATATCTTTTAAAAAATATACAAGTAGTTATCCACATATAAATTATACATCTTAATTATGAAATCATTGATGTGTTTAAAATCGTTTGTTTAGAATGAAGTATTCAAATAATTTTTAAAAGTGCTTAATTTACATTTAACTTTTAATATATATACAATTTAGGGTATGTTGTGTATTAAATTTAGTAAGTTTTGCTTGCGACGGGTCGTTATTTGTGACGGATATTTTGAGAGATAAAATGGATATGAAATGAGTTAGTGGAAAAAGGGGAGCACATGAATAGTGTTGGAGAGAGAGAAAAAGTGGGTATTTTGTGAGAGGAAACGGTATCCGTCACAAGCTTGCGACGGATTGTGTCGTTGCAAATAAGAAATCGTGTATTAAATTAATATAATTAACAAAAAATTTAACCACTTTCTCTCTTTTCATTTCTACACTTCATCTTGTTCTGAATACTCTTTGTAAAAAATCAAAAAAAATTACCTACAACCTCCTTCATCTGTACCATCACACGAATGTAGGTTCACCACCAAAACACTGCATCAATTACCATACCACTATTTGCCCCCGTTAAGGTATGTTTTTTCATTTTTTAAATCTAATCAAACCTAAACAGTGTATTAATGAATTGTACATAAAATTACAGTTATCATACTTATACGATTATATGTTCATGAACATTATTTCTAACAGAAATTATTTATTAGAATTGTTTTGTTGAAAATTATTGATTAGTTTGATTAGTTTGATTGACTATCGTGTTAATTGATTTAACTGCTGTGGTCCTGATTAACTATTGCATTAAAATGTTCTTAATGTTGAAATACACATACAATTTCTCCAAAATCAAGGAAATGTTAAATGTATATCTGGGTTATGATGACGAATCTGGGTTAAGAGTAAGAGACAATGTAGATATACATATAGCCTGGAGTTCAGCATGGTTTGGTAATGGATCCTGACTTTTGGCTGTAAGTATCTGTAAAGTGTATATTTATTGGCCCATTGGCCTCCTTCGGTAATTCCAAGAGGGATGTAGCCTAGTTAAAAACTCAGGAATTAGATAGTATCAAGGACTGGCTTGTGGGTTGAAAGAGCCGGGAAGGGTAATGATAGACTTCTGCATAAATAGTGTGCATCTAAGTAATAAAACTTATAGATTAACTCATAAAAGTAGATTGTATTTGTCATTGTAGGCCTGTAAACTAGGGTCGAGCCCTGTACTGATCTCGAATTGGGTTGAAGTTCTTGTTTAAAATTTAAGGATAGTGCACGCACTTACGGACAACGTTCCCAATACTTCCTGAGGTACAGTACTCTAGCCTTCCTAAGTGTAATTCATAATATTTCACTCAAATCCATTAGAATAGGAGAAGTACTTGGGGTGATCTAATAATCAGAAACCACTGGTCAGATGACCTTGTAAGGAGGCCCCATCATTAACTCTAATTACGAAAGTTGGTAGTCATCATTCCGAATAAATCTCCAGATAACCCCATTATTAATAACTACCATTAGACTATGAAACGGATAATGAAATACAACTATATTACAGTAGCTCACCCTTTTGGCCTTTTACCTGGTTCTTTCGTAATGTCCTTTTATAGATGATATCTAATTTAGTCACTCTGGAATACTCAAAAAATCTAAATAATGGCAGTAAATGTTGTTAGTTCAAAATTGGCTTTAATCAGAATTGATGCAGGTCATGATACACCGCATTTTGCTGCTGATTAGCTTTCTTTTTCTTTCCGAATTATAGTGTTCATATGCACCCTTAATCTGATTTTCATCCCTTCGTATATTATACTAGAACGATTGTATTGTGTTGGCTATTCGGGTGTACTATATGAAAACAAGGATACGAAAATTGACAGAGTCAGTACAAGGGAGTAGGGTGGGAGATAGCAATACTGCCAACATGCCATGTATAGAGTGACATAGTTTATGTGTTGTAGTAGTAGGATACAGATAATTTATGCGGCTGGTTGTATGGAGGTGCATGATAGATCAAGCATCAGCCGAAAACAAATGCTAACGTGATGTTGGAAACCAAAAAAACTGATGACCAAATGAGTGGTGTATAACAGCCTATTATTTACATTGTAGCTTCAAGTGCTTTCAAAGATATTGAAATTATGAACTCTCAAGGTATTGATGGTGGTAGTTAATTGTGTCTTGCAGAGAGACACGAACAACATTAATCAAATACCAATAAAGAAGCCAAATAGAACACCATTCATAATCTCATTGTTTATCCAAACAATATAATAAACTGCTTGTTTGAAGATGCTATCGTTTGCTGTAAACTTCATATCTTCCTGTACAAACTATTTTGTTTCTAATATTATGTAGCTTCAATATCTAGATTTTGCTGCTTCACAACTATGCCTCCTTATGTACGTGTTGTCTACTTTGACAAAGAAGATAAGCGTAAGTTCGATTGTGATTACATACAATGGAAAAGAGAACAATTCACATCAACAACAATGTTCAAGACGCAGTACGTGCTGAAGGAAGGAAATGGAGCAAGCAGAGTACACCATCTATTGCTCTGTTATGATGAGTTAATGACCAGCATATTCAGCAGACTCAGCCATATAGACAAACGTAATATGGCTGAGCTATGCAAAAAATGGGCTTCTCTGTTTGCAGTTGGCAAAGAAACATCTAAAATAGCGGTTGATTATAGGAGTCAAGTAAAAAGCGAAAGGAGTAATGGGTTAATCACAAGGACAAGGTGGGGTCGTGTTTTTTCTATCCAATGTAGCTGCCTTGATTTACCAACAAAAGAAGCAAGATACATCTACCACGTTTGGATGGAGGGTAATAGGGACCAAGATGATTTAAGTGTTTACGAAGATGGTCCGTTTAATATATTCTCAGAGGATGAAGCATATTACGACTCTGACTGATAACCCCGTACCAATAATTTTGATGCAAAAGTGTTTAAAATTTAGATTGACTATTGTATTCCAATGATTTATAGTTGAAGATTTACATCAACAAGGTAGAGTCCTTATGGGTGTAAACATATTACATTAAATTATGAAATCTTAATAAATTGTGCATTTCATATTCGTAACAATCATTTCCGATATCAATAGATACTCCATTCATTAGTTATACTATGATATGAACCAAAATATCAAAAATTTGTTGAAATTATGAATATTTACATTATGCGAAATAACGTCCCTTGGAATTCCGCGCGCATCGCACGCGGAAGAACAACTAGAATAATAAAACATTCATAATGCAATATTACCCAAACCACCATTAATTTTAAAATTATATGTCACACATGTAAACCATAATCCAAATAAATTCCAAACAATTTTAGAATCTAGCAAGTATCATCAATTAGATGTAATAAACCTTTTAAAATAAATAAATGATTAAGTAACCGAAAAATTATCAAATAATTTTCGTTAATTTTCTTTCTTTCCCACGGTAATCACACGGTTATACCCTTTTTTTCAAAAAAAAATGTTACAATAACAAAACATCTTTTATAATTTAGTTAATATGAATATTATCTCATAATATAAATAAAAACGAAAACAAATGAAATAACCCTAAAATCCAATTTTACGGTTTTTTAATACCCCCTTTTTTGTTATCTTTATAAATTTGTTCTAATTATAAATATTTATTTATAATTTAAGTTAATATAAATTATCATATAATATTAATAATAACAAAAGCAACAAATCACAAAATTTAGGATAGGGCCTAGAAAAAAAAACTTGCGGTCCAATGTTACACTTTCTTTTTTTTTTTTTTTTTTTTTTTGTTAAAAAGGCAATTACTCATATTATCAAATAATATCATGTAAATTGACATATTCATAAGATATTATACTATTTCCTTAAATGGTATAATCAAGGTAGAAATAGATTTTGGAAACTTTACTAATTCGTGAACTTTCTTAAAATCACTCATAGTAGCACAAAAATCATCTCATAATTTTGTGTTATAGTTCTAATTATATTAGGTTTTTAAAAATTTCCAAATATTGTCATCAAGATTAACTTTTTTAATTCATGTGAACAATATTCATTCATCTTAACATTGATTGAACTTTTAATAAACATTGATCTCTATCATTGTTATGAGCATCATCACATGATAATTATTTTAACAATTAAAATAACAAAATAAGAAAAAAAAACGAAACCAAAAAAAACGTGAACCAAAAAAATTTTAGTCATGACTTATCACGAAAAAAAAACTGACCGAATTATTATTATAATTATTTTTTTTTTTTTTTTTATAAACCGTGAAAAATATGTGCCGTGGGATTTTAATTCTCAATTAAGTTTCAAAACGATTTTGAACAATGACTCTGATACCACTTGTAGGAAATAATTTCTTAAATTACTCATAAAAGTATTAACTTAATTCATACTGCCAAGGATTGTATCAAAAACGAATTGATATTAAAACAATAGAACTTAAATAATAGGACAAGGATCATAGAAATAACCTTTGGTCCTATATGAGATCGGCCTAAGAACAACCTAGTTTAAACCCAAATTTCAAGGTAGAAGTTCTCCTTAGATTGCACCCAAGACGACTAAGAAAGATTCTTTCAAAGCTCCTCCTAAATTACTATTAATTATTTTAGAGGATTTATTTTGGGATTAAGATGATAAACTAATCAAGGGGAATACCAGAGGAAAAACGTTTTTTTTTCTTATGTCTACAACCTCACGGCCGAAACCCTCTATATATAGGGTTTTGGTTTGTGTTGTTATTGTACTTCAATTAGGAAACCTCATTATAATATAATATTTTGAGTCAGTTTCCTTATTCCGAAATTCCTTAAAATATCATATATATATTTTAATACTTTTGTACAAATTTAATTCCCGGAGAATATTAATTAATTATCTTATAATTAATTAATCCCAATTATATTATTCTATCATATATTAAAATATAATTAATAAATATAACTTTTAAATATATTTATTAGAATTAACATTTAATTCATTTCTTCTATCTATTATTTAATCATATTAAATGTGTATCATCTACTTAACTACATTTAGCTAAGTTTAGCATTTATGTAATTATATCAATATATAATCACATTTATCAGTACTATCCTATAGGTGTGACCTTTAGGGATCAGCTGATTATCGCCATCATATGACAGTAACGTCAAACTTCTAGTGAGCCAATCGTTATCGATAAACGTTAATCAACTGATTAATATACTAAGTATCCCTGCGTGATCCTGTAAAAGATTTACTCAAATAATTACACACTATGGTGGACATTTACTCCAACATGTGTCGTGTGGTTGTATGAGAAGAGAAGGAATTTTATTCCCTTCTTATATAATTCACACCACCACATAAAACATAACTAGTTCATTTTGTAGTTCTTTTTATGAGATAAAAGGTTGGACATATTCATCTTATATTCTCTCTTATTATTACTATCTATTTTCATAGTAAGTAATTGTTGGAGCTGGTGTCCTCCACATGTAGTGTGATAACGTCATTGCACATACACTTGTACGGACAACTGGGAGATTGTTGGGGCTGGTGTCCTTGACAGTTAGTACAATGACTTATTAAATCTCTTAAAGGATCACAAGGGTATACTTCAATATTATTATCAGTTGATCCACGTTTATCAATAACGGTTGGCTTGCTAGATAAGTTTGACGTTATTGTCATACGGATGACGGTGATCAACTGATCCCTATAAGTCACACCTATAGGACACGTTTGAGAGATGTGAAGGTATGAAAATACAGTCACATTTATGCCGAATACGACTAAGCAATTAGCCAGAGGTATTGACTATAAAATTAGTCAATGAGATGTTGAGATAATTATTTAATACGGATTAAATAATTTTTTTTGTTTGGTATAATGTAAAAATATGTTAAGAAAATACCAAAGAGGTAGAAGGCTTTTAAGCCTTCAAACGTTTGAGTACATCAGCAATTATGTAAGCATACTATCAATCCAGGTTCGATCCCTATGGGAGATACGACCTTTACAACATTTAGCTAAACGAATTTTAAAATCTTCCTGCAACAATTTGACGACAACTTGGGGCCTTATCAGAACCTGATCGACTCTTGCCTTGTTTCTTTGCCACCAAACATGATATATAATAGCATTGAGCAGCCCATAGACCACTCCTCTCCTGACCTTAGTCCCTCTTCTAGCCAAACACCATTGACGAATGTCCAACATGGGAAAGTTAATACCTGTCCAAGCCTTCACCATCAGAATAATGATGGAACTGTAACTGCAACTGCGGATTAAATAATTTTAGCTAATACGGATTACATGATTAATTCGTAAATTAAATATAAACGGTTATATTTTATTAAATGTTGAATTCGTGTATTAATATAAGCAGTTATATTAATTAATTTATTATAAATATCATCAATTTCTTATCAGACCATTATTAATGTATCGACTGCGCATTAAGACGAAATAATACATTACTATCTGATAACATGTATACGATTAATAATTGAAACCCGCGGATTACATTTTAGCAATTAGGGTCGAATCACGCATTAGAATAAGGTAAGGGTGGATATCCCACTCACACCCTATTAGAATTCCGGCCGAGTAAGAGTTACAAAAGGATAAGAATTCTCCTTTTGTCAACTACTGGAATTCAGATACTCAAAAATTAGGGTTTTGAGAGCAGCATTCTCCCAAAAACCTAGATCTCACATCAAAACTCACAAAAGCTCTCCCCATATTGCAAGGCAATTGGAGAGTATTTCTAGCACACGCGGTGTCATCTCAGACGGATCTTGGGTGCAAGTTATAGGAGGGAATCTCTGTTGATTCTTGTTCTTAGGCCATATTCGCAAGGACCTAAGGTTGTGCATCTTTTCTTTTCGTTTTATGTTTTTCATCTTATGACGATATTCACATGTAAATTTTCGTTATAATCCTGTAATTTTAAGGGTGAATATACGGAAATTCCCCACAAGTGGTATCAGAGCGAGGCCACGAAAATTTTACAATTGTGATTTTCATAAGATGTTTTTAAATCGAAATTTTGGAACCGTTTGTTGTTCACGGCCGTGTGCCCGTTTTTGTGATAAATCGATCATGTTTTTCGATTTTGATTTACATATTGTTGATTAATCGATATTTTTAGCAATATGTGAATCATTTGTTGTTGTTTATTGTTGATTTACACGTTTTAAATCATGCATATATACAAGTTTTTTTTTAACAGCAACACGTCGTTCGATCCAGCCTTGTTGTTACTCGATCGAGTGACACTGTTACTCGATCGAGTACTTTTTGGCTCGATCGAGCATTTTGGATTCTATGAACGAGCGAATTACTACTCGTTCGTAGTCTGCCTCGATAACCCGTCACTCGATCGAGACTTGTTGTACTCGATCGAGTGACGCTGTTCCTGGATCGAACACGTTTTAACTCGATCGAGCAGTTTTCTGGGTATTTTTCCTTTTCTGAAAATTTTGGTTTTCTGGATATTGTTTTTGGCCCGATCGAGTACCGATGTTACTCGATCGAGCAAACTCGTCTGTCAAGGTTACTCGATCGAGTACCTTAGTGACTCGATCGAGCAACCCTGTTTTGGCAGGATTTCGAAATTTTTTTTTGTTTTCTTTTGGCCCATGGTAATATGTTATATACGGATATAGTGTATTAACATTTGTGAAACGGTTCACACTCAATAGATACATATTGTTTTAAAGCGGTTTAAAACAATGGATTATAAATTTATTAAGATTAATGTGGATAAAACGGTTTAATCACATAATTTTAATCACGTAAGGTGGTTTGGTAAAATTTAATAAACATAATTACGGAATTGTCACGAATGAATTTGTTTTAGTTGATGCATTTTATTTATCGTTTGTTGAATGCTTTTGAATGCTTTTATAACGTATTTATTTTTGCAAACGGTTGTAACTTAGTGTGGCCTTAGTAGATTGTGTTTCCGAAATGATGGAACATAGTCTTGGCTGTATTTTTGAGATCTCGCATCTCCGTTTTGTTTTTCCCTTGTAATTACTTTTGTATTTAAATTAGAATGTAAAATAAGTTTATATTTGTAATTTAAATTACTAAGTTTGTGAAGACCAAAGACGGAGACCGGATGCTCACTCCCGCTGCAAATACCAAGATGGAACATCAAGACAAGCTTCTCGGGTCCAACGGTGGATTCCAAAGTTGTTTTAATGTTTATTTTGGTAGGATAGGCCACACTAGGACTTTTATTTACGTTTCTTGCTTTCTTTTATACTTTCATCGGTAATAGTTTGCATCATATTCCACCTAAAACCAAACCACCTATAACATGCTAGAAAACTGAATCATGTAGAGGTAACGCGTTAGTTTTCAATGACATACAGATGTCACGTGTCTATAATTTAGCCATCACTTAATTTTATTCATTCACGCATATGCTAGATTTTAGTTCACTTAAAATGAATAAAAACAAGTTGATGGGGTCTTCCTCGGATAACCAAAAATTGAGATTAGTCTTTATAAATCAGACTCCCATGAATCCCTTCTTCGTCGGTAGGCATACTATGACCCCTTCTACGTCGGGTAAGTGGGAACAGATGATTTATTTTATCTCAACATCGTGGTCACTAGATACTATCTAGCGACTAAGATGGACTAAAATATGAGATTTACGGAAATCTATCGACCAAGAGTTCTAACGGTAGAACTAGCCAAGCAGTTGGCTCATCAATTTATGGAAATTGAGTCCTGGGATCGTTTATATAATTCTTGAGGGAGATCAATTATATAAATGCTTGAGTCTACAAGTTTAAATACAATTTAAAATAGCCTTAAATCACAACGACGAGTTGCTTATATCGTTTTGTTTTTATCTTCTTTTCAGTGTAGAACACGTACAACTTAAAACTGCTAATAACAAATGGCTGGTAACGACCCAATGCCAAGTGCCACGCTAGCACGAGTATCCTGGCTTAAAGCCTTCATGGACTCCATGAATCAGTCTACTAGACTGAAGAATGATGGGTCAAACTTCTTTGACTGGGAGGTAGGATTATGGAATGCTGCCATTGCTGACGGAAAGCTCAAGTACTTGACTGAGCCTATTCCGGCACACCCAGGAACTGCGGCTAGAGCTGCCGAAGTTCGCGCACATAGCGACTTTGTTATGGAAGCGGGTGCGATAAAGAACGTACTTATCTATGCAATGGAATCCAATTTGCAAAGACGCTTCATTTCCCATGGTGCAAACAAGATTTTCGCCACGCTTACAAATGAATTCTCGAAAGCTCCGAGAATCGTGTCATATGAGCATACCTGTCGCTTCTTTGAAGCGAAACTCCAGAAGGGCCAAGGTGTTAGCCCACATATTCTCAAGATGATTAAGAATATCGAGAAACTGGAGACCTTAAACTGCAAGATCAGTGAGAGCATAATCGTTGATCGAATGCTTCATCCACTTCTTGAAGGGTTCGCCCTCTTTAGGGCCAGCTACTACATGAATGACATGAAGAAGACTCCTCACGAGCTCCACTCACTTCTCGTACAGACCGAGAAGGATCTGAAATTGAGTGGGAGCGTGAAGCAGGATGTTGTCATGATCTCCAGTAAAGGTAAAGGTAAGGGGAAAGCTCAAGGCGACCTAGCGGTAGGTAAGCCAAAGTTCAAGAAGTCAGGATTTGCTAAGAGTGGGCTAGGTGAGTTGACCAAATCACAGGGTAAGACAAAGAGCAAGGATACAAGCATGGAATGCCACCATTGCCACAAGACTGGGCATTGGAGGTGCACGTGCCCCATGTATCGCGAGGACATTAAGGCAGGCCGCGTTACTCCTGTTGGTATGTCTTCTTCTTCTTTTATTCACATGATTGAGATTAACCATACAAGTTACGGAACCTGGGTACTAGATACTGGTTGTGGTTGTAACACCCCCATTTATTTAAGAGCCTTTAGCAATACATTCTTAAATAAATAGAGCTGTTACCAACTCGGAATGTCCGAGATAGTGAATAACAAAGTAAACCAACCAAAGTACTGTATTTAAAACTGATAAAATTTAAACTTGGTTATTACAGTTAATGCATAACGGAAAAGGAAATACAACTGATGACTTCTCTAGATGTGATATAATTCTAAGTCGGTCCAAAGTATGCATCTCACATTCCTGCCCCAGCTCCTAGCTCATCTGTCTATGACCTGTAGAAGCTACTCCCCATTCCGGATCATCGTAGGTGTACACGAATACACTGTCAACCTCGCAGTTGGGTAGGGTAACACAATAATTATAATGCAAAAATTATGATATGCAAATGCAATGATATGCTCGAGCTCAATCTCAATCTTATTCTCAATCACAATCTCAATCTCAAACCCGTAACACCCAGCCATACCGAACCTCCCGGCAGACTATAATCGGCCGTCGCCGAACACCAGCATAACAGCTGAGGTCACCAGGTCTAGTCCTGCAGAACTAGCCTGGGCCCAATAATATCTCATCATCTAAAATCCGTATCCAATGCATATGCCATGCTTATGAATGCAATATAAAAATGTTCAACAACTATATATCATTCTCATAATATTCACACTTGCATCCATAACATCCAATATACACATCCATTCAAAGCACGTCATAGAATAAGGTACCAGTGTATCCTACCTGGATGGCAATATAATCCAATAGCAAGCCAGCAAATAAACAGAGTTATGCCACTTCAATACCGTCACCTAACAATTAGCAGAAGTATACAATCACTCATCATTCCAATAACTAATTGTACTCCCGTCTACTTAATTTATTCATGAGCTTAATTAAATAAAACAATCACAACACAACGATTATTATAATATACATAATTATTAACTAATATAATAATATAAACAAATATAATATATCAATTAATCAAATTAACTAATTAAATAATATATTACGCATAATGAGACCGTATTAAATATGACTACTTCAATCAACTTAAACAACTCGTCCTTATTACATTTATAACCAACTTCAATTAAATAAACGGACATTGAAAATATAGTCGACTATCGATAACCGTCACATTCTTGTATAATAAAATTCAATTAACAATTTCAATAATTAATAAGATGAACCATATTTACTACTAATAATAAACATGCTATTTATAAAATTATTATTACAATAACAATAATGATATAAATAATAATGATAACAATAACATTATGTTGGGAAAACAACAACAATGAAAACACCAATAATAAATATAATAATAATGGTAATAATAATAATATAAATAGTAATAATATAAATAATAATAATACTAACCAACACAAACATTACAGCCACCTACTGTAATACCCTACGACACAGCCGAAACAGAAAAATTAACGACAACAGCAACAACTCCGTCTGCCCTGCTCGCGCGCGCTACTTCACGACACCACTACCCCGTTTCTAGCCACCCACATCCACCACCAGCGGCACTAACCTTTAACCTGTACTACAGACCAACAATTACACCCCTAGTCTACCCCCTAAGACCACCACTGTTGCCACCACCACCCGCTCAAACAGCCCGCGCAAAACCCGAATACTCCGTTCGCGCAGTCCGTCTCTCTCTTTTCTCACGGTGTTTTCTCTCACCACCATGCCCCATACCCGACCTAGCCACCACCGTGGCCACCACTGACCCACGGTGGTTCCATGGGTGGTAAAAGTGGGTCCTCGTTCACCCAAAAACCTCATCAACACCGCTATAAATACCCGACACACACACGCATAAAGTTTCCTCTGTTTTCTGCCTCTAACACGCTGCTACTGTTCTCGGCCACGACAACCACTAGCCACCACCCACAGCTACCACCTTTGTACCAAAGCGTTAACCTACACCCCAGCAACCTTCCACCCACAACCCAGATGTAGACCCTAACCCAAACAGACCTAAAAAGAACCGACTTTAAGCTGTACTCACGACCCCTTGTTCTCCCCTGTTCTCACGTTTTTTTTTTCTTTTTGCCCTAGTTTAACGCCTCTAAACAACCCTATTACGGTGGTGCTCCGGCCACCACGCGCCACCATACAATCACCCACATAACCTACTAACAACCTACTACTAAACAAACACTCGTATCAGATACTAAACCAACACAATTCGAAATCAATTAACTTAAAATAAAAACGAAACAAAGACGACTATTGATATTGTCGACTTACAGTGGTGAAGATGGTGCTGGTGATTGCGGTTCTGGTTCAGTCTATCCCTCGTTCTACTTCAATCACATGCCTCTAATATGTGAACTAGGGTTTTAGATAGGTTTTGTCGATGAAGAAGAGTTCTATGGGGAAGGGGAGGCTACAGTTTAGTCGATGCAAGAGTGGGTAAGGTAGGGTTTTCATATTTTTGTTGCATCAATTATCATTGTACCCGGTTTCTCAATTCCAAGTCCGAGCCCAACACTATTTTCACTCGGCCCATCATGCATCTCGAGGCACCCTAACATCAGTATTCCGTTCCCAACCCGTAACTTAAAATTAACGAGACATATAAATAATTACACTAATTAAGTTATGTAATTGAGTGGTAGTAGATATTAATTAAGTATAAGAAAATAAATTATTAGTACTTACATAAGAATATATATAAAATTTAGAATTTAAATATAATGAGTTAAATAAGAAATAAGTATAAATGAGATATAAATATAAAATAAGAAATATATTTAATTATAAATATATTATCAACAATAAGAAATACGAAAGAAATATCATTTTATGAAATAATCATCAAATATAAAATGATTATGAATTACGAAATAATCGTAGAAATACAATTTATAAAATAATAATAAAGTACGTAAAATACTTTATAAACATTCCGTTTGAAATACGTGTATAAAACATGGATTGACTACCGTTGATCGAGGCTAAAATACGGGGTATTACAGTCTTCCCTCCTTAAAATGAACTTCGTCCCGAAGTTCGCCAACCCGTAACGATAACAGAACATTCCACAACATAAGACAAACACAACTAGTACATATATAAAAGCTCTAAAATGCGGAGTGTTACATTCTATCCCCCTTAAGAAACTTTGTCCCCAAAGTTTTAACATACGACAGCAGCATGTGGCACTTAAAGAACCGCAACATTGACCGAAACATAAAAAATTAAAACAGCAGATTCAAAGCATGGTCAATCTCAGTCAAGCAATCCTAATATACCACTTAACCAGATCGTAAACCATCAAGATTTTACAATCCTATCCGCCTTAAAATATGGTTACGTCCCCGTAACCCCATTATAAAATTCTACATTCAATGCTCAAGAAAATCGCCAACACAACAGTCACAAATTATCTGATAAGTTAATTACTCTATACTGGGCAACTAGCATTCGACTTTTAAAGCAACAAAGCATACTCGTCAATTTCATGCCACACAGTAAAATCAGGGCAACTAACACTTACATACCTTTGGAAATTCTGACACAAAATTAACACTTTTACATTAATGTAGACAATTAGCTAACGCATAGTTCATTCTTGACGAATTAATACATTTCATCAATATCATAAGGTCACATTAACGGAATGTAATATCATCTGTATAATTGAAACCATTTTATATATTAAACTCACTGAAATAAATAAGGTTATATTATCATATAATAAAGTTCATATTCATATCATATGCCTACTGTTCATGCTACAAATGCCATATCAGGATATCACATGGTTACATCAAATAATTCATATTTGATTAAACTTTTATATTGAAAACTTACATAACTTACAATTTCAACAATCATACATCACGCTGCAACTTCCAAAAATCATAATTAAATAACCGCTTAGGCGTTTTGTGAGACATTATAGTTTTTAGAAAATATAATGAATTAACTAATCATAGGAAAAAGAATCACTTGCAAAACTTTAGGAAATTATTTATAACAAATTTTACAACTCGATTGATCTGAACAAAAACTTTACAGCATGCACTTAGACAGATATTTGAACAACTTGCAAAAATCACTATTAAATAACGACTCGTTGGGATTTTACGTGGCTTATCATTTTGAAAACGTGAATGAAAATTCTAAACAGTGAAGTTGGAATTATTCATAAACAATAAACACGTTTTAAATGATTTCTTTTCCAAAAACGTAGGTCAAAACGGAACTGTGCAGTAACAATCTGACCACCGTCAACTAAAATATTTATTTCTCTCAAAATATAATTCTTATTAACATTAAACCAAAGGCATTGGGAAGCTAACTCAGGAGGTTATCATTTATAAAAAAAAAATTCAAATACATATATGAAACACATTTTAAATGGCAACCCGTACAACAAGGTAACATTCTGAAAATTTATACAATTTTGGTTCGTTAAAAATTGTTTCACATTATCACATTTAAACACAATCATTCTTTCTCTAAAACATGTGGACATATCAATTGAAGCATTGATATCACATTGCACCATATTAACATGTAATTTCCATCTAGAAAACGGTAAAGATTGTGAAACCGACAATAAAATCAACTAAATAACTCAATAATCATGTAGGTATAGACAAGGCATTAGTTTCTAGCTACCATCATAACAATCACAACTTATTAAATACGAAAATATATCCTAGAAATCACTAAGGTGCCACTTATTGAATACTAACATTATAACCAAATTAAATGTATATAATTAGACGTAAAATCGGCATGTAATTTTCAACACATAACTATATAACATTCATGACTTAGGGCAACACATTCCGCATATCACTAGACATGGATTGCTAAGGCAATTAGTAAAATAATAACAATCTTAAATCTCAAAATCCGATCTATTTTGCCTAGTAAGCCAAACAGTAAATTCTTGCAACGAATAAAGCATTCAGATAGGAAGTATATACATACTCAGAATAGCAACAAAACTATTATCAACAGACACGACATCCGTTTCGGTCTACTAGCTTTACACACAGGACTTAACTTGATTCCGCATCATGTAACAACATTGCCTGGTTGGCTCTATTAACCATTCCAGTCAATTATGGTCATATCTCTCCTACATCTAACCTCCTAGCTAGCTATAACTTATGGTGCTTCTATCATCAACTCATTACACACATCATTATACTATATCTCTACCTAAGGGTTCAGGGATCATATAGCCGCATGCATATCACCATACAAGTCAAACTCATATTTCAACTCATATACTCATACTCATATTCTCAAAACATGGAAGTCATATTTTTCAACCAACATTCAATATCATTATCATGCTTCACAATACAGATCTCCAACCATGTTTCACATCATAAATTAGCTCATTCCGCTCCTGTAAAACTGTTAGTACAATATAGGCAATATAGGCAAGGTCTGATCTTTTATCTTGTTACTACCCACTCTCTGCATCACTCAAGGGTTACCAGGTTAGACTGAAAGGGCCAGTGGCTTGGTTTGAGGGGGCCCCTAACTCATCCCAATCCCGGGGCTCCTAACAGTTACTAACCTGGGGTTCTTTTTATTAGACTCTTCCTACGTTCATTATTATTCATTTGGTTTAGGCCTGAGGATCGTTCGCTCTGATAACACTTTGTAACACCCCCATTTATTTAACAGCCTTTAGCAATACATTCTCAAATAAATAGAGCTGTTATCATCTCGGAATGTCCGAGATAGTGAATAACAAAGTAAACCAACCAAAGTACTGTATTTAAAACTGATAAAATTTAAACTTGGTTATTATAGTTACTGCATAACGGAAAAGGAAATACAACTGATGACTTCTCTAGATGTGATATAATTCTAAGTCGGTCCAAAGTATGCATCTCACATTCCTGCCCCAGCTCCTAGCTCATCTGTCTCTGACTTGTAGAAGCTACTCCCCATTCCGGATCATCGTAGGTGTACACGAATACACTGTCAACCTCGCGGTTGAGTAGGTTAACACAATAATTATAATGCAACAATTATGATATGCAAATGCAATGATATGCTCGAGCTCAATCTCAATCTTATTCTCAATCACAATCTCAATCTCAAACCCGTAACACCCAGCCATACCGAACCTCCCGGCAGACTATAATCGGCCGTCGCCGAACACCAGCATAACAGCTGAGGTCACCAGGTCTAGTCCTGCAGAACTAGCCTGGGCCCAATAATATCTCATCAATAATATCTCATCATCTAAAGTCCGTATCCAATGCATATGCCATGCTTATGAATGCAATATAAAAAAGTTCAACAACTATATATCATTCTCATAATATTCACACTTGCATCCATAACATCCAATATACACATCCATTCAAAGTAGGTCATAGAATAAGGTACCATTGTATCCTACCTGGATGGCAATATAATCCAATAGCAAGCCAGCAAATAAACAGAGTTATGCCACTTCACTACCGTCACCTAACAGTTAGCAGAAGTATACAATCACTCATCATTCCAATAACTAATTGTACTCCCGTCTACTTAATTTTTTCATGAGCTTAATTAAATAAAACAATCACAACACAACGATTATTATAATATACATAATTATTAACTAATATAATAATATAAACAAATATAATATATCACTTAATCAAATTAACTAATTAAATAATATATTACGCATAATGAGACCGTATTAAATATGACTACTTCAATCAACTTAAACAACTCGTCCTTATTACATTTATAACCAACTTCAATTAAATAAACGGACATTGAAAATATAGTCGACTATCGATAACCGTCACATTCTTGTATAATAAAATTCAATTAACAATTTCAATAATTAATAAGATGAACCATATTTACTACTAATAATAAACATGCTATTTATAAAATTATTATTACAATAACAATAATGATATAAATAATAATGATAACAATAACATTACGTTGGCAAAACAACAACAATGAAAACACCAATAATAAATATAATAATAATGGTAATAATAATAATATAAATAGTAATAATATAAATAATAATAATACTAACCAACACAAACATTACAGCCACCTACTGTAATACCCCACGACACAACCGAAACAGAAAAATTAACGACAACAGCAACAACTCCGTCTGCCCTGCTCGCGCGCCCTACTTCACGACACCACTACCCCGTTTCTAGCCACCCACATCCACCACCAGCGGCACTAACCTTTAACCTGTACTACAGACCAACAATTACACCCCTAGTCTACCCCCTAAGACCACCACTGTTGCCACCACCACCCGCTCAAACAGCCCGCGCAAAACCCGAATACTCCGTTCGCGCAGTCCGTCTCTCTCTTTTCTCACGGTGTTTTCTCTCACCACCATGCCCCATACCCGACCTAGCCACCACCGTGGCCACCACTGACCCACAGTGGTTCCATGGGTGGTAAAAGTGGGTCCTCGTTCACCCAAAAACCTCATCAACACCGCTATAAATACCCGACACACACACGCATAAAGTTTCCTCTGTTTTCTGCCTCTAACACGCTGCTACTGTTCTCGGCCACGACAACCACTAGCCACCACCCACAGCTACCACCTTTGTACCAAAGCGTTAACCTACACCCCAGCAACCTTCCACCCACAACCCAGATGTAGACCCTAACCCAAACAGACCTAAAAAGAACCGACTTTAAGCTGTACTCACGACCCCTTGTTCTCCCCTGTTCTCACGTTTTTTTTTTCTTTTTGCCCTAGTTTAAGGCCTCTAAACAACCCTATTACGGTGGTGCTCCGGCCACCACGCGCCACCATACAATCACCCACATAACCTACTAACAACCTACTACTAAACAAACACTCGTATCAGATACTAAACCAACACAATTCGAAATCAATTAACTTAAAATAAAAACGAAACAAAGACGACTATTGATATTGTCGACTTACAGTGGTGAAGATGGTGCTGGTGATTGCGGTTCTGGTTCAGTCTATCCCTCGTTCTACTTCAATCCCATGCCTCTAATATGTGAACTAGGGTTTTAGATAGGTTTTGTCGATGAAGAAGAGTTCTATGGGGAAGGGGAGGCTACAGTTTAGTCGATGCAAGAGTGGGTAAGGTAGGGTTTTCATATTTTTGTTGCATCAATTATCATTGTACCCGGTTTCTCAATTCCAAGTCCGAGCCCAACACTATTTTCACTCGGCCCATCATGCATCTCGAGGCACCCTAACATCAGTATTCCGTTCCCAACCCGTAACTTAAAATTAACGAGACATATAAATAATTACACTAATTAAGTTATGTAATTGAGTGGTAGTAGATATTAATTAAGTATAAGAAAATAAATTATTAGTACTTACATAAGAATATATATAAAATTTAGAATTTAAATATAATGAGTTAAATAAGAAATAAGTATAAATGAGAAATAAATGTAAAATAAGAAATATATTTAATTATAAATATATTATCAACAATAAGAAATACGAAAGAAATATCATTTTATGAAATAATCATCAAATATAAAATGATTATGAATTACGAAATAATCGTAGAAATACGATTTATAAAATAATAATAAAGTACGTAAAATACTTTATAAACATTCCGTTTGAAATACGTGTATAAAACATGGATTGACTACCGTTGATCGAGGCTAAAATACGGGGTATTACAGTCTTCCCTCCTTAAAATGAACTTCGTCCCGAAGTTCGCCAACCCGTAACGATAACAAAACATTCCACAACATAAGACAAACACAAGTAGTACATATATAAAAGCTCTAAAATGCGGAGTGTTACATTCTATCCCCCTTAAGAAACTTTGTCCCCAAAGTTTTAACATACGACAGCAGCATGTGGCACTTAAAGAACCGCAACATTGACCGAAACATAAAAAATTAAAACAGCAGATTCAAAGCATGCTCAATCTCAGTCAAGCAATCCTAATATACCACTTAACCAGATCGTAAACCATCAAGATTTTACAATCCTATCCGCCTTAAAATATGGTTACGTCCCCGTAACCCCATTATAAAATTCTACATTCAATGCTCAAGAAAATCGCCAACACAACAGTCACAAATTATCTGATAAGTTAATTACTCTATACTGGGCAACTAGCATTCGACTTTTAAAGCAACAAAGCATACTCGTCAATTTCATGCCACACAGTAAAATCAGGGCAACTAACACTTACATACCTTTGGAAATTCTGACACAAAATTAACACTTTTACATTAATGTAGACAATTAGCTAACGCATAGTTCATTCTTGACGAATTAATACATTTCCTCAATATCATAAGGTCACATTAACGGAATGTAATATCATCTGTATAATTGAAACCATTTTATATATTAAACTCACTGAAATAAATAAGGTTATATTAGTAATAAAGTTCATATTCATATCATATGCCTACTGTTCATGCTACAAATGCCATATCAGGATATCACATGGTTACATCAAATAATTCATATTTGATTAAACTTTTATATTGAAAACTTACATAACTTACAATTTCAACAATCATACATCACGCTGCAACTTCCAAAAATCATAATTAAATAACCGCTTAGGCATTTTGTGAGACATTATAGTTTTTAGAAAATATAATGAATTAACTAATCATAGGAAAAAGAATCACTTGCAAAACTTAAGGAAATTATTTATAACAAATTTTACAACTCGATTGATCTGAACAAAAACTTTACAGCATGCACTTAGACAGATATTTGAACAACTTGCAAAAATCACTATTAAATAACGACTCGTTGGGATTTTACGTGGCTTATCATTTTGAAAACGTGAATGAAAATTCTAAACAGTGGAGTTGGAATTATTCATAAACAATAAACACGTTTTAAATGATTTCTTTTCCAAAAACGTAGGTCAAAACGGAACTGTACAGTAACAATCTGACCACTGTCAACTAAAATATTTATTTCTCTCAAAATATAATTCCTATTAACATTAAACCAAAGGCATTGGGAAGCTAACTCAGGAGGTTATCATTTATAAAAAAAAAATTCAAATACATATATGAAACACATTTTAAATGGCAACCCGTACAACAAGGTAACATTCTGAAAATTTATACAATTTTGGTTCGTTAAAAATTGTTTCACATTATCACATTTAAACACAATCATTCTTTCTCTAAAACATGTGGACATATCAATTGAAGCATTGATATCACATTGCACCATATTAACATGTAATTTCCATCTAGAAAACGGTAAAGATTGTGAAACCGACAATAAAATCAACTAAATAACTCAATAATCATGTAGGTATAGACAATGCATTAGTTTCTAGCTACCATCATAACAATCACAACTTATTAAATACGAAAATATATCCTAGAAATCACTAAGGTGCCACTTATTGAATACTAACATTATAACCAAATTAAATGTATATAATTAGACGTAAAATCGGCATGTAATTTTCAACACATAACTATATAACATTCATGACTTAGGGCAACACATTCCGCATATCACTAGACATGGATTGCTAAGGCAATTAGTAAAATAATAACAATCTTAAATCTCAAAATCCGATCTATTTTGCCTAGTAAGCCAAACAGTAAATTCTTGCAACGAATAAAGCATTCAGATAGGAAGTATATACATACTCAGAATAGCAACAAAACTATTATCAACAGACAGGACATCCATTTCGGTCTACTAGTTTTACACACAGGACTTAACTTGATTCCGCATCATGTAACAACATTGCCTGGTTGGCTCTATTAACCATTCCAGTCAATTATGTTCATATCTCTCCTACATCTAACCTCCTAGCTAGCTATAACTTATGGTGCTTCTATCATCAACTCATTACACACATCATTATACTATATCTCTACCTAAGGGTTCAGGGATCATATAGCCGCATGCATATCACCATACAAGTCAAACTCATATTTCAACTCATATACTCATACTCATATTCTCAAAACATGGAAGTCATATTTTTCAACCAACATTCAATATCATTATCATGCTTCACAATACAGATCTCCAACCATGTTTCACATCATAAATTAGCTCATTCCGCTCCTGTAAAACTGTTAGTACAATATAGGCAATATAGGCAAGGTCTGATCTTTTATCTTGTTACTACCCACTCTCTGCATCACTCAAGGGTTACCAGGTTAGACTGAAAGGGCCAGTGGCTTGGTTTGAGGGGGCCCCTAACTCATCCCAATCCCGGGGCTCCTAACAGTTACTAACCTGGGGTTCTTTTTATTAGACTCTTCCTACGTTCATTATTATTCATTTGGTTTAGGCCTGAGGATCGTTCGCTCTGATAACACTTTGTAACACCCCCATTTATTTAACAGCCTTTAGCAATACATTCTCAAATAAATAGAGCTGTTATCATCTCGGAATGTCCGAGATAGTGAATAACAAAGTAAACCAACCAAAGTATTGTATTTAAAACTGATAAAATTTAAACTTGGATATTATAGTTACTGCATAACGGAAAAGGAAATACAACTGATGACTTCTCTAGATGTGATATAATTCTAAGTCGGTCCAAAGTATGCATCTCACATTCCTGCCCCAGCTCCTAGCTCATCTGTCTCTGACTTGTAGAAGCTACTCCCCATTCCGGATCATCGTAGGTGTACACGAATACACTGTCAACCTCGCGGTTGAGTAGGTTAACACAATAATTATAATGCAACAATTATGATATGCAAATGCAATGATATGCTCGAGCTCAATCTCAATCTTATTCTCAATCACAATCTCAATCTCAAACCCGTAACACCCAGCCATACCGAACCTCCCGGCAGACTATAATCGGCCGTCGCCGAACACCAGCATAACAGCTGAGGTCACCAGGTCTAGTCCTGCAGAACTAGCCTGGGCCCAATAATATCTCATCAATAATATCTCATCATCTAAAGTCCGTATCCAATGCATATGCCATGCTTATGAATGCAATATAAAAATGTTCAACAACTATATATCATTCTCATAATATTCACACTTGCATCCATAACATCCAATATACACATCCATTCAAAGCAGGTCATAGAATAAGGTACCATTGTATCCTACCTGGATGGCAATATAATCCAATAGCAAGCCAGCAAATAAACAGAGTTATGCCACTTCACTACCGTCACCTAACAGTTAGCAGAAGTATACAATCACTCATCATTCCAATAACTAATTGTACTCCCGTCTACTTAATTTATTCATGAGCTTAATTAAATAAAACAATCACAACACAACGATTATTATAATATACATAATTATTAACTAATATAATAATATAAACTAATATAATATATCAATTAATCAAATTAACTAATTAAATAATATATTACGCATAATGAGACCGTATTAAATATGACTACTTCAATCAACTTAAACAACTCGTCCTTATTACATTTATAACCAACTTCAATTAAATAAACGGACATTGAAAATATAGTCGACTATCGATAACCGTCACATTCTTTTATAATAAAATTCAATTAACAATTTCAATAATTAATAAGATGAACCATATTTACTACTAATAATAAACATACTATTTATAAAATTATTATTACAATAACAATAATGATATAAATAATAATGATAACAATAACATTATGTTGGCAAAACAACAACAATGAAAACACCAATAATAAATATAATAATAATGGTAATAATAATAATATAAATAGTAATAATATAAATAATAATAATACAAACCAACACAAACATTACAGCCACCTACTGTAATACCCCACGACACAGCCGAAACAGAAAAATTAACGACAACAGCAACAACTCCGTCTGCCCTGCTCGCGCGCCCTACTTCACGACACCACTACCCCGTTTCTAGCCACCCACATCCACCACCAGCGGCACTAACCTTTAACCTGTACTACAGACCAACAATTACACCCCTAGTCTACCCCCTAAGACCACCACTGTTGCCACCACCACCCGCTCAAACAGCCCGCGCAAAACCCGAATACTCCGTTCGCGCAGTCCGTCTCTCTCTTTTCTCACGGTGTTTTCTCTCACCACCATGCCCCATACCCGACCTAGCCACCACCGTGGCCACCACTGACCCACAGTGGTTCCATGGGTGGTAAAAGTGGGTCCTCGTTCACCCAAAAACCTCATCAACACCGCTATAAAAACCCGACACACACACGCATAAAGTTTCCTCTGTTTTCTGCCTCTAACACGCTGCTACTGTTCTCGGCCACGACAACCACTAGCCACCACCCACAGCTACCACCTTTGTACCAAAGCGTTAACCTACACCCCAGCAACCTTCCACCCACAACCCAAATGTAGACCCTAACCCAAACAGACCTAAAAAGAACCGACTTTAAGCTGTACTCACGACCCCTTGTTCTCCCCTGTTCTCACGTTTTTTTTTTCTTTTTGCCCTAGTTTAACGCCTCTAAACAACCCTATTACGGTGGTGCTCCGGCCACCACGCGCCACCATACAATCACCCACATAACCTACTAACAACCTACTACTAAACAAACACTCGTATCAGATACTAAACCAACACAATTCGAAATCAATTAACTTAAAATAAAAACGAAACAAAGACGACTATTGATATTGTCGACTTACAGTGGTGAAGATGGTGCTGGTGATTGCGGTTCTGGTTCAGTCTATCCCTCGTTCTACTTCAATCCCATGCCTCTAATATGTGAACTAGGGTTTTAGATAGGTTTTGTCGATGAAGAAGAGTTCTATGGGGAAGGGGAGGCTACAGTTTAGTCGATGCAAGAGTGGGTAAGGTAGGGTTTTCATATTTTTGTTGCATCAATTATCATTGTACCCGGTTTCTCAATTCCAAGTCCGAGCCCAACACTATTTTAACTCGGCCCATCATGCATCTCGAGGCACCCTAACATCAGTATTCCTTTCCCAACCCGTAACTTAAAATTAACGAGACATATAAATAATTACACTAATTAAGTTATGTAATTGAGTGGTAGTAGATATTAATTAAGTATAAGAAAATAAATTATTAGTACTTACATAAGAATATATATAAAATTTAGAATTTAAATATAATGAGTTAAATAAGAAATAAGTATAAATGAGAAATAAATATAAAATAAGAAATATATTTAATTATAAATATATTATCAACAATAAGAAATACGAAAGAAATATCATTTTATGAAATAATCATCAAATATAAAATGATTATGAATTACGAAATAATCGTAGAAATACGATTTATAAAATAATAATAAAGTACGTAAAATACTTTATAAACATTCCGTTTGAAATACGTGTATAAAACATGGATTGACTACCGTTGATCGAGGCTAAAATACGGGGTATTACAGTCTTCCCTCCTTAAAATGAACTTCGTCCCGAAGTTCGCTAACCCGTAACGATAACAAAACATTCCACAACATAAGACAAACACAAGTAGTACATATATAAAAGCTCTAAAATGCGGAGTGTTACATTCTATCCCCCTTAAGAAACTTTGTCCCCAAAGTTTTAACATACGACAGCAGCATGTGGCACTTAAAGAACCGCAACATTGACCGAAACATAAAAAATTAAAACAGCAGATTCAAAGCATGCTCAATCTCAGTCAAGCAATCCTAATATACCACTTAACCAGATCGTAAACCATCAAGATTTTACAATCCTATCCGCCTTAAAATATGGTTACGTCCCCGTAACCCCATTATAAAATTCTACATTCAATGCTCAAGAAAATCGCCAACACAACAGTCACAAATTATCTGATAAGTTAATTACTCTATACTGGGCAACTAGCATTCGACTTTTAAAGCAACAAAGCATACTCGTCAATTTCATGCCACACAGTAAAATCAGGGCAACTAACACTTACATACCTTTGGAAATTCTGACACAAAATTAACACTTTTACATTAATGTAGACAATTAGCTAACGCATAGTTCATTCTTGACGAATTAATACATTTCATCAATATCATAAGGTCACATTAACGGAATGTAATATCATCTGTA
Source organism: Silene conica (assembly GCA_029255685.2). Classification (NCBI taxonomy): domain Eukaryota; kingdom Viridiplantae; phylum Streptophyta; class Magnoliopsida; order Caryophyllales; family Caryophyllaceae; genus Silene; species Silene conica. The sequence goes on along the minus strand of CM055312.2, from coordinate 39,664,321 downwards.
TAATTGAAACCATTTTATATATTAAACTCACTGAAATAAATAAGGTTATATTATCATATAATAAAGTTCATATTCATATCATATGCCTACTGTTCATGCTACAAATGCCATATCAGGATATCACATGGTTACATCAAATAATTCATATTTGATTAAACTTTTATATTGAAAACTTACATAACTTACAATTTCAACAATCATACATCACGCTGCAACTTCCAAAAATCATAATTAAATAACCGCTTAGGCATTTTGTGAGACATGATAGTTTTTAGAAAATATAATGAATTAACTAATCATAGGAAAAAGAATCACTTGCAAAACTTAAGGAAATTATTTATAACAAATTTTACAACTCGATTGATCTGAACAAAAACTTTACAGCATGCACTTAGACAGATATTTGAACAATTTGCAAAAATCACTATTAAATAACGACTCGTTGGGATTTTACGTGGCTTATCATTTTGAAAACGTGAATGAAAATTCTAAACAGTGGAGTTGGAATTATTCATAAACAATAAACACGTTTTAAATGATTTCTTTTCCAAAAACGTAGGTCAAAACGGAACTGTGCAGTAACAATCTGACCACTGTCAACTAAAATATTTATTTCTCTCAAAATATAATTCCTATTAACATTAAACCAAAGGCATTGGGAAGCTAACTCAGGAGGTTATCATTTATAAAAAAAAAATTCAAATACATATATGAAACACATTTTAAATGGCAACCCGTACAACAAGGTAACATTCTGAAAATTTATACAATTTTGGTTCGTTAAAAATTGTTTCACATTATCACATTTAAACACAATCATTCTTTCTCTAAAACATGTGGACATATCAATTGAAGCATTGATATCACATTGCACCATATTAACATGTAATTTCCATCTAGAAAACGGTAAAGATTGTGAAACCGACAATAAAATCAACTAAATAACTCAATAATCATGTAGGTATAGACAATGCATTAGTTTCTAGCTACCATCATAACAATCACAACTTATTAAATACGAAAATATATCCTAGAAATCACTAAGGTGCCACTTATTGAATACTAACATTATAACCAAATTAAATGTATATAATTAGACGTAAAATCGGCATGTAATTTTCAACACATAACTATATAACATTCATGACTTAGGGCAACACATTCCGCATATCACTAGACATGGATTGCTAAGGCAATTAGTAAAATAATAACAATCTTAAATCTCAAAATCCGATCTATTTTGCCTAGTAAGCCAAACAGTAAATTCTTGCAACGAATAAAGCATTCAGATAGGAAGTATATACATTCTCAGAATAGCAACAAAACTATTATCAACAGACACGACATCCGTTTCGGTCTACTAGCTTTACACACAGGACTTAACTTGATTCCGCATCATGTAACAACATTGCCTGGTTGGCTCTATTAACCATTCCAGTCAATTATGGTCATATCTCTCCTACATCTAACCTCCTAGCTAGCTATAACTTATGGTGCTTCTATCATCAACTCATTACACACATCATTATACTATATCTCTACCTAAGGGTTCAGGGATCATATAGCCGCATGCATATCACCATACAAGTCAAACTCATATTTCAACTCATATACTCATACTCATATTCTCAAAACATGGAAGTCATATTTTTCAACCAACATTCAATATCATTATCATGCTTCACAATACAGATCTCCAACCATGTTTCACATCATAAATTAGCTCATTCCGCTCCTGTAAAACTGTTAGTACAATATACGCAATATAGGCAAGGTCTGATCTTTTATCTTGTTACTACCCACTCTCTGCATCACTCAAGGGTTACCAGGTTAGACTGAAAGGGCCAGTGGCTTGGTTTGAGGGGGCCCCTAACTCATCCCAATCCCGGGGCTCCTAACAGTTACTAACCTGGGGTTCTTTTTATTAGACTCTTCCTACGTTCATTATTATTCATTTGGTTTAGGCCTGAGGATCGTTCGCTCTGATAACACTTTGTAACACCCCCATTTATTTAACAGCCTTTAGCAATACATTCTCAAATAAATAGAGCTGTTATCATCTCGGAATGTCCGAGATAGTGAATAACAAAGTAAACCAACCAAAGTACTGTATTTAAAACTGATAAAATTTAAACTTGGTTATTATAGTTACTGCATAACGGAAAAGGAAATACAACTGATGACTTCTCTAGATGTGATATAATTCTAAGTCGGTCCAAAGTATGCATCTCACATTCCTGCCCCAGCTCCTAGCTCATCTGTCTCTGACTTGTAGAAGCTACTCCCCATTCCGGATCATCGTAGGTGTACACGAATACACTGTCAACCTCGCGGTTGAGTAGGTTAACAAAATAATTATAATGCAACAATTATGATATGCAAATGCAATGATATGCTCGAGCTCAATCTCAATCTTATTCTCAATCACAATCTCAATCTCAAACCCGTAACACCCAGCCATACCGAACCTCCCGGCAGACTATAATCGGCCGTCGCCGAACACCAGCATAACAGCTGAGGTCACCAGGTCTAGTCCTGCAGAACTAGCCTGGGCCCAATAATATCTCATCATCTAAAGTCCGTATCCAATGCATATGCCCTGCTTATGAATGCAATATAAAAATGTTCAACAACTATATATCATTCTCATAATATTCACACTTGCATCCATAACATCCAATATACACATCCATTCAAAGCACGTCATAGAATAAGGTACCATTGTATCCTACCTGGATGGCAATATAATCCAATAGCAAGCCAGCAAATAAACAGAGTTATGCCACTTCACTACCGTCACCTAACAGTTAGCAGAAGTATACAATCACTCATCATTCCAATAACTAATTGTACTCCCGTCTACTTAATTTATTCATGAGCTTAATTAAATAAAACAATCACAACACAACGATTATTATAATATACATAATTATTAACTAATATAATAATATAAACAAATATAATATATCAATTAATCAAATTAACTAATTAAATAATATATTACGCATAATGAGACCGTATTAAATATGACTACTTCAATCAACTTAAACAACTCGTCCTTATTACATTTATAACCAACTTCAATTAAATAAACGGACATTGAAAATATAGTCGACTATCGATAACCGTCACATTCTTGTATAATAAAATTCAATTAACAATTTCAATAATTAATAAGATGAACCATATTTACTACTAATAATAAACATGCTATTTATAAAATTATTATTACAATAACAATAATGATATAAATAATAATGATAACAATAACATTATGTTGGCAAAACAACAACAATGAAAACACCAATAATAAATATAATAATAATGGTAATAATAATAATATAAATAGTAATAATATAAATAATAATAATACTAACCAACACAAACATTACAGCCACCTACTGTAATACCCCACGACACAGCCGAAACAGAAAAATTAACGACAACAGCAACAACTCCGTCTGCCCTGCTCGCGCGCCCTACTTCACGACACCACTACCCCGTTTCTAGCCACCCACATCCACCACCAGCGGCACTAACCTTTAACCTGTACTACAGACCAACAATTACACCCCTAGTCTACCCCCTAAGACCACCACTGTTGCCACCACCACCCGCTCAAACAGCCCGCGCAAAACCCGAATACTCCGTTCGCGCAGTCCGTCTCTCTCTTTTCTCACGGTGTTTTCTCTCACCACCATGCCCCAAACCCGACCTAGCCACCACCGTGGCCACCACTGACCCACGGTGGTTCCATGGGTGGTAAAAGTGGGTCCTCGTTCACCCAAAAACCTCATCAACACCGCTATAAAAACCCGACACACACACACGCATAAAGTTATCTCTGTTTTCTGCCTCTAACACGCTGCTACAGTTCTCGGCCACGACAACCACTAGCCACCACCCACAGCTACCACCTTTGTACCAAAGCGTTAACCTACACCCCAGCAACCTTCCACCCACAACCCAGATGTAGACCCTAACCCAAACAGACCTAAAAAGAACCGACTTTAAGCTGTACTCACGACCCCTTGTTCTCCCCTGTTCTCACGTTTTTTTTTTCTTTTGCCCTAGTTTAACGCCTCTAAACAACCCTATTACGGTGGTGCTCCGGCCACCACGCGCCACCATACAATCACCCACATAACCTACTAACAACCTACTACTAAACAAACACTCGTATCAGATACTAAACCAACACAATTCGAAATCAATTAACTTAAAATAAAAACGAAACAAAGACGACTATTGATATTGTCGACTTACAGTGGTGAAGATGGTGCTGGTGATTGCGGTTCTGGTTCAGTCTATCCCTCGTTCTACTTCAATCCCATGCCTCTAATATGTGAACTAGGGTTTTAGATAGGTTTTGTCGATGAAGAAGAGTTCTATGGGGAAGGGGAGGCTACAGTTTAGTCGATGCAAGAGTGGGTAAGGTAGGGTTTTCATATTTTTGTTGCATCAATTATCATTGTACCCGGTTTCTCAATTCCAAGTCCGAGCCCAACACTATTTTCACTCGGCCCATCATGCATCTCGAGGCACCCTAACATCAGTATTCCGTTCCCAACCCGTAACTTAAAATTAACGAGACATATAAATAATTACACTAATTAAGTTATGTAATTGAGTGGTAGTAGATATTAATTAAGTATAAGAAAATAAATTATTAGTACTTACATAAGAATATATATAAAATTTAGAATTTAAATATAATGAGTTAAATAAGAAATAAGTATAAATGAGAAATAAATATAAAATAAGAAATATATTTAATTATAAATATATTATCAACAATAAGAAATACGAAAGAAATATCATTTTATGAAATAATCATCAAATATAAAATGATTATGAATTACGAAATAATCGTAGAAATACGATTTATAAAATAATAATAAAGTACGTAAAATACTTTATAAACATTCCGTTTGAAATACGTGTATAAAACATGGATTGACTACCGTTGATCGAGGCTAAAATACGGGGTATTACAGTCTTCCCTCCTTAAAATGAACTTCGTCCCGAAGTTCGCCAACCCGTAACGATAACAAAACATTCCACAACATAAGACAAACACAAGTAGTACATATATAAAAGCTCTAAAATGCGGAGTGTTACATTCTATCCCCCTTAAGAAACTTTGTCCCCAAAGTTTAACATACGACAGCAGCATGTGGCACTTAAAGAACCGCAACATTGACCGAAACATAAAAAATTAAAACAGCAGATTCAAAGCATGGTCAATATCAGTCAAGCAATCCTAATATACCACTTAACCAGATCGTAAACCATCAAGATTTTACAATCCTATCCGCCTTAAAATATGGTTACGTCCCCGTAACCCCATTATAAAATTCTACATTCAATGCTCAAGAAAATCGCCAACACAACAGTCACAAATTATCTGATAAGTTAATTACTCTATACTGGGCAACTAGCATTCGACTTTTAAAGCAACAAAGCATACTCGTCAATTTCATGCCACACAGTAAAATCAGGGCAACTAACACTTACATACCTTTGGAAATTCTGACACAAAATTAACACTTTTACATTAATGTAGACAATTAGCTAACGCATAGTTCATTCTTGACGAATTAATACATTTCATCAATATCATAAGGTCACATTAACGGAATGTAATATCATCTGTATAATTGAAACCATTTTATATATTAAACTCACTGAAATAAATAAGGTTATATTATCATATAATAAAGTTCATATTCATATCATATGCCTACTGTTCATGCTACAAATGCCATATCAGGATATCACATGGTTACATCAAATAATTCATATTTGATTAAACTTTTATATTGAAAACTTACATAACTTACAATTTCAACAATCATACATCACGCTGCAACTTCCAAAAATCATAATTAAATAACCGCTTAGGCATTTTGTGAGACATTATAGTTTTTAGAAAATATAATGAATTAACTAATCATAGGAAAAAGAATCACTTGCAAAACTTTAGGAAATTATTTATAACAAATTTTACAACTCGATTGATCTGAACCAAAACTTTACAGCATGCACTTAGACAGATATTTGAACAACTTGCAAAAATCACTATTAAATAACGACTCGTTGGGATTTTACGTGGCTTATCATTTTGAAAACGTGAATGAAAATTCTAAACAGTGAAGTTGGAATTATTCATAAACAATAAACACGTTTTAAATGATTTCTTTTCCAAAAACGTAGGTCAAAACGGAACTGTGCAGTAACAATCTGACCACCGTCAACTAAAATATTTATTTCTCTCAAAATATAATTCCTATTAACATTAAACCAAAGTCATTGGGAAGCTAACTCAGGAGGTTATCATTTATAAAAAAAAAATTCAAATACATATATGAAACACATTTTAAATGGCAACCCGTACAACAAGGTAACATTCTGAAAATTTATACAATTTTGGTTCGTTAAAAATTGTTTCACATTATCACATTTAAACACAATCATTCTTTCTCTAAAACATGTGGACATATCAATTGAAGCATTGATATCACATTGCACCATATTAACATGTAATTTCCATCTAGAAAACGGTAAAGATTGTGAAACCGACAATAAAATCAACTAAATAACTCAATAATCATGTAGGTATAGACAATGCATTAGTTTCTAGCTACCATCATAACAATCACAACTTATTAAATACGAAAATATATCCTAGAAATCACTAAGGTGCCACTTATTGAATACTAACATTATAACCAAATTAAATGTATATAATTAGACGTAAAATCGGCATGTAATTTTCAACACATAACTATATAACATTCATGACTTAGGGCAACACATTCCGCATATCACTAGACATGGATTGCTAAGGCAATTAGTAAAATAATAACAATCTTAAATCTCAAAATCCGATCTATTTTGCCTAGTAAGCCAAACAGTAAATTCTTGCAACGAATAAAGCATTCAGATAGGAAGTATATACATACTCAGAATAGCAACAAAACTATTATCAACAGACACGACATCCGTTTCGGTCTACTAGCTTTACACACAGGACTTAACTTGATTCCGCATCATGTAACAACATTGCCTGGTTGGCTCTATTAACCATTCCAGTCAATTATGGTCATATCTCTCCTACATCTAACCTCCTAGCTAGCTATAACTTATGGTGCTTCTATCATCAACTTATTACACACATCATTATACTATATCTCTACCTAAGGGTTCAGGGATCATATAGCCGCATGCATATCACCATACAAGTCAAACTCATATTTCAACTCATATACTCATACTCATATTCTCAAAACATGGAAGTCATATTTTTCAACCAACATTCAATATCATTATCATGCTTCACAATACAGATCTCCAACCATGTTTCACATCATAAATTAGCTCATTCCGTTCCTGTAAAACTGTTAGTACAATATACGCAATATAGGCAAGGTCTGATCTTTTATCTTGTTACTACCCACTCTCTGCATCACTCAAGGGTTACCAGGTTAGACTGAAAGGGCCAGTGGCTTGGTTTGAGGGGGCCCCTAACTCATCCCAATCCCGGGGCTCCTAACAGTTACTAACCTGGGGTTTTTTTTATTAGACTCTTCCTACGTTCATTATTATTCATTTGGTTTAGGCCTGAGGATCGTTCGCTCTGATAACACTTTGTAACACCCCCATTTATTTAACAGCCTTTAGCAATACATTCTCAAATAAATAGAGCTGTTATCATCTCGGAATGTCCGAGATAGTGAATAACAAAGTAAACCAACCAAAGTACTGTATTTAAAACTGATAAAATTTAAACTTGGTTATTATAGTTACTGCATAACGGAAAAGGAAATACAACTGATGACTTCTCTAGATGTGATATAATTCTAAGTCGGTCCAAAGTATGCATCTCACATTCCTGCCCCAGCTCCTAGCTCATCTGTCTCTGACTTGTAGAAGCTACTCCCCATTCCGGATCATCGTAGGTGTACACGAATACACTGTCAACCTCGCGGTTGAGTAGGTTAACACAATAATTATAATGCAACAATTATGATATGCAAATGCAATGATATGCTCGAGCTCAATCTCAATCTTATTCTCAATCACAATCTCAATCTCAAACCCGTAACACCCAGCCATACCGAACCTCCCGGCAGACTATAATCGGCCGTCGCCGAACACCAGCATAACAGCTGAGGTCACCAGGTCTAGTCCTGCAGAACTAGCCTGGGCCCAATAATATCTCATCAATAATATCTCATCATCTAAAGTCCGTATCCAATGCATATGCCATGCTTATGAATGCAATATAAAAATGTTCAACAACTATATATCATTCTCATAATATTCACACTTGCATCCATAACATCCAATATACACATCCATTCAAAGCACGTCATAGAATAAGGTACCATTGTATCCTACCTGGATGGCAATATAATCCAATAGCAAGCCAGCAAATAAACAGAGTTATGCCACTTCACTACCGTCACCTAACAGTTAGCAGAAGTATACAATCACTCATCATTCCAATAACTAATTGTACTCCCGTCTACTTAATTTATTCATGAGCTTAATTAAATAAAACAATCACAACACAACGATTATTATAATATACATAATTATTAACTAATATAATAATATAAACAAATATAATATATCAATTAATCAAATTAACTAATTAAATAATATATTACGCATAATGAGACCGTATTAAATATGACTACTTCAATCAACTTAAACAACTCGTCCTTATTACATTTATAACCAACTTCAATTAAATAAACGGACATTGAAAATATAGTCGACTATCGATAACCGTCACATTCTTGTATAATAAAATTCACTTAACAATTTCAATAATTAATAAGATGAACCATATTTACTACTAATAATAAACATGCTATTAATAAAATTATTATTACAATAACAATAATGATATAAATAATAATGATAACAATAACATTATGTTGGCAAAACAACAACAATGACAACACCAATAATAAATATAATAATAATGGTAATAATAATAATATAAATAGTAATAATATAAATAATAATAATACTAACCAACACAAACATTACAGCCACCTACTGTAATACCCCACGACACAGCCGAAACAGAAAAATTAACGACAACAGCAACAACTCCGTCTGCCCTGCTCGCGCGCCCTACTTCACGACACCACTACCCCGTTTCTAGCCACCCACATCCACCACCAGCGGCACTAACCTTTAACCTGTACTACAGACCAACAATTACACCCCTAGTCTACCCCCCTAAGACCACCACTGTTGCCACCACCACCCGCTCAAACAGCCTGCGCAAAACCCGAATACTCCGTTCGCGGAGTCCGTCTCTCTCTTTTCTCACGGTGTTTTCTCCCACCACCATGACCCATACCAGACCTAGCCACCACCGTGGCCACCACTGACCCACGGTGGTTCCATGGGTGGTAAAAGTGGGTCCTCGTTCACCCAAAAACCTCATCAACACCGCTATAAAAACCCGGCACACACACGCATAGAGTTTCCTCTGTTTTCTGCCTCTAACACGCTGCTACTGTTCTCGGCCACGACAACCACTAGCCACCACCCACAGCTACCACCTTTGTACCAAAGCGTTAACCTACACCCCAGCAACCTTCCATCCACAACCCAGATGTAGACCCTAACCCAAACAGACCTAAAAAGAACCGACTTTAAGCTGTACTCACGACCCCCTGTTCTCCCCTGTTCTCACGTTTTTTTTTCTTTTTGCCCTAGTTTAACGCCTCTAAACGACCCTATTACGGTGGTGCTCCGGCCACCACGCGCCACCATACATTCACCCACATAACCTACTAACAACCTGCTACTAAACAAACACTCGTATCAGATACTAAACCAACACAATTCGAAATCAATTAACTTAAAATAAAAACGAAACAAAGACGACTATTTATATTGTCGACTTACAGTGGTGAAGATGGTGCTGGTGATTGTGGTTCTGGTTCAGTCTATCCCTCGTTCTACTTCAATCCCATGCCTCTAATATGTGAATTAGGGTTTTAGATAAGTTTTGTCGATGAAGAAGAGTTGTATGGGGAAAGGGAGGCTACAGTTTTTTTTTTTGGTGAAATGTGAGTATATATTATATATATCAAAAAATTAAAAAGAGGTCCCGGGTTCAAGCCCCCGGTCAGGCATTACATTCTTTGATAACAATATTGAAACCATTCATTAGCCTGATCAGATTCAAGCTCCAGATTCTTCTTCAGTCTATTCCTCACTTCAGAGACTATCCTCTCAGCTACTTTTTCAGGTCTGTGTATGCACTCTTGGGCACGAGCATTATTCCTTTGAAACCAGATGTGATAGTGGAAGGCATTAAGCATGGCAACACGAACGTTCCACTTAAATGAACTCTTGGGGGCACCACTGATAGAGGCCAAAGTAGGGAACTGAGCACCAAACCAGTGGCATAATAATAACTGAATTCTGATAGTGTACTGACATTCCTCAAATAAATGTGTAATAGATTCAGTTTGAGCTTGGCATATGAGGCAGAGGTCATCTGGGCAGCAACCAATGCTATATAATTTTTGCTTAGTGTTCATACCTGCCTGCAGCCTGAGCCAGGTGATCATAGCATGTTTGGGTATGTTGAACTTATTCCAAACTATGGCAGACCATGGCTGTTTTGGATGAGTCTGACATAGCCAAGAGTAGCAGCTCTTGATAGTGAAACCCTAGGGGTTGTGATCCCAGGTGTTGGAGATGAAGCCTTCCTTGATTCTATTCTTTACTTTGCAAATAGTTTTCCAACCCCAAGGAGTATCATGTGCAGGCATATATTCCTCCCAATTTTGATTTTTCAGGTAGACATCACTGATCCACTTAATCCACAGTCTGTCTGCCTTGGTATAGACCCAGCTCACCAACTTCCCCACTGCTGCAACGTTCCATAATTCTGCATTCTTTATGCCCAAGCCTCCTTCATCTTTGGTCAAGGTTACCTTTTCCCAGGCTACAAGAGGAACCCAGTGAAACTCTGTGGTGCTAGCCCAGAGAAAGTTCCTGCAAATGGCACTGATTTTGTTTATCACACTTTTGGGGATCACAAACATCTGAGCCCAATAGTTGTGCAAAGAGTTTAACACAGAGTTGATTAAAGTGACCCTCCCAGCATAGGAGTGTTTCTTAGCACCAATCCCTCTAATCCTGGCTGCTATCTTTTCAGTAAGAGAGTTGCAGTCTGCCTTGGTCAGTTTTCCAGGCTGTATAGGGATCCCTAGATATTTGAAAGGGAAAGTACCTTCCCTGAAGCCAGTAGCCTGAGTAATCCCAAGTTTTAGCTCCTCATCCACCCCATTAAAAAAGATCTCAGATTTAGAAGAGTCTAGCTTGAGTCCAGAAGCATGAGAGAAAGATGAGAAAGCTCTCATTAGCAGCAAAATAGAGGCAGGTGTCCCTTTACAGAACATAAGAAGATCATCTGCGAACATGAGATGTGTAAGCTTTAAATTCTTGCACAGGGGGTGGTATTGGAAAGGCCACCTCATTGTGGCAAACTTAATGAGCCTAGACAAATAGTCCATACACAAGGTAAACAAGAGGGGGGAGATATGATCCCCTTGCGTAAGCCCCCTCTTCCCATGGAAGTATCCAAAATTACTACCATTAATGGACAAAGTGAAAGCTGTGAACCTTACACATTGCATAACAAGGCCTATAAATTGAGGAGGAAACTTCAAACCAATCAGCAGCTGTTCAACAAAGTTCCACTCCACAGTATCATAAGCTTTCTGAAGGTCAATTTTGAACAGACATCGAGGAGTGACTGTTTTCCTGCCATACATATGGATTATATCTTGGCAAATTAGAACATTTTCCATGATGGACCTCCCCTTGATAAAAGCACCTTGGTTTTCATGAACAATATCAGGCAAGACATTGGCAAGTCTATTGCAGAGAAGCTTTGAAATAACTTTGTAAGTCACATTGCAACAAGCAATAGGTCTAAAATGAGTAACAGATGTGGGTCTGTCATTTTTAGGAATAAGAGTGAGATTTGTAGCATTTATCTGATGAAGCAACTGTCCATGAGTGAAGAAGTCCAGAACAGCATTGCAGAACTCATCTCCTATTATATCCCATGCATCCTTGAAGAAGCCACTAGTGTATCTATCAGGCCCTGGTGCTTTGTCCTGAGGAATGGAAAACACTACCTCCTTAATCTCTTCTTTGGTGACACCAGAGGTCAGAATAGTAGCATGCTCATCAGTACAGAAGGTACCATATTGAAGGACAGTTGGCTTCACACTATCTGTTGGGGCATTACCTCCCAGGAGATCCTGGTAGTAGTCAAGAAAGGCTGCTTGGATGCTATCCCTGTCAGTACATAGGTATCCATTCTTGTCCTCAATCTGTACTATTTTATTCCTCAGGCATCTTGATTTGATAGCCTTATGAAAGTAAGAGGTGTTACTATCTCCTTCCTCTATCCAAGTGGGCTTTGCCTTTTGCTGCAAGAAGCTTGTTCTAGCCTTAGTCCAGAATTGCACTTCCTTAAGGATAGCCACTTCTTGAGAAATGAGGTCTGCATTAGTGGAATCCTCTTGCAGTTTTAATTGGATATTCTCCAACTGTATCTGTGCCTTGCAAGTCTGTACTTCCACATCTGAAAAACATTGGTCATTCAGACCTTTTAGCATAGGTTTTAGAGCTTTAAGCTTTTTAACCCATCGAAACATCAAAGTGCCTTCTATTGCTTGATTCCAGACAGTCTGTACTGTTTCACAGAAGCCAGGAGCAGAGCTCCACATATTGAAGTACTTAAAACTTGCCTGTCTCTTCCCATCTAACTTCACATTCCTGACAATGCAAGGGTTGTGGTCCAAAAGGCCTTCAGGATGAAAGTGGGCATGCATTTCAGGGAAATCAGTACTCCATTGTTGGTTAATTAAGAACCTATCCAATCTACTATACTTCCTTTGAGCTTCATCTCTTTTGTTATTCCAAGTATAGTAAGCCCCTGTGGCCTCTATGTCAGCTAGTCCACAGTGATTCAAGCAGTCTATGAAATCCTCCATGTCAGTCAATTTAGTGGTACCCCCTAGCCTCTCATCAGGAGATATCACTGTATTAAAGTCCCCAGCAACTGCCCAAGGCATAATACATCTATCAGCTATCAGATTCAGCTGCTGCCACAGCCTTACCCTATCAGCACCTTCATTGAAGGCATACACAACAGTAAGCAGGAATTCCTTCTGGGTGGCTTTACAAGTCACCTTAGAATGGATAAATTGAGGATCAGCCTGAAGAACAAAAACATCAAAGATAGTTGGTTTCCAGAGTAACCAAACCCTTCCCCCTTTATGTAGCCTGCAATTCGTGGTTACACACCACCCTTCAAGCATAGAATGAGAAATATTTCCAACATTTGCACCATTTATTTTTGTTTCAAGCAAGCCAAAAAGGCATGCTTCATTATTCTGTAAAAAAACTTCGAACAGTAATTTTCTTATTTACATGGTTGAGGCCTCGCACATTCCAAAAGCCTATATTATTCATGAAAACTGTTAGGTTTAAGTAGTTGCTCATAAACTAATTTAGTCATACTAACAAACCTTTTAATTAACAAGATAATAAACTCGTTTATTATGATCTTATGCATGCTAATAAAATGCGGAAAGAGGAGAAAACCGTGTTCTTACACTCGGTCCAAATATATTGCAAGGATGATCCTCCGAGTACCCAATATAGAATACCTCCTCCGGATGCACCAAGACAAGCCCCAAAAGAACCGAAACTTTGTATGCTAGACTTGGAATCGGTTTTCTTCCTTAAACTAATTCTAATCACTCTTATTAGAATTATATTTTAATACTACTCTTAGTATAAATTATTATCTTATAATATGTATTTTAGAGGTAGAAAATTTTCTCTCTTCTTGTGTAGTGTTTCGGCTAGGGCAACAACAACAACAAGAAGTAGTGAATGAATATAACATATCTTTATATATCAAGCATGCTTATTTAGATAATCAAATAACTATAAGCATGGTATATGGGGAAGGGGTTGCCGGTTTTGGGATGCCACAAAGGGGAACACATTCACTTCTCAAGACACTAGGGAAGCATCTAGGTTAGTGTTCTCAAGGTGGTCTTTTAATGATTGTGTTTTGTACATTAAACCCACACAACCAACCCCACTTAACCGGCCCCTTTAATCCTTAAAAAGGATTTCATTTTACAACTTTGTAAAATGTATAATTTATACAAAGTGTGACATCCTATATGTCATATAATATGTTTTAGTACATTTAAAACATATAAATATTTATCATATAAATATTATACATAAATAAATCATATTTATTAATTAATAAGTAATTCGAAATTACAAATGTAAAATGATCATTTATCGTCAATACGATTTACAACCTTTGTATTAATTTCAACCCAATTCATTCTAATTACGATATCTTAAAATATCGTTTAATGTTTAACAATTGACACGTTTCAATTTTAAACAAAAATCTTACATTAAGATTTAACCTCTAATTTCTCGATATACGAGTTTAAGGAATATGATCAAATCGTATCAATATACATTTGATCACTTTATCAATTAAGGGAATTGTCCTAAAGGTGTGACCTAAAGGGATCAACTGACCACCACCGTCATACGACAGTAATGTCAAACTCTAGCTAGCCAATCATTACCGATTAATGTTGGTCAGTTGACTAATAATTCGTATCATCCCTTGCGCATTCTTGTTATGAGATTTAATTACGTGATCGCACTTATTGTTGAGGACACATTTCCCAACAATCTCCCACTTGTCCTCGACAAGTGTGCGTCACCAATTCTCTTGTCCTATTACAATCTCCCACTCAATGCAAGATGTCTCTCTCTGGTCGTTCTTGCATTTGATCATATCATGAATGGTTTCCTCGATCTGGAGAATAACTGTCTGACCGGAATTATCTACCATAGACACCTTCCGAGCGTGGCCACGCATTTCCAGTTAATTACTCCTCGAGTGGCCCTGAGATTTGAACAACCCTGACAAGGGGTGGACAATTTCTATCGCACTACTTCCTTCAACCAGTCACAGTCAGTCACAACCCAAAACAATCCCATTTGACTCCAGTTACGAAAAGTCGTAGAGAATGGATCAAAGTTATGCCTAAACTGTACCATCTTGGGAGAGTAGTCTTTAGTCAAAGAATTGACTCACAAGAATACTATAGCAGCTCTCGCCACGACCCGGCTATAAAATTTCCAGAACTCTATAAGCGGTCACATTGCCCGACAGAGTGTCTCTTACAGTCTGCCTGTGTGATCGACTAGTCATCACATATGACTCTATGGCATTTGAACTTGCCATCAATCGCCTCACATTCTAGTCGCTTTGAGACGTCACCTCATGTAAGCGGCTAGGGGCTATACTAAGTCAATCCAGTTCACTTATGGGGTTCAATATTGTCTTATACAACCCATTTGGATTCTGACAAAGTATCTTTTACTTTGAGTTATTAATAACTCAAATGATGTTGTCGTGCAACAATAGTCAACACTATTACATTGCATTTTGATGCACAATCATCTATTTGTATTAGTGTTTTGCGAATAACCTTTATTCATAATAGCAAAACTTACAACTTTTGGTCTCCTTTATTCTCATATTATCCCTTATAACATGATTCTATTTGAGTACATTTCTAGAACTCTTTCTAGATTTTGAGTTTCCTTTCCGGAGGAAAGCTCCCACTGTTATCTTATAACTTGTGACGTATCAATATACTGGAGGGATAAAAATCACTCTCTACAGTCACTTATGTACTGAAATCTATATTGTAGTTTATTTATGATTTCATCATTTTAATAATTTTCACTCATCTTGGCTATTTGGTAATGGTTTCATTCATCGTTATGAATAATGTAACCAACCATTCTAACTTCAAGTGGGCGACCTTTTATTATCCATATAATAAACCTTCCCATCAAGCTCCATCATCTTATGATATAAAGTATTTGATCATCTAGAATTGAAAACCTCTTATTCTTTACTCTTTAAAGAATCACCCATTCTCTCTAAATGGTAGGCTTTAATTCTTTTTATGAAAATCGCTCCCACTAAAATCAATATCTCTCGATATCTTAAATGAACCTTTCATTTCTCGCATGTTAAACTATTACTCGAATCATTATCACTATCACTATCCCTATAGTGATCTATTTTCCATTCAATCAATCATCACCCTCTTATCATGTCTTCGTTTCCTCGAGACGAATATGACATGATTATTTCCTTTATAACTACGTTGAGAGGATTGAGATGATTTCTTCTCTTTTATCCTATAAACTTAGAAGAATCATTTATTAAGGAACCGTTTTCCTTCCGATTTTATACGGGGTTTCAAGTTTCCTCTCTATGAAACAATGAACACAAAGAACCTTTCTTCGAGTGTCCTCCCGTAGTTTCTTCAGTGTCCTCTCGTAGTTTCTTCAAATCATTTAGGGCTCTTCTTAAGACTCCCAAGTAAGGAATCTTCTCTAAGATCCTTCCTTTATTTTCATCATTGGTTTGTGAGCGAAATATATTCTCCCACTCTATCCTTCTAACAATAACCTTTATTCGTTTAAGGATAGCTATTTCGATTAACCAATGTATCTGAATGTTTGAAGTTTGATAGGTGTGATGAATACATTCTCATTTTCACTTAAAATGAAAATCTTATAATGAACTGATATAGTCTCATTTTGATTGAATCTATCTCATGGGGTGTAGTTCTCCGTTTTAATCAACTCTTTGATTCTTTTATACTTGATCGTATCAAAATTTATTGCGTGACTAAATCACTATCATTCATGTTTAAATAATGCATGCAATTTATTTGAGAAATCAAAACATTGATTAAGAACAAAAGTAGTGACTTGGGTTGAAAACCAAGTCACTAATATCCAAAATTACAACCATTGTATTAGGATTTTAATCCTTGTCTTACAAGAAATTTAAATTGTTCCATAAATAAATGCAAAATATGAAAGAAGACGATATGAAAATTAGAGCCTAGCTCTTCAAGTCTTCGATCAATTGGATGCTACCGGAGCCATCCAAGTAAGGAATTTAACGCTTCCCTTTCCTTGCCCTTATCATCATAAGGCGCCCTTTTAAAACAATTTAAAAGGGGTGATAGTCAACAACTTGTATCGCCATACAAAAGTTGACAAAATAACATGAGTTTAAACGAGAATTATAACCCACCGCAAGAACCTTTCCAGCTTGAGATCGCTTAAGAATTTGGGGCAATTTCTCTTCCAATGACCGATCCTCGTGCAATAATGGCACTTGTCTTCGGATTTCGAAGACGAGGTGGAAGCGCCTTTCGAAAAGGTCTTTTCTTTGGTCGCTTTGGGCTTGAACGTTTTCTTGCCCTTGCCTTTCGAGGCATTCCTCTTGAAGCTCGTTTTTCCCTTCTTTTCGATGTTCAAAACATCTTTGGTGGAACTTTCATGAAGTCCCATGTCCCTTTCGGCTTGGACTAGCATCTTATGCAACTCGTCTAACGAGGTCTCTTGGTTTCGCATATTGAAATTCACCCGGAATTGAGCATACGCTTTAACCTTATTGAGCGAGTGAAGAACTCGGTCAATTATAAGAGAGTCGGGAACATCAACATTTTGAGCTTTTAGAGTCTCCGCGAGCTCAACTAGTTTGAGAACATGAGGGCTTATCTTTTGCCCTTCCTTGAAGGTTATGTCAAAGAAGGCGGAAGCCGCCTCGTATTGAATCACCCTTGGAGTTTGCGAAAACATGGTCGCAAGCTTGGTGTATATTTCATACGATGTGGTCAACTTAATCATACTCCTTTGGAGATCCGGCTCCATGGAGAAGATGAGCACATTTTTAAGAGCGGAGGACTCTTTCATGTAGGCTTCATAGGCCTCACGAGTTTGGACCGATGAACAAGCGGTCGGAGCGGGAGGAGTGGCTTCGGATAGGTAACGACTCTTATCGTCACCTTGAGCGGCCAATTGTAATTGCGCATCCCAATCCTTAAAATTGGAACCATGCTTATCGAGTTTGCAACGATCCATAAAGGATCGAAGCCATGATACGTTAGTGAGAGGTGGAGCGTTGGTTGCCATAGTCGATGTTGAAAATTAAACTACAACAATAAAAGGAAAACAACATCATTTTTAAATTCATAATTTAAACTAAAAACTTTAAGTTTAGTTATGTATTTACTTAATGATCTCTTACCCAATTAAGTAAACAATCCCGAGACCCAAACCCATACTAATCCGGGCACGGTGTAGCCGATTCAACCCGTATCGGTATAATTTGGTGGATTAACTCTTTAATCGGTTCTACTCTTAGAACTCTCGGTCGACAATTTTCTTAAAATTATCTTTAGCCCGAACTTATTGCAACTACGGTTACGAATACTTTCGTTGAGATCAACCAAATTTCAAGGTGTAATCTTATTACCCCACTTACCCAACGTGACAATTTTAGTACCCCGGTGTAGCCGAGCCTACGTCCTTGTGAAGAAGGGATTCATGGGTCCGTACTTTTTGGTAAGGCTAAGTCTCAATGTTTATATGTAAGAGATCTAGTCAAATTATTATCTATCTCCGTATAAGTGAACTAAGTCGGTGAATTATCGATAAAATAAAAGACTAGGTCGACTAGGTCGAAACATGCATGATACGATGTATGACGATTTGGCTATGCATGCAAACATATAAAAAGCAAAATAAAAGCATAAATAAACCCTAGTATGGCCTTTCCTAGAAAAGAAATAACAAAGTACAAATTCGGAAACCAACTCCTTTGGTCCCTTGAACTTCACGCGGCACGCACTTCGAGGTAAACACCGTCTTGATCGGAACTCCTTTCCGAATGGCACCGTCTTCAAGGAACTCCGGATTTTACAAAATTACAACTTTTCTAGTCTACTTTATACATTATAAAATAGAAATAAATTACAATTGGGTGATACGAGATCACAAAATTACAACCGAATCGGTAACCCCTTACATTACGGGAAATACCGATTAAAAACTAGGCCATACTAAGTAAATTACATAATTCCCAAAATTACGTAAAAATAAATCATGACATTCATAATATAAATATGCAATGCTTAAATAAATATGAATTAACATGCAAATCCTAAGCCAAATCGTCCTATTTAAAACACTTATTTAAATAGTTATCGTAAACCTCGGTTTTTATGGAATTGCGTGTTTTAACGTTTAACAACACTATGCATTAAATGAAACGGTTTTCATCCTTAAGTTAATCATCCTAACTCGCATAGGATTCAAAATTTAGTCTTACTCAAACTTTGAACATGAATTAACTTAATATATTTTAATATTGATCGGTATTACTCGGTTTTTCGGGAAAAACAATATAAAATTCAAAAGAGACATTTAAAATTTCGAAAATTCAAAATTCAAATTTTGAAAAATCCAGAATGTTCTTAAAATTTTCAGAAAGTTAAAATATTAGTATTTTAAACGGTTTTATTATTATTTCGAAAATAACACGTAAAACGAGCAATTTAAGTCGGAAAATTCAATAATTAACTTCATAAATGCAAATTAAATACTAATAATTATTTTATACCTTCCAAAACCTTTTTAAGAACACAAGATGGACAGAAAATTAAATGGCACATTGCCCCATAGCCGAAATTTTAAAGCATGCCTCCTTTTAATTTAATTTTAAATGCTACCTTTAACAAAACAAAATTAAATCAAAACAAATCAAATCTGAAACTTTAGGCACCCAAGAATATTTTCATGATGAACATATCACATATGACTAAAATGGGTTATATTTTCGGCCATATTTAACAACATTTGCAAATTTTAACGATTTACGTCATATATCGTACGATTTTAACATTTAAAATTATTTCTCAAGCATAAAATAAGATAAAATTCTCGAAAATTTTATACATGCTGGAAATAATATATATGACATCGTGTTAAATTTTTATGGCCAAATTCCAACTTAAACTATTAAAGTCGAAATTATGTCACTAATTACCCGATTTTTACATTAAAAATCTATAATATTGCAATATTTGAGATAAATTTCTGGAAAATTCAACATAAATTTTAAATATTGCATGTGACATCCTCATAAATTTTTATAGTCAAATTCATAATATAACTATTTTAACCCATTTTTATTCATCTTATTGCATTTTAACCATTAAAATTCATATCACACGATTTATAAGCCCATAATTTACGAAAAATCATATTCATATTATAGAAAATACATGTGATATCATACTGAAAAATCTCGGCCAGAAGTTAATTTTAACTATTTTTCCCAAAATTAATCATTTTTAACCATTAAAACGCATTAAAAACCGAAATAAAAATACCAATGATCAATATTCATGCAAAATATATTCCAAATATTCTAAATCATATTAGAAAACAGTAGGTATCATGCTAAAATAATTTCGTCCATATCTTATATCATACGAAAATTCAAGTTTTATTTTTGTTATCATAATAACTCCGTAAAAACAAAACGGAAAGCATGCAAACAACCATTTTGCTCTGATACCAATTGTTAGGTTTAAGTAGTTGCTCATAAACTAATTTAGTCATACTAACAAACCTTTTAATTAACAAGATAATAAACTCGTTTATTATGATCTTATGCATGCTAATAAAATGCGGAAAGAGGAGAAAACCGTGTTCTTACACTCGGTCCAAATATATTGCAAGGATGATCCTCCGAGTACCCAATATAGAATACCTCCTCCGGATGCACCAAGACAAGCCCCAAAAGAACCGAAACTTTGTATGCTAGACTTGGAATCGGTTTTCTTCCTTAAACTAATTCTAATCACTCTTATTAGAATTATATTTTAATACTACTCTTAGTATAAATTATTATCTTATAATATGTATTTTAGAGGTAGAAAATTTTCTCTCTTCTTGTGTAGTGTTTCGGCTAGGGCAACAACAACAACAAGAAGTAGTGAATGAATATAACATATCTTTATATATCAAGCATGCTTATTTAGATAATCAAATAACTATAAGCATGGTATATGGGGAAGGGGTTGCCGGTTTTGGGATGCCACAAAGGGGAACACATTCACTTCTCAAGACACTAGGGAAGCATCTAGGTTAGTGTTCTCAAGGTGGTCTTTTAATGATTGTGTTTTGTACATTAAACCCACACAACCAACCCCACTTAACCGGCCCCTTTAATCCTTAAAAAGGATTTCATTTTACAACTTTGTAAAATGTATAATTTATACAAAGTGTGACATCCTATATGTCATATAATATGTTTTAGTACATTTAAAACATATAAATATTTATCATATAAATATTATACATAAATAAATCATATTTATTAATTAATAAGTAATTCGAAATTACAAATGTAAAATGATCATTTATCGTCAATACGATTTACAACCTTTGTATTAATTTCAACCCAATTCATTCTAATTACGATATCTTAAAATATCGTTTAATGTTTAACAATTGACACGTTTCAATTTTAAACAAAAATCTTACATTAAGATTTAACCTCTAATTTCTCGATATACGAGTTTAAGGAATATGATCAAATCGTATCAATATACATTTGATCACTTTATCAATTAAGGGAATTGTCCTAAAGGTGTGACCTAAAGGGATCAACTGACCACCACCGTCATACGACAGTAATGTCAAACTCTAGCTAGCCAATCATTACCGATTAATGTTGGTCAGTTGACTAATAATTCGTATCATCCCTTGCGCATTCTTGTTATGAGATTTAATTACGTGATCGCACTTATTGTTGAGGACACATTTCCCAACAAAAACTGGTATGGGTATGGTTACCAGTATCATTCACTTGGGTCACTTGTTTCAGAGAGTTCTCATCTTGTTCAGTCTGGGCTATGTCATCAGTGTCTCCTGCTGACTGTGAAGTAGTAGGAGAGGCCACTGTACCAACTTTTGGTGATATCTGGGGCAAAAGCAGGAAACTCTTTGTCTGATAATTGAATAGTAGGTTTCACAATAGGTTTCAATACTTTCTTAGGAAGTTGTTTAGGTCTCACCCCTGGCAGTCTCCTACAATTAATCCCTTCATGTCCTAGTCCTTTGCACTTATCACAGAGTAAGGGTTTCCATTCATATTCGATTTTAACCTCCACAATTAGGCCATTCTCATCTTTAAATTTGACACAATTTGGAAACTTCTGTCCCACTGTTAATTCAACCATAGTTCTTGCATAACCAAGTCTAGTTTTGGAGGCAGTGGCCTCATCTGACTTAAGATAAGTCCCCACCATTCCTGCCACCGTGGGCAGACATTTGCCCCAAAACTTAAGAGGTAAACCATGCATCCTAATCCAAGATGGTACAATTTTGATATCCTCTTTGAGTAGGTCAATGTTTTCTTGCCAAGCTTTAACAATCAACGGTGTATTGTCAAACATATGATAGCCAGAGGATAACACTGCATCTTTTCCAGCCATATCATTGAATCTAACCATGAATATACCATTAGGAAGAAAGGATACCTTATCAATACCATGCTTCCCCCATACCCTCTGCACATAGCCATTCAAAATTTCCCACGGTGGATTGGCACCTAAAACAAAACAGTAAATAGCTTGGCTCCAGTACTCTATTTCCTCCTTAGTGTCATCAGCAGAAAACTGGAATAACTCAGGCTCCTCTGGTTCAGGCTCAGGGATAGGTTCTGGTGCTACATCAGGAGTCTGCACTGCTTTCTTTTTCCTCCTGTTTGTCACTAGTTCAAAGGCATCTTCAGGGTTTTCCTCATCTGCAAAGGACAACCCAGGAATAGGATTCACTTCATGCATTTGTTTGGTACGTAAAACATCTTCTTCCCCTGGCCCCTGCTTCTTATACTTGTCACGAGTGCTTCGTTTGTCTGCCTGTTGTCTACTACTACTACTTTGCATATGAAGTTTTGGTGATGAAGATCGAGAACGAGCCATGGAAGCAAAGATCTCAAGCCCTAATGAGAAGATCACAGTCGCCTGCTAATCGCCCTCATGCAGTCATTAGGGTTTTTTTTTTTTTGTTCTTAATCGGGGGAGGCTACAGTTTAGTCGATGCAAGAGTGGGTAAGGTAGGGTTTTCATATTTTTGTTGCATCACTTATCATTGTACCCGGTTTTTCAATTCCAAGTCCGAGCCCAACACTATTCTCACTCGGCCCATCATGCATCTCGAGGCACCCTAACATCAGTATTCCGTTCCCAACCCGTAACTTAAAATTAACGAGACATATAAATAATTACACTACTTAAGTTATGTAATTGAGTGGTAGTAGTTATTAATTAAGTATAAGAAAATAAATTATTAGTACTTACATAAGAATATATATAAAATTTAGAATTTAAATATAATGAGTTAAATAATAAATAAGTATAAATGAGAAATAAATATAAAATAAGAAATATATTTAATTATAAATATATTATCAACAATAAGAAATACGAAAGACATATCATTTTATGAAATAATCATCAAATATAAAATGATTATGAATTACGAAATAATCGTAGAAATACGATTTATAAAATAATAATAAAGTACGTAAAATACTTTATAAACATTCCGTTTGACATACGTGTATAAAACATGGATTGACTGTCGTTAATCGAGGCTAAAATACGGGGTATTACAGTGGTTCTCATCTGTGTAATCATGTGTAGGGCCTCCGAAACCTCGAGCCCCTCGTAAAGGGTGATGTTGACCTGCGTGTCGGGAATGGAGCACGAGTTGCTGCAGTCTCGAGGGGAACATACGTGATCCAGCTTCCTAGTGGATTGAGTTATCGTTGTATAACTGTTATTATGTTCCTAGTTTATCCAAAAACATTATTTCTACTTTTGCACTTGACAAACTTGGATTTTCATTTGTAATAGAGAATAATATCTGTATTTTCTCGTCACACGATATGATTTATGGCAAGGCAGTTTCCATGAATGAAATTTATGTTTTAGATCAAACTACCGAAATATTACACGTGAATAATAAGAAGTTAAAGGTTGGTGACAAAGATCAAACCTACCTATGGCACTGCCGTATAGGACAGACATATAAATGAGAAACGCGTAAAACAGCTCATACAAAATGGAGCTATCTCGGCCTTTGATTTCGAATCATATGGCACGTGTGAATCATGTCTCATAGGTAAGATGACTCGTATTTCCTTTAAAGGTGTTGGAATGCGCGCTGCCGACCTATTAGGACTCATACACACGGATGTATGTGGCCCTATGTCGATCAACGCACGAGAAGGCTATAGGTATTTCATCACTTTCACGGATGATTTGAGTAGATATCGCTATGTCTACTTAATGAAACATAAAAGTGAATCCTTTGACAAGTTCAAAGAATACCAGAATCGGGTACAAAACCAACTGGGTAGAAAGATTAAAGCACTACGATCCGATCGTGGTGGCTAGTATCTTTCTAATGAGTTTGATCAACACCTCAAAGATTATGGAATTGTTCTACAGTTGACTCCACCTGGAACACCACAATTAAATGGTGTGTTCGAACGGAGAAATCGAACTCTACTTGATATGGTTCGATCCATGATGAGTCACACCGTCGTGCCCGATTCATTATGGGGCTATGCTCTTTTGGCAGCCGCTCTAATACTTAACCAAAGTCCGTCTAAAGCTGTTGAAAAGACTCCATACGAGTCATGGAAGGGAACGGTCCCTAACTTGTCCTTTATTCGGGTTTGGGGCTGCGAAGCTTATGTCAAATGGAGACACGAGGACAAGCTCGGCCCACGATCGGTCAAGACATACTTTATAGGCTATCCAAAAGGAACTTTTGGTCATTACTTCTACTCGCCAATAGAACAACGTGTTTTTGTTGCGGCTAGTGCGACGTTCTAAGAGAAAGAATTTCTCGAGAACAAGTCGAGTAATAGAACCATCGATTTATCGGAGATTCAAGAACCAACTACCGAGCAACCATTGGAGGAAGCAGTTCCTTCAACATCGGCTGCGGTAGATATTCTTGAGGAACCTAGGAGGTCGGGAAGAGTCTCTATTCCTCCGGACAGATACATTGGTATGGTCGAGGAACATGACATACATGACATCTTACTCCTACAGGGTAATGAACCCACAACCTATAAAGGTGCCTTGACTAGTTCCGACTCAAAGCTATGGCAAGAAGCCAGACAATCCGAGATGGACTCCATGTATGAGAACAACGTGTGGGATCTTGTGGACCTACTTGCAAAGGTACGCCCCCTTCAATGGAAATGACTTTACAAGATAAAGCATGTCGTGGAAGGACAACAAGATATTCACAAGGAACGACTAGTTGCTAAAGGTTTCACCCAAGTGCCAGGCTTGCACTACGATGAAATCTTTGCACCCGTAGTCATGCTACGTTCCATTCGGATTATCTTAGCGATTGCCGCATTTCATGACTATGAAATCTGGCAGATGGATGTTAAAACCGCCTTCTTAAACGGTTATTTGGAGGAAGAGTTGTATATGGTACAGCCCGAAGGTTTTATTGATCCTGAACATCCTAAGAAGGTTTGCAAGCTTAAGCGTTCCATTTATAGACTTAAGCAAGCATCATGGAGTTGGAATCATCATTTCGACCAAGTGATAAAAGAGAATGGTTTCATTCGATCAGTCGAGGAACCATGTCTATATATCAAGTCGAGTGGTAGCACGATTGTCTTCCTAGTATTGTATGTCGATGACATACTCCTGATTGGGAATGACATACCTCTCTTATCTTCGGTTAAAGCATGTTTGAAAAACCATTTCCAGATGAAAGATCTGGGAGAGGCACAAAGAATTTTGGGCATCCGTATCTACAGGGATAGATCACGACGGATGTTATCTCTCAGTCAGGAGTCTTATATAGATAAGATTCTAGAAAGATTCAGCATGACGAACTCCAAGAAAGGGTTCCTTCCTATGGCTACTGGGCTTCACTTGAGCAAGTCTCAAGAAGCTAAGGCATTGGAAGAAAAAGAGCGCATGAGTCGGATTCCTTACGCTTCGGCTATAGGATCGATCATGTATGCCATGATATGCACACGTCTAGACGTTGCATATGCATTGAGTATGACAAGTCGATTCCAAGCACATCCAGGTGAACAACACTGGATGGCCGTGAAAAACATTCTTAAGTACCTACGGAGGACTAAAGATAAGGGATTGACTTATAGAGGCGACACGAGGCTCTGCGCCACTGGTTACGCAGATGCTAGCACTACTACATTTTGATTCTATAGCAACACTCCACTATTGTTGCATAATGTGATATAAGTGTTGCTATAGAGTTTATGCAACACTTAATGAAGTGATGTATAAAGTCTCGTTGCATTAGCTCGTTGCAACACTTTATGCAACACTTTTTGAACTATTGCAACACTTTTATAAAGTGTTACATATGTTACTTTTATGCAACAATTTTTTCAAAATGCAATGGCAACATTATTATTTTATAATGCAACACTTCTTGTGAAAAATTAGCAACACTTTTCGTAGACAAATGCAATACTTTTTATATTAAAAAGCCACACTTATATCGAACAAATGCGACATTTTTATTTTGAGAACGCAACACTAGTTATGTCCAAAAACAACACTTATACTAAACAAACGCAACACTAGTTCATCCAAACACAATAGATCAGAATTGCAATTCTTAACAATCGTTTATTATTGCATATCCTTCAAAAATTACAATAGAATTATTCAATTTCAAAAATGAATGTCAATTACATCTCCAAAAAGGATTAAAAATAGAACTTCGCAAATGTTTAAGTACAAAAAATATACCAAATGTTTAAAATAGAACAAATGATTTAACGATTATTATTAAATAAAAGTCTTCATGTCGTTGTAGTACTCCATTATCCCACGAGATATTGATGTAAGTTGCTTGCCATCCGAACAAAAAATCATCCGACAACATGCATAATAGTAATACCTCAAATGCAGAATAGAGGGAGTCCTGGACACACCTTTGAGATGTGCAAATGCTATTAAACAAGAGATCAATTTCAGAACCAAAATCAAAAGTATAGGCAGATTACTTCCTAGAGATGCTAGATGGATAGAATTATTACATAGGCCATGAGTTTTTTTATTTTGGCTGATGGTGGCAGCCAGTTTGTGTAATGTATGAGACATTTTTGTGTGGATGGTTCTCTTATGATTCTAATACAATTTTTACATTTTCCCAAAAAAAAAATACCTTAAATGCAACCTGTTTTGCAAAAGGAAGCACAAAATCAGCAGCATTCTTACCTTTTGAAAGCCATTCAAAACAAGGCACAAAGGAAAAGAGTAAAGAATCCCAACTATATAAAAAATCCACACAACTAATTAATCAACGAGTACTTGAACTCAACAATCGTATTTTTGACCCTAAACAATGCTTAACCACGTCAAAATACTTCTCAATAACTCCTCAGTTTCATCAGCATGACTTACGGGTGAAAAATGAAAAAAAATTAAGAATGAGCAATGAAGGAGATGTATACCTCAAGATAAGTACTCCTTGACAACTTCTGAAGGTAGCCTTTCTAAAAACTTTGTGAGTATTTGGTCTCTGATTAAGTCTCTTTGATTTTCAATATTTTTCTCTATGCTTTCTAACTCAGCTTTTCTCTTGAGATATTGTTCATCCTGTTCTTTGTTTCGTCTGCTCAATTCGTAGTCCATGTCTTTTCGCAAATCTTCACGTAGACTAGTTTTCAAAGAATCCAAAATATCGTCTGGAACCACATAAGATGTTTGTGTACCATTCACCTCCTTTAACTTTTTATTTGACACACCTCTGCCAAATAATCTACGCCGACCGTCATATTCCTTGCCCATGACACCCAAAAAGGGGTCTGTTGGGCATTCCCCATCATCAGGTACATAACTCTTCATTTCAGTCTATAAATAGACAGTCACCAGTAAAAAAAAAATCACAAAGCATCAGAATAACTATAAACATATCAGAATTGCTTTACTTACTATCTTTCTTTCTGTATCGTCATACGTGTCTTTGTACTTGTTTCCTGGTTTTCTTGCACGAGTATGCTCAAACAATTGAGAA
The DNA here is from genome assembly GCA_029255685.2 of Silene conica. Lineage (NCBI taxonomy): Eukaryota > Viridiplantae > Streptophyta > Magnoliopsida > Caryophyllales > Caryophyllaceae > Silene > Silene conica. The sequence goes on along the minus strand of CM055312.2, from coordinate 39,636,226 downwards.
AGAGTAGGGGGCTCGTGGTCTGGATTTTTATTTGTCTGTAAAATGATTAAGAATTTAATTTATGCTTCGGGAAATATCTATTTCCTATAACTGATGCTTCAGCCAGTAAAATTAAATTACCATTCCTCTCGTATACGTGCGAAACTTTTTGGGCCAGCGTTGTGCATATTCCTTTGAGCCAACCGATTATCGCGGTTACGACAGCATCGTCTCTGCACATCCATTGAAGCAACGCATACAAAAATTACGAAGTATAAAATCATAACAAGCATTCACCAAAATCCCGTACTACTACTAATCATAACAAGCATTCACTAAAATCCCAACATGCTTAGATACCATCCACATAACCAATCAAAGCCAGGACTAATAACACTTACTTCCTAACCAACTTCTGAACTACACAACAGTAGAGGAGGATATCAATGGGGCAGTCTAGTACAAACAGCCCAGCAGAGTACAATAGCCTAAGACAAACGCATACCAACATTGAGAGGGTGCAACAATAATGGTTTAGACACACATAGGAAGTTAGGAACAATGGTGTTCAGTTATAGCAGCACTGAAGGTACATCTGAAATGGGCAGATTGTCGTGTGTAGGCTGTGTGCAGTAGAGTTGTGAGCGCAGCAAGTACCTACCGTGAACAGTGGTGCAGCAACGAATAGTGGCAGTAGATAGTCTGGTCTGAGCAGACTAGAGAAATGGACAGAATGGCAGTAGTATGTAGCAGACCAGAGAAATGGACAGTGGCAGTAGATAGTCTGGTTTGAGCAGACCAGAGAAATGGACAGAATGGCAGTAGAGTTGTGTTCAGTAGCATGAGTAATAATATGTAGCAGCAACCATAAATGGGTAGGGTGTAGTGGTAATAGCAACATTATACGTAATATGCAGAAATAGAAGGAGCAGAACAAAAATGGGCAGCAACAGGAATAGTCTGGTCTGAACAGAATGTCAATTGCAGTGAAACATAATGCAATGGATGTGCAGTAACAACGGTAAGTACGAGTAGCATTGAGTAGTAGTAGAATACACAGCAGAAACAGAATATATCGATGACTGTAGTGGTAAGCAGCATGAAATGGTATAGCAAAAGTCTGGTCTAAACAAATGCTGGGTCTGATCTGAAATAACAATAAAGGGCTGGGTCTGATCTGATGGCTATGAATGAGTTCAGGAACAAAAAAATTAAAGGAGTGCAAATCAGATGCAAGGCAGACCAATAACAAGACAGAGTACAATTCACTAATAACCATGCAAGGCAGATCAGATGCAAGGCAGACCATTCAACATAAACTACGGTCGTATACTACTATAAATATATGGAGAAACAGACCTCAACAAAAAATAAGAACAGTATGTAACAAGTAGAATATGATCACCTTCTCAGACTTCTTTTTCCATTTGGCAGGTAATTTTAGGAAGTCGTCATCAGGAACTAGGTTAGATCGATGTCGCCACCTACTTTTATCATCTTTATAGGCGTAGAAATGTTTTTTCTTGAAACGACTTTTGTAGACTCTCCATGAATCTCTAATAGTCTTCATTACCCAGTCTTTACCTTCTTCCGGCACTATATATTTTGTCTGCATTAAATCAAATGATTTCGTACAAGTTTGGAAAAAAAATGGGTAGTACTGAATTCAAATAAGCTACAATTGAAACGAGTCATACCAACTGTTGAAGTGTGAGACTTTTCCGGAGTGTTCCAGAAGGTTCCGGAAAGTTCCAGAACAGTGTAGAAACATCTAGAATGATCTAGAACACTTGTGAACACTATAGAATAGTCTAGAATATTCTAGAAGGATCAAGAATGTTCTAGGTGTGTGTAGAGAAGTCTAGAACTTTCTAGAAATACCTTGTAAGTATAGAATAAGGCTAGAAATCTAGATCACTCTAAAATGCTCTATTCTAGAGAACTCTTGGAATGTAGGAGAAGGAGGAGGAGCCCTATAAATAGAGGACCTCCCCTCCCATTTCATGTATCCAAACAAATTCACAAAAAAATCAATAACAAACTAATTCCTCCAACTAAACTTCAACTAATCAAATAAAATAACTAATCTCCAAATCTTCTTCATATACTCCCCCATTCACCAACAAGTGGTATCAGAGCCCTAAACATCTCAAGGGCAACAAAATAAACTTATGGCTCCCGCATCAAATACAATATCGACCTCTCTTCCAATTTTTGGAGGAGAAAATTACGACTATTGGGGCATTAAAATGAAGGCTTTCTTAAAAGCTAATGCACTATGAGAAGTTGTGGAAAATGGTCCTCAAAAACAACAAGAAGGTGTTCAACCTACCGAAGAATCCTTAAAGAAAATAAACGAGGATGAACTGAAGGATGCCAAAGCATTGTCTTTCATGCTCAATGCCGTTACAGAGACCATTTTTCCCAAAATAATGCGGGCTTCTACCGCAAAAGAGGCATGGGATTCACTTCAAAAAGAATTCCACGGTGATGCAAGGATAAGAGCAATATGTCTCAATACCTTAAGAAAAGATTTTGAAAACCTGAAAATGAGGGAAAATGAAGACATACAAGCTTACACTTCCAGAGTAACGGAATAGTTAATCAAATGAAGATATACGGTGAAGACATTACCGACATGAGAATTGTGCAAAAAATTCTCGCAACCCTAACTAAACGGTTCGACATGATGGTCACTGTTATTGAAGAATCAAAGGATCTATCGAAACTCACCGCCGAGGAGCTAGTTGGATCCTTACTCGCCCATGATAAAAAATTCAAGACCGAAGAATCTTCTTCCGAGGATGCTTTCAAGTCATCACATAAAGAAAAGTGGTCCGGAGGTTGGAAGAAGAGAAGTGACAATGGTGGCAATAAACAAATGTCACAATGAAAGGGAAAGTTTCCTCCTTGTGGCATTTGTGGAAGAACTAATCATGCAGAAAAGAATTGTTAGTTCAAAGATAAGCCTCAATAATGTCACCATTGTAAGAAGTATGGGCATATCCAAAAATATTGTCGACAAAAACAAACGGAGTCCAAAGACCAAGCTCATTATTCAAGTAGTGTTAATAATGAGTATCTCTTCTATGCCGGCAAAGGAAAGACTTCAAGGAAAGAAAGTAGATGGCTAATTGACAGTGGTTGCACAAGTCACATGACGAATGATTCAAGCATCTTCAGCAAGTTGGATACTTCCGTCCAAACTCCAGTGCGAATGGGGAATGGTGAAGTTCTCACATCAAAGGGCAAAGGTACGATCATTGTCCCAACTAAGCGGGGTACAAAATACATTAAAGATGTGCTGCTTGTTCTGGATCTTGCTGAAAATCTACTAAGTGTGGCACAAATGATCAAGAATGGTTATTCACTAATCTTTGCGAATAATCATTGCACCATATATTACCCCGAAAATAAGGAGATTGCTAAAGCTGCCATGGAGAATAAAAGCTTCTCCTTGAAATGGAAGTATGACCTAGAGTCATTATATCGAGCTCACACCGCCGAGACCTGGCTATGGCATAGAAGGTACGGACATTTCAACTTAAGGGCACTCGCTGACTCACACAAGCAGAATGTTGTGCGGGATTTTCCAATGATTCAAGCAACTAAAGAACTATGCGAGCCTTGTTAACTTGGAAAGCAACACCGCCTGCCATTTCCAAAGGGCGAAGCATGGAGGGCAAGTAAAAAGCTAGAGCTGGTTCACACAGACGTATGCGCTCCTCAAAGAACTTTATCTCATCTTGGAAACAGGTACTTTATCCTGTTCATTGATGAATTTACTCGAATGACTTGGGTATACTTTATGAAACAAAAATCAGAAGTATTCCAAGTCTTTCAAAAATTCAAAGCACTCGCTGAAAATCAAAGTGGGTGCAAATTAAAGATGATAAGATCTGACCGCGGGAAAGAATATACTTCTTCACAATTTGATCAGTTTTGTGAAGATAAAGGAGTGGAACATCAGCTCACCGCAGGGTATACTCCACAACAGAATGGCGTATCCGAAAGAAAGAACAGAACAGTCATGGAGATGGCAAGGTGCATGTTGGTCGAAAAGAGAATGCCAAAGAGATTTTGGGCAGAAGCTGTTTACACAGCGGTTTATCAACTAAATAGACTACCAACCAAGGCAGTTAAAGAAAAAACTCCAGTAGAAGCTTGGAGTGGTAAAAAACCTACAGCTAAGCATTTAAAGGTGTTTGGCTCAATTTGCTATACTCACGTCCCAGCGCAAAAAAGGAGCAAGCTTGATGATAAGGCAGAGAAAGATATATTCCTTGGCTACGACTCAAAATCAAAGGCTTACCGGATTTTCAATCTCAATACGGAGAAGATTATGATAAGCCGAGACGTGGAGTTTGATGAACATGCAATATGGAATTGGGAAGAAAAGAAGGTGGAAAGAAATGTGATCCTAGTTCCTGATCACCAACATCAACATCCAGAAGATGATGGTGAGATGACTAATAACGATGATCCTCCTACACCTCCATCAACTCCAATGCAAGCACACTCTCCACCCTCAACCGACAATTCCGAGAATCCTACGGGACCTCGGGGTAAGAAAGATCTCTCTCAAATCTATGCGGAATGTCCCATTATTAATCTGAATGAAGAGGAATGCGAGAGATGTTATTTCGCTTTTGATGAGCCAAGAGACTATAATGAGGCTTCCAAGCACAAAGAGCGGCAAGAAGCAATGGAGGCCGAAATAAACATGATAAAGAAAAATAACACTTGGGAATTGGTAGATAAGCCCAAAGACCGAACGGTGATTGGAGTGAAATGGGTCTACAAAACAAAGTTGAATCCAGATGGTAGGATCAATAAGTATAAAGCAAGATTGGTCGTGAAAGGATACTCCCAACAAGCTGGAATAGACTACGGAGATACATTTGCTCCAGTTGCTCGCCATGACACCGTGCAAACTCTAATTGCCTTAGCCGCTCAAGAAAGGTGGAAAATTTATCAACTTGATGTCAAATCTGCCTTTCTAAATGGAGAGCTTGAGGAGATTTATGTGGAGCAACCTCCAGGCTTTGTCACACAAGGAAATGAAGAAAAGGTGTGCAAGCTGAAAAAGGCACTATATGGCCTTAAGCAAGCTCCAAGAGCGTGGTATAGCAAGATTGATTCTTACTTCCTTGAGCAAGGATTCACGAGGAGTAAAAATGAGCATACACTATATGTGAAGAAAAACCAAGGTGATCTTCTCATCGTTTCTCTCTACGTTGATGATCTCCTTGTTACAGGAAATAACGCCCAAATGATCCTTACATTTAAGGAGGAGATGAAGAAAAGATTTGAAATGACAGATTTGGGCTTAATGAATTTTTTTCTTGGCATGGAAGTCCATCAAAGTGAACATGGAATCTTCATTTCTCAAACTAAGTATGCTCGGGAAATCCTCAAGAGATTTAAAATGGAGAACTGCAAGCCAGTTTCTACTCCTCTAGTCTTGAATGAGAAGTTATCCAAAGATGATGGGTCAAAAGAAGTTGATTTGAAGCAATATCGAAGCTTGGTTGGAAGTTTACTCTACCTCATAGCAACAAGACTCAATCTTATGTTCGCCACAAGCTTATTATCAAGATTTATGAGCAAGCCAAGTGAGGTTCACATGGGTACAGCCAAAAGAGTACTTCGATATCTAAAGGGTACTCTAGAGTATGGAGTATTTTACCAGCCTTGCGACAATCCAAGACTGCTAGCCTACGCCGACAGTGATTGGGCAGGATCAGTAGACGACATGAAAAGTACTTCAGGTTATGCCTTTACTTTTAGCTCAGGAGTGTTTTCATGGAATTCAAAGAAGCAAGATATAGTTGCTCAATCCACGGCCGAAGCAGAGTATGTTGCAGCTTCAGCAGCAGTGAATCAAGTAATATGGTTAAGGAAAATACTTGAGGACTTAGGCTACAAGCAAGATGAAGCCACTGAAGTCATGGTGGATAACAAATCAGCAATTGCCATTGCAAAAAATCCAGTGTGCTTCAGTAAGATAAAGCATATGAAGGTACGGTTCTATGCACTTCGTGATGCAGAGCAAGGAAAAGAAGTGGAGCTTATACATTGCCCATCCGAGTTCCAGCTAGCTGACATCTTCACCAAGGCTCTACCGACGACAAGGTTTGAGTTTTTAAGGACAAAGCTAGGCATCACTCCAAAAGTCTCAAGGAGGACTGTTGAAGTGTGAGACTTTTCCGGAGTGTTCCAAAAGGTTCCGGAAAGTTCCAGAACAGTGTAGAAACATCTAGAATGTTCTAGAACACTTGTGAACACACTAGAATAGTCTAGAATATTCTAGAAGGATCAAGAATGTTCTAGGTGTGTGTAGAGAAGTCTAGAACTTTCTAGAAATACCTTGTAAGTATAGAATAAGGCTAGAAATCTAGATCACTCTAAAATGCTCTATTCTAGAGAACTCTTGGAATGTAGGAGAAGGAGGAGGAGCCCCATAAATAGAGGACCTCCCCTCCCATTTCATGTATCCAAACAAATTCATAAAAAAATCAATAACAAACTAATTCGTCCAACTAAACTTCAACTAATCAAATAAACTAACTAATCTCCAAATCTTCTTCATATACTCCCCCATACACCAACACCAACACATATTCCAACAATTTTTCTTTTTCCTTTTCAAGTACTTGCCGCCAAGAGTCAAAGACTAGGGGTACATAGGTATAATCTCGAGCTAATGTACCCAAAAAGCGAGCAAATTCACCTACAATGTCTTTTTCCCGAATAACGGGACCAATTGGTTGCCCATACTCGTTCAGAATGATGGCCACATTGTTCTTCGTTGATCGGTTGTGGACATGGGGTAACATGGATGGTCCTCTTGGGCCACCTTCCGAGATAGCTATGAGCAAATTATAAGAGGACAACCATATAATATACACTAATATACAATAATTATAAAATGCATATAAGAAACTAGTATTAATTTACCATCTTGTTGAAGATCTTGATTATCCAAGTTTATTTCCTCACTCTCATCTTCTAGATATTCCTCTTCATCACTATTAGCATTCTCGCTTTCAATACTACTATCTGTGTAATACTACGTAATTTTTTTTTTATTTTAATACTTTATAAGTATATGGTTATGTTGATAATATTTGAATAGTTAATATTCGATAATTAGTTGAGTATTTTTATGCGCCTAGTAGATTTTATATGTTAATTGTGTAATGTCGGGTTTGAGTTTAAGATTCACGTTTGGGGCTTCGTTTTGTGTGCAACTACGGGAATACGAACTTGTAGTAAACCGGGTCTAGTGATGGCTGTGGGCCTCGGTATGCGTGCATAAACCACAGCCGATCACCTCGACATAACCATGATAAGACACACCTCACAAACTCAACCTCTCACCGTCTTATAACACACTCTCAAAAAACCCTAACCCTAGCACACATACACACAATCTCTCTACCACTTTTCTGCCGCCACACCAAAGTCTGAGAAGGAGGGTTTTACACGGTGGTTAGGGGTTGCTAGGGTGGCTCGTTTGCTAGGGCAAGTAGGTAAGATCACCTGCCTTTCGTGTTTTTCTTGTTTTTCAGTAGCACTTCTAACATGTTATTCGTTTCGTATGCACTCTTAAAATCACTGTTTTATGCATAATTCTAACCTATGATGTATGGTAATAAGGAGTGGGTTGTTTTAGGGCCGTCGTTGACCTTACTTGACCGTCGATGGTGGGTGTCTACACGGTGTCAGAGTCGTGTTCTTATAATCCCAGTTTAGCGTTTGAACATAGTCGTTTTTACCAAGATTCCGTTGATAAATGGTTTATGTTTTCGTATGGGTGTTGGGTTTTCATAAAGGTCGTAGTTAGGATGTTAGTGTGGTGTTTGTAACGGTGGTTCGTGGCTGTCGTGTTTCTGTATAAGACGAGTTTCGTAGTGGGTATAAAACCGTGAAACAGAATGTAGTGGTGGTCTTGTCGTGTTTGAGGCGGTTGTCTGGTGTCGTGGGTGGTGGTCGGCGGCTGCTGACTCCTCCCCTGGAACCACCGTGGCTCAGAGGCGAGCCTGGTGGTGCCAGTGGGGAAGCTAGGGGCTGCCGGTGGTGCAGGGACTGTCGGTAAAGGGGGTTGGTCAGGCTGTTTCTGGCTCGTGTTTGGCTGCTGTACGTTTGTTTTTCATGAATCGTTGATTGGTTTGTTTACTTATTATTATTCAATTATGGTGATTAATTATGGTCATGATAATTGTTAATTTTGGGTCTGATATTATTTTTAATAATATCATCATTAGGATACATTTTTATTTTATTACTATTGTCATGATTAATTAGAATTGTACCAATTATTATTGTTGTTAATGTCTTAATTTTAGTACGTAGTGTAATTATTATTAATGGTATGAGTTATTATGATATAAGAATTTGTTATTGTTATTATTATTATTATTTTATTAATGAGTATTGTGATATTTGACTAATTGATCGTATGCTATTTTTAGTAAGTCTAAAAATAGTAAGTCTGAAAATAGTAAGTTATATTTGGTTAATGATAATTGTATGTTATGGGCATGCTTATATGTGGGTATATTAAAAATGTGTTATACGTAAATCTTTATGAACATGATCAAGTTAATTTATTAGTTCGTATACTTTATAACTTGTCGTGCTTTGAAGGTTTATGATTTTAATAATAAGATCCGTATCTCCATGATTTTGATACGTATGTGACAAGTAATTGTTATTTATTTATAGTCAATAATTTATATAATTCTTTATTTAATTAGAATTGTTGCAAAGAAAAAATTGATACGGTCTCGTTATGCGTAATATATTATTTAAGTAATTAATTGGAATGATTGATATATTATGTTAGTTGCGTGATTGTATTAGTTAGTAATTATGTATATTATGTTATTAGGTGTTGAGTATGTGATGGAGTGATGCTACTGATTGGATGTAGCTGCGTGATGGGATTATATTTGCTATCCAGGTAGGATACACTGACCTTATACTCTGTGTTGTGTTATGAATGGATGTGGTATTGTGTGTTATGGAAGCTGAATTTGATTTATATGAGAATAATATGTGTTGGATTGATTGTGGATTATTGGTAATGGCATGAGCATTTCATTATTTGATAGTATGATTGAATAATTATATCGTTGCATTCATGAGCATAGCATATGCATTGGTTACTGAGGAAGTTATGGTCAGATATTGTTCTGATTTAAAGCCCAGGGTGGTTCTGCAGACCAGGCCTGGTGTCTTATCAGCTATTGAGCTGGTGTTCGGCGACGGCCGATTATAGTCTGCCGGGAGGTTCGGTATGGCTGGGAGTTACGGGTTTGAGATTGTGATTGAGCTCGAGCATATCATGGCATTTGCATATCTTTTATCTGTTGCATTATAATTTTTGTGTTATCCTACTCAACCGCGAGGTTGACAGTGTATTCGTGTACACCTACGATGATCCGGAATGGGGAGTAGATTCTACAGGTCAGAGACAGATGGATTAAGAGCTTGGGCATGGAGAGAGACATGGCTTGGACCTACTTAGTTTTAGATCACATACTTAGATGTTGTCAGTTGTACTTTATTCTTTGCATAGTCGTTGTAATATCAAAAGTTCAAATTTAATCAGTTTTATATAAAGTACTTTGGTTTGTTTTACTTTGTTATTCACTACCTCGGACATTCCGAGATGGTAACAACTCTATTTATTTGAGAATGTCTTGCTAAAGGCTCTCAAATAAATGGGGGTGTTACAAAATGGTATCAGAGCGAACGATCCTCAGGCCTATAAACCAAATGAATAATAATGAACGTAGGAAGAGTCTAATCAAATGAACCCCAGGTTAGTAACTGTTAGGAGCCCCAGGATTGGGATGAGTTAGGGGCCCCCTCCAACCAAGCCACTGGCCCTTTCAGTCTAGCCTGGTCACCCTTGAGAGATGTAGAGCGTGGGTAGTATAGAATAAAGGAAAAGACCCAATATATATATATTTTGTACTAACGTTTCCGCAGGAAAGGAACGAGGTAAGTTATAATGTGAAATCTCGTTGGTAATATGTATTGTGAACCATAAGGTTGATATCGAATGTTAGTTGAGGTATATGATTCCAAGTATTGTGAACATGAAAATTTGAATATGAGTTTGAAATATAAGCTTGACTAGTATGATGATGTGCATTAGAAGAATACGACTGATATTAAAATGCTGATTGATCTGAATGATTGAATCGAAACTTTCATAGAATGTATGTATATTTATTGAACAATAATTTGGAGTGATATGATCATATGATTTTAGTGTTTAGAAATGTCTATATGATATCTGGTTATTAAATGACTATAGTAACTATGTAGTATATTGTTTGGTATTTGAATAAGAATGATTAGACCTATATGTTATAATAATCCTTGTCTAGTGATATGCGGAATGTGTTACCCCAAGCCATGAATGTTATATAGTTGTGTGTTGCATAGGTTGTACTTAAAGTTTACATGGCGATTTCTATTTACCCACAGTTAGTTTAGTTATAGAGTCAGTATTCAATAAGTGGCACCTTGGTGATTTCTAGGATGTATATTTAAGTACTTTTCTGTTGTGATTGTTACGATGGTAGGAAATAATGCATTGTTCATACATGTATAACTATTGAATTAGTTCGTTGGCACTACTTTTCAATTTCACAATCTTTACCGTTTTGTAGATGGCAATTTCGGTTTAAAATGATGAATAAATGTTAATATGGTGCAACGTGATTTCTATGCTTCAATGATATGTCAGCATGTTTTAGAAAAAGAATGATTGTGTTTAAATGTGATAATGTGAAGTGATTTTAAGGAACAAAAGTTTGATAAATTTTCAGAATGTTACCTTGTTTGTACGGGCTGCCATTTAAAATGTATTTCCTATATGAATGTGAAAATTTTATGTGTGATAACCTTCCGATTTAGCTTCTCGATGCTTTTGGTTTCATGTGTATACGAGTTATATTTTACGAGCAATAAATATTTTAGTCGGTAGTTGATCAGATTGTTACTGCCTTGTTCTGTTTTGACCCATGTTTTTGCAAGTGACACCCATTAAAACGTATTTATTGTTTATGCATAATTCCAACTCCACTATTTAGAATATTCATTCACGTTTTCAAAATGGTAAGTCACGTAAAATCTTAACGAGTTGTTATTTAATAGTGATTTTTGCAAGTTGCCCAATTTTCTGTTTAATCGCTGTGACGTTTCTGTTCAGACCAACTGAGTTGAAAAATTTGTTATAAATAATTCTCTTAAGTTGTGCATTTGATTCTTTTCCTGTGATTAGTGAATTCATTATATTTGTCAAAAACTTTAATGGTTTAGAAAAATGGCTGGACGATTATTTAATTATAATTTTTGTAAGTTGCAACATGATGTTTGATTGTTAAAATTGTAAGTTATCTAAGTTCGATATAAAAGTTTAATCAAATATGAATTATGTGATGTAACCATGTAATATTCCGATATGAAATTAGTAGCATGAACAGACGGCCCATGATAGGAATACGAACCTTATTATATGATAGTGTAACCTTACTTGTTGTTGGTGAGTTTTATATAAAGTTAGTTTCATTTACACGGACACTAACGTTATGCCACAAAGTGAATTGCATTTTTGCTATGTTTAAAATCTGCTCACAATATACTGAATTATTAATTGGGTGACATGTGAATTATGGAAGTGCTAGTCTATTAAACTTGTTTACTTTTATCGTTAAATTGTCATGATTCATGAGTCACAATTTACAAGAACAATGTTGTAATAAAGAAGAGCCAGAATGTCTCTGTATAGTCTTGTTTTCGATCTGTAGCTTGTAAAATTGTCATTTGATTCGTGTTAATAAATTTTTACAAATTACAACTTCAATGTTTCGAAAGTTTCAAAATGTTTCAAAGTGATAATCCATGATAAAGCTTGATGTTTTGATAATTATAGTGATTGTTTGCAACATGACCAATTATGCAGCTATGTGGTGATGAAATCATGCTTGAATATTATTATTCCGCATGATATAAATCTCGTATTTTGCAAGATATAATCATTGCTAGTTTTATGATATATGATGTAATGTGAGTGGATGAGAAGTGTAACTAAGTGATTTTTTTTAACTTATTGATATTAAGGAATGTGAAGCTGTCTTGCTTGTATATGATTGGTGTATATCTCGTGATATATGTCATTGCTCCGTGTTTAATTACATTAAGTAAATTTTGCCCAATGTTAGTTGCTCTAGTGTGCGTAACATGATTTTACTTCTATAAAATGACTATGAGCATGAGATGTTTTAATTTGCCAAGTATGAACCACGAGTTAGCTGATTGTCTACATTGGTCTAAATGTGTAAAACTTTGTGTCAAAGTTTCCAAGAGTATATAAGTGTTAGTTACCTTGATTTTTCTGCATATCATGAAATTGACAAGTATGTTTTGTTGCTTTAAAAGTCGGATGCTAGTTGCTCAGTATAGAGTAATTAACTTGTCAGATGATTTGTGACTGTTGTTACGATATCTTCTTGAGCCTTGGATGTGGAATTTTATAATGGTTTACGGGGACGTAACCATGTATTAAGGAGGATAGGATTGTAAAATCTTATCGATTTATGATCTGGTTAGTTGTTATGACATGGCAGCATGGCTCTATTTATTGGACATGGCAGATTGATATGTTGTGATTGGCTGACTGAGATTGACCATGCATTGAGTCTGTTGTCTTAAATTATTGTTGTTTTAATTTGCTATGTGTCGGTCAATGTTGCGATTCTTTAAGTGTTTTGTACTTCTGTCATACGATAAACTTTGGAGACAAAGTTTTCTTAACAAGGGTAGAATGTAACATTTCGCGTTTTGAAGCCTATATAAGTGCTACTTGTGATTGTTTCATGCTTGTTATATGTTTCGTTACCGTTACGGGATGGCGAACTTCGAGACGAAGTTCATTTTAAGGAGGGAAGACTGTAATACTCCGTAATTTGTTTTTTATTTTAATACTTTATAAGTATATGGTTATGACGATAATATTTGAATAGTTAATATTCGATAATTAGTCGAGTATGTTTATGCGCCTAATAGATTTTATATGTTAATTGTGTAATGTCGGGTTTGAGTTTAAGATTCACGTTTGGGGCTTCGTTTTGTGTGCAACTACGGGAATACGAACTTGTAGTAAACCGGGTCTAGTGATGGCTGTGGGCCTCGGTATGCGTGCATAAACCACAGCCCATCACCTCGACATAACCATGATAACACACACCTCACAAACTCACCCTCTCACCGTCTTATAACACACTCTCAAAAAACCCTAACCCTAGCACACATACACACAATCTCTCTGCCACTTTTCTACCGCCACACCAAAGTCTGAGAAGGAGGGTTTTACACGGTGGTTAGGGGTTGCTAGGGTGGCTCGTTTGCTAGGGCAAGTAGGTAAGATCACATGCCTTTCGTGTTTTTCTTGTTTTTCAGTAGCACTTCTAACAAGTTATTCGTTTCGTATGCACGCTGAAAATCACTGTTTTATGCATAGTTCTAACCTATGATGTATGGTAATGAGGAGTGGGTTGTTTTAGGGCCGTTGTTGACCTTGGTTGACCGTCGATGGTGGGTGTCTTACACGGTGTCAGAGTCGTGTTCTTATAATCCCAGTTTAGCGTTTGAACATAGTCGTTTTTACCCAGATTCCTTTGATAAATGGTTTATGTTTTCGTATGGGTGTTGGGTTTTCATAAAGGTCGTAGTTAGGATGTTAGTGTGGTGTTTGTCACGGTGGTTCGTGGCTGTCGTATTTCTGTATAAGACGAGTTTCGTTGTGGGTATAAAACCGTAAAACAGAATGTAGTGGTGATCTTGTCGTGTTTGAGGCGGTTGACTGGTGTCGTGGGTGGTGGCCGACGGCTGCCGACTCCTCCCCTGGAACCACCGTGGCTCAGAGGCGAGCCTGGTGGTGCCAGTGGGGAAGCCAGGGGCTGCCGGTGGTGCAGGGACTGTCGGTAACGGGGGTTGGTCAGGCTGTTGATTGGATTGTTTACTTATTATTATTAATTATGGTGATTAATTATGGTCATGATAATTGTTAATTTTGGGTCTGATATTATTATTAATAATATCATCATTATGATACATTTTTATTTTATTACTATTGTCATGATTAATTAGAATTGTACCAATTATTATTGTTGTTAATGTCTTAATTTTAGTACGTAGTGTAATTATTATTAATGGTATGAGTTACTATGATATAAGAATTTGTTATTGTTATTATTATTATTATTTTATTAATGAGTATTGTGATATTTGACTAATTGATCGTATGCTATTTTTAGTAAGTCTAAAAATAGTAAGTTATATTTGTTTAATGATAATTGTATGTTATGGGCATGCTTATATGTGGGTATATTCAAAATGTGTTATACGTAAATCTTTATGAACATGATCAAGTTAATTTATTAGTTCGTATACTTTATAACTTGTCGTGCTTTGAAGGTTTATGATTTTAATAATAAGATCCGTATCTCCATGATTTTGATACGTATGTGACAAGTAATTGTTATTTATTTATAGTCAATAATTTATATAATTCTTTATTTAATTAGAATTGTTGCTAAGAAATAATTGATACGGTCTCGTTATGGGTAATATATTATTTAAGTAATTAATTGGAATGATTGATATATTATGTTAGTTGCGTGATTGTATTAGTTAGTAATTAAGTATATTATGTTATTAGGTGTTGAGTATGTGATGGAGTGATGATACTGATTGGATGTAGCTGCGTGATGGGATTATATTTGCTATCCAGGTAGGATACACTGACCTTATACTCTGTGTTGTGTTATGAATGGATGTGGTATTGTGTGTTATGGATGCTGAATTTGATTTATATGAGAATAATATGGGTTGGATTGATTGTGGATTATTGGTAATGGCATGAGCATTTCATTATTTGATAGCATGATTGAATAATTATATCGTTTCATTCATGAGCATAGCATATGCATTGGTTACTGAGGAAGTTATGGTAAGATATTGTTCTGATTTAAAGCCCATGTTGGTTCTGCAGACCAGGCCTGGTGTCTTATCAGCTATTGAGCTGGTGTTCGGCGACGGCCGATTATAGTCTGCCGGGAGGTTCGGTATGGCTGGGAGTTACGGGTTTGAGATTGAGATTGAGATTGTGATTGAGCTCGAGCATATCATGGCATTTGCATATCTTTTATCTGTTGCATTATAATTTTTGTGTTATCCTACTCAACCGCGAGGTTGACAGTGTATTCGTGTACACCTACGATGATCCGGAATGGGGAGTAGATTCTATAGGTCAGAGACAGATGGATTAAGAGCTTGGGCATGGAGAGAGAAACATGACTAAGACCTATTTAGTTTTAGATCACATACTTAGATGTTGTCAGTTGTACTTTATTCTTTGCATAGTCGTTGTAATATCAAAAGTTCAAATTTAATCAGTTTTATATAAAGTACTTTGGTTTGTTTTACTTTTTTATTCACTACCTCAGACATTCCGAGATGGTAAAAACTCTATTTATTTGAGAATGTCTTGCTAAAGGCTCTCAAATAAATGGGGGTGTTACAATCTGTTAGATCTTCTCCAAAACATGCTGCTATAAGTTCATCTCGTTGCAGTTGAGATAAATTTCCGTAACACACTGCATGTTTGTTTTATAAGTTGAAATTAAAAACGGGATGGCCAGATGAACTACATGTTCTAATATCGAACAATTACCTCCCATCGTATCTCCTTCAGTAGGTGATGGCTGGATATCACTTTCAGGCGCCTTTGAGCCAATGTTTGAGTCTTCTGGATCAGAGGTGAAATGTGACGACTGATGAAAATCCTTACTTAAATCTTTTTCTATTTGCATCTGGTTTCTCTTCAAGATTAAGTCAGCCATAGTCGGGTTAAGGTCATTATATGCATCCTGCCTTACCCCCGTCTGATCTTTGTCATAAGGGTTGTGGAAGCTTGAACCTTTCTTCGTGTTTCTTAGCTTGACTTTGATTTCTCAGTCTAGTATAGTTGGAGTATCTCATCACTGACCCTGGTGGTATAAATTGTGAACGTTGTTGACTACCAGACTTAGAAGCCTTAGAAACCTGCATAACCATAAATAGGTAAGTATAAAATAAAAAGATATGAGCCTAAATAAGGAATGGTAGCAGGTTAGTGATGTTGTTGGGTGTTCTGAGCAGTAGGATTGTTCTGAGCAGTAGGTCAGTCCTCTAGGATGCCCTAATGTGGAATTGAAGCTACAGTTCTACAACCTAACGACTCAGATTCATACACTCAAACCATTTCAGCTAGAATTTTCTTTTCTTAGGCTCACAAGGAGCCAAAATAAGTAGATGGATGCAGGTACTTTAAACTACCAGCAGGAAGGCTTATAACTACTAGCAGGATTAGTATTCATGGACCAGGAGATCAAAACAATCAATTACTAATTGGTCAATTCAACTACAAACTTCCAACTTCCCATCCCTCTTGTAAAACATCTCATAAGTCCCAGCAGGAAGGCTGATGACATGTTTAATACATTGTATCCTTATATCTTAAAAGATAATACTCAAGACAACGCATGGCCAAGAGACATCCAAAGAACTGTAATAAGAAATCACCTACAAAATGTGTGTAGCTAATGTTTCCCCTGAACTAGAATTGATCACAAAGCCATCATCTAAAAGTTGGCTGAGATTTTCATAATAATCTCAAGTGTTTCCAACTGAGAGAGGAGAATGAATGACAGGCTGAGAGGGTAAACCTCCCCATGAGCCATTACATACCCATCAGCCATTGCATACCCATTAAACAGACTAAAATGAACTACTTTATTCTTCCTGCATTATTTTGAAAGCCTTGCAGCACTACTTCCACTGTAAGCCCACAGCCAAAACTATTATCTCTGCAGAACCTACTACTGCACTATGATCTCTGCAGAATTCCATCCCCACAGCTCTACTGACCTGCTAGCATGACCTGACCCTACTGCTCAGAACATACCCTAGCAAGCAGAACACCCTGCAACATCCCTGCGCATACAGAACTGTGCACCAGACCAGCATAAATCCCTACTGACCCGCTACCATTCCTTATTGGCTACAGCCATATACTCACTTATTCTAGCCAATTTACAGCCCCTACCAAACACTATTGCCAGGCTACCTAGATTAAATGAAATATGAACTTGTATTTATATATAAATGAAATATGAACAAAGAAAAAGTATGTAGAGCATATAACCTTTTGATAACGAACTTCGGCATCCTCTTCCTCATTGTGGTTAGGAACATAATCCAGATCTTCGTTGATGGAATGATTTGTTCTTCCTGGCATAATTCGTCTTCGTCTTTTGTTCTTGCTACCTTCCACCAGGCTTGTAACCGAACGTACGAGGCTAGGTATCCCACTCTCTTCCAGCCTGGCCTTATTCTGTGCAATTCTTTCAATGCGAGCTGTCTCATATTCATTCAAGCTTTCCGTCATACTAAAACTGCAAAATGTCAAATTTATTATAACTGACAAAATAAGCCACATCAAAGAGAGACAAAATGTCACATTAATTATTATAATAGAGACAAAATAACAAATTTATTTTAACTGAAACTGCAAAATGTCACATTATTTATCACAAAAGCCACATCAAAGAGAGACTATAAATGTATAAAAAATAGATTAACGCTACTCATAAGTCCCCATCATTTTGTTCTTTCTCAGCTTGCATCCAGTCCCATAAGGTATCATCATTGTCGTCACTGTCACCATTTAAATCACGCAAATTATTAGTGTTAGCCAATACACTGTTTGCGTCAACAATCATGGGATCCATATCTTCTCTTGACAATCTGATATTTTCTTCAGGTTCTGTGCTTCCAGAATGCATTTATAAGGTCATTATTAGGTTCTTCAGTCTCAATGCTATAATCAAAGATGTCTCTTGGAACCTTAGTCATGACATATTGCAACCCATCTACGATTGGATCTGCCACATAAAAGACTTGATGCACTTGGGATGGCATGACAAATGGATCATCCACTGAACAATATTTGTTCACATTAACACAAGTCAACCCGTAGTCATGTTTCTCCACTTGATACCACTCACAGCGAAACATAACAACAGTAAACCTAGACCAATAGTTAAGCTCTATAATTTCTAGAATTGAACCGTTATACGTAACATCCCCATCAATAGGATTTTTGTCTTTAGAGCTAGCAAATCTTGAAGTTAAAGCAGAGAGGGTTACTCCACTATTTTGTGTTTTGCATCTGACATCGCGTGATTTGGTATAAAACTCATAACCATTTGCATAATAACCCTTGAAGCTTTTAGCTATAGGACTAGGTCCTTTAGCAAGCCAAAATATTTGCTCAGCGACACCTTCTTGAGTCGCCTTTTCCTTCAACCAGCTTGGGAAATCATGACTGTGATTCCGAGCACGTTTCCATTTGCTTTTACTTCTTTGGAGGTTTACAAAAGCTTCATGTTCTCTACATGAAACAGTAAATCAATAAATGCGGAAATAATGAAAAGAAACGTACTTATAAATTAATGAATATGATATAATGTTAGTAGTCAAATTATATGTTAAAGTTACTTACTTTATGCACTGATCAACCTCTTCACTATCTGAGTTGAATAATGCGTAACGATGCGCCTGTGCAGCTACTTTAGTGTCCAGAGTAAACACATGTCCATTTCTTTGCTTCTTTCCTCCCAAAGGATGACCACAACTTGAAAAAATTGTAGCGTCAAGTTCTTCTGTTTCATTAGAAGGCATGTCACATGTGCTTCTGTTATCTCTAGTCTTGCCTCCGTCCACATACCGAGAAGAAAAATTCATGCATTCCTCAATCAAATAACCTTCTGCAATAGATCCTTCTGGACGACCTCTATTTCGCACATAGGATTTCAATTTGCATAAATATATTTCAATGAAATACATCCCTCTCCCTTGCACATGACCCCCAAGCCTAACTTCCTCTACTAGGTGAATGGGCAGATGAACCATGATGTCGAAGAAGCTTGGGAGAAATATTTTTTCTAAGTCACATAATGTGTGGATAATTTCAAATTCTAAGTAATCAAGTTCATCTTGACTTAGGACTTTAATGTACAGTCTTCGGAAAAAATTCCCTAATCTAGTCAAAGGAACAGCCACATGCTTGGGAAGGCACCTTCTCACAGCAACTTGAAGTAAGTAATGGAAAATGATGTGAGCATCATGACTTTTATATCCTGAAACTTTCCTTTGTGCTAAATTCACACATCGCGAAATATTAAAGCCGAAGCCATAAGGAAGTTTTGCTTCTTTCAAAGCACGACAAAAGATATCCTTTTCTTCTGTAGACATGGAATAACATGCCTTCGGGAAAAAGACATGTCTCTGGTCTTCTGACAATTGAGGCTGTAGATCCTCTTTGATACCCATATCTAATAAGTCAAAACGAGCATTTGGGTGATCCTTACTCTTACCAGAGATATCCAATAAAGTTCCGAGTACGTTGTCAAAAACATTTTTTTCAATATGCATCACGTCTAGGTTATGCCTACATTTATTGTGCTTCCAGTAAGGCAATTAAAAAAATATAGACTTCTTCTTCCATGGGCACTGACTTTTGTTCTTTTGTTTTTCTTTCTTCCCAAAAGAATTCACAAAGTCAGACAACTCATCTAATACATGAAATCCTGTCAGGGGTCTGGGAGGGGGTATTTCTTCAAATTTTCCATTAAAAGACTTCTTACCACGGCGCAAAGGATTATTAGCGTCTAAAAATCTACGACCACCCATATAGCACATTTTTTTTGCTATGCTTCAAATATAAGGAGTCAGTTTCATGGTTACAACTTGGACATGCAAACTTCCCTTTTGTGTTCCATCCGGATAACATTGAATTCCCCGGAAAATCACTAATTGTCCATGTCAAAGCAGCATGTAACTTAAATGTTTCATTCCTAAATTTGTCATACGTATCAAGCCCTACATTCCATAAATCTTTTAATTCCTCAATTAAAGGCTGTAAGTATACGTCAATGTTATTCCCAGGACCCTCACGACCGGGAATGAGTAGTGATAGCATAAAATATTCAGGTTTCATGAACATCCAAGGTGGCAAGTTGTAATTGACCAACACAACGGGCCATGTACTGTGACATACACTCATAGTTCGAAATGGATTAATTAAACCCATCAGATGCCAATCCTAACCTTACATTTCTAGGATCATTAGCAAAGTTAGGGTATAGAGAATCAAAGTCCTTCCACGCTGACCCGTCCGCATGGTGTCTTAGATACCCATCTTTCGGACGTTTATCAGCATGCCATGTCATAGCTTCTGCAATTTCTGAATTCATATAACCTCTTTGCAACCTAGGTGGCAGTGGAAAATGCCATAATACCTTTGTAGGTATTTGACGACTATTCTTAGTGTTTGAAGTCTTATTAGATGAATTCTCTTCGCATTTTTTCCACTTAGAGGCATGATATTTAAAACACTCTTCAGCATTTTCAAACTCTTTCCAAAATAGCATACAATCATTAGGACACGCACATATTTTTTTGTAATCAAGACCCAAATCCTTCACAATATTCTTAGCTTCTGTGTAGTTGACCGGAATTTTGGCCTCTAGAACTATGTCTCTTAACAATTGAAGGAGTTCATTGAATGCCACATTACTAATTCCATGAAGTGTCTTGTACAAAAAAAAGTCGAATAATGAAAGACAATTTTGAAAAATTCTTACAGCCCGGGAATAATTCTTGTTGACCCTCTTCAACAAACTTATAAAACTTTTTAGCTTCATCATTGGGACCATTTTGTACGTTAGTGGGACTTCACAACAACTTCTAAATCTATCCTCTAACAATGTGTCGGTATTGTCATTGAAAATTGGTTCTTCATCAAGGGTTTTTTTTTTTTTTTTTTCTTCATCAAGGGTTTCAACTATGGGTTCAGTTGATAAAGGATCCTCTCCATGAAAGGTCCAAACATGATAATTCTCAACATAACCAAATACTTTTAAATGATCATACACCTCATGTCTTTGTAACCAATAACGGTTTGCACACCTCTTACATGGACATCTTATTTGACTTCCATGAACACCCTTAGAAAATGACACATTAAGGAACTCAATGACTCCATTTTCAAACTCAGGCAAACGTCTAGCTATATACATCCAACTTCTATCATTCCTCATCCTCTGAATTCTGGATTAAATAAGCACAAATTAATATATACTTAAGCATGTCATGTTATATGTTATGTTCTTTTTGAAAGCAGAAATCAAGCTATAAGAAGCTAGTTATCTAACAGTAGGCCTGCATTTGTATCTCCCTAATAAGTCTATAACAGAGATTAATCAACAAAAGGCAAAGCTTCATACGAATCTATGATGAATACGCATTAA
This sequence comes from Silene conica, assembly GCA_029255685.2. NCBI lineage: Eukaryota > Viridiplantae > Streptophyta > Magnoliopsida > Caryophyllales > Caryophyllaceae > Silene > Silene conica. The sequence goes on along the minus strand of CM055312.2, from coordinate 39,614,810 downwards.
TTAATCAACGAAAGGCAAAGCTTCATACGAATCTACAATAAGTCTATAACAGGCATTAATTTGCCACTGCACATACGTTAATCTGCTACTGCACTTCTATTATTTGGTCACTGCATATCTGATATTTTGCTATTAATGCGTACTACTACTCTATTGTCCTACTTCTGTTTCTGCACTACTAGTCTATTACTGTACCATGAATTGCTGATTTAGTATAGCTATTTCCTACTGCTAATTTGTCACTGCTACTACTGCTCTACGTACACTTACAGCCTCTATTACAGTACCAGGCACTTGTGCATAATCAGAATGCTGGCTGTATCTTGGTAAGGTCGGTAGACCAGTCTGCGGTACTCATTATGAGTTGCTGGCAGATGTCTACGAAAGGCTACTGCACATACGTTAATCTGCTACTGCACTTCTATTATTCGGTCACTGCATATCTGATATTTTGCTATTACTGCGTATTACTACTCTACTGTCCTACTTCTGTTTCTGCACTACTACTTCTCATTATAAAACAACAATTGAAACTACTGGAAAAGGATTACTGAGTGTGGACTTGAGAAAGCATAAAGTCAGGGAAGCATATTCCTAAGAGCAGTTTATTACAAGGACGAGTATACTACTTACCTTTCGTAAAAAAAAGCTTCATACGAATCTTCGATAAATAGGCATTAAAACGAAAGGCAGAGCTTCATAAGCATAGAAGAAACAACAATCCGAATAGATGAAACAACAATTGAATTGAAATAATAACATTGTCACAATACGAATATGATTATATGCAGGGACGAATAGATAAACAACAATTGAATTGAGATAATAACAAAATGATAACAATAATTGAAATTAAGTATCATACCTATCAGAAATCCCAATCAATTATACTGAATATGAATTTCGCCGGCTGAGTAAGAATCAAAGTTGAAATAGGATGAATATCGCGTGAAAATCAAACCGCTGATGGAGTTTTTTTTGGTTTTTGTTTCTGGGAATGATGATGAACGTGGGATATAGATATTTTTTTTGCTATTACAACCTCATCGTTATGATATTTTATGTTTTGTTTTTCATGTGGAATTGTACGACAATTTTGAACACCATAAAGTGAACTGATTAACATTACATCGTTTTTGGTCCTTGATTACCCACTTAAGCTGATAACTCAGGTAATCATTTTGTGACGTTGGTGGATGGTCGGTTCAACGAGCCATAAGTCAAACAGTTGACTGACCAGTCACAGAGGTGAGTTATACGGATATCTCGTGGGACACATCGTGACAACGTTGTGGAGTCCTAAATGTTTTATAACATTAGGTGTCAGGTCGTGGATAGGACCTCCATAGTGTTCCTTAGAGTCGATTCTTTTGACTTGCAACTGTCTCTTGAGATTAAGACAAATTTTGGGTAATTTGGGTTTCTTTCCCACGGTCTTCCGTAACAGGGGCCAAGAGGATTTTCACAGGGTTATTTCATGCTGCGCTTACATTTGTAGTATTCGAGTTGAGGGAAATATCCAAACCCTTGTCAGGATTTTATCATTACTCAGGGCCACTCGAGGAGTAGTAACTGAAATGCATGGCCATACTCGAATACAAATTCGTTTTATAAGTGAAGTTACTCTCTAGTCGGGGAAACCACTCTTGATACAGATCGATTGTAGAATATGACCTTTGCGAATAAGGATTTGCAAATTGTTTTACATTGAGTGAGAGAAATTTTAAAAGGATATGAGAATCGGTTATCGCACCTACACTTGTACGGACTGTTGGAGCTGGTGTCCTCCACATGTAGTGTGATAACGTCATTGCACATACACTTGTACGGACAAGTGGGAGATTGTTGGGGCTGGTGTCCTTGATAGTTAGTACAATGACTTATTAAATCTCTTAAAGGATCACAAGGGTATACTTCAGTATTATTATCAGTTGATCCACGTTTATCAATAACGGTTGGCTTGCTAGATAAGTTTGACGTTATTGTCATATGGATGGCGGTGATCAACTGGTCGCTATAAGTCACACCTATAGGACACGTTTGAGAGATGTGAAGGTATGAATATACAGTCACATTTATGCCGAATACGACTAAGCAGTTAGTCAGAGGTATTGACTATAGGAATGAGATGTTGAGATAATTATTTAATACGGATTAAATAATTTTAGCTAATACGGATTACATGATTAATTCGTAAATTAAATATAAACGGTTATATTTAATTAAATGTTGAATTCGTGTATTAATATAAGCAGTTATATTAATTAAGTTTATTATAAAATATCGTCAATTTCTTATCAGACCATTATTAATGTATCGACTGCGCATTGTGACGAAATAATACATTAATATCTGATAACATGTATACGATTTATAATTGAAACCCGCGGATTACATTTTAGCAATTAGGGTCGAATCACGCATTAGAATAAGGTAAGAGTGGAAAGCCCACTCTCACCCTATTAGAATTTCGGCCGAGTAAGAGTTACAAAAGGAGAAGAATTCTCCTTTTGTCAACTACTGGAATTCAGATACTCAAAAATTAGGGTTTTGAGAGCAGCTTTCTCCCAAAAACCTAGATCTCACATCAAAACTCACAAAAGCTCTCCCCATATTGCAAGGCAATTGGAGAGTATTTCTAGCATACGCGGCATCATCTCAGACGGATCTTGGGTGCAAGTTATAGGAGGGAATCTTTGTTGATTCCTGTTCTTAGGCCATATTCGCAAGGACCTAAGGTTGTGCGTCTTTTCTTTTCGTTTTATGTTTTTCATCTTATGACGATATTCACATGTAAATTTTCGTTATAATCCTGTAATTTTAAGGGTGAATATACGGAAATTCCCCACAGTAATATATTTTCTAAGTGTAGAAAAATCATTTTTCATCAGGCATATTAATACTACAAATAAGATTATTTAGTATTGTAATTTCGGGTTCATCTTGGGTGCAACTTGGGAGGACTTCTATACTTGGAGTCTCGGATTCCACCCGTTTTATAAGCTCAAGAACGGACTTTGGTAGGAGATCAAAACCGTGTCATAGTGCCATTTCCGCAATGTGAGAATTCTTTTCTTTTATCTTGCATGCATAAGATCCGAGTTATATTTTATGATTTAAATAAAACCTAACATATAAGATATGTTTATAATTTCTGGAAATTCGATTTCCTTCAAGTGGTATCAGAGCAATACGGTTGTTGCATGCATAATCGGTTTATTTTTCCGAGTAAATTAGATTTACGAATAAAAATGGTAAAATCGTGTTTTTATGAGATAAATCACGAAAATAATTTTGGAAGTTAAAGTTTCTGGTCCTAAAATGTTTTTATGACATAAAATAATTTTTATGGATAATTTTGCATGTTAAAGTTTCTGGTCCTAAAATGTTTCTGGTCCTCCATACTTCTTATCTTTGCATATTTTGGCCCATGCAACAGTTGGTACCCTTTTAGATGTTCAACCCCTTCATCCCAAAGGAAACTTCTACAGATGGCTTAATTCCTAGCAAGCACACCTTTATTTATTTTTGTTAAAAGGTAAGTATATTAATAGACAAAGTGACGAATACATCAACAGTCTAGCCATCAGCAGGTAGTAAAGGCATATGAACCATTAAGAAACAATCTCAATCAACTAAAATATGCTCCATAAACTTGTAATCTCGGTCTTTTAGCTTTCCTTGGGTGATATGGCTGAAGTAGATGCGCATTTCTTGCTTAATCTGCTTGCTCACAATTTTCGGTCTGGCCAACATGCCTGCTATTCTGCACTTGTTACGCTAGTACCATACGTGGTAAATCACTGCATTGATAACCCCATTAATCATACCCCTCTTCAGTTTGGTGCCTCGAAGTCTCATTCTCCACCCATTAAGGATATGGTCCTTCATTGTATACTGCAACCACTCACTCATTGAGTCCAACAACAGGTGACTGTAATTACATTTGCAAAAAAGATGTTCATAGTCTTCAGATTCTACCGAACATATGCAACAGAGATCATCCTCAATCAACTGCAGTTTGTGGATCTTTGTTTTTGTGTTCATAGCTTCATGTTGGTCTAACCAAGCTATCATTCTGTGCTTTGGGAGCGTCCATTTCTGCCAAATCAGAGAACTCCAGGTGACATGGGGGCCTTCTTCTCTGCTCCATTGATACCCTTTGGCAATGGTATATACATTTTGCTCATACCATTCATTGTTTTCAAATCCTCTCTTAAATAACTCCTTCACTTGACAAAATTTTATGCCAACCCAAGCTTGTGTCGTATTTAGGCTGATATTCCAACCAGGGAGTGCCTTTTAAGTACACATTGTGCACCCACTCAACCCGCAATTTCCCTGGTTGATATAGCACCCACCAAGCCATTTTGCCTATTGCAGCCCTGTTCCATACTGCATTTTGAAGAATATTAAACCCCCTTCATTGTATGGTTTACATATCTTGCTCCACGCCACTAGAGGCACCTTAGTATATTCTACAGCTCCCTCCCAGACATAGGTTCTACAGAGGGCTTCAATTCGTTTGATGACCCCATAGGGCAGTACAAAAATGCTTTTCCAATACGAGTGCAATGTATTCAGAACTGATTTCACCACCACAAGACTCCCAGTATAGCTCAGCTTCCTAGACCCCAGTCTTCTGATACGAGTCACAACATTGTCAATCAAAGGTTGGCAATCCAGCAAGTTCAGCCGAGTGGATTTAATGAGGACTCCTAGATACTTGAATGGTAAGGACCCCTCATTGAACCCAGAAACCTCCAAAATATCAGCCTAGTATGAATGGAGAGTCTTGTATAATGTCTTGATGAGGACTAATCTACCGGCATATGACAACTTTCTGTTACCCAACCCCCTCAATCTCTCAAGTATTTTATCAATAAGTGGCAGGCAATCTTTGATAGTCAATTTAGCTGGTTTGATTGGCACCCCAAGGTATTGAAAAGGGAGGTGACCTTCAATACATCAAGAAACTTGAATAATATCAGCTCTTAGATTACCATGCACCCCATTAATGTAGACTTCTGATTTACCTTTACCCATCTTGAGTCCATATGCTTGGGAGAATGTAGCAAAGGTCCTTAGTAGTATCATGTTGGACTCATGATTGCCTTTGCTAAAAAGTAATAGGTCATCTGCAAACATGAGACTACTCAATTTCATTTGCTTGCAAAGGGGGTGGAACTGGAAGTTAATATAAGTACTAGTATAAGCCAACAATCTAGTAAGATATTCCATACAAATAGTGAAAAGGATTGGGGAAAAAGGGGCACCCTGTCTCAAGCCCCTTTGTCCTTTAAACCAACCAAAATTGCCACCATCTAAGTTGAGGGAATAAGAAGCAGTTGTGACACACTCTCTAATTAGGGCAGTGAACTGATCAGGAAAGTTCAGTTCTTTTAATATCAGAAAAAGGAAGTTCCATTCCACTGAGTCATAAGCTTTTTGTAGGTCAAGTTTTAACATACATCTAGGAGATGTTGCTTTCCTTACATATAATTTGATTAGGTCCTCGCAGATTAGTATATTTTCAAGGATACTTTTTCCTTGGATGAACCCTCCTTGAGTAACATAGATCAGATGAGGGAGGACAAGTGTCAGTCTTGAGCAGATTAGCTTCGATATGAACTTATAGACTGCATTGCAACAAGCAATGGGTCTAAATTACATCACTGTTTGAGGATGAGCTACTTTAAGGATCAATGTAATTTTTGTTGCATTCCATTGTTTCAGCAATTGGCCACTGCTAGAAAAATCCTGAGTTGCTACACACACATCCTCACCCACTATGTCCCAATTAGCTTTAAAGAACTGGTTGGAATAGCCATCAGGCCCAAGGCTTTTCTCATTGGGAATGCTGAACAAGGCCTGCTTTATTTCCTTATTAGTAACGGGCTTCAATAGCATATCATAATGAGTTGTCTCACATTTTGTACTCTGGAGCATTATTTTCTTGCGGACAGAGTGGGTATGCTGGCTCTACCCTAAAGATTCTGATAGTACTGAATGAAACACTGCTGAATGCTATCTTTACTACAGTTAATCTGGTCAAATTGATCCTCAATCTAAAAGATATGGTTTTGGTTTCTCCTTGCTCTTAAAGCTCCATGAGAAAAGGAGGTATTAGAATCTCCTTCTGCCACCCACTGCACTTTAGACATCTGCTGCAGAAAATGTAACTGAGCTGCTGCCAACTGATTATAGTCCGCTCTTGCTACACACTCTTACTGAATTATTTCATGGTCAGTTGGATTAATCCCCAATCCAGTTTGAATTGCAGTAAGCCTAGTCAGAGTTATATTGGTACACTTTTCAATATCTGAGTACTGTTCTTTGTTCAGTTGACTCAAACAAGATTTCAGCTCCTTTAGCTTTCTGGCTGGTATGTACATCCTGGTCCCTCTATGATTATGCTGCCAACTCTAATAAACTACCTCATGATAATTAGCAAACTGACACCACATGTTGAAAATTTAGAACGGTCTACTGCTTCTCTCCTCATTCTCTTTGGTTTGTGCCAAACATGGCGTGTGATCAAAATCACCCTCGGGCATGAAATGAACAATGCAGTTTGGGTGCATATTCAGCCATCTTTGGTTGACAAAAAACCTCAAGTTAAATCTTGTGTCGGCCCTTGTAATAATCTACCATCCGACCACGGATGACGGAGGTCCACAACACTCATTTACTGCTGAAAAGAAATATGGGGTTGAAGATACCAACATCGACAAGCGTGCTTCCTCAGGGATCGAAATATTTGTAATAAATAATATTTTCTCTGTCTTGCTCATTAGTTTAACTTTGCTTTAGAATAAATAACAAAGAAAAGGATGAGTAACATTTGTTTTTATTCCTATTGGATGACAAGTGCACAATAATTATAAGGGTGATCAAATTCCTTATCAAAATTATTCACAATGTAGAAAGTTACATATATATAAATGAAACCCTAAAATAATAAACGCATAAAAAGTGACGAGGACGAAAGGAGTAATTTTTTTTGAGAGAATTACATAATTACATTATTAAACATACCAGTTGTAGGTGCACATAACTTAGTATCCTCCTTACAATTTAAACCAAGAATGAGAATAAAAAGATGTTTACTTGAAGATGTAGCGTGGTTTACTAACATAATCAAGGCCATATAAAACCCAAAGCAAAGCCAATGAAGATAAAGCCACAGGCAGAGGCCCAAATAACCACAACAACAAACTAAGACTCACACATAAGACTCTGCCTGCCACAACTCCCATAAAAAACCCTCTTTCCAGTACACTTCCTGTATGTACACGCCCTAAATATTCGCCTGATGAATTGATCAAGAAATTGGCATCCACCAAATACCCAATCGCTAAGGAGCTACACATGAAGCTAGTTATTAGGAAAATGGAGGCTGACCCGTACTTTAGGGCAATGATTCTGCCTGACTGTGAACCCAAAAATGGGGTTACTCCCATTAAGTCGCTGGCTTTATAGGCGTTATTGGCTAGGGCAGCCAATGACATTATTACCAATATTGTTATTGTCGCCGTTAGTATGGCTTCCATTAGAGCATTCCTTAGGCTTTGTACGGCTAGCATCTCCTTTTTATCATCACCCTGTCACATTATAATTGGGGTAGTAAGAAGCAGGATATATATCATGTCATTATATGGGGAATATCCATTGGATGTACTCGTCCGTCACGCAATACAGCCGGATACACCAGCTATAAACTATCATCTCTTCACTTGTCTAAAACTCCCTCCCCAAATCTGTAAAACATAGAACTAATTTCAAAACCCGTGTATCGAACGGCTTCACGTTTATCTTTTGCTCAAACAAACCCTTCATATACTAAATTAAGAGTTGTTAATCTTTTTCTCTATTCTATAAATAAAACACTCTACATATATAGAATACGAATTGAGCTTTCATAAAGAATACATGACACTTGTGCTTGGGAGTTGAGCTAAAAAAGTTGAAGACTTAGGTAATATATAAACTATCACCATTTGTTGGAAAACAAATAATTTACCTTGTTTTAGGATCTATTCCCCCTCCCATTTCAAATCATTCTACCTTTATTTTCCTAACCAAATATTTGAATTCGCATCTTTTCAATTTACGTCTTTCATTTCCCTCTAAATTTCTCAATCCGAAAACATTCTTTGATAGTGTTTGGAAACATGAAACTGATTTCATTTTCATTATTTATTTAATAGAATGTCAAATGTTTGAATTAATTTTCAATTCAAGTTTCGAAATAAATTTTGGAAAATCCATGTAATTGGAATTGAACGTGCACTACAAGAAATACGTAAAAGGGCGACTAAATAGGCGACCGCTTAAATAGTCGCTAAATTAGCGACCGAAAATAAAAAACGGGCGACCGATTTCGGTCGCCAATTTTGGCGACCAAAAACTTATCCACATATTATCCGAAAAAAATCTGTGCGAATTCCAGGGCGACCATACCGCCATATTAACGACCGAATTTGGTCGCTAAATTAGCGACCGAAATCAGTCGCTAAATTAGCCAATTAGCGACCGATTTCAGTCGCTAAATTAGCGACCAAAGTCGGTCGCTAAGCCCCTGATATTTTTTTTTTTCGCGTCTTCAACCCGTCACTTCCCCAATTTTATACAACCTTCAACAAAAAAAACCTCAAACCCTCGTCACCCTCTAAACCACCGTGCGTCAACCGGACCACCGCAGCGCCACCGGACCACCAACCACCGCCGTTCACCTACGTAATACTCCATTTTCAGGTTTGTGACGATTGAATAACGTAATTTATGTATTGAATACCTTAATAGTTTTATTCTAATTCATAATTGTAATTTGTAATTAGATTATTAGGATGATTTTAGTTAGTAATTAGATTTGGAAGTTCTTATGTATAAGTTAATTAGTTTTTTTAGAAACTATTGTGATTAGGGTTAGAAATTGGGGAAAATTGGATGTTTGTTAAGGCTAGTAGCTTTAGTTAGTAATTAGATTTCTAGGATGATTTTAAAAACATTTTTTATGTTTATTATGTTTGTATGTGTAATTTAATTAGTATTTTCGGAAATTAGTTGGTGTTAGGGTTAGGCATTGACAAAAATTGGGAAAAAAATTGGGTGTTATTGTTAATGAGTGTTAGTATTGTTAGAAATTGGGAAAAAATTGTTCAATGTTATTATTCAAATTAGTATATTATTGTGAATATTTTTCGTGGAAGAATGATTATTGACCTAGTACCCGTTCATGAATTACTCGTTAGGAGGAATTCATGAATAGTTCACATTTTGGGTCTGTCTTTGTATATTTCACGTCACTTAGGTAGTAAATACATATTTGTGATTTTATTAATGAGGAAAGAGTTTGGTAACAATTCCTGTAATGTTCTTCGAATACATATGTGAAATACATACAAATTTATTTCACATTGTGTATTTGAAGAACTGAGGGGAATTGCGATCAAATTTTTTTTCCTCACTAATAAATCACAAATGTGTGTTTACTAGTGACTTGAAATATACATTGATGGGTTTAGGTTGGAGTAATAAAGACCCAATTGAAATCTTGAAGTATATATTGACTTGAATTCTTAGCTTGAACTTATTTGTTGAAATATTATTGAAATTGTTGTGTGTTTATTAAGTATATACTAGTGATTGGACGTAATTATTTGTTATAATATATTGTATTATTGAAATTCCTTAGTTTGGTTGCTGGTTTATTATATATTATCTAGATTAAAATGAAGAGATTTGAACGTAGCTTGATGTACGAAGAAAGAGTAGATAAGAAGAAACGTCCCAATGCTAGATTTGTCAAGGGAGTTCGTGGGTTTATTGAATTTGCTAGATGTTCAGAATCTTATGATTTCGAACAACACAAACTTAGGTGTCCTTGTACTACATGTAAAGACTTAAAATATTTACTTGAGATTGAAGTAGAAGAACATCTATTGGTCAAATGACCTTGAGCGACTGGCTTGGGATAGATTTAATGATGTTGGTAAGAGGAGGCAAAAGGACATTATGTATAAGGTGTCGAGGAGAAAGAATGCGCCATCGTTCATGAAAGGTAATAATTTATTAATAACCGTATTAAGATAAAAAAATTTAACATTTTATTAATTTATATTAATAGTTTCTATTTTATTTGATTATAGGTCAATCATATGAAGAATTCACTAAGTACAGATAAAGTCCTGAGTTTAAGCAAGCGTCGGCCCGGAACAAGATGAACGAGAGGGGTGAAGATGATCCCAACGCGGAAGTTGAGCCTAGTCATTATGGTGGGTCTCAGTCATTCCATGATCGGGCATTGATAGGTGTAAGTATTGACTCTTGTAATTTATTACTTTTATCTTCTTATACTATTTAGCTTTAAATTTTAATTAACTGACTAACACTTCATGAATTTATTATTTTTTTTATAGGCAAAGAAAAATAAGGGCAAGCTACAATCGGTTGTAGTTCTCTTCCTTGAGACACATGCCAGGAAGGGAAGGAAAGAGTTTGTCTTTGCAAATTCGAAAGATCGCGAATTATATGTAAGTGTTATTGTATATTTAATTTTTTAATGTATTTATAGTATTGTTTAAAGTATTTAAAAAATGATTTATGATCAATTAAGCTAAATATCCAAGATGATGTATTTATATGTAAGTGTTATTGTATATATTATTAATAATATTTCATTTTTTGTAGGAAAAATTTTGTGAGCGAAAGAGGAAGAACCCTGACATTTCCGGCAATCAGCTTTGGTATGAACTAGTAGATGGTTTTCAGAAAGGAGAAGTCTACGGGGCCGGTTCAGCGAAAGAGCTTTTTTATGACCCACCGGCAAGAAGAGGGTCCTCCTCCCAGCACCAAACATATGTTCCTGGTTTCGTAAGTCACCTCCAATTTCAACTAGTTAAGAAGGATAGAAGGGACGCTGAAAGAGATGAAGAAATGAGAAGGATGAAAGAAGAAATGGAGAAGATGTCTTCTTATTTTGCAAATTGCAACAGTGGTTGGCGTCCACAGGATAGGGATCCAAGAGATCCGGATTATGGAGGTGGCAGTGGGGCGGGAGCATATTTCCCAGTGTCTTAGCTAGTGTCTCTTCTTGTTTTTAGTGTTGAATGCGTCGGATAATTTTCTTTTCTTTAGACAAGCACTCGAATTTGGTACTTTGTAATCCGAATCAGTTTTATTTATTTAAGTTTCAGATGTTTGGCATCATTTGGGTTGTGCGTTGCTGTTGTTGGTTTTGCTTGCAGTTTTACAAGTAATAGCTAGGGATTTGGCTAGGACAAAAAAAAATTTACGGCCAAAAACATGTAAAATTAGCGACCGAAAATGTAAATTTGGCGACCATTTTTGGTCGCTAACCTTCTGTTTCTTTTTTTTCAATGGCGACCAGTAGGCGACTGAAGTTGGTCGCTAATTAGCGACTGAAATCAGTAGCTAAATTAACGACTGAAATCAGTCGCTAACTTAGCGACCAAAATCAGTCGCTAATTTAGCGACCAACTTCAGTCGCTAATTTAGCTACCAATGTCAGTCGCTAATTTAGCGACCAACATTGGTCGCCCATCTTTTTATTTTCAGTCGCTAAAATTAGCAACCAAGCCTAGCGACTAAGTGCGGGCGACTGCACTTGGTCGCTAAATTGAGAAGGGCGACTGAAACCGGTCGCCATTTTCAGTCGCCTTCTGAAGTATCTGCTGTAGTGGTGGGCGGCGAAACTGATATTGTTGTTCATCACATGTTTTATATTTGAAAAAAAAAGTTATAACCACAAATAATTATGATTGGAAAAAATATCATAAATAAAAATATTGTGATGAAATGTGTGTCACAAAATAAACGTAAGAAATAATAGTATTGTAATGACTAATATATGGTAGGTATTTGAGAGTTTCAGATTTTAACTAGCTCGTGTCGATAAAGAATTGAGTCAATCCCAATTTCAATTCTAATTCCAATTCTAGTAATTATGAATCCAATTCCAATTCTAGAAATTATGAATGTAACATTTAGAGAATAGTATAAGGTAACAATTTGTCTTTCATTCATAATGCAATAGAATATTTATAATACATGGTTTAGGAAACAATATCATGGGCCTATGCATGCCTAATACAGTTAGAAGTTTATAACGGAGTTTAGTCGCGTCGGTTATCTTACTTAGCCTCGTTGTCGTCAAGTAAGCTTCATATTCGTTGTTAGTATACTTTTAAGATAAGTATGATTGTGACAATGGTTAGTAATACGTTATATGTTATCCTAGGAGGAGAATTCATAGAAGAACGGTGGTAGATCGTTATTAATCTTATCCTTAAGTGAATTGCTTTGAGGTAGGGTTTACCTACTCAATTATTGTTAATTGTGGTTATGACGATATTTTGCTAATTGTATAACTGATAGTTCTTAATCCTACGATCGCTCTTAATGGTTCCTACCACGAAGGGGATGTGCACATTAATCGTGTGGGTACCCCTTTCTGCCGGTAAGTGGGGGTTGGATGTGGGACTAGAGGCTTCCACTTGTGATTTGATGAGATGTGATATAAGTTTGGTTATCGTGTATCAGTGATTTTGTATCCATTGGTACTTCTGCTAGTGAGCGTCTTATTTTGCTGTAACTGATGTTTGTTGTGTATTACTATGATAATCCATGGTTATGGTTAGTAGATTCTCAGGTACGATGTGGTTGATGATGCTATGGATGGGAGGATGGCTCATCACATATTTTGTAGTTTGGTCATAGTTATGTTGTACTAGCCTCCGCAGAAATTTTGTTTTTACTATTCTTTTGAGACAATTGTGTTCACTTTAATTACATCTTTATAATAAGTTGCTTGCCCGTTTACTTTGATATTATACCTCGGGAAACTTAGATGATAATACTTTCATAATCCGATGGTCCTTCCTAAAGGCCTTGGTTTATGAGGGTGTTACAACCATTTATCACTAGTAAAAATTTTGTACCCTCACTCACTCTAGGGATGGCAGTGGGTTGGGTTCCCGACCCAAACCCTTAGGGTCCGACCCTTAGTGTCTGGCCCTAATGGGTCGGGTATGGGTTTGAATTTTTGAGACCCGCTCGGGTATGGGTCAGTTATGGGTCCTATATAAAAATTACAGGTCGGTTTCAGATCTTGGTGTTGGGACTGTATCAGACCCTTAGACCCGTATATTTATTAAAACAAAGAAAAAACACACATACGAACGTCAATAACTTAAATAACACACACATACAGACGACCCTTATCAATTATCACTAATATACTATACGCATATCCAAATATTCATTAAGAAAAAAGAGGAAATGGTTGAAAATTTTAAGTTTGGGTACTAGGCAAATGATATAATTTAGGAAAAAATTTGTTTAGTTAAAGAAAAAATCAGATCCTTGGGTACACCCTACCTGGATCCAAACCCGTTTGGATCAGGTATGGGTCCATTATTTTCAGACCCTTTAGGGTCGATCTGGATCGGGTATGGGTCCAAGGTATGTGACTTGGATCTAGGTCAGGGTCTTGATGGACCTTACCTAGACCCGATCAATTACCAATGCTAACCCACTCCATTACGTGGAAAATATTTACCGATATATGTTTCAACCGAAGCTCGCTAGTGAAGTGCAGTAATATATTCGTCCCATTTCACCCATACTCGAAAGGCCACAACCAATTCAAGCAAGGATTTGGATGCGTTTGTGTTTGTGGCTAACAATAATGATACTCAAAAATAAAGGTTCAAAACGTTTAAGAATTATCAGTTATCATTTATCACTAACAATACTCCATCCATTCAATTTTTATCACTCCACCTTCTGAATATATGTGAGAAGTATTATCACTAACAATACTCCATCCATTCAATTTTTATCACTCCACCTTCGGGTGATAAAAATTGAATAGAGGGAGTAGCTAGTGTAATTTGACACCCATTTTAGTGCTCCTATTTTATATTATTCCCAAGAGAGCGAGCCTGAGGGGAACTGAGAAACCTAAGTTGAAATTTTTGAAAGAAACCTAAGTTTGTAAAACAAGTTAAGTGCAAACTTTGATCTGTTACCTCTGTCCTTGTTACTGCTTCCAAGTTTCGAGGACGAAACTTTTTGAAAGATGGGGTGATTGTAACATCCCGCATTTTCGTAAAGGAATATTTTATTAAAATAAATTAATTTACGAAATTTAGTAATATTTTAATAATAATCGTAATTTATATTTTTAAGATTTCCGTTAAGTTCGTCGTAAAAATCATTTAATCTTAAGATGCCTTGTTTATTTAATATCAACCCGTCTCACATTTCCGTTTCACTTGAATAAAGTAAACCCGTCTCAAGTTTTTAAAAGGACAACTTAAACCCATAAAAGGAATCTTCCATCGACATAAACCCTCCATTTCATTTCATTTCACTAATAAACACCCAAACTCCATTTTCATCTCATTTTCAAGCTTAGAATCATCATCTCAAGGCCCTCCCGAACTCGTTTCGAGGTAAAATTTACATATTCGGAATCCTCGCGAGATTTATGATCTTTCTTTCACTTTCATTTTCAATTTCGTGAAACTTAATTTCGGGACTGTTCTGCACTAATCACGAAATTATCCTTTAATCCGTGTTTTTGTACTTTTAGGTGGTGCTTGTAGCAACCCGGAGGAATAGCTTGTGATCCTTGAAGATTAAACCGGTTCATTCGCGGAGTAAAGGTGACGATAATGATAAACTCGGCCTTTTGTCTAAATTAGCACTTTATGTGATTTTGGTTGTGTTTAATGAATGTTAGTTTAATCCTAAGTTCTTTAGTGTTCTTATAATGTCTTATAAACATATTTTGGTGAAGATTTGAGGACGAATTGGATGAGGAAATGAATTTAGGAGTATACATGTTAAGACCGGTTTATTTGAGATTTTCTTATTAACTCTTGAATTGGATGTTTGTATACATGTTCTTATGTGTAATTGATGTTGTATACATGTGGGAAATGTTGTGTTGTAGCGTAAAAACATGTTTAAGACGGATTAGTAAAGTATTGAATGAATTGGAAATGGCGAGATTTAAGAAATGCGCGGTCAGAGGCTCTGAGCCGGTCGACCAGCCGGCTCAGAGTCCCTCATTGCATTGTTTGAATTTTCGAGAATTTTTGGAAAAAGGGTCCCCAGCCGGTGAACCGGCAGCCGGCCGGCCGGCTAGGAGATCCCTATTGTGTGTTGTGTGTTGTTTATGCGAGAAAGGAAGAAGGGGTGCCCAGCCGGTGGACCGGCAGCCGCCCGGCCGGCTGGGAGGCCTTTTATGTTGTTTTTTAGTATTGTCGGCTGGAGAGTAAAGGACTCTCAGCCGGTTGACCGGCCGCCTGTGGCCAACCGGCTGAGAGCCCCTGATTGTATTGTTTGCTTCATAACTTGTGATTTTCAAGTCGGATTGCATTTATTCTTTTTCCGTATGATTCGTATGCATGTTTGAAGTCCCCGAGGATCGGGTGGCACTATATTTGGTTCGGGAATAGAGTGAGGATAGAGACCCCCCAGTCGGGCAACCGAAAGGGAAACCGGCTCTCGCTTGGCTTAATTTCTGGGGTCAATTAAGTGTTGGTTTGAATGTACGTCGCTTGCTTGATTAGTTATGAATTTAGTAAGTTCGGAAATGAAGTTGTAGAACTATGATTTGGATTAGGTCATAGTTTGTGTTGCCTTTGTATTTTGAGGTGTATTGTTGTAAAACTATGATTTGGATTAGGTCATAGTTTGTGTTGCCTTGGTATTTTGAGGTGTATTATTGTGGAGCCTGTGATTTGGATTAGGTCACAATTTCCGTTTGCCTTTGTATTTTGAGGTGTATTGTTGTGGGACTGTGATTAGGATTAGGTCACAGTTTTGCTTGCCTTTTTATTTTGAGGTGTATTCTTGTGGAGCTGTGATTAGGATTAGGTCACAGTTTTGTTTGCCTTTGTAGTCTGAGGTGTACTTCTGTGTAATCTGTGATTTGGATTAGGTCACAGTTTTCGTTTGCCTCTGTATTCGAGGTGTATTTATGCATGTGGATTGTATTTGATGAGGCTATGTATTTATGTTGTGGTTGTATAATAGAGTCTTCATATGAGTTTCTCTTGTAGTGTGTATTTGTATCCTTCCATGCCTGGGATTGGGGTCATGGTTTGATATTGCTGAATGTTGTATATACTTGCCGGAGTTAGGGTACGGTGGTATATACTTGCTGTTTTATATCTGCTTGCCTGGAGTTGGTACAGTGTCAGATATGTATGTTGATATGGATGAGTATATTACTGTGTTTATAGTATTGTTCATCCAAGGCACTGGATTACTCTTTAATTAATTTCGTAAATGGTTTGGATTGAAAGACCCCCCGGCCGGGTAACCGGAAGGGAAACCGGCTCTCCTTCCAAATAGTTTCCGAAGTTGGTTGAGAGCCTTTGCATAGTGTTCGCATGATGATAGGAGTTTTGAGACGTTGATATAAATGCTTCACATGATTATTTATGTTTGAGTATAATACTTGTATTTATATGTTCGGTGTCGTATGAGAATAGGTGGCTATGAGAGCTCTAGTCACTCCCCACTGACTGTGGCGCACATGTTGTATGTGTGTAGGTACTTGATGCTGTTCTTTAGGGGGTTACGTTGAGGCTAGCGAGGGATGATCCTTCATCGATGATTTACCCATTCGTTAGCTAGACCTTAGCTTTATGATTCCCGTATTTTGGTGCCTGTAGGGATATGCTATCCCGGGCTGCTTTTGTATAGTACTTATATACTTATTTATGTTTTATCTTTCGCATGTTTAGATTTCTAAAGCACCTCGCATGTTTAGTTATGTTAAAAAGTTTTAATTCCGCTGCATTTTTGGTACTTTGTATGTTTTCTATTTCCGCTTTCGCGAGGGGTTTTACAGTTGGTATCAGAGCATTATTGCTCCCGACGCACTCATGTAATCCCCAAACCTTAACTTGACCATATAAACAAATAATGAATGAAAGATTTGGGTAGACTTAAGGACAAGTGGTAGACTGTTTGTACTTGCTAACTGTTAAGGTAACACTGTTTTCTCTTTTGAAGGATGGTGAGACCCACAGCTGTTGAGAATACGATAATGCAAGCACTTCATCAGTTGCTTGAGAACCAGAGACGTCAGACTGAGACTGCTCCTCCACCTCCTCCGCCAGGCAATGAGGCCAACCGACCTGGTAGCTTCTCTTGGATAGCATCACAGATGTCCAGGAGCCACGTGAAGACTTATGGAGGCGAAGTTGATCCTGTTGCCCTTTCCGAATGGTTCCGTGAGATGGAGAAAAGCTTCACCATGTACTCGGTTGTCAGAGAGGATGGAGTGCGGCTAGCCACTCACTTTTTGACCTTGGAGGCCAACAGATGGTGGCCATTGACAGGACCGACTTTCATTCTGGATCCTTTATTTGACTGGGAGGCTTTTAAGGATAAGCTCGAGATGAGATTTTACCCTAAGGAGCTTCGTTCGCAAAGATTGAAGGAGTTCATGGATCTCAAGAAAGGAGACATGACAGTACAGGAGTTTACGGACAAGTATAATCAGTTGGCTCACTTTGCTTCTCGGTTCGTAAGGGATGAATCCGAGAGAGTCTACTTCTACAAAGGAAAGTTAGGTGCCCGCATCGAGAGTATGATTCGCAGAGATTCTACTTCTTTCGTAGAGGTGTACGATGATGCTATTTGGGCTGAGAATTCAATTAAGGCCATAGATGCAGAAGCTAGAGCTTCTTCTGCTCTCAGTTCCCCTCAGGCTCACTCTCTTGGGAAGAGGCCCCTTGATCCTTCACCTGTTTCTCCAGAAATTCAGCATGGAAAGTCCTAGAAGATTGATCCCTCCAAGACCATGGATCCCCGACCTGCACCTGACCCTTCCTTGAAGTGTTTCAAGTGTCTCAAGGCCCTCCATCCTGGTGTTAACTGTAACGGTGATCCCTACTTGTGCTACACCTGCAAGAAGCCTGGGCATCGCTTCTACGAGTGCCCGAAGAAGAAGACTGTTGTTGGGAGGACTGCCACTACTGCTGGTGCTGTTCGAAAGCCGAAGACCAAGGGTACTGTGTACGTGATGAGCAGAGCTGCTGCAGAGACTTGCCCTCAGGTTATCACTGGTACGTCTTCATCATTGACTTTTTCCTTCTATCCTCTTCTAAGACCCCAAGGTCTTATCTATTGTTCTAAATCGTAATCTCTCCCGTGCACCAATTCTCGTCTGTGCACCGTAAATTCGCCAAGCTACCTTCCTTTCGGTCAATTGCAACTTGTAAGATTCCGCAACTTTGCTGTCTCTGAAAATTTTGAAATAAAAGTTTGTTTTCGAAAGGATTTTGGCTTAAGAAAAAGGGTAATCTTTCAATTTTGATAGGTCCCAGTGATAATTTTTCAGAAAAACCTAGTTTTAAAGAGCTACTTGACATGCAATTTGATTGGTCCCAGCGTCGATTTGTCATTTGAACTCCTTATTGGAGACGTCCGATAACCTGAACTATGCTCACCGACACCAGAACGATCTAAATTTTGGATTTTAAATTATTTAATTTCGGGACTTGTGTCAGATTTTGAATGTCGGGCTCTTGAATGTACAACGAGAACCCCAACGTCCATTGACGAAGACTTATGCCTTGGAAAAATTGTTGAAATTTTTGAAAGAAACCTAAGTTTGTAAAACAAGTTAAGTGCAAACTTTGATCTGTTAACTCTGTCCTTGTTACTGCTTCCAAGTTTCGAGGACGAAACTTTTTGAAAGATGGGGTGATTGTAACATCCCGTATTTTCGTAAAGGAAAATTTTATTAAAATAAAGTAATTTACGGAATTTAATAATATTTTTATAATAATCGTAATTTATATTTTTAAGATTTACGTTAAGTTCGTCTTAAAAATCATTTAATCTTAAGATGTCTTGTTTATTTAATATCAACCCGTATCCCATTTCCGTTTCACTTGAATAAAGTAAACCCGTCTCAAGTTTTTAAAAGGACAACTTAAACCCATAAAAGGAAGCTTCCATCGACATAAACCCTCCATTTTATTTCATTTCACTGATAAACACCCAAACTCCATTTTCGTCTCATTTTCAAGCTTAGAATCATCATCTCAAGGCCCTCCCAAACTCGTTTCGAGGTAAAAGTTACATATTCGGAATCCTCGCGAGATTTATGATTTTTCTATCACTTTCATTTTCAATTTCGTGAAAGTTCATTTTAGGACTGTTTTGCCCTAATCACAAAATTATCCTTTAATTCGTGTTTTTGTACTTTTAGGTGGTGCTTTTAGCAACCCGGAGGAAGAACTTGTGATCCTTGAAGAGTAAACCGGTGCATTTGCGGAGTAAAGGTGACGATAATGAGAAACTCGGCCTTTTGTCTAAATTAGCACTTTATGTGATTTTGGTTGTGTTTAATGAATGTTAGTTTAATCCTAAGTTCTTTAGTGTTCTTATAATGTCTTATAAACTAATTTTGGTGAAGAGTTGAGGAAGAATTGGATGAGGAAATGAATTTAGGAGTATACATGTTAAGACCGGTTTATTTGAGATTTTCTTGTTAACTCTTGAATTGGATGTTTGTATACATGTTCTTATGTGTAATTGATGTTGTATACATGTGGCAAATGTTGTGTTGTAGCGTAAAAACATGTTTAAGACGGATTAGTAAAGTATTGAATGAATTGGAAATGGCGAGATTTAAGAAATGCGCGATCAGAGGCTCTGAGCCGGTCGACCGACCGGCGGCCGACCAGCCGGCTCAGAGTCCCTCATTGCATTGTTTGAATTTTCGAGAATTTTTGGAAAAAGGGTCCCCAGCCGGTGGACCGGCAGCCGGCCGGCCGGCTGGGAGATCCCTATTGTGTGTTGTGTGTTGTTTATGCGAGAAAGGAAGAAGGGGTCCCCAGCCGGTGGACCGGCAACCGGCCGGCCGGCTAGGAGGCCTTTTATGTTGGTTTTGAGTATTGTCGGCTGGAGAGTAAAGGACTCTCAGCCGGTTGACCGGCCGCCTGTGGCCAACCGGCTGAGAGCCCCTGATTGTATCGTTTGCTTCATAACTTGTGATTTTCAAGTCAGATTGCATTGATTTTTTTCCCGTATGCTTCGTTTGCATGTTTGAAGTCCCCGAGGTTCGGGCGGCACTATATTGGGTTCGGGAATAGAGCGAGGATAGAGACCCCCCGGTCGGGCAACCGAAAGGGAAACCGGCTTCCCCTCGGTTTAATTCCTGGGGTCAATTTAGTGTTGGTTTGAATGTACGTCGCTTGCTTGATTAGTTATGAATTTAGTAAGTTCGTAAATGAAGTTGTAGAACTATGATTTGGATTAGGTCATAGTTTGTGTTGCCTTTGTATTTTGAGGTGTATTGTTGTAAGTCTATGATTTGGATTAGGTCATAGTTTGTGTTGCCTTGGTATTTTGAGGTGTATTATTGTGGAGCCTGTGATTTGGATTAGGTCACAGTTTTCGTTTGCCTTTGTATTTTGAGGTGTATTGTTGTGGGACTGTGATTAGGATTAGGTCACAGTTTTGCTTGCCTTTGTATTTTGAGGTGTATTCTTGTGGAGCTGTGATTAGGATTAGGTCACAGTTTTGTTTGCCTTTGTATTCTGAGGTGTACTTCTGTGGAATCTGTGATTTGGATTAGGTCACAGTTTCTGCCTCTTTATTCGAGGTGTATTTATGCATGTGGATTGTATTTGCTGAGGCTATGTATTTATGCCGTGGTTGTATAATGGAGTCTTCAGATGAGTTTTTCTTGTAGTGTGTATTTGTATCCTTCCATGCCTGGGATTGGGGTCATGGTTTGATATTGCTGAATGTTGTATATACTTGTCGGAGTTAGGGTACGGTGTTATATACTTGCTGTTTTATATCTGCTTCCCTGGAGTTGGTACAGTGTCAGATATGTATGTTGATATGGATGAGTATATTACTGTGTTTATAGTATTGTTCATCCAAGGCATTGGATGACTCTTTAATTAGTTTCGTAAATGGTTTGGATTGAAAGACCCCTCGGCCGGGTAACCGGAAGGGAAACCGGCTCTCCTTCCAAATAGTTTCCGAAGTTGGTTGAGAGGCTTTGCATAGTGTTCGCATGATGATAGGAGTTTTGAGACGTTGATATAAATGCTTCACATGATTATTTATGTTGGAGTATAATACTTGTATTTATATGTTCGATGTCGTTTGACAATAGGTGGCTATGAGAGCTCTAGTTACTCCCCACTGACTGTGGCGCACATGTTGTATGTGTGTAGGTACTTGATGCTGTTCTTCAGGGGTTACGTTGAGGCTAGCTAGCGATGATCCTTCATCGATGATTTATCCATTCGTTAGCTAGACCTTAGCTTTATGATTTCCGTATTTTGGTGCCTGTAGGGATATGCTATCCCGGGCTGCTTTTGTATAGTAATTATATACTTATTTATGTTTTATCTTTCGCATGTTTAGATTTCTAAAGCACCTCGCATGTTTAGTTATGTTAAAAAGTTTTAATTCCGCTGCATTTTCGGTACTTTGTATGTTTTCTATTTCCGCTTTCGCGAGGGGTTATACAGTAACACCCCGACCCACACCTAGGACCGGAAATGTTAGCCATAGTAGTTCGCCAAACTATGTACTGGCCCCACAGACCAACACGAGTCCTTTCCGGCGCATTTTGTCCTCACTCATGCGCATCCCGGGAACCTTCCTAGGAGGTCACCCATCCTAAGACTACTCTCAGCTAAGCACGCTTAACTTTGAAGTTCTTTCGCATGGATAACAAGAAAAGAAAGTGCACTTTGATGATATGAGTAGTACTTTCAATCCCTTTAAGCACTGGTCTTATAAGCCTATCAATGGACCTCTTCATGGGGTTACCCCACCTGAATATCCTATTGGGTTCAATGGAGTATTACACCTTGTATTGTGCACATGATGCAGATCAATAACCACAAAACAAGGATTTTTCAATACTATAATATGTGGAGCCAAGCACCCCACTTTAAGCAGACTGTCATGGATTCCTGATAGCCTCCTATCAGTGGCACTCTGATGTACCAAGTTACTTCAATATTGAGTAGACTTAAGCATCCTTTGAAGAAGCTTAATAGAGATTGCTTTAATGACATTGATCACCAAGCAACCGTTGCTCAAGTTCACATGTATGACATTTCTAAAATAGTTGATTGATGGACCTAATGATCATGACTTACTAGTTGAAGATCTGAAAGCCCAGGAGTCTTACAGGAGACTTGACAAAGCCATAATGAGCTTCTTAAACAGAAATATAAGGCTCAATTGCTCAAAGATGGTGATAGTAATACTGCTTAATTTCATGGACTGCTCAAATCTAGAAGGGTAAGGAACACAATTCACAATATTGCAGACATGAATAGCCATATTCAGTCTAATCCTGACATCATTCAGACAGCTATCTTGGAGTACAATCAACAATTGCTTGGGAGCAGTCATCCAACTGCAACAGTCTCCTACAGTTATGAACAATGGACGTAAATGTACCTTGGAACAATGGACCTAAATGTACCTTGGAACATGCGTGCATATTTTATACACTTTTCAGCACTGTTTTGGCAAGCATCTCTATGCTTTACTAGTCACATTTTTCTCCTTTTGCCCCGAACATGCTACTTTGTGTTTTTCTTACCATTTTGTAGGAACAAACCCGAAAGTGGTGAAAACCGAGCCAAAGATGTCCCAAGTACTCTCTTTTTAGAAGATGGAACCTGGAACGGAGCTCATAAACCTTGGGAAGCGTGAATCGTCCAAACGAAAGTCTGAACATGAAGGAAAACTTGAGGCGAATGAAGCAGTTTTGAAATCGAGCAAATGAGCCGCAGAAAAAGACTCGATCGAGTGGATAGAATCCTCGATCGAGTTGATTGCCTGAGAAGAATGCTCGATCGAGTGGTCCAAACACTCGATCAAGTGGAGCCGTAATTGAAGTATTCGATCGAGAAGACCAATTCTTCCATCGAGGGATTTTTGGAGGGATTTTACTCGATCGAGTAATCTAGTAACTCGATCGAGCAAAACTCAATATGATGGGCCTCGATTTCCGTGTAGGTTGCAAGGTCATATTTGTCTTAACTTGATCTCTCTTATAACAGAGATTAGGTTAAGACTAATCTCATACATTATGATCTAACACTTTACCTATTATCACTAATCAACTTTTACTCTCATTCACTACTACTTTTGCAATCACAGTTCTTAGTCTCTTTTCTCTTCACTTCTTGGCTCAGAACTCGAAATTAATAGTAATTTCTCTTTTCTCTTTAATTTACCTTTTTCTTTATTTCTTTTCTTGTTCTCTTAATTAGTTTATTCATTTTTTGAATTATGTCTTGTATTTCTCTTATCTCAACTGTTAGTATAGCCCCCAAAGCCGTATGTAGCTAATCTTTTAATATGTTTGGATGAGGGAAGCCATAGTAGTAATGAAATAGGATTCACATGTTTAGTTAGTTTCGCGATAAGGGTTGTTTATAAGAAATTTAATCTTAAACCTATTTGATTGAGTGTACGCATGAGACCGGTTTATTTAGCTAATTGCCGACCTGGATCGAGAGATTGGAAGGGAAGACTTGTTTAGGGCAATAGATGTAACCTAATAGAGCGAAACTTATTTAGGGGAGTCTACGGTGATTTGAGACCGAGAGGAGATAATCATTATCCTCCTTATCAAAAGACTAACTGACCTAATAATTGTGATAGCATGCATAACGTGGTGACCCAATTCCTTACATATCCCCTCTCATATATTTAGACTTACGTTTTACACCTTTTCTTTTATTCCCTCTCTTTTAATCATCTCACTAGTTTAGTTAAAAACAATAAAAACCCTAATTCTGTGACGAATAGACTTACTCACATTTAAATTATGCCTCCATGTGGGATTCGACCCTACTTCTGTTAGCTCACATTTAGTAGACCTATGATATTTATCATTGGTGCGCCACGACACGCTTCACTTTTCGAGAACAAGTTATAAGCAAGCATGTTAATTTTCAATAAAATTGTTTGGCACAATAGGAACTGGTGAAGTAATAAGTACATTTCTCTACAAGTGGTCAGGGGTTCGAAAAACCTATCTTCCATTTCAAGATTTAATTTTGAGTTTTGAGTTTTGAGTTTTTTTACAATTTGCTTCATTTGTTAGATTGTCATTTAAACCTTTTTTTGACAACAATAGTTCTTTTGTAATCTAATATTTATATGTTTTTATCCCCATTTTAATTTATCATAAAAGCGTTTTTAAGAGATTTATTATTATTTTTATGTTTATAATTTTATTCATTAGTTAAGCTAGTATAAAAAATGCTCTATAAATATCGTGTAAATTTGGTATTAAAAAAATAATACATAACTCAATAATTCAATAAGTATCTTTTATACTCTCTTAAAAATCTCATTAAATATAAAAAACGTTGACATATTGGTGTGCCATAATGAATGAGTACATATCAATAAAATAAAAATTGGCCCAGGTATGAATTTCATCCTAGCTTCGTCCCTACTTATAACTATATTATATTTTTAATATACTTACCTTTATAAAAAAATATTGAAGTCCGACCACTTGTAACTTAGATTAAAAGGGGGTGACAATCATGATGACATTGTATTTAAATAAAACGGGAAGTGGTAAATGACCCCCTTATGTTTGCTACAATGTGTGATTAACCTCCTTAACTCTGTTTTGGAGTAAATTACCCCTTAACTTTACTATAATGTGAAATTAAGCACCTTATATTTTTCCGGTCAAAATCTCACCGGATTTTTCAATTTCTCACCAATATCTCGTATCAATGTACATAATATGTATTAATTTCACTCAACATTTTACTTTAATATTTTATTCATGTAGATATGTACTTATACCGTCTTATTTTATTACATGTCAACAAGTCCTATTTACAACTATCTTACTTTCAAAACAAAATCTAATCTCATTGTTTTATATTTAACCGGTTTTTAAAACTTAATTAGTAATTATATACAAAAACTGAAATACATATGCAGTAGATTCAAAGAAATTAAAGACGGGGAATGTTACAAACACATGTTTGCAACAAAAGGGAGAACTAGAGAGATGAAGTGCCACAAAGAGACGGAAAATTGTTGGGAAATGTGTCCTCAACAATAGTGCGATCACATAATTAAATCTCATGACGAGAATGCGAAAGGGATGATACGAAATTATATTGCCAACTGACCAACATTAATCGGTAATGATTGGCTAGTTTGAGTTTGACATTACTGTCGTATAACGGTGATGGTCAGTTGATCCCTTTAGGTCACACCTATAGGACAATTCCCTTAATCGATAAACTGATCAAATGTATTTTGATACGAGTTAATCATATTCCTTAAAACTTTTATATCGAGAAATCAGAGGTTAAATCTTATTGTAAGATTTATGTTTTAAATTGAACATGTCAATTATCAAACATTAAACGATATTTTTGAAATGTCGTAATTAGAATGAATTGGGTTGTATATTATTACAATTGTTATGAATCGTATTGACGATTATTGAAATAACCATTTTGTACATAAGTAATTATGAATTACTAGTGAAATTGTTAAATATGATTTATTTAATTTTAAATGATATTTATTTGATAAATATGCATTTTTAAATTAGAACAATTAATTTTATGTTGTGACATATTGTATGTCACACATAAGTATACAAATTGTACAAAATGACATTTGATAAAATGGAGGTCCATTTTATGTAATGGTGGTACCTGTTTTTGGTAGTGGTAATTAAGTGTGTTTTGTGTTTTAAGAACACAAAAATGACAAAAACAAAACATGTTCCTTGAGAACATTACCTTGAGCCAACCAATGTGTTTTTGGTAAGACAAAAAACACTATTTGGTGCTCCCCATAATGGTTCACGACAACCACACCAAAACTACACCAAAAATACAATCAAATTGTGTGTTCAATACTAGAAGTAGTTCATTCTAATCCTTAGAATTTTTCTAGTGAGATAAAGCTTAAAAATAACCTCTCAAGTTATATTCTCTAATATTTACTACTTATATAATATAGATTATATTAGTATACTATAATAGTTATAGTAATTGTTTTAATTAGATTAAAAACACATTTTAAGGAAAACCGTTTCTAAACCCTAGCTAGTAATAGTTTCGGTATTGAGGGATTGTCTTGGGTGCATCTTAGGAGGTATCCTATTTTGGATACTAAGGGTTGGAGGATCATCCTAGTACCGGTTTCATCGAATTGTAAGTATTCAACTCCTTTGTTCCGCATGAATTATTAGCATGCATAAGATCTTGAAAACTAATTAAAATGTTAGTTAGTATTTTTATTTAGTATGACTAAAATATTAGGCTATGAGATATTTAAACCTAACAATTGGTATCAGAGCAACAAGGTTGTTTGCATGCTTTTCGTTTAATTTTTACGAAGTTATTAGGATAACAAAAATAAAATTGATATTTCTTTTCGTATATGATATGGCCGAAATAATTTATGCATGAATACCTACTGATTCTAAATGTAATTTAGGATATTTGGAATATAATTTGCATATAAATTGTTCATTGGTATTTTTATTTTCGGTTTTATTAATTTTTAATGGTTAAAAATGTTTTTTTTTGGGAAAAATAGTTAAAATAAGCTTCTGGCCGATATTTTTCAGTATGTTTTGACATGTATTTCCTATGATATGAATATGAATTTTCGTAAATTATGAAGTTAAAATACAAGGTTTATGAATTTTAAATGTTAAAATGCCATAAAATGAATAAAATGGGTTTGTATAGTTATATTTCGAATTTGACTATAAATATTTATGAGTATGTCACATGCAATATTTAAAATGTATGCTAAATTTTCCAGAAATTTATCTCATATATTCCATTATTATTGATTTTTAATGTAAAAATCGGGTAATTAGTGACATTATTTCGACTTTAATAGTTTAATTTGGAATTTGGCCATAAAAATTTAACACGAAGTCATATATATTATTTCCAGCTTGTATAAAAATTTCGAGATTTTGTTTTATTTTTATGCTTGCGAAATAATTTTAATTGTTAAAATTGTACGATATATGACGTAAATCGTTAAAATTAGCAATAGTTGTTAAAATGGCTGAAACATTTAACCCATAATAGTCATATTTTATATGTTCATCACCATATTTTTTCTTGGGAGCCAAAAGTTTCTGTTTTATTTAATTTTTATTTGTTTAAAAGTTACATTTAAAATTGAATAATAAGTCATTTTAATTAAAATTTCGGCTATTGGGCAGTGTGCTATTTATTTTTATGACCATTTCAGGTTCTTAAAGTATTTTGGAAAGTGTAAAAATATTATTAGTATTTTATTTGCATTTATGGAGCTAATTATTTAATTTTCCGACTTAAAATGCTCGTTTTACGTATTATTTTCGAAATAAATATTAAAACCGTATAAATACCAATATTATAAATTCTGGAATTTTAAGAACATTCTAGAATTCTCAAAATTTGAATTTTGAATTTTTTCCGAAATTTTATGACTCTTTTTGAATTTTATATCATTTTTCCCGTAAAACCGAGTAATACCGAACAATATTATAATAATAAGTTAAGTCATGTTCAAAGTTTGAGTAAGACTAAATTTTGAAACCTAAATGAGTTGAGATGATTAACTTAAAAGTGAATTCCGATTCACATAATGCAAGTGTTTTTAATCGTTAAAGCACACAATTCCATAAAAATCGAGGTATACGATAACTATTCATATAAGATATTTAATAGGACGATTTGGCTTAGGTTTGCATGTTAGTTCATATTCATAAGCATTTCATATTTTATTATGATTGTCATGATTTTATTTAGGTAATTTTGGATTATGTAATTTACTTAGTATGGCCTTGGTTTTTAAATCGATATTTCCCGTAATGTAAGGGGTTATCGATTCGGATGTAATTAATGTGATCTCGTATCACTTTATTTATTGTTTTCTATTTTATAATGTATAAAGTAGACTACAAAAGTTGTAATTTTTGTAAATTCCGGAGATCCTTGATGTAACACCCCGTATTTTATAATAATATTTTATTATAAAAATATTTTATTTAATTAATTATTTCGAAGTTTATTAATGGGTTTTGGAAATATATATTTATAGCTTCCGTTCTCTATTTAATTATTTCCTCGTTTTGATCTACTTTTGGATGGGTTAAAACGTCCGTGCAATATTTAATTATTTTAATTTAATATTTACTTTTCTATTTCATGTTCTCCTTGCAATTTAGTATGGCTCAATCAGATTTGTAATCAGATAATCCATTGTATGAACTAATGGACCAAAGGCCCATTAGTTAATCTTCTTATAAATAGAATTTAACCTAGCAAGCTACTAGGTCAATTCATATGTTTGTGCGTGAGTTTTGGCCGCACGGCCTCTCTCCTCTTATCTCTCTTTCGTTCTCTTTTTTTCCCTTTGACTTCATTGTTGAATATCTTTCATTCTTCAAAATTCATACATAAATTATATTTTCACAATCCTTGCTCTTACTTCTACAATATATTATATTCAAAATATTTTATTGGGAATTATTTGTGTGGACCTTTAGACCTACGTTTTGGGTCTCTTGTTTTGTGAGTAAAGAAGGAGATCTTTTTCCCCTTTGGCGTTTTCGAAAGAGTGATTGCTTGGTACAATTTCAATCATAAGGATTTGGATTTACACTTTCTTTAAAGTTGATTTTGGGGTTATTGACACGTATTGGAGACAAGACTTTGTTGGTCGTATTCTTTATGAAGGTTTTCAATAATTGCCAAAGAGGTAACTAGGTGTTTCTCTTTTAATTGTGTTTATGCCAATTGATGTAATTAATATGATTTAATGATTGTTTGTAGATTGGTACATGTTTGATTATTTATTGTCATGAATTAATTGTGCTCCATATATTTATGTATGCTTTATTATCGTAATTGTGGACTATAATATGTTAATAAGTCGTTATGGGTGTCGTGTGTAACTAGGGTTCGCGAGAAACCCTAGATGGCGACAAGGCTAATGGCCAAGAGCGTTGCTCAAGGTTATAGTTGAAGTATGTGTAACCTTGAAAATATGATTTGAGGTTATAGCTGAACTAGTACAACCTTGAGTACGACTCAAAGTTATAGCTGAAGTTAATATAACTTTGAACTACGAGTTAAGTTATAGCTGAGACAAATATAAACCTGAGGTATGACTCAAGGTTATGGTTAGTGCTAGTATAACTTTAGGTCCGTGTCAAGGTTTGGCTAAGGTTACCATAACCACAAGCCATATGTGAAAGTTATAGTCGAGGTTGGTATAACCTCGCATCCATTACTTATGTTATAGTTAAAGTTACTATAACCTTGGTTGTTTATACTTGTTTCCCATGTTGAGTTGTGTTCAGTGATTGGATAATATTGTGTTTGCATATGTCGTTGGATACTTCTGTGCTTTTGACATTAGGACAGTCTGTTATGATGTTATACTGAGTTGAGTCGTGATGTTATTCACGCATGTTAGTACAGTCAGTTATACTATGCATTGTTGTCTGCTGGATTGAATAGATGACGGTAGTATCGTTTGTATACTATCGGAATGAACAGAGCAACCCTTCGGGGTCTGGTGTATGGTCTATGTTCGGAGGGGTAGCAGAGGCAGTGCGTTATACGCTCTGTTCCCCGAGTGTCGTTCGGTGTACAGTTAATGCACCGAGAGTCTGGCCAGGTCTTAGGCATATAGGCAGTGGTGATACGCTATACATAGTACCGTGGAGTATCAGTTAAATACTTCACACCCGACAGAGTCATCAGTTAAATGCTCTGTCAGCTAGAGTCATCAGTTAAATGCTCTAGCGGCGTTCGCTCTATTCGCTATGCTTTGATGATAGCTTTGTGCCTTCTGTTTCTGTGGATCGTGTATCACCATATTTGCTATGCTTTAATGCTAGCTTTGTGCTTTCGATTATTGTGGATCGTGTGTCACTTCCAGTTTAGTAAATGTTCATGGTCTAGTGGTCACAAGTGGTTAGGTTCGTATGGTTTCATTCTCATGGTGTCAAGAATATCACGGTATGGTAAGTTTGCATGCATGTCATGACGTGTTATATCCTCACATGATCGTTGTAGCATGTCTTCAAATGATGGTAAGTTTGATTGGACTTTCATGAGTGTAGATGATCTCGCATGTCTACTGGTTTTACATTACATTTGTTATTGATTGTTGGTTATATTCAATTGTTGTAAACATAACTGGGAGAGCATCTAGTTACTCCCGACTGATTGTCGACCCCCCTTTCTCAGGTTGTTCAGGTTGTTGCTGTTTGGTTGATGCTTGCTTGGGGAATGTGCGAAGCGAGCTTAATAAATTGTTTAGGACCTTTGCTTTAAGTTTTAAGAACCTTTGAATAATGTATTAGTTTGGTTTTCGATTTGAGTATCGATCCGGATTTGGGTAAGGTGTTTCCGCCACCTTAACCCAGTTATCATTGAGTTACACTCTGATATTCATTTATTTTATGTTTTTCCTTTGTTTTATAATCCGGGTTGTTACACTTGAAGACGATGCCATTCGAAAAGGAGTTCCGACCAAGACGGTGTTTACCTAGGGAAGCGTGCCTCGTGAAGTTCAAGGGACCAAAGGAGTTGGTTTCCGAATTTGTACTTTTATTATTTTCTTTTCTAGGAAAAGCCATAATAGGGTTTAATATTTTATGCTTTTATTTTGCTTTATATGTTTGCATGCATAGCCAAATCGTCATATCACGTCATGCATTTTATTCGATTATAATTCACCGACTTAGTTCACTTAAAACGGAGATAGATTATAATTTTGACTAGATATCTTACAAATAAATGAATATTGAGACTTAGCCTTACCAAAAAGTATAGACCCATGAATCCCTTCTTCACAAGAATGTAGGCTCGGCTACACAGGGGTGCTAAAATTGTCACGTTGGGTAAGTGGGGTAATAAGATTACACCTTGAAATTTGGTCGATCACAACGAAGGTATTCGTAACCGTAGTTGCAATAAGTTCGGGCTAAAGACGATTTTTAGAAAATTGTCGACCGAGAGTTCTAAGGTAGAACCGATTAAAAGATTAATCCACCAAATTATACCAATAAGAGTTGAATCGGCTATACCGTGCCCGGATTAGTATGGGTTTGGGTCTCGGGATTGTTTAATTAATTGGGTAAGAGATCATTAAGTAAATAACTAAACTTGTTTATATTTAAATTACGAGTTTTAAAATGATGTTGTTTTAATTCCTTCATTTTATTGAAGTTTAATTTTCAACATCATCAATGGCCACCAACGCTCCAGCTCTCACTAATGTATCATGGCTTCGATCCTTTATGGATCGTTGCAAACTCGATAAGCATGGTTCCAATTTTAAGGATTGGGATGCGCAATGACTTTTGGCCGCTCAAGGTGACGATAAGACTCGTTACCTTTCCGAAGCCGCTCCGACCGCTCCGACCGCTCGTTCCGCGGTCCAAACTCATGAGGCCTATGAAGCCTACATGAAAGAGTCCTCCGCTCTTAAAAATGTGCTTATCTTCTCCATGGAGCCGGATCTCCAAAGGAGTATGATCAAGTTAAGCACATCATATGAGATATACACCAAACTTGCGACGATGTTTTCACAAACTCCAAGGGTGATTCAATATGAGGCGGCTTCCGCCTTCTTCGACATTAGTTTGAAGGAAGGACAAAAGATAAGCCCTCATGTACTCAAATTAGTTGAGTTAGCGGAGACTCTAAAAGTGCAAGGAGTTGATGTTCCCGACTCACTCATCATTGACCGAGTCCTTCACTCTCTCAATAAGGTGAAATCGTATGCTCAATTCCGGGTGAATTTCAACATGCGAAATCAAGAAACCACATTGGATGAATTGCATAAGATGCTTGTCCAAGCCGAGAGAAACATGGGACTTCATGAAAGTTCCACTAAGGATGTCTTGAACATCGAAAAGAAAAGGAAATGCAACTTCAAGAGGAATGCATTCAAAGGCAAGGGCAAGAAAACGTTCAAGCCCAAACCGGCCAAAGAAAAGACCTTTTCGAAAGGCGCTTCCACCTCATCTTCTAAATCTGAAGACAAGTGTCATTATTGCACGAGGTTAAGACATTGGAAGCGTAATTGCCCCAAATACTTGAGCGACCTCAAAAATGGAAAGCCAACCGCCGTAGGTAATAATTCTTGTTTAAATTCATGTTATTTTATCAACTTATGTATAGTGATACAAATTGTTGATCTTTACCCTTTTTAATTGTTTTAAAGGGCCACCTCCTAATGACAAGGGCAAGGAGAAGGAAGCATGAAGTTCCTTACATGGATGACTATGGTAGCATCCATTTGATTGAAGACTTAAGAGCTTGACTCTAATTTT
The DNA here is from genome assembly GCA_029255685.2 of Silene conica. Classification (NCBI taxonomy): domain Eukaryota; kingdom Viridiplantae; phylum Streptophyta; class Magnoliopsida; order Caryophyllales; family Caryophyllaceae; genus Silene; species Silene conica. The sequence continues at coordinate 39,582,406 of CM055312.2, read as the reverse complement.
CATTATTGTCTTCTTTCATATTTTGCATTTTATTTCCTAGAACAATTTATTTTCTTGTAAGACAAGGATTTGAATCCTAAACAATGGTTGTATTTTGGATATTGGTGACTTGGTTTTCAACCCAAGTCACTACTTTTGTTCTTAATCAAATTATTGATTCCTAAAATAAATTGTATAACTTATCGAACATGAATCAAAGTGATCTCAATAGATCACTAGATAAATACCATGAAACGTTCATTGTAAAATAACATTGATACGATCAATATAAAGAATCAAAGCGTTGATCAGTTAAAAACGAGAAAATACACTTCTAAGAGAAAAATATTCAATCAAAATGAATATTAGTTCATTATAAGATGATCATTTTAATTGAAAATGAGAATGTATTCATCACACCTATAAAACTTTTCAAACATTCATATGCATTGGTTATATCGAAAATTGCTATCCTAATACAAATAAAAGTTATTTTTAAAAGGATAGAGTGGGAGAAAATATTTCGCCCGCAAACCAATGATATAAATACAGGATCTAGGAGAAGAATCCTACATGGGAGTCTTAAGAAGAACCCTAAGTGAATGAATAAAAGAAACTACGAGAGGACACTGAAGAAACTTCGGGAGGACACAAGAGGAAATGTCCCTTATGTTCATTGTTTCAAAGAGAGGATAAAAGGAAACCCCGTATGAAATCGGAATGAAAACGGTTCCTTAACAAATGATTTTTCTAAAATTATAAGATAAAAGAGAAGAAATCATCTCAATTCTCTCAATGTAGTTATATGGGAATATCATGTCATATTCGTCTCGAGGAAACGATGAACATGAAAGATGTAATGTCAATTGAATGAATGTAAACCACTATAAGGATAGTGATAGTGATAATGATTCAAGTTATAGCAAAAGATTTACATGCGAGAAATGAAAGGTTCATTTAAGAAATCGAGTGATGTTGTTTTTAGTGGGAGCAATATTCATTAGAATATGAACATACCATTTAGAGAGGATGGTGATTCTTTAAAATGTAAATAATAAGAGGCTCTCAATTCTAGATGAACAAAATACCTTATATCATACGATGATGGAGCTTCACGGGAAGATTTATTATATTGATAATAAAAGGTCGCCCATTAGAAATCAAAATGGTTAAATATGAATAACCTTGATCAAATAGCCGAGATGATTGGAAATAATTGGAGTGATGAAATCATTAATAACTACAATATAGATTTCAGTACATGTCTGACTAAGTTATTTCGAGTGATTCTTTAATCTCTCTAATATATCCATACGTCACGAGTTATAAGATAACAGTGGGAGCTTCCCTCAGGAAATTAAACTCAAGATCTAGAATGAGTTCTAGATATGTGCTCAAATAAGATCATATTATGTGAGATAATATGAGATGGAAGGAGACCAAAATTTGTAAGTTTTTGAAAACATGAATAAAAAGGCTTATTCGAGAATTGAAACTAATACAAATTGATGATCGTGCATCAAATGCAATGAAATAGTATTGACTGTTTTTGCATGACAATGTCATTTGAGATATAATTAACTCAAAATAAAAGATACTTTGTCAAAATCCAAATGGGTTGTAAGAGACAATTTTAAACCCCATAAAGTGAACTGGATTGACTTAGTATAGCCCCTAGCCGCTTATATGAGGTGACGTCTCAAAGCGAATAGAATGTGAGGCGACTGATGGCAAGTTCAAATGCCATAGAGTCATATGTGATGACTAGTCGATCACATAGGTAGACTGCAAGATACACTCTGTCGGGCAAAGTGACCGCTTATAGAGTTCTGGAAATTTTATGATAGCCGGGTCGTGGCAAAAGCTGCTATAGTATTCTTATGAGTCAATTCTTAGACTAAAGACTACTCTCCCAAGATGGTACAGTTTTGGCATAACCTTGATCCATTCTCTACGACTTTTCGTAACTGGAGTCAAATGGGATTGCTTTGGGTTGTGACTGACTGTGGCTAGCTAAAGGGAGTAGCACGATAGAAATTGCCAACCCCTTGTCAGGGTTGTTCAAATGTCAAGGCCACTCGAGGAGAAGTTAACTGGAAATGCGTGACCACGCTCGGAAGGTATTTATGGTAGATAATTCCGGTCAAACAGTTATTCTCCAGATCGAGGAAACCACTCATGATATGATCGAATGCAAGTACGGCCTCCGAGAGACACCTTGCATTGGGTGGGAGATTGTAATAGGACAAGAGAATTGGTGACGCACACTTGTCGAGGACAAGTGGGAGACTGTTGGGAAATGTGTCCTCAACAATAGTACGATCACATAATTAAATATCATGACGAGAATGCGCAAGGGATGATACAAAATTATATTGTCAACTGACCAACATTAATCGGTAATGATTGGCTAGCTTGAGCTTGACATTACTGTCGTATGACGGTGGTGGTCAGTTGATCTGAGGTCACAACTATAGGACAATTCCCTTAATCGATAAACTGATCAAATGTATTTTGATACGAGTTTATCATATTCTTTAAAACTTGTATATCGAGAAATCCGAGGTTAAATCTTATTGTAAGATTTATGTTTTAAATTGAACATGTCAATTATCAAACATTAAACGATATTTTTGAAATGTCGTAATTAGAATGAATTGGGTTGTATATTATTACAATTGTTATGAATCGTATTGACGATTATTGAAATAACCATTTTGTACATAAGTAATTGTGAATTTACTAGTGAAATTTTTAAATATGATTTATTTAATTTATAAATGATATTTATTTGATAAATATGCATTTTTAAATTAGAACAATTAATTTTATGTTGTGACATATTGTATGTCACACATAAGTATACAAATTGTACAAAATGACATTTGATAAAATGGAGGTCCATTTTATGTAATAGTTGTACCGGTTTTTGGTAGTGGTAATTAAGTGTGTTTTGTGTTTTAAGAACACAAAAATGACAAAAACAAAACATGTTCCTTGAGAACATTACCTTGAGCCAACCAATGTGTTTTTGGTAAGACAAAAAGCACTATTTGGTGCTCCCCATAATGGTTCACGGCAACCACACGAAAACTACACCAAAAATACAATCAAATTGTGTGTTCAATACTAGAAGTAGTTCATTCTAATCCTTAGAGTTTTTCTAGTGAGATAAAACTTAAAAATAACCTCTCAAGTTATATTCTCTAATATTTACTACTTATATAATATAGATTATATTAGTATACTATAATAGTTATAGTAATTGTTTTAATTAGATTAAAAACACATGTTAAGGAAAACCGTTTCTAAACCCTAGCTAGTAATAGTTTCGGTATTGAGAGATTGTCTTGGGTGCATCTTGGAGGAGGTATCCTATTTTGGATACTAAGGGTTGGAGGATCATCCTAGTACCGGTTTCGTCGGATTGTAAGTATTTGACTCCTTTGTTCCGCATGAATTATTAGCATGCATAAGATCTTGAAAACTAATTAAAATGTTAGTTAGTATTTTTATTTAGTATGACTAAAATATTAGGTTATGAGATATTTAAACCTAACAAAAATTTGGTAGATGAAAGAGATAATTATATCAATTTTTGTATAAAAATAATATACGTATATATTGTAAGTATATTTATTCTTATTCTTATTCTTATTCTTGTAACATATATACAATTTGATGAGAAATTGGTGAGAAATTGAAAAGTCCAGGTGAGATTTTAACCGGAAAAATAGAAGGTGCTTAATTTCACTTTATAGTAAAGTTAAGGGATAATTTACTCCAAAACAAAGTTAAAGGGGTTAATCTCATGTTATAGCAAACTTAAAGGGGTCATTTACCACTTTCTCGGTATATAATAAGGGTGCATCGGGGAGTCTTTAGTAATGTTTTTTACCCACAATGGAATGAGTAGTTTTATTTGCATGATCGGAATAAGGAAAGTATTAACTATTGGTTTGGATGAGAGGTTGTATTTTATAAGAAAATGATTTTTTTCTATTGTTTTGAACGAAATATAAAATCCCCTATACGGTTCATGATAGTTTTGGGGTCTCTATTTGGTATTTAGAACATGGTAAGTGAAACCCATTAGAAACCCTTGTTTATACTCATATCTCTATTTAAAATATAAAATCAAAAGACAAACAATAACAACAATATTGGTTACGAGTATGCGTGTCCAAAAGTGATGGCCGATAGGATTAGAAATTACCAGTTTGATGCCTTGAAGCCATTCCCTTCTCTTAATAGAGTTGATCCCTTGTATGATAACAGATGGATTGTACTTGAAGTTGTGCCACAAAAAGACATGGTATCCTAGTGTAAGAAATAGACTCAGGGGAACTAATATTGTATCCAAATAATTCACTTCTCCCATCTTACGCAAAACCTCAACAATTATCTGTTTTAGTGGGTTTTCTTTTTCGTCTTGTGTTGCATGATGAACCAGCGTATGTATAGTCGACAACTAAAGATAGTGGAGTCTTACTCATTATAACAATTCTTTATATCGATTTATTTGATGGAAACCATCAATTAATGCGCTAAAAAGAAAATAAAGACCCCTGGTGAGATCAATCATTGAAGGAAGCATTCAGATTCAACTTATTTTCCTAGTCACATTCCGACTGTTCAGTCGTTGCTCTTATGAAAAGACGATTTTAAGTTAAAATCTCTGACAACTAATTTTCAGTCTCATTACGAGAGCTTTTTTCTCTCTTTTCACGAGAGCTCATCTCTCCTTGTGAGAGCTTACGTCTCTGCGTCTTCTCTTTGACTCTAGCCGGTTTCCAAGGTGACGTTTGTTCTCCCCACGAAGCAACTGTTAAGAAGAGTGTGCGGATTGGAAAGAGGGGTTTTCTAGCTGCGACTTCCAATCAGACAAATGATTTCTTTCTAATTTAACATACATTTAATCTACAATCATTTGAGGAAGGTGGGGGTTTCTGACTACATAAAGGCAAAGGACCAATTAAGGAGCACTATTTGTCGAAATTAAAGGGATTTTGATTGGATTTGGGTTTTTAGGGTTTTTGCTGATTGGGTGTGCTTTTTTTAAAACCTTGTGTCAGAAGCTTTGCATGGGGTGTAATTGCCTATTTGGCTTTGCATACTCTTGTCAAAAGCATTTTCAATCCATTTAAGCACGCATTTAATTTGTAATGATGATTGGAAGCGGGGAGTTATTAGGCGTAATGAGGCAACCAACGCTGGCGATTGCTTTTCGGGTGAAAGTCTATCTGATTTGGTAACTCTTCGTCCTAAGGTTTGAAGGGTTTATTTTCTAGCAGTATTTATTTTGGGGTTGAGTTGCATGCAATCCATCAACTCTTCTCCTTCATTGTTCTCTTTCATTTCTTATCTTATTACATGGGGGGGCTCTGCTGACAATGGTGCTCAGAGAGGGGTTAAGGATTTTCGTCAACAAGATAATATACAACAGCAAGATCGTTTTCATCAAAATGATCAGCAACATTTACATAATGAGCAATTTAATCCTTTGAATCACCAACATGCAAATGCATGGAGGTATCCTAGGACAGGTGGGGTGGTTCATATTGACCCTGCTACTTTGGGGAAGTCTAGAGAATTCTGGGGACAATGTATCATTGGGTTCTTGGTGGATTACCGCCTATTTGAGACTGCTAAGGTTGAAGGAATAATTCGTAGGAAGTGGGATACTAGGGGGCATCATGGGAGAATTATGCATCCTTCATTGTGAAAACTATGAGGATGTAGAGGATATTTTGAAACGTAGTACTGTTACGTTTGACGGGGCTCTTATGGTTTTCGCTAAGTGGCCTCCCCTTTGAGTTTCTCTCAGTGCATGTGGAACATGTGGTTGAAAACTTGATCAGTGAGCAGTTTCATGTTGAGGAGTTCGAGGTGTTGCCTAAAAATGATTACTTGCGAATTAAAGCGTGTGTGAAGTTGAATGAGCCTCAGGTGCCTAGTTTTTCCTAGCTAGAGGGGATGTGAACTTACTGTGGATTCAATTCAGGTATGAATAAATCTTCAAGTATTGTGTGAGGTGTGGTAAGATAGGGCATAGAGCTATAAAATGCAAGGATAGTATGTTTTTTTGGTGGCTAACATCAATCACATGTTAGAGAAAACTGCAGAGAAAGGGTTTGTGGTGTTCCAATCTGAAAGCAGTCAGACAATGTTCAATATGGATTTGAGGGCTACACCTTCAACTACAAAGTTTACCTCGTATGATATCAAATTTGGGAATACAAGGAGGAGAAGCAAAGACGAAGGGTAGCTGAGGAAGAGGAAAGGCTGGTTGATTTTCAGATTGGTGACACTCCAAAGTGTACCCAGAGATGAGGTTCACAGTTACTTCTCAACCTTTTGCAGGGCCGGTTATTTTTCAGGACGGACATGTTTATTCTTCTGTTAACTTAACTGGGGTTAATGTTGGGGCTGGTGAGCGACAGACAAGGAGGGGTGAAGATCAACAGAGGGGGCAAAATGGGGTGGGAGTTAGGAATGTTGGAGCAAGGCAGTAGGAGAAGGTGGATAATGGTTATGGGGGTTGGCTTGTGGAGGAGGATGAGAATGAGGAATTCCATTCAGCTCAAGAGGACTTTGGGAATCATTTCAATGAGACGAACCAGGCAATGGAGGTGGACCAGGGGTTTGGTGTTGACCCATATGTTGCTTTCATGACCGAGTATGGGGGCATGACTGTGTATGATAAGGATATCCAAATTCAGGGGAAGATCTCCAATAGGCTGGAGCATGATGGGGTTTGGACTAGAACCAATAACGAGAATAGAGGATACAATCAGGTTTTTGAGGCACCCGCGTCTAGTATTCCAGTGGTTTATCACTTTCTTAGGGGTGAACAACAAAGGATTCAAGAGTATGGTATGGAACTGGATCGTGAGGAAGAAGATAATAGGAATGAGGTGGTGGTGATTAATGATGATTTTGCTTCTGGGGGTGCTCACATAAGATGAAGGGCGTTGCGGAGGTTGGCCCATCCCAACCTCCAATGGAGGAATGATTGGCATAACGTGGAATTGTAGGGGAATTAACAATGTGCTCGCCTCTATAATTCTGAACCTTAGAGCACTCCTACGTAGTAAGTCGTATGACTTTATGTTTTTAGTTGAAACAAAATGTGGGATAAATAATGTTAGTTGTAAGTTTCGATCTTTAGGTTTCTCTTATTCGGCGGGGTTTGATGATTTTGGTGCGTCGGGTGGCCTGTGGGTTGGGTGGAAAAGAGAATCTTGTATGAGCTTCATCATGGGTGTACTAATATTGTCATTTTGCAATATGATAAGTATAATGATCGTTCTTTTTATCTCGTTCTCTTTTATGGCTCACCGAGATGTGCGTCTCAAATGGAAGTCTTGCGTGAACTTGGTGAATGGTTGAACTCTTTTGCGCTCCCTTTCCTTATTATGGGAGACTTTAACTAAGTGGAGTATGAGTATGACAGGTTGAGTACCTCAAAGTGACCTATTGAAGGGGCAATAGATTTTTACTGCTGGAAAATGGAACATGAGCTTGTGGACATAGCCTTTAAAGGTCCGAGGTATACATGGTGTAACAATAGGAAATGTCATAAGAGGGTATATGAAACATTAGACAGAGCAATGGGATCGCGGGATTGGTTGCTGGCCTTCCCGGATACAGGTGTTAAGCACTTTCCAATTCAAATTTCGGACAATGCGCCTATTGAAATTGATATGTTTCTAACAAAAAATACAACTAGGAAACCTTACAAGGTGGATGCATGGGTGTTGGTGATGGAAACTTAGTCATACTAACTTAACCATTTTATTAGTCATACTAGCTAATAATATAACTCTTTTATCTTATAAATAGCTTAAGATCTTATGCATGCAAAAGTAAAATTGCGGAAATGATAAATTAAGGTGTAACATCCCGTATTTTAATAAAACATAATTTAAGCGTTTTAATTATTTTAAGTAATAAAATAATATTTTAGTAATTTATCGAAAAGTATTTTTAAATAAATAGTAAGATCCGTCTTAAGAACCTTAAGTCCTTAAGACGTATACAAACTTGGTAATTTAAGTTCACATCTTAAAAACCCGTTCAAGTTATCCTAACCCGTTTCATTTAAACGGAAAGGACAATTCCTTAAACCCTCATAAACCCATATGTCGACATTTACTCATCCTCAAAAATAAGAACACTGACATTGTTTTTCCTCCAAAACCACCATAAAAACTCTCCTTCTTCTCCAATTTTCTCCATCATCTGTCTACCGAATTAAGGTAATAATAACATTTTCGGAATCCTCATTTAATTTTCAAGCCATCTACCACTTTCGTTTTTCAAATCCTTCACTTCGAATTTCGGACTGTTTTTTTAAGAATCCGTTTTCAGTCCTTAATCTCGTTTTTCGTGCTTGTAGGCGTGGGCTTGGACGACCCGGAAGTGGATAGCTTCATCTTAGAGGAAGATCTTTGAGCCGGATTGCTTTTGAGGTGACGATTACGAGTAACTCGACCTTTTTGTTAAAATAGCAAGTTTTGTTGTGTTCTTGTTGATGTTTCTGATTTTTGTTTAAGTTGAATGATTTATGGACTTAGTAACATGTTTAGGAGTGGTACTACTTGAAGAATTCATGCCTTGTTGATGTTCATATGTTCTTATGTTATTTTCAGAAATTTCATGTTTTGCGACGGATACATTATATAATCGTATTGAGGATTGTTATGGGTTTAATTGCTGTTAGTTAGTATTATTGAGTGATTTGTGATGTTGGGTAAATCTTACATGTAGCAATTCTTAAGATTTGGTGTCGAATTATTGAGTTTTGTAAAGGCTGGAAAACGCGATTTTGTGTACAGGCTCTCTGAGCCGGTCGACCGGCTGGGGATGCGTTTAGTTGTTTTTGGGGTTTTTGGAGAAATTGGGTTTTGGACTGCCAGCCGGTGGGCCGGCTTCCTGCCGACCGGCTGGTAGTCTCTTTTGATGTTACCTTGCGCATTTTGTAAGTAGGGAAACAGGTGCCCAGCCGGTAGACCGGCCGCCTGCCAACCGGCTGGGAGCCTCATTGTGAAATATTGCGTAAGTGGGATTGGGTTCCCAGTCGGTAGGCCGGCTGCCTGCCGACCGGCTGGGAGTCCTTTTGGGCTGTTTTGGTTTTACAGAAAGAGGAGGCTGAGTTGGGTTGCCACCCGGTAGGCCGGCTGCCTGCCGACCGGCTGGGAGCCCCTGTAGCTTGTTTTCATTTTGTTTTCGTTATAAGTTTTAGACGGTTAATCGGTTTTGATTGAAACTCGTTCCTTGTATCTTTGATATGTATTTGAGGTCCCCGGAGGATGGGCGACACTATATTGGGTTCGGGAATGGAGAGAGGATCGAGACCCCCCGGTCGGGTAACCGAAAGGGAAACCGGCTCTCCCTCAACTTAGTTCCCGGGGTCAATTAAGTGTTGATTAGAAGTTAAGAAAATGGAACTATAGTTTAGTTCATAGACTTTGATGACATTGTATTGATGCGTATTATGTTATGTCTTATGCTGGCCTCTGAACTTAATACGTGAGTTGTTTGTCATATATGGGGATATGCCTTAAGCTGGCCTCTGAGCTCCATATGTGTATGTTTGTCGTGTCTGGGACATGCCTTAAGCTGGCCTCTGAGGCCAGACATGTTTGATTGTGATCTCGTTGGAACATGCCTTAAGTTGGCCTCTGAGTCTGACGAGTAGAGCAGCTGCACAACGGGGTAGCTAAGCAACTGACACCTTACCCGGAGTGCAGATGTTTGATGCTAGAACATGCCTTAAGCTGGCCTCTGAGTTTAGTATCTTGTGACGTAGTGAAGGGACATGCCTTAAGCTGGCCTCTGAGTCCTTTACTTTTGGATGCTAGTCCATGCCTTAAGTTGGCCGCTGAGTCTAGTAGCATGCTGATTGGCGGGTCCATGCCTTAAGTTGGCCTCTGAGTCCTTGTTTGCTGAATGTTTTGGTGTTTAGGTTATATCTTAAGTTGACCGCTGAACCTTTACACTTGCTGATTGATTAGTATGTAGGTTATGTCTTAAGTTGACCGCTGAACCTTATACTTGCTGAGTTTTATCTGCTTGCCTAGAGTTGGTATAGAGTCAGATATAGACGATGTTGATAATGATACTTGATTTTGTGGTTGTTCATCCAAGGCATTGGATGACTCTATGATCGGTTTCATAAATAGTTGGATTGAAAGACCCCCCGACTGGGTAACCAGTAGGGAAACCGGCTCTCCTTCCTAACGGTTTATGAAGTTGGTTGAGAGCCGTGCATTAGAGTTTGCATGATAGTTGAGATCAGTTAATGAGATATTTTATGCTTCACATGTTTATATATGTTTGAGTATTCTGTATTGCTTTATGTGTTACGTGTCGTTACAAAAGGTGGCTAGGAGAACTCTAGTCACTCCCCACTGATTGTGGCGTACATGTTTTCATGTATGTAGGTACATGCAGGTTGGCAGGGTTCATGCGAGAGCTAGCGAGCGATGATCCTTTCATCATGACTTACACTTATATCGTTTAGCTGGACTCTTAGTTTTGATACAGTTTTTGTTGGTGCCTGTAGGGATGTTCTATCCCAGGTTGTTGTATATATTTCGTTTTGATACTTAGACAGTATACCTCTCTATTTTCTATTTATGTCAGTTTCAGTTTTCAAGTTTTAATTCACCTCGCATGTTTATGTTAAAAAGTTTTAATTCCGCTGCATTTTTAGTACTTTGAATGTTTTAATTTTCCGCTTTCGCGAGGGGTTTTACAGTTGGTATCAAAGCACTGTTGCTCCCGACGCACTCATGTGACCCCCAACCTTAACTTGACCAAATAAACAAATAATGAATGAGAGATGGGTAGATCTAAAGATTTATATTGTAGTCTATTTGTGAATGCTAATTGCTAAGTTAACACTTGTTTTCTCTTTTGAAGGATGGTGAGAACCACGGCTGCTGAGAACACTATAATGCAAGCACTTCATCAGTTGCTTGAGAACCAGAGACAGTAAGCAGGGACTGTTCCACCTCCTCCACCGCCAGGCAATGAGGCTAATCGTCCTGGTAGCTTCTCTTGGATAGCATCCCAGATGTCCAGGAGCCATGTGAAGACTTATGGAGGCGAGGTTGATCCGGTAGCTCTTACCGAGTGGTTCCGGGAGATGGAAAAGAGCTTTACCATGTATTCGGTTGTTAGAGAGGATAGAGTGCGGCTAGCCACTCACTTTTTGACCCTTGAGGCCGATAGATGGTGGGCATTGACCGGGCCGACTTTCACTCTTGATCCTTTGTTCGATTGGGAGGCTTTTAAGGATAAGCTCGAGACGAGGTTTTATCCTAAGGAGGTTAGATCACAACGACTCAAGGAATTCATGGATTTGAAGCAGGGTACGATGTCCGTTCAGGAGTTCACCGACAGATTCAACCAGCTTGCACATTTTGCATCGAGGTTTGTCAGAGATGAGGCTGAGAGAGTCTACTTCTTCCGTGGGAAGTTAGGGCCGCGCATCGAGAGTATGGTCCGTCGTGACTCGACTTCTTTTGTGGAGGTATATGATGATGCTATTTGGGCCGAGAGTTCTATTCGTGCCATAGATGCTGAGACCCGAGCTGTTACTTCTAGTGTGACTTCTCACTAGAGATCAGTTTACCCGGGGAAGAGACCGTTTGTTCCTTCTACTTCTTCGCCTTCTTCTCAGAAGAAGCGGTTTGAGAGGTTCTCTGCTCTGGTTGCTAAGACCATTGTTCACACCGACACATCTCCTAGTGTTTGCCACCATTGTGGTAAACCTTCTCATCCGGGTTTTGACTGTTTCAAGAATGCTTTCAAGTGCTATACCTGCAATGGATTTGGGCATAAGTCTTATGAGTGTCCTGAGAGGAACACCGCACTTGGCAAGGCTGCCACTGTTGCTGCAGCGACTAAGGGAGGAAAGCCGAAAGGGAAGATCTTTGTGATGACTAGAGCTGAGGCTGAGGCTCATCCAGACATTGTTGCCGGTATCTTTTCTGTTCTTGGTGCTGAGTGCCTTATTCTATTTGATACTGGAGCTTCTCTTTCATTTATATCGACTCAGTTCGCAGACCGTTTAGCTCTTGAGTCTTCATTGGTTGAGGAGACTTCCATTTCCTTACCTTCTGGAGACGTATTTTCCTGCTTTTCGTCCCATAGGGATGTTCCGATTATTATTGGTCAAGCCACATTTCCAGCGGACTTACTGAGATTTCCTCTCGAGGAATTTGACATTATCCTCGGTATGGATTGGTTATCGCGATACCATGCTCGTTTCGAGTGTCGCGACTAGAAAATCTGCTTGAGGAGTTCTTCAGGAGTTCGTGTTTCCTATAGGGGAACTCGCTCTAAAAAGGGTGTTCGTGTTATCTCTTCGATGAAAGCATCTCATCTTCTTAGGAAGGTTTGCCAAGCCTTCATGTGTGTTATTTCGGCTGCAAAGCCATCGCTACCGAAGCTTTAGGATGTAGCCATTGTTCGTGAGTTCCCAGATGTTTTCCCAGATGACTTTCCAGGGATACCGCCAGAGAGAGATGTGGAGTTTACTATTGAGCTTGTTCCAGGTACCGGACCGATATCCAAAGCTCCTTACCGTATGGCTCCACCAGAGTTGAAGGAATTGAAGCAACAGTTGGAAGAGATGATCGAGAAAGGGTTCATTAGACCGAGTGCTTCTCCGAGGGGTGCTCCAGTTTTGTTTGTTAAGAAGAAAGATGGTTCCATGAGACTTTGCATTGATTATAGAGAGTTGAACCGAGTGACCGTGAAGAACATATATCCTTTGCCTAGGATAGATGACTTGTTTGATCAGTTGAGAGGTGCTCCTCGGTTTTCTAAGATTGATCTTCGATCGGGTTATCATCAGATTCCAGTGAGAGAGGCTGATATTGCGAAGACTGCTTTTCGTACCAGATATGGGCATTTTGAGTTCGTGGTTATGCCTTTTGGGTTGACTAATGCACTTGCTATTTTCATGGATCAGATGAACCGCACCTTTAGTGAGTATCTTGACACTTGTGTTGTGGTGTTTATTGATGATATCCTCATTTACTCTAAGACCGATGAGGAGCATGCCGAGCATCTTCGATTGATTCTTGGGATTTTACGTCGACAGAAGTCGTTCGCGAAGTTCTCTAAGTGTGAATTTTGGCTTTCTAAGGTTGCATTTCTTGGACATGTGATATCTAGTGAGGGAGTTATGGTTGATCCTGTTGGGGCTGGTGTCCTTGACAATTAAGTACAATGACTTATTAAATCTCTTTAAGGATCACAAGGGCATACTTCAGTATTATTATCCGTTGATCCACGTTTATCAATAACGGTTGGCTTGCTAGATAAGTTTGACGTTATTGTCATACGGATGTCGGTGATCAACTGGTCCCTATACGTCACACCTATAGGACACGTTTGAGAGATGTGAAGGTATGAAAATACAGTCACATTTATGCCGAATACGACTAAACAGTTAGTCAGAGGTATTGACTATTAAATTAGTCAATAAGATGTTGAGATTATTATTTAATACGGATTAAATAATTTTAGCTAATACGGATTACATGTTTAATTCGTAAAATTAAATATAAGCAGTTATATTTAATTAAATATTGATTTCGCGTATTAATATAAACGGTTATATTAATTTGGGTAATTATACAATATCGTAATTTTATCAGACCATTATTAATACATCGACTACATTAATATCTGATAACACGTATGCGATTTATAATAAAAATCCCGCAAATAATATTTAGCTAAACGGGTCGAATCATGCAAAGGAATAAGGTAAGAGTGGAGAAAGCCCACTCCTACCCAATATCCAATTCGGCCGTCTAGGGCTACATAAGGAGAGTCCTTCTCCTTATGTCAGGAACTCTTGGTTTGAACTGGGAATTCATAATTCTCACAATTAGGGTTTTGAGAGCATTCTTCTCCCAAAACTCAGATCTCACATCTAAAACCTCAAAAAGCTCTCCCCATATTGCAAGGCAATTGGAGAGTATTTTCTAGCACACGCGGCATCATCTCAATCAAGTCTTGGGTGCAAGTTATAGGAGGGAATTTACTTTAATTCCTGTTCTTAGGCCAATTCAAGCAAGGACCCAAGGTTGTATTCTTTTCATGTTTTATTTATCTTATGACCATATATTCACAACTGTAAATTTCATTATAATCCTTCAAGTTTAGGGCGAATACATGCTTTATTCCCCACAGATCCCGCGAAGATTGAGGCCCTTGTTGATTGGGAGAGTCCCAAAGATGTGGGAGAGATCCGTAGTTTCCTTGGTTTAACGGGTTACTACCGTCGATTTGTTGAGGATTTCTCTAGACCGGTCTCTTTTGATGTTACCTTGCGCATTTTGTAAGTAGGGAAAAAGGTGCCCAGCCGGTAGACCGGTCGCCTGCCAACCTGCTGGGAGCCTCATTGTGAAATATTGCGTAAGTGGGATTGGGTTCCCAGCCGGTAGGCCGGCTGCCTGCCGACCGGCTGGGAGTCCTTTTCGGCTGTTGTGGTTTTAAAGAAAGAGGAGGCAGAGTTGGGTTGCCAGCCGGTAGGCCGGCTGCCTGCCGACCGGCTGGGAGCCCCTATAGCTTGTTTTCATTTTGTTTTCGTTCATAACCTTTAGATGGTTAATCGGTTTTGATTGAAACTCGTTCCTTGTATCTTTGATATGTATTTGAGGTCCCCGGAGGATGGGTGACACTATATTGGGTTCGGGAATGGAGAGAGGATAGAGACCCCCCGGTCGGGTAACCGAAAGGGAAACCGGCTCTCCCTCAACTTAGTTCCCGGGGTCAATTAAGTGTTGATTAGAAGTTAAGAAAGTAGAACTATAGTTTAGTTCATAGACTTTGATGATATTGTATTGATGCGTATTAAGTTATGGCTTAAGCTGGCCTCTGAACTTAATACGTGAATTGTTTGTCATATATAGGGATATGCCTTAAGCTGGCCTCTGAGTGTTAGTTTTTAGGTACTCATAAACTAAAAATTTAGTCATACTAATCAAAATACTTTAATTAACATTTTAATTAACTTATTTATGTGATCTTATGCATGCTTAATAATGCGGAAATAAGAGAGTTTTCGAACCCTTACTCACGGTCCGAATATATAGCAAGGATGATCCTCCTAGTACCCAACAAGAATACCTCCTTTGGATGCACCAAGACAACCCCTTAATAATCCGAAGTCTTTGAACAAGCTAGTACCAAGAATCGGTTTCCTTAATATTAATTCTAATCTCTTAATTAGAAATATAATCAAATACTATCACTCATATAGTAGATATTTTATTATCTTTATAATAATTTAGAGAGGTTTTGGTAGTATTCTTACTTAGAGAATTTTGCCAAGCATTAGAATGAAAATGTGAGCACACCACAACATTTTAAATGGTGTTGCTTAGGTTAATGGGTGGCCGGGTATGGGGAGCACAAAAGAGGGAACATCTCCTCTTCTCAATGTACTAGGGTGGCTCTAGGTGTGGGTTCTCAAGACTAATGTTTAAACACAATGATTATGGTGTATTTAACACACTAATCACCCACACAACCACCTCCACTAGCCGGCCACTTAATCCATAAAATGGATTTCATTTTACAAGTTTGTCAATTGTATAATTTGTATAACATGTGACATCTTATATGTCACATAGTAATAAAATTATCTTAATTAAAAAACATATAAATATTTATCGTATAAATATTATATATATATATATAATTAAATAAATCATATTTATCAATTGACAAGTAATTCGAAATTACAAATATAAAATGATAATTTATCGTTAATACGATTTACAACATTTGTATTAATTATAACCCGATTCATTCTAATTATGATATTATAAAATATCGCTTATTGTTTAACAATTGACACGTTTCAATTTTAAACATAAATCTTACTATAAGACTTAACCTCTAATTCCTCGATATACGAGTTTAAGGAATATGAGCAAATCGTATCAATATACATTTGATCATTTTATCAATTAAGGGAATTGTCCTAAAGGTGTGACCTAAAGGGGTCAACTGACCACCACCGTCATACGAGAGTAATGTCAAACTCTAGCTAGCCAATCATTACCGATTAATGTTGGTCAGTTGACTAATATAATTCATATCATCCCTTGCGCATTCTTGTCATGAGATTTAATTACGTGATCGCACTATTGTTGAGGACACATTTCCCAACAATCTCCCACTTGTCCTCGACAAGTGTGCGTCACCAATTCTCTTGTCCTATTACAATCTCCCACTCAATGCAAGGTGTCTCTCTGAGGTCGTCCTTGCATTTGATCATATCATGAGTGGTTTCCTCGATCTGGAGAATAACTGTTTGAGCGGAATTAACTACCATAGATACCTTCCGAGCGTGGCCACGCATTTCCAGTTAACTTCTGCTCTAGTGGCCTTGAGATTTGAACAACCCTGACAAGGGGTGGACAATTTCTATCGTACTACTTCCTTCAACTAGTCACAGTCAGTCACAGCCTGAAGCAATCCCATTTGACTCCAGTTACGAAAAGTCGTAGAGAATGGATCAAGGTTATGCCTAAACTGTACTATCTTGGGAGAGTAGTCTTTAGTCTAAGAATCGACTCACAAGAATACTATAGCAGCTCTTGCCACGACCCGGCTATAAAATTTCCAGAACTCTATAAGCGGTCACTATGCCCTACAGAGTGTCTCTTGCAGTCTGCCTATGTGATCGACTAGTCATCACATATGACTCTATAGCACTTGAACTTGCCATCAGTCGCCTCACATTCTAGTCGCTTTGAGATGTCACCTCATGTAAGCGGCTAGGGGCTATACTAAGTCAATCAAGTTCACTTATGGGGTTCAATATTGTCTCTTACAACTCATTTGGATTTTGACAAAGTATCTTTTATCTTGAGTTAATTATAACTCAAATGACATTGTCATGCAAAAACAGTTAATACTATTTCTTTGCATTTGATGCACGATCATCTATTTGTATTAATGTTTTGCGAATAAACCCTTTTATTCATGATTGCAAAACTCACAAATTTTGGTCTCCTTCCGACTCATATTATCTCACATAATATGATCTTATTTGAGCACATATGTAGAACCCATTCTAGATTTTGAGTTTCCTTTCCTGAGGAAAGCTCCCACTGTTATCTTATAACTCGTGACGTATTGATATACTAGAGGGATTAAAGAATCACTCGACATTATCTAGTCACTTATGTGCTGAAATCTATATTGTAGTTATTAGTGATTTCATCACTCTTACTATTTTCAAACATCTTGGCTATTTTATTAAGGTTATTCATATCTAACCATTTGATTTCTAATGGGCGACCTTTTATTATCAATATAATAAACCTTCCCGTAAAGCTCCATCATCGTATGATATAAGGTATTTGATCATCTAGAATTGAAAACCTCTTATTCTTTACACCTTAAAGAATCACCCATCCTCTCTAAATGGTAGGCTTAATTCTTTTAATGAACATCGCTCCCACTAAAATCAATATTACTCGATCTCTTAAATGAACCTTTCATTTCTCGCATGTAAATCTTTATTTATCACTTGAATCATTATTACTATCACTATCCCTATAGTGATCTATTTTCATTCAATCAATCATCACCCTCTTTCATGTCTTCGTTTCCTCGAGACGAATATGGCATGATAATTTCCTTATAACTACATTGAGAGAATTGAGATGATTTCTTCTCTTTTATCTTATAAATTTAGAAAAATCATTTATTAGGAAACCGGTCTTTCCTCCCGTATAGATAGATGATTTCTCCTCTATTATCTTATAATCTTAAAAAATCATTATATTAAGGAGCCAATATTCCTTTCTGAATTTATACGGGGTTTCCCACTGAAATAATGAACATAAGGAACTTTCTTCGAGTGTCCTCCCGTAGTTTCTTCAGTGTCCTCTCGTAGTTTCTTCAATTCATTCATTTAGGGCTCTTCTTAAGACTCCCATGTAGGAATCTTCTCTAAGATCCTTTATTTTTCATCATTGGTTTGCGAGCGAAATATTTTCTCCCACTCTATCCTTCTAAAAATAACCTTTATTTTTATAAGGATAGCAATTTCGATTAATAAGGAATACAAAATCAGAAAGAAAAAAAAATGTAAGAGAGAGAAAGAGAAGGCGATTTGGCTCTGAATTCTAGGTTTAGCAGAAATCAATGACGACGGCACGAAAATCATCAGCAAAATCTACGAATAATAATAAACAAAAAGAAAAACAAAATTCGAATAAATTTGATTTACTAGCTTCTACAGAACAAAATGAATTCCCTGCCTTAAATCGTAATGAAGGTCCTTCAAGTAGTGATGTTCAGAAAGAGTGTTCTATGGGTAGTATTGTTGGCATACCATCTCTGAATCTTGATGCACTGGTGGAGGATGATTGGTTGTTGAAGATCTGGGTGGTGTGGATGAATTGGAGCCTATTGTAGAGGAACCAGAGTTGCTACGATTCACAGTGGATGAGGTACAATCTGAACTTGAATTTTGGAAATTCTTTGTGTATTGTTTCATTCTGGGTGCGAATCCTCCTTGGGAGGTGGTTGAAGAGTTTATCAGACGGCTATGGGCAAAACATCAGGTAGTTTCCTTATCGTTTTTGCCTAATGGAGTATTCTTGGTGCGTTTTAAGACTCAGGAAGCAATGGAGGCTGTGTTGAAACAGGGTCACTTTTTGTTTGATAACAAACCTTTAATTGTTAAGCCATGGACTGAAAATACAGATTTGGTTAAACATGATGTACAATCGGTACCAGTTTGGGTGAAATTTCATAAGTTGTCCTTGAAGTTTTGGGGGAAGGGTTTGGCTAAGATTTCGACATTGATAGGAGACTATATTAAGTGTGATCTGGCTACGTAGAAAAAAAAAAGGATTGGATATGCTCGAGTTATGATTGAGATAGAGTTTAATAAACAGTTACCTGACATTATTAAATTCTATGATGAGTATGGGGATATAGTTGAAGTAGAAGTGGAATATGAGTGGAGACCAGTTGTTTGTCAAGGTTGCAAAGGAGTCGGACATAGTGTTATGGAATGTAGGAAGAAAAAAGGGCCTGAGAAGAGGAAACCAAATCAGGTTTGGAAACCCAAACCTGTGATGCAGAAAGTTCAACCTACTCAGAATGAGCAGCCATTACTAGATGAACCAGAAGTTGTTCAGAGACCAGCAGTAGAAATACCACTTCATACTCCAGTGGTTTGGCATAGGAATGGCTCGTACTCTATGGGCAATTCCCCTATCAGACCTAATATCAGAATGAGCAGACAGGAAGTGACTGATGGAGCATGTAGTAATAGTATTTTTGGGCAACAAACTTTTTTGGAAGCATTGAACAGATCAAATACACCCAAGGAAGGAATTGGGACGAGTGGTAATGTTCCTCACCAGGGGGGTGGGGGATGTACAACCTAGGCTTCTGGAACGTTAGGGGACTAAATAATCCAGCTAAACAAAAGTTTATCAAGTGGTTTATGCATATGAATAAGGTTGGATTATTTGGGCTCCTTGAGACAAAGATTAAGTCTGTGTCTCTAAAGCATTTGAATGGTATTTTGATGGATGGTTGGAGTTTGGCAACCAACAATAGATGGCATAAAGGAGGAAGAATATGGGTATTGTGGAATCCGGCAGTGTTTCATATTGATTTCTATGATTACTCAGCTCAATGTATCAATATGATGGTTACTGAAATAACATCAAAAATGGTGTTTTGGTTGTCCATGGTATATGGATTGAATGATGGAGTAGGGAGACAAGAGCTATGGCATCAGCTGCATAGTTGGTACAGACTGGTACAGGGCCCATGGCTAGTCTGTGGTGACTTTAATACCGTTCTTGATCATTCTGAAAGGTTAGGGGGTAGATGTAGTGACATTGAGATAGAGGAGTTCAGGAAATGTGTTACTCACTGTGAACTGTTTGATAGCATAGCTGTTGGGGCTCATTATACTTGGAATAATAAGCAAGAGTATGAAACTAGAACGTATAGCAGACTGGATAGAGTGTTGATTAACAAGGAATGGAGTGTGAATATGCAAGACATGTATGCTCATTTCATGCCAGAAGGGGATTTTGATCACACACCTTGTATCTTGAGGAGTAGCAGGCAGCTGGAGCAGTATAAGAAGCCTTTTAAGTATGCAAATATGTGGGGGAAGTCAACTGCATATTTGGGATGTCTTAAGGATTGGTGGAAGAGTAATTGTCAGGGTACCAGAATGTATTGTTTAACAAGAAAGCTGAAAAATTTAAAAAGTCATTTGAAGAAGTTTAATAGGGATTATTTTGATGATGTGGAAAAAAGAGCTATATTGGCTTTGAAGGAGGTTCATGATATTCAGAAGGAGATGGTTCATCATATGGGTGAGGAGGACTGGGTTGTAAAAGAGAAAGTAGCTTTGGATAGGTATAAGGAGTATAAGAATGCTAGTTATATTTTCTTAAAACAGAAAGCTAAGGTAGACTGGGTTAAAGATGGGGATACTAATTCCAAATCTTTTCATGGTGTTATCAAGAAGAATTTTGTTAGGAATCAGGTGGTGATGATTCAAGACACTGATAATAGAACTCATGATGATCCTGCTGAGATTCAAGAGGCTTTTCTGCAGTATTATAAACAGCTGCTGGGAACAGAAGTTGAGACTGAGAAAGTGAACTGTCGAATTATCAGAACTGGTCCTGTTTGTACTGGTGTGCATTATGCTATCTTGACCAGTGAAGTAACAGATGAAGAGATTAAGAAGAGCATGTTTTCCATTCCTGATAATAAGGCTCCTGGTGCTGATGGGTACTCAAGTGCCTTCTTTAAGGACTCTTGGAGTATCATTGGGGAGGATGTTTGTGAGGCAGTGAAGGATGTTTTCAAGTCAGGGAAGTTGTTGAAGCAGGTTAACAGTACTATTCTGACTCTGATTCCCAAAACTAAGATGCCAACCCATGTCACTCAATACAGGCCCATTGCGTGCTGCAATGTCTTGTATAAATGCATCACAAAAATCATCTGTGATAGGCTTGCTAGAGTGCTCCCTGATCTTATCTGTTTGAATCAAGGTGGATTTATAAGGGGAAGAAGTATCATTGAGAATATTTTGATTTGCCAAGATCTTGTGAAGCAATATAATAGGCAACATATATCCCCTAGATGTATGTTTAAGATGGGTCTGATGAAAGCATATGATTCTGTGAGTTGGGCCTTTTTGGATGAGATGTTAGAAGCCTTTCAATTTCCTACTTGTGTGCATAAGCTGATAATGGAGTGTGTTACTACTCCTTCTTTTTCATTAGCCTTGAATGGAGATGTGTTTGGATTTTTTAAGGGAAAAAAAAGGGTTGAGACAAGGAGATCCCATGTCACCCTTGTTATTTGTTTTGAGTATGGAATATCTAAGTAGAATACTCAAATGTGCCACTGAGAAGCTTGATTTCAGTTATCATCCTCTCTGCAAACCACTCAAATTGACTCATTTGATGTTTGCTGACGATTTGCTCATGTTTTGTAAAGGAAATGTGACTTATATTATGATTCTATTAAGGGTTTTTGCATCATTTTCTAAAGCTTCAGGTTTGCAAATGAATGCAATGAAGTCATGTTGTTACTTCAGTGGAGTTGATGCTGGATTGAGAGCTGATATCTTGTAGGTGTCTGGTTTTAAAGAGGGCAGACTTCCATTCAAGTATCTTGGTGTCCCAATTACAGCTGGTAGACTGCAGAAGAAAGACTGTGATTGTCTTATTACAAAGATTACAGACAGAATTCAGAATCTGGGAACTAAGCACCTGTCTTATGCTGGAAGAGTTGTTTTAGTACAGTCTGTATTGTCCACGATGCATAGCTATTGGGCTTCTATGTTTGTTTTGCCAAAATCAGTGGTGAAGAGAGTTGAAGGTATATGTAGGAATTTTATCTGGGATGGTAGTGCTGAGTATAACAGAATTCCTGCAGTGGTTTGGCATAAGATGTGTGTGCCAAAGAATGAAGGAGGCTTGGATCTGAAGCAAGGTTTGGTATGGAATATGGCTCTGGTTGGAAAGTTAGTGTGGTGGATAGTGGCACATCCAGAGAGGCTTTGGGTGAAGTTGGTGAGTCATATCTATATGAAACATGCTGTGTTGTATGATTATAAACCTCTAACTACAGCAAGTTGGTATTGGAGGAAGATTTGTAGTGTTAAGGAGAGTATTAAGGATGGTTTTGTGGATGGGAGTTGGGTTCATAGTGGGGGAAATTATTCAGTCTCAAGTTGTTATAAATAGCTTAGAGAAAAGAGGGAGGTAGTAGAATGGCATAGAGTGGTCTGGTGTAGATTGGCAATACCCAAGCATTGTTATGTGGCTTGGATGATCAAGCAGAATGCATTGAAGTTGAAAGATAGACTGTTCAGGTATAATGTCTGCAGTGATGCTAGCTGCTGTATCTGTGGAGGTCAGACAGAAGATAGGCAGCATTTGTTTGTGGACTGTCCTTACAGTCAGAAAATTCTGAGTTTATTAGGTGCCTGGCTGGGGGCTGATATAAGTTCTCTTAATGTAGTGGATGGCATTGCAGGCAAAAGATGGGGACGTAGCAGGAAAATGGTTACCACTGCTACCATTTTAGCAGTTTGGTACCATGTTTGGTTGCAAAGAAATGAAGCTAGGATAGAATGTCAGATTCTGAGACCCGAAGTGATAGTTCAGAAAATCAAAGAGGAGATGAGGAATAGAGTGCTTGTGCACAGGCCTACAAGAGTTACTAGAAATGATCAAAATTGGTTGGCTAGAACTAGATTACAGTAGTTCCCCTGAGTTGTAAATGTGATAGGTGAAAGTCGACACAAAAGTAGAGTTGTACAGTTCTTCATCGTTATAATGAAAATGCTTACATTTTAGCAAAAAAAAAGCAATTTCGATTAACCAATCCATATGAATGTTTGAAGTTTTATAGGTGTGAAGAGTACATTCTCATTTTCACTCAAAATGAAAATCTTATAATGAACTAATGTTGTTTCATTTTGATTGAAAGTATCTCATGGGGTGTTGTTCTCCGTTTTAATCAACACTTTGATTACATTATATTGATCGTATCAATGTTTATTGCGTGATAAAATCACCTTTATTCATGTTTTAACAAGGTATGGAATTTATTTCGAGAAATCAAGACATTGATTAAAAACAAAAGTAGTGACTCGGGTTGAAAACCAAGTCACCAATATCCAAAATTACAACCATTGTTTTAGGATTTTAATCCTTGTCTTACAAGAAAATAAATTGTTCCATAAATAAAATGCGAAATATGAAAGAAGACGATACGAAAATTAGAGCCTAGCTCTTCAAGTCTTCGATCAATTGGATGCTACCATAGCCATCCAAGTAAGGAACCTCATGCTTCCTTTTCCTTGCCCTTATCATTATTAGGGGGTGGCCCTTTAAAACAATTAAAAAGGGTAAATATCAACACATTTGTATCACTATACATAAGTTGATAAATGACATGAATCATAAACGAGAATTATTACCTACGGCGGTTGCCTTCCCATTTTTGAGATCGCTTAAGTACTTGGGGTAATTACGCTTCCAATGACCGATCCTCGTGCAATAATGGCACTTGTCTTCGGATTTCGAAGAAGAGGTGGAAGCGCCTTTCGTAAAGGTCTTTTCTTTGGTCGCTTTGGGCTTGAACGTTTTCTTGCCCTTGCCTTTAAAGGCATTCCTTTTGAAGCTCGTTTTCCCTTTCTTTTCGATGTTTAAAACATCCTTGGTGGAACTTTCATGAAGTCCCATGTCCCTTTCGGCTTGGACGAGCATGTTATGCAACTCATCCAACGTGGTCTCTTGGTTTCGCATATTAAAATTCACCCGGAATTGAGCATACGCTTTAACCTTATTGAGCGAGTGAAGAACTCGGTCAATTATGAGAGAGTCGGGAACATCAACGTCTTGCGCTTTTAGAGTCTCCGCGAGCTCAACGAGTTTGAGTACATGAGGGCTTATCTTTTGTCCTTCCTTGAACGTCATGTCGAAGAAGGCGGAAGCCGCCTCATATTGAATCACCCCTGGAGTTTGCGAAAACATGGTCGCAAGCTTGGTGTATATCTCATACGATGTGGTCAACTTAATCATACTCCTTTGGAGATCCGGCTCCATGGAGAAGATGAGCACATTTTTAAGAGCGGAGGACTCTTTCATGTAGGCTTCATAGGCCTCACGAGTTCCGACCGCGGAACGAGCGGTTGGAGTGGGAGGAGCGGCTTCGGATAGGTAACGACTCTTATCGTCACCTTGAGCGGCCAAAAGTAATTGCGCATCCCAATCTTTAAAATTGGAACCATGCTTATCGAGTTTGCACCGATCCATAAAGGATCGAAGCCATGAAACGTTAGCGAGAGGTGGAGCGTTGGTTGCCATTGATGATGTTGAAAATTAAACTACAATAAAATGAAGGAAATAAACAATATCATTTTAAAATTCATAATTTAAACTAAAAACTTAAACAAGTTAATTAGTTATTTACTTAATGATCTCTTACCCAATTAAGTAAACAATCCCGAGACCCAAACCCATACTAATCCGGGCACGGTGTAGCCGATTCAACCCGTATCGGTATAATTTGGTGGATTAACCCTTTAATCGGTTCTACCTTAGAACTCTCGGTCGACAATTTTCTAAAAATCGTCTTCAGCCCGAACATATTGCAACTACGGTTACGAATACTTTCGTTGAGATCAACCAAATTTCAAGGTGTAATCTTATTACCCCACTTACCCAACGTGACAATTTTAGTACCCCGGTACAGCCGAGCCTACGTTCTTGTGAAGAAGGGATTCATGGGTCCGTACTTTTTGGTAAGGCTAAGTCTCAATATTTATATGTAAGAGATCTAGTCAAATTATTATCTATCTCCGTTTAAGTGAACTAAGTCGGTGAATTATCGATAAAATAAATGACTAGGTCGACTAAATCGAAAAAATGCATGAGACGATATATGACGATTTGGCTATGCATGCAAACATATAAAAGCAAAAATAAAAGCATAAAATAAACCCTAGTATGGCCTTTCCTAGAAAATAAATAATAAAAGTACAAATTCGGAAACCAACTCCTTTGGTCCCTTGAAACTTCACGAGCCACGCACTTCGAGGTAAACACCGTCTTGTCGGAACTCCTTTCCGAATGGCACCATCGTCAAGGAACTCCGGAATTTACAAATATTACAACTTTTCTAGTCTACTTTATACATTATAAAATAGAAATAAATTACAATTGGGTGATACGAGATCACAAAATTACAACCGAATCGGTAACCCCTTACATTACGGGAAATACCGATTTAAAAACTAAGGCCATACTAAGTAAATTACATAATTCCCAAAATTACGTAAATAAAATGATTACATTCATAATTAAAATATGCAATGCTTATGAATATATGAACTATCATGCAAACCCTAAGACAAATCGTCCTATTTAAATAAATAGTTATCTTATACCTCGGTTTATGGAATTGCGTGTTTTGACGTTTAACAACACTATGCATAATATGAATCGGTATTCATCCTTAAGTTAATCATCCCAACTCATATAGGTTTCAAAATTTAGTCTTACTCAAACTTTGAACATGATTTAACTTAACATATTTTAATATTGTTCGGTATTACTCGGTTTTACGGGAAAAATAATATAAAAATCCAAAAGAGTCATAAAAATTTTGAAAAACTCAAAATTCAAATTTTGGAAATTCCAGAATGTTCTTAAAAATTTCAGAACTTTAAAAATATTAGTATATATACGGTTTTAACATTATTTCGAAAATAATACGTAAAACGAGTATTTTAGGTTGGAAAATTCAATAATTAACTCCATAAATGCAAATAAAATACTAATAATATTTTTACACTTTCCAAAACACCTTAATAACATAAAATGGACAGAAAAATAAATTACACACTGCCCAAGAGCCGAAATTTTAAATGCATGACTCTTATCATTTAATTTTAAATGCAACTTTTAACAATTTAAAATTAAAATTAAAACTGAAACTTTTGGTTCCCAAGAATATTTTCGTGATGAACATATCATATATGACTATTATGGGTTAAGTTGTTCGGCCATTTTAACAACTATTGCAAATTTTAACGATTTTCGTCATATATCGTATGATTTTAACCTTTAAAATTATTTCTCAAGCATAAAATAAGATAAAAATCTCGAATTTTTTATAAATGCTGGAAATAATATATATGACATCGTGTTAAATTTTTATGGCCAAATTCCAACTTAAACTATTAAAGTCGAAATAATGTCACTAATTACCCGATTTTTACATTAAAAATCTATAATATTGCAATATTTGAGATAAATTTCTGGAAAATTCAACATATATTGTAAATATTGCATGTGACATACTCATAAATTTTTATAGTCAAATTCGTAATATAACTATTTTAACCCATTTTTATTCATCTTATTGCATTTTAACATTTAAAATTCATATTACATGTTATATAAGTCCATAATTTACAAAAATTCATATTCATAACATAGGATATACATGTGAAACCATACTGAAATATCTCGGCCAAAAAAATATTTTAACTATTTTTCCCAAAATAAACAATTTGTAACCATTAAAAACTTAATAAAACCGAAAATATAATACCATTAACCAATATTCATGCAAAATATATTCCAAATATTCTAAAAAATTTTAGAAAACAGTAGGTATCCATGCTCAAAATATTTCGTGCATATCTTATATTAAACGAATAACCAAATTTTATTTTGTTATCACTATAACTCCGTAAAAACGTAAACGGAAAGCATGCAAACAACCTATTGCTCTGATACCAATTGTTAGGTTTTTACTCATAAACTAAAAATTTAGTCATACTAATCAAAATACTTTAATTAACAATTTAATTAACTTATTTATGTGATCTTATGCATGCTTAATAATGCGGAAATAAGAGAGTTTTCGAACCCTTACTCACGGTCCGAATATATAGCAAGGATGATCCTCCTAGTACCCAACAAGAATACCTCCTTTGGATGCACCAAGACAACCCCTTAATAATCCGAAGTCTTTGAACAAGCTAGTACCAAGAATCGGTTTCCTTAATATTAATTCTAATCTCTTAATTAGAAATATAATCATATACTATCACTCATATAGTATATATTTTATTATCTTTATAATAATTTAGAGAGGTTTTGGTAGTATTCTTACTTAGAGAATTTTGCCAAGCATTAGAGTGAAAATGTGAGCACACGACAACATTTTAAATGGTGTTGCTTAGGTTAATGGGTGGCCGGGTATGGGGAGCACAAAAGAGGGAACATCTCCTCTTCTCAATGTAGTAGGGTGGCTCTAGGTGTGGGTTCTCAAGACTAATGTTTAAACACAATGATTATGGTGTATTTAACACACTAATCACCCACACAACCACCTCCACTAGCCGGCCACTTAATCCATAAAATGGATTTCATTTTACAAGTTTGTCAATTGTATAATTTGTATAACATGTGACATCTTATATGTCACATAGTAATAAAATTATCTTAATTAAAAAACATATAAATATTTATCGTATAAATATATATATATATATATATATATATATATATATATATATATATATATATATATATATATATATATATATATATATATATATATATATATATAATTAAATAAATCATATTTATCAATTGACAAGTAATTCGAAATTACAAATATAAAATGATAATTTATCGTCAATACGATTTACAACCTTTGTATTAATTATAACCCGATTCATTCTAATTATGATATTATAAAATATCGCTTATTGTTTAACAATTGGCACGTTTCAATTTTAAACATAAATCTTACTATAAGACTTAACCTCTAATTCCTCGATATACGAGTTTAAGGAATATGAGCAAATCGTATCAATATACATTTGATCATTTTATCAATTAAGGGAATTGTCCTAAAGGTGTGACCTAAAGGGATCAACTGACCACCACCGTCATACGACAGTTGTAACACCCCCATTTACCTAAGAGCCTGAACTAGGACTTCCATAGTAAATAGGGCTGTTACCATCCTGGATGACCAGAATAGTAGATATACATAGTGAAAGAAACGCAGTACTTTAGATGTAAATGGCTAAACTGAAAGATGATACAAGCCAAGTTTATAAAAAGGTCCAAACCGTACAACTGATAACAACCTCAACTAAAACATGTGAAACTAAAAGATCTAGAACTAGGTCGGTCCATGCCATTTCTCTCATTCCAAGCCCAGCTCCTAATCCTGTTGTCTCTGACCTGAAAGATCTACTCCCCATTCCGGATCATTGTAGGTGAACACGAATACACTGTCAACCTTGCGGTTGAGTAGGATAACACAAAATATAAAATGCAACAGGTAATAATATGCAAATGCTTATAACATGCTCGAGCTCCATCTCATTCTCAATACTCATACCCTTGCACCAAGCCATACCGAACCTCCCGGCAGACTATAGTCGGCCGTCGCCGAACACCAGCATAACAGCTGAGGTCACCAGGTCTAGCCCTGCAGAGCTAGCCTGGGCCCAATAATGTCTCATCATCATCTAAATATGTAACCGTGCTCATGCCATGCTTATGAATGCAATAAATAAAGAACCAACACTGTAAATGCATCTCATAAATAACTATACTTGCATCCATAGCATCCAGTTAACTTACAAACATAACACAATACAAAAGTAGTCCCAGTGTATCCTACCTGGAATAGCAGTCTGAAACTAAGCAACACCGTCTAGAAATACTCCACTTCGAATTCCGTTCCTATAGTAATTCTTAATATTAAAAACTATTCGTACAACACATGTTACAACTAATTATAAACTCACGAATCATAAACTTACTAAATATAAATTTACTAAATATAGCACACGATGAACTATTCCTTTATTACTAGCATAATAACAAATACGACAAGTTTATAACGACACTACTCACATTCTCCATATTAATATCAATACAAATGTTAACAATATTCCTCTTGATAAAATAACAATAACACCAAAATATACCATAACATAATTATTGAAATCTAGTAGTAAACACCCTTAATAATTTATATTATAAAACAATAAGGGCACTAATCAACAACAATAACTCAATTAACACACTTATCATATAATACTAATACTAATACTATTACTAATAACAATAATAATAATAACATAATAATAATAAACCATAAAGAATATGATAATCATCATGAATAAAACAACACGTAAGAGGCCGCCCTTTGACAAAACCGAGAACCATAAACCACAGCCATACCCGCAAAACAGAGCAAACCCGCGCCCCTATCCCGCGTCAAAACCAGCCTGCAACCACCAGCCGTGTCCACCACCTTCACCCATGACACCACCAGTCTCGCCTCTGAGTCGTGGTGGTTCCAGTGGTGAGGGTAGCAGCCGCGACCACCGCACCAAACACCCATGAACGAAGCAACAAAACCCCTGTATCACAGCCTGTTCCCCTTTCTCCTCCAGCCTACCCAACTAACCTCCCTTAAACGACACCCCCGGCAACCCCTGACTTCTACTCCGGCACCACCAGGCTCACCACCGAGCCACGGTGGTTCCATGAGGAGAGTCAGCGACTGTCGACTGGACGCTACCACCACCTACAGCCATCACAAACACCCTATTTACATACTGCCTCCCTGATTTCGTTATTTGTGACCCAAAACGAAACCCACCACAAGGTTTGACTCAGCCACCCAAAACCACCGCGACAAAGACCACACTAATCCCATAACTACAACCTTCATAACCATCCATTATACATACGAGATAATAAACAATTACTCAAAGAAAACTGGGTAGAAACAGGGTCTGTTCAGAATGTGAAACTGGGTTTAAGGGTACGACTCTGACAACGCTTTCAATTAACACCCTCATCGACGGACACCCAAGGACGACGACGACCCAAACATGACCCTCTCCTCATTACTATACATCACAGATTAAAATTAAGTATAAAACAGATACGTTGCATTTGCATATAATCATGAAAACGTATACAAAGTATGATAGGAAAATAGGGAAAACGAGTGGAGAGATGATCTTACCTACTTGCCCTAGCAATCGAGCCGCCCTAGACACCCTTAGACACCGTGTGAAACTCCCTGTGGTACACCTTGAGGTGGCGGCAGAAGAGGGGTGGAGAGATTATGTGAGTTTGAGTGTTAGGGTTAGGGTTTATGAGGTTGCTAATATATGACGGTAGAGAGGGTGATAAAAGGGGTTGGGTTATAAATCTGAAAACGTGTGATGGGCTAGGGTTTGGCACGAAATTCTAGGTCCAAGGACTCAGCTACCCGTGTACGTTGTAGCCCATCACGCACTCCAACACCCACATAGCATGTCTCAAGTACGGGTCCGTAAAAAAAATCACTTGAACGGTTCTAAAAACAACGCGTAAAACACCTCGTCCACAATTATTATATCGCTTTTAGTATAATTCATCGACATCGAAACTACTAAAGTTAGCGTAACACGAAGTAAAAATGCGAGGTATTACAACAGTAATGTCAAACTCTAGCTAGCCAATCATTACCGATTAATGTTGGTCAGTTGACTAATATAATTCATATCATCCCTTGCGCATTCTTGTCATGAGATTTAATTACGTGATCGCACTATTGTTGAGGACACATTTCCCAACACTGAGCTCCATATGTGTATGTTTGTCGTGTCTGGGACATGCCTTAAGCTGGCCTCTGAGTCCAGACATGTTTGATTGTGATCGCGTTGGAACATGCCTTAAGTTGGCCTCTGAGTCTGACGAGTAGAGCAGCTGCACAACGGGGTAGCTAAGGAACTGACACCTTGCCCGGAGTGCAGATGTTTGATGCTAGAACATGCCTTAAGCTGGCCTCTGAGTTTAGTATCTTGTGATGTAGTGAAGGGACATGCCTTAAGCTGGCCTCTGAGTCCTTTACTTTTGGATGCTAGTCCATGCCTTAAGTTGGCCGCTGAGTCTAGTGTCTTGCTGATTGGCGGGTCCATGCCTTAAGTTGGCCTCTGAGTCCTTGCTTGCTGAATGTTTTGGTGTATAGGTTATGTCTTAAGTTGACCGCTGAACCTTTACACTTGCTGATTCATTAGTATGTAGGTTATGTCTTAAGTTGACCGCTGAACCTTATACTTGCTGAGTTTTATCTGCTTGCCTAGAGTTGGTATAGAGTCAGATATAGACGATGTTGATAATGATACTTGATTATGTGGTTGTTCATCCAAGGCATTGGATGACTCTATGATCGGTTTCATAAATAGTTGGATTGAAAGACCCCCCGACTGGGTAACCAGTAGGGAAACCGGCTCTCCTTCCTAACGGTTTATGAAGTTGGTTGAGAGTCGTGCATTAGAGTTTGCATGATAGTGGAGATCAGTTGATGAGATATTTTATGCTTCACATGTTTATATATGTTGGAGTATTCTGTATTGCTTTATGTGTTATGTGTCGTTACAAAAGGTGGCTAGGAGAACTCTAGTCACTCCCCACTGATTGTGGCGTACATGTTTTCATGTATGTAGGTACATGCAGGTTGACAGGGTTCATGCGAGAGCTAGCGAGCGATGATCCTTTCATCATGACTTACACTTATATTGTTTAGCTGGACTCTTAGTTTTGATACAGTTTTTGTTGGTGCCTGTAGGGATGTTGCATCCCAGGCTGTTGTATATATTTCGTTTTGATACTTAGACAGTATACTTATCTATTTTCTATTTATGTCAGTTTCAGTTTTCAGGTTTTAATTCACCTCGCATGTTTATGTTAAAAAGTTTTAATTCCGCTGCATTTTTAGTACTTTGAATGTTTTAATTTTCCGCTTTCGCGAGGGGTTTTACATAAGGGCCTTACATTCGGTCCGAATAATGCAAAGGACGATCCTCCATGAAGCAACCAACGTAGATTGCCTCCTTCAAATTGCATCAAAGACCTACCCTTAAAAACCGAGATTCGAACACGAGCTAGGTGACGGAATTCGGTTATCTTAAAACCGTGAACTAATCTAATTAGTTTACTAAGAATATTATGTGAATAATATTTTAGAGGTTATGAGTTTTTATTTCTTTCACTAGAGAAAATATAAAACTTAGGTTAGAATTTAACAATATGTGAAAATGATCACATATATAGGGAAGGGTTGGGGTTTTTGAGTGTGAACCGTGTAATGGAGCATGGGGAAGGGTTTTAATCCCTTTTGTCATACTCACATGCATAATGTTAGGTCACATCAAAACCTAACAAATAATTATATTAATGAGATAATTTATCATATATTATTATCTTAAAATATCACATTTACACGGTCCACAATATTGTAAAATGGACCTTCATTTTACAAATGCAATTTGTACAATTGTATAATATGTGACATCTTATGTGACATAATTAATTTTATTATTTTAAAATATATTTATCATATAAATATTATTTCTAAATTAATTAAATCATATTTAACAAATTATTCTATTAATTCGTAATTACCGTCCCAATATATGGTTATTATAATAATCGTCAATATGATATACAACGTTTGTTATAACCATGAACCATTCATATTCTAAATTCGATATTTCGAAAATATCGATTAATATTTGACAATTGACACATTTTAATTTCAAAAATATAAATCTTACGTTAAGATTCAACCTTTGATTTCTGGATATACGGTTTTAAGAAATTCGATCAATTCGCATCATATACAATTGATCAATATATGATTTAAGGGGTCTGTCCTATAGGTGTGACCTAAAGGGATCAACTGACCACCACCGTCATACGACAATAATGTCAAACTCTAGTCAGCCAATCATTACCGATTAATGTTGGTCAGTTGACTATATAAAATATCGGATCATCCGTTGCATATTATTTTCATAAGATTTTGAGAATGATTATTATCATTGACGTGATCGCACTATTGTTGAGGACACTTTTCCCAACAATCTCCCACTTGTCCTCGACAAGTGTGCGTCACCGATTCTCTTGTCCTATTATATCATCTCCTACTCAATGCAAGGTGTCTTCCAGGTCGTACTTGCATTTGATCATATCTTGAGCGGTTTTCTCGATCTGGAGATTTAAATGCTTTGACCGGAATTATCTACCATAGATACGTTCTGAACGTGGCCACGCATTTTCAGTTAAACTTCTGCTCGAGTGGCCCTGAGATTTAAGATAACCTTGACGAGGGGCTGGACAATTCCTATCCTACCGTTCCCTTCGACTAACACAGTCCATCATGACCCAAAAGATGCCCATTTGACCCCTTTTAACGGTTGATCATAGAGCAAAATCAAAGTAAATAAGAAAACTGTGCCACCTTGGGCGAACAGTCTCTACTCTAAGAATCAACTTATGTGAATAATATAGTAGCTCTCGCCACGACCAGGCTACTTATAAAATTTCCAAAACTCTATAAGCGGTCACTTAATTCCCGACAGAGTGTTACACAGTCTACCTATGTGATCGACTAGTCATCCCATATGACTCTATGACATTTGAACTTGTCATCAATCGCCTCACACTCTAGTCGCTTCGAGACGTCACCTCATACAAGCGACTAGGGGCTATACTAATTTAATCCAGCTCAGTTATGGGGTTCAAAATTGTCTCTTACAAACCATTCAGATTTGACAAAGTATATAAAATTGTGAGTTAATAATAACTCAAACGATAAGAGTGATAATTAAGTGCGAACAGTCAATACGATATTACTGCTCCACATTAACAATCTTTGATGCTCATACATCAATTTGTATTAATGGTTTGCTATGTGAATACACCTTTTATTCACATCTTCTAAACCTACAAATTTCGGTTTCCTTCTGACTCATATTATCTCGTATAATATGATCTTATTCAAGTACATTTCTTTTTTTTTTTGGTAAAATGTAACCTTTTCCATTCCATCTCCTTTAACAAATTTCATCAGCACATGAGAAATAATTCAATCCTCATTAGAGTAACTCAAATTAGAATGTCTAAATTCCTCAACCAATTTTTATCCTGATTACTCACTACCTTTTATTCTATCATCTGTATTCGTCCTCTAATCTGCACTTGCATCCCTTTCATCACATATTCTGGTCTCACCAAGTGATTCTCAATACGGCACTTGTTCCTTGCCATCCAAACTTCATAAGTAATTGCTACCCTACACATCCTGTACACTCTCCTCTGAATTTCTGTAATGGGGTTCATCCCTCCTCCTAACCATTCCTGCATCAGTCCCCATACGTTCCTTATGTACTCACATTCTTCAAATAAGTGAGTATGGGTTTCCCTACCATTTTCACAGATGATACATTGATCACTATTACACACATTTATCCTATGCAACTTCTCTCTGGTGTTCAAAGCCTGATGACTAACAAGCCATCCTATCAATGAGTGCTTTGGAACAATCCAAGAGTCTCTAACTCTATGAAACCACTGCACATGGGGGTGCCTACCCTGCAGAAGTTGATAACCTGTCTTGCAGTGTACCCTTTGTTACCAAGAGTCCATACATCCCTGTCAAATTCAGCCGCTTATATGTCCCTTGCTTTGCAAACATTCCTCCAATTCCAGTTAGAAACAGGAGGGGGTTGATAAGTGCTCCATTGTTGACCTTTTAGATAAATGTGGTCCACCCATTGCACCCAAAGTCTATCAGCTTTAGTGTAGATCCAGTTTGCCAGCTTACCCACTGCAGCAACATTCCAATTTTCTGCTTTCTTCACGACCAATCCAACTTCATTCTTTGCAGTACACACTTTGTCCCAAGAGATCAATGGGGCTCTATTGTATTCTGCATTGCCTTCCCAGAAGTAATTCCTGCATATTGCTTCAATTTTTTTAATCACCCCTTTTGGCAGTGTGAAGATTGATCCCCGATAATTGTGCATGGTATTAAGAACTGTATTAACAAGAATCAGCCTCCCTGCATAGCTCATCTTCCTTGCACTAATACTATGAATCCTCTGCACAAGTTTTTCCACCAGGATGTTACAGTCCTGCTTCTGCAGTCTCCCTACTTGAATAGGAAACCCTAGATAAGTAAAAGGGAGATCATCTTCCTTAAACGCAGACACTTGTAATATATCCCTTCTGTCCTGCTCTACCATCCCCCTGAACACAACCTCAGACTTAGAAGCATTCACTTTGAGCCCAGAAGAGGCTGAAAAAGTGGCAAATGCTCTAAGTAGAAGCATAATAGACCTTCGTCAGCAAAGAGCAGATGATTTAGTTTGAGCTCCTTACACCAAGGATGGTACCTAAAATACCATTTCTGAGTAGCATAATCAAGAATTATGGTCAGATATTCCATACATAGAGTGAATAAGAGAGGAGATATAGGATCCCCTTGTCTCAATCCCCTTTGTCCCTTGAAAAAGCCAAACATGACCCCATTCATATTCAAGGAATAAGTTGTACTAGTTACACACTTCATGATATACTGCCTGAATTTATCTGGGAAGTTTATGGCAGTTAACATTTGATCAAAAAAACCCCACTCAACTGTATCATAAGCCTTCTGAAGGTCCAACTTAAACATGCACCTTGGTGAAGCCCCTCCTCTATTATACAGCCACACCAGGTCCTGACAAATCAACACATTTTCCAAAATGCTCGTCC
This sequence comes from Silene conica, assembly GCA_029255685.2. Lineage (NCBI taxonomy): Eukaryota > Viridiplantae > Streptophyta > Magnoliopsida > Caryophyllales > Caryophyllaceae > Silene > Silene conica. The sequence goes on along the minus strand of CM055312.2, from coordinate 39,546,734 downwards.
CTTTAATAAAAACCCCGTGGTTCCTGCTCACAATTGTTGGTAAAACAAGATCTTAGTGCATAGAATTTTTGAGATTGTTTTATAGAGAACATTGCAACAGGCTATGGGTCTGAAATGCTTAACATTTTGTGGTCTATCAAACTTTGGTATCAATGTAAGAACTGTAGTATTCAACTGAGACATCAACTGCCCAGTATCAAAGAAATTCAGTATGGCTTCCACTACATCCCCACCTACAATCTCCCATGCATCTCTGAAGATTTGGCACCTATATCCATCTGGACCAGGAGATTTGTCCTTCGGTATACTAAACAAGCACTCTTTTATCTCTTCTACAGACACAGACTTATTCAAACCATCCCACTAGTCTTCAGAACAGCATTTCCCCCTTCTAACAATCCCAACTATGACTCCATCAGTTGTGGAACTATGACCCAGCAAGGACTTGTAATAGTCCAAAAAAGCAGCATGTATTTGCTCACCATCTGTACACTGCCTCCCATTCTGATCTTCTATACTCATCACCTTATTCTGCAACATCCTTTTCTTAATAGTATTGTGAAAATATGCTATATTGAGATCACCTTCCAGTGACCATTGTATCTTAGCCTTCTGGAACAGATAGCTGTCTCTAGCATCCAACAACCCCTTCAACTCCTGAGCAACCAGATGCTCTTGATGCACAATCTCCACTTGACCAGGATTATCAACAATATCCTTTTGCAACTTTTCCAACAAAGCACTTGTTATGGTGAAGCTATTCTCAATGTCAAAATAACAAGTTTTATTCAACTCTTTCAGCACAGGTTTCAGCCACTTTAGTTTCTTACCAATCCTATACGTCTTAGTACCTTCAACTCTTTCTGCCAAATAGCATCCACATACTCATGAAACAATTCAGACTTCCCCCACATGTTGAAGTACTTGAAACTCCTTCTACCCTTCATATCATTTCTTCTATCCATTATAGTACATGGTGTTGGAGTAAATGTCCTCCACAGTGTGTGACTATTTGAGTAAATCTTTTACAGGATCACGCAGGGATACTTAGTATATTAATCAGTTGCTTAACGTTTATCGGTAACGATTGGCTCACTAGAAGTTTGACGTTACTGTCATATGATGGCGATAATCAGCTGATTCCTAAAGGTCACACCTATAGGATAGTACAGAGAAATGTGATTATATATTGATATAATTACATAAATGCTAAACTTAACTAAATGTAGTTAAGTAGATGATAAACATTTAATATGATTAAATAATAACTAGGACAAATGAATTAAATGTTAATTCTAATAAATATATATAAAAGTTATATTTATTAATTATATTTTAATATACGATAGAATAATATAATTGGGATTAATTAATTATAAGATAATTAATTAATATTCTCCGGGAATTAAATTTGTACACCGAAAAGTATTAAAATATATATGATATTTTAAGGAAGTTCGGAATAAGGAAACTGACTCAAAATATTATATTATAATGAGATTTCCTAATTGAAGTACAATACCAACACAAACCAAAACCCTATATATAGAAGGTTTCGGCCGTGAGGTTGGTGACACAAAGAAGAAAACATTTTTCCTCTATTATTCTCTTTGATTGGTTTATCATTTTAATCCCAAAATAAATCCTCTAAAATAATTAATAGTAATTTAGGAGGAGCTTTGAGGGATTCTTTCTCAGTCGTCTTGGGTGCAATCTAAGGAGAACTTCTACCTTGAAGTTTGGGTTTATACTAAGTTGTTCTTAGGCCGATCTCATATAGGACCAATGATCCTTGTCCTATTATTTAAGTTCTATTGTTTTAATATCAATTCGTTTTTGATATAATCCTTGGCAGTATTATTTAAGTTGATACTTTTATGAGTAATTTAAGAAATTATTTCCTACAAGCGGTATCAGAGCCATTGTTCAAAATCGTTTTGATAATTAATTGAGAATTTAAATCCCACGCCACACATAGTTTTCACGGTTTATAAAAAAAAAAAATTCGTTCTGTTTTTTTTTTCGTGATATGTCAGGACTAATTTTTTTTTTTTGGTTCACGTTTTTTTTGGGTTTCGTTTTTTTTTTATTTTGTTATTTTAATTGTTAAAATAATTATCATGTGATGATGCTCATAACAATGATATAGATCAATGATTATTAAACGATCAATCAAGATATTGTTAGAATTAGATTAATTTGTTTTAAATTGTTAAGATGAATGAACATTGTTCACATGAATTAAAAAGTTAATCTTGATGACAATATTTGGAAATTTTTAAAAACCTAATATGATTAGAACTATAACATAAAATTATGGGATGATTTTTTTGCTACTATGAGTGATTTTAAGAAAGTTCACGAATTAGTAAAGTTTCAAAAATCTATTTCTACCTTGATTATACCATTTAAGGAAATAATATAATATCTTATGAATATGTCAATTATATGATATTATTTGATAATATGAGTAATTGCCTTTTTTTTAACAAAAAAAAAAACCTGTAATATTGGACCGTAAGTTTTTTTTTCGGCCCTACCCTCAATTTTGTGATTTGTTGCTTTTGTTATTATTAATATTATATGATAATTTATATTAACTAAATTTATAAAGATAACAAAAAAAGGGGTATTAAAAAACCGTAAAATTGGATTTTAGGTTTATTTTATTTGTTTTCGTTTTTATTTATATTATGGAATTATATTCATATTAACTAAATTATAAAAGATGTTTTGTAATTGTAAAATTTTTTTTCGAGAGAAAAAGGGGTATAACCGTGTGATTGTCGTGGGAAATATGGAATTATATTCATATTAACTAAATTATAAAAGATGTTTTGTAATTGTAAAATTTTTTTTCGAGAAAAAAAGGGGTATAACCGTGTGATTGTCGTGGGAAAGAAAGGAAAAAAAAACGAAAATTATTTGATAATTTTTCGGTTACTTAATCATCATTTATTTATTTTAAAAGGTTTATTTTATCCAATTGATGATACTTACTAGATTCTAAAATTGTTTGGATTTATTTGGATTATGGTTTACAAGTGTGACATGTAATTTTAAAATTAATGGTGGTTGTGGTAATATTGCATTGTGAATGTTTTATTATATTGTTAATGATATTGTCTTTCAATGAAGGTTGAGTTTATTTTTCACAATTGTTGTCAAGTATAATCATGTAATCTAGTGTGGCTTTAGTTTTTGGTTACTTTTCGGTAATGGTGGAAAGTAATCAAGTGATGTAAGTTATAAGATCTCGCATCTCCGCTTTGTATTTTATTTTTTCTTTATTTTAGATTAAATTTAAATAGGATTTACATTGTAATAGCTTATAACAAAGAAGCAAAAGAAGAAGAGGAGTTTGATGCATCTGGGTCTCTATTTCCTGTTTACATCTCGAGATGAAGAACGGTGATCCATGAAGCTTCTAGGGTCCATGTGATTGGATTCCAAGTTGTATTTACTGTTTTTCATAGGATAAGCCACACTAGGATTTTAATGTTTTACGTTCTTATCTTTATTGCTTGAATGTTGCATATCATTATGTTCCGCCTAAACCAAACCACCTATATGCATGTAAAATGACTCATGTAGATTATTTTGCATTTTGGCATATGATGTTTTTTTTTGCCATCACTCATTCCTACTCATATCAAATAGTTCACTTAAATGAGTTTAAAATAGTGATGGGATCTCACTCTTTATAAAATTGAGACTTTAGCCTTTCTAGATCAAACAACTATGAATCCCTTGTTTGTCGGTGGGCATATAGGACCTGTTGTTATCTCCATATGGACCCCTTCTACGTCAGGCAAGTAGTGTGTTGTGACCTAGTTGGACTCAACACAATGATTCAATCAAGCTATTGAAATCGTTATGGACTAATAGATAAATTTAAGAAATTTGTCGACTAAGAGTTCTAATGTAGAACCAGTTAAAGGGTTAACTCACCAAATCGGGATTTGGGTCTTGGGATACATTATATAATTCTTTGAGTGAGATCGATTATATTATGTTGTATATCTTTGTTTAAAAAGATTTTAAATTCGTTGATTTCTCAGGTTTATTTATTTTCTCATTTGTCGATCATTTAATATCTGCCATTTAAAATGACTGATCCAAATGCAACTCCGGGCCCTAGCGCCACCCTCACCAGGGAGTCGTGGTTACGCTCTTTTATGGACCACGTCTCCTAAAATCAGAACTCTCGCCTTAAGAATGATGGGTGTAACTTTACCGATTGGGAGGCAGCATTACTGAATGCTGCCATTGCTGACGGTAAATTAAAGTATTTGGTTGAGCCAGTACCGGCTGAACCAACTGCGAGGACTGGAGCCCATAAACACCAAGGTACCATCGCAAACCACTAACCGTGACAGACAAAAGACCCATTAGGGTTTGTTTGATTTTTACGTTTCCCTCAGACCACCACAACCACCAGCGACACACCAAACCGCAACCCCTGCACTCGTCCTCACCCCTATGACCAACCCTAGCCACCACAATGTTTACGCCTAGCGACAACACTACAACGACAGCAACAACGTAAAACCGAAACGAAAGTCGAACGCTTACCTTACTCGCCTGAGATGGCTCGTAACGCCCCTGAAACCGCCAACACCGTCTCTCTCTCTCACTCTCTTCTCGTTATGCGTGCTGTCGTTGCCAACGTGTGAGGGTAGGTTGAGCAAGAGATATTAGGGTTTTTGAGTGGTGTAGGCGTAAACGTTTTTGGTAGTATAAGGGTAGGATTTTGTATAAAAAGTTGGGTCACGTAAAAGGCCCAACACTACTATAAACTTTACGTAATCGACTTCCCGTATAAGCTCCGTCTTAATTACTACGAACAAAAGGCAATTTCACGAGCTACAGATCAAAACAAGACTACACGGAGACATTCTGATTCTTCTTTACTAGGACATTGTTCTTGGTTCTCATGGATTATGAAAATTTTAACGATAAAAGTAAACGAATTCACAAGACTAGTACTTCATATTTCACATGTCAACTAATTGATAACTCAAAATAGTATGATCAGATTTTTAAACATAGTAATTGCAATTCAGTCTATGACATAACAATATACATGAAGGTGTTATAAAGGTTATTATCTCAGCGATCTAGACAACGATATACCATAAATAGATGAAAGAACATCAACACGATTAACATCGTTCAAAATAATCAGAATTACGTATGACACTAAGGTTGTTATATCATGTTAATAAGTTTACCGGTCAAATTTCCTTCTAGTACTCGTCAAGACTCTTCTCTGATAAATATGATTTTAACATCACGTACGAACATCACGTCTTTTATTTGAGGTCATGTTACCAGAAAAAAAAACGTCACTATAATAGAAAACATTTTGTATAGAAGCAAGCAAAATTACGTTATTATGTAATAAGGCGCATATTCATGTTACTAATGCAATATCAGGATATCACGGAATCACATCACATAATCCACATTTGACTAAACTTTTATATGAACTTACAAATCTCACAATTCACCAATTAAACATTATGCAACAACTTACAAAAAAAAAAAAATCATAATCAAAATCACAATTAAATAGTGGCTCGTTACGATTTTACATGGCGTATCATTTTGAAAACGCGAACACATATTATGAACAGTAGAGTTGGATTAATGCATAAAAAATCACCAGGTTTTTACCTGATTTCCTTTACAAAAAGATTGGTCAAAACGGCACTATGCAGTAACAATCTGACCACTGTCAACTAAAGTATTTCTTTCTCTCAAAATATAACTCCTATTAACATGAAACCAAAGACATTGGAAAGCTAACTCAAAAGGTTATCATACATAAAAGTGTCATACACATATATAGAAGACATTTTAAATGACAGCTCTCGCAAGCAAGTTAACATTCTGAAAATTTATCAAAAATTTTGCGTCACTTAAAATCACTTCACACTATTACATTCAATTATGACCAGTATTTTTCCAAAACATGTTGACATGTCATTCGAAGCGTTGGGATCACATTGTACCAAATTAACTTCATTATTTCAAACTGAAATTGTCATCTACAAGACGGTAATATTGCGAAATTGAGAAGTAGCATCACGAAATGATTCAATAGTTCATGAACAATGCATTAGTTCCTACCATCGTACAATCACAACATAATAGTATGTAAATATGTATACCAGAAACCACCAAGGTGCCACTTATAGAAACATGACTCTCTAACTAAACTAATTGGGTGTCAAAAGGGATTGCCATATATACTTTAAGTACGATCTATGCAAAACATAACCCTAGAGTACTCATGGCTTGGGGTAACACATTCCACATTTCACTAGACATGGATTGCTAAGGCAATTAGTAAAATAATAACAATTATAAATTTCAAATTCCGATCACATTTGCTGTAAAACCCCTCGCGAAAGCGGAAATATAAAACACACAAAGTACTAAAAATGCAGCGAAATTAAAACTTTTTAAATCTAAACAACATGCGAGGTGAATTAAAACTGAAACAGAAATTGAAAACCGATATAAACAAAATAGATAAGTATAACAGTTCTAAGTACGGAAACCAATATATACAAGCCTGGGATGGAACATCCCTACAGGCACCTAAAGATAAACGGTATCCAAAACTAAAGTCTAGCTAATCGAAAGTGTAAGTCATGAGATGACAAGTGGATCATCACTCGCTAGCTCTCAGTAAACCCCGTCCAACCTGCATGTACCTACATACATGAAAACATGTACGCCACAGTCAGTGGGGAGTGACTAGAGTTCTCCTAGCCACCTTTTGTAACGACACGTAACAAGCAATACAAACAAAATACTCCAACATATATAAACATGTGAAGTATATCAATATCTCAATAACTGATCTCATACTATCATGCAATCACTAATGCACGACTCTCAACCAACTTCGGAAACTATTTGGAAGGAGAGCCAGTTTCCCTACCGGTTGCCCGGTCGGGGGGTCTTTCAGTTCAAACCATTTACGAAACTGACTAAAGAGTCATCCAATGCCTTGGATGAACAATATCAAAGTCAAGGTACTGTAAACATCACTATCATCATACATATCTGACACTGTACCAACTCAAGGCAAGCAGATAAAAACAACAAGTATAAGGTTCAGCGGTCAACTTAAGACATAACCTAAATACCAATCATTCAACAAGTATAAAGGTTCAGCGGTCAACTTAAGACATAACCTAAATACCAATCAGCAAGACACTAGACTTAGAGGCCAACTTAAGGCATAGACTAGCACCCAAAAGTAAAGGACTCAGAGGCCATCTTAAGGCATGTCCCTTCACTACATCACAAGATACTAAACTCAGAGGCCAGCTTAAGGCATGTTCTAGCATCAAACATCTGCACTTCGGGTGAGGTGTTATGACCTAAATGCCCCATTGTGCAGCTGCTCTACTCGTCAGACTCAGAGGCCAACTTAAGGCATGTTCCAACGCAATCACAACAAACATGTCTGGGCTCAGAGGCCAGCTTAAGGCATATCCCAGACACGACAACCATACACATATAGGGCTCAGAGGCCAGCTTAAGGCGTATCTGTTGGGAAATGTGTCCTCAACAATAAGTGCGATCACGTAATTAAATCTCATAACAAGAATGCGCAAGGGATGATACGATTTATTAGTCAACTGACCAACATTAATCGGTAATGATTGGCTAGCTAGAGTTTGACATTACTGTCGTATGACGGTGGTGGTCAGTTGATCCCTTTAGGTCACACCTTTAGGACAATTCCCTTAATTGATAAAGTGATCAAATGTATATTGATACGATTTGATCATATTCCTTAAACTCGTGTATCGAGAAATTAGAGGTTAAATCTTAATGTAAGATTTATGTTTAAAATTGAAACGTGTCAATTGTTAAACATTAAACGATATTTTAAGATATCGTAATTAGAATGAATTGGGTTGAAATTAATACAAAGGTTGTAAATCGTATTGACGATAAATGATCATTTTACACTAGTAATTTCGAATTACTTATTAATTGAATAAATATGATTTATTTAATTATGTATAATATTTATGGGATAAATATTTACATGTTTCAAATGTACTAAAGTATTTTATATCTTAATGACATATGAGATGTCACACTTTGTACAAATTGTACATTTTACAAAGTTGTAAAATGAAATCCATTTTATGGATTATGGTAGCCGGTTTTGGTGAGGTTAGTTAAGGGTATGTTTTGTGTTTATTAGTGTATAAAACACAATCATTTACATCACCTTGAGAACACTAACCTAGATACCACCCTAGTGTCTTGAGAAGTCAAGATGTTCCCCATTTGAGGTTCCCTAAAACCGGCAAACCCTTCCCCATAAGCATGCTTAAGTTAATTAATTTATCTTATTAAGAGCATGCTTAATATATATATGTGATATGTATCATATTCATTCTTCTTGTTGTTCTTCTTCACATTTGGCCGAATATCATACTTAGGAAGAAGAATTTTACAACCTCTAAATTTATATTATAAGATAATAAAATCATACTAATTGTAGTATTCAAATAATATTCTAATTAGAGAGATTAGAATAAGTTTAAGGAGAAACCGGTTTTGTGCTAGCTTGTTCAAGATCTCGGTTGATTGAGGGGTTGTCTTGGTGCATCCAAAGGAGGTATTCTATTTTGGGTACTCGGAGGATCATCCTTGCTAAATATTTGGACCGTGTGTAAGGGCTCAAATACTCTCTTATTTCCGCTTTTAGCATGCATAAGATCACCTAATAATATGTTAATTAAAGGGTTAATTAAAAGATTATATTAGTATGACTAAAATTAGTTTATGAGCAACTAATAAGATAACAATTGGTATCAGAGCGAAAGGGTTGTTTGCATGGTTTCCGTTTCGTTTTTACGGAGTTATTAGGATAACAAAATAAAACTTGATAATTTTCGTTTTGATATATGATATGCACGAAATAATTTAAGCATGAATACCTACTGTTTTCTAAAATGTTTTAGAAGATTTGGAATATATTTTGCATGAATATTGATCATTGGTATTTTAATTTCGGTTTTTTAATACGTTTTAATGGTTAAAAATGATTAATTTCGGGAAAAATAGTTAAAATAAGCTTCTGGCCGAGATTTTTCAGTATGATATCACATGTATTTTCTATAATATGAATATGGATTTTCGTAAATTATAGACCTTTAAATCGTGTGATATGAATTTTAAAGGTTAAAATGCAATAAGATGAATAAAAATGGGTTAAAATAGTTATATTATGAATTTGACTATAAAAATTTATGAGAATGTCACATGCAATATTTAAAATTTATGTTGAATTTTCCAGACATTTATCTCAAATATTGCAATATTATAGATTTTTAATGTAAAAATCGGGTAATTAGTGACATAATTTCGACTTTAATAGTTTAAGTTGGATTTTGGCCATAAAAATTTAACACGATGTCATATATATTATTTCCAGCATGTATAAAATTTTCGAGAATTTTATCTTATTTTATGCTTGAGAAATAATTTTAAAGGTTAAAATCGTACGATATATGACGTAAATCGTTAAAATTTGCAAAAGTTGTTAAAATGGCCGAAAAATTTAACCCATATTAGTCATATGTGATATATTCATCATGAAAATTTTCTTGGGAGCCAAAAGTTTCAGATTTGATTTAATTTTATGTTGTTAAAAGTAGCATTTAAAGTTAAATAAAAGGAGTCATGCTTTTAAATTTCGGCTCATTGGGCAGTGTACCATTTAATTTTCTGTCCATCTTGTGTTCTTAAAATGTTTTGGAAGGTATAAAAATATTGTTAGTATTTATTTGCATTTATGAAGTTAATTATTGAATTTTCCGACTTAAATTGCTCGTTTTACGTGTTATTTTCGAAATAATGTTAAAACCGTATAAATACTAATATTTTAACATTCTGAAAATTTTAAGAACATTCTGGATTTTTCAAAATTTGAATTTTGAATTTTCGAAATTTTTATGACTCTTTTGAGTTTTATATTATTTTTCCCGTAAAACCGAGTAATACCGATCAATATTAAAATATATTAAGTTAATTCATGTTCAAAATTTGAGTAAGACTAAATTTTGAATCCTATGCGAGTTAGGATGATTAACTTAAGGATGAAAACCGTTTCATTTAATGCATAGTGTTGTTAAACGTTAAAACACGCAATTCCATAAACCGAGGTTTACGATAACTATTTAAATAAGTATTTTAAATAGGACGATTTGGCTTAGGATTTGCATGTTAATTCATATTTATATAAGCATTGCATATTTATATTGTGAATGTCATGATTTATTTTTACGTAATTTTGGGAATTATGTAATTTACTTAGTATGGCCTAGTTTTTAAATCGGTATTTCCCGTAATGTAAGGGGTTACCGATTCGGTTGTAATTTTGTGATCTCGTATCACCCAATTGTAATTTATTTCTATTTTATAATGTATAAAGTAGACTAGAAAAGTTGTAATATTTGTAATATCCGGAGTTCCTTGAAGACGGTGCCATTCGGAAAGGAGTTCCGATCAAGACGGTGTTTACCTCGAAGTGCGTGCCGCGTGAAGTTCAAGGGACCAAAGGAGTTGGTTTCCGAATTTGTACTTTTATTATTTCTTTTCTAGGAAAGGCCATACTAGGGTTTATTTATGCTTTTATTTTTTGCTTTTTATATGTTTGCATGCATAGCCAAATCGTCATACATCGTATCATGCATGTTTCGACCTAGTCTTTTATTTTATCGATAATTCACCGACTTAGTTCACTTAAACGGAGATAGATAATAATTTGACTAGATCTCTTACATATAAATATTGAGACTTAGCCTTACCAAAAAGTACGGACCCATGAATCCCTTCTTCACAAAAACGTAGGCTCGGCTACACCGGGGTACTAAAATTGTCACGTTGGGTAAGTGGGGTAATAAGATTACACCTTGAAATTTGGTTGATCTCAACGAAAGTATTCGTAACCGTAGTTGCAATAAGTTCGGGCTAAGGATAATTTTAAGAAAATTGTCGACCGAGAGTTCTAAGAGTAGAACCGATTAAAGAGTTAATCCACCAAATTATACCGATACGGGTTGAATCGGCTACACCGTGCCCGGTTTAGTATGGGTTTGGGTCTCGGGATTGTTTACTTAATTGGGTAAGAGATCATTAAGTAAATATATAACTAAACTTGTTAAAGTTATAGTTTAAATTATGAATTTAAAATGATGTTGTTTTCCTTTTATTATTGTAGTTTAATTTTCAACAAACATCAAATGGCAACCAACGCTCCACCTCTCACTAACGTATCATGGCTTCGATCCTTTATGGATCGTTGCAAACTTGATAAGCATGGTTCCAATTTTAAGGATTGGGATGCGCAATTGCTTTTGGCCGCACAAGGTGACGATAAGAGTCGTTACCTATCCGAAGCCGCTCCTCCCGCTCCAACCGCTCGTTCCGCGGTCGGAACTCGTGAGGCCTATGAAGCCTACATGAAAGAGTCCTCCGCTCTTAAAAATGTGCTCATCTTCTCCATGGAGCCGGATCTCCAAAGGAGTATGATTAAGTTGACCACATCGTATGAAATTTACACCAAGCTTGCGACCATGTTTTCGCAAACTCCTAGGGTGATTCAATATGAGGCGGCTTCCGCCTTCTTTGACATTACTTTCAAGGAAGGGCAAAAGATAAGCCCTCATGTGCTCAAACTCGTTGAGCTCGCGGAGACTCTAAAGGCTCAAAATGTTGATGTTCCCGACTCTCTAATTATTGACCGAGTTCTTCACTCGCTCAATAAGGTTAAGGCATATGCTCAATTTCGGGTAAATTTCAATATGCGAAACCAAGAGACCACGTTGGAAGAGTTGCATAAGATGCTCGTCCAAGCCGAAAGGGACATGGGACTTCATGAAAGTTCCACCAAAGATGTTTTGAACATCGAAAAGAAAGGGAAAACGAGCTTCAAAAGAAATGCCTCTAAAGGCAAGGGCAAGAAAACGTTCAAAGCCCAAGGCGACCAAAGAAAAGACCTTTTCGAAAGGCGCTTCCACCTCGTCTTCTAAAGAGCAAGACAAGTGCCATTATTGCACGAGGATCGGTCATTGGAAGCGTAATTGCCCCAAGTACTTAAGCGATCTCAAAATTGGAAGGCAACCGCCATAGGAAATAATTCTCGTTTACTTTCATGTTCTTTTGTTAACTTTTGTATGGCGATACAAGTTGTTGACTATCACCCCTTTTAAAATTGTTTTAAAGGGGCATCTTATAAAGATAAGGGCAAGGAAAAGGAAGCATAAAGTTCCTTACTTGGATGACTATGGTAGCATCCAAATTGATCGAAGACTTGAAGAGCTAGCCTCTATTTTTCATATCGTCTTCTTTCATATTTTGCATTTATTTATGGAACAATTTATTTTCTTGTAAGACAAGGATTAAAATCCTAAAACAATGGTTGTAGTTTTGGATATTGGTGACTTGGTTTTCAACCCGAGTCACTACTTTTGTTCTTAATCAATGTTTTGATTTCTCAAATAAATTGCATACCTTGTTTAAACATGAATAATAGTGATTTTATCACGCAACAAACTATTGATACGATCAATATAATATAATCAAAGAGTTGATTAAAACGGAGAACTACACCCCATGAGATAAATTCAATCAAAATGAGACTATATCAGTTCATTATAAGATTTTCATTTTAAGTGAAAATGAGAATGTATTCATCACACCTATCAAACTTCAAACATTCAGATACATTGGTTAATCGAAATAGCTATCCTTAAACGAATAAAGGTTATTGTTAGAAGGATAGAGTGGGAGAAAATATTTCGCTCGCAAACCAATGATGAAAATAAAGGAAGGATATTAGAGAAGATTCCTTCTTGGGAGTCTTAAGAAGAGCCCTAAATGATTTGAAGAAACTACGAGAGGACACTGAAGAAAAACTACGGGAGGACACTCGAAGAAAGGTTCTTTGTGTTCATTGTTTCATAGAGAGGAAATTTGAAACCCCGTATGAAATCGGTAGGAAAACGGTTCCTTAATAAATGATTTTTCTAAGTTTATAAGATAAAAGAGAAGAAATCATCTCAATCCTCTCAATGTAGTTATAAAGAAATTATCATGTCATTTTTGTCTCGAGGAAACGAAGACATTATAAGAAGGTAATGATTGATTGAATGGAAACAGATCACTATAGGGATAGTGAGTAATAGTTTAACATGCGAGAAATGAAAGGTTCATTTAAGATAACGAGAGATATTGATTTTAGTGGGAGCGATTTTCATTAAAAGAATTAAGCCTACCATTTAGAGAGAATGGATGATTCTTTAAAGTGTAAAGAATAAGAGGTTTTCAATTCTAGATGATCAAATACCTTATATCATAAGATGATGGAGCTTTACGGGAAGGTTTATTATATGGATAATAAAAGGTCGCCCACTAGAAGTTAGAATGGTTGGATACATTATTCATAATGATGAGTGAAACCATTATCAAATAGCCAAGATGAGTGAAAATTATTAGAATGATGAAATCATAAATAGACTACAATAAAGTTTTCAGTACATAAGTGACTGTATATCGATACGTCACAAGTTATAAGATAACAGTGGGAGCTAGAATGCGCAAGGGATGATACGATTTATTAGTCAACTGACCAACATTAATCGGTAATGATTGGCTAGCTAGAGTTTGACATTACTGTCGTATGACGGTGGTGGTCAGTTGATCCCTTTAGGTCACACCTTTAGGACAATTCCCTTAATTGATAAAGTGATCAAATGTATATTGATACGATTTGATCATATTCCTTAAACTCGTGTATCGAGAAATTAGAGGTTAAATCTGTTGGGAAATGTGTCCTCAACAATAAGTGCGATCACGTAATTAAATCTCATAACAAGAATGCGCAAGGGATGATACGAATTATTAGTCAACTGACCAACATTAATCGGTAATGATTGGCTAGCTAGAGTTTGACATTACTGTCGTATGACGGTGGTGGTCAGTTGATCCCTTTAGGTCACACCTTTAGGACAATTCCCTTAATTGATAAAGTGATCAAATGTATATTGATACGATTTGATCATATTCCTTAAACTCGTATATCGAGAAATTAGAGGTTAAATCTTAATGTAAGATTTTTGTTTAAAATTGAAACGTGTCAATTGTTAAACATTAAACGATATTTTAAGATATCGTAATTAGAATGAATTGGGTTGAAATTAATACAAAGGTTGTAAATCGTATTGACGATAAATGATCATTTTACATTTGTAATTTCGAATTACTTATTAATTAATAAATATGATTTATTTATGTATAATATTTATATGATAAATATTTATATGTTTTAAATGTACTAAAACATATTATATGACATATAGGATGTCACACTTTGTATAAATTATACATTTTACAAAGTTGTAAAATGAAATCCTTTTTAAGGATTAAAGGGGCCGGTTAAGTGGGGTTGGTTGTGTGGGTTTAATGTACAAAACACAATCATTAAAAGACCACCTTGAGAACACTAACCTAGATGCTTCCCTAGTGTCTTGAGAAGTGAATGTGTTCCCCTTTGTGGCATCCCAAAACCGGCAACCCCTTCCCCATATACCATGCTTATAGTTATTTGATTATCTAAATAAGCATGCTTGATATATAAAGATATGTTATATTCATTCACTACTTCTTGTTGTTGTTGTTGCCCTAGCCGAAACACTACACAAGAAGAGAGAAAATTTTCTACCTCTAAAATACATATTATAAGATAATAATTTATACTAAGAGTAGTATTAAAATATAATTCTAATAAGAGTGATTAGAATTAGTTTAAGGAAGAAAACCGATTCCAAGTCTAGCATACAAAGTTTCGGTTCTTTTGGGGCTTGTCTTGGTGCATCCGGAGGAGGTATTCTATATTGGGTACTCGGAGGATCATCCTTGCAATATATTTGGACCGAGTGTAAGAACACGGTTTTCTCCTCTTTCCGCATTTTATTAGCATGCATAAGATCATAATAAACGAGTTTATTATCTTGTTAATTAAAAGGTTTGTTAGTATGACTAAATTAGTTTATGAGCAACTACTTAAACCTAACAATTGGTATCAGAGCAAAATGGTTGTTTGCATGCTTTCCGTTTCGTTTTTACGGAGTTATTATGATAACAAAAATAAAACTTGAATTTTCGTATGATATAAGATATGGACGAAATTATTTTAGCATGATACCTACTGTTTTCTAATATGATTTAGAATATTTGGAATATATTTTGCATGAATATTGATCATTGGTATTTTTATTTCGGTTTTTAATGCGTTTTAATGGTTAAAAATGATTAATTTTGGGAAAAATAGTTAAAATTAACTTCTGGCCGAGATTTTTCAGTATGATATCACATGTATTTTCTATAATATGAATATGATTTTTCGTAAATTATGGGCTTATAAATCGTGTGATATGAATTTTAATGGTTAAAATGCAATAAGATGAATAAAAATGGGTTAAAATAGTTATATTATGAATTTGACTATAAAAATTTATGAGGATGTCACATGCAATATTTAAAATTTATGTTGAATTTTCCAGAAATTTATCTCAAATATTGCAATATTATAGATTTTTAATGTAAAAATCGGGTAATTAGTGACATAATTTCGACTTTAATAGTTTAAGTTGGAATTTGGCCATAAAAATTTAACACGATGTCATATATATTATTTCCAGCATGTATAAAATTTTCGAGAATTTTATCTTATTTTATGCTTGAGAAATAATTTTAAATGTTAAAATCGTACGATATATGACGTAAATCGTTAAAATTTGCAAATGTTGTTAAATATGGCCGAAAATATAACCCATTTTAGTCATATGTGATATGTTCATCATGAAAATATTCTTGGGTGCCTAAAGTTTCAGATTTGATTTGTTTTGATTTAATTTTGTTTTGTTAAAGGTAGCATTTAAAATTAAATTAAAAGGAGGCATGCTTTAAAATTTCGGCTATGGGGCAATGTGCCATTTAATTTTCTGTCCATCTTGTGTTCTTAAAAAGGTTTTGGAAGGTATAAAATAATTATTAGTATTTAATTTGCATTTATGAAGTTAATTATTGAATTTTCCGACTTAAATTGCTCGTTTTACGTGTTATTTTCGAAATAATAATAAAACCGTTTAAAATACTAATATTTTAACTTTCTGAAAATTTTAAGAACATTCTGGATTTTTCAAAATTTGAATTTTGAATTTTCGAAATTTTAAATGTCTCTTTTGAATTTTATATTGTTTTTCCCGAAAAACCGAGTAATACCGATCAATATTAAAATATATTAAGTTAATTCATGTTCAAAGTTTGAGTAAGACTAAATTTTGAATCCTATGCGAGTTAGGATGATTAACTTAAGGATGAAAACCGTTTCATTTAATGCATAGTGTTGTTAAACGTTAAAACACGCAATTCCATAAAAACCGAGGTTTACGATAACTATTTAAATAAGTGTTTTAAATAGGACGATTTGGCTTAGGATTTGCATGTTAATTCATATTTATTTAAGCATTGCATATTTATATTATGAATGTCATGATTTATTTTTACGTAATTTTGGGAATTATGTAATTTACTTAGTATGGCCTAGTTTTTAATCGGTATTTCCCGTAATGTAAGGGGTTACCGATTCGGTTGTAATTTTGTGATCTCGTATCACCCAATTGTAATTTATTTCTATTTTATAATGTATAAAGTAGACTAGAAAAGTTGTAATTTTGTAAAATCCGGAGTTCCTTGAAGACGGTGCCATTCGGAAAGGAGTTCCGATCAAGACGGTGTTTACCTCGAAGTGCGTGCCGCGTGAAGTTCAAGGGACCAAAGGAGTTGGTTTCCGAATTTGTACTTTGTTATTTCTTTTCTAGGAAAGGCCATACTAGGGTTTATTTATGCTTTTATTTTGCTTTTTATATGTTTGCATGCATAGCCAAATCGTCATACATCGTATCATGCATGTTTCGACCTAGTCGACCTAGTCTTTTATTTTATCGATAATTCACCGACTTAGTTCACTTATACGGAGATAGATAATAATTTGACTAGATCTCTTACATATAAACATTGAGACTTAGCCTTACCAAAAAGTACGGACCCATGAATCCCTTCTTCACAAGGACGTAGGCTCGGCTACACCGGGGTACTAAAATTGTCACGTTGGGTAAGTGGGGTAATAAGATTACACCTTGAAATTTGGTTGATCTCAACGAAAGTATTCGTAACCGTAGTTGCAATAAGTTCGGGCTAAAGATAATTTTAAGAAAATTGTCGACCGAGAGTTCTAAGAGTAGAACCGATTAAAGAGTTAATCCACCAAATTATACCGATACGGGTTGAATCGGCTACACCGTGCCCGGATTAGTATGGGTTTGGGTCTCGGGATTGTTTACTTAATTGGGTAAGAGATCATTAAGTAAATACATAACTAAACTTAAAGTTTTTAGTTTAAATTATGAATTTAAAAATGATGTTGTTTTCCTTTTATTGTTGTAGTTTAATTTTCAACATCGACTATGGCAACCAACGCTCCACCTCTCACTAACGTATCATGGCTTCGATCCTTTATGGATCGTTGCAAACTCGATAAGCATGGTTCCAATTTTAAGGATTGGGATGCGCAATTACAATTGGCCGCTCAAGGTGACGATAAGAGTCGTTACCTATCCGAAGCCACTCCTCCCGCTCCGACCGCTTGTTCATCGGTCCAAACTCGTGAGGCCTATGAAGCCTACATGAAAGAGTCCTCCGCTCTTAAAAATGTGCTCATCTTCTCCATGGAGCCGGATCTCCAAAGGAGTATGATTAAGTTGACCACATCGTATGAAATATACACCAAGCTTGCGACCATGTTTTCGCAAACTCCAAGGGTGATTCAATACGAGGCGGCTTCCGCCTTCTTTGACATAACCTTCAAGGAAGGGCAAAAGATAAGCCCTCATGTTCTCAAACTAGTTGAGCTCGCGGAGACTCTAAAAGCTCAAAATGTTGATGTTCCCGACTCTCTTATAATTGACCGAGTTCTTCACTCGCTCAATAAGGTTAAAGCGTATGCTCAATTCCGGGTGAATTTCAATATGCGAAACCAAGAGACCTCGTTAGACGAGTTGCATAAGATGCTAGTCCAAGCCGAAAGGGACATGGGACTTCATGAAAGTTCCACCAAAGATGTTTTGAACATCGAAAAGAAGGGAAAAACGAGCTTCAAGAGGAATGCCTCGAAAGGCAAGGGCAAGAAAACGTTCAAGCCCAAAGCGACCAAAGAAAAGACCTTTTCGAAAGGCGCTTCCACCTCGTCTTCGAAATCCGAAGACAAGTGCCATTATTGCACGAGGATCGGTCATTGGAAGAGAAATTGCCCCAAATTCTTAAGCGATCTCAAGCTGGAAAGGTTCTTGCGGTGGGTTATAATTCTCGTTTAAACTCATGTTATTTTGTCAACTTTTGTATGGCGATACAAGTTGTTGACTATCACCCCTTTTAAATTGTTTTAAAAGGGCGCCTTATGATGATAAGGGCAAGGAAAGGGAAGCGTTAAATTCCTTACTTGGATGGCTCCGGTAGCATCCAATTGATCGAAGACTTGAAGAGCTAGGCTCTAATTTTCATATCGTCTTCTTTCATATTTTGCATTTATTTATGGAACAATTTAAATTTCTTGTAAGACAAGGATTAAAATCCTAATACAATGGTTGTAATTTTGGATATTAGTGACTTGGTTTTCAACCCAAGTCACTACTTTTGTTCTTAATCAATGTTTTGATTTCTCAAATAAATTGCATGCATTATTTAAACATGAATGATAGTGATTTAGTCACGCAATAAATTTTGATACGATCAAGTATAAAAGAATCAAAGAGTTGATTAAAACGGAGAACTACACCCCATGAGATAGATTCAATCAAAATGAGACTATATCAGTTCATTATAAGATTTTCATTTTAAGTGAAAATGAGAATGTATTCATCACACCTATCAAACTTCAAACATTCAGATACATTGGTTAATCGAAATAGCTATCCTTAAACGAATAAAGGTTATTGTTAGAAGGATAGAGTGGGAGAATATATTTCGCTCACAAACCAATGATGAAAATAAAGGAAGGATCTTAGAGAAGATTCCTTACTTGGGAGTCTTAAGAAGAGCCCTAAATGATTTGAAGAAACTACGAGAGGACACTGAAGAAACTACGGGAGGACACTCGAAGAAAGGTTCTTTGTGTTCATTGTTTCATAGAGAGGAAACTTGAAACCCCGTATAAAATCGGAAGGAAAACGGTTCCTTAATAAATGATTCTTCTAAGTTTATAGGATAAAAGAGAAGAAATCATCTCAATCCTCTCAACGTAGTTATAAAGGAAATAATCATGTCATATTCGTCTCGAGGAAACGAAGACATGATAAGAGGGTGATGATTGATTGAATGGAAAATAGATCACTATAGGGATAGTGATAGTGATAATGATTCGAGTAATAGTTTAACATGCGAGAAATGAAAGGTTCATTTAAGATATCGAGAGATATTGATTTTAGTGGGAGCGATTTTCATAAAAAGAATTAAAGCCTACCATTTAGAGAGAATGGGTGATTCTTTAAAGAGTAAAGAATAAGAGGTTTTCAATTCTAGATGATCAAATACTTTATATCATAAGATGATGGAGCTTGATGGGAAGGTTTATTATATGGATAATAAAAGGTCGCCCACTTGAAGTTAGAATGGTTGGTTACATTATTCATAACGATGAATGAAACCATTACCAAATAGCCAAGATGAGTGAAAATTATTAAAATGATGAAATCATAAATAAACTACAATATAGATTTCAGTACATAAGTGACTGTAGAGAGTGATTTTTATCCCTCCAGTATATTGATACGTCACAAGTTATAAGATAACAGTGGGAGCTTTCCTCCGGAAAGGAAACTCAAAATCTAGAAAGAGTTCTAGAAATGTACTCAAATAGAATCATGTTATAAGGGATAATATGAGAATAAAGGAGACCAAAAGTTGTAAGTTTTGCTATTATGAATAAAGGTTATTCGCAAAACACTAATACAAATAGATGATTGTGCATCAAAATGCAATGTAATAGTGTTGACTATTGTTGCACGACAACATCATTTGAGTTATTAATAACTCAAAGTAAAAGATACTTTGTCAGAATCCAAATGGGTTGTATAAGACAATATTGAACCCCATAAGTGAACTGGATTGACTTAGTATAGCCCCTAGCCGCTTACATGAAGTGACGTCTCAAAGCGACTAGAATGTGAGGCGATTGATGGCAAGTTCAAATGCCATAGAGTCATATGTGATGACTAGTCGATCACACAGGCAGACTGTAAGAGACACTCTGTCGGGCAATGTGACCGCTTATAGAGTTCTGGAAATTTTATAGCCGGGTCGTGGCGAGAGCTGCTATAGTATTCTTGTGAGTCAATTCTTTGACTAAAGACTACTCTCCCAAGATGGTACAGTTTAGGCATAACTTTGATCCATTCTCTACGACTTTTCGTAACTGGAGTCAAATGGGATTGTTTTGGGTTGTGACTGACTGTGACTGGTTGAAGGAAGTAGTGCGATAGAAATTGTCCACCCCTTGTCAGGGTTGTTCAAATCTCAGGGCCACTCGAGGAGTAATTAACTGGAAATGCGTGGCCACGCTCGGAAGGTGTCTATGGTAGATAATTCCGGTCAGACAGTTATTCTCCAGATCGAGGAAACCATTCATGATATGATCAAATGCAAGAACGACCAGAGAGAGACATCTTGCATTGAGTGGGAGATTGTAATAGGACAAGAGAATTGGTGACGCACACTTGTCGAGGACAAGTGGGAGATTGTTGGGAAATGTGTCCTCAACAATAAGTGCGATCACGTAATTAAATCTCATAACAAGAATGCGCAAGGGATGATACGAATTATTAGTCAACTGACCAACATTAATCGGTAATGATTGGCTAGCTAGAGTTTGACATTACTGTCGTATGACGGTGGTGGTCAGTTGATCCCTTTAGGTCACACCTTTAGGACAATTCCCTTAATTGATAAAGTGATCAAATGTATATTGATACGATTTGATCATATTCCTTAAACTCGTATATCGAGAAATTAGAGGTTAAATCTTAATGTAAGATTTTTGTTTAAAATTGAAACGTGTCAATTGTTAAACATTAAACGATATTTTAAGATATCGTAATTAGAATGAATTGGGTTGAAATTAATACAAAGGTTGTAAATCGTATTGACGATAAATGATCATTTTACATTTGTAATTTCGAATTACTTATTAATTAATAAATATGATTTATTTATGTATAATATTTATATGATAAATATTTATATGTTTTAAATGTACTAAAACATATTATATGACATATAGGATGTCACACTTTGTATAAATTATACATTTTACAAAGTTGTAAAATGAAATCCTTTTTAAGGATTAAAGGGGCCGGTTAAGTGGGGTTGGTTGTGTGGGTTTAATGTACAAAACACAATCATTAAAAGACCACCTTGAGAACACTAACCTAGATGCTTCCCTAGTGTCTTGAGAAGTGAATGTGTTCCCCTTTGTGGCATCCCAAAACCGGCAACCCCTTCCCCATATACCATGCTTATAGTTATTTGATTATCTAAATAAGCATGCTTGATATATAAAGATATGTTATATTCATTCACTACTTCTTGTTGTTGTTGTTGCCCTAGCCGAAACACTACACAAGAAGAGAGAAAATTTTCTACCTCTAAAATACATATTATAAGATAATAATTTATACTAAGAGTAGTATTAAAATATAATTCTAATAAGAGTGATTAGAATTAGTTTAAGGAAGAAAACCGATTCCAAGTCTAGCATACAAAGTTTCGGTTCTTTTGGGGCTTGTCTTGGTGCATCCGGAGGAGGTATTCTATATTGGGTACTCGGAGGATCATCCTTGCAATATATTTGGACCGAGTGTAAGAACACGGTTTTCTCCTCTTTCCGCATTTTATTAGCATGCATAAGATCATAATAAACGAGTTTATTATCTTGTTAATTAAAAGGTTTGTTAGTATGACTAAATTAGTTTATGAGCAACTACTTAAACCTAACAAAATCTTAATGTAAGATTTATGTTTAAAATTGAAACGTGTCAATTGTTAAACATTAAACGATATTTTAAGATATCGTAATTAGAATGAATTGGGTTGAAATTAATACAAAGGTTGTAAATCGTATTGACGATAAATGATCATTTTACACTAGTAATTTCGAATTACTTATTAATTGAATAAATATGATTTATTTAATTATGTATAATATTTATGGGATAAATATTTACATGTTTCAAATGTACTAAAGTATTTTATATCTTAATGACATATGAGATGTCACACTTTGTACAAATTGTACATTTTACAAAGTTGTAAAATGAAATCCATTTTATGGATTATGGTAGCCGGTTTTGGTGAGGTTAGTTAAGGGTATGTTTTGTGTTTATTAGTGTATAAAACACAATCATTTACATCACCTTGAGAACACTAACCTAGATACCACCCTAGTGTCTTGAGAAGTCAAGATGTTCCCCATTTGAGGTTCCCTAAAACCGGCAAACCCTTCCCCATAAGCATGCTTAAGTTAATTAATTTATCTTATTAAGAGCATGCTTAATATATATATGTGATATGTATCATATTCATTCTTCTTGTTATTCTTCTTCACATTTGGCCGAATATCATACTTAGGAAGAAGAATTTTACAACCTCTAAATTTATATTATAAGATAATAAAATCATACTAATTGTAGTATTCAAATAATATTCTAATTAGAGAGATTAGAATAAGTTTAAGGAGAAACCGGTTTTGTGCTAGCTTGTTCAAGATCTCGGTTGATTGAGGGGTTGTCTTGGTGCATCCAAAGGAGGTATTCTATTTTGGGTACTCGGAGGATCATCCTTGCTAAATATTTGGACCGTGTGTAAGGGCTCAAATACTCTCTTATTTCCGCTTTTAGCATGCATAAGATCACCTAATAATATGTTAATTAAAGGGTTAATTAAAAGATTATATTAGTATGACTAAAATTAGTTTATGAGCAACTAATAAGATAACAGTATCCCCATATATGACAACAAGCTCACGTATTAAGCTCAGAGGCCAGCTTAAGGCATACCTTAATACGCATCAATACAATGACATCCAAATTTAGAAACTAATCTATAGTTCTACTTTATTATACTTCTAATCAACACTTAATTGATTCCGGGAACTAAGTTGAGGGAGAGCCGGTTTCCCTTTCGGTTACCCGACCGGGGGGTCTCTATCCTCTCTCCATTCCCGAACCCAATATAGTGTCGCCCATCCTCCAGGGACCTCAAACACATATCAAAGATACACGAAACGAATTTCAATTAAAACCGATAAACCGTTTAAAAGTTACGGACTAATTACGAATTCAAAATAAAAACAAGCATCAGGGGTCCCCAGCCGGTTGGCAGGCAGCCGGCTTACCGGCTGGACACCCATCCTCCCTTTCTTTCTTCTTTACGCTGAAAACAAAGATAACGGGTTCCCGCCGGTTGGTAGGCAGCCGGCCTACCGGCTGGGGAACCAATCCCCACAAATTTTACGCAAAAATTCCCAAAGAGGCTCCCAGCCGGTTGGCAGGCAGCCGGCCCACCGGCTGGCACCCCTATCCTACATATTTTCAAAATTCGCAAAAACAACAAAACGCACTCCCAGCCGGTCGACCGGCGGCCGGTCGGTCAACCGGCTCAGAGAGCCTGAGCACAAATTCGCGTTTTCCAGCAACCACAAAATTCGACTAAAACGATTCTAAACCTCCATAATCTCTAGCAGCATACAATTCCCAGCATACATAAACATCGAATACACCAATTACAATCATCAAATTCCACAAACAAGCCTCAATAAGATAATCACTTGTATCCGTCTTAAGCATACAATTTCTGAAATTGAACAATAAGGCATGTATATCATCAACAAAGCATATGAAGGTCTTTAAGAAGGATTCCTAGCACGATACTAAGTCTCATTAACAACTACCATAACCAAAATCAGAAACTTAACTCATCTTAAACAAGCAAAGTGCTAATATAAACAATAAGGCCGAGTTTCTCATTATCGTCACCTTTTACGCGATTAAGCTCCTATCTCCTCTTCAATCTTGCCACTAACCTTCTCAAGATCTTCTAAGTCTTCACCTACAACAAGCAAAACGGTTTTAAGAGCCTAAAAGACGGATTCTACAAAAACAGCCCAATTTTCGAATTGGAGGAAATGAAAAACGGAAGTGACGGATGACTTGCAAATTTCATGAGGATTCTGAAAATGCTTTTATTACCTTGATTCGGTAAACGGATGATGACGGAAATTGGAAAAGAAGATGAAGATTTAAGGAGGATTTGAGAAAATGAAGAACATTGTATTATTATTTGGGGATATTTTTATGTCGACACTTAGGGGTTTTAGGAGGGTTTTGAGTTGTCCTTTCCGTTTCAATGGAAAACGGATTTGGTAGCTTGAACGGGTTTTAGGATATGAATTCAAGTTGCCAAGTTGTATTCGTCTTAAGGACTTAAGGTTCTTAAGACGGATCTTACGATTTATTAACAATACTTTCTCAATAAATTATTAAAATATTATTTTATCACTTAAAATAATTTAAAACCCTTAAAATATATTTTACGAAAATGCGGGATGTTACAATCACCCCATCTTTCAAAAAGTTTCGTCCTCGAAACTTGAAGATAGAAATAAGTACGAAAACAACTCTAACTTTCAAAATGAACCATACGGGTCATGACAACCCAAAACTTTATCTTTCAAGAAGGTTTCAAGAAGAAAAGGGTTTCAAGGCACCAGTCTTGTCAATGGATATTGGGATTCTCGTTACGTATTCAAGAGTCCGACATTCCAAATCGGAGACAAGTTTCAAAATTAGTTCAAATAAAGTTCAAAATTAGATTGATTCGGTGTTGACAAGCACAGCACAGGTTATCAGACGTCTCCAGTAACAAGTTCTAGTGGCGGTCAACGCTGAAATCCGGCAAAATCGTAAAACGTTACGTTCCTTAAAACCAAGTTTTTCTTCAAAAAGCACTACTCTCAAATACTTGAAAAAGTAAAATTGCAACAATGACTAAAAGTCGCTTCTAACGGAAGAGAAAGCAGTTTCAAATTCTCAAAACAACTAAGCTTTTTCCAAAAACAGTGAATTTAAAGTCAACAATTGGGGAACGAGTTTCAAAACAGACGTTTGAGAGCGCGGAAACAGTCGCAGAGTTTATTTTCAACATGAAGGATTAGGGGTTTCAAGCCTCGCGGCTGTCAGAACACAAAAAGGAGGGTTGAAGGAACTGAACAATCAAGTCGAAGGTTAAAGAAGACGGTAACCTTTGCCAAACATGGGTACACTAACCGCTCAATCCATAGTCAAAACATCGTTACAACGATTTCTAGTATATCCCAAGGAGACGTTTCCAGTGACCTCGATACTCACAATGGTCCCATGGTTCCTCTTACCCTTCTCTCATCCACAAAACAAGGTATTCCTCTACAAGAAGGTTTTCAAACTCTCACTCAGTTTACAAAAATCTGTTCTATTAGGGTTAAGGATATCTCACTCAAGGTGGAAACCTAATACACATACCTCGGACCAAGGTTTACGCACTTTCTAAATCTAAATCTGAATTTTATCACCAAAACATCAAATTCTGAAATTAGGATACCAAACTTTCTACACTATGGTTTTTCTCAATCGGACAGGCCATAACCAAAATTACCTATATCCTTTAGTCCTGCGTAATTCAATTCCATCAAATTCATTCTATGGGGGTACTTCGATATCCTATGTTCTCCAAGGTCATCTATTACCATAAAACGAACATTCCAAGGCAAGGTCTCACTAAGGTAACAACTTCCAAGTCAAGCAAGTCTATGACTGGTCCTCATGACTAGTTCCTCAAAACGATTCCGATCTCAAAGTTCCTCGAAGTCTAAAGCAACATTATCCTTTCGATGATTTATTCCTCAAAAGTTTAGATAACCCATCTCAGATAGTTCCCAAATGACAATTCAACCAAACTCTCAGACTACTCAACTCATGTGATATATCTACTATACTTGTATCACAGTCCACAAAATAACCATACTCAAAATCAACGCGTTTCTGGACTTACATCTCTCAACGAATCATTCATCCTCAAACTGATGTTGTATCCTAAATTTTCCTGTAAGTACTTCATTGGATAAATGCTAAGATCCATTAAGTAACTTAAGATCAACCACTCAGTCAATTCCACAAGTTCTTGTAAATGTTCCAATGTTCTCACACCGTTACTAACAACTCTCGTGCCTCAAGTTCAAACAGTATTGACTTACCTCATTCACTCATCAGACAGCATCAGTACTTTAAGCTTATTCCTCGAAATCAATCCTCACTCCAAGTTCCTCTAAATTCTCTAATGGAAATTACAAACTTACAATCATCCATGACTCAGCAAGGTTCTCACACCTAGGTTCCATCGAAAGCCATGTATAACACTCTACCTATCACAGTTATCCCATCGTTCACTTACTCTTCAAATTAGTAACATAACAACACTAGGGTTACCCAAAACATATTCAATAAGCTCCTTAGGTTTCTCCTCAAGTAACAACACTCTCTAAATCACGGTCTACAGCTAATTCCAAGAAATTCCCAAGTTTATCTATGGTAGGTTACCGCACGAGGTGTTTCAGGGAAGTAAGTTATCAGATTGAGTAAAAAGGAAATGAAGATAGATCTCAAAGAAGATTAACAGGAATCTAAGGGGGAGAGTAAGATCTTAACGGCTACAAGTACATCAACCATAAATAAGACGATAGGCATGAACATACCAGTAGGTGGGTCAGGGTGAACTCCAGTCTCAACTTGATTCCGAACAGCTCCGGCTCCACTGGTCTCAGCCTCTAGGCCAGTAGTAACAGCTCTGTTAATAAGGGTATTCCTCTCGGGGCATTCGAAGAAGCGATGCCCGGGCTTCTGGCAGGCATGGCAAAGATAAGGGTTACCGTGAAAGTTAACTCCGGGATGAAGGGCTTTGTGACACTTGAAACACTTCAGGGGTGCTTCTATCGAGGGTTCCATGTCTCGATCCCGGGAAGCCTCACTCGAAAGAGCGATGTCCAAATCCCTCGCAGGTGAAGCATTGGTACGGGTCACCATAACAGTCAACTCTAGGATGAAGATCCTTGCGGCACTTGAAGCACTTTAGGGGAACGTCCGATGGGAGGCTCATGCTCCGGACTTGAGAAGTCTTAGCTCTCTGGGACTTCTTGTTCTTCTGGAGACGCTTCCTTGTTCCAAGGAGGGAGGAAACAGGAGGACTAAGAGGTCTCCTGCTTTGGCATACATGCAAAGGTGGTGGAGGAGGAGAGAAGGCTCTAGCTCCTTCGCAATAGATCTGTGATGCGTGTCTATTTTATGATGTTTTACATCTATTTTTACACACATTTGGTCGCTCATTTATTATGTTTTAGCCCTTATTTCCCAACAATTGTGTACTTTCGTATTTTTATGCACTTTTGCAGATTTATGTGGAAAAGGGACGATTTAGCACCAAATTCATGTCCTCGAGTCTTTTGCATAATTAAGGAACGAAGGAAAGTCAACTGGAGTCTTTATTTAAGTGCCAAGAGTCAAATCAAGAAGAAAACCGGAGATTTTCTATGCGGATACGGTCGACCGACCTACTATTTGGGTCGGCCGACCAGGCCTGATTTTTATGAAGTCCAAAATCTTAAAGAAAGCCCAGAATTCGTTTAAGTCCGTACAAGAGGTCGACCGACCCACCAAACTGGTCGACCGACCTCAGCGAAGCCCAGGAACGTTTTCGGAAAGTAATTAGAAGTAGGAGTCTTTAGGAAACTTTGAATTGAAGCCCTATATAAGCTAATCTTTTTATTAGGGTTAGGGGAAGAGATATCAAGTTTTACTATTCGGTTTCTTAGTTAACAAGCCACAATAAAGTTACAATCCAGTTTTGTTCCATCTTTAGTTTTTTTGTAATGTTTCAATAATTCTCAAGCATTCAGTAGAGTTTGTTCCTTTCTGCCTTAATTCCGACTTTGGTAATTACTCTTTTAATCTAGTTTTGTTATTGTTCTAATTACTATTGCATTCAATTAAGATAGAATTCCCAAGCTTTATTGAATCTTGCATGCTTAGATTATTATTTACCATGCTTTCCATATTTATTCCCGTCTTTATTATCGTTTCAATTACCATGCATAGCTAAATTTCATATGTTAGGATGTAGGGGATGAATATGCATAGGTAGTATAGATTCCGAGACCGACTTGTAGCAGAGTCGTGGTCGGCCGACTCAAAGAATGGGTCGGTCGACCAAGGCGGTGGTCGGCCGACTGGACTAGCCGGTCGGTCGACCCACTCGCGTATGTTTTCTGTTCCGTTTTTCTTCGTAGACTGTAATAACCTACAATGAGACTGAAAGGAGATTTGTAGGATGTTAGTAATGAACTACCCAAGATTGAGAGATACGGGAAGGGCATTGGTTTACACCTTAAGACGGCTAGGTTACTCAAGACTGAAAGGTATGTGACCTAGAAATTAGGAATCACCCTTATTGTTGACACCCAATAATTGTGAGACCTAGGAACTAATAGCATAGGCCGAAAGGAGCTATTAGGTACCATAGACCGAAAGGATATGTTACACCCCTTACGCGACTGCAATACATGTTGACTTAGGATTTATACTATCGTAGCTAGTTACTACCCGAACATCCTAGCATCCTTTTTATTACAAGTTTTATTTCATTCTTATTTTCTTGTTTTATTGTCTTTTATTCTATACTCAGTAATAACCAATCCAAAACCCCCAATTTGTTACACTAAAACATTGACCTTAAACAATAAACACTCTTTACCTCTCTGTGGTTCGACCCTTACTATCACTATCTATAGTTTTAGTTTGGTTTATAAATCTTATCTTTGATACCCACAATGACGGGTATCAAATTTTGGCGCCGTTGCCGGGGAGGTGACGCCAGTGTTTATTGTTTTTGTTTTTGTTTCTCTTTGTTTAAGGAACTTTTTGTTCCTTAAACCTTCTCACCTTTTTCTTGTAGTTTCCATCTTATGCGCAGGTCAGTTCAAGGAGAACTCCTACCACTTGACCACAAGTTTGAGAGGACTCTTAGAGAAAGGAGGAAGCAGCTTCTAGCGAATCAGGAAGGAGGGTCACCATCTTCCTTATTTCAAGAAGACATATTTGAACAACCGTCATTACCATCTTCACCAAAAACACCACCTTCACAACCAAATTCACCCAACAATCCACCTTCACCAAAAACACCACCTTTTACCTACTTTCCAGTTTTTCCAAAAGAAGAAGAAAACATGACAGAGGAAGCTACTATCGCCAGTCACTCCATGCCTCAGGCAAAGGACCTATACAAAGGGTTCACTTTACCTGCAGGTACTGGGAAGCCATTCGAGGCCAAGCCTGCCTATATTACTATGGTTGAAAGAAATCAATTTGGAGGCTCGGCCAATGAGGATGCTGCAAAGCATATTGAAATCTTCACAGATTACATATGCTCTATTGCACCCCCAGAAGGAGTGACGCAAGGCCAGATTAAGCAGACCATGTTTATCTTCTCTCTTAGGGACGCCGCGAGGGAATGGTACAGAGACTTGGACCGCACTGCTGCGGGAGTCACGGATTGGAATACCCTAGCCTTAGCATTTTACAGGAAATACTATTCTGCATCCAAGACTAATGCTTTGAGGGCGCAGATTACAAATTTCAAGCAGGGCCCCAATGAAGATTTTAGTGAGGCATGGGACAGGTTCAAGAGACTTTTTCGATCCATACCACATCACGGATTCGAACAATGGTTTCTTTGTAACCAGTTCTACAATGGCCTTAACGATGATAACAGGGCCTATCTAGATGCTGCAGCTAATGGGAGATTCCAAGATAATTAAGGAGAGTCTAAGGGTCTCAAATTGATAGAGGATGTTGCTGTACACCGTGCTGAACATGGAACTTCCCGAGGCAATCAAAGGAAATCTGGGTATAACCTGTCAGCTATTGAGGCCTTGACAGCCAAGTTAGAGAAACTAGAGGCTGGAGGGAAGTTCGATCTAGGAAGTGGAAGTAAGGGAGGTATTTATCAGGTGAACGCCGTTCAAGACGGACCATTTGCTTGTGAGAGGTGTGGTGGGGAAGGACACGTGTCAAAATTCTGTACTTCATCCAACGAGACATGCGCCGCTTTCCAGCACTATTGTGGGAACAATTTCTATGACCCAAATAATAGTAATGTCCATCCCAACATGAGGTGGACAAGCCAGAATGTTCTCAACCCACAACACATGCAACCTCAGCAAAATTCCACATATATCCCCCCACATAAGCAAGGTTTCCAAAAACCACCCTTCAACCCTCAACCACCTTCAAATCCACCACCCAACACAGATACTCTTATCCAAAATCTCATCGGGTTGGTTCAGAAGGAATCACAGGCTAGAGAAGCAGGGATGAAGATGTTAGAATCTCAGATTGCTCAAATTGCGGGCAAGAACGATACTAGGGCTCCGGGTCAACTTCCGACCAAAACGGACCAGAAAAAAGAGACTCTGAATATCATATCCCTACGAAGTGGAGCTAAAGTGGGGGTCGAGAAAGAAAAACAGCCTAGTAACAGCGAGGAAGGTCGACCGACCCAGGAGCCAGGTCGACCGACCTCTGAGCAGAATCCGAAAAATCTCGCTGAACAGGAGAGTGGTCGACCGACCGAAGAAGAGGGTCGACCGACCACCGAGGCAGAACAAGAAGCCCCTTTTCGTCCCGAATTGCCGAACAACTTAAGGGATTTTCTTTTTCGGGGTGATAAGCCCCTAGGTTTCTGAAAAGGGCTGCAAATACCGAATCTTCAGCCCCTCCCTTCCCAGAAAGACTCATACCTTCGAAGGATCAGGTATCTTTCGACAAATTTAAAGACGTAATTCGTTCATTAAATGTTCAAGTTCCGTTTCTAGAATTAGTCCAACAGGTTCCTTCATATCTTAAATTTATGAGACAGCTTTTGTCAAGAAAGAGGTCTTTAGATAAGGTTGAGTCGGTGGCCCTCACTGAAGAGTCATCTAGTTTTTTATCACATGTTATTGCCCCTCACAAATTAGAGGACCCTGGTAGTTTTTCTGTCCCCTGCAATATAGGAACCTTCCCAGTGAAGAAGGCTTTATGCGACTTAGGTGCTAGTATCAGTGTCATGCCCCTAAGTGTTGCCTTAAAATTAGGAATGACCGAATTTGCAGTAACCAGCATGACTGTCCAGATGGCAGATCGTACATCTATGGAACCTGTAGGAGTGTTGGAAAACATCCCTGTGCGTACTGACAGGTTTTTCTTTCCAGTTTACTTCGTAGTTTTGGACATCCCAGAGGATGCCCATATACCTATAATACTAGGAAGACCTTTCCTCCACACTGCAGGAGCCATTATAGATGTAGGCACTGGGACTTTAACCTTCAAAGTAGGAAAGCATTCTATTATATATGGCCTATCTTATAGGAAGAAGGATGCTATGACCCCCATCACTTGTAATGCTATCACTTCTGAAAAGAAGTATGAGGTCATCACTACTTCTCCTACCTTATTGCCTATTCCTGTATCTGTTTTTACACCTCCGCCCCAGATTGGGAGCAATATGGAGGACACTTCTATTATGGCTAGTGCAGGAATTGGTTTTGGGAAACCCAAAGTGAAGGAAGTCATAGTACAGAGAGGAGGAATGGGATGCTTAAGCTATAAAGAAGATGAAGACCCAGATGTCGTGGATCGGGAAGAGAAGAAAAAGAGAAGACAAGCTCAAGAGGAGAGGTCGTCGCATATGCTTTGCGTAGGCGGGAAGAAGATGTGTTTTGCTAATCAAGAGAACACCGTGGAGACTACGGCATGTCGTCAAAAGCCGTGGTCGGATATTTTCCACATCTTTAGCGGATAGTTATTTCAAGTTTCAGTTTTTAAGACATTTTATTTTTGTTGTGTGAGACTTTTTAATTTGGTTTGCTCGTAGTTTTAGAACTTTTTCCGTTATGCTTGCGTAGTTAAGACTTTAGACCTGTTTCTGGCATCTCGCGCATTTGTTGGGCGCATATTTTTCTTGCTTTTTCAGATTCAACAAAGAAACGAAGACCGCTGGAACACAGAGGGGTCGACCGACCAGATATACGGGTCGGTCGGCCTGGTCACTACGTTGCTAAAATTCCTGTAGTCTGCAGGAAGGTCGGTCGACCTACTATATGGGTCGGTCGACCTACCTGTCCGTCGCAGTCGGTTCGTTTCTTCCTCGGAGATCGTGCAACCGTTCTTTGGTACTTTTGTGGCATTGCTAGCCACCAAAACCTCCCAGCTTACGCTAGTTTGGGGAGGTTTTTCTCATACGTCTATTAATCCAGTGAGTTATTTCGAGTTTTTCCTTAGTTTTTATTTTTCCTTGCATCTTTCCTTTAATTTTATGAAACCTTTACTTAGGCTAATGCACAATGGGGACATTGTGCGGGTTGGTTTGGGGAATGGTTTCGTGTCACATGCATTGCATTTTGTCACACGTTTATTGCATTTCTGTATTGCATTGTTCTTTTTTTTATTTTCCTTGCATATACAAAAATCCAAAAAAAAAAAAAATATAGAAAAACTTCAAAAATTCCAAAAAAATGCACGTTTATTTTAGCATATAGGTCGAGTTGGAACGAAAGTATTTCAAGGATGATTTAGCTATCTTACATGTTTATGCCTTTACCTTGCCTTGTCAACTTGTCTTAGTATAAGAGTCTTTTGCATATCTACGAGTTTTTGTCAATTTGTACATCTTGAGACTTGACTTATACCTTGGCAACCTACTATACATTCTGAGTTTTACAGCCTTATTCCTGGTTTCATTCTTAAACTAGCTGTCTAGGATGTGAGTAGTACTCCCCTTGGAACATGTTACATCAATATGCATAAACATGAACTTGAATTGCTATATACTTGTTTTACTATCTCGTTTTGTGAGTCTTGATACGTGCATTTGAGATCCCTTTTCTCTTATTTACCCATAAGCTTCACATAGCCAAAATTGCCTTTTTATTCCCCCAAAACTACATCCCATACTTAGCTTACCTTTCCAAGCTAGTATTTGTAGTCCTTGGTGATTCTGAGCTATCTTGGTTTATATGCTATCCTGAGCAAAAAGAGAAAAGAAAAAAAAGAAAGAAAAAAAAAAGAAAAAAAGAACAGAAAAATCCAAAAAAAGGAAAAGAAAGAAAAGAAAAACGAAAAAATCGAAACCTTCAGGAAAGAAGTCGACCGACCTCCTTCATGGGTCGGCCGACCGACTGTCATCATCAGAAAAAAAAAATCGTTCCAAAGTCCCTTTCTTTTATATGTTATCACTCCCGTACTTCATTTAAAATATTTGGGAGTCCTTTCTTATATTTAATGTGAGAGTTGTGCTACAAAAGAGCACTTCCTTAGTATCAAAAAATTGTGAAATATGTTGTTGGGAAACGGTTTTACTAGCTTGGCTACTAACCCCACATATCCAAAAACATCTTAACCACTTTTTACCTTTTACCTCACATATCTTTCATTACCTCAATTGCATGTATCTAGGCCACTTAAATGAGATTGTTATACGAAGTTGTAGAATTCTTATTCATGTTAGATTGCAGGCATGTTTTCATGGGTCGCAGTTAGGTGAGTATCTCAACAAAATATACTTCTTTCTATCTTTTACATACACTCACCCTTTGCTTCATGAGTGTCTCGAGCGTACCGCGAGAGTCCATGGTATAAAGTCTCTATAGTCTCTAGTGTTGCAAGTTTGACGACACCATAACTCGTTTGCATGATTCATATACTTTCTCATTTTATACTTGACACTGGTTTAGGCTTACATGTAAAATTTCGCTCTGAGATTGAAATCGTTCCATTAATTAAGATCGAGTCTATTTCTTGCTTGAGGGCAAGCAAGGGTTTGGTTTGGGGAATTTGATGCGTGTCTATTTTATGATGTTTTACATCTATTTTTACACACATTTGGTCGCTCATTTACTATGTTTTAGCCCTTATTTCCCAACAATCGTGTACTTTCGTATTTTTATGCACTTTTGCAGATTTATGGGGAAAAGGGACCGATTTAGCACCAAATTCATGTCCTCGAGTCTTTTGCATAATTAAGGAACGAAGGAAAGTCAACTGGAGTCTTTATTTAAGTGCCAAGAGTCAAATCAAGAAGAAAACCGGAGATTTTCTATGCGGATACGGTCGACCGACCTACTATATGGGTCGGCCGACCAGGCCTGATTTTTATGAAGTCCAAAATCTTAAAGAAAGCCCAGAATTCGCTTAAGTCCGTACAAGAGGTCGACCGACCCACCAAACTGGTCGACCGACCTCAGCGAAGCCCAGGAACGTTTTCGGAAAGTAATTAGAAGTAGGAGTCTTTAGGAAACTCTGAATTGAAGCCCTATATAAGCTAATCTTGTAATTAGGGTTAGGGGAAGAGATATCAAGTTTTACTATTCGGTTTCTTAGTTAACAAGCCACAATAAAGTTACAATCCAGTTTTGTTCCATCTTTAGTTTTTTTGTAATGTTTCAATAATTCTCAAGCATTCAGTAGAGTTTGTTCCTTTCTGCCTTAATTCCGACTTTGGTAATTACTCTTTTAATCTAGTTTTGTTATTGTACTTATTACTATTGCATTCAATTAAGATAGAATTCCCAAGCTTTATTGAATCTTGCATGCTTAGATTATTATTTACCATGCTTTCCATATTTATTCCCGTCTTTATTATCGTTTCAATTACCATGCGTAGCTAAATTTCATATGTTAGGATGTAGGGGATGAATATGCATAGGTAGTATAGATTCCGAGACCGACTTGTAGCAGAGTCGTGGTCGGCCAACTCAAATAATGGGTCGGTCGACCAAGGCGGTGGTCGGCCGACTGGACTAGCCGGTCGGTCGACCCACTCGCGTATGTTTTCTGTTCCGTTTTTCTTCGTAGACTGTAATAACCTACAATGAGACTGAAAGGAGACTTGTAGGATGTTAGTAATGACCTACCCAAGATTGAGAGATACGGGAAGGGCATTGGTTTACACCTTAAGACGGCTAGGTTACTCAAGACTGAAAGGTATGTGACCTAGAAATTAGGAATCACCCTTATTGTTGACACCCAATAATTGTGAGACCTAGGAACTAATAGCATAGGCCGAAAGGAGCTATTAGGTACCATAGACCGAAAGGATATGTTACACCCCTTACGCGACTGCAATACATGTTGACTTAGGATTTACACCATCGTAGCTAGTTACTACCCGAACATCCTAGCATCCTTTTTATTACAAGTTTTATTTCATTCTTATTTTCTTGTTTTATTGTCTTTTATTCTAGACTCAGTAATAACCAATCCAAAACCCCCTATTTGTTACCCTAAGACATTGACCTTAAACAATAAACACTCTTCACCTCTCTGTGGTTCGACCCTTACTATCACTATCTATAGTTTTAGTTTGGTTTATAAATCTTATCTTTGACACCCACAACGACGGGTATCAATCTGGTAAGGGTCCTCCGCTCACAAGACACCGTAGTAACTCTGGAAGTAAGAAGTCGGGTCACCACTGGCTACACTCCTAGTCTCAGCATTAAGCTTGCTCCGGAACAGGTGAGCTTTGTCTTCCTCTCTCTCAACTAGCTGTGGGACAAAGTGGATTAGCTCCTCAAATAGATTGGTGAAGGCTTGAACAGAAAGGGTTCCTTGGCGAAGGTTCATGAACTCGGTCATCTTATCTTGGCGGATGTCCCTGTAGTAAAACCTCATGCCAAGAAGAGTCTTGAAACGACTCCAAGTGAAAGTAGGGTCACGAGTAGCAGGAGCGCTGATCGTCAACCACCAACTTCTAGCTTCACGAATCAAGAACTGAGATGTTACTCGGGTCTGATCCTCAGGACGAACACCATAAATCATGAAGTTCATTTCCATGTCAAAGAACCAAGCGGTGAGGGTCGCAGCACTGGTCTCTCCGTCGAATGTCTTACCTGCATTCCTCCACATCTGGGTGATAATCCAAGCCAATCCTCCAGGTTGGTTACTTCCCGAGGTTTGAAATGAAGAAGAAGGCATAGACGACCTAGCTATGAAATCCTGAAGAGTTTGAATGAGGGCTTGAGTCTCAGCATTCTCATCACTGGTTGGCTCTGTCATTCTTCATTCATAAGAGAATAAACCGTTAAATGTATTCCTAACAAGGCACAAACAGACTACAATATAAGTCCTTAAATCTACCCCATCTCTCATTCATTATTCAATTATATGGTCAAGTTAAGGTTGGGGTCACATGAGTGCGTCGGGAGCAATAATGCTCTAATACCAACTGTAAAACCCCTCGCAAAAGCGGAAATATAAAACACACAAAGTATTAAAAATACAGCGGAATTAAAACTTTTTAAATCTAAACAACATGCGAGGTGAATTAAAACTGAAACAGAACTGAAAACCGATATAAACAAAATAGATAAGTATAACAGTTCTAAGTACGGAAACCAATATATACAAGCCTGGGATGGAACATCCCTACAGGCACCAAAAGATAAACAGTATCCAAAACTAGAGTCTAGCTAATCGAAAGTGTAAGTCATGAGATGACAAGTGGATCATCACTCGCTAGCTCTCAGTGAACCCCGTCCAACCTGCATGTACCTAAATACATGAAAACATGTACGCCACAATCAGTGGGGAGTGACTAGAGTTCTCCTAGCCACCTTTTGTAACGACACGTAACAAGCAATACAAACAGAATACTCCAACATATATAAACATGTGAAGTATATCAATATCTCAATAACTGATCTCATACTATCATGCAATCACTAATGCACGACTCTCAACCAACTTCGGAAACTATTTGGAAGGAGAGCCGGTTTCCCTACCGGTTGCCCGGTCGGGGGGTCTTTCAGTCCAAACCATTTACGAAACTGACTAAAGAGTCATCCAATGCCTTGGATGAACAATATCAAAGTCAAGGTACTGTAAACATCACTATCATCATACATATCTGACACTATACTAACTCAAGGCAAGTATACGGTTCAGCGGTCAACTTAAGACATAACCTAAATACCAATCATTCAGCAAGTATAAAGGTTCAGCGGTCAACTTAAGACATAACCTAAATACGAATCAGCAAAATACTAGACTTAGAGGCCAACTTAAGGCATAGACTAGAACCCAAAAGTAAAGGACTCAGAGGCCAGCTTAAGGCATGTCCCTTCACTACATCACAAGATACTAAACTCAGAGGCCAGCTTAAGGCATGTTCTAGCATCAAACATCTGCACACCGGGTGAGGTGTTACGACATAAATGCCCCGTTGTGCAGCTGCTCTACTCGTCAGACTCAGAGGCCAACTTAAGGCATGTTCCAACGCGATCACAACAAACATATCTGGGCTCAGAGGCCAGCTTAAGGTATATCCCAGACACGACAACCATACACATATAGGGCTCAAAGGCCAGCTTAAGGCATATCCCCATATATGACAAGAGGCTCACGTATTAAGCTCAGAGGCCAGCTTAAGGCATACCTTAATACGCATCAATACAATGACATCTAAATTTAGAAACTAATCTATAGTTCTACTTTCTTATACTTCTAATCAACACTTAATTGATCCTGGGAACTAAATTGAGGGAGAGCCGGTTTCCCTTTCGGTTACCCGACCGAGGGGTCTCTATCCTCTCTCCATTCCCGAACCCAATATAGTGCCGCCCATCCTCTGGGGACCTCAAACACATATCAAAGGTACACGGAACGAATTTCAATTAAAACCGATCAACCGTTTAAAAGTTACGGACTAATTACGAATTCAAAATAAAAAGAAGCATCAGGGGTCCCCAGCCGGTTGGCAGGCAGCCGGCCTACCGGCTGGACACCCATCCTCCCTATCTTTCTTCTTTACGCTGAAAACAAATATAACGGGTTCCCAGCCGGTTGGCAGGCAGCCGGCCTACCGGCTGGGGAACCAATCCCCACAAATTTTACGCAAAAATCCCAAAAGAGGCTCCCAGCCGGTTGGCAAGCAGCCGGCCCACCGGCTGGCACCCCAATCCTACATATTTTCAATATTTGCAAAAACAACAAAACGCACTCCCAGCCGGTCGACCGGCGGCCGGTCGGTCGACCGGCTCAGAGAGCCTGAGCACAAATTCGCGTTTTCCAGCAACCACAAAATTCGACTAAAACGATTCGAAACCTCTATAATCTCTAGCAGCATACAATTCCCAGCATACATAAACATCGAATACACCAATTACAATCATCAAATTCCACAAACAAGCCTCAATAAGATAATCACTTGTATCCGTCTTAAGCATACAATTTCTGAAATTGAACAAAAAGGCATGTATATCATCAACAGAGCATATGAAGGTCTTTAAGAAGGATTCCTAGCAATATACTAAGTCTCATTAACAACTACCATAACCAAAATCAGAAACTTAACTCATCTTAAACAAGCAAAGTGCTAATATAAACAATAAGGCCGAGTTTCTCATTATCGTCACCTTTTACGCGATTAAGCTCCTATCTCCTCTTCAATCTTGCCACTAACCTTCTCAGGATCTTCTAAGTCTTCACCTACAACAAGCAAAACGGTTTTAAGAGCCTAAAAGACGGATTCTACAAAAACAGCCCAATTTTCGAATTGGAGGAAATGAAAAACGGAAGTGACGGATGACTTGCAAATTTCATGAGGATTCCGAAAATGTATTTATTACATTGATTCGG
This sequence comes from Silene conica, assembly GCA_029255685.2. Classification (NCBI taxonomy): domain Eukaryota; kingdom Viridiplantae; phylum Streptophyta; class Magnoliopsida; order Caryophyllales; family Caryophyllaceae; genus Silene; species Silene conica. The sequence goes on along the minus strand of CM055312.2, from coordinate 39,507,822 downwards.
TATACGGATGATGACGGAAATTGGAAAAGAAGATGAAGATTTAAGGAGGATTTGAGAAAATGAAGAACACTGTATTATTATTTGGGGATATGTTTATGTCGACACTTAGGGGTTTTAGGAGGGTTTTGAGTTGTCCTTTCCGTTTCAATGGAAAACGGAATTGGTAGTGTAACACCCCAAGAGTATGAGAGAAAAGTTGTCCCACATCGGTAGAATGTGAGGCTTGTGATATGTGTATAATAGCTCTCACCCACCACTTAGTAACAAGGCCTTGTGCTTTTGGGCTTAAGTGAGGACAAATAACGGGCCCAAAAGTGTGCACCGATCTTATTGGGGTTGTGTTACGACCGTGGTGGGTCGGGTTGTTACAAATGGTATCAGAGCGACCCTGCGACCGTGTGGTGAGCCTGTGGTCGGGAGTACCCGGGTCACACACCTAGCGGGGGAGGATTCTGGCCCTGGTTGTGGTCAAGTTTGAGGCACAACGAGGACGTTGTGTTCTTTAAGTGGGGGAGTTTGTAACACCCCAAGAGTATGAGAGAAAAGTTGTCCCACATCGGTAGAATGTGAGGCTTGTGATATGTTTATAATAGCTCCTACCCACCACTTAGTAACAAGGCCTTGTGCTTTTGGGCTTAAGTGAGGACAAATAACGGGCCCAAAAGTGTGCACCCTTCTTATTGGGGTTGTGTTACGACCGTGGTGGGTCGGGTTGTTACATTCAATCATCCCCACTCCGAATCACAAGACCCATTAACTCCGCACCTATCCGAAAGCCCATTAACTCCGCACCGATCACAAGGCCCATTAACTCCGCATCGATCACAATGCCCATTAACTCCGCACCGATCACAACGCCCATTAACTCCGCACCGATCACAACGCCCATTTCTCATCGCCTCATATCGTACCACAGAATTATAAAATCGAATAACACAATAATCCAAATCATGTGATAGTGTAAAGTAATCATCCTTAACATCAAACAACCAAGTAATTATCATTATATGCGCAGTAATTCCCCTACCTTAACTGGCGGAACAGAAATGACAACCACTCAGCAGCTAGAACTGTTCCACGCGAAAACCGTCACCTAAACATATAATATTTAACAATTACTAAATATAGTAACTTACTAAATTTGAAAAGTTTCCGAAATAGAAACTTTTCGAAATAGAAACTTACCCAAAACAAACAAAACTTAAACTACAAGAACCTATACTAATACAATACTAACACTACTAAATATAATAATAATAATAAATATAATAATAATAATAATAATAAAATATTAATAATAATATTAATAACAATAATAGCAACAAAACCCATAATAAACAAACACGCTCAACCTCGCGAAAACACTCACGACCCGGGAACACCCACGTCCAACTCACGTTTCCGTCCATTCCTGCCGGCAACCACCACCCATGACACTTACCCCAGCCTGTCGCCCACCACCGACACCCTGAGGTGGGTCACCTCTAGCTGGCGTGTCCAACCACGGCCCCATTCCGACCTAGTTCGTCACTCGCCGTCGCAGCCACGGCTGATCCTTACACTAATAACTACCACACGCAACCCAGGCATCACCCGAAACCACCATGGTCATCACCCCGCCATCGGACCCATAGACACCAAGGTACCATCGCAAACCACTAACCGTGACAGACAAAAGACCCATTAGGGATTGTTTGGTTTTTACGTTTCCCTCAGACCACCACAACCACCAGCGACACCCCAAACCGCAACCCCTGCACTCGTTGTAATACCTCGAACTTTTGGTTAAATTTTGGTTACGACATTACTTTTATCTTATCGTAAGGTAGTGTTTATATGCTTTTATTTTTATCGTAAAGGAAGTATTTATTTGTTTTATTTGCCTTTGATGAATAATCTTTTAAGTTGAGTAAGTTGGTCACTCGTGGGGTTTGAACTTGGGACCGTCAGGGTAGTTGTGGGCCTCGTAAGTCACAAAGAAACCCTCAAAGTGAACAACGTTCATTTAGAACACCCTTAGCCGTCATATAAGCGGAGCCTTCACCCTATTCCTAACCTACACAATACACAACCAGCATCACAACCCTCCTGCCGCCACCTCAGAGTAAGGAAAGGGAGCTTTCATGGCCAAGTCAGAACGGTCTATTACACCTCGATTTAGACTGAAAACAAGTAAGGTCGTCTCTGTTGTAGGCTGTTTTAGTTTCGTGTCTGAGTAGGCTCTTTTGTCTTGGATTCGATAACTTAGGGGTTGTCACCTTCACCCCATTTAAGCAGCATGTCTCTGGTTGTAGTCAAGTGAGTCGTTTGGGGGTGGTCGTGGCGAGTCGTGCGTGTCAGAACTGGTGTCGAAGGGGTGGTTAATCTCTGGTTGTCGTTTTTACTCGATGTTTGTGTGTTTAATATGCCAGTTGGGGGTGGTACCACCGTTGACTCGGGGGAGGTCGATACGGTGGTACCACCGTGTGTTGATGGTCCAGTGTCAGAGGTGGTCTGGGTGTTGGTTTTGGGTGGTGTTCGCGGCTGGAACAGTGTCGAGCAGGGGTTGTGTAGTCGGTGTCTGAGGGATACGGGTAAGGAACCAGACCTGGGTTGGGTCTGGTTCACCTTGTCATTAATAAACGAAGTGGGTGCAGGGGTCGAGGGTACAGCCGGTGGCCGGGGTTTACAGACGCGGTGGCTGCTGGTGGTTGGGTAGGGTCACGCGGTGGTTATGGGTCCTTGGGGGCGTGCTTGGTGGTTCGGGTTTTGACTATGGTGTTGTTGTACGTTTATTATTATTATTATTATCTTTATTATTATTATTATTATTATTATTATTATTATTATTATTATTATTATTATTATTATTATTATTATTATTATTATTACTATTGTTATCATTATTATTGTTGTTATTAAAATTATTCTTATTGCTATTATTTTAGTAGTATTATTATTATTACTACTATTTTAATAAAAGTCGTCTTTCGTTATTCTATATTATTCGTTATTGTGTGGTTGAAGTCTATGAGTTGGAAAATCTTTAGGTTAGGGAAGTTTCTATTTATGGAAACTTTCTATTTATATTAGGTTTCCATTTTTGGAAACTTTCCATTTATGGAAGGTTTCTATTTATAGTATGTGTGGTTTGTTAAGGGGTTCGGGAAGGTTTTTTATTCGTTACGTATATGTGTTTAGGTAGCGGGTTTCGCGTGGAATATTTCTAACAAGCCTTGGATTTATCTGCATTCCTGCTATTTCAGGTAGGGGAAATTGTTACACATATAATAATGATTGTTTATTTGGTTGATTGATGAGTATTTTACATTATCGCATGATTTGGAATATTGTGTTATTTGAATATATTTTTCTGTGATACGATATGAGGTAATGAGAAATGGGCGCTGTGATCGGTGCGGAGTTAATTGGCGTTGTGATCGGTGCGGACTTAATTGGCGTTGTGATCGGTGCGGAGTTATTGGCCTTGGGAGCGGTGCGGAGTAATTGGCCTTGTGATCGGTGCGGAGAAGGGATGATTGAATCCCTATATATATATGATATTGTTTGTTTATTTATTTTCCTCTACTCAACCTCGTGGTTGACCCTGTGTATTCGTGATCACCTGTGATGAACCAAATTATTGGGGAGCAGATTGACAGGTGGCTGAGACTATGGGAAGTAATGGGAAGAGAGAGCTTGGATCCGGACCAGACTAGAGTCTAGATCACCATAGTCAGTTTATCATGAGTTGTATTTTCATTTCATAAGACAGTTTGGGTACAGTTGTAAGAACATGTTATGGAGTTTAACTTTTAATTAAAATATTGTTTATCTTTCCTTTGTATCTACTGCCTCGGGAAACCGAGATGGTAACATCCTTATTTATCTAAGGAGTCCTAGTACAGGCCTTTAAATAAATGGCGGTGTTACATAGTGGTATCAGAGCGAACGATTCTCAGGCCTAACCTAATGAGACCAATGCTTTAGGAGAGTCTAAATAAAATGAACCCCGGGACAGGACTGTTAGGAGCCCACTAAAGGAAAAGTATGAGTTTGGGGCCCCCTCACACTGAACCATTGGCCCTCTCAGTTTTACCCGGGAACCCAGAGTGCATATACGAGAGAAAAGGGTAGAATAGGAGGTGATGGAAGTGATGTTTAATTGTGATAGAAATGTTATGAGAATTCTTCGTATATGTGAACGACTGGAAAAGCCAGTAAGGGCATGAACATGAAAGAGTTTTATTTAAATGAGTACCAAAGGTGTATATTAATATTGTTGCATGGGGTGATTTGAATTATATCAGTAATTATATCATGTCTAGCGATATGCGGTTATGTGACCCCGAGCCATATTGTAGAAAAGTACTGCTCTATATGATAGTTATTTATTGGCTTTGATGCTTGGGGAACATAGCCCTAACCCAAATGGGTGCCCACATGAGTCGGGACTCATTTCTTTTCTTTGTATTATAGTATGCCTCCGCGAAGAAACAATGTCACTAACATCACGGAAGAGGAATTGGATCGTCTGATAGTCGAGAATGAGGCCCTAAAGGCCAAACGTATGGACTCCGCAAAAATGAGCACGATTATCGCGAGGCATCACCCTACCCAATTCACTGGGGAGGGGGAACCTCATTTGCTGGGGGCTTGGTGCCGGGAATTCAGTAACCTGTTCGAGTTGGTGGATTGCCCCGAAGAATTGAGGGTTGACCAAGCAGCCCACTATCTGAGGGGTATGGCCGGTGACTGGTGGACCGGGAACAAGGGAGAGATCCGAGAGGCATCTAGAGAAGATGGGACCGAGTTCGTGGCCCGGATCGCGTTCAAAAGGATCTTATACGAAGTGTTCCTACCAGAATTCCAGAAAAGTAAGCTGAGAGAAGAGTTCGATACCTTCCGAATGACAGAGGATATGACGGTGGAGGCCTATTATAGGAAATTCATCCAGTTGGTGAGCTATGTGGGGGACATGGGTTTTGATGATGCTATGCTGGCAATGAAGTTTGAGAGGGGTTTGTCAATCGCTATCAAGAAGAGGCTGATTGCTGCTCCGCCCACCATAGTCCGGGACATCTATTTACGGGTTGGGGCGGCGGAGGGGCTCTCAGAAATGATCAAAGAGGACAAGAAGTCAAAATCTAAAAAGAGAAAGGCTGAAGTAGTAACTGAAAGTTTTGGGTCGAAGAAGCCAAGCATCAACAAGTATAGTGGGTATTTCAGCAACAACACTTTCGGAGGAGTGAGAAATCAAAGTGGGGGAAATCACATGAGTGGGGTTTCTGGCAGTGGTTCAACGGGAATAGTTTGTTTTGGGTGTGGAAAGAGGGGACACAAGCAGGCAATGTGTCGCTCATCTGGAGGGAATCAGTCCGGGGGTTATCGTACGCCTACAGCAGGATATCAGGGATCACGCACTCAGTCTTATGGTAGCAGTGGCTATCGTACACCCAAGTCAAACTATGGTGGGGGTGCGAAGTCTGGAGGCAGCAGCAATTATCAGAGGAATTACAACAACAATCAGAGCCGTTCGTACCAAAACCAATACAATGGAGGTGGAAACAATCAGAAGACGGGGGCAGAAGGGAACCAGCAGGCTGGGACATCTAATCCCAGTAAGAGTGGGTTCAAATCGAGTGGCAAGCTCTTTGCCATGGGCAAGCAGGCAGCTAAGGATGATGCTCACGTGGTGACCGGTACTTTTCTTGTGAACTCTAAATCTACTTTCGTACTTTTCGATTCCGGTGCGACCCATTCTTTTGTATCTAAAGAGCATGTTAGACTTTTGGGACTTGAGAGGTTTGATTTGGTCGCGGACTCCGTGACCATACCTTCGGGAGAGTCGATCAACTGTAATAGAGTCTATAGAAGTATACCCATCAAAATCGGGGAAGCAATTTTCTATTGTGACCTCATAGAATTTCCATTGGGGGGTTTTGAGGTGATTCTAGGGATGGACTGGCTGGGGAAGTATCGAGCTTTTATTGACTATCATCAAAAGAAAATTTCCTTAAAGGGACCTAAGGGAGTGCGAGTGTCTTACAAGGGATATCGAGTCAAACCAAAAATCAAATTCATTTCCGTCAACACCCTTAAGTCTGGCTTGAGGAAAGGAGAGAGTCTGATCTTATGCCAGATGTGGAATTGTGAGGCTGAGACCCCTAAGACTAGCGAGATACCTGTGGTGCGGGAGTTTGAAGGAGTATTCCGAGATGACGTTCCAGGGTTACCGCCAAGAAGGGAAGTGGAATTTTCCATTGACCTAAAACCAGGGGCGGGACCAATATCTAAATCACCGTACCGTATGGGACCGAAGGAGATGGACGAATTGAAGAAGCAGTTGGATGGATTAGCTGAGAAAGGATTCATTCGACCCAGTATGTCACCCTGGGGAGCACCTGTGCTATTTGTGAAGAAGAAGGATGAAAGTTTGAGACTTTGTGTTGACTACCGAGAGCTGAACAATGTGACCATCAAGAACCATTATCCTTTGCCAAGAATTGACGACTTGTTCGATCAATTAAGTGGAGCTGGGGTTTTCTCTAAGATTGATTTGAGATTCGGGTATCACCAGTTGAGAATAAAAGATGAAGATATTCCAAAGACCGCTTTCAGAACGAGGTATGGCCACTACGAATTTGTGGTTATGCCAGATCGGTTTGACAAACGCTCCAACTGTGTTCATGGATTTGATGAGCCGAGTCTTTAGCCCATATCTGGATAAGTTCGTGGTGGTATTCATCGATGATATCCTAGTGTATTCCAAGAATGCGGAAGAGCACGAGGATCATTTGAGGAGAGTACTTCAGACCCTGGAGGAGCATAAGCTCAACGCTAAGTTGAGCAAGTGTGAGTTCTTGTTGAATAAAGTCGCATTTCTGGGGCATGTAATTTCCAAGGAGGGGGTATCTGTCGATCCTATTAAGATCGATGTTGTGATTAAGTGGCAAAGTCCGAAGAATGTGAGTGAGATTCAAAGCTTCCTGGGATTGGCAGGTTATTATCGGAGGTTTGTGAAGGATTTCTCGAAGATAGCAAAGCCGTTGACATCGTTAATAAGAAAGGAGAACCGTTTCATCTGGGATGAGAGTTGTGAGAAGGCATTTTTGACCCTTAAGGAACGTCTGACAACAGCTCCTATCCTTGCTTTGCCAGTCGGGAGTGATAAGTTTGAAGTTTATACTGACGCTTCAAAGCATGGATTGGGTTGTGTGCTAATGCAGAATGGGAGAGTGATAGCGTATGCTTCTCGCCAATTGTAGACATATGAAGAAAATTATCCGACGCATGATTTGGAACTGGGAGCAGTGGTATTTGCACTTAAATTGTGGCGCCATTACCTTTATGGAGCCACTTTTAAGGTGTTTTCAGATCACAAGAGTTTGAAGTATATTTACACCCAGCGGGAGTTGAATATGAGACAGAGGAGGTGGATAGAGTTGGCTGGAGACTATGATATGCAGATTGTCTATCACGAAGGCAAGGCCAATGTGGTAGCTGATGCCCTAAGTAGGAAATCTGTTCATGCTTTGAGTTGTGCCAGGTCAAGAGTGAGTTTGCATGGTGAATTAAGGGAGATGGGAATTTTCATGATCCGGAAAGGGGATGCTCTTAGTGACTTGACAGTGGAGCCTGAGTTGTATGGTGAGATTCGGGAGTTGCAAAATACTGATGCGAGAATCCAGAAGTGGCGCAAGATGGTGGAGAGTGACGGTGGTGAGGCTACATCCAAGTTCAGTATTCATACCGACGGTAGTTTGAGGTTCAGTGGGCGATGGTGTGTTCTGGATATTGAGGAGCTAAAGAAGAAAATCCTGACTGAAGCTCATGCTACTCCATATTCCGTTCACCCAAGGGGTGATAAGTTGTACAAAGATCTTAAGAAGACGTTCTGGTGGCCAAATATGAAGAAGGAAGTCGCGGAGTTTGTGTCAAGGTGTTTGACATGTCAGAGAGTGAAAGGGGAGCATAAGAGACCACAAGGAAAAGTTCAACCTTTAGATGTACCAGAGTGGAAGTGGGAGAACATTTCGATGGATTTTATCGTGGGGTTGCCTCGGACCCAGAGGGGCAACAACATGATTGGGGTGATTGTGGATCGTTTGACTAAGTCGGCTCAGTTTATTCCGATGAAAGATACCTGGAGCAAAGCTGAGTTGGCGAAGTCTTATGTTCAGAATGTGGTCAAACTGCATGGCGTACCCAAGGACATTGTTTCAGACCGAGACTCGAGGTTCATATCCAGTTTTTGGCAGGAGTTGCAGGCCGCTTTGGGTACCCAGTTGAAGATGAGTACAGCTTTCCATCCAGCTACTGACGGTCAGACTGAGAGAACGATTCAGACTCTGGAGGATATGTTGAGAGCTTGCGTACTTGAGTTCGGAGGATCGTGGGAGGATCGACTGGAATTGATAGAGTTTTCTTATAACAACAGCTATCATGCCAGTATGGGGATGGCCCCTTTTGAGGCTTTGTATGGGAGGAAGTGTCGGAGCCCTGTGTGTTTGTAACACCCCCATTTATATAAGGGCCTGTACTAGGACTCCTCAGATAAATAAGGGTATTACTATCTCGTTTTCCCGAGGCAGTAGATACAAAGGAAAGATAAACGTACAGTACTTTAATTAAAAGGTAAACTCCATAACATGTTCTTACAAATGTATCCAAACTGTCTTATGAAATGAAAATACAACTCATGATAAACTGACAATGGTGATCTAGACTCTAGTCCGGTCCGGATCCAAAATCTCTCTTCCCATAGACTCCCACAGTCTCAACCACCTGTCAATCTGCTCCCCAATAATTTGGTTCATCACAGGTGATCACGAATACACAGGGTCAACCACGAGGTTGCGTAGAGGAAAATAAATAAATAAACAATATCATATATACATAGGGATTCAATCATCCCTTCTCCGCACCGATCACAAGGCCATTAACTCCGCACCGATCACAACGCTAATTAACTCCGCACCGATCACAACGCCAATTAACTCCGCACCGATCACAACACCCATTTCTCATCACCTCTTATCGTATCACAGTAATATATATAATCAAATAACACAATATCCCAAATCATTTGACAATGTAAGATAATCATGCTTCATATTGATCAACCAAGTAATTAATCATCATTATATGAGCAGTAAATCCCCTACCTCAAACAGCAGGAATGCAGATAAGTCCAAGATCGCTAAAAATGTTCCACGCAAAACTCGCTACGTAAACATGTATACGTAACGAATTAATAACCTTCCCTAAACCCCTTAACAACCTATACTTACTATAAATAGAAACCTTCCATAAATGGAAAGTTTCCAAAAATAGAAACCCATTATAAATGGAAAGTTTCCATAAATAGAAACTTCCCTAACTTATAGATTTCCCGACTCAACTCCAACTATACGATAACGAATTAATATTAAAATAACGAAAGACGGCTATTATTAACATAGTAGTAATAATAATAACACTACTAAAATATTAGGAATAAAATAATTTAATGATAATAATAATAATAATAATAATAATAATTAAAATCATAAAGTAGAATTAAACGAAAACGAGACCAACAGCCCAAAACCCGACTCCTCCTCTCTCCCCGACGTCAACCCACAACACCACTGCGTACCACCACATCGACCACCAGCGGACACCCTCCCAAAACACTGCCGACACCCCACTATCCCCCTGACACCACTAAGCCACACGACATTTGCCGGCGAGTCAGACGAGAGCCCATTAACCCAGGTCTGACTCTTTCCTGCACTTCAACCAGTTTGAAAACAGACTCTGTCGACCTACTCTACCACCACTAACACCACCCACGACTACTACCAAAACCACCTCCGACAAACAGACTGTAGACCACGGTGGTACTACTGTACAGACCTCCCCCGAGTCGACAGTAATACCACCCCCAAACCGACTCGCTGACCTGAACACCCATAACCCCCTAACTCCTATTTTATTTCGTGATGAACAGACCACCAAACCCCTTCCGTCGACGACACCACAACCACCTTATCCTACTGACACCACCCCCACGACACGACCCTGACTGCAAACAAAACCACCGTGCCAACCACGCCTGATAACCACATCCCTATACCCTTCGAATTCGAACACAACCAGGCATATATACAGACAACACAGTAACGACAATGGCTGTTTCTCGACCCAACAACACGTTTAACTACTATCGACCCAACAATTATAAAAAAAAGCAATTCTCGTACTAAAATTATCTAAAAGTTCGGGTTATTACAGTGTTGGGATGATCGAGCCGATGTTGTGACTTTAGGGCCGGATATGATCTAGGAGATGGTGGAGCTGGTTCAGGTTATTCGACAGAAGATGAGGGCCGCCCATGATAGACAGAAGAACTATGCAGATCTAAAGAGGAGCGATATTTCATTCGAGGCAGGAGAGAAGGTACTACAAAAAGTATCTCTAATGAAGGGTGTGATGAGGTTTGGGAAGCGCGGCAAGCTGAGTCAGAAATTTATTGGGCCGTTTGAGATTTTGGACAGGGTTGGAGAGGTGGCATATCGATTAGCTTTACCTTCAGCCCTCTCTAAGGTCCATAATGTGTTCCATGTTTCTAAGCTAAGGAAGTACGTGAGTGACCCCACGCATGTGTTGAACCATGAAGAAATCGAGGTAGATGAGCAACTTGCCTATGCTGAGACCCCGAAGGAGATTTTGGATAGAAAGACTCGGATAACACGGAATGGAGAGACAGTGTTAGTGAAGGTCTTGTGGACCAATCACAACACGGAGGAAGCAACTTGGGAGTCGGAGGCGTCCATGAAGAAGCGTTACCCGCAACTGTTCGTTTGAGGTAAGTTACGAGGACGTAACTCTTTTTTTTAGAGGGGTAGAATGTAACACTTCAGGATTTTTGATATGCTTAAGTAGTATGGTGGGTATGTTTGTTACGATATGAGTGGGTGAACTTCGGGACGAAGTTCATTTTAAGGGGGGAAGACTGTAATACCTCGAACTTTTGGTTAAATTTTGGTTACGACATTACTTTTATATTATCGTAAGGTAGTGTTTATGTACTTTTATTTTTATCGTAAAGGAAGTATTTATTTGTTTTATTTAACTTTGATGAATAATCTTTTAAGTTGAGTAAGTTGGTCACTCGTGGGGTTTGAACTTGGGACCGTCAGGGTAGTTGTGGGCCTCGTAAGTCACAAAGAAACCCTCAAAGTGAACAACGTTCATTTAGAACACCCTCAGCCGTCATATAAGAGGAGCCTTCACCCTATTCCTAACCTACAAAATACACAACCAGCATCACAACCCTCCTGCCGCCACCTAAGAGTAAGGAAAGGGAGCTTTCACGGCCAAGTCAGAACGGTCTATCACACCTCGATTTAGACTGAAAACAGGTAAGGTCGTCTTTGTTGTAGGCTGTTTTAGTTTCGTGTCTGAGTAGGCTCTTTAGTCTTGGATTCGATAACTTAGGGGTTGTCACCTTCACCCCATTTAAGCACCATGTAGTTGTATGATGATCGTTGAGTAGAGCAATAATAAAGTAGAGACACGATATTTTTGAAGTGGTTCAGTCTCACACTCTGAGACCTACGTCCACTATTCTCGATTAATAAAATTAGTACCAACTCTGGATTACAATTTTATCAACCCTACTCGTGCGACTTTGATGTTAGTCACAACTCAATCTAGATACCGTTAAATATCTAGCTACGACAAATACCGTTAAATATTTGTCTTACAACGAGTACCGCTAAATACTCAATCTATCTTACGTAAATGAGATAAAGTCTTCAATGTTTTCTTGGTGTCACAATCTTGAGTGAATAAGATCAATGCTTGAGCACTTGAATCTTGAATCAGATATGACAATGAAAAGCTCGAACTTGAAGAATACGAACGGCGATTTCTCTCTCTCGATTTGCGTGTATGTGTGTTGTGTATTTCGTGTATTTTAATGTATCATGGTAGTCTATTTATATAGAATATGTATCTAGGTAATTTAAACCCTAGATGATTTAGGAATATTACTTAAACTAGAATACTAGTCTTTTAGTAATACTACCTTAAATCTAATCTTAATATATTTAGGAAAGATTTAATAATATACTATATGTATTATATAAGGAATTAATTTCCTAATTCATATTTACGAAAGATCTTTATATAATAAACAATTAGTATCCTTATTTAATCAACTTCCTAAATCATGTCAAAGATAATAAAATATATTACCATAATATAATCTTAGTTTATTTAGGACATTAAATAAATACATAATATTTATTTAAATAAGTCCTACACGATTTATGGTAATGTGGCATATCACACGATTTCCAAAATCGAAACAAACTTTATCTAGATTATATATTTTTGATAATTAAAATCATATAAAAAATCTTTAGTTTATTTTAGTAATAAATAATTATCTCATAAGACAATTATTTATTTCTTATTTAACTAAAAGATATATTATATAATCCTATTAAGATTAATAATTCCATATTTAAATAGAATACCATTTAAACATTAATACTACACGACACAAATTAGGAAACAAACGTTTCACTTTAAAACACATATATATTCTCGATCATTTCTTCAAGATATAGAGTTATAGCTACAGGCTATAACTAGAATCAATTTTGTACTAAACCTTATAGTTGATAAATATAACTTTAGTTCGTTGTGCGCGCTTGTGATCTTCTATCAATCTTCGACTTAGTCAATTCATTGACTAATATGCTTGAATCTTTTATACTTGATTGATTAGATCTTGTTACTAATGTTCTGTACACTTAGCACACGATTATACATACGGGTATATAATATATAAATAGCTAGACTTGTCATTATCAAAACATAAACATATATACTATATATATATTTGAATATTTGGTTCAACAAATTCCCCCTTTTTGATGATGGCAAGTCTTTCTTAGATTTCTAGATTTCGTGTCTAAGTGTATGTTCCCCCTCAATATAATAATGGTCATTTATAGCAAAGAGTCACTTAGGGTTTTTATCTTTTATCTATCCATATCCTTTAAGGACCCTAAGAGACAATGAATTACGACAAGGAGCAAGCTTAGGCAAATTCTAATCTAAGTCGCATATTTCCCCCTCTTGACATCATCGAAAAGATGAGAACAAAGACATGAAACGACTAGAATAATATACGACGAAACATAAGCAAGCATATAAACGAGTCGAAATACTATGAACATAGAAAATATCACACAATCACACACGGAATGTTAAAAATATACACAATCAATCCGAAATACTAAGCCAATGGGCCGAATGAAAAAGTAATAGTGTTTAAATAAAATTGGGCCGGCTAGGATTCGGATAACAAAAGGCCTGCAAAAGATAGCAATATAAGATGGGCCAAAATAAGGGAAAGTCGAGTGGGCCACATCAAAACAATAACAAGGCCGGTTAGGAGAATGTTTGGGCCAGGTAAGATTAGGAAATCCGAAGAAGCAAAAGAGGATAAGCTTCGGATTCCTTAATGGGCTAGGTAATCAAATTGGGCCACAATTAGAGAATTGTTTTATAAGTCCACCTGACTTAGAGCAAAAACAACAACAACACAACCTTAATCCAACAAGAACAGGGACGGTTATGGAGCATCAAGAACGAGAGCTTGAACCCGGATTCTTGGCATAAGGATTGACGTAGTCGGGTCGGGTACGGAATTCGAGGGTCTCCAATCTATCGAGGCAATTGGTCACGTTCCTTCCCTGAGCGTTGAGTGCAATTTCAAAATTAAGGACCTTGAGCGAGAGTGCCTTGACGGGCTCAAGTGCTTTAGAAGCATCCTCTCGCAACAACCCATGATCTCGTACGATAGCTCCTCCTTGAGATGTTAAGAAGGAAAGACGATTACTCACGGCTAACAATTCCGAGCATGCCACCGAGACCTCTGACCCAATCTTTACCAAATGTTTATCAACTTTTTCCATCCACTCCTTGACCTCGTCCTCAAATCCACGACTCCTCTTCTTACAACTACCCCCAGCCTCATCCTTTTCCTTTTTGATTTCACAGAGACCAAGTATTTTGTCCATCTTGGCTTCAAGACCCGCAAAAGATGGTGAAGGGTTCGGAGTTGGTTCGTTCTTACCAAACGCGAGATCAACCCCATCCAAACAAATTCCCATTAGTTTCAACAAACGATCATTCATAACATCTTTTGGCTTAATTCCAAAACTATTATCATCAACCACACCCTTTTTAAGCAACAATTCGGATATCCACATTCCATATGGAATGTCGACGGTTGAGCAAAACTTCTCCTTAACAACCACATTCGAAACTTGACAAATTTTGTGACATAATAAGGAAGCTAAGTCGACTTTCTGTCCCTCCAACCAACTATACAATACCACGGCTTCGACACTAGCAAGCTTATCCCGACCACCCCGACGAGGCAACACAGTGTTCCACAAAAAATTCAAGAAGAATTTCAATTTGGGGTTAAAGGATACAGTAAGCAGGGGGGTTACCTCAGTGGCATCCGCATCAAAGTACTTCTTAATCACCAATTTTTGTTCTTTAGAAACTACGTTCCACTCCAACTTTGGGTCAAGATTTAACCCTTCTTGATCAAGTTTGAAGATATCACAAATATCCGATTTGGTTATGACCACATCCTTTCCATTCACGACACCCACAATGCCATTGACACACTTTTTAACCGAAGCAAGAAACTGAACCATCTCAATAGGGAAAATCAACCCAGAAAAGCTACTAATGTACTCCCATCCCTGATATTTTAGGAATTCTTTAAAGAAACCTAAAGACTTCGAACTTTCGACCCATGTTCGTGAGTAATAACGACCCGCATGTATAGCATAAGGGAGGACACGTTCGATCAACATACCTTCGTTCTTGGTCATTCGAACTCTTTCAAGACCCTCCCTAGTGGCTTCAATCGAATACTCGGAAAACAGAGGGCGAGGGTTTTGAGATGTAAAACCCATTTCATGCATGTCATCGGAGATGGAAGGAGACGAGCGGTTGAGTTTTCGTCGTTTGCCTTTGTCAGATGGTGGTGCGGCGGTGGCTATGGGTGTTGGAGACGGTGGGGGTGACGGAGTTGGCGAAGGAGGTGAAGGCTTCTTTTGATGAGAGCGGGTGGCACGAGATGGAGGCATGGTTGGTTGGAATGGTGGTGTTGGGTTTTGATTAGGTGGTTTTTGTGACGGAGATTTACGGAGGTTTTATGGAGGTTTGGGTTTTGATGAGAAGGTTTATGGAATTTTGGATGGAGGATGGTAAGAATGGGGTAAAGAGGGTGAGTTGGGTTAAGTTGGGGGTAATAATTGTGGGGGGTTAAGAGGTCAAAAGCTAGGACTAGGGGAGGGGTACGTGGCAGTTGAGTGTGGGATGAGGTTGGCGGGAGACGTGGCACATGGGGGGACCATTATACACATTGTGTGTGTTTTCAATTTTTGGGTAAGTGTTTTTCGATTTTATATTATTTGTATATTATTATTTTGTATATATTGTAATATGTATGTTGTAGGATAATTGTAATATG
The DNA here is from genome assembly GCA_029255685.2 of Silene conica. Classification (NCBI taxonomy): domain Eukaryota; kingdom Viridiplantae; phylum Streptophyta; class Magnoliopsida; order Caryophyllales; family Caryophyllaceae; genus Silene; species Silene conica. Next base: position 39,492,284 of record CM055312.2, on the reverse strand, counting down.
TGACGTAATATTATTGTACGATCGATTGTGTACACATCCATATGTAAATTATATAACATATCTATAATTACAAAATTTATCATCGAATATATACATACACATGCAGCGGAGTATACGGACACAGTCATATAATCTCATCTAAACCGTAGTCAATCATTGGGTTATTTTTGCTTTTAAGATTTGATTAGGTGCCACCGATTAAACCAATTTCCAATCGCAAAGTCTCAAAGCGTTCTCTAGCCAATGGTTTAGTGAAGATATCTGCCCACTGTTTTTCCGTACTACAAAATTCCAATTTTATATTTTTCTTTTCGACATGGTCTCTAAGAAAGTGATGCCTAATCTCAATATGTTTAGTTCTCGAGTGCTGGGCTGGGTTTTTAGATATGATAATAGCACTCGTATTGTCACATAAAATAGGCACACATCCAACATCAACACCATAATCATGTAACTGTTGCTTTAACCATAAAAGTTGAGAACATACCAGTGCGGCTGCAATATATTCTGCTTCAGCAGTTGAGAGAGCGACAGAATTTTGTTTCTTGGATCCCCAAGATATAATACAAGGACCTACAAAGGTAGCAAGTCCGGAGGTACTTTTTCTGTCTAAAGAACATCCTGCATAATCCGCATCTGAATATCCTACTAAGTTAAAGTTACAGTCCATAGGATACCATAGATATAATTTAGAGGTTCCGATTAGGTATCTTAATATTCTTTTAACTGCAATCATGTGTGATTCTTTTGGTGCAGATTGGAATCTCGCACAAACACAGACACTAAACATTATATCTGGACGACTTGCTGTAAGATAAAGAAGTGAGCCAATCATACCTCTGTAAGTCGTTTCATCTACAGACTTACCATCTTCGTCTTTGGTTAACTTCTTATCTGTAACCATTGGAGTAGGCATTGCATGAGAGGTTTCCATTCCAAATTTCTTTAGTAACTCTTTGACATATTTTTGTTGATGAACCTTGATTCCTTCTTCAGTTTGTTGTATTTGAAGTCCAAGGAAGAACTTTAGTTCTCCCATCATACTCATCTCGAACTCAGAGGTCATCAACGCAGAGAAGTACTTGCACAATCTTTTATTAGTTGATCCAAAAATAATATCGTCAACATAGATCTGAACAACTAGTAGATCTGAGTTTTCAATTTTAAGAAATAAGGTTTTATCTACAGATCCTCTCTTGAATCCACTTTCCAATAGGAATTTTGATAATCTGTCGTACCATGCCCTAGGTGCTTGTTTCAGGCCATAGAGAGCTTTGTCCAATTTGAATACATGATCCTTGAGTTTGCTGTCAGGGAATCCAGGAGGTTGTTCAACAAATACGTCCTCTTTGAGATAGCCATTAAGAAATGCAGTCTTAACGTCCATCTGAAAAAGCTTCATTCCCTTGTGTGCTGCAAATGCAATGAGTAGTCTTATTGCCTCAAGGCGAGCAACAGGAGCAAAGGTTTCATCATAATCGATCCCTTCCTGTTGGTTGTATCCTTGAACCACTAGTCTGGCCTTATTTCTCACAATGACTCCAGTGTCATCCAATTTGTTTCTGAATACCCATCTAGTTCCAATGACAGTTCTGTCCTTAGGTCGGGGAAGAAGATGCCAAACTTTGTTTCTTTCAAATTGCTGGAGTTCTTCTTGCATGGCAACTATCCAGTCTGGTTCTGCGAGAGCTTCCTTGATATTTGAAGGTTCAATGGTGGAGAGAAAGGAGTAGAATGAGCAAAAGTTGTTTAAGCTCCTTCGAGTTTGAACTCCATCTGTTAGAGTTCCTATGACATTGTCCAATGGATGAGAGCCTTTGTATCTCCAATTCCTTGATTGATCATTTGCATTCCCTGAACTTGACTCGGGATCTTGACTTGTTCCCCCTGAATCCAAACCTGGGTTTATAGTAGGGTCAGGTATAACTCTGGCCTCTTCCCTTTGGTTTTGATTCAAAGTTACAGCTTCATTAGCTGTAACTCTGGGTTCCAAGTCATTGATTTGAGAGTTATCTACAGTATCATCAACTGTAGTTTCATCTCTCGCACCATTTTCTCCCAAGTTGAGTTCATCATGAATTCCTTGAGGTTCTCCTTCTTCAATTTCCATTTCAGGAGGATCTTCCCTTGATAACCTGAAATCAGGTTCGTCTAGGTTTTCCTCTATATCCTGTAATGGCTTATCGAAGACATTATTCGCATCAAAGATAACATGAATACTTTCCTCTATGCATAAAGTACGTTTGTTAAAAACTTTGTAGGCTTTACTATGATCTGAATATCCTATAAAGATTGCTTCATCACTTCTAGGGTCGAATTTGCTTAATTTGTTTTTACCATTGTTGTGAACAAAGCATTTACTACCAAAGCATCTTAAATGTGATATGATTGGTTTGCGACCACGAAGAAGTTCATAAGGAGTCTTTTTAAGGATAGGTCTAATCATAGCACGGTTATGAATATAGCAAGCTGTACTAATAGCCTCAGCCCAAAAGTTTCTAGGTAGGCCACTACAAAGAAGCATTGTTCTAGCCATGTCTTCTAGCGTTCTGTTCATTCGTTCTACGACTCCATTTTGTTGTGGGGTTCTAGGGGCCGAGAAGTTATGACCAACACCATTGGTTTTACAGAACTCAATAAAAGCATGATTGTCGAACTCAGTTCCATGATCAGTACGGATTGTTACTAGGTTTGATTTATATTTGTTTTGGACAAGTTTCATGAGACTAACAAATACATCGAAAGTTTCGTCTTTGGAGTGAAGAAAGATTGGCCAAACAAATCTAGAGTAATCATCAACTAGAACGAAAACGTACCTGGAACCACCTCTGCTTCTTACCTTCATAGGTCCACATAGATCCATGTGTACTAGTTCAAGAGCTTGTTCTGTGCTTACCACTCTTTTTGGCTTAAAAGACGATCTGACGTGTTTACATCGTGCACATGTGTCACACATCTTTTCTTGATCAAATTTGATCTTTGGAAGACCTTCGACCAAGTCCCATATTTTTAGCTTACTTAGAATAGGTGAGCTAATATGACCAAATCTCTTGTGCCATAGACATGGATCATCTAACGTAACTTTCATGCATGATAGAGAATCAGTAGGTACAACATTTAAATCAATCATATAAACATTTTTCATCCTGTGACCTTCAAGTATCACTTTACTGGTGCCTTCTAAGATTATACGACATATATCTGAATGAAAAACCACTTTATTTCCTTTGTCACATAATTGAGATATACTGATAAGATTGTGTTTGAGACCATTTACAAGGTATACATCATTTATAGCATGAGAGGATGAAATACCTATCTTACCAATTCCGATGATCTTTCCCTTTTTGTTATCACCAAATGTGACTTTACCTCCATCAAAGGGTTTAAGGGTTTGAAATAGATTTACGTCGCCTGTCATATGTCTTGAGCATCCACTGTCGAGATACCATAGATTATTTTCCTTAGCGACAAACTGCACAAATAATTTCAAAGACAGGATTTAGGTACCCAAGCATACTTGGGTCCTTTGTTGTTAGTAATCACAAATACGTCTTTCTTTTTAACCCAAACTTGTCTTACATAGGTCTTTCTATATTGGTAGTAGTTGGGTTTTGATGTTCTTGTGTAAGTTTTATTTTGGACTCTTGGTGACCAATTTCTGTGTGTAGTTTGAGGAGTTTGTTTGGTTCTATTTTTCTTTTCTTCATAGTCAAATGTCATGTCATAGAACCATCTGTGGTCAATGTTTCTTTCCTCAGTTTTATCATTATCACTATCAGAGACAGAAATAGTGTCGCTTGGAATTCCTAAGGATTTAACAAACTTAACTCCGGTTTTAAAATCTTGTGCGTGTTTCACACAGTTTTCTCGGAGGTGTCCAGTATGGCCACAATAAGTGCATATTAAATACTCAGGAAGGTCGGCATATTTTCTTCTTCTAAAGTCTCTATCTGTTGGACTTTGTTTACACTTTGAGTGATCCCTTCTTCCATAACATTCGTGACCTAAACCCATCTTCATGTTGTTGTCGGATTGTTCAGTTAGGAAGTTTAGAACGTTAGTGCTTCCTTCCCACTTATCGTGAACTTTCCGAGCATGAAGAAGAAGGTCTTTTAAGGAGTCTATTTCTTTCTTACATTCACTATGGTCAGTGTTGCTAGACTCTTTTAGGTTTTGAATGTCTTTATGGAAGTCAGACACAATTTTGGCATGTTCTTTCTTGATTTTAGATATACTGAATTCTAGATCCATGATTTTGTTTTCGAGAATCTCAACTTCTTCTTGATGAGTCTCATCTTCGACCATAGTCGAGGATTCTGACTTAAGCCGTTCATTAACCTTTCTTAATTCTGAAGTTATAGCTTCATTAGCTATAACTTTAGATTGAAGCTCTTTAATGTTGAGTTTTAGTTTTGAGGTTATAGCTTCATTAGCTATAACTTTAGACTCAAGAACCTTTTTCTCAGACATAACTGTTTCCAACTTAGCATTTGCTTCAATGCTTATTTTGGATTTCAGTTTCTTAGCTTTGGCTTTCAGAAGTTGATTTTCCTCAGCAATATCGAGGATCTGTTCTTTCAAGTCATCTAACTCAAGACTTTGTTCATGACATTGGTCTAGGGTTTTCTCAAAATATTTAATTAACATAGCCTTGGATAAGTTTTTAACTTGACTTTTGAGTTGAAGAAAATTTACCTCTTCATCGTCGTCGTCGTCTGAGTCGGATTCTCCAAGGAGACACATAAGAGATGCTTCACCTTTATCATTGTTGTCTGAGATTAGATCTAAGCTGACGTTGCTTAGGCACAGGGTTGCTACCTCTTCTTCTTCAGAGTCCTCGTCATCTTCAGATTCTAATTCTCCCCAGCATGACGCAAGCATTACTTTCTTGAATTCTGTTTTGGTCTTTTCTCTTTTTGACTTGTCTTTGATTTTGTCCCAACTTGGACAATCTTTGATCATGTGATCTTGTTGTCCACACTTGAAACATCCTCTTTTGAAGAATGTTTGTTTAGAGTCAGTTTTCTTTTTGTCGAATGTTTTGTTGTTAGGGTTTTTTTATCTACCCTTGAAAACTGCTTTCTTAAATCGTCTAGCGAATAGAACTGTTTCATCTTCAAGTTCTTCTTCGCTTACTTCACCTGTGGAGGCTTGTAAAGCGACGCCCTTTCCTTTGGGATCATCATCGTTTTTATTTAGTATGATCTCATGTGCCATTAAGGATCCAATCAACTCTTGGTAAGTAATCTTAGATAGATCACGTGCTTCCTCTATGGCCGTGACTTTAGGTTGCCATTTTTTAGTGAGACTCCTAAGAATCTTACGAATGATATCCTCAGAATCGATCTTTCTGCCAAGGTTCCGCAGTTCATTAATAATACAAGAAAATCGTGCAGACATGCTATCAATAGATTCATTCTTTTCCATATTGAAAAGTTCATATCTTTGAACGAGCAAGTCTATACGATGTTTCCTGACTGCGGATGTTCCTTCATAAGCAAGTTCGAGACTATCCCATATTTCCTTAGCGGAACTACAAGATGAGAATCTATCAATTCTGAGGTTATCATACCGTTCTGTAGGAGGCTCATGGCCTTAGAGTTTTTCTCTGCAATTTTGTAGTCACTTTCCACATAATCGCTTTCCATCTTTTCATAGGTTGTTCCATTGGCTGCGGCGACCAAGATCTTCTTTGGTCCAGTTTGGATGATCTTCCAACATTCCCAATCACAACCCTTGATGTAATGAGTCATCATATTTTTCCATAAACTGTAGTTTTTGCCATCGAAGATAGGGCACTTGAGATGCTTGGAATCCATTGATGAAAGAGTATATAATATAGAATCAATAGAAGGATCAAAACTCACGCGGCTAGGCGATCAAGAGCACGAGGCTCTGATACCAATTGAAGAGTCTATAGATATGATATACTCAAGAAGGGGGGGGGGGGGGTTGAATTGAGTATGCCTTCTTTTTAAAATCTTCTTCGATGTGTATGTAGTTGTATGATGATCGTTGAGTAGAGCAATAATAAAGTAGAGACACGATATTTTTGAAGTGGTTCAGTCTCACACTCTGAGACCTACGTCCACTATTCTCGATTAATAAAATTAGTACCAACTCTGGATTACAATTTTATCAACCCTACTCGTGCGACTTTGATGTTAGTCACAACTCAATCTAGATACCGTTAAATATCTAGCTACGACAAATATCGTTAAATATTTGTCTTACAACGAGTACCGCTAAATACTCAATCTATCTTACGTAAATAAGATAAAGTCTTCAATGTTTTCTTGGTGTCACAATCTTGAGTGAATAAGATCAATGCTTGAGCACTTGAATCTTGAATCGGATATGACAATGAAAAGCTCGAACTTGAAGAATACGAACGGCGATTTCTCTCTCTCGATTTGCGTGTATGTGTGTTGTGTATTTCGTGTATTTTAATGTATCATGGTAGTCTATTTATATAGAATATGTATCTAGGTAATTTAAACCCTAGATGATTTAGGAATATTACTTAAACTAGAATACTAGTCTTTTAGTAATACTACCTTAAATCTAATCTTAATATATTTAGGAAAGATTTAATAATATACTATATGTATTATATAAGGAATTAATTTCCTAATTCATATTTAGGAAAGATCTTTATATAATAAACAATTAGTATCCTTATTTAATCAACTTCCTAAATCATGTCAAAGATAATAAAATATATTACCATAATATAATCTTAGTTTATTTAGGACATTAAATAAATACATAATATTTATTTAAATAAGTCCTACACGATTTATGGTAATGTGGCATATCACACGATTTCCAAAATCGAAACAAACTTTATCTAGATTATATATTTTTGACAATTAAAATCATATAAAAAATCTTTAGTTTATTTTAGTAATAAATAATTATCTCATAAGACAATTATTTATTTCTTATTTAACTAAAAGATATATTATATAATCCTATTAAGATTAATAATTCCATATTTAAATAGAATATCATTTAAACATTAATACTACACGACACAAATTAGGAAACAAACGTTTCACTTTAAAACACATATATATTCTCGATCATTTCTTCAAGATATAGAGTTATAGCTACAGGCTATAACTAGAATCAATTTTGTACTAAAGCTTATAGTTGATAAATATAACTTTAGTTCGTTGTGCGCGCTTGTGATCTTCTATCAATCTTCGACTTAGTCAATTCATTGACTAATATGCTTGAATCTTTTATACTTGATTGATTAGATCTTGTTACTAATGTTCTGTACACTTAGCACACGATTATACATACGAGTATATAATATATAAATAGCTAGACTTGTCATTATCAAAACATAAACATATATACTATATATATATATTTGAATATATGGTTCAACAGATACGATATGAGGTGATGAGAAATGGGCGTTGTGATCGGTGCGGAGTTAATTGGCGTTGTGATCGGTGCGGAGTTAATTGGCGTTGTGATCGGTGCGGAGTTAATGGCCTTGGGAGCGGAGCGGAGTAATTGGCCTTGTGATCGGTGCGGAGAAGGGATGATTGAATCCCTATATATATATATATGATATTGTTTGTTTATTTATTTTCCTCTAGTCAACCTCGTGGTTGACCCTGTGTATTCGTGATCACCTGTGATGAACCAAATTATTGGGGAGCAGATTGACAGGTGGCTGAGACTATGGGAAGTAATGGGAAGAGAGAGCTTGGATCCGGACCAGACTAGAGTCTAGATAACCATAGTCAGTTTATCATGAGTTGTATTTTCATTTCATAAGACAGTTTGGGTACAGTTGTAAGAACATGTTATGGAGTTTAACTTTTAATTAAAGTACTGTTTATCTTTCCTTTGTATCTACTGCCTCGGGAAACCGAGATGGTAACACCCTTATTTATCTAAGGAGTCCTAGTACAGGCCTTTAAATAAATGGGGGTGTTACACTCGTCCTCACCCCTATGACCAACCCTAGCCACCAGAACGTTTACGCTTAGCGACAACACTACAACGACAGCAACAACGTAAAACCGAAACGATAGTCGAACGCTTACCTTACTCGCCTAAGATGGCTCGTAACGCCCCTGAAACCGCCAACACCACCTCTCTCTCACTCTCTTCTCGTTATGCGTGCTGCTGTTGCCAACGTGTGAGGGTAGGTTGAGCAAGAGATATTAGGGTTTTTGAGTGGTGTAGGCGTAAACGTTTTTGGTAGTATAAGGGTAGGATTTTGTATAAAAAGTTGGGTCACGTAAAAGGCCCAACACTACTATAAACTTTACGTAATCGACTTCCTGTACAAGCTCCGTCTTCTTTACTACGAACCAACTTCAACGCGATGTATAAATATAATATAACACGTAATAGAACTTATAATATTATCTCGAGTTAACTTATAATATAAGTCTCGGGTTAACTTATAATATCACAACCCGAGTCTAAAAAAAAATGAAGTATATAACATATTCGATAAATTGATTATCGAATATTAATATTCAAATACGATCAATACATCAATATAACAATAAATATTATAATGAAGTATTACACCAATAATATATAATATAATATATAAAATATAAAACACGCATTCGATAACTTAATTATCGAATATAAATAATCAAATATTATCAACACCTTAATAACCATATAAATTAATTACCGATAAAATGCGGGGTATTACACCAGTAACTCAAAGGCTAAAACTAAGAGCAAAGGGAAAGAAGGAGAGTGCCATAATTGCCACGAGTCTGGGCATTGGAAAAGCAACTGCCCTAAGTACCTCGAGGATATCAAGGCTGGACGAGTGACAGCCATAGGTATACCGTCATTTATTCATATGATTGAAATAAACCATGCAAGTTTAGCAACATGGATATTTGATACTGGTTGTGGTTCTCACTTGTGTAATCACTTGTCGGGTTTAAGGGACGTCCGCAAACTTGAGAAAGGGGACGTTGACCTTCGTGTTGGAAATGGAGCAAAGGTTGCAGCTGTCTCCATAGGAACTTATGTACTCAAACTACCTAGTGGTTTCGGGTTGTTTTTAAATAATTGTTATTTTGTTCCAAGTTTGTTGAAAAACAATATTTCTATTTCTGTTTTGGTTTCATAAGGTTTTTTGTTTTAATATTAAGCACAATTGTTGTACTTTTTCATTAAACGATATGGTTTATGGAAAAGTTGTTTCCGTAAACGGAATATATGTTTTAGACCAAACCACCAAGGTTTATCATGTGAATAATAAAAGGGCTAAAACAGGTGATAAAGAACAAATGTATCTATGGCATTGTCGAATGGGACACATCAATGAAAAATATGTAGAGAAACTCATTAAGAATGGGTCAATACCACCATTTCATTACAAATCAATTGGTACGTGTGAATCATGTCTCATCGGAAAGATGACTCGTATTTCCTTTAAAGGTATTGGAATGCGAGCTAGTGATCTTCTAGGACTCATACATATAGATGTATGTGGTCCTATGACAATCACAGCACGAGACGGCTATAGATATTTCATCACTTTTACGGATGATTTAAGTAGATACGGGTATGTCTATTTAATAAAACATAAAATTGAATCCTTTGACAAGTTCAAGGAATTCCAAAATAAGGTTGAGAACCAATTGGATAGGAAGATAAATGCACTTCGATCTGATCATGGTGGCGAGTATCTTTCGACTGAGTTTGATCCACACCTTAAAGACTGTGGTATTGTATCGCAGTTGACTCCACCTGGAACACCACAATTAGATATGGTTCGATCCATGATGAGTCACACGGTTGTGCCTAATTCATTATGGGGATTTGCTCTTCAATCAGTTGCCCTAATACTTAACCGAAGTCCGACTAAAGCATCAGACAAGACTCCATATGGGATGTGGAAAGGAAAAGTTCCTGACTTGTCCTTTGTTCGGGTTTGGGGCTGTGAATCTTATGTCAAGTGGAGACACGAAGACAAGCTAGGCCCACGATCGGTCAAGACTTACTTTGTAGGTTATCCCAAAGGAATTTTTGGTCACTACTTTTACTCACCTACCGAACAAAGAGTGTTTGTTGCGGCTAGGGCGAAGTTTTTAGAGAAAGAGTTTCTCTCGAACAAACAGAGTAGTAGAACTATTGATCTGTCAGAGGTTCAAGAACCAGAAACCAACAGTGTGATGGAAGAAAGTGTTCCTTCCACATCTGCTATGGTATCCATTCTAGAGGAACCTAGGAGGACGGTTCAAGTTTCTCACCCCTGATGCCCGTCGTTGAGGGTACCAAAGATAAAATTTATAATTCCTAACTTTAACAATAGACAGTGAAAGTCAGGGTCGAACCACAAGGAGGTGGGGAATGTTTATTGTTTGATGTTAATGTTTAAAGTAACAATTTTTGGGGGTTTGATTGATTGTTTACTAAGTCTAAGGCAAAGGTAAAAATAAAACAAGAAAATAAAGATGAGATTAAAACTATATTAAAAGAGATGCTAGGATGTTTAGGTAATAAATAGCTAGGGTAATATAAATCCTAAGGTCAACATGTATTGCAGTCGCGTAAGGGGTGTAACATATTCTTTCGGTCTATGGTACCTAATAGCTCCTTTCGGCCTATGCTATTAGTTCCTAGGTCTCGCAATTATTGGGTGTCAACAATAAGGGTGATTCCTAAATTCTAGGTCAAATACCTTTCAGTCTTAAGTAACCTAGCCGTCTTAGGGTATAAAGCAATGCCCTTCCCGTATCTCTCAATCTTGGGTAGGTCATTACTAACATCCTAGAAGTCTCCTTTCAGTCTCATTGTAGGTCATTATGGTCTATGAATTAAAACGAATCAGAATACGAACGCGAGTGGATCGACCGACCAGCTAGCCCAGTCGGCCGACCACAGCCTTGGTCGACCGACCCATTATGTGGGTCGACCGACCACGGCCCTGCTACAAGTGGTCTCGGAACTTATACTACCTACGCATATTCATCCCCTACATCCTAACATATGTATTTAGCTACGCATGGTTATTGAAACAATAATAAAAACAGGGATAAACATGGAGAGCATAATGAGTATCAATCTAAACATGCAATCAGTAACAAAAGTTGAGATTCTATCTTAAGACGAATACGATAATTATAACTATCAATAGGAAAACTGAAATAAAAGGAGAAATTACCGAAAATCAGAATTAAGATGAAAAGGAACGAACTTTATTGAATACTTGAATGATTGAAGAACAAACTAAAGTGCTTGAGAATTATTGAAAGATTACAATTGAACTAAAACGGAATGTAAAACTGAATTCGGAACTTGATAAAAGTGCTTGATGGTAGATAGAAGATTATAAACTGAATCCTTAAACCCTAATCTCCTAATTTACTTAAGTAGGCGGAAAAATAGAGTTTCCTAAAGACTCTAACACTTCTTATGGACTTTCCAAAAAGCTTCTGATCCGCGCAGAGGTCGGTCGACCCACCTAGTAGGTCGGTCGACCTGTTTACGGGCTTCAGGAAAATTCTGGGCTTTTCCAAAACAGAGGCGAGGTCGGTCGACCCAAATAGTAGGTCGGTCGACCGCTTTTCCTGTAGGATCGCTTTGTTTCGTCTCAGTTTGACTTCTTGGTACTTGGTCAATGCTTCCAGTTGACTTTCCTTCGTTCCTTTGGTTATGAAAAAACGGAGGGCGTAAATTTGGTATACAATCGTCCTTTTTCCGCACAAATCTACAAAAGAGCATAAAAATACGAAAGTAGACAATTGTTGGGAAATACAGGCTAAAACATAGTAAATGAGCGACCAAATGCGTGTAAAAATAGATGTAAAACATCATAAAATAGACACGCGTCAACCCCCAAGACCGATACATTGGTATGATTGAGGAAGGTGGTGCAGAAAACCTATTACTCTTTGAGAGTAACGATCCAACTACCTACAAAGGAGCCATGACATGTTCCGACTCTAAGCTATGGCTCGAAGCCATGCAGTCCGAAATAGATTCCATGCAAGAGAATCAAGTATGGGATTTGGTTGACTTGCCTGAAAAGGTAAAACCCCTACAGTGCAAATGGCTTTATAAGATAAAGCGTGCACTAGATGGACAACCAGATGTTTATAAAGCACGATTGGTGGCAAAAGGTTTCACTCAAGTACACGGGTTGCACTATGATGAGATATTTGCTCCAGTTGTAATGCTTAGATCTATTCGGATTATCTTAGCGATAGCCGCATTTCATGGTTATGAGATTTGGCAAATGGATGTGAAAACCGCCTTCCTAAACGGGTTTTTGGAAGAAGAACTGTATATGATACAGCCTGAGGGTTTCATCGATCCTAAACATCCTAAGAAAGTGTGCAAGCTCAAGCATTCCATCTATGGACTTAAGCAAGCATCAAGGAGTTGGAATCATCGTTTTGATGATGTGATAAAACAGAACGGATTCATTCGAAGTGTCGAAGAACCATGTCTGTATATCAAGTCAGGTGGAAGTAAAATCGTATTCCTAGTATTGTATGTAGATGATATACTACTAATTGGAAACGACATTCCCATGCTTTCGTCGGTTAAGACATGGTTAAAGAACCATTTTAAAATGAAAGATTTGGGTGAGGCACAGTGGATTCTAGGCATCCGCATCTATAAAGATAGATCGAAAAGGATGTTAGCATTGAGTCAAGAAGATTATATAGATAAGATTCTTGATAGATTCAGTATGACAAACTTAAAGAAAGGTTACCTTCCTGTTGTTCATGGGGTGCATCTTAGTAAGAAAAAATCACCTACAACACCGGAAGAAACTGAATGCATGAGTCGGATACCTTATGCTTCGACAGTAGGCTCGATCATGTATGTCATGATGTTCACACGTCCTAACGTGGCATGTGCATTGAGTATGATCAGCCGTTACCAAAATAATCCAGGTGAAAGTCACTGGATAACTGTCAAGAACATCCTTAAGTACTTAGGAAGGACTAAGGTTTGGGCACTGGTATATGGTGGAGACATGGAGCTAAGTGCTAAGGGTTACACAGATGCTAGTTTCCAAACCTATCGTGATGATTCTAAATCTCTGTCGGGTTTTGTCTTTACTCTTAATGGTGGAGCAGTCAGTTGGAAGAGTTCCAAACAGAGCGTTACAACAGATTCTACAACAGAGTCTGAGTACTTGGCAGCTTCCGAAGCTGCAAAGGAAGCTATTTGGATGCGTTATTTCTTACAAGGACTAAAACTAGTACCTAGTGTGAAAGATCCAATCACCCTTTATTGTGATAACAGTGGTGCAATCTTTCAGGCTAAGGAGCCTAAGTCTAGCAACAAATCTAGACAAGTACTTAGAAAAGCTCATCTGATAAGAGATTAGATGGAGCAAAAGGAGATAGCATTGTGCAAGATTGGAACGGATAACAACATTGTTGATCCACTGACTAAGGCACTACCGCTTAATAAACATGAAGGGCACATCTCATCCATGGGGATAAAGCGTGTTCCAGAATTGTAATAAACATTGTTTGATTAATGTTTGATCATTTCAAATTATTACTTAATAAAATCATTGAATTTCTTTATATTGTATTACATGTGGATTGTACGACAATTTTTTAACACCAAACAGTGAACTGTTTTACTTTATATGTGTTTTTGTCCGTAAACACCAATATGAGCTGATAACTCAGGTGATTCTTTTGTTAGTTGAAGGATGGAAGGTTCAATATTCCATAAGTCAAGCGTCATGACTGATCAATAACAAATATGCGTATATGATATCGCATAGGACATAGTGACCACAACATAGAGTCCTAAATGTTAAGATACATCAGGTGCCTGGTGGTGGATGGGACGTCTATCGTGATTCCTAAAGTCGGTTCTTTTGACAATTGTTTTTTTCATGCGATATAAACAGTTTTTGGGTGACTTTGGTTTCTGTCCTAGGTCGCACCGTAAAAGGAGACCAATCGGACATTTACTGGGTCATTTCATACTGTGCTTCCATCGGCAGGTCATAAGTCAAGGAAAATATCCAGCCTTTATCTGGTTTTATATATATTTCTCAAGGCCACTCGAAGAGTAGTAAATTAAACGCATGGCCATGCTCGAATATGATTCATATCAGTTATGTTGCTCTCTAGTCGAGGAAACCACTCCTGATATGATTACTTGGGAGATACGACCTTGTAAGGTAAGACTTTGCAATTTGTCTTCCATTGAGTGAGAATAATGCATGGATATGAGAATCGTAATCGCACACACACTTGTAGGACAAGTGGGAGATTGTTGGAGTAAATATCCTCCACAGTTTGTGATTATTTGAGTAAATCTTTTACAGGATCACGCATGGATACTTAGTATATTAATCAGTTGATTAACGTTTATCGGTAACGATTGGCTAACTAGAAGTTTGACGTTACTGTCATATGATGGCGATAATCAGCTGATCCCTAAAGGTCACACCTATAGGATAGTACTGAGAAATGTGATTATATATTGATATAATTACATAAATGCTAAACTTAGCTTAATGTAGTTAACTAGATGATAAACATTTAATATGATTAAATAATAACTAGGAGAAATGAATTAAATATTAATTCTAATAAATATATAAAAAAGTTATATTTATTAATTATATTTTAATATATGATAGAATAATATAATTGGGATTAATTAATTATAAGATAATTAATTAATATTCTCCGGGAATTAAATTTGTACACCGAAAAGTATTAAAATATATATGATATTTTAAGGAAGTTCGGAATAAGGAAACTGACTCAAAATATTATATTATAATGAGGTTTTCTAATTGAAGTACAATACCAACACAAACCAAAACCCTATATATAGAGGGTTTCGGCCGTGAGGTTGGTGACACAAAGAAGAAAACGTTTTTCCTCTCTTATTCTCCTTGATTAGTTTATCATCTTAATCCCAAAATAAATCCTCTAAAATAATTAATAGTAATTTAGGAGGAGCTTTGAGGGGATCTTTCTCAGTCGTCTTGGGTGCAATCTAAGGAGAACTTCTACCTTGAAGTTTGGGTTTATACTAGGTTGTTCTTAGGCCGATCTCATATAGGACCAAAGGTTATTTCTATGATCCTTGTCCTATTATTTCAGTTCTATTGTTTTAATATCAATTCGTTTTTGATATAATCCTTGGCAGTATTAATTAAGTTAATACTTTTATGAGTAATTTAAAAAATTATTTCCTACACATGGACAATGATCAAATAAACCTTCAGCATGGAAATTTGCTACATAATCTCCATAACTATTCCCCATGGCCCTATCCAATCTGCTATAAACTCTAGTCCGCTCATCATGTTTGTTTGACTATGTAAACAGAGCACCAGTTGCTGCCAAGTCCTCCATATTACACAAGGAAACACACTCCTGAAAGTGCTCTATTTCCAACTCAGTTGTGTTACCACCCATCCTCTCCATAGGGCTTAAAACTATATTAAAATCACCAAGCCAAATCCAAGGTTCACAACAATGTAAAGCCTCCTCTTTCAAGAGCTCCCATAATTCAATCCTCTCATACACATCTTTGAAAGCATAAATCACACTGAGTAGAAAACCCTTGTCATCCATCCTAGACTTCACTCTCACATGAATGAACTGAGCACCATATTTTAGAATCTGTATATCATAACAATCAGGTTTCCACATGAGCCAAATTCTCCCACTGCTATGCCAACTACTATTAGTAGTAACACTCCAACCATCACATAAGGTAGAACTCCTATTTAACATTTTATTACGCTTTATTTTCGTTTCCAAATGACCAAACAAACCTACATTATTAGAACTCATAAACCATTTAACTACTTTTTTGTTTATTAACATCATTCAACCCCCTAACATTCCAAAAGCCTATACTATGCATTAGTAATTGGTGGAGGAGGATCTTTCCTACTCTAAACTACCACCCCCACAGGAGTAGTCAGGCCATTCAGTGCATCCATGAAACTATAAGCTCCTCTACTACCAGTAGCTTTAAATCCAGCAATCCCACTTTGCTTATTCATTCTCATCATCTGTTGTGCTGGTGTAACATGAGAGTTTGTACCAAGAGGTGGAAAAACCTCAGGAGTAAATATGGAGTTTGCTTCAACAACTGGATCAGCAGGACCATCTGGCACTACTGGTTTAGGTTTCCAGACTTGCTGAGGCTTTGAAACCCCCTTACCACCCTCACGCTTCCTTCCTCTCCTACAATTACTCTGATCATGCCCCAGTTCTCTACATTTCTCACATGTAACTGGTCTCCATTCATAATCAACCGCCACAACAACAACCTTCCCATTTTCATCCAAAAACTTGACACTGTCAACTAGTTTCTGATCCATTTCTACTTCTACCATCACCCATTCATAGGAAAATCTGATCCTATCATTAGTAACATCATCCATCTTAACAAACTTCCCAATAAGCCCCGCAATTTTTGGTAAACACCCCTAGAATTTAATTGGAATCCTTGTCATCTTAGTCTAAACTGGAACCAGAGTCTCCTTCCCTTTAACCAAATCAGTATTCCCATCCCACGATTTTACAATCAATGGTTTATTTTCAAACATAAAATGCCCAACCTGCAACACTTTACCCTTATGTTCAATCTTATGAAATCTAACAACAAATATCCCATTATTTAAGAACGAGACACGATCTACAGCATACTCTCTCCAAATATGAAATATAAAATCCTCAATCACACCCCAGGGAGGATTAGGTCCTAAAATGTAACAATACACGGAATTAGACCAGAAATCTACCTCCTCTTTAATATCCTCTGCAGAGAATTGGATTAGATTAGGCTCTTCTTCCAGAATTGTTTCCATTATTGGAATATCCCTTCCACCTTTCCTCAGCATCCAATCTTTCAAATCATCAGTCACACTTTCCTCCGTAAGATTAAACACCGGAACACCAACAATATCAGCCATAGTATGCATTCGATGAGCATCTGCTGTTTGTGGTAGTTCCTTGTTGAACCCAGCTTCCTTCTCAGTATTAGACTTATTTGTGTTTGATTTTTGATTATTATGATTACTACTAATTTTTGGAGTTTTTGTTGTTTTACCATTACTATTATTATTCTTAGAATTATTATATTTTTTGTTTGATGAAGATGAGGATGATCCTGCATCATTTTTCTCTTGATTACTGCTAAATTGCATAACCACCATTTCTAGGGATTATCATACTCGACTCGAGTCTCCTTTACCTTAAGGAAGCTCTCACTATTTCTTAAAACTCGTGACATGTCGTTCTTACGAACATAGTCACACTGTACTAGAATTCATATTATAGTTTACCTAGATTCAATCCACTAGTTCTCCTAGAGAAGTTATATCGAAATAAGGTTTTGTTTCAACATCTTGGCATTATAATCAAGGTCATATGAATCAACACTTTCATATCTAGGATTCTTTATTCATCGACATGAATAATTTATCCAATCTTGTAGATCAATAGGTGACGTTTCATTATCATATAATCAACTCACGTATGATTGTTGATACGTGCCTTTTCTATGCATTTTATTTACTCTTTTGGCACGTATTTTCTTACACTTTCGTGACTTTTTAGTTGTTTTTTCTCCCATATTGTCTACTTTGGTATTTCTATGTTTTGTATGTAGGAATATGCGGAAGTAAGCAAAACCAAGCCTTATTTGCCTTTAGGAAGCTGTTTTTGGAGCAGTAATTCGGATGGTGCATTCAAGTATAAATATCGGGCCGGATCGAAGCTGGAAATAAAGAGAAGCGGTCGACCGACCACCGAAAGTGGTCGACCGACCGGTGTCAACGTAAACAGGCCCAGTTCTCTTCGGAAGCCCAAATTCGCATAAAAGATAAACCCGCATTGGCAGAATCGGTCGACCGACCGAGAAAACAGGTCGACCGACCAGACCCTGTTTCGAGACTTCCGTTTTATTTTCTGTTTTCCTAATCTTGTAATACTTCTTATTTAAGGAAACCAAACTCTTCTATGAAGTTAAGTAGTTTTTTAGCAATTTTCTACCTAAGTAATTTTCATCCAAGTACTTTATGTTAAAGACTCCATTGTTAGACTTTTTGGTATCAAGCTTTCATCTTTCTTCTTAGGATTTCCATTCAAGTTGTAAGTTTGTGATAATTAATCTTTCCTTTTGATTCAATCTTGTTATTCATCTTGTTGTTATTTCTTATTTCATGTTTTCCCTTTTATTGTCTTCTTTAATTATGTTTATGTCTTTAATATTCTTAGTGATTGTTAGTTTCATAATCAGAAGTATGCATAACTAATTCTTGTGATTAGGAATTAGGGGAACCATGTAAAAACTTGACTTTGATAAGTTTGATGATTAAATTACCAATCCCCCATTGTTGTTGGTGAACTAATCCTTAGGATTGAAAGATTATTAGGATTAGTTTAACAACAACTTTGGGATAGCCCTTGAACGAAAGTTTAGTGCTTTTCTAGGAACCCTAAGACCATAAGGATTGGGTAGAATTTTGACCTAAAGGTTTATTCTTTGTTCCTTGGGATTGTGTTATTTGATTATTTTACCCTTCATTGACTTGTTTTGACCATGGGGAACCAAAGTTCCTAATCTCCTTTCTATCTCATCTTAATTTTCTTGTTATTTTGTTACTTTAGTTGCTAGTTAAAATCCCAATTCAAACCCCCCTTTTTGGTTACTTGCAATAGACTTTAAATTTACAAACATAATTTACCCTGTCTCTCTGTGGTTCGACCCTTGACTTATCCTAACTGAGTTTAAGCTGAGGTTTTATAAATCTTATCTTTGGCACCCCTCAACGACGGGTGTCAAATTTTGGCGCCGTTGCCGGGGAGACGGTATAATTTTGTTTGTTAATTTTTAGTTTATTTTTTCTTGTCTTAAGGAACTTAGGTTCCTTAAGACCGTTCTTACCTTTTCTTCTAGTGCTGTTTAGAAGACAGGTTTTTGAGAGGAAGGCTTGAGTACTCTCTTTATGGACTCTATTTATAGCTTCCTACAGCCGAAGCCTAAAGATTTACCGAAGGGATTCACCTTGCCTAAACCCACCACTGGCTCCTTTGAACTCCGCCCGACTCATATTTCTTTGGTAGAGCAGAGTCAATTTTCTGGTCTACCCGATGAAGATCCAATAAAGCATGTTACAACCTTCACAGATTATTGTTGTTTCATACCCCTACCTGAAGGGGTATCTAGAGACGAGGTGCTGGCAACTCTGTTCTTGTTCTCATTAAAAGGAGACGCGCAAGAATGGCACCGGGACCTTAACAAGACAAGTGAAGGGGTTACAGATTGGACCGCCTTGGCCCTGGATTTTTACAAGAAATACTTCCCTCTTGCAAAAGCTGAGGACTTGAGAAACCAAATCCGTAACTTTCAGCAGGGACCTGATGAAGGATTTTGTGAAGCATGGGATTGATTCAAGAAATTGGTCCGTTCTATCCCTCACCATAACCTTCCACAATGGGACCTATGTAACCGTTTTTACAACTCTCTTTATGATGACTATAAAATGATTCTTGATGTGGCCGCCAATGGGAGATTTCAGAACAACACCGATCATATGAAGGGTTGGGAAACCATTGAAGACATGGCGGTACATAAGGCTACTTTTAAGGGTTCACGTGGGAATTCAAGAAGGCTGAATGTAGAGATGAATAGAGTGATGGCTCTTGAGACAACAGTTGAAGCCCGTTTCGAAAAGCTTGAAGCAACCCAGCTAAAGCTTGAAAGTGCGAACCTAGTTACTACGGTCGACAACACGGGAGAAATTGAGAAATTAAGAGCTATTGTTGATGCCTTAACCACGGCAGTTTTTAAGATGAATGAGGCGCACTGCACTTCCACGAAGATTTTTGAGGAGCACTTGATGAACATAGCCAATCAAAGAACTAGCTCTCCAGCTAGTTTTGAGGGACCCATGGAGACGCTGAACGTCATAAATCTAAGGAGTGGCCGTGTTTGTGAAGAAGCAACTCAAGAGGATGATCCAGTCGAGATTCCGACCAAAGAATCCGATCCCGTCAAAGGAGCAGGAGGTCGACCGACCGCTGCTGTAAGTCGACCGACCACTGTTCCTGACGTGAGATCAGATTCCGAAAAAGGAAAAAAATCGGATTTTGCAGACTCTGGTCGACCGACCACTGCTACTGGTCGACCGACCGACGTTCCTGAGCAGAGTGCTGTTTTGACTCCGGAATCGCTGGATCCTTCCTTTATTCAAGGTATTGCCGAAATTCTACAACTGAAAAAGCCAAAGGTTGCTGATCCTATGGCTGAAGTCACCATTCCTTATCCTGAAAGACTGAAAAATTCAAAGGAGGATAAGAAATTTGGTAAGTTTTTAGAGATGGTGAAGAATCTTGAGGTAACCATCCCTTTCACTGACTTAATTACCCAGGTACCTTCTTATGCTAAATTCATGAAAAATATTTTAAGTCGTAAGAGGAACTTTCAGGACGACGGTGCTGTTGCTCTTGTGGAAGAATGTTATGTTCTTTCACAAGATAATATAGCACCCAAGTTAAAAGACCCAGGTAGTTTTTCCATCCCTTGTACCATAGGTAATCATTTAATAGGAAAAGCCCTTTGTGATTTAGGGGCTAGTGTCAGTGTCATACCTTATTCTGTATGTGAAAGACTTGGTTTAGGTAGACTTAAAGTCACCAATATTACCGTACAGATGGCTGATAGATCAACCCAAAGACCACTAGGGGTCTTGGAGGATGTCCCAGTAAAAGTGGGAAAGTTCTTTATTCCTGTGGATTTCGTTGTTTTAGACATTGCTGAAGATAGTCGAATACCTATTATTTTAGGTAGACCTTTTTTACACACAGCTGGGGCTGTGATAGATGTCAAACGCGGGACCATTACTTTAGAGATTGGGGATGACACTATCGAGTTTAGTCTTGCCCATAAGGCAACTATTCCTACTGATGATACTTGTTGTTCCATCGATATTGTAGACAGGAATGTTATCCTTAATTGGAGGGAATCCTTGACCAAGGATCCCTTAGATGATCTGACGATTTTGGATAAGTGTGCAGGTACTCCAGCTGAGGATGCTGAAAAGCTGGAATTGATAGAAGAAGAGGAAGAGGAATATGAGCTCACTGAAGAAGAGAATGAGAAGCTCATAAGCCTAGCTAACGCAAGTCTGGTGAACATGTGCTATTCTATAGATACTAATTCTGTTCAGGCAGTTGAGGTAAAAGCACCAGAGCGTAAGCCACTTCCTCCTAATCTTAAATATGTTTTCTTAGATGATACTGAGCAGTACCCTGCGATTGTTAGCTCTAAACTTAGTCCTGACCAACTTTCTGCCTTAATGACTGTTCTTAAAAAGAATAGAAAAGCTCTAGGTTATTCTTTGGATGATATTAAGGGCATAAGCCCTGATGTTTGTATGCACAGAATAGATTTAGAGGAAGGGCATAAGCCTTATAGACAGGGACAGCGTAAATTGAATCCTAAGATGCAGGATGTAGTTATGGCTGAGGTTATGAAGCTTCTTGATGCAGGTATTATTTATCCAGTTGGCAACTCTAAGTGGGTTAGCCCAGTTCAGGTGGTTCCTAAGAAAGGAGGGACCACATTGGTTAAAAATGATAAAAATGAGTTAATACCAACTAGAGTTGTGACTGGGTGGCGGATGTGCATTGATTATAGACAGTTAAATGCCGCCACCAAGAAAGACCATTTCCCCCTTCCTTTTGTTGACCAAATGACTGAAAGATTGGCTTCTAATAAATTCTTCTGTTTTCTAGACGGTTATTCAGGTTTCTTCCAGATTCCTATCCATCCTGATGATCAGAGTAAGACTACTTTTACATGTCCACAGGGTGTTTTTGCCTATCGCAGGATGCCTTTTGGGTTATGCAATGCTCCTGCTACTTTTCAAAGGTGTATGATGGGTATTTTTTCAGACTTTATAGAAAACATTATGGAAGTATTTATGGATGATTTCTCTCTTTATGGTAATGCTTTTGATCAATGCTTAGCTAATCTTGATAAAGTCTTGCAGCGATGTATTGATGTAAACCTTGTCTTAAATTGGGAGAAGTGTCATTTTATGGTTACTGAAGGGGTAGTTTTAGGGCATCTAATTTCAGATAAAGGTATACATGTTGATAAAGCAAAGGTGCAAGTGATTGAGCAATTACCCCCTCCTATTAATGTCAAAGGGGTGAGAAGTTTCTTAGGGCACGCAGGTTTTTACAGGCGTTTCATTAAGGACTTCTCTAAAATTGCTAAACCACTTACACAATTGCTTCTTAAAGATGCCATTTTTGATTTTTCTGATGAGTGCCTTTCAGCTTTTAAAAGGTTGAAGGAAGCTTTGGTCTCAGCACCAATCATCCAGCCACCAGATTGGGATCTCCCATTCGAGATCATGTGCGATGCTAGTGATTATGCTCTGGGTGCTGTGCTTGGTCAAAGGAAGAACAAGGCTCTTAATGCTATATACTATGCGAGCCGCACCCTGGATGAGACTCAAGTCAACTATTTCACCACAGAGAAGGAGATGCTAGCCGTCATATTTGCCTTAGAAAAATTTAGATCATATTTGGTAGGTAATAAGGTAATTGTTTATACTGACCATGCAGCTTTAAAAAGTCTTTTTCAAAAGAAGGATTCAAAGCCAAGACTTTTAAGGTGGATCCTCCTTCTCCAAGAGTTTGACATTGAGATCAGGGACGAGAAAGGCGCGGAAAACGTGGTAGCTGACCATTTATCTCGCTTGCAGCTGACTGATGGGGAAGATTCTTTACCTATTGATGATTCGTTTCCTGATGAAAGTTTGTTTATCATTAATAGTTCAGGTTCTTATCCCCCTCCTTGGTATGCTGATTTTGCTAATTTTGCTGTTACAGGTAAAATCCCTCCTGAGTTGTCTTGGCAACAAAAGAAGAGATTTATGTTTGATGCGAAACAGTATTTTTGGGATGACCCTTATGTTTTTAAAGAATGCGAAGATGGACTTATCCGGAGATGCGTTCCCCAATGGGAGGTGAAGGACATTCTGGAAGCATGTCACTCTTCTGCATATGGTGGTCACCACGGTCCATCTAGGACCGTGGCTAAGGTATTACAGTCTGGTTTCTATTGGCCTACTTTACATGGTGATTGTAGAAATTTTGTAGGTAACTGTGATGCCTGTCAAAGGACTGGGAATGTCTCAAAAAGACATGAGATGCCACAAGTAGGTATTTTAGAGGTAGAGATTTTTGATGTTTGGGGCATTGATTATCAAGGACCTTTTCCCAGTAGTCAAGGTAACAGGTATATTCTTGTAGCTGTTGATTATGTGTCTAAGTGGGTAGAAGCTATTGCTACTCCCCACTGTGATGCAAAAGCTGTCATTAAGATGTTTAAAAAAATCATTTCCCTCGTTTTGGTGTCCCTAGGGTTGTCATAAGTGATGGAGGTATGCATTTTAAGGAGAAACGCCTAGGTGATTTGTTAAATAAATTCGGTGTCCAACATCGTAGGGGTTTAGCCTATCACCCTCAGACTAGTGGTCAAGTTGAGATATCTAATAGAGAACTCAAGGAGACCCTAGCCAAGGTAGTTTCTAAGTCTAGGAAAGATTGGAGCCTAAAACTTGATGATGTTTTATGGGCCTATAGAACCGCGTTCAAAACTCCAATAGGAATGTCACCATTCAGAGGGATTTATGGTAAAACTTGTCATTTACCAGTTGAGTTAGAACGTAAATCTTGGTGGGCTATATGTGATCTTAATTTAGACCCTAATCTTTCCCGTGAGAAACGTTTATTGCAGCTCAACGAGTTAGAAGAATTCAGATTGTTATCCTATGACAATGCCAAGATTTTTAAGGAGAAAACAAAGCGCTGGCATGACAAGAGAATCATTAGACGTGATTTTCAGGTAGGTGATAGGGTGCTGCTTTTTAATGCTCGTATTCGTCTTTTTCCTGGTAAGCTGAAATCCAGGTGGAGCGGACCCTACACCATCACAGCTGTCTCAAAATTCGGGTCAATCGAATTAGAAACCTCATCTGGTGAGAGGTTCAAAGTCAATGGCCAATATGTGAAGCACTTCCGAGGAGAAAATGAGTATGTCGGAAAAGTCGAAGTTTCTTACTTTGACCCCTTTTAGGATGCTCCTTAGAAGGTAAAAGGTCGTGCGGGACATCTTAAACCAGCGCTACACGGGAGGCAACCCGTGCTTTAGTCTAAATTTACGTTTTTCTTCCTTATTTTTCGTTTTATCCTCAGGTGGAAATTGAAATCTCTGCAGAAAAAAAAAACGGGTAAAAGGTACAGTGGTCGACCGACCGACTTTTCTGGTCGACCGACCAGACTGACAACTTCATGTACTTTTTCTGGCAGAGTAAGTAAAATTGCAGAGCAGGTAAAAGGTACAGTGGTCGACCGACCACGAAATTTTTTACGGTTTTATTTTTTTTCAGAATCAGTGTCACGGGTCTGTTGTGTTTTAAACATACAATTATTACTTTCACCTATTCATTCTACCAGCACTCCCTCTCTCTCATAAAACCCTAAAAACTATTCACCCACCTTCCTCCTTCACCATTTTACTTACTTTCTTTCATTTTCATCTTCAAGGTATGCTTTCTTCCATTTTTCTTTCTCTCTTTTTAGTTTTCTACCTTCTTATTTTCGTTTTAGGTAGTATTAGTTTATCCTTTTAAGTTCAATTTTGCTCTTAATTCCGTTTTCATGCTTGTTTATGTGTTCTTTATCTTAGTTTTCTTCTTCTTCTTGAGTTTATATGCTTAGATCTGTAAATTTTGGGTGATTTTGTGCTGATTAGGATAATTTAATTCTTCCTTATAAATTTTTGCCTTTTTCCGCGCGAAATTCAAACCGCGAAAACCGACCGTTGCACTGTTCACAGTCGACCGACCGGAAACGGAGGTCGGCCGACTGAAATTTGAATTTTCTGGGTTTTTATTTACAGATCTGGTTTTTTTTTCTGACGAATGTCGGTCGACCGACCAGAAACAAAGGTCGGCCGACCTAGGCCGTGTTTGTGGTGGGCTAGTCACCCGATTAGCCCGCTCTTTCGTACCCCAGTTCCCTCGCTATGAGGATGCGGTCGACCCTCTCTCCCGATACATGGATATGGCTTATGTCAGGTCCGTGCGTTGGGTAAACAGTAGAGGTGTTTGGAAAATAGACACCTATCTCAGTGACCGCATCCCCATCACCATGGCTCCCCCTATGTTCCCCCTTTCTACTGTTGTAGGGGAGCCCCGACCACTACTCCCGTCTTACCGCCTCCCGCTTAGGGGAGGCACTTCTAGAGGTTTCAGGGCCCCTGCTTCCGGTGGCCACCATGCCACACCTGGGACAGGGTACCCATCTGATTTTACTGCTCCTCCTAATGTTTATGTTCCTCCTTTTGTTGATGACAGATCTATGCCACAAATGCTGGCGAGTCTTTGCACGCAGTTCAGCCAAAAACGGTTGGACGATAGTCTCTTCCAATACCCGGTTTACAGGGAGTATGCCACTCAAGGTAGGCTCCCAACCGGCCCGTGGACTCACCCCACCTGGTACACACCTCTCGCAGGCGGTCGTGACCATGGTGAAGCTTCAGGCTCTGCCTCAGGAACAGGAGTAGGGTCTGAGGAGGATGGCGATGAGGGAGAAGGTGAGGAGAACGCTGAGCCGTTCTACGACTCAGCGGGATAGGGACGTGCTTAACCTTACCCTCTTTGGGGTTCGGTTTGGGGAGGCCCATATTGATTGGTTCGGTTTGGAGAGGTCCACATTTATTTTGTAAGTGTTTTCCTCCCTTAGATTTCCAATTTTCCTCTTTCGATTTCCAGTTTTCCCCTCCTTCCTCCTTAGACTCTTTTTGTATTTTCTAGTCTTTTTCCTTTTCTTTTCTTTGTTTGCTTCTTTTCCGCCTACCCCCATCCCTATGCTGTGGTTGTATGCTGATGAGCACAATGGGGGCATTGTGCGTTTTGGTTTGGAGAGGGTGTTTGCATACTCCTTTGTGAGTATGCAATTGTTTTTGTGTCTTTTGTTTTTCATACCTTTAGATGTTTTCCTTGTTTTCATCCTCTCTTGTCGCGTGTTCTTCCCTGTCGGGCGTTCTTCTCTGTCTTAAGTTCTTAGGTCGAGTCGGAACGGATAAATACAATTCATGCCTCACATATCACATATTGCTTTGCCTTGCATTTTTCAAAAATTTTCAAGCTAGTCTTTTGCATTATCTACGAGTTTTTGTTGATTTCATGCTAAATTATTAGACTTGACTCTCTTCTTGGCAAGCTACTACATATTCTAAGGATTAGAGCTTAATAAATCGGTGACATCCATGACCGATTTCATATAGGTTGTGAGTAGTTTCTCCTCTTGAGGCATGTTACATCAATATGCATAAACATGAATTTTGTCTTCTTAATACCTGTATGCATTCGGTTTTGTGGTTTGTTGACACATGTGGTAGAGGTACCCCCTTTCTCATTATTCCCATTATCCTCACATAGCCAAATTAAACTCTTTTACCCATTGACTACATTCAAAAAAATTGCTTACCCTATCCGAGCTAATAATTTAGTAATGGGACTGTCTTCCTTGCCATCCTTTGGTTTATGCTTCATCGGTGAATTTTGATTTTGGGAGAATGATAAAAAAAAAAAGAGAAAAAGAAGGACACAGAAAACGAAAAAAAAAAAAGGGGAATGATAGAAAAAAAACGGAGCAGCTTGTTTTCAAGGCTGGTCGGTCGACCAGTTACCCTGGTCGATCGACCAGGACCATTGAATGGGCCGATTTTTCAAAGAAAGAAAAAAAAATAATAAAAAGAAAAATTTGGAAGAATTGTGGAACATTGGCATATATGAAAAAAAAAAAAAAAAAGCAAACAAAAAGAAGTGATCTTATAGTATGGATAGACGGATGTTAGCTCGGTTTAATCCCTCTTCCCATAACTTATTTTAAACCCCTTCTTACCTTTAGCCTCACAATCCCAAATTTGCCTCGACATGTGTCATGGTTATTTAGTGTGGGAATGCATATGTACGGTTGTAGAGATTTTATTCATGTTAGATTGCAGGCATGTTCTTACGGGTCGTAGATAGGTGAGAGTCCTTACTTTTATTTATCTTGTTATCTTTCACATATACATTTGACCCTTTGCTTTCATGAGTGTCTCGAGCGTACCGCGAGAGTCCAATTAGAATGGGTCTTGCAAGGTCGAAATTTTAGCATGCTTTTACAACATGTTTAATTCGTTTTGCTTTTGACATTATGTTTGATTATAGTTGAAGGATGCATTAAATTGGTTAAGCATAGTGTTGTGTTTGGTTGTGAAAAGTATGAAGTCCGTTCCATTAGAAGTTTTATTTTCTTTTTGAGTCTTAGTGCTTGCTTGAGGACAAGCAAGGTTTGGTTTGGGGAGTTTGATACGTGCCTTTTCTATGCATTTTATTTACTCTTTTGGCACGTATTTTCTTACACTTTCGTGACTTTTTAGTTGTTTTTTCTCCCATATTGTCTACTTTGGTATTTCTATGTTTTGTATGTAGGAATATGCGGAAGTAAGCAAAACCAAGCCTTATTTGCCTTTAGGAAGCTGTTTTTGGAGCAGTAATTAGGATGGTGCATTCAAGTATAATTATCGGGCCGGATCGAAGCTGGAAATAAAGAGAAGCGGTCGACCGACCACCGAAAGTGGTCGACCGACCGGTGTCAACGTAAACAGGCCCAGTTCTCTTCGGAAGCCCAAATTCGCATAAAAGATAAACCCGCATTGGCAGAATCGGTCGACCGACCGAGAAAACAGGTCGACCGACCAGACCCTGTTTCGAGACTTCCGTTTTATTTTCTGTTTTCCTAATCTTGTAATACTTCTTATTTAAGGAAACCAAAACTCTTCTATGAAGTTAAGTAGTTTTTTAGCAATTTTCTACCTAAGTAATTTTCATCCAAGTACTTTATGTTAAAGACTCCATTGTTAGACTTTTTGGTATCAAGCTTTCATCTTTCTTCTTAAGATTTCCATTCAAGTTGTAAGTTTGTGATAATTAATCTTTCCCTTTGATTCAATCTTGTTATTCATCTTGTTGTTATTTCTTATTTCATGTTTTCCCTTTTATTGTCTTCTTTAATTATGTTTATGTCTTTAATATTCTTAGTGATTGTTAGTTTCATAATCAGAAGTATGCATAACTAATTCTTGTGATTAGGAATTAGGGGAACCATGTAAAAACTTGACTTTGATAAGTTTGATGATTAAATTACCAATCCCCCATTGTTGTTGGTGAAGTAATCCTTAGGATTGAAAGATTATTAGGATTAGTTTAACAACAACTTTGGGATAGCCCTTGAACGAAAGTTTAGTGCTTTTCTAGGAACCCTAAGACCGTAAGGATTGGGTAGAATTTTGACCTAAAGGTTTATTCTTTGTTCCTTGGGATTGTGTTATTTGATTATTTTACCCTTCATTGACTTGTTTTGACCATGGGGAACCAAAGTTCCTAATCTCCTTTCTATCTCATCTTAATTTTCTTGTTATTTTGTTACTTTAGTTGCTAGTTAAAATCCCAATTCAAACCCCCCTTTTTGGTTACTTGCAATAGACTTTAAATTTACAAACATAATTTACCCTGTCTCTCTGTGGTTCGACCCTTGACTTATCCTAACTGAGTTTAAGCTGAGGTTTTATAAATCTTATCTTTGGCACCCCTCAACGACGGGTGTCAATTGTCCATCATCTTATTATGTTCTTAACGTTTATTCATCTAGAATTGAAAACCTCTTATTCTTTATACTTAAAGAATCACCCTTCTCTCTTAATGGTAGGTTCAATTTCTTAATAACTTTTCTCCCGCTGAATTTCGTATCACTATCTTTATAGTTAAGTAACTCCCACTATCTTCATAGTGTTTAAGTAACTACTCAAACATCTTCTCAACTCATTATGAACATTTCATTTTCCATACTCGATCCCATGGAAAGAACTACTATTATCAAGAGAACGGGAGACGATTTCTCCTCTATAAAAACAGAAACATTAACATCGTGGAAACAATTTCCTTCCCTTAATACACGCGGTTTCCTTGGTTCTCTCTAGGAACTAGTGACATAAGGAACATTTCCTTTTGTGTCCTCGCGTAGTTTCTTCTGTGTCCTCTCGTAGTTTCTTCTATCCAATCTCTTAGGGTTCTTCCTAAGGACTTCTTATAGGACTCTTATCTAAGATCCTATATTTATTTCATTGGTTTGCGGCCGTAGAATTTCTCCCACTCTATCCTTTAAAATAACCATTATTTTATCAGGATAGCATTTTCGCCGGCTAACAACGTTTTGGACAAAGGATAGTATGAGTAGTGAGACATTAGTACTCTCATTCGTTTAAGGTGATCATCTTTTAACGAACTAATGTTCTTATATTTGAGTTTGAGTCACGTTTTAAGTAAATCGAATTACTTTATTATGATCCTATCATGTCTAGCGTACGGTGAACCATTCAATGTACTTTATTACGATCTATAAAAATCGTATCAACTCATGTTATGTGATACACAAAGCATTTTAAAAACCAACATATTGATAAGAACAAAATAGATGACTTGGGTTGAAAACCAAGTCACCAATATTACAACCATTGTTTTAACAAGATCCTTGTCATACAAGAAATAGAATGTTCTTAAAATTAAACTGCAAAATGAAAGAAGACATCAAAATGAAAAATTACAGCCATGCTCTTCATGTCTTTGATCTTCGGATGCTACCATAGCCATCCTTTGAAGGAGCTTCAAGCTTCCTTCTCCTTGCCCTTATTTTTGGTAGGAGCCCCTTTTAAAAATAATTTATAAATGGGTAAAAATCAATAACTTGTATCAATATACAAAAATTGATTAACACTAAAACGAAAACTGAAACGGGCGACAAAAATTGGCGACTGAAATCAGTCGCCAAATACCTATTGGCGACGGAAAACAGTCGCCAAAAAGTCGTCGCTGACTTTTGTCACCAAAAAAAATCGGGCGACTAATGTCAGTCGCAAAATTTGGCGACGGAAATGGTAGTCGCCATACTTACATTTTGGCGACAGAAATGGTAGTCGCCAAATTAGCGACAGAAGTAGGGTTGTCGCCAATTTGGCGACGGCCAGTCAGTCGCCAATTTGTCCATTCCATCGCCAAAGTCACTGACTTTCCAGGGGTTTTGGTTTTTGTTGCTCTGTTTTGGCGACTGAATTTAGTCGTCATTTACATCGTTTCAGTCGCTAAATTTCCTGGCCATTTTTCATGAAAATTCATTTCGTTTCTGCCAAATCCAATGCGAAATAAATTCAGTACACCTGCAACCAGAAAGTAACCAGCAATTGGTGACGAACACCCTTTGAAACAACAACCAAATCTCCTTTTATAGAAAAAGAGAACCATTATCAAATTACAAGAACCCGTTACCTAAACTAATAAATCTCCACGTTCGACAATTTTTCCTAAGTTACTAAACTAATTAACTACTTGAAATCCCATGCTAGCTCCACTACCGTCACCTCCCTTTCCACTTGGATCGTTAGGATCTTCATTAAATAGCCGTGAACCGGGGTTGCAAGAGTAGAAATATATATGTCTCCATGGCCTTAAGACGTTCTCTCATCAACCGCATATCCTCATCTCTTTCCGCATTTGCGGCTCTTTCTTGGTCAAGTTGCGATTGCAATTGACTTACAAGAGACGGCTCGTAGGTTTGTCGCGGCTCATATGAGGACCTTCTAGCCGGTTCATTGAAAAATACCCCATGAGCTTGTCCGGTCCCATATACCATACCCTTCTTGTAACCATCCACCAATTTGAACCAAATTTCATTATCTTCCCGCTCAGGGTGGGCCTGTTTCTCTGCCTCATATGCCTCCTATAACATTAAGAAAACTATTATTAGTTAAGCAAAACATGTTGGAGCTTGTGTCCTCCACATGTAGTGTGATAACGTCATTGTACATACCCTTGTACGGACAAGTGGTGTTAGGTTTAAGTAGTTGCTCATAAACTAATTTAGTCATACTAACAAACCTTTTAATTAACTTTTAATTAACAAAATTATAAACTCGTTTATATTAGATCTTATGCATGCTTAAGCGGAAATAAAGAGTAGACCGAGTCCTTACACACGGTCCAAGTATATTGCAAGGATGATCCTCCGAGTACCCAATATAGAATACCTCCTCCGGATGCACCAAGACAACCCCAAAAGAACCGAAACTTTGTATGCTAGACTTGGAATCGGTTTTCTTCCTTAAACTATTTCTAATCACTCTTATTAGAAATATATTTGAATACTACTCTTAGTATAAATTTTATTATCTTATAATAAGTATTAGAGGTTGATAATCTCTTCTTGTTTGGGCACAATTTCGGCTAGGGTTAAGAAGAGGAGAGGAAGAAGAATGAATATGATATATCCTAATATATATATGATGAGCATGCTTCTTAATTATCATATAAACTAACTTAAGCATGCTCACTTGGGAAGGGGGTAGCCGGCTTAGGGAGTGTCAAAGAGGGAACATGTTGTGTTCTCAAGACACTAGGGTGGTTACTAGGTTAGTAATCTCAATGCATGTGTCTAACACATGATTATGGAGTGTTTAATACACTAAACACCCATGCCACCTCCTTCTTATAACCGTGCCAAATAGTCCATAATATGGACTTCATTTTACAATTTGTCAAATGTATAATTGTATAAAGTGTGACATCTTACATGTCATTAATATATAAAATACTTTAGTACATTTGAAACATGTAAATATTTATCCCATAAATATTATACATAATTAAATAAATCATATTTGTTTAATTAATAAGTAATTCAAAATTACTAGTGTAAAATGATCATTTATCGTCAATACGATTTACAACTTTTGTATTAATTTCATCCCAATTCATTCTAATAACGATATAATAAAATATCGTTTAATGTTTAACAATTGACACGTTTCAATTTTAAACATAAATCTTACATTAAGATCTAACCTCTAATTTCTCGACATTCGAGTTTAAGGAATATGATCAAATCGTATCAATATACATTTGATCATTTTATCATTTAAGGGAATTGTCCTAAAGGTGTGACCTAAAGGGATCAACTGACCACCACCGTCATACGACAGTAATGTCAAACTCTAGCTAGCCAATCATTACCGATTAATGTTGGTCAGTTGACTAATAAATCGTATCATCCCTTGCGCATTCTTGTTACGAGATTTAATTACGTGATCGCACTATTGTTGAGGACACATTTCCCAACAATCTCCCACTTGTCCTCGACAAGTGTGCGTCACCAATTCTCTTGTCCTATTACAATCTCCCACTCAATGCAAGATGTCTCTCTCTGGTCGTTCTTGCATTTGATCATATCATGAATGGTTTCCTCGATCTGGAGAATAACTGTCTGACCGGAATTATCTACCATAGATACCTTCCGAGCGTGGCCACGCATTTCCAGTTAATTACTCCTCGAGTGGCCCTGAGATTTGAACAACCCTGACAAGGGGTGGACAATTTCTATCGCACTACTTCCTTCAACCAGTCACAGTTAGTCACAACCCAAAACAATCCCATTTGACTCCAGTTACGAAAAGTCGTAGAGAATGGATCAAAGTTATGCCTAAACTGTACCATCTTGGGAGAGTAGTCTTTAGTCAAAGAATTGACTCACAAGAATACTATAGCAGCTCTCGCCACGACCCGGCTATAAAATTTCCAGAACTCTATAAGCGGTCACATTGCCCGACAGAGTGTCTCTTACAGTCTGCCTATGTGATCGACTAGTCATCACATATGACTCTATGGCACTTGAACTTGCCATCAATCGCCTCACACTCTAGTCGCTTTGAGACGTCACCTCATGTAAGCGGCTAGGGGCTATACTAAGTCAATCCAGTTCACTTATGGGGTTCAATATTGTCTCATACAACCCATTTGGATTCTGACAAAGTATCTTTTACTTTGAGTTATTTATAACTCAAATGATGTTGTCATGCAACAATAGTCAACACTATTACATTGCATTTTGATGTACAATCATCTATTTGTATTAGCGTTTTGCGAATAACCTTTATTCATGCGAATAACCTTTATTCATGATAGCAAAACTTACAACTTTTGGTCTCCTTTATTCTCATATTATCCCGTATAACATGATTCTATTTGAGTACATATCTAGAACTCTTTCTAGATTTTGAGTTTCCTTTCTGGAGGAAAGCTCCCACTGTTATCTTATAACTTGTGACGTATCGATATACTGGAGGGATTAAAATCACTCTCTATAGTCACTTATGTACTGAAATCTATATTGTAGTTTATTAGTGATTTCATCACTTTTACAATTTTCAAACATCTTGGCTATTTGTTAATGGTTTCATTCATCGTTATGAATAATGTATCCAACCATTCTAACTTCTAGTGGGCGACCTTTTATTATCCATATAATAAACCTTCCCGTTAAAACTCTATCATCACATGATATAAATCAATTGTTCATTTAAATTTAGAACCTCTTATTCTTTACTCTTAAAGAATCACCCATTCTCTCTAAATGGTAGGTTTAAATTCTTATCGAACATTGCTCCCACTAAAAACAATATCTCTGAATTTAGAACCTCTTATTCTTTACTCTTAAAGAATCACCCATTCTCTCAAAATGGTAGGTCTAAATTCTTTTTGAATATCGCTCCCACTAAAAACAATATCTCTCGATGTCTTAAATGAACCTTTCATTTCATGCATGTTAAACTATTACTCGAATCATTATCATTATCACTATCCCCATAGTGATCTATTTCCATTCAATCAATCATTACCCTCTTATCATGTCATCGTTTCCTCGAGATGAAAATGACATGATAATTTCTTTATAACTACATAGGAACCGTTTTCCTATCGATGATTTCATACGGGGTTTCAAGTTTCCTCTCTATGAAACAATGAACACAAAGAACCTTTCTCCGAGTGTCCTCCCGTAGTTTCTTCAAATCATTTAGGACTTTGTTTCCTCTCTATGAAACAATGAACACAAAGAACCTTTCTCCGAGTGTTCTCCCGTAGTTTCTTCAAATCATTTAGGGTTCTTCTTAAGACTCCTAAGTGAGAATCTTCTGTAAGATCCTTCCTTTATTTATATCATTGGTTTGTGAGCGAAACATTTTCTCCCACTCTATCCTTTACTTGTCTAAGGATAGCTATTTCGATCAACCAATGTATTTGAATGTTTGAAGTTTGATAGGTGTAATGAATACATTCTCATTTTCACTTAAAATGAAAATCTTATAATGAACTGATATAGTCTCATTTTGATTGAATCTATCTCATGGGGTGTAGTTCTCCGTTTTAATCAACTCTTTGATTTTTTTATATTTGATCGTATCAATATTTATTTCGTGATTAGATCACTATTATTCATGTTTTAACAAGGTATGCAATTTATTTGATGATTCAAAACATTGATTGAGAACAAAAGTAGTGACTCGGGTTGAAAACCAAGTCACTAATATCCAAAATTACAACCATTGTATTAGGATTTTAATCCTTGTCTTACAAGAAAATTAAATTGTTCCATAAATAAATGCAAAATATGAAAGAAGACGATATGAAAAATAGAGCCTAGCTCTTCAAGTCTTCGATCAATTGGATGCTACCGGAGCCATCCAAGTAAGGAACTTCAAGCTTCCTTGTCCTTGCCCTTATCATTATTCGGGGGCGCCCCTTTAAAACATTTAAAAAGGGTAAATATCAACACATTTGTATCACTATACATAAGTTGATAAACGACATGAATTATACGCGAGAATTATTACCTACGGCGGTAGCTTTCCCATTTTTGAGATCACTTAAGTACTTGGGGCAATTTCGCTTCCAATGACCGATCCTCGTGCAATAATGGCACTTGTCTTGCTCTTTAGAAGACGAGGTGGAAGCGCCTTTCGAAAAGGTCTTTTCTTTGGTCGCTTTGGGTTTGAACGTTTTCTTGCCCTTGCCTTTCGAGGCATTCCTCTTGAAGCTCGTTTTCCCTTTCTTTTCGATGTTCAAAACATCTTAGGTGGAACTTTCATGAAGTCCCATGTCCCTTTCGGCTTGGACTAGCATCTTATGCAACTCGTCTAACGAGGTCTCTTGGTTTCGCATATTGAAATTCACCCGGAATTGAGCATACGCCTTAACCTTATTGAGCGAGTGAAGAACTCGGTCAATGATAAGAGAGTCGGGAACATCAACATTTTGAGCTTTTAGAGTCTCCGCGAGCTCAACTAGTTTGAGAACATGAGGGCTTATCTTTTGCCCTTCCTTGAAAGTTATGTCAAAGAAGGCGGAAGCCGCCTCATATTGAATCACCCTAGGAGTTTGCGAAAACATGGTCGCAAGCTTGGTGTATATCTCATATGATGTGGTCAACTTGATCATACTCCTTTGGAGATCCGGCTCCATGGAGAAGATGAGCACATTTTTAAGAGCGGAGGACTCTTTCATGTAGGCTTCATAGGCCTCACGAGTTTGGACCGACGAACGAGCGGTCGGAGCGGGAGGAGCGGCTTCGGATAGGTAACGACTCTTATCGTCACCTTGAGCGGCCAAAAGTAATTGCGCATCCCAATCCTTAAAATTGGAACCATGCTTATCGAGTTTGCAACGATCCATAAAGGAACGAAGCCATGATACGTTAGTGAGAGGTGGAGCGTTGGTTGCCATAGTCGATGTTGAAAAATTAAACTACAATAATAAAAGGAAAACAACATCATTTTAAATTCATAATTTAAACTAAAACTTTAAGTTTAGTTATATATATTTACTTAATGATCTCTTACCCAATTAAGTAAACAATCCCGAGACCCAAACCCATACTAATCCGGGCACGGTGTAGCCGATTCAACCCGTATTGGTATAATTTGGTGGATTAACTCTTTAATCGGTTCTACTCTTAGAACTCTCGGTCGACAATTTTCTTAAAATTATCTTTAGCCCGAACTTATTGCAACTACGGTTACGAATACTTTCGTTGAGATCAACCAAATTTCAAGGTGTAATCTTATTACCCCACTTACCCAACGTGACAATTTTAGTACCCCGGTGTAGCCGAGCCTACGTTTTTGTGAAGAAGGGATTCATGGGTCCGTACTTTTTGGTAAGGCTAAGTCTCAATATTAATATGTAAGAGATCTAGTCAAATTATTATCTATCTCCGTTTAAGTGAACTAAGTCGGTGAATTATCGATAAAATAAAAGACTAGGTCGACTAAGTCGAAACATGCATGATACGATGTATGACGATTTGGCTATGCATGCAAACATATAAAAAGCAAAAATAAAAGCATAAATAAACCCTAGTATGGCCTTTCCTAGAAAAGAAATAACAAAGTACAAATTCGGAAACCAACTCCTTTGGTCCCTTGAACTTCACGCGGCACGCACTTCGAGGTAAACACCGTCTTGATCGGAACTCCTTTCCGAATGGCACCGTCTTCAAGGAACTCCGGATTTTACAAATATTACAACTTTTCTAGTCTACTTTATACATTATAAAATAGAAATAAATTACAATTGGGTGATACGAGATCACAAAATTACAACCCAATCGGTAACCCCTTACATTACGGGAAATACCGATTTAAAAACTAAGGCCATACTAAGTAAATTACATAATTCCCAAAATTACGTAAAAATAAATCATGACATTCATAATATAAATATGCAATGCTTAAATAAATATGAATTAACATGCAAATCCTAAGCCAAATCGTCCTATTTAAAACACTTATTTAAATAGTTATCGTAAACCTCGGTTTTTATGGAATTGCGTGTTTTAACGTTTAACAACACTATGCATTAAATGAAACGGTTTTCATCCTTAAGTTAATCATCCTAACTCGCATAGGATTCAAAATTTAGTCTTACTCAAACTTTGAACATGAATTAACTTAATATATTTTAATATTGATCGGTATTACTCGGTTTTTCGGGAAAAACAATATAAAATTCAAAAGAGACATTAAAATTTCGAAAATTCAAAATTCAAATTTTGAAAATCCAGAATGTTCTTAAAATTTTCAGAAAGTTAAATTATTAGTATTTTATACGGTTTTATTATTATTTCGAAAATAACACGTAAAACGAGCAATTTAAGTCGGAAAATTCAATAATTAACTTCATAAATGCAAATTAAATACTAATAATAATTTTTATACCTTCCAAAACCTTTTTAAGAACACAAGATGGACAGAAAATTAAATGGCACATTGCCCCATAGCCGAAATTTTAAAGCATGCCTCCTTTTAATTTAATTTTAATTGCTACTTTTAACAAAACAAAATTAAATTAATACAAATCAAATCTGAAACTTTAGGCACCCAAGAATATTTTCATGATGAACATATCACATATGACTAAAATGGGTTATATTTTCGGCCATTTTTAACAACATTTGCAAATTTTAACGATTTACGTCATATATCATACGATTTTAACATTTAAAATTATTTCTCAAGCATAAAATAAGATAAAATTCTCGAAAATTTTATACATGCTGGAAATAATATATATGACATCGTGTTAAATTTTTATGGCCAAATTCCAACTTAAACTATTAAAGTCGAAATTATGTCACTAATTACCCGATTTTTACATTAAAAATCTATAATATTGCAATATTTGAGATAAATTTCTGGAAAATTCAACATAAATTTAAATATTGCATGTGACATCCTCATAAATTTTTATAGTCAAATTCATAATATAACTATTTTAACCCATTTTTATTCATCTTTTTGCATTTTAACCATTAAAATTCATATCACACGATTTAAAGGTCTATAATTTACGAAAATTCATATTCATATTATAGAAAATACATGTGATATCATACTGAAAAATCTCGGCCAGAAGCTAATTTTAACTATTTTTCCCAAAATTAATCATTTTTAACCATTAAAACGTATTAAAAACCGAAATAAAAATACCAATGATCAATATTCATGCAAAAATTATTCCAAATATTCTAAATCATATTAGAAAACAGTAGGTATCATGCTAAAAATATTTCGTCCATATCTTATATCATACGAAAATTCAAGTTTTATTTTTGTTATCATAATAACTCCGTAAAAACGAAACGGAAAGCATGCAAACAACCATTTTGCTCTGATACCAATTGTTAGGTTTAAGTAGTTGCTCATAAACTAATTTAGTCATACTAACAAACCTTTTAATTAACTTTTAATTAACAAAATTATAAACTCGTTTATATTAGATCTTATGCATGCTTAAGCGGAAATAAAGAGTAGACCGAGTCCTTACACACGGTCCAAGTATATTGCAAGGATGATCCTCCGAGTACCCAATATAGAATACCTCCTCCGGATGCACCAAGACAACCCCAAAAGAACCGAAACTTTGTATGCTAGACTTGGAATCGGTTTTCTTCCTTAAACTATTTCTAATCACTCTTATTAGAAATATATTTGAATACTACTCTTAGTATAAATTTTATTATCTTATAATAAGTATTAGAGGTTGATAATCTCTTCTTGTTTGGGCACAATTTCGGCTAGGGTTAAGAAGAGGAGAGGAAGAAGAATGAATATGATATATCCTAATATATATATGATGAGCATGCTTCTTAATTATCATATAAACTAACTTAAGCATGCTCACTTGGGAAGGGGGTAGCCGGCTTAGGGAGTGTCAAAGAGGGAACATGTTGTGTTCTCAAGACACTAGGGTGGTTACTAGGTTAGTAATCTCAATGCATGTGTCTAACACATGATTATGGAGTGTTTAATACACTAAACACCCATGCCACCTCCTTCTTATAACCGTGCCAAATAGTCCATAATATGGACTTCATTTTACAATTTGTCAAATGTATAATTGTATAAAGTGTGACATCTTACATGTCATTAATATATAAAATACTTTAGTACATTTGAAACATGTAAATATTTATCCCATAAATATTATACATAATTAAATAAATCATATTTGTTTAATTAATAAGTAATTCAAAATTACTAGTGTAAAATGATCATTTATCGTCAATACGATTTACAACTTTTGTATTAATTTCATCCCAATTCATTCTAATAACGATATAATAAAATATCGTTTAATGTTTAACAATTGACACGTTTCAATTTTAAACATAAATCTTACATTAAGATCTAACCTCTAATTTCTCGACATTCGAGTTTAAGGAATATGATCAAATCGTATCAATATACATTTGATCATTTTATCATTTAAGGGAATTGTCCTAAAGGTGTGACCTAAAGGGATCAACTGACCACCACCGTCATACGACAGTAATGTCAAACTCTAGCTAGCCAATCATTACCGATTAATGTTGGTCAGTTGACTAATAAATCGTATCATCCCTTGCGCATTCTTGTTACGAGATTTAATTACGTGATCGCACTATTGTTGAGGACACATTTCCCAACAAGTGGGAGATTGTTGGGGCTGGTGTCCTTGACAATTAAGTACAATGACTTATTAAATCTCTTTAAGGATCACAAGGGCATACTTCAGTATTATTATCAGTTGATCCACGTTTATCAATAACGGTTGGCTTGCTAGATAAGTTTGACGTTATTGTCATACGGATGGCGGTGATCAACTGGTCCCTATACGTCACACCTATAGGACACGTTTGAGAGATGTGAAGGTATGAAAATACAGTCACATTTATGCCGAATATGACTAAACAGTTAGTCAGAGGTATTGACTATTAAATTAGTAAATAAGATGTTGAGATTATTATTTAATACGGATTAAATAATTTTAGCTAACACGAATTACATGTTTAATTCGAAAATTAAATATAAACGGTTATATTTAATTAAATATTGTATTCGCGTATTAATATAAACGGTTATATTAATTTGGGTAATTATACAATATCGTAATTTTATCAGACCATTATTAATACATCGACTACATTAATATCTGATAACATGTATACGATTTATAAATAAAACCCGCCAATAATATTTAGCTAATCGGGTCGAATCATGCAAATGAATAAGGTAAGAGTGGAAAAAGCCCACTCTTACCCCATACCCATTCGGCCGGCCGACCTAGGGCTACATAAGGAGAGTCCTTCTCCTTATGTTAGGGACTCTTGGTTAACTGTTGAATCATAATTCTCACAATTAGGGTTTTGAGAGCATTCTTCTCCCAAAACTCAGATCTCACATCTAAAACCTCAAAGGCTCTCCCCATATTGCAAGGCAATTGGAGAGTATTTTCTAGCACTCGCGGCATCGTCTCAATCTAAGTCTTGGGTGCAAGTTATAGGAGGGAATTTACTTTAATTCCTGTTCTTAGGCCATAAGCACAAGGACCAAAGGTTGTGTTCTTTTTCAAGTTTTTATTTATCTTATGACTATAATCACAATTGTAAATTTCATTATAATCCTGCAAGTTTAGGGCGAATACATGCTATATTCCCCACAAGTGGTATCAGAGCCAGGCCATGAAAATTTTACTTTTGTGTTTTTCATAAGTTTTAAAATCTGAAAAATCGTGTTATGTCGCTGAGAAGGTCGATCGACCCCCTGTTGTGGTCGGTCGACCGCCTCCTGTGTATTTTCTGTTTCAACAGTTTTTCTTTTGTGAGTAATCAATCTTGTTTTTCGATTCCTGTTTACATATTGTTAATTAATCGATATTCTTGACAATAAGTGAACCCTTGTTGATGTTAATTTTGATTTACTTGTTTTAATCAAAGTTTAAAAGGTAAAAACTTGTTTTGATTTCAAAAGGTGCAGCGTTTTGCGTTTTCTGAAATTCGTTTTTACTGCTTGTTGGTCGGTCGACCTAATTGATAGGTCCGTCGACCGATTATGCTGTTGCAGAAAGTTTCTGTTTCTCGTCTGGAGGTCGGTCGACCACGTGTATAGGTCGGTCGACCTCCCCCCCGTAACAGACTCGTTTTTTTTATTTTTCGAAAATAACATGTTTTATTTTCACATGGCCTTTAGTAATATACTATATACGGAAATAGTATATTATTAGTTTGTGAAACGGTTCACCCTCGTTTGATACATATTATTTTAAAACGGTTTAAGATAATAGGATTATAAATTTATTAAAATTGGGTGATTAAAATGGTATAATCACATAATTTTAATCCCGTAAGGTGGTTTGGTAAAATTTGTTAATCATAACAACAGTATTATGTCATGTACGAATTTTAATTTTAGTTGATGCATTTTATTTATCGTCTTGTTGAATGCCTATTGAATGCTTTCTATAACATATTTCATTTTGCAAACGGTTGTAACTTAGTGTGGCCTTAGTAGATTGTGTTACCGTAATGATGGAACACAGTCTTGCTTGTAATTTTGAGATCTTGAATCTCCGTTTTGGGTTTTTGCCATGTAATTACTTTTGTATTTAAATTAGAATGTAAATAGGATTATATTTGTAATTTAAATTAGTAATTTTGTGAAGACCAAAGACGGAGACCGGATGCTCACTCCCGCTGCAAGGACCAAGATGGAACATCAAGACAAGCTTCTAGGGTCCAACGGTGGATTCCAAGTTGTTTTATGTTTATTTTGGTAGGATAGGCCACACTAGGACTTTTTATTTACGTTTATTGCATTTATTTTATGCTTTCATCGATAATAGCTTGCATCATTTTCCGCCTAAAACCAAACCACCTATAACATGCCTGAAAACTGACTCATGTAGAGGTTACGCGTTAGTTTTCTGTGACAATACAGATGTCACGTGTCACATGCAAAGCCATCACTTTATTTAATTCATTCACGCATTTGCTAGATATTAGTTCACTTAAAATGGATAAATATAAGTTGATGGGGTCTTCCTCGTATAACCAAAAATTGAGATTAGTCTTTATAAATCAGACTCCCATGAATCCCTTCTTCGTCGGTAGGCATAATATGACCCCTTCTACGTCGGGTAAGTGGGAACAGATGATTTATTTTATCTCAACATCGTGGTCACTCGATACTATCTAGCGACTGGACTAATAGATAGGATTTACGGAAATCTATCGACCAAGAGTTCCAACGGTAGAATTAGCCAAACTGTGGGCTTATCAATATACGGAAATTGAGTCTTGGGATCGTTTATATAATTCTTGAGGGAGATCAATTATATAAATGCATGAGTCTACGAGTTTAAATACCTTTTAATATAGACTTAAATCACAACAATGAGTTGCTTATATGGTTCTGTTTTATCTTCTTTTCAGTGTAGAACACGTTCAATTAAACTGCTGTATAACTAATGGCGGGTGAAGACCCAATGCCAAGTGCCAAGCTAGCACGTGAATCCTGGCTAAAAGCCTTCATGGACTCCATGAATCAGTCTACTAGACTGAGGAATGATGGGTCAAACTTCTCTGACTGGGAGGCAACACTACGGAATGCTGCTATTGCTGACGGAAAGCTTAAGTATTTAACTGAGCCAATTCCGGCACACCCAGGAACTGGAGCTAGAGCTAACGAAGTTCGCGCTCATAGCGACTTCGTCATGGAAGCGGGCGCGATAAAGAACGTACTCATCTATGCAATGGAATCAAATTTGCAAAGACGCTTCATAGCCCATGGTGCAAACAAGATTTTCACCACGCTCACTAACGAATTCTCAAAGGCTCCGAGGATCGTTTCTTATGAGCATACCTGTTGCTTCTTTGAGGCGAAACTCCAGAAGGGCCAAGCTGTTAGCCCA
This sequence comes from Silene conica, assembly GCA_029255685.2. NCBI lineage: Eukaryota > Viridiplantae > Streptophyta > Magnoliopsida > Caryophyllales > Caryophyllaceae > Silene > Silene conica. Next base: position 39,449,578 of record CM055312.2, on the reverse strand, counting down.
CATATTCTTCACATGATTGAGAATATCGAAAAACTGGAGGCCCTAAACTGCAAGATCAGTGAGAACATAATCGTTGATCGAATGCTTCATTTGCTTCATGATGGGTTCACCCTCTTCAGGGCCAACTACTACATGAACGACATGAACAAGTCTCCTCATGAGCTCCACTCCCTTCTCGTACAGACCGAGAAGGATCTGAAATTAAGTAGGAGCGTGAAGCAAGATGTTCTCATGATTTCCAGTAAGGGTAAGGGTAAGGGTAAAGCTAAAGCTCAGGGCGATCTAACAGTAGGCAAGCCCAAGTTTAAGAAGTCAGGATTTACTAAGAGTGGGCCAGGTGAGTCGAGCAACTCACAGGGCAAATCAAAGAGCAAGGATACTAGCATGGAATGTCACCATTGCCACAAGACTGGGCATTGGAGTCGCTCATGCCCCGTGTATCGTGAGGACATTAAGGCAGGCCGCGTTACTCCTGTTGGTATGTCTTCTTCTTCTTTTATTCACATGATTGAGATTAACCATGCAAGTTACGGAACTTGGGTACTAGATACTGGTTGTGGTTCTCATCTATGTAATCATGTGCAGGGCCTCCGAAACCAAGAACCCCTAATCAAGGGTGAGGTTGACCTGCGTGTCGGGAATGGAGCACGTGTTGCTGCAATCTCGAGGGGAACATACATGATCCAGCTTCCAAGTGGATTCGAGATATCTTTATATAACTGTTATTATGTTCCTTGTTTGTCCAAAAACATTATTTCAGTTTCTGCGCTTGACAAACTCGGTTTTTCATTTGTAATAGAGAATAATTGCTGTATTTTCTCCTTACACAATATGATTTATGGCAAGGCAGTTTCCATGAATGGAATTTATGTTTTAGATCAAACCACCGAGATATTACATGTGAATAACAAGAGATTAAAGGTAGGTGACAAAGATCAAACTTACCTATGGCATTGTCGTATGGGACACATAAATGAGAAACGCGTGAAACAGCTCATACAGAATGGAGCTATCTCGCCCTTTGATTTCGAATCATATGGCACGTGTGAATCATGTCTCATCGGTAAGATGACTCGTATTTCCTTCAAAGGTGTTGGAATGCGCGCTGCCGACCTGTTAGGACTCATACATACGGACGTATGTGGCCCCATGTCGATCAACGCACGAGAAGGCTATAGGTATTTCATCACTTTCACGGATGATTTAAGTAGATATGGTTATGTCTACTTAATGAAGCATAAAAGTGAATCCTTTGACAAGTTCAAAGAATACCAGAATCGGGTACAGAACCAGCTGGGTAGAAAGATTAAAGCACTACGTTCTGATCGTGGTGGTGAGTATCTTTCACACGAATTTGATCAACACCTTAAAGATTGTGGCATCGTGCTACAGTTGATTCCACCTGGAACACCACAATTAAATGGTGTGTCGGAACGGAGAAATCGAACTCTACTCGATATGGTTCGATCCATGATGAGTCACACCGTTGTGCCTGATTCATTGTGGGGCTATGCTCTTTTGTCGGCCGCTCTAATACTTAACCGAAGTCCTTCTAAAGTTGTTGACAAGACTCCATACGAATTATGGAAGGGAACGGTCCCTAACTTGTCCTTTATTCGGGTTTGGGGCTGTGAGGCTTATGTCAAGTGGAGACACGAGGATAAGCTCGGCCCGCGATCGGTCAACACATACGTTATAGGTTATCCAAAGGGAACTTTTGGTCATTACTTCTACTCGCCAACCGAACAACGTGTTTTTGTTGCGGCTAGTGCGACGTTCTTAGAGAAAGAATTTCTCGAGAACAAGTCGAGTAATAGAACCTTCGATTTATCGGAGGTTCAAGAACCAACTACCGAGCAACCATTGGAGGAAACAGTTCCTTCAACCGAGGCTGCGGTAGATATTCCTGAGGAACCTAGGAGGTCGGGAAGAGTCTCCATTCCTCCGGACAGATACATTGGTATGGTCGAGGAACATGATATGGATGATGTCTTACTCCTAGAGGGTAATGAACCCACAACCTATAAAGGTGCCATGACCAGTTCTGACTCAAAGCTATGGCTAGAAGCCATGCAATCCGAGATGGACTCCATGTATGAGAACAACGTGTGGGATCTTGTGGACATACCTGCAAAGGTGCGTCCCCTTCAATGCAAATGGCTTTACAAAATAAAGCATGCCGTGGAAGGTAAACAAGATATCCATAAGGCAAGACTAGTTGCTAAAGGTTTCACCCAAGTGCCAGGCTTGAACTACGATGAGATCTTTGCACCCGTAGTCATGCTACGTTCCATTCGGATTATCTTAGCGATAGCCGCATTTCATGACTATGAAATATGGCAAATGGACGTTAAAACCGCCTTCTTAAACGGTTATTTGGAGGAAGAGTTGTACATGGTACAACCCGAGGGTTCTATTGATCCAGAACATCCTAAGAAGGTTTGCAAGCTTAAGCGTTCCATCTATGGACTTAAGCAAGCATCGCGGAGTTGGAATCATCGCTTCAACCAAGTGATAAAAGAGAATGGATTTGTTCGATCAGTCGAGGGACCATGTCTCTATATCAAGTCGAGTGGGAGCAAGATTTTATTCCTAATACTGTATGTCGATGACATACTCTTGATTGGGAATGACATACCTCTCCTTTCTTCGGTTAAAGCATGGTTGAAAAACCATTTCCAGATGAAAGATCTGGGAGAGGCACCGAGAATTTTGGGCATCCGTATCTACAGGGATAGATCACGACGGATGTTGTCTCTCAGTCAGGAGTCTTACATAGATAAGATTCTAGAGAGATTCAGCATGACGAACTCCAAGAAAGGGTTCCTTCCTATGACTAGTGAGCTTCACTTGAGCAAGTCTCAAGAAGCTAAGACATTGGAAGAGAAAGAGCGCATGAGTCGGATTCCTTATGCTTCGGCAATAGGATCGATCATGTATTCCATGATATGCACACGTCCAGACGTTGCATATTCATTGAGTATGACTAGTCGATTCCAAGCTCATCCAGGTGAACAACACTGGATGGCCGTGAAAAACATTCTTAAGTACCTACGGAGGACTAAAGATTGGGGATTGACTTATGGAGGCGACTCAACGCTCTGCGCCACGGGTTACGCAGATGCTAGCTTCCAAACGGATCTAGATGACTCGAAATCTCAGTCTGGATTCGTTTTTACTCTTAATGGCGCTGCTGTCAGCTGGAAAAGTTCTAAACAGAGTGTTATAGCAGATTCTACGACTGAGTCCGAGTACTATGCCGCCTCAGAAGCAGCTAAGGAAGCAATATGGATGCGTCAATTCTTACAAGGACTATCAGTAGTGCCTAGTTCGAATGACCCAATCACCGTTTATTGTGATAATAAAGGTGCCATCTTCCAAGCTAAGGAGCATAAGTCTAGCAACAAGGCTAGGCATGTACAACGGAAAGCTCATCTAATCAGAGATTACGTGGAGCAAAAAGAGATTTTCAATGATAAGATCGCTACGGATGACAACATAGCTGATCCTCTAACTAAAGCATTACCACGTGATAAGCATGAAGGGCACATTCATTCCATGGGAATTAGATGTGTTCCTAAGTTGTAGTACTCTTTTATGAATTCATGTAATAATTCCTTTTCTCGTGTACTCTATTCAACCTCATTGTTATGATATATAATGTTTTGTTTTTCATGTGGAATTGTACGCCTATTTTGAACACCACAAAGTGAACTGAATAACATTACATCGTTTTAGTCTTTGATTACCCACTTGAGCTGATAACTCAGGTAATCATTTTGTGACGTTGGTTAATGGTGGGTTCAACGAGTATACGGATATCTCGTAGGACACCCCGTGACAACGTTATGGAGTCCTAAATGTTTTATAACATTGGGTGCCAGGTCGTGGATAGGACCTCCATAGTGTTCCTTAGAGTCGAGTCTTTTGATTTTCAAGTGTCTCTTGAGATTAAGGCAGATTTTGGGTAACTTTGGTTTCTTTCCCACGGTCATCGTAACAGGGGCCAAGAGGATTTTTTCTGGGTTATTTCATGCTGCGGGAAATATCCAAACCCTTATCAGGATTTTATCATTTCCCAGGGCCACTCGAGGAGTAGTTCTAACACCCCCATTTATTTAAGGGCCTGGACTAGGACCCCTCAGATAAATAAGGGTGTTACCATCTCGGTTTCCCGAGGCAGTAGATACAAATGAAGATAAACAGTACTTTAAAATAAAATTTAACTCAAACATGTTCTTACAACTGTATTATAAGTCTTAACAAAAGGAATAAAGTACAACTCATATACTGCTGTCTAAGGTGATCTAAACATCTAGACTGGTCCGGAACCAAGCTCTTTCTCCCATAGCTCCCCCCTTAGAATCAGCCACCTGTCAATCTGCTCCCCAATAATTTGGTTCATCACAGGTGATCACGAACACACAGGGTCAACCACGAGGTTGAGTAGGGAAAACAATAAATATGATAACAATATAATAACTCCGCGCCGATCCATCGCCAAATAAACTCCGCACCGATCCAACACCGAATAAACTCCGCACCGATCCAACGCCATATAAACTCCGCACCGATCCAACGCCATATATACTCCGCACCGATCCAACTCCGTATCACAAGACCCAATATATAGTCATATAATATCTCAGAATAATATAGATAACACAATATAGCGATCACATGATATTATATCATCAACATGCTTCATATCAAATAAGAGTAAATTACACAACGTCATATAACAGTATTATCCCCTACCTGAAATAGCAGGAACGCAGACAAAGTCCGAGGTATGCTTAGAAATGTTCCACCCGAAATTCGCTACCTAGACAGGTACACGTAACAATTAATAACTTACACGAACCCCTTATCGATCATACATACTATAAATAGCAACCTCCTATAAATGGAAAGTTTCCATAAATAGAAACTTTCCAAATTTAGCAACTTTCCAACAATAGGTGTTCTCATAACTTAAATAATTCCCGACTCATATATCTAATTAACACGACCCGAATTCGTAAGAAAATACAAACTACTTAAAACAACATATATAAAACTAATAATAATAATTAATAAAAAAAATAATAATAATACTAATGATAATAATAGTAATAGTAATATTAGTAATAACAACACTTAGACCCGACACACCAACAGCCCGACACCCGCCATTAACCTGCCCTGAAACCACCATGACACGCCACTACGCCCACCGACAACCATCACCACGCGTACCCAGCACTCCAACCTACCCCCACGGCCACCGTCAGCCCCTTCGACTTCCACTGTCGGGTTGAACCAGTGCCTACACTAGGCCTGGTTCCTCACGGTGACACTCTGACCAGACCCGAACACAAACCTCTCGCAACTCGCTCAGCCAGAACGACCACCTGATGGGTGGCTATACTAAACCCTCTAGCAATAAACGCTGCTGTGGGTTCAGAGTGGCTTGCAATGTTAGGCATGATTGGTTTAAAAATAGGTTCGGAACTTAAGGTTTCCTCACAAAAATCGGTTCTCTCAGGTTCGGGGGTACTCAAGTCTTCCTCCTGAATAGCTCTCAAACGCTCTCTTCTTCGACGTAGAAACAATCTCTCAGGTTCGGGATCGGGATTCACCAAATCTCCCCTTTGAGACCTGCGCATAAAACCGAAGAGACGATTAGTACGGCCTTAAGGAATTAAAATTCCTTAAGACTAAGGATAGATAAAAACAGAAATAGAAAAACAGCGTTGCTTCCCTGGCGACGGCGCCAAAATTTGATGCGTGTCGTTCATACACCAAAAATAAAAGCCTAGGTCCTACTAACAGAAGTTAGCGGTAAATAGGGTCAATCTGCTCAGAGAAGCAGACTTGCTTAACTAACAGTTTTTACCTATGGTCACAGACATGGGGGGGTTTTAAATTGTGATAACTAAACTACGATATAGAGAAATATGCAAAGAATAAGAACACGGAAGAAAATAACACAAGTTGAGATAAAAAACAGGGGAAAGGTATATGTTGGGAGTTCGGGTCGTTGTGTCTCACATATGATAGTCGTAAATGGGATAGGCCTAAAATTGGTGGGAAAGGCTGGGTTATTACGGTCCAGTCTCAAACCCGACTATACCTTCCGGTCTTAAGTCACCCTAAGGTCGTTTTTGCTTAACTTCCGCTCTCGCAAAAACTTTTTAAAATCGATAAACAAGTCTTACCCTTCTAACCTTCCGGTCTAGGTCGGGAATTAACTAGATGTAAGGTCTCATGCGTGCACTCAATAAACCGAACATACAATAAATTGTTTTAACGATTACTCCCACCAAAGACGGTCTAACCCGACTACTACATATTATATATTCGACACAACTCCCTCATCCCAACATATTATGGATTTAGCTACTCATGGTTGGGTTGACAAAGATTATAACAATAACGAGAATTTTAACATACGACATGATAAGATGATAAATCAAAATCAGATTATAAACAGTAGACAAGGGATTCGAAATTAACGTGAACAAAGGGAAAGGAGATGCGAGATTTGATAGTCTTAAGACGGATGTAAAATAACAAACTAGCATACGATTTGATATGAATTAAACAAGGACATAAAAAGAATGGATTAAAACTAGAAATAGGATTAGCAAAGATGATGAATTAAAACAGGAAGCGAAAGCAGAGACAAAGACGGACGAGTGACAGCGATGTACACGAAAACGAAAACAGAGCATAAACGATACGAAACTGATCGGGAACAAAAACGGAAACAGAAGACACAAACTGAAATAAGAATACAAAAATAAAGATAAGAGAGAAGAAATTACAGTAATCCGAAGGCAAGAACAGAGATTAAAATGGAAGAACGAAAACCCGAAATATTACTAAAAATGTGACGGCTACAGTAGTTCAGAAAATACTTAAAGTAAAAGAGTGTTTTTGAGAATGAACTAGGGTCTGCCAAGTTTTTTATTCTTTTCTAATGCTCTACAAATGAGCTCTTTAAATAGTAGATAAAAATAAACTTGATGTAATAAATCAGTGAAACCGAAAAGTCTCGAAGTTTTCGATCGAGAGAAAATTCCTCTCGATCGAGCACTTTTAGCTTCAGAAATCGGTCGATCGAGAAGTAGCAGGTTACTCGATCGACTCCTCTTCTTCGGCACTTCTCGATCGAGCAAATAGGGTTTCGACCGAGTGCTTTCTTCGTAGATACCTCTCGATCGAGCACAGGACAGCTCGATCGAGGACTTGTCTTCATTTTGATCCCTCGATCGAGCACAGGACAGCTCGATCGAGGACTTCGCTGCATCGATAAATCCTTCGACAGGCACAAAGGTTGATTTTCATTTCAAACTTCTCGATTGCTACGTGACCAACCGTAGTTCTCCCATCGACTATGGCAAAACAGTGCAACGAGGCAGAAAGAGCTCGGTTTCTGCTACTATTCGATCACTATCTGCAAAATAGCAACACGAACACAAACTAGCACATACGGGGTATAAAATGATATTAAATCACCAAATATTACGATAATGTGTGCTAAAACAAGACTAAAAAGTCTATAAAAAATGCACACATCAATGCTCGTCCAAGCGGAAAGGGATATGGGACTTAATGAGAGTTCCACGAAGGATGTGCTCAACATCGAGAAGAAAAGCAAAGGGAAGTTTAAGCGGAAGGCTAACAAGGGTAAAAATGTCATAGCCTTCAAACCCACATCTCTTAATAAGAAGACCTTTACGAAAGGTGCTTCTTCGTCGTCTTCAAGGGTTGAAGACAAATGCCATTATTGCACTAAGATGGGGCATTGGAAGCGCAATTGCCCAAACTATCTCAATGACCTCAAAACCAGAAGGGTTCTTGCAGTAAGTATTAATTCTCGACTAATTCATGTTATTTACACTACAAGAAAAACTGGATCGGGCGACAGTTTTTGGCGACTGCAACGGGTAGTCGTCAATTTAGCGACGGAATAAAAATTCGGGCGACTGACCTTTTTCCCCAAATTTCCCACCACCGACACAACCGGGAGACAGAAAACGCATTTTGGCGACAGAAAATAGTCGCTAAATTTGGCGACAGCACTCTTCCGTCGCCAATTTGGTGAGTCCGTCGCCAATTCGCGGTATACAAACAGCGCACAAATCAGTCCCCATTCCTTATTCGCAAATAAACAAACACACAAACACACAAACCCACGAACGGCGAAAACCACCACCACCACCACCCTACCCTACGTGTTCCGGCCACCCTCAACACCACTGTCACCGGATTCTGGCCACCACCACCACCACCACCACCTTACTTGTTCTTCCCTTCATTCAACTCATTTAAGGTTTGTATACTCCCTTGTAGTTCAATTTCAATTTCAATTTTTTGTTTGATTGTTGGTTTGTTTTGTGCATTTAGTAATTGTAGTAGGTTATTAAGACCGTCTTAGCTTATTAGGTTGTGATTAATTAGGTATTAGAAGCCAATTAGCATATTAATTAGATAATTGTGGGTTAGGGTTTATAAGAAGTTTGTATAAGACGATGTTGTTAGCCTTATTGATGTTGGTTAATTAGATTAAAGTAGTCGATTAGGATGTTTAATAGCTTATTAGGATGTTAGTTTGATTATACTAGCTTATTAAGACCGTCTTAAATTAGCTTATTAGGTTGTGGTTAATTGTATAATTGGAAATTGTTGTTAATAAATTGTTATTATTTTGTGATTGAGGTTGTTCTTTAATTAAGTGAGTGTAATTTTAATTTAGAAATATGTATTTTTATTGTAGAAATTTGTTTTATGGGTTTTTTTCTTTAGATTAAAATGAAGAGATTGGAACGTTCATGGATGTATGATGGAGGGTTATTAGATATTAAGAAGAGACGTTCTAATCCTAGGTTTATAGAGGGTGTTGCCGAGTTTATTGAATTTGCTAAGCAACAAGAGGAATATGACTCGTTAGAAAATAAACTTAGGTGTCCTTGTAGCAAATGTCGAAATATGAAATACCTATATGTCATTGAGGTACAATAACATCTCTATACAAATGGGTTTCGTCCAAATTATTATAATTGGATTTCTCATGGAGAAGCCTATTCCCCAATTCACGAACAACCTCACATCGAACATATTGACGAGAACCCATATAGAGATATGGTTGTTGATGCCTTGGAGTTTAATGTAGCCAATAATGATGACCGTGTAGCCTTGAATGAAGAGTAACCTCCAAATCCCCAAGCAAAGGCTTTTTTTGACATGTTAAAAGCTGCGGAACAACCTTTATACGAAGGGAGCAGAATGTCATTATTACAAGCCGCCCCTAGGATAGTAACCTTGAAGTGTGAGTATAATATGTCATTTCCTGCCGTTGATGGTATTGCTTCTTTCCTTGAGGATGCTATCCCCGAAGATAACGTCATGACTCGAAGTTTCTACAACACCAAAAAAATAGTTAAAGGTCTTCAGTTACCACATCAAAAGATCGATGCATGTCCCGAAGGATGTATGTTGTTTTGGAAAGATGATGCGTTACTTGACAAGTGCAGAAAATGTGGGAGGGATAGATTTCAGACAAGCGATGGAGATGTTGTTTTCAAAACGAAAAAAGGCAACAAGAGTGGTAAAAGGGGTCAAAAGTGTAAGAAACCAATAGCAGAGAACCAATTAATTTACCTTCCTCTTTCCCCAAGACTTCAAAGAATTTATTCTACCATAAAACTTGCCGAACAAATGACATGGCACAAAGAAAATCCACGTACTCCGGGGAAGATGTGTCATCCAAGTGACGGGGAAGAATGGAAACGATTTGATCAAATCTATCCTGAATTTGCCGAGGAACCCCATAATGTGCGACTTGGCTTGTGTACGGATGCATTTAGTCCTTTTACCCAATTTGGTAAGAATTACTCTTGTTGGCCCGTAATGGTCACACCATACAACTTACCGCCTTGGTTATGTATGAAAAGAGAATTCATTTTCTTGTCTCTCATTATTCCCGGTCCTAAAAATCCGAAAGGCCATTGGGATGTTTATTTACAACCATTAGTGGAAGAATTGAGACAATTGTGGGAAGTTGGGGTGGAAACATATGATGTTTTCAGAAAGCAGAATTTTCAACTAAGAGCTTCACTTTTATGGACAATAAACGATTTTCCCGCATATGGTATGCTATCTGGCTGGGCTACTGCGGGACAAAGAGCATGTCCTCGTTGCATGGGTGAAAGTAAAGCTTTTTGGCTTCCGAATTCCAAGAAAATTAGGTGGTTGATTGTCATAGATGCTTTTTACCACTAAATCATTCTCTTAGGAGAACAAGAAAGCTTTCAAAAAGGGAAAGAGGTACTTGATGATGCCCCGGATCATCTTCCAGGTGATGAGGTATGGGAGTTGGTATGCGATTTCCCATCTTCTATTGATGGTACTGGAGAAGAGTTTAAAGAACTCAAAAAGAAGAAAAATGGTTGGTTTAAAAGAAGCATTTTTGGGACCTTCCATATTGGAAAATAATGTTAATCAGACACAACTTGGATGTGATGCATATAGAAAAGAATTTTTCTGAGCAATTAATTGACATGATCATGGATGTCGAAGGCGAAACATGTGACACTATTGGATCAAGAAAAGACTTGAAGATGTTTTGTGATCGTCCCAAATTACATATTCGCAATGATGGGTCCAAGCCAAAAGCCATTTACACTCTTGACAAACCACAAAGAAAGGTATTATGTGAGTGGTTACGAAATCTGAAATTCCCTGATGGATATGCTTCAGATTTTCGTCGATGTGTTGATCTTAAGAGGCTCAGGTTAGAAGGCATGAAAATTCATGATTGTCATGTATTCATGGAGCGAGTATTACCCGTTGCTTTGAAACATCTCCTCCCAACCACGGTATGGAATGCAATTGTTGAGATTAGTCAATTTTTTAGAGATTTATGTCCGTCCTCAATATGTGTTGATGACATGATTCGTCTCGAAGATCAAATACCACTAATATTATGTAAGCTTGAGATGATCTTTCCCCCTTCATTTTTCAACTCCATGGAACATCTACCGGTCCATTTGCCCTACGAAGCCAAAGCTGGAGGACCCGTTCAATATAGATGGATGTATCCATTTGAAAGGTAATACTAAGAGTATTACTTATTTTTGAAATTTTAGATTAACTAATATATTACAAACTTTATTTAACAACAACGTAATGAATGAATCATTTATATATAGGTTTCTTAATCATTTGAAGAAAAAGATTGGAAACAAAGCAAAGGTTGAAGGTTCTATATGCAATGCCTATTTAACGGAAGAGATTGCAAATTTGTGTTCTCTCTACTTTGAAAAACATATAGAAACCAAAGCAAAAAAACTTGAATCTTGATGAAGCAGATGAAGTTGATATAAGTTTACCCGAGTTTTTTCAAACTCAAGATGGTGAAGGTTGTTCCTCTAAAGGTGGAACGAGATATTTGGATGACAAGGAATACAATCGTGCTCACTTATACGTTCTATCAAATAGTGAGATCTTAGAGTCATATGAAACGAAGTTTGTGAATGATTTCATTAAGGAACATCCTAATGTAAGTAGGGATGATGTTTGGGATAAACATGAAGACAAATTCCCAAAATGGTTTCTGAACCATGTGATTGAGTTCAATATCCAAGATGATTTGATAAGGAGTTTAGCCTTCGGTCCTTCACGCTTGGTTAAGATGCGGAACCGATATTCAGTTAATGGATTTAATTTCCACACATTCGACCATGGTAAGGGTAAGGCTAGATGCAATTATAGTGTTACTATTTCTTCCGTTGATGACCACGAATATTATAGTATTATAGAGGACATCTTTGAGATGTCTTACAATGGTCGTGATCGTGCTTACAAGACTACCTTATTCAAGATTGAGTGGAAGGATAATTCCCCGGCTGGAATGAGAACACGTGAATGTTACAAGCTTGTAGAAGTGAATCGTACCCGAACATACTCTAAGTATGATCCATTTATACTTTCACATCAGGCTCAACAAGTGTATTTCGCTTCCTATCCAAGCACGACAAATGATAGAAATAGTAAGGCATGGTGGGCAGTCATTAAGACAAAGGCACGATCACAAATTGATACCTCCTTTTTTCAAGAAGAAATAGTAGCAAATGGGACAATTTTGTCTCCAACAGACGAAATCATTCACGATAATGAAGATGAAGATGACGATGAGTTGGAAGAGGAGGAGGAGGATAATGAGACTATTAATATTGAGTTGGAAGAAGGATGGGAGGAAGTTGAAGAAGTAGTGGGAGTGCATGATGATGATGATGTTGACAATGAGGATGAGGATAAGGATGAGGATGAGGATGAGGATGTTGGTGATGATGACATGACGATGAAGACCAAGAAGAGGATGAGGATGATGATTAATTTGGTATATAATAGTTGTACAATTTTAAATTCATGTTTGATAGGTTTATTTTATGTTTTTTCTTCACTTACTAATATTTTCATTTATGTGATTGTAGATGGCAGGAGGTCGAGGTAGACAGCGAGGCGGTGGTAGTAATCGCGCTAATATGTCATCCGTGCAAGAAGAAGAGGAACCAGTAGAAGAAGAGGTACAGATCGAGCCTGAAGTGGAGGAGGACTCGGACGATGGTGTACAGATTCAGTACACCCAAGATGGCCGGATTATACTTGATCCGGCGGGACTATGGTAAATGTTGTTGTTTATTAAATGTGTATTATTCATTTTTTAAAGTAATAAATTGATTTGTTATAATTAACAATTTTTGTTACAGGTTTAGACATCAGACTCCTCGTCGAGGGGTAACTGCTAGCACAAAGGAGAGTTTGTTAGGTCTTGTGCCTACTTCTTGGGGGAAAGCTAGTAAGGCTCAAAAGGAAGCTTGGTTCAATGCATATCGGGTAATTGCATTAATTATAGTTATTTTTTAATTATTTTAGTCAAATACTTAATATCGTTGTTTTTTTAACTCATTAAGCTAACTACTAGTTACATTTAATGTTTTTTTTGTGTGTAGCAATCTTTTTATTGGGCTCCTGAACATGAACAATCCGTCCTTGATAGGTACCATGAAGTTGGTAAAACAAGATATAGAGACTATATCTACAAGATTGTTTCAAGAAAGAAGGAACCAGAGCATCTTAAAGGTACATGTAATATATAAGTTTTGTCACTTGTAAATACAAGAATTAATGAAATATCTTAATACTACTAACATACTTTTTAATTGTAGGTGAGAAATATCAAGATCTCATAAAGCGACGCGAGACTCCCGAGTTCCAAGCCGTGTCCGCTCAAAAGAAGATCAACAAAAGAAGAGGGAAGAAAGATGCAGAGGTCGAGCCTACCCATCACGGGGGATCAGGATCATTTTTAACGCGTATTTTTAGTGTAAGTTTTGAATGAATACTTCTTTTTTGAATGAATATACTATACTTCTTATATTAACAATTTTCCCTATTTAGGGAGGGAAGAAGAAGAAGAAGAAGAAGGATAGCAGCAATAAAGACGGCAGCAAGAAAGACGGCGGCAAGAAGCCGATGATGACGGTCCCCGAAATTTTCCTTGACACGCATTCCAAGGTCAACAAAAAGACGCAGAAAAGAATCTGGATTAAGGCGAAGGACAAAAAGTTATATGTAAGATAGTTTCTCTCAACTAATGATGTTTTTTTCTTAACTTCGATAATGATTGTTTTGTGGGGAACATAGCATGTATTCGCCCTAAACTTGCAGGATTATAATGAAATTTACAATTGTGATTATAGTCATAAGATAAATAAAAACATGAAAAAGAACACAACCTTTGGTCCTTGTGCTTATGGCCTAAGAACAGGAATTAAAGTAAATTCCCTCCTATAACTTGCACCCAAGACTTAGATTGAGACGATGCCGCGAGTGCTAGAAAATACTCTCCAATTGCCTTGCAATATGGGGAGAGCCTTTGAGGTTTTTGATGTGAGATCTGAGTTTTGGGAGAAGAATGCTCTCAAAACCCTAATTGTGAGAATTATGATTCAACAGTTAAACAAGAGTCCCTGACATAAGGAGAAGGACTCTCCTTATGTAGCCCTAGGTCGGCCGGCCGAATGGGTATGGGGTAAGAGTGGGCTTTTTCCACTCTTACCTTATTCATTTGCATGATTCGACCCGATTCGCGGGTTTTATTTATAAATCGTATACATGTTATCAGATATTAATGCAGTCGATGTATTAATAATGGTCTGATAAAAATACGATATTGTATAATTACCCAAATTAATATAACCGTTTATATTAATACGCGAATACAATATTTAATTAAAAATAACCGTTTATATTTAATTTTCGAATTAAGCATGTAATCCGTGTTAGCTAAAATTATTTAATCCGTATTAAATAATAATCTCAACATCTTATTTACTAATTTAATAGTCAATACCTCTGACTAACTGTTTAGTCATATTCGGCATAAATGTGACTGTATTTTCATACCTTCACATCTCTCAAACGTGTCCTATAGGTGTGACGTATAGGGACCAGTTGATCACCGCCATCCGTATGACAATAAAGTCAAACTTATCTAGCAAGCCAACCGTTATTGATAAACGTGGATCAACTGGTAATAAAACTGAAGTATGCCCTTGTGATCCGTAAAGAGATTTAATAAGTCATTGTACTTAATTGTCAAGGACACCAGCCCCAACAATCTCCCACTTGTCCGTACAAGGGTATGTACAATAACGTTATCACACTACATGTGGAGGACACAAGCTCCAACAAACTCCCACTTGTCCGTACAAGTGTAGGTGCGATAACCGATTCTCATATCCTTTTAAAATTTCTCCCACTCAATGTAAGACAATTTGCAAATCCGCATTCGCAAAGGTCGTATCTCACAAGCGATCTGTATCAAGAGTGGTTTCCCCGACTAGAGAGTAACTTAACTGATAAAACGAATCTGTATTCGAGCATGGCCATGCATTTCAGTTACTACTGTAATAACCCGTATTCGTGTGGACCTTTACATAATAATAATATTATACGTAGTTGTTTTCTTTTTCTTCGTTAATTAGGCCGTGGACCTAGTATGTGTATAAACGTCTTTAGACCATGGTGGGTTTCGAATTGGGGATCTATGGTATCGAAATAGAGTGTTGTAGTATGCTGATTAGGAGGCTCGAACTTGGGATCAATGGGAGCATTGGAGTGGGCCTTGTTTTGTGTGCAAACAAGGAAGCCCACACACGTTTTAAATCTCTTCCCAGCAGGAACTATTATACCGCCTACTTAAGATAGGGTTTTGCTAACTCTAACCCTACCCTAACCCTAATTATTATACACTCACCTCTAGCCGTCACATCAAACAACTAAAAGAAGCCTTGCACGGTGGCCATAAGGTTGTTCACGGTGGTTCGTATTGGGTCGTTAAACTGGGAGTCACACTCACGCTCTAATCCTTCTGTCAGGCCGCGTGTTTGCATACCCTAATCAGCAAGGTATAACGTGATGAATCCCTAATGTTTTTATGTAATTTTGTAGTAGATCATGTAATAAACGTATAAAGAGCATGGGTTGGTGGTCGTAGTCTGTTAAAGGGCGTCGTACGGGGTGTTATTATGCGTTACAAGGATGAGTTTCATGTATACTGTTGTCGTTTCTTTATCACATGTTTTTCTGGGCATCAATTTGTTGTATGTATCGAGTCGTGTTTAGGATATGCTTTATGGGTCTTGTGGTGGAAGGGTAAGTAGTGTTCTGGGGTGTCAAGTAGGGGTGGTTGTGGTGGTTCGTGGTGACTGGTTATCGTGGTTTGGGTGGTCGATAAGGGTGTTGTCAAAGGGCTGTTGTCGTTATATTGTTTTCTTATTTTCAAGTCAGAATGTAGGAGTGCCCTTGGGAGTGGTAACACCGTTGACTCGGGGTAGGTCGACACAGTGTTACCACTGAGTCGTGTGGGTCTGGTGTCTCAGGGGGTTGTGGTGGTGGAATCAGGTGGTCGTTCTGGCTGAGCGAGTTGCGAGAGGTTTGTGTTCGGGTCTGGTCAGAGTGTCACCGTGAGGAACCAGGCCTAGTGTAGGCACTGGTTCAACCCGACAGTGGAAGTCGAAGGGGCTGACGGTGGCCGTGGGGGTAGGTTGGAGTGCTGGGTACGCGTGGTGATGGTTGTCGGTGGGTGTAGTGGCGTGTCACGGTGGTTTCAGGGCAGGTTAATGGCGGGTGTCGGGCTGTTGGTGTGTCGGGTCTAAGTGTTGTTATTACTAATATTACTATTACTATTATTATCATTAGTATTATTATTATTTTTTTTATTAATTATTATTATTAGTTTTATATATGTTGTTTTAAGTAGTTTGTATTTTCTTACGAATTCGGGTCGTGTTAATTAGATATATGAGTCGGGAATTATTTAAGTTATGAGAACACCTATTGTTGGAAAGTTGCTAAATTTGGAAAGTTTCTATTTATGGAAACTTTCCATTTATAGGAGGTTGCTATTTATAGTATGTATGATCGATAAGGGGTTCGTGTAAGTTATTAATTGTTACGTGTACCTGTCTAGGTAGCGAATTTCGGGTGGAACATTTCTAAGCATACCTCGGACTTTGTCTGCGTTCCTGCTATTTCAGGTAGGGGATAATACTGTTATATGACGTTGTGTAATTTACTCTTATTTGATATGAAGCATGTTGATGATATAATATCATGTGATCGCTATATTGTGTTATCTATATTATTCTGAGATATTATATGACTATATATTGGGTCTTGTGATACGGAGTTGGATCGGTGCGGAGTATATATGGCGTTGGATCGGTGCGGAGTTTATATGGCGTTGGATCGGTGCGGAGTTTATTCGGTGTTGGATCGGTGCGGAGTTTATTTGGCGATGGATCGGCGCGGAGTTATTATATTGTTATCATATTTATTGTTTTCCCTACTCAACCTCGTGGTTGACCCTGTGTGTTCGTGATCACCTGTGATGAACCAAATTATTGGGGAGCAGATTGACAGGTGGCTGATTCTAAGGGGGGAGCTATGGGAGAAAGAGCTTGGTTCCGGACCAGTCTAGATGTTTAGATCACCTTAGACAGCAGTATATGAGTTGTACTTTATTCCTTTTGTTAAGACTTATAATACAGTTGTAAGAACATGTTTGAGTTAAATTTTATTTTAAAGTACTGTTTATCTTCATTTGTATCTACTGCCTCGGGAAACCGAGATGGTAACACCCTTATTTATCTGAGGGGTCCTAGTCCAGGCCCTTAAATAAATGGGGGTGTTAGAACTACTCCTCGAGTGGCCCTGAGAAATGATAAAATCCTGATAAGGGTCTGTACGAGAAGGGAGTGGAGCTTATGAGGAGTCTTCTTCATGTCGTTCATGTAATAGTTGGCCCTGAAGAGGGCGAATCCATCATGAAGCGAATGAAGCATTCGATCAACGATTATGTTCTCACTGATCTTGCAGTTTAGGGCCTCCAGTTTCTCGATATTCTCAATCATGTGAAGAATATGTGGGCTAACCGCTTGGCCCTTCTGGAGTTTCGCCTCAAAGAAGCGACAAGTATGCTCATAAGAAACGATTCTCAGAGCCTTTGAGAATTCGTTAGTGAGCGTGGTGAAAATCTTGTTTGCACCATGGGTTATAAGCGTCTTTGCAAATTGGATTCCATTGCATAGATGAGTACGTTCTTTATCGCACCCGCTTCCATGACGAAGTCGCTATGAGCGCGAACCTCGTTAGCTCTAGCTCCAGTTCCTGGGTGTGGCGGAATGGGCTCAGTTAAGTACTTGAGCTTTCCGTCAGCAATGGCAGCATTCCGTAGTGCTGCCTCCCAGTCAGAGAAGTTTGACCCATCATTCCTCAGTCTAGTAGACTGATTCATGGAGTCCATGAAGGCTTTTAGCCAGGATTCACGTGCTAGCTTGGCACTTGGCATTGGGTCTTCACCAGCCATTTAGTTATACAGCAGTTTAATTAAACGTGTTCTAGACTGAAAAGAAGATAAAACAAAACCATATAAGCAACTCATTGTTGTGATTTAAGTCTATATTAAATTGAATTTAAACTCGTAGACTCATGCATTTATATAATTGATCTCCCTCAAGAATTATATAAATGATCCCAAGACTCAATTTCCGTATATTGATTAGCCCACAGTTTGGCTAATTCCACCGTTGGAACTCTTGGTCGATAGATTTCCATAAATCCTATCTATTAGTCCATCTCAGTCACTGGATATTATCGAGTGACCATGATGTTGAGATAAAATAAATCATCTGTTCCCACTTACCCGACGTAGAAGGGGTCATATTATGCCTACCGACGAAGAAGGGAATCATGGGAGGCTGATTTATAAAGACTATTCTCAATTTTTGCTTATACGAGGAAGACCCCATCGACTTATATTTATTCATATTAAGTGAACTAAAATCTAGCATATTCGTGAATGAATGAAATAAAGTGATGGCTTTGCAATTGACATGTGACATCTGTATTGTCACAGAAAACTAACGCGTAACCTCTACATGAGTCAGTTTTCAGGCATGTAATAGGTGGTTTGGTTTTAGGCGGAATATGATGCAAGCTATTAACGATGAAAGCATAAAATAAATGCGATAAACGTAAATAAAATTCCTAGTGTGGCCTATCCTACCAAAATAAACATAAAACAACTTGGAATCCACTGTTGGACCCTTGAAGCTTGTCTTTATGTTCCATCTTGGTCCTTGCAGTGGGAGTGAGCATCCGGTCTCCGTCTTCGGTCTTCACAAAATTACTAATTTAAATTACAAAAGTAGTCCTAGATACATTCTAATTTAAATACAAAAGTAATTACATGGCAAAAACCCAAAACGGAGATTCTAGATCTCAAAATTACAAGCAAGACTGTGTCCCATCATTACGGTGACACAATCTCCTAAGGCCACACTAAGTTACAACCGTTTGCAAAATTAAATACGTTATTGAAAGCATTCAAAAGGCATTCACAAGACGATAAATAAAATGCATCAACTAAAATAAAAATTCATACATGACATAATACTGTTATTATGATTAATAAATTTTTACCAAACCACCTTTTAAGATTAAAATTATGTGACTATACCGCTTTAATCACCAATTTTAATGAACATATAATCCTATTATTTTAAACCGTTTTAAAATAACATGTATCAAACGAGGGTGAACCGTTTCACAAAAATAATATACTATTTCCGTATACAGTATAATATTTTAGGCCATGTGAAAATAAGAAACAAGTTATTTTCGAAAAAGAAAGCCTGAAAGATGAGCACTCGACCGAGCAACAGGGGCACTCGATCGAGTGTCAGTGTCACTCGATCGAGTGCAGCAGGGGCTCGATCGAGTGACTCGTTAAAACGCAAACGCTGCACTTTGGAAATCAAAACAAGTTTATATCTTGGATTTAAAACGTGTAAATCATAAATAAACAACAACAAAAGATTCACATATTGCTAAAAATATCGATTAATTAACAATATGCAAGTAACAATCGAAAACAAGATCGATTATAACCCAAAAACCACACGCATGAAGCCTGGTACGAGGACACTCGATCGAGTGCTACAGACACTCGATCGAGTGTCGAGGCAGAATGCATCGAATTTTCAAAATTTTTAAATCTTACGAAAAACACAATTGTAAAATTTCATGGCCATAGGCTCTGATACCACTTGTGGGGAATAAAACGCGTATTCGCCCTATACTTGCAGGATTATAATGAAAAATACAATCGTGAATATGGTCATAAGATTAAAAAGATATGAAAAAGAGTACAACCTTTAGTACTTGCGCGAAAGTCCTAAGAACAGGAATTAACACAAATTCCCTCCTATAACTTGCACCCAAGACTTAGATTGAGACGTTGCCGCGTGTGCTAGAAAACCTCTCCAACGGCCTTGCAATATCGGGAGAGCCTTTTGAGTTTTAGATGTGAGATCTGGGTTATGGGAGAAGAATGCTCTCAAACCCTAATTTTCTTGAGTTTTTTTTTAAACAGTGAAACAAGAGTGCCTGACATAAGGAGAGTCCTCCTCCTTATGTAGCTCATTCGGCCGAAATTTCTAATAGGGTAGGAGTGGGCTTTCCACTCTTACCTTATTCTAATTCGTGATTCGACCCATTTTAGCTAAAATTTATTCGCGGGTTTTATTTATAAAGCGTATACATGTTATCAGATATTAATGCAGTCGATGTATTAATAATGGTCTGATAAAATTACGATATTGTATAATTACCCAAATTAATATAACTGTTTATATTAATACGCGAATACAATATTTAATTAAATATAACCGTTTATATTAAATTTTACGAATTAATCATGTAATCCGTATTAGCTAAAATTATTTAATCCGTATTAAATAATAATCTCAACATCTTATTGACTAATTTAATAGTCAATACCTCTGACTAACTCTTTAGTCATATCCGGCATAAATGTGATTGTATTTTCATACCTTCACATCTCTCAAACGTGTCCTATAGGTGTGACGTATAGGGACCAGTTGATCACCGCCATCCGTATGACAATAACATCAAACTTATCTAGCAAGCCAACCGTTATTGATAAACGTGGATCAACTGGTTATAATACAGAAGTATGCCCTTGTGATCCTTGAAGAGATTTAATAAGTCATTGTACTTAATTGTCAAGGACACCAGCCCCAACAGCATGGCCATGCTCGAATACAGATTCGTTTTATCAGTTAAGTTACTCTCTAGTCGGGGAAACCACTCTTGATACAGATCGCTTGTGAGATACGACCTTTGCGAATGCGGAATTGCAAATTGTCTTACATTGAGTGGGAGAAATTTTAAAAGGATATGAGAATCGGTTATCACACCTACACTTGTACGGACAAGTGGGAGTTTGTTGGAGCCTTGTTTCCTCCACATGTAGTGTGATAACGTCACTGCACATACCCTTGTACGGACAAGTGGGAGATTGTTGGGGCTGGTGTCCTTGACAACTAAGTACAATGACTTATTAAATCTCTTTAAGGATCACAAGGGCATACTTCAGTATTCTTACCAGTTGATCCACGTTTATCAATAACGGTTGGCTTGCTAGATAAGTTTGACGTTATTGTCATACAGATGGCGGTGATCAACTGGTCCCTATACGTCACACCTATAGGACACGTTTGAGAGATGTGAAGGTATGAAAATACAGTCACATTTATGCCGAATATGACTAAACAGTTAGTCACAGGTATTGACTATTAAATTAGTCAATAAGATGTTAAGATTATTATTTAATACGGATTAAATAATTTTAGCTAATACGGATTACATGATTAATTCGTAAATTAAATATAAACGGTTATATTTAATTAAATATTGTATTCGCGAATTAATATAAACTGTTATATTAATTTGGGTAATTATACAATATCGTTTTTTATCAGACCATTATTAATATATCGACTATATTAATATCTGATAACATGTTACGATTTATAAATAAAACCCGCGAATAGATTTTAGCTAAATGGGTCGAATCACGAATTAAAATAAGGTAGGAGTGGAAAGCCCACTCCTACCCTATTCGAAATTTCGGCCGAATGTAGTACATAAGGAGAAGATTTCTCCTTATGTCAGAGACTCAGGTTTCACTGTAAAACAAATCTCAAGGAAAATTAGGGTTTTGAGAGCACTCTTCTCCCAATAAACCTCAGATCTCACATCTAAAACCTCAATAGCTCTCCCTATATTGCAAGGCAGTTGGAGAGGATTTCTAGCACACGCGGCATCGTCTCAATCTAAGTCTTGGGTGCAAGTTATAGGAGGGAATTTGTGTTAATTACTGTTCTTAGGCCTTTCGCACAAGGACTAAAGGTTGTACTCTATTCATATTTTCTTTTATCTTATGACTATAATCACAACTGTAATTTTCATTATAATCCTGCAAGTTTAGGGCGAATACATGCTTTATTCCCCACAACCTCTTCGATAGGTGCAGTCGGATTAGCTCGAGTGACTATTTCTAGCATGTACCTCATTACGTAGTACCCGCATTCAATGTCACCTTGCTGACGCGCACACTGCAAAAAGATAACGACAAATGAAACCAAAATGTTTTGTACTAATATAATTGATGATCAGGTTGTCCTATCTAGAAAACAGTTAACAAATTACCAGTGTTTTCAGCCATGTTGGTGTTTGAGAACTCATTCTTGACCCACCATTGAAGCCGTAAATTCTTACAGATCTATACAAATGTTTCAATAAATAATTGTCAGCCACATTTTTGGTTCCATAAACTTGATTACGTATTAATTAATAGTTGAACTTACGAATTAATTAAAGTTTTCAACTTTGAAGGCGCTGAATTTCCAAGTGAGTCAAACCAGTAAAATTTATTATGCTCTACAATGTCAAATACAAGGAGCATCCAATGATCCCTGCAAATAATTTGTAATTTATAATTAACATGAAAATCAGTAATCATTAAGCAAGGTAAAGGTGATCGAGTATATATGTACTTACTGTTCGAAATATGGAGCGAGAAAAATCTTTTTCGGACTCAAGTCTTTCATCCTTTTACAAATCTTGTTAATTGCTTGGTCATCATTGTCTACGAAGGAAATCACTTATGGGCTTAAAAAAACCATAGGTTTCTATGTCACAGACGCTACATAAGTACCTGTAACAATATAATGCGACTTAGAAGCAAATGAATGGTATGTAGGAATAATGTATGACCAAAGGCAAACTATAATGAGATGCAATGTTTAAATTCTGATTGAATATGTACATACCCAAGAAAAGTCTCAATGACTTGAAGGCTAATCTTTCCCATGTTTAACAGTGCACTAAGATCGTCCTTGAGGAGGCGCAGCCTTTTCTTATTAGATCCTAGGACATCCTTGCTCAAATACATGTCAGTTACTTGAGTATCGCCCATCATACTAACTACCCTGGACATTAATCGTCTACAATCATATTTCTGGTCCAAAAGTGCTTTCAAGCTTTTATTTGATCTTGTCACTGGTTCATTTGTTCTGCTTATTTTACCGCTTTCTGCTTTTTTGGAATGCATACTGTCAGGTGTCTTCAGCCTTTTCAATTTACTATTCGTCACTGACTTGTCTCCTATCTCTGACTCATTTTTCTGCGGAGGAAAGAAAAACAAATTTGAGTTCATGCTCATAAGTCATAAGATTATGGTTATAAGGGTAGAAGTCACCCAAACATAATCTTATTACAGAAATGGAGCAAATTAAAACTAGCAATTGCATACTAGCAAAACTAAAGTTGCAGGAACAACTAGCATACTGCCAGCACAGTACACCAGGAAGAATTAGCATAATGCCAGCAAAACTAAACTTTGTGATTCTTTTTATAGCTCTTTGATTCCTTTGTTTTTCGGAGAAGTCAATGAATAATATTATACCTGTACTATTACCTCATTGTTGTGAAAGATGCCTTGAAATTTCGCAGTTTTAACTCCTTTATGTCAGATCTCAGTTACACACTTAGATCTTTGATAGTTTCGCATGCTGTTTTTAATTACCCACTTGTTATTTCAGTCATTTTTAATCTCGCCTTTCGGCATAAAGGTAACAAATCACTACTGAGATTTACACCAGCACTTAAAATCTCCTAAGCAGTGTAAACCTTTCTTTTTGAAAAAAAATAACAATGGCTGAAATCGGGATCACTATTGCAAACTAAACATTAGCTCTGTCTGAGGAAGAACTTTGTTACACCAGCACTTACGTTAAGTGACTGTAAGTAGCAAACCAAACATTAGCTGTGTATGAGGAAGAACTTTGTTACATACATTCAGCCCCATTTTCATGTATTCCGTACATAGCAAGTCACTGCCCGTACACATACACATACATAGCAAGGGATAGAAAATGGATAGATTCGTACCTTTAAGGAGCGTAACTTGACTAAATTCTTTGTCCAAAGCTGAAATGAACCAATTGCATCACCAACAGTAGCAAATTCATCCGTTGGCAGAGGTAATGCCGTCTCCTCCTGATTTTCCATGATAACGTAAACACTGTCTGATCTATAAAATATTACTAACAATTACATAAACAAGCAAGGTCTATAAATAAAGACAGTAAAACAAACTAGCTACTGTTTTTAGGGGGATCAACATATAATCCTTCCTTATGATCATCTCGTAGATAAAAGTCATCTACATCTTCAGTAGTCGGATCAGACGGCATTCCAGAAGAGAAAGGAGGCAATTCATCATCCACTTCATCCGTTGCTACCTTACCCACAAACTTCTTCTTACCATGAAGGACAATCGACCTACTCGCATCCGCTGGATCTTTAATATAAAAGATTTGCCTTGCTTAGCTAGCCATAATGAACGGCTCTGATTTGTACCCTTCTCGTGCAAAATACACCAAAGTGAATCCCATCTTATCAACTCGAACACCCCTATTATGATCAACCCACATACAACGGAAAACAGGTATCCTAAACTCAACATAGTCTAGCTCCCAAATTTCTTTAATGACCCCAAAATATGGCTGAGTACTAGCAACACTCGTTGACATAGCCATCAAAGCCACTCCACTATTTTGCATAGTACTTCTATCATCTTGATCCTTAGTGTAACACGAATACCCATTCATGTCATAACCTTGGTAGGTTAAAACATTCACAGCAGGTCCATTGGCTAACCACCTTACCTCATCAGATACTTTTTCACGGTCATTTTCCAGCTCAATATCTACCTCCTTCCTGAACCATTTAACAAATGCGTGATTATGCTCCATTGCTAACCACCTTTCTCCTTTCAAAGGGTTTTAAGCACTTAAAAGGGTTTGATGCTTCTCTAGATACGGATGCACATCGACAATGTGTTGGAGAATATATAAGTGAGCATGATCAAGGATTTGTCGATCAACAGTGACTACATTTCTTCCCAAAGTACCCTGTCCCTCTATTCTTCCTTCATGTCGAGATGTCGGAAGCCCAATAGATTCAACATCGGACAGGTAGTCATTAACAAACTCAAGCGCCTCTTCTGCCACATACCCCTGAATCATACAACCCTCTGGCCTGTTTTGATTTCTTACATAGGCAGCTAAGGGTTTCATATATCGCTCAAAGGGATACATATTTCTTAAAAATGCATGTCCACAAATCTTAATTTCCCTCACCAAATGTACTACTAGGTGCTGCATTATATCGAAAAAGGAAGGAGGGAAAAACATCTCAAGTTCACACATAGTAGTAATAAGATCTCGTTGTAATGTATTCAAGGTATCCGAGTCAACAACTTTGGTAAATATTGAATTGAAGAAATAACAAAGTGTAATAATAGCTATCCGAACATGATTAGGCAGAACTCCACGAATCGCTACTGGAAGTAATTGTTGCATTAAAACATGACAATCATGTGATTTCAAACCAACCAATTTTAACTCCGCCATATTTACAAAATTACTTATGTTTGAAGAATAGCCTTGAGGTACCTTCACCCCATGTAAACATTCACACACACTTTGTTTCTCATGTCCTGACAAAGTAAACCAAGCCGGGGGTAAATAGGTTCTTGACCCTCTAATTTCTGGTGCTAATTCTGGTCGTATTTTTTGAGCAACCATATCTTCTCTAGCTTTGACACCATCTTTGGTTTTACCAGGGATGTTGAGAAGTGTGCCAATAAGGCTTTCACAAACATTTTTGTCCACATGCATGACATCAATACAATGTCTCACCGACAAATGTTTCCAATATGGTAAATCCCAAAATATAGACCTCTTTTTGTATAATGTACCATTATTTGGCCTCTTATATGGCTTACCAAAATTATTTTCAATGTTTTTCACTTTCTCATAAACCTCTTTCCCACTCAAAATTTTTGGAGGGTTTCTAAGTTCTTGTTTCCCATTAAATGGCTTCATTTTTTTCCTATAAGGGTGTGAGCGGTGGAGCAACCTTCGGTTACAAAGGTAGACATTCTTTCCTCCATGAACTAAACGATCGGAACTGTATCCTCCTCACAAATTGGGCAGGCTTTAGCCCCTTTCACCGTATAACCAGATAGGTTACCGTATGCCGGGAAATCATTAATGGTGCAAAAGATCATGGCACGTAGGTTAAAAGTCTCACGACGATATGCATCATATACCTCTACCCCTTCATCCCACAATAACTTCAAACCATCGATCAATGGTTCTAGATAAACATCTATATCATTTTCAGGTTGCTTAGGCCCCGAAATAAGTAGTGACAACATAGGATATTTACGCTTCATGCATAACCAGGGAGGCAGATTATAAATTGTTAGCAAAACCGGCCACGTACTCCACTGACTACTAAGATTACCAAACGGATTCATACCATCCGTACATAGTCTAAGCCTTAAATTTCTAGCCTCGGTTCCAAATTCAGGAAATATATGGTCTATGGTTTTCCACTGAGTTGAATCAGCCGGATGACGAATTTTGTCATCTAATATTCTACCATCACCATCAGCATGCCACACTAAGTTTTTCGCATCTTTCAACTTCGCAAATAGTCGTCTAAATCTAGGGATAATGGGAAAGATACCACAAGACTTTAGCAGGGACTCCTTCTTTTTGGGAATTTTTTTCGACAACTTGTAACGTAAAGACCCACACTTTGGACATTTGTCTAAATCTTTATAATCTTTTCGAAATAAAATGCAATCTTTCGGACATGCATGTATCTTTACATAATCAACTCCCATTGGACACAAAATCTTCTTATCATCATAAGTATGCTTAGGGAGTTCATTGCCATCTTGTAAAATCTTACCCAACAACTCAAGCAAACTTGTGAAACTCTTATCACTCCAACCATTTTTCGCCTTCAAACTATATAATTTTAAAGTTGCGGATAGACGACTGAAAGTTGAACCTGGGTATAGGGGTTTAATTGCATCACCAAATAGATTATCAAACACCTCAATTTCATCCGGGTCTTTGGTGGATTGTTTCAAATCATTAAGAAGATCGTCTACTCTATCAAAATTTTCATCCTCTCCCTCGAAGTCGCTTTCATCCTCTAAATTACTAAACAAAGTTGGCAACACATCCTCCCCATGCCAAATCCATCTTGTATAAATTTTATCAATACCATTGCATAAAAGGTGACTTTTCAATTCTACAGCGTCAAGCTACTGATTATTACCACATTTAACACATGGACAAAAAAATTGTTCGACATCCTCCGCATTATTAACAGCATGTCTATGTAACACCTCAAGAGTATGAATGGAAAGTTGTCCCACATCGGTAGAATGTGAGGCTTGTGATGTGTTTATAATAACTTCAACTCACCACTTAGTAACAAGGCCTTATACTTTTGGGCTTAAGTGAGGACAAATAATGGGCCCAAAGACTTACCTCCCATCTTATTAGGGGTGTGTTACGACCGTGGTGGGTCGGGTTGTTACAAATGGTATCAGAGCGACCCTGCGACCGTGTGGTGAGCCTGTGGTCGGGAGTATCCAGGTCACGCACCTAGCGGGGGTGGATTCTGGCCCTGGTTGTGGTCAAGTTTGACGCACAACGAGGACGTTGTGTTCTTTAAGTGAGGGAGTTTGTAACACCTCAAGAGTATGAATGGAAAGTTGTCCCACATCGGTAGAATGTGAGGCTTGTGATGTGTTTATAATAACTTCCACTCACCACTTAGTAACAAGGCCTTATACTTTTGGGCTTAAGTGAGGACAAATAATGGGCCCAAAGACTTACCTCCCATCTTATTAGGGGTGTGTTACGACCGTGGTCGGTCGGGTTGTTACAGTCTAACAAATTCTTCCACCCCTTTACTATATCTAGGATCTAAACGATCGGCAAACATCCATTCACGATCCATAATCCCAATCTGCGGATGAAATTGAGGTGTTATTAATACACTTTCGAAATTAATTCACTAAAATAAATGGTTAAGAGCTCAGCCTAGGTTTTGACCTATCAGCAAGCCCAAATTTTGTAACAGAATTAGAACAACTCGAAGCCCAAATGATTATATAGCAATGACTATTAATAAAACTAAGGGTTGCTAAACTAAGCTAAGAAAATAAGGAGTCCGGGGAGAATTAGAGGGAATAAATAACATATGTTGTTATGCTGAAAGGTTCTGAAATTATGTAATTCGAAATTAATCTATGTTAAGCTGATGGTTCGTTACAGCTAAAACCTTAAAACGCTTAAATAAGAGAAACACACATGCATAACATCTGAATATATGCATAATATCAGAATATAGGACAATAAAGTAAACAAGCATCAGAAACTTGCCACCACTCCTTCTGAGATTAGAATGAGGTCAACAAGCAACAAGCAAAACCTTCTGAGATTAGTAAACAAAGATAAACAACTAGGACGAAAAGGTGGAGATGACTTAATGCGTGTTAGTTTAAGTTGTTCTTAGTCAACAGGATGAGACATTTAATATTGATCCAGTAAAAAGCTACTAAGATATGAGTTACAACATTTAATATTGATCACCTATTCACGCAAAAAGTAAATAAATTGTAGTACTTCGATTATTCAATTGCTCTAATATCTACACCAAGTCACCAACAAAATACAGAACTAGCGGTGAAAGGAACACAAAATCGAACGATAGACTACTCAGCTCCTTAATTCCATCTTTTATCAAAATTCCGCTTAAACATAATTCAAATTACAGAAACAAGTTAGAAATGATCACAAATAGATACAGAGTAATACCTAATTATCAAGCATAAAACACGACATTGCTTAAATCATCAATAAACTTCCAGAAAATGCCTAAACATGATTCAACATAATATGAAATCAAAATTAAAATACACAGTTCCTTAGTTCCTCCTACATCATCAACATATTCACCAAAAATCAATCAATCTTTCATCAAAATTCCGATTTCTCTGCAGGAAACAATATAAATAAGATTCTAAGCAAGCGTAATATCATCATCAATCAACATAAACTAAAAAAGGAGCAGAAATTATCAAGGATGCAAACATAAAATTGCTTTACAGAACATCAATAATGCCGAAAATTAACGTTGTAGTTCCTTAATCGTAAACAACCGTAATAGTATACACAATATAAGTGTAAGTTCTAATAGATAATCCAGACAATCAAAGTACAGTTACCACCGATTAAAACCCCCAATTTAAACCCTAAACCGCGTGTACCCCCAATTTAAACCCTAATTAAACCCCCAATTTCAATTCGATCGTTCAATCATCAGTTCGTGATTCATCAAAATAACAAAACAAATACAGAAAATAATCAATTTAACTAACAAAAATAATTAATTTAACTAAGAAAATTACCTAATAATAAGAAGGAATGAACTGATGAATGACGAACTGAATGAACGAAGGACGAACTGTTGAATGATAATGAACGACGACAGCGGCAGGAGCGAATTAGAGGTTGATCGATGAACTAGAAGTCGACGATGAACAGTAATTTAGTACGCGGGTCCGTTTGTTAATTGGAAGGAGACGAGGGTCCGTTTGTTAATTGGAAGGAGACGATGAACTGGTAAATTGGTGTAATTTAGAGGTTTATTATGGTTTTTGTAATTTTATTGAGTACATTGGTATATCGTAAGTAATTTTATTGGTATATTGTATGTAATTTTATTAGTTATTCTATATATGTTTTATTATGTTTTAATCTGATGAGCGAGCGAGGGTTGTGTTTTAATTTGCGCGTAATTTTTCAACAACAATTCACATCGGCTTAAATAAATAACTGATGTCCTTTATCAATTAAAGTACATGAGTTGTCATTTAGTCTGATATGCATTAAAATCAATACTTATGGACATAGGTTTGAAATAAAAACCGATGTCCTTTACTTTATAAGGACATCAGATTTTTGTAATAAACTGATGTGCAAATTAATTACATCAGATTTTTCCAAAATCTGATGTCCATTAACCGATGTCCTTAAGGGTTTCTATAGTAGTGCCCCCGCGGTTGTTTCCCTCATTGGGTTTTTCCGCGTCACCAAAACCTCTTGTGTCATTCTTCGTTTCTTTTGTTCTCTATATTTGTTTCATACGTAAAGTCTTTATATTGGTTGGCACTTTGACCCGCATCACATAAACTTGACCCGGTAGAAATTTTACGAAAACAACACCCATCATACTTGGTCGACCCTTTCTACATACTGCCCAAGCAATTATTGATGTCGGATTGCGCACTTTGACCTTCCGAGTCGGAGGAGAGGAATTAGTTTTCGCCAAACCCGCGACCCATAAAGGTCCAATGCGCATTCTAGAATGCAATGTTTTGCAAGCCGTTGACTCTGACTCTTGTCCTATGGAAATGACCTCGTCAAAAGACTCCATGATCATAGATGAACCTCCGCGTGTCATTGTACCCCCAACCTTACTAACACCGTTGCCTCGTAAAGAGAGCAAAAGAGGGGCCCGTATTTCTGTTATCAGGTGCACCGGGCCAGGATGGGGAAACTTTGCAATGGACCCACCTACGGCAGTATCAAAGAGCATGGCCGAGCTGTTTAAAGAATACAAAGACGAGCGGAAGTCGGAAGATGAGTCGCGGGCATCAAGAAGGAAATTGAGGACCAACATTGGAGAAACTAGTACATCACAACCGAGGCCGAAGGATGGCCAATCTGAATCAATGGAAGAATAGTCGGGTTTTCAATCCCGTGCGTAGTTGTAAATAAGACTAGTTTTCGTGAATTTTTAACTCTTTTTAGCACTTGTGTTTTCTTTAAGACATCCGTTAGCTAGACAATCGTAGTTTGGACAGTAGAGTGACTCGGAAAAATATTTTTGGTGGCTTTGGGATATTTGTATTATGCTTATTGCAGGTACAACTGAGCCGCGACAATCAGAACCAAATTCAAATGCGGCCAGGTGAAAAGGCACTCGACCGAGAGTCAAAATCCTCTCGATCGAGCAAACTCAGGGGTTGACGAAATTCGGTCGAGAAGATTGATGTTCGATCGAGGGAAATAATTGATCGATCGAAAAAGGAGAAGTCCAAAAGTCAGGAACTTCTCGATCGAGGAGTGTAAGAAGGTCGATCGAGAGATTTTTCTCTCGATCGAAGGGCCAAAAGTTCAACAGTCAAGGAACTCTTCGATCGAGCTGCTACTTTTCTCGATCGAATTCTTCAGGTATCAAAAGTACTCGATCGAGAGGACTTTTCTCTCGATCGAGTACCTTTTTCGGTTTATATAAGGTAAAATCCTTCGATTTACAGCTCATTTCTTCGACCAAGTTTCTGAGTTCTTCCCTATTTCTTGAGCTTTTTGACACTCCCTTTGCAATTTAAGCCTTATTTTGCCCAAATAACAACTTCATTATAGTACCCAACACATTTACATATCAATTTTAACAAAAGCCCTATCAAAAAACCCGATTTCAAGCCCCAATTCCAAAATTTTCGATTCTAGGATTTCGGTTGGACATTTCGATTTTTGTTCAAATTATTTGCAATACGTGGGTATTATCAACAACAAGTAAGTGTTCCTAGATCTTCTTTGTTAATTAAACACCCCATTCCCTTCGTTTTTCGAATTTTTAGGGTGTATGTTAGTCGAGCTTCGAATTCTGTTCTTTAACTGTTTAATCCTTGTTTAAATTTGTTTTTACTTGTTGTTTGCTGTAGTAATGGACCAAGTAAACCAATCCCCTGCTCCGGAACTTTCTGTCGAGACAATCGCCTCGAATGTCGTAACCGAGATAACAGAGCAACACTCTGTTGGTACTGTTGAGGAGTTTGGGCAGCCTCCTATTGCTGTTTCTGTGGCTGCGACGGTGTCCTCCAACATCGTCATTTCTGGGGGAGGGACGACCGTGAGTCCACCGACCTTGGAGGGTATTGTTGCTTCTCAAGCAACTCCTGGTGCCCATGTTACTGTAGAGGATGTCAAGACGGAGTCCGAGAGTGATTCGGGGAGGTTGAAAGATAGGGTTGTGATTGTGAAAGTGAGTGGAGTGCAATGATGGTGTCGTGGTGGCCAGTGGTGGTGGGTGTAGTGTTTTGCGAGGTGGTTGTCGGAGAAAGAATTCGGACTGCGATTTCGGCTTTTGGTGCAGGCGGTTAGGGCAGGGATTTCTGGTGGTTGTGAGGGCTGTCGGTGGTGGCCAGGATGTGGAGTATGTAGTTGGTGATGCAGGCGGGAAGATGGCACCATTGGCGCTGGCCATAGGTGGCCTGACCGGTGGTGGCGTGGTCGGGAAGTTGGGCGCGCGGGGGTGTCTTTGTTTATAATCTGTTCTGCTATATCTCGCATGATTATGATGATGATGATGATTATAATAATAATTATTATTATTATTATTATTATTATTATTTTTATTTGTGTTGTAACGTTGATTGTCATCCGTATGCTTATTATTATTATTATTATTATTGGTAAAATATTATTATTATTATTATTATTATTATTATTATTATTATTATTATGATTCTACTATTATTTATTCTTATTACTATTGATATATGTTATTACATTTATTATTTTTGTTCGGGGTTCTTATTAGCATTGTTATTATTATTGTTAGTATTGTTAGTATTAATATACTATTAGTTGTTATTAGTATTTATTATAACTAATTTGATGACTATTTACATTATGGGTATGTGACGATATCTTGTTAATCGACTTATTAAGATAATTGAATTTGGGTAACGTTTGGTACGGCCTCGTTAGGCGTAATTGTTTTGATTAAGTGATTAACCTAATTAATTAATTTGGTTTAAGTGGACAAATAATAATTGTTTACGTAATTATATTAGTGAGTAATTATGTATATTATATTTATTAGGTGACTGTAACACCCCAAGAGTATGAGATGAGATTGTGTGGAGATTTTTCCCACATTGGTAGAATGTGAGGCTTATGATATGTTTATAATAGCTTCCACCCACCATCTAGTAACAAGGCCTTGTGCTTTTGGGCTTAAGTGAGGACAAATAATGAGCCCAAAGGCTAACCTCTCATCTTATTGGGGGTGTGTTACGACCGTGGTGGGTCGGGTTGTTACAAATGGTATCAGAGCGACCCTGCGACCGTGTGGTGAGCCTGTGGTCGGGAGTACCCGGGTCACACACCTAGCAGGGGAGGATTCTGGCCCTGGTTGTCGTCAAGGTTAAGGCACAACGAGGACGTTGTGTTCTATAAGTGGGGGAGTTTGTAACACCCCAAGAGTATGAGATGAGATTGTGTGGAGATTTGTCCCACATTGGTAGAATGTGAGGCTTATGATATGTTTATAATAGCTTCCACCCACCATCTAGTAACAAGGCCTTGTGCTTTTGGGCTTAAGTGAGGACAAATAATGAGCCCAAAGGCTAACCTCTCATCTTATTTGGGGTGTGTTACCACCGTGGTGGGTCGGGTTGTTACAGTGACGTTTTTGAAGTGGCATAATTCTGTTTGCTTGCCGGCTTGCTATTGGACTATATTGCTATCCAGGTAGGTTACACTGTCACTACACTACTGCTATGTGTATGAATGGGTGTTAAATTGTGTGTTATGGATGTTGAGCATGATTGATATGATAATGATATTGGTTGGATTGAGTGTTGATTATTATTATTGGATGGGCATTGCATTATTTATTGGCATGATTGATTAAGAGTATTGTTGCATTCATGAGCATGACATATGCATTGGTTACTGAGAAAGATATGAATCAGATGTTGTTCTGATATAAAGCCCAGGGTGGTTCTGCAGACCAGGCCTGGTGTCTTATCAGCTATTGAGCTGGTGTTCGGCGACGGCCGATTATAGTCTGCCGGGAGGTTCGGTATGGCTGGGTGTTACGGGTTAATGAATGAGATTGAGATTGAGCTCGAGCATATCATGACATTTGCATATCATTTAACTGTTGCATTATAATTATTGTGTTATCCTACTCACCCGCGAGGTTGACAGTGTATTCGTGTACACCTACGATGATCCGGAATGGGGAGTAGATTCTACAGGTCAGAGACAGATGAGATAGGAGCTGGGCAGGAATGTGAGATGCATACTTTGGACCGACTTAGAATTAGATCACATACTTAGATGTTATCAGTTGTACTTTTATTCTTTGCGTAATAGTTGTAATATCAAAAGTTTAAATTTAATCAGTTTTTATATAAAGTACTTTGGTTTGTTTACTTGTTATTCACTACCTCGGATATTCCGAGATGGTAACAGCTCTATTTATTTGAGAATGTCTTGCTAAAGGCTCTTAAATAAATGGGGGTGTTACAAAGTGGTATCAGAGCGAACGATCCTCAGGCCTTAACCAAATGAATAATAATGAACGTAGGAGGAGTCTGATAAAATGAACCCCAGGTTAGTAACTGTTAGGAGCCCCAGGATTGGGATGAGTTAGAGGCCCCCTCAAATCAAGCCACTGGCCCTTTCAGTCTAACCTGGTTACCCTTGAGAGATGTAGAACGTGGGTAGTATAAAATAAAAGACAGGACCCAATATATATATATATATATATATATATATATATATATATATTGTACAAACGTTTTCGCAGAAAAGGAATGAGGTAAGTATGATGTGAAATATGGTTGGAGATTTGTGTTGTATGAGATTTATATTGGATGTTGATTTAGATATATGATTTCCATGTATGGAGAACATGAGTGTGTATACGTGAGTGTGGATCTATATTTATTGAGCCATAGATAGAGTGATGTGATCATACGATTTAGTCTCCTGACACGTTCATATGCTATCTGGTTATTAAATGACTATCGTAAAAATGTCATCTATTGTCTTGAATTTGAATATGAATGATCAGATTTAAGTGTTATAGTAATACATACCTAGTGACATGCGGAATATGATGGTCCAAGCCATGATTGTCATATAGTTATGTGTTACATTGGTATATACATCTATAAATATTCTGTCATTTAGTTGATCTACTTTTCAGTTTCGCAATCTTTACCGCTTTCCTGATGGCAATTACAAGTTGAAATAATGAATACAAGTTAATTTGATGCAATGTGATTTTAATGCTTCAAATGATATGTCAACATGTTTTGGAAGAAGAATGAGTATATTTAAATGTGATAATGTGAATTGATTTTAAGGAACCAAGATTGTAATAAATTTTTTCTGTGAATGTTACCTTCTTTGTATGGGCTGTCTTTCTATATGAATGTGAAAATTTTATGTGTAATAACCTTCTGATTTAGCTTCTCGATGCTTTTGGTTTCATGTGTATACGAGTTATATTTTGAGAGAAATAAATATTTTAGTCGACAGTGGTCAGATTGTAACTGCATAATTCTGTTTTGACTCATGTTTTTGAAAAGGAAATCATTTAAAACGTACTTATTGTTTATGCATAATTCCAACTCCATTGTTTAGAATATTCATTCAAGATTTCAAAATGATAAGCCATGTCAAATATTAACGAGTCGTTAATTAATAGCAATTTTACAAGTTGCCCTAAGTTTAGATCTAATTGCTGCAAAGTTTATGTTCAGACCAACTGAATTGTAAATTTCGCTATTAATAATTCCCTTAAGATTTGTGTTTGATTCTTTTTCCTATAATTAAATAATTCATTATATTTTCTAAAAACTATAATATCTCACAATATGGCTAAACGGTTATTTAATTATGATTTTTGGAAGTTGCAGCGTGATGTATGAATGTTGAAAATGTAAGTTATGTAAGTTTTGAATATATAAGTTTAATCAAATATGAATTATGTAATGTGTGCATGTAATGTTATGATATGGCATTAGTAAGCATGAGTAGTAGACATACGAAATGAATATAAATTGTATTATATGATGATATAGCCATGTTGTTACTATAATGTGAATGAATTTCATGATCTTATATGACTGTTATTGCTGAAGTTGAAACGAAATATACAAGTCTAAGTATGACAGTGTGATGGTTATTATTTTTCAATATATAGTGTGATTACCAAGTATATAAATGACTGAATACGTGCCTTTGTATGCTTATAGTCGTATTTATTTATAATTGTTAGTTGTTAACTTTGACCAGTTCTTGTATAAAGAGATTAACAATAGGTGTATCTATGTATGTTTTATTACGTGTTACCCTTGTCATCTTATCACA
The DNA here is from genome assembly GCA_029255685.2 of Silene conica. Taxonomy (NCBI): domain Eukaryota; kingdom Viridiplantae; phylum Streptophyta; class Magnoliopsida; order Caryophyllales; family Caryophyllaceae; genus Silene; species Silene conica. The sequence goes on along the minus strand of CM055312.2, from coordinate 39,413,537 downwards.
GAGGTAGTACATGTTATGTAGTCCGGTAAGAAGTTCGGAATTTTATACTGGTAATGGATGCTGTCAAACTATTTTGTGACTAGGTGAATATTTATATGATAATTTGAGCTGTGCTCAAATGTTCACATGTTGTATGTTTTAGTGACTTAATGCCTTTAGTGGGAATATGTATTTTGTAAGTCATAATTGTTGCTTAGTTGTGCTGAAATGAGAAAAGCGAAGTATGTTTGGTGATATATGAATGTGATGAAGGTTACGGGGACGTAACGATGTTTAAGGAGGATAGGATTGGAAAATCTCAATAGAACAATGATAATTATTACATGAATTAATCAGTAGTTCTATACATGGAAGTATTGCATTGTGGTTTATCTTTTGAGATTGTTGCAATGATGCGAGTCATGTATGTATATTTGCATTTACGTGTTGGCCTGTTTCTTTAAAGGAGGATATACCGTGGTAAAACGTATTCATAGAAGGTTAGGGAGTCAGTGCAAAGGAGTGAAGGAGTGTCGTGTGTGGCGGTGTAGTTGAGATCGGGTTAGACAGCTGTTAAACTTCGGGACGAAGTTTGGGTTAAGGGAGGAGGAATGTAACATATTCCATTTCTGTTGGTAGTGATCTGAGTAGAGGGCGTCAGTTGATTTTGTTTTTGTGATAGGGTAGTGTGGTGAACTTCGGGGACGAAGTTCTTTTTAAGGAGGGAAGACTGTAATACCCCGTATGTTAGCCTCGGTCAACGACAGTCAAACCATGTTTTATACACGTACTTCAAAAGGATTGTTTATAAAGTATTTTACGTAAACTGTTATTGTTTATTAATCGTATTTCCACGATTATTTCGTATTTCATAATCACCATTTGTATTTCATGATTATTTCATAAAATAGTATTTCATTTGTATTTCTTTAATTTTAATAATATATTTATAATTAAATATATTTCCTATTTTATTTTTATTTCTCATCTATATTTAACTTCTACTTTTATTTAAGTCGTAATGGCATTTAAATCCCATATTTTGTATATTCTTATGTAATTGCTAATATTTTAATATTTCTATAATTTATATTATATGGACCGAGATACTACCGTACTAATTATTTTATATTTTGTAACTAATTTAATTAGTAATACTAATATTAATTTAATTACTAATACTATTTTATTTCCTAAACCCTAATATGAAACCTTCTCCACCACAATGTAGCAGCCTTTTAAGTTTTCTTTTCTTTGTACTCCTCCTCACCTATTACCAAAATTCAGTACGAATTCTGCAGAAACAACCTAAGAAGTAAGTACATCGTTTTAATAATCGTTTATTAATCGTTTATTTCATCGCTTTATACATCGTTTCAATCTGTTAATTTCTCGTTGTTGCTTGACCTTTGGCCCTAACTCTTGTGACCGTGACCTAGCCTAGGGTGCCTTGACCTTGTGTTGACTGTCGTTTGAGCGACCAGGGGCTGGTGGTCGTCGGTTGTGGTGTATTTGTGGCAATGCTTAAGACAAATACCGATCGCTTTCGCTGAGTCTTACGAGCAACGGAGGATAAGGTTGCGTTCCAGAAGATGAGGCGCAGCCAGTGGTACTAGCGGGGTGGCCGGACACGGTGGTCGGTGCACCGGTGACCGGAAAATCGTGATAGTAGGGAGTGAGAGGGTGAGGTTTGTCGAGGGGGTTTGGGGGGTTGAAAGATAGGGTTGTGATCGTGAAAGTGAGTGGAGTTCAATGATGGTGTCGTGGTGGCCAGTGGTGGTGGGTGTAGTGTTTTGCGAGGTGGTTGTCGGAGAAAGAATTCGGACTGCGATTTCGGCTTTTGGTGCAGGCGGTTAGGGCAGGGATTTCTGGTGGTTGTGAGGGCTGTCGGTGGTGGCCAGGATGTGGAGTATGTAGTTGGTGATGCAGGCGGGAAGATGGCTGCATTGGCGCTGGCCATAGGTGGCCTGACCGGTGGTGGCGTGGTCGGGAAGTTGGGCGCGCGGGGGTGTCTTTGTTTATAATCTGTTCTGTTATATCTCGCATGATTATGATGATGATGATGATTATAATTATTATTATTATATTATTATTTGTGTTGTAACGTTGATTGTCATCCGTATGCTTATTATTATTATTATTATTGGTAAAATATTAATATTATTATTATGATACTACTATTATTTATTCTTATTACTATTGATATATGTTATTACATTTATTATTTTTGTTAGGGGTTCTTATTTGCATTGTTGTTATTATTGTTAGTATTGTTAGAATTAATATACTATTAGTTGTTATTAGTATTTATTATAACTAATTTGATGACTATTTACATTATGAGTATGTGACGATATCTTGTTAATCGACTTATTAAGATAATTGAATTTGGGTAACGTTTGGTACGGCCTCGTTAGGCGTAATTGTTTTGATAAAGTGATTAACCTAATTAATTAATTTGGTTTAAGTGGACAAATAATAATTGTTTACGTAATTATATTAGTGAGTAATTATGTATATTATATTGATTAGGTGACGATTTTGAAGTGGCATAATTCTGTTTGCTTGCTGGCTTGCTATTGGACTATATTGCTATCCAGGTAGATTACACTGTCACTACACTACTGCTATGTGTATGAATGGGTGTTAAATTGTGTGTTATGGATGTTGAGCATGATTGATATGATAATGATATTGGTTGGATTGAATGTTGATTATTATTATTGGATGGGCATTGCATTATTTATTGGCATGATTGATTAAGAGTATTGTTGCATTCATGAGCATGACATATGCATTGGTTACTGAGAAAGATGTGAATCAGATGTTGTTCTGATATAAAGCCCAGGGTGGTTCTGCAGACCAGTCCTGGTGTCTTATCAGCTATTGAGCTGGTGTTCGGCGACGGCCGATTATAGTCTGCCGGGAGGTTCGGTATGGCTGGGTGTTACGGGTTTGTGAATGAGATTGAGATTGAGATTGAGCTCGAGCATATCATGACATTGGCATATCATTTAACTGTTGCATTATAATTATTGTGTTATCCTACTCAACCGCGAGGTTGACAGTGTATTCATGTACACCTACGATGATCCGGAATGGGGAGTAGATTCTACAGGTCAGAGACAGATGAGCTAGGAGCTGGGCAGGAATGTGAGATGCATACTTTGGACCGACTTATAATTAGATCACATACTTAGATGCTATCAGTTGTACTTTTATTCTTTGCGTAATAGTTGTAATATCAAAAGTTTAAATTTAATCAGTTTTTATATAAAGTACTTTGGTTTGTTTACTTGTTATTCACTACCTCGGACATTCCGAGATGGTAACAGCTCTATTTATTTGAGAATGTGTTGCTAAAGGCTCTTAAATAAATAGGGGTGTTACAAGACTAAGTCTGATGAGGATGCTGGACAGCCGCGTCCTCCTTTCTCTTTATTAGCCGCGGGTGCCACTCCTAGGTACTCAAAGTTCCCTAGGATTCCTCGTCCCCAGTCCTTGGCCATCACCACCACCACTTCTCGACCTCCTATGGTCGCCTCTTCGAGCTCCACTGCCGTTTCCACTGAGCTCACCATAGCACCCGGGGCCACTGCCGCCGAGCCCCAGGTTACCGAGGCTTTTGCTACGCCTCTCTCTGCTACGGCCACTTCATCGAGGGCCGTTGACACTTCTTCACGAGGGATAGTCCTCGCCCCTTTGCCTAAGAGGCCCGAGGTACATTTTGTTTCTGCTGACCACCGTTCTAGGTTGTCGACGCTTTTATCTGTACCCCTCACCCCGACTCGGTTCCTCTCGCGCCCTGACGTAGAAACTCTAGGTATATATGAGGATGTTTGCCACCTGCTGAACGGGACGGGGATGTCTGGATTGAGTAGGATGGAGGAGCTCACGCTAGATAGACCTACTTACGAGTTCTTTAATTCTTTCACCTTTGACCCCGAGAGCTATAGGGAGGATCGTGCTCTCCCTTGTATTCATTTCCGACTCATGAATGAGTCGTTTGACTGGACTCTGGGGCGGTTTGGGGAGGCATTAGGCCTCGTTAGTGATGGACCCATCGAGCTGCCTCGAAGGCGCGTACCTCAGTTGTGGGCTGCCCTCTCTCACACTCCACTCTCTTCACGGAAGGGAGCCCACGTTCACGCCCTAGCCCCTCGTTATTTTCTCCGTTTATTAGGTGAGACTATCTTTGGGCAACCTGAGCCCAATAACCTCACCAACACTGAGCTTGCCATCTTGGCCGAGTACGTGAACATCGATTCGCATACCCCTTTTGTTCTTAACATTTCATTTCTGGTTGCTCAGTATTGGAGTGGTATTGGGAGGCGGGTCACGAGCTCTATTGTTTGTGGCGGATTGGTCACTAGGATCCTCCGCCACATTCGCCCTACCTACATTGAGAGGGTTGGCCTAGTGGGGGAGATTGGGCGCCTAGATATAGATGCCATGCGATTCTTTCGATGGCTAGATGGGATAACGTGGAATATTTGTGGCTACCCTTCAGTTACACTACCTTGCGCCACACTTCCTCGTCTTTTACCGCTCTCCACTACTGAGGGAGCGAGACCACCACCCACCACCTACCATCTTTCCTTCACCACCGCACCCCCTCTTCTTCTGGGAAGAAGAGGAAGCGCGAAATTGGGTAGTCTTCCCAGTGTCCGACCCAGACTCCAGCACCTAGGGTTGGACCCACGTCCACGTCCACGTCCAAGCCCACGTCCGTGCCCGCGTCCGTGTCCACATTCACCTTCATGCCCACTCCATCCATCACTCGTACACCTACCACCCTCACCATTCACTCACCTTCACCGTCACCTACTCCTACGCCTACCCCTTGAGGTGCCTGCGGTCTCCGACCAAGGGCCTCGTGATCCTGTGCTTGATGGCATTTCCAGGTACCTCACCGACATGCGACGGAATTAGGCTTTGGCCATGTTCCCAATCTATGAGGACTACATCCGCACAGCACGTCCCTTTCCATAGGGATGGGTTCACCCCTCTTTCTACCGATTCCCAGATGGTGGGTACCATGCCTCTTCCTCTTCTTCTGATGAGGAGAGGGAGGAGACACCGGTAGCGAGCGCGGTGCGCTTACGTGCCGAGGCTGCAGCGAGGCGTGCTACGAGAGAGGAGAAGCAGGACCCCACGTTTGGGGAGGAGGGAGCTTCTCGTGATACTTAGGGCTTCCCTAGTTTGGTACTGGTTTGGGGAAGCCAGTTTTTTGAGTACCACCGTCTTCCATCTTTTCTTTTCTTTGCTTTTGTTTTCTTTTTATTTTTAGGAACATGTATTGCTATCCCCTTTTCCTTGCTTGCTGGTTTTTGATGTGCTGAGAAGACAACGAGGGCGTTGTCTGTTTTGGTTTGGGGAGGGTATGCATCCTTTTGCGTCTGCATTTGCATTTCGTTTGCATTCACGTTTATTGCTTTATGGAAATTTCATAAAATTTGAAAGAAATCTTAAAAAATTCACGTTTATTTTTGCATTTAGTCGAGTCGGATTGGAGATTTGATGATGACAAGCTGTTTATAGTCAATTTCATGTCATGCTATGCCAATTTTCAACCCTTGCCTTGTGAAGTTTAAGCGTTATTCCGACTTTTGTCATGGACTTCACGTTAGACCACTAGACTTGACTCATAGTTTTGGCAACCTAGTACACATTCTGAGCTTTAGAGCCTTCAAAACTGGTGACATCTATGACCGGTTATTTTAGGATTGTGAGTAGTACTCCCTGCATTTCATGTTTTGCATGTGTATGAGTCTTGGTTTCTTCTTGCGTACACCTACCGTTTTGTTGTTGGTATTAGACGTAGGAGAACTATTGCATTACCTCCTTCTCGTTATCCCATTTAGCTCCACTTTGGCCAAAACTTGCCTTTTGTCCCTTTTGCTACATCCTATATATTGCCTACCTTATGCTGAGCTAGGAGTAGTGAAGGTTTTTATGCCATTTTTATCAATTTTTGGCCTGTTTTCATTGTTGTTGGAGTGTTTACGAAGGAGAGGGAAGTTTTCAGCCGAGTTTTGCTCGATCGAGGGCCATTTGTACTCGATCGAGTAGTTTTTCTGGCTTAGACTTGTCGTTCGAGAGCATTCAAAAATGAAAAGTGCTCGATCGAAGCTCTTATCGCTCGATCGAGTATATTGGGAAGAAAACCACTCGATCGACCTCCCAGTTTGGTCGATCGAGAGGAAACTTGCCACCGTCACCGAAAGTTTTCATCAGGAAAAAAAAAAACAGAAAAAAAAGAAAAAACAATCAAAGAAAAATTCAAAAAAAAAAAAAGAGAATTCAAAGAAAAAAAATTGATGAAAAGGAAAAATACGAAAATCAGTATCCGGTTGACAGTTGGTATAATTTTGGGTAGTAATTGTTTGCCTAGCAAAGGCACTGATTTACATGTATAGTCGAAAGAATTGGGAATGTATTTTCAAGAGATTTGGTGGTTCTAGCTCGGCTTAAACCCCCACTTACCCATACTTTTTTTTATCCCTTTCTGTCCCACTTACCCTCACTATCCCAAAACTTGCAATAGTTCGGCGTGTAATGGACATCGTTGGTGGTTGTGCGTGTGTACGGTGCTTGAAACCTTTATTCATGCTAGTCTAGCATTCATCATTTGTCGGTTGTAGTTTAGGCGAGAGTCTATACTTCTTTTTTCTCCTTTCTTCACATATATTTTTACCATTTGCTTGATTGAGAAAAGAGGGATTCCGGGAGAGTCCGAAATTTTATGAGTCTAGCAAGGTTGAAAGTCTACATGTGTTTTCCATGATATGCACAAATTCGTTCGCTTATTTCCAATCTTGGCATCGGTTGATTTTTGGGCATAGTATGCGCTTGGCTTTGACTATTTTGGTAGCTTGAGTCTTTTCTCCATCCATTAGGTTCGTAGTTTTTCTTTAGTTTGTTTTAGTATGCATTAGGTTTGCTTGAGGACAAGCAAAGGTTCGGTTTGGGGAAGTTTGATGTGTGCATTTTGTATAGACTTTTTAGTCTTGTTTTAACACACATTATCGTAGTATTTGGTGATTTTATTTCATTTTATACCCCGTATGTACTACTTTGTGTTCGTGTTGCTATTTTGCAGATAGTGATCGAATAGTAGCAGAAACCGAGCTTTTTCTGCCTCGTTGCACTGTTTTGCCATAGTCGATGGGAGAACTACGGTTGGTCACGAAGCAATCGAGAAGTTTGAAATGAAGATCAACCTTTGTGCCTGTCAAAGGATCTATCGATGCAGCGAAGTCCTCGATCGAGCTGTCCTGTGCTCGATCGAGAGGTATCTACGAAGAAAGCACTCGGTCGAAACCCTATTTGCTCGATCGAGAAGTGCCGAAGAAGAGGAGTCCATCGAGTAACCTGCTACTTCTCGATCGACCGATTTGTGAAGCTAAAAGTGCTCGATCGAGAGGAATTTTCTCTCGATCGAGAACTTCGAGACTCTTCGTGTTCACTGATTTATTACATCATTTTATTTTTCTCTACTATTTAAAGAGCGCGTTTCTAGAGCATTAGAAAAGAATAAAAAACTTGGCAAACCCTAGTTCATTCTCAAAAACACTCTTTTACTTTAAGTATTTTCTGAACTACTGTAGCCGTCACATTTTTAGTAATATTTCGGGTTTTCGTTCTTCCATTTTAATCTCTGTTCTTGCCTTCGGATTACTGTAATTTCTTCTCTCTTATCTTTATTTTTGTATTCTTATTTCAGTTTGTGTCTTCTGTTTCCGTTTTCGTTCCCGAGCAGTTTCGTATCGTTTATGCTCTGTTTTCGTTTTCGTGTACATCGCTGTCACTCGTCCGTCTTTGTCTATGCTTTCGCTTCCTGTTTTAATTCATCATCTTTGCCAATCCTATTTCTAGTTTCAATCCATTCATTTTATGTCCCTGTTTAATTCATATCAAATCGTATGCTAGTTTGTTATTTTACATCCGTCTTAAGACTATCAAATCTCGCATCTCCTTTCCCTTTGTTCACGTTAATTTCGAATCCCTTGTCTACTGTTTATAATCTGATTTTTATTTATCATCTTATCATGTCGGATGTTATAATTCTCGTTATCGTTATAATCTTTGTCAACCCTACCATGAGTAGCTAAATCCATAATATGTTGGGATGAGGGAGTTGTGTCGAATATATAATATGTCGTAGTCGGGTTAGACCGTCTTTGGTGGGAGTAATCGTTAAAACAATTTATTGTATGTTCGGTTTATTTAATGCACGCATGAGACCTTACATCTAGTTAATTCCCGACCTAGACCGGAAGGTTGGAAGGGTAAGACTTGTTTATCGATTTTAAGTAGTTTTTGTGAGAGCGCAAGTTAAGCAAAAACGACCTTAGGGCGACTTAAGACCGGAAGGTATAGTCGGGTTTGAGACTTGACCGTAATAACCCAGCCTTTCCCACCAATGAACTGGCCTATCCCATTTACGAGTATCATATGTGAGACACAACGACCCGAATTCCCAACATATTCCTTTCCCCTGTTTTTTATCTCAACTTGTGTTATTTTCTTCCGTGTGCTTATTCTTTTCATATTTCTCAATATCGTAGTTTAGTTATCACAATTTAAACACCCCCCCCCCCATGTCTGTGACCATTGGTAAAAACTGTTAGTTAAGCAAGTCTGCTTCCCTGAGGAGATCGACCCTATTTACCGCTAACTTCTGTTAGTAGCACCTAGGCTTTTATTTTTGGTGTATGAACGACACGCATCAAGCATCTTATGCAATTCGTCCAAAATGGTTTCCTGATTTCGCATGTTAAAGTTCACCCGGAACTGAACATACGATTTCACTTTGTTAAGGGAGTGAAGAATTTTATCAACAATAAGAGAGTCGGGAACATTCACCCCTTGAATCTTCAAGGTTTCGGCTAACTCAATCATTTTCAGCACATGAGGACTAATCCTTTGACCTTCCTTTAAGGCCAAATCGAAGAAGGCGGAGGCCGCCTCATATTGGATTACCCTAGGAGCTTGCGAAAAAATGATCACAACTCTAGTATAAATCTCATTAGCCGTGGCTAGCTTAATCATTCTCCTTTGGAGATCGGGTTCCATTGAGAATATTAGCACGTTCTTAAGAGCATGCAAATCTTTCATGTAGGTCTCATATGCCTCACAAGTCGCCTCCGATGCACGAGCGGTTGGAGTGGGAGGAGCGGCGATGGTAAGGTAAAGAGTCTTATCGTCAGCTTCCGCGGCCAAAACTAATTGGGCGTCCCAATCCTTAAATTGGTGCCATGCTTCTCAAGCTTGCAACGATCCATGAAGGATCGAAGTCATGATACGTTTGTGAGTGGTGGAGCGTTATTTGCCATTGATGATTGATAGTTAAAAAGAACTACAAATGAAAATAAAGGAATTAAAACACAAATATCGTTTATTTTAATTAAAATTGTAAATATTTAAACAAGTTAAGCATCTAATTAATGATCTCTTACCCAATTAAGTAAATGATCCCGAGACCCAAATATATACTAACTTGGGCACGGTGTAGCCGATACATCCCTCATTAATATAATTTGGTGGATTAACTCCTTAATCGATTCTACTTTTAGAACTCTCGGTCGATAAAATTACATTAATTCTTATCTTTGCCCGAACTTATTACCACTACGGTGGCTCGAATACCTTCGTCCAGATCGGCCAAATTTCGAGAGTGTAATCATATTACCTCACTTCACCAACGTAATAAGGTAGCACCCCGGTTTAGCCGAGCCCACTCCCTTATGAAGAAGATCCTTCGTGGGTTCATTACTTTTTGGTAAGACTATGTCTCGATTTTAAATAACGTAAGAGATCTTGTCAATTTGTTATCTATCACCTATAAGTGAACTAAATCGGTGAATTATCGATAAATTAATTGACACAATTGATAAAATCGATTAAACGCATGAGTTTGAATGACGATTTGGCTATGCATGCAAACATATTAAAGCATAAAAGCATAAAAAAAGAAACTTAAAAGCATAAATAAATCCTAGTAAGGCATTCCTAAAATAGAAAATTTAAATGTAAAATACAAATTCGGAAACCAACTCCTTGGTCCCTTGAACTTCACACGCGCCACGCATCCCAAGGCAAACTCCATCTTGGTCGGGACTCCTTTCCGAAAGGCACCGTCTTCAAGGATCTTCGGAATTACAAATATTTACAAATTTTCTATCTATTTTATACATTATAAAATAAAACAATAAAATAAAGTGATACGAGATCACATTAAATTACAACCGAATCGATAACCCCTTACATTACAGGAATTAACGATTAAAATCTAAGGCCATACTAAGCAAAATACATAATTCCAAATTACGTAAATTAAATTATGACATTCATAAATAATTAAATAAATATGCAATGCTTATGTAAAATGCAAAACCTAAGCCAAATCGTCCTATTTAAACACAATTTAAATATCGTTATTCATAATAACACGGTTTTATGGAATAACTTGATTTTAACATTTTAAAATCACTACACACTTTGTGAATCACTAATCACGTTTTAGTTAAGTATCCTAATACATTTTAGGATTCAAAATTTAGTCTTACTCAAATTTCGAAAATAACTTAACTTATTATAATATTGTTCGGGTTTAATCGGTTTTACTGGAAATAGCAATAAAATAATCAAAACGAGTCGTAAAATATTGTGAATATTCAAAATTCAAATTTTCAACATTCTGAAATTTTCTTAAAATTTCAGAATCCTTAAAAACATTAATATTACCGAAACAAACTATTTATCTCGTAATAATACGTGTAACATGCAAAATTAGACGGAAATTCAAAATTACCTCCAAAATTATGCAATAAAATACCAATAATTTTTTTACATATTCCAAGACACTCAAAGTGACTGAAATGTTCAGAAAAGTCAGGGAAAACACTGTTCAAGGGCTGAAAAAATATTTTTGACTCTTACAATTCTTTATTTTTAACTTTAACGTTTTAAAAATTAAAAATACAAATCCCGAAACTTTTGGCACCCAAGAAAAATATAATGATGAACATATCAAATATGACTAATATGGGTTAGTTGTTCGGACCATTTTAGCAACTTTTACTTTTTTTAATAAATCATGCCATATATTACTCGATTTTAACAATTAAAATCATTTCTCATGCAAAATTCGAAATTAAAAGCTCAAAATTTACATGCATGCTAGAAATAATATATATGACACTGTATAAAATTTTCATGGCTAATTTCAAACCCGAACTATTTAAGTTGAATTTATGTCACTAATATGTCGGTTTTTATTATAAATCAACATTCATGCAATATAAGTGAAAAATTTCTGGAAAATTTAACATACATTTTAAATATGGATTATTTCATGTGAATAACCCATCCTATGGGTGCCCTGCAAATATCACTCAATCCTATCAATAATTCCAAATTAATCCATCCTATTCATCATTCTTCCCATAACAGTCTAATTGGAATTATTGATAGCGTGAATAAGATGGATTTAATTCATCCTTAGACTGTTATGGTAAGAAGGGTGAATAGGATGGATTAATTTGGAATTATTGATAGGATGGAGTAATATTTGCAGGGCACACATTGGATGGATTATTCTCATGAAATAATCCTTTAAATATTGCATGTAACATCTACAAAAAATTTCGTAGCTTAATACATAATCTAACTATATAAACCCATTTTATCCCATTTTATGACTATTTAACATTTAAATATCACAAACCATGCATAAAACTTAAATAATTTCGAAAATTATATATTCATAATATGTTAAATGCATGGGAGAACGTATATAAAAATCTCGGCCATAAAGTTTAGTTTACTATTTTTCCCATAATAAAACGTTTTTATCTAATTAAATAGCATAAATTAACAATTTAATTACAAATTTGAACAATATAATTCCATAAATCATTCATAATGACTTAAAACATTTTTAAGACCAGAAAGTATACATGCAATAAGTATTTCATGCATATCATATATGTACTAATTATTAAGGTTTTTAATTTTAATCATATTACTCGCAAAAACCGTAAAATCGAGTTGCATGGAAGCAACCAAATGCTCTGATACCACTTGATGGAAACTTAGTCATACTAACTTGACCATTTTATTAGTCTTAATAATAATATAACTCTTTTATCTTATAAATAGCTTAAGATCTTATGCATGCAAAAGTAAAATTGCGGAAATGATAAATTAAGGGCCTTACATTCGGTCCGAATAATGCAAAGGACGATCCTCCATGCAACAACCAACGTAGATTTCCTCCTTCAATTGCACCAACGGAATTCGGTTATCTTAAAACCGTGAACTAATCTAATTAGTTTACTAAAATTACTACAACTATTGTAGTAAGAATATTATGTGAATAATATTTTAGAGGTTATGAGTTTTTATTTCTTTCACTAGAGAAAATATAAGACTTAGGTTAGAATTTAACAATATGTGAAAATGATCACATATATAGGGAAGGGTTGGGGTTTTTGAGTGTCAACCGTGTAATGGAGCATGGGGAAGGGTTTTAATCCCTTTTGTCATACTCACATGCATAATGTTAGGTCACATCAAAACCTAACAAATAATTATATTAATAAGATAATTTATCATATATTATTATCTTAAAATATCACATTTACACGGTCCACAATATTGTAAAATGGACCTTCATTTTACAAATGCAATTTGTACAATTGTATAATATGTGACATCTTATTTGACATAATTAATTGTATTAATTTAAAATATATTTATCATATAAATATTATTTCTAAATTAATTAAATCATATTTAACATACGATATACGGTTATTATAATAATCGTCAATACGATATACAACGTTTGTTATAACCATGAACCATTCATATTCTAAATTCGATATTTCGAAAATATCGATTAATATTTAACAATTGACACATTTCAATTTCAAATATAAATCTTACGTTAAGATTCAACCTCTGATTTCTCGATATACGGTTTTAAGAAATTCGATCAAATCACATGATATACAATTGATCAATATATGATTTAAGGGGTCTGTCCTATAAGTGTGACCTAAAGGGATCAACTGACCACCACCGTCATACGACAGTAATGTCAAACTCTAGTCGGCCAATCATTACCGATTAATGTTGGTCAGTTGGCTATATAAAATATCGGATCATCCCTTGCATATTCTTTTCATAAGATTTTGACAATGATTATTATCATTGACGTGATCACACTATTGTTGAGGACACATTTCCCAACAGTTTGAACATAAGGATTGGGTGGAGTTGGTTCAGAAGAATTGGAGGGATAAGGTTGTGGGTTCACCTTCCTTTCGTATCACAAGGAAGCTATCAAGGTCGAGGTAGATATTCAGGAAATGGGCCTTGGATAAGAAGAAAGAGTGGAATGGCAAATGAGAGGATTTTGATGCAAAGCTGGAGAAATCAATGCAAGTTGTAATTACAACTTGGAAGGAAGAGCAATACACAAAGATTAATGAGGAGGTTAGATACTTCTCGGTGGCTATTGCTAAGGCGAAATTAAGATGGACTATTGATGAAGATACTTGTACAAAGTTCTTCGTCAACTATGTCAAAGGAAGGCCAAGCATAAATTTTATCTATGGCATCAACACATCTAGAGGCAGGTGGGAATATGATCTAAACAGGGTTCAGGAGATTTTTAGGGAAACCTTCTATATCTTGTATAATCCGGGAATGGCTGATATGGGGGAAAATATGGTGAAATGTATCAATGCCCTGTTAGGAGATTTGAACAGGGGTGTAGCGGGGGATTATAAGGATAGACTAGCCAAGTCGTTTACGGCTAAGGAAGTGCGACAAGTTGTTTTCCAAATGGGGGTTCTTAAAGCTCTGGGCCCGGATGTTGGTTCTTCATCAAAAATGATGTCACGAAAGCTGTTTTGTCCGTTTTGAATTCTGAAAGAGTCTTAGCGGAGCTGAACGATGATTGTCCTTATTAACAAATGCGATAACCCAGAGTGTGTCGGGGATTATCGTCCAATTAGCCTTAGTAATGTTAGTATGAGGATTATTTCCAAATGTGTTACAAATCGGATTGCGAGGGTCATGACGTATCCTGTGGGAGATTGTCAGAATGCCTTTGTTGAAGTAAGACATATTAGCGATAACATCCTGTTGGCTCATGAGGTTGTTCATAAGATTAATTCACATAGGTATGGATATCATGGGCTATTTGCTTACAAGGCGCATATGAGCAAGGCATATGATCGGGTGAAATGGGATTTTCTTGAGGCTATTCTGAGGGTTTTCAATTTTCTAACCAAGATGGTGGGTTTGATTATGAGTAATATTACCTCCTTATCCTATGAACTTCTCTTTAATTAGGGGAGGGGGTTACGAGATAGTTCAAGCCAAAATGTGGACTTTGTCAAGGTGATCCACTTTCACCCTTATGTATGGAAGTGTTATCTACAAATGTGGATAAGAAGATTCGGGAGAGAAGCTTATGGGGTATTAAGCTCAGTCGAAACACGAGAGCAATTTCACATCTATTCTTTGCTGATGATTCCATTTTCTTCCTTAAGGATAAAAATCAGGCAAGTGGAGTGCATAAGAAGGTTATTGAAAATTACTGTAGCGCCTCGGAACAGCTCTTGAATAACGAAAAATATATGATTCTTTTTGGCCCTTCGACAAGTATGACAAGTGAAAGTAGAAGTCTTTGTAGGAAAAAATTTCTTAATTTACTTATAAAAGTATTAATCTAATTAATACTGTCAAGGATTTTATCACAAACGATTCAATAAAACCTTAATTGCAGGAATTAAACAGTCAAGAATATAGAGATAACCTTTAGTCCTATATGAGATTGGCCTAAGAACAACCTAGTATAAACCCAAACTTCAAGGTAGAAGTTCTCCTTAGATTGCACCCAAGATGACCTAAGAAATATGCCTTGAAATCTCCCCTAATTACTATTAATTATGGAGGTTTTGTGTTTTATGGTTTTTTAGATGATAAAACTAATGAGCAACCCATTCCCATAAGAGAAACCCTATTCTCCTATTAGTAGTAAAACCACACGTCCCGCCACCACCACTCACACGTGTGATTGGGCTTTTGGTTTGTGTTGTGTGTTGTTTTACATATATCCGAACTTCTATTAAAAAATCTTCGTAGATTTTGATATGCATGTACTCGAAACTAAATATCCCATATTAATTTCCGGTGAACACATTCGGAAATGTACCATATACACAATATTGGGAGAATGTTAATTAATCATCTTATAATTAATTAACCTAAAATATCATATATTAAAATATATAATTAATATTTATATATATTTGTCCGAATTAACATTTACTTCATTTCTCCTAATTATCATTTAATCATATTAAATGTTTATCATCTATTTAGCTACATTTAGCTAAGTTTGAAATTTTCGTAATAATATCAATATATAATAACATTTCTCAGTGTTATCCTATAGGTGTGACCTTTAGGGATCAGCTGATTATCGCCATCATATGATAGTAACGTCAAACTTCTAATAAGCCAATCGTTACCGATAAACGTTAACCAACTGATTAATATACGAAGTATCCCTCTGTGATCCTGTAAAAGATTTATTCAAATAATCACACACTGTGGAGGACATTTACTCCAACAATCTCCCACTTGTCCTACAAGTGTGTGTGTGATTACAATTCTCATATCCATAAATTTTTCCCACTCAATGGAAGAAAAATTGCAAAGTCCCACCTTACAAGGTCATATCTCCCAAGTAATCATATTAAGAGTGGTTTTCTCGACTAGAGAGTAACGTAACTGATATACGAATCACATTCGAGTATGGCCATGCATTTAAGTTACTACTCCTCGAGTGGCCCTGAGTATATGTACAAAACATGATCAAGGCTGGATATTTTCCTTGACTTATAACTTGCCGATGGAAGCACAACATGAAATGGTCTAGTGAAAGTCCGATTAGCCTCCTTTTACGGTGTGACCTAGGACAGAAACCTAAACCACCCAAAATCTGTCTATATCGCAAGAAATAAACAATGGTCAAAAGAACCGACTTTAGGAATCACAATAGACGTCCCATCCACGACCAGGCACCTAATGTATCTTAACATTTAGGACTCTATGTTGTGGTCACTATGTCCTATGAGATATCATAAACCCATATTTGTTATTGATCAGTCAAACGCTTGACTTATGGAATACTAAACCTTCCATCCTTTAGCTAACAAAATAATCACCTGAGTTATCAGCTCATATTGGCGTTTACGGACAATGCAGACATATAGAGTAAAACAGTTCACTGTGTGGTGTTCAAAATTGTCATACAATCCATATGTAATACAATATAAAGAAATTCAACGATTTTATTAAGTAATAATTGAAATGATTAAATATCAATCAAATAATGTTTATTACAACTCTGGAACACGTTTTATCCCCATGGATGATATGTGCCCTTCATGTTTATTAGGCGGTAGTGCCTTGGTCAGCGGATCTGCAATGTTGTAATCCGTTCCAATCTTGCACAATGCTATCTCCTTTTGCTCCATGTAATCTCGTATCAGATGAGCTTTTCTGATGCGGATCTCTAGCTTAGATGGATCCCCCTTAAGAATATTAGTGCAGCGGAATTACACTTCTTAAGATAGATAACAAACTCGTTAGTAACTTTGATGAAATAACACAAATAATGAACGAATGATGGATGATGAACAATGATGATGAACGACGAACAATGATGAACAATGTGAAGAACGAACAAGACTCGGAACAAGGCTTGGACGAACGGTTTTGGTGATCAATGGATGATGGACGAAATCTTGATGATCAATGGATGATGGATTGTAGATGGATAGATGATGTAACCTCAACCTTCTCTCGCAAAAGATGGATTTAGCTAACACCCTACAAATCAACCTCGCAAAGTCGATCCCAAAAACTAAGCTCGCAAACTTAATTAATGTCACTCAAAAGCTCACACAAAAACTTTATGATCTTTATTGATAATTCAACTTCAAAATTCGATGTTAAAAACAATGAAAACGGATGCCTTTTATAAGGCCTTAAACCGTGTTAACCTACTAGGATTAAGGTATGAATACCTTAATTAAACCTTATTAGGAAACCCTAATCCTACTTAAGCTCAAACAAAGTGTTTGACTAGGATTTAAGACTCCTAAACCTAATATAATTAAGACTCCTACTCCTAACATAATTAAGAATCCTTTAACAACTAGGATTCCTTATCCTACTAGAACTACGAATCCTACAACAATTAGGACTCCTAATTCTAGAATTATGAAACCTACTTCTACTAGGATTCCTACTTAACTTAGGTTTTATGAATCCTATTACAATTAGGAAACCTAATACATATTCTACCAAGACTAGGAAACATAACTTCCTAATCTTATTTAATTATTAACTAAATGAAATAAACGAAACAACAATAAAACCCTAATGGCCAAAACCCTAGCCGTGACCTTGCCCTTGGGCGCGCGTCCCTAGGCTTTCGTGCCCTTGCTCCTCTTCCTTGGAAGCTTCATACACACCTTCCTTTACATAGCCTTTAGGGAATATCATCCAAGGATGTTCCAAAGTCTTCCGGAACTTTCTAGAATCTTCTTTTATCCCTTGTAAAGCTAGTTTGAATAGTCTTACGGATCCATGATCGAACCCGTTTGGTGTGAACCTTGACTTTGACTTGTCTATAGGAAAGTTTGAGCATACACCCGCATCATTTTCTGAGTACATGTCTAGATTTGTTGCTAGACTTACGCTCCTTAGCCTGGAAGATGGCACCACTGTTATCACAATAAAGGGTGATTGGATCTTTCACACTAGGCACTACCTATAGTCCTTGTAAAAATAACGCATCCAAATAGCTTTCTTTGAAGTTTCGGAAGCTACCAAGTACTCAGACTCTGTTGTAGAATCTGTTGTGACGCTCTGCTTGGAACTCTTCCAGCTGACTGCTCCACCATTAAGAGTAAAGACAAAACCCGACTGAGATTTGGAATCATGACGATCGGTTTGGTAACTAGCACGCATCTGTGTAACCTTAAGCACATAGTTCCGTGTTTCCACCATATACCAGAGCCCAATCCTTAGTCCTTCGTAAGTACCTAAGGATGTTCTTGACGGCTATCCAGTGACTTTCACCTAGATTATTTTGGTAATGGCTGACCATACTCAATGCATATGCCACGTCTGGACGTGTGCACATCATGACATACATGATCAATCCTACTGCCGAAGCATAAGGAATCTGACTCATGCGTTCAGTTTCTTCCGGTGTTGTAGGTGATTGTTTCCTACTCAGATGCACCCCATGAACAACAGGAAGGTAACCTCTCTTGGAGTTTGTCATACTGAATCTGTCAAGAATCTTATCTATATAATCTTCTTGACTTAATGCCAACATCCTTTTCGATCTATCTCTATAGATACGGATGCCTAGAATCCTCTGTGCCTTACCCAAATCGTTCATTTTGAAATGGTTCTATAACCATGTCTTAACCGACGAGAGCATGGGAATGTCGTTTCCAATGAGTAGTATGTCATCTACATACAATACTATGAACACGGTTTTACTCCCACTTGACTTGATATACAAACATAGTTCTTCGACACTTCGAATGAATCCGTTCTGCTTTATCACGTCATCAAAACGATGATTCCAACTCCGTGATGCTTGCTTAAGTCCATAGATGAAAAGCTTAAGCTTGCACACATTGTTAGGATTTTGTCGTCAACTCCGGCACCAAAAACAATTTATAAACTCCCAAATTAAGTAGTATAATTTAGGGTCGAATCCAAAAGACGGTGGGGAAGTTGTATATTTAAGTTCTAATTCAAGCTCGAGTCGGGTAATAGGGTTGTGATTGATTAACAACTACTAAAGATAAATTAAAGCAAATGTGTCAAGATGAAATCGATGAAAAAAAGATACTAAGGTGTCGGGGGTACTAAGGTAGGTTGGTAACGAATCATGCAAGGGAATCTAAGGTCTCCACTATACTAGGCCTAGGTTTGTCTCGTCTATCGATTTGACTCACCTAAAGTCGATCCCTATCCTAGCTTTCGCTACAAACAAGGTCAACCTAACATACATACATGCCCATGAAAGCGCTAGACTATCATCAAAGGCCAACAACAATGAGAATCATGTCCAACCGTCGTTGAGACATTTCATCAAACATATAACATGCACAAATGAAAACCTAGCAAAGAAGAGAACCAAATCCTAACCCTAAACAAGATTCATAGCTATCAACAAACCAAAGCACACCCCTAACCCTAGTAGGGGAACTACTCACACATGGCTAACATAAATATGTAAACAAATGATGAGGAAATGCTAAACATGTTGGATTAACTAAGAGTAAACAATTGAACAAGCAAAACTTAAAGGAAATGCAAAGACAAAGTAAATATGAAGAAGATTATATGTAAAACCCCTCGCAAAAGCGGAAATATAAACATACAAAAGTACCAAAAATGCAGCAGAATTAAAACTTTTTAAAGAAAACATCATGCGAGAAGTCTTAGACTGAACAGAAACTGAAACTGAAATAAAACCAAAATAGATAAGTAACAGTTCTAAGTATCAAAACCAATATTTACATCAGCCTGGGATGGAACATCCCTACAGGCACCAAAAGAAAAGTATCAACTACGAGTCCAGCTAGACGATATAAGGTAAGTCATATGATGACAGCAGGATCATCACTCGCTAGCTCTCGTGAACCCATCTCCAACCAGCATGTACCTACATACATGAAAACATGTACGCCACAATCAGTGGGGAGTGACTAGAGTTCTCCTAGCCACCTTTTGTGACAACACGTAACATATAAAACAATACAGAATACTCCAACATATAACAACATGTGAAGCATAAACATCTCATCATCTGATCTCTTACAATCGTGCGATTACCATGCACGGCTCTCAACCAACTTCATAAACAAATAGGAAGGAGAGCCGGTTTCCCTACTGGTTACCCAGTCGAGGGGTCTTTCAATCCAACTATTTATGAAACTGAACTAAGAGTCATCCAATGCCTTGGATGATTTAACCATAACTCAATAAAACATCATTTACTCATCATGCATATCTGACACTGTACCCTCATCAAGGCAAGCAGATAAAACATCCATAACTCATCATGCATATCTGACACTGTACCATCATCTAGGCAAGCATATAAACATCCATAACACTAGCAACGGGTCCAGAGGTGAACTTAACACATATCCCATCACTACACTATGTCGGGTCCAGAGGTGAAATTAACACATATCCCAACATCCAAACAAGTAAAGGGTCCAGAGGTGAACTTAACACATATCCCTAAACTTACAATCATGAAAAGGGTCCAGAGGTGAACTTAACACATATCCCTAATCATCCAAAAGCAAAGGGTCCAGAGGTGAGCTTAACACATATCCCAATGCTACAAACATGTATTGGGTCCAGAGGTGAACTTAACACATATCCCAATACACAGTCGCCGCACAACGGGTCCAGAGGTGAACTTAACACATATCCCGTGTACGACAACCGATCACGTGTCAGGTCCAGAGGTGAGCTTAACACATATCCTGACACGCCCAAGCAAAACACGTAACGGGTCCAGAGGTGAGCTTAACAAATATCCCGTCACGCGGCATATAAACACGTAGTGGGTCCAGAGGTGAACTTAACACATATCCCACCACGCGACAACCAGTGTAACCACTAACATCCAAAGGTAGAAACTAACCTATAGTTCTAACTTCTTAAACAACTAATCAACACTTAATTGATCCCGGGAACTAAGGCGAGGGAGAGCCGGTTTCCCTTTCGGTTACCCGACAGGGGGGTCTCTATCCTCACTCCATTCCCGAACCCAAATATAGTGTTGCCCGTACACCGGGGACCTCAATATATGTCACGGGTATACAAAACGAGTTTCAAGTAAAACCGATTAACCGTTTGAAAGTTACACGCGAAAACAACTCGAAACCGCCATCAGGGATCCCCAGCCGGTCGGCAGGCAGCCGGTCGGTCGGCTGGTGGTCCCTCAGCCTACGCCTTTCTTTTCAAAACCGAGAACATCAGAAAGGACTCCCAGCCGGTCGGCAGGCAGCCGGTCGGCCGGCAGGGACTCCATTCCCTAACCTTCTCTATTTCGCAAACCACCCCATATGCACTCCCAGCCGGCTGGCAGGCGGCCGGTCTGCCGGCTGGGCTCCCATCCTACTTATGTTCTCGCAAAACATACACAACATACAACGACTCCCAGCCGGTCGGCAGGCACCCGGTCGGCCGGCTGACAGTCCAAGGCCATTTTCCCAAAAATACGAAAAACACACATATGCTCTCCCAGCCGGTTGACCGGCGGCCGGTCGGTCGACCGGCTCAGAGAGCCTGATACGAAAATCGCAAATTTCAGCCTTCAACAAAACTCAATCAATCGACACCAAAACTTGCACAACGATTCATGTGATGTTTAAGCGACAATATCAAACGCCAAATACTACCAATCTATCAGCAAGTAAGTCCCATAACAATCCTCAAATGAATTTAACATGTATCCGTCGCAAAATGAGAAAAACTGAAAATATACTTAAAAGCATATAACAATCAATCCAAGCATGAATTCTCCACAACAACATCACCCTAAACATGTTACTAAGTCCTTTAACATTATTTTTCGACAAAAATCAGAAACCAAACAAGAATCACAACAAATATGCTAATATACACATAAAGGCCGAGTTTCTCATTATCGTCACCTCTCAAGCTAATCCGGCTAAAGATCTTCCTCGAGTGTGAAGCTATCAATGTCCGGGTTGTCAAATCCTTCGCCTGAAAACACAGAAAACCGGTTTAAGAACCCAAAAAAGGAATTTGTACAAAACAGGCCAGATTTTCGAAATGGGGAAATGAGAAACCGAAGTGATAGATGACTTGGAAATTGAACGAGGATTCCGAAAATGTACTTACTTTTGCAATTTGAAGAATGGATGATGAAGAAAAGCTCAAAAGAAGTTCTTAGGAATGGAGGTTTATGAGAGGTTTGAGTTTACTGTAAAAATGAAATGTTGAGGATGAAGGATGTCGACATATTATTTAAGTAGGGTACAAGTGAGGTGTGCTTCCCGTATTAGAAGAACGGGTCGGATTATTAGAACGGATATTTGAGTCGGATATTTAAATGTTGCCAAGTTTGTATTCGTCTTAAGGACTTGAGGTTCTTAAGACGGATCTTACTTTTTAAATTAAAATCTTTCGAAATACGCTATTAAAATATTATTTATTACGTAAAATAATTAAAACGCTTAAATTAGATTTTACGAAAATACGGGCTGTTACAATCACCCCAACTTCAAAAAGTTTCGTCCTCGAAACTCGAACGAAGATAAGTTCTAACTAACTATACCTCACTCGAACAGAGAAGGATGCGCGATACGCATCGATGCTTCAGTCTCCCATGTTTGCTCTTCCACATCACCGCAACGCCACAAAATCTTCACTAACGGCACCACTTTGCTCCTAAGCTTCCTCTCTTGTCGGTCAAGAATCTTCACTGGACGCTCCTCGAAGGCAAGACTCGGTTCCAAGTTCTCGATCTCTCTAGGCAGAACATGACTCGGGTCACTAACATACTTACGGAGCTGGGAAACATCAAAAACGCTATGAACCTTGCCCAAACTAGGAGGCAAGTCCAATCGATATGCAGCAGCACCAATCCTCTTCACGATCTCAAATGGC
Organism: Silene conica; assembly: GCA_029255685.2. Classification (NCBI taxonomy): domain Eukaryota; kingdom Viridiplantae; phylum Streptophyta; class Magnoliopsida; order Caryophyllales; family Caryophyllaceae; genus Silene; species Silene conica. Next base: position 39,390,782 of record CM055312.2, on the reverse strand, counting down.
CCAATATATTTAGGGCTCAACTTGCCCTTAACGCTAAACCTTTTGACACCCTTCATCGGAGAAACTCTCAAGAAGACTCGGTCACCCGCCTCAAACTCTAAGGGTCTACGGCGAACATCAGCATAGGATTTCTGCCGATCCTGTGCGGCCTTCATCCTACCTCCGATAAGCTGAACCTGATCAATAGTAACAGCTAACTGGTCCGGTCCTAGATCACGAACGTCACTAGCCTGGTCCCAACAAATCGGACTACGGCATTTCCTACCATAAAGAGCCTCGTACGGAGCCATACCAATGGAAGCATGATAACTGTTGTTGTAAGAAAACTCTACCAACGGCAAACACTGCTCCCAAGAACTCTGAAAATCAAGGGCACAAGCACGGAGCAAATCCTCTAGAGTCTGAATGGTCCTCTCGGATTGCCCATCGGTCGCGGCGTGAAATGCGGTGCTCAACAACAAACGGCTACCTATAGCCTCCTGCAAAGCCTTCCAGAACCTGGAACAAAATCTCGGATCTCGATCTGAAACTATCTCCCTCGGGACACCATGATAGCGGACTATCTCAGCAATATAAGCCCTGGCTAAACGATCCATGTCCCACGTCTCTCTGATCGACACGAATCTGGCACACTTAGTTAGACGGTCAACAATAACCCAAATCGCGTCTTTGCCTCCAACTGTCTTAGGCAATGCTGTAACGAAGTCCATAGATATACACTCCCACTTCCACTGAGGAACGGGAAGCGGCTGTAGCAAACCACCAGGTCTCCTATGCTCTATCTTGACTTGTTGGCAAGTCAAGCACCTACTAACATAATCCATGATGTCTCTCTTCATCCAGGGCCACCAAAATATAAGTCCCAAATCCTTATGCATCTTCTCTCTACCCGGATGAACGGAATACGGTGACAAATGAGCCTCATCAAGAACCCTCTTCCTCAGATCTGGCACATCAGGAACATACATCCTACCACGGAACCTAAGGAAACCATCAGCATCAATCACCAAGTCAGGTGCAACACCACTCGAAATCTTAGCCTCGAACTTCTTGAAATCGGCATCTGAAGGCAAACTCTGGCGAATCTCCCAATATAAAGACGGCTCGGCAGTCATAGCAGCTGACCAATCGAAACCACTACCCACCATCTCTAACCTCAGCTTCCGGAACTCGGAACACAACTCATCGGGCAATACTCTCATGGCACTCATCGAGTGAGAAGTCTTGCGGCTAGCGCATCTGCAACTACGTTGGCTTTTCCCTCATGATATAACAACTCGATGTCGTAATCTTTCACCAACTCTAGCCAACGTCTCTGTCGCATATTCAGGTCCTTCTGAGTAAAAATGTACTTAAGACTCTTGTGATCTGTGAAAATACGGCAATGAGATCCAATCAGGTAATGTCGCCACATCTTGATAGCATGAACGACTGCGGCCAACTCCAAGTCATGGGTCGGATAGTTCACCTCATGAACTCTCAACTGTCTAGATGAGTAGGCTATCACCTTACCACTCTGCATCAGTACGCATCCAAGTCCTAACATCGAAGCATCACAATACACATCAAAGTCCACTCCGATCTCTGGCAAAGCTAACACGGGGGCGGAAGTCAATCTGGTCTTCAACTCCTGGAAGGAACTCTCACACTTGTCGGTCCACACAAATTTGGCTTCTTTCTTCAGTAATTGGGTCATCGGGCGAGCCAATCTCGAAAAATCCTCTACGAATCGACGGTAGTAGCCTGCCAAACCCAAAAAGCTACGGATTTCACCTACATCCTTGGGACTCTCCCAATCAACCACAACCTCTATCTTTGCGGGATCTACCATCACACCCTCGCTGGATATCACATGTCCTAAAAAGGCAACTTTCGAGAGCCAAAATTCACACTTCGAAAACTTTGCGAACCATTTCTGTCTGCGCAGAATCCCTAGAATCAATCGAAGATGCTCAGCATGTTCCTCGTCGGTCTTCGAATATATCAAGATGTCATCGATAAACACCACAACACAAGTGTCAAGATACTCACTGAAGGTACGGTTCATCTGATCCATAAAAATAGCTGGTGCATTAGTCAACCCAAAAGGCATAACCACGAACTCAAAATGCCCATATCTGGTACGAAAAGCAGTCTTCGCAATATCAGCCTCTCTCACTGGAATCTGATGATAACCCGATCGAAGATCAATCTTGGAAAACCTAGAAGCACCTCTCAACTGATCAAACAAATCATCTATCCTAGGCAAGGGATATCTATTCTTCACGGTCACTCGGTTCAGCTCTCTATAGTCAATGCACAGTCTCATGGAACCATCTTTCTTCTTAACGAACAAAACGGGAGCACCCCACGGAGAAGCACTAGGTCTAATGAAACCTTTCTCGATCATCTCTTCCAATTGCTGCTTCAACTCTTTCAACTCTGGCGGAGCCATACGGTAAGGAGCTTTAGAAATCGGTCCGGTACCTGGAACAAGCTCAATAGTAAACTCCACATCTCTCTCTGGCGGTATCCCTAGCAAGTCATCTGGGAACACATCTGGATACTCACGAACAAAGGCTACATCCTCAAGCTTCGGTAGCGATGGTTTAGCAGCTGTAACAACACACAGGAAGGCTTGGCAACCCTTCCTAAGAAGATGAGAAGCTTTCATTGAAGAGATAACACGAACACCCCTATGAGGGCGAGTTCCCCTATAGGAAATAAAAACTCCTGAAGAACTCCTCAAGCAGATTTTCTGGTCACGACACTCGAAGCGAGCATGGTATCGCGATAACCAATCCATACCGAGGATAATGTCAAACTCCTCGAGAGGAAATCTCAGTAAGTCCGCTGAAAATGTGGCTTGACCAATAATAATAGGAACATCCCTATGGGACGAAGAGCAGGAAAACACGTCTCCAGAAGGTAAGGAAATAGAAGTCTCCTCAACCAATGAAGACTCAAGAGCTAGACGGTCGGCGAACTGTGTCGATATAAATGATAAAGAAGCTCCAGTATCGAATAAAATAAGGCACTCAGCGCCAAGAACAGAAAAGATACCGGCAACAATGTCTGGATGAGCCTCTGCCTCAGCCCTAGTCATCACAAAAATCTTCCGTTTCGGCTTTCCTCCCTTAGTCGCTGCAGCAGCAGTGGCAGCCTTGCCAAGTGCAGTGTTCCTCTCAGGACACTCATACGATCGATGCCCATATCCATTACAAGTGAAACACTTATAAGCATTCTTGAAACAGTCAAAACCCGGATGAGAAGGTTTACCACAACAGTGGCAAACACTAGCAGATGTGTCGGTGTGAAATGTGGTCTTAGCAACCGGAGCAGAGAACCTCTCAAAACGCTTCTTCTGGGAAGAAGGCGAAGAAGTAGAAGGAACAAATGGTCTCTTCCCCTGGTTCACTGATCTCTGGTGAGGTGTCACACTAGAAGTAGCAGCACGGGTCTCAGCATCTATGGCACGAATAGAACTCTCGGCCCAAATAGCATCATCATATACCTCTACAAAAGAAGTCGAATCACGACGAACCATGCTCTCAATGCGCGGTCCTAGCTTGCCACGGTAAAAGTAGACTCTCTCGGCCTCATCTCTGACAAACCTCGATGCTAAGTGATCAAGTTGATTGAAACGGTCTGTGAACTCCTGAACTGACATCTTGCCTTGCTTTAAATCCATGAATTCTTTGAGTCGTTGTGATCTGAGCTCTTTAGGATAGAACCTCGTCTCGAGCTTATCCTTGAAAGCATCCCAATCGAACAGAGGGTCATGAGTGAAAGTAGGTCCTGTCAACGCCCACCACCTATCGGCCTCAAGGGTAAAAAATTGAGTGGCTAACCGCACTCTATCCTCTCTACCCACCGAATACATAGTGAAGCTCTTTTCCATCTCTCTGAACCACTCGGTAAGAGCTACCGGATCAACCTCGCCACCATATGTCTTCACGTGGCTACGGGACATCTGAGAAGCTATCCATGCGAAACTACCAGGACGATTAGCTTCGCCGCCTGGAGGTGGAGGAGGTGGAACATTCTCTGCTTGCTGTCTCTGAGTCTCAAGCAAATGCTGAATTGCTTGCAGCACAATGTTATCAGCAGCCCTAGGTCTCACCATCCTTCAAAGAGAAAACAAGTATTAGCTTAACAATTAGCAATCACAAATAGACTACAAAATAAGTCCTTAGATCTACCCATCTCTCATTCATTATTTGTTTATCTGGTCAAGTTAAGGTTGGGGGTCACATGAGTGCGTCGGGAGCAATAATGCTCTGATACCAACTGTAAAACCCCTCGCGAAAGCGGAAATATAAACATACAAAAGTACCAAAAATGCAGCGGAATTAAAACTTTTTACAGAAAACATCATGCGAGAAGTCTTAGACTGAACAGAAACTGAAACTGAAATAAAACCAAAATAGATAAGTAACAGTTCTAAGTATCAAAACCAATATTTACATCAGCCAGGCACCAAAACAAAAGTATCAACTACGAGTCCAGCTAAACGATATAAGGTAAGTCATATGATGACAGCAGGATCATCACTCGCTAGCTCTCGTGAACCCATCTCCAACCAGCATGTACATACATACATGAAAACATGTACGCCACAATCAGTGGGGAGTGACTAGAGTTCTCCTAGCCACCTTTTGTGACAACACGTAACATATAAAACAATACAGAATACTCCAACATATAACAACATGTGAAGCATAAACATCTCATCATCTGATCTCTTACAATCGTGCGATTACCATGCACGGCTCTCAACCAACTTCATAAACAAATAGGAAGGAGAGCCGGTTTCCCTACTAGTTACCCAGTCGAGGGGTCTTTCAATCCGACTATTTATAAAACTGAACTAAGAGTCATCCAATGCCTTGGATGATTTAACCATAACTCAATAAAACATCATTTACTCATCATGCATATCTGACACTGTACCCTCATCAAGGCAAGCAGATAAAACATCCATAACTCATCATGCATATCTGACATTGTACCATCATCTAGGAAAGCAGATAAACATCCATAACACTAGCAACGGGTCCAGAGGTGAACTTAACACATATCCCATTACTACACTATGTCGGGTCCAGAGGTGAACTTAACACATATCCCAACATCTAAACAAGTAAAGGGTCCAGAGGTGAACTTAACACATATCCCTAAACTTACAATCATGAAAAGGGTCCAGAGGTGAACTTAACACATATCCCTAATCATCCAAAAGCAAAGGGTCCAGAGGTGAGCTTAACACATATCCCAATGCTACAAACATGTATTGGGTCCAGAGGTGAACTTAACACATATCCCAATACACAGTCGCCGCACAACGGGTCCAGAGGTAAACTTAACACATATCCCGTGTACGACAACCGATCACGTGTCAGGTCCAGAGGTGAGCTTAACACATATCCTGACACGCCCAAGCAAAACACGTAACGGGTCCAGAGGTGAGCTTAACACATATCCCGTCACGCGGCATATAAACACGTAGTGGGTCCAGAGGTGAACTTAACACATATCCCACCACGCGACAACCAGTGTAACCACTAACATCCAAAGGTAGAAACTAACCTATAGTTCTAACTTCTTAAACAACTAATCAACACTTAATTGATCCCGGGAACTAAGGCGAGGGAGAGCCGGTTTCCCTTTCGGTTACCCGACCGGGGGGTCTCTATCCTCACTCCATTCCCGAACCCAAATATAGTGTTGCCCGTTCACCGGGGACCTCAATATATGTCACGGGTATACAAAACGAGTTTCAAGTAAAACCGATTAACCGTTTGAAAGTTACACGCGAAAACAACTCGAAACCGCCATCAGGGATCCCCAGCCGGTCGGCAGGCAGCCGGTCGGTCGGCTGGTGGTCCCTCAGCCTACGCCTTTCTTTTCAAAACCGAGAACATCACAAAGGACTCCCAGCCGGTCGGCAGGCAGCCGGTCGGCCGGCTGGGACTCCATTCCCTAACCTTCTCTATTTCGCAAACCACCCCATGTGCACTCCCAGCCGGCTGGCAGGCGGCCGGTCTGCCGGCTGGGCTCCCATCCTACTTATGTTCTCGCAAAACATACACAACATACAACGACTCCCAGCCGGTCGGCAGGCAGCTGGTCGGCCGGCTGACAGTCCAAGGCCATTTTCCCAAAAATACGAAAAACACACATATGCTCTCCCAGCCGGTTGACCGGCGGCCGGTCGGTCGACCGGCTCAGAGAGCCTGATACGAAAATCGCAAATTTCAGCCTTCAACAAAACTCAATCAATCGACACCAAAACTTGCACACTGATTCATGTGATGTTTAAGCAACAATATCCAACGCCAAATACTACCAATCTATCAGCAAATAAGTCCCATAACAATCCTCAAATGAATTTAACATGTATCCGTCGCAAAATGAGAAAAACTGAAAATATACTTAAAAGCATATAACAATCAATCCAAGCATGAATTCTCCACAACAACATCACCCTAAACATGTCACTAAGTCCTTTAACATTATTTTTCGACAAAAATCAGAAACCAAACAAGAATCACAACAAATATGCTAATATACACATAAAGGCCGAGTTTCTCATTATCGTCACCTCTCAAGCTAATCCGGCTAAAGATCTTCCTCGAGTATGAAGCTATCAATGTCCGGGTTGTCAAATCCTTCGCCTGAAAACACAGAAAACCAGTTTAAGAACCCAAAAACGGAATTTGTACAAAACAGGCCAGATTTTCGAAATGGGGAAATGAGAAACCGAAGTGATAGATGACTTGGAAATTGAACGAGGATTCCGAAAATGTACTTACTTTTGCAATTTGAAGAATGGATAATGAAGAAAAGCTCAAAAGAAGTTCTTAGGAATGGAGGTTTATGAGAGGTTTGAGTTTACTGTAAAAATGAAATGTTGAGGATGAAGGATGTCGACATATTATTTAAGTAGGGTACAAGTGAGGTGTGCTTCCCGTATTAGAAGAACGGGTCGGATTATTAGAACGGATATTTGAGTCGGATATTTAAATGTTGCCAAGTTTGTATTCGTCTTAAGGACTTGAGGTTCTTTAGACGGATCTTACTTTTTAAATTAAAATCTTTCGAAATACGCTATTAAAATATTATTTATTACGTAAAATAATTAAAACGCTTAAATTAGATTTTACGAAAATACGGGCTGTTACATTATACCATTAACTAAGGAAAAGGAAGTGGCTTGGATGACAAGTTGAAGGATTCTTTCAAATCCTCCAAAAATACAACCCAAATAATCCTCTACAATTGCTTAAAGACAAACCCAAGGGTATCCTCAAGAGAGATTAACTAACAATGAAAGATTAAGTAAAGATCTAAAGAAGATTAAAATAAATTACAGTGTTTTTGAGTCTAATTATTGAGTAATGGAACAGTAAAAACCCTAAAATAAGCTTAAGAATGCGTAATATGTAATGTGATACAAGTGCGGGTTTATATAGCGCTCGAAAATACGAAAAGTGACTCCCAGCCGGTCGACCGGCTGCCGGTCTGGTACCGGCTGAGAGCCCAAATATAGACTTCTGAAAGTTCTTGAATTTGACCTTGCTTTTCAGCCGACCAACCGGCTGCCGGTCTGGCACCGGCTGGGAAGCTTAATCATCTAATCTGACTTTTTCTTCAAATCTCAACTTGTACAGGTCCCCTCAGCCGGTGGACCGGCTGCCGGTTGTCCACCGGCTGGGAGCCCTTTTTGAGTAATCTGCCCAATTCGCAATTTCTTCGCTTCTTCAAATATGGCTAAGTATAGGATATGCATCCCAGCCGGCTGACCGGCTGCCGGTTGGCCACCGGCTGGGAGCCTTTTCTTAAGGGCCTGGAAACTTCTCGCATTTTTGTCAAAATCTCGTGTCAAGGCTCCCAGCCGGCCGACCGGCCGCCGGTTGGGGACCGGCTGGGAGGGCCTGGGAATGACCTTTGCCAAATCCTTCACATTTTCTTCACAATTCGCTCTAAATCCGGCTCGATTTCTCCCGTTTCTTCGCCCCCGCCGTAATACCTACAAAAGTGGATAGAATAGGAATATACGAGGCAACGGACGTAAAAACACCCAAAGACACGCAAATCGAGGTCGAATCGTGACCGAAAATAAAGAAAACGTAAAGAAAATGATGACCAAAATGGAGCTCATCACTCCCACTTGACTTGATATACAAACATAGTTCTTCGACACTTCGAATGAATCCGTTCTGCTTTATCACGTCATCAAAACGATGATTCCAACTCCGTGATGCTTGCTTAAGTCCATAGATGAAAAGCTTAAGCTTGCACACATTGTTTGTATGTTTAGGATCGATGAATCCCTCAGGTTGTATCATATACAGTTCTTCTTACGAAAACCCGTTTAGGAAGGCGGTTTTCACATCCATTTGCCAAATCTCATAATCATGAAATGCGGCTATCGCTAAGATAATCCGAATAGATCTAAGCATTACGACTGGAGCAAATATCTCATCATAGTGCAACCCGTGTACTTGAGTGAAACCTTTTGCCACCAATCGTGCTTTGTAAATATCTGGCTGTCCTTCTAATGCACGCTTTATCTTATAAAGCCATTTGCACTGAAGGGGTCTTACGTTTCCAGGCAAATCAACCAAATCCCATACTTCATTCTCTTGCATGGAATCTAATTCGGACTGCATGGCTTCGAGCCATAGCTTGGAGTCGGAACAGGTCATGGCTAGTTTGCAGGTAGCTGGTTCGTTACTCTCAAGGAGTAAATGTTTTCTACACCACCTTCCTCAACCAAACCAATGTATCGGTCTAGGGGGTGAGAAACATTGACCGACCTCCTAGGTTCCTCTGGAATGGTTACCATAGCAGATGTGGAAGGTGTTGGGAAATGTGTCCTCAACAAAAGTGCGATCACGTAATTAAATCTCATAACAAGAATGCGCAAGGGATGATACGATTTATTAGTCAACTGACCAACATTAATCGGTAATGATTGGCTGGCTAGAGTTTGACATTACTGTCGTATGACGGTGATGGTCAGTTGATCCCTTTAGGTCACACCTTTAGGACAATTCCCTTAATTGATAAAATGATCAAATATATATTGATACGATTTGATCATATTCCTTAAACTCGAATGTCGAGAAATTAGAGGTTAGATCTTAATGTAAGATTTATGTTTAAAATTGAAACGTGTCAATTGTTAAACATTAAACGATATTTATTATATCGTTATTAGAATAAGTTGGGTTATAATTAATACAAAGGTTGTAAATCGTATTGACGAAAATTATAAATAATCATTTTACAATTGTAATTTAGAATTACTTGTCAATTGATAAATATAATATTTATATGATAAATATTTATATTAAGATAATTATAATTGTATTCCTAGTAACATTAAGATGTCACACTTGGTACAATTATACAATTGACAAAGTTATAAAATGAAGATCATCTTATGCTTAAGTGGGACGGTTTAGTGGATGTAGATGTGGAATGATTAGTGTGTTAATTGTTCTTAAAAACACAATCATTAAAGGGTGCTTTGAGACCATGAGCTATAACCACCCTAGACACATTGAGAAGGTAAAATGTTTTCCTTGTGTCTACCCATGCCTAGCCGTCTTTACCCTCCCAATAACCACTCAAATTGTGTTGTTTTACTTAAGCATAATTATGAGTTAATATAAGTATATGATACTCCAACCATTTCTAATGTTAGCCGTGTGTTTTCAAGCCAAAACCTCATCCAAAACCTCTCATATTATAAGATAATATTCATACTAATACTTATATTAAGAGATATATTATTAGTATAATAAGTTCATATTAGAACTTATATTGCATTAAGGAAAAATCGATTTGGCACTAGCTTGTTCCAAGTTTCGGTTCATTAAGGGATAGTCTTGGTGCATCTTTAGAGGAGGTGTTCTACTTTGAACACTAGGAGGATCATCTTTGCTTGCATTTGGACCGAGTGTAAGGACTCGTAATCTCTCCCATTTCCGCTTATAAAGCATGCATAAGATCTTATAAACATGTTTATAAATAAATTAATTAAAAGTTAATTAAAAGGTTTTGTTAGTATGACTAAATTAGTTTATGAGCAACTAGTTAAACCTAACAATTGGTATCAGAGCAAAATGGTTGTTTGCATGCTTTCCGTTTCGTTTTTACGGAGTTATTATGATAACAAAAATAAAACTTGAATTTTCGTATGATATAAGATATGGACGAAATATTTTTAGCATGATACCTACTGTTTTCTAATATGATTTAGAATATTTGGAATAATTTTTGCATGAATATTGATCATTGGTATTTTTATTTCGGTTTTTAATACGTTTTAATGGTTAAAAATGATTAATTTTGGGAAAAATAGTTAAAATTAACTTCTGGCCGAGATTTTTCAGTATGATATCACATGTATTTTCTATAATATGAATATGAATTTTCGTAAATTATAGACCTTTAAATCGTGTGATATGAATTTTAATGGTTAAAATGCAAAAAGATGAATAAAAATGGGTTAAAATAGTTATATTATGAATTTGACTATAAAAATTTATGAGGATGTCACATGCAATATTTAAATTTATGTTGAATTTTCCAGAAATTTATCTCAAATATTGCAATATTATAGATTTTTAATGTAAAAATCGGGTAATTAGTGACATAATTTCGACTTTAATAGTTTAAGTTGGAATTTGGCCATAAAAATTTAACACGATGTCATATATATTATTTCCAGCATGTATAAAATTTTCGAGAATTTTATCTTATTTTATGCTTGAGAAATAATTTTAAATGTTAAAATCGTATGATATATGACGTAAATCGTTAAAATTTGCAAATGTTGTTAAAAATGGCCGAAAATATAACCCATTTTAGTCATATGTGATATGTTCATCATGAAAATATTCTTGGGTGCCTAAAGTTTCAGATTTGATTTGCATTGATTTAATTTTGTTTTGTTAAAAGTAGCATTTAAAATTAAATTAAAAAGAGGCATGCTTTAAAATTTCGGCTATGGGGCAATGTGCCATTTAATTTTCTGTCCATCTTGTGTTCTTAAAAAGGTTTTGGAAGGTATAAAAATTATTATTAGTATTTAATTTGCATTTATGAAGTTAATTATTGAATTTTCCGACTTAAATTGCTCGTTTTACGTGTTATTTTCGAAATAATAATAAAACCGTATAAAATACTAATAATTTAACTTTCTGAAAATTTTAAGAACATTCTGGATTTTCAAAATTTGAATTTTGAATTTTCGAAATTTTAATGTCTCTTTTGAATTTTATATTGTTTTTCCCGAAAAACCGAGTAATACCGATCAATATTAAAATATATTAAGTTAATTCATGTTCAAAGTTTGAGTAAGACTAAATTTTGAATCCTATGCGAGTTAGGATGATTAACTTAAGGATGAAAACCGTTTCATTTAATGCATAGTGTTGTTAAACGTTAAAACACGCAATTCCATAAAAACCGAGGTTTACGATAACTATTTAAATAAGTGTTTTAAATAGGACGATTTGGCTTAGGATTTGCATGTTAATTCATATTTATTTAAGCATTGCATATTTATATTATGAATGTCATGATTTATTTTTACGTAATTTTGGGAATTATGTAATTTACTTAGTATGGCCTTAGTTTTTAAATCGGTATTTCCCGTAATGTAAGGGGTTACCGATTGGGTTGTAATTTTGTGATCTCGTATCACCCAATTGTAATTTATTTCTATTTTATAATGTATAAAGTAGACTAGAAAAGTTGTAATATTTGTAAAATCCGGAGTTCCTTGAAGACGGTGCCATTCGGAAAGGAGTTCCGATCAAGACGGTGTTTACCTCGAAGTGCGTGCCGCGTGAAGTTCAAGGGACCAAAGGAGTTGGTTTCCGAATTTGTACTTTGTTATTTATTTTCTAGGAAAGGCCATACTAGGGTTTATTTATGCTTTTATTTTTGCTTTTTATATGTTTGCATGCATAGCCAAATCGTCATACATCGTATCATGCATGTTTCGACTTAGTCGACCTAGTCTTTTATTTTATCGATAATTCACCGACTTAGTTCACTTAAACGGAGATAGATAATAATTTGACTAGATCTCTTACATATTAATATTGAGACTTAGCCTTACCAAAAAGTACGGACCCATGAATCCCTTCTTCACAAAAACGTAGGCTCGGCTACACCGGGGTACTAAAATTGTCACGTTGGGTAAGTGGGGTAATAAGATTACACCTTGAAATTTGGTTGATCTCAACGAAAGTATTCGTAACCGTAGTTGCAATAAGTTCGGGCTAAAGATAATTTTAAGAAAATTGTCGACCGAGAGTTCTAAGAGTAGAACCGATTAAAGAGTTAATCCACCAAATTATACCGATACGGGTTGAATCGGCTACACCGTGCCCGCATTAGTATGGGTTTGGGTCTCGGGATTGTTTACTTAATTGGGTAAGAGATCATTAAGTAAATATATATAACTAAACTTAAAGTTTTAGTTTAAATTATGAATTTAAAATGATGTTGTTTTCCTTTTATTATTGTAGTTTAATTTTTCAACATCGACTATGGCAACCAACGCTCCACCTCTCACTAACGTATCATGGCTTCGTTCCTTTATGGATCGTTGCAAACTCGATAAGCATGGTTCCAATTTTAAGGATTGGGATGCGCAATTACTTTTGGCCGCTCAAGGTGACGATAAGAGTCGTTACCTATCCGAAGCCGCTCCTCCCGCTCCGACCGCTCGTTCGTCGGTCCAAACTCGTGAGGCCTATGAAGCCTACATGAAAGAGTCCTCCGCTCTTAAAAATGTGCTCATCTTCTCCATGGAGCCGGATCTCCAAAGGAGTATGATTAAGTTGACCACATCGTATGAGATATACACCAAGCTTGCGACCATGTTTTCGCAAACTCCAAGGGTGATTCAATATGAGGCGGCTTCCGCTTTCTTTGACATAACCTTCAAGGAAGGGCAAAAGATAAGCCCTCATGTTCTCAAACTAGTTGAGCTCGCGGAGACTCTAAAAACTCAAAATGTTGATGTTCCCGACTCTCTTATAATTGACCGAGTTCTTCACTCGCTCAATAAGGTTAAAGCGTATGCTCAATTCCGGGTGAATTTCAATATGCGAAACCAAGAGACCTCGTTAGACGAGTTGCATAAGATGCTAGTCCAAGCCGAAAGGGACATGGGACTTCATGAAAGTTCCACCAAAGATGTTTTGAACATCGAAAAGAAAGGGAAAACGAGCTTCAAGAGGAATGCCTCGAAAGGCAAGGGCAAGAAAACGTTCAAACCCAAAGCGACCAAAGAAAAGACCTTTTCGAAAGGCGCTTCCACCTCGTCTTCTAAAGAGCAAGACAAGTGCCATTATTGCACGAGGATCGGTCATTGGAAGCGAAATTGCCCCAAGTACTTAAGTGATCTCAAAAATGGGAAAGCTACCGCCGTAGGTAATAATTCTCGCGTATAATTCATGTCGTTTATCAACTTATGTATAGTGATACAAATGTGTTGATATTTACCCTTTTTAAATGTTTTAAAGGGGCGCCCCCGAATAATGATAAGGGCAAGGACAAGGAAGCTTGAAGTTCCTTACTTGGATGGCTCCGGTAGCATCCAATTGATCGAAGACTTGAAGAGCTAGGCTCTATTTTTCATATCGTCTTCTTTCATATTTTGCATTTATTTATGGAACAATTTAATTTTCTTGTAAGACAAGGATTAAAATCCTAATACAATGGTTGTAATTTTGGATATTAGTGACTTGGTTTTCAACCCGAGTCACTACTTTTGTTCTCAATCAATGTTTTGAATCATCAAATAAATTGCATACCTTGTTAAAACATGAATAATAGTGATCTAATCACGAAATAAATATTGATACGATCAAATATAAAAAAATCAAAGAGTTGATTAAAACGGAGAACTACACCCCATGAGATAGATTCAATCAAAATGAGACTATATCAGTTCATTATAAGATTTTCATTTTAAGTGAAAATGAGAATGTATTCATTACACCTATCAAACTTCAAACATTCAAATACATTGGTTGATCGAAATAGCTATCCTTAGACAAGTAAAGGTTATTGTTAGAAGGATAGAGTGGGAGAAAATGTTTCGCTCACAAACCAATGATATAAATAAAGGAAGGATCTTAGAGAAGATTCTCACTTAGGAGTCTTAAGAAGAACCCTAAATGATTTGAAGAAACTACGGGAGAACACTCGGAGAAAGGTTCTTTGTGTTCATTGTTTCATAGAGAGGAAACAAAGTCCTAAATGATTTGAAGAAACTACGGGAGGACACTCGGAGAAAGGTTCTTTGTGTTCATTGTTTCATAGAGAGGAAACTTGAAAACCCGTATGAAATCATCGATAGGAAAACGGTTCCTATGTAGTTATAAAGAAATTATCATGTCATTTTCATCTCGAGGAAACGATGACATGATAAGAGGGTAATGATTGATTGAATGGAAATAGATCACTATGGGGATAGTGATAATGATAATGATTCGAGTAATAGTTTAACATGCATGAAATGAAAGGTTCATTTAAGACATCGAGAGATATTGTTTTTAGTGGGAGCGATATTCAAAAAGAATTTAGACCTACCATTTTGAGAGAATGGGTGATTCTTTAAGAGTAAAGAATAAGAGGTTCTAAATTCAGAGATATTGTTTTTAGTGGGAGCAATGTTCGATAAGAATTTAAACCTACCATTTAGAGAGAATGGGTGATTCTTTAAGAGTAAAGAATAAGAGGTTCTAAATTTAAATGAACAATTGATTTATATCATGTGATGATAGAGTTTTAACGGGAAGGTTTATTATATGGATAATAAAAGGTCGCCCACTAGAAGTTAGAATGGTTGGATACATTATTCATAACGATGAATGAAACCATTAACAAATAGCCAAGATGTTTGAAAATTGTAAAAGTGATGAAATCACTAATAAACTACAATATAGATTTCAGTACATAAGTGACTATAGAGAGTGATTTTAATCCCTCCAGTATATCGATACGTCACAAGTTATAAGATAACAGTGGGAGCTTTCCTCCGGAAAGGAAACTCAAAATCTAGAAAGAGTTCTAGATATGTACTCAAATAGAATCATGTTATACGGGATAATATGAGAATAAAGGAGACCAAAAGTTGTAAGTTTTGCTATCATGAATAAAGGTTATTCGCATGAATAAAGGTTATTCGCAAAACGCTAATACAAATAGATGATTGTACATCAAAATGCAATGTAATAGTGTTGACTATTGTTGCATGACAACATCATTTGAGTTATAAATAACTCAAAGTAAAAGATACTTTGTCAGAATCCAAATGGGTTGTATGAGACAATATTGAACCCCATAAGTGAACTGGATTGACTTAGTATGGCTCCTAGCCGCTTACATGAGGTGACGTCTCAAAGCGACTAGAGTGTGAGGCGATTGATGGCAAGTTCAAGTGCCATAGAGTCATATGTGATGACTAGTCGATCACATAGGCAGACTGTAAGAGACACTCTGTCGGGCAATGTGACCGCTTATAGAGTTCTGGAAATTTTATAGCCGGGTCGTGGCGAGAGCTGCTATAGTATTCTTGTGAGTCAATTCTTTGACTAAAGACTACTCTCCCAAGATGGTACAGTTTAGGCATAACTTTGATCCATTCTCTACGACTTTTCGTAACTGGAGTCAAATGGGATTGTTTTGGGTTGTGACTAACTGTGACTGGTTGAAGGAAGTAGTGCGATAGAAATTGTCCACCCCTTGTCAGGGTTGTTCAAATCTCAGGGCCACTCGAGGAGTAATAAACTGGAAATGCGTGGCCACGCTCGGAAGGTATCTATGGTAGATAATTCCGGTCAGACAGTTATTCTCCAGATCGAGGAAACCATTCATGATATGATCAAATGCAAGAACGACCAGAGAGAGACATCTTGCATTGAGTGGGAGATTGTAATAGGACAAGAGAATTGGTGACGCACACTTGTCGAGGACAAGTGGGAGATTGTTGGGAAATGTGTCCTCAACAAAAGTGCGATCACGTAATTAAATCTCATAACAAGAATGCGCAAGGGATGATACGATTTATTAGTCAACTGACCAACATTAATCGGTAATGATTGGCTGGCTAGAGTTTGACATTACTGTCGTATGACGGTGATGGTCAGTTGATCCCTTTAGGTCACACCTTTAGGACAATTCCCTTAATTGATAAAATGATCAAATATATATTGATACGATTTGATCATATTCCTTAAACTCGAATGTCGAGAAATTAGAGGTTAGATCTTAATGTAAGATTTATGTTTAAAATTGAAACGTGTCAATTGTTAAACATTAAACGATATTTATTATATCGTTATTAGAATAAGTTGGGTTATAATTAATACAAAGGTTGTAAATCGTATTGACGAAAATTATAAATAATCATTTTACAATTGTAATTTAGAATTACTTGTCAATTGATAAATATAATATTTATATGATAAATATTTATATTAAGATAATTATAATTGTATTCCTAGTAACATTAAGATGTCACACTTGGTACAATTATACAATTGACAAAGTTATAAAATGAAGATCATCTTATGCTTAAGTGGGACGGTTTAGTGGATGTAGATGTGGAATGATTAGTGTGTTAATTGTTCTTAAAAACACAATCATTAAAGGGTGCTTTGAGACCATGAGCTATAACCACCCTAGACACATTGAGAAGGTAAAATGTTTTCCTTGTGTCTACCCATGCCTAGCCGTCTTTACCCTCCCAATAACCACTCAAATTGTGTTGTTTTACTTAAGCATAATTATGAGTTAATATAAGTATATGATACTCCAACCATTTCTAATGTTAGCCGTGTGTTTTCAAGCCAAAACCTCATCCAAAACCTCTCATATTATAAGATAATATTCATACTAATACTTATATTAAGAGATATATTATTAGTATAATAAGTTCATATTAGAACTTATATTGCATTAAGGAAAAATCGATTTGGCACTAGCTTGTTCCAAGTTTCGGTTCATTAAGGGATAGTCTTGGTGCATCTTTAGAGGAGGTGTTCTACTTTGAACACTAGGAGGATCATCTTTGCTTGCATTTGGACCGAGTGTAAGGACTCGTAATCTCTCCCATTTCCGCTTATAAAGCATGCATAAGATCTTATAAACATGTTTATAAATAAATTAATTAAAAGTTAATTAAAAGGTTTTGTTAGTATGACTAAATTAGTTTATGAGCAACTAGTTAAACCTAACAGAAGGAACACTTTCTTCCATCACACTGTTGGTTTCTGGTTCTTGAACCTATGTCAGATCAAAAGTTCTACTACTCTGTTTTTTCGAGAGAAACTCTTTCTATAAAAACTTCGCACTAGCCGCAACAAACACTCTTTGTTCGGTAGGTGAATAAAAGTGGTGACCAGAAATTCCTTTCGGATAACCTACAAAGTAAGTCTTGACCGATCGTGGGCCTAGCTTGTCTTCGTGTCTCCACTGGACATAAGCTTCACAACCCCAAACCCGAATAAAAGACAAATCAGGAACTTTTCCTTTCCATATCTCATATGGAGTCTTGTCCGTTGCTTTAGTCGGACTTCGGTTAAGTATTAGAGGAGCCGATTAAAGAGCAAATCCCCATAATGAATCGGGCACAACCGTGTGACTGATCATGGTTCAAACCATATCTAATAAAGTTCGATTTCTCCGTTCGGATACACCATTCAATTGTGGTGTTCCAGGTGGAGTTAACTGCGATACAATACCACAGTCTTTCAGGTGTTGATTAAACTCAGTCGAAAGATACTCCCCACCACGATCAGATCGAAGTGATTTTATCTTCCTATCCAATTGCTTCTCAACCTTATTTTGGAATTCCTTGAACTTGTCAAAGGATTCACTCTTATGTTTCATTAAATAGACATACCCGTATCTACTTAAATCATCCATAAAAGTAATGAAATATCTATAGCCGTCTCTTGCTGTGATTGTCATGGGACCACACACATCTGTATGTATGAGTTCTAAAAGATCACTAGGTCGCATTCCTATACCTTTAAAGGAAATACGAGTCATCTTTCCGATGAGACATGATTCACACGTACCAATTGATTCATAATGAAATGGTGGTATTGACTCATTCTTAATGAGTTTCTCTACGCGTTTTTCATTGATGTGTCCCATTCGACAATGCCATAAATACGTTTGTTCTTTATCACCTGTTATAACCCTTTTATTATTCACATGATAAACCTCGGTGGTTTGGTCTAAAACATATATTCCGTTTACGGAAACGGCCTTTCCATAAATCATATCGTTTAATGAAAAGTACAACAAGTGTGCTTAATATTAAAACAAAATCCTTCCGTATCCAAGACAGAAATTGAAATAATGTTTTTGGACAAACTAGAAACCACTAGGTAGTTTGAGCACATAAGTTTCTATGGAGACAGCTGCAACCTTTGCTCCATTTCCAACACGAAGATCAACACCCCCTTTCTCAAGTTTGCGGACGTCTCTTAAAACCCTGCAAGTGATTACACAAGTGAGAACCGCAACCAGTATCGAATACCCATGTTGCTAAACTTGCATAGTTTATTTCAATCATATGAATAAATGAAGATATACCTGTGGCCGTCACACGTCCAGCCTTGATATCCTCGAGGTACTTAGGGCAGTTCTTCTTCCAATGCCCAGACTTGTGGCAATGGTGGCACTCTCCCTCTTTCCCTTTGCTCTTAGCTTTGGCCTTTGAGTTACGGGTCTCACCAAGTCCACTCTTGGGCTTTGGCTGCTTCTTCCTTTTGAACTAAGGCTTCTTAACATTTAAGGGAGCATTTGCCTTTCCCTTCCCTTTCCAATTAGCTTGTATGACAAGGACGTCCTTCTTAGCACTCCCACTCAAATTGCACTACTACAAAACAGCTCAATTGCAACACGTCGAAAATGTTGCATAAGAATTCTAAAATGTTGCTATATGGTTTAAGCAACAGTTTTAACTATCTAGGGTTGCCTATATAATCAGGGAGATTGCAGAAACAGGATTGTAGGATCCTGGTGGAGAGAGTGGTACAGAGTATACGTAGCATTGGAGCAAGGAAATTGAGCTATGCAGGAAGGTTGATTCTTGTAAATACTGTTCTAAATACCATGCATAACTACTGGGGGTCAATTTTCCTGTTGCCAAAATGGGTGATTAGAAGAATTGAGGCAATTTGCAGAAATTACTTGTGGGAAGGCAATACAGAATACAATAGAGTTCCTTTGATATCTTGGGACAAGGTGTGTACAGCAAAAATTGAAGGTGGATTGGGTGTGAAGAAGGCAGAGAATTGGAATGTTGCTGCAGTGGGTAAGCTGGCAAACTGGATCTACACTATGGCTGATAGGTTGTGGGTGCAGTGGGTGGACCATATCTATATCAAGGGGCAACATTGGAGTACTTATCAACCCCCTCCAGATTCTAACTGGAATTGGAGGAATATATGCAAGGCTAGGGATAGGTTTGCTGCTGGTTTTGATAGGGACCAGTGGATGATTGGTAACAAAGGCTATACTGTCAAGACAGGCTATGAACTTCTGCAGGGTAGGCACCCCCCTGTGCAGTGGTTTCATAGTGTTTGGGACTCTTGGATTGTTCCAAAGCACTCTTTGGTTGGCTGGTTTATTTGTCATAAGGCTTTGAACACTAGAGAGAAATTGCACAGATTGAATGTGTGTAATACTGACCAATGTATTATCTGTGAAAATGAGAAGGAGACCCATACTCTCTTGTTTGAAGAATGTGAGTATTTGAGGAAAGTCTGGGGGCTGATGCAGGTCTGGTTAGGAGGAGGAATGCATCCTAGTTCTGATGTTCAGAGAAGAGTGTATAGAATGAGTAGAGCTGCTGTTAATTATGAAGTGTGGATGGTAAGGAATAGATGCAGACTGGAGAGTCAGTTGATGAGACCTGAATTGGTGGTGCAGGGACTTCAAATTCAGATTAGAGGGAGAATTCAGATGCTAGGCAAACAGGCATTGAACAATCAGGATAAAAACTGGTTGAGATCTTTAAATATTGTTGTTTGAAAGTGACTAGAATGATTGGCATATGGAAAATCTCTTGTAATGATGCAATTTGTTAAGGAGATGGAATGGAAAAGCTTACATTTTACCAAAAAAAAAACAGTTTTAACTGTGCTGCTTAAAGTCTCGTTGCAATAGCTCATTGCAACATTTTCTGCAACATTTTCTACTCAAATGCAACATTTTTAAAAAATGTTGCACTAATTTTCTTTATGCAACACTTATTTTGAGAAGCTATGGTAACATTTTCAATTTATAAAAGCAACACTTTTCTTATTCCCTCCAAAATTTCGCAACACTTATTTTTTCCGTAACAACACTTATTTTTTCAAATGACACATGAGAGCAACATTATTTTGGTTGTAATGCAACACTTTTGATTGTATCAAAGGTAACACTATTCTAGACTTAATGCAACTTTTTTTTTCAAAATGAAATTACAATTATTTTTGTACCACGTTTTGAGCTCTACAAATATTTTTTGTACCACCTTTTGAGCTCTAGAAACAAATATATGCCACATTCAAAATCAGAGCCTTTAATCCAGAAACAGACCAAAGACCCTGCTACTCGCTGCTCATCCCTGTACTGCCAAAATTCCTTAGCAAACCACGGATCAACGCTGTCATCCGATCTGTTGCGCTAAAAAATTTCTGCACAGTGCGTGCAGACTGCCCAGATAAATGCGCAACTTCCTGCCTCATCCATCCAATTTGCCAGACCCTTAAACCATTGCTACCTACTAAAGACTCTTGCTGCTACATATACGCATCCCCAAAAACTCTTGCTGCACTACTAAACGGAAGACACTGCACCAGACCAGAATGCTCCATATAGACACTGCTACATATACACTGCCCTGCACATTCCTGCCATATAGCCACAGGTCTGCATCTGATATCCATTCAGAATGCTCCATTAATTGAGCATAATCATTCACAATTTCAGACCCAAACTCGTCTGAACTGCAATCCTGCCTCTGCATCATACTTCAATTCCTAAATGCAGACCCATTGGAATCTGCCAAAAACAGCCATAGCTCACCACTCAGACGCAATCCGAAGACTGAATTGAAGTATCTGAACAACACCTGCACACACTGATCATTGCTGAAGTAGCTATGCCATGTGAACAAAATTTTATTCAACCACATACATCACTTGGAGTATCTGAACAACACCTGCACACACTGATCATTCCTGCTCAATATCATGTCTGCAACCAGACCGCTACTGATCTGCCAGTTACACGCAGATCCAGACTCCCTTCCTGCAACTGACTTGCTGCACTTAGGAGAGCAGACCTGCTACCAGTCCAGACGCAGTTAGAAACCTGCCCCTATACTGCCTAGTGCGCACGCAAATCTGCCCTAACAATTCCGTATCTGCACATTGAAAGCTACTGCAATGCCAGTGCCACATTCCTAAAAACGCTACGATCAGAAACGCTCACAAGGGAGCAGACCTCCATTCCAGTCCTGCAACCCTTCAACTAAAAGACTTGCCACATTCAATCTGCGTAGGACATGTAACCCTGCATCACTGCCGGTAACTGCCAGCAACACCTGCCAGCCACCCTGCAGCATACCTGCCAGCCACCCTGCAGTAATACCCCACTGAACTCGTCCCAGAGGAACCCAGCAGATTAGTAGTGGTGAAAATATTATCCACACATACATTATTGAAACCAAAAAATTATTAATTGCTACTCCAAAACCATATGTTGATTACAACATCAAAGATCATTCCATGTTCCGTAATACATCATGAAAAAATGTCATAAAGAAAACTAGCTAAATACCCAATATCCAACATAATTTAAAAAATATTTTAAGAATTATTGGCATGTATAAAAACCTAAACATTGTGCGAGTTTAATTCTCCAACGGATCCCAATTTCATCTGATGTTGCATCCAAATTGCATACGTTGCATTAATAGTTAATCCAAAACAAGACCTGTGAGAAAAGAAAAAAATGTCGTCTATAAATCACCAACTTTTTCAAATACCAACTACCACAACATGTACATTGATATATAGTAGAGAAGACATACCTTTAAAATAAATATTGTTTTACAATTTCCGGAGGTAACTATATTGTCTGAAATGTTCCCTTTAGTTGTCTTTTCTTTTAACCAACTAGAAAATTCATGACAATGGCTTCGTGCACGTTTCCATTTGTTATTTCTCCGTTGGGAGTTTACAAAAGATTCATGGTCCCTGTATACAAAAACTAAAATTTAATTTAAAAATAGTTCAGAATATTAAACTAATTTAAATAGATACTTTGCTTCCATAAGGGTAGATAAAATTAACTTACTTTATAAGTTGATCAACTTCAGCACTATCTGAATTGAACAAGGCATACCGATGTGCTTGTTCACTTAATTTGGGATCCAGCGTCAATAACTTTCCTTGCCTCCATTTTTTCCCTCCTAATGGTTTGCCATCATTAGCAAAAAAATGATTCTCACAAACAACATCTGGTCCATTTACTTCCATATCAAATCTCTCATTACTACACTTTGTTTTCATCCCACCATTCATGTACCGAGAACAAAACCTGGTGCATCCCTCAATCAAGTATCCTTCTGCAATAAATCCTTTCGGGCGACCTTTATTTCGAACATACGATTTCAACTTACACAAATACCGTTGAATGAAATACATTCCCCTTCCATGCACCGGACCCCCAAGCTTAACTTCGTCTACTAGATGAATAGGCAAATGCACCATTATGTCAAAAAAACTTGGAAGGAAATTTTTTTCAAACTCACATAATATTTGAACAATTTCCGTTTGCAAATGATCAAATTCCTTGGGATTCAGAACCTTACTATACAACTTTCGGAAAAAAGTGCTCAACTTAATCAAAGGAATAGCTGCATGCCTCGGAAGGGACCTTCTAGCGGCAACTTGAATCAAATAGTGTAATAAGATGTGAGCATCATGACTTTTATAACCACTTACTTTCTTTTGTGCAGAATTCACACATCTTGAAATATTTGAGGCAAAACCATACGGCATTTTTGCAGATTTCAAAACACGAGAAAAATGTCTTTTTTCTTTTGAAGACATTGAATAACATGCCTTTTGAAAAGATACATGTTTCTGATCATCTGAAAGTTGAGGATGCAAATCTTCCTTAATGCCCAACTCTAGAATGTCAAACCGAACTTTTGCATGATCTTTAGTTTTCCCGACAATATCCAATAAAGTTCCCAACAAATTATCACAGAAATTTTTTTCAATATGCATCACATCTAAATTATGTCGGCATGCATTGACTTTCCAATAAGGTAACTAAAAAAAACAGACCTTTTTTCCAAGGACAGTCATTTTTCTTTTTTTTTTTGCTTTTTTTCCAAATGAATTCACAAAACCAGATACCTCTTCAAAAACATCAAATCCACTTAATGGTTTTGGAGGGATTCTATCTTCAATCTTACCATTAAAAGACTTTTTGTTTCTCCTCCAAGGGTGTTGGATATCTAAAAATTTGCGATTGTCCATATAACACATCTTTTTACTATGCTTCAAATAAAGCGAATCAGTTTTATGGTTATAACTTGGACATGCAAACTTACCCTTTGTTTTCCATCAAGATAACATTGAGTAACCTGGAAAATAACTTATTGTCCAACACAAAGAAGCATGCAACATGAATGTTTCATTCCTTTTTTTATCATAAGTTTCCAGCCCTATATTCCATAGATCTTTTAACTCATCAATCAAAGGCTGTAGATAAATGTCAATATTATTTCCAGGACCCTCTGGACCCGGGATAAGCAGTGATAACATCAAATACTCATGCTTCATGAACATCCATGGAGGCAAATTGTAATTGATCAACACAACAGGCCATGTACTATGAGAAACACTCATTGTCCTAAATGGACTAAATCCATCAGAAGCCAATCCTAACCTCACATTTCTAGGTTCTTTAGCAAACTCGGGGTATAATGAATCAAATTGTTGCCAAGCTAAGCCATCAGCAGGATGTCAAAGGTTTCCATCTTTCGGACGTTTATCAAAGTGCCAAGTCATATATTCTGCAATTTCATAGCACATATATATTCTTTCCAACCTTGGTTTAAGAGGAAAATGCCATAGGA
This sequence comes from Silene conica, assembly GCA_029255685.2. Taxonomy (NCBI): domain Eukaryota; kingdom Viridiplantae; phylum Streptophyta; class Magnoliopsida; order Caryophyllales; family Caryophyllaceae; genus Silene; species Silene conica. The sequence continues at coordinate 39,366,604 of CM055312.2, read as the reverse complement.
CCTTAGTTGGAACTCGAGGAATAGGTTTTGAGGACTCATTAGATTGACTCTCTTCACATTGTCTCCACTTAGAGGCATGACAAACCCGACATTCTTCTGACTTTTCAAACTCTTTCCAATATAGCATGCAATCATTAGGACACGCACAGATCATCTTATAGTCAAGGCCTAGGTCTCGCACAATGTTTCTAGCTTCTCTAAAACTAGCAGGAAGATTTGCTTCTGGAACCATTTCTTTCAAAAGTTTTATGAGGTCATCAAAAGCTACATTACTAATTCCATGAAGCTTCTTATACAAAAATAGTCGAATGATAAAAGAAAGTTTAGAGAAGTTTTTACATCCTGGGAACAACTCTTGTTTACCATCCTCTACCAACCTATAAAACTTCTTAGCTTCATCATTTGGGCCATTTTGTACATTAGTCGAACTTTCAGAAATATTTCTAAATGTATCGGTTAATAACTCATCGGTACCATCGGAATATATTAACCCCTCATCTTCAGTTCGAGTAGTGAACTCATTTGACAGTGGTTTCTCACCATGAAAGATCCACAAATAATAATCCTCAATAAAACCATATACTTTAAGGTGGTCAAAAACATCTTGTCTTCTTAACCAAAATCGATTTTTACACCGCTTACATGGACACCTTATTTGACCCCCTAACCGACCTTAGAAAATGATGTATTAAGGAATTCAAGAACTCCAGTTTCATACTCTGGTAATCGTCGAGGTAAATACATCCAACTTCTATCCGTTTCCATTTTCCGAATCGCAAATTCTGAAATAAATTTTAATTTGATAAAGAGAAATATAAAAACACATTATGAATTCTTCTTTTCATAGTAGATGATATGCAGTATATTACTTAATCCTAAGAATTGTTAAAAAAAGAAAAAGTGAAAAGTGATCGAAATAGAATCAGGCTACTACATTCGACAAGTAAGAATCAAATTGATGCACAACAACATCAGAAACCGCAGAAATAGAATCAGGCTATTGCATTCGACAAACTACTGTCCACGCTTATTGCAGAAATATTCAGAAATATTCAGACTGAAACTTAATATTCATATTAGCACAGTTAATATTCATATGACTGAAACTTAATATTCATATTAGCACAGTTATTATGACGGAAATAATGAAACTTAATATTCATATTAGCACAGTTAATATTCATTTTAGCAACCAGGCGCAAAACGTTCTGATTTTAACGCATCTGACTGAAACTTAATATTCATATTAGCACAGTTATAATGACGGAAATAATGAAATTTGTAAGGGACAAAGATAGCAAACTCAATTTAGAAGCACAATCAGACGGAATCGAACAGAAAAGCAAAATTAGATCGGAATTGAATTATCATACCTAGGACAATTAGGAACTCTATGAAATCAAACAGAGAAGCACAATTAGACGGTCGTCAATTCAGAGCGAGAATCGAAAGTATGGTGGCGAAATTGTTGAAGACGAAGATTAATTGTAGAGGCAGTAATATCTATTCGAAGGTTTCGATATCATATACGGTTGATTTCCTAAAACACAAATATTGTGTTTGTTTTTTACTTTTTTTTTTCTAATTTTCTAAATTAAGCGCCTGATTTTCGTTCAAAAATTTCGTTTCTAAAATTTTGGTTTCTGATTTTTCACTAACCCTCCTAAAATTTTCTTTCTAAATATTTTAAATAAACCAAATATTGTAGAATGCGTCAGATTCGTTGGATTTTCCGTATTAAATTTTTTATAATTACTCGGTGAATTTAATTTACGCTACAGTTATTATGACTGGGTGAATTTAATTAAACTATGCCGTAATCACGTAAATAATTAAACAAGTGTACATTCCGTACTTCCCGTATTTGTTTTATATCATTTAGAAATTATTCATCTATATAAACAATCTTAATTACGCTAAATGAACCAGTAATTATACTTACATCAGAGATTTATAACCAATGCAACATATATTAAAAAGTGTTGCTAATACGTCCATTAAATGCAACACTTAAGGAATAATGTTGCTATATCTAGTGATAAATGCAACAATTATGTACAAGTGTTGCAAATTAAAATAAAATGCAACATTTCTTTTCTAAGTGTTGATTAGTTAATATCTTCACTATAAATTGCAACAAAAAAATTATGTGTTGCACACAAAATGTTGCAACAGACCTGTTTTGTAGTAGTGTTGAGATCTTTCTCGGCTTGCACGAGCTGAGAGTGGACCTCATGAAGACTTTTCTTCATGTCAGTCATGTTATAATTCACCCTAAATTGCGCTAACCCATCGTGAAGAGAGTGTAAGATTCGGTCTACAATAACTGACTCCTCAATCTTGCAACCAAGAGACTCCATAAGTTCCACATTCTCAAGCATTTTAAGGATGTCTGGGCTAACAGCTTGGCCCTTAGACATTTTAGCTTCCAAGAAGCGGACTGCTGCGTCATACTTCATGATTCTCGGAGCTTGCGAGAATTCATTGGTAAGGGTGGTGAAAATCTTATTTGCCCCTTGTGAAATGAAGTGGCGCTACAAATTGTTTTCCATTGCATAAATAAGTACGTTCTTAATCGCACCAGCTTCACGAACGAACTCATGATATGCAGTTCGTTAGGCTCCAGTTCTTGCAGTTGGTTCAGCCGGAATTGGCTCAACCAAATACTTTAATCTACCATCAGCAATCGCAGCATTCCGTAATGTTGCCTCCTAATCGGTAAAGTTACTCCCATCATTCTTAAGGCCAGAGTTCTGATTGTAAGAGACGTGGTCCATAAAGGAGCGTAACCACGACTTCCTGGTGAGGGTGGCGCTAGGGCCCGGAGATGCATTTGCATTAGTCATTTTTAATAGCAATTTTTAAATGATCTACAGATGAGAAAATAAATAAACATGATTAAATCATTGAATTTAAAATCTTTTTAAACAAAAATATACGACATAATATAATCGATCTCACTCAAAGAATTATATAATGTATCCAAAGACCCAAATCCCGATTTGGTGAGTTAACCCTTTAAATGGTTCTACATTAGAACTCTTAGTTGACAAAGTACTTAAATTTATCTATTAGTCCACAATGATTTCAATAACTTGATTGAATCATTGTGTTGAGTTCAACTATGTCACAACACACTACTTACCCGAGGTAGAAGGGGACCATATGGAGATAACAACAGGTCCTATATGCACACCGACGAACAAGAGATTCATAGTTGTTTGATCTAGAAAGGCTAATTTCTCAATTTTATGTAGAGTGAGATCCCATCACTATTTTAAACTCATTTAAGTGAACTATTTTGAGATGAGTAGGAATAAGTGATGGCATAAATAAAACATCATATGTCAAAATGCAAAATAATCTACCTGTGTCATTTTACATGCATATAGATGGTTTGGTTTAGGCGGAATATAATGACATGCAACATTCAAGCAATGAAGAAAAGAACATAAAACCTAAAATTCTAGTGTGGCTTATCCTATGAAAAACAGTAAATACAACATGGAATCCAATCACATGGATCCTAGAAGCTTCATGGATCACCGTTCTTCATCTCGTGATGTAAACTGGAAATAGAGACTCGGATGCATCAAACTCCTCCTCCTCCTCCTCTTCTTCTTCTTCTTCTTCTTCTTCTTCTTCTTTATTCTAAGCTATTACAATGCAAATCCTATTTACATTTGATCTAAAATAAAAAACAAATAAAATACAAAGAGGAGATGCGAGATCTCATAAATTACATCACTTCATTACTTTCCACCATTACGGAAAAGTAACCCAAAAACTAAAGCCACACTAGATTACATAATTGAACTTGACAACAATTGTAAAAATAATAAATTCACCCTTCATTGAGAAACAATATCGTTAACAATATAATAAAAACATTCATAATGCAATATTATCCAAACCACCCTTAACCTTAAAATTACATGTCACTTGTAAACCATAATCCAAGTAAAATCTAAACAATTTTAGAATTTAGTAAGTATCATCTATTAGATATAACTAACCTTTTAAAATAAATAAATGATTAAATAACCGAAAAATTATCAAATAATTTTCGTTTATTTCCTTACTTTTCACGGCAATCAAACGTTTTCTTTCCTTTTCTTTCGAATTTTTTTTTTTACAATCACAAAACACCTTTATGATTTTAGTTAATATAAATATTATCTCATAATATAAATAAAAACGAAACAAATAAAATAACCCTAAAATCCAATTTTACGGTTTTAATATTCCTTTCATTTTGTTATCTTTATATATTTGTTCTAATTATAAATCTTTATTTATAATTTAGTTAATACAAATATCATCATATAATATTAATAATAACAAAAGCAACAAACCACAAAAAATAAGGAAAGGGGCCGAAAAATAAAACCCAAGGTCTAAAAACACGTTTTTTTTATTATTATTAATTAGGCAATTACTCATATTATCAAATAATATCGTGCAAATCAACATCTTCATAAGATATTATACTATTTCCTTAAATAGAATAATCAAGGTACAAATATATTTTTCGAAACTTTACTAATTCGTAGACTTTCTTAAATTTACTCATAGTATCACAAAATTCATAATTAATGTGTTATAGTTCTAATCATATTAGATCTTAAAAATTTCAAAATATTGTCATTAAGGTTAACATTTAATTCATACGAACAATATTCATTCATCTTAATAATTTAAAACAAATCAATCTACTTCTAAGATTGTGTTGATTTAACTTTTAATAAACATTGATCTATATCATTGTTATGAGCATCATCATATGATAATTATTTTAACAATTAAAATAAAAAAATAAATAAAAAATAAAAAACGAAGCAAACAAAAACGCCGTGAAACATAGCCGTGACAATCACGGAAAGATAAAAAAGTTCAGCCCAGAAAAAAGTTTTTTTTTTGAACCATGAAACAAAAAAAAACATGGGCCGTGGGATTTAGTTCTCAATTAATTATCAAAATGATTTTGAACAATGGCTCTGATACCACTTGTAGGAAATCATTTCTTAAATTACTTATAAAAATATTAATCTAATTAATACTGCCAAGGATTATATCAAAAACGATTCAATAAATCCTTAATTGCCAGAATTAAACAGTCAAGAATATAGAAATAACCTTTAGTCCTATATGAGATTGGCCTAAGAACAACCTAATATAAACCCAAACTTCAAGGTAGATGTTCTCCTTAGATTGCACCCAAGATGACCTAAGAAATATGCCTTGAAATCTCCCCTAATTACTATTAATTATGGAGGTTTTGTGTTTTAGGGTTCTTTTAGATGATAAAACTAATGAGCAACCCACTCCCATAAGAGAAACCCTATTCTCTTATTAGTAGTAAAACCACACGGCCCACCACCACCACTCACACGTGTGATTGGGATTTTTGTTTGTGTTGTGTGTTGTTTTACATATATCCGAACTTCTATTAAAATATCTTCGTATATTTTGATGCATGTACTCGGAACTAAATATCCCATATTAATTTCCGTTGAACACATTCGGAAATGTACCATATACACATTATTGGGAGAATGTTAATTAATCATCTTATAATTAATTAACCTAAAATATCATATATTAAAATATATAATTAATATTTATATATATTTGTCAGAATTAACATTTAATTCATTTCTCCTAATTATCATTTTATCATATTAAATGTTTGTCATCTATTTAGCTACATTTAGCTAAGTTTGGCATTTTCGTAATTATATCAATATATAATCACATTTTTCAGTGTTATCCTATAGGTGTGACCTTTAGGGATCAGCTGATTATCGCCATCATATGACAGTAACGTCAAACTTCTAGTAAGCCAATCGTTACCGATAAACGTTAACCAACTGATTAATATACTAAGTATCCCTGTGTGGTCCTGTAGAAGATTTATTCAAATAATCATACACTGTGGAGGACATTTACTCCAACAGTCTTAAGGTCTTTGGCATAAGGAATAATAAAGGTATTGGGAAATACCTAGGCATTTCTACTGTAATTCACCAGAGCACGCATGAGTTCTTTGGTGGTCTAGTGGAGAAGGTTCTGGATAGAATTTCGTCATGGAATGGGATTTTACTTTCGACAACAGGTAAATTGACTTTGATTTCATCCGTCTTATCAAACCTTTCCAATTACTGTCTATCAGTGTAAAACCCCCATTTACCTAGGAGCCTAAACTAGGACTTCCAGAGTAAATAGGACTGCTACCATCTTGGATAAACCAGGGTAGTAGATAATCACAGTGAAAGAAATACAGTACTTTAAATTATAGAAGGTTAAACTAAAAACTGTTACAAGACATAGTCCAACTAAACTTCCAAAACAAGTCAAATAAAACAAGTGAACAACTATGAAAGAGACTAAGTGATCTAAAGCTAGGTAAGTCCAATCCTTGTCTCTCATCCAAGCCCAGTCCTTGTCCACCTGTCTTTGACCTGAAATGTCTACTCCCCATTCCGGATCATTGTTGGTGAACACGAATACACTGTCAACCTCGCGGTTGAGTAGGATAACACAATAATATCAACAATGCAACAATTATGATATATGCAAATATCATGACATGCTCGAGCTCAAACACCATCTCATTCTCAAACCCTTGCACCAACCCGTACCGAACCACCCGAAAGAGTATAGTCGGTCGTCGCCGAACACCCGCATAACAGCTGAGGTCACCAGGTCTAGTCCTACAGAACTAGTCTGGGCCCAATAATATCTCGTAATCTCAAATTCGTATCCAATGCATATGCCATGATTATGAATGCAATATAAAAATGTTCAGCAAATATATATCATTCTCATAATCACACTTGCATCCATAACATAAAATATACACACCCATTCATAACACGTCATTGAATATGGTACTAGTGTATCCTACCTGGAGTAGCAAATCTGCAAACAAGCAATCACCGTCTAGAAGTATTCCACCTCGAACTCAGTTCCTATAAATACTATTACGGATCTTTTGTTAAAAACCACCTAATATGTTCACTTTTTTACAAATAACCACCTAATATGTCAAACTATACAAATAACAACCTCATATTTGACGTAACTAACCAAATCCACACCTTATTTCAAATATGTTAACGATTTTCTTATTTTCCGACTTATTTACGAAATCTGACTCAAATACGACTTAAGCTTAAGTGAAATACTTATTTCACCCCTCATTTATCACTCTCTCTTTTTTTAAAATCCATCCACCTTGCAACCTATGAAAGAAAATCAAAACTCCCAAAATTGTTTAATCATATCAACAACTTTTCTAGGTAACTAAAACAGAAATAAATTAAAAACCCTAGGAAAAAAGGCTGCATGAGGGCGATTTTTTGAGATCGTCTTCCTTGTTGGAACGTTTTGCTCTTCTCTAATGGCTCGACATAGATCAACATCACCTAAATCCCATCATACGAATAACAAAAAACAATCTAGTAGTAGTAGTGGCATCGTTAAACCAAGAGGGCCAGAGGAAGAGGATGTCTTACGTACGAAGGCAATGCATGAGGTTAACCCTATTCCGAGCTTATCCTTTGATGATGAAGAAACTTCTGATGAAAACATCACTCTAGTCACTAACAGAAGGAAAAAAAGGAGTGTGGATGTACCCCATGATATCCCTACTATTGAGAGTGAACCAGAGGAAGTTCTGTTTCAATTCACGGCAGAGGATACAAAGGAGGAGATCGACTATTGGAACAATGCAGTTTATTGTTTTGTTGTTGGAGCAAACCCTCCTTAGGAGATTTTACAAGGTTATGTACAACGTGTATGGGGTAAGCATGGGATTGATAAGGTGTCCTTCCTGCCAAATGGTATCTTTATGGTAAGATTTAAGGAGATACAAGCCAAAGAGTTAGTCTTGAATGTTGGATACCATATGTTTGACAATAAGCCATTAATTGTGAAGGCATGGCAGAAGAATATAGATCTGTTGAAGGATGAGGTGAAAGATGTTCCTGCGTGGATACGTTTTCATGGCCTTCCTCTCAAGTTTTGGGGTAAGTGTTTGCCTACAATTGCCAATATGGTGGGTAAGTATCAAATCAGATCATGCTACAGAAACAAAAACAAGGCTTGGTTTTGCTAGAACCCTTATAGAACTGAAAGTAGGACAGAAATTCCCTAACACAGTCAAATTTAAGGATGAACATTGTCAGAAAATTGAGATAAACCTGGAGTATGAATGGAAGCCTCTTCAATGTGAGAAGTGTAAGGGATTGGGCCATGAAGGTGTAAACTGTAAGAGATTTTCCTCCAATCTGGTGACCAAGAAAGTTTGGAAGCCAATTCCCAAACCTCATAAGACCCTTTCTGATAAGGAATTCCCAGCATTATCTGTTTCTAGCATGAACAGGCCAAGGGCCAGTGTAGTTACATCACTAGAGCAGATACCTAAAGTAACCTCAATATCAAAAGGGATGCAACAGAATGATGTGATAAGTATTGATGATGGTGGTAATGATAATGGTAACCCTCTCATTCCCAATCCCCATGAATAATATCGTATTTTGGAATGTTAGAGGTCTAAACCATGTAAATAAACAGAATTTAGTAAAGAGTTTTATTCAGAATAAAGATGTAAGTCTTTTTGGCTTGTTGGAAACTAAAATAAATGGTGGCAATGTGAGTAATATTTCTCAAAGGTTGTTTAATGGATGGTGTGTGACTACTAATAGTAGCTTGCATAAAGGGGGAAGGGTTTGGCTCCTTTGGAAACCTTCCCATTTTGATGTTGCTATCATTAGGTATGACCCTCAATTCATTCATGCTCAGGTGACTTTTAGGATTACTAAAATTGTGTTTCTGGTTACTATGGTGTATGCTTTTAATGAAGGGGAGAAACATATATGTTTATGGGAGAGTCTAGTACAGATTGCTGCCTCTTGTACTTTGCCATGGCCAGTGGCTGGGGACTTCGACACAGTCATATCCCTAGAGGAGAGAATTCGAGGCAATACCAAATTGGAGGACATGGAGACTTTTATTGACTGTCTTCAAACTTGTGGGTTAGCTGATATCAAAGCCACTGGGGCTTATTACACTTGGAACAACAAACAAGATGAGAATTGCAGGAAATATAGTAGGCTAGACAGGTTCTTGACTAATGCTCAATGGTCAGCTTGCTTGCCAGATATGAATGCTCATTTCCATCCTGAAGGTTTGCTGGACCAGTGCCCTTGTGTGATTAGGAATATTAAATTGGATGGGAGGAGGAACATTGGGTTCAAATACTACAACATGTGGAGTAATGCCAGTGAGTTTATTCCTACTGTCAAGGCAGGGTGACAATTGTTTGTGGAGGGTACCCCTATGTTTAGGGTTGTGAAAAAGCTGAAGGCTTTGAAGCCCATGTTAAAAATGTTGAACAGGGAGAGATTTGATAATGTGGAGGTCAATTCTGATAAGGCCTTACACCAGTTGGAACAACTGCAACTACAACTCCAACAGGACCCTTTAAACCCAGTGCTGATCAGCCAGGAAGTTGAGGCCCAAAAGGATGTCAGACACTGGTCTGCAGCCAGAACCAGTTTCCTTCAACAAAAATCCAAGGAAAAATGGACTGATGATGGGGACAGCAACACAGCTTTTTTTCATAAATCTATTAAGGCAAGATGCAATAGAAATAGAGTCACAAAGATTCAAAATACAGAAGGGTTGGTCTGTACTGAAACTACTACAATTCAGGAAGCCTTTCTAGGTTTTTATGAGAATTTGCTGGGCATAAAAGGTATGACTGAACCAGTTAAGGGAGAGGTGCTACTGACTGGCAAGTTTTGTACCCCTGAACATTGTACTGCACTCACCACAATGGCTACCAAGTCTGAGATAAAGGAGGCTGTTTTTACCATTCCTATTGACAAGGCCCCTAGACCTGATGGCTTTACTAGTGGCTTCTTCAGAGATGCTTGTGCAGTGGTTGGAGATGATCTATGTCATGCTATCATGGATTTCTTTCAAAATGGCCAATTGCTTACTCAAATTAATGCCACCAATATATCATTGATTCCCAAATGTGATAGGCCAACTTTAGTTAACCAGTACAGACCTATAGCCTGCTTTAATCTGGTTTATAAGGTGATAGCAAAGCTTCTCTGCAACAGATTATCAGCTATAATTCCTGATATAGTCCAGGAGAATCAAGGGGCCTTTATAAAGGGCAGGTCCATCCTGGAGAATATTCTCATTTGCCAGGATATCATACACTTATATGGGAGGAAATTAGTTTTCCCTAGATGCCTCTTCAAGATTGATCTTCAAAAAGCATATTACACTGTAGAATGGTCTTTTATAGAACAACTTTTACAGGGTCTGAAATTTCCTCAGAAATTTATTCAATGGCTTATGCAATGTGTTTCCACACCTGCCTTTACACTCACTCTCAATGGGACCTCATTTGGATACTTTAAGGGCAAAAGAGGATTGAGGCAAGAAGACCCAGTCTCACCTCTTATCTTTACTCTGTGTATGGATTACCTCTCTAGATTGATTAATTATGCTACTTCTAAATGGCCTTTTCAGTACCATCCATTGTGCAAAGAACTGAAGCTTACCCATCTAATGTTTGCTGATGATCTCCTTATGTTTTGCAAAGGAACCCCTGCTTCAATATGGCTCCTTATGAGAGCGTTCTCTTCTTTTTGAAAGGCCACAGGATTGAGAATGAATAATGCCAAATCTGAAATATACTTCAATGGGGTGGATGAAGACACCAAGGAAGGGATCAAGCAGGTCACAGGGTTTAAGGAAGGTTCATTTCCTTTCAAATATCTATGGATGCCATACAACCTGGCAAATTGTCCAAAACAGATTGTGCAGCCATTACTGAGGGTGTTGTTGCTAGGGCTAGGTTTTCAGGGTAGGTTAATATAGGGTGGCTGATAGAAAATTGTTGTGTTTGTCTTGTTTTGGGCATGTGAGGGTTGGTGTCGAGTTAGGTTGTTCAGTCCTAGGCACGCATCTCGAGGCCCATATAAATATAACACGCATATCGATAACTAATTACTCGTTCCCGACACTTTACTTAACATATAAAATATAAGAAACTTATTAGCTAAATTATTAGTCGAACTTAAACGTTCAAAAATTATCAACACGTCAAATTAAATTAAAATAAAACATACTAAAATACGGAGTATTACAATCGGTTCTCAAAATACAGGTAAGTGTGGCATCTAAGATTAATGCTTTGTTGTCACATTTTTGGTGGGTCGGGTGTCGATCAACAAGGGGTTTACACTGGTGTCGTAGGAATTTCTTTAGTTTACTGAGGAGTAGAGGTGGGTTGGGTATCCGGAATATTGAATGTCTCAACCATGTCTCAACCATGCCCTTTTGGTGAAGAATGCATGGAAAATCAAGGACCATAAGAGTACCTTTTTAGTGAAGTCTTCCGGGATATAATCTTCAGGGATAAGAATCACGAAAGGGAGCTGATTGTTGAAAGTAGGGGATTCTGGTCATGGGGGGTTAAGGGGTTGGTTTGTGGGTTTTAATTGATTAAAGAGAATTCGGGGTGGAAACTGTGGAACCAATCTTCTTTGAATGTTTGGTCATCGAAATGGGTGGATGGTGATTGTCTTGTCCCACGTGATGAGTTATTAACTGTGGAGAATGCACATTTATATGATCTTAGGGTGGGTGATCATATCCGTGATCAAACAAGGTAGGATGAAGGGAAGCTTAGGGAGTTATTTCAGGAGGAGTCGGTCAATAAGAGTTTGGCTATTTCAATTTGTATCACACAGAAGGATGATGTGATGTTTTGGACGAAATGTGATAATGGGAGGTGTGGGATGATTTTCGACTCTTTCTTTGATAATCGGAGGTCAATGAGAGATGTGGAAAGGATGACGAGATTAAGAGCATATTTTTTGAGTAAAAGGATGTGGAAACTCTCAGGCCCTAAAAAATGGACAATTTTGGTTTAGAAGTTTATTACGGGGTCGTTTCCAGTGGGGCAGGAGTTTCTAAAACGGGGTCTTAATTATGTTACCTCTTGTTGTCTTTGTAAGAGGAAATGAGGGGAGGTATAAACTTTAAACCATCTTTTTAGGGATTGCGAGGTGACCTCAAGGATTTGGAGAGGTTCGGCCATGGGATTGTGCAATGAAAATTCGGAGGGAATTGGTATTGAGGACTGGGTGACCAATTGGTTGGTTTATTTAGAAAATATTGGGGATCAGGGAATATGGTGTATCATTTTCCTGGCTCTTCTGTGGCATATCTGGACTCTGAGGAATAATGCTGTTTTCAGGGGCATTAGTTTTGTTCCGAAAGCCTCGTTTGCTAGTGTGGCTTTGGTTATGGGAAGAGGTATGAGGGTGGAGATGTCGATGAGGAAGAGCGGTTACAGATTCGACAATCGGTACCGAGGTTCCTTGTTGGACCTCAACACGAGGCTGATATGGTACGGATTAAGGTGGATGTCGCATGGAAGAATCAGGAGGAAGCGGCTGCGGGGTGGGTGGTCTATGACCGGGATGGCTCCATAGTGGCACAAGTGAGAGAGCGGGTGGCGGCGAAGTCGGCTTTATAGGCTGAAGCAAGGGAAATTAAGATGCCCTTGCAATGGGCCGTTAACCATTAGTTTGTTCATCTGAGTGTGTTGTCTGATTGTCTTCAATTTATTCTGAATATTCAGGGTGTGGCTGAAGGACATCATCACGTCCAGAGTATCCTAGCGGACATTACACTACTGGCTGGATCTTTTAATTGTTTATGTTTTAGTTATATTCCTAGGAAACTAAATAAAAGCACGCATCAGGTAGCTAAGGTCATGCTTTTGATGTAGTCGCTTTTCTTTACTGCTACCAGAAAAAAAAATCAGTCTAAATTATTTTAGTTCTGATGTGTGCATATGTTATAGACTTTTTAGTCCCTTTTTGGCACGCATTTCTATGCAATTTAGTGATTTTATATCGCTTTATGCCCCGAATAGGCTACTTTGTGTTTGTAATGCTATTTTGCAGATATGAACTGGATTGTAGAGAAAACCAAGCTTTTATACCTCAAGTTTTGGATTTCGTTAGATGATAGAAGAAATGAAGACGGATATTTGTGCATGGAGAAGCGTGAGGGATGCCATTGACCACTATAGAAGAAAGTCAACCCTATAGAGGCCAATCGAAGACCCCATCGAGGAGTAAAAGCCTCGATCGAGCTGTCCTGTGCTCGATCGAGAGGATTTAAGGGTCCGGATGTCTCGATCGATAGTTAATTTGGTCGATCGAGCAGTTTTGCAGTGAAGAACTCGATCGAGAAGATTCTTGCTCTCGATCGACCAAAGTGTTGAAGATTTCTCTCGATCGAGGAATTATTTCTCTCGATCGAGAGCTTTCTCGGGTGTGTTCAAATTGCCCGAGGGTTTTATTTCAATTTTCTCTCATGTCTTCTACAAGAACAGACGAAAGCTATCATTTTTAGGGATCTTCTTTTTATCTGTTATGAAGTTTTCTTAGCAGTCATTTTACATGAAAAAAATATATACTCTTAGTTACTTACTCTCTTATACTTTTGAAGATTATAATCGGGTTCGACACCGTTCCTACGCCGGATTTAGCTTGATTGTAATCATCCTTTCTCTTCTTAATCATCCTACTTTCCTTGTTTGTTTAATGTTTTGCGTTTACCTATTTCGTTCGTTTCTTTTCCTCATTTCCTGTCTCGGTTTTTGTTCCCATTTCTCGCGTCTTCTGTCTCGTTTTTGTACTATGTGCTTCGTTAGTTTCAGTTCTGTTTCTCTTTCTCTTCGTTACTATTTCTATCTGTTTTCATCTATATAATTCTTCGTACTTTCATATTCGTTTTTGTCCCTAGAGAACCGTTCCCTTAAGTCTCGGTTTATGTCTTAGTAATCGTGCTTTATGCTTGCTTGTCTCGATTTTCCTTCTCTTTTATATCTCTGTTTTTATCATATTCTCTAGCGTGTCAATATTTAGCATGATTAGCGTATTTGTATTCGTTAGCAATAACGTTATGAGTAGCTAATTCTTGTATATGCCGGGATGAGGGAAACGGTGACATATGCATGATAAGAAATAACCGGGTTGGGTAGTTTTGCGGAAGGAATTGTTGTTAAGCAATTTACTTGTTGTTTGGTTGAATGAGTGCACGCAGGATACCATTCGTTTAGTTAAACCCCGACCTAGATCGGAATATTGGAAGGGTAAGGCTTGCTTAGCGATAATAACTAGTTTCTGTGAGGGCGAAAGTCAAGCCGAAATGACCTTAGGGCGACTTAAGACCGGAAGTTATAGTCGGGTTAGAGACGTGACTGTAATAACCTACCTCTCCCTACCAATAAATTGACCGACCTAGTTATACCAAGAGTGCTGACGACACAGTAACCCGAATTCCTAGCATATTCCCTTTCTTTGATTTATTTCATAATCCATCTTGTTTTTATTATTTTCGCACCTTTTTCTCTCTGCCTTTTAATCTCCGTAGTTTAGATAAAACAACTTAAAACCCCCACTTCTGTGACTGACAGTTAAGACCAACAGGTGATAATTAGCCTCCCTGTGGGATCGACCCTATTTACCGCTAGCTTATGTTAGTAGTTTATTAGGTTTATTTTTGGTGTATAACGACAGACATCAAGATCGACAACGAGTATCGTTTGAAGGAGTATGATGCATGACTCTTATTGACAAAATCAACCAATATAGCCATATAGGCACATTGTGAGATATCGATATCCTTGCCTAATTACAAGAGATTTTTTTCTAATTAGTTACACTAAATACGAAACTAGATTATACAAGAATACATAATATATTGTATCGAAATATTCTATATTCTATTACACCTCCACATTCGAAACAAGAAGAGGGCGAATGTTAACGTTTTCATGAAAATCTTCAAAAAGGACGGATGAGAAGCCCTTAGTGAAGATATCAACAAACTGAGAATGGGACGTGATGAACACAAATATCACCACAAGAGACCTTCTCACCAACAATGTGAATATCGAGGTCACTATGCTTCATTTGTTATTGCTGGACTGGATTACCCACGAGATATATGGCTCTAATAACCAAAGTATCTTTTTCCAGGGGATGATAAAGCTCCAGTAATAGATTATGTAACCAACTCGATCACAAAATCGTGGGCTGTCTTTTAGATCCCCAACCGTCGAGTTGCGGGAAAACCAACCCAATCAGTATCGGTATACGTTTTAAGACTTTTGGGAGAAGACACACCTAACTAAAGACCGCGTCTAATGGTTCTATTTAAGTAACGAAAAATGTGTTTTAAAGCATTCATATGAACCTCTGTTGGATTATGCACAAAGAACCACACTTATTGTACAATGATGCGTGAATATTTCATATACTTCTTAGTATCTTTTGGCATGCATCGTCATGCATTTACATGCGTTTATACGCTATTTTCCCCCTATTTTGCTTTTTTGTGTATTTATTGTTGTTTTGCAGGAAAGTATGTAAAAGTCGCAAAAACCATGCCTCTTTGTCGAAAGTAAGATATGTTTAGAAGATGGAATTTGGAATAGGCCTTACAAGCTTTGGAAAGCGCCAATCTTCCTAGTGAAAAGCTATTTGAGGTGCGCACAATGGAGAAAGGAAGCTAAGCAAGCAAAGAAGAACTTCAATTTGTTAGTACGTACTTTGGAGAGGCATATCTCGAGTTCTACAACAGATAATCGGGTGATTAAAATTGGAGATGAAATCTTGTCCTCTTAGCTTTCCAACGCCACCAAAAAAGCTTCATTTGGACGAGTAACGAAGAAATGGCAGCCGTTTGAAGTTCAGTGCGCAGTGTAGGAATTACTCGCTGAGAAGTACTCGATCGAGGAGTTCTCTGAACAATAATGTTCGATCGAGGGCTTCTTTGCTCGATTGTTTATTTCCCAGGAAGAAAGTGTTCGATCGAGTCCTCGCCTTACTCGATCGAGGTCTTTGGGAAGAAAAACTACTCGATCGAGTGATTTTTCGCTCGATCGAGCAACTCACTTAAACCACAGTTTCCGCAACTTCAGTTTTTAGGTTAAAACACTTAATGTAATAACCCGTATTATTATTATTAAATATGATAATTTTATGGGTCGACGATCTTTTATTCGTAACTATTGGTTATATATTGGTTATATATGGGGTTTGTGATAATAGAATTATGTTCTTGGTGGGGCTCGAACTTGTGACCATTAGGGATACGAGTATGGGCCTCGAATTGCGTGAGAAACAAAAGAGAGCCCACACTTGAATAAAACACACGCTGCAACACCAAGCCCTCTGCCGTCATATATAGTCACCATTTCCTCATTCCTAAACCCTACCTTAACACAATCTTATCACACAAAACCCTAGCCGTTACGTCAGAGAAGGAGAAGAGGCTGTGCACGGTGGTTGTAGGCTAGTGTACCGTGTTCGATTTGGCCCTTAATCTGGTATGCCACTGCACGACCCCTGTTTGTGTTATGGTTTTCATCACGTAAAAAGTGGTATATAACTCGTCTAATCTTGGTTGCTTTCGCATAAAATCGTAATAGGTCGTGTAATGATCATATGAAGATTAATGGTTTGGTGTTGTTGGCTTTTAAAATCCGTCGTGGAGGGTGGTAGATACGGTGTCAGTAGGATTTGATATTCGTTCTGTTTTGCACGTGTTTTGTATACGTTTTACTAAGGGTTTGTGTTGAGGTCTGTGTGTTTTGTTTATGGGTCTTTGCGTGGGAATTCAGGTGGTAGTAGGGTAATGTCGGGAGTGGTAGTCACGGTGGATAAAGGTGGCTGGTCTCGGTGGTATAAGGGGTTTAAAAGGGGTTGTCAGGGAGGCGTTTTACTGGTTGTCGTTATTCTGGGTTTTTAGTTCGTGTACAGGGATGTTGGGGGTGGTAACATCGTTGACTCGGGGGAGGTCGACACGATGTTACCACCATGTCTTACAAGTCTGGAGTCAAGGGAAGGTCCTGGTGGTCGAGTCGGGTGTTGGCGGTGGCTGAACTGGCGTCGAAAGGCTGTCAAAGACAGCATGGTCAGGTGGAAGGGCGAGGAGTCAGGTCTGGTATGGGTGGCTGGTTCAGATCACCGGCGGCCGGCGAGAAGGCTGCTGGTGGTTAAATTGGTGGAAGGTGGTTCTGGGTACAGGCGGTAGTGGTTGTTGGCGGTAGTAGGGGCGTGTCACGGCAGGTGTGGGACTCCTTGTCACACGGGTTAGAGGCTCGGGTAGGCGTGTGTGGTTCTCCTTGTTTTGGT
The DNA here is from genome assembly GCA_029255685.2 of Silene conica. Lineage (NCBI taxonomy): Eukaryota > Viridiplantae > Streptophyta > Magnoliopsida > Caryophyllales > Caryophyllaceae > Silene > Silene conica. Next base: position 39,349,358 of record CM055312.2, on the reverse strand, counting down.
GTTTTAGTTTTATAGTTTTAGTATGATTATTATTATTATTAGTATTATTATTATTACTATTATTATTATTATGATTATATTTAATTACTTGTATTATTAGCTTTTATATAATTAGTTGTTATCTTGTTAGTGTTTATGGGTCAACATCTAATGTGACAAGTATGCATATGATGGGTTATTAAGGGGTTACTATATTTAGAAATTTGCTATTTTGGGTAACATCGTTGTAGGAAGTTTCTATAAATAGAATGTGTACGTATATTACGAGATTTAGGGAGTCTTGTTAATTGTATAATATATGTCTAGGTGGAGGTTTCCGCGTGGAACACTTTTAGTAGCAGTTGCTCACTTGCTGTTATCTTCCGCAGTTTCGAGGTAGTGGAATATCTATGTCTGTTATTGTGATCTGACATGAGGATGCTCATTATCTGATTGATATATGTAATTGTGTTATATTGAGATTGAATGATTATTATTGATTATCGTGGAGAACGGGGCTTGTGAAATGGGTCTTGTGATATGGGTCTTGTGATAAGGGACTTGTGATATGGCCATGGAAGGAGTGGTGTGTTGGAGGTGGAGTGGAGAAATGCATGTTGAGGAGATGGAGGAAATGTATATTGTGTTGTTTCATGTCTCTTTTATATTACCTACTCAACCTCGTGTTGACCCTGTGTGTTTTGTATGTGTCTGTGTTGATCCAATTTATTGGGGAGCAGAATGACAGGTTTAGACTCATGGAAGCTGGAAGGGAGGAGAGGCTATGGACCAGACCTGTCTAGTGCTAGCTCACCTTATTACACTTTCCACCTTGTCTGAACTTGTAGTGTTTGTTTTGGAAGACAGTTGTAATGACCTTGAGATACTGCTGTTTTCACTCTTAAATTACTTTATAAAATGCTGTGTTTCTTTCCTTTGTTATCTACTACCTCGGTTATCTGAGATGGTAACTGACACCCGTCGTTGAGGGGTGCCAAAGATAACATTTATAAAACCTCAGCTTAAACTTAGATAGGATAAGTCAAGGGTCGAACCACAAGGAGACAAGGTTAATTATGTTTGTGAATTTAAAGCCTATTACAAGTAACCAAAAAGGAGGGGGTTGATTTGAGATTTAAACTAATAACTAAAAGGACAAAATAAACAAGAGAAATAAAATAAGGGAAAAAGGAGATTAGGAACTTTGGTTCCCCATGGTTAAAACAAGTCAATGAAGGGTAAAATAATCAAATAACACAATCCCAAGGAACAAAGAATAAACCTTTAGGTCAATATTCTACCCAATCCTTACGATCTTAGGGTTCCTACAAAAGCACTAAACTTTCGTTCAAGGGCAATCCCAAAGTTGTTGTTAAACTAATCCTAATAATCTTTCAATCCTAAGGATTAGTTCACCAACAACAATGGGGGATTGGTGATTCAATCATCAAACTTATCAAAATCAAATCTTTACCATGGTTCCCCTAATTCCTAATCACAAAAATTAGCTATGCATACTCTTAATTATGAAACTAACAATAACTAATAACATCAAAGGAATTAACATAATTAAAGATGACAAAAAAAAGGGAAAACATGAATTAAGAAACAACAATAAGATGAACAACAAGATTAAATAAAAAGCGAAGATTGAATTGTACCAACTTACAACTTAATTGGAAAATCTAAGAACAAAAGATGAAAACTTGAATAAAATCTCTTTCTAACTATGGAGTTTTCTCTAATTGGGGCTGCTTGACCTAATTTTGGAGTTTAGGTCTCCTTAAATAAGTTCTAATTACAAGATTAGGAGCAAAGCCCGTAATAAAAATCGCGGAAACACAGTGGGTCGGTCGGTCGACCTACTTTTTGGGTCGGTCGACCTGATTGTCGGGACTACAGCGCGCGTCGATCTTAAAACAGCTGCCATTTCTTCTTTACTCATCGTAATCAAGCGATTCTTGCGGCGTTGGAAAGCTAAGAGGATATGCTTTCACCTCCAACTAGAATTTCTCCATTATCAGCTCTAGAACTCGAGATATAGCCATTTGAAACAGGCTGCAATGTCGTGGATCGATTCTTTGCTTGTTAAAGCTAACTTTAGGCCTTGAAATATGCGCTAGGCTTCGTTCCTTCTTGTCCTTAGTCATAAAAAGTCCCGAGGGCATAAATTTGGTATAAAATCGTCCCTTTTCCGCATAAATCTGCAAAAGAGCATAAAAATACGAAAGTAGACAATTGTTGGGAAATAAAGGCTAAAATAAAGTAAATGAGCGACAAAATGCGTGTAAAAATAGATGTAAAACATCATAAAATAGGCACGCATCAAATTCCCCAAACCAAACCTTGCTTGCCCTCAAGCAAGAAATAGACTCGATCTTAACTAATGGAATGATTTCAATCTGAGAGCGAAATTTACATGTAAGCCTAAACCAATGCTAAGTACAAAATGAGAAAGCATTTAAATCACGCAAACGAGTTATGGTGTTGTCAGACTTGCAAAAATAAAGACTATAGAGACTTTATACCATGGACTCTCGCGGTACGCTCGAGACACTCATGAAGCAAAGGGTGAGTATATGTAAAAGATAGAAAGAAGTATATTGTAATGACACTCACCTAACTGCGACCCATGGAAACATGCCTGCAATCTAACATGAACAGGAATACTACAACTATGTATAACAAACCCATTAAGTGACTCGGATCCATGCAATTGAGGTAATGAAAGATATGTGAGGTAAAAGGTAAAAAGTGGTTAAGATGTTTTTGGATTTGTGGGGTTAGTAGCCAAGCTAGTAAAACCGTTTCCCAACAACATAATTCACAACTTTTGATATTAAGGAAGTGCTCTTTTGTAGCACAACTCTCACATTAAATATAAGAAACGACTCCCAAATGTTTTGAATGAAGTACGGGAGTGATAACATATAAAAGAAGGGGATTTCAGAACGATTTTTTTTTTTTTTACTCTGATACTGTCTGTTGGTCGGCCGACCTATGATGGTGGTCGGTCAACTGACTTTCTATTTTTCGATTCTTTTTTTTCATTTTTTCGTTTTTTCTTTTCTTTCTTCCTTCTTTCTGAATTTTTCTGTTCTTTTTCTTTTCTTGCTTTCTTTCTGAATTTCTCTTTTTGCTCATGATAGCATACAAACCAAGATGCCTCAAAAAATAAACCAAAGACCACAAATACTAGCTTGGAAGGGTAGGCTAAGTATGGGATGTAGTTTTGGGGGAATAAAAAGGCAATTTTGGCTATGTAAGGCTTATGGGTAAATATGAGAAAAGGGATCCCAAATGCACGTATCAAGACTCACAAAACGAGAAAGTAGAACAAGTAAATAGCAATTCAAGTTCATGTTTATACATATTGATGTAACATGTTCCAAGGGGAGTACTACTCACATCCTAGACAACTGGTTTAAGAATGAAACCGGGAAATAAAGCTCTAAAACTTAGAATGTATAGTAGGTTGCCAAGGTATAAGTCAAGTCTCAAGAAATGCAAGTTAACAAAAACTCGTAGATATGCAAAAGACTCTTATACTGAAACAAGTTGACAAGGCAAGGTAAAGGCATAAACATGTAAGATAGCAAAGATCATCCTTGAAATACTATCGTTCCGACTCGACCTATATGCCAAAATAAACGTGCATTTTTTGGAATTTTTGGATTTTTTTCTATTTTTTTTTGTATTTTTTGTATATATAAGGAAAATAAAGAAAAGAACAATGCAATACGGAGATGCAATAAACGTGTGACAAAATGTAATGCCTGTGACATGAAACCATTCCCCAAACCAACCCGCACAATGTCCCCATTGTGCATTAGCCTAAGTAAAGGTTTCAAAAAAATTAAAGGAAAGATGCAAGGAAAATAAAACTAAGGAAAACTGGAAAGAACTCACTGGATTATGAAACACATGAGAAAAACCTTCCCAAACCAGCGTAAGCTGGGAGGTTTTGGTGGCTAGCAGTGCCACTCAAGTACCCAAGATGGTTGCACGATTTCAAGGAAGAAACGAACAGGCTGTGACGGACCGGGAGGTCGACCGACCCATGTATTACGTCGACCGACCTTCCTGCAGACTACAGGAATTCCATCATTTATAGGGACTAGGTCAACCGACCCATATGATAGGTCGGTCGACCCATCTGCTGCACAGCGGTCTTCGTTTCTTCGTAAAACCTGAAAAAGAAAAAAAAAATGCGCCCAACAAATGCGCGAGATCCCAGAAACAAGTCCAAAAAGTCTTAACTACGCAAACACAAAAAAAAGTTGTCCTAAAAACTTAAAGAAAGCAAGCAAGAAAGTCTTAGCAAAAGAAAAAAAAAATTGTCTTAAGAAAAACAGAAACGAGCAAAAGGAAGAAGTCATCCGCGAAGGATTCGGCGTTTCTTTGACCAAGGGCTCTGACTATAGGCTACTCCTTCAGCTATGGTGATTTGGTTAGATGAGTTTCTCTCCACCATGTAGATGGGTGGGTCATCATCCACAGCTCTAGCCATCCATCTCCCGGAGTTGTCGACTCCCAAATCGTGGGCCGACACCTTCCTGGGTTTGTTCTTCTTAGGGCTCTTTTCTTTAGCCAAATGATCACTAGCTTGAGTGATCTCGTTCTGTACATATTTTGATCGAGTAAGTGGTACTACTCGATCGAGAACATCTCTCTTCCTACTACTTATAGACTCTATCACTAGTGTCGCAATTTCTGGAGCATCTAAATCAGCCTTTTGAGCAAGAGATTCACCTGCACATGCCTCAAAACACATCAAAGCCTCCGAAGGATCCTTGATCCTTCCATAGAACATTCACTAATATTATTAAAAACATCAGGAATGTCAATAAATGAATCCTGCAAAAAACAAGGTTCATCAACAGAGGGTTCAATCATGTTAGGAACATGTTCATCACTAATACCTACAAAAATAGGTTGGTCAGTCAAGGGGTGAAAGTCTAACTCATTGGTTGTTTCTAGATCCAAGTTAGTATCATCAACGGGGAGGGAGAGGGAATCAAGTAACCTATCATTCTCATCCTTAAGAATGAGCGACTCTTTAGTAATGGGTGTGATGGGATCACACTTGACAGAAATATCTGGGTTACTAATATCAACGCCCTCATACCTCTCCAAGGGTTTTTTGAACTGATGCTCCAACATTAATTTCTCCAAATGATACGGAAACGGGACCACCATGCTTGTCGCGGAATCGGCAAGCCTTGGCTCTTTTAACTTCAGAATCTCCGTTGAGTCATTGACGAGAGGAGAGACAGGTAGCTCAGGAGGCGAATCCACAATCTGCTCAGGAACCCTGGTCGGTCGACCTAGTATAGCGGTCGGTCGACCAGACGCTGTATTATCAGAATTTTTCTGGTCTGTAGAAACTGATCTCACGTCAGGCGTCGAGGTCGGTCGACCTGATGTTGTGGTCGGTCGACCTCCTAACCTGTGCACGGGATCGATTTCTTCGTCCTGAACTTTGGCATAATCATCCTTTGGGGTTGGTCTCTAATAAGCACGACCACTCCTGAGATCTATAGCATTTAATGTCTCTATGGAACTCTTACAACCAACTGGAGAGCTAGCAATCCGATTAGCTAAGATTACTAATTGCCTTTCAACACTCTTCACAGCTGCATCTCGTTCTTTTTCTAATTCCGAAAAAATCGCTTCTAACTCAGACACAGTAACCATGATCGCAATAGCACTGAGAGTACTCAAGCCTTCCTCTCAAAAACCTGTCTTCTAAAACAAAACTAGAAGAAAAGTAAGTAACGGTCTTAAGGAACCGAAGTTCCTTAAGACAAGGAAAAATAAACTAAAAATTAACAAACAAAATTATACCGTCTCCCCAGCAACGGCGCCAAAATTTGACACCCGTCGTTGAGGGGTGCCAAAGATAAGATTTATAAAACCTCAGCTTAAACTTAGATAGGATAAGTCAAGGGTCGAACCACAAGGAGACAAGGTTAATTATGTTTGTGAATTTAAAGCCTATTACAAGTAACCAAAAAGGAGGGGGTTGATTTGAGATTTAAACTAATAACTAAAAGGACAAAATAAACAAGAGAAATAAAATAAGGGAAAAAGGAGATTAGGAACTTTGGTTCCCCATGGTTAAAACAAGTCAATGAAGGGTAAAATAATCAAATAACACAATCCCAAGGAACAAAGAATAAACCTTTAGGTCAATATTCTACCCAATCCTTACGATCTTAGGGTTCCTACAAAAGCACTAAACTTTCGTTCAAGGGCAATCCCAAAGTTGTTGTTAAACTAATCCTAATAATCTTTCAATCCTAAGGATTAGTTCACCAACAACAATGGGGGATTGGTGATTCAATCATCAAACTTATCAAAATCAAATCTTTACCATGGTTCCCCTAATTCCTAATCACAAGAATTAGCTATGCATACTCTTAATTATGAAATTAACAATAACTAATAACATCAAAGGAATTAACATAATTAAAGATGACAAAAAAAGGGAAAACATGAATTAAGAAACAACAATAAGATGAACAACAAGATTAAATTAAAAGGGAAGATTGAATTGTACCAACTTACAACTTAATTGGAAAATCTAAGAACAAAAGATGAAAACTTGAATAAAATCTCTTTCTAACTATGGAGTTTTCTCTAATTGGGGCTGCTTGACCTAATTTTGGAGTTTAGGTCTCCTTAAATAAGTTCTAATTACAAGATTAGGAGCAAAGCCCGTAATAAAAATCGCGGAAACACAGTGGGTCGGTCGGTCGACCTACTTTTTGGGTCGGTCGACCTGATTGTCGGGACTACAGCGCGCGTCGATCTTAAAACAGCTGCCATTTCTTCGTTACTCATCGTAATCAAGCGATTCTTGCGGCGTTCGAAAGCTAAGAGGATAAGCTTTCACCTCCAACTGGAATCACTCCATTATCAGCTCTAGAACTCGAGATATAGCAATTTGAAACAGGCTGCAATGTCGTGGATCGATTCTTTGCTTGTTAAAGCTATCTTTAGGCCTTGAAATATGCGCTAGGCTTCGTTCCTTCTTGTCCTTAGTCATAAAAAGTCCCGAGGGCATAAATGTGGTATAAAATCGTCCCTTTTCCGCATAAATCAGCAAAAGAGCATAAAAATACGAAAGTAGACAATTGTTGGGAAATAAAGGCTAAAACATAGTAAATGAGCGACAAAATGCGTGTAAAAATAGATGTAAAACATCATAAAATAGGCACGCATCAAATTCCCCAAACCAAACCAGTTCCGTGGGTATAGTTTTATGGGTGTGGAAAGACGGGACATAAGCAAGCTGTGTGTCGATCCTCAGGCGGATATCAATCTGGGGGTTATCATACTCCAACTTCGGGGTACAATGGGTCCCGCATGAATACTTCGGGGAGTGGAGGTTATCGTACTCCTATGTCAGGCTATGGGGGAAATTCGAGGTCTGGTACTAGCAACAACTACCAGAGGAGCTATAACAATTATCAAAACCGTTCCCACCATAACCAGTACAACGGGAGTGGCAGTAACCAGAAGACCGTAGCTGAAGGCAATCAGCAGTCAGGAGCAGCAACTACTTGTCAGAGTGGAGTGAAGACCAGTGGCAAACTCTTTGCCATGGAGAAAAGGCTGCCAAGGATGATGCCCATGTCGTGACTGGTACCTTTCTTTTGAACCTTAAACCTACTTTTGTACTCTTTGATTCCGGAGCTACTCATTCATTTGTGTCTAGAGAACATGCTAGGGTGTTAGAGCTTGATATCTATGATTGGGTTGAGGATTCTGTAACAATACCATCCGGAGAATCAGTGTCATGTATAGAGTCTTTAGGAGTGTGCCCATCAAGATTGGAGAAGTGGTTTTCCATTGCGACCTTATTGAGTTTCCATTGGGGGACTTTGAGGTGATTCTGGGAATGGATTGGCTGGGGAAATATCGAGCTTTTATTGATAGTTATCAAAAGAAGATTTCTCTGAGAGGACCTAAGGGGGTGAGAGTGACCTATAGAGGATTCGTGGTTAAACCTAAGGTCAAGTTCATATCAGTTAATACCCTTAAGTCAAGCCTGAGGAAGGGAGGTAGTCTGATCTTGTGTCAAATGTGGAATTGCGAGGCGGAGACCCCGAGGGTTACAGAGATACCTGTGGTGAGGGAGTTTGAAGGCGTGTTTCGGGACGATGTGTTAGGGTTGCCACCTAGGAGGGAGGTCGACTTCTCTATCGATCTCAAACCAGGAGCAGGGCCAATATCAAAATCACCTTACCGTATGGGACCAAAAGAGATGGAAGAATTGAAAAGGCAACTGGATAAATTGGCTGAAAAGGGATTCATCCGGCCTAGTGTGTCACCCTGGGGAGCACCAATACTTTTTGTGAAGAAGAAGGATGGGAGTCTGAAACTCTGCATTGACTACCGAGAGCTGAACAATGTGACTATTAAGAACCGCTACCCCTTGCTTAGAATTGATGATTTATTCGATCAGTTGAGTGGAGCCGGAGTTTTCTCAAAAATTGATCCGAGATCGGGATATCACCAATTGAGAACTAAAGATGAGGATATTCCCAAGACCGCTTTCAGAACAAGGTATGGCCACTACGAATTTGTGGTTATGTCGTTCGGGTTGACTAATGCACCAGCCGTGTTCATGGATTTGATGAACCGGGTATTCAGTCCGTACCTAGATAAGTTCGTGGTTGTGTTTATCGACGACATCTTAGTGTATTCTAAGAATAAAGAAGAGCACGAAGAACATCTGAGAACCGTGTTGAAGACTCTAGAGGAGAATGGGTTGTATGCAAAGCTGAGTAAGTGCGAGTTCTGGTTGGAGAAGGTTGCTTTCTTGGGTCATGTAATTTCAAAGGAGGGGGTGTTTATGGACCCTAGCAAGATTGAAGCAGTGACCAGATGGCAAAGCCCGAAGAATGTGGGAGAGATCCGAAGTTTCTTGGGATTGGCTGGGTATTACAGGAGGTTTGTCAAAGATTTCTCAAAGTTAGCCAAGCCTTTGACGTCGTTAATGAGAAAGGAGAATCGTTTCATTTGGGATGAGAGTTGTGAGAAGGCGTTCCTAACTCTTAAGGAACGTCTGACAACAACTCATATCCTTGCCTTGCCAGATGGAAGTGATAACCTTGAAGTGTATACCGACGCTTCGAAGCATGGACTAGGATGTGTACTAATGTAGAATGGGAGAGTGATAGCTTATGCTTCCCGGCAATTGAAGACCTATGAAGAGAATTATCCTACCCATGACTTAGAATTGGGGGCTGTGGTTTTTGCACTGAAACTGTGGCGCCATTATCTGTACGGGGCCACATTTAAGGTGTTTTCCGACCACAAAAGCTTGAAGTACATCTACACCCAGCAGGAATTGAATATGAGGTAAAGGAGGTGGATAGAGTTGATTGGTGACTACGATATGCAGATTGTCTATCGTGAGGGCAAGGCTAATGAGGTTGCTGATGCCTTGAGTAGGAAATCTGTTCATGCATTGAGAAGTGCTAGATCAAGGGTAAGACTGCAAAGTGAGTTGGGAGAAATGGGAATTTTCATGATTCGAAAAGGGGATACTCTGAGTGATCTGACAGTAGAGCCACAATTATATGGAGAAATCAGGGAATTGCAAAAAGAAGACTTGAGGATCCAGAAATGGCGAGGAATGATCGAGGGAAGTGATAATGAGAAAGAATCTAAATTCAGTATCCATTCTGACGATAACTTGGGATTCAGTGGGAGATGGTGTGTTCCAGACAATGATGAGTTGAAAAAGAAAATCTTACCTGAAGCTCATGCTACGCCATACTCCATTCACCCAGGGGGTGATAATTTATACAAAGATCTCAAGAAGACTTTTTGGTGGCCCAATATGAAGAAGGAGGTTGCCGAGTTCGTGTCGCTGTGTCTGACGTGTCAGAGGGTAAAAGGTGAGCACAAGAGGCCTCAAGGAAAGATCCAGCCACTGGATGTACCTGAATGGAAATGGGCGAATATTTCTATGGACTTCATTGTGGGGTTGCCTCGAACTCAGAGGGGCAACAACATGATCTGGGTAATTGTGGATAGATTGACCAAGTCTGCTCACTTCATTCCAATGAAGGATACCTGGAGTAAGGCTGAGTTGGCAAAGTCATATGTGCAGAATGTAGTCAAATGGCATGGCTTTCCCAAAGGATATTGTTTCCGATCGTGACTCGAGATTTATCTCTAGATTTTGGCAAGAGCTGCAATCCGCGTTGGGCACGCAGTTAAAGATGAGTACTGCTTTTCATCCAGCTACAGATGGTCAGACGGAGAGAACCATACAGACTTTGGAAGATATGTTAAGAGCTTGTGTGCTGGAATTCGGGGGATCATGGGAAGAGCGATTGGGGTTGATTGAGTTCTCCTATAATAATAGCTACCATGCTAGCATTGGAATGGCTCCTTTTGAGGCGTTGTATGGGAGGAAGTGTCAAAGTCCAGTATGTTGGGATGATCGCGCTAATGCTGTGGTTCTAGGTCCAGAGATGATTCAGGAAATGGTTGAGCAAGTCCAGTTAATCAGACAGAAAATGAGGGCTGCCCAGGAGGGACAGAAGAGTTACGCAGATGTAACACCCCCATTTATTTAAGAGCCTTTAGCAAGACATTCTCAAATAATTAGAGTTGTTACCATCTCAGAATGTCCGAGGTAGTGAATAACAAAGTAAAACAACCAAAGTACTTTATATAAAACTGATTAAATTTGAACTTTTGATATTACAACGACTATGCAAAGAATAAAGTACAACTGATAACATCTAAGTATGTGATCTAAAACTAAGTAGGTCCAAGCCATGTCTCTCTCTATGCCCAAGCTCCTAATCCATCTGTCTCTGACCTGTAGAATCTACTCCCCATTCCGGATCATCGTAGGTGTACACGAATACACTGTCAACCTCGCGGTTGAGTAGGATAACACAAAAATTATAATGCAACAGATAAATGATATGTCAGTGCCATGATATGCTCGAGCTCAATCACAATCTCAATTTCAATCTCAAACCCGTAACTCCCAGCCATACCGAACCTCCCGGCAGACTATAATCGGTCGTCGCCGAACACTAGCTCAATAGCTGATAAGACACCAGGCCTGGTCTGCGGAACCACCCTGGGCTTTATATTAGAACAACATCTGATCATAACTTTCTCAGTAACTAGTGCATATGCTATGCTCATGAATGCAACGACATAAGTATTCAATCATGCTATCAAGTAATGAAATGCTCATGACATTACCAATAATCCACAATCAATCCAACCAATATCAATCTCACATCAATCATGCTCACATCCATAACACACAATACCACATCCATTCATAACACATCATAGAGTATAAGGTCAGTATATCCTACCTGGAGTAGCAAGTCTGCAAATAGCAATCACCGACCAGAAGTATTCCACTTCGAATTCTGTTCCTATAAATATTACTTACATCAATTCCTAAACATGTAACCAAGTACTATTAACTAATCATAACTTACTAAAGATAGACTTACTAAATATAGGCTTACTAAATATAGCACACGATCAATTATTCAATTATTTCTAACTTAGTAACACATATAACTCTTTTAACGATATTACTGATATTCTCGATAATAACAATATAAATACAAACATTAACAATATATCTCTTAATAGAGTAACAATAATACCAAAAATATACTATCATACAATTATTAAGATTTAGTAACAAAACACCCTTAATAATTAATAACATAAAACATTAATAATAATAAGCAACAACAATAATACAACTACTATAATTTACCATGTAATACTAATAATAATACACTAATAATATTTTATCATATAAAAATACTAATAATAATACTAATATGGGTAAGCATAAGAATTAATAAAACAAAGACAACTCAACTCATAAAAAAAACGCAGCTCAAAACAGTACAGCCCCTTCTTTAATTTCCAGCCACCAGACCCGTGACAGCCCATCCTCAACAGCCCTAACGACCACCCTACCGTCCCTGAACCACCACCAACCCCTGGTGGCTGCTAACACTGCACTATGACGTACCCACTGAGACCAACCACGACACCTGACTTACCCTAAACAGCCCTCGAATCTAGTGACAAAACACCCTTCTCGCGACAATATACCGAAATCCCATTGTTCTCTTCTCTGTAGCCTGCCTGTAACCACCCTAATACCACCACGTTAGCCACCACCTACTACCACCCTCAACACTACACACTACCCCCAACTCCCTGGTGTAAGACACTAGGCTTCGACCCTCACCAACTCCCAAAGACAGCCGTCAAAACCTCCTCCTCACACACCCACGAACCAATGTCCCTGCCCCTATTCCTGTACCTTTTTTGCAGTGTAATACCCCGTATTTTAGCCTCGGTCAACGACAGTCAAAGTATATTCTATACAAGTATTTCAGATGGAATGTTTATAAAATATTTTACGTAAACCGTTATTATTTTATAAATCGTATTTTTACGATTATTTCATGTTTCATAATTATTTTTATATTTGATAAAATGACATTTGATCCTTATTCCTTTAATTTTGATAATACATTTATAATTTAATATATTTTATATTTTATATTTAGTTCTCATCTATATTTAATTTCTATTTTTTTTTTATTTAAGTCGTAATTATAATTAAATTCTATATTCTTTATATATTCTTATAATTAATTTAATTAATATAATTAGTTATATGTGTCGTTTTTTTTTAAGTTACGTTGCGAGAACGGGATATAGGTAATATAATGCTTCGATATGCGTGTTGGACTACTAATGATGGGCTTGGACTTGGGTGGTGGTAGCAATGAACCGTGTAACACAACCATAAACCCTTTAACCCATCAAAACACTACACAACATACAACCCTAATTCACCTATCCATCGATATTCACAGAAATTGTAAATATTCATCGACATTGATAAAATTGGAAACCCTACCCCTCTATCATCTCATCTGCCTCCCCTAAACCAAACTAAACAAGAACCCTAATCTATAGGGACAACCATGATTGGAAGAGAACGAAAGCAGTAGCAACACAGCCGTCACCATCTTCGTTTTCATTCATGCGCGCCTGTAAGTTTAAGACTCTGTTTCTCGTATGTTTAGGAACTTCGAATCTGAGTTTTATTGTTGTGGGTAATCCTTGTAGTATGAATAACATATTTATCATCATTAAACGACCATAGGACCACCGTGGGGGTCACAATAACCACCGTAAGTGTCGATAGTAACAGTTTTAGTCATATTATGTTCGTGTTTTCGTTGCTTATTTCGACTATTCTTTTGGGCTTAGTTTTGAGTACAAGTTTATGGGTTGTAGTAGTAGGGTGTGGGTAGTTTATGTGGGTGGTCGTATGGAGGCGCGTGTTGGCCGGAGCACCACCAAAAGAGGGCTGCTAATCTCGTGTTAGTGTAAAAAGGAAAACAGAGGCTGGTTTTGCGTGAATGGACCAGCGTGTTTTCGTAGTTGTTTTCAGGTGTTTAGGAGGGTGTCGAGGTTGCTGTTTTCCATCAGGGGGTTAAGGGTGATGTGGGGTGTCAAGGGTAGTGATAGGCGGTGGCTATAGTGGTGGTAGAAGGTGTCTAAGGGGTTGTTTACAGAAGGTCGGTAAAATACGTATCACAAGTGAGGCTGTGACAGGGAGTTTTGGGACTGGTTTCGAGGGCTGTTAGAGTGGTGTCAGGGGTTGTGGTTAGTGTCAGTGGGTGCACCTTAGCTCAAGGGTGGCAGAAACCATGGTGTGGTGCTGGTCCAGGCGGCAGAAAGGGTGATGAAGGGGTTGTGTAGGTAGGCTGTTCAGTCGTGAGAAGCTGTTGGTGTTCGTAGTTGTTATCGTAATTGTTGTTCGCGTAATTGTCATGTTACCACATTGTTTTTGTCCTTGTCATCATTATGTGTCTTGTTATTATTAGTAGTTGGGTGGCCTTTGTCAAAATACATTATTATTATTATTATTATTATTATTATTATTATTATTATTATTATTATTATTATTATTATTATTATTTGTTAATATTATTATTATATTATCATTACTATTATGATTAAGTATTATTATTATGTTATGATCATATGTTATTGTTATTGTTTTTCTTATTGATATTATTATTATTATTACTATTGTTGTTGTTGTTGTTGTTGTCGTTGTTGTTAATAATGTTAATGTTGACATGATTATTATTATTAGTATAATTGTTCATGTTCTTTACTCAAGTTGTTAACTAAATTTTATACAAGAATGTGACGGTTATCAATAGTTCAATTATATTTTGTATGTTCGCTTTGAGTTAGTTATAAAAGTAGTAAAGTCGGGTTGGTTAAGTTAATTGAAGTAGCCATGTTTGATACGGTCTCGTTAGGTGCAATATATTATTTAAATTGTTAATTTGAATAATTGATTTGCTTACGTAATTATATTAGTTAGTGATTACGTATATTATATTGTTAGGTGACGATTTTGAAGTGGCATTATTCTGTTTACTTGCTGGCTTGCTTTTGGACTATATTGCTATCCAGGTAGGATACACTTGCACTATACTCTATGATGTGTTATGAATGGATAATTATAATACGTGTTATGAGTGCAAGCATGATCTATACGAGTATGATGTTCAAGCATTGGTTATTTAATATTGCATTCATAAGCATATCATTTGCATTATTGAGAGGGAGGTGACGGATATTGTTTTGATATAAAGCCCAGGGTGGTTCTGCAGACCAGGCCTGGTGTCTTATCAGCTATTGAGCTGGTGTTCGGTGACGACCGATTATAGTCTGCCGGGAGGTTCGGTATGGCTTGGTGTTTCGGGTTTGAGATTGGTGTTTCGGGTTGAGATTGAGATTGTGATTGAGCTCGAGCATATCATGACATTTGCATATCATTTATCTGTTGCATTTTAATTATTGTGTTATCCTACTCAACCGCGAGGTTGACAGTGTATTCGTGTACACCTACGATGATCCGGAATGGGGAGTAGATTCTACAGGTCAGAGACAGATGAATTAGGAGCTTGGGCATGGAGAGAGGCATGGCTTGGACCTATTTAGAATTAGATCACATACTTAGATGTTGTCAGTTGTACTTTATTCTTTGCATAGTAGTTGTAATATCAAAAGTTCAAATTTTATCACTTTTATATAAATTACTTTGGTTGTTTTACTTTGTTATTCACTACCTCGGACATTCCGAGATGGTAACAGCTCTATTTATTTGAGAATGTCTTGCTAAAGGCTCTTAAATAAATGGGGGTGTTACAAAGTGGTATCAGAGAGAACGATCCTCAGGCCTAAACTAAAATGGAAATAATGAACATAGGAGTGTCTAAATAAAATGAACCCCAGGCTAGTAACTGTTAGGAGCCCCAGGATTGGGATGAGTTAGGGGCCCCCTCAAACCAAGCCACTGGCCCTTTCAGTCTAATCTGGTAACCCGTGAGTGATGTAGAGAGTGGGTAGTAACAAAATAAAAGATCAGACCTTGCCTATATTTGTACTAACAACTTTGCAGGTGCGGAATGAGGTAAGTAATGATGTGAGTTAGGTTAATGTGTGTATTAAAAGAATGTGATTGATACCGAGATGTTGACTGAATGAGTGAATATGGAATCTTCCGAGAATGGATGTATATTTGTTGAACAATAATATGAAGTGATTTTAAGAAACAAAAAGAAAAAGGTTTGATAAATTTTCAGAATGTTAGCTTGCTTGTACAGGCTGTCAGTTAAAATATGTTTCCTATACGAATGTGAAAATTTTATGTGTGATGACCATCTGATTTAGCTTCTCGATGCTTCTGGTTTCATGCGTATACAAGTATAATTGGTGAGAAATAAATATTTTAGTCGATAGTGGTCAGATTGTTACCGCACAGATCTCTTTTGACCCATGTTTTTACAAATGACACCATTTAAAACGTATTTATTGTTTATGCATATTTCTAACTCCACTGTTTAGAATATTCATTCACGTTTTCAAAATGATAAGTCACGTAAAACCTTAACGAGTTGTTATTTAATAGTGATTTTTGCAATTTGCCCAATTTTCGCTTTAATTGCTGAAAAGTTTCTGTTCCGACCAACTGAGTTAAAAATTTTGTTATAAATAATTTCCTTAAGTTGTGCATTTGATTGTTTTCCTATGATTAGTGAATTCAATATATTTCTCAAAAACTATATTGGTGCAAAAAAAATGGCTGGACGGTTATTTAGTTATAATTTTTTTTTTTTGGAAGTTGCAACATGATGTTGATTGTTAAAATTGTAAGTTATGTAAGTTCGATATAAAAGTTTAATCAGATATGAATTATGCGATGTAACCATATGACATTAGTAGCATGAACAATAGGCATATGATATGGATATGAACCATGTTATAATAATATAACCGTAATTATTGGTGAGTTTTATACAAAGTTAATTTCTTTTATACCGACGCTATTGCTATGCCACCAGGTGAATTGCATATTGTTAAGTTTGAATCTGATCACAATACATTGAATTAGTAATTTGATTGACATGGGAATTGTGGGAATGCTAGTTTTGTTTTCGATCTGTAACTTGTGTTACAACTTCATCGTTTTGAAAGTTTCAAAATGTTTTCAAGTGATAATTCATGATAAAGCTGATGTATGATAATTATGGTAATTCCTTTGCAACATAAAAGAATCTGTAGCTATATGTGTATGAAATTTTACTTGAATACGAAATTGTTCCACATGATATAAATCTCTTATGTTGCAAGTATGTTCATCACTAGTTTCATGATAAATGATGTAAATGTGTAAAATTTGTGTCAAAATTTTCAAGGGTAGATAAGTGTTAGTGGCCTTGATTTCACTGCATAACATGAAATTGACGAGTATGTTTTCTTGCTTTAAAAGTCGTATGCTAGTTGCCCGGTATAGAGTAATTAACTTATTTGATGAATGTTGACTATTGCTTCGGTGATCTTTTTGAGCATTGAATGTGGAGTTTTGTAATGGGGTTACGGGGACGTAACCATGTCTTAAGGAGGATAGGATTGTAAAATCTTAAAAGTTTATGATATGACTAGTTATTATTACATGGAAATTGATATGTCGTGATTGTTTGAATATACTCTTGATAATCCTGTTCACTCCTGTTATGCATTTTTATATGTTAAACTTTGAGGACAAAGTTTCATAAGGGGGATAGAATGTAACACCTCGCGTTTTAATGCTTATATATATATATGTACTGTTTGTGTTGTCTTATGCTTGTGGGGTGTTTTTGTTACCGTTATGGGGTGGCGAACTTCGGGACGAAGTTCACTTTAAGGAGGGAAGACTGTAATACCCCGTATTTTAGCCTCGGTCAACGACAGTCAAAGTATATTCTATACAAGTATTTCAGATGGAATGTTTATAAAATATTTTACGTAAACCGTTATTATTTTATAAATCGTATTTTTACGATTATTTCATGTTTCATAATTATTTTTATATTTGATAAAATGACATTTGATCCTTATTCCTTTAATTTTGATAATACATTTATAATTTAATATATTTTATATTTTATATTTAGTTCTCATCTATATTTAATTTCTATTTTTTTTTTATTTAAGTCGTAATTATAATTAAATTCTATATTCTTTATATATTCTTATAATTAATTTAATTAATATAATTAGTTATATGTGTCGTTTTTTTTTTAAGTTACGTTGCAAGAACGGGATATAGGTAATATAATGCTTCGATATGCGTGTTGGACTACTAATGATGGGCTTGGACTTGGGTGGTGGTAGCAATGAACCGTGTAACACAACCTTAAACCCTTTAACCCATCAAAACACTACACAACATACAACCCTAATTCACCTATCCATCGATATTCACAGAAATTGTAAATATTCATCGACATTGATAAAATTGGAAACCCTACCCCTCTATCATCTCATCTGCCTCCCCTAAACCAAACTAAACAAGAACCCTAATCTATAGGGACAACCATGATTGGAAGAGAACGAAAGCAGTAGCAACACAGCCGTCACCATCTTCGTTTTCATTCATGTGCGCCTGTAAGTTTAAGACTCTGTTTCTCGTATGTTTAGGAACTTCGAATCTGAGTTTTATTGTTGTGGGTAATCCTTGTAGTATGAATAACATATTTATCATCATTAAACGACCATAGGACCACCGTGGGGGTCACAATAACCACCGTAAGTGTCGATAGTAACAGTTTTAGTCATATTATGTTCGTGTTTTCGTTGCTTATTTCGACTATTGTTTTGGGCTTAGTTTTGAGTACAAGTTTATGGGTTGTAGTAGTAGGGTGTGGGTAGTTTATGTGGGTGGTCGTATGGAGACGCGTGTTGGCCGGAGCACCACCAAAAGAGGGCTGCTAATCTCATGTTAGTGTAAAAAGGAAAACAGAGGCTGGTTCTGCGTGAATGGACCAGCGTGTTTTCGTAGTTGTTTTCAGGTGTTTAGGAGGGTGTCGAGGTTGCTGTTTTCCATCGGGGGGTTAAGGGTGATGTGGGGTGTCAAGGGTAGTGATAGGCGGTGGCTATAGTGGTGGTAGAAGGTGTCTAAGGGGTTGTTTACAGAAGGTCGGTAAAATACGTATCACAAGTGAGCCTGTGACAGGGAGTTTTGGGACTGGTTTCGAGGGCTGTTAGAGTGGTGTCAGGCTGTTAGAGTGGTGTCAGGGGTTGTGGTTAGTGTCAGTGGGTGCACCTTAGCTCAAGGGTGGCAGAAACCATGGTGTGGTGCTTGTCCAGGCGGCAGAAAGGGTGTCGAAGGGGTTGTGTAGGTAGGCTGTTCAGTCGTGAGAAGCTGTTGGTGTTCGTAGTTGTTATCGTAATTGTTGTTCTCGTAATTGTCATGTTACCACATTGTTTTTGTCCTTGTCATCATTATGTGTCTTGTTATTATTAGTAGTTGGGTGGCCTTTGTCAAAATACATTATTATTATTATTATTATTATTATTATTATTATTATTATTATTATTATTATTATTATTATTATAAATATTATTATTATTTGTTAATATTATTATTATATTATCATTACTATTATGATTAAGTATTATTATTATGTTATGATCATATGTTATTGTTATTGTTTTTATTATTGATATTATTATTATTATTACTATTGTTGTTGTTGTTGTTGTCGTTGTTGTTAATAATGTTAATGTTGACATGATTATTATTAGTATAATTGTTCATGTTGTTTACTCAAGTTGTTAAGTAAATTTTATACAAGAATGTGACGGTTATCAGTAGTTCAATTATATTTTGTATGTTCGCTTTGAGTTAGTTATAAAAGTAGTAAAGTCGGGTTGGTTAAGTTAATTGAAGTAGCCATGTTTGATACGGTCTCGTTAGGTGCAATATATTATTTAAATTGTTAATTTGAATAATTGATTTGCTTACGTAATTATATTAGTTAGTGATTACGTATATTATATTGTTAGGTGACGATTTTGAAGTGGCATTATTCTGTTTACTTGCTGGCTTGCTTTTGGACTATATTGCTATCCAGGTAGGATACACTTGCACTATACTCTATGATGTGTTATGAATGGATAATTATAATACGTGTTATGAGTGCAAGCATGATCTATACGAGTATGATGTTCAAGCATTGGTTATTTAATATTGCATTCATAAGCATATCATTTGCATTATTGAGAGGGAGGTGACGGATATTGTTTTGATATAAAGCCCAGGGTGGTTCTGCAGACCAGGCCTGGTGTCTTATCAGCTATTGAGCTGGTGTTCGGTGACGACCGATTATAGTCTGCCGGGAGGTTCGGTATGGCTTGGTGTTTCGGGTTTGAGATTGGTGTTTCGGGTTGAGATTGAGATTGTGATTGAGCTCGAGCATATCATGAAATTGTAAATATTCATCGACATTGATAAAATTGGAAACCCTACCCCTCTATCATCTCATCTGCCTCCCCTAAACCAAACTAAACAAGAACCCTAATCTATAGGGACAACCATGATTGGAAGAGAACGAAAGCAGTAGCAACACAGCCGTCACCATCTTCGTTTTCATTCATGCGCGCCTGTAAGTTTAAGACTCTATTTCTCGTATGTTTAGGAACTTCGAATCTGAGTTTTATTGTTGTGGGTAATCCTTGTAGTATGAATAACATATTTATCATCATTAAACGACCATAGGACCACCGTGGGGGTCACAATAACCACCGTAAGTGTCGATAGTAACAGTTTTAGTCATATTATGTTCGTGTTTTCGTTGCTTATTTCGACTATTGTTTTGGGCTTAGTTTTGAGTACAAGTTTATGGGTTGTAGTAGTAGGGTGTGGGTAGTTTATGTGGGTGGTCGTATGGAGACGCGTGTTGGCCGGAGCACCACCAAAAGAGGGCTGCTAATCTCGTGTTAGTGTAAAAAGGAAAACAGAGGCTGGTTCTGCGTGAATGGACCAGCGTGTTTTCGTAGTTGTTTTCAGGTGTTTAGGAGGGTGTCGAGGTTGCTGTTTTCCATCAGGGGGTTAAGGGTGATGTGGGGTGTCAAGGGTAGTGATAGGCGGTGGCTATAGTGGTGGTAGAAGGTGTCTAAGGGGTTGTTTACAGAAGGTCGGTAAAATACGTATCACAAGTGAGCCTGTGACAGGGAGTTTTGGGACTGGTTTCGAGGGCTGTTAGAGTGGTGTCAGGCTGTTAGAGTGGTGTCAGGGGTTGTGGTTAGTGTCAGTGGGTGCACCTTAGCTCAAGGGTGGCAGAAACCATGGTGTGGTGCTTGTCCAGGCGGCAGAAATGGTGTCGAAGGGGTTGTGTAGGTAGGCTGTTCAGTCGTGAGAAGCTGTTGGTGTTCGTAGTTGTTATCGTAATTGCTGTTCGCGTAATTGTCATGTTACCACATTGTTTTTGTCCTTGTCATCATTATGTGTCTTGTTATTATTAGTAGTTGGGTGGCCTTTGTCAAAATACATTATTATTATTATTATTATTATTATTATTATTATTATTATTATTATTATTATTATTATTATTATTTGTTAATATTATTATTATATTATCATTACTATTATGATTAAGTATTATTATTATGTTATGATCATATGTTATTGTTATTGTTTTTATTATTGATATTATTATTATTATTACTATTGTTGTTGTTGTTGTTGTCGTTGTTGTTAATAATGTTAATGTTGACATGATTATTATTAGTATAATTGTTCATGTTGTTTACTCAAGTTGTTAAGTAAATTTTATACAAGAATGTGACGGTTATCAGTAGTTCAATTATATTTTGTATGTTCGCTTTGAGTTAGTTATAAAAGTAGTAAAGTCGGGTTGGTTAAGTTAATTGAAGTAGCCATGTTTGATACGGTCTCGTTAGGTGCAATATATTATTTAAATTGTTAATTTGAATAATTGATTTGCTTACGTAATTATATTAGTTAGTGATTACGTATATTATATTGTTAGGTGACGATTTTGAAGTGGCATTATTCTGTTTACTTGCTGGCTTGCTTTTGGACTATATTGCTATCCAGGTAGGATACACTTGCACTATACTCTATGATGTGTTATGAATGGATAATTATAATACGTGTTATGAGTGCAAGCATGATCTATACGAGTATGATGTTCAAGCATTGGTTATTTAATATTGCATTCATAAGCATATCATTTGCATTATTGAGAGGGAGGTGACGGATATTGTTTTGATATAAAGCCCAGGGTGGTTCTGCAGACCAGGCCTGGTGTCTTATCAGCTATTGAGCTGGTGTTCGGTGACGACCGATTATAGTCTGCCGGGAGGTTCGGTATGGCTTGGTGTTTCGGGTTTGAGATTGGTGTTTCGGGTTGAGATTGAGATTGTGATTGAGCTCGAGCATATCATGAAATTGTAAATATTCATCGACATTGATAAAATTGGAAACCCTACCCCTCTATCATCTCATCTGCCTCCCCTAAACCAAACTAAACAAGAACCCTAATCTATAGGGACAACCATGATTGGAAGAGAACGAAAGCAGTAGCAACACAGCCGTCACCATCTTCGTTTTCATTCATGCGCGCCTGTAAGTTTTAGACTCTGTTTCTCGTATGTTTAGGAACTTCGAATCTGAGTTTTATTGTTGTGGGTAATCCTTGTAGTATGAATAACATATTTATCATCATTAAACGACCATAGGACCACCGTGGGGGTCACAATAACCACCGTAAGTGTCGATAGTAACAGTTTTAGTCATATTATGTTCGTGTTTTCGTTGCTTATTTCGACTATTGTTTTGGTCTTAGTTTTGAGTACAAGTTTATGGGTTGTAGTAGTAGGGTGTGGGTAGTTTATGTGGGTGGTCGTATGGAGACGCGTGTTGGCCGGAGCACCACCAAAAGAGGGCTGCTAATCTCGTGTTAGTGTAAAAAGGAAAACAGAGGCTGGTTCTGCGTGAATGGACCAGCGTGTTTTCGTAGTTGTTTTCAGGTGTTTAGGAGGGTGTCGAGGTTGCTGTTTTCCATCAGGGGGTTAAGGGTGATGTGGGGTGTCAAGAGTAGTGATAGGCGGTGGCTATAGTGGTGGTAGAAGGTGTCTAAGGGGTTGTTTACAGAAGGTCGGTAAAATACGTATCACAAGTGAGGCTGGGACAGGGAGTTTTAGGACTGGTTTCGAGGGCTGTTAGAGTGGTGTCAGGCTGTTAGAGTGGTGTCAGGGGTTGTGGTTAGTGTCAGTGGGTGCACCTTAGCTCAAGGGTGGCAGAAACCATGGTGTGGTGCTTGTCCAGGCGGCAGAAAGGGTGTCGAAGGGGTTGTGTAGGTAGGCTGTTCAGTCGTGAGAAGCTGTTGGTGTTCGTAGTTGTTATCGTAATTGTTGTTCGCGTAATTGTCATGTTACCACATTGTTTTTGTCCTTGTCATCATTATGTGTCTTGTTATTATTAGTAGTTGGGTGGCCTTTGTCAAAATACATTATTATTATTATTATTATTATTATTATTATTATTATTATTATTATTATTATTATTTGTTAATATTATTATTATATTATCATTACTATTATGATTAAGTATTATTATTATGTTATGATCATATGTTATGATCATATGTTATTGTTATTGTTTTTATTATTGATATTATTATTATTATTACTATTGTTGTTGTTGTTGTTGTCGTTGTTGTTAATAATGTTAATGTTGACATGATTATTATTAGTATAATTGTTCATGTTGTTTACTCAAGTTGTTAAGTAAATTTTATACAAGAATGTGACGGTTATCAGTAGTTCAATTATATTTTGTATGTTCGCTTTGAGTTAGTTATAAAAGTAGTAAAGTCGGGTTGGTTAAGTTAATTGAAGTAGCCATGTTTGATACGGTCTCGTTAGGTGCAATATATTATTTAAATTGTTAATTTGAATAATTGATTTGCTTACGTAATTATATTAGTTAGTGATTACGTATATTATATTGTTAGGTGACGATTTTGAAGTGGCATTATTCTGTTTACTTGCTGGCTTGCTTTTGGACTATATTGCTATCCAGGTAGGATACACTTGCACTATACTCTATGATGTGTTATGAATGGATAATTATAATACGTGTTATGAGTGCAAGCATGATCTATACGAGTATGATGTTCAAGCATTGGTTATTTAATATTGCATTCATAAGCATATCATTTGCATTATTGAGAGGGAGGTGACGGATATTGTTTTGATATAAAGCCCAGGGTGGTTCTGCAGACCAGGCCTGGTGTCTTATCAGCTATTGAGCTGGTGTTCGGTGACGACCGATTATAGTCTGCCGGGAGGTTCGGTATGGCTTGGTGTTTCGGGTTTGAGATTGGTGTTTCGGGTTGAGATTGAGATTGTGATTGAGCTCGAGCATATCATGAAATTGTAAATATTCATCGACATTGATAAAATTGGAAACCCTACCCCTCTATCATCTCATCTGCCTCCCCTAAACCAAACTAAACAAGAACCCTAATCTATAGGGACAACCATGATTGGAAGAGAACGAAAGCAGTAGCAACACAGCCGTCACCATCTTCGTTTTCATTCATGCGCGCCTGTAAGTTTAAGACTCTATTTCTCGTATGTTTAGGAACTTCGAATCTGAGTTTTATTGTTGTGGGTAATCCTTGTAGTATGAATAACATATTTATCATCATTAAACGACCATAGGACCACCGTGGGGGTCACAATAACCACCGTAAGTGTCGATAGTAACAGTTTTAGTCATATTATGTTCGTGTTTTCGTTGCTTATTTCGACTATTGTTTTGGGCTTAGTTTTGAGTACAAGTTTATGGGTTGTAGTAGTAGGGTGTGGGTAGTTTATGTGGGTGGTCGTATGGAGACGCGTGTTGGCCGGAGCACCACCAAAAGAGGGCTGCTAATCTCGTGTTAGTGTAAAAAGGAAAACAGAGGCTGGTTCTGCGTGAATGGACCAGCGTGTTTTCGTAGTTGTTTTCAAGTGTTTAGGAGGGTGTCGAGGTTGCTGTTTTCCATCAGGGGGTTAAGGGTGATGTGGGGTGTCAAGGGTAGTGATAGGCGGTGGCTATAGTGGTGGTAGAAGGTGTCTAAGGGGTTGTTTACAGAAGGTCGGTAAAATACGTATCACAAGTGAGGCTGTGCCAGGGAGTTTTGGGACTGGTTTCGAGGGCTGTTAGAGTGGTGTCAGGGGTTGTGGTTAGTGTCAGTGGGTGCACCTTAGCTCAAGGGTGGCAGAAACCATGGTGTGGTGCTTGTCCAGGCGGCAGAAAGGGTGTCGAAGGGGTTGTATAGGTAGGCTGTTCAGTCGTGAGAAGTTGTTGGTGTTCGTAGTTGTTATCGTAATTGCTGTTCGCGTAATTGTCATGTTACCACATTGTTTTTGTCCTTGTCATCATTATGTGTCTTGTTATTATTAGTAGTTGGGTGGCCTTTGTCAAAATACATTATTATTATTATTATTATTATTATTATTATTATTATTATTATTATTATTATTATTATTATTATTATTATTATTATTATTATTATTATTTGTTAATATTATTATTATATTATCATTACTATTATGATTAAGTATTATTATTATGTTATGATCATATGTTATTGTTATTGTTTTTCTTATTGATATTATTATTATTATTACTATTGTTGTTGTTGTTGTTGTTGTTGTTGTTGTCGTTGTTGTTAATAATGTTAATGTTGACATGATTATTATTATTAGTATAATTGTTCATGTTCTTTACTCAAGCTGTTAACTAAATTTTATACAAGAATGTGACGGTTATCAATAGCTCAATTATATTTTGTATGTTCGCTTTGAGTTAGTTATAAAAGTAGTAAAGTCGGGTTGGTTAAGTTAATTGAAGTAGCCATGTTTGATACGGTCTCGTTAGGTGCAATATATTATTTAAATTGTTAATTTGAATAATTGATTTGCTTACGTAATTATATTAGTTAGTGATTACGTATATTATATTGTTAGGTGACGATTTTGAAGTGGCATTATTCTGTTTACTTGCTGGCTTGCTTTTGGACTATCACCACCACTGGCATCTATTCACCCGACCACCACACATCACTCCATCACCACCAAACCATCCTACCAACAGCCCACTACCCGTACCCATGACTTCTCAATAATAATTAAACCAAAACACAACCAAATAAGAGGGGAAAACACGAAACAGAGTGAACGAAAAATGCTTGTTACTGTCAACATTAGGGTTGTTTATAGAGTCCCACGGTGGTTCTAATGGCCTTTGACGGTCATAAACGTGTTGAGGGCCCTACCCAAATTACCTACAAACATGAAACACTAAGTCGATGGTATGAAAAGTGCAAAATCACGATGTTAAACTTACAGTCGCGCATGGTGAGTACGTTGGTTGTGTAGGCTGTTCTCGTGTTGTTTCCATGCTCCGTTGTTCTCCTCAACCTCACGGTGCTACCAATGTAGGACTTAGGGTGTAGAAGTGGTAGGGAGGTATACGAGATGTAGGAGGATGAGTAGGGTTTTTGGTGAGTGTCGGTGGTGGCAGATTGTGATGTCGATGGAGGCAGAAAGTGGGGGCTGTTGATTAGGGTTTGAATGTTGAGTGTCGATGGATTGAGTAGGTTAGCTAGGGTTTCGTCTCTTTTGTTTTACTCTCTTGGTTTAACACGGTCTAAACAGCCCAAGCCCATTACGTGTCACACATAACCCGAGTTTAACAGCCCATCACGCTTCTTGAGACATTCAAACATGTTCTCAAATCGTAACTTAAAATAAACGAGTATGTACAAATAATTATACTAATTAAATTATCTAATTTAGCATTAGCAAATTTTAATTAAATTCATTATCAGAATGTAAAATTATTAACACTTATATAAGAATGTATAAAAAATTTAGGATTTAAATATAATTATAACATAAATAATAAAACAAGTATAATTGAGAAATAAATATAAATATGAAATATATTTAATTATAAATATATTATCAAAATTAAAGAAATACGAAAGAAATGCCATTTTATGAAATACTCGTCAAATATAAAATGATTATGAAATACGAAATAATCGTAGAAATACGATTTATAAATAATAACAGTTTACGTAAAATACTTTATAAACATTCCATTTGAAATACTTGTATAAAGCATGGTTTGACTGCCGCTGACCGAGGTTAAAATACGGGGTATTACACAGATCTCAAGAGGAGTGACATTTCATTTGAGGCAGGGGAGAAGGTACTACTGAAAGTATCTCCAATGAAGGGAGTGATGAGGTTCGGAAAGCGTGGCAAGCTAAGTCAGAAGTTTATTGGACCATTTGAGATTTTGGACAGAGTTGGAGAGGTGGCATACCGATTAGCTTTGCCTCCAGCCCTATCCAAGGTCCATAATGTGTTCCATGTTTCTCAGCTAAGGAAGTATGTGAGTGACCCCACGCATGTATTGAACCATGAAGAAATTGAGGTAGATGAGCAACTTGCCTACGCTGAGATTCCAAGGGAGATATTGGATAGAAAGATTCGAAAGACTCGCAATAGAGAGATAGTGTTAGTGAAGGTCTTGTGGACCAATCACAACACGGAGGAAGCTACTTGGGAGTGGGAGGCGTCCATGAAGGAGCGTTACCCGCAACTGTTCGTTTGAGGTAAGTTACGAGGACGTAACTCTTTTTTTTTAGTGGGGTAGAATGTGACATTCCATGATTTTAACATGATTAAGTAGTGTTGTGGGTATGTTTGATTACGATATGAGTGGGTTGTTAAAATCCGTCGTGCAGGGTGGAGGGTGGTAGATACGGTTTGGTGTTGTTGGCAGTTAAAATCCGTCGTGGAGGGTGGTAGATACGGTGTCAGTAGGATTTGATATTCGTTCTGTTTTGCACGTGTTCTGTATACGTTTTTACTAAGGGTTTGTGTTGAGGTCTGTGTGTTTTGTTTATGGGTCTTTGCGTGGGAATACAGGTGGTAGTAGGGTAATGTCGGGAGTGGTAGTCACGGTGGATAAAGGTGGCTGGTCACGGTGGTATATGGGGTTTAAAAGGGGTTGTCAGGGAGGCGTTTTACTGGTTGTCGTTATTCTGGGTTTTTAGTTCGTGTACAGGGATGTTGGGGGTGGTAACATCGTCGACTCGAGGGAGGTCGACACGATGTTACCACCGTGTCTTACGAGTCTGGAGTCAAGGAAAGGTCCTGGTGGTCGAGTCGGGTGTTGGCAGTGGCTGAACTAGCGTCGAAAGGCTGTCAAAGACAGTGTGGTCAGGTGGAAGGGCGAGGAGTCAGGTCTAGTATGGGTGGCTGGTTCAGATCACCGGCGGCCGGCGAGAAGGCTGCTGGTGGTTGAATTGGTGGAAGGTGGTTCTGGGTACAGGCGGTGGTGGTTATTGGCGGTAGTTGGGGCGTGTCACGGCAGGTGTGGGACTCCTTGTCACACGGGTTAGAGGCCCGGGTAGGCGTGTGTGGTGGACCTTGTTATTGTGTTTTAGTTTTATTGTTTTAGTATGATTATTATTATTATTAGTATTATTATTATTACTATTATTATTATTATGATTATATTTAATTACTTGTATTATTAGCTTTTATATAAGTAGTTGTCATCTTGTTAGTGTTTATGGGTTAATATCTAATGTGACAAGCATGCATATGATGGGTTATTAAGGGGTTACTATATTTAGAAAGTTGCTATTTTGGGTAACATCGTTGTAGGAAGTTTCTATAAATAGAATGTGTACGTATATTACGAGATTTAGGGAGTCTTATTAATTGTATAATATATGTCTAGGTGGAGGTTTCCGCGTGGAACACTTTTAGTAGCAGTTGCTCACTTGCTGTTATCTTCCGCAGTTTCGAGGTAGTGGAATATCTATGTCTGTTATTGTGATCTGACATTAGGATGCTCATTATCTGATTGATATATTTAATTGTGTTATATTGAGATTGAATGATTATTATTGATTATCGTGGAGAATGGGGCTTGTGAAATGGGTCTTGTGATATGGGTCTTGTGAGAATGGACTTGTGATATGGCCATGGAAGGAGTGGTGTGTTGGAGGTGAAGTGGAGAAATGCATGTTGAGGAGATGGAGGAAATGTATATTGTGCTGTTTCATGTCTCTTTTATATTACCTACTCAACCTCGTGTTGATGTGTTTTGTATGTGTCTGTGTTGATCCAATTTATTTGGGAGCAGAATGACAGGTTTAGACTCATGGAAGCTGGAAGGGAGGAGAGGCTATGGACCAGACCTGTCTAGTGCTAGCTCACCTTATTACACTTTCCACCTTGTCTGAACTTGTAGTATTTGTTTTGGAAGACAGTTGTAATGACCTTGAGATACTGTTGTTTTCACTCTTAAATTACTTTATAAAATGCTGTGTTTCTTTCCTTTGTTATCTACTACCTCGGTTATCCGAGATGGTAACACCCTTGGTTATTTGGGGAGTCCTAGTCCAGGCCCCTAAATAAATGGGGGTGTTACACTTAAGGTATCCTAATCTCCCTATATAAAGATTAGGTTAACAACTTTTCTAGACATTCATCATTAGTCAGTAGTTTCACATTTCATTTTTCTTTTAAGCTCTACTTTAGAGAGGAGACGGAGGAAACTCCATTCTCCTTTCCCTTCACATTTTCCGGATCTATGTTCTTCCTTTAATGTCAATCAATAATCTTTATTTCAGTTTTATTTTGCTTTTTATTTCCTTTACGTTTTTTTTTACTTTTTATTATGCGTAGGTAGTTTTCTTTGCTAAGACTCAGGGAATCCGTAATCAAGAAAGTCAGTAATCGATTTTTATGATTATTCTCATATAATACTTTTTGTCACTTGCTACATATAATGGCGATTAGTTGCATGAGTCGACGCATTCAACTATTTGATCCGGTAAACTTTGACCTAGACCGAAAGGTTGGAAAGAGTGAGGCCTCTATTAACACATTAGGACCGTAGTGAGGGCGAAAGCTAAGCTATTGTTGTCTTAGGGAGAATTCAGACCGAAAGGAGATTTTTGCTAACTCATGGATTATATTTAAATTGTTCAATCTAAGAACTGATTACTAGGCAATTTCTTTCCCTTGCTATAATTTTATGTAAAACCCCTCGTCGCAACAGAAAATAAAACATACAAACATGCCAAATTTTACGCGGAATTTAAACTTTAACATGCATGATAAACGAGGTGAATTAAAACAAAACTGTACAAAATGATATAAACCAAAACTTAGATAAGTATAACATTCTAAGTATGAAAACATAAATACAAAACAGCCTGGGATGGCACATCCCTACAGGCAGTCAAGTATGAAATCTAAAACTAGGTCTAGCTAACGATAGAAATGGTAAGTCAATGATGACCAACGGATCATCGCTCACTAGCCTCCTGAAACCCATAAGCGCATCCAACCTGTCATGTACCTACATACATGTAAACATGTACGCCACAATCAGTGGGGAGTGACTAGAGTTCTCCTAGCCACCTATTGTTATCGACACGTAACACATAAATCATCCAACATACTCCAACATTTATAACATGTGAAGCATATATATATATATATATATATATATATATATATATATATATATAGAAATTGAATCACGTGAGGCCGCCCTCTTAGGGTGAGGCTGTCGGACCCTTCTAAACCGTTAGATTTAAGTATGACGGACGCACGAGATTGTGCCACGTGTCCTATATAACATTAAAAAAAAAAACTGACATTACAGCCGCCACTATCAAACTCATCCATCTTCTTCTCTCCAACCTCTTCCCTCACTCCTTCGCCACCACCAGTGTTGATATTTGCCTCGTTCGCTACTCCAACCACCTTATCATCACCAACCACCGCCCCTACTTCTTCCAATACCAGTGCCGCCTCAACCTCGTTCGCTACGCCAGGTGGAAATGACGACGTAGGAGACACAGGTAACGGCGTTGGCTCTGGTGTCGTGTACAACGCCGGAGTTATCGGCGGTCGTACTGTAACGTGACTAAATTGCGGCGTCGATGCGACAGAGTTACGGCGACGAAGCTGAGGATGCGGCGGCGGAACATCGAACTTTCTAGAAGATGATGATTTGAAATCCTCTAATGGTGGCAACGACGTCGTATTACGCCGTTCAAGCTTCGGATACGCATCTTCTACAAAAATATTCTCGTTTTTCTTCTTTAACGACGTCGTTTTTGCGGTTGTTGTTGTGGTCGTTGTTGTTGTTGCTCCAGGTTCCAGGAATCGATCTAACTGTATTGCTGAGAACGTTGGCATCTTCTGCTTCTGAAAATTCAAAACAATTAACAAAAAAATTATAAAATTGACTTACATGAATAATTAAATTTCGATGAATAATTAAATTGAACGAGGTTGAGCCAACGTCGTTACCTGTGTTGACAGAGTACCGAACGCCGGCGTTGATGACGGCGTACCGAACGACGGTGTTCCGAACATTTTTAGTGTGATGTTTTAGGATTAGTGAGTGAGTGTGAGATTGTGAAACTAGATGCTTAACTTGTGAAACTAGAAGCTTAACTTGTGAAACTGGAAGCAAATATTGTGAAACTGTGAAACTGTGAAACTAGATGCTTAACTTGTGAAACTAGAAGCTTATTCTGTGAAACTAGAAGCTTAACTTGTGAAACTAGATGCTTAAGATGTGAAACTGTAAGCAAATATTGTGAAACTGTGAAACTAGATGCTTAACTTGTGAAACTAGAAGCTTAACTTGTGAAATTGGAAGCAAATATTGTGAAACAAACTAGATGCGTAACTTGTGAAACTAGAAGCTTATTCTGTGAAACTAGAAGCTTAACTTGTGAAACTAGATGCTTAAGATGTGAAACTGTAAGCAAATATTGTGAAACTGTGAAACTGTGAAACTAGATGCTTAACTTGTGAAACTAGAAGCTTAACTTGTGAAACTGGAAGCAAATATTGTGAAACTGTGAAACTAGATGCTTAACTTGTGAAACTAGAAGCTTATTCTGTGAAACTAGAAGCTTAACTTGTGAAACTAGATGCTTAAGATATGAAACTGTAAGCAAATATTGTGAAACTGTGAAACTAGATGCTTAACTTGTGAAACTAGAAGCTTAACTTGTGAAACTGGAAGCAAATATTGTGAAACTGTGAAACTAGAAGCTTGGGGATGCGTGAGGTCCGGCGGCCTCATCCTAAGAGGCGGCCTCACGTGATCCGGCCTCTATATATATATATATATATATATATATATATATATATATATATATATATCAATATCTCAACTCATATCAACATGCAAGTACTATGCAAGGCTCTCAACTAACTTCGGAAACTATTTGAAAAGAGAGCCGGTTTCCTTTCCAGTTGCCTGGCCGGGGGGGCTTTCAGTCCAAACCGTTTACGAAACCAGAGTAAAAGTCATCCAATGCCTTTGATGAACATTTCTAAAATATACAACACTCTATGTAACACAATCAATCAACAACATCTGACACTGTACCCCTACTCAGGCAAGCAGATGCAATCAGCAATGTCTAGGACGTACCTCTGCTTAGGCAAGAACTAGACATAATCAGCAGTGCCCAAGTCACACCCCTGCTCAGGTTAGACTTGGTACACAAATCAGCAAGCATACACTCGTGAACCCCTGCTCAGGCACGAGTGTATACCAATCAGCTAATAATGATTCATTGACCCTGCTCAGTCGTGACCATTACCCTTCGTAATGAAATTGGGATCCCAACTCAGACGTAACCCACTACGATCATACAAACTCATGGTAGAATAGCGGTCCTTGCTCAGACATATCCTACCGCATCAATCATACACGTGACGGTCCAGCGGTCCCTGCTCAGACGTGTGCGTCACACCACAAACACTCACATGTCAAGCTAGAGGATCCCTACTCAGATCATATCTTGACATGCATACAAACATCAGCACATATCGGACTCTAGCGGTCCCTGCTCAGACATATTCCGATATGTACTCAACCAAATCCTTAGTCCTAGTCTTTTTAGACTTCTAAACAACACTTAATTTATCCCGGGAATTAAGTTGAGGGAGAGCTGGTTTCCCTTTCGGTTACCCGACTGGGGATCTCTATCCTCTCTCCATTCCCGAAACCAATAAAGTGTCGCCCGTACTCCAGGGACCTCAAACACACTTACAAAGCACATGGAACGAGTCTCAGGCAAATCGGACAAGCCGATCAAAAGATAAAACAGTTTTAGTGAGAACAGGGCTCTCAGCCGGTGCCGGACCGTCTGCCGATCGTCCGGCTGGGTGTCTTTTCCCATTCATGCAGCCTAATTACGAAAAACAAGAGATGGAACACTCAGCCGGAGGACCGGCTGTCGGCCACCCGATTGGGAACCATCCCCATCATACTTTTGCAATCTTTAAAAATGAGGGTCGGATTCTTAGCCAGCCGACCGGCCGCCAGCCAACCGGCTAGGAATCCTTCCCTTGCTCTTTCTTTACAAAAATCCACACAAGGAGTATCTCTGATCCAGTCTACCGGCGGCCGACCACTCGGCTCAGAGTCCAACACACAATTTTCCAAAACTTCGAAAATCAACATGGTCGTCTCCCGGTCGGCCGACCGGCTCAGAGTTCCTGAGCCATATTTACGCAATTCGACAGTGAACACAAAACTCCATGAAATTGATTCAAATATTAAGGATAGCAACAATAGAAGTTTACCCATCATATATAACAATCATATGATACATAAATAAGTATAAATTCCAACATAAAACACATATTAAGATCATATCTTGTATCCGTCTTAATTTTGTAAAAACTGAAACTGAATGTAAAAGCATGTGAATACATCATAAAACTTCAATTAAATCATTTAATGATCATATGAAACTAATTCCTAACATATTACTAAACTCTCATGCCAACCACAACTCAAAATCATAAACTTCAAGCAAGAATCAACACAAATAGTGCTATTTTAACAAAAAGGTCGAGTTACTCATCAAAGTCACCTTAAAAGCGGTTATGCTCCTAATTCTTCTTCAATCACGTAGCTATCAACCTCCGGGTCCTCTAATCCCACTCCTACAACAAAAGAAATGAAGATTATGAGCTTAAAACGGAATTTAGTGAAAACAGCGTCTTTTTCAAGTTTGATAAAACTGAAATTGAAAGAGATAGAAAGCTTGAAAATCTCGAGAGGATTCCAAAAATATAAGGCTTACCTTGATTCGAGTTCGGGAAGAGGTCAAGATGATGATTTTAAGCTTGAGAAATGAAGAACAATGGAGAAAACAATGAAATAGTGAAATGAGTTTTTGTGAAAGGTGATGTGTCGATGAAAGGGGTTTAGGTTAGGGTATATATTGTCCTTTATTTTTATTTGAGTCGGGTTATTCGTTTAAGATACGGACTCAAGTGGGAATTAGAATATGCCAAGCGAATGACATCTTAAGAATTAAAACATTCGTAAGACGGATCTTAACGGAAAACTTAAATTAAATTTACGATTTATTATTAAAATACTATTATATTCTGTAAAATAATTTAAAATCCTAAAAATATTATTTACGAAAATACGGGATGTTAATTACAATCACCCCAACTTTCAAAAATTTTCGTCCTCGAAACTTGAACGAAGATAAATCTAAGTATATTATACCTCAATCGAAAAGAGAAGGATGCGTAGCGCGCATCGAATCCTCTGTCTCTCAAGTCTGCTCCTCAACGTCTCCACAACGCCATAGGATCTTTATCAGGGGCACCACCTTGCTCCTCAGCTTCCGGTCCTGACGGTCCAAAATCTTCACTGGACGCCCCTCGAAAGCAAGATTCGGCTCTAGGTTATCGATCTCTCTCTGAAGCACGTGACTAGGGTCACTGGCGTACTTGCGGAGCTGCGAAACATGAAAGACACTATGCACCTTGCTCAAACTAGGAGGCAGATCCAATCTGTCAGCAGCAGCAACATTCTTCTTCAAAATCTCGAACGACCCAATATACTTAGGACTCAACTTGCCCTTAACACCAAATCTCTTGACATTTTTCATCAGAGAAACTCGAAGGAACACTCTATCACCAGACTCAAACTCAAGCGGTCTTTGGCGAACGTCTGCATAGGATTTCTGCCGATCCTGTGCGGCCTTCATTCCTACCTCTGATAAGCTGAACATGATGAATAGTCACAACCAACTGGTCCGGTCCTAAATCATGAACGTCGCTCGACTGATCCCAGTAGATAGGGCTACGACACTTCCTACCATAAAGTGCCTCATATGGAGCCATCTGAATCGACGAGTGATAACTATTGTTGTAAGAGAACTCAACCAGCGGTAGACTCTGTTCCCACGAACCCTGAAAATCGAGTGCACAAGCTCGCTAAAGGTCTTGTAAAGTTTGAATGGTCCTCTCTGACTGACCATCAGTAGCAGCATGGAACACTGTACTCATCAAAAGTCGGCTACCCATGGCCTCCTAAAGAGCTTTCCAAAATCTGGAACAGAATCGCGGATCTCTGTCGGAAACAATCTCTCTCGGAACTCCATGATAACGAACAATCTCAGCAATGTAGGCCTTAGCAAGGCGATCCATATCCCAAGTCTCGCGAATCGGTATGAACCTAGCACACTTAGTCAACCTGTCGACTACTACCCAAATAGCATCCTTAACGCCAACGGTCTTAGGTAGAGGCGTAGAGCGGTAACGAAGTCCATAGAAATGCACTCCCACTTCCACCGAGGAACATGGAGCGGCTGTCGCAGACCACCAGGTCTCTTATGCTCAATCTTAACCTGCTGACAAGTCAAACATCTACTCACATAGTCCAAGATATCCTTCTTCATACCAGGCCACCAAAATAAGAGCCTAAGATCCATATGCATCTTCTCACCACCAGGATGAATAGTATAGGGAGTCAAATGAGCCTCATCCAATACTCTCTTCCTCAAGCTAGGAGCATCAGGTACAAACATACGGCCACGGAAACGAAGAAAGCTATCAGCATCAATCACAAAATCTCTAGCCTCGCCACTAGCATTCCTGGCCTCGAACTTCCTAAAAGTAGCATCTGTAGGCAAACGCTTACGAATCCCCCAATACAATGTCGGCTCAGCAGTCATTGCAGCCAACCAATCAAATCCACTACCTACCATCACCAATCTCAACTTCCTGAACTCTGAACAAAGTTCCTTTGGCAAGACACGAATGGCACTCAACGAATGAGAAGTCTTGCGACTAAGCGCATCAGCAACCACGTTGCCTTGCCCTCATGATACAATAGCTCTATGTCATAGTCTTTGACCAATTCCAACCATCGACGCTTTCGCATATTAAGGTCCTTCTGTGTGAAAATGTACTTCAAAATCTTGTGATTAGGGAAAATGCGGCAATGCGATCCAGTCTAATAATGACGCCACATCTTCAAGGCATGAACAACAACGGCCAACTCAAGATCATGCGTAGGATAGTTCACCTCATGAACTCGCAACTTTATAGAGGAATAAGCAATCACTTTCCCACTCTGCATCAACACACAACCAAGTCCAAGCATAGAAGCATCACAGGATCGAAATCAACACCAATCTCTGGAAGAGTAAGCACTGGAGCGGTCGTCAATCTGGTCTTCAACTCCTGGAACGAACTCTCACACTTATCAGCCCATATGAATTTGGTTTCCTTCTTCAACAACTGAGTCATCGGACGAGCAAGTCTAGAAAAATCCTCTACGAACCGTCTGTAGTAACCAGCCAATCCAAGGAAACTACGAATCTCTCCCACATCTTTGGGACTCTCCCAATCAATCACAGCCTCAATCTTAGCGGGATCAACGATAACACCCTCACTAGAAATGACATGTCCAAGAAAGGCAACCTGAGACAACCAAAACTCACACTTCGAAAACTTTGCAAACCACTTCTGTCGGCGCAAAATCCCAAGTATCAAACGAAGATGTTCGGCATGCTCAGCATCAGTCTTCGAATATATCAAAATGTCATCAATGAACACCACAACACAAGTGTCCAAAAACTCACTGAACGTCCTGTTCATCTAATCCATGAATATTGGAGGAGCATTCGTCAAACCAAAAGGCATGACCACGAACTCAAAATGTCCATATTTGGTACGGAATGCAGTTTTCGCAATGTCAACCTCACGAACTTGAATTTGGTGATACCCTGACCGTAGATCAATCTTGGAGAATCTGGAAGCACCTCTAAGCTGATCAAACAAGTCATCAATCCTGGGAAGAGGATACCGGTTCTTCACCGTTACCCTGTTCAGTTCCCTATAATCAATACAAAGTCTCATCGATCCATCTTTCTTCTTGAAAAAAAGCATAGGAGCACCCCAAGGAGAGGCACTCGGTCGAATTAATCCCTTCTTTATCATCTCTTCAAGTTGCTGATTCAATTCTTTCAACTCAGACGAAGCCATACGGTCGGGAGCCTTAGATATAGGTCTTGTACCTGGAACGAGGTCAATAGTAAACTCGACATCCCTCTCAGGAGGTATGCCCGGTAACTCCTCTGGAAAGACATCTGGAAACTCACGAACAATGGCTAAATCCTCAAGTTTCGGTAGCGAAGGCTTCGCAGCTGAAACAACACACATGAAGGCTCGGCAACCCTTCCTAAGAAGATAAGATGCTTTCATCGATGAAATGATGCGAACACCCTTTCGCGGGCGAGTTCCCTTATAGGAAACACGAACTCCTGAAGAACTCCTCAAGCATATTTTCTAGTCACGACACTCGAAGCGAGCGTGGTATCGCGATAACCAATCCATACCGAGGATAATGTTAAATTCCTCGAGAGGAAATCTCAATAAGTCCGCTGGAAATGTGGCACAACCAATAAGAATAGGAACATCCCTATGGGAAGAAGAGCATAAGAAAACATCTCTTGAAGGCAATGAGATAGAAGTCTCCTCAACAACAGAAGACTCTAGAGCTAGTCTATCGGTGAACTGAGTCGATAGAAAAGACAATGAAGCACCAGTGTCGAATAGGATAAAGCACTCAGCAACGAGGACAGACCGGCAATGATATTGAGCCTCAGCCTCTACTCTGGTCATAATAAAGATCTTCCCCTTCGCATCGCCTCCTCTAGTAGCTGCAGCAGCAGTGGCAGCCTTGCCAAGAGCAGTACTCTTCTCAGGACACTCAAACGATCTATGCCCAAATCCATTACAAGTATAACACTTGTAGGCATTCTTGAAGCAATCAAAACCCGGATGAAGAAGTTTACCACTACGGTTACAAACAGTCGAAGTAGTATCTGTGTGAACAGTGGTCTTAGCGACCGGTGCAACAAACCTCTCAAACCCCTTCTTCTGAGAAGTAGCTGGTGTAGAAGATGGAACAAAAGGCCTCTTGCCCTAATAAATCGATCTCTGATGTGAAGAAACACTAGCAGTAGCAGCACGAACCTCAACATCAATGGCCCTGATAGAACTCTCAGCCCAGATAGCGTCATCATATACCTCAACAAAGGAAGTCGAATCTCGGCGAACCATGCTCTCAATACGGGGTCCCAACGTCCCCCTGTAGAAGTACACCCTCTCTGACTCATCTCTCACAAATCTCGAAGCAAAGTGAGCAAGCTGGTTGAATTTGTCGGTGAACTCCTGTACTGTCATCTTCCCTTGCTTGAGATCCATGAACTCCTTCAGTCTCTGTGAACGAAGCTCCTTAGGATATAACCTAGTCTCAATCTTCTCCTTGAAAGCTTCCCAATTGAACAGTGGGTCCAGTAGAAAAGTCGGACCAGTCAAAGTCCACCATCTATCAGCCTCCAATGTCAGAAAGTGAGTGGCTAAACGCACCCTGTACTCCCTGACAACTGAATACATGGCAAAACTCTTCTCCATCTCACAAAACCACTTAGAAAGAGCAACTGGGTCAACTTCACCGCCGTAAGTCTTCGCGTGACTCCTGGACATCTGAGAACCAATCCAGGAAAAGACAACAGGTCTGTTGGCATTATTGCCTGGCGGAGGAGGAGGAGGAACAGCTTCAGCTTGATTTCTTTGATTCTCAAGCACCTGAAGAAGAGGTTGCATTATCGTATTCTCTACTGCAGAAGTCTTCACCATCCTTCAAAACAAAAGCAAGTGTTAACTTAGCAATTAAAAATCACAAACAGACTACAAATATGAGTCCTTAAATTTACCCCATCTCTCATTCATTATTCAATTATATGGTCAAGTTAAGGTTGGGGGTCACATCAGTGCGTCGGGAGTGATAACGCTCTAATACCAACTGTAAAACCCCTCGTCGCGGCGGAAAATAAAACATACAAACATGCCAAAATTTACGCGAAATTTAAACTTTAACATGCATGATAAACGAGGTGAATTAAAACAAAATATTACAAACTGATATAAACTAAAACTTAGATAAGTATAACAGTCTAAGTATGAAAACATAAATACAAAACCGCCTGGAATGACACATCCCTACAGGCACTCAAGTATAAAATCCAAAACTAGGTCTAGCTAACGATAAAAATGGTAACTCAATGATGAACAACGGATCATCGCTCGCTAGCCTCCTGCAATCCATCAGCCCATCCAACCTGTCATGTACCTACATACATGTAAACATGTACGCCACAATCAGTAGGGAGTGACTAGAGTTCTCCTAGCCACCTATTGTTATCGACACGTAACCCATAAAGCATCCAACATACTCCAACATTTATAACATGTGAAGCATATATATATATATATATCAATATCTCAACTCATATCAACATGCAAATACTATGCAAGGCTCTCAACTAACTTAGGAAACTATTTGAAAGGAGAGTCGGTTTCCCTTCCGGTTGCCCGGCCGGGGGGTCTTTCAGTCCAAACCGTTTACGAAACCAGACTAAGTGTCAACCAACGCCTTGGATGAACATTTCTTAAATATACAACACTCTATGTAACACAATCAATCAGCAACATCTGACACTGTACCCCTACTCAGGCAAGCAGATGCAATCATCAATGTCTAGGACCTACCCCAACTCAGCCAAGAACTAGACACAATCAGCAGTGCCCAAGTCACACCCTTGCTCAGGTTAGACTTGGTACACAAATCAGCAAGCATACACTCGTGAACCCCTGCTCAGGCACGAGTGGATACCAATCAGCTAATAATGGTTCATTGACCCTGCTCAGTCGTGACCATTACCTTTCGTAATGACATTGGGATCCCAACTCAGACCCAACCCACTACGGTCATACAAACTCACAGTAGAATAGCGGTCCCTGCTCAGACATATCCTACCGCATCAATCATACACGTGACGATCCAGCGGTCCCTAATCAGACGTATCTGTCACGCCACAAACACTCACATGTCAAGCTAGAGGATCCCTGCTCAAATCATATCTTGACATGCATACAAACATCAACACATACCGTAATCTAGTGGTCCCTGCTCAGACATATTCCGACATGTACTCAACCAAATCCTTAGTCCTAGTCTTTCTAGACTTCTAGACAACACTTAATTGACCCCGGGAACTAAGTTGAGGGAGAGCCGGTTTCCCTTTCGGTTACCCGACCGGGGGGTCTGTATCCTCTCTCCATTCCCGAACACAATATAGTGCCGCCAAAAGATAAAACAGTTTTAGTGAGAACAGGGCTCTCAGTCTGTGCCGGACCGTCTGCCGGTCGGCCGGCTGGGAGTCCTTTCCTATTCATGCAGCCTAATTACGAAAAACAAGAGATGTGACTCTCAGCCGGTGGACCGGCTGCCGGCCACCCGGTTGGGAGCCCATCCCCAGCCATCATACTTTTGCAATCTTTAAAAATGAGGGTCGCATTCTTAGCCGGCCGACCGGCCGCCGGCCAACCGGCTAGGAATCCTTCCCTAGCTCTTTCTTTACAAAA
Source organism: Silene conica (assembly GCA_029255685.2). Taxonomy (NCBI): domain Eukaryota; kingdom Viridiplantae; phylum Streptophyta; class Magnoliopsida; order Caryophyllales; family Caryophyllaceae; genus Silene; species Silene conica. Next base: position 39,309,095 of record CM055312.2, on the reverse strand, counting down.
ATCCACACAAGGAAGATCTCTGAGCCGGTCCACCGGCGGCCGACCACCCGGCTCAGAGTCCAACACACAATTTCCCAAAACTTCGAAAATCAACATGCTCGTCTCCCAGCCGATCGACCGGCTCAGAGTTCCTGAGCCATTTTTACGCAATTCGACAGTGAGCACAAAACTCCATGAAATCGATTGAAATCTTAAGGATAGAAACAATATAAGTTTACCCATCATATATAACAATCATATGATACATAAACAAGTATAAATTCCAACATCAAACACATATTTAGATCATATCTTGTATCCGTCTTAATTTTGTCAAAACTGAAATGAATGTAAAAGCATGTGAATACATCATAAAACTTCAATTAAATCATTTGAAGATCATATGAAACTAATTCCTAACATATTACTAAACTCTCATGCCAACAACAACTCAAAATAAGAAACATCAAGCAAGAATCAACACAGATAGTGCTATTTTAACAAAAAAGCCAAGTTACTCATCAAAGTCACCTTAAAAGCAGTTATGCTCCGAATTCTTCTTCAATCACGTAGCTATCAACCTCCGGGTCCTCTAATCCCACTCCTACAACAAAAGAAATGATGATTATGAGCTTAAAACGGAATTTGGTGACAATAACGTCTTTTTCAAGTTTGATAAACCTTAAATTGAAAGAGATAGAAAGCTTGCAAATGTTGAGAGGATTCCGAAAATGTAAGGCTTACCTTGATTCGAGTTCGGGAAGAGGTCGAGATGATGATTTTAAGCTTGAGAAATGAAGAACAATGGAGAAAACAATGAAACACTGAAATGAGTTTTTGTGAAAGGTGAGTTGTCGATGAAAGGGGTTTAGGTTAGGGTTTATATTGTCCTTTCTTTTTATTTGAGTTGGGTTATTCATTTAAGATACGGACTCAAGTCGGAATTAGAATATGCCAAGCGAATGACATCTTAAGAATTAAAACATTCTTAAGACTGATCTTAACGGAAAACTAAATTTAAATTTACGATTTATTATTAAAATATTATTATATTCCGTAAAATAATTTAAAATCCTTAAAATATTATTTACAAAAATACGGGATGTTACATTTTATTTCTTTTATCTCTTTTTATCCCTTTGTTTTTTAGTTTAGATTATACAAACTCCAAACACCCCATTGTGACTGATAAACGAACCTTAGAACAGATACCTTGCCTCCTTGTAGAGATCGACCCTACTTACCGCTGACTTCTATTGGTAGTACTTAGGGTTTTATTTTTGGTACCAAACGACGGTATCAAAGTTTTGCGCCGTTGCCGGGGAGGCAATTGCCCTATCTGTTTTTTTGTTTCGTTTATTTCTTTTCGTCTCAGGGAATTTTATTCCCTGAGGCATTTTTATTTTTTTTTCTCTAGTGTTGTTTTGATAGGTCCTATAGGTCCTATCGGCGGTACTTTTGGAGAGCCACCTATATTCCTTTCACTGGAGCCCCAGGTGGTATTTTATGAGAGATGTGGTACTATGGGACATGAGGCATTTTACTGTTTCGCAGCTAGTGGTCAAGTTGATGCCTATCAACGGCATAAACAAAGTCAATATGCTCCAATCCCACCCCGCAGTTATACACTGCCACATCCGTACAATCAACGAGGCTTTCAAAAGCTCTCCTATAATTTTTCACCGTCACAACAACAAAACCCACCTCTCGTTGACCACCATGAAGACCTGTATGAATTGAAGTCGTTGATAGCGACACTTGCTCAAGTTGAAGAATCGAGAAACGCTTCTATCACGAGTCTTATGCATAAAATAGCTCAAGTAACAACCGAGAAAGAGGATGATATGCATGACTCGGAATTAGAGGAAGTCTTCAACGTTGCTACACATGACCAGTTCGACCACAAAGTTTATATGATTAGTCGAAGGAATCAGCGGAGGAAGAGGACGACCGAGCATGTTAAATTACTCGATCGAACACTTTTGATGAGGGTTTTACTCGATCGAGTAACTGGTTTACTCGATTGAGGGGTTTTGTTGAAGAGGTTACTGAATCGAGCTATGCTTTTACTCGATCGAGTGATCATGGTGAAGAATTTACTCGATCGAGTGACCTTGTTACTCGATCGAGCACAGTGACTGAAGAAAGCGATGATTTAGCACCCGATTCTGTCCCCACTAACGATGAGAAGGTAAACAAGGATCATTCCTGTTCGATAGAAGGTATTATCATTCCTTTTGTTGATTTTGGTGAGATTTGTTGTACACATTCCGTTAAATTGTACACTACTGTTGATTTAACGCCTCCGCCCCAGTTTGGGAGCAATTTGGAGGAACATCGTGTTATTTCTTCTTGTACAGGTCTAGAGCGGTTGAAGGACCCGGGAAGAGGATCTAAAGATTTTATCTCGCATAAGAAGAAAATGCGGAAAAGAGTTGATCGAAATGCGTTGTATGCTGTGAAAAGACGTTACCCTACTGTTGCTGTGATTAGGAGGACGATAGTGAAACTTCTAATGGCTGAAATTACTGTATTCAGTCAAAAACCTAGTTGGAGCTCCTTATTTTTGGTGGTAGATGAAAAAGTAGGTCAAGCTAGGACCAACTGAAATTAGCGCTACCCGGGAGGCAACCCGGATTTTATTGTTTTCTCTTTTCGTTAATTTTCGGACAATTTTTAAGTTTCTTTGCTGTTTTAAGACTGTGGTCGATGTAGATTTTTTTTCCTAAGTTTCTGCGAAGGCTGTTAAACTGTACTTTGGTCAATCAAATCTATGCTGTGTTCGATCGAGTGAAATTCCACTTAATTCAACTCGATCGAGTAGACACCTGCTGCCAGCCACTCGATCGAGTCCTATGAGAGATCGATCGAGTAGGTTCCCACTGAAGATCACTCGATCGAGCTCACTTACAACTCGATCGAGTGTTTCTCCGTTCGATCGACTAGAGTTTCGCCTGGATCGAAGTTATCCGCTGCTGCCGAAAGGGATTTTTGCCCTAAAACCTCACTTTCTAGTTCGGTTTGGGGAGGTTGTATGTTTCCTTGTTCCCTTTTTCCATCTTTTTGTTTTCGTTTCCATAGTTTTTTGTAGATATCCCATAGTAACCTGTATTAGGTTGTGTACCCCTTTTCTCTTATATGCTGTAGCCAATGAGGATATTGTCTATTTTGGTTTGGGGAGGTGTAATGCATCCTTTTGCGTCTGCATTTTTAATTTTAGCATGCATTCACGTTTAAGTTTTGGCATTTTTTCGTTTTTTGTTTTTCTTTTCGTTTTATTTTTTTATCTTTTTCACATAAAAATTCAAAAATACAAAAAATGCACGTTTATTTTTGCATATAATCGAGTCGGAATGGAGTTTTTACAATGATAAAGTTGCCCTTAGGTTATCTATGTTTATTGTTGATTGCAATTTTCATCATCTTTAAGTACAAACCATTTAGCATCTCCCGAATTCCGTTTTGAAAATTTTACTCGGACTTTTAGACTTGAATTGACTTGTATTTGGCAAGCTGCTTAAAAATTCTGAGTTTTAGAGCCTATAACTGGTGACATTAATGATCGGTTTATCTAGGATTGAGAGTAGTACTCCCTTCATATCATCGCATTTCACATGTATGACTTTTGATTGCTTTTTGTTTGCACGCATGGTTTTGTGGTTGGTATCACATGTTAGGAGAATACTTGCATACCGCATTTTTCATTTTACCCATTTAACTCCACATTTAGCCAAAAATTGCCAGTTGACCTATAAACTACACCCAAATCTTAGCCTACCTTGTGTCGAGCTAGCTTATTGTTGTTTTGTGGTATGCTTTTATTGTTTCAGTTTTGGTTTGGATTTCATTTTGGAGTTGGTAATTTGAGAATGTTGGAACTTGAACTCGGAGTTGGTTGTTTTCCATGAACTTAGCAAACAAAGAAAAGAAGAAAAAAAAAAGGAAAAGGAAAAGGAAAAGAAATAAAAATGTAATCTCGTCCTCACTTTTGTATCTTTTTGGGAATAGAAAAGAAAAAAATGAAAAAGAAAAAAAAAAGAGAAGGAAAATAAGCTAAGTATGTTTTTGCCCGATTCAAGCTCCGTGGTTGTTTGAGTTGTATGCCAAGCATGGCATCAAGTTTTTTGTGAGTAAGATAGATGGTGCCACTTTTTGTTGAGTCTTGGTAGCTAGCGCGATACGTTACCTCCTCTTTTCCATATTATTTCTTTGCCTCTACTTACCCATTTTACCTCACATAACCATAATTTGCAAGTATTCGGCATGTGATAGGCATTGAAAGGTTGATATTCGTGTGTACGGTAATTAGAGTCATTTGTCATACTAGTTGCATTGCATGATTTGTGGTCGCAGTTAGGGGAGTGTCTTCATTTTCTTATCTTCTTCTCTTGCACATATATGTTTACCTATGTTTGATGAGAGAAGAGTGACCCGGGAGAGTCGAAAGCATACAAGTCTTTTGAGGTCTAATGTCCAAGTTATTTTTCATTACATGTATGAAATCGTTGCTTTTGGTGTTGAACTTCTTGGTGGCCGATTTTCTGCATTAAGATAGTTAACATATAACCTATAGTTGGCTCTGAGGCGATACCATTCCATTAGGTAGTTAGTTAGTTGTTTTTAGTTCTTGTAGCTGCATTATTTTGCTTGAGGACAAGCAAAGGTTTGGTTTAAGGATATTTCATGCGTGCATATTTCATATACTTCTTAGTATCTTTTGGCATGCATCTTCATGCATTTACATGCGTTTACGCGCTATTTTGCCCCAATTTTGCTTCTTTGTGTATTTCTTGTTGTTTTGCAGGAAAGTATGTAAAAGTCGCAAAAACCATGCCTCTTTGTCAAAAGTAAGCTATGTTTAGAAGATGGAAGTTGGAATAGGCCTTACAAGCTTTGGAAAGCGCCAATCGTCTTAGTGAAAAGCTATTTGAGGTGCGCACAATGGAGAAAGGAAGCTAAGCAAGCAAAGAAGAACTTCAATTTGCTTATACGTAATTTGGAGAGCCATATCTCGAGTTTTACAACAGATAATCAGGTGATTACAATTGGAGATGAAAGCTTGTCCTCTTAGCTTTCCAACGCCACCAAAAACGCTTCATTTGGACGAGTAACGAAGAAATGGCAGCCGTTTAAAGTTCAGTGCGCAGTGTAGGAATTACTCGCTGAGAAGTACTTGATCGAGGAGTTCTCGGAAGAATAATGCCCGATCGAGGGCTTCTTTGCTCGATCGAATATTTGCCAGGAAGAAAGTGTTCGATCGAGTCCTCGCCTTACTCGATCGAGGTCTTAGGGAAGAAAAACTACTCGATTGAGTGATTTTTCGCTCGATCGAGCAACTCACTTAAACCACAGTTTCCGCAACTTCAGTTTTTAGGTTAAAACACTTAAGTTAACCTAATCTCCCTATATAAAGATTAGGTTAACAACTTTTCTAGACATTCATCATTAGTCAGTAGTTTCAGATTTCATTTTTCTTTTACGCGGTACTTTAGAGAGGGGACGGAGGAAACTCCGTTCTCCTTTCCTTTCGCATTTTCCGGATCTATGTTCTTCCTTTAATGTCAATCGGTAATCTTTATTTCAGTTTTCTTTTGCTTTTTATACTCCAAACTATGAGTGAACTGCTAAAATACTCTAAACTTTATTTTAACTACCAATATAACCAACTAATGTCCTCATTTGCTTTGATAGAATTTGTTGTTTTGTTAAGATATTATAGCATGTTTTAATGGTGTAATTAAGTGAATAAATTAGCAGGGAAGTAAAAAGTGAAAGACGGGTATAAGAAGGGTTAGAAATTTCTTCACTCATTTAGCAGGTAATAGGTCATATATTATAATAAAAACGAATGAGAGCATTAGTTGGTTGTATGGGTAGTTAAAATAGAGTTTGGAGTATTTTGAGCAGGACACCCATAGTTCGGAGTATTCTTATCAATTATTATGCGTAGGTAGTTTTCCTTGCTAAGAGTCGGGGAATCTGTAATTAAGAAAGTCAGTAATCGATTTTTATGATTATTATAATACCCCGTATTTTCATAGTTCGTAATAATGAGTTGCTTTATACTATTATCAACACGAGGTATAATCTAATCTATATAAATTCTGAAACATTTATCACGCTGTGGTTGCGCCACGTCATTCATCCAGGTTTTTAATTTTTTTTTAATTCAATCAGGTGGGTCCCGCACAATACGTTATGATTTCCCTGCACAATAACCGCCTAATATTCTACGTATTCAAAATAAATGCCTAAAATCGTAGATTACGAAACATTACGCACATTTTTATATACATCAATTAATTAGAAATAGACATTGTGATAATTAGACCAAAATTTATTTAGATGATTAAAATATTATAATTAATAACAATTTACAACGCTGATGTTGAAAGGACTACTGATATCGCCTTTTCCATGCTTATTGCCTGTCAACTAGAGCTTCAGAATGATAAATACGACACTGTGTTGATGGATAAAGAGAAGTAATTGAGAGAGTCTTATCATCTGCTAGATATATCTAGGAATGATTTCTTAGCTCAAAAAGCTAAAACAGATTGGGTGAAGCATGGGGATGCAAACACTAGTATGTTCCACCAAGCTATAAGGTAGAGGCAAATATATAACAGAATTGTGCAGATAGAGAATGATGATGGTATGATGGTTAGAGATCCTGGAGAGATTGCAAATGCTTTTGTGGACTACTATGTGAAACTCTTGGGTACGAGTAGTCCTACTTATACTATCTCTTATAGGATTGCTAGGAAGGGTAAAATGGTGGATCAGTCTGATTGGGAGCACCTGTGTAGTATACCTTCTATGGAGGAAATTAGACAAACAATTTTCTCGATTCCTGATGATAAAAGTCAAGGCCCTGATGGCTATAACAGTTGTTTTGTCAAAGCTAGCTGGTTAATGATTAAGGATGATGTGACAATTGCTATTAAGGATTTCTTTACCCATGATCATCTTCTGAAGCAACTTAACTATACCAACATTGTTCTTGTTCCTAAAATGGAGAATCCTAAAACGGTGGGGGATTTTAGGCCAATAGCGTGCTGTAATACGTTGTACAAGATAATATCAAAATTGTTATGTAACAGATTGGGGAAATGCTTACCTGGCATTATAAGCCCATCTCAAAGTGCTTTTATAAAGGGGAGAAGTATCTTAGGTAATGTTTTGATAAGTCAGGATTTGCTAAGGTTGTATCAAAGGAGGAATGCTTCACCTAAATCTATGATGAAGGTGGACTTAAGGAAAGCCTACGACTCTATAGAATGGAGTTTTGTAGGTCAAATGTTGGCTGCCTTGAATTTCCCTAGGAAGTTTATCAGTTTAGTGATGGAGTGTGTGACAACAACTTCTTTTTCTATAGTTTTAATGGACAAAGTCATGGATTTTTCAAAGGGTGTAAAGGTCTCAGGCAGGGGGACCCTATTTCACCTCTTCTTTTTACTCTATGCATGGAGTATTTAAGCAGACTGCTTGGTGTCATGGGGGAGATAAGGGGATTTCATTATCATCCGTTATGTAAGGAGCTCAGGTTGACTCATTTGATGTTTGCGGATGACCTTCTTCTATTTTGTAAGGGGGATATTAGATCAATAAGCATTCTTTTGGAGTGTTTTAGTAAGTTTTCCAAGTCATCAGGTCTTCATATTAATAATGCAGATGTCTATGCTGCTGGTATGAAGGAGGAAGTGTTGCAGAGAGTGATTCAGGATACTGGTTTCAAGAAAGGTGAGCTTCCTTTCAAATATTTGGGGGTGACCATTTCGAATAAAAGACTTACCAAGTATGATTGTAATATTTTGGTGGATAGAATGGTAAGTAGAATTAGGGGATGGAATAGTAGAAGGATCTCTTACTCTGGTAGGCTTGTACTAGTGAAATCTATCCAGTCCACCATTCATACCTACTGGTCTCAATTATTTGTGTTACCCACTGGTGTGTAATGGATCGTATTAAGGTGTTGTGTAAAACCCCTCGCGAAAGCGGAAAATTAAAACATACAAAGTACTAAAAATGCAGCGGAATTTAAACTTTTTAAATATAAACAACATGCGAGACGAATTAAACTGAAACTGGGAACCGAAAACTGATATAAACCGAATAGATAAGTATAACAGTTCTAAGTACGAAAACCGAAATAAATACAAAGCCTGTGATGGAACACCCCTACAGGCACCAAAAGATAACGGTATCAAAACTAAGAGTCTAGATAATCGATAACGTGTAAGTCATATGATGAAAGGATCATCACTCACTAGCTCTCAAGTGAACCCCGATCCAACCTGCATGTACCTACATACATGAAAACATGTACGCCACAATCAGTGGGGAGTGACTAGAGTTCTCCTAGCCACCTTTTGTAACGACACGTAACAAGTAAAGCAATACAGAATACTCCATCATATATAAACATGTGAAGCATAAACATCTCATCAACTGTTCTCATACTATCATGCAATACTAATGCACGGCTCTCAACCAACTTCATAAACCGTTAGGAAGGAGAGCCGGTTTCCCTACTGGTTGCCCAGTCGGGAGGTCTTTCAATCCAACTATTTCTGAAACCGATCATAGAGTCATCCAATGCCTTGGAGGAACAGACTATAACTCAAGCAATATAATCATCAACTTCATCATGCATATCTGACACTGTACCAAACTCTAGGCAAGCAGATATAACATCAATAAACACTAGCAATGGGTCCAGAGATGAACTTAACACATATCCCACTACCAAACAATGTCGGGTCCAGAGGTGAACTTAACACATATCCCAACATACAATTCAAGTAAAGGGTCCAGAGGTGAACTTAACACATATCCCTATACATATAGTTCAAGAAAAGGGTCTAGAGGTGAACTTAACACATATCCCTAATCACAATTCAGTAATGAGTCCAAAGGTGAGCTTAACACATATCCCACTACAAACAAATGTCGGGTCCAGAGGTGAACTTAACACATATCCCAACATACATCCAAAAGCAAAGGGTCCAGAGGTGAGCTTAACACATATCCCAATGCTACAAACAAGTATTGGGTCCAGAGGTGAACTTAACACATATCCCAATACAAATTTATCGCACAACGGGTCCAGAGGTGAGCTTAACACATATCCCGTGTACGACAACCGATCACGTGTCAGGTCCAGAGGTGAGCTTAGCACATATCCTGACACGCCACAAGCAAAACACGTAATGGGTCCAGAGGTGAGCTTAACACATATCCCATCACGCGACATACAAAACACGTAGTGGGTCCAGAGGTGAACTTAACACATATCCCACCACGCGACATACAACTCAATCATTAACATCCAAAGATAGAAACTAACCTATAACTCTAACTTATTAAACCACTAAACAACACTTAATTGACCCCGGGAACTAAGTTGAGGGAGAGTCGGTTTCCCTTTCGGTTACCCGACCGGGGGGTCTCTATCCTCACTCCATTCCCGAACCCAATAAAGTGTCGCTCATCCTCCGGGGACCTCTAATACATATCAAAGATACAAGGAACGAGTTTCAATCAAAACCGATCAACCGATTGAAAGTTATGAACGAAATACGAATTGAAAACAAGCTACAGGGGTCCCCAGCCGGTCGGCAGGCGGACGGTAGGCCGGCTGGTGATCCCTCTCAGCCTTCCTTCTTAAAAACCAAAGCAACAACAAAGGACTCCCAGCCGGCTGGCAGGCGGCCGGTCGGCTGGCAAGCGGCCGGTCGGCCGGCTGGGAACCCAGTTTTCCCTACGTTTCTCAAATTACGCAATACACTAGAAATGCACTCCCAGCCGGCTGGCAGGCGGCCGGTCTGCCGGCTGGGCTCACTATTCCTACGAGTCTTAAAATTTGCAAAAACAACAAGAAGCATCCCCAGCCGGTCGACCAGCGGCCGGTCGGTCGACCGGCTCAGAGAGCATGTACGCAGAAATCGCAATTTACAGTGGATACAATTCTTCAACAATTCGATATGAAACTTCAAAATTCACATCAACAGAAGTTTACCCATTATTACAAATCATACAATAACACTATCTAACAGCAAACAAACCCATAACAATCCTCAAAATGATTATAATTTGTATCCGTCGCAAAACATGAAATTTCTGAAAATAGCTTAAGAACATGTGAGACAACAACAAGGCATGAATTCATCAAACAATCACATTCCTAACATGTTACTAAGTCTATTGAACATTAATCTTAAACAAAATCAGAAACAATAACAAGAACAACATCAAAACTTGTTATTTTAACAAAAAGGCCGAGTTTCTCATTAGCGTCACCTTTTAAGCGTTTAAGCTCCAATCTCTTCTTCAATCTTGCCACCAACTTCCTTAGTATCCTCTAAGCCTCCGCCTACAACAAGCAAAACGGTGTTAAGAGGCTAAATTCGAAGTATACTCAAAACAGGCCAAATTTCGAGTTGAAGGAAACGAGAAACGGAAGTGACGGATGGCTTGCAAATTCGATGAGGATTTCGAAACTGTTATTATTACCTTGATTTGATGAACGGATGAAGAAGAAATAAGCAAAAGAAGATGAAGATTAAGGAGGTTTTGTGAGGAATTTGTTTTACTGTTTTATTGCTTTGAGGAAGACAAGTATGTCGACTAAAAGGGTCTTATGAGGGTTTAAGAGGTGTCCTTTCCGTTTAATGAAAACGGGTTGGATACTTGAACGGGTTTTTAAAATGTGAACTTAAGTTGCCAAGTTTGCATTCGTCTTAAGGACGTAAGGTTCTTAAGACGGATCTTACTATTTATTAAAACACTTTTCAATAACTATAAAAATGTAGTTTATTACTTAAAATAATTAAAAGCCTTTAAAATATAAATCACGAAAATACGGGCTGTTACAATCACCCAATCTTCAAAACGTTTCGTCCTCGAAACTCGAAGGCAGAAGTAAGTACTAAGACAACTCCAACTTTCAAAATGAGCCATACGGGTCAAGATAACCCAAAACTTTATCTTTCAAATAGGTTTCAAGAAACAAAAGGATTAAAGGCACAAGTCTCCGTCAATGGGTAATGGGATTCTCGTTACGTATTCAAGAGTCCGACATTCCAAATCTTAGACAAGTCCAAAACTAAATCAGTCAAAATTCGAAATTTAGGTCGCTTCGGTGTTGATGAGCCCAGTACGGGTTATCAGACGTCTCCAATAACACGTTCTAGTGGCAATCAACGCTGAAGTCTGCCAAATTGTAAAATGTTCTGTTCTTCAAAATCAAGTCTCCATCAAAATTAGCCTTTTTCTCAATTTTTTTTTTTATTTTCTTTATATTTTTTTTTTGGAATATAAAATTGCAACGATGACGAAAAGTTACTTCTAACGGAAGAGGAAACAATTTCAATCTCTCAAAACAATTAAGCCATTGCTATAGACAGTGAATTTAAAGTTAACAATTGGGGGACAAGTTTTACAGCAGACGTTTGAGAGCGCGGAAACAGTCGCAGAGCTTATTTTTGATACGAATGATTAGAGGTTTCAAGCCTCGCGGCTGTAAGAACACAAAAAGGAGGGTTGAAGGAACGGAACAATCAAGTCGAAGGTTAAAGAAGACGGTAACCTTTGCCAAACATGGGTACACTAACCGCTCCATTAATAATCAAAACATCCTTTCAACGATCCCCAGTATATCACAAAAGGCGATTTCAGTAACCTCGATGCTCACAATGGGTTCACGGTTCCTATTACCCCTATCTCATCCACAAAACAGGGTGTTCCTCAACCAGAAGGTTTGCAACCTCTCGTTCAGTTACCCAAAAATCTGTTCTAATAGGGTTAAGGATCCCTCACTCAAGGTGGAAGTCTAACAAACATACCTCGGACCAAGGTTTACGCACTTCCTAAGTCTAAGTCTGAATTCTGTCATCCAAAACATCGAATTCTGAACTTAGAACACCAAACTTTCCACACTATGGCTTTTCTCCATCAGACATGCCATGACCAAAATTACCTATGTCCTTTAGTCCTACGTAGTTCAATTCCATCAAATTCATTCAAGGGGTACTTCAAATTTCTAAGTTCTCCAAAGTCATCTATTACCATAAAACGAACATTCCAAGGTAAGGTCTCACTAAGGTAACAACTTCCAAGCCAAACAAGTCTATGACAGGTCCTCATGACTAGTTCCTCAAAATGGTTCCGATCTCAAAGCTCCTCGAAGTCTAAAGCAACATTATCCTCTTCATGATTTATTCCTCAAAGTTTAGATCACTCATCTCAGATAGTTCCTAAATGACGATTCAACCAAACTCTCAGACTACTCAACTCACGCGATAGATTGAGTAAAAAGGAAATGAAGATAGATCCCAAAGAAGGTTAACAGGAATCTAAGGTAAAGTGTAAGATCTTAACGGCTACAAGTACATCAACCATAAATAAGACGGGAGGCATGAACATACTAGTAGATGGGTCAGGGTGAACTCCAGTCTCAGCTTGATTCCGAACAGCTCCGACTCCACTAGTCTCAGCCTCTAGGTCAATAGTGATAGCTCTGTCACTGGCTACATTCTCCTCGGGGCACTCGAAGGAGCGATGCCCTGGCTTCTTGCAGGAGTAGCATAATTAAGGGTCACCGTCACAGTTAACTCTAGGATGAAGATCCTTGCGGCACTTGAAGCACTTTAGGGGAACGTCCGATGGGAGGCTCATGTCTCGGGCTTGAGAAGTCTTAGCTCTCTGGGACTTCTTGTTCTTCTGGGGACGCTTCCTTTTTCCAAGAGGAGAGGAGGCAAGAGGGCTAAGAGGTATCCCGCTTCGGCACCTATGCAAAGGCGGTGGAGGAGGAAAGAAGGCTCTAGATCCTTCACAATAGATCTGGTAAGGGTCCTCCGCTCGCAAGACACCGTAGTAACTCTGGAAGTAAGAAGTCGGGTCACCACTGGCTACACTCCTAGTCTCAGCATTAAGCTTGCTCCGAAACAGATAGGCTTTGTCTTCCTCTCTCTTAACTAGCTGTGGGACAAAGTGAATCAGCTCCTCAAATCGATTGGTGAAGGCTTGATCAGAAAGGGTTCCTTGGCGAAGGTTCATGAACTCGGTCATCTTATCTTGGCGGATGTCCCTATGGTAAAACCTCATGCCAAGAAGAGTCTTGAAACGACTCCAAGTGAAAGTAGGGTCACGAGCAGCAGGAGCACTGATCGTCAACCACCAACTCCTAGCCTCACGAACTAAGAATTGAGATGCTACTCGGTTCTGATCCTCAGGACGAACACCATAAATCATGAAGTTCCTTTCCATGTCAAAGAACCAAGCGGTGAGGGTCGCAGCACTGGTCTCTCCGTCGAATGTCTTAGCTGCATTCCTCCACATCTGGGTGATAATCCAAGCCAATCCTCCAGGTTGGTTACTTCCCGAGGTTTGAAAAGAAGAAGAAGGCATAGACGACCTAGCTATGCAATCCTGAAGAGTTTGAATGAGGGCTTGTGTCTCAACATTCTCATCATTGGTTGGCTCCGTCATTCTTCAATCATAAGAGAATAAACCATTAGACGTATTCCTAACAGGCATAAACAGACTACAATATAATTCCTTAGATCTAACCCATCTCTCATTCATTATTCAATTATATGGTCAAGTTAAGGTTGGGGGTCACATGAGTGCGTCGGGAGCAATAATGCTCTCATACCAACTGTAAAACCCCTCGCGAAAGCGGAAAATTAAAACATACAAAGTACAAAAAATGCAGCGGAATTTAAACTTTTTAAATATAAACAACATGCGAGAAGAATTAAACTGAAACTGGGAACCGAAAACTGATATAAACCGAATAGATAAGTATAACAGTTCTACGTACGAAAACCGAAATAAATACAAAGCCTGTGATGGAACACCCCTACAGGCACCAAAAGATAACGGTATCAAAACTAAGAGTCTAGCTAATCGATAACGTGTAAGTCATATGATGAAAGGATCATCACTCGCTAGCTCTCAAGTAAACCCCGATCCAACCTGCATGTACCTACACACATGAAAACATGTACGCCACAATCAGTGGGGAGTGACTAGAGTTCTCCTAGCCACCTTTTGTAACGACACGTAACAAGTAAAGCAATACACAATACTCCAATATATATAAACATGTGAAGCATAAACATCTCATCAACTGTTCTCATACTATCATGCAATACTAATGCACGACTCTCAACCAACTTCATAAACCGTTAGGAAGGAGAGTCGGTTTCCCTACTGGTTGCCCAATCGGGGGGTCTTTCAATCCAACTATTTATGAAATCGATCATAGAGTCATCCAATGCCTTGGATGAACAGACTATAACTCAAGCAATATAATCATCAACTTCATCATGCATATCTGACACTGTACCAAACTCTAGGCAAGCAGATATTGTTGGAGTAGTGTCCTCCACAATAATGCTTCTACATAATAAATCTCGTACAAGGAATATGAGGGATTTATATTTTATATGTTTGTCAGCTGGTCAACGTTAATCGGTAATGATTGGCTGACTAGAGTTTGACATTACTATCGTATGACGGCGGTGACCAGTTGATACCTTTAGGTCACACCTATAGGATGATACCCAAATGGAAAAATTAATTATTTGTATAAGATACAAGTTAATTAATTCCTTGTTTAGGTTGACTTTTATTAGTCAAGTGAATTTAATGTTTGATGAAGAGTAAAGTACTCAGGCCATAAGATTTTATTATCCGGTTATATAATAATTGAATAATAAATACAATACAATATTTAGTAATTAATAGTTAATTTACTAAATATATACGTAGTTTGTATTATTTATGAGGTGGAGGTAATTAGCGAATTAATGTTACAAGAAGTTGTAAAATTAGCTAAACAGGTTTTATAAGATTCATTTTATGTTGAAAATGATAAAATGACACTTAAATGTTAAGTGTATTTTATTTAATATTTTGTATTATTTAAGTGTTAAATAATCAGATAAATATTTTTATTATATAAGATAACAAAATAAACGACTTATAAGCATTTGAAGGACAAATGTTGAAAGACGAAATAAAACCCGGAATACCATATGTAAACCGAGAATATGGAGATAATGTGACCATAATAGGTCTTTGTCTTCCACTCATGTTTATGAGTATTATAAACTCATTTGTTTACATTTGATGGCCTATAAATAGGCTACTATTCCACATATTCTTAGTGAAAAAATCTAGAGAATTAAAATCCTCTAAATACATACTTCTTGTTAAGCCATTTAAGAGGAAAAATAGAAGACTTAAGATCTTCATCTTCAACCTCTAAAATTGATCAAAATTTGATCAATCTTCATCAAAATAAATTCACAAAAATTAATATACTTCTTATATTATCAAAGTAATAATATTTATAGTATAAAAAAAACAAGGTTTACACTAAACTATATCTAGTTAATATACTTAGTGTTTTTGGGCTAGTCTTGGGTGCAACCAAAGGAGGTCACCTATTTTGGTGACTTGGGTTATGGAGGATCATCCTACACTATTTTAGCTCAAGAACTACAAAGGTAGGAGACATTTGTAGTGCCAAAAATGCCATCTTACCAATGTAAGAAAATTTCTTCTTATTAATTTTTGCATGCATGTATTATTTAGACCACCTTATGAAATTAGCTTGTAATTTTAATATCATTAGAGAGTCTAATTAGGTCTAAATTCCTAACAAGTGGTATCAGAGCGTTGTTACATACATGCATGTTGTCTTAAGACGATTTTATGAGTTTATGAGATAAATTAGTAAAGTTGATATTTTTATGTTAAAATTAGTTTTATCAAAAAATATGGTCTTGCATGTATATAATTTGGTCATATAGTTATATGGGTCGAAAATTTAGTTTATGTAAAAATTTATGACTTATTTTTACTTAATATGGCATAAAATTGGAAGAACATGCATTAAAATTGATTAAGAGTTAATTTAATTAAGTTGCATGTTAATTTTATGTATGTTTATTTAGAAATAACCACATGCATGTTCTATTTGTGATAAATAGAAATTTTTAAGCGAATGTGATTAATTTAGATAGTTTATTGATTTTTATTCGATAAAAATTGGTAAATAATGGTTATTTTAAAATAAATAAATATTTTATTTTTGGGGCACGAAAATTTTGTTTTTTAAGCTCCTGCAAATATTCTAAAATGTCCAAAATTTTCATTTAAATTTATTTTAATTTTTATGATTTAATTTGGAATTAAATCGTAAAATTGCATTTTACCGACAAATATTGTGGTATATGTTTGAATCAATTTTATAACCATTTTTTTTTCCACATGCATGGCATTTTGGTACAATATCATAATGTATAAAATTTTAAAATTTTATTTTTTATTAATTTAATGGATTGTTTTCATAATAATCATGAATTATTATGTTATTTTTATCATAAAATGTATTTTAAACTCATATAATGTCAAATTAATTAGTGTGACTAATAATTTTGAGGTTGGACCAGATTATAATGAGAGATCCATCTTAAAATTGTTTTAAGAATTGATTAGGAATTTTTAATGGTTAAAAATCCCGCTTAACAAGCTCGCATGATCGTTGTTGGTAAGTTGGACGATTTGGCATGTCATATTTATTACAATGCATTTTATTATTCATATGGATGAATGTATTTAAATTAATGTAATTTTACCTTATATGGCCATAGGTAGAAATTGGTATTATCCGCAATGTATGGGAATACCGGTTTAATTTGTAATTTATTGCGATTTCATATCGCTAATTTGTAATTAATTAATAGTTTTATTTTAGTTACAATTTGTATAATAGGATATTGCCATGTAATTTTATTTCTACTAGTATTATTGATTTTGTAAAAGACGGAGTTTCCTAAAAGACGACGTTATTTTCGGAAAAGGAGTTCCGAAATCCAAAAGAAGGAGGCCATTTCATTGAAGACCCTAGGGACCAAGGAGTTGGTTTCCGAAGTGTAATAGAATAGTTAATTAGATTACCTAGGTGGTCATATAAGGATTTTATTTGTTGCTTATTTTCATGCCAAATCGTCATTACATGTTTTTTTTTTTATTTATTTTTCCGTTGTTATCGATTCAATTGTCTACCATTCACCAATTTTGTTCACTTAAAAGTAATAGACAATTAAATTGATAATATCTCTCACTTTTAAAATTGAGATAAAGCCTTACCAAGTATTAGCACCTATGAGTCCCTTCTTCATTAGAGGTAGGCTCGGCTCACCGGGGTACTCTCTTTTTACGTTGGGTAAGTAGGGTAATAAAAGCTATTACACGTGAAAATTGGTTGGACTCAACGGGATTAATGTGGGATGAATCGGCCTCACCGTGCCCATGATTAGTTCCGGGGCTAACAGATAGTTTTTTGAGAAAATCTGTCAACCAAGAGTTCTAGTGGTAGAATCAGTCAAATTGTTGACTCACCAAATTTATATAAATAAGGGATGAATCGGCTCACCGTGCCCGTGTTCATATAAAGATGGGTCTTGGAATCGTTTATATAATTCAGTGGGAGATCATTATATAAATGCCTATTTATTGAAACTTGTTAAAGTTATTTTTCAAGTATTTATTTACGATGAATGTTAAATTTCCCACTTATTCCGTTTATTATTTTATATCGCGCAATGACTATATATTCAACTCGCTCCTCCATTTATAGAATCGATAATCCGTTATACATGAAAAATAGTTTTCTAAGAGTATACGGTAACTTGTTTAATCGATTATTCATCTTTTCTCCGATTTACCACCATAGCTAATTAGAAAAATGCATTTACATTTGATACTCATATTGTCTGTTGTAAAGATCTCTTATGAAGAGGATAAACTGAATTTTGCTTAAATTAAAAGTATTTCGATTTTACAATATTATTTTATTTACAACAATATTACTACAATCTTATTGCTCGTGAGATAAATGGTTATACATACTTAAATTGTTTAAGTACTTATTAAATTCGTTGGGAACTGATTGGTAATATGATTTGCAATCGAAATCATGATTAACCAATGACCACATTCACTTTATTAAGTTTCTTAGAAGTGAGTGGGAGCTCTAAGAGGGATGTATATATCTTAATAGTTAAGATTAGGACGAGGTTCAAAAGAGAATTTGGTTTAAGGCAAAGGTTAATAAGGATAAGCTATTGTGAATAGCAACACCAAACCATAGTGCAAGGCCAATCCTAACCAAATTTGTTGATATTTTAATTGAAATATTACATTAATAGAAAAATACCCCTAATTTTTGAATAAGAAAGTTAGGTGTGTGACACCTAAAAGGTTCGTTTTTTTCCAGATATCTATATGATTGACGTTAGTTATACTTCTACCACTTCATCAATATTTGATATCGATAGTGGTTATAATAATTGTTATTGGTTCATGAGATGATAGTCGTGTGACGATTAGCTTTTAACTAATGTTAACTATCTCGTAGGAAATGGAACTAGAGTAGTTGTCATTCCATTATGAGGCTTATAAGTGTTATAAATATGTACTTAATCTAGTTTTTGGTTTAGAATTGTGTTTTAATAAAAGTTTTATGTAAGACACATAGGGTCACTCATTTGATATAAACAAAAGTTGTACCCAAATTTGCCATGATTTGATCTATGGCTATGCCAATCAAAATATTGGTTATTCTTACCTAAACTAGATAAAATTATATATATCATATATATATATATAGCATATAAAAGGTTCATAATTTTTTTTTGGTGACCCCGATCTAATCTTAGTTCTGAATTGAAATTGCATTCATGGACTAGTGTAAACTAAGTCTTCGTGAATCATTTGATTGTGAATCTCATGAGATCAAAGAGTTTTTATTGTAAATATGATTACCAGTAAGACTATAAGATCAAAGTTTCACGATCCGATCGTGAAAAGTATAACTAAGTGATGATTTTTGTTTGTTACCAAAAGTAATGTGATACAGTATCACAAGTTAAAATCTTTCCATAACACACATTATTCGATAAGGTGTGGTTGGAAAGAGATAATATAGAACTTATACGCTATGATTTTTTTTTTATCTTAGTCAAGTTTTATTGAGCCACTTGATTTTATAATTGGGGTCTTTCTATTTTGTCTACTAATTTCTTTTTCCCACTAAGTCAAAGTACCTTTTTAAACAACCATATTCACTCCGTATTAGATATGGAAAGGTATAGTACCTAATTTGTAAGTTGTCCGAATAAAAACATGTGGTCAATTATCCTACAAGTTCATGAGAATAAAGTGTTTGTGGCTCATGATGTTGTCTTTATAGAAAAGAGGACTATTTCTAAATGACAGAGTGGGAGAAAATATTGAAGAGCCACAAATGACACAAGAAAATTGTTTTCTTATTGTCAAATAGAGTGTATATTTGTTCGGAATATACGAGGTCGGGATAAAATCCATCACTCTTTAGAGATGAGTATATAAGTGTTACTTTTTTGAAAGTGATGAGAGATGATAAATCGTTATTTAAAAAATTATGATACCTCTTACTTACAAAGAGGTTGTTTAAAAGGTTGTTTCTAGTTTCAACTCCATGCAATGGCTATAGAAGTCATCTTAATCCGAATTAGAATTCAAGTATAATTATCTGGTAAATAACCTGGTATATTTACATGAAGAAGTTTGACCTCTTCAATGTAATTGACTTGAATAAAAAGATGTTTTCTAGGCTTACTTGGTGAAAAAAGGTTTGCACCAGTTTCAATGCTTCTATAAACTCGGATTATACTGGCAATTGTTGCATTTCATAATTGTCAATTTAATAGTAGGATATCAAAACCATCTTCCCGAATTTGATTCGTTCTAGAAGAAGAAGTGTGTTTGACACATTTAGAGGGTTTTTTGTAGATCCTTACAATCTTAAGATTGTAGCAAACTTTTGAATAAATCTTAAGAGAGCATCATGGAGTTGGAAGGATTAATAGATCGTATTATAAAAAAATTTCAAAATGTTGAGGAATTATGTTTACACATGAAGTTTAGTGGGGGTATGGTGGTCTTATGAGTCTTTATATAGTCTGTATATAAATCATTTGGAATGATGGAAGACTTAGGAGAATATTAATACATCTTAATATATCCAGATTTATTAGATAAATCAAGGAGGGATATATGCGCTTTATTATGAGTCTTATGTAGGTGAGATTCTTGACAAGTTCAAACAAGTTGAACTCATTAGAATTGATTCTACTTGCTTCCGCTGTCAGATTAATTCTATACGCTATGATGTATTATTGTCTTAACAATTCATATACTTTGAATATTTTGATTTTTTATTAATCAAAGTTAAGTGAAGGTCATTTAATATCCAAATTAGTTATTATTTAGTACTTGAGAAGAACTAAGTAAATAAAACTAAGTGTTTTGATATTTATAATTCATGTAAGGAGTTAGATGAATGTTTGTTGTTGTTTATGTAAAAGATACATTAAACACCATCCTTTAAAACATATAGGGATTGTTTGAAATCCCGTATTGGCTATGAGGAGTTGATCTGCTGGAAGAGTTTCAGGCAGTCATACATTGCGGATTTTACAACGGAAATTAAGTACTTCATAACATTCGATGTTGCGATACGAAGTAGCTTGGATTTGACAATAATGCAAGGACTAGTAGTAGCTCATTCAGTCGCATATCCTATCATGATATACTGTGAAAACAATGGGAGCTATCTTCGAGGTAAGGGTGTCATAGTCTAGAGTTAAGTCTAGACATGTACTTAATTAAGTTACATGTGATTTCAGTTATGTGAAACAATGGGAAATAGCAATTGTTGGTTTGATAAAATGAGGTGTCATTGATTTTAAACCAAGGTTTTGTTGAAGGCTAAACATGATAGTCATGTCGTTTCAATGTGATCGAAATAGGGCAATTGAATTGCTGCAGATTATATAATATGTAATAATCTGATAGTGTATCAATTTTTACATATATGATAATATCATTTATCGTTTGAGTTTTTCCAACTCTTATATATTCAGGGCTAACTGGATATTAGTTATACTTTGTTTTTATCCAAATAGGTTGTAGTGACAATGGCGAACCCTATTAAGTGAACTGGATTAACATTGTATAGTGTCCCTAGTTACTTAATGAGGTGATGTCTCGGAGTGACTAGATTGTAAGGCGATAGATGACGAGTTCGACTGTCATATGACCATAGAGATGGTTGGTCGATTACATAGGCAGAATGTAGAGACATTTTGTCGGACAGTGACCATTTATAGAGTCCTTTATGTTGCCTGGTCGTGGCGAGGATTTCAATTATTCCTTCGAGTCAATTCATTAGACTTGCGACTATTTGTCTAAGTTGGTATGGTTTTCCGGTGGCTTTGTTTTTTGTCCAAGGTCGCGCCGTAAAAGGAGGCTGATGGACATTCACTGGGCCATTGTGATCTGTATCGAACGAAGAAAATAGGTCAATAGAATAGTCCATCCATGTCATTATATATATCTCAAGGCCACTCGAGGAGAGGTGACTGGAAATGCGTGGCCACGCTCGGATGTGATCTATAGTAGATTATCCGGTCAGACAGTCATTCTCCAGATCGAGGAAACACTTTAGATATGATCACGTGCAAGAACGACCTGAAAGACCTCTTGCATTGAGTGGGAGATAATATTGGACAAGAGAATTGGTAGCGCACACTTGTGTCGGACAAGTGGGAGATTGTTGGAGTAGTGTCCTCCACAATAATGCTTCTCCATTATAAATCTCGTACAAGGAATATGAGGGATTTATATTTTATATGTTTGTCAGCTGGTCAACGTTAATCGGTAATGATTGGCTGACTAGAGTTTGACATTACTGTCGTATGACGGCGGTGACCAGTTGATACCTTTAGGTCACACCTATAGGATGATACCCAAATGGAAAAATTAATTATTTGTATAAGATACAAGTTAATTAATTCCTTGTTTAGGTTGACTTTTATTAGTCAAGTGAATTTAATGTTTGATGAAGAGTAAAGTACTCAGGCCATAAGATTTTATTATCCGGTTATATAATAATTGAATAATAAATACAATACAATATTTAGTAATTAATAGTTAATTTACTAAATATATACGTAGTTTGTATTATTTATGAGGTGGAGGTAATTAGCGAATTAATGTTACAAGAAGTTTTAAAATTAGCTAAACAGGTTTTATAAGATTCATTTTATGTTGAAAATGATAAAATGACACTTAAATGTTAAGTGTATTTTATTTAATATTTTGTATTATTTAAGTGTTAAATAATCAGATAAATATTTTTATTATATAAGATAATAAAATAAACGACTTATAAGCATTTGAAGGACAAATGTTGAAAGACGAAATAAGACCCGGAATACCATATGTAAACCGAGAATATGGAGATAATGTGACCATAATAGGTCTTTGTCTTCCACTCATGTTTATGAGTATTATAAACTCATTTGTTTACATTTGATGGCCTATAAATAGGCTACTATTCCACATATTCTTAGTGAAAAAATCTAGAGAATTAAAATCCTCTAAATACATACTTCTTGTTAAGCCATTTAAGAGGAAAAATAGAAAACTTAAGATCTTCATCTTCAACCTCTAAAATTGATCAAAATTTGATCAATCTTCATCAAAATAAATTCACAAAAATTAATATACTTCTTATATTATCAAAGTAATAATATTTATAGTATAAAAAAAACAAGGTTTACACTAAACTATATCTAGTTAATATACTTAGTGTTTTTGGGCTAGTCTTGGGTGCAACCAAAGGAGGTCACCTATTTTGGTGACTTGGGTTATGGAGGATCATCCTACACTATTTTAGCTCAAGAACTACAAAGGTAGGAGACATTTGTAGTGCCAAAAATGCCATCTTACCAATGTAAGAAAATTTCTTCTTATTAATTTTTGCATGCATGTATTATTTAGACCACCTTATGAAATTAGCTTGTAATTTTAATATCATTAGAGAGTCTAATTAGGTCTAAATTCCTAACAGATATAACATCAATAAACACTAGCAATGGGTCCAGAGGTGAACTTAACACATATCCCACTACCAAACAATGTCGGGTCCAAAGGTGAACTTAACACATATCCCAACATGCAATTCAAGTAAAGGGTCTAGCGGTGAAGTTAACACATATCCCTATACATACAATTCAAGAAAAGGGTCCAGAGGTGAACTTAACACATATCCCTAATCACAATTCAGTAATGGGTCCAGAGGTGAGCTTAACACATATCCCACTACAAACAAATGTCGGGTCCAGAGGTGAACTTAACACATATCCCAACATACATCCAAAAGCAAAGGGTCCAGAGGTGAGCTTAACACATATCCCAATGCTACAAACAAGTATTGGGTCCAGAGGTGAACTTAACACATATCCCAATACACAGCTATCGCACAACGGGTCCAGAGGTGAGCTTAACACATATCCCGTGTACGACAACCGATCACGTGGCAGGTCCAGAGGTGAGCTTAACATATATCCTGACACACCACAAGCAAAACACGTAATGGGTCCAGAGGTGAGCTTAACACATATCTCATCACGCGACATACAAAACACGTAGTGGGTCCAGAGGTGAACTTAACACATATCCCACCACGCGACATACAACTCAATCATTAACATCCAAAGATAGAAACTAACCTATAGCTCTAACTTCTTAAACCACTAAACAACACTTAATTGACCCCGGGAACTAAATTGAGGGAGAGCCGGTTTCCCTTTCGGTTACCCGACCGGGGGTCTCTATCCTCACTCCATTCCCGAACCCAATATAGTGTCGCCCATCCTCTGGGGACCTCAAATACATATCAAAGATAGAAGGAACTAGTATTTTCTTCGATCTTATGTGCCTTCTAGTCTAGCTTAGACTGAATTTCTTTAACCCGTTGTACCCGTATTGGTAACTTGCGCCCTTTCTTGTTGTTAACTGGAAAACTCTCTTATATTATATTTCAACTAGCTTTCTCAACTCTTGCAGCATACCTTGCTTAAGATCTTGCTTGCTTTCTATTTATGCAAGATGGGCGTGTGCTTTATCTTCCCTCTTTTTTGTATGATGTTGGACAAGATGTTAGCAATAGAATATTGGCCTTCTAACATATATGTAGTTGCGACCTGTACCCATCGTACTATCTGGAGATGCCTTGTCTTCTTTCGGAACAGGTATGTAGTATGCGAATCCAATAAAGCCTCTTATAACTGAATTTGTATTTGATGTGTACCTCATCCTATTAAAGACATGTAGCGAGTTTGGCTGTTAGAATGTTCTAGTGGGATGTATGTGAATTCTTGTCATCCTATTCTACAGCTATGGAGCAGCAATTACCTTCCTTGTAAACTCTCTCGCTCTAGCAGGAGCTTTTCCTTCTTTGTGAACAGACCTGAACAATTTCAATGACAAAGGCTCTCTTTTTTCATTATCTCATGTATTTTCGACGGATCGATCGTAGTACCTAATTATTTCATTCAACCTTTCAAAGAAAGTCAACAATGATAGCTGGTGAGTTTGTTAATATCCTTTTTACTGTTTTTTATTTGATTAAGAATCCTTAGTAGCCAAAGGAAGCAAGGGGCGGGGTGGTTGAATTTCTTTTATCTTTGTGCTGTGTCGAACCAACCTTCTTTTTGTGGCGCCTATCAAATTAGAAACTTTTATTTGACAGTAACAGATAGAGCAAAGACTAATCCTGTGGAAACAGATATAAATAGAGCAACTGCTACTCTTATAAGAAGATACAAGATTAAGGCATAAGGAATGCTTAAGAATGCAGGCGTGAACGATTAGGGAATTCATGCTTAAGATACAAATTGAAGATGACAAAGAAGAGGACAGCGATGATATTGACAAGATGGGTGCTCGTCAAGCGTGAGGTTATATTAGTTGTCGAATTTGTTAAACTTATTAGTTTATTAGTAGGTAGCTAATGTGCTTTTGTCCAACATTCTTAGTTGAAAAATACGAACTATATTGAGTTTATTTCTTTATTGGTGGAGGCAATTGTTGTTTTGATCAGAAGACTTGGATATATGTTGAATTTGAAACAACTCAATTTATTTTGATATTGAATAAAAAGAATGATTATGAGGTGCAACTGTATGTATATGTATGTATTTCGTACCTATTTCCAAATATAATAGGTACGTAGTAACAGGTGCTGCGTAGTCGAAGAAACCAAAAAAAGCAAAGAAACCGTAAAAAAAAGCAACATGCTTTTGTATGAAAAAGTAAAGACACCGGTTGTAGATGGATGCGGTCTCATAGTTCTATACCAAAGACACTGGTTGTAGATGAGCGTGGTGTCATAGATATATGCCAAAGACACCGGACATAATTGATAACAGGTATAAGTCAAAGACACCAGTTATTAATAAAAAGAAGTCTCTTTAATTGTTAGATAAGACACCAGTTCCTCCAACAGGTTTCTTAACCAAAGACACCTATGACCTAGACACCTGTTATAAACTAACAGGTGTCTAATGCCTTTTTCAACAGGTTTCTTTGGCCTTTTTCGTAGTAGTGAGTTATGAACGAAATACGAATTGAAAACAAGCTACAGGGGTCCCCAGCCGGTCGGCAGGCGGACGGTCGGCCGGCTGGTGATCCCTCTCAGCCTTCCTTCTTGAAAACCAAAGCAACAACAAAGGACTCCCAGCCGGCTGGCAGGCGGCCGGTCGGCCGGCTGGGAACCCAATTTTCCCTACGTTTCTCAAATTACGCAATACACTAGAAATGCACTCCCAGCCGGCTGGCAGGCGGCCGGTCTGCCGGCTGGGCTCACTATTCCTACGAGTCTTAAAATTTGCAAAAACAACAAGAAGCATCCCCAGCCGGTCGACCGGCTCAGAGAGCCTGTACGCAGAAATCGCAATTTACAGTGGATTCAATTCTTCAACAATTCGATATGAAACTTCAAAATTCACATCAACACAAGTTTACCCATTATTACAAATCATACAATAACACTATCTAACAGCAAACAAACCCATAACAATCCTCAAAATGATTATAATTTGTATCCGTCGCAAAACATGAAATTTCTGAAAATAGCTTAAGAACATGTGAGACAACAACAAGGCATGAATTCATCAAACAATCACATTCCTAACATGTTACTATTCCATTGAACGTTAATCTTAAACAAAATCAGAAACAATAACAAGAACAACATCAAAACTTGCTATTTTAACAAAAAGGCCGAGTTTCGCATTATCGTCACCTTTTAAGCGTTTAAGCTCCAATCTCTTCTTCAATCTTGCCACCAACTTCCTTAGGATCCTCTAAGCCTCCCCCTACAACAAGAAAAACGGTATTAAGAGGCTAAATTCGAAGTATACTCAAAACAGGCCAAATTTCGAGTTGAAGGAAACGAGAAACGGAAGTGACGGATGGCTTGCAAATTCGATGAGGATTCCGAAACTGTTATTATTACCTTGATTTGATGAACGGATGAAGAAGAAATAAGCAAAAGAAGATGAAGATTAAGGAGGTTTTGTGAGGAATTTGTTTTACTGTTTTATTGCTTTGAGGAAGACAAGTATGTCGACTAAAAGGGTCTTATGAGGGTTTAAGAGGTGTCCTTTCCGTTTAATAAAAACGGGTTGGATACTTGAACGGGTTTTTAAAATGTGAACGTAAGTTGCCAAGTTTGCATTCGTCTTAAGGACTTAAGGTTCTTAAGACGGATCTTACTATTTATTAAAACACTTTTCAATAACTATAAAAATGTAGTTTATTACTTAAAATAATTAAAAGCCTTTAAAATATAAATCACGAAAATACGGGCTGTTACACGTTGTGTAGGAACTTCTTGTGGGAAGGGACTGATAAATATTCGAAAGCTCCTTCGGTGGAATGGAGTGTCCTTTGTAAGGGGAAAAAGCAAGGAGGATTGGGGCTGGTAGATAGCAAGGTGTGGAATGTTGCAGCTATTGGTAAGCTTGTTTGGTGGATAGCTACAAAGCAAGACCATTTATGGATTAAATGGGTGAATTGTATTTATATAAAGGATGGGTCTTGGATGTCTCATGTGCCTTATGTCCTTAACTCTTGGGCGTGGAAGAAGATCTGTGATGTTAGGGACACAATGCAGTTAGGGTACAGGAATGGGGTCTGGATGTGTAACAATGGTCAGTACAGTATTGCCAATGGGTATAAGTGGCTTCAGCAGGGGGGAGCAGAGAATGTGAAATGGTACAAGAATTTTTGTAATAGATATAATATGCCTAAGTGGGAGTTTATTATGTGGTTAATCCATAGAAAGAGATTGCTAACTCTTGATAGGTTGCACAAAATGGGAATTAATGTTCCACTGGAATGTTTTGTGTGTGGGGATAAATATGAGAACCATAAGCACCTGTTTGAAGAATTTGTTTATACTCAAAGATGTGTGGGGGAATTGTGTACCTGGCTGGGGGCTCCTGAGTATGATATCAATGTGGGTAACCCAGTGTTCAGGAAGAGGAACTTGTCGAATTTACAGAAGCAGTTAATTGCTGCAGCTTCTGTTGGACTGTGCTATTGGTTATGGAGGAACAGAAATGTGTGCAGAGTGGATGGGTTCATTATGCACCCTTCTGTGCTGCTTAAGACGGTGAAAGAGGAATGCAAGAGAAGATTTCAAGTGAGTTACCAAGGTGCACTGAGTCCTAGTGATAGGCTTTGGTGTGAAATGCATAATTTTTTGTAAATAGAGTTTCGCTGTAGCTGATAGTTTTTGATCAGATAGGAGAATGTAAAACTGTCACCGTGAGGCTTTGAGGCCTGTGCTTAATATTACTTGCATTTAACCAAAAAAAAAAACAATTTACAACAATAATAAATCGAACATACAAACTTTGAAACATTATTAAAATAATGTAATATACAATTAGGGAAAAAAATTATAAACTCCTCCACGCAAATTATAATCTGATTACGAGTTAATGGCGTAATAAAAATTATAAACTCCTCCACGGAAAATAAAATCCGATTATGAGTTAATATGAGTTAATGGCGTGCTCAGGTGGACCCGCAAAATAGTTGATAATTTTCCTGCACAATAACAGCTTAACATACTAATCTGAAACATTATGAACATTTTTATAAATCATGAATGACGTAATTTTATATATATATTTTAAAAACTTATTTTGATTTTTGATGAATGGTTATATACTTAAAATCAAATATAAAAAATATTATAAACTTCTATATGTAACAAATTATATACTTCATAAAAATCAACAAAAGCAAAAAAGCATGCGGTTATTAAATATAATTAAATAATTTTATTAGAAACAAAAGTATTTAATTAGAAATTGTTTCAGTAAAGAAAATGATTACGAAATATAAATTGATATTTATTTTCCAAAAAAATTTAAATCGTAAAAATTCTCTCAGATCTGGTTCGATAGCTAGTCATCACCGAGAATTGATTTGGAGCAAAACATTTCAGCAACTAACTACCAGTCGCCATTCCATCGGGAAGGTGACAATGATAGGCTACCGGAACATTCTGCTACAACAAATTCGTTAGAACGGCAACACTATTCGTCATTTCAATCGATTATAAGTTCCAAAAATGGCTAATATTCCGACATCAAACAGAGGGCCAACTTTTCGAATTTCAATATGGGTCAACTTGCAACCTCAACCGTCCGAAAAAACATTATGGGCCAACAATTAAAAACCCAAACAAATCTGAGAGGCATTAATGAGCGGTTTAAAAGCAGTTAAAGCAAACTGGGAGGTTTACATAAGTGGGAGACATTAGTGGGAGGTTTACAGAAGTGGGAGGTTTACAGAAGTGGGGCAGATGGTGGAATAGAAGTTACAATATATGTGCAGTATAAATAGAAATGACAGCATAATTGTGAGACTTTACACGCATGAAAATTTAACATTCCACAAATCTCCTCTAAACAGCAATTCCAGCAATTCAAACAATACTAAAATAAATATGGCAGCTATTGAAAGTATTCCGCTTTCCGAAATTCCTCTATCAACAAAAAGAACCGAGCAAATAACAGTGAGGGTAACACGGCTTTGGTGCAAGAAAACAGATACCGTTCCGATACAAATACAAGGAGTAGAGCTAATTTTAGTGGACCAAGACGTACTTATCTCATTCAACAAATGAAATGTTTCAATATGCACATTTAATGTACTAATAAGTTCTTTTCTATTTTATCTTATGCAGGGAGAGACAATTCAAGCAACAATTAAAAATAAGTTGGTGAAGATATTTCTCGAGAGTCTAAACGAAGAAGACACATACAAAATAAGGAAGTTTAGCGTTTCATCAAATCGAGTGGGGTTAGATATGGCAACCTATCATCCATGTAAAATATGGTTTGAATACAGTACTAGGGTGATACCAATAAATAATACAGACCTACCACTGAGTGCAGAAATTTTCTACACCTTTAAGGAGTTCTATTTTGGTGCTATGCCGGACCGACTTTATTTTGGTAAGAATAACTTCTCTTATTAATTTAAAAACTATATTGAAATTGCTATAGAAATTGTCTAAACCACTATTATGTTTACTTTGCAGATGTGATTGGAAATTGGAGCATGTATACCCTATTGTGAAGAGCAACAACGGAAAGAACAGGATGAAAATGATTCTAAAGGACAATGAGTAACACATTTACAATATATTTAACCTATCTAATAAAATCAATTTTGTAACGAAAGTATACTTACCATGCGTTTTTTTTTCTAGGAATCGGCTGCTATGTTGTACTCTATTTGGTGAGTATGTGAATCAAGTTACGGAAATAGAGGAACGTTTCAAGGGCCAAACAAAACCAATGTTGGTATTATTACATATCCAGAGATCAGTTTATGAGGGTGAAGTAAGCATAACAACTACTTAGGGAGCAACGAAAATTCTGCTCAATCCAGACATGTATGCTGTTCGTTTATTTAAGAGGAGGTAATTAGAATGTTACCCTTAATACTTTTTATGCTATTGTGTTGATTATATCTTCAAATACTATTTATATTATATTTAGTTTTGAAATTGTGTTTAATGTTCAAAAGTCATATCACACAAACCAGAATTTGTTTTGCCTTACCAGTTTCGAAGAGGCTGGACTGGCAAATAACCAGTGTGGGGAGGAAGCATATCATCCTCCAATCCTTGCAAGTGCAAATATTAAATCATTAGACGAAATAGAGAAACTAAGAAGAGGAGGGGCATATGTGACTATGGCAACATTTGTTGAACTGGATACATCTGGAATGGGTTGGTATTACAATTCATGCAAAGAATGTAGATCAAAAGTACAACAAAAATAAGATGGGCTATGGTATTGCGAGCAGGAACGAAAAACCAAAAATCGTTGCAGTTTGAAGGGAATTGGGACACAATCAGCAACTTCAAGGTACTAATTTAACTTAAATTTTACTAATAAATAGCCAACTATTGTGAATAATTACATAATAAATGTTTTTTTGTTCTAAAAAACAGGTTTCAAGTTAAATTTTATGTCACTTATGAAAACACAAATTCGTGTGAATTTATCATATGGGACGATGCTATGGTTGAGTTGCTAGGAAAAACAGCAGAAGAAATACTTCATGAAGATGAGGTTTTTTCTATTTCAATATCAAATTTGATAAATATGTAAGTTAATAACATAAAGAAATTTGATAACTTATTGTACTTGATTTCAGATTTTCAAGCTTGTGGCACCACCGGATTTCAAGCCATTAATTGAGAAAGAGTTTATTGTTAAATTAAGAGTGAATCAATTTTTTAACATTGAGCAAAACTCGCGCAGTTATGGTGTAATCAGTTTGTGCGGTGATTCCAAAACAATAATGCAGTGGAAACAGATGCATGCAACCACAAAGGAACCAGCAAAATCAGGACTGACAAGTACAAGCAAAGATAGTAACAAATCAATCTCAATGATGGTGAATATTTTTTATTCTTTAAATATTCTTTAAATATTGAAGTACATTAATCATGAAAACATAACATTGATTAATTAAACGTTTATATAATAGGAAAAAAATGAGAGAAATGATTGAAGATGAACCCGTTACAGAATCAGAAGACACGGAAGTAACACCGCAGAGAGATGCGGTGGTAGAAGAGGAACCATCAGACAAGTCATCTGCAACTAAACTTCAGGAGATAAAATCAGGAAAAGCACCAATGTGAATATGGGAATTTGAACTAGCCGGACTAATCATGAAGTTTTTTTGTTGGACTATTTAGTTATTTGTGCTATGGACATTTCAGATTTTTTTCCTATGTTTTGAACTACTGTATTAGACTGTGTTTCTTACGGGATAACCATGTTTTTGATGTTTTTTAACTTAGTTCAATTTTTACTTTTTGTATGTGCACATGCTTTTATTGTACAACAATTTTGAATGCAGGTAAAGCAGCGAGAAAGCGGCAAAGAAAAGGAAGAACTACAACAGCTAAAGCAGCAAGGATACGGAAAAGGCAAACCAACTGGAACAAATGGACACAAATAACCTGAAGCAAGCAAGACAGAGAATAAAAAGTGACCGAATCAGAATTAACAGCCTATTTTTCATTTTAGCAATTGTAAACAATGTGTACACTTAATTTACTTACTTTCTATTTTTATGAGTAATATATGTAAAAACAACTTTATCAAGAAAAATTTGTTATAAGATTCTGAAAGAGTTTCACTAACAATAATTTTATTTGACAGCATACATAATCAAGCAATGATACATCGTCAATTACTTAATTTTAAACAACACATTTGTCAGATTTGGAAATATAAACAACATAAATACAACTAATAACAATTCTATGAACATTGACATAATCGGAATATCCACCAAAATTTGGAAATATAAACAACATAAATAACATATAAAATGGTTAATTTAAATATCAAACCTAATACATTGTTTTCATAGAATACTAATAACATTAAATAACTCGTATAACATATAAATACAACATGAATACTGTAATACCTCGTATTTGTTAATAATTAATTTATTGTTATTATTGGTAATCGATAACTTTCGAGTGTTTTTCCCGACTTCTGACCTATCGATACGTGTTTACTTTATATTCTTTCTATTATTTTTTTTATGTGCTTAGAATAGGTCACGTGGGTAATAGTAATGGCATTATTGTAAGTGCATGATTTACACTAAACACAAACAACCGTGTGAACTCATGAATAAGCAAAGCCAATAATCACGTTTAACCCTTTTAAGACTCGTTTTCAGACCTTTGCATACCGCCATATATACCACTCCAAAAACCCTAACCCTAGCACACCTATACACGTAAAATCTCAACACTTTTCCTGCCGTCACTTTGGAGATCACAAAAGAAGGGTTTTCACGACAGTCGGTGGGTGCTTAGGGTGGTCGAATAGGCTGAGAACGAGACACGCCGGCGGTACTGTCCTGTTTCCTTTTTATTCTTTCGTTTTTCTCTGCTTATTTTCGTTATATACTCGCACGTATGGTTCTGTTTAGCGCATAAAACTAATCTGGGATGTACGGGGATCATGTTTGGACCATGATAGTAGCGTCTTTGAACATCTAAGGCTGTCGTATAGAGTTGTGTACCACGGGTGGTTGCTTCTGTTTTCGTTTTTTTTTACAGAACAAAGTGTTATACGTTATGATTGAGTGCGTTTCGAATTTATTCTACTGTTATTTACTTCCTTCCTGTCGAGGGTTTTGGTTATGAGGGACGTAGGGGTTGCATATGGGTTGTCTTGGTGGTTAGTAGGGTGTTGTGTCGGCACTAGAGTGGTGTTAAAGTTAGTGTGTAAACGTGTTGTCAGGGGTATTTTATCGTTAATCTGACCATGGTTTTGGGTGTGTACGTTTTAAGGCGTAATCCAGTTAAGTATGGGTCATGTATTTTACGAATGTTTAGGGGTTTTTGGAGGGGTACAGTAGGTAGTGGTGAGGTGGTTGTTGCGGTGGTTGTGGTGGTTCGGGGCGACGTTGCAGTGGGTTTCGTTGGGTGAGTCTGCACACAAAAACGTAGGTTTCGCTCAGCGTCGGGTTTAGACAGTGGTAGTTGGTTGCGGCAGCGACGGCGACGGCAGCTACTGACCCCTGGAACCACCACGGCTGGTGTCAAAGGCGAGGTCTGGGGCTGTCGTTGGTGTCAAAGCGGCGGTCGATCAGGCTGTTTTGGTCGTGTACAGGCGAGTGATATATATGGCTGCTTGTGTTCGTTTTCTTTCGTTCAGCGTTTGGCGTCTTTGCTAAATTAGTAAAGAATCCAATTTTATCCTTATTTTATCATGATGGCTAATGATTAGTTAATGATTAAGTATGATATGATTTTTATATTGGGTCAACTAATATGATACGTATGGGTGAGCTTTTAATTAATTGTTAGTAATGCTTTCAATGGTTGTTATTTGAATTAATATTGAATGCTGCTATATTTGGCAAGTACTTTTTTAGAAAGTCCTTAATTGGTAAGTCTATATATAGTAAGTATATTTGACCTACGTAATCAATTTGAACAAGTGTCTTAGTGGTGTTGGCTGTAAGAGTACAAAATTGACATTTAGCAATGTTCATAGGAACTGAATTTGAAGTGGAATATTTCTAGACGGTGATTTCTATCTACAGACTTGCTATTTCAGGTAGGTTACACTGGGACTACTTTTGTATTGTGTTATGTTAATATGTGAATTGTGATACGTGTCTATTTTATGATGTTTTAGATCTATTTTTACACGTATTTGGTCGCTCATTTACTATGTTTTAGCCTTTATTTCCCACAAATTGTGTACTTTCGTATTTTTATGCACTTTTGCAGATTTATGCGGAAAAGAGACGATTTAGCACCAAATTCGTATCCTCAAGTCTTTAGCCTAAATTAAGGAATAAATGGAAAGTCAACTGGAGTCAAAATCAAGTACCAAGAGTCAAAACAGAAGAAATCCGAAGATTTCCGTACAGAAGCGGTCGACCGACCAGTTAAACGGGTCGGCCGACCAGGCCCGATTTTCAATAAAGCCCAATTCTCGAAGAAGGCCGAAAATAAAAGAAGCCCATCAGGAAGTGGTCGACCGACCAGCTATACGGGTCGGCCGACCAGCACGAAGCCCATGCGATTCTTTTTTCGGAAATAAAGTAGAATTAGAATTATAAGGAAACTCTTAGTTTTTACCCTATATAAACAAATCTTGTGATTAGGGTTAGGTATGCTTTTTCAGATGTATGCTTGATATCTATTATCAACCCTTAGCATCTTTTATTCAATCTTTTACCATCTAGTTCATCTTTTATCATTATTCAAGAATTCTCAAGCATTCAATAAAGTTTATTCAGTTCTGCCTTAATTCCAATTGTGGTAATTATTCTCTAATCTAGTTTTTTTTTTATAGTTCTTGTTTTTATTACAATTGTTAAGTTAGAACCCCAAGCTTTATTGAATCTTGCATGCTTAGTTTATTTACTATGTTCTCCATGTTTATTCCCAATTTTATATTCGTCTTAACAATTATGAGTAACTAATTTTCATATGTTAGGATGTAGGGAATAATATGCATAGGTAAATAAAATCCGAAAAAACCCGACCTGTAGCAGGACCACGGTCGGCCGACTGGAATAGTCGGTCGGTCGACCGAGGCCGTGGTCGGCCGACTGGAGTAGCCGGTCGGTCGACCACTCGCGTCTGTTTTCTTATTTCGTCTTTTCTTATAAATTATAATATCCTGCAATGAGACCAATAGGAGACTTGTAGGATGTTAGTAATGACCTACCCAAGATTGAAAGATACGGGAAGGGCATTGGTTTACACTTTAAGACGGATAGGTTACTAAAGGCTGAAAAGTATGTAACCTGGGATTTAGGAATCACCCTTATTGTTGACACCCAATAATTGTGGGACCTAGGAACTAATAGCATAGGCCGAAAGGAGCTATTAGGTAGCATAGACCTAAAAAGATATGTTACACCCCCTTACGCGACTGCAATACATGTTGACCTTAGGATTTATTTTACCTTAGCTATTTATTACCCAAACATCCTAGCATCCCTTTTATTATATTTTATTCTCATCTTTTATTATTTGTTTATTTTAATCTTTGCCTTAGACTAAGTAATCAACCAATTCAAACCCCCAAAATTGTTACTTTAAACATTCACATCAAACAATAAACATTCCCCACCTCCTTGTGGTTCGACCCTGACTTTCACTATCTATTGTTAAGGTTAGGAATTATAAATTTATCTTTGGTACCCTCAACAACGGGCATCAAATTTTGGCGCCGTTGCCGGGGAGGTGACGGCAGTGTTTATTATTTTTTTTGTTTTTGTTTCCCTTTTTGTTTAAGGAACTTTTTGTTCCTTAAACCTTCTCACCTTTTTCTTGTAGTTTCCTCTTATGCGCAGGTCAGTTCAAGGAGAACTCCTACCACTTGATCTCGAAATTGAGAGGACTCTTAGGGAAAGAAGGAAGCAACTTCTAGCAAATCAGGAAGGAGGTTCACCATCTTCCTTATTTCAAGAAGACCTTTTCGAGTTACCACCATCTTCACCAAAAACACCACCTTCGCAACCAAATTCACCTATCAATCCGCTCTCACCAAAAACACCACCTTCTACCTACTTTCCAGTTTTTCCTAAAGAAGAAGATAACATGACAGAGGAAGCTACTATTGCCAGTCACTCTATGCCTCAGGCAAAGGACCTATACAAAGGGTTCACTTTACCTGCAGGTACTGGGAAGCCATTCGAGGCCAAGCCTGCCTATATTACTATGGTTGAAAGAAACCAATTTGGAGGCTCGGCCAATGAGGATGCTGCTAAGCATATTGAAATCTTCACAGATTACATATGCTCTATAGCACCCCCAGAAGGAGTGACGCAGGACCAGATTAAACAGACCATGTTTATCTTCTCCCTTAGGGACTCTGCGAGGGAGTGGTACAGAGACCTTGACCGCACTGCTGCGGGAGTTACAGATTGGAACACCTTAGCCTTAGCATTCTACAGGAAATATTACTCTGCATCAAAGACAAATGCTTTAAGAGCACAGATCACCAATTTCAAGCAAGGTCCCAATGAAGACTTTAGCGAGGCGTGGGACAGGTTCAAGAGACTTGTTCGATCCATACCACATCACGGATTCGAACAATGGTTTCTTTGCAACCAGTTCTACAATGGCCTCTATGATGACAACAGGGCCTACTTAGATGCTGCAGCTAATGGAAGATTCCAGGATAATTCAGGAGAGACTAAGGGTCTCAAGTTAATAGAAGATTTTGCTGTGCACCGCGCTGAGCATGGTACTTCCAGAGGAAATCAGAGAAAATCTGAGTACAACCTGTCAGGAATCGAGGCCTTAACGGCCAAGTTGGAAAAGTTTGAGGCTGCAGGAAAGCTCGATCTAGGTAGTGGAAGCAAGGGAGGAATTTACCAGGTGAACGCCGTTCAGGACGGACCCTTTGCTTGTGAGAGGTGCGGTGGAGAAGGGCATGTGTCAAAATTCTGTACTTCATCTAATGAAACATGTGCCTCTTTTCAGCATTACCGTGGGAACAATTTCTATGATCCGAATAATAACAACATCCATCCCAACTTAAGGTGGACAAGCCAGAATGTTCAAAACCCACAGCATATGCAACCTCAGCAAAATTCCACATATGTACCCCCACATAAACAAAATTTCCAAAGACCACCTTTCAACCCTCAACCACCTTCTAATCCACCACCCAACACAAATGCTCTTATCCAAAATCTTATCGGGTTGGTTCAGAAGGAGTCGCAGGCTAGAGAGGCAGGGATGAAGATGTTGGAATCCCAGATTGCTCAAATCGCGAGCAAGAATGACACGAGGGCTCCGGGTCAACTTCCGACCAAGCCAGACCAGAAGAAGGAGACCCTAAACATCGTAACCCTGCGAAGTGGAGCCAAAGTGGGGGCTGAGAAAGAAAAAACAGCGAGTAGCAGCAAAGTCGGTCGACCGACCGAGGAATCTGGTCGACCGACCGCGGAGCAGGATCCGAAAATATCAGCTGAACAGGAGACTGGTCGACCGACCGAGGATACTGGTCGATCGACCACTGAAGCAGAATCTGAAGTTCCCTTTCGTCCAGAATTGCCGAATAACTTACGGGATTTTCTTTTCAGGGGTGACAAGACCCCCAGATTTTTAAAAAGGGCTGCAAATACCGAATCCTCAGCTGCTCCCTTTCCAGAAAGACTCGTGCCTTCGAAGGAACAGGTATCTTTTGATAAATTTAAAGATGTAATTCGTTCATTAAATGTTCAAGTCCCATTTTTAGAATTAGTTCAACAAGTTCCTTCTTATCTAAAATTCATGAGACAGCTTTTGTCAAGAAAGAGGTCTCTAGAAAAGGTTGAGTCGGTGGCTCTCACTGAAGAGTCATCTAGCTTTTTAACACATGTCATTGCCCCTCATAAATTAGAAGACCCTGGAAGTTTTTCTGTCCCCTGTAATATAGGAACCTTCCCAGTTAAAAAGGCTTTATGCGATTTAGGTGCTAGTATAAGTGTCATGCCCCTAAGCGTTGCCTTAAAACTAGGAATGACCGAATTTGCAGTGACCAGTATGACAGTCCAGATGGCTGATCGCACATCTATGGAACCTATAGGGGTGTTAGAAAACATCCCTGTGCGTATTGACAGGTTTTTCTTCCCAGTTGACTTTGTAGTCTTAGACATCCCAGAGGATGCCCATATACCTATAATTCTAGGAAGACCCTTTCTTCACACTGCAGGTGCCATTATAGATGTAGGCACTGGAACTCTAACTTTCAAGGTAGGCAAACATTCTATTATCTATGGCCTATCCTATAGGAAGAAGGATGCTATGACCCCCATCACATGTAATGCTATCACTTCTGAAAAGAAGTATGAGGTCATCACTACTTCTCCACCTTTATTACCTGTTCCTGTATCTGTTTTTACACCTCCGCCCCAGATTGGGAGCAATAGGGAGAGCACCTCTATCATGACTATTGCAGGAACTGGTTTGGGGAAACCCAAGGAGAAGGAAGTCGTCATCCAGAGAGGAGGAATGGGATGCCTGAGCTATGAAGAGGATGAGGATCCAGACGTCGTGGATCGAGAGGAGAAAAAGAAGAGGAGGCAGGCTCAAGCAGAGAGACCGTCGCATATGCTTTGCGATGGAGGAAAGAAGATGTGTTTTGCCACTGAAGCAAAAACTGTGGAGACTACGGCATGCCGTCAGAAGCCGTGGTCGGATATCTTCCGCATCTTTAGCGGATAGTTGTTTTTAAATTGCAGTTTTGAGACTATTTATTTTATGTTGTGTGAAACTTTTTAGTTCGGTTTGCTAGTAGTTAAAACTTTTAGAATCGTTTTGGCATCTCGCGCATTGTTGGGCGCACATATTTTCTTGCTTTTTCAGGATTTACGAAGAAATGAAGACCTCCAGGACACAGATGGTCGACCGACCAGAATCATCAGTCGGTCGACCAGACGCGCTGTATCGAAGATTTTTCCGCTGTTCACAGGAGGTCGATCGACCAGAAACACCGGTCGGTCGACCTACTGTCCACTGCAGTCTTTCGTTTCTCTTCCTTGGAACTCGTGAAATCAAATTGGATACTTGAGTGGCACTGCTAGCCACCAAAACCTCCCAGCTTACGCTGGTTTGGGGAGGTTTTTCTCTTACATCTTTTAACCCAGTGAGTTCTTTCCAGTTTTTCCTTTATTTTATTTTACTTGCATTTGTCTTCTAATTTTCTGAAACCTTTACTTAGGCTGATGCACAATGGGGACATTGTGCGGGTTGGTTTGGGGAATGGTTTCGTGTTACATGCATTGCATTTTGTCACACGTTTATTGCATTTCTGTCTTGCATCGTTCTTTTCTTTATTTTCTTTATATATACAAAAATCCAAAAAAATTAAAAAATTTAAAAATTCAAAAAAATGCACGTTTATTTTAGCATATAGGTCGAGTCGGAACGAAAGTATTTCAAGGATGATTTTGCCTTCTTACATGTTTATGCCTTTATCTTGCCTTGTCAACTTGTTTTAGTATAAGAGTCTTTTGCATATCTACGAGTTTTTGTCAATTTGTATATCTTGAGACTTGACTTATACCTTGGCGACCTACTTATACATTCTAAGTTTTAGAGCCTTATTTCCTGGTTTCATTCTTTAACCAGTTGTCTAGGATGTG
Source organism: Silene conica (assembly GCA_029255685.2). Lineage (NCBI taxonomy): Eukaryota > Viridiplantae > Streptophyta > Magnoliopsida > Caryophyllales > Caryophyllaceae > Silene > Silene conica. Next base: position 39,269,975 of record CM055312.2, on the reverse strand, counting down.
AGTAGTACTCCCCTTGGAACATGTTACATCAATATGCATAAACATGAGCTTGAATTGCTATATACTTGTTTCACTATCTCGTTTTGTGAGTCTTGATACGTGCATTTGGGATCCCTTTTTCTCATATTTACCCATAAGCCTTACATAGCCAGAATTGCCTTTTTATTCTCCCAAAACTACATCCCATACTTAGCCTACCCTTCCAAGCTAGTATTTGTGGTCATTGGACTATTTTTTGAGGCATCTTGGTTTGTGTGCTACCATGAGCAAAAAGAGAAAAGAAAGAAAGAAAGCAAGAAAAGGAAAAGAACAGAAAAATTCAAAGAAAGAAAGAAAAGAAAAACGAAAAAAAAAATCCGGAAAGTACGAAAGTCAGTCGACCGACCACATATACAGGTCGGCCGACCACCTGACATCATCAAAGAAAAAAAAATTCGTTTCAAAAATCCCTTTCTTTTATATGTTATCACTCCCGTACTTCATTCAAAAATATTTGGGAGTCCTTTCTTATATTTACTATGAGAGTTGTGTTACAAAAGAGCACTTTCTTAATATCAAAAGTTGTGAAATATGTTGTTGGGAACCGGTTTTACTAGCTTGGCTACTAACCCCACATATCCAAGAACATCTTAACCACTTTTACCTTTTACCTCACATATCTTTTATTACCTCAATTGCATGTATCTAGGCCATTTAATGAGATTGTTATACGAAGTTGTAGAATTCTTGTTCATGTTAGATTACAGGCATGTTTCCATGGGTCGCAGTTAGGTGAGTGTCTCTACAAAATTACTTCTTTCTATCTTTTACATATACTCACCCTTTGCTTCATGAGTGTCTCGAGCGTACCGCGAGAGTCCATGGTATAAGTCTCTATAGTCTTTATGTTTTCAAGATTGACGACACCATAACTCGTTTGCATGATTTAAATGCTTTCTCATTTTGTACTTGGCATTGGTATAGGCTAACATGTAAATTTCGCTCTGAGATTGAAATCGTTCCATTAGTTAGGATCGAGTCTATTTCTTGCTTGAGGGCAAGCAAGGGTTTGGTTTGGGGAATTTGATACGTGTCTATTTTATGATGTTTTACATCTATTTTTACACGTATTTGGTCGCTCATTTACTATGTTTTAGCCTTTATTTCCCACAAATTGTGTACTTTCGTATTTTTATGCACTTTTGCAGATTTATGCGGAAAAGAGACGATTTAGCACCAAATTCGTATCCTCAAGTCTTTAGCCTAAATTAAGGAATAAATGGAAAGTCAACTGGAGTCAAAATCAAGTACCAAGAGTCAAAACAGAAGAAATCCGAAGATTTCCGTACAGAAGCGGTCGACCGACCAGTTAAACGGGTCGGCCGACCAGGCCCGATTTTCAATAAAGCCCAATTCTCGAAGAAGGCCGAAAATAAAAGAAGCCCATCAGGAAGTGGTCGACCGACCAGCTATACGGGTCGGCCGACCAGCACGAAGCCCATGCGATTCTTTTTTCGGAAATAAAGTAGAATTAGAATTATAAGGAAACTCTTAGTTTTTACCCTATATAAACAAATCTTGTGATTAGGGTTAGGTATGCTTTTTCAGATGTATGCTTGATATCTATTATCAACCCTTAGCATCTTTTATTCAATCTTTTACCATCTAGTTCATCTTTTATCATTATTCAAGAATTCTCAAGCATTCAATAAAGTTTATTCAGTTCTGCCTTAATTCCAATTGTGGTAATTATTCTCTAATCTAGTTTTTTTTTTATAGTTCTTGTTTTTATTACAATTGTTAAGTTAGAACCCCAAGCTTTATTGAATCTTGCATGCTTAGTTTATTTACTATGTTCTCCATGTTTATTCCCAATTTTATATTCGTCTTAACAATTATGAGTAACTAATTTTCATATGTTAGGATGTAGGGAATAATATGCATAGGTAAATAAAATCCGAAAAAACCCGACCTGTAGCAGGACCACGGTCGGCCGACTGGAATAGTCGGTCGGTCGACCGAGGCCGTGGTCGGCCGACTGGAGTAGCCGGTCGGTCGACCACTCGCGTCTGTTTTCTTATTTCGTCTTTTCTTATAAATTATAATATCCTGCAATGAGACCAATAGGAGACTTGTAGGATGTTAGTAATGACCTACCCAAGATTGAAAGATACGGGAAGGGCATTGGTTTACACTTTAAGACGGATAGGTTACTAAAGGCTGAAAAGTATGTAACCTGGGATTTAGGAATCACCCTTATTGTTGACACCCAATAATTGTGGGACCTAGGAACTAATAGCATAGGCCGAAAGGAGCTATTAGGTAGCATAGACCTAAAAAGATATGTTACACCCCCTTACGCGACTGCAATACATGTTGACCTTAGGATTTATTTTACCTTAGCTATTTATTACCCAAACATCCTAGCATCCCTTTTATTATATTTTATTCTCATCTTTTATTATTTGTTTATTTTAATCTTTGCCTTAGACTAAGTAATCAACCAATTCAAACCCCCAAAATTGTTACTTTAAACATTCACATCAAACAATAAACATTCCCCACCTCCTTGTGGTTCGACCCTGACTTTCACTATCTATTGTTAAGGTTAGGAATTATAAATTTATCTTTGGTACCCTCAACAACGGGCATCAAATTTTGGCGCCGTTGCCGGGGAGGTGACGGCAGTGTTTATTATTTTTTTTGTTTTTGTTTCCCTTTTTGTTTAAGGAACTTTTTGTTCCTTAAACCTTCTCACCTTTTTCTTGTAGTTTCCTCTTATGCGCAGGTCAGTTCAAGGAGAACTCCTACCACTTGATCTCGAAATTGAGAGGACTCTTAGGGAAAGAAGGAAGCAACTTCTAGCAAATCAGGAAGGAGGTTCACCATCTTCCTTATTTCAAGAAGACCTTTTCGAGTTACCACCATCTTCACCAAAAACACCACCTTCGCAACCAAATTCACCTATCAATCCGCTCTCACCAAAAACACCACCTTCTACCTACTTTCCAGTTTTTCCTAAAGAAGAAGATAACATGACAGAGGAAGCTACTATTGCCAGTCACTCTATGCCTCAGGCAAAGGACCTATACAAAGGGTTCACTTTACCTGCAGGTACTGGGAAGCCATTCGAGGCCAAGCCTGCCTATATTACTATGGTTGAAAGAAACCAATTTGGAGGCTCGGCCAATGAGGATGCTGCTAAGCATATTGAAATCTTCACAGATTACATATGCTCTATAGCACCCCCAGAAGGAGTGACGCAGGACCAGATTAAACAGACCATGTTTATCTTCTCCCTTAGGGACTCTGCGAGGGAGTGGTACAGAGACCTTGACCGCACTGCTGCGGGAGTTACAGATTGGAACACCTTAGCCTTAGCATTCTACAGGAAATATTACTCTGCATCAAAGACAAATGCTTTAAGAGCACAGATCACCAATTTCAAGCAAGGTCCCAATGAAGACTTTAGCGAGGCGTGGGACAGGTTCAAGAGACTTGTTCGATCCATACCACATCACGGATTCGAACAATGGTTTCTTTGCAACCAGTTCTACAATGGCCTCTATGATGACAACAGGGCCTACTTAGATGCTGCAGCTAATGGAAGATTCCAGGATAATTCAGGAGAGACTAAGGGTCTCAAGTTAATAGAAGATGTTGCTGTGCACCGCGCTGAGCATGGTACTTCCAGAGGAAATCAGAGAAAATCTGAGTACAACCTGTCAGGAATCGAGGCCTTAACGGCCAAGTTGGAAAAGTTTGAGGCTGCAGGAAAGCTCGATCTAGGTAGTGGAAGCAAGGGAGGAATTTACCAGGTGAACGCCGTTCAGGACGGACCCTTTGCTTGTGAGAGGTGCGGTGGAGAAGGGCATGTGTCAAAATTCTGTACTTCATCTAATGAAACATGTGCCTCTTTTCAGCATTACCGTGGGAACAATTTCTATGATCCGAATAATAACAACATCCATCCCAACTTAAGGTGGACAAGCCAGAATGTTCAAAACCCACAGCATATGCAACCTCAGCAAAATTCCACATATGTACCCCCACATAAACAAAATTTCCAAAGACCACCTTTCAACCCTCAACCACCTTCTAATCCACCACCCAACACAAATGCTCTTATCCAAAATCTTATCGGGTTGGTTCAGAAGGAGTCGCAGGCTAGAGAGGCAGGGATGAAGATGTTGGAATCCCAGATTGCTCAAATCGCGAGCAAGAATGACACGAGGGCTCCGGGTCAACTTCCGACCAAGCCAGACCAGAAGAAGGAGACCCTAAACATCGTAACCCTGCGAAGTGGAGCCAAAGTGGGGGCTGAGAAAGAAAAAACAGCGAGTAGCAGCAAAGTCGGTCGACCGACCGAGGAATCTGGTCGACCGACCGCGGAGCAGGATCCGAAAATATCAGCTGAACAGGAGACTGGTCGACCGACCGAGGATACTGGTCGATCGACCACTGAAGCAGAATCTGAAGTTCCCTTTCGTCCAGAATTGCCGAATAACTTACGGGATTTTCTTTTCAGGGGTGACAAGACCCCCAGATTTTTAAAAAGGGCTGCAAATACCGAATCCTCAGCTGCTCCCTTTCCAGAAAGACTCGTGCCTTCGAAGGAACAGGTATCTTTTGATAAATTTAAAGATGTAATTCGTTCATTAAATGTTCAAGTCCCATTTTTAGAATTAGTTCAACAAGTTCCTTCTTATCTAAAATTCATGAGACAGCTTTTGTCAAGAAAGAGGTCTCTAGAAAAGGTTGAGTCGGTGGCTCTCACTGAAGAGTCATCTAGCTTTTTAACACATGTCATTGCCCCTCATAAATTAGAAGACCCTGGAAGTTTTTCTGTCCCCTGTAATATAGGAACCTTCCCAGTTAAAAAGGCTTTATGCGATTTAGGTGCTAGTATAAGTGTCATGCCCCTAAGCGTTGCCTTAAAACTAGGAATGACCGAATTTGCAGTGACCAGTATGACAGTCCAGATGGCTGATCGCACATCTATGGAACCTATAGGGGTGTTAGAAAACATCCCTGTGCGTATTGACAGGTTTTTTTTCCCAGTTGACTTTGTAGTCTTAGACATCCCAGAGGATGCCCATATACCTATAATTCTAGGAAGACCCTTTCTTCACACTGCAGGTGCCATTATAGATGTAGGCACTGGAACTCTAACTTTCAAGGTAGGCAAACATTCTATTATCTATGGCCTATCCTATAGGAAGAAGGATGCTATGACCCCCATCACATGTAATGCTATCACTTCTGAAAAGAAGTATGAGGTCATCACTACTTCTCCACCTTTATTACCTGTTCCTGTATCTGTTTTTACACCTCCGCCCCAGATTGGGAGCAATAGGGAGAGCACCTCTATCATGACTATTGCAGGAACTGGTTTGGGGAAACCCAAGGAGAAGGAAGTCGTCATCCAGAGAGGAGGAATGGGATGCCTGAGCTATGAAGAGGATGAGGATCCAGACGTCGTGGATCGAGAGGAGAAAAAGAAGAGGAGGCAGGCTCAAGCAGAGAGACCGTCGCATATGCTTTGCGATGGAGGAAAGAAGATGTGTTTTGCCACTGAAGCAAAAACTGTGGAGACTACGGCATGCCGTCAGAAGCCGTGGTCGGATATCTTCCGCATCTTTAGCGGATAGTTGTTTTTAAATTGCAGTTTTGAGACTATTTATTTTATGTTGTGTGAAACTTTTTAGTTCGGTTTGCTAGTAGTTAAAACTTTTAGAATCGTTTTGGCATCTCGCGCATTGTTGGGCGCACATATTTTCTTGCTTTTTCAGGATTTACGAAGAAATGAAGACCTCCAGGACACAGATGGTCGACCGACCAGAATCATCAGTCGGTCGACCAGACGCGCTGTATCGAAGATTTTTCCGCTGTTCACAGGAGGTCGATCGACCAGAAACACCGGTCGGTCGACCTACTGTCCACTGCAGTCTTTCGTTTCTCTTCCTTGGAACTCGTGAAATCAAATTGGATACTTGAGTGGCACTGCTAGCCACCAAAACCTCCCAGCTTACGCTGGTTTGGGGAGGTTTTTCTCTTACATCTTTTAACCCAGTGAGTTCTTTCCAGTTTTTCCTTTATTTTATTTTACTTGCATTTGTCTTCTAATTTTCTGAAACCTTTACTTAGGCTGATGCACAATGGGGACATTGTGCGGGTTGGTTTGGGGAATGGTTTCGTGTTACATGCATTGCATTTTGTCACACGTTTATTGCATTTCTGTCTTGCATCGTTCTTTTCTTTATTTTCTTTATATATACAAAAATCCAAAAAAATTAAAAAATTTAAAAATTCAAAAAAATGCACGTTTATTTTAGCATATAGGTCGAGTCGGAACGAAAGTATTTCAAGGATGATTTTGCCTTCTTACATGTTTATGCCTTTATCTTGCCTTGTCAACTTGTTTTAGTATAAGAGTCTTTTGCATATCTACGAGTTTTTGTCAATTTGTATATCTTGAGACTTGACTTATACCTTGGCGACCTACTTATACATTCTAAGTTTTAGAGCCTTATTTCCTGGTTTCATTCTTTAACCAGTTGTCTAGGATGTGAGTAGTACTCCCCTTGGAACATGTTACATCAATATGCATAAACATGAGCTTGAATTGCTATATACTTGTTTCACTATCTCGTTTTGTGAGTCTTGATACGTGCATTTGGGATCCCTTTTTCTCATATTTACCCATAAGCCTTACATAGCCAGAATTGCCTTTTTATTCTCCCAAAACTACATCCCATACTTAGCCTACCCTTCCAAGCTAGTATTTGTGGTCATTGGACTATTTTTTGAGGCATCTTGGTTTGTGTGCTACCATGAGCAAAAAGAGAAAAGAAAGAAAGAAAGCAAGAAAAGGAAAAGAACAGAAAAATTCAAAGAAAGAAAGAAAAGAAAAACGAAAAAAAAAATCCGGAAAGTACGAAAGTCAGTCGACCGACCACATATACAGGTCGGCCGACCACCTGACATCATCAAAGAAAAAAAAATTCGTTTCAAAAATCCCTTTCTTTTATATGTTATCACTCCCGTACTTCATTCAAAAATATTTGGGAGTCCTTTCTTATATTTACTATGAGAGTTGTGTTACAAAAGAGCACTTTCTTAATATCAAAAGTTGTGAAATATGTTGTTGGGAACCGGTTTTACTAGCTTGGCTACTAACCCCACATATCCAAGAACATCTTAACCACTTTTACCTTTTACCTCACATATCTTTTATTACCTCAATTGCATGTATCTAGGCCATTTAATGAGATTGTTATACGAAGTTGTAGAATTCTTGTTCATGTTAGATTACAGGCATGTTTCCATGGGTCGCAGTTAGGTGAGTGTCTCTACAAAATTACTTCTTTCTATCTTTTACATATACTCACCCTTTGCTTCATGAGTGTCTCGAGCGTACCGCGAGAGTCCATGGTATAAGTCTCTATAGTCTTTATGTTTTCAAGATTGACGACACCATAACTCGTTTGCATGATTTAAATGCTTTCTCATTTTGTACTTGGCATTGGTATAGGCTAACATGTAAATTTCGCTCTGAGATTGAAATCGTTCCATTAGTTAGGATCGAGTCTATTTCTTGCTTGAGGGCAAGCAAGGGTTTGGTTTGGGGAATTTGATACGTGTCTATTTTATGATGTTTTACATCTATTTTTACACGTATTTGGTCGCTCATTTACTATGTTTTAGCCTTTATTTCCCACAAATTGTGTACTTTCGTATTTTTATGCACTTTTGCAGATTTATGCGGAAAAGAGACGATTTAGCACCAAATTCGTATCCTCAAGTCTTTAGCCTAAATTAAGGAATAAATGGAAAGTCAACTGGAGTCAAAATCAAGTACCAAGAGTCAAAACAGAAGAAATCCGAAGATTTCCGTACAGAAGCGGTCGACCGACCAGTTAAACGGGTCGGCCGACCAGGCCCGATTTTCAATAAAGCCCAATTCTCGAAGAAGGCCGAAAATAAAAGAAGCCCATCAGGAAGTGGTCGACCGACCAGCTATACGGGTCGGCCGACCAGCACGAAGCCCATGCGATTCTTTTTTCGGAAATAAAGTAGAATTAGAATTATAAGGAAACTCTTAGTTTTTACCCTATATAAACAAATCTTGTGATTAGGGTTAGGTATGCTTTTTCAGATGTATGCTTGATATCTATTATCAACCCTTAGCATCTTTTATTCAATCTTTTACCATCTAGTTCATCTTTTATCATTATTCAAGAATTCTCAAGCATTCAATAAAGTTTATTCAGTTCTGCCTTAATTCCAATTGTGGTAATTATTCTCTAATCTAGTTTTTTTTTTATAGTTCTTGTTTTTATTACAATTGTTAAGTTAGAACCCCAAGCTTTATTGAATCTTGCATGCTTAGTTTATTTACTATGTTCTCCATGTTTATTCCCAATTTTATATTCGTCTTAACAATTATGAGTAACTAATTTTCATATGTTAGGATGTAGGGAATAATATGCATAGGTAAATAAAATCCGAAAAAACCCGACCTGTAGCAGGACCACGGTCGGCCGACTGGAATAGTCGGTCGGTCGACCGAGGCCGTGGTCGGCCGACTGGAGTAGCCGGTCGGTCGACCACTCGCGTCTGTTTTCTTATTTCGTCTTTTCTTATAAATTATAATATCCTGCAATGAGACCAATAGGAGACTTGTAGGATGTTAGTAATGACCTACCCAAGATTGAAAGATACGGGAAGGGCATTGGTTTACACTTTAAGACGGATAGGTTACTAAAGGCTGAAAAGTATGTAACCTGGGATTTAGGAATCACCCTTATTGTTGACACCCAATAATTGTGGGACCTAGGAACTAATAGCATAGGCCGAAAGGAGCTATTAGGTAGCATAGACCTAAAAAGATATGTTACACCCCCTTACGCGACTGCAATACATGTTGACCTTAGGATTTATTTTACCTTAGCTATTTATTACCCAAACATCCTAGCATCCCTTTTATTATATTTTATTCTCATCTTTTATTATTTGTTTATTTTAATCTTTGCCTTAGACTAAGTAATCAACCAATTCAAACCCCCAAAATTGTTACTTTAAACATTCACATCAAACAATAAACATTCCCCACCTCCTTGTGGTTCGACCCTGACTTTCACTATCTATTGTTAAGGTTAGGAATTATAAATTTATCTTTGGTACCCTCAACGACGGGCATCAAATTGGATGCTATGGATGCAAGTTTGATTATTTATGAGATGCATATACAATATTGGTTTTTATTATTGCATTCATAAGCATGGCATGAGTACGGTTACAGATTGAGATGATGATGAGATATTATTGGGCCCAGGCTAGCTCTGCAGGGCTAGACCTGGTGACCTCAGCTGTTGTGCTGGTGTTCGGCGACGGCCGAGTATAGTCTGCCGGGAGGTTCGGTATGGCTGGGAGACACGGGTTTGAGAATGAGAATAAGATTGAGCTCGAGCATAGCATGATTATTTGCATCTACTGTTGTTTGCATTATTATTATTTGTGTTATCCTACTCAACCGCGAGGTTGACAGTGTATTCGTGTTCACCTACGATGATCCGGAATGGGGAGTAGATCTTTCAGGTCAGAGACAGCGGGACAAGGACCGGGCATGGAAGAGAGACATGGGCTAGACCTACTTAGCTACCTAGATCACTTAGTCTTGTTTTCATAGTTGAACATTATTTTAACTCAGTTGATTTGGAAGTTGGACTAAGTCATGTAATAGTTTCAGTTTAACTATTTACCTATAAAGTACTGTTTATCTTTCACTATGATTATCTACTACCCTGGGTTAACCAGGATGGTAACATTCTTATTTACCCTGGAAGTCCTAGTTCAGGCTCCTAGGTAAATGGGGGTGTTACAAAGTGGTATCAGAGAGAACGATTCTCAGGCCTAAACTAAAATGAAATTAATGAACATAGGAGTGTCTAAATAAAATGAACCCCAGGCTAGTAACTGTTAGGAGCCCCATAGGGTTGGGATGAGTTAGGGGCCCCCTCAAACCAAGCCACTGGCCCTTTCAGTCTAACCTGGTTACCTTAAGAGTTGAAGAGTGTGGGTAGTATGGAAGGACCCAAGGCAGATATATAATATATGTATGTTGTACTAACCTTTCAGCGCCAAGGAATGAGGTAAGTTATGATGTGAAAAATGGATGAGAATATACATGTATACTATAAGGCATGAAAGTGATATTACATGATGATTGGCATGTATATGTGTTATTTTCAAGCATTGAGAACATGAGTTATATCTTAATGATGTCTATAAGTGAGAATTGTATATGCATGTGGTTATGTGATCCCTAAGCCTTTAGGTAGACCTTTAATAAGGATTTAACCGTATGGAAAAAGTTACATGCTAAGTATGTATGCCAGTACGACCAAGTCAGAATAGGAATTGACCTAGGATGCTCATAAAATTTTGTCACTTGTGTAGCAAAATGCCTCCCAGAAGAGAACCCAACACTGCTAATGTGTCACAAGAGGAGTATGATCGCCTAGTAGCTATCAACGCTGCACTCCTAGCTAAGATTGGGGCAAACACTCAGTCTGACGCCATTAAAATGAGTAATAATATTTCTAGGCATAACCCCACCAAGTACGATGGGGAAGGAGCACCGAGTCTACTTGCAGAGTGGTGCCGAGAGTTCGAGAGTATCTTCGAACTACTGTCTGTACCAGAATCAATGAAGGTGGACCAAGCTGTATTTTATCTGAAGGGTACAGCTAGGTTATGGTGGAATAACAATAAAGAAGAGATCAAAGCAGCGGCAGAAGAGATCGGATCAGAATATGTACGCTGGGAGGAGTTCAAGGGGATTTTATCCTCTAAGTTTGTGCCGGAACATGTAAAAGGGAAGCTGCGAGCAGAGTTCGATTCATTCCAAATGGCTGAAGGGATGACTGTGGAGGAGTATCACAGTAAGTTCTTGCAGTTGGCAGAAAATGTAGCTGACTTAGGCTACACTCAGGAGATGTTAGCAGCCAGGTTTGAGAAAGGGCTGACTCTCACTATCAAGAGGAGTATGCTGGCCACTAAGCCCACCACTGTAGAAGATATATATGAGAGGGCTGGCCAGGCGGAAAGGCTAGCTGACCAGATTAAAGAGGAGGAGAAGACTAAGGGTGATAAGAGGAAAGCGGAATCCGGAGCCGAAAGCTCAGGGACTAAGAAGCCGAATAATCAGTATCGTTCTTTCTTCTCGAATAGTGCTCAAGGGAACAACAACAATCGTGGGGGTAACCGAGCTATGTCTGGAACTAGTGGTGGAGTTCCTACATGTTTTAAATGTGGGAAACCAGGACACAAGAAGATAGAGTGCTGGTCAGGTACCCAGAGTGCTGGGAGCAGTTATCATCGAGGAAATCAGAGTGGAGGATTCAGAACTCCGAATGCGAGTTACTCTGGGAATAACCGATCTGGAGGGAACAACTATCAGCGGAACTACAACAATTACAACAACCAGAACCGCTACCAAGGAAATCAGGGTAGTGGCAATGGTAACTTCCAGAAGACTTTAGCAGAAGCTAGTAACCAGAGCGGTGCGGGATCTGTGAACCAGAGCGGGGTGAAGAAAAGTGGGACTCTGTTTATGATGGGCAAGGAGGCTGCAGAGGAGGATGCACATGTAGTCACTGGTACATTTCTAGTACATTCTTTTCCTACTTTCGTTTTATTTGATTCCGGTGCATCGCATTCCTTCATATCTGTAGAGCATGCTAGGGTTATAGGACTCAATGTATATAGTAGTATAGCTGATTCTGTAACCATACCATCTGGGGAGTCCATAGCTTGTAATAGGGTCTATACCAATGTAACGATCCAAGTAGGAGATGTAAGTTTTGAGTCGAACCTAATAGAATTCCCGTTGAGTGGCTTTGAGGTGATACTGGGTATGGATTGGCTGAAAAAGTATAAAGCCTACATTGACTGCTATCAAGGGAAGATCACTTTGAGGGGACCCAAAGGAGTGAGGGTATCTTACAAGGGATATTCTGTAAAGCCTAAACTGAAGCTGATAACCATCAATGCGCTGAAGGCTTGTCTGAAGAGGGGCGATGAGATGTTGTTATGCCATGTGAGAGATTTGACTGCAGAAAAACCCCAAGCCAGTGAGATCGATGTTGTAAGAGATTTTGAAGACGTGTTTCCCGAAGAAATTCCTGGGTTACCGCCAAAGAGGGACTTGGATTTTGGCATTGATCTGAAACCTGGGGCTGAGCCAATTTCTAAAGCACCTTATCGCATGGGACCTAAGGAATTGGAAGAGTTGAGAAAGCAACTGGATGAGTTAGCAAGCAAGGGGTACGTAAGACCAAGTGTGTCCCCGTGGGGCGCACCAGTGTTGTTCGTAAAGAAGAAGGATGGAACAATGAGACTATGCATGGACTATAGGGAGCTTAACAATGTGACGATCAAGAATCGATATCCTTTACCTCACATCGATGATCTATTTGACCAGTTAAGTGGGGCTGGTGTGTTTTCCAAGATCGATTTGAGGTCAAGGTATCATCAGCTGAGAATCAAAGATGCAGATATTCACAAGACTGCGTTCAGGTCGAGGTATGGGCATTATGAATTCGTAGTGATGCCATTTGGTTTGACTAATGCACCTGCTGTCTTCATGGACTTAATGAACAGGGTGTTTAGTCCTTATCTGGACCAGTTTGTGGTGGTGTTTATCGACGACATCTTGGTGTATTCAAAGAACAGAGAAGAGCACGCTAGGCATTTGAGCTTGGTGTTACAGACTTTGAGAGAACATCAATTATATGCCAAGCTAAGTAAGTGCGAGTTCTGGCTCGAGAAGGTTGCCTTTCTGGGGCATGTGGTGTCTAAGGAGGGTGTGTCTGTTGACCCTAGCAAAATTGAGGCCGTATCGAAATGGGAACGACCAAGGAATGTGGCTGACATTCGTAGTTTCTTGGGATTGGCTGGTTATTACAGGAGGTTCGTGAAAGATTTTTCGAAGATAGCCAAACCAATGACTTCATTGATGCGGAAGGAGAACAGATTTGTCTGGGATGAGAGCTGTGAGAAGGCATTTCTAGACCTGAAAGAGCGTCTCACCACAGCTCCTATCCTTGCATTGCCAGAAGGAAGTGAGAATTTTGAAGTGTATACTGATGCTTCTAAGAAGGGATTGGGATGTGTGCTGATGCAGAACGGGAGAGTAATTGCTTATGCTTCTAGACAGCTGAAGCCTTATGAGGAGAATTATCCAACGCATGATCTAGAGCTTGGAGCGGTAGTTTTTGCACTTAAGTTGTGGCGACATTATCTTTATGGAGCTACATTTAAGGTGTATTCTGATCACAAGAGTTAGAAATATATTTATACTCAGAGAGAGCTGAATATGCGTCAGAGGAGGTGGATAGAGCTTATTGGGGACTATGATATGGAGATTTTGTACAAGGAAGGAAAGGCAAATTTCGTGGCTGATGCATTGAGTAGGAAGTCTGTTCACGCTCTGTGCACAGCTATGTCCAGATTGAGTATGTATCGTGAGTTGGGACAGATGGGAATCGCAGTGATAAGGAAAGGTGAGACCATGGGGGATTTGACGATCGAGCCTGAGTTATATGCTGAGATTCGAGAAAGACAGAAGAGTGATCCTAGAATTCAGAAATGGCGTGAGGCAGTGAACAAAGCTAGTGATACCGAGCCATATTCTAAGTTCGAGATTTGCGATGATGATAGTTTGAGATTTGATGGGAGATGGTGTGTACCTGATGATGAGGAATTGAAGACAAAAATTCTGGTTGAAGCTCATTCTACACCTTATTCCGTTCATCCTGGAGGGGATAAGTTGTACAAAGACCTGAAGAAAGCATTTTGGTGGCCAAAAATGAAGCAGGAGGTGGCTGAGTTTGTCTCTCGATGTTTGGTATGTCAAAGAGTGAAGGGAGAACATAAGAGGCCGCAAGGGAAGTTACAACCCCTTGATGTACCTGAGTGGAAGTGGGAAAGCATATCGATGGATTTCATTGTACGCTTGCCTAGGACTTCGAGAGGGAATGACATGATTTGGGTAATCGTTGACAGGTTGACTAAGTCAGCCCATTTCATACCGATGAAGGAGACTTGGAGTAAAGCTGAATTAGCCAAGGCTTACGTTAAGCATGTGGTGAAGCTTCATGGTGTCCCTAAGGACATTGTTTCTGATCGTGATTCCAGATTCATCTCAAAGTTCTGGCAAGAGTTACAGACATTGATGGGAACTACTTTGAAGATGAGTACTGCATTCCATCCAGCAACTGATGGTCAGACTGAGAGGACTATCCAGAGACTGGAGGATATGCTGCGGGCTTGTGTACTAGAGTTTGGAGGATCTTGGGAGGACAGACTTGATTTGATAGAGTTTTCTTATAACAATAGCTATCATGCTAGCATCGGGATGGCTCCTTTCGAGGCATTGTATGGGAGGAAGTGTAGGAGTCCAGTCTGTTGGGATGATCGAGCTGATACAGTGACTTTGGGACCTGAGATGATTCAGGAGATGATAGCACAGGTCCAGGTGATCCGTCAGAAGATGAGAGCTGCCCAAGATAGGCAAAAGAGTTACGCAGATCTAAAACGAAGTGACATCACCTTTGAGGCTGGAGAAAAAGTGTTGCTGAAGGTGTCACCCATGAGAGGAGTAATGAGGTTTGGCAAGAGGGGCAAATTGAGTCAGAAGTTCATTGGGCCATTCGAGATTTTGGAGCGAGTTGGTGAGGTAGCTTACCGATTAGCTCTACCACCCGCGTTACTCAGAGTACATAATGTGTTTCACGTTTCTCAACTGAGGAGATATATCAGTGACCCTTCGCATATCCTTGACCATGAGGTCATCGAGGTCGATGAGCAGTTGACCTACGAGGAGAGACCAAAGGAAATACTTGACAGGAAGGTGCGGAAAACCAGGAATGGGGAGACCGCGCTTGTCAAAGTACTATGGACAAATCATAATGTCGAGGAAGCTACTTGGGAGACGGAGGTTTCGATGCGGGAAAAATATCCTGAACTGTTCCCTTGAGGTATGTTACGAGGACGTAACTTTTTTTTTTAGGGGGGTAGAATGTGACAATTCGTGTTTTAAAGTACTTATTAGCTTTTAATGTTATATGTTGTCACTTCCCGTGTTTGCTACATGCTTTACTGATCAGTTGTGTTGACCTTGGGATGGTGAACTTCGGGACGAAGTTCATTTTAAGGAGGGAAGACTGTAATACCTCGTATTTGTTAATAATTAATTTATTGTTATTATTGGTAATCGATAACTTTCGAGTGTTTTTCCCGACTTCTGACCTATCGATACGTGTTTACTTTATATTCTTTCTATTATTTTTTTTATGTGCTTAGAATAGGTCACGTGGGTAATAGTAATGGCATTATTGTAAGTGCATGATTTACACTAAACACAAACAACCGTGTGAACTCATGAATAAGCAAAGCCAATAATCACGTTTAACCCTTTTAAGACTCGTTTTCAGACCTTTGCATACCGCCATATATACCACTCCAAAAACCCTAACCCTAGCACACCTATACACGTAAAATCTCAACACTTTTCCTGCCGTCACTTTGGAGATCACAAAAGAAGGGTTTTCACGACAGTCGGTGGGTGCTTAGGGTGGTCGAATAGGCTGAGAACGAGACACGCCGGCGGTACTGTCCTGTTTCCTTTTTATTCTTTCGTTTTTCTCTGCTTATTTTCGTTATATACTCGCACGTATGGTTCTGTTTAGCGCATAAAACTAATCTGGGATGTACGGGGATCATGTTTGGACCATGATAGTAGCGTCTTTGAACATCTAAGGCTGTCGTATAGAGTTGTGTACCACGGGTGGTTGCTTCTGTTTTCGTTTTTTTTACAGAACAAAGTGTTATACGTTATGATTGAGTGCGTTTCGAATTTATTCTACTGTTATTTACTTCCTTCCTGTCGAGGGTTTTGGTTATGAGGGACGTAGGGGTTGCATATGGGTTGTCTTGGTGGTTAGTAGGGTGTTGTGTCGGCACTAGAGTGGTGTTAAAGTTAGTGTGTAAACGTGTTGTCAGGGGTATTTTATCGTTAATCTGACCATGGTTTTGGGTGTGTACGTTTTAAGGCGTAATCCAGTTAAGTATGGGTCATGTATTTTACGAATGTTTAGGGGTTTTTGGAGGGGTACAGTAGGTAGTGGTGAGGTGGTTGTTGCGGTGGTTGTGGTGGTTCGGGGCGACGTTGCAGTGGGTTTCGTTGGGTGAGTCTGCACACAAAAACGTAGGTTTCGCTCAGCGTCGGGTTTAGACAGTGGTAGTTGGTTGCGGCAGCGACGACGACGGCAACTACTGACCCCTGGAACCACCACGGCTGGTGTCAAAGGCGAGGTCTGGGGCTGTCGTTGGTGTCAAAGCGGCGGTCGATCAGGCTGTTTTGGTCGTGTACAGGCGAGTGATATATATGGCTGCTTGTGTTCGTTTTCTTTCGTTCAGCGTTTGGCGTCTTTGCTAAATTAGTAAAGAATCCAATTTTATCCTTATTTTATCATGATGGCTAATGATTAGTTAATGATTAAGTATGATATGATTTTTATATTGGGTCAACTAATATGATACGTATGGGTGAGCTTTGAATTAATTGTTAGTAATGCTTTCAATGGTTGTTATTTGAATTAATATTGAATGCTGCTATATTTGGCAAGTACTTTTTTAGAAAGTCCTTAATTGGTAAGTCTATATATAGTAAGTATATTTGACCTACGTAATCAATTTGAACAAGTGTCTTAGTGGTGTTGGCTGTAAGAGTACAAAATTGACATTTAGCAATGTTCATAGGAACTGAATTTGAAGTGGAATATTTCTAGACGGTGATTTCTATCTACAGACTTGCTATTTCAGGTAGGTTACACTGGGACTACTTTTGTATTGTGTTATGTTAATATGTGAATTGGATGCTATGGATGCAAGTTTGATTATTTATGAGATGCATATACAATATTGGTTTTTATTATTGCATTCATAAGCATGGCATGAGTACGGTTACAGATTGAGATGATGATGAGATATTATTGGGCCCAGGCTAGCTCTGCAGGGCTAGACCTGGTGACCTCAGCTGTTGTGCTGGTGTTCGGCGACGGCCGAGTATAGTCTGCCGGGAGGTTCGGTATGGCTGGGAGACACGGGTTTGAGAATGAGAATAAGATTGAGCTCGAGCATAGCATGATTATTTGCATCTACTGTTGTTTGCATTATTATTATTTGTGTTATCCTACTCAACCGCGAGGTTGACAGTGTATTCGTGTTCACCTACGATGATCCGGAATGGGGAGTAGATCTTTCAGGTCAGAGACAGCGGGACTAGGACCGGGCATGGAAGAGAGACATGGGCTAGACCTACTTAGCTACCTAGATCACTTAGTCTTGTTTTCATAGTTGAACATTATTTTAACTCAGTTGATTTGGAAGTTGGACTAAGTCATGTAATAGTTTCAGTTTAACTATTTACCTATAAAGTACTGTTTATCTTTCACTATGATTATCTACTACTCTGGGTTAACCAGGATGGTAACATTCTTATTTACCCTGGAAGTCCTAGTTCAGGCTCCTAGGTAAATGGGGGTGTTACAAATACTATTTTAATGGAACAATAATAAAAGCAATATAATTACAATACTAATACGTTTTCATTCAAAAATTTAATCTCATTTTAAAATATAACGATTAGTGATATATGAATATATTGATAAAAATTTAATTGCACAAAACTAACTTTATAAAAGAAACATATTATTCTTATATTAATCAATACCATTATACTATTTTTAAGTTATGATACTTATTTATAACCCGTATAAGACACCAACCAAAGCGAACGCAAACTATCACAATCCCGAATAATAATACCATTCAGATTTTTCTGGGTTAATTGTGAGGCAAAATTAAATAGGAAGTGGTTACAAAGGTAGTGGGAAATGAGTAGTGGGAAATGGGGAGGTTATTAAATAAATAAACTCAACCTACTAAGTAGTAAGGTAATTCAATTTCTGTATTAAAGGGGTAAAACAGTAGTACACATTCAAACACAAGTAAACAATATAATTTGTATATTGCAAAGGGAAAGAAATACAGTACACATTCAAACACAAGTCCAAAATACAATTTGTAAATTTCAAGGGGAAAGGAAAACATTTCGTCAGTTCAAAATTGAAGTCAATAAATTGGGTTTGGCATATAATCATGGAGAAGGGTAATTCATCAAAATCTGGGAAAAAAAGGCGGAAACAACATAGCAGCCAACAAGAAAACAGTATGATTTCATTTATTAAATTACATTCACTTTTTATAATTAGCCATTACAAGGTATTTACTCTTATTAGATTATGTTCAAATGATTTTTCATATAGTGTATAATAACTAAAATAAAAATAAATCTAATTGCTTAAAGCGATAACAAGTAACAACAAAGATGGTGCAGGAATTAGGACTTTATAGAGTGATCATGCTAAATTAATTATAATCTTATCAATAGTCATTATGCAAGACATAAATATGCATAATAAAGTAATAAAAACTTAAATCTTTCTCCTTTATTACCAATTACGTAGATAGATTATATGACTGTTTCTAAATGGCGTACCTCAAACAACAACACTGTAAAACTTATCTCTACATAAACCACAATAATCTTTCATTAGGAACATAACTTATTAACCAATAAAAAGACTACTAAACTATACAGTAAAGTACGTATAAAATACCGTATAAAGTGCCGAATATAATACCGGATAAAATACCGTTTAAAATACCAATACAGATACAAAAAAATATACAAATACAAATATTCAATAATAACAATTAAAATTCTTACCTAACTAACGATTATTTTATAATCACACTAATCTTGGACTACATGAGGTTGGTTAATATTTATGATTTTTAGTTAAGAGCTAGAGTTCATTAGATAATTTTACAAATAAACATGTATACATATAATAACCATTAATCTGAAATAACATAAAGAATGGGAGTATTTCAAACATAAAACAAAAAATTAATAAGACCAAATTTTAAAACAATAAACAATCAGATCTGATTTTAAAATCTATTTAATTCGTAGTAATAATACAATAAAGGGAACAATATAATAGAACTCCGAATATTCAAAACTTAAAACATAAAATAAATAAAAACAAATATTAACACAATAAACAACCAGATCCATTTGTTAGATCTACTGAAATAGTGTAATAACAGAATAAAAAAATGGATTAAATTATACAATCTTTACATGCAAAAGATGGATAATTCAAACCTAAAACATAAACTAAATAAAAACAAATATTAACACTATAAAAAATAAGATCTATTTATTAAATCTATTGAAATAGTGTGATAACAGATAAAAAAATATGGAATACAATTATACTTTATATGCAAAAGACGGACAATCCAAACTTAAAACATAAACTAAATAAAAATAAATATTAACACTATAAACAATAAGATCTATTTATTAGATCTATCGAAATAGTGTTATAACAGAAAGAAAAAAAATATGGAATAAAATTATACCATCTTTACATGCAAAAGATGGATATAAACTAAATAAAAATAAATATTAACACTTTAAACAATAAGATCTATTTATTAGATCTATTGAAATAATGTAATAACAGAAAGAAAAAAATATGGAATAAAATTATACAATCTTTACATGCAAAAGATGTATTTTCCAAACTTAAAACATAAACTAAATAAAAATAAATATTAACACTATAAACAATAAGACCTATTTATTAGATCTATTGAAATAGTGTAATAACAGAAAGAAAAAAATATTGAATAAAATTATACTACCTTTATATGCAAAAGATGGATATCCCAAACTTAAAACGTAAACTAAATAAAAATAAATATTAACACTATAAACAATAAGATCTATTTATTAGATCTATCGAAATAGTGTAATAACACAATGAAAAAAATATGGAATAAAATTATACCATCCTTACATGCAAAAGATGGATATTCCAAACTTAAAACATAAACCAAATAAAAATAAATATTAACACTATAAACAATAAGATCTATTTATTAGATCTATCGAAATAGTGTAATAACAGAATGAAAAAAATACGGAATAAAATTATACCATACTTACATGCAAAAGATGGATATTCCAAACTTAAAACATAAACTAAATAAAAACAGATATTAACACTATAAACAATAAGATCTATTTATTAGATCTATTGTAATAGAGTAATAACAAAGAGAAAAAAAGGAATAAAATTATAACATTATTATTTCAAACGTAAAACATAAATAGTAGAAATAAATATTTCAAACATAATAGATTAGTATGTAAAATTGTATAATGAAATACAATTAATTAATTAATTATGAACATGAGAAAGAGGAACGGAGTAAGAGGCGACACATGGCGGAAGGCGGCGGGAGGCGGCGGAGGTCGGCGGTGGGCAACGGTAGGTGGCGGTGGGGTGGCGGTGGGTCTCGGACAGAGGGGTTTTTTTAGAGAGATGTAGGAGGAAGATAGATAGAGGGAGAGATTGTGTAAATGTTTATGTTGGTTATGGATTAGGGGTATTTATAGAGGGTTTGTAAATTAGGGTTTCTGAATGAGTTAGGTAGAGTATGGGATTATACGGGTATCGGCTGGTATTTTGGGCTATTTAACATATTTTTTAATGGGTTAGGGTATCTAATAGTTTTATGATGGGTTAGGCAACATGTATATCTTATGTATTTTAAATAATCTTAATATTTAACGTCTATATTGTTGTTTTTAGAAAAATTAATAATCCGAATATATTTTTAGAAAAATTACCGTGGATAATTAACATTTACCAAATTGTTATAATTATATTGTTAATAATCCGAATATTGTACTATTTAAAATAACAATATTCCCGTATTGTACTACTTAAAATAACAATATTACAATATTTGGATTATTAATTGATCTATTTAAAATAACAATACTAGTACATAAGTATTTAAAATATTTTTTTCTAAAAATATATTCGGATTATTAATTGAACTATGTATTTTAGAAAAATTAATCAATGACACTATTACGGTGCAATTAATATACGATGATACATACTATATTTTTTAAAACAATACAAACTGAAATATTCGATATGAATCTTCCGTTTTATATAATTTAACATGTTGTTTATATTTTATTTTTATAGTTCATTCGACTCAACCAGCAAGACGAATGATTGTTGACATATGTCAAACTCATAATTTAAATATCCGTCCGCCGCTGGCTGACGTTACAAACGGTAATCACTTTTATGCTGGTATTTATAATTTATCATTTGTTTACATTTTTTTTGGGGGGAATTATTTTTATATTTTGGGGAAAAATCAATTTGCACACCACATGTTTTAATGTATTGTCTAATAAATGATTATCTATTTTTGGTGTTTTCAAGTGCCTCAAACTCCAAGTCAATCTAGACGAAGAAATGTGGATGCACAGAATTCAACGACGTTACCTTCAAATAACATAACTATTGACAGTTTGTCGCCATCAGTCCATGGTCCGATTCTAACGCCTAATCAATTACGGGCGAAAATGGCAAGAGAAAAAAGGAAAATATGTTCAACTAAAAGACATAATCGTAATGTCAGTACCGTATTTCCTCAATTAAGTCCCTCTGCTACAGCATTTAACTCCATTGCTACAGGTATATACATACATACATACATACATATATATTGATTATTTTTGTACGATAACAATTGAGCTCATATTCGTGCATAATTATGTTATTTAGGAGGTACGTGTTCTGCGACCGACATTGTTGAACGATTGGTAAGAGAATTATGTGCTGAATATGGTGAATCTCTCAATCAAGTTATTCCTTCTCTAACTCCAAATGAAGAAAGGGTTGACAGTTATGTAATGAACTCATCCTACTCACGTGGAGAATGTTCAACACAAGTCGAAAATCAATCTGCTAACTAAATTAATGAAGGTTAGTCTAATATCTTTTTTTGGTGATATTTTGTATTACTAGATAATAATTGACTTCCTACATTATAGTTAATATACATAAATTTTTTCCGTTTATTTTTTTTTTACGATTTGTAGGATATTGGGATATTGGAGATCCAGATTATGAGTGTGAAAAATGTAGGGCGCAAATGTGGTTCGAAGAGAGAAAACAGAAAAGTCGTGGTACAAAACACCCTAAGTGCTCATTATGTTGTGGAGATGGCAAAGTTATTCTCCCATATTTGAGTGAACCACCTGAAATTCTTAAGTCTATGTTAAATGGACAACATCCGTTGAGCAAACATTTTAGAGAAAACATCAGAGCTTATAATTCGATGTTCTTCTTCACCTCTATGGGTGGTAAGATTGATCATTCCATTAATCAAGGTAGAGGACCGTACACCTTTCGGATGAGAGGTCAAAATGTTCATCGAATAGGGACTTTATTGCCACTACCACAAGGAAGCCCTAAATTCTGTCAATTGTATATATATGACACCGGAGAAGAGGTCCATAATCGTAAAAACGCCTTCAGGTATGTAAATTTATTGTACTATCTTTAGTCGTAAACCATTTAATTTATTATGTTTTTGCTTTATAAATATTTTAATCCTTTCGCCGATTTTTTTTTACACTTTAATCTTAAAAATGCAGTCCCAGTGATCCGTCACGGTTCAATGATGATGTTATACGACTGTTACAAAATATGATTGATCAAAATAATTCTCTTGCTAAGATGTTTAGAATGGTTAGGGATAGATTCTCTGTAGATAGAGAAAGTGAAGTGAGTATTAGACTTATTTCCAAAAGAGATACCGATGGAAGAACATATAATCGGCCAACGGTTTCAGAGGTTGCAGCTTTGATTGAGGGGGATATCGGTCCGAATATGGAGAAACGAGATATTATTGTACATAAGTCGGGTGGTGGTTTGCAACGGATATCAGAGTTACACCCTCAATATACTCCACTCCAATATCCTCTATTATTTCCATCTGGGGAGGATGGTTATCGGTTAGGTATTCTACACAATGAAGCTTCTATTGGGGTTAGCACGAGCGACCGGCCACGTGAGGAATTAACGTGACGGGAGTGGTTTGCTTATTGACTCCAAGATAGACCACCGGATATTGAGTATCCAACGGTGTTACTATCTGGGAGGGGATACCACCAGTTCTTAGTGGATGGTTATATGACGGTTGAATCGCATAGGGTGAACTATATTCGGTTTAACCAAGATCGATTACGAGTGGATAATTACAAGAACCTTTCAACTGCTGTTGCAAGAGGAAACGTCGAACCGTCTTCTGTCGGTGCTCGGTATATAATTCCTCCTTCATTTCCGGGGGGTGACAAGTGGAAGAAAGTGAATTATCTCGATACCGTGACTATTTGTAAGTGGTTCGGTTATCCTGATTTATTCATTACGTTCACATGTAACCCCATGTGGCCGAAATTGTTCGATTTGTTGAAAAAAGAGGCTTGAGAATAGAGGATCGTCCAGATATTTTATGTCGTGTCTTCAAAATTAAACTCGATGAGTTGATGAGAGATTTAAAAGATCGACAAATTTTTGGAAGAACTAGAGTAGGTAAACAATAAAGTACAATGTTTTATTTTAATCCATTGTTCATCAATCAACAATTCTTAATATTATCTAATTAATTCATTCATGTGTTTTGAACCGGTATATACCATTGAATTTCAGAAGCGTTGTCTGCCGGCCACATGCTCATATATTACTATTCCTACATCGAGAGGATAAGTTCCCTACAGCTGCAGATGTCGACAAAATCATTTCGGCCGAGATGCGTGATCCGATTAAGGACCAGTCTTACATGCTGTTGTTTGTGAATATATGCTTCATGGCCCGTGTGGTAAAGCGAAGTTGTCATCTCCGTGCATGATTGGAGACAAGTGCTCAAAATATTACCCTAAACCGTGTACAGAACGAACAACGGTTGACGGTGATGGTTATCCTATATACAAGAAAAGCAAGAAAGGAGTTACGGTAACCAAGGATGGTGTTCCGCTTGGCAATGAATCTGTCATTCTATATAACTCTCGATTGTTGTTGAAATATCTGGCTCATATAAATGTTGAATGGTGCAATCAGTCTCGATCGATTAAGTACCTCTTCAAGTACATTACCAAGGGGTCTGATAGAGTTACGATGCAGTCATCTTATATGCGTCGCAATTATTGGAGGAAGTGTCCTCGACAATAGTGTGTTGATGTAACACCCCCATTTATTTAAGGGCCTGTACTAGGACTCCTCAGATAAATAAAGGTGTTACCATCTCGGTTTCCCGAGGCAGTAGATACAAAGGAAGATAAACATTACTTTAAATTAAATTTAACTCAAAACATGTTCGTACATCCGAAAGTCTTAACAAGGCAAGTAAAATACAACTCATACTAAACTGACTAAGGTGATCTAGACTCTAGTCTGGTCCGGATCCAAGCTCTTCCTCCCATAGCTCCCCCTTAGTCTCAGCCACCTGTCAATCTACTCCCCAATAAATTGGTTCATCACAGGTGATCACGAATACACAGGGTCAACCACGAGGTTGAGTAGGGAAACAATCAAATATAATAACAATATAATAAACTCCGCACCGATCCACCGCCAAATAAACTCCGCAACGATCCAACACCATATATACTCCGCACCGATCCAACACCAAATATACTCCGCACCGATCCAACACCAAAATACTCCGCACCGATCCAACACCGTATCACAAGACCCAATATATATTCATATCATATAATATCACAGAATAAGGTAATAACTCAATACAACGATCACATGATATTATATAACAAACATGCTTAATGCCAAATGTGGACTGATTGCACATTATTACAAACCAGTATTTTCCCCTACCTGAATTAGCAGGAAAATGTAGATACGTCCGAGACTTGTCAAAAATGTTCCACGCGAAACTCGCTACCTAAAGAGATATACGTAACAAATTAAAACCTTCCCGAATCCCTTAACGATCATACTTACTATAAATGACAACTTCCATAAGTGGAAAGTTTCCATAAATAGAAACTTTCCCGATGTAGCAACTTTCCAAAAATAGTAGCTTCTAATTATAACAACTTTCGTTCGAATTTCAAATTATTCCAAATATACAATACTACCCATATCAAGGTTCACCATAAATAACTTACCCTTAATAAATCATATTTTTACCATTAATAATAAAATATTATTATCATAATAGCAAATATCTTAATAATAATAATAATAATAATAATAATAATAATAATAATAATAATAATAATAATAATAACAACAAGTAAATACAAAACACGAAACAACCACCCTTAACCAACCCGACTCACCACTAAACTTATCCTCTTAACACCTACAACACCCTACCGCCGCCACCAACAACCACCAGCCACGATACCTAGAACCACCCTAAGCATCAGTGACCGCCGGCCGTCGAGTCGTCCGTCGCCGGCGAGGAGAACCAGCCCCTTAAACCCGGTATGATCCCTCACCCCACCAACCAACCAGCCTCCTTAAACAGGCCGTCGACGACTCCTATTAACCAAACCACCACTCGTGACGGCTGCCCAGATCACTCCTGACACCGGACTACTGACTCATGGTGGTACCACCGAGTCGACCTCCCCCGAGTCAACGGTGGTACCACTCCCAAAACACCACTGTAACCCCGTGACACTAGACTCTGCAAAAACAGAGTACGACCAGAGACACGAACAACGCCACAGCCGCCACCTTAACCGCCTAAACCCAACACGACAACCACCATGACATACCCTTGACCACCACAAATCTTAAAACGCAAACACCCAGAACCAAAACTAACAAGGTTATACTCGAAATACCCACACAAAACCATACGAACAAGATCCTGTCTGAAATGGAATTAATTTGATTGTCTCAGGCGACAAAACCACCACTACTGGTGGTTCCTGGTAGCCAACGGTGACCCCTACTGTAGACCAAACACCACTACTAACGACATAGATTAAGTTTAAACCCAGAACTGAACTCGCGGCCATGAATAAAACACACGAAAGGTTACAGAAACTACATGGAAACGCAAAGAAGAAGAAGAAGAACGTGCTGACATACCCCTTTCTGGCTCAGATCGACGCAGTTCTGACCACCCTATGACCACCGTGACCACCACCCTTTAGAATATGTTATGTCGGCTGTCAGACTATGAGGTTTTTTTGTATGATAGATAGAGTAGATTAGGTCAGGTTGTTTGTTTAAATATGACGGCTTGAGGTAAGGTGTAAATAGGGTTAGCAAGTTCTATGAAGTGTGGGCTGTCTCTATGGTTTTGCACGCATCTCGAGGCCCATGGCCGTGCTGCCATGGGTCCTGGGTTCGAACCCCAACCACTACAGCTTACTATTATTATCCCAAGGTGGCTAGTTTCCCCTATCGAGTCCCATCTAAGACCAAAACAACTCGTATAAAACGAGTACGAGCAAGCTTATAAAATGAACGATTTAAATTAAAAGAAACCAAAAATGCAAGTTATTACAGTCTTCCCTCCTTAAAAAGAACTTCGTCCCGAAGTTCTACCACACTTAGGTGACAAAACAATCAACTCAAACGAACTTGGAACACAAATATCACAAAAAGAGTCTGCATAGAACTTACTTAAATCACAGAATGTCACATTCCACCCCCCTTAAAGAAAAGTTACGTCCGCGTAACTTACCTCAATCAAGCAAATGTGGGTAACGCTCCCTCATAGATGCCTCAGGCTCCCACGTAGCCTCTTCCTGTTTATGATTTGTCCACAAGACTTTCACCAAGGACGTCTCCCCATTGCGAGTCTTCCGTACCTTCCTGTCCAAAATCTCTTTCGGAGTCTCAATGTATGCCAACTGCTCATCTACCTCAATCACCTCGTGCTGAAGTACATGTGATGGATCACTTACATACTTCCTCAACTGCGAGACATGGAACACGTTGTGGACCTTGGATAGAGCTGGAGGTAAAGCTAATCGGTATGCCACTTCCCCAACTCTGTCCAAAATCTCAAACGGTCCAATAAACTTCTGACTCAGTTTGCCACGCTTGCCAAATCTCATTACGCCCTTCATTGGAGATACTTTAAGTAGAACTTTCTCTCCGACCTCGAACGAAATATCGCTCCTCTTTAAATCAGCATAGCTCTTCTGTCGATCCTGGGCGGCCCTCATTTTCTGTCGAATAACCTGAACCTGCTCCACCATCTCCTGGATCATATCCGGTCCTAAAGTCACAACATCAGCCCGATCATCCCAACACACAGGGCTTCGACACTTCCTCCCGTACAACGCCTCAAAAGGAGCCATCCCTATACTGGCATGATAGCTGTTGTTATACGAAAACTCTATCAACCCCAGTCGGTCCTCCCAAGATCCTCCGAACTCAAGTACGCACGCTCTCAACATATCCTCAAGAGTCTGAATCGTCCTCTCAGTCTGACCGTCTGTAGCCGGATGAAAAGCTGTACTCATCTTCAACTGGGTACCCAAAGCAGCCTGCAACTCCTGCCAAAATCTGGATATAAACCTCGAGTCCCGATCTGAAACAAAAACAACTCGTATAAAACGAGTACGAGCAAGCTTATAAAACGAACGATTTAAATTAAAAGAAACCAAAAATGCGAGGTATTACAGTCTTCCCTCCTTAAAAAGAACTTCGTCCCGAAGTTCTACCACACTTAGGTGACAAAACAATCAACTCAAACGAACTTGGAACACAAATATCACAAAAACAGTCTGCATAGAACTTACTTAAATCACAGAATGTCACAGTTGACGTAATTAAAACTCATTTGAATGAAACACAACTGGGAGTGTTACTCTTTTAAAGTCGACTGATCAACTTTTATCAATATTGATTGGCTGTCTAGAGTTTGACATTATCGTCATATGATAGTGGTGATCAGTTGATCCCTTAAGGTCATATCTTTAGGGAATTCCGTCTCAATGGAATAATTAATTAATATTGTATTGGATACGAATTAATTAATAACTGGAAATATTGGAAATAATTTTACATGACGAATATTTTTATAATGGGATTATAATGATTTTAGTCAAAGTAATAAAATTGTTTTTATTACTCGGTTTTTATTTATTCGTTTAAGAAACGATTAAATTAAGAATGAACACGGTTGATCATAAAATTACAAAGAGCTGTAATTAAATTATGACATTACATTTTTATACAATAATAATTTCGAAATTATTAGTGTAATTATTTAAATGTAATAAATTTGTAAATTATGAATTTTAATAGTTAAAATTGCACAATTAACAAATTGGTGAAGGAAAACGAGATCCATACTTGTTATCCTAATAATGTAGTCTTACTAATTATTTATGTTTTAATTAGTCTCATATTAATTTATACTCAAGATCTTATGCATGCAATAATATTTGCGGAACAATAACAATAAAGGGGCTTACAAACGGTCCAAATAAGTGCTAGGACGATCCTCCACGAAGCAAGCAAAATAGCTTGCCTCCTTTACGATGCACCCAGGACCTACCCTTAAACACCGAAGACCGAACCCGAGCTAGGAGACGGAATTAGGTTATCTTAAAACCGTAAACTAATACTCACTTTATTAGTCTACTAAAATTACTACAACAATATGTAGTATGAATATTATGTGAATAATATTTTAGAGGATTTTGATTTTTATTTCTTACACTAGAAATAATACTAAGCATAAGGTTAGAATGAAAGAGTGTGAACTATATACATATATAGAGGGTGAGGTTGAGAGTTGTGTGTGTCGTGTGTTTTGTGTGTTTAGGAAGACCAAATAGGTTGCTTGTCTTACACAAGCAATTAGGTTTGCATGGCTACACATAGGCATCATACCTACTCAATCATTATGTTTTAGCATGCACTAATTTAAGCAAATTAGTCCTTATAACACACACCATCACACGCCACTTTTGTGTAAAATTGGACTTTCATTTTACAAATTGTAATTTGTACAATTGTGTGATATGTTACATCCTATGTGACATGATACAATTGTATTAATTTAAAATACATATTTATCAAATAAATATTATTTCTAAATTAATTAAATCACATTTAACAAAATAATTTAGTAATTCATAATTACCATCTCAATTTATGGTTATTATAGTAATCGTCAATACGATATACAACATTTGTAATAACCACGAACCCTTGTCATTCTAATTTCGATATTTCATAAATATCGATTAATATTTGACAATTGACACATTTCAATTTCAAATATAAATCTTACTTTAAGATTCAACCTCTGGATTCTTGATATACGGTTTTAAGAATATCGATCAATCTGTATCCTATACAATTAATCAATATATTATTTAAGGGGTCTGTCCCATAGGTGTGACCTAAAGGGATCAACTGACCACCACCGTCATACGACAGTAATGTTAAACTCTAGTCAGCCAATCATTACCGATTAATATTGGTCAGTTGACTATATCAAATATCGGATCATCCCTTGCATATTCATTTCATAAGATTTATGACAATGATTTTTATCACCGTCGTGATCGCACAATTGTTGAGGACACATTTCCCAACAATCTCCCACTTGTACTCGACAAGTGTGCGTCACCAATTCTCTTGTCCTATTACGTCATCTCCCACTCAATGCAAGGTGTCTTCCAGGTAGTACTTGCATTTGATCATATCTTGAGCGGTTTTTCTCAATCTGGAGATTTAACTGCTTTGACCGGAATTATCTACCATAGATACCTTCCGAGCGTGGCCACGCATTTCCAGTTAAACTTCTCCTCGAGTGGCCTTGAGATTTAAGACAACCCTGACAAAGGGTTGGACAATTCCTATCCTACTGTTCCTTTCGACTAACACAGTCCATCATGACCCAAAAGAAGCCCATTTGACCCCCTTTAACGGTTGATCGTAGAGCTAAAATCAAAGTCAATCTGAGGCTGCATCACCTTCGGCGAACAGTCTCAAGTCAAAGAATCGACTTATGTGAATAATATAGTAGCTCTCGCCACGACCAGGCTAATTATAAAATTTCCAAAACTCTATAAGCGGTCACTAAATGCCCGACGAAGTGCCTCTTGCAGTCTGCCTATGTGATCGACTAGTCATCCCATATGACTCTATAACATTTGAACTTGCCATCAATCGCCTCACATTCTAGTCACTTCGAGACGTCACCTCATACAAGCGACTATGGGCTATACTAAGTTAATCCAGTTCACTTTACGGGGTTCAAATTGTCTCTTACAACCCATTTGGATTTCACAAAGTATAAATTGTGAGTTAATATTAATAATAATAATAACTCAAACGATAAGAGTGATTGTTATGTGCGAACAATCAATACGATATTTGTAACACCCCGTAATTTCCAATTATTTATATATTATTTAAAATCTTATTTTAGTAATAATAATTTTCCACAATAAATAAAATTTCATTTAAAATCTATCGTTTTTGACAATGATATTAATATGTCCGTCTTAAAGTTATACTACTTAAACTTGTAAAACGTTACTCTGTCCTTGTTGCTAATTTTAAGATATTTTAAAGGCATATTTAGCTCTTGCTTATAAAATAAAACTTTTAGCTCTTTTTCTTAGCTTTCCAACGCCACCGAAAACACGTTAATCAGAGTTCTGTAGAGGAAATTATGTCGAAAATACGAAAGGCTGTCACGGACCATCCGCTAACGAGACCCATGCTCGTTGCTTACTCTATACTCTTTACCACATGTCCTTTGGGACACATGGCTGAGTACTAAGCCTTGCCTTGATGCCCAAGGTCATCCTCTACCTTTCTTCTTCTTCAAATCATTCATTTTTTTCAGAAAAACACTCACACAAAAACACAAAACAAAAGACACCATTGTTGTGCACCTCGCTCAACCGTAAAACGGTCGTAAAATCTCCGTTTCTTATCCGTTTTCGACGATTTTCGCGCCTATCTCTTCCTCTACTTGACCTCCATCTTTCTAGGTAATAAAATTATCAAATTTCTTCCTTAATATACTCTGGTCGTGGCCTTTAAGGCACGGTTCTCTTAGCTAACCTCGTTTAGTTATGTGTAGCTAGTTCGGTTGTCCAAACCGGAGTGGCTTTGAGTCAAAATCATGCTTATTGAAGAGCTATAAGGTAACGGTGATGGGTTACTCGACTTTATCGTCTTTGTTTGCATGACTATATGCTAGTAATGTTTAGTATACTAGGATTGTTTTTGGTTAAGTAGTGGCATGATTAGGATAATAAATCATATGTTTGGATGAATTTCATCATGCATGCTTGTGTTGGATGAGTTTTTAATTGTGGAAATTCATTAAGGATTGTATGGTTAAATGAGTTTATGATCATTGAGGATGATTAGTTTGATAGTCTTTCAAGTTCATAGTGTTTTGCTTACAATGGTTAATTCATGATGTTTGAGCACCTTGACAAATCTGTCCATTGTCTTGTACAATTTATTTCGACATCTTAGAGTATCCTTCTTTGAAAATGTTGAAAAGAGACCCCTGTTTATTTTGAGTTAAGAGTCTACCTCTGAATTTTCGTAATTTTCTTGCATGTCGTTTGTTCACAATAAATTATTTACGAACAGTGCGCTGAAATACTCGCAGAACGGACAGTAGCTCAAATATTGTTTTGAAAACCATTTTTAAACTTTGAAATGATTCTGGTCCTTTTCAATAATTAAACTTTGAATATTTTAGATGATGTTAGGAGTTTTCTTTGCCCCAAAATGATTTGTTAAACCCGTTTAATGAAGCAATACATTTTGTGTGACGGTTTCTGACACACTGTAAAGATCAGTCAATAACCCCCTGTTAAGTTCGTCTTTTGGAAATGTTTATTTGACAAATATTGTAGATAAAAGTCCTATTAAACCGACCCAATTGGCCTTGTATCATTTCGATTTTATTTGAATTAATTATGAATTTTACGGCAGATGACAGCTGTAATGCGAAATGCGTTTAGAACTTTTGTTTCATTATTCAATCCCGTGTGTTCTCTTTTGGCATGGAACGGATATAAGTGTTGTATTGTTCATCTTTTATTGGCTCATGTATGTTTAAATGAGTGGGTTAACGGTTATGTTATCCTAAGCTTGTGTAGGTGACGGTTATGTCATCCTAAGTTGTGTTGGTGACGGTTATGTTACCTTGGTTGTGAATAGATAGCGGTGATACGATTTGTGTATCACTGTAATGAACAAACGCCACTCCTGTTATGGGATTTTATCTAACTATGTTCGGGATTGGTCGGTGTCTGTGGTTATGCGGCCCGGTCCCCGTGTGTCGTTCGGTGTAGGTTATTACATCGAGAGGTCTGGCCAGGTCTTAGACATATAGTTGTCGGTTATGCGCTATACATAGTATCCGGATGACGTGGTTATGCGCTCCGGTAGCTAGGGCGCGGTTATACGCCCTAGCCTGTTAGTGGAGCGGTTATACTCCCTAACTGTCAGTTGTAGCGGTTATGCTACCTGACGGCGTTCATTCTATTCTTGGTTTGTTGTATGCGTGATTGGACATGCCACCTAGTTGTTGGCCTCTGAGCCGATCACATGGATGTTTACCTGATTATGATGATTGGACATGCCACCTAGCTGTTGGCCTCTGAGTCGATCATTTGGATGTCTACTTGATTTCGAGATCATCTCGCTTGTTGGCTTTAATTATGTTACACATGTTGATTCATGCTGTTATCACATGTTTTGGTTTATCGCTCATGCATTGATCATGTTGATTACGTTTGGTAATGCATATATGGTTGTTTTTGAAATAATATACATGTTCATATGTATAAGATGTTTTGTATTACCGTTTACATGTTTTCTGACGTAAAGTGGCTGGGAGAACCCTGAGTTACTCCCCACTGACTGTGGCGTTCATGTTTCATGAATGTAGGTTGGTGCTGTTTGGGGAAGACGTGTGGCTAGCGAGCATTGTTGATAATTCGACAATTACACTTACGCTTAGTTTAGATTTAATTCATGTTGTTATCGTGGGATACCTTATCCCTCGTCTATTTAAGTTATTTTGTATGATTTATACTTTCTCATTAGTTTTTAGTCTTCCGCATGTTGTTTTGATATTCCGCGAAAAAGTTTTAATAAATATGTCGAAAAGTTTTTAAAAGTATCGTATTTCCGCTGCAAATAACTTGTTTATTTTTATGTTATAATGCGGGGTGTCACAGTTGGTATCAGAGCAGTAATGCTCCCGACGCACGCACGTGTACCCCAAATTAAATTTGAACTTGACCTAAAATAACGAATGAGAGATGGGTAGACTTAAGGACAAAGTGGTAGTCTGTAATGTGATTGCTCCTTGATAGGTCTAACATGTTTGTTAATTGTCAAAGATTTTATTTTTGTGCTCAAGGATTGGTGAACCATGAGCTTACCTGGATGGGGATCAAGATTATTGTCTACTACCGAAGATGGAAGATTTGTGCTATCTTTGAAGGATGCTTCTATGTCCCCAAAGATACTTCTTGTTCATCATGTATCACCTCCTTCCTTATTTCTTGATGCATATCCTCTCTTCTTGAAATCTCTTCCATCCTAACTCGGAAGCTACTTTCGTAACTTCCCGACTTAAGCTTATCCTTGTTACTTGCCTTTCCCCATGGCGCTTTGTAGGTAGCCTAGCTTAGTTGGATATTGAGGATTTTGTTCGAGGATAACCCCTAGCCCTTATTTTGAGAAGTAATCTTACTGAAAACATTTAGGGAGTGTAGTAAGCCATATCTTGGCAATCCTAATGTTTAGTTGTTTACCCAATTGGTGGGTAAAATTGGTTGGTGATATTCCTAGATTAAAGTTTGAGTGGTATACGTAGCTTTTGGAAGAATTTAACCTTCATAATCATAATTGGGATTTAGAACCAGTGGGTTAATATGTGTTGCTCTAAGAGTATGAATGAGGTGTTAGAAGTCATAAATGAATTTGGAATATACTTGGGATGCTAGTGAAAATGAATGGTTGAGTAAAGTGAATCAGTAATGCTTGACTTTGGGAATTGGGTTTGACTTTAATTGGGATTTTACTTTTGGAGGATAAGAATCGTGTATATTGATGGACGATTATTGAAAGAGTTAGCGATGTAACTTTAGAGGAACTGACTGAAGTTTACTCTTTTAGTTATTTGATTGGATTAGAGGTGTAACCTTTGAGGAGTTACTTGAAGATCATGTCTTTGGATGTCTGATTGATGTAGTAAGGTGCAACTTGTGGATTTGTAAGATTTCGAGGATGCGATGTTTAAAGGACGTTTGGATTCGTATATAGAGATGTGAGACATATCTATAATTGAACTTGGTGTTCACATTTTGAGGTATCTAAGAATTTGTATGGATTTATCGATCGTGTGGGATTAGAATAGAGTGATTCGATAAAAGGTGAAATTTTTGGAAATTGAAGAAAATAGAGAGTACATAATCTATGGAGTATAAAGATTATGAACTAGCAATGGTATAAAAATGGTTTATCCTGGAATATTAAAGAAGTGTCGTTTAGGAAATTTAAGAAGTAGAGATACCTGAAACTTTATGGAATAGTCGAAATTGAGATAATCGTACACCTGAAAGGACTTATAATATGGTAAACCATATGGGAAAATTATTCTTGGAAAGTTATAGTTCAGTGTGCTTGAATTGGTAAATAGGAGATGAGAACCTTGTGAGAATTTTAGGAATCCTAAGCCTTGGGAATTGTGTCAGTTCAAATCATAATCTTTTCTCAACGCTTCTCTTCGATCTTCTTTCTTCTTCAGTGCTAATTCCGTCGAGTTATGCTTTCATAACAAAGCTTACTTGACCTCTTTTTACGTCATATATCTTGTTACCTCTAATGTTTATCTTTCTACTCATAGCTTCACTTTTGTTGGAATCCATAATCTAGAGTCTCTTAGCCATCATCTTACGTATCTCTCCCTCAAGTTTCTATTTCGCGTTTGTTCCTGAAGTTTGAATCATATCTTTAATTGTTGTGAGCCTTGTCCCCTTTCTTCTTGGACTAGGTGTGAGGTTGAATTCGTTTGTGGAATAGTGATATATGCTTAGAAGATCCTTGGTTTTGTTATCGGACTTAGTTGAGAGAGTTGGCGTTTGGTGACGTTTAGGTAATATTAGGTAGTGTGCCATCTTGACGGTTTCATGTTAAAGGTTTGAAGGTATGAGTGCTTCTTATGGATTGATATCAACCCTAATGCTGATGATTTTGGTGTTATCTATGAGGGTGTTGATGGTTATCTAGAGACCGTTTGGCTGAAAGTTGTTACTTTTATGAGACTTTCTTTTGGGATGATCACTGTACGGTAATGAAGTATGGTAGTCAAGGTTTAAAAATGTTTTCTTGATTTGGGTCGATGAGAGCTGACCAGTTTGGGACTAAATATTTTGGATGTTTAACTCGTAGTCCTAGGTTTGGGAATAGTTACGGTTTGAAGAATTCCGTGTCTATTCTTTTGGGATTAGATGTTTTGAATGTTTATCTCATAGCCCTATGTATGAGAGTGAGTACAGTTCCGAGAGTGTCGCTTTCATATCTTTTGTTGTCGGTATGAGCGTAACAAATTTTGTTTAGAGGTCTGGAAGTACGATGGATTATGGTTTGGGATCCTTGTTTTGGTGTTTTACCTTGTTTAAAGACATATATCTTATGTTGGTTGGTTATGAATGTGACCTTGTTAATAATTTTGGACCTAGCTCTGTGAAGGATGTTGGTTGTTGAGTAATAATTAAGAGTTGTGAAGTTCCTTTGGTAATGTGATACCTTGTATCGTGGATGACCTGGAAGTGAGTGACCCAAATTGAGTTGAGGAAGCCTTTAGAGTTTTGCGGATGAAAGAGCTGCCTTTTGAGGTGTGTAAGAAACCATGATGATGATGACTCATTTATGGATTGAGTGAGTAGTGATTTCTGTAATCTGAAAAGTTATCCCCTCCTTAACCTTAAATCTCTTTTGTCCATGCTTTCGTTCTTTTGTTGTCTTTGTCTCTTTGTTCTCTTGCTGAGTACCGTCTTTAACCTTGAAGATGGCAGTTTATGAAGCCTTGTTTTGGGTTAGCTTCCTTGTTGACCTCTTTGTGCTTTGAGATCTTTGAAAGACCGACCCGACCCTCTTTGGTTGTTAATATGTAGCTTTCATCCTAGTATTTTGTTTGAAGTATTCAAAATATTTTCCATTTATATATTTTATAACGATTTGAGTTAGCTAACTTTTGTTGTTGAAAATCTTAGTTTTTGTAACAACCTTACCTATTTTTACGGATTTGAAAATGGAAGTTTACTTTCGAAATAACATGTTTTGAAAAACTTCAAATGGTTTATAATATTAATTGATTTTAGCGTTTGATTCAGCGTTAGAACTCGTTATTGGAGATGTCTAATAACTTGTACTATGCTTGTCGGCGCATGATTTAGTTTTGGACTAGCCCTTGATTTGGAATGTCGGGCTCTTGAATGCGCAACGAGAACCCTCTTGTTCCATTGACGAGGACTTGTGCCTTTGAAAAATCTTTTCAAAATCTTTGAAAAAAAAAAAATATATAAGTTTTGAAATATCAAATTTTGGGTAAACCCTTTGGTTGTTTACCTTGTCTTTACAACTTACCGTTTTCTACTTTCAAGTTTCGAGGACGAAACTTTTTGAAAGGTGGGGTGATTGTAACACCCCGTAATTTCCAATTATTTATATATTATTTAAAATCTTATTTTAGTAATAATAATGTTCCACAATAAATAAAATTTCATTTAAAATCTATCGTTTTTGACAATGATATTAATATGTCCGTCTTAAAGTTATACTACTTAAACTTGTAAAACGTTACTCTGTCCTTGTTGCTAATTTTAAGATATTTTAAAGGCATATTTAGCTCTTGCTTATAAAATAAAAGTTTTAGCTCTTTTTCTTAGCTTTCCAACGCCACCGAAAACACGTTAATCAGAGTTCTGTAGAGGAAATTATGTCGAAAATACGAAAGGCTGTCACGGACCATCCGCTAACGAGACCCATGCTCGTTGCTTACTCTATACTCTTTACCACATGTCCTTTGGGACACATGGCTGAGTACTAAGCCTTGCCTTGATGCCCAAGGTCATCCTCTACCTTTCTTCTTCTTCAAATCATTCATTTTTTTCAGAAAAACACTCACACAAAAACACAAAACAAAAGACACCATTGTTGTGCACCTCAACCGTAAAACGGTCGTAAAATCTCCGTTTCTTATCCGTTTTCGACGATTTTCGCGCCTATCTCTTCCTCTCCTTGACCTCCATCTTTATAGGTAATAAAATTATCAAATTTCTTCCTTAATATACTCTGGTC
The DNA here is from genome assembly GCA_029255685.2 of Silene conica. Taxonomy (NCBI): domain Eukaryota; kingdom Viridiplantae; phylum Streptophyta; class Magnoliopsida; order Caryophyllales; family Caryophyllaceae; genus Silene; species Silene conica. The sequence goes on along the minus strand of CM055312.2, from coordinate 39,232,620 downwards.
GTGGCCTTTAAGGCACGGTTCTCTTAGCTAACCTCGTTTAGTTATGTGTAGCTAGTTCGGTTGTCCAAACCGGAGTGGCTTTGAGTCAAAATCATGCTTATTGAAGAGCTATAAGGTAACGGTGATGGGTTACTCGACTTTATCGTCTTTGTTTGCATGACTATATGCTAGTAATGTTTAGTATACTAGGATTGTTTTTGGTTAAGTAGTGGCATGATTAGGATAATAAATCATATGTTTGGATGAATTTCATCATGCATGCTTGTGTTGGATGAGTTTTTAATTGTGGAAATTCATTAAGGATTGTATGGTTAAATGAGTTTATGATCATTGAGGATGATTAGTTTGATAGTCTTTCAAGTTCATAGTGTTTTGCTTACAATGGTTAATTCATGATGTTTGAGCACCTTGACAAATCTGTCCATTGTCTTGTACAATTTATTTCGACATCTTAGAGTATCCTTCTTTGAAAATGTTGAAAAGAGACCCCTGTTTATTTTGAGTTAAGAGTCTACCTCTGAATTTTCGTAATTTTCTTGCATGTCGTTTGTTCACAATAAATTATTTACGAACAGTGCGCTGAAATACTCGCAGAACGGACAGTAGCTCAAATATTGTTTTGAAAACCATTTTTAAACTTTGAAATGATTCTGGTCCTTTTCAATAATTAAACTTTGAATATTTTAGATGATGTTAGGAGTTTGCTTTGCCCCAAAATGATTTGTTAAACCCGTTTAATGAAGCAATACATTTTGTGTGACGGTTTCTGACACACTGTAAAGATCAGTCAATAACCCCCTGTTAAGTTCGTCTTTTGGAAATGTTTATTTGACAAATATTGTAGATAAAAGTCTTATTAAACCGACCCAATTGGCCTTGTATCATTTCGATTTTATTTGAATTAATTATGAATTTTACGGCAGATGACAGCTGTAATGCGAAATGCGTTTAGAACTTTTGTTTCATTATTCAATCCCGTGTGTTCTCTTTTGGCATGGAACGGATATAAGTGTTGTATTGTTCATCATTTATTGGCTCATGTATGTTTAAATGAGTGGGTTAACGGTTATGTTATCCTAAGCTTGTGTAGGTGACGGTTATGTCATCCTAAGTTGTGTTGGTGACGGTTATGTTACCTTGGTTGTGAATAGATAGCGGTGATACGATTTGTGTATCACTGTAATGAACAAACGCCACTCCTGTTATGGGATTTTATCTAACTATGTTCGGGATTGGTCGGTGTCCGTGGTTATGCGGCCCGGTCCCCGTGTGTCGTTCGGTGTAGGTTATTACATCGAGAGGTCTGGCCAGGTCTTAGACATATAGTTGTCGGTTATGCGCTATACATAGTATCCGGATGACGTGGTTATGCGCTCCGGTAGCTAGGGCGCGGTTATACGCCCTAGCCTGTTAGTGGAGCGGTTATACTCCCTAACTGTCAGTTGTAGCGGTTATGCTACCTGACGGCGTTCATTCTATTCTTGGTTTGTTGTATGCGTGATTGGACATGCCACCTAGTTGTTGGCCTCTGAGCCGATCACATGGATGTTTACCTGATTATGATGATTGGACATGCCACCTAGCTGTTGGCCTCTGAGTCGATCATTTGGATGTCTACTTGATTTCGAGATCATCTCGCTTGTTGGCTTTAATTATGTTACACATGTTGATTCATGCTGTTATCACATGTTTTGGTTTATCGCTCATGCATTGATCATGTTGATTACGTTTGGTAATGCATATATGGTTGTTTTTGAAATAATATACATGTTCATATGTATAAGATGTTTTGTATTACCGTTTACATGTTTTCTGACGTAAAGTGGCTGGGAGAACCCTGAGTTACTCCCCACTGACTGTGGCGTTCATGTTTCATGAATGTAGGTTGGTGCTGTTTGGGGAAGACGTGTGGCTAGCGAGCATTGTTGATAATTCGACAATTACACTTACGCTTAGTTTAGATTTAATTCATGTTGTTAACGTGGGATACCTTATCCCTCGTCTATTTAAGTTATTTTGTATGATTTATACTTTCTCATTAGTTTTTAGTCTTCCGCATGTTGTTTTGATATTCCGCGAAAAAGTTTTAATAAATATGTCGAAAAGTTTTTAAAAGTATCGTATTTCCGCTGCAAATTACTTGTTTATTTTTATGTTATAACGCGGGGTGTCACAATATTGTTGCTCCACATAAACAATCTTTGATGATCATACATCAATTTGTATTAATGGTTTGTTATGTGAATATACCCTATCTTCACATCTTTTAAACCTACAAATTCCGGTTTCCTTATGACTCATATCAACTCGCATAATATGATCTTATTCAAGTACATTTCAAGTCTTTATACTCGACTCGAGTCTCCTTATTTTAAGGAAGCTCCCACTGTTTTCTTAAAACTCATGACATGTTATCCTCATGAACATAGTCATATTGTACTAGAATTCATATTGTAGTTAACCTAGATTCGATCCATTAGTTCTCCTCGAGAAACTTATATCGAAATAAGGTTTTGCTTCAACCTTTGGCATTTTAATCAAGGTTATATGAATTAACATTTTCATATCTCGGATTCAAATCCAAACCTCGTTAACTGATCGGTGACGTTTCATTATCATATAATAAACTCACTCATTCTCTAGAATTGGAAACCTTATATTCTTTAACCTTTAAAGAATCACCACTCTTTCTTAATGGCAGGTTCCGTTTCCTTAATAACTTTTGTCCCACTGAATTCCATATTACTATCTTATTGTTTAATAACTCCCACTATCTTCATAGTGATTAGGTAACATCTTCAAACATCTTCTCAACTCATAATGAACATTTCATTTTGATTTACTTCAAACATTTTCTCAACTCGCTATGAACATTTCATTTTTCATTTTTCTTCCCACGAGAACGGGAGATGATTTCTCCTCTATTATCTTTATAAAACAGAAACATTAATATCATAGAAATGATTTTCTTCCGTTAATACTCGCGGTTCCCTTTGTCCTCTCTGGAACATAATGACAACATATGGAACATTTCCTTTTGTGTCCTCGCGTAGTTTCTTCTGTGCCCTCTCGTAGTTTCTTCTATCCAATCAATTAGAGTTCTTCTTAAGGACTCCTTATAGGACTCTTCTCTAAGATCCTATGTTTATTTCATTGGTTTGCGGGCGTAGAATTTCTCCCACTCTATCCTCTAAAATAACCTGTATTTTAGGAAGGATAGGATTTTCGCCCGTCAACAATGTTTTGGATAAAGAATTTTAGGAGTAGTGAGATATAAGAACTCTTATATTTTTAAGTGATCATCTTAATACTTTTATAATGATCCTATCATATTACTCATGTTATTTATCATAAGAGCATTTTAAAATAACCAAACATGTTTGATTAAGAAACAAAAGGATGACTTGGGTTGAAAACCAAGTCACCACTATTACAACCATTGTTTCAACAAGATTCTTGTCGTACAAGAAATACAAAGTTCATAAATTAAAATGCAAAAAGAAAGAAGACATCAAATGAAAATTAGAGCAATGCTCTTCATGTCTTCAATCTCGGATGCTACCTTAGCCATCCATGGAAGGAACTTCAAGTTTCCTTCTCCTTCTCCTTGCCTTTGTCTTTGGTAGGAGCCCCTTTAAAACAATTTATAAACGGGTGAGAATCAATAACTTGTATAAATATACAAAAATTGATTAAATAACATGAATTAGACGAGAATTTATACCTACTGCAAGAACCCTTCCGGCTTTGAGGTCATGGAGATACTTCGGGCAATTCCGCTTCCAATGCCCCATCTTAGTGCAATAATGGCACTTGTCTTCAACCTTTGATGACGATGAAGAAGAAGCACCTTTCGTAAAAGTCTTCTCCTTAGGAGATGCGGGTTTGAAGGCTTTGACATTTTTACCCTTGTTAGCCTTGCGCTTAAACATCCCCTTGCTTTTCTTCTCGATATTTAGCACATCCTTAGTGGAACTCTCATTAAGTCTCATATCCCTCTCCGCTTGGACTAACATCTTATGTAACTCATCCAAGGAGGTTATTTTATTTCGCATGTTATAGTTTACCCGAAACTGAACATACGATTTCACTTTGTTGAGGGAGTGAAGGATTTTGTCAATAATAAGCGAGTCGGGAACATTCACCCCTTACAACTTCAAGGTTTCGGCTAGCTCAACCATTTTGAGCACATGAGGACTAACCCTTTGACCTTCCTTTAAGGTCAAATCAAAGAACGCGGAGGCCGCCTCATATTGGATTACCCTAGGAGCTTGCGAAAACATGGTCGCAATCTTAGTGTAAATCTCATTACCCGTGGCTAGCTTAATCATTCTTCTTTGGAGATCCGGCTCCATCGAAAATATAAGCACGTTCTTCAAAGCATGTGACTCTTTCATGTAGGCCTCATAGGCCTCACGAGTCGCTTCCGATGAACGAGCACCGGGAGTGGGAGGAGCGGCAATGGTAAGATAACGAGTCTTATCGTCGGCTTCCGTGGCCAACACAATTTGGGCGTCCCAATCTTTAAAATTGGCGCCATGCTTCTCAAGCTTGCAACGATCCATAAAAGACCGAAGCCGTGAAACGTGATGTGGGAGTGGTGGAGCGTTATTTGCCATTGATTGATAGTCGAAAAATGAACTACAAATGAAAATAAAGGAATTAAAACGCAATTATCGTTTTAATAAATAAACTGGTAAATTTAAACAAGTTAAGCATCTACTTAATGATCTCTTACCCAATTAAGTAAATGATCCCGAGACCCAAATACACACTAACTCGGGCACGGTTTAGCCGATACATCCCTCATTAATGTGACTCGGTAGATTAACCCCTTAATCAATTCTACTTTTAGAACTCTCGGTCGATAAAATTACACTAATTCTTATCTTAGCCCGAACTTATTACCAATACGGTGGCTCGAATACCTTCGTCGAGATCAACCAAATTTCGAGAATAAGTAATCATATTACGCCACTTCACCAACGTAATAAGGTTTGCACCCCGGTTTAGCCGAGCCTACTCCCTTATGAAGAAGATCCTTCGTGGGTCCTTTACTTTTTGGTAAGGCTATGTCTCGATTTTTAAATAACGTAAGAGATCTTGTCAATTTATTATCTATCTCCTTTAAGTGAACTAAGTCGATGAATTATCGATAAATTAATTGACACGGTCGACAAAATCGATGAAATGCATGAGTTTGAATGACGATTTGGCTATGCATGCAAACATGATAAGCATAAATAAAAGCATAAAAACTTAAAAGCATAAATAAAACCCTAGTATGGCATTTCCTAAAATAGAAAATTTGAATGTAAAATACAAATTCGGAAACCAACTCCTTTGGTCCCTTGAACTTCACACGCGGCACGCATCCCAAGGCAAACTCCGTCTTGGTCGGAACTCCTTTCCGAAATGGCACCGTCTTCAAGGATCTCCGGAATTACAAATAATTACAAAATTTTCTATCTATTTTATACATTATAAAATACTATAAAACAATAAAATAAAGTGATACGAGATCACATTAAATTACAATCGAATCGATAAACCTTTACATTACGGGAAATATCGATTAAAATCTAAGGCCATACTAAGTAAATTACATAATTCAAAATTACGTAAATAAATTACGACATTCATAAACAAAAATTAAATATGCAATGCTTATGTAAAATGCAAAACCTAAGGCAAATCGTCCTATTTAAACACGTTTTAAATATCGTTATTCGTAATAACACGGTTTTATGGAATAACGTGATTTAAACAATTTTAAAATCACTAATCACTCTATGAATCACTATTCATGATTTAGGTAAATTTCCTAACACATTTTAGGATTCAAAATATAGTCTTACTCAAATTTCGAAATAACTTAACTTTTATTTTAATATTGTTCGGTTTTAATCGGTTTTACGGGAAATAGCATTAAAATAATCAAATGAGTCATAAATCAAAATTTAAGATTTTGAATATACTGAAAATTTCTTAAAATTTCAGATCCTTAAAACTTAAATATTTTCAAAATATACTTATTTATTTCGTAAAATTGCCGTGTACATGCAAAATAATTCGAAAAAATCAAAATTTCTTCAAAAATTATGAAATAAAATATCAATATAATTTTTACATCTTCCTAGACACTCAAAGTATCTGAAAATGCAAGGACAAATCAGGTGCACACTTTTTAAGATCTGAAAAATTAATTATGACTCCTCCAACACTCAATCTCAACTTTAACTTTTAAAATTAAAATTTACAAAATCAGAAACTTTTGGCACTAAATAAAAATATATTGATGAGCATACATAATATGACTAATATGGGTGAATTTTTCGGACCATTTTAGCAACCTTTACTATTTTTAATAAATCGTGTCATATATTACGCGATTTTACCGATTAAAATCATTTCTCATGCAAAATTCGAGATTAATAGCTCAAAATTCACATGCATGCTAGAAATAATATATGTGACACTATATTAAATTTTTATGGTCAAATTCGAACTTAAACTATTTAAGCTAAAATATGTCACTAATATTACGATTTTTACGATAAAAATCAATATTCATGCAATATTAAAGAAAAATTTCTGGAAAATTCATCATATATTTTAAATATTGCATGTGACATCTACAAAAAAATTTATAGTTAGATTCATAATATAACTATTTATCAAATATTTAACTCATTTTATGACTATTTAACCATTAAAAAATCATAAACCATGCATAAAACTTAAATAATTTCGAAAATTATATAATCATAATATGTTAAATGCCTGTGAGAACATATTTAAAATTCATGGCCAGAAACATTATTTAGCTATTTTTCCCATAATAAAACATTTTTAACCGATTTAGAGCATGAATTAACCAATTTAATTACAATGATGAACAATATTATTCCATAAATCATCAAAATGACTTAAAACTATTTTAAGACCAGAAATTATACATGCAATAACATTTTCGTGCATATCCTATATGTACTACTCATATTCGTTTTTAATTAAAATCGCATTTTCTCGCAAAAACGTAAAAATCGAGTTGCATGCAAGCAACCTAATGCTCTGATACCACTTGAAGGAAAACGAGATCCATAGTTGTTATCCTAATAATGTAGTCTTACTAATTATTTATGTTTTAATTAGTCTCATATTAATTTATACTCAAGATCTTATGCATGCAATAATATTTGCGGAACAATAACAATAAAGGGGCTTACAAACGGTCCAAATAAGTGCTAGGACGATCCTCCACGAAGCAACCAAAATAGCTTTCCTCCTTTACGATGCACCCAAAACCTACCCTTAAACACCGAAGACCGAACCCGAGCTAGGAGACGGAATTAGGTTATCTTAAAACCGTAAACTAATACTCACTTTATTAGTCTACTAAAATTACTACAACAATATGTAGTATGAATATTATGTGAATAATATTTTAGAGGATTTTGATTTTTATTTCTTACACTAGAAATAATACTAAGCATAAGGTTAGAATGAAAGAGTGCGAACTATATACATATATAGAGGGTGAGGTTGAGAGTTGTGTGTGTCGTGTGTTTTGTGTGTTTAGGAAGACCAAATAGGTTGCTTGTTTTACACAAGCAATTAGGTTTGCATGGCTACACATAGGCATCATACCTACTCAATCATTATGTTTTAGCATGCACTAATTTAAGCAAATTAATCCTTATAACACACACCATCACACGCCACTTTTGTGTAAAATTGGACTTTCATTTTACAAATTGTAATTTGTACAATTGTGTGATATGTTACATCCTATGTGACATGATACAATTGTATTAATTTAAAATACATATTTATCAAATAAATATTATTTCTAAATTAATTAAATCACATTTAATAAAATAATTAAGTAATTCATTATTACCGTCTCAAAATATGGTTATTATAGTAATCGTCAATACGATATATAACATTTGTAATAACCACGAACCCTTCTCATTCTAATTTCGATATTTCATAAATATCGATTAATATTTGACAATTGACACATTTCAATTTCAAATATAAATCTTACTTTAAGATTCAACCTCTGAATTCTTGATATACGGTTTTAAGAATATCGATCAATCTGTATCCTATACAATTAATCAATATATTATTTAAGGGGTCTGTCCTATAGGTGTGACCTAAAGGGATCAACTGACCACCACCGTCATACGACAGTAATGTTAAACTCTAGTCAGCCAATCATTACCGATTAATGTTGGTCAGTTGACTATATCAAATATTGGATCATCCCTTGCATATTCATTTCATAAGATTTATGACAATGATTTTTATCACTGTCGTGATCGCACAATTTTTGAGGACACATTTCCCAACAATTGGGTCATGTTTTATGAAACATGTGTGACATGTTACAAATTAACACAATTGACAAAAATAAAAATGGGTCCATTTGGTACCCCATTTCAGCCGTGTAAGGTGATATGTATGTGGAAGTTGTGTGCTTAAATAAACAATGAGATTGTGTGTGCTAGTATGCAAAGATTGAGTGTGTAAGAGTGTGTAAGAGTGTAAGGCATATTTGATGCTTTATGTAAGTGTAAGTGAGCCATGCATTGGCTTCTCTTGCTTGTCTTGGCCGACCATATTGCTTGCTTAAGCAAGCTCATGTGCCTATAAATAACACACACACACACACACACACACACACTTCATATTAGCTAGTTTTTTTGCTAAGTGATGATTGTTGGTGGATGCTTGCACTAACTTCATACTACAACCTCCTTCATATTCATAGTACTTAGAAATAGTTTTTCTAAGTAAGAAATTATTTCCATACAAATAATATTAAAGATAATATTATTATTATTTCTAGTATGCTAATACTAATTTTCTAATAACAAAATTAGTCTTAGTTTGAGATCGGGTCCTTGATACGTATCTTTTGGAGACGATTTTTGTTAGATCGTTTAAGGGTATTTCGGTTATTTGAAGACTCAAATAATAGGTGATTATTGAGTATAAACTTTCTAAAACCAATGTAGGGACTATCACATCTTATGATATCATCATGCATGCATAAGATCAATTTAAGTTTTTATGACTAAACTTAAAGAAACAAAACTCACATTAGATATGAGTATAAAATAAGGAACCTAGTTCCCAACAAGTGGTATCAGAGCATTACGGTTGTTGCATGCATGATCGGATTCATGTTTTATGTTAAAACGGATTAACATATAAATCTCGAAAATTTTGTATTTATTATGATAAATCACAAAATAATTTTGCATGTTAAAGTTTCTGATTCTAAAATGGTTTTAGGACATAAAAATGATTTTATGGATTTTTATTGTTCATTTTATATTTATTTGTATATTTTGTAGTTTAAATCGGTTTTAAACAACAATTAATGGGACAAATAGTTAAAAATATTTTCTGGCCGAGATATTTTATATGTTCTCACATGCATATTTAATATATTGTATATGATTTTTCGTAAGAAATGGAGTTAATATGCATGGATTATGAATTTTATGAGATAAATAGTCATAATATGAGTAAAAATGGGTATAGAACGTTATATTTCGAATTTGACCTCAAAAATTTTATGAGAAGTCACATGCAATATATAAAATACATGTATAAAGTTTCGGATTTATTGGACTTGTATTGCATGATTAATGATTTTTATAGTAAAAATCGGATTAATAGTGACTTAAATTCGACTTTAATAGTTATATTTGGAATTTTGCCATACAAATTTAACACAATTGCATATGCAATATTTACAGAATTTATATAATGTTTGGGAATTTATTCTCAAGTGATGCATGTTTTATGATTTTAATAGTTAAAATCGGCTACATAATGACTTATTGTGTTAAAAATAGTTAATCTTAATATTATGGGATAAAATTTTACCCATAGATGTCTTATATAATAGGAATATCAGATCTAAAAGTTGGATATCAAAAAGTTTCTGTTTTTATGATTATTAGTTTTTATGAGTTAATTAGTTTATAATCGTAATTTATGAGTCGTAAAAATAAAATTTCGAGCATGGTCTGGAATTTTTGGTCATTTTCAGGTTCTAATATATATTTTAGGATGACTAAAAATTTATGGCAAATTATTGCAAGTTTTTATAATTTAAATCGGATTTTTTAACCATAAAAACGGTTTTTATACGATTTATTTAAGAAATAAACCATAAATATTTGCATAAGACCATTTTATTAATTTCTGAGTTTTTAGAAAATTTCCAGAAAGTTCAAAATTTTTGAATTTTAAATTTCGAATTTTATTGACTCATTTGGCCATATTTTGTTTATTTTTCCGAAAATACAAGTAATTTATGAACAATAATGCAAAATCAAGTTAGATCATGATCAAATATTAGTAGAGACTAAACATTGATTCCTAAAGTGAGTTAGGATGATTAACTTGGACATAAATTAGATTTATGTAATTTTGATGATTTTAATAGTTAAAGTCGCGCATATCCGTAAAAACCGTAAACAAATATGAGATATTTGCTCCCATAGGCGATTTGGCATTAAAAATTGAGCATGTGCATACATATTTTAATTATTATTGCAATTTTATGAATGTCATATTTGAATGTTATTTATATAATTTGGAATTATGTAATTTTTCCTTAGTATGGCCTTAGTTTTAATCAATATTACCCGTAATGCACTACTACAAAACAGGCTTACTACATCAGTGAATGGACATGGGTTTTTTAAAAATCCGATGTAGTAAATAATGCACATCGGTTTTTTCAAAAATATGATACCCTTATAAACTTATTTACATAGGTTGTTTTTTACAACCCATGTCCATTAGTGATGATATTAATGGACATCGGTTGTTTTGTAAAACCGATGTCCATTACCTAGTTATTTTACATAGGTTGTTTATTACAACCGATGTCCATTTAATTTTTTAATGTATTACACTCTCGACCTCACTCTATTATTCTCGCGCACAATCCCGCGCTCTCACCCCTCTCATTCCTCATCGATCAAACCCTAATTATTTTCATTTCTCTGATCAAATCATCTTCATCACTCAATTCATTCTTCGTTCTTCATCATCATCATTCTGCGTCCTCATTCTTCCTCTAATTTCTGCCATTTTTCTAGGGTTTTACAATTTTTGAGAAACGAAGGTAGTTCCCCTTTTTTCTCATTTCTAATCAACCTATATCGGTTTTGTTTGTTATTTAGGGTTTATGATGAACATATTGTAGACGAATTCGTCACCTACCTTTTGATATTGTCGATCTAGGTATGTTTTTTCCGTCTTGTTTTCTATAAAAGTTATTACAATTCTTATATTTTCCCTTATTTATGGTTATTTATCATTGAATTCAGTTTTAAAATCATGTTTGGGATTGGGTTTAGTGATTTCCAATTTAACATCTTAATCAATTCTATTTATTTTAATCAATTTAGGGATTAGGGTTAGGGATTTTCAATAAAGCATCCTAATCAATTTGGGGATTTTGTATGAAGTTAGTAATTTTATATAGTACCCAGTATATGATAAGTATTGTGTTGTAGTTGTGTTGATTTTATTTGATGATAGATCCGCGGGATGTAGTACCGTGTATTTGTATGCAACTCCATCTTTGCTACCTCCATCTATCGTCTTCATCAGCTTTAACCGAGTAATTATTTGTGAAGCTAACTTGTATGGAGAACTTTGTTTCTGCATAAGAAAGTGAGGTATGTTGGAAGCTTGCTCATTTTCAATGTGTTGTTTTCTGGATGATGAAAGTGCCACTCAATGTAGTTCTAATGTTTTGTGCAGAAAAGGGTTCTTTCGGCTCTGGAAGAAGAAGGGATATTTACATCTGGAGGGTTAGTTAAAGATAAGGTATCATCTCTACATTTGCATTTTTCTCCTTTCATCTTTACTCTTGTGCATGTATGGTAAGTTATCTATTCTTTCACGAGGACTGATTGCCATATATCTTGATCGTGTGACATGGATGACATTAGTTACTTGTATCCAGATCCTATCGTTCCCTTTCTTGGGACAATGAAGGCAAGGAAAAACTATGTTAGTAATTATGATGGAGTTTTATTTTCTATATCTGTTCAGGACTCTCAAAGGTGTGACACACTGAACTGTGTATTTTTCTCTTCCTCAAAATGTGCATTTTTGTCAAAGAAAAACTGAGCAGCTTAACTCAAGAGACTAATTAGTTACCCACTGTTTTATTGCTTGTTTGAGCAGGCCCTCATCTAATTAGTTTCAGACCCCACGCTCGGAATGTCCCACTGCAGGCCACAATGACTGTCACCACAATAGCCTTCGTCGCCACTGCGTTGTCTCTACTTTGCTAAGCACTGTTCTTTGTCCTCCTTAATTATCACTTTGGTAAGAAAATCAAATCTTAACTATTCTTTTGTTAATTTATTGATAATTTAAGTGGATAACTTCATCTTTTTCCATTGTTTAAGTGTTGTTTTATCATTTAATTGTTATTAATTTGGTATAAAGTTATGATCTTTGTGAAAAAATTGAATTTGTTTGAGTTTTGATGGATAACAATATTAATAGTTCATGTTTAATAATGCACCCAATAATGTTGCTGTATGTATCATTGTATGCTCATATTCTCATGTGTTGATTGGATTTGTTTATATTTCAGATGTCTCTATTTTTCTGATTCATTGTAACATTGAACCACACTCAAGTTTTACTTCATTTGTTGTGGTTTCTATTTTTCTGATTCATTGTAACATTGAACTACTGTTATTTATAAAATGCCATGTTATTGCCGCTGTCATTGCTTTAAATCTGCTGTTGCGTTTTTCCTTCTAGTCTTGCCAATTCTTGGGCTACTACTACATGCTCTATTACATAATTATTGTAACGTTGTTGCATTGACTCTAGATATTAGTTGGATTATATCCTAATGTGATATGTTAGTTGTTAGTTGTTAGTTTGGTCTTAGACTTTGAGATGACTAATATTGTAATCAGGATGTTATTTAAGTCAACTTTTGATATTTTAAAACAATACCAATTTGCTAGAATTTATTTAATTAACTAATATCATTGAGTTGATCGTGACTGAGGCCATAACATATCTGTCTATTCTTTTAATTTCTTATTACTCCTTAGCTCTTTTACCACAGGCTTTTGAATACTGATAGTATCAATAATGGGTAAATACTTGAAATTCTTATGTATATGATTACCGGCTTATTACATTGTGAACTAGATGTCTCTGAAGACTATTGACAATGTTACTTTCATTGTATATTTCTATTGGAAGATATGAACCAGATCAAACAGCAAGTTGAACGAACCAGCAATATTTACGACCCATCTACAACATCTATGCAGTAGATACGTACCATCAGACCAACACATCTGAGCATCTTTCCAGCAGCAGCAACATACCAGCAGCAACACACAATCAGACTCTGCAGCAGCACTTGATTCAAGAATTACAGATGCAAGTGGTGCCAATCGCCGTAACGGGTTCCCTAATTTTGGAGGTACCCTCTTATCCTCTACTCCATTAATAATGGTTAAGTTACTTATTTGTATGTTTATATCATAGCGAATAGAATTAAACGTGTTTTAGTTGATGGCAAAAATGGCAATATTAATAACTTTCTCACAACTGCTATGCGTTACTGTCTGCTGGTTGCGGGTTACGGGTTACGGGTTACGGGTTACTTACTGCCGCTGTTTGTTAGTTACTTACTTCTGCTGTTTGTTAGTTACTTACGTTGTTACACTGCTCTACTTGCTCTGCTGTTATGCATCCAAGATTAATTATTTTCACATGTTTAAATATATAATCAGTTACTTGAAATCGTTTAACAATTTGTAATGGTTGCCACATTTAATTTAGAAGCATATTTTAAAATTGCGTAATTTGATATCGATTCTCGGATAATTAAATTTACGACTTGCTACTTTAATCTTTGATGTCCTGTATGTCCTGTATGTAATTACTTGATGAGTTGTGGCGTGTTTTATCACAGGTAGGTTGGAGAATTAGCAGGTATTGCAGTAGGAGTCAATAGTCATGCTGAACATTCTTATTGTAGGTTGAGTCTTCAGCAGGCAGTAACAAGCAGCATTAGCAATCAGTAGCAGCAACAACAGTCAGCACCAACAACATTAACGATAGCCAGTAGCATCAGCAGTACAACAGCAACCAACAGCAACAAATAGCAACAACAGTAGCAACGAGCGTAGTTTACATTGTACTATGACGAACGACCTTTGTTTGGTTCGTTCTTGAAACAATGTATGACGAACGACTTTTGTTGTCGTAATTTGTAATGAAAGGGCTCCGTTTTGGTACAATTCCAGATTTTAGCAGTATTAGCATTGGCAACAACAATTCCAATTTTTTATATAAAAAAACCATATTAAAGGACAGAGGTTGTAATAAATCTGATATATACTAGCCAATAATAGACATGGGATTTTTTAAAATCTGATGTATATGACAGCAATAGACATGAGATTTTTACGAAAGTCTGATGTAAAAATTAACAATAGACATAGGATTATTTTTAAGAAAAATCTGATGTAAATAACAACAATGGACATAGGATTTTTACATATTAGACATGATATTTTCTGAAAGTCCGCTGTCCATTATTTGCAATAGACATGGGATTTTCGAAAAATCCAATGTCCATTATAGTAATGCACATCGGTTGTACAACCTATGTCTATTACAAACAAATGGACATGACTGAACTCTACATCGGAGCAACACCCTATGTCTATTAGCCAAAACCTCCGATGTAGTAAGCGACTTTTGTAGTAGTGATGAAAGGGAATATTGATTCGGTTGTAATTTATGTGATCTCGTATCATGGGTTTGTAATTTAAATTTAATTTTCAGTTTTACAATAGAGTAGTTGTATTATTTTATTGTAATTTCGAAGATAAAAAAGACGGTGCCATACGGAAAGGAGTTCCGACAAGACGGTGTTTTCTTGGATGGCGTGCCAATGAAGTTCAAGGGACCATGGAGTTGGTTTCCGAATTTGTAATAGTTAATCAGTTTTTACTATTACTAGGAAGGCCATACTAGGATTTTAGCTTTTATTTTTGCTTTTTTAATATGTTTGCATGCATAAGCCAAACTGCCATAAACATGCATATTAGTTTAGATCGTTAAAACTAAAACGACCGTGTCAATTATAATTATCGAGTTCACCAATTTAATTCACTTAAAGGAGGTAGATAATAAATTGACAAGACCTCTATATTAAACAAAACAATTGAGAATTAGCCTTACCAAATAGTAGAACCCATGAGCTTCTATTTCGTGGGGTGGTGCTAGTCCAGTGGACAGTACAAACCTCATTACGTAGGATAAGTGGGGCGATGGGGTGGATTCAGTCCAGTGGGCGGATCGCATCTCGATGCATTTGAAATTTGGTTTGTACTCAATGGAAGTGTAGAGGACCAGTGGTCAATGTGTTCCGGGCTAAGATGAATAAATTATGATTTGTCATCAACCAAGAGTTCTATGGTAAAACCGGTTTATTTTAACCCACCAAACCATATCATTGGGTCGGAGTTCCAGTGGTTCACGATTTCGGGGGTATGGGTTTGCGTCTTGGAATCATTTATAAAATTGGATAGAGGTCATTTTATCGATGCATTAGCTTGATAAATATGTTTACAAGTTAAAATGAACATAAAAACGATTAGCATTTAATTTCTTCATATGTTTAAAATTTTGTAGTTAAATCTTCGAATCAATATCTATCATGACCACCTCCACTACTACAAACACTTCATGGTTATGTTCCTTCATGGATCGTTGTAAGCTAGAAAAGAATGGGACAAACTTTGCCGATTGGGATGCCCAACTTTTGTTGGCAGCAGAAGGTGACGGTAATACCGAATTCCTCATTGAAGAATCACCTCCGAAACCTGCAGAAAATGCCACCACCGCAGCAAGGAGACCCTATGATACTTATCATAAGGAGTCTTGGGCAATCAAAAATGTTTTGATCTCCTCGATGGAGCCGGAACTCCAAAGGAGTGCCATAAAGATTGGCACGGCTTATGAGATCTATTCCAGGCTTGTGACAATGTTCTTAAAGGCTTCGAGAATTGTCCAATACGAGGCGGCATCGGCCTTCTTTGATCTCAACCTTAAGGAGGGGCAAAAGGTTAGCCCACATGTGCTCAAGTTAATTGAGCATGTAGAAACCCTAAGGTTGAATCAAGTGGATATTCCTAAGAAACTTGTGATTGACAGAATCCTCCACTCCTTGTCTAAGGTAAAGACTTATGTACAATTCCGGGTGAATTTCAACATGAGAAACCAAGAGATCTCTCTCGATGAATTGCACAATATGATCGTGCAAGCTGAAAGGGATATGGGCCTAAATGTTAACGTCCCTAAGGATGTGCTCAACATTGATGTTAAGAGCAAACGAAAGTTCAAGAGGAAGGGTAAGGCAAAGGGAAAGAAACCTTCCAAAGGTTCAAAGAAAGTGTCTTATGAGGCAAGCACCTCCAATTCCAAAAAGAACCCTCATCAGGGAGCTAAGTGCTTTTATTGCAATGGCAAAGGATATTGGAAGAGGAACTGTTCCAAGTATCTCAACGATCTCAAAGCTGGGAAAATTCTTCCAGTTGGTATGATAACTATCCCAATTTTATGTTAATCTCAACTAATGTATTATGATACAAGTTGTGATGTGAATGCTCTTCTTACTTGTATTAGGGCATGAAAGCAAAGATAAGGGAAAAGAGAAACAAGCTTGATGGATCAAGGGAACTAAGAGTAGCTCCACTCGGGATGCTCAAGGAGCTTTGTTTTTCGCTTATTTTGCTAAGTATTTCAAGTGTTGTATGAACAATTTAGAACCTATGTTTTATTTTCTTGTTGGACGAGGAAAGGGTAATCCTTGAACAATTGTTGTATTTTGGATGATGTAGTGACTTGGTTTTCAACCCAAGTCACTATCCGTTTTATAATTATGTTCTTGATTAGTCTAACACTTGCAAATCTTAAACATAAAATAGAATTGATTGTCACATTTCAATGTATGACCATTGAAACGGAATAGGTATAGGATACCCAATTCAAATGAAATCAAAATCAAAATTAAGTTTAGAACTCAATTATGAGGAAAAATTATCAACCATCCAAAACTATCTAAGCTTTAAATCGAATATTTTCTGTAATAAATCATAAGGGTACACAAACCAACATCAAACTCATTGCTTGTGGCCTTAGTGGCTATCTTTGGTAATGAAATGAGTTTATTATTACAAAGATAGAGTGGGAGAAATTTGAAAAGCCACAAACATCACATGATTTTGAGAAGCACAATAGATATGATCTATTAGTGAATAGTAGGATTTATTGTGTTTTGGTTATGTGAAAGACTAAAAGGTAGATTAGGCCGTGGATAAGATTCTACGCCTTATCATCCCAAAAGTTGTGGATAAGCCCAAAGGTTGTGGATAAACGCCTTATCATCCCAGAAGTTGTGGATAAGCCCAAAGGTTGTGGATAAGATCTACAATTTGAGAAAATCTACACCTCATGATTTTAAAGGTAGATAAATTTGTCGATAAGATCTACGATTTGCTTAAAAACTACGCCTTATGAACCCAACGGCCCCGGCCCTGGGGGATACTTCAGGAATAAATTCTTGAAGTTAGTAAGGAAAAATTCTATACATGGATAAGATCAATGATAGAGTCCTCGTACAGTATAAGATAAGATAAATGTGGGGAACTGAAAGTTCCCACACACAAAAAATATATACCATGAGAAAAGACTCTTATAAAAACTACGGGAGAACACTCGAAGAAAAATATTCAAGAGATTTTGCAAAGGCTCAAGAAAGGGTTCTTGGATTCAGATGGTGATCTAAATATGCCAATGCAAAATCTAAAATCCATGAGATTTATAAAGATATACATGCTAATAAATGATATTTATTGAGAGAAGCATATGTTGACATGTGGATGCTAGCAATCTGCAAAGTTAATGGTAACTTTGTTAAAAGTAGTGAAATAATTCATTGAGAATGAATTCATTAAACTCAATGGCCGCTTTTCAAAAGAGTATTTGAAAAGGATGTGACCATTAGCACATATGGTTATGTCCCAACCATCTCAATTCATTAAATGTTAGGGAACATTGAATTGAGTGGGAGCTTTATGATTTACAGTTAAATGTAAAGTTCAGTGGGAGTTCTCACACCAGGATTTGAACCTATTGAGTCATGGGAATGACTTCGGGATCTTCAGAATCAGGCAAGAACAAGAGTTTAGTGGGAGTAAACGTTATCTAAAACAACTCATTGCTTGCTTGGTATGAAGCATTGATACTTATGAAAATTATACGAGTTTTTAGTTCTAGATGACATATTGATATGAATTAAATCTAATTGAACATATGATGTTTGGTTGAAATTGTAAAGAACATCTTGTTATTAATATTAAGGTTATTCATAGAGATGAAGATAGTATTACCATGATGAGATCATGGAAATTTATCGAACCTTAAGTACTATAGATTACACGTTTAAGTTTACTAATGTTTCCGCCATTAGTATAATCGTGTAAAACTGGATGCGCACCGCTTACAGGATAACTTGTTGAGCAAGTGTTAAACGAATGATTAAACCTTGATCAATTGTCAAAGTATTATCCAATGGAGATGATAGACAAATTCAAGATTGTGGGAGATAACTTAGTCATACAATAAAAGGTTTACAACGACTTAAGATCCAAGATATCAAGCAAAGATTTATGACAATCTTTGGCTTACATTCATTGACTATGCATCTCAATGACTTGTATTTTAACTACATGGTCATCACAAGATTCTACAAAATGTGTGAGTTCACAAATTATGTAAAGGCATTGCTGTGGCTGGGAGTTACATAATGCACATAATATTTGTTAGTCATGAGATGACTTATCTCTTTCAGATAAGAGAGCATAAATGGATATGATCCACAAAGTGAACGCTCGCACGAAATGTGGTAAACCTGGTTTACCCGAAATGAAGATAATTACAATTTTAATGGATATGAACAAGAAACCCTTAAGCTCATTGTAAATTAAATGGTGTTCAAAGGTTGACCACTTGGATGGAGTAATCCACTAATTATTTGAGCTATTTATAACACACGAAAGGTCAAGTAAAATTCAAATGGGATGGTAGGACCATATTTAACCCCATTAAAGTGAATTGAATTATCATGACCTCGCCCTTAGTTGCTTAAGTGAGGTGACATCGCAATGCAACCGGATGCGTGATGCGATTGATGGCGAGTTCAATTGCCATCGAGTCATACGGGATGACTAATCGATCACCTAGGCATAGACATGTTAGATACATTTGCCGGGCTAATGACCGCTGATAGAGCTCTGGCGTACTCTTATTAAAAGACTGCCTGGTCGTGGCGGGAGCATCTATCATGTTTCACATGAGTCAATTCTTGGACTAATGATTGTTCTCTGAGGTGGCATAGTTTTCAGATTAACTTTGATTTATGTCCTAACACCTTCGTAACTGGGGTTTATAAGGACATATTTTGGGTTAAGATGGGTTGTGGCCAGCCGGAAGGAATAAGTCGATTAGGAATTGTCCACCCCTTGTCAGGGTTGAGAAACATCTCAAGGCCACTCGAGGAGAATAATAACTATAAATGCGTGGCCACGCTCGGAAGGTATCTATGGTAGATAATTCCGGTCAGTAGTTATAACTCCAGATCGAGATAAACCACTCTAGATTTTAATCAATTGTCGGCACGACCTGAGAGGACGCCATGCATTGAGTGGGAGATAGTAATAGGGCAAGAGAATTGGTACCACACACTTGTCTCGGACAAGTGGGAGATTGTTGGAGGAAGTGTCCTCGACAATAGTGTGTTGACGTAATTAAAACTCATTTGAATGAAACACAACTGGGAGTGTTACTCTTTTAAAGTCGACTGATCAACATTTATCGATAATGATTGGCTGTCTAGAGTTTGACATTATCGTCATATGATGGTGGTGATCAGTTGATCCCTTAAGGTCATATCTTTAGGGAATTCCGTCTCAATGGAATAATTAATTAATATTGTATTGGATACGAATTAATTAATAACTGGAAATATTGGAAATAATTTTACATGACGAATATTTTTATAATGGGATTATAATGATTTTAGTCAAAGTAATAAAGTTGTTTTTATTACTCGGTTTTTATTTATTCGTTTAAGAAACGATTAAATTAAGAATGAACACGGTTGATCATAAAATTACAAAGAGTTGTAATTAAATTATGACATTACATTTTTATACAATAATAATTTCGAAATTATTAGTGTAATTATTTAAATGTAATAAATTTGTAAATTATGAATTTTAATAGTTAAAATTGCACAATTAACAAATTGGGTCATGTGTTATGAAACATGTGTGACATGTTACAAATTAACACAATTGACAAAAATAATGGGTCCATTTGGTACCCCATTTCAGCCGTGTAAGGTTGTATGTATGTGGAAGTTGTGTGCTTAAATAAACAATGAGATTGTGTGTGCTAGTATGCAAAGATTGAGTGTGTAAGAGTGTGTAAGAGTGTAAGGCATATTTGATGCTTTATATAAGTGAAAGTGAGCCATGCATTGGCTTCTCTTGCTTGTCTTGGCCGGCCATGTTGCTTGCTTAAGCAAGCTCATGTGCCTATAAATAACACACACACACACACACACACACACACTTCATATTAGTTAGTTTTTTGCTAAGTGATGATTGTTGGTGGATGCTTGCGCTAACTTCATACTACAACCTCCTTCATACTCATAGTACTTAGAAATAGTTTTTCTAAGTAAGAAATTATTTCCATACAAATAATATTAAAGATAATATTATTATTATTTCTAGTATGCTAATACTAATTTTCTAGTAACAAAATTAGTCTTAGTTTGAGATCGGGTCCTTGATACGTATCTTTTGGAGACGATTTTTGTTAGATCGTTTAAGGGTATTTCGGTTATTTGAAGACTCAAATAATAGGTGATTATTGAGTAAAAACCTTCTAAAACCAATGTAAGAACTATCACATCTTATGATATCATCATGCATGCATAAGATCCATTTAAGTTTTTATGACTAAACTTAAAGAAACAAAACTCACATTAGATATGAGTATAAAATAAGGAACCTAGTTCCCAACAGCAATGATGACGACCCTGGTCGCTTTGATGAGATTAAGAGATTTTACGACTGTAGATATCTTTCCGCGTGTGAAGCTGCTTGGAGGATATTTGGGTTTCACATTCACTATAGGACTCTAGCTGTTGAAAGGTTGCAATTCCATCTTCCAGATGAGCAATGTGTTGTATTTGATGACGACGCTTTCATTGACGACGTTGTTGACAGATCATCGGTTGGTGTATCACAGCTTTTGAATTGGACGTGTTGCAACGGCTCTGAAGAACGTGATATAGAGGTTATAAAAGAAATGTTATATTGCCAATTCCCAACTAAATTTGTTTGGAACAAAAAGGAGCGACAATGGAGTCTTAGGAAAAAAAGGTTTAGTATTGGTAGGTTGGTTCACGTTCCACCGAACTGCGGAGAGCTGCATTTTATGAGAATCATGTTGAACCACATTAAAGGGCCTACGTGTTTTGAGGACATCAGGACTGTCAACAACATTTTTTATCCCACATTTAGAGAAGCGTGTTATGCGTTAGGCTTAATTGGTGATGACAGAGAATATATTGATGCAATTACACAGGCTGCTGATTGGGGCTCTGGATACTACCTTAGAAACCTATTTTCGACTCTGTTATTGTGTGGCACTTTGTCCATGTAATACCTCGAATTTTGGTTACGATATTATCTTAATTGTTTATAGTAGCTAAACGGTTTTATGTTTAGTACGGGGTTTTAATTGATACGATGTTAAATACAATGATAGTAATTGGTTCGTTTATAAGTATATGTGTGTGTGTCGTGCTACTTATGGGATTCGAACTAGGGATCTCTTGGATATGTGTCATGCCTCTTGCGGGGTTCGAACTAGGGACCTCTTGGAAGGGGTATTGGACTTCGTTTCTCATGCAAACACACGGCCCGTGTTTTGGTTTAGAAACCCTATCTTTCAACGTAACACTCATCCTCACACAAAACCACTCCCCTGACGTCATATAACACCATATCCACCCTAGTTGTGACCTACCATAAACACACACCACACCCTTTTTGTACTGCCGCCACCACAACCATAGGAGAGGAGGTTCTTGTGACGGTTTAGGAGCAGTCTAGCACCCTTCGATCTGATCCAGAAGCAGGTATGGTTACACGTTTTTCTCACCAGTAATTCAATCGTGTTGTGTCTGCTCACGTTTGGATTGGTTTCGTTTAATGTCGGGTTGTAATCTTGAGTTTGTGTTCTCGTTACTTTGTTCACGGTTGTCAGGGGTATCGTGGGAGGTCTGTCTCAGTGTTTGCAGGTGTCGGGAGTGGTGTAAAAAGGGGTACGTATTCGAGTTACTGGTGTTCTCGGTTATAGTCTCGGGTCTGGTCGTGTTTTCGCAGGGGGGTGTAAGGGGGTGGTACCACTGTTGACTCGGGGGAGGTCGACACAGTGGCGCCACCGTGGTGTGTGAGTCTGGTGTCAAGGGGAACTTAGAAGGCGGTTGTGGGTGGTGGAAACTCTGGTGGTTGCGTCGACATGGGACTGTTCAAGTGGTAGCAGAGTCGCGTTAGAAAGGACCAGGGTTGGGTTTGTGTCTGGTTCACCACGACAGGGGTGGTCGAAGGAGTGGCCGGCGGTTGTGATGGTAGGTGGTGGTCCTGGTGTGGGGAATAAAGCATGTATTCACCCTAAACTTGCAGGATTATAATGAAAAATACAGTTGTGTTTATAGTCATAAGATTAAAAAGGATAAGAAAAAGAATTCAACCTTTGGTCCTTTGTGCTTATGGCCTAAGAACAGGAATTAAAGTAAATTCCCTCCTATAACTTGCACCCAAGACTTGATTGAGATGATGCCGCGTGTGCTAGAAAATACTCTCCAATTGCCTTGCAATATGGGGAGAGCTTTTGAGAGGTTTTAGATGTGAGATCTGAGTTTTGGGAAAAAGATGTTCTCAAAACCCTAATTGTGAGAATTATGAATTACCAGTCCGTGACAAAAGGAGAAAGACTCTCCTTTTGTATTACTTAGGTCGGCCGAATGGGTCTTGGGTAAGGGTGGGCTTTTTCCACTCTTACCTTATACCTTTGCGTGATTCGACCCGTTTAGCTTTAAGTTGTTCGCGGGTTTTATTTATAAATCGTAACATGTTATCAGATATTAATACAGTCGATATATTAATAATGGTCTGACAAAATACGATATTGTATAGTTACCCAAATTAATATAACTGTTTATATTAATACGCGAATACTATATTTAATTAAATATAACCGTTTATATTTAATTTACGAATTAATCTTGTAATCCGTATTAGCTAAAATTATTTAATCCGTATTAAATAATAATCTCAACATCTTATTGACTAATTTATTAGTCAACACCTCTGACTAACTGTTTAGTCATATCCGGCATAAATGTGACTGTATTTTCATACCTTCACATCTCTCAAACGTGTCCTATAGGTGTGACGTATAGGGACCAGTTGACCACCGCCATCCGTATGACAATAACGTCAAACTTATCTAGCAAGCCAACCGTTATTGATAAACGTGGATCAACTGGTAATAATACAAAAGTATGCCCTTGTGATCCTTAAAGAGATTTAATAAGTCATTGTACTTAATTGTCAAGGACACCAGCCCCAACAATGTCCCACAAGTCATTGTACTTAATTGTCAAGGACACCAGCCCCAACAATCTCCCACTTGTCCGTACAAGGGTATGTGCAATGACGTTATCACACTACATGTGGAGGACACAATCTCCAACAAACTCCCACTTGTCCGTACAAGTGTAGGTGCGATAACCGAATATCATATCCTTTTAAAATTTCTCTCACTCAATGTAAGACAATTTGCAAATCCGCATTCGCAAAGGTCGTATCTCACAAGCGATCTGTATCAAGAGTGGTTTCCCCGACTAGAGAGTAACTTAACTGATAAAACGAATCTGTATTCGAGCATGGCCATGCATTTCAGTTACTACTCCTCGAGTGGCCCTGAGAAATGATAAAATCCTGATAAGGGTTTGGATATTTCCCTCAACTCGAATCCTGCCGATATCGCCCAGCATGAAATAACCCAGAAAAAATCCTCTTGGCCCCTGTTACGGTGACCGTGGGAAAGAAACCAAAGTTACCCAAAATCTGTCTTAATCTCAAGAGACAGTTGAAGGTCAAAAGACTCGACTCTAAGGAACACTATGGAGGTCCTATCCACGACCAAGCACCCAATGTTATAAAACATTTAGGACTCCATAACGTTGTCACGGGGTGTCCTACGAGATATCCGTATAACTCGCCTTTGTGATTGGTCAGTCATCCACGTGACTTATGGCTCGTTGAACCCACCATCAACCAACGTCACAAAATGATTACCTGAGTTATCAGCTCAAGTGGGTAATCAAGGACCAAAACGATGTAATGTTAATCAGTTCACTTTGTGGTGTTCAAAATTGGCGTACAATTCCACATGAAAAACAAAACATTTTATATCATAACAATAAGGTTGAATAGAGTACACGAGAAAATGAATTATTACATGAATTCATAAAAGAGTACTACAACTTAGGAACACATCCAATTCCCATGGAATGAATGTACCCTTCATGCTTATCACGTGGTAATGCTTTTGTGAGAGGATCAGCTATGTTGTCATCCGTAGCGATCTTATCAATGAATATCTTCTTTTACGCGGACTCAGTCGTAGAATCTGCTGTAACATTTTGTTTAGAACTTTTCCAGCTGACAGCAGCGCCATTAAGAGTAAAGACAAATCCAGACTGAGATTTCGAGTCATCTCGATCTGTTTGGAAGCTAGCATCTGCGTAACCCGTGGCGCAGAGCGTTGAGTCGCCTCCATAAGTCAATCCCCAATCTTTAGTCCTCCGTAGGTACTTAAGAATGTTTTTCACGGCCATCCAGTGTTGTTCACCTGGATGAGCTTGGAATCGACTTGTCATACTCAATGCATATGCAACGTCAGGACGTGTGCATATCATGGCATACATGATCGATCCTATTGTCGAAGCATAAGGAATCCGACTCATGCGCTCTTTCTCTTCCACTGACTTAGCTTCTTGAGTCTTGCTCAAGTGAAGCCCAGGAGTCATAGGAAGGAACCCCTTCTTGGAGTTCGTCATGCTGAATCTCTCCAGAATCTTCTCTATATAAGATTCCTGACTGAGAGACAACATCCGTCGTGATCTATCCCTGTAGATACGGATGCCCAAAATTCTTTGTGCCTCTCCCAGATCTTTCATCTGGAAATGGTTTTTCAACCATGCTTTAACCGAAGATAAGAGAGGTATGTCATTCCCAATCAAGAGTATGTCATCGACATACAGTACTAGGAATACAATCTTACTCCCACTCGACTTGATATAGAGACATGGTTCCTCGACTGATCGAATGAACCCATTCTCTTTTATCACTTGGTCGAAGCGATGATTCCAACTCCGCGATGCTTGCTTAAGTCCATAGATGGAACGCTTAAGCTTGCAAACTTTCTTAGGATGTGCTGGATCGATAAAACCCTCGGGTTGTACCATGTACAACTCTTCCTCCAAATAACCGTTTAAGAAGGCGGTTTTAACGTCCATTTGCCATATTTCATAGTCATGAAATGCGGCGATCGCTAAGATAATCCGAATGGAACGTAGCATGACTACGGGTGCAAAGATCTCATCGTAGTGCAAGCCTGGCACTTGGGTGAAACCTTTAGCAACTAGTCTAGCCTTATGGATATCTTGTTGTCCTTCCACGGCATGCTTTATCTTGTAAAGCCATTTGCATTGAAGGGGACGTACCTTTGCAGGTAGGTCCACAAGATCCCACACGTTGTTCTCATACATGGAGTCCATCTCGGATTGCATGGCTTCTAGCCATAGCTTTGAGTCAGAACTGGTCATGGCACCTTTATAGGTTGTGGGTTCATTACCCTCTAGGAGTAAGACGTCATCTGTATCGTGTTCCTCGACCATACCAATGTATCTGTCCGGTGGAATAGAGACTCTTCCTGACCTCCTAGGTTCCTCAGGGATATCTACCGCAGCCTCGGTTGAAGGTACTGTTTCCTCCAATGGTTGCTTGGTAGTTGGTTCTTGAACCTCCGATAACTCGAAGGTTCTATTACTCGACTTGTTCTCGAGAAATTCTTTCTCTAAGAACGTCGCACTAGCCGCAACAAAAACACGTTGTTCGGTAGGCGAGTAGAAGTAATGACCAAACGTTCCCTTTGGATAGCCTATAAAGTATGTCTTGACCGATCGCGGGCCGAGCTTATCCTCGTGTCTCCACTTGACATAAGCCTCGCAGCCCCAAACCCGAATAAAGGACAAGTTAGGGACCGTTCCCTTCCATAACTCGAATGGAGTCTTGTCAACAGCTTTAGACGGACTTCGGTTAAGTATTAGAGCGGCCGACAAAAGAGCATAGCCCCACAATGAATCAGGCACAACGGTGTGACTCATCATGGATTGAACCATATCAAGTAAAGTTCGATTTCTCCGTTCGGACAAACCATTTAATTGTGGTGTTCCAGGTGGAGTCAACTGTAGCACGATCCCACAGTCTTTTAGGTGTTGATCAAACTCGCGTGAAAGATACTCACCACCACGATCCGAGCGTAGTGCTTTAATCTTTCTACCCAGCTGGTTCTGTACCCGATTCTGGTATTCTTTGAACTTGTCAAAGGATTCACTTTTATGTTTCATCAAGTAGACATAGCCATATCTACTCAAATCATTCGTGAAAGTGATGAAATACCTATAGCCTTCTCGTGCGTTGATCGACATAGGGCCACATACGTCCGTATGTATGAGTCCTAATAGGTCGGCAGCGCGCATTCCAACACCTTTGAAGGAAATACGAGTCATTTTGCCGATGAGACATGATTCACACGTGCCATATGATTCGAAATCAAAGGGCGATATAGCTCCATTCTGTATGAGCTGTTTTACGCGTTTCTCATTTATGTGTCCCATACGACAATGCCATAGGTAAGTTTGATCTTTGTCACCTACCTTTAATCTTTTATTATTCACATGTAATATCTCGGTGGTTTGATCTAGAACATAAATTCCATTCATGGAAACTGCCTTGCCATAAATCATATTGTGTAAGGAGAAAATACAGCTATTATTCTCTATTACAAATGAAAAGCCGAGTTTGTCAAGTGCAGAAACTGAAATAATGTTTTTGGACAAACTAGGAACATAATAACAGTTATATAAAAATAACTCGAATCCATTTGGAAGCTGGATTACGTATGTTCCCTTCGAGACTGCAGCCACACGTGCTCCATTCCCGACACGCAGGTCCACCTCACCCTTGATTAGGGGTTCTTGGTTTCGGAGGCCCTGCACATGATTACATAGATGAGAACCACAACCAGTATCAAGTACCCAAGTTCCGCAACTTGCATGGTTAATCTCAATCATGTGAATAAAAGAAGAAGAAGACATACCAACAGGAGTAACGCGACCTGCTTTAATGTCCTCCCGATACACGGGGCAGGAGCGCCTCCAATGCCCAGTCTTGTGGCAATGGTGACATTCCATGCTAGTATCCTTGCTCTTTGTCTTGCCCTGTGAGTTGCTTGACTCACCTGGCCCACTCTTAGTAAATCCTGGTTTCTTGAACCTGGGCCTACCTACCGCTAGGTCGCCCTGAGCTTTAGCCTTCCCTTTACCTTTTCCCTTACTTGAGATCATGAGAACATCCTGCTTTAGACTCCCACTCAACTTTAGATCCTTCTCAGTCTGTACGAGAAGGGAGTGGAGCTCATGGGGAGTCTTCTTCATGTCGTTCATGTAGTAGTTGGCCCTAAAAAGGGCGAACCCATCATGAAGCGAATGAAGCATGCGATCAACGATGATGTTCTCACTGATCTTGCAGTTTAGGGTCTCCAGTTTCTCGATATTCTCAATCATGTTGAGAATATGTGGGCTAACAGATTGGCCCTTCTGGAGTTTCGCCTCAAAGAAGCGACAGGTATGCTCATAAGAAACGATTCTCGGAGCCTTGGAGAATTCGTTAGTGAGCGCGGTGAAAATCTTGTTTGCACCATGGGTTATGAAGCGTCTTTGCAAATTAGATTCCATTGCATAGATGAGTACGTTCTTTATCGCACCCGCTTCCATGACGAAGTCGCTATGAGCGCGAACATCGTTGGCTCTAGCTCCAGTTCCTGGGTGTGCCGGAATGGGCTCAGTTAAAAACTTAAGCTTTCCGTCAGCAATGGCAGCATTCCGTAGTGCTGCCTCCCAGTCAGAGAAGTTTGACCCATCATTCCTCAGTCTAGTTGACTGATTCATGGAGTCCATGAAGGCTTTTAGCCAGGATTCACGTGCTAGCTTGGCACTTGGCATTGGGTCTTCACCAGCCATTTTAGTTTTACAGCAGTTTTAATGAACGTGTTCTACACTGAAAGAAGATAAAACAAAACCATATAAGCAACTTATTGTTGTGATTTAAGTCTATATTAAATTGAATTTAAACTCGTAGACTCATGCATTTATATAATTGATCTCCCTCAAGAATTATATAAACGATCCCAAGACTCAATTTCCGTATATTGATAAGCCCACAGTTTGGCTAATTCCAATCGTTGGAACTCTTGGTCGATAGATTTCCGTAAATCCTATCTATTAGTCCATCTCAGTCACTGGAATATTATCGAGTGACCATGATGTTGAGATAAAATAAATCATCTGTTCCCACTTACCCGACGTAGAAGGGGTCATATTATGCCTACCGACGAAGAAGGGATTCATGGGAGGCTGATTTATAAAGACTAATCTCAATTTTTGGTTATACGAGGAAGACCCCATCAACTCTTATTTATCCATATTTAAGTGAACTAAAAACTAGCATTTGCGTGAATGAATTAAATAAAGTGATGGCTTTTAAATTGACATGTGACATCTGTATTGTCACAGAAAACTAACGCGTGACCTCTACATGAGTCAGTTTTCAGGCATGATATAGGTGGTTTGGTTTTTAGGCGGAATATGATGCAAGCTATTATCGATGAAAGCGTAAAGATAAATGCAATAAACGTAAATAAAAGTCCTAGTGTGGCCTATCCTACCAAAA
Source organism: Silene conica (assembly GCA_029255685.2). NCBI lineage: Eukaryota > Viridiplantae > Streptophyta > Magnoliopsida > Caryophyllales > Caryophyllaceae > Silene > Silene conica. Next base: position 39,203,359 of record CM055312.2, on the reverse strand, counting down.
TAAACATAAAACAACTTGGAATCCACTGTTGGACCCTAGAAGCTTGTCTTGATGTTCCATCTTGGTCCTTGTAGCGGGAGTGAGCATCCGGCCTCCGTCTTGTCTTTGGTCTTCACAAAATTACTAATTTAAATTACAAAAGTAGTCCTAGATACATTCTAATTTAAATACAAAAGTAATTACATGGCAAAAACCCAAAACGGAGATTCAAGATCTCAAAATTACAAGCAAGATCGTGTCCCTTCATTACGGTGACACAATCTTCTAAGGCCACACTAAGTTACAACCGTTTGCAAAAATTAAATACGTTATTGAAAGCATTCAAGGCATTCACAAGACGATAAATAAAATGCATCAACTAAAAACAATTTATACATGACATAATACTGTTATTATGATTAATAAATTTATACCAAACCACCTTTTAAGATTAAAATTAAGTGACTATACCGTTTTAATCACCAATTTTAACAAACATATAATCCATTATTTTAAACTGTTTTAAAACAATATGTATCAAACGAGGGTGAACCGTTTCACTAAATAATACACTATTTCCGTATATAGTATATTATTTTAAGCCATGTGAAAATAAAACATGTTATTTTCGAAAATAAAAAAAAACGAGTCTGTTACAGGGGGGGAGGTCGACCGACCTAAACTTGTGGTCGACCGACCTCCTGCCGAAAAACGGAAAAATCTGCAACAGTAAAATCGGTCGACCGACCTATTAATTAGGTCGACCGACCAACAAGTAGTAAAAACGAATTTCAGAAAACGCAAAACGCTGCACTTTTTGAAATTAAAACAAGTTTTTACCTTTTAAACTTTGATTAAAACAAGTAAATCAAAATTAACATCAACAAGGGTTCACATATTGTTAAGAATATCGATTAATTAACAATATGTAAACAGGAATCGAAAAACAAGATCGAAAACTCATAAAGAAAACTGTTTTAAAAAAAAAAACAGAAAACTCACACAGGGGCGGTCGACCGACCGCTATAACTGGTCGACCGACCGACACGGCGGCAGAAACGAGATTTTTCAAAAACTTTTAAATAAACTTATGAAAAACACAAAAGTAAAATTTTCATGGCCTGGCACTGATACCACTTGTGGGGAATAAAGCATGTATTCACCCTAAACTTGCAGGATTATAATGAAAAATACAGTTGTGTTTATAGTCATAAGATTAAAAAGGATAAGAAAAAGAATTCAACCTTTGGTCCTTTGTGCTTATGGCCTAAGAACAGGAATTAAAGTAAATTCCCTCCTATAACTTGCACCCAAGACTTGATTGAGATGATGCCGCGTGTGCTAGAAAATACTCTCCAATTGCCTTGCAATATGGGGAGAGCTTTTGAGAGGTTTTAGATGTGAGATCTGAGTTTTGGGAAAAAGATGTTCTCAAAACCCTAATTGTGAGAATTATGAATTACCAGTCCGTGACAAAAGGAGAAAGACTCTCCTTTTGTATTACTTAGGTCGGCCGAATGGGTCTTGGGTAAGGGTGGGCTTTTTCCACTCTTACCTTATACCTTTGCGTGATTCGACCCGTTTAGCTTTAAGTTGTTCGCGGGTTTTATTTATAAATCGTAACATGTTATCAGATATTAATACAGTCGATATATTAATAATGGTCTGACAAAATACGATATTGTATAATTACCCAAATTAATATAACTGTTTATATTAATACGCGAATACTATATTTAATTAAATATAACCGTTTATATTTAATTTACGAATTAATCTTGTAATCCGTATTAGCTAAAATTATTTAATCCGTATTAAATAATAATCTCAACATCTTATTGACTAATTTATTAGTCAACACCTTTGACTAACTGTTTAGTCATATCCGGCATAAATGTGACTGTATTTTCATACCTTCACATCTCTCAAACGTGTCCTATAGGTGTGACGTATAGGGACCAGTTGACCACCGCCATCCGTATGACAATAACGTCAAACTTATCTAGCAAGCCAACCGTTATTGATAAACGTGGATCAACTGGTAATAATACAAAAGTATGCCCTTGTGATCCTTAAAGAGATTTAATAAGTCATTGTACTTAATTGTCAAGGACACCAGCCCCAACAATCTCCCACAAGTCATTGTACTTAATTGTCAAGGACACCAGCCCCAACACCTGGACCCAAGGTCTGGTGGTTGTTGTTGGCTGCGGCGGGGTTGTGGTGGTATTAGGAGTATAGGTTTGGTCGTGAGTCGGGTCGGTTTAAGGTGTTGGGCTATTTCGTGTTTCGCCTATTATTATTAGTGTTATTACTTATTATTTTTATTATTATCATTATTATTAGTATCAATATTATTATTATTATTATTATTAAAATTATTTTTTATTGTTATCTTCTATTTAGTGTTATTATTTTACTACTATCGTTATAAAGTCGTATTTCGTGATTTAAATATTATTCGTTCTATGTAGTTGAAGTATATGAGTCGGGAAATCTTTAAGTTACGAAAGTTTCTATTTATAGAAACTTTCCATTTATGTTGGGTTTCTATTTTTGGAAACGTTCCATTTATGGAAGGTTTCTATTTATAGTATGTATAGGTTAATAAGGGGTTTAGGGAAGGTTATTAATTCGTTACATATACGTGTTTAGGTAGCGAGTTTCGTGTGGAACACTTCTAGGGAGCTTGGACTTATCTACAATTCTGCTATTCGAGGTAGGGGATTACTGTGATTATAACGTTGAACATGCTGTTAATATTTTGTGACTTCCATGTTTATCTTATGTTATAGTATGATTGTTATATGAGTTTATGTGGTGTTGGATCGGTGCGGAGTTTATTTGGCGTTGGATCGGTGCGGAGTTTATTTGGCGTTGGATCGGTGCGGAGTTTATTTGGCGTTGGATCGGTGCGGAGTTAATAGATGATTGAATCCATATATACGTATGATATTGTTTGTTTATATTTTTACTCTACTCAACCTCGTGGTTGACCCCTGTGTATTCGTGATCACCTGTGATGAACCAATTTATTGGGGAGCAGATTGACAGGTGTTGAGACTATGGGAGCTAAGGGAAGGGAGAAGCTCGGATCCTGACCAGCCTAGAGTCTAGATCACCATAGTAGTCTTTTCATGAGTTGTACTTTAGTTTTTACAAGACAGTTTTATAAGTTGGTTGTATGAACTCGTCCTTTGAGTTTAACTTTATTTAATTAAAGTACTGTTTATCTTCCCTTTGTATATGCTGCCTCGGGAAACCGAGATGGTAACACTCTTATTTATCTGGGGAGTCCTAGTTCAGGCCCTTAAATAAATGGGGGTGTTACAAAGTGGTATCAGAGCGAACGATCCTCAGGCCTAACCTAATGAACCCAATGAATGTAGGAGAGTCTAAACAAAATGAACCCCGGGATAGGACTGTTAGGAGCACACAAAAGGAAAATTATGAGTCTGGGGCCCCCTCACACCGAACCATTGGCCCTATCAGTTTTACCCGGGAACCCAGATTGCATATACGAGAGAAAAGGGTAGATTAGGAGGTGATGGAAGTGATGGTATACTGTGATAAGAATGTTATTAGAACTCTTAGTATATGCGATCGTTTGGAAAAGCCAGTAAGGGATGAGCATGGAAAGAATTTTATTTGTATAAATACAAAAGGTGTATATTTACTATGGATGCATGAGGGGGTTTGATTTATATCAGTAATTTTATCATGTCTAGCGATATGCGGTTATGTGATTCCCGAGCCATGTAATAGAAAAGTACTACTCTATATGATAATTGTTTATTGACTCTGATGCTTAGAGAACAAAGACCTAACCCAAATGGGTGCCCACGGGAGTCGGGACTCATTTCTTTCTTTTGTATTATAGTATGCCTCCGCGAAGAAACAATGTCGCTAACATCACGCAAGAGGAATTGGATCGCTTAATAGCTGAGAATGAGGCCCTAAAGGCCAAACGCATGGACTCCGCAAAGATGAGCACGATTATCGCGAGGCATCACCCTACCCAATTCACCGGGGAGGGGAACCTCATTTGCTAGGAGCTTGGTGTCGGGAATTCAGTAATCTGTTCGAGTTGGTGGATTGTCCTGAAGAATTAAGGGTTGACCAAGCAGCCCACTATCTGAGGGGTATGGCCGGTGACTGGTGGACCGGAAACAAGGGTGAAATTCGAGAAGCAGCTAGAGAGAACGGGACCGAGTTTGTCGCTTGGTTCGCATTCAAGAGGATCTTATATGAGGTGGTCCTACCAGAATTCCAGAAAAGTAAGCTAAGAGAGGAGTTTGATACCTTCAGGATGACGGAGGACATGACAGTGGAGGCCTATTACAGAAAATTTATCCAGTTGGTGAGCTATGTAAGGGACATGGGGTTTGATGATGCTATGCTGGCAATGAAGTTTGAGAGGGGTTTGTCAATTGCTATCAAGAAGAGACTGATTGCGGCTCCGCCCACCACAGTCCGGGACATCTATTTACGGGCTGTGGCGGCGGAGAGGCTCTCAGATATGATTAAGGAAGACAAGAAGTCAAAATCAGAAAAGAGGAAGGCTGAGGTAGTAACTGAAAGTTCTGGGTCGAAAAAGCAGAGCACCAACAAGTACAGTGGTTATTTCAGCAGCAATGCCTCTAGAGGAGTGAGGAACCAGAGTGGGGGTAATCACATGAGTGGGATTTCTGGCAGTGGTGCAACTGGAATAGTTTGTTTTGGCTGTGGTAAGAGGGGTCACAAGCAGGCGGTGTGTCGCTCATCTGGAGGGAATCAGTCCGGGGGTTATCGTACGCCTACATCCGGATATCAGGGATCTCGCACCCAGTCTTATGGTAGCAGTGGCTATCGCACACCCATGACCAACTATGGTGGGGGTGCGAAGTCTGGAGGGAGAAGCAATTATCAAAGGAGCTATAACAACTATCATAACCGCTCGTACCAGAACCAATACAATGGGGGTGGAAGCAATCAGAAGACGGGAGCAGAAGGGAACCAACAGGCTGGGACATCTGGTGCCAGCCAAAGTGGAGTCAAATCCAGTGGCAAGCTTTTTGCCATGGGAAAACAGGCAGCCAAGGATGATGCTCATGTGGTAACCGGTACTTTTCTTGTGAACTCTAAACCTACTTTTGTACTTTTCGATTCCGGTGCCACCCATTATTTTGTGTCTAGAGATCATGTTAAGGCCTTGGGACTTGAGAGATTTGACTGGGTCGAGGACTCAGTGAGCATACCTTCAGGAGAGTCGATAGCTTGTAATAGGGTTTATAGGAGTGTACCCATCAAAATCGGGGAAGCTATTTTCTATTGTGACCTCATAGAATTTCCGTTGGGGGGCTTTGAGGTGATCCTAGGGATGGACTGGCTGGGGAAGTATCGAGCTTTTATTGACTGTCACAAAAAGAAAATTTCTTTGAAGGGACCTAAGGGAGTGAGGGTGTCTTACAAGGGATATCGAGTCAAACCAAAAATCAAGTTCATTTCCGTCAATACCCTTAAGTCTAGCTTGCAAAAAGGAGAAAGTCTGATCTTGTGCCAAATGTGGGACTGCGAGGCTGAGACCCCTAAGACTAGTGAGATACCAGTGGTACGGGAGTTTCAGGGAGTATTCCGAGATGACGTTCTTGGATTACCGCCAAGGAGGGAGGTGGAATTTTCCATTGACCTAAAACCAGGGGCGGGACCTATATCTAAATCACCGTACCGTATGGGACCGTAGGAGATGGAGGAGTTGAACAAACAGTTGGATGGACTAGCTGAGAAAGGATTCATCTGACCCAGTGTGTCGCCCTGGGGAGCACCCGTACTATTTGTAAAGAAGAAAGATGGGAGTTTGAGGCTTTGTGTGGACTACCGAGAGCTGAACAATGTGACCATCAAGAATCGTTATCCTTTGCCAAGAATTGACGACCTGTTCGATCAGTTAAGTGGAGCTGGAGTTTTCTCTAAGATTGACTTGAGATCCGGGTACCACCAGTTGAGCATAAAGGATGAAGATATTCCAAAGACCGCCTTCAGAACGAGGTATGGCCACTATGAATTTGTGGTTATGCCATTCGGATTGACTAACGCTCCAGCTGTGTTCATGGATTTGATGAACCGAGTCTTCAGCCCGTATCTGGATAAGTTCGTGGTGGTATTTATCGATGATATCCTAGTGTATTCCAAGAATGCAGAAGAGCACGAGATCATTTGAGGAGAGTGCTTCAGACCTTGGAGGAGCATAAGCTCAATGCTAAATTGAGCAAGTGTGAGTTCTGGTTGGAGAAAGTCGCATTTCTGGGGCATGTAATTTCCAAGGAGGGGGTATCTGTCGATCCTAGTAAGATCGATGCCGTGACCAAGTGGCAAAGTCCGAAGAATGTGAGTGAGATTCGAAGCTTCCTGGGATTGGCAGGTTATTATCGGAGGTTTGTGAAGGACTTCTCAAACATAGCAAAGTCGTTGACCTCGTTAATGAGAAAGGAGAACCGTTTCGTCTGGGATGAGATTTGTGAGAAGGCATTCCTGACCCTTAATGAACGTCTGACCACAGCTCCTATCCTTGCTTTGCCTGTCGGGAGTGATAATTTCGAAGTTTTTACTGACGCCTCGAAGCATGGGTTGGGTTGTGTGCTAATGCAGAATGGGAGAGTGATAGCGTATGCTTCTCGCCAATTGAAGACCTATGAAGAAAATTATCCGACTCATGATTTGGAATTGGGAGCAGTGGTTTTTGCAATGAAATTGTGGCGCCATTACCTTTATGGAGCCATTTTTAAGGTGTTTTCTGATCATAAGAGTCTGAAGTATATCTACACCCAGAAGGAGTTGAACATGAGACAGAGGAGGTGGATAGAGTTGATTGGAGACTATGATATGCAGATTGTTTACCATGAAGGCAAGGCGAATGTGGTAGCTGATGCCCTAAGTAGGAAGTCAGTTCATGCTTTGATCGGTGCCAGATCGAGAGTGAGGTTGCATGGTGAACTAAGGGAGATGGGAATTTTCATGAACCGAAAAGGGGATGCTCTTAGTGACTTGACAGTGGAGCCTGAGTTATAAGGGGAGATTCGGGAGTTGCAAAAGAGTGATCCGAGAATCCTGAAGTGGCGCGGAATGGTTGAGAGTGAGGTTGGAAAGGCTGCATCCAAGTTCAGTATTTATACTGACGATAGTTTGAGGTTAAGTGGGCGATGGTGTGTTCCGGATATTGAGGAGCTAAAGAAGAAAATCCTGACTGAAGCTCATGCTACTCCATATTCCGTTCACCCAGGGGGTGATAAGTTGTATAAAGATCTCAAGAAGACGTTCTGGTGGCCTAATATGAAGAAGGAAGTCGCCGAGTTTGTGTCCAGGTGTTTGACATGTCAGAGAGTGAAAGGGGAGCATAAGAGACCACAAGGAAAAGTTCAACCTTTAGATGTACCAGAGTGGAAGTGGGAGAACATTTCGATGGATTTTATCATGGGGTTGCCTCGGACTCAGAGGGGCAACAACATGATTTGGGTGATTGTGGATCGTTTGACCAAGTCTGCTCACTTTATTCCGATGAAAGATACCTGGAGTACGTAAAGCCGAGTTGGCTAAGTCATACGTTCAGAATGTGGTCAAATTTCATGGCGTACCCAAGGACATTGTTTCAGATCGAGACTCGAGGTTCATATCTAGATTTTGGCAGGAGTTGCAGGCCGCTTTGGGTATCCAATTGAAGATGAGTACAGCTTTCCATCCAGCTACTGACGGTCAGACCGAGAGAACGATTTAGACCCTTGAAGACATGTTGAGAGCTTGCGTACTTGAGTTCGGAGGATCTTGGGAGGATCGACTCGGATTGATAGAGTTTTCGTATAACAACAGTTATCATGCCAGTATAGGGATGACCCCTTTTGAGGCTTTATACGGGAGGAAGTGTCAAGGCCCTGTGTGTTAGGATGATCGAGCTGATGTTGTGACTTTAGGGCCAGATATGATCCAGGTGATGGTGGAGCAGATTCAGATTATTCGACAGAGGATGAGGGCCGCTCAGGATAGACAGAAGAGCTATGCAGATCTGAAGAGGAGTGATATTTCCTTCGAGGCAGGAGAGAAGGTACTGCTGAAAGTATCTCCAATAAAGGGTGTGATGAGATTCGGCAAGCGTGGCAAACTGAGTCAGAAATTTATTGGGCCGTTTGAGATCTTCGACAGAGTTGGAGAGGTGGCATATCGTTTAGCTTTACCTCCAACCCTATCCAAGGTCCATAACATGTTCCATGTGTCTCAGTTGAGGAAATATGTGAGTGATCCATCACATGTGCTTCAGCACGAGGTGATTGAGATAGATGAGTAGTTGGCTTACGTTGAGACTCCGAAAGAGATTCTGGACAGGAAGGTGCGAAAGACTCGGAATGGGGAGACGTCATTAGTAAAAGTTCTATTGACCAATCATAATCAGGAAGAGGCGACATGGGAGACCGAGATATCCATGAGGGAGCGTTACCCGCATCTGTTTGATTGAGGTAAGTTACGAGGACGTAACTCTTTCTTAAGGGGGGTGGAATGTCACATTTTGTGTTTTGATTAACGTTTTGTGTTTCAAGCTCGTTGAGTTGGTTTGTTTTGTCACCTAAGTGTGGTAGAACTTCGGGACGAAGTTCATTTTAAGGGGGAAAGACTGTAATACCTCGAATTTTGGTTACGATATTATCTTAATTGTTTATAGTAGCTAAACGGTTTTATGTTTAGTACGGGGTTTTAATTGATACGATGTTAAATAAAATGATAGTAATTGGTTCTTTTATAAGTATATGTGTGTGTGTCGTGCTACTTATGGGATTCGAACTAGGGATCTCTTGGATATGTGCCATGCCTCTTGTGGGGTTCGAACTATGGACCTCTTGGAAGGGGTATTGGGCTTCGTTTCTCATGCAAACACACGGCCCGTGTTTTGGTTTAGAAACCCTATCTTTCAACGTAACACTCATCCTCACACAAAACCACTCCCCTGACGTCATATAACACCATATCCACCCTAGTTGTGACCTACCATAAACACACACCACACCCTTTTTGTACTGCCGCCACCATAACCATAGGAGAGGAGGTTCTTGTGACGGTTTAGGAGCAGTCTAGCACCCTTCGATCTGACCCAGAAGCAGGTATGGTTACACGTTTTTCTCACCAGTAATTCAATCGTGTTGTGTCTGCTCACGTATTTGCAGGTTCTTGAGTTTGTGTTCTCGTTACTTTGTTCACGGTGGTCAGGGGGATCGTTGGAGGTCTGTCTCAGTATTTGCAGGTGTCGGGAGTGGTGTAAAAAGGGGTATTCGAGTTACTGGTGGTCTCGGTTATAGTTTCGGGTCTAGTCGTGTTTTCGCAGGGGGGGTGTAAGGGGGTGGTACCACTGTTGACTCGGGGGAGGTCGACACATTGGCACCACCGTGGTGTGTGAGTCTGGTGTCAAGGGGAACTTAGAAGGCGGTTGTGGGTGGTGGAAACTCTAGTGGTTGCGTCAACAGGGGACTGTTCAGGTGGTAGCAGAGTCGCGTTAGAAAGGACCAGGGTTGGGTTTGTGTCTAGAGTTTGACATTATCGTCATATGATGGTGGTGATCAGTTGATCCCTTAAGGTCATATCTTTAGGGAATTCCGTCTCAATGGAATAATTAATTAATATTGTATTGGATACGAATTAATTAATAACTGGAAATATTGGAAATAATTTTACATGACGAATATTTTTATAATGGGATTATAATGATTTTAGTCAAAGTAATAAAATTGTTTTTATTACTCGGTTTTTATTTCTTCGTTTAAGAAACGATTAAATTAAGAATGAACACGGTTGATCATGAAATTACAAGACATTACATTTTTATACAATAATAATTTCGAAATTATTAGTGTAATTATTTAAATGTAATAAATTTGTAAATTATGAATTTTAATTGTTAAAATTGCACAATTAACAAATTGGGTCATGTGTTATGAAACATGTGTGACATGTTACAAATTAACACAATTGACAAAAATAAAATGGGTCCATTTGGTACCCCATTTCAGCCGTGTAAGGTGGTATGTATGTGGAAGTTGTAACACCCCAAGAGTATGAGAGGAAAGTTGTCCCACATCGGTAGAATGTGAGGCTTGTGATGTGTTTATAATAACTTCCACCCACCACTTAGTAACAAGGCCTTGTGCTTTTGGGCTTAAGTGAGGACAAATAATGGGTCCAAAAGTGTGCACCCATCTTATTGGGGTTGTGTTACGACGGCGGCGGGTCAGGTTGTTACAAATGGTATCAGAGCGACCCTGCGACCGTGTGGTGAGCCTGTGGTCGGGAGTACCCGGGTCACACACCTAGCGGGGGAGGATTCTGGCCCTGGTTGTGGTCAAGTTTGAGGCACAACGAGGACGTTGTGTTCTTTAACTGGGGGAGTTTGTAACACCCCAAGAGTATGAGAGGAAAGTTGTCCCACATCGGTAGAATGTGAGGCTTGTGATATGTTTATAATAACTTCCACCCACCACTTAGTAACAAGGCCTTGTGCTTTTGGGCTTAAGTGAGGACAAATAATGGGCCCAAAAGTGTGCACCCATCTTATTGGGGTTGTGTTACGACGGTGGCGGGTCGGGTTGTTACAGAAGTTGTGTGCTTAAATAAACAATGAGATTGTGTGTGCTAGTATGCAAAGATTGAGTGTGTAAGAGTGTGTAAGAGTGTAAGGCATATTTGATGCTTTATGTAAGTTTAAGTGAGCCATGCATTGGCTTCTCTTGCTTGTCTTGGCCGGCCATGTTGCTTGCTTAAGCAAGCTCATGTGCTTATAAATAACACACACACTTCATATTAGCTAGTTTTTTGCTAAGTGATGATTGTTGGTGGATGCTTGCACTAACTTCATACTACAACCTCCTTCATACTCATAGTACTTAGAAATAGTTTTTCTAAGTAAGAAATTATTTCCATACAAATAATATTAAAGATAATATTATTATTATTTCTAGTATGCTAATACTAATTTTCTAGTAACAAAATTAGTCTTAGTTTGAGATCGGGTCCTTGATACGTATCTTTTGGAGACGATTTTTGTTAGATCGTTTAAGGGTATTTCGGTTATTTGAAGACTCAAATAATAGGTGATTATTGAGTATAAACCTTCTAAAACCAATGTAAGGACTATCACATCTTATGATATCATCATGCATGCATAAGATTCATTTAAGTTTTTATGACTAAACTTAAAGAAACAAAACTCACATTAGATATGAGTATAAAATAAGGAACCCAGTTCCCAACAGCAATGATGACGACCCTGGTCGCTTTGATGAGATTAAGAGATTTTACGACTGTCGATATCTTTCCGCGTGTGAAGCTGCTTGGAGGATATTTGGGTTTCACATTCACTATAGGACTCCAGCTGTTGAAAGGTTGCAATTCCATCTTCCTGATAAGCAATGTGTTGTATTTGATGACGACGCTTTCATTGAAGACGTTGTTGACAGATCATCGGTTGGAGTATCACAGCTTTTGAATTGGATGTGTTGCAACGGCTCTGAAGAACGTGATATAGAGGTTGCAAAAGAAATGTTATATTGCCAATTCCCAACTAAATTTGTTTGGAACAAAAAGGAGCGACAATGGAGTCTTAGGAAAAAAAGGTTTAGTATTGGTAGGTTGGTTCACGTTCCACCGAACTGCGGAGAGGTGTATTATATGAGAATCATTATGAACCACATTAAAGGGCCTACGTGTTTTGACGACATCAGGACTGTCAACAACATTGTTTATCCCACATTTAGAGAAGCGTGTTATGCGTTAGGCTTAATTGGTGATGACAGAGAATATATGGATGCAATTACACAGGCTGCTGATTGGGGCTCTGGATACTACCTTAGAAACCTATTCTCGACTCTGTTATTGTGTGGCACTTTGTCCATGTAATACCTCGAAATTTGGTTACGATATTATCTTAATTGTTTATAGTAGCTAAACGGTTTTATGTTTAGTACGGGGTTTTAATTGATACGATGTTAAATACAATGATATTAATTGGTTCGTTTATAAGTATATGTGTGTGTGCCGTGCTACTTATGGGATTCGAACTAGGGATCTCTTGGATATGTGTCATACCTCTTGTGGGGTTCGAACTAGGGACCTCTTGGAAGGGGTATTGGGCTTCGTTTCTCATGCAAACACACAGCCCGTGTTTTGGTTTAGAAACCCTATCTTTCAACGTAACACTCATCCTCACACAAAACCACTCCCCTGCCGTCATATAAGACCATATCCACCCTAGTTGTGACCTACCATAAACACACACCACACCCTTTTTGTACTGCCGTCACCACAACCATAGGAGAGGAGGTTCTTGTGACGGTTTAGGAGCAGTCTAGCACCTTTTGATCTGACCCAGAAGCAGGTATGGTTACACGTTTTTCTCACCAGTAATGCAATCGTGTTGTGTCTGCTCACGTTTGGATTGGTTTCGTTTAATGTCGGGTTGTAATCTTTAGTTTGTGTTCTCGTTACTTTGTTCACGGTGGTCAGGGGGATTGTGGGAGGTCTGTGTCAGTGTTTGCAGGTGTCGGGAGTGGTGTAAAAAGGGGTATTCGAGTTACTGGTGGTCTCGGTTATAGTCTCGGGTCTGGTCGTGTTTTCGCAGGGGGGTGTAAGGGGGTGGTACCACTGTTGACTCGGGGGAGGTCGACACAGTGGCACCACCGTGGTGTGTGAGTCTTGTTTCAAGGGGAACTTAGAAGGCGGTTGTGGGTGGTGGAAACTCTGGTGGTTGCGTCGACAGGGGACTGTTCAGGTGGTAGCAGAGTCGCGTTAGAAAGGACCAGGGTTGGGTTTATGTCTGGTTCACCACGACAGGGGTGGTCGAAGGAGTGGCCGGCGGTTGTGATGGTAGGTGGTGGTCCTGGACCCAAGGTCTGGTGGTTGTTGTTGGCTGCAGCAGGGTTGTGGTGGTATTAGGAGTATTGGTTTGGTCGTGAGTCGGGTCGGTTTAAGGAAGTAGTGTGCAACGTGTAAGTGTAAAACTAAGTAGTATGCAATACTAGCAAGAGGTGTAGGTTTATTATTAGGATAAACTTAGCCAACACCAAGGATTGCAACGTGTATGATGAATGCTTAGCATGTATACTTTTGGAGTACTATAAATAGAAGAGCTTGGTAGTAAGCAAACCAAGCTAATTCACATCAAAACATACTTCTTCTATAATCTTCTATACTCTTAATATATTTTCTTTTACAACAATTTTCAATACTCTTGTTATTAACAATAAACATCCTTTAAAAATTATAGCTTCCTTCTTATAATAAACTTGATCCTAATAAACCTCCTTTGTGGTTGTACTCACTATGTGTCCGTAAACTTAATTCACATTAAAACATACTTCTTCTATAATCTTCTATACTCTTAATATATTTTCTTCTACAACAATTTTCAATACTCTTGTTATTAACAATAAACATCCTTTAAAAATTATAGCTTCCTTCTTATAATAAACTTGATCCTAATAAACCTCCTTTGTGGTTGTACTCACTATGTGTCCGTAAACTTATATTCACCCCCCAATCACATAGACATTCACAATGAAATACCCAAAATTCAACCGGTCTCCATGTATACTCCCAAATTCACCCAAAAGATGAATTCAACATAATTTATCAACAACAATCTGAACATTATGCATGCTAAACTTGTTTACCACCTATCTCATGCCTCAAAACACATAAACACATCAATATTAACAAAAAGCTTGCTACTTTAACAAATAAGCCGAGTTACTCATAACTGTCACCTCAAAGCGGTTTAAGCTCCGAAATCATCTTCCACCACGAGCAAGGCAACCTCGGAATCGACTAGGCTAGCTCCTAAGAACACCAAAGAAGGAAATTATAAGCTTAAAACGAATTGGGGCAAAACAGCCCAAAAATGAAAGTGAACGAAATGATAATCGGAAGTGATAGAAAGATCACAAATTTCGAGAGGATTCCGAAAATATAAAATTTACCTTGATTCGAGTTGAGGAAGGGTTCGAGATGATCTCTTGAAGCTTTCTTAAAAGAGAGAAAAAAGGGGTTTTTGGTTTACAGTGGAATGAGTTTGTGAACAATTGAAATGTCCATGGATGAAATGAGGAGTTGTCCTTTTTATTCAAATAGTCGGGTTTGCTTTCTTTAAGTGAAGCGGAACTTAAGACGGGAATTTGCTAAGTAAACATGGCATCTTAAGATTAAATGGTCTTAAGACGGAATTAACGGAAATTTCGTTAAAATATAAATCACGAAACTTTATTAAAACATTATTAAATTCCGGAAATTATTTTAAATTATTAAATTATTCCTTTAAGAAAATACGGGATGTTACAGTTGCGGTAGTGGGGCTGTTGGGGTGAACCGTTTCGTATAGGGATGGGGTTGTTCCACCGTTGACTCGGGGGAGGTCGACACGGTGGTACCACGGTGCTTGTGGGTCTGTTGATGAGGGTGAAGACAATGGTGGTTCTTGGTGTTGTCAAGGTGGCGTGTGGTGGTTGTAACGGTTGAACGTTGGTCGTGGCTTCGAGGATTGGGGACGAGTCAGACCTGGTTACGGCCATGGTTGGACACGGTGGCTGGAGTCGACCCACCCTGGGGTGTCAGTGGTGGGGCAGGATGGGTGAGTGTATGGGTGGTGGTTGCCGGGAGTGGGAATTGGGTTTTACCGTGGGGCTTTGGGAGGGAGTCGTGAGGAGTTGGTTATGGGGGGGTAATATGGTTTATTATGGGTATTGTTATTATTATTATTATTATTATTATTATTATTATTATTATTATTATTATTATTATTATTATTATTATTATTATTATTGTTATCATGGTATTAGTATTATTGTTACTATTAGTATTATTGTTATTATTATTATAATTTTTATTACTCAAGTTTAGTTGGATAGTTTACGTTTTGGCAAAGTTTACATTTCGGGAAACTTTCCGAATTTAGCAAGTCACTATAATTAGCATGAGTACTATTCTATATATATTTATATGGGTTAAGTGAAGGGTTTTAATCGTTAAATATTATATGTTTAGGTGACGGTCCCGCGTGGAATATTTCTAGCAGCTGTCGCTTGTCATCCTACAAATTGAGGTAGGGGAATGGACTGTGATTTATATTATGTCATGTAATGAAACTGTCGTTTATTATGAGATTGATATGTGATGTTATTATTTATAATTGTTGTCGTTGAGATGTTATTATCTTACGTATTACTATTTGACGCGGAGATGAGAAACTATGGGTCTTGTGATACGGAGTGGTGATAATGGGTCTTGTGATACGGACTGGTGATAATGGGTCTTGTGATACAGACTGGTGATGATGGGTCTTGTGATATGGAGTGGAGATATTGGGTCTTGTGATATGGAGTGGAGATATTGGGTCTTGTGATATGGAGCGGAGTTATTGGGTCTTGTGATATGGAGATGGAGGAAGATGCATTTCTACTGTTGTTTATGTTTTATTTATCTTTCTACTCAACCTCGTGGTTGACCCCGTGTATTCGTGTGACACCTACGATGATCCAGAATGGGGAGTAGATTCTACAGGAAATAAACAGTTGAGCTAGGAGCTGGGACGGGAATGTGAGATGCAGACTTTGGACTGACTTAGTTCTATATCACGTATAGAGTAGTCACCAGTTGTACTTTTATTTTTCTGAATAATTTCTGTATATCAAAGTTTAAACTTTATCAATTTTATATAACGTACTTTGGGAGTTTTACTTTGTTATTCACTACCTCGGTCATTCCGAGACAGTAACAGTCCTATTTATTTGAGAATTTCTGGCTAAAGGCTCTTAAATAAATGGGGGTGTTACACTGGGGCTCGTAACATTTACTAGCCTGGGGTTCATTTTATTTGACTCTTCCTATTTTCATTATTATTCATTTGGTTTAGGCCTAAGGATCGTTCTCTTTGATACAACTTTGTAACACCCCCATTTACTTAGGATCCTATACTAGGACTTCCAGAGTAAATATGACTGTTATCTTCTTGGTCAAACCAAGGCAGTAGATAATCACAGTGAAAGAACTACAGTACTTTAAGTTATTAAATGTTAAACTGAAAACTGAAACAAAGTATAGTCCAAAACCAAAACTCTTAAAACAACTGAAATGATAACAAGTGAACTATTACAAGTGAGACTATGTCAAATATTGATATGTAAGTCCAATCCATGTCTCTCTCCAACCCCACTTCCTAGTCCATCTGTCTTTGACATGAAAACTTTACTCCCATTCCGGATCATAATAGGTGAATACAAATACACTGTCAACCTCGCGGTTGAGTAGGATAACACAAAAATAAATAATGTAACAAATATGCTATGCAAATATCATGACATGCTCGAGCTCAATATCATTCTCAATCTCAAACCCTTGCACCAACCCATACCGAACCTCCCGGCAGAGTATCATCGGCCTACGCCGAACACCAGCATAAGAACTGAGGTCACCAGGTCTAGTCCTGCAGAACTAGCCTGGGCCCAATAATATATCATCATCTCGAATCCGTATCTAATGCATATGCCATGCTCATGAATGGAACGATATAATTATTCAATCATGCTATCAAATAATGAAATGCTCATGCCATTACCAATAATCCACAATCAATCCAACCAATATCATTATCATATCAATCATACTCAACAACCGTAACACACAATATCACATAAATTCATAACACGTCATAGATTATCAGGTCAGTGTATCCTACCTGGATAGCAATATAATCCTATCATGCAGCTAACATCCTATCAGCAGAATCACTTCATCACATACTCAACACCTAACAAAATAATGTACTTAATTACTAACCAATACAATTACGCCACTAATATAATATATCAATTATTCAAATTAATTACGATCCTTCACATATCCATCGCCTATATACCATAATTATGTATAATTACCACCAGTAAAATAATTAATCATGCACATAACCTAGACTCATCATAACTTAAAAGGAATATCAACTTAAAGAACAAATACGACTTTTCCTGATTTTCCAAAACCTGACAGATTCGGTATAACATATATAACTAATTCCAGAAAAATTGAATGGTTCAAGGCCAATTGGATGAGAGCCCAATGAGTCTTATCTACAAATAATGTCTAACGTAGTTTTCTGAAATTCCCAACTTATCTAGGGATTTCAGATTGATTTCCAAAAGCTGACAGAATCCGTCGCATAAAAAGTATTAGTTCATAAAAGGAGTTTAAAACATTATTTTTCGGTAATTCGAAATCTTATTATCATTTAGACTTTACAAAGATTATGTATAAAAAAGACCCAAAATTGAACCGACATATAAACAAGGTTCCAAACCATTTTCCACAACCAAATCAGATTCGCGGACTTTTCATCGACATGTTCATAAATAAATCACCTAGGACAAACCATAAGGATTTTGAGTATGAAATTTTATATGCATACACTAGACTTAAAATAAACAGGACTCTCTTTTCAAACTTTTCAAATAAGAAGAGTTTATGTAACGATAAACTCACGGTTATCAGAGAAGAGTCTTGCTAAGTGGTGGAATGAAATTTAACTGGTAAACTTATTAGCATGATATAACAATCTAATCGTTATACGTTATTGTGAATATTCGAACAATGTGAATCTTGTTGACGTTCCTTTGTATATTGATGGTTTATATCTCCTTAGTTATCTACGATTATCATCTTTATAACTTTTCGAGTATATTGGTATGCCATATAGTGAATTGCATGTTGCTATATTTAAAACCTGATCACGATGTACTGAGTTATTGATTGGTAGACATGTGATTTACGGAAGTACCAGTCTTGTATAATCGTTGGCTTCTCTCGTTAAAATTTTCATAATTCATGAGTTGCAAGAACAATGTTTTAGTAAAGAAGAGGCAGAATGTCTCAGTGTAGTCTTGTATCGATCTGTAGCTACGTGTTGATGAAATTTTGCCTGAATACGAAATTTTTCCGCATGATATAAACCGCTTATTTTGCAAGTTATGTTCATCGCTGGTTTTGTGATAAATGATGTACTGTGAATGGATGGGAAATGTACTTAAGTGATTCCTAACTTATTCATACCTAGAAATGCTAAGCTGACTTGCAAATCTACGATTTGTGTATATCTCGTGTGTCTCCGTGTTTAATTACATCAATTAAAATTTTGCCTAATGTCATTTCTCTTATGTACGTAAACAAGATTTTACTTCTATAATGTGATTAAGAGCATGAGGTGTTTTGGGTTAGCTGAGTGTCTACATTGGTGTAATTATGTTAAATGTGTGTTAAAAATTTCAAGGACATATAAGTGTTAATTACCTGATTCTGTTTTACTGCGTAACATGATTTGACAAATGAGTTTTGGTTCTTTATAAGTCGGATACTAAGTTGTCTAGTGTAGAGTAGATAACTTATCTGATGAATTGTGACTGTTGTTTCGGTGACCTTCTTGAGAAATGGAAGTGATATTTTTTTTATGCGGTTACGGGGACGTAACCATGTCTTAAGGAGGATAGGATTGTAAAATCTTGATATGGCTAGTTGTTATGACATGGCAGATTGATATGTCGTGATTGTTTGACTATACTTGGAAATCCTCATTACTTCTGTTATATGATATATTGTGGTTCTTTAAATGTCATGTTTTGCTGTTGTATGTTAAACTTTGGGGACAAAGTCTTTTAAGGGGGATAGGATGTAACATTTCGCTTTTTGGGGACTCGTGTAAGTGCTACTTGTGATTGTTTTATGCTTGTTATAGGTTCCGTTACTGTTATGGGATGGTGAACTTCGGGACGAAATTCATTTTAAGGGGGGAAGACTGTAATACCCCATATTTTAGCCTCAGTTAACGGCAGTCAGACAAACCATGTTTTATACAAGTTTTTCAAATGGATGTTATAAAGTATTTTATATAAGCTGTATTATTTATAAATCGTATTTCTACGATTAATTCATAATTCATAATCATTTTATATGTGACGATTATTTCATGAAATGTCATTTCGTTCGTATTTCTTTATTTTGATAATTATATTTATAATTAGATACTTTTCCTATCTTATATTTATTTCTTATTTATATTTGTTTTATTATTTAAGTCGTAATTATATTTAAATTTAATTTCTATGTAAGCGCTAATAAATTCATATTATTATAATTAATATAATTATTTATGTCTCGTTAATTTTAAGTTACGTAATAAAGATCGGGATGTAGTCGTATATGACCTCGAGTTGCGTGATGGATTATTGGTAATGGGCTTGGGCTTGGTTAATGGTACAACCCATCAACATATCCATTTAATACTATGTAAAACAACGATAGACCTAATTCATAAAGTATCGGGTAAGTGTTTTGTACGATATGTGTGGGTGTCGTATTCGGGTATTTAGTTATCGAGTCACGCCCTACTAGTACTACACCGTCTAGGGGTGCGTGAAAAGTTGTTCTTGGGCCTCGAGTTTGTGTGAAGGCCAAGTTTGAGCCCATCTCGTCATAACAGGCTGTTCTCAAACAGCAACAATTTCTATCTGCCACCCTTATAAACCCCTCTTCTAACCCTAACCCTTACCCTTTTACGTCCCTCTCACACACACACCCACACAGCCGACACATCAGAGCACAAGGAGGATGGTTCACTTGGTGGTTTAAGGGGGTTCTTGGTGGTTTGTTTGGCCTCTGAACACGGGTACACGCAAACATTTTTTTTCGTTTTCAGTTTTCTGTCCTTCTTCTATTCGTTATTCCAATCAACTAAGTATAGCTTTGATTCTGATTCTTGTATAATGATGTACTTTGATGTTTAATAGTCGTGTTTTGACCAGGGTGAGGTTGTCGTTGACCACCATTGACCGGCGGGGGGTAGCGTTTGTATCACAGTGTCAGACTGTTTTTGTTGTTGTCTTAACAGAGTCCCTGAACACGCCTTCGTATACTAGTGTTCGACCCTTCTATGTTGGTGTTTGCTCCGGGGTGTTAGAGTTAATAGAATGGGTGTAGTTTGGGGTTGAGGGTGGTGGTTATCATGGTGGTTTTGGGTGGTGAATGTCGTCCGTTTTATAAGGTTTCGTTCAGGGGCAGTACACAAGTTCAGATCTATATGTTTTAGGCATGTTGTTTGCAGGCGTTTTTGAATCATAATGGTTGCTTGGTTTAGACAAGAGTTAGGGTAGGTTACTTGGTGGTATGCAGGGGTGTCGAGTGGTGGTTTTCGTGGTGGTTCTTAGTCGTGCGTAAGGTTGTTTGGAGTGGGTTTCGTGTGGGTGGTTACAGCGTGAATCAGGGGTTGTCATATCAGGTTGCGTGGGTTG
Organism: Silene conica; assembly: GCA_029255685.2. Taxonomy (NCBI): domain Eukaryota; kingdom Viridiplantae; phylum Streptophyta; class Magnoliopsida; order Caryophyllales; family Caryophyllaceae; genus Silene; species Silene conica. The sequence continues at coordinate 39,183,050 of CM055312.2, read as the reverse complement.
ATTCTATGGGGGCTTTTGCTGGTGGTTGCCATGGCTTCAACAGCCACCACTGACCTCCTTGGAATCACCGTGGCTCAAAGGTGAGCCCGGTGGTGTTCCAGGCAACGTCAATGGTGGTGGTTGGTGTCGATGGCAGCGGGTTTAAGGGAGGTACGAGTGAGGTTGTTGTCGCTGTTCTGTTTTGTGGGGGGGGGGGGGGGGGGGGGGGGGGGGGGGGGGGGTTAGTGTACGTGTTTTGACTTGTTCGTTGAGTACATTGATGTGTTGTTATCAATCTATTACTACTACTATTATTATTAGTTATTATTATTATTATTGTTATTAATATTACTAATGGTATGATTAGTGATGTTATTAGTGTTATAATCTATGTTTAGCAATTGTTATGGTTAATATACTTGTTAATGAACATTGTTTTATCATTAATCACTCATATTGTTATTTTTGTTAATCTTGTAATATTTGGTCGTTGGATTTCTTGCTAATAATTAGTAAGTAGTGTTTAACATTAATATGTTATATATGTTGTTGTTATTAATCATAATATTTTTAATTTATGGTTATTAATATTATAAATTATTATTGTGATGGCTACTAATTACGTATATTGTTATTGTTATACATTTAGTAATAATTGGTGATTTGATTTCCTGCTATAGTTGGTATATCTATAAATGGTAAGTTTATAATTAGTAAGTTTAAATGAGCATGTCTATGAATGTGTAATTAGTATATGACTATGAGCATGGTCAAGTAATTTTAGTGATGTTTGGTTGTTCGGGTAGAATTTAATATTAAGTACTATGTATAGGATCCGAGTTCGAGGTGGAATATTTCTAGCGGCTGTTCGGTTGTCCTTCTGCAATTGAGGTAGGGGATTATCTATGACTGTGATTGTGATCTGACATGAGGACACTCAGTATCTGATTGATATATTTAATTGTGATACATTGTGATTGATTGCTTATTACTGCTTATTGTGAAGAACGGAGATGTGAAATGGGTCTTGTGATATGGGTCTTGTGATATGGGACTTGTGATATGGCCATGGGAGGTGTGGTGTGAGGGAAGGTGTGGTGTGATGGAGGTGTGAAATGGTGGAGGTGTGGTGGATGATCGAATTATATGGAGATGGAGGAGGTTACAATTCAATTGTTATTTATGTTTTAGCTATTTTACCTACTCAACCTCGCGGTTGACCCTGTGTATTCGTGTGACACCTACGATGATCCGGAATGGGGAGTAGATTCTACAGGAAAGAGACAGACGAACCAGGAGCTGGGACGAGAATGTGAGATGCGGACTTGAGACCGACTTCGATCTACATCATATATAGAGTAGTCGTCAGTTATGCTTTTATATTCTATGTAATCTCTGTAATAACAAAAGTTTAAATTTTATCGGGTTTATATAAAGTACTTTGTATTGTTTTACTTTGTTACTCACTACCTCGGGTTTTTCCGAGATGGTAACAGCTCTATTTACTCGAGAATGTCTTGCTAAAGGCTCTTGAATAAATGGGGGTGTTACAGAGTTACTATGGAGGGCGTGAGATTCAAGGGGGAGACCGATATTAGGGTTCCAAGACCAATTTCAAGAAACCTAATGCTACGTAACCTACAAGTTCAAACCGACTCAATCACAACCGATCAAAGGATACAAATTTTTCACACCAAGTTTCAAGTTAGGGACAAGTGGTGCAGTGTGATCATAGATGGGGGTAGTTGTGCCAACATAGCATCGGAGGAGATGGTTTCCAAATTAGCCTTGACTACAACCACAGACCCAAACCCATATCCATTGCATTGGTTAGAGGATGGGAGCGTGTTGGAGGTAACCAAGCAGGTACGGTTAGGGATAACCATGGGGTCTTATCAAGACGAAATAGTGTGTGTTGTTTTACCCATGGATTCTTGTCATGTCCTTTTAGGGCGTCCTTGGCTGTTCGATCGAGATGTTTTGCATCGAGGAAGAACCAACGAGTATGAGCTAATGAATAAGGGTTAGAAGATCATTCTAAAACCAATGACTCCACAAGCTATACTAGATATGAATACTGAGAGAAGCAAGCGGGCTAGTCTTCCTGTGATTATGAAGGAAAGGGAAGACGAACGAGCCATGGAAGGGGAAAAAGGGGCGGATGCTTTAGGAGGGTTAGGAAGGGAAACAGAGCACCAATTAGTTTTAGGTCCTATCCATTCCAAATTCAAACGAACCAAGCCATTATCAAGGAAGAGAACATATAAATATATCTCAAAATCATATATAGATAGATCATTATGTGAGATACAGAATTATGGTACGGAGTATACTTTAGTTGTGAATGAAGATTATAAACACATGTTCATTGGGCACCGGAAGTCTAAGCCATTGGAATCTAGAAATCTGATGAGGGAGTACTTAAAAGAGGAGTGATGTTCTGGTATAAAGAAAAGAAAAATAATACCTAGGATCGAGGGTCCATACAACGCAATTACGGTGAGCAAGAACGGACATGAGGATGCAGTAAAGGCTGAGGTAACCAAGGGTATGCGCGAAAAGTTGGTTAGCACGGAGGTGGCTAAAAGGGCTGAGGTGGAGCGTGAACCACGGACAGCAGCAGTTTTCGAGGAGGATAGTAGGGTGGTGCGAGGTGCGAGTGTGGTGCGAGCTAAGGCAAGGGAAGCGGGGATCCTGCTAAGGCAAGGAGGTTACAAGACTCCTTTAGATATAAGTATAGATGGGTTTCTTGGGAAGAGTTGGGATGCTAAGGAGGAGGGCGTAGACGTAGTGGTGTCGCGTGATGGTGCTAGGAGGCGCGACCACATGATGGTTAACTTGACATACCAACCCTTGTTCTCTATTGCAGGTAATATATCCCAAGATCAAGGGTTCTTGAATTCTAAACATCAAGAATTGAGGTCAATTCTCTTTAAAGGAGGAGGGGTTGATCCGATTATGGATAGGGCATCGAATCGTTACTACATTCATCGATCGCTAAAGCAAATTATGTTAGCTATATTATTATTAATTATCTCGTGGCTAGTATTTTGCTTAGTTGGGGTTCGATGGGCTTTAAGACCTTAGGCTAATAAAAGAATATCAAGAAACGAATCAAGTCCCAAGAAGGCAAGGCATGGACGTGCGGCCCTTATTGGTGGAACAAGGCCCACAGACGGAAGTGTGCTCAGGCAAGCACGAGTGCTTGCTCTCGGTCATCTCGTGGGATGATCCGGCCAAGGTGGATTCCAAGAAAGACTTGGAGTATTTTCAATTCCTTTATTTTTATTAAGTTAGTTATTTTATTAAATTGTTAAAGTTTGTTATCTAGTTTGTTAAGGTAGTTACTAAGTTGTTACAAGTTAGTTACTACCTAATTAATTAGTTATTCTAGGGTTATTAGAATTAGTTTTTTAAATCTTTTAATTCCTAAGATAGGGTTTTATTTTTAATAAGGATTATATTTAATCCATTAGGATAGATTTAGGACTCCTAGTCGAAGACGGATTCAAGAATCCGAATCCTTGGAGGCGTGTGTGTTGGGACGTGTACCTTACTATAAATAGGTACATGTTTGTCTTTTGTGAGGCAGTTAATCATCAAATCAAATAAAATTTACAAGTTTTCTTTTTAAGGCATTCTTAAAGAAATCTCAAGGACTCGTCGAGTGTTGATCCGAATCGTTAGTCTTTGTCGCGTTTCAAATATTAGCACGAATTACAAACTATAGGTCTAGGGAGTAATTCAGCATTGGGTGTCCTATAGGTCTAGGGCAAACAAATATCCTTCTACCTTGGGGATTTACCTCAAGACCGTCACAACTACAAAACAACCACCATTAAAACCACCATAGATGGCCATCACCACCATCGACATCATCATCATCGTTCACCTCATCATCCATCATTCATTATTTTCAAGATTGTTTCAAGATTGTCCCTATTTTACTAATTCATTCAAGATTGTTCTCAAGATTTCCAAGAAAGCTTCGGCGGACGATTTCTTTGCTCGAGAATTCGTATCATCGCATCAATCATAACCGAGTCTAATAGACCATCATGCATCTCGAGAACTTATATCTCTATATCCCGTTCTTAACCCATAACTTAAAATTAACGAGTACATATAATAATATAATTTAAATATAAATTAAATATGAATATGAATATGAAGGTAAATAGTATTACAATTCCACATATATACTAAATATAATTATTATAGCAACCAACAAATACGTATCAAATAATATATAACTAGTTTTTAACCCGTGCAAATTGCACGGGTATATTTTTAGAAAAAATGTGGTGGATAATTAATATTATCGAATAGTGTCAATAATACGTAAATATTTTGCATTCAATTTCTATTATATTGATAATACGTTAAAATGCATGTTTTAAATAAAATTTAGCACATTAAATTGAGTACCCAAAAATGTAAATATTACTATAAAATCAAAACAGTTGTTCAAATGAATAACGATTACATTATCCTTCAAAAAAACAAAATATAAAATTAAAATTTCTCAAACTAATTTGATTCTAAATACTGAAAAATTCCATGATAAACTACATTAGTCGTTTTGTTGGATATATGCTTATCATCATGACAAATCAAAAGTTTCAAGCCTTGTTTGTTTGTAACCCTGGAAATCGCCACGTAAAGCTGCCCATGACTAAAAACAGGTCGTGGAAGATAGATGCTGACTTGAGATAAAGATTGTCCTTGACTCTTATTAATCGTCATAGCAAAGCAAACAGAAACAGGAAATTGCCTTCTGCTGAAACGAACCGGGAATCTACTCGAGTCTGACGGAGTAAGTGTTAGTCGAGCAATATTCACTTTATCCCCTTTATGACTGCCGGTTATAACCGTACATCTAATCACGCGTGACCCTAAATCTGTCACAATTAATCTCGTTCCATTACATAAACCACGTGATTGATCGATGTTCCTTAGAAGCATGACCATTGCACTGACCTTTAACCTCAATTGATGATTCGGGAGTCCTGAACATTTAATACTATTGAGGTATTCGGTAGAGTGTAACTCATGATCACCCATTCCCGTATCATCGTTACAGACTTCATCCGAGCTTAAATATAAAGCCTCCTCTTCATTGATAAGCGACAACACGTAGTTGTTAACCGCTTCAACTATCTCGTGCGTAGGGGCGAGAATTGCCCTTTCTTGGAGGTAATCAGGGTTCCATAAATGGCTTAAAAGATTTGGATAAGTGACATTTACTAATGACGCAATCGGATTTGTGACATCTCGAATGAGTAAGTCGTCTGGGAAATCTAGATCAACTTCTCCGTCATTTTCACCGCCTGCTAAACCATCTCCAATTTGAAGAATCCATTCTGAGAATTTTCTGATATCCTCAACATTGTTGTCTGAATCCCCAACTTGCAAACGCATATTCTTTGTGAGTTTAAGCACCTAGACAATTTCAAAGGTTAACGTATAAACATACGTAAACTATAAACATAGTAAGAAATAATGTTGTAACAGATATATGTTATTATGATAATAAATAAAAATACCTTGCAATAAGACCACAAATACGATGAACATAAAGATGCACGTACAACGTCAGCCCTACTTCCTTTAGGGACAACGGGCAAAGTTTGCCGAAAATCTCCTCCGAAGACTACCACCTTTCCTCCAAACGGTAATACGGCATTTCGCTCATTAACAACACGCATTACATCTTTTAGGCTTTTATCAACAGCCTCGAAACTATATGTTTGTAAGTCATAGGTGCTTCATCCCATATAATGAGTTTCGCCCTTATCAAAAGCTCGGTTAAATCACTTCCTGGCTTAATTCGAGAGCATGTAGAATCCTCATCCACAGTGATCGGTATGCTTAATCTGGAATCAGCTGTTACACCACTGGGTATCAAGGTTGCTGCAATTCCGCTTGATGCAACTGCGACAACAATATCTCCATTAATTCTTATGGCATCACACAAAGAACGCCAGATAAACGTCTTCCCAGTTCTGCCGTATCCATAAACAAAGAACACTCCACCTCTGTTATGTATAACAGCATCCATAATTTCATTATACACCGACCTTTGTTCATCAGTCATTGAAGATAATTGACGCTCATTTTCTTCACTTAATGACTGTTTGTCGTAAGACAACGCATCCATAACTAATCTGTTACGATGATGTGATGTTGTTGAAGAATCTGGGAGTGGCATGTCTTTAAATCTAGTTAGGCTACTCCCGTTCAATTGAAGAGAATTTTTCAATATCCATAAGTGCATAAGTTTTCAACTCATCATCAGTTAGCTGTAAGCCTAATATAAAAAAGATGGGTGATAAGTACAAACGTAATCTCTCAACAATTATATATTTAAGAAGTGTGTGTGTCTGTATGTACACACACACACACACACACACACAGATATATATATATATATACAATGAGAACCGGTGAGAAATCTTCCTTACGGAGTTTTTTTTAAAAAATTAATGACATAATTGGATTCGGCATGGAATTTATGGCCAGAGAACATATTTCTTGGTCGAGAAAATGATAGATACGAAAAAATAGATAGTAGGTGTATGCAAATAAATAAAACGTATCTCACCTTGATTTCCGTCACTAATATTTATTTTCTAGACCAAGAAATATGTTCTCTAGCTATAAAATGTCATGTCGAATCCCATTATGTTATTAATTTTTTTAAAAAAAGTCCGTATGGTAGAGTTCTCACAAGGTTCTCATTGTAAGGTGGTTCACACCGGATCCCAAGTCTGTATATATATATATATGTATGTATATATATATATATGTATATGTATATATATATATATATGTATGTATATATATATATATATATATATATATATATATATATATATATGTATGTATATATATATATATATATATATATATATATATATGTATGTATATATATATATGTATGTATATATATATATATGTATGTATATATATATATATATGTATGTATATATATATATATGTATGTATATATATATATATATATATGTATGTATATATATATATATGTATGTATATATATATATATATGTATGTATATATATATATACATATATATACATATACATATATATATGTAGAGTCAAGATCCGGTGAGAACGAACATTCGGTGCATACGGTGAGAACAAATATTGATCATAGGATTAAACCAATCCAAAGGTCATTATTAAATCAAACCCTCTGTCATCCATCTACCACGTTTAACATCAAATCCCCACAAATCAAACCCTCTGCCATCCCATTTCTTCTTCCCCATTATCTGCTAATGTCGGTCATCTATCACCATCATACACATATTTCGTATGAAGGGGTGTTGCAGTGCCTCTGCCACCGTTATCCTCTTATTCGGATTAAACTGAAGCATCTTCTTTAGCAAGTCCAACGCCATTGGATCTGTATTTGAGAACAATACCTTGAAAACGATCCCCGGTCTGTAAGGCAGTGATTTGACGAGCTGATATGCCTCCAATTCGCAACTAGTTATGAAGCTGAAATCTGAATCATTTTGTGTTCCAAGTACATTGATAATTTTAATCAATTGGCTTCCCCTGTCTTTGACTGAAAAAAGACTAATTCCCCCCAGTAATTCAGCAAGTACGCAGCCTACGGACCAAATATCGACGGAGGGTCCGTAGGAAGAACAATGCAGGAGTATCTCAGGTGCTTTATATCCCGTGTTCCGAAGTTCTCTGATGTAGGAAGCTGGGTATTATTCGAGTCATTGGTGGTTATCGCTAACCCAAAGTCGCAAATCTTCAGCTCAAGCTTAGCCGGATTCACAAAAAGATTTCCCGGCTTCAAATCACGGTGAATTATGTATTTATGTTGGCAGTGTGTAGATAGTCGAGGCCGTTAAGAAGCTGCATCGTGAATTAATGTCAGTCATGTACTTCAAATACTTGCTGTCAAATTAAAGATTGATCAAATTTTTAATATTCTTGAATTCTCGACTCATTCAATATACTCAGCAACTCTATATATATATACCGTTCTATGTGAATAATATTGTAAAGAATGTCGGAAACGGCAATCAAAGAATTAAAAAGAAGAGAAGATAAAAGAAAGTTATATGACGTACTTGGAACCTGAAATACATGCTTTGTAATTTGGCAATGGTTGATTATAGCGGATGTAGCTGGCAAGATTGGTTTTCATGAGCTCGAAAATGTATCTAGGTTTATGTAAAAAAAGTAAAAACAAAATGTATCCACTCCGTAAAAAAATGTATTTAGGTTTCAAAAAATATATCTACTCCTTCAAAAAATGTATCTAAGTTTATGTAAAAAAGTAAAAAAATGTAACTACTCTGTCGAAAAATGTATATAGGTATACTAAAAAAGTAAAAGAAAATGTATCTACTCCGTCAAAAAATGTATCTAGGTTTAAGTAAAAAAAAAATGTATTTACCCCATCAAAAAATATATCTAGCTTTATGTAAAAATGTAAAAAAATGTATCTACTCCGTAAAAAAATGTATCTAGGTTTAAGTAAAAAATGTATTTACCCCGTCAAAAAACGTAACTAGGTTTATGTAAAAAAGTTCAAAAAAAAAAAAGTATCTACTCCGTCAAAAAATATATCTAGGTTTAAGTAAAAAAAATGTATCTACCCAGCCAAAAAATGTATCTAGGTTTATGTAAAATAAGTAAAAAACAAAATGTATTTAATCCGTCAAAAAATATATCTAACTTTAAGTAAAAAAATGTATCTACTCCGTCAAAAAATGTATCTAGCTTTACATAAAAAAGTAAAAAAATGTATCTACTCCTTCAAAAAATGTATCTAGGTTTATGTAAAAAAGTAAAAAAAAATGTATCTACTCCTTCAAAAAATGTATCTAGGTGTATGTAAAAAAAAGTATAAAAAAGTCTATCTATTTTGTCAAAAAATGTATCTAGGTTTACGTAAAAAAGTAAAAAAATGTATCTACTACTTTAAAAAATGTATCTAGGTTTATGTAAAAAAATGTAAAAAAAAAATGTATTTACCCGTTCAAAAAATGTATCTAGGTCTATGTAAAAAAAGTAAAAAAAAATGTATCTACTCCGTCAAAAAATGCATCTAGGTTTACGTAAAAAATTAATAAAAATGTATCTACTCCGTCAAAAAAATGTATATAGGTTTTCGTAAAAAGGTAAAAAAAAAGTATTTACTCCGTTAAAAAATGTATCTAAGTTTATGTAAAAAGGTAAAAAAAAAAAATTATCTACTCCGTCAAAAAATCTATCTAGAATGTGGGTTGTGGGTATTTCTTAACCGTTGATTGTGTTTTAATCCAACGAACGTGACTCGTTCTCACCGTATGCACCGAATGTTCGTTCTCACCCGATCCTAAATCTATATATGTATATATATGTATATATATATATATATATATATATATATATATATATATATATATATATATATATATATATATATATATATATATATATATATATATATATATATTCATATATATACATATACATATACATGTATATATATACATATATATATATATATATATATATATATATATATATATATATATATATATATATATTATATGAGTATAATAAAAATAGGGAAACCATGATAGTTAATTAACAATCAATTTTAATAAAGCGAGTAAAAAATATAGAATGATATGGAAGAGAAACATGGATTTTTAAGAAGTTTGCGTTGTCTGTGAAGGATATCATCAGAAAGAAGATTCCACGTTTCTTCCCAAACTCTACTTGGCATGGACTGTAACACCCCCATTTGTTTAAGGGCCTGAACTAGGACTCCCCAGATAAATAAGAGTGTTACCATCTCGGTTTCCCGAGGTAGCAGATACAAAGGGAAGATAAATAGTACTTTAATTAAATAAAGTTAAACTCAAAGGACGAGTTCATACAACCAACTTATAAAACTGTCTTGTAAAAACTAAAGTATAACTCATGAAAAGACTACTATGGTGATCTAGACTCTAGGCTGGTCCGGATCCGAGCTTCTCCCTTCCCTTAGCTCCCATAGTCTCAACACCTGTCAATCTGCTCCCCAATAAATTGGTTCATCACAGGTGATCACGAATACACAGGGTAAACCACGAGGTTGAGTAGAGGAAAAATATAAACAAACAATATCATACGTATATATGGATTCAATCATCCATTAACTCCGCACCGATCCAACGCCAAATAAACTCCGCACCGATCCAACGCCAAATAAACTCCGCACCGATCCAACGGCAAATAAACTCCGCACCGATCCAACACCACATAAACTCATATAACAATCATACTATAGCATAAGATAAACATGGAAGTCACCAAATATTAACAGCATGTTCAACGTTATAATCACAGTAATCCCCTACCTCGAATAGCAGAATTGTAGATAAGTCCAAGCTCGCTAGAAATGTTCCACACGAAACTCGCTACCTAAACACGTATATGTAACGAATTAATAACCTTCCCTAAACCCCTTAATAACCTATACATACTATAAATAGAAACCTTCCATAAATGGAACGTTTCCAAAAATAGAAACCCAACATAAATGGAAAGTTTCCATAAATAGAAACTTTCCTAACTTAAAGATTTCCCGACTCATATACTTCAACTACATAGAACGAATAATATTGAAATCACGAAATACGACTTTATAACGATAGTAGTAAAATAATAACACTAAATAAAAGATAACAATAAAAAATAATTTTAATAATAATAATAATAATATTGATACTAATAATAATGATAATAATAATAATAAGTAATAACACTAATAATAATAGGCGAAACACGAAACAGCCCAACACCCTATCTATTTTATAACTACACTTATTTATTTCACATCTATCTTACAACTAGTTTCTACTTTATTATTATTAACTTGACATGGTGTATTTTTATTCCCCCTGTCTCCAAAAGAGAGCGGTGATCACATGGAGCTGTTGTTATTGTCGGAGTCACTTTCTTCACTTTTGGATATATTCTCTTTGATGTATATCTTAAAACCTGGAATGATCTTTAATAATATACGGCTGTCCATATCCTGCCACAATTTGTGCGTCATTCCATCGGTTGATTTCAATGCCATCATCTTTTTGTGGGGAATAAATCATGTATTCGCCCTAAACTTGAAGGATTATAATGAAATTTACAGTTGTGAATATGGTCATAAGATAAATAAAAACATGAAAAGAATACAACATTGGGTCCTTGCTTGAATTGGCCTAAGAACAGGAATTAAAGTAAATTTCCTCCTATAACTTGCACCCAAGACTTTGTTTAAGATGATGCCGCGTGTGCTAGAAAATGCTCTCCAATTGCCTTGCAATATGGGGAGAGCTTTTGAGGTTTTAGATGTGAGATCTGAGTTTTGGGAGAAGAATGTTCTCAAAACCCTAATTTTTCTTTGAGATGTGTTTTGTCAGTAAAACAATCAAAGAAGCAGTAGTCCCAGATAAGGAGAATTCTTCTCCTTATGTAATACACGGCCGGCCGACCCATTAGGGTAAGAGTGGGCTTTCCACTCTTACCTTATTCTAATGTGTGATTCGACTCGTTTTGCTAAATATTATTCGCGGGTATTAATTATAAATCGCATACATGTTATCAGATATTAATTCAGTCGATGTATTAATAATGGTCTGATAAAATTACGATATTGTATAATTACCCGAATTAATATAACTGTTTATATTAATACGCGAAATCAATATTTAATTAAATATAACCGTTTATATTTAATTTTACGAATTAATCATGTAATCCGTATTAGCTAAAATTATTTAATCCGTATTAAATAATAATCTCAACATCTCATTGACTAATTTAATAGTCAATACCTCTGACTAACTGTTTAGTCATATCCGGCATAAATGTGACTGTATTTTCATACCTTCACATCTCTCAAACGTGTCCTATAGGTGTGACGTATAGGGACCAGTTGATCACCGCCATCCGTATGACAATAACGTCAAACTTATCTAGCAAGCCAACCGTTATTGATAAACGTGGATCAACTGATAATAATACTGAAGTATGCCCTTGTGATCCTTAAAGAGATTTAATAAGTCATTGTACTTAATTGTCAAAGGACACCAGCCCCAACAATCTCCCACTTGTCCGTACAAGGGTATGTGCAATGCGTTATCACACTACATGTGGAGGACACAAGCTCCAACAAACTCCCACTTGTCCGTACAAGTGTAGGTGCGATAACCGATTCTCATATCCTTTTAAAATTTCTCCCACTCAATGTAAGACAATTTGCAAATCCGCATTCGCAATGGTCGTATCTCACAAGCGATCTGTATCAAGAGTGGTTTCCCCGACTAGAGAGTAACTTAACTGATAAAACGAATGATTGGTGAAAGGGTGATCATATAAATCACAGGAATGATTGGTGAAATTTGACGCTGAGTTCTTGATAGGAAATATGGAAGAAAGTTATCTTTTCCTTTTATGTGTTTGACCTCAAACTTCCACTGAGAAAACCAACTAGCCCATCGTAGCAGCTGCGCTTGGGGGAGTGTCTTTTGTTTGAATTGCAGCATCTTTGGAAATGAAGACATGTCCATTTCTTTGAGAAAATGTTCGCCGATAAGATGAAACTCAAATTTCTCAATGCCTCCTTTTACTGTGAGAATCTCCTTGTAAGTGGAGTGGTAATGTTTCTCTCCTTCTTTGAAAGCTCCACTCTTATAACCACATATCTGTCTGTTGCTTTTCTCATCTTCTTCAAGTAGGACAGCACCCCAATAACAGTCACTTACATCAGTTTGTAAAATTCTCCTTCCTTTTGATGGGATTGTTAATGCTGGAAGAGTTTTTGTAATACGTTTTAAATCTCTTATTGCATCTGTGCATTTTTGGTTCCATGGAACAACATCTTTCTTCAATTGGGCTGACAGAATTGATCTATGCTTTGCGAGATCATGGATAAAATCTGCCATGTAGTTGACAATTTCGAGAAATTGCTGGATTTGCTTGTATGAGAGTTTTTCGTCTGGGAATTCTTCAAGCTGGGTTGCAATGTGAGGTTGAAGGTGGTATTGACCTTTGGAGATGTGCATTCCCAGAAAATCAATTTTTGTTTTTCCAATGACCATCTTTTTCTCTGAGAGCATTATCCCATATTGCCGAACAATATCGTGGAACTTTGATAATAAGGCGGAATGGGAGTCAACATCCATAGAGAATAAGAGGATGTCATCTATGTAAACCAGAGCATTTGGGAGAATTGGTTTGAATATTTTTATCATTGCTTTTTGGAATAAGGATGGGGCTGTTTTTAATCCGAATGGCATAACCTTCCATTGGTAATTGCGATCAGGAATACAGAAACCGGTTTTTGGTCTCTCTTCTGGTTCAATTCCTAATTGCCAAAATCCTGCTTTAAGGTCAAATTTTGAGAATATTTGTGCTTGAGGCAGTTTTTGGAAAATAACCTCTCTTTTTGGTAGTGGGAATTTGTCATCTGTGAGGAAGTGATTAAGAGGTTGATAGTTGATGACTAACCTCAACTTTCCACGTACCTGTTCTGCTCTTTTGTTGACATAAAACGCCTCACATTCCCATGGTGAGGTTGTTGGTTCAATGAGATTTTCTTTTTGTAGCTGGTCAACTTTTTGAAGAGCAATAGTATAATGCTCTGGGTTCATTCCTATGTCGCTTGCTTTTGTACTATTGGGTTAATATCCTCATTCTTTTTGAATGGCAAGGTGATAAATAATTCAGGTATTTGCCATAATGGAGAAGAGCATTTTGTGAGAAACTCAGAGTGGGACTCAGCACAAGAAGTTTTGGCTATCTCATCTCTTATGGGATGAAGAACTTCATAAGAGTACAGATGAGGGGTTGATGTCCATGGTAATAAATGATTTTTGTGTTTCAGCCCCTTAGGATGCCATGATACTCTTTTAAGACTATGCAAAATATCAAAACCAAGTATAAAGTCTTTTCCAGGAAGATGATCAGACCCATATACTTTAGTTTTCAGGGTGTAACCCGGAAACAGTTGAATGTAGACCAGAAATGCACAGATGCAATAAGAGAGTTAAAACGTATTACAAAAACTCTTCCAGCATTAACAATCCCATCAAAAAGGAAGGAGAATTTTACAAACTGATGCAAGTGACTGTTATTGGGGTGCTGTCCTACTTGAAGAAGATGAGAAAAGCAACAGACAGATATGTTGTGGTTATAAGAGTGGAGCTTTCAAAGAAGGAGAGAAACATTACCACTCCACTTACAAGGAAATTCTCGCAGTAAAAAGAGGCATTGAGAAATTTGAGTTTCATCTTATCGGCCAGCATTTTCTCATAGAAATGGACATGTCTTCATTTCCAAAGATGCTGCAATTCAAACAAAAGACCACTAGTAGAAAAACGTCCATTGGTGGCGGTAAAAAATATCATTTGGTGGCGGTTTTGTAGCGCCACCAATCCAAGGGGTGGCAAACGTAAGGTGTCATTGGTGGCAGTTCTACAACCGCCACAAATAATATTTGGCGGCAGTTCAAACATTAACCCGCCACCAATAAGTATACTTTTGCAGGCGGTTTCTTATGATAACTGCCACAAATGCTCTTTTTGCAGGCGGTTTCTTATGATAACCGCCACCAAAGTTACTATTTATAGTGGCAGTTTTATTAGATAACCGCCACTAATGTTCACTTATTTTGACGCCGGTCAAATATAATAGCCACCACCAATCTTGTATTATATAAATTAAAATTCTGAATGCGAATTGTATACCATATGCCTGAGAAAATAAGACAACATTTCAAATATAAAATAGACTTTCTGGATTAAAAAAACCTGCAATTACAATCCCAAAAATGCCAGCCACGCATTCATTTTAATGAGTCACTATTCGGTGCATTCCAGCAAACCTACACTAATAATCATCCTCTACAAGCAAGCAACATAATCCGCTATACGATAATAACAATCCTCCAAAAGCAACATAATCTACCATACGACAATAATCATCCTCCACAAGCAAAATAATCTATCTTCCCTAAACAATTATCATTACATAAACTAAATGACATTCATAAACATTTTCGCCCAAAGCTCTCGAACTAAAGGATAAACTCTATAAGCTCTTTATTAGTCACTTTGGTCAAGTCCATCCCCTCGTGTGTCTTAGGATCATTCTCATCAGAATCTTGTACATGCATAAAGAATTTTCGAGCTCGACGTTTTTCAAACAACCCCATCAGTGGAGATCTAAGAGCCTCCATAGCTACTACTAGTACTTCGTGAATCTGTTCCATGCACCAGACAGAAATATTATCAAACTAAAGTACTTTGTAGTCATTTCCATACCTCAGTAAGTATGGCTATAATAACATCTACGAAGTATAAAATATATAGAATCTTCTAAGAAAAATACCTGAATGAGATTTAGGGAGGTTGATTCTCCTTCATACTAGTCATTTCTATCCATGTGTAACACCTATTGTGCAAAACAAGGCTCATCAAAACCTATTGTGCACAGCAACAAAACAAAAAGGACACGGACAATAAATGAAACATACAGTAGAAACAAGGCTAGTTATTTAACCGAAAGTTATTGTCCCCATACGAACATTTTATTTCCTTTAACGATTTCCCAGAGTGTATTAAAGTGATCACGGCTATCAATTACAAACAAAATCTTATATTTAGACTTCCCGTTGATCATCTCAATACAACAATACTTGAGTGACTTAGTACCAACATTGCTTGCAGACAATTCACGGGGAGTCGGTGTTTGAACTCATGAACGTGATTTGATAATCTGATAGTCGAAGTTTGAAACTTTCTGAAAAATTATTAAAACAGTAAACGAGTACAATTCAAGCAACAAGTACCATCATAAATGCACAATACACCAGCTCATCTGCTCACTCACAACCCAATCAAAGTATCAAATCTACTCTTCCAAAACCATCCCATGTTAATGTTTTGAATGTAAAGTTGAGCCGACACCTAAATTGCTCTTATGATATTTCTAATACTCCTAAAAACAGCATCAGTAAGACATTAACTAATGAATTACTTGAGGAAGATTTTTCCAATTGTTGTACACATTACATGTTAAGACACCACTTAATAAAACTCGAAAAACTGCATGAACTCTGTATGTAACCTGTAAGAAGCGATGACTGTAGTGCGATTCAGCATGACTTGATCCACCGCATCCTGCACAACTTTC
Source organism: Silene conica (assembly GCA_029255685.2). Taxonomy (NCBI): domain Eukaryota; kingdom Viridiplantae; phylum Streptophyta; class Magnoliopsida; order Caryophyllales; family Caryophyllaceae; genus Silene; species Silene conica. The sequence continues at coordinate 39,166,854 of CM055312.2, read as the reverse complement.
TCAGATTTAGCATGAACTATGTATTTCTTGGATTTTTTACTATAGCACAAGCAATTGGAACGCGTCGTTTTTACCCTGCTGATAATTGCAGTCCTCGTTCCCAACAATTGTATCATAACCCTGAAAATAATTTCAGTTGGTCCCAATTAATTGCTTCTGGTTTCGTCTGAAAATGACAAATGATTCTAGTTTTGTACCAATGCACATTACATGCTAAAAGCTCAACATGAAACCCTTATATTACGTGTTATTATAAACTTGGACAACAATTAACTAGTTCCACCCATGTATCGCATAAGCGGCACAACACAAAATGTAACACCCCCATTTATTTAAGAGCCTTTAGCAAGACATTCTCAAATAAATAGGACCGTTACCATCTCGGAATATCCGAGGTAGTGAATAACAAGGTAAACAAACCAAAGTACTTTATAGGTAAAAACCGATTCAATTTAAACTTGTTATTACAGCAACTACGAGGTCCAAACCTTGATAAAATAAAAGTACAACTGAAGATATCTAAAGGTGATCTAATTCTAAGTAAGTCCAAGCCATGTCTCTCTCCATGCCCAAGCTCCTAATCCATCTGTCACTGACCTGAAAAATCTACTCCCCATTCCGGATCATCGTAGGTGTCACACGAATACACAGGGTCAACCGCGAGGTTGAGTAGGTAAAGCAGACAACACATAAATGATAATACTATCATAAATACATTGGGATCAATCATCCCTTCTCCGCACCGATCCAACACCAATTAACTCCGCACCGATCACAAGACCCAATATACTCCACACCATATCACAGACCCTTTATCTCCGCACCAAACACAGACCCTTTATCTCCGCACCAAACACAGACCCTTTATCTCCGCACCAAACACAGACCCTTTATCTCCGCACCAAACACATACCCTTTATCTCCGCAGTGATCAATAATAACAATTCAATCCACAGTACAGTAATAATCAATTAGATCAAACTCGTAATAAGCATCACTTACACATTTCCGGTCATAACATGCATCATAATATATTCCCCTACCTCAAACTTCGGAAGATAACTGCAAGCGCGCAACATCTACTTAAAAGTGTTCCACGCGGAAATCTCCACCTAAACATATATCATATAATCAATACACTCCCTACAACTCGTGATATACGTACATATTCTATTTATAGAAACCTCCTATACTTAGAAAGTTTCCTAACAACCTAGATTACCCAAAATAGTAACCTTCCAAATATGGCAACTTTCCAAATATAGCAACTTTCTAAATATATCATCCCGTAACCCAAGACTCCCAAATTAGGTAAACTTCTAATCATGGCAACTAAATTTTGAAATCCAAAGCATACAAAACCTTCCCTTAATAGTTATTAATATGCCATAATAACAAAGATAATATAATCAATATTATTAATTAACAATATACCCAAAATATAAACATTCCATTTATACCAACAATAATAATAATAATATTGATAACATAATAATCTTAAAAATCATAATAATAATAATAAGGTAAATAAATTAAAAGAAATAAAAAGAAATAAAAAACGAAACACACTACAACTCGCGAAACAGCCCCCACACTCATCCATGACTCCCTCGTGAACAGCCCCTCACAACTCCACCGTGACACACCCAGCCACCACCGACAACCACCAACACCAACACCCCGACTGCCTTCTACCACCACAACCACCACCCACCTGACCGATGGCCGCCGGTGAGTTGAACCAGGGCCTAAATCAGGCCTGGTTCCTCACCTACAGCTCTGACCCTACGACTTTAACCCCCCATCGACACAAACCCTGCCGCCACAACCACCACCCGTGACTACCAAAACCACCCCTGGACTCCAGACTCTAGACATGGTGGTAGCATTGCACTGACCTCCCCCGAGTCCTCAATGCTACCACCCCCAAACACCCCTGTACACGAACAACAACACGACACTGAACTGTAACACAAACACAACTCCACGACATCCCTGACAAGCCACCCTATACCACCTTAGACAAACGCCACCGTTCCCTGAAACCACCACCGTGAGAAACCTCCATAAACCACCTGCCTCTACGACCAAAGACCCAAAACAAAAGACGTACAGAAGGTCTAAAAAAAACTGATTATAAAACGCATCAACACAACCTGTTGAACCCGTAAAACTCCCTTCCCCTGACCACCGTTTTTGCCACCGTCGACAGACTGTAAAAACGACCAACGACCACTACCCACGACCACCATAAACTCTCTATACATCCTAGTATAAAACGCAAGTACAAACAACAAATAAAAACGTGACTGAATACTCTTAAACAGACGACAAAACCATACATAAAAACTGAGATTACAGTGGCTGTAGTGTGCATACCAGGTTTTTGGTCAAAACGAGGCACCCTAGGTCTGCCTATAACCACCGTGAGCGGCCTCCTTTCCTTCCCTGAAGTGACGGCTAGGTTTTAGTGAGATCTAGTTTTAGTTTGAATAGGGTTAGGGTAAGGAAAACGAGTGCTATATATGGCGGCAGACACACACTAGCTTACTGTTTCTATAATTTCGTGTGGGCTTCCTCATTGGCACGCCAATCGAGGCCCACTACAGGTCACACCATAGGTCTCCGGTTCAAGCCACGCGAACAACATACAGCAAAGATTATTACATGATGCCTTGGTCCCAAATTCGAACCCCGCAACAGCCCTTAAATGCTTATTCAAAACGAGTGTACACGAGTTATAAAACGACTATCTTAAAGAAATAAATCATCGCTTGCTCGTAAAATACTCATGAATTACGTCTTTTAAATAATAAATATTCGGGTTATTACAGTCTTCCCCCCTAAAAAGGAACTTCGTCCCGAAGTTCACCACATCCCATGGTCAACAAACTCGTTAGGAAAACTTTGTCACCACATAATACCAATAGAGGTACTTTAAAACACGAAATGTTACATTCTACCCTCGTTAAAAAAAAACTTTGTCCCCAAAGTTTAACGTATAACTAGGTAAAATGGTACTTCATGAACACAATAAAATACACAACATAAGCAGTCAAGATTATCGAGTATATGCAAACAATCACGACATACCACTTAGCCATGTCATAACAACTAGCCATAACGTAAAACACTAAGATTTTACAATCCTATCCTCCTTAGAAACATGGTTACGTCCCCGTAACCCCATTATAAAATTCTAGCTCGTTACGCTAACTCCTAAAAAAAAACTTACTTCAAAAAAACCAAGTATCGCATTCTCATTGTCGACCCTAAGACCAAAGACAAGGGGTGAGTGAACAGGCGGAATAAAACCGCAAATCAATACTTCCATTTCAAAATCGATTTCAAACCCTGAATATAACTCAATAACCAATGTCACACAAGACCGTAAACACAATGTGGCACAACGGCCTAATTACTCATATCTCAAAACCAGTAACCAATTCTCATCTCGATTTCAATATCAATATTGTCAAACGTTCCATGAAAGAAACTGCTCAACACCTAGAGAGTAAAACTCCAAGCTACTCACCCACGAGTCAAGGTCAAAGAATGCGACAACTCGATAAAACACTGAAGTGCAATCTCAATCTCAACACAACCTCATTTATTGTCTTTGTTCTAGTCTCAAGAGCAACTTAATCTCCTCAAACTCTATCCAAACAGTTTGATTAACATGACAACGTACATATCTTAACCAAATTCATTAACATGCTTGTATATATACTTATGATTCCACAGTTCATAAAACCAGAACTTGTGTGCTATACCAACCAATCTAATACCGAATCATCGTACATAACGCAAACTAATCAATTACCACAAGCTTACCCATCTCGCAAACAAAAGAATATCTCATCAATAGAAAATCTTAACTATCAAAATAAAAGGACAACTACTAATATTCACTCAATTCAGTACTCAAAAGAGACTCATATCAATTATCATATAACATATAACCTCTAACAATAATAAAGTATTAGGGTCTGTAGAAACGTGTTACGCAGTAAAACAGATTCGGAATAGATAACACTCATATACCCTTGAAATTTATCACAAATTTAATATATTAACAACAATGTAAACAAGCAAGAAGCTTATAGTTCATACTTGACAAATTAAATGTTACATGCTCATAATCATATTATAGAAGCAAATCATATTTAGTAAAAGACATAGCGCAAAATTAATTAACGTACTTAAACATAGAACATTGACATATTTCCCAAAACATACATAACTCATAGACTCACAAGACCGTTTAACATTCCCAGATATCAATTAGTTAGCAAAATCACTTAGGTACATTTCCCACCCACTCATATTACATCATTCATCATGAGGCTATTAGTATGTATGACTTGCACCATAAGGGTTTTATGCAATGGCGCAGCTATTAAACATTCAAGCAGGATTTCACCTACACATAGCTACAGGATTGTCATTTGCAACTAATCCCATAATTATCAAACATCAAGCCTAAACCTGGCTTATCATTTTGAAAATGTTTTTGAAATGTTAGAAACATTGAAAGGGTTGTTTGTGACAAAATAAATACGTGTCAAAGACCATATCACAAGTTACAGCTTGAAACAAGGCTACACGGAGGTATTATGACTCTTCTCTATTAAGTCATTGTTCTTCTCACTCATGAATTATGAAAATTTTAACGATATAAGTAAACAATCACAAGGCTAATACTTCCATAAATCGTATGTTAACAATTAATAACTTACACATCGTGATCAGATTCTAAATATAACAATATGCAATTCACTGTATGGTATAACAATATACTTGGAAGAGTTATAAGGACTATAATCACAGGAAACTAGACAGTGATAAACCATCAACATCCGAAAGAATATCAACGAAATTCACATTATTCAAATAATCACAATTACGTATAATTATTATATTATTATGTCATGCTGATAACCTGACGAGTTAAATTTCATTCTGCCACTTGGCAAGACTCTTCTCAGATAAACATGCTTTTGACATCACATACGAATAGCACATAATTATTTTGAGGTCGTAAAATTTGACATATAATTGAAACAATTCTTTATTAAACTTGACGAAATAAACAAGGTTACGCTATCATATAGTGAGGGTTCATACTCATACCATACGCCTATTATTCATATTACTAATGCCATATCAGGATATCACGTGGTCACATCACATAAATCACATTTGATTAAACTTTTATATGAAACTTTTATATCTCACAATTTCAACAATTAAACATCACGCAGCAACCTACCAAATCATAATTAAATGACAGCTTAGCCAACGTGCGGCGATCATCGTTTTTTTAGAAAAATATAAAGGACTAGCTAAGCATAGGAAAAGAATCGAATGCATATCTCAAGGGAATTATTTAATACCATTTCCATATCTCGATCGGTCTGAACAAAAACTTTACAACAATTCAACAGAAAATTAGACAACTTGCAAGAATCACAACTAGATAACGACTCATTGAGATTTTACATGGCCTATCATCTTGAAAACTCAAGCGTATATTCTGAACAGTAGAGGTGGAATTATGCATAAACAGTAACCAAGTCTTACATGATTTATTTAAAAAAAAATGGGTCAAAACGGAACTGTGCAGTAACAATCTAACCACGGTCAACTAAAAGATTTATTTCACACAAAATACAACTCCTATTAACATGAAACCAACGGCATTGTAAAACCAACTTAGGCGGTTGTCATACATAAAATTTTCATACTCAAATATGGAACACATTTAAGATGGCATCCTGTACAAACAAGGTAACATCCAGGACTTATTAAAACAACTTGGTTCTTTTACGACTTCACATTGCTACCTCGAAACCCAACCATTCTTCTTCTGAAACACGTTGACATATAACTGGAGCATAGACATTACTTGTACGGTATTAACATTCATTTCTCATTATTACCATACTCTTTATCTGGATCACGGTAATTAAGGATTTCAATTCTGAAAGTAGGATCAACGAAGTAACTTGATTGTTATACATGTGTATCTAAAGAAACTAGGTTCAACTATACCATAATCATAACTTATCCAGGTACGTAAACATAAACTATAAGCTACTATGAGGTCCCATATTGATTACGAACTTCACATCAACTTTAAATGCGTATAGTAGGCACAAAATCTGAGGTACGATATATGCAACACATATCTATATACATTCATGGCTTATGGAAACACATTCCGCATATCACTAGACATGGATTACTATAACGTATATTTATGAGGCCAACTAGATTACTCATCCTTACAAGGAGTTTAAACATCGGGTTCATATACTAACGATAGTCATTTAAATATCAGGTGATCATATGAACATTTCAAATACTGAATTCATATGGCACACCGTTCTTAACTATTGCTCAACAATTACACCTCCAGCCTCTTGGGATATCAATTAAATCATCCAACTCGTTCCACATTTCATATCTCACATATTCTTCTAACACACAACATTCATGTTAACTCACATATTACTTACCTCATTCTGCACCTACAAGAACGTTAGTACCCGATAACGAGGTCACTATATAATCTACCCCACTTTTCAATTTCTCTCATTGGGTTCCCGAGACAGAGCAGAAAGGGCCCAGGACTGGTGTGAGGGGGCCCCTAACTCATCTCGTTCCTTTTTGGGGCTCCTATCAGTTTCATCTCGGGGTTCATTTTATTAGACTCTTCCTACGTTCATTATTATTCATTTGATTTAGGCCTGAGGATCGTTCGCTCTGATACCACTTTGTAACACCCCCATTTATTTAAGAGCCTTTAGCAAGACATTCTCAAATAAATAGGACCGTTACCATCTCGGAATATCCGAGGTAGTGAATAACAAGGTAAACAAACCAAAGTACTTTATAGGTAAAAACCGATTCAATTTAAACTTGTTATTACAGCAACTACGAGGTCCAAACCTTGATAAAATAAAAGTACAACTGAAGATATCTAAAGGTGATCTAATTCTAAGTAAGTCCAAGCCATGTCTCTCTCCATGCCCAAGCTCCTAATCCATCTGTCACTGACCTGAAAAATCTACTCCCCATTCCGGATCATCGTAGGTGTCACACGAATACACAGGGTCAACCGCGAGGTTGAGTAGGTAAAGCAGACAACACGTAAATGATAATACTATCATAAATACATTGGGATCAATCATCCCTTCTCCGCACCGATCCAACACCAATTAACTCCGCACCGATCACAAGACCCAATATACTCCACACCATATCACAGACCCTTTATCTCCGCACCAAACACATACCCTTTATCTCCGCACCAAACACAGACCCTTTATCTCCGCACCAAACACAGACCCTTTATCTCCGCACCAAACACATACCCTTTATCTCCGCAGTGATCAATAATAACAATTTAATCCACAGTACAGTAATAATCAATTAGATCAAATTCGTAATAAGCATCACTTACACATTTCCGGTCATAACATGCATCATAATATATTCCCCTACCTCAAACTTCGGAAGATAACTGCAAGCGCGCAACATCTACTTAAAAGTGTTCCACGCGGAAATCTCCACCTAAACATATATCATATAATCAATACACTCCCTACAACTCGTGATATACGTACATATTCTATTTATAGAAACCTCCTATACTTAGAAAGTTTCCTAACAACCTAGATTACCCAAAATAGTAACCTTCCAAATATGGCAACTTTCCAAATATAGCAACTTTCTAAATATATCATCCCGTAACCCAAGACTCCCAAATTAGGTAAACTTCTAATCATGGCAACTAAATTTTGAAATCCAAAGCATACAAAACCTTCCCTTAATAGTTATTAATATGCCATAATAACAAAGATAATATAATCAATATTATTAATTAACAATATACCCAAAATATAAACATTCCATTTATACCAACAATAATAATAATAATATTGATAACATAATAATCTTAAAAATCATAATAATAATAATAAGGTAAATAAATTAAAAGAAATAAAGAGAAATAAAAAACGAAACACACTACAACTCGCGAAACAGCCCCCACACTCATCCATGACTCCCTCGTGAACAGCCCCTCACAACTCCACCGTGACACACCCAGCCACCACCGACAACCACCAACACCAACACCCCGACTGCCTTCTACCACCACAACCACCACCCACCTGACCGATGGCCGCCGGTGAGTTGAACCAGGGCCTAAATCAGGCCTGGTTCCTCACCTACAGCTCTGACCCTACGACTTTAACCCCCCATCGACACAAACCCTGCCGCCACAACCACCACCCGTGACTACCAAAACCACCCCTGGACTCCAGACTCTAGACATGGTGGTAGCATTGCACTGACCTCCCCCGAGTCCTCAATGCTACCACCCCCAAACACCCCTGTACACGAACAACAACACGACACTGAACTGTAACACAAACACAACTCCACGACATCCCTGACAAGCCACCCTATAGCACCTTAGACAAACGCCACCGTTCCCTGAAACCACCACCGTGAGAAACCTCCATAAACCACCTGCCTCTACTACCAAAGACCCAAAACAAAAGACGTACAGAAGGTCTAAAAAAAACTGATTATAAAACGCATCAACACAACCTGTTGAACCCGTAAAACTCCCTTCCCCTGACCACCGTTTTTGCCACCGTCGACAGACTGTAAAAACGACCAACGACCACTACCCACGACCACCATAAACTCTCTATACATCCTAGTATAAAACGCAAGTACAAACAACAAATAAAAACGTGACTGAATACTCTTAAACAGACGACAAAACCATACATAAAAACTGAGATTACAGTGGCTGTGTTGTGCATACCAGGTTTTTGGTCAAAACGAGGCACCCTAGGTCTGCCTATAACCACCGTGAGCGGCCTCCTTTCCTTCCCTGAAGTGACGGCTAGGTTTTAGTGAGATCTAGTTTTAGTTTGAATAGGGTTAGGGTAAGGAAAACGAGTGCTATATATGGCGGCAGACACACACTAGCTTACTGTTTCTATAATTCCGTGTGGGCTTCCTCATTGGCACGCCAATCGAGGCCCACTACAGGTCACACCATAGGTCTCCGGTTCAAGCCACGCGAACAACATACAGCAAAGATTATTACATGATGCGTTGGTCCCAAATTCGAACCCCGCAACAGCCCTTAAATGCTTCTTCAAAACGAGTGTACACGAGTTATAAAACGACTATCTTAAAGAAATAAATCATCGCTTGCTCGTAAAATACTCATGAATTACGTCTTTTAAATAATAAATATTCGGGTTCTTACACAAAACGACTGTTTCTAAATAACCCGTAATGAAAACTGTGTCAATAAATACGACTACCACGCTAGGATCAAAATGATAACATTGCCGGTACTTGAATTGATAACTTAGTAATTTATTTATTTAATAGTCAATATCTCTGACTAACTGTTTAGTCGTATTCGGCATAAATGTGACTGTATTTTCATACCTTCAAATCTCTCAAACGTGTCCTATAGGTGTGACGTATAGGGACCAGTTGATCACCGCCATCCGTATGACAATAACGTCAAACTTATCTAGCAAGCCAACCATTATTGATAAACGTGGATAAACTGGTAATAATACAGAAGTATGCCCTTGTGATCCTTAAAGAGATTTAATAAGTCATTATACTTAATTGTCAAGGACATCAGCCCCAACAATCTTCCACTTGTCCGTACAAGGGTATGTGCAATGACGTTATCACACTACATGTGGAGGACACAAGCTCCAACAAACTCCCACTTGTCCGTACAAGTGTAGGTGCGATAACCGATTCTCATATCCTTTTAAAATTTCTCCCACTCAATGTAAGACAATTTGCAAATCCGCATTCGCAAAGGTCGTATCTCACAAGCGATCTGTATCAAGAGTGGTTTCCCCGACTAGAGAGTAACTTAACTGATAAAACGAATCTGTATTCGAGCATGGCCATGCATTTCAGTTACTACTCCTCGAGTGGCCCTGAGAAATGATAAAATCCTGATAAGGGTTTGGATATTTCCCTCAACTCGAATCCTGCCGATATTGCGCAGCATGAAATAACCCAGAAAATATCCTCTTGGCCCCTGTTACGATGACCGTGGGAAAGAAACCAAAGTTACCCAAAATCTGCCTTAATCTCAAGAGACAGTTGAAAGTCAAAAGACTCGACTCTAAGGAACACTATGGAGGTCCTATCCACGACCTGGCACCCAATGTTATAAAACATTTAGGACTCCATAACGTTGTCACGGGGTGTCCTACGAGATATCTGTATAACTCGCCTTTGTGATTGGTCAGTCATCCGCGTGACTTATGGCTCGTTGAACCCACCATCAACCAACGTCACAAAATGATTACCTGAGTTATCAGCTCAAGTGGGTAATCTAGGACTAAAACAATGTAATCTTATTCAGTTCACTTTGTGTTGTTCAAAATTGGCGTACAATTCCACATGAAAAACAAAACATTATATATCATAACGATGAGGTTGAATAGAGTACACGAGAAAATGAATTATTACATGAATTCATAAAAGAGTACTACAACTTAGGAACACATCTAATTCCCATGGAATGAATGTGCCCTTCATGCTTATCACGTGGTAATGCTTTAGTGAGAGGATCAGCTATGTTGTCATCCGTAGCGATCTTATCAATGAAAATCTCCTTTTGCTCCACGTAATCTCTGATTAGATGAGCTTTCCGTTGTACATGCCTAGCCTTGTTGCTAGACTTATGCTCCTTAGCTTGGAAGATGGCACCTTTATTATCACAATAAACGGTGATTGGGTCATTCGAACTAGGCACTACTGATAGTCCTTGTAAGAATTGACGCATCCATATCGTTTCCTTAGATGCTTCTGAGGCGGCATAGTACTCGGACTCAGTCGTAGAATCTGCTGTAACACTCTGTTTAGAACTTTTCCAGCTGACAGCAGCGCCATTAAGAGTAAAAACGAATCCAGACTGAGATTTCGAGTCATCTCGATCCGTTTGGAAGCTAGCATCTGCGTAACCCGTGGCGCAGAGCGTTGAGTCGCCTCCATAAGTCAATCCCCAATCTTTAGTCCTCCGTAGGTACTTAAGAATGTTTTTCACGGCCATCCAGTGTTGTTTACCTGGATGAGCTTGGAATCGACTAGTCATACTCAATGCATATGCAACGTCTGGACGTGTGCATATCATGGCATACATGATCGATCCTATTGCCGAAGCATAAGGAATCCGACTCATGCGCTCTTTCTCTTCCAATGTCTTAGCTTCTTGAGACTTTCTCAAGTGAAGCCCAGTAGTCATAGGAAGGAACCCTTTCTTGGAGTTCGTCATGCTGAATCTCTCTAGAATCTTATCTATGTAAGACTCCTGACTGAGAGACAACATCCGTCGTGATCTATCCCTGTAGATACGGATGCCCAAAATTCTTTGTGCCTCTCCCAGATCTTTCATCTGGAAATGGTTTTTCAACCATGCTTTAACCGAAGAAAGGAGAGGTATGTCATTCCCAATCAAGAGTATGTCGTCGACATACAGTACTAGGAAGACAATCTTGCTCCCACTCGACTTGATATAGAGACATGGTTCCTCGACTGATCGAACGAATCCATTCTCTTTAATCACTTGGTCGAAGCGATGATTCCAACTCCGTGATGCTTGCTTAAGTCCATAGATGGAACGCTTAAGCTTGCAAACCTTCTTAGGATGTTCTGGATCAATAAAACCCTCGGGTTGTACCATGTACAACTCTTCCTCCAAATAACCGTTTAAGAAGGCGGTTTTAACGTCCATTTCCCATATTTCATAGTCATGAAATGCGGCGATCGCTAAGATAATCCGAATGGAACGTAGCATTACTACGGGTGCAAAGATCTCATCGTAGTGCAAGCCTGACACTTGGGTGAAACCTTTAGCAACTAGTCTTGCCTTATGGATGTCTTGTTTACCTTCCACGGCATGCTTTATCTTGTAAAGCCATTTGCATTGAAGGGGGCGTACCTTTGCAGGTAGGTCCACAAGATCCCACACGTTGTTCTCATACATGGAGTCCATCTCGGATTGCATGGCTTCTAGCCATAACTTTGAGTCAGAACTGGTCATGGCACCTTTATGGGTTGAGGGTTCATTACCCTCTAGGAGTACGACGTCATCCATATCATGTTCTCGACCATACCAATGTATCTGTCCAGAGGAATGGAGACTCTTCCCGACCTCCTAGGTTCCTCAGGAATATCTACCGCAGCCTCGGTTGAAGGAACTGTTTTGTAATACCCCGTATTTTAGCCTCGAGCAACAACTGTCAAACCATGTTTATTACAAATATTTCAAAAGGAATGTTTATAAAGTATTTTACGTAAACTATTATGGTTTTATAAACCGTATCTCTGTGATTACTTCATATTTCATAATCATTGGATATTGAGGAGTATTTCATAAAATGACAATTCATTCGTATTTCTGTAAATTTAATAATATATTTACATTTATATATATTTCCGATTTAATAATTACTTATCGTTAATATAGATTTTTATTTTGTATTAAGGCGTAATTTCATTTAAATCTTAATTTGTTTAATATTTTAAGTAATTGCTAATTTTCTACCAAATATTACCGTACTAATAATTTTAATTTATTGTAATTAATTTAATTATTATTTTAATATTAAATTAAATGTTATACCCGTTTTTTTATAAACAAGTAAACGAGTATAATTAGTTATGTTTGTTCGTTAATTTAAGTTACGGGTTGTGAACGGAGTATAGTTAATAGGGTTTCTCGATGTTCGTGACGGGCCGAGTATGTAATACGCCGTATTTTATTATAATTATTTTATTACATTAATAATTGTATGATGTGTCGATAGCTACTTTTGAACGTTAGTATTCGATAAATTATTCATCGAGTACGAGTTTTATATTTTATGTGGTAAGTAAGGGGGTCGAGGATGCAACATATTAGTAAACCGTGTTCGGGATGTGGCCTTGGGCCTCGAATTGTGTGCCAAGACCACCAGCCCACGTCAATTCAAAGCACAAACAACACAAATACCAGTCTTGTTTGCTTATGACGCTTCTTGAAAACTCTTACCCTAAACCTAATTCTGACCTATCGACACACTCAAACCTTCACCACACTTCTGCCGCCACATACAAGGGTGAGAAGGAGTGTTTTGCACGGTGGTTCAGGGTTGCTAGGGTGGTTCGTTTGCTAAGACAAGTAAGTATGTTCACCATGACTTGGTCTTTCGCAGTTTTTCCCTTCTCTTTTATTCGCTTAATTCAGTCATGTTATGGTGTTTTTGAGATCTGATTTATTTGCAATAGTACTCTATGATGTTGGTAGTAATGTTTTCACCATAGTCGAGTCGTCTCTGACCACCGAGGACCATCAGACCATAGTCGTTTTGTCGTTGTGCCAACTGTTCGATTTATTTATTCAAAACAGAGTATAAACATGTATGTTTGTGGTAGGTTTCGTTTCTGTTGGTGTTGGTGTTTAATTCGAGTATTAGTCTTTTTGGATTGTTGGTTGTCACGGTGATAGGTTGGTGGTTGTCACGGTGGTTGGGGGTGAGTCGTGAGGGTGTTAAAACGAAGTTCGTTTGGGGACAGGGACTGATAGGAGCTGCTTCAGAACAACGTTTCTGAGCAGGCTGTTTCGCACGGTTTTCGAATGCAACGCCTTTCACAATTGTGATGGGTGTTAGGGTAGATGGTTAGGGGGTAGCACGGGGTTGTACTGGGTGGTTGTATGGTGGTCCAATAGTGACCAGAACACCACCACAAAGGGGCTGGTTCGGGTTCGTTATAAAGAGGGAATGCAGGGGGTTGCAAGGGTGTGTGTGTGTCGGCGTTTTTCGTGGCTGTTTAGGTGGTTTTGGGAGGTGTCGATGAGTGGGTGTTTCCACCAGGGCGTCGTGGGAGGTGAGAGGTGTCGTGAGGTGTGCTAGGTGTTGATTATGGTGGTGCTGATAGGTGGTTAAGAGAGTGTTCGTAGAGGGTCGAAAACACGGTGGGCTGCGTATGTTACTGTTTTGAGTCTCGGGTTGTCGGGGATGTTTGCTTTGTGGTCTGCGTATGTTACTATTATTACTAATAGTATATTAGTGGTTTATGATGCACGTGTGATTACTAGCAATTATTATTATTATTATTATTATTATTATTATTATTATTATTATTATTACTAATAATGCTATTACTATTAATGTTATTATTATTACTACTACTATTATTTATTCTTCTTCTTATTATTATGACTAATATTATTATTAGTATTATTAGTTTTGTTTACTTGGTTAGTTTAGTTTATGTTCTTAATAGTTTATTTAGTTAGTCATGTGTTGAATTCAATTAGTTTAATTTACTAAGTTGGTTTATACGTTTTATCTAGTGACGATATTTTTATGAACGGACTAACTAAGTTAAATTAATTAGTTGCGTATAATATATAGTCTCGTTGTGCGTAATATAATTTAATTAATTAATTAGATAAAGGGATATATTATATGTCTACATAATTATATTAGTTAGTAATTATTCATATAATACTTGTTAGGTGACGATTTTGAGGTGGCATAATTCTGTTTACCTGCTGGCTTACTGTTGGATTATATTGCTAACCAGGTAGGTTACACTGTCACTATACTACTGTTATGTGTTATGAATGGATGTTGGGTGTATGATATGGATGATGAGAATGAATGATATGAGGATGGTATATGATTATGAGTAATTATTATTACTATTGCAATTACTATTATTGTTGCATTCATGAGCATGACATATGCATTGGATACGGATTTGAGATGTTGAGATATTATTGGGCTCAGGCTAGTTCTGCAGGACTAGACCTGGTGACCTCAGCTGTTATGCTGGTGTTCGGCGACGGCCGATTATAGTCTGCCGGGAGGTTCGGTATGGCTGGGTGTTACGGGTTTGAGATTGAGATTTGTGATTGAGATTGAGATTGAGCTCGAGCATATCATTGCATTTGCATGTCATAATTGTTGCATTGTAATTATTGTGTTACCCTACTCAACCGCGAGGTTGACAGTGTATTCGTGTACACCTACGATGATCCGGAATGGGGAGTAGATTCTACAGGTCAGACACAGATGAGCTAGGAGCTGGGGCAGGAATGTGAGATGCATACTATGGACCGACTTAGAATTATATCACCTTTAGAGAAGTCATCAGTTGTACTTTCCTATCCGTTATGTAGTAACTGTAATAAACAAGTTTTAATTTTATCAGTTGTATATAAAGTACTTTGGCTGTTTTACTTTGTTATTCACTACCTCGGACATTCCGAGATGGTAACAGCTCTATTTATTGGAGAATGTCTTGCTAAAGGCTCTTAAATAAATGGGGTGTTACAAAGTGGTATCAGAGCGAGCGATCCTAAGGCCTAATAACAAATGAATAAAATTAATTAACATAGGAGGAGTCAAATAAAATGAACCTCAGGCTAGTAACTGTTAGGAGCCCCCAGGATTGGAATGAGTTAGGGGCCCCCTCAAACCAAGCCACTGGCCCTTTCAGTCTAACCTGGTCACCCTTGAGAGATGTAGAGCGTGGGTAGTATAGAATAAAAGACAGGACCCAATATATATATATTATACTAACGTTTCCGTAGAAAAGGAATGAGGTAAATATGATGTGAAATATGGTTGGAGATCTGTGTTGTATGAGATTTATATTGAATGTTGATTGGGATATATGATTCCAAGTATTGAGAAAATGAGTATGTGTATGTGAGTATGGATCTATATTTATCGAGCCATAGATAGAGTGATGTGATCATATGATTTAGTCTCTGGTTATTAAATGACTATTGTAATTATGTAATATATTGGCTGGTATGTGGATATGAATGATCAGATTTATGCGTTATAGTAATCCATGTCTAGTGATATGCGGAATGTGATGCCTCAAGCCATAAGTGTCATATAGTTATGTGTTACATTTGTATATACATATATAAATATTCAGTCATTTAGTTGATCTACTTTTCTGTTTCGCAATCTTTACCGTGTTTTAGATGACAATTACAGCTTGAAATGATGAATAAATGCTAATACGGTGCAACATGATTTTTATGCTTCGATGATATGTCAACGTGTTCGGGAGAATAATGGTTGTATGTAAATGTGATAATATGAAGTGATTTTAAGGAACAAAAGTTTGATAAATTTTCAGAATGTTACCTTGTTTGCACGGACTGCCATTTAAAATTTGTTATCTATAGGAATGTGAAAATTTTATATGTGGTAACCTTCTGATTTAGCTTCTCGATGCTTTGGTTTCATGTGTATATGAGGTATATTTTGCGAGAAATAAATATTTTAGTCGATAGTGGTCAGATTGTTACTGCACGGTTCTATTTTGAACCATGTTTTTGCAAATGACACCATTTAAAACGTATTTATTGTTTATGCATATTTCCAACTCCACTGTTTAGAATATTCATTCACGTTTTCAAAATGGTAAGTCACGTAAAATTTTAACGAGTTGTTATTTAATAGTAATTTTTGCAAGTTGCCCGACTTTCTATTTAATTGCTGAAAAGTTTCTGTTCCGACCAACTGAGTTGAAAAATTTGTTATAAATATTTCCCTTAAGTTGTGCATTTGATTGTTCTTCTTATGATTATTTAATTCATTATATTTCTCAAAAACTATAATGGTTCAGAAAAGGGCTGGACGGTTATTTAATTATAATTTTTGGAAGTTGCAACATGATGTTTGATTGTTAAAATTTTAAGTTATGTAAGTTCGATATAAAAGTTTAATCAAATATGAATTATGTGATGTAAACCTGTAATTTTCTGATATGACATTAGTAGCATGAACAGTAGGCATATGATATGAATATGAACGCTATTATATGATAATTTAACCTTGTTATTTCATTGAGTTTTATATAAAATCAATTATATAGACATTATTGCTTTCTATTTATATGACCTCAAAATAATTGTGTGGTGTTCATATGTAATGTTAAAATCATGTTCATCAGAGAAAAATCTGGACACGAGGTAGAATGAATTTAACTGGTAAACTTATTAGCCTGATATAACAATCTAACTGTCATAAGTAATTGTGAGTATTTTGTACAATGTGAACCTTGTTGATGCTCCTTCATATATTAATGGTATATCTTGTTTAGTTCCCTGCGGTAATCTTTATAACTTATTCATGTATATTGTTATGCCATGAAGTGAATTGCATATCGCTATCTTTAAAATCTGATCACAATATATTGAATTAGGTAATTGGTTTAACTTCTTATACATAGAGATGCTACGCTATCTTGCTAGTCTATGATTGGTGTATATCTCGTGAAATATGTTATTGCTCCGTGTTTAATTACATTAGTTAAAGAATTGCCTAATGTCTTTTCTAAAACTTGTGTGCATAAACATGATTTTGCTTCTATAAGATGAGTATGAGCATGAAATGGTTTAATTTGTCGAGTATGAACTATGAGTTAGCTGCTTGTCTATATTGGTGTAAATGTGTAAAGTTTATGTCAAAATTTCCAGGGGTATAGGTATTAGTTACCTTGATTTTGTTTTATTGCGTAGCATGAAATTGACAAATATGTTTTGTCGCTTTAAAAGCCGGGTGCTAGTTGCCCAGTATAGAGTACTTAACGTATCCGATGTTTGTGACGATTGTTTTGGCGATCTCATCGAACGTTGAATGTGAAATGTTATAATGGGGTTACGGGGACGTAACCATGTTTTAAGGGGGATAGGATTGTAAAATCTTGATGGTTTACGATCTGGCTAAATGGTATATTATGGCTGTCTGACTGAGATCTGAATCCGCTTGGAGTCTGCTGTTTTAATTTGTTATGTTTCGGTCAATGTTGCGATTCTTTAAGTGTCACTTACTTATGTCGTAGGTTAAACTTTGGGGACAAAGTTTCTAAAGGGGGATAGAATGTAACACTTCGCGTTTTGGAGCTTATGAATATGTACAACTTATGTTTGTTTCATACTTGTTATATGTCTCTTTACCGTTACGGGGTAATGAACTTCGGGACGAAGTTCATTTTAAGGAGGGAAGACTGTAATACCCCGTATTTTAGCCTCGAGCAACAACTGTCAAACCATGTTTATTACAAATATTTCAAAAGGAATGTTTATAAAGTATTTTACGTAAACTATTATGGTTTTATAAACCGTATCTCTATGATTACTTCATATTTCATAATCATTGGATATTGAGGAGTATTTCATAAAATGACAATTCATTCGTATTTCTGTAAATTTAATAATATATTTACATTTATATATATTTCCGATTTAATATTTACTTATCGTTAATATAGATTTTTATTTTGTATTAAGGCGTAATTTCATTTAAATCTTAATTTGTTTAATATTTTAAGTAATTGCTAATTTTCTACCAAATATTACCGTACTAATAATTTTAAATTATTGTAATTAATTTAATTATTATTTTAATATTAAATTAAATGTTATACCCGTTTTTTTATAAACAAGTAAACGAGTATAATTAGTTATGTTTGTTCGTTAATTTAAGTTACGGGTTGTGAACGGAGTATAGTTAATAGGGTTTCTCGATGTTCGTGACGGGCCGAGTATGTAATACGCCGTATTTTATTATAATTATTTTATTACATTAATAATTGTATGATGTGTCGATAGCTACTTTTGAACGTTAGTATTCGATAAATAATTCATCGAGTACGAGTTTTATATTTTATGTGGTAAGTAAGGGGGTCGAGGATGCAACATATTAGTAAACCGTGTTCGGGATGTGGCCTTGGGCCTCGAATTGTGTGCCAAGACCACCAGCCCACGTCAATTCAAAGCACAAACAACACAAATACCAGTCTTGTTTGCTTATGACGCTTCTTGAAAACTCTTACCCTAAACCTAATTCTGACCTATCGACACACTCAAACCTTCACCACACTTCTGCCGCCACATACAAGGGTGAGAAGGAGTGTTTTGCACGGTGGTTCAGGGTTGCTAGGGTGGTTCGTTTGCTAAGACAAGTAAGTATGTTCACCATGACTTGGTCTTTCGCAGTTTTTCCCTTCTCTTTTATTCGCTTAATTCAGTCATGTTATGGTGTTTTTGAGATCTGATTTATTTGCAATAGTACTCTATGATGTTGGTAGTAATGTTTTCACCATAGTCGAGTCGTCTCTGACCACCGAGGACCATCAGACCATAGTCGTTTTGTCGTTGTGCCAACTGTTCGATTTATTTATTCAAAACAGAGTATAAACATGTATGTTTGTGGTAGGTTTCGTTTCTGTTGGTGTTGGTGTTTAATTCGAGTATTAGTCTTTTTGGATTGTTGGTTGTCACGGTGATAGGGTGGTGGTTGTCACGGTGGTTGGGGGTGAGTCGTGAGGGTGTTAAAACGAAGTTCGTTTGGGGACAGGGACTGATAGGAGCTGCTTCAGAACAACGTTTCTGAGCAGGCTGTTTCGCACGGTTTTCGAATGCAACGCCTTTCACAATTGTGATGGGTGTTAGGGTAGATGGTTAGGGGGTAGCACGGGGTTGTACTGGGTGGTTGTATGGTGGTCCAATAGTGACCAGAACACCACCACAAAGGGGCTGGTTCGGGTTCGTTATAAAGAGGGAATGCAGGGGGTTGCAAGGGTGTGTGTGTGTCGGCGTTTTTCGTGGCTGTTTTAGGTGGTTTTGGGAGGTGTCGATGAGTGGGTGTTTCCACCAGGGCGTCGTGGGAGGTGAGAGGTGTCGTGAGGTGTGCTAGGTGTTGATTATGGTGGTGCTGATAGGTGGTTAAGAGAGTGTTCGTAGAGGGTCGAAAACACGGTGGGCTGCGTATGTTACTGTTTTGAGTCTCGGGTTGTCGGGGATGTTTGCTTTGTGGTCTGCGTATGTTACTATTATTACTAATAGTATATTAGTGGTTTATGATGCACGTGTGATTACTAGCAATTATTATTATTATTATTATTATTATTATTATTATTATTATTATTATTATTATTATTATTATTATTATTACTAATAATGCTATTACTATTAATGTTATTATTATTACTACTACTATTATTTATTCTTCTTCTTATTATTATGACTAATATTATTATTAGTATTATTAGTTTTATTGGTGGATAGTTTTGTTTACTTGGTTAGTTTAGTTTATGTTCTTAATAGTTTATTTAGTTAGTCATGTGTTGAATTCAATTAGTTTAATTTACTAAGTTGGTTTATACGTTTTATCTAGTGACGATATTTTTATGAACGGACTAACTAAGTTAAATTAATTAGTTGCGTATAATATATAGTCTCGTTGTGCGTAATATAATTTAATTAATTAATTAGATAAAGGGATATATTATATGTCTACATAATTATATTAGTTAGTAATTATTCATATAATACTTGTTAGGTGACGATTTTGAGGTGGCATAATTCTGTTTACCTGCTGGCTTACTGTTGGATTATATTGCTAACCAGGTAGGTTACACTGTCACTATACTACTGTTATGTGTTATGAATGGATGTTGGGTGTATGATATGGATGATGAGAATGAATGATATGAGGATGGTATATGATTATGAGTAATTATTATTACTATTGCAATTACTATTATTGTTGCATTCATGAGCATGACATATGTATTGGATACGGATTTGAGATGTTGAGATATTATTGGGCTCAGGCTAGTTCTGCAGGACTAGACCTGGTGACCTCAGCTGTTATGCTGGTGTTCGGCGACGGCCGATTATAGTCTGCCGGGAGGTTCGGTATGGCTGGGTGTTACGGGTTTGAGATTGAGATTTGTGATTGAGATTGAGATTGAGCTCGAGCATATCATTGCATTTGCATGTCATAATTGTTGCATTGTAATTATTGTGTTACCCTACTCAACCGCGAGGTTGACAGTGTATTCGTGTACACCTACGATGATCCGGAATGGGGAGTAGATTCTACAGGTCAGAGACAGATGAGCTAGGAGCTGGGGCAGGAATGTGAGATGCATACTATGGACCGACTTAGAATTATATCACCTTTAGAGAAGTCATCAGTTGTACTTTCCTATCCGTTATGTAGTAACTGTAATAAACAAGTTTTAATTTTATCAGTTGTATATAAAGTACTTTGGCTGTTTTACTTTGTTATTCACTACCTCGGACATTCCGAGATGGTAACAGCTCTATTTATTGGAGAATGTCTTGCTAAAGGCTCTTAAATAAATGGGGTGTTACATGTTTCCTCCAATGGTTGCTCGGTAGTTGGTTCTTGAACCTCCGATAAATCGAAGGTTCTATTACTCGACTTGTTCTCGACAAATTCTTTCTCTAAGAACGTCGCACTAGCCGCAACAAAAACACGTTGTTCGGTTGGCGAGTAGAAGTAATGACCAAAAGTTCCCTTTGGATAACCTATAAAGTATGTCTTGACCGATCGCGGGCCGAGCTTATCCTCGTGTCTCCACTTGACATAAGCCTCGCAGCCCCAAACCCGAATAAATGACAAGTTAGGGACCGTTCCCTTCCATAATTCGTATGGAGACTTGTCAAAAGCTTTAGACGGACTTCGGTTAAGTATTAGAGCGGCTGACAAAAGAGCATAGCCCCACAATGAATCAGGCACAACGGTGTGACTCATCATGGATCGAACCATATCAAGTAAAGTTCGATTTCTCCGTTCGGACACACCATTTAATTGTGGTGTTCCAGGTGGAGTCAACTGTAGCACGATGCCACAGTCTTTAAAGTGTTGATCAAACTCGTGTGAAAGATACTCACCACCACTATCAGAACGTAGTGATTTAATCTTTCTACCCAGCTGGTTCTGTACCCGATTCTGGTATTCCTTGAACTGGTCAAAGAATTCACTTTTGTGCTTCATTAAGTAGACATAGCCATATCTACTCAAATCATCCGTGAAAGTGATGAAATACCTATAGCCTTCTCGTGCGATGATCGACATAGGGCCACATACGTCCGTATGTATGAGTCCTAATAGGTCGGCAGCGCGCATTCCAACACCTTTGAAGGAAATTCGAGTCATCTTACCGATGAGACATGATTCACACGTGCCATATGATTCGAAATCAAAGGGCGAGATAGCTCCATTCTGTATGAGCTGTTTTACGCGTTTCTCATTTATGTGTCCCATACGACAATGTCATAGATAAGTTTGATCTTTGTCACCTACCTTTAATTTCTTATTATTCACATGTAATATTTCGGTGGTTTGATCTAAAACATAAATTCCATTCATGGAAACTGCCTTGCCATAAATCATATTGTGTAAGGAGAAAATACAGCTATTATTCTCTATTACAAATGAAAAACCGAGTTTGTCAAGTGCAGAAACTAAAATAATGTTTTTGGACAAACAAGGAACATAATAACAGTTATATAAAGATAACTCGAATCCACTTGGAAGCTGGATCACGTATGTTCCCCTCGAGATTGAAGCAACATGTGCTCCATTCCCGACACGCAGGTCAACCTCACCCTTGATTAGGGGTTCTTGGTTTCGGAGGCCCTGCACATGATTACATAGATGAGAACCACAACCAGTATCTAGTACCCAAGTTCCGTAAGTTGCATGGTTAATCTCAATCATGTGAATAAAAGAAGAAGAAGACATACCAACAGGAGTAACACGGCCTGCCTTAATGTCCTCACGATACACGGGGCATGAGCGCCTCCAATGCCCAGTCTTGTGGCAATGGTGACATTCCTGAAAGGTTTATTAGTTGCTCATAAACTAATTTATAGTCATACTAAATATAATCTTTTAATTAACCCTTTAATTAACATATTATAAGTGATCTTATGCATGCTAAAATGCGGAAATAAAAGAGTTTTCGAACCCTTACACACGGTCCGAAAGTATGGCAAGGATGATCCTCCTAGTACCCAAAATAGAATACCTCCTTTGGATGCACCAAGACAACCCTTAACCAACCGAGATCTTGAACAAGTTAGCACAAAACCGGTTTCTCCTTAAACTTATTCTAATCTCTCTAATTAGAATATTATCTCAATACTAATATTAACAACTTATTATTATTAGTATTTTATTATTATCACTATAATAATATATAGAGGATTTTATGAGATTTTCTACACTTAGAAAAATTTGCCAACATGAGAACTCCCTCATCTTATGAGCTTACCCACAAGATATAAAGGGGTGTCTTGGTTCTTGGGTGGCCGGGTATGGGAAGAAGCAAGAGGGGACATTTCCTCCTTTCTATGTTGCTAGGGTGGCTATAGGTTAGTGTTTTCTAGGATGTTGTCTAAACATCATGATTATAGTGTATTAAACACACCAATAATCCACACTACCATTTCCACTTAGCCGCCCAAATTAAACTTAAAATGGACTTCATTTTACAAATGTGTCAATTGTAGAATTTGTATAAATGTGACATCTTATATGTCACTAGGTAATACAATAATGATAATATAAATATTTATCATATAAATATTATATATTAATTAAATCATATTTATTAACTGACATGTAATTCGAAATTACAAATATAAAATGACAATTTATCGTCAATACGATTTACAACCTTTGTATTAATTTCAACCCGATTTATTTTAATAACGATATAATAAAATATCGTTTAATGTTTAACAATTGACACGTTTCAATTTTAAACATAAATCGTACATTAAGATTTAACCTCTAATTTCTCGATATACGAGTTTAAGGAATATGATCAAATCGTATCATTATACATTTGATCACTTTATCAATTAAGGGAATTGTCCTAAAGGTGTGACCTAAAGGGATCAACTGACCACCACCGTCATACGACAATAATGTCAAACTCTAGCTAGCCAATCATTACCGATTAATGTTGGTCAGTCGACTAATATAAATCGTATCATCCCTTGCGCATTCTCGTCATGAGATTTATTATGTGATCGCACTATTGTTGAGGACACATTTCCCAACAATTCCATGCTAGTATCCTTGCTTTTTGTTTTGCCCTGTGAGTTGCTTGACTCACCTGGCCCACTCTTAGTAAATCCTGACTTCTTAAACTTGGGCTTGCCTACTGTTAGGTCGCCCTGAGCTTTAGCTTTACCCTTACCCTTTCCCTTACTGGAAATCATGAGAACATCTTGCTTCACGCTCCCAGTTAATTTCAGATCCTTCTCAGTCTGTACGAGAAGGGAGTGGAGCTCATGAGGAGTCTTCTTCATGTCGTTCATGTAATAGTTGGCCCTGAAGAGGGCGAACCCATCATGAAGCGAATGAAGCATTCGATCAACGATTATGTTCTCACTGATCTTGCAGTTTAGGGCCTCCAGTTTCTCGATATTCTTAATCATGTGAAGAATATGTGGGCTAACAGCTTGGCCCTTCTGGAGTTTCGCCTCAAAGAAGCGACAGGTATGCTCATAAGAAACGATTCTCGGAGCTTTTGAGAATTCGTTAGTAAGCGTGGTGAAAATCTTGTTTGCACCATGGGCTATGAAGCGTCTTTGCAAATTGGATTCCATTGCATAGATGAGTACGTTCTTTATCGCACCCGCTTCCATGATGAAGTCGCTATGAGCGCGAACTTCGTTAGCTCTAGCTCCAGTTCCTGGGTGTGCCGGAATTGGCTCAGTTAAGTACTTAAGTTTTCCGTCAGCAATGGCAGCATTCCGTAGTGCTGCCTCCCAGTCAGAGAAGTTTGACCCATCATTCCTCAGTCTAGTAGACTGATTCATGGAGTCCATGAAGGCTTTTAGCCTGGATTCACGTGCTAGCTTGGCACTTGGCATTGGGTCTTCACCAGCCATTAGTTATACAGCAGTTTAATTTGAACGTGTTCTACACTGAAAAGAAGATAAAGCAAAAACCATATAAGCAACTCATTGTTGTGATTTAAGTCTATATTAAATTGTATTTAAACTCGTAAACTCATGCATTTATATAATTGATCTCCCTCAAGAATTATATAAATGATCCCAAGACTCAATTTCCGTATATTGATAAGCCCACAGTTTGGCTAATTCCACCGTTGGAACTCTTGGTCGATAGATTTCCGTAAATCCTATCTATTAGTCCATCTTAGTCGCTAGATATTATCGAGTGACCATGATGTTGAGATAAAATAAATCATCTGTTCCCACTTACCCGACGTAGAAGGGGTCATATTATGCCTACCGACGAAGAAGGGATTCATGGGAGGCTGATTTATAAAGACTAGTCTCAATTTTTGGTTATACGAGGAAGACCCCATCGACTTATATTTATTCATATTAAGTGAACTAAAATCTAGCATATGTGTGAATGAATTAAATTAAGTGATGGCTTTGCAATTGACATGTGACATCTGTATTGTCACAGAAAACTAACGCGTAACCTCTACATGAGTCAGTTTTCAGGCATGTTATAGGTGGTTTGGTTTTAGGCGGAATATGATGCAAGCTATTATCGATGAAAGCATAAAATAAATGCAATAAACGTAAATAAAAGTCCTAGTGTGGCCTATCCTACCAAAATAAACATAAAAACAACTTTGGAATCCACCGTTGGACCCTAGAAGCTTGTCTTGATGTTCCATCTTGGTCCTTGCAGCGGGAGTGAGCATCCGGTCTCCGTCTTTGGTCTTCACAAAATTACTAATTTAAATTACAAATATAACCCTATTTACATTGTAATTTAAATACAAAAGTAATTACATGGCAAAAACCCAAAACGGAGATTCAAGATCTCATAATTACAAGCAAGACTGTGTTCCATCATTAAGGCCACACTAAGTTACAACCGTTTGCAAAAATTAAATACGTTATTGAAAGCATTCATGGCACTCACAAGACGATAAATAAAATGCATCAACTAAATAAAATTCATACATGACATAATACTTTTATTATGATTAATAAATTTTTACCAAACCACCTTACCGGATTAAAATTATGTGATTATACCGTTTTAATCACCCAATTTTAATAAATTTATAATCCTATTATCTTAAACAATTTTAAAATAATATGTACCATACGAGGGTGAACCGTTTCACAAAATTAATAACATACTATTTCCGTATAAAGTATATTACTAAAGGCCATGTGAAAATAAAACATATTATTTTCGAAAAATAAAAAAAAACGAGTCTGTTACAGGGGGGAGGTCGACCGACCTAAACAAGTGGTCGACCAACCTCCAGACGAGAAACAGAAACTTTCTGCAACAGCAAAATCGGTCGACCGACCTATCAATTAGGCCGACCGACCAACAGGCAGTAAAAACGAATTTCAGAAAGCGCAAAACGCTGCAACTTTTGAAATCAAAACAAGTTTTTACCTTTTAAACTTTGATTAAAACAAGTAAATCAAAATTAACATCAACAAGGGTTCACATATTGTCAAGAATATCGATTAATTAACAATATCTAAACAGGAATCGAAAACAAGATCGATTACTCACAAAAGAAAAAACTTTCGAAACAGAAAATTACACAGGAGGCGGTCGACCGACCGCGACAGGGGGTCGATCGACCGACTCAGCGACAGCACACGAATTTTCAGATTTTAAAACTTATGAAAAACACAAAAGTAAAATTTTCATGGCCTGGCTCTGATACCACTTGTGGGGAATAAAGCATGTATTCGCCCTAAACTTGCAGGATTATAATGAAATTTACAGTTGTGAATATTGTCATAAGATAAATAAAAACATGAAAAGAATACAACCTTGGGTCCTTGCTTGAATAAGCCTAAGAACATGAATTAAAGTAAATTCCCTCCTATAACTTGCACCCAAGACTTTGTTTGAGATGATGCCGCGTGTGCTAGAAAATACTCTCCAATTGCCTTGCAATATGGGGAGAGCTATTGAGGTTTTAGATGTGAGATCTGAGTTTTGGGAGAAGAATGCTCTCAAAACCCTAATTGTGAGAATTATGATCCAACAGTTAACCAAGAGTCCCTGACATAAGGAGAAGGACTCTCCTTATGTAGCCCTAGGTCGGCCGGCCGAATGGGTATGGGGTAAGAGTGGGCTTTTTCCACTCTTACCTTATTCCTTTGCGTGATTCGACCCGATTAGCTAAATATTTTTCGCGGGATTTTTTATTATAAATCGCATACGTGTTATCAGGTATTAATGCAGTCGATGTATTAATAATGGCCTGATAAAATTACGATATTGTATAATTACCCAAATTAATATAACTGTTTATATTAATACGCGAATACAATATTTAATTAAATATAACTGCTTATATTTAATTTTACGAATTAAACATGTAATCCGTATTAGCTAAAATTATTTAATCTGTATTAAATGATAATCTCAACATCTTATTGACTAATTTAATAGTCAATACCTCTGACTAATTGTTTAGTCGTATTCGGCATAAATGTGACTGTATTTTCATACCTTCACATCTCTCAAACGTGTCCTATAGGTGTGACGTATAGGGACCAGTTGATCACCGCAATCCGTATGACAATAACGTCAAACTTATCTAGCAAGCCAACCGTTATTGATAAACGTGGATCAACTGGTAATAATACAGAAGTATGCATTTGTGATCCTTAAAGAGATTTAATAAGTCATTGTACTTAATTGTCAAGGACATCAGCCCCAACAATCTCCCACTTGTCCGTACAAGGGTATGTGCAATGACGTTATCACACTACATGTGGAGGACACAAGCTCCAACAGCTTCATCATTTTACTAACATATTCATACTACAACTCCATTCTCCAATTTTCTTGAGTAAAATGGTTTTATAAGAAAATAATTATTTCCATATTAATAGTATTATAAGAGTAATATTATTATTGTTTCTATTATACTAATACTAATTTTCTAGTAACAAAATTAGTGTTAGTTTGAGATCGGGTCCTTGATACGCACCTTTAGGAGACGATTTTTGTTAGATCGTTACAAGAGGATTTCGAGTTTTTGAAGACTCAAATAATAGGTGATTATTGAGTATAAACCTTCTAAAACCAATGTAAGGACTATCACATCTTATGATATCATCATGCATGCATAAGATCATTTTAAGTTTTATGACTAAACTCAAATAAATTAAACTCACATTAGATGTGAGTGTAAAATCAGGAATTTCGGTTCCCAACACTATTGTGATAGATTAATCTCTTTCCTTTCTCAATTTGACTATCCTATTAGTATTGGGGAGGTTTGTCGTATCTTTTATGATGGAGTTACTGGTAAGACCTTGATCGAGATTGAGAGAAATTGCGGATGGGAATTTTTACACCTACCCTGTGAGAAGCAATGGGAGCTTCTCAAACACCTAATCCGAGCCGGTGGAGATACGGAGGGGTATGAGGGCATTGATATTAGTAACCCGGATATTCCTGTTGAGTGTGATCTTATCACACCCATTACTGAAGAGTTGCTCATTCTTAAGGATGAGTATGATAGGTTACTTGATTCCCTTTCGCTCCCCGTTGATGATACTGACTTGGATTTAGATACAACTGATGAGTTAGAAATTTACCCCTTGACTGACCAACCTATTTCTGTAGGTGTTAGTGATGAACATGTTCCTAACATGTTTGAACCCTCGGTTGATGAACCTTGTTTTTTGCAGGACTCTTCTATTGACATTTCTGATGTTTTTAATAATATTAGTGAATGTTATGTACAAGGATCCTTTACAAAGGATCCTTCGGAGGCTTTGATGTGTTTTGAGGCATGTGCAGGTGAATCTCTTGCTCAGGAGGCTGATTTGGATGCTCCAGAAATTGCAACTCTAGTGATAGAGTCTATAGGCGATAGGAAGAGAGATGTTCTCGATCGAGTAGTACCACTTACTCGATCAAATGATGTAGAGAACGAGGTCACTCAAGCAAGTGATCATTTGGCTAAAGAAAAGAGTTCTAAGAAGAAGAAACCCAGGAAGGTGTCGGCCCACGACTTGGGACCAGTTGATCACCGCCATCCGTATGACAATAACGTCAAACTTATCTAGCAAGCCAACCGTTATTGATAAACGTGGATCAACTGGTAATAATACAGAAGTATGCCCTTGCGATCCGTAACGAGATTTAATAAGTCATTGTACTTAATTGTCAAGGACATCAGCCCCAACAATCTCCCACTTGTCCGTACAAGGGTATGTGCAATGACGTTATCACACTACATGTGGAGGACACAAGCTCCAACAGCTTCATCATTTTACTAACATATTCATACTACAACTCCATTCTCCAATTTTCTTGAGTAAAATGGTTTTATAAGAAAATAATTGTTTCCATATTAATAGTATTATAAGAGTAATATTATTATTGTTTCTAGTATACTAATACTAATTTTCTAGTAACAAAATTAGTGTTAGTTTGAGATCGGGTCCTTAATACGCACCTTTAGGAGACGATTTTTGTTAGATCGTTACAAGAGGATTTCGGGTTTTTGAAGATTCAAATAATAGGTGATTATTGAGTATAAACCTTCTAAAACCAATGTAAGGACTATCACATCTTATGATATCATCATGCATGCATAAGTTCATTTTAAGTTTTATGACTAAACTCAAATAAATTAAACTCACATTAGATGTGAGTGTAAAATCAGGAATTTCGGTTCCCAACACTATTGTGATAGATTAATCTCTTTCCTTTCTCAATTTGACTATCCTATTAGTATTGGGGAGGTTTGTCGTATCTTTTATGATGGAGTTACTGGTAAGACCTTGATCGAGATTGAGAGAAATTGCGGATGGGAATTTTTAGACCTACCCTGTGAGAAGCAATGGGAGCTTCTCAAACACCTAATCCGAGCCGGTGGAGATACGGAGGGGTATGAGGGCATTGATATTAGTAACCCGGATATTCCTGTTGAGTGTGATCTTATCACACCCCTTACTGAAGAGTCGCTCATTCTTAAGGATGAGTATGATAGGTTACTTGATTCCCTTTCCCTCCCCGTTGATGATACTGACTTGGATTTAGATACAGCTGATGAGTTAGAAATTTACCCCTTGACTGACCAACCTATTTCTGTAGGTGTTAGTGATGAACATGTTCCTAACATGTTTGAACCCTCGGTTGATGAACCTTGTTTTTTGCAGGACTCTTCTATTGACATTTCTGATGTTTTTAATAATATTAGTGAATGTTATGTACAAGGATCCTTTACAAAGGATCCTTCGGAGGCTTTGATGTGTTTTGAGGCATGTGCAGGTGAATCTCTTGCTCAGGAGGCTGATTTGGATGCTCCAGAAATTGCAACTCTAGTGATAGAGTCTATAGGCGATAGGAAGAGAGATGTTCTCGATCGAGTAGTACCACTTACTCGATCAAATGATGTAGAGAACGAGGTCACTCAAGCAAGTGATCATTTGGCTAAAGAAAAGAGTTCTAAGAAGAAGAAACCCAGGAAGGTGTCGGCCCACGACTTGGGACCAGTTGATCACCGCCATCCGTATGACAATAACGTCAAACTTATCTAGCAAGCCAACCGTTATTGATAAACGTGGATCAACTGGTAATAATACAGAAGTATGCCCTTGCGATCCGTAACGAGATTTAATAAGTCATTGTACTTAATTGTCAAGGACATCAGCCCCAACAATCTCCCACTTGTCCGTACAAGGGTATGTGCAATGACGTTATCACACTACATGTGGAGGACACAAGCTCCAACAGCTTCATCATTTTACTAACATATTCATACTACAACTCCATTCTCCAATTTTCTTGAGTAAAATGGTTTTATAAGAAAATAATTGTTTCCATATTAATAGTATTATAAGAGTAATATTATTATTGTTTCTAGTATACTAATACTAATTTTCTAGTAACAAAATTAGTGTTAGTTTGAGATCGGGTCCTTAATACGCACCTTTAGGAGACGATTTTTGTTAGATCGTTACAAGAGGATTTCGGGTTTTTGAAGATTCAAATAATAGGTGATTATTGAGTATAAACCTTCTAAAACCAATGTAAGGACTATCACATCTTATGATATCATCATGCATGCATAAGTTCATTTTAAGTTTTATGACTAAACTCAAATAAATTAAACTCACATTAGATGTGAGTGTAAAATCAGGAATTTCGGTTCCCAACACTATTGTGATAGATTAATCTCTTTCCTTTCTCAATTTGACTATCCTATTAGTATTGGGGAGGTTTGTCGTATCTTTTATGATGGAGTTACTGGTAAGACCTTGATCGAGATTGAGAGAAATTGCGGATGGGAATTTTTAGACCTACCCTGTGAGAAGCAATGGGAGCTTCTCAAACACCTAATCCGAGCCGGTGGAGATACGGAGGGGTATGAGGGCATTGATATTAGTAACCCGGATATTCCTGTTGAGTGTGATCTTATCACACCCCTTACTGAAGAGTCGCTCATTCTTAAGGATGAGTATGATAGGTTACTTGATTCCCTTTCCCTCCCCGTTGATGATACTGACTTGGATTTAGATACAGCTGATGAGTTATAAATTTACCCCTTGACTGACCAACCTATTTCTGTAGGTGTTAGTGATGAACATGTTCCTAACATGGTTGATCCCTCGGTTGATGAACCTTGTTTTTTGCAGGATTCTTCTATTGACATTTCTGATGTTTTTAATAATATTAGTGAATGTTATGTACAAGGATCCTTTACAAAGGATCCTTCGGAGGCTTTGATGTGTTTTGAGGCATGTGCAGGTGAATCTCTTGCTCAGGACGCTGATTTGGATGCTCCAGAAATTGCAACTCTAGTGATAGAGTCTATAGGCTATAGGAAGAGAGATGTTCTCGATCGAGTAGTACCACTTACTCGATCAAATGATGTAGAGAACGAGGTCACTCAAGCAAGTGATCATTTGGCTAAAGAAAAGAGTTCTAAGAAGAAGAAACCCAGGAAGGTGTCGGCCTGGGTGTCGGCCCACGACTTGGGACCAGTTGATCACCGCCATCCGTATGACAATAACGTCAAACTTATCTAGCAAGCCAACCGTTATTGATAAACGTGGATCAACTGGTAATAATACAGAAGTATGCCCTTGTGATCCTTAAAGAGATTTAATAAGTCATTGTACTTAATTGTCAAGGACATCAGCCCCAACAATCTCCCACTTGTCCGTACAAGGGTATGTGCAATGACGTTATCACACTACATGTGGAGGACACAAGCTCCAACAGCTTCATCATTTTACTAACATATTCATACTACAACTCCATTCTCCAATTTTCTTGAGTAAAATGGTTTTATAAGAAAATAATTATTTCCATATTAATAGTATTATAAGAGTAATATTATTATTGTTTCTAGTATACTAATACTAATTTTCTAGTAACAAAATTAGTGTTAGTTTGAGATCGGGTCCTTGATACGCACCTTTAGGAGATGATTTTTGTTAGATCGTTACAAGAGGATTTCGGGTCTTTGAAGACTCAAATAATAGGTGATTATTGAGTATAAACCTTCTAAAACCAATGTAAGGACTATCACATCTTATGATATCATCATGCATGCATAAGATCATTTTAAGTTTTATGACTAAACTCAAATAAATTAAACTCACATTAGATGTGAGTGTAAAATCAGGAATTTCGGTTCCCAACACTATTGTGATAGATTAATCTCTTTCCTTTCTCAATTTGACTATCCTATTAGTATTGGGGAGGTTTGTCGTATCTTTTATGATGGAGTTACTGGTAAGACCTTGATCGAGATTGAGAGAAATTGCGGATGAGAATTTTTAGACCTACCCTGTGAGAAGCAATGGGAGCTTCTCAAACACCTAATCCGAGCCGGTGGAGATACGGAGGGGTATGAGGGCATTGATATTAGTAACCCGGATATTCCTATTGAGTGTGATCTTATCACACCCCTTACTGAAGAGTCGCTCATTCTTAAGGATGAGTATGATAGGTTACTTGATTCCCTTTCGCTCCCCGTTGATGATACTGACTTGGATTTAGATACAACTGATGAGTTAGAAATTTACCCCTTGACTGACCAACCTATTTCTGTAGGTGTTAGTGATGAACATGTTCCTAACATGTTTGAACCCTCGGTTGATGAACCTTGTTTTTTGCAGGACTCTTCTATTGACATTTCTGATGTTTTTAATAATATTAGTGAATGTTATGTACAAGGATCCTTTACAAAGGATCCTTCGGAGGCTTTGATGTGTTTTGAGGCATGTGCAGGTGAATCTCTTGCTCAGGACGCTGATTTGGATGCTCCAGAAATTGCAACTCTAGTGATAGAGTCTATAGGCGATAGGAAGAGAGATGTTCTCGATCGAGTAGTACCACTTACTCGATCAAATGATGTAGAGAACGAGGTCACTCAAGCAAGTGATCATTTGGCTAAAGAAAAGAGTTCTAAGAAGAAGAAACCCAGGAAGGTGTCGGCCTGGGTTTCGGCCCACGACTTGGGACCAGTTGATCACCGCCATCCGTATGACAATAACGTCAAACTTATCTAGCAAGTCAACCGTTATTGATAAACGTGGATCAACTGGTAATAATACAGAAGTATGCCCTTGTGATCCTTAAAGAGATTTAATAAGTCATTGTACTTAATTGTCAAGGACATCAGCCCCAACAATCTCCCACTTGTCCGTACAAGGGTATGTGCAATGACGTTATCACACTACATGTGGAGGACACAAGCTCCAACAGCTTCATCATTTTACTAACATATTCATACTACAACTCCATTCTCCAATTTTCTTGAGTAAAATGGTTTTATAAGAAAATAATTATTTCCATATTAATAGTATTATAAGAGTAATATTATTATTGTTTCTAGTATACTAATACTAATTTTCTAGTAACAAAATTAGTGTTAGTTTGAGATCGGGTCCTTAATACGCACCTTTAGGAGACGATTTTTGTTAGATCGTTACAAGAGGATTTCGGGTTTTTGAAGACTCAAATAATAGGTGATTATTGAGTATAAACCTTCTAAAACCAATGTAAGGACTATCACATCTTATGATATCATCATGCATGCATAAGATCATTTTAAGTTTTATGACTAAACTCAAATAAATTAAACTCACATTAGATGTTAGTGTAAAATCAGGAATTTCGGTTCCCAACACTATTGTGATAGATTAATCTCTTTCCTTTCTCAATTTGACTATCCTATTAGTATTCGGGAGGTTTGTCGTATCTTTTATGATGGAGTTACTGGTAAGCCCTTGATCGAGATTGAGAGAAATTGCGGATGGGAATTTTTAGACCTACCCTGTGAGAAGCAATGGGAGCTTCTCAAACACCTAATCCGAGCCGGTGGAGATACGGAGGGGTATGAGGGCATTGATATTAGTAACCCGGATATTCCTGTTGAGTGTGATCTTATCACACCCATTACTGAAGAGTCGCTCATTCTTAAGGATGAGTATGATAGGTTACTTGATTCCCTTTCCCTCCCCGTTGATGATACTGACTTGGATTTAGATACAACTGATGAGTTAGAAATTTACCCCTTGACTGACCAACCTATTTCTGTAGGTGTTAGTGATGAACATGTTCCTAACATGTTTGAACCCTCGGTTGATGAACCTTGTTTTTTGCAGGATTCTTCTATTGACATTTCTGATGTTTTTAATAATATTAGTGAATGTTATGTACAAGGATCCTTTAAAAAGGATCCTTCGGAGGCTTTGATGTGTTTTGAGGCATGTGCAGGTGAATCTCTTGCTCAGGAGGCTGATTTGGATGCTCCAGAAATTGCAACTCTAGTGATAGAGTCTATAGGCGATAGGAAGAGAGATGTTCTCGATCGAGTAGTACCACTTACTCGATCAAATGATGTAGAGAACGAGGTCACTCAAGCAAGTGATCATTTGGATAAAGAAAAGAGCCCTAAGAAGAAGAAACCCAGGAAGGTGTCGGCCCACGACTTGGGTGTCGACAACTCTGGGAGATGGATGGCTAGAGCTGTGGATGAT
The DNA here is from genome assembly GCA_029255685.2 of Silene conica. NCBI lineage: Eukaryota > Viridiplantae > Streptophyta > Magnoliopsida > Caryophyllales > Caryophyllaceae > Silene > Silene conica. The sequence goes on along the minus strand of CM055312.2, from coordinate 39,131,954 downwards.
GACCCACCCATCTACATGGTGGAGAGAAACTCATCTACCCAAATCACCATAGCTGAAGGAGTAGCCTGTAGTCAGAGCCCTTGGTCAAAGAAACGCCGAATCCTTCGCGGATGACTTCTTCTTTTTGCTCGTTTCTGTTTTTCTTAAGACGTTTTTTTTGTTATGCTAAGACTTCCTAACTTGCTTTCTTTAAGTTTTTAGGACAACTTTTCCGTTGTGTTTGCGTAGTTAAGACTTTTTGGACTTGTTTCTGGGATCTCGCGCATTTGTTAGGCGCGTTTTTGATGATTTTTTTCAGGATTGACGAAAGAAGGAAGAACGTTGTGCAGCAGAGGGGTCGACCGACCAGAAATACGGGTCGGTCGACCTAGTCCCTGACGTTCTGGAGTTCCTGCATTCTGCAGGAAGGTCGGTCGACCTAATACATGGGTCGGTCGACCTACCCGTCCGTCACAGCCTGTTCGTTTCTTCCTCAGGAATTGTACAACCATCTTGGGTACTTGAGTGGCACTGCTAGCCACCAAAACCTCCCAGCTTACGCTGGTTTGGGGAGGTTTTTCTCATGCACCTATTAATCTAGTGAGTTCTTTCCAGTTTTTCCTTAGTTTTTACTCTCTTCGCACCTTTTTCTTTAATTTTCTGAAACCTTTACTTAGGCTAATGCACAATGGGGACATTGTGCGGGTTGGTTTGGGGAATGGTTTCGTGTCACATGCATTGCATTCTGTCACACGTTTATTGCATTTCTGTCTTGCATTGTTCTTTTCTTTATTTTATCTACCTATACAAAAGAAAAAATCCAAAAAAATGAAAAACAAAAATGAAAAAAAATGAAAAAAAAAATGCACATTTATTTTAGCATATAGGTCGTGTCGGAACGAAAGTATTTCAAGGATGATTTAGCTATCTGACATGTTTATGCCTTTACCTTGCCTTGTCAACTTGTTTTAGTATGAGAGTCTTTTGCATATCTACGAGTTTTTGTCAAACTATCTGTATATCTTGAGACTTGACTTATACCTTGGCAACCTACTATACATTCTAAGGTTTAGAGCTTATTTCCTGGTTTTATTTTTAAACCAGTTGTCTAGGATGTGAGTAGTACTCCCCTTGGAACATGTTACATCAATATGCATAAACATGAACTTGAATTGCTACATACTTGTTTTACTATCTCGTTTTGTGAGTCTTAGTACGTGCATTTGGGATCCTTTTTCTCTTATTTACCCATAAGCCCTACATAGCCAAATTTGCCTTTTTATTCCCCCAAAACTACATCTCATACTTAGCCTACCCTTCCAAGCTAGTATTTGCGGTCTTTGGTTTGACTTGTGAGGCATCTTGGTTTATATGCTATCTTGAGCAAAAAGAGAAAGAAGAAAGAAAAGAAAGAAAGAAAAGAAAAAAGGAACAGAAAAATTCAGAAAAAGAAAGAAAGAAAAGAAAAATGAAAAAAAAAGAGATCAAACGTACACAGGAAATAGGTCGACCGACCACCTTCATGGGTCGGCCGACCACCTGACAGCATCAGAATGAAAATTTTTTTTTTTCCAAATTCCCTTTCTTTTATGTGTTATCACTCCCGTACATCATTCAAAATATTTGGGAGTCCTTTCTTATATAATGTGAGAGTTGTGTTACAAAAGAACACTTTCTTAATATCAAAAGTTGTGAAATATGTTGTTGGGAAACGTTTTTACTAGCTTGGCTACTAACCCCACATATCCAAAAACATCTTAACCACCTTTTACCTTTTACCTCACATATCTTTCATTACCTCGATTGCATGTATCCAAGTCACTTAATGGGTTTGTTTTACATAGTTGTAGAATTCTTGTTCATGTTAGATTGCAGGCATGTTTTCATAGGTCGCAGTTAGGTGAGTGTCATGACAAAATACTTCTTTCTATCTTTTACATATACTCACCCTTTGCTTCATGAGTGTCTCGAGCGTACCGCGAGAGTCCATGGTATAAAGTCTCTATAGTCTTTATGTTTGCAAGTCTGACGACCATATAACTCGTTTGCATGATTTGAATACTTTCTCATTTTGTACTTGGCATTGGTTTAGGCTTACATGTAAATTTCGCTCTGAGATTGAAATCGTTCCATTAGTTAAGATCGAGTCTATTTCTTGCTTGAGGGCAAGCAAGAGTTTGGTTTGGGGAATTTGATGCGTGTCTATTTTATGATGTTTTTCATCTATTTTTACACGCATTTGGTCGCTCATTTACTATGTTTTAGCCCTTATTTCCCAACAATTGTGCACTTTCGTATTTTTATGCTCTTTTGCAGATTTATGCGGAAAAGGGATGATTTTATACCAAATTTATGCCCTCGGGATTTTCTATGACTAAGGACAAGAAGGAACGAAGCCTAGCGCACATTTCAAGGCCTGAAGATAGCTTTAACAAGCAAAGAATCGATCCACGACATTGCAGCCTGTTTCAAATGGCTATATCTCGAGTTCTAGAGCTGATAATGGAGTAATTCCAGTTGGAGGTGAAATCTTATCCTCTTAGCTTTCCAACGCCACAAGAATTGCTTGATTACGATAAGTAACGAAGAAATGACAGTTGTTTTAAGATCGACGCGCGCTGCAGTCCCGACAACTGGGTCGACCGACCTACTAATTGGGTCGACCGACCTCAGCGCTGACCCAGATGTTTCCGCGAAGCCCATTAAAGTGTTTAGGTCATTAGGAAACTCTTTAATTCCGCCTATTTAAGCTAAATTTCGGGATTAGGGTTAATAGTTCAGATTTCCATCAAGTTTTATACCTAGTTTTTATCATTCAAGTTAATAATCTAGTTTGTTCATCAAGTTCCTAGTTTTAGTTTTCTCTTTAAGTTATAATTTTTCAATAATTCTCAAGCATTCAATAAAGTTTGTTCCTTTCTGCCTTAATTCCGATTCTGGTAATTACTCTTTTGTTCTTATTATTTTTGAATCCGGTTTAAGTAAGAATCTCAAGCTTTATTAATTCTTGCATGTTTAGATTATCGTTCGCCATGTTTTCTATATCAAATCTCGTTTTTATTATTGTTCCAGTAATTATGAGTAGCTAAATTTCATATGTTAGGATGTAGGGGATGAATATGCATAGGTAATACAACGTTCGAGACCGACCTGTAGCAGAGCCGTGGTCGGCCGACTCAAATAATGGGTCGGTCGACCGAGGCGGTGGTCGGCCGACTGGAGTAGTCGGTCGGTCGACCCACTCGCGTATGAATTTTGTTTCGTCTTTCTTTGTTGACTATAATACCCTACAATGAGACTGAAAGGAGACTTGTAGGATGTTAGTAATGACCTACCGAAGATTGAGAGATACGGGAAGGGCATTGGTTTACACCTTAAGACGGCTAGGTTACTCAAGACTGAAAGGTATGTGATCTAGAGTTTAGGAATCACCCTTATTGTTGACACCTAATAATTGTGAGACCTAGGAACTAATAGCATAGGCCGAAAGGAGCTATTAGGTACCATAGACCGAAAGGATATGTTACACCCCTTACGCGACTGCAATACATGTTGACCTTAGGATTTATATTACCTTAGCAATTTATTACCCAAACATCCTAGCATCTCTTTTAATATAGTTTTAATCTCATCTTTATTTTCTTGTTTTACTTTTATCTTTGTTTCTAGACTTAGTAACAACCATTAAAACCCCCAAAATTGTTACCTTAAAACATTAACACCAAACAATAAACATTCCCCACCTCCTTGTGGTTCGACCCTGACTTTCACTATCTATAGTTTAAGTTTAGGAATTATAAATTTTATCTTTGATACCCACAACGACAGGCATAAATGGGTTTGAAATAGAAACCAATGGTCCTTTATTTTATAAACACATCGGATTTTGTTAGTCAACTGATGTGCAAATTAATTACATCAGATTTTTCTAAATTCTGATGTCCATTAACCGATGTCCTTAAGAGTTCCTGTAGTAGTATGTGGCAGGATATGGACAGCCGTATATTATTAAAGATCACATTCCAGGTTTAAAGATATACATCAAAGAGAATATATCCAAAAGTGAAGAAAGTGACTCGGACAATAACAACAGCTCCATGTGATCACCGCTCTCTTTTGGAGACAGGGGGAATAAAAATACACCATGTCAAGTTAATAATAATAAAGTAGAAACTAGTTGTAAGATAGATGTGAAATAAATAAGTGTAGTTATAAAATAGATAGAAGTAGTGTGCAACGTGTAAGTGTAAAACTAAGTAGTATGCAATACTAGCAATAGGTGTAGGTTTATTATTAGGTTAAACTTAGGCAACCCCAAGGATTGCAACGTGTATGATGAATGCTTATCATGTATACTTTTGGAGTACTATAAATAGAAGAGCTTGGTAGTAAGCAAACCAACCTAATTCACATCAAAACCTACTTCTTCTATAATCTTCTATACTCTTAATATATTTTCTTCTGCAACAATTTTCAATACTCTTGTTATTAACAATAAACATCTTTTAAAAATTATAGCTTCCTTCTTATAATAAACTTGATCCTAATAAACCTCCTTTGTGGTTGTACTCACTATGTGTCCGTAAACTTGGTTTCAGAGCAACAATAACAACAGCTCCATGTAATAACTCTCTTTATTACATTAAGATTAAATTGATTTTCTGGGAATGCACATCTCCAAAGGTCAATACCACCTTCAACCTCACATTGCAACCCAGCTAGAAGAACTCCCAGACGAAAAACTCTCATACAAGCAAATCCAGCGATTTCTCGTAATTGTCAACTACATGGAAGATTTTATCCATGATCTCACAAAGCGTAGATCAATTCTGTCAGCCCAATTGAAGAAAGTTGTTATTCCATGGAGCTAGAAATGCGATGCAATAAGAGAGTTAAAACGTATTACAAAAACTATTCCAGCATTAACAATCCCATCAAAAGAAAGGAGAATTTCACAAACTAATGCAAGTGACTGTTATTGGGGTGCTGTCCTACTTGAAGAAGATGAGAAAAGCAACAGACAGATATGTGGTTATAAGAGTGGAGCTTTCAAAGAAGGAGAGAAACATTACCACTCCACTTACAAGGAGATTCTCGCAGTAAAAAGAGGCATTGAGAAATTTGAGTTTCATCTTATCGGCCAGCATTTTCTCATAGAAATGGACATGTCTTCATTTCCAAAGATGCTGCAATTCAAACAAAAGACTCTCGCCCAAGCACAACTGCTACGATGGGCTAGTTGGTTTTCTCAGTGGAAATTTGAGGTCAAACACATAAAAGGAAAAGATAACTTTCTTCCTGATTTCCTATCAAGAACTCAGCGTCAAATTTCACCAATCATTCCTGTGATTTATATGATCACCCTTGCACAACCTGAGGAAGAACAAATGAAGTCTTTGCTAAGTCATATGCCCTCAGATTTGCAAGACAAATTTCTCCAAAGAGTTCTGAGAACCAAGGCCATTGAAACACTCCATCAACTCCTTATTCTCTATGTACATAAATATGGAATAAGCCAAGGCCCTTTCCTTGGCTTGCCTTACCATTCCCCATATCCATTACCTACCACTATCCACCTAGATCCAAGACATTACAAAAAATTTCCTCCCATAGCTTACTTCATGCTCTGGTATCTTGCTGAATTATATTCAATTGAAGTCCTCATGGAGAAAGACCCTCTACTACAGTACTTGGCAAAATGTCTCCTAACCAGAAGGAAACCACATTACAAATTATTATATAAATGGCTTACACTGTTCCGAGATCCCACGTGGTGGCAAGAAAATATCCAGAGAAAAAAAGGTCATACGATGCTTATCACCTTCAAGACTACTACCTTCCAAATTCAAAAAGATGATGGCATTGAAATCAACCGATGGAATGACGCACAAATTCTGGCAGGATATGGAAACCCGTATATTATTAAAGATCACATTCCAGGTTTAAAGATATACATCAAAGAGAATATATCCAAAAGTGAAGAAAGTGACTCGGACAATAACAACAGCTCCATGTGATCACCGCTCTCTTTTGGAGACAGGGGAATAAAAATACACCATGTCAAGTTAATAATAATAAAGTAGAAACTAGTTGTAAGATAGATGTGAAATAAATAAGTGTAGTTATAAAATAGATAGAAGTAGTGTGCAACGTGTAAGTGTAAAACTAAGTAGTATGCAATACTAGCAATAGGTGTAGGTTTATTATTAGGTTAAACTTAGGTAACACCAAGGATTGCAACGTGTATGATGAATTCTTAGCATGTATACTTTTGGAGTACTATAAATAGAAGAGCTTGGTAGTAAGCAAATCAAGCTAATTCACATCAAAACATACTTTTCTATAATCTTCTATACTCTTAATATATTTTCTTCTACAACAATTTTCAATACTCTTGTTATTAACAATAAACATCCGTTAAAAATTATAGCTTCCTTCTTATAATAAACTTGATCCGAATAAACCTCCTTTGTGGTTGTACTCACTATGTGTCCGTAAACTTTATGATGAATGCTTAGCATGTATACTTTTGGAGTACTATAAATTGAAGAGCTTGGTAGTAAGCAAACCAAGCTAATTCACATCAAAACATACTTCTTCTATAATCTTCTATACTCTTAATATATTTTCTTCTTCAACAAAATTCAATACTCTTGTTATTAACAATAAACATCCTTTAAAAATTATAGCTTCCTTCTTATAATAAACTTGATCCTAATAAACCTCCTTTGTGGTTGTACTCACTATGTGTCCGTAAACTTGGTATTATATGTAATAAGATTACTTTTAATAAAATATTACTTTTGTTATTTGATATAATATTTAAAAATATTATATAATTTTATATAATTTTAATAATTATAAAATTGTAAAATTATTATACAAAATATTATATAAAATATATTTAATAATTTTTATAATATATTTATATAATAATATAATTATTATATAAATATATTTTTAATAATATATTATATATAAATATTATTTATAATTATAATAAATATAATTTTCATTTTCATTTTATAACTTTTTTTTTATTTTTTATTTATTTAAAAATAAATAAATATAATTTTCTATATAATAATTTTATATTTTTAAATATTATAAAATAATATATTATATATAAAATTATTATATAGAAGGGCTATCTGTGCAACAACAGGAAGTCATTTTTTTTCCATGGAGAGTCAGTGCTAGACGTACTGCTCCATAATGAAGGTGGGTATAGCCATTCATTTTCCAAGAACAAAGCATTGCTTCATTAAGACGGAGAGGAATCATTTGTTCTGCTTCTGTAGCCGGAACAAAATATTGTTCTAGTTGAGAGGCTAAAATAATTTCTTTGGCTGTGTTTTTATGTGGACCAAGTACTTGTTTAATTACTTAAGGAAATTTTAATATTTTTATTACATATCTTTAAATTTAATAATAATATAATATTATTATATTATATATAAAATAATATATTATATAGTACCTAATTCAGTATTCCTAGAGATACAGAAGATGCTTTATTCATCCAGTTATAATCACAACATAGCCCTTCATATATTCATATCCCTAGCCAAATTCTAAAAAAGAAACTCATCAAACTTCTTCCAGAATCTTGGGTCACTCACTACGAAAAAAATCCATGACATCAACACCCCCCTACAGTCCATAGATTTCAAAATCACAAAACAAAAATGACGGGACAATTGAGATATTCTTCAAAAAGGAACCAAATGAAAAATTCTGTCCACCAATTTTCTGTACCAAAATAAATACGATTACTCCTCTCCTCATCCCAATGAAGCAAAACGAGAGTTATCTTAATGTTCCTATCCAATCTTTTAACTCTCTTGGAGATCCGATATTCGTATTTAGAGATGAGACTGGTCATTAGTTTTTTGATGTTTGTGATTGTGATAATTGTATAATGATGGACTCAGATGAAGATGATTATCCAAAAAAGAAAAATAAAAAATCCTCCCAACAGATTCTTAAGGAAAAATATGAGTCGGGAGATCCGAGTGTCGATCTTCTAGGGGAACCAACGGGAAAAACTTTTGAATATTATGTACTATATCCAAAACCAGAAAAGATTACCAACTCATCAAAGAAATTCCTACATGTTTCATGTTTGGTCCATCCTCGTCCCAAGATACAAACTTTCCACCAACAGAGTGCGTGGGAAGAAGAAAATACCAAACACTCTTGGAAAATCAAAAATCCAACCACCAAAAATCCAGATGGTTCAACCAAACAAATAAGTGCAGCGGAAGCAACCTTGAACTGGTAATCGGAAAATGCACATGCTCAAAACAATTTGTTGCAACAGCTAGATAAAAATGTAACAATCAAAAAATCATGGATCTTGCTGTAAAAGAGATACATAAAAAAATCTCTTTATTACATCAAGAACTTTTGCAGCTTGCAACGACAGTTTCTGCAATATCACCAATTATTTCTCAAAAAGAATCAGAATTGAAATCACTAAAAGCTCAACTGTCTTACAAAATCCACCAACAACCCCACCTGATCGAAATGCCTTGTGATATATTCACTCCATATCCAGTTTATACACGTCCCCTTGAAAAACATCCACAACCCCTTCCTATATTATCTCCAGAATCAAATCCTTTTGGAGCATCGTCATTTCTTCCGACGAAAGTTTAGAAGAGAGACATGTAATAAAAAAGAGGCAATCCACCACAAGTGATGGAGAAAAAACATCTACAATAACTCAAATTGAAACTCCAGCCACACAATGTCCAGAAAATGCCTCACAATTCATGGTAGAATATCACAACCCCATTTCCTCTCTTCTAACCATTCTAGAAAAACCCAAAACAAAGAAGCCTATGTCTCAGGGCACGGTAGATGAGGTCTTGATGCCCGAATTTATGATGGCTGAACCTGCTTCAGTTGAGAAAGTGGGTGAAAGTGATACTGAAAATCCAGGACAGCAAGAACAACCTGAAGCCCATCCTCCACCCGGATGGAACCCTAAAGGTCAGTATATACCAGGTCATGGTTTCTCCTTCGATAATATTCCACCCTCAAAATGGAGAGACAAGATTTATGAAATGCATGCTTATTTTACCGAACAACTCCTTTACCCTGGAGCTAGCCTTGCAACAGTAGTAGACAGGCTAGTCTTAAGATTTTATGGCCGTTTGCGCCAATGGTGGATTAGTCTTGGAACTTATCGACAATTGCAAATTCGACAATCCTCCTCAGTTGACGCTTTCATTGGAAACATTCACAATGAATTTGTGGGGGCTTGGGATCACTACACAACTCAAGCAAGAGAAGAATTCCTGAGTATGAAATGTTGTTCATTCATGCGAAAAGATCTTGAAAGACATTATGAAAGAATGTCTAAGCGGTTTTACGCTCTTGGAGGCATGGATGATGTAAATATCAAATAAGCCTATCTAAACTCTCTTCCGGAGCCATTAGGAAATGAAACCGCTAGGCAATTCTCCCTAAAAAACATACCCTTAAGTAATGCTACACTGGGAGAACTTTATCAAACATCACTTAATAAAAATACACCATGTCAAGTTAATAATAATAAACCTACACCTATTGCTAGTATTGCATACTACTTAGTTTTACACTTACACGTTGCACACTACTTCTATCTATTTTATAACTACACTTATTTATTTCACATCTATCTTACAACTAGTTTCTACTTTATTATTATTAACTTGACATGGTGTATTTTTATTATTCCATCGGTTGATTTCAATGCCATCGTCTTTTTGAATTTGAAAGGTAGTAGTCTTGAAGGTGATAAGCATCGTATGACCTTCTTTTCTCCGGATATTTTCTTGCCACCACGTGGGATCTCGGAACAGTGTAAGCCATTTATATAATAATTTGTAATATGGTTTCCTTCTAGTTAGGAGACATTTTTCCAAGTACTGTAGTAGAGGGCCTTTCTCCATGAGGACTTTAATTAAATATAATTCAGCAAGATACCAGAGCATGAGGTAAGGTATGGGAGGAAATTTTTTGTAATGTCTTGGATCTAAGTGGATAGTAATAGGTAATGGATATGGGGAATGGTAAGGCAAGCCAAGGAGAGGGCCTTGGCTTATTCCATATTTACGTACATACAGAATAAGGAGTTGATGGAGTGTTTCAATGGCCTTGGTTCTTAGAACTCTTTGGAGAAGTTTGTCCTGCAAATCTGAAGGTTTATGACTTACCAAAGACCTCATTTTTTCTTCCTCTGGTTGTGCAAGGGTGATCATATAAATCACAGGAATGATTGGTGAAATTTGACGCTGAGTTCTTGATAGGAAATCTGGAAGAAAGTTATCTTTTCCTTTTATGTGTTTGACCTCAAACTTCCACTGAGAAAACCAACGAGCCCATCGTAGCAGTTGTGCTTAGGGGAGAGTCTTTTGTTTGAATTGCAGCATCATTGGAAATGAAGACATGTCCATTTCTATGAGAAAATGCGGGCCGATAAGATGAAACTCAAATTTCTCAATGCATCTTTTTACTGCGAGAATCTCCTTGTAAGTGGAGTGGTAATGTTTCTCTCCTTCTTTGAAAGCTTCACTCTTATAACCACATATCTGTCACTTGCATCAGTTTGTAAAATTCTCCTTCCTTTTGATGGGATTGTTAATGCTGGAAGAGTTTTTGTAATACCTTTTAATTCTCTTATTGCATCTGTGCATTTCTGGTTCCATGGAACAACATCTTTCTTCAATTGGGCTGACAGAATTGATCTATGCTTTGCGAGATCATGGATAAAATCTGCCATGTAGTTGACAATTCCGAGAAATTGCTGGATTTGCTTGTATGAGAGTTTTTCGTCTGGGAATTCTTCAAGCTGGGTTGCAATGTAAGGTTGAAGGTGGTATTGACCTTTGGAGATGTACATTCCCAGAAAATCAATTTTTGTTTCTCCAATGACCATCTTTTTCTCTGAGAGCATTATCCCATATTGCCGAACAATATCGTGGAACTTTGATAATAAGGCGGAATGGGAGTCAACATCCATAGAGAATAAGAGGATGTCATCTATGTAAACCAGGGCATTTGGGAGAATTGGTTTGAATATTTTTATCATTGCTTTTTGGAATAAGGATGAGGCTGTTTTTAATCCGAATGGCATAACCTTCCATTGGTAATGGCGATCATGAACACAGAAACCGGTTTTTGGTCTCTCTTCTGGTTCAATTCCTAATTGCCAAAATCCTTCTTTAAGGTCAAATTTTGAGAATATTTGTGCTTGAGGCAGTTTTTGGAAAAGAACCTCTCTTTTTGTTAGTGTGAATTTGTCATCTGTGAGGAAGTGATTAAGAGGTTGATAGTTGATGACTAACCTCAACTTTCCACGTACCTGTTCTACTCTTTTGTTAACATAAAACGCCTCACAAGCCCATGGTGAGGTTGTTGGTTCAATGAGATTTTCTTTTTGTAGCTGGTCAACTTCTTGAAGAGCAAGAGTATAATGGTCTGGGTTCATTCCTATGTGGCTTGCTTTTGTTGGGTTAATATCCTCATTCTTTGTGAATGGCAAAGTGATAAAGAATTCAGGATTTTGCCATAGTGGAGAAGAGCATTTTGTGAGAAACTCAGAGTGGGACTCAGCACAAGAAGTTTTGGCTATCTCATCTCTTATGGGATGAAGAACTTCATAAGAGTACATATGAGGGGTTGATGTCCATGGTAATAAATGATTTTTGTGTTTCAGCCCCTTAGGATGCCATGATACTCTTTTAAGACTATTCAGAATATCAAAACCAAGTATAAAGTCTTTTCCAGGAAGATCAGACCCATATACTTTAGTTTTCAGGGTGTAACCCGGAAACAGTTGAATGTAGATCAATTTACTTTTTAGAGATATATAAAAAACTTGACCATTTGCTGCCTTAAATGCTACAGAACATGGTTCCCAATGTGATGGTGGAAGAATGCTTGGTTTGTTTTTGGAGGATGCAGCACTAGTATCAAAATATGCAATGACAGGTATGGGTTTGTCATATTTATTTGGGAAAATGTAAATTTTTGCATTTGGAGAGGGTAGGTTGGAATGGTCTCATTTTGTGGTTCTGGTTCACAGACTTCTATGGGAAAAAGATCAAACCTGACAAATTGGTCAGTAATACCTTCGTCGTTGTCAGAGTCTGAATCTTCAGATGAACTTTCTCCAAACTCTATTCCCATTGCCAAAATGGTTTCATCTGTTGGCTCATCATCAAGGGAGAAAATAGATTCAATATCAGCATCATCAATATCTTCGATCTGTGCTAAATATCCGACAAGATTATTCCTTTTTTTCTTGTCAAGGCAATCTTTTGCATAATGCCCTTGTTGGGAAATGTGTTCTCAACAATAGTGCAATCACGTAATTAAATCTCATGACGAGAATGCGCAAGGGATGATACGAATTATATTAGTCAACTGACCAACATTAATCGGTAATGATTGGCTAGCTATAGTTTGACATTACTGTCGTATGACGGTGGTGGTCAGTTGATCCCTTTAGGTCACACCTATAGGACAATTCCCTTAATTGATAAAGTGATCAAATGTATATTGTTACGATTTGATCATATTCCTTAAACTCGTATACCGAGAAATCAGAGGTTAAATCTTATTGTAAGATTTATGTTTAAAATTGAAACGTGTCAATTGTTAAACAATAAACGATATTTTATAATATCGTAACTAGAATGAATCGGGTTATAATTGATACAAAGGTTGTAAATCGTATTGACGATAAAATATCATTTTACAATGGTAATTTCGAATTACTTGTTAATTAATAAATATGATTTATTTAATTATGTACAATATTTATAAGATAAATATTTATATGTTTTACATGTACTAAAACATTTTATTAATTGGTGACATATAAGATGTCACACTTTGTACAAATTGTAAGATTGACAAATTGTAAAATCAAATCCATTTTATGGATTAAGTGGCCGGCTAGTGGAGGTGGTTGTGTGTGTGATTAGTGTATTAAACACACTATAATCATTATGTTGAGACATAATCCTTGAGACACCAACCTAGAGCCACCCTAGCAACATAGAAAAGAGGAAATGTTCCCTCTTGTTCTTCCCCATACCCGGCCCCCATTAACCCTAAGCACCACTTACATAAATATGTATGTAGCTCATAATTCATACTAATCCTAATGCTTGGCAAAATTCTCTAAGTAAGAATACTACCAAAACCTCTCTAAATTATTATAAAGATAATAAAATATATACTATATGAGTGATAGTATTTGATTATATTTCTAATTAAGAGATTAGAATTAATATTAAGGAAACCGATTATTTGTACTAGCTTGTTCAAAGATCTTGGTCATTAAGGGGTTGTCTTGGTGCATCCAAAGGAGGTATTCTTGTTGGATACTTGAAGGATCGTCCTTGCTATATTCGGACCGTTTGTAAGGTTTCGATATTCTTCTTATTTCCGCATTTTAAGCATGCATAAGATCACATAAATATGTTAATTAAAATGTTAATTAAAGTATTTTGATTAGTATGACTAAATATTTAGTTTATGAGTAACTAAAAACCCTTCAATTGGTATCAGAGCAATAGGTTGTTTGCATGCTTTCCGTTTACGTTTTTACGGAGTTATAGTGATAACAAAATAAAATTTGGTTTTTTCGTTTAATATATGATATGCACGAAATTATTTAGCATGAATACCTAGTGTTTCTAAAATGTTTTTAGAATGTTTGGAATATATTTTGCATGAATATTGTTCTTTGGTATTTTTAATTTCGGTTTTATTGTTTTTTAATGGTTAAAAATGTTTATTTTTTGGGAAAAATAGTTAAAATAAGCTTCTGGCCGAGATTTTTCAGTATGTGATCACATTAATACCCTATGTTATGAATATGAATTTTCGTAAATTATTGACTTATAAAACGTGTGATATGAATTTTAAAGGTTAAAATGCAATAAGATGAATAAAAATGGGTTAAAATAGTTATATTATGAATTTGATTATAAAAATTGATGAGTATGTCACATGCAATATTTAAAATATATGTTGAATTTTCCAGAAATTTATCTCAAATATTGCAATATTATTGATTTTTAATGTAAAAATCGGGTAATTAGTGACATAATTTCGACTTTAATAGTTTAACTTGGAATTTGGCCCTAAAAATTTAACACGATGTCATATATATTATTTCCAGAATGTATAAAAATTTCGAGATTTTTATCTTATTTTATGCTTGAGAAATAATTTTAAAGGTTAAAATCGTACGATATATGACGAAAATCGTTAAAATTTGCAATAGTTGTTAAAATGGCCGAAATAATTTAACCCATATTAGTCATATATGATATTTTCATCATGAACATATTCTTGGGAGCCAAAAGTTTCAGATTTGATTTAATTTTAATTTGTTAAAAGTTGCATTTAAAATTGAATTAAAAGAGTCATTTTCATTAAAATTTCGGCTCTTGGGCAGTGTGTAATTTATTTTTCTGTCCATTTTATATTCTTAAAATGTTTTGGAAAGTGTAAAAATATTATTAGTATTTTATTTGCATTTATGGAATTAATTATTGAATTTTCCGACTTAAAATGCTCGTTTTACATATTATTTTCGAAATAATGTTAAAACCGTATAAATACTAATATTTTTAAAGTTCTGAAATTTTAAGAATATTCTGGAATTGTCAAATTTTTAATTTTGAATTTTTTCGAAATTTTTATGAGTCTTTTGGATTTTTATATTATTTTTCCCGTAAAACCGAGTAATACCGAACAATATTAAATATGTTAAGTTAAGTCATGTTCAAAGTTTAAGTAAGACTAAATTTTGAAACCTATATGAGTTAGGATGATTAACTTAAAGATGAATATCGATTCATATAATGCATAGTGTTGTTAAACGTTAAAACACGTGATTCCATAAACCGAGGTATACGATAACTATTTATTTTAATAGGACGATTTGGCTTAGGATTTGCATGATAGTTCATATATTTATAAGCATTGCATATTTTAATTATGAATGTCATGATTTTATTTACGTAATTTTGGGAATTATGTAATTTACTTAGTATGGCCTTAGTTTTTAAATCGGTATTTCCCGTAATGTAAGGGGTTACCGATTGGGTTGTAATTTTGTGATCTCGTATCACTCAATTGTAATTTATTTCTATTTTATAATGTATAAAGTAGACTAGAAAAGTTGTAATTTTTGTAAAATCCGGAGTTCCTTGAAGACGGTGCCATTCGGAAAGGAGTTCCGACAAGACGGTGTTTACCTCGAAGTGCGTGCCTCGTGAAGTTCAAGGGACCAAAGGAGTTGGTTTCCGAATTTGTAGTTTTATTATTTCTTTTCTAGGAAAGGCCATACTAGGGTTTATTTTATGCTTTTATTTTGCTTTTTATATGTTTGCATGCATAGCCAAATCGTCATATATCGTCTCATGCATTTTCGATTAAGTCGACCTAGTCTTTTATTTTATCGATAATTCACCGACTTAATTCACTTAAACGGAGATAGATAATAATTTGACTAGATCTCTTACATATGAATATTGAGACTTAGCCTTACCAAAAAGTACGGACCCATGAATCCCTTCTTCACAAGAACGTAGGCTCGGCTACACCGGGGTACTAAAATTGTCACGTTGGGTAAGTGGGGTAATAAGATTACACCTTGAAATTTGGTTGATCTCAACGAAGGTATTTGTAACCGTAGTTGCAATAAGTTCAGGCTAAAGACGATTTTTAGAAAATTGTCGACCGAGAGTTCTAAGGTAGAACCGATTAAAGGGTTAATCCACCAAATTATACTGATACGGGTTGAATCGGCTACACCGTGCCCGGATTAGTATGGGTTTGGGTCTCGGGATTGTTTACTTAATTGGTAAGAGATCATTAAGTAAATATACTTAACATGTTTAAGTTTTCAGTTTAAATTATGAATTTTAAAATGATGTTTAAGTTCTTGCATGTAAATATTTCATTTTAAAATATTTATAAGATATAAGATGTCACACTTTGTACAAATTGTAAGATTGACAAATTGTAAAATGAAATCCATTTTATGGATTAAGTGGCCGGCTAGTGGAGGTGGTTGTGTGGGTGATTAGTGTATTAAACACACTATAATCATTATGTTGAGACATAATCCTTGAGACACCAACCTAGAGCCACCCTAGCAACATAGAAAAGAGGAAATGTTCCCTCTTGTTCTTCCCCATACCCGGCCCCCATTAACCCTAAGCACCACTTACATAAATATTTAAGTAGCTCTTAATTCATACTAATCCTAATGCTTGGCAAAATTCTCTAAGTAAGAATACTACCAAAATCTCTCTAAATTATTATAAAGATATTAAAATATATACTATATGAGTGATAGTATTTGATTATATTTCTAATTAAGAGATTAGAATTAATATTAAGGAAACCGATTATTTGTACTAGCTTGTTCAAAGATCTCGGTCATTAAGGGGTTGTCTTGGTGCATCCAAAGGAGGTATTCTTGTTGGATACTTGGAGGATCGTCCTTGCTATATTCGGACCGTTTGTAAGGTTTCGATATTTGATGCGTGCCTATTTTATGATGTTTTACATCTATTTTTACACGCATTTTGTCGCTCATTTACTATGTTTTAGCCTTTATTTCCCAACAATTGTCTACTTTCGTATTTTTATGCTCTTTTGCAGATTTATGCGGAAAAGGGACGATTTTATACCAAATTTATGCCCTCGGGACTTTTTATGACTAAGGACAAGAAGGAACGAAGCCTAGCGCATATTTCAAGGCCTGAAGATAGCTTTAACAAGCAAAAGAATCAATCCACGATGTTGCAGCCTGTTTCAAATAGCTATATCTCGAGTTATTGAGCTGATAATGGAGTGATTCCAGCTGGAGGTGAAAGCTTATCCTCTTAGCTTTCCAACGCTGCGAGAATCGCTTGATTTCGATAAGTAACGAAGAAATGGCAGCTGTTTTAAGAACGATGCGCGCTGCAGTCCCGACAGTTGGTCGACCGACCAACACAGTAGGTCGATCGACCAGGTGCCTATTGGAAAAGCCCAGAATTTGCCTGAAGCCCAGAAATTGCATAAAATCCGTAAAGCAGTCGACCGACCCAAAATATTGGTCGACCGACCACAGCACCGACCCAGAAGTTTCCGCGAAGCCCATTAAAGTGTTTAGGTCATTGGGAAACTCTTTATTTCCGCCTATTTAAGCCAAATTTCGTAATTAGGGTTAGGCATCAAGATTTCCATCAAGTTTTCTACCTAGTTTTTATCATGGAGTTACATCTAGTTTTAGTTTTAATCTTTGAATAATCACCAAACACTTTTCTTTAGTTTTATATATTGTTCTTCATCAATCTTTCAACATTAATCAATAAAGCTTGTTCTTTTCCGCCTTAATCCTTATTTCCGGTAATTCCTTTCTTAATTTCTGTTTTATTATTGTTAGTTCATAATTATTGTATCCAGTTTAAGTTAGAATCCCAAGCCTTTATTATTATTGCATGTTTAGATTGATGTTCTTTATAGTTTCCATGTTTATTCCTATTTTTATTATTGTTTCAATAGTTATGAGTAGCTAATTTCATATGTTAGGATGTAGGGAGTAAATATGCGAAGGTAGTATAAATTCCGAATCGACATGTTGCAGGGTGGAGGTCGGCCGACCGGGTTAGTTGGTCGGTCGACCGACACGCGTATGAATTCCGTTTCGCTTTTATTTGTA
This sequence comes from Silene conica, assembly GCA_029255685.2. Lineage (NCBI taxonomy): Eukaryota > Viridiplantae > Streptophyta > Magnoliopsida > Caryophyllales > Caryophyllaceae > Silene > Silene conica. Next base: position 39,114,247 of record CM055312.2, on the reverse strand, counting down.
GACTATAATAACCTACAATGAGACCAAAAGGAGACTTGTAGGATGTTAGTATTGACCTACCCAAGATTGAGAGATTTGGGAAGGGCATTGGTTTACCTCTTAAGACGGATAGGTTACTTAAGACTGAAAGGTTTGTGACCTAGAATTTAGGAATCACCCTTATTGTTGACACCCAATAATTGTGAGACCTAGGAACTAATAGCATAGGCCGAAAGGAGCTATTAGGTAGCATAGACTTAAAAAGATATGTTACACCCCCTTACGCGACTGCAATACATGTTGACCTTAGGATTTATTTTACCTTAGCTATTTATTACCCAAACATCCTAGCATCTCTTTCATCATAGTTTATTCTCATCTTTATTTACTTGTTTTATTTTATATTTGTTTTAGATTTAGCAACAACCAATCAAACCCCCTCTCTTTTATTACTTAATAGATTAAAAATTAGCAAACATAATTAACCTTGTCTCTCTGTGGTTCAACCCTTACTATCACTATATATAGTTTTAGTTTGGTTTATAAATTTTATCTTTGACACTCACAACGACGGGTATCAAATTTTGGCGCCGTTGCCGGGGAGACGGTATAATTTTGTTTGTTAGTTTTTAGTTTATTTTTTCTTGTCTTAAGGAACTTAGGTTCCTTAAGACCGTTATTTACCTTTTTCTTCTAGTTTTGTTCCAGAAGACAGGTTTTTGAGAGGAAGACTTGAGTACTCTCAGTGCTATTGCGATCATGTCTACTATTTCTGATAATCTTCAGCCAGCAGCACACCACCTTCCAGGGGGATTCATTCTTCCCTTTGAAATTCATCTCTCCTATATCGAATTATTGGAGCAAAAACAGTTTGCAGGTCTACGAGATGAGGATCCTTTGAAGCATTTGGAGCTATTTACAGATTATTTTTGTTCCGCACCCGTATCGGCGGAGAGCGAGATAAGGTTAAGGAGATGTTGTTTCGTTTCTCCTTGAAAGATTCTGCGCGTGAATGGATTCGTTACCTTGATATGGAAGCAGCTAGAGTTACAGATTGGACATCTCTAGCATTGGCTTTCTGCCAACGGTACACTTCGCCAGCAAAAACCAATGCTTTGAGAATTCAAATCTCAAATTTCCAGCAAGGACCCGATGAGAAATTTCCTGAAGCGTGGGCCCGTTTTAAGAAGTTGGTTCGATCCGTTCCTCACCACGGCTTTGAGGAGTGGTACCTTTGCCACCGATTCTATAGCTCTTTGTATGATGACTACAGAGCCATCCTTGATTCAACTACAAATGGAAGATTTTATAATGTAGCTGCTGACAAGGGTTGGGTTACTATTGAGGAGTTGGCGGTTCATAGAGCTGATAATGGAAATTCATGTGGGGATTCACTGAAAACAAATATTGAAATAAGTCATGTTTCCGCACTTGAAACATCCAATAACGCTCGTTCCGAAGAACTTGAGAAAGCTTATGAGGGACCAACCCCAAGGGATGATGCTGCCGTAGTTCAGGACGAAGAAATTGATCCCGTGCACAGGTCAGAAGGTCGACCGACCACAACATCAGGTCGACCGACCTCGACACCTGACGTGAGATCAGTCTCTGCAGAACAGGAAATTTTTGATGATACGGAGTCTGGTCGACCGACCGCTGTACCAGGTCGACCGACCACTGTTACTGAGCAGAATGCAGTTTCTATTCCCGAATCGCTGGATCCTTCCCTCATTCAAGACCTCACCATGATACCTGAACAGACTATGGAGTCGCCTCCTGAGCTACCTAATTCTCCTCTCATCAATGACTCGACGGAGATTCTGAAGTTAAAAAAGCCGAAGATTGTTGATTCTGCGACAAGCATTGCAGTCTCATATCCGGATCATTTGGAGAAAGTAAAATTGGAACATCAGCTCGGAAAAATCTTGAAGGTCGTTAAAGACCTTGAGCTTAAGAGAAGATTGGAGGACCATCCTATTATTGCTATTGGTGCAGGTCATGATAAAAAGGGCATAGGAGATCCTGGAGATACTGGGGAGACGAAATTGGAGCAAGTTGCTGAAGAAGACCGGCCGGGCAAAGTAAAAAAGCATGTCATAGCTTATGCGACACCAGATACCCTTCCTCCATCTAGGCCTGTTGTCTGGAAGCCCAGGGTAGCGGTCAGTACTGCTGAAAGGACCTATTTTAGCCAAGTGCCTTACTTTGGGGTATCTTGCTACTGAGTCGTAGTTCTTGTTTAGTGTTTTATTTCAATTTTTTGTTGGACTTTTTATTTTCTTGTTTTTAGACTTAGACTCTTTTTACTTTTGTTGCTTCGTTTGAGACATTTTAGGCTTGGTTCTGGGATCTTGCGCATTTGTTGGGCGCATATTTATTGCTTTTTCAGGTTTCGACGAAGAACCGACGACCACTGTACAGCAGAGGGGTCGGCCGACCAGCATTACCAGTCGACCGACCTGAGCTCTGCAAATTCGGAATTTCTTAATATACAGGAAGGTCGGTCGACCTATTACATCGGTCGGTCGACCGCCCAGCTGTTACAGTTTTCTCGTTTCTTTTTCAGGGATCGTGTAAGTCATCTTGGTACTTGAGTGGCACTGCTAGCCACCAAAACCTCCCAGCTTATGCTGGTTTGGGGAGGTTTTTCTCATGCGCTTCATAATCCAGTGAGTTCTTTCCAATTTTCCTTAGTTTTTTTTCCCTTGCTTCTTTCCTTTAATTTTTTGAAACCTTTTCTTAGGCTAATGCACAATGGGGACATTGTGCGGGTTGGTTTGGGGAATGGTTTCGTGTCACATGCATTGCATTTCGTCACACGTTTATTGCATTTCTGTCTTGCATTGTTCTTTTCTTTATTTTATCTACCTATAAAAAAAAACCAAAAAAAAATTAAAAAATTTAAAAATTCCAAAAAAATGCACGTTTATTTTAGCATATAGGTCGAGTCGGAACGAAAGTATTTCAAGGATGATTTAGCTATCTTACATGTTTATGCCTTTACCTTGCCTTGTCAACTTGTTTTAGTATGAGAGTCTTTCGCATATCTACGAGTTTTTGTTAACTTGCATATCTTGAGACTTGACTTATACCTTGGCAACCTACTATACATTTTAAGGTTTAGAGCTTATTTCCTGGTTTCATTCTTAAACCAGTTGTCTAGGATGTGAGTAGTACTCCCCTTGGAACATGTTACATCAATATGCATAAACATGAACTTGAATTGCTATATACTTGTTTTACTTTCTCGTTTTGTGAGTCTTGATACGTGCATTTGGGATCCCCTTTCTCTTATTTACCCATAAGCCTTACATAGCCAAAATTGCATTTTTATTCCCCCAAAACTACATCCCATACTTAGCCTACCCTTCCAAGCTAGTATTTGTGGTCTTTGGTTTATTTTTTGAGGCATCTTGGTTTGTATGCTATCATGAGCAAAAAGAGAAAAGAAAGAAAGAAAGCAAGAAAAGAAAAAAAGAACAGAAAAATTCAGAAAAAGAAAGAAAGAAAAGAAAAAAACGAAAAAAATAAAAATATACAGTGGAGTCAGTCGACCGACCACCTTATTGGGTCGGTCGACCAACTGACAATACCAGATTCAAAATTTCGTTCCGGAAATTCCTTTCTTTTATATGTTATCACTCCTGTACTTCATTCAAAATATTTGGGAGTCCTTTCTTATATATAATGTGAGAGTTGTGCTACAAAAAAGAGCACTTTCTTAATATCAAAAAAAAAAAGTTGTGAAATATGTTGTTGGAAATCGGTTTTACTAGCTTGGCTACTAACCCCACAAATCCAAAAAACATCTTAACCACTTTTTACCTTTTATCTCACATATCTTTTATTACCCCAATTGCATGTATCTGGGTCACTTAATGAGATTGTTATACGAAGTTGTAGAATTTTTGTTCATGTTAGATTGCAGGCATGTTTCGATGGGTCGCAGTTAGGTGAGTGTCTCTACAAAATTACTTCTTCCTATCTTTTACATATACTCACCCTTTGCTTCATGAGTGTCTCGAGCGTACCGCAAGAGTCCATGGTATAAAGTCTCTATAGTCTTTATTTTTGCAAGTCTGACAACACCATAACTCGTTTGCATGATTTAAATGCTTTCTCATTTTGTACTTAGCATTGGTTTAAGCTTACATGTAAATTTCGCTCTGAGATTGAAATCGTTCCATTAGTTAAGATCGAGTCTATTTCTTGCTTGAGGGCAAGCAAGGTTTGGTTTGGGGAATTTGATGCGTGCCTATTTTATGATGTTTTACATCTATTTTTACACGCATTTTGTCGCTCATTTACTATGTTTTAGCCTTTATTTCACAACAATTGTCTACTTTCGTATTTTTATGCTCTTTTGCAGATTTATGCGGAAAAGGGACGATTTTATACCAAATTTATGCCCTCGGGACTTTTTATGACTAAGGACAAGAAGGAACGAAGCCTAGCGCATATTTCAAGGCCTGAAGATAGCTTTAACAAGCAAAAGAATCAATCCACGATGTTGCAGCCTGTTTCAAATAGCTATATCTCGAGTTCTAGAGCTGATAATGGAGTGATTCCAGTTGGACGTGAAAGCTTATCCTCTTAGCTTTCCAACGCCGCGAGAATCGCTTGATTTCGTTAAGTAACGAAGAAATGGCAGCTGTTTTAAGAACGATGCGCGCTGTAGTCCCGACAGTTGGTCGACCGACCAACACAGTAGGTCGATCGACCAGGTGCCTATTGGAAAAGCCCAGAATTTGCCTGAAGCCCAGAAATTGCATAAAATCCGTAAAGCGGTCGACCGACCCAAAATATTGGTCGACCGACCACAGCACCGACCCAGAAGTTTCCGCGAAGCCCATTAAAGTGTTTAGGTCATTGGGAAACTCTTTATTTCCGCCTATTTAAGCCAAATTTCGTAATTAGGGTTAGGCATCAAGATTTCCATCAAGTTTTCTACCTAGTTTTTATCATGGAGTTACATCTAGTTTTAGTTTTAATCTTTCAATAATCACCAAACACTTTTCTTTAGTTTTATATATTGTTCTTCATCAATCTTTCAACATTAATCAATAAAGCTTGTTCTTTTCCTCCTTAATCCTTATTTCCGGTAATTCCTTTCTTAATTTCTGTTTTATTATTGTTAGTTCATAATTATTGTATCCAGTTTAAGTTAGAATCCCAAGCCTTTATTATTATTGCATGTTTAGATTGATGTTCTTTATAGTTTCCATGTTTATTCCTATTTTTATTATTGTTTCAATAGTTATGAGTAGCTAATTTCATATGTTAGGATGTAGGGAGTAAATATGCGAAGGTAGTATAAATTCCGAATCGACATGTTGCAGGGTGGAGGTCGGCCGACCGGGTTAGTTGGTCGGTCGACCGACACGCGTATGAATTCCGTTTTGCTTTTATTTGTAGACTATAATAACCTACAATGAGACCAAAAGGAGACTTGTAGGATGTTAGTATTGACCTACCCAAGATTGAGAGATTTGGGAAGGGCATTGGTTTACCTCTTAAGACGGATAGGTTACCTAAGACTAAAAGGTTTGTGACCTAGAATTTAGGAATCACCCTTATTGTTGACACCCAATAATTGTGAGACCTAGGAACTAATAGCATAGGCCGAAAGGAGCTATTAGGTAGCATAGACTTAAAAAGATATGTTACACCCCCTTACGCGACTGCAATACATGTTGACCTTAGGATTTATTTTACCTTAGCTATTTATTACCCAAACATCCTAGCATCTCTTTCATCATAGTTTATTCTCATCTTTATTTACTTGTTTTATTTTATATTTGTTTTAGATTTAGCAACAACCAATCAAACCCCCTCTCTTTTATTACTTAATAGATTAAAAATTAGCAAACATAATTAACCTTGTCTCTCTGTGGTTCGACCCTTACTATCACTATCTATAGTTTTAGTTTGGTTTATAAATTTTATCTTTGACACCCACAACGACGGGTATCAATATTCTTCTTATTTCCGCATTTTAAGCATGCATAAGATCATATAAATAAGTTAATTAAAATGTTAATTAAAGTATTTTGATTAGTATGACTAAATATTTAGTTTATGAGTAACTAAAAACCCTTCAGCCCTTTCTTCTTGCAGATATAGCAGCGGTCAGATATCTTGAATCCTCTTTGTTTCTTTTTCCTGAAAAATTTCCATTTTTTGTTTTTGGATAATTTGGGAAAGTTTTTGTTCCATTTCTTTTTGTACATCATGTGTTTCTTTCCCTCTGAGGACGTACATCCACTTTTCTGAGGCTTGCACTTGATGGATAATCCTGGATGATCACATGCTTTTCCTAGAAGCTTTCCTTGTTCTTGCAATTGTTTGAAAAACTTTTGATGATTACACAGTTTTTCAAGGGCAGCAAGTGATGTTTGATAAAGTTCTCCCAGTGTAGCATTACTTAAGGGTATGTTTTTGAGGGAGAATTGCCTAGCGTTTTCATTTCCTAATGGCTCCGGGAGAGAGTTTAGATAGGCTTGTTTGAGATTTACATCATCCATGCCTCCAAGAGCGTAAAACCGCTTAGACATTCTTTCATAATGTCTTTCAAGATCTTTTCGCATGAATGAACATTTCATACTCAGGAATTCTTCTCTTGCTTGAGTTGTGTAGTGATCCCAAGCCCCCACAAATTCATTGTGAATGTTTCCAATGAAAGCGTCAACTGAGGAGGATTGTCGAATTTGCAATTGTCGATAAGTTCCAAGACTAATCCACCATTGGCGCAAACGACCATAAAATCTTGAGACTAGCCTGTCTACTACTGTTGCAAGGCTAGCTCCAGGGTAAAGGAGTTGTTCGGTACACCAGGCATGCATTTCATAAATCTTGTCTCTCTATTTTGAGGGTTGAATATAATCGAAGAAGAAACCATGACCTGGTATATCCTGACCTTTAGGGTTCCATCTGTAACAACCCGACCCGCCACCGTCGTAACACAAACCCAATAAGATGAGTGTGCACTTTTGGGCCTGTTATTTGTCCTCACTTAAGCCCAAAAACACAAGGCCTTGTTACTAAGTGGTGGGTGGAAGTTATTATAAACATATCACAAGTCTCACATTCTACCGATGTGGGAAAACTTTTTCTCTAATACTCTTGGGGTGTTACACCATCCGGGTGGAGGATGGGCTTCAGGTTGTTCTTGCTCTCCTGGATTTTCAGTATCACTTTCACCCACTTCCTCAACTGAAGCAGGTTCAGCCATCATAAATTCGCGCATCAAGACCTCATCTACCGTGCCCTGAGACATAGGCTTCTTTGTTTTGGGTTTTGCTAGATTGGTTATTAGAAGAGAGGAAATGGGGTTGTGATATTCAACCATGAATTGTGAGGCATTTTCTGGACATTGTGTGGCTGGAGTTTCAGTTTGAGTTATTGTAGATGTTTTTTCTACATCACTTATGGTGGATTGCCTCTTTTTTATTACATGTCTCTCTTCGAAAACTTTCGTCGGAAGAAATGATGATGCTCCAAAAGGATTTGATTCTGGAGATAATATAGGAAGGGGTTGTGGATGTTTTTCAAGGGGACGTGTATAAACTGGATATGGAGTGAATATATCACAAGGCATTTCAGGTGGGGTTGTTGGTGGATTTTGTAAGGAAGACAGTTGAGCTTTTAGTGATTTCAATTCTGATTCTTTTTGAGAAATAATCGGTGATACTACAGAAATTGACGTTGCAAGCTGCAAAAGTTCTTGATGTAATAAAGAGATTTTTTGATGTATCTCTTTTACAGCAAGATCCATGATTGTTACCTTTTTATCTAGCTGTTGCAACAAATTGTTTTGAGCATGTGCATTTTCCGATTGCCAGTTCAAGGTTGCTTCCGCTGCACTTATTTGTTTGGTTGAACCATCTGGATTTTTGGTGGTTGGATTTTTGATTTTCCAAGAGTGTTTGGTATTTTCTTCTTCCCACTCTGTTGGTGGAAAGTTTGTATCTTGGGACGAGGATGGACCAAACATGAAAGATGTAGGGATTTCTTTTGATGAGTTGGTAATCTTTTCTGGTTTTGGATATAGTACATAATACTCAAAAGTTTTTCCCGTTGGTTCCCCTAGAAGATCGACACTCGGATCTCCCGACTCATATTTTTCCTTTAGAATCTGTTGGGAGGATTTTTTATTTTTCTTTTTCTTTTTTGGGTAATCATCTTCATCTGAGTCCATCATTATACAATTATGACAATCACAAACATCAAAAAACTGATGACCTGTCTCATCTCTAAATACGTATATCGGATCTCCAAGAGAGTTAAAATATTGGATAAGAACTTTAAGATAACTCTCGTTTTGCTTCATTGGGATGAGGAGAGGAGTAATCATATTTATTTTGGTACAGAAAATTGGTGGATAAGGACATATTTTGGGTTATGATGGACTATGGCCAGCCGGAAGGAATAAGTCGATTAGGAATTGTCCACCACTTGTCAGGGTTGAACAATATCTCTAGGCCACTCGAGGAGAATAATAACTAGAAATGCGTGGCCACGCTCGGAAGCTATTTATGGTAGATAATTCTGTGGGGAATATAGCATGTATTCGCCCTAAACTTGAAGGATTATAATGAAATTTACAGTTGTGAATATGGTCATAAGATAAATAAAAACATGAAAAGAATACAACCTTGGGTCCTTGCTTGAATTGGCCTACGAACAGGAATTAAAGTAAATTCCCTCCTATAACTTGCACCCAAGACTTGATTGAGATGATGCCGCGTGTGCTAGAAAATAATCTCCAATTGCCTTGCAATATGGGTAGAGCTATTGAGGTTTTAGATGTGAGATCTGAGTTTTGGGAGAAGAATGCTCTCAAAACCCTAATTGTGAGATTTATGAATTATCAGTTGAAACCAAGAGTCCCTGACATAAGGAGAAGGACTCTCCTTATGTAGCCCTGGTCGGCCGAATTGGATATTGGGTAGGAGTGGGCTTTCCACTCTTACCTTATTCCAATGCGTGATTCGACCCAATTGCTAAAATATAATTCGCGGGTATTTATTATAAATCGTATATATGTTATCAGATATTAATGCAGTCGATGTATTAATAATGGTCTGATAAAATTATGATATTGTATAATTACCCAAATTAATATAACCGTTTATATTAATACGCGAATACAATATTTAATTAAATATAACCGTTTATATTAAATTTACGAATTAATCATGTAATCCGTGTTAGCTAAAATTATTTAATCTGTATTAAATAATAATCTCAACATCTTATTGACTAATTTAATAGTCAATACCTCTGACTAACTGTTTAGTCGTATCCGGCATAAATGTGACTGTATTTTCATACCTTCACATCTCTCAAACGTGTCCTATAGGTGTGACGTATAGGGACCAGTTGATCACCGTCATCCGTATGACAATAACGTCAAACTTATCTAGCAAGCCAACCGTTATTGATAAACGTAGATCAACTGATAATAATACTGAAGTATGCCCTTGTGATCCTTAAAGAGATTTAATAAGTCATTGTACTTAATTGTCAAGGACATCAGCCCCAACAATCTCCCACTTGTCCGTACAAGGGTATGTGCAATGACGTTATCACACTACATGTGGAGGACACAAGCTCCAACAAACTCCCACTTTTCCGTACAAGTGTAGGTGCGATAACCGATCACTACTACAAAATGTCAAATAGACATCAGTTAATAGGCATCAGATTTTTAAAAAAATCTGATGCATATATATATACATCAGTTATTTCGAAATATCTGATGTCTATTTATTTATATAGACATCTGATTTTACAATAACCTATGCCTATTTTAATATGTAATTTTTAATTCATTATATATACATCGGATTTATAAAACCCATGTATAACTAACTAAAATTATTGGAGCGGTAGCCTTAGTAATGTAGTGGCGCGGTATGCATTATTAGTAAAAATTCATATTTTCCATTATTATTTCCTATCCCCAAATTAATTGCAATCCCTAGCTCTAGTTTCTTCTTCGTCCAACACAATCGCGAACTTACAGTAGTATACAACTTCCTTCATCATCTCGACCATCGTCGTCAACAACTCGCCGGCTTCATGTCATCTATCACAGACGCTCCTCGCTCGGCTTCTCATATCTCGGTTGCTCCATTATCGGTACATGTTAGCTATTCTATATGGTACTTATCTTAATTTGGTATTTTTTCTGATTGGGTTTTGATTTGTATTTCAATTTTCAGTTGAGACATTCAATTATTTCATTCATATTGCTTAGATCTATTCAATTTTTTCCGATTGAGTTTAATAGTATTGGATTGATGCTTGGATATACGATTTTCTGATTGAGTTTAATAGGAATAGAAATTAGCACCTCTGTGAGCAAACAAAGCTTAGAATTAGAAAGGGGGGAATTAGAAATTAGCAGCTCTATGACCATTCGCGCCCAACCTCTTAATATGGCTTTTCATTACTTAGCTTAGAATTAGAAAGGGGCAAAATAATGTTATTTGGTGGTGTGATTAATCCACTTTTTGGGATTCATTGTTGGGTTTTGCGCTCTTCAGTTATGCTGTTTAGTTGTTAGAGTTGAATGTTTGATTTAGAGTGTCCAAAAATATTAGTGATCTTGAATTACTAGGGCAGCTAAATGATGGCAAAAGGCAATTTTTGGATCCAGTGAGAATGTGAGATGACACAGTAAGTGCATAGCCATCTTTGTCCTTAAATGACCAAACACTGAGGAACTCAAGACTTGATTGTCTGAAATATTTCTAAGTTGGATCTTTTGAATGGAAATGAATGTTGGAACCAAAAGTCTTCGTTTTCTTTTTGAAAATCTGACCGCTCACAGTCTCATTTATTTTATGGGATTAGTAAACTCTTTTCTTTGTCATCACCTTTAAAATTTAACCTTGTTGGCGCCTTCTACCTCTTTCTCTCTGTGATGGTTGTTTGTTTGATAAAGATGCTTTCGAGTCTAAATGCTCTTACAATCTCATGTCTCAAGTCACCTGCCATCTCCCATTTTTCTTTGGGTATTGCCATGATGTTAGAAAGTGCGAGGAGGGCCTTGGTGTCTATCAATAATAATAATTATTAAAATTATTCTTTAGAACTGAAGACTACGACTCACTAGAACTAATTATTCTTTAGAACTGAAGACTACGACACAATAGAACTAATTAGTCGATATGAGGTTTTTAGTAAACGAGGTTATCTAATTGTGATAATTCTTGCTGTCATGATGCGTGCTCATTTCTTCTTGTATTGATATTTATTTTATTTATATTTCAAATGAGAGCACATTGATTAGCTATATTTTATCATCGTCATTTTAGATACTCCAAGTGAGGCAATTGATTCTGTGATTCCAGCTTTTCTCCTATAGTCTGGTTGTTGGGCTGTTTCTTACTAGGGCATCTATTATATGCTCCAACGCTCTAGTATGGTTGACAGAACTTCTCGTCGTACGCCTCATTTATGTTACCCGTGATAGATTATGTGAAGCCATTGTAGTAAGAAGTACGTGATGTGATATGACGACCTTCCAGTATATAATGCCTGCTGGACCTATACCATGTGAGATTTTTACAGACATTTGAGGGAGTGTCAGTCAGTGTTTATATATCTTTGCTTTCTTGTTGTTACTGCCTTACTGAGGACTTTGAACTCATTTTGTTGCTTAGTGCAAACCTTCAGAGTTCAGACTGTGCTACCAAACGATGCATTGTCTCTGTGCTGATTACGGATTAAAAATGCATGTAGCTGTATATATGGTCGGTTTTCCTTGTTCCAAGGGGTTGGAATTTACCGATCCCTGAATATTATGTTTTGGATCTGCTGTAATTAGTAATTGAGTTTGTTAGTTTATATTTCATAATATGGAATCAATAGAATCTTGTCATGTTCCATGTTGATTTTATCTCTTGTCATCCTCTTTGATCTTCCAGATAGATGCATTCTGCCAGTGGGGTAGATTGTCGAGCCAAGTTATATCAGTTCACTGTCTGTCACGTTCTTTTTCCATTTATTTTTCATTTCGTGAATTTCAGGGGTGGTGAAATTCAGTTTTTTGGCACGAAGCGTCATCATGACAAATGGCTGAAAATTACCGAGGACTATGGGGTGAAAGGCTGCTTTGCTATGACTGAATGGGGACATGGAAATAATGTAAGTGAATGCTGGTTGTGAGCTTCTTTTTGGTGATCATTGTTGCTGCCTGTTGGAATAATATCCAACATGTGAGTGTCCCACATTGTTGCAATTGGTTTTAAGATGGAACCTTCCTTGTGTTATTGAGTGGTGCGTCTCTCCTCCGTTTGGGTGTGTCCCGACTCGTTTACATGTTCTAACACTGGTCTATTTACTGTTCTATTTACTGTTTTTGCCGTTTACTGTGCATGTGGTTTATTATTATTGTTGCACTGTCATTTAATAATGTTATTGTTTGCACTGTCATTCCCTGTCAGTTTTTTAATAAAGTATTTTTCTTAACATGCAGCTTTTTCAAGATACAACATCATATTCACAAGACGAAATCGACGAGGTTCGTGACTTATGGGCGGATTATTTTCTGAATAATTAGTAATATAGTGTATTACATTGTCGGATGATGGGTTTGGTTATATTATATTACGTACGTATACACCATATTTTGTAACTTACATTTGGTGGCTTTTGATATTATTCAATGCTAGTATAGTGGTTTTTGCGTATGTACGTAATGTATTGGCCATGGATGTATTTGGTGACAACGGATTTTGGATAATGCTTGTGATTTTTGCATAGTTGATGAATTGTTGAGCCGGTTGATTATATTAAACCGGCCTATTAAGCTTTTTTTAAAAACACAAAAATAAACAATATGCATCGGATTTTTAAAAACCTGATGTCTAATAGAGAGAATAGACATCAGTGTTTAGTAGAACACTGATGCATATTTGACGAATAGACATCAGACAAAATTGAACTGATGTATAACGAAAGTAATAGACATCGGATTTTACTAGAAAACCGATGCATATCCTTGGTATAGACATCAGATAAAATACAACTGATGTCTATTCTCAAAATAGACATCGGTTTTAAAACCGATGTATATGCGTAAAAGTATATACATGTGTAGACTGTGCATCAGTTGTAAATCTGATGCATATTGACGAAGAAGTCCGATGTCTATTATGATTTTTCTAGTAGTGGATTCTCATATCCTTTTAAAATTTCTCCCACTCAATGTAAGACAATTTGCAAATCCGCATTCGCAAAGGTCGTATCTCACATGCGATCTGTATCAAGAGTGGTTTCCCCGACTAGAGAGTAACTTAACTGATAAACGAATCTGTATTCGAGCATGGCCATGCATTTCAGTTACTACTCCTCGAGTGGCCCTGAGAAATGATAAAATCCGGATAAGGGTTTGGATATTTCCCTAAACCCGAATCCTGCCGATATCGCGCAGCATGAAATAACCCAGAAAAAATCCTCTTGGCCCCTGTTACGATGACCGTGGCAAAGAAACCAAAGTTACCCAAAATCTGCCTTAATCTCAAGAGACAGTTGAAAGTCAAAAGACTCGACTCTAAGGAACACTATGGAGGTCCTATCCACTACCTGGCACCCAATGTTATAAAACATTTAGGACTCCATAACGTTGTCACGGGGTGTCCTACGAGATATCCGTATAACTCGCCTTTGTGATTGGTCAGTCATCCGCGTGACTTATGGCTCGTTGAACCCACCATCAACCAACGTCACAAAATGATTACCTGAGTTATCAGCTCAAGTGGGTAATCAAGGACTAAAACGATGTAATGTAATTCAGTTCACTTTGTGGTGTTTAAAATTGGCGTACAATTCCACATGAAAAACAAAACATTATATATCATAAGAATGAGGTTGAATAGAGTACACGAGAAAATGAATTATTACATGAATTCATAAAAGAGTACTACAACTTAGGAACACATTTAATTCCCATGGAATGAATGTGCCCTTCATGCTTATCACGTGGTAATGCTTTAGTGAGAGGATCAGCTATGTTGTCATCCGTAGCGATCTTATCAATGAAAATCTCCTTTTGCTCCACGTAATCTCTGATTAGATGAGCTTTCCGTTGTACATGCCTAGCCTTGTTGCTAGACTTATGCTCCTTAGCTTGGAAGATGGCACCTTTATTGTCACAATAAACGGTGATTGGGTCATTCGATGTAGGCACTACTGAGAGTCCTTGTAAGAATTGACGCATCCATATTGCTTCCTTTGCTGTTTCCGAGGCGGCATAGTACTCGGACTCAGTCGTAGAATCTGCTGTAACACTCTGTTTAGAACTTTTCCAGCTGATAGCAGCGCCATTAAGAGTAAAAACGAATCCAGACTGAGATTTCGAGTCATCTCGATCCCTTTGGAAGCTAGCATCTGTGTAACCCGTGGCGTAGAGCGTCGAGTCACCTCCATAAGTCAATCCCCAATCTTTAGTCCTCCGTAGGTACTTAAGAATGTTTTTCACGGCCATCCAGTGTTGTTCACCTGGATGAGCTTGGAATCGACTAGTCATACTCAATGCATATGCAATGTCTGGACGTGTACATATCATGGCATACATGATCGATCCTATTGCCGAAGCATATGGAATATGACTCATGCGCTCCTTCTCTTCCAATGTCTTAGCTTCTTGAGTCTTGCTCAAGTGAAGCCCAGCAGTCATAGGAAGGAACCCTTTCTTGGAGTTCGTCATGCTGAATCTCTCTAGAATCTTATCTATGTAAGACTCCTGACTGAGAGACAACATCCGTCGTGATCTATCCCTGTAGATACGGATGCCCAAAATTCTTTGTGCGTCTCCCAGATCTTTCATCTGGAAATGGTTTTTCAACCATGCTTTAACCGAAGATAAGAGAGGTATGTCATTCCCAATCAAGAGTATGTCGTCGACATATAGCACTAGGAATACAATCTTGCTCCCACTCGACTTGATATAGAGACATGGTTCCTCGATTGATCGAATGAACCCATTCTCTTTTATCACTTGGTCGAAGCGATGATTCCAACTCCGCGATGCTTGCTTAAGTCCATAGATGGAATGCTTAAGCTTGCAAACTTTCTTAGGATTTTTTGGATCAATAAAACCCTCGGGTTGTACCATGTACAACTCTTCCTCCAAATAACCGTTTAAGAAGGCGGTTTTAACATCCATCTGCCATATTTCATAGTCATGAAATGCGGCGATCGCTAAGATAATCCGAATGGAACGTAGCATGACTACGGGTGCAAAGATCTCATCATAGTGCAAGCCTGGCACTTGGGTGAAGCCTTTAGCAACTAGTCTTGCCTTATGGATATCTTGTTTACCTTCCACGGCATGCTTTATTTTGTAAAGCCATTTGCATTGAAGGGGACGCACCTTTGCAGGTAGGTCCACAAGATCCCACACGTTGTTCTCATACATGGAGTCCATCTCGGATTGCATGGCTTCTAGCCATAGTTTTGAGTCAGAACTGGTCATGGCACCTTTATAGGTTGAGGGTTCATTACCCTCTAGGAGTAAGACGTCATCTATGTCATGTTCCTCGACCATACCAATGTATCTGTCCGGAGGAATAGAGACTCTTCCCGACCTCCTAGGTTGAAGGAACTGTTTCCTCCAATGGTTGCTCGGTAGTTGGTTCTTGAACCTCTGATAAATCGAAGGTTCTATTACTCGACTTGTTCTCGAGAAATTCTTTCTCTAAGAACGTCGCACTAGCCGCAACAAAAACACGTTGTTCGGTTGGCGAGTAAAAGTAATGACCAAAAGTTGCCTTTGAATAGCCTATAAAGTATGTCTTGACCGATCGCGGGCCGAGCTTATCCTCGTGTCTCCACTTGACATAAGCCTCGCAACCCCAAACCCGAATAAGGGACAAGTTAGGGACCGTTCCCTTCCATAATTCGTATGGAGACTTGTCAATAGCTTTAGACGGACTTCCGTTAAGTATTAGAGCGGCCGACAAAAGAGCATAGCCCCACAATGAATCAGGCACAACGGTGTGACTCATCATGGATCGAACCATATCAAGTAAAGTTCGATTTCTCCGTTCGGACACACCATTTAATTGTGGTGTTCCAGGTGGAGTCAACTGTAGCACGATGCCACAGTCTTTAAGGTGTTGATCAAACTCGTGTGAAAGATACTCACCACCACGATCAGAACGTAGTGCTTTAATCTTTCTACCCAGCTGGTTCTGTACCCGATTCTGGTATTCTTTGAACTTGTCAAAGGATTCACTTTTATGCTTCATTAAGTAGACATAGCCATATCTACTCAAATCATCCGTGAAAGTGATGAAATACCTATAGCCTTCTCGTGCGTTGATCGACATAGGGCCACATACGTCCATATGTATGAGTCCTAATAGGTCGGCAGGGCGCATTTCAACACCTTTGAAGGAAATAAGAGTCATCTTACCAATGAGACATGATTCACACGTGCCATATGATTCGAAATCAAAGGCTGAGATAGCTCCATTCTGTATGAGCTGTTTTACGCGTTTCTCATTTATGTGTCCCATACGACAATGCCATAGGTAAGTTAGATCTTTGTCACCTACCTTTAATCTCTTATTATTAACATGTAATATTTCAGTGGTTTGATCTAAAACATAAATTCCATTCATTGAAACTGCCATGCCATAAATCATATTGTGTAATGAGAAAATACAACTGTTATTTTCTATTACAAATGAAAAACCAAGTTTGTCAAGCGCAGAAACTGAAATAATGTTTTTGGACAAACAAGGAACATAATAACAGTTATATAAAGATAACTCGAATCCACTTGGAAGCTGGATCACGTATGTTCCCCTCGAGACTGCAGCAACACGTGCTCCATTCCCGACACGCAGGTCAACCTCACCCTTGATGAGGGGTTCTTGGTTTCGGAGGCCCTGCACATGATTAGATAGATGAGAACCACAACCAGTATCTAGTACCCAAGTTTCGTAACTTGAATGGTTAATCTCAATCATGTGAATAAAAGAAGAAGAAGACATACCAACTGGAGTAACGCGGCCTGCCTTAATGTCCTCACAATACACGGGGCATGAGCGCCTCCAATGCCCAGTCTTGTGGCAATGGTGACATTCCATGCTAGTATCCTTGCTCTTTGTTTTGCCCTGTGAGTTGCTCGACTCACCTGGCCCACTCTTAGTAAATCCCGACTTCTTAAACTTGGGCTTGCCTACTGTTAGGTCGCCCTGAGCTTTAGCTTTACCCTTACCCTTACCCTTACTGGAGATCATGAGAACATCTTGCTTCACGCTCCCACTTAATTTTAGATCCTTCTCGGTCTGTACGAGAAGGGAGTGGAGCTCATGAGGAGTCTTCTTCATGTCGTTCATGTAATAGTTGGGCCTAAAGAGGGCGAACCCATCATGAAGCGAATGAAGCATTCGATCAACGATTATGTTCTCACTGATCTTGCAGTTTAGGGCCTCCAGTTTCTCGATATTCTCAATCATGTTGAGAATATGTGGGCTAACCGCTTGGCCCTTCTGGAGTTTCGCCTCAAAGAAGCGACAAGTATGCTCATAAGAAACGTTTCTCAGAGCTTTTGAGAATTCATTAGTGAGCGTGGTGAAAATCTTGTTTGCACCATGGGTTATGAAGCGTCTTTGCAAATTGGATTCCATTGCATAGATGAGTACGTTCTTTATCGCACCCGCTTCCATGACGAAGTCGCTATGAGCGCGAACTTCGTTAGCTCTAGCTCCAGTTCCTGGGTGTGGCGGAATTTGCTCAGTTAAGTACTTAAGCTTTCCGTCAGCAATGGCAGCATTCCGTAGTGCTGCCTCCCAGTCAGAGAAGTTTGACCCATCATTCCTCAGTCTAGTAGACTGATTCATGGAGTCCATGAAGACTTTTAGCCAGGATTCACGTGCTAGCTTGGCACTTGGCAATGGGTCTTCACCAGCCATTAGTTATACAGCAGTTTAATTTGAACGTGTTCTACACTGAAAAGAAGATAAAACAGAACCATATAAGCAACTCATTGTTGTGATTTAAGTATATATTAAAGTGTATTTAAACTCGTAGACTCATGCATTTATATAATTGATCTCCCTCAAGAATTATATAAACGATCCCAAGACTCAATTTCCGTATATTGATAAGCCCACAGCTTGGCTAATTCCACCGTTGGAACTCTTGGTCGATAGATTTCCGTAAATCCTATCTATTAGTCCATCTCAGTCGCTAGATAGTATCGAGTGACCATGATGTTGAGATAAAATAAATCATCTGTTCCCACTTACCCGACGTAAAAGGGGTCATATTATGCCTACCGACGAAGAAGGGATTCATGGGAGTCTGATTTATAAAGACTATTCTCAATTTTTGGTTATACGAGGAAGACCCCATCAACTTTTATTTATCCATTTTAAGTGAACTAATATCTAGCATATGCGTGAATGAATGAAATAAAGTGATGGCTTTGCAATTGACATGTGACATCTGTATTGTCACAGAAAACTAACGCGTAACCTCTACATGAGTCAGTTTTCAGGCATGTTATAGGTGGTTTGGTTTTAGGCGGAATATGATGCAAGCTATTATCGATGAAAGCATAAAATAAATGCAATAAACGAAAATAAAAGGTCCTAGTGTGGCCTATCCTACCAAAATAAACATAAAACAACTTGGAATCCACCGTTGGACCCTAGAAGCTTGTCTTGATGTTCCATCTTGGTCCTTGCAGCGGGAGTGAGCATCCGATCTCCGTCTTTGGTCTTCACAAAATTACTAATTTAAATTACAAATATAACCTTATTTACATTCTAATTTAAATACAAAAGTAATTACATGGCAAAAACCCAAAACGGAGATACAAGATCTCAAAATTACAAGCAAGACTGTGTCCCATCATTACGGTGACACAATCTTCTAAGGCCACACTAAGTTACAACCGTTTGCAAAAATAAATACGTTATTGAAAGCATTCACAAGGCATTCAACAAGACGATAAATAAAATGCATCAACTAAAATTAAAATTTATACATTACATAATACTGTTATTATGATTAACAAATTTTACTAAACCACCTTTACGGGATTAAAATTATGTGATTATACCGTTTTAACCACTTTAATTTTAATAAGTTTATAATCCATTATCTTAAACCGTTTTAAAATAATATGTATCAAACGAGAGTGAACCGTTTCACAAAAAATAATAACATACTATTTCCGTCTGTTACAGGGGCGAGGTCGACCGACCTCAACACGGGGTCGACTGACTTTCTGACAAAAAAAAATAAAAAAATTCTGCAACAGCACTATGGGTCGACCGACCCATAAACCAGGTCGACCGACCGCAAACAGTAAAAACGAGTTTCTGAAAAAACGCAAAACGCTGCACTTTTAAAATGAAAACAAGTTTTTTTTTACCTTTTTATCTTTGATTAAAACGAGTAAAACAAAGAAAATATCAACAAGGGTTCACATATTGTCAAGAATATCGATTAATTAACAATATGTAAACAGGAATCGAAAACAGGATCGATTGCACAAAAGAGAAACTGCCGGAAAAACAGAAACTTTATACGGGGGCGGTCGACCGACCACTACAAGGGGTCGACCGACCGACACTGCGACAGAAAAGAATTTTCAAAATTTTTAAATAAAACTTATGAAAAACACAAAAGTAAAAATTCATGGCCCTGGCTCTGATACCACTTGTGGGGAATATAGCATGTATTCGCCCTAAACTTGATGGATTATAATGAAATTTACAGTTGTGAATATGGTCATAAGATAAATAAAAACATGAAAAGAATACAACCTTGGGTCCTTGCTTGAATTGGCCTAAGAACAGGAATTAAAGTAAATTCCCTCCTATAACTTGCACCCAAGACTTGATTGAGATGATGCCGCGTGTGCTAGAAAATACTCTCCAATTGCCTTGCAATATGGGGAGAGCTATTGAGGTTTTAGATGTGAGATATGAGTTTTGGGAGAAGAATGCTCTCAAAAACCCTAATTGTGAGATTTATGAATTATCAGTTAAAAACAAGAGTCCCTGACATAAGGAGAAGGACTCTCCTTATGTAGCCCTGGTCGGCCGAATTGGATATTGGGTAGGAGTGGGCTTTCCACTCTTACCTTATTCCAATGCGTGATTCGACCCAATTGCTAAAATATAATTCGCGGGTATTTATTATAAATCGTATACATGTTATCGGATATTAATGCAGTCCATGTATTAATAATGGTCTGATAAAATTACGATATTGTATAATTACCCTAATTAATATAACCGTTTATATTAATACGCGAATACAATATTTAATTAAATATAACCGTTTATATTAAATTTACGAATTAATCATGTAATCTGTGTTAGCTAAAATTATTTAATCTGTATTAAATAATAATCTCAACATCTTATTGACTAATTTAATAGTCAATACCTCTGACTAACTGTTTAGTCGTATCCGGCATAAATGTGACTGTATTTTCATACCTTCACATCTCTCAAACGTGTTCTATAGGTGTGACGTATAGGGACCAGTTGATCACCGCCATCCGTATGACAATAACGTCAAACTTATCTAGCAAGGCAACCGTTATTGATAAACGTGGACCAACTGATAATAATACTGAAGTATGCCCTTGTGATCCTTAAAGAGATTTAATAAGTCATTGTACTTAGTTGTCAAGGACACCAGCCCCAACAAATTCCGGTCAGTAGTTATAACTCCAGATCGAGATAAACCACTCTAGATTTTTTAATCAATTCCCGGCACGACCTGAGAGGACGCCATGCATTGAGTGGGAGATAGTAATAGGGCAAGAGAATTGGTAACACACACTTGTCTCGGACAAGTGGGAGATTGTTGGAGGAAGTGTCCTCAACAATAGTGTTTTGACATAATTAAAACTCATTTGAATGAAACACAACTGGGAGTGTTACTTTTTTAAAGTCGACTGATCAACATTTACCGATAATGATTGGCTGTCTAGAGTTTGACATTATCGTCATATGATGGTGGTGATCAGTTGATCCCTTAAGGTCATATCTTTAGGGAATTCCGTCTCAATGGAATAATTAATTAATATTTTATTGGATACGAATTAATTAATGATTGGAAATTTGGAAATAATTTTTATATGACGAATATTTTATAATGGGATTATAATAATAATAGTCAAAGTAATAAAATCGTTTTATTACTCGGTTTTTATTTATTCGTTTGGGAAACGATTAAATTTAGAATGAACACGGTTGATCATAAAATTACAAGAGTTGTAATTAAATTATGACATTACTTTTTTATACAATGATAATTTCGAAACTATTAGTGTAATTATTTAAATGTAATAAAATTGTAAATTATGAATTTTAATAGTTAAAATTGCATAATTAACAAATTGGGTCATGTGTTATGAAACATGTGTGACATGTTACAAAATTAACACAATTGACAAAGATAAAATGGGTCCATTTTATCTCCCATTTCAGCCGTGTATTAGGTAGTGTATTATGAGATTGTGTGTTTGAGTAAATAAGAGGATTGAGTGTAGGATGCAAATGGAATATTATAAGGAATATTGTATGCATTGTGTAAGAACATAATGGCCATGCATTGGCTCTTGTGGGAGTGATGGCCGGCCATGAGGCTTGCTAAGCAAGCTCATGTGCTTATAAAATCACCACTTACAACACTCATAATAGTGAGTCTCTTTTGCTATTGTTTTTCTAACACACATCTCCTATAATACTACAACCTCCTTCATACTAGAGAAAGTACTTAGAAATACTTTTTCTAAGTAAGAAATTATTTCCTACACTAATAATATTAAGGATAATATTATTAACATTTCTAGTATACTAATACTAATTTTCTAGTAACAAAATTGGTGTTAGTTTGAGATCGGGTCCTTGTTACATATCTTTTGGAGACGATTTTTGTTAGATCGTTTAAGGGTATTTCGGTTGTTTGAAGACTCAAGTAATAGGTGATTATTGAGTATAAACCTTCTAAAATCAATGTAAGGACTATCACATCTTATGATATCATCATGCATGCATAAGATCTTATTAAGTTTTATAACCTAAACTTAAAGAAACAAAACTCACATTAAATTTGAGTATAAAATCAGGAATTTCGGTTTCCAACAAGTGGTATCAGAGCATTACGGTTGTTGCATGCATGATCGGATTCATGTTTTATGTTAAAACGGATTAACATATAAATCTCGAAAATTTTGTATTTATTATGATAAATCACAAAATAATTTTGCATGTTAAAGTTTCTGATTCTAAAATGGTTTTAGGACATAAAAATGATTTTATGGATTTTTATTGTTCATTTTTATATTTATTTGTATATTTTGTAGTTTAAATCGGTTTTAAACAACAATTAATGGGAAAAATAGTTAAAAATAGTTTCTGGCCGAGATTTTTTGATATGTTCTCACATGCATATTTAATATATTGTATATGATGTTTCGTAAGAAATGGAGTTAATATGCATGGATTATGAATTTTATGAGATAAAGAGTCATAATATGAGTAAAGATGGGTATAGAAGGTTATATTTCGAATTTGACCTCAAAAATTTTATGAGAAGTCAGATGCAATATATAAAATACCTGTATAAATTTTCGGATTTATTGAACTTGTATTGCATGATTAATGATTTTTATAGTAAAAATCGGATTAATAGTGACTCAAATTCGACCTTAATAGTTATAGTTGGAATTTTGACATAAAATTTAACACAATGAAACATGCAATATTTACAGAATGTATATAATTTTTGGGAATTTATTCTCAAGTGATGCATGTTTTATGATTTTAATAGTTAAAATCGGCTACATAATTACTAATTGTGTTAAAAATAGTTAATCTTAATATTATGGCATAAAATTTTACCCATAGATGTCTTATATAATAGGAACACCAGATCTAAAAGTTGGATATCAAAAAGTTTCTGTTTTTATGATTATTAATTTTTATGAGTTAATTAGTTTATAATCGTAATTTATGAGTCGTAAAAATAAAATTTCGAGCATGGTCTGTAATTTTTGGTCATTTTCTGTGGGGAATAAAGCATGTATTCACCCTAAACTTGCAGGATTATAATGAAAAATACAGTTGTGTTTATAGTCATAAGATTAAAAAGGATAAGAAAAGAAATACAACCTTTAGTCCTTGTGCGAAAGGCCTAAGAACAGGAATTAACACAAATTCCCTCCTATAACTTGCACCCAAGACTTAGAATGAGACGTGGCCGCGTGTGCTAGAAATCCTCTCCAACTGCCTTGCAATATTGGGAGAGCTATTTAGGTTTTTAGATGTGAGATCTGAGGTTTTGGGAGAAGAAAGCTCTCAAAACCCTAATTTTTCGTTGAGATTTGTTTAAACAGTCAAACAAGAGTCTCTGACATAAAGAGAGTCCTCCTCCTTATGTAGCTCTTTTGGCCGAAATTTCCAATAGGGTAGGAGTGGGCCTTCCACTCTTACCTTATTCTAATTTGTGATTCGACCCATTTAGCTAAACTTTATTCGCGGGTTTTGTTTATAAATCGTATGCATGTTATCAGATATTAATGCAGTCGATGTATTAATAATGGTCTGATAAAATTACGATATTGTATCATTACCCAAATTAATATAACTGTTTATATTAATACGCGAATACAGTATTTAATTAAATATAACCGTTTATATTTAATTTTACGAATTAATCATGCAATCCGTATTAGCTAAAATTATTTAATCCGTATTAAATAATAATCTCAACATCTTATTGACTAATTTAATAGTCAATACCTCTGACTAACTGTTTAGTCATATCCGGCATAAATGTGATTGTATTTTCATACCTTCACATCTTTCAAACGTGTCCTATAGGTGTGACGTATAGGGACCAGTTGACCACCGCCATCCGTATGACAATAACGTCAAACTTATCTAGCAAGCCAACCATTATTAATAAACGTGGATCAACTGATAATAATACAAAAGTATGCCCTTGTGATCCTTTAAGAGATTTAATAAGTCATTGTACTTAATTGTCAAGGACACCAGCCCCAACAATCTCCCACTTGTCCGTACAAGGGTATGTGCAATGACGTTATCACACTACATGTGGAGGACACAAGCTCCAACAAACTCCCACTTGTCCGTACAAGTGTAGGTGCGATAACCGAATCTCATATCCTTTTAAAATTTCTCCCACTCAATGTAAGACAATTTGCAAATCCGCATTCGCAAAGGTCGTATCTCACAAGCGATCTGTATCAAGAGTGGTTTCCCCGACTAGAGAGTAACTTAACTGATAAAACGAATCTGTATTCGAGCATGGCTATGCATTTCAGTTACTACTCCTCGAGTGGCCCTGAGAAATGATAAAATCCTGATAAGGGTTTGGATATTTCTTTCAACTCGAATCCTGCCGATATCGCCCAGCATGAAATAACCCAGAAATAATCCTCTTGGCCCCTGTTACGGTGACCGTGGGAAAGAAACCAAAGTTACCCAAAATCTGTCTTAATCTCAAGAGACAGTTGAAGGTCAAAAGACTCGACTCTAAGGAACACTATGGAGTTCCTATCCACGACCAGGCACCCAATGTTATAAAACATTTAGGACTCCATAACGTTGTCACGGGGTGTCCTACGAGATGTCCGTATAACTCGCCTTTGTGATTGGTCAGTCATCCACGTGACTTATGGCTCGTAGAATCCACCATCAACCAACGTCACAAAATGATTACCTGAGTTATCAGCTCAAGTGGGTAATCAAGGACCAAAACGATGTAATATTAATCAGTTCACTTTGTGGTGTTCAAAATTGGCGTACAATTCCACATGAAAAACAAAACATTTTATATCATAACAATAAGGTTGAATAGAGTACACGAGAAAATGAATTATTACATGAATTCATAAAAGAGTACTACAACTTAGGAACATATCCAATTCCCATGGAATGAATGTGCCCTTCATGCTTATCACGTGGTAATGCTTTTGTGAGAGGATCAGCTATGTTGTCATCCGTAGCGATCTTATCAATAAAAATCTCCTTTTGCTCCACGTAATCTCTGATTAGATGAGCTTTCCGTTGTACATGCCTAGCCTTGTTGCTAGACTTATGCTCCTTAGCTTGGAAGATGGCACCGCTATTGTCACAATAAACGGTGATTGGGTCATTCGAACTAGGCACTACCGAGAGTCCTTGTAAGAATTGACGCATCCATATTACTTCCTTAGCTGCTTCCGAGGCGGCATAGTACTCGGACTCAGTCGTAGAATCTGCTGTAACACTCTGTTTAGAACTTTTCCAGCTGACAGCAGCGCCATTACGAGTAAAAACGAATCCAGACTGAGATTTCGAGTCATCTCGATCCGTTTGGAAGCTAGCATCTGCGTAACCCGTGGCGCAGAGCGTCGAGTCGCCTCCGTAAGTCAATCCCCAATCTTTAGTCCTCCGTAGGTACTTAAGAATGTTTTTCACGGCCATCCAGTGTTGTTCACCTGGATGAGCTTGGAATCGACTTGTCATACTCAATGCATATGCAATGTCAGGACGTGTGCATATCATGGCATACATGATCGATCCTATTGCCGAAGCATAAGGAATCCGACTCATGCGCTCTTTCTCTTCCAATGACTTAGCTTCTTGAGTCTTGCTCAAGTTAAGCCCAGGAGTCATTGGTAGGAACCCTTTCATGGAGTTCGTCATACTGAATCTCTCTAGAATCTTATCTATATAAGACTCCTGACTGAGAGACAACATCCGTCGTGATCTATCCCTGTAGATACGGATGCCCAAAATTCTTTGTGCCTCTCCCAGATCTTTCATCTGGAAATGGTTTTTCAACCATGCTTTAACCGAAGATAGGAGAGGTATGTCATTCCCAATCAAGAGTATGTCGTCGACATACAGTACTAAAAATACAATCTTGCTCCCACTCGACTTGATATAGAGACATGGTTCCTCGACTGATCGAACGAACCCATTCTCTTTTATCACTTGGTCGAAGCGATGATTCCAACTCCGCGATGCTTGCTTAAGTCCATAGATGGAACGCTTAAGCTTGCAAACTTACTTAGGATGTGCTGGATCGATAAAACCCTCGGGTTGTAGCATGTACAACTCTTCCTCCAAATAACCGTTTAAGAAGGCGGTTTTAACGTCCATTTGCCATATTTCATAGTCATGAAATGCGGCGATCGCTAAGATAATCCGAATGGAACGTAGCATGACTACGGGTGCAAAGATCTCATCATAGTGCAAGCCTGGCACTTGAGTGAAACCTTTAGCAACTAGTCTAGCCTTGTGGATATCTTGTTGTCCTTCCACGGCATGCTTTATTTTGTAAAGCCATTTGCATTGAAGGGGACGTACCTTTGCAGGTAGGTCCACAAGATCCCACACGTTGTTCTCATACATGGAGTCCATCTCGGATTGCATGGCTTCTAGCCATAGCTTTGAGTCAGAACTAGTCATGGCACCTTTATAGGTTGTGGGTTCATTACCCTCTAGGAGTAAGACGTCATCTGTATCATGTTCCTCGACCATACCAATGTATCTGTCCGGAGGAATAGAGACTCTTCCCGACCTCCTAGGTTCCTCAGGAATATCTACCGCAACCTCGGTTGAAGGAACTGTTTCCTCCACTGGTTGCTCGGCAGTTGGTTCTTGAACCTCCGATAACTCGAAGGTTCTATTACTCGACTTGTTCTCGAGAAATTCTTTCTCTAAGAACGTCGCACTAGCCGCAACAAAAACACGTTGTTCGGTTGGCGAGTAGAAGTAATGACCAAAAGTTCCCTTTGGATAACCTATAAAGTATGTCTTGACCGATCGCGGGCCGAGCTTATCCTCGTGTCTCCACTTGACATAAGCCTCGCAGCCCCAAACCCGTATAAAGGACAAGTTAGGGACCGTTCCCTTCCGTAATTCGTATGGAGTCTTGTCAACAGCTTTAGACGGACTTCGGTTAAGTATTAGAGCGGCCGACAAAAGAGCATAGCCCCACAATGAATCAGGCACGACGGTGTGACTCATCATGGATCGAACCATATCGAGTAGAGTTCGATTTCTCCGTTCGGACACACCATTTAATTGTGGTGTTCCAGGTGGAGTTAACTGTAGCACGATGCCACAGTCTTTAAGGTGTTGATCAAACTCGTGTGAAAGATACTCACCACCACGATCAGAACGTAGTACTTTAATCTTTCTACCCAGCTGGTTCTGTACCCGATTCTGGTATTCTTTGAACTTGTCAAAGGATTTACTTTTATGTTTCATCAAGTAGACATAGCCATATCTACTCAAATCATCCGTGAAAGTGATGAAATATCTATAGCCTTCTCGTGCGTTGATCGACATAGGGCCACATACGTCCGTATGTATGAGTCCTAATAGGTCGGCAGCGCGCATTCCAACACCTTTGAAGGAAATACGAGTCATCTTGCCGATGAGACATGATTCACACGTGCCATATGATTCGAAATCAAAGGGCGATATAGCTCCATTCTGTATGAGCTGTTTTACGCGTTTCTCATTTATGTGTCCCATACGACAATGCCATAAGTAAGTTTGATCTTTGTCACCTACCTTTAATCTTTTATTATTCACATGTAATATCTCGGTGGTTTGATCTAAAACATAAATTCCATTCATGGAAACTGCCTTGCCATAAATCATATTGTGTAAGGAGAAAATACAGCTATTATTCTCTATTACAAATGAAAAGCCGAGTTTGTCAAGCGCAGAAACTGAAATAATGTTTTTGGACAAACTAGGAACATAATAACAGTTATATAAAAATAACTCGAATCCACTTGGAAGCTGGATCACGTATGTTCCCTTCGAGACTGCAGCAACACGTGCTCCATTCCCGACACGCAGGTCCACCTCACCCTTGATTAGGGGTTCTTGGTTTCGGAGGCCCTGCACATGATTACATAGATGAGAACCACAACCAGTATCAAGTACCCAAGTTCCGCAACTTGCGTGGTTAATCTCAATCATGTGAATAAAAGAAGAAGAAGACATACCAACAGGAGTAACGCGGCCTGCCTTAATGTCCTCACGATACACGGGGCATGAGCGCCTCCAATGCCCAGTCTTGTGGCAATGGTGACATTCCATGCTAGTATCCTTGCTCTTTGTTTTGCCCTGTGAGTTGCTTGACTCACCTGGCCCACTCTTAGTAAATCCTGACTTCTTAAACTTGGGCTTGCCTACTGTTAGGTCGCCCTGAGCTTTAGCTTTACCCTTACCCTTACCCTTACTGGAGATCATGAGAACATCTTGCTTCATGCTCCCACTCATTTTCAGATCCTTCTCAGTCTGTACGAGAAGGGAGTGGAGCTCATGAGGAGTCTTGTTCATGTCGTTCATGTAGTAGTTGGCCCTAAAGAGGGCGAACCCATCATGAAGCGAATGAAGCATTCGATCAACGATTATGTTCTCACTGATCTTGCAGTTTAGGGCCTCCAGTTTTTCGATATTTTCAATCATGTGAAGAATATGTGGGCTAACTGCTTGGCCCTTCTGGAGTTTCGCCTCAAAGAAGCGACAGGTATACTCATAAGAAACGATTCTCGGAGCCTTTGAGAATTCGTTAGTGAGCGTGGTGAAAATCTTGTTTGCACCATGGGTTATGAAGCGTCTTTGCAAATTGGATTCCATTGCATAGATGAGTACGTTCTTTATCGCACCCGCTTCCATGACGAAGTCACTATGAGTGCGAACTTCGTTAGCTCTAGCTCCAGTTCCTGGGTGTGGCGGAATGGGCTCAGTTAAGTACTTGAGCTTTTCGTCAGCAATGGCAGCATTCCGTAGTGCTGCCTCCCAGTCAGAGAAGTTTGACCCATCATTCCTCAGTCTTGTGGACTGATTCATGGAGTCCATGAAGGCTTTTAGCCAGGATTCACGTGCTAGCTTGGCACTTGGCATTGGGTCTTCACCAGCCATTTAGTTATACAGCAGTTTAATTGAACGTGTTCTAGACTGAAAAGAAGATAAAACAAAACCATATAAGCAACTCATTGTTGTGATTTAAGTCTATATTAAATTGAATTTAAACTCGTAGACTCATGCATTTATATAATTGATCTCCCTCAAGAATTATATAAATGATCCCAAGACTCAATTTCCGTATATTGATAAGCCCACAGTTTGGCTAATTCCACCGTTGGAACTCTTGGTCGATAGATTTCCGTAAATCCTATCTATTAGTCCATCTCAGTCACTGGATATTATCGAGTGACCATGATGTTGAGATAAAATAAATCATCTGTTCCAACTTACCCGACGTAGAAGGGGTCATATTATGCCTACCGACGAAGAAGGGATTCATGGGAGGCTGATTTATAAAGACTAGTCTCAATTTTTGGTTATACGAGGAAGACCCCATCAACTTTTATTTATTCATATTAAGTGAACTAATATCTAGCAAATGCGTGAATGAATTAAATAAAGTGATGGCTTTGCAATTGACATGTGACATCTGTATTGTCACAGAAAACTAACGCGTAACCTCTACATGAGTCAGTTTTCAAGCATGATATAGGTGGTTTGGTTTTAGGCGGAATATGATGCAAGCTATTATCGATGAAAGCATAAAATGAAAGCAATAAACGTAAATAAAAAGTCCTAGTGGGGCCTATCCTACCAAAATAAACATAAAACAACTTGGAATCCACCGTTGGACCCTAGAAGCTTGTCTTGATGTTCCATCTTGGTCCTTGCAGCGGGAGTGAGCATCCGGTCTCCGTCTTGTCTTTGGTCTTCACAAAATTACTAATTTAAATTACAAAAGTAGTCCTAGATACATTCTAATTTAAATACAAAAGTAATTACATGGCAAAAACCCAAAACGGAGATTCAAGATCTCAAGATTACAAGCAAGACTATGTCCCATCATTACGGTGACACAATCTTCTAAGGCCACACTAAGTTACAACCGTTTGCAAAATTAAATACGTTATTGAAAGCATCCATTAGACATTCAACAAGACGATAAATAAAATGCATCAACTAAATTAAAATTCATACATGACATAATACTGTTATTATGATTAACAAATTTTTACCAAACCACCTTTTAGGATTAAAATTATGTGATTATACCGTTTTAACCACTTTAATTTTAATAAGTTTATAATCCTATTATTTTAAACCGTTTTAAAATAATATGTATCAAACGAGGGTGAACCGTTTCACAAAATTAATAATATACTATTTCCGTATATAGTATATTACTAAAGGCCATGTGAAAATAAAACATGTTATTTTCGGAAATAAAAAAAAAACGAGTCTGTTACAGGGGTGGTCTACCGACCCAAAAAACAGGTCTACCGACCACCTGACGAAATTTTTTTTTTTTTTTTTTTTTTAAAGCAGAATGGTCGACCGACCCGAAAAACAGGTCGACCGACCCCAAAACATGAAACCGAGTTTCTGAACACGATTTCTCACAAAAGATAAACTGTCGAAACAGAAAAACACGCAGGAGGCGGTCGACCGACCGCAACGGGGGGTCGATCGACCGACTTAGCGGCAGAAGACGATTTTTCAGTTTTTAAAACTTACGAAAAACACAAAGGTAAAATTTTCATGGCCTGGCTCTAATACCACTTGTGGGGAATAAAGCATGTATTCACCCTAAACTTGCAGGATTATAATGAAAAATACAGTTGTGTTTATAGTCATAAGATTAAAAAGGATAAGAAAAGAAGTACAACCTTTAGTCCTTGTGCGAAAGGCCTAAGAACAGGAATTAACACAAATTCCCTCCTATAACTTGCACCCAAGACTTAGAATGAGACGTGGCCGCGTGTGCTAGAAATCCTCTCCAACTGCCTTGCAATATTGGGAGAGCTATTTAGGTTTTAGATGTGAGATCTGAGGTTTTGGGAGAAGAAAGCTCTCAAAACCCTAATTTTTCCTTGAGATTTGTTTAAACAGTCAAACAAGAGTCTCTGACATAAGGAGAGTCCTCCTCCTTATGTAGCTCTTTTGGCCGAAATTTCCAGTAGGGTAGGAGTGGGCTTTCCACTCTTACCTTATTCTAATTTGTGATTCGACCCATTTAGCTAAACTTTATTCGCGGGTTTTGTTTATAAATCGTATGCATGTTATCCGATATTAATGCAGTCGATGTATTAATAATGGTCTGATAAAATTACGATATTGTATAATTACCCAAATTAATATAACTGTTTATATTAATACGCGAATACAATATTTAATTAAATATAACCGTTTATATTTAATTTTACGAATTAATCATGCAATCCGTATTAGCTAAAATTATTTAATCCGTATTAAATAATAATCTCAACATCTTATTGACTAATTTAATAGTCAATACCTCTGACTAACTGTTTAGTCATATCCGGCATAAATGTGATTGTATTTTCATACCTTCACATCTCTCAAACGTGTCTTATAGGTGTGACGTATAGGGACCAGTTGACCACCGCCATCCGTATGACAATAACGTCAAACTTATCTAGCAAGCCAACCATTATTGATAAACGTGGATCAACTGATAATAATACAAAAGTATGCCCTTGTGATCCTTTAAGAGATTTAATAAGTCATTGTACTTAATTGTCAAGGACACCAGCCCCAACATTTTCAGGTTCTAATATATATATTTTAGGATGACTAAAAATTTATGGCAAATTATTCCAAGTTTTTTTAATTTGAATCGGATTTTTTAACCATAAAAACGGTTTTTATACGATTTATTTAAGAAATAAACCATAAATATTTGCATAAGACCATTTTATTAATTTCTTAATTTTTAGAAAATTTCCAGAAAGTTTAAAATTTTTGAATTTTAAATTTCGAATTTTATTGACTCATTTGGCCATATTTTGTTTATTTTTCCGAAAATACAAGTAATTTATGAACAATAATGCAAAATCAAGTTAGATCATGATCAAATATTAGTAGAGACTAAACATTGATTCCTAAAGTGATTTAGGATGATTAACTTGGACATAAATTAGATTTATGTAATTTTGATGATTTTAATAGTTAAAGTCGCGCATATCCGTAAAAACCGTAAACAAATATGAGATATTTGCTCCCATAAGGCGATTTGGCATTAAAAATTGAGCATGTGCATATATATTTTAATTATTATTGCAATTTTATGAATGTCATATTTGAATGTTATTTATATAATTTGGAATTATGTAATTTTTCCTTAGTATGGCCTTAGTTTTAATCAATATTACCCGTAATGAAAGGGAATATTGATTCGGTTGTAATTTATGTGATCTCGTATCACGGGTTTGTAATTTAAATTTAATTTTTCAGTTTTACAATAGAGTAGTTGTATTATTTTATTGTAATTCCGAAGATCCAAATGACAGTGCCATACGGAAAGGAGTTCCGACAAGACGGTGTTTTCTTGAATGGCGTGCCAATGAAGTTCAAGGGACCATGGAGTTGGTTTCCGAATTTGTAATAGTTAATTAGTTTTTACTATTACTAGGAAGGTCATACTAGGATTTTATTGCTTTATTGCTTTTATTTTTTGCATTATTTATATGTTTGCATGCATAAGCCAAATCGCCATAAACATGCATATTAGTTTAGATCGTTAAAACGACCGTGTCAATTATAATTATCGAGTTCACCAATTTAATTCACTTAAAGGAGATAGATAATAAATTGACAAGACCTCTATATTAAACAAAAATAATTGAGAATTAGCCTTACCAAATAGTAGAACCCATGAGCTTCTATTTCGTGGGGTGGTACTAGTCCAGTGGGCAGTACGAACCTCATTACGTAGGATAAGTGGGGCGATGAGATGGATTCAGTCCAGTGGGCGGATCGCATCTCGATGCATTTGAATTTTGGTTTGTACTCAACGGAAGTGTAGAGGACCAGTGGTCAATGTGTTCCGGGCTACGATGAATAAATTATGATTTGTCATCAACCAAGAGTTCTATGGTAGAACCGATTTATTTTAACCCACCAAACCATATAATTGGGTCGGAGTTCCAGTGGTTCACGATTTCGGTAGTATGGGTTTGGGTCTTGGAATCATTTATAAAATTGGATAGAGGTCATTTTATAGATGCATTAGCTTGATAAATATGTTTACAAGTTAAAATGAACATAAAAAAAAAACGATTAGCATTTAATTTCTTCATATGTTTAAAAATTTTGTAGTTAAATCTTCGAATCAATATCAATCATGACCACTTCCATACCAACACTTCATTGTTACGTTCCTTCATGGATCGTTGTAAGCTAGAAAAGAATGGGGCAAACTTCGCCGATTGTGATGCCCAACTATTGTTGGCAGCACAGGGTGACGGTAAGACCGAATACCTCATTGAAGAATCACCTCATGAACCTGCAGAAAATGTCACCGCCGCAGCAAGGCGACCCTATGATACTTATCAGAAGGAGTTTACGGCAATCAAAAATGTTTTGATCTTCTCGATGGAGCCGGAACTCCAAAGGAGTGCCATAAAGATTGGCACGGCTTATGAGATCTACTCCAGGCTTGTGACAATGTTCTCGAAGGCTTCGAGAATTGTCCAATACGAGGCGGCATCGACCTTCTTTGATCTCAACCTTAAGGAGGGGCAAAAGGTTAGCCCACATGTGCTCAAGTTAATTGAGCATGTAGAAACCCTAAGGTTGAATCAAGTGGATATTCCTAAGGAACTTGTGATTGACAGAATCCTCCACTCCTTGTCTAAGGTAAAGACTTATGTACAATTCCGGGTGAATTTCGACATGAGAAACCAAGACATCTCTCTCGATGAATTGCACAATATGATCGTGCAAGCTGAAAGTGATATGGGCGTAAATGTTAACGCCCCTAAGGATGTGCTCAACATTGATGTTAAGAGCAAAGGAAAGTTCAAGAGGAAGGGTAAGGCAAAGGGAAAGAAACCTTCCAAAGGTTCAAAGAAAGTGTCTTCTGAGGCAAGCACCTCCAATTCCAAAAATAACCCTCATCAGGGAGCTAAGTGCTTTTATTGCAATGGCAAAGGACATTGGAAGAGGAACTGTTCCAAGTATCTCAGCGATCTCAAAGCTGGGAAAATTCTTCCAGTTGGTATGATAACTATCCCAATTTTATGTTAATCTCAACTAATGTATTATGATACAATTTGTTATGTGAATGCTCTTCTTACTTGAATTAGGGCATGAAAGCAAAGATAAGGGAAAAGAGAAACAAGCTTGATGGATCAAGGGAACTAAGAGTAGCTCCACTCGGGATGATCAAGGAGCTTTGTTTTTCGCTTATTTTGCTAAGTATTTCAAGTGTTGTATAAACAATTTAGAACCTATGTTTTATTTCCTTGTTGGACGAGGAAAGGGTAATCCTTGAACAATTGTTGTATTTTGGATGATGTAGTGACTTGGTTTTCAACCCATGTCACTATCGATTTTATAATTATGTTCTTGATTAGTTTAACACATGCAAATCTTAAACATAAAATAGAATTGAATGTCACATTTCAATGTATGACCATTGAAACCGAATAGGTATAGGATACCCAATTCAAATCAAATCAAAATCAAAATTAACTTTAGAGCTCAATTATGAGGAAAAGTTATTAACCATCCAAAACTATCTAAGCTTTAAATCGAATATTTTCTGTAATAAATCATAAGGGTACATAAACCAACATCAAAGTCATTGCTTGTGGCCTTAGTGGCTATCTTTGGTAATGAGATGAGTTTATTATTACAAAGATAGAGTGGGAGAAATTTGAAAAGCCACAAACAACACATGATTTTGAGAAGCACAATAGATATGATCTATTAGTGAATAGTAGGATTTATTGTGTTTTGGTTATGTGAAAGACTAAAAGGTAGATTAGGCCGTGGATAAGATTCTACGCCTTATCATCCCAAAAGTTGTGGATAAGCCCAAAGGTTGTGGATAAACGCCTTATCATCCCAGAAGTTGTGGATAAGCCCAAAGGTTGTGGATAAGATCTACGATTTGAGAAAATCTACACCTCATTATTTTAAAGGTAGATAAAGTTGTGGATAAGATCTACGATTTGCTTAAAAACTACGCCTTATGAACCCAACGGCCCCGACCCTAGGGGACACTTCAGGAATAAATTCTTGAAGTTAGTAAGGAAAAATTCTATACATGGATAAGATCCATGATAGAGTCCTCGTACAGTATAAGATAAGATAAATGTGGGGAACTGAAAGTTCCCACACACAAAAATTATATACCATAATAAGAAAAGACTCTTATAGAAACTACGGGAGGACACTCGAAGAAAATTATTTAAGAGATTTTGCGAAGGCTCAAGAAAGGGTTCTTGGATTTAGATGGTGATCTAAATGTGCCAATGCAAATTCTAAGAACCATGAAATTTATAAGATACGCATGCTAATAAATGAGATTTATTGAGAGAAGCATAGGTTGACATGTGGATGCCAGCAGTCTGCAAAGTTAAAGGTAACTTTTTTGAAAGTAGTAAAGTAATTCATTGAGAATGAATTCAGTAAACTCACTAACTGCTTTTCAAAAGGGTATTTGAAAAGGATGTGACTATTAGCACATGTGGTTAAGTCCCAACCATTTCAATTCATTAAATGTTAAGGAACATTGAATTGAGTGGGAGCTTTATGATTTACGGTTAAATGTAAGGTTCAATGGGAGTTCTCGCTCCAGGATTTGAAGCTATTGAGTCATGGGTATGACTTCGGGATCTTCAGAATCAGGCAAGAACAAGAGTTAAGTGGGAGTAAAATGTTATCTAAAACAACTCATTGCTCGTTTGGAATGAAGCATTGATACTTATGAAAGGTACATGAGTTTTTGGTTCTAGATGACATATTGATATGAATTAAATCTAATTGAACATGGGATGTTTGGTTGAGATTATAAGAGACATCTTGTTATTAGTATTAAGGTTCTTCATGGAGCTGAAGATAGTATAGCCATGATGGGATCACGGAAATTATCGAACCTTAAGTAATATTGTTTGCACGTTTAAATCGCTAATGTTTCAGCCATTAGTATAATCGTGTAAAGTGGATGCGCGCCGCTTGCAGGACAACCTGTTGAGCAGGTGTTAAACCAATGATTAAACCTTGATCAACTGTCAAAGTATTCTCCAATGAAGGTGAAAGACAAATTCAAGATTTTGGAAAATAACTCAGTCATGGGTAAAAGGTTTACAAAGACTCAAGTTCCAAGATACCAAGCAACGATTCATAATAATCGTTGGCTTACATTCATTGACTAAGCATCTCAATGACTTTTATTTTAACTACATGGTCATCACAAGATTCTACAAAATGTGCAAGTTCACAAATTATGATAAAGCATTGCTATAGCTGGGAGTTACATAATGCACATAATCTTATTCGCTAGTCATGGGATGACTTGTCTTCTTCAGAATGAAGAGCAATGTATGGATATGATCCGCAACGTGAACGCTCGCACGAACCGTGGTAAACTTGGTTTATCCAATTTGAAGATAATTACAAAATTAAAGAAAGTAAACGAAAGGCACTAAAGCTTATCGTAAATTAAATGGTGTTCAAAGGTTGAACACTTGGATGGTATAATCCACTAATCGTTAGAGTTATTTATAACTCACGAAAGGTCAAGTAAAATTCAAATGGGATGGTAGTACCATATTGAACCCCATTAAAGTGAATTGAATTATCATGACCTCGCCCCTAGTTGCTTAAGTGAGGTGACATCTCAATGCAACCGGATGTGTGATGCGATTGATGGCGAGTTCAATTGCCATAGAGTCATAGCAAGACATTCTCAAATAAATAGAGCTGTTACCATCTCGGAATGTCCGAGGTAGTAAATAACAAAGTAAAACAATCCAAAGTACTTTATATAAAAGTGATTAAATTTAAACTTTTGATATTACACTACTACACAAGGAAATGAAAAGAAATACAACTGATAACATCTAAGTATGTGACCTAAATCTAAGTAGGTCCAAGCCATGTCTCTCTCAATGCCCAAGCTCCTAGTCCATCTGTCTCTGACCTGTAGAATCTACTCTCCATTCCGGATCATCGTAGGTGTACACGAATACACTGTCAACCTCGCGGTTGAGTAGGATAACACAATAATAAATAATGCCACAAGAATGATATGCAAATGCCATGATATGCTCGAGCTCAATCTCAATTCTCAATTCTCAATCTCTAACCCGTAACACCCAGCCATACCGAACCTCCCGGCAGACTATAATCGGCCGTCGCCGAACACCAGCATCACAGCTGAGGTCACCAGGTCTAGTCCTGCAGAACTAGCCGGGGCCCAATAATATCTCATAATCTCAAATCCGTATCCAATGCATATGCCATGCTCATGAATGCAACAATAACAGTGTAATCATACTTATGAATGCAACAGTAATAATAATTACTCATAATCATACACCATTCTTATATCATTCATGCTCATCATCCATATCATACACCCAACATTCATTCATAACACATAAAAGTAGTATAGAGACAGTGTAACCTACCTAGATAGCAATATAAACTCATCATGCAGCTAACATCCAATCAGCCGAATCACTTCATTACATACTCAACACCTAACAAAATGATATACTTAATTACTAACTAATACAATTACAAAACCAATATAATATGTCGATTATTCAAATTAATTATTTAAATAATATATATGCATAACGAGACCGTACCAAACATGACTACCTCAATTAACTTAACCAAACTGACCTTATTATTTTATAACTAACCTCAATTAATTAACGAACATTGCAATTATATACTCGAAGTATTGATAACCGTCACATTCTTGTATACCCATTACTTAACAACTTTAATAATTAAAAGATGAGTAGTATTTACTAATATTAACCATATAGTAACAACCATAAAAAAATAATAGCAATACTAATAATAATAATAATAATAATAATAATAATAATAATAGTCATAATAACAATATTAATAACCATAACAATAGTCAAAATGATAACAATAATAATAATAACAATATTAATAATGATAATAGTACTATGAACAATACTAATAATAATGATAATATCAATAACAATAATAATAATAATAATAATAATAATAATAATAAAAACATTACACGCTGGACAACATCTTGACAATTCGAACAAAACAGCGTACCAAACAGACCCCGGGAATACACCACCCTTCTGACCACCTATCTTCACAGCCAGTTCGAACCCTCTTCCACCGCTTACACCACCACCACACCACCGTGGTTCCCACCCCTGGACCACGGCGCATCTACTGACTTCCACCACCATCCTCCACCAGCCCATATCAGCCCTCGAAACCAGTCCCCAAAACTCCCTGCCACAAGCTCACTTGCGGTATCGTTTTATCGACTCTTTGTACACGGTCCCTTAACCTCCTGTTAACACCACCGTCACCGCCACCAAACATTACCCTCGACACCTCATACTACCCACAACCCCTTGGTGCCTAACATCAGGCCTCGACACTACTATGGCCACCTGAAACATCCTTCATAAAAGCTCCCTCACGTCCCCTGTTTCCCCTATTCTACCGCCTCTACCTAGGTTGTCAAAGGCAACCATTTACCGACCACCACGCACAATCCCAACACCACTAGCATACCCTGCTGACTCTACACCACCACTACTCGCGACTCATGACAAGAACCAACCCAAACATAACGAATTAACAATCGTCAAAGAACACGGTCATGACGAGTGAAAACAGAGCATAAAAAAACGTGTTGACTTACGACATTCACAGCGGTTACAGTGCCACCCACGACGGCCCTATGGTGGTTTAACGATGACGAGAATGTTAAGCGTCCTACAAAGATTACTCTAGGCCAGATTATACTATGACAAAGGTCCATTAAGGGCGAGAAAAAAGTCCTTGAACTTACAGCGATGAAGATGATGATGGGCTGCTTCGTCTATGTCGTGTTCTTCCCCTTTTGCACTTCTCAAACCTCACGACAGCCAGAATAGGGTTTCTTTGTTCTTTTTTTTTTGATGTATGAGGTATGGGGTAGTGGCGCTGAACACGACATAAGGGGGTTTAGGGTTAGGGTTAGCTTAAGTCGATAGCATGGGCTTATGTCGATGGTAGTAGGAAAGTTAGGGTTTTGTTTGAAACAAACATAGGGTTGGGTTGCATTACATAGTTTTCACAATAACCCGAGTCCAAGCCATCACACTACAATCATAACCCGAGTCTAAAAGCCCATCACGCACCTCGAGCCACTTATATCACCATATAACGTTCATAACACATAACTTAAAATAACCGAGACATATAAATAATTAAACTAATTAAATTATGTAATTTAGTAATAGTAAATATTAATTAAATTACTTATAAGAATATAAAATTTTATAAGAATTGAAAATTATTAACACTTACATAAGAATATATATAAAATTAGAATTTAAATATAATTACAACTTAAATTATAAAACAAGAATAATGAAAAACAAATATAAAAATATGAAATATATTTAATTATAAATATATTATCAAAAGAAAGAAATACGAAATAATCGTAGGAATACGATTCATAAATAATAATAGTTTTCGTAAAATACTTTATAAACATTCCGTTTGAAACACGTATATAAAACATGGCTTGACTGCCGTTGACTGAGGCTAATATACGGGGTATTACAGTCTAACCTGGTCACCCTTGAGAGATGTAGAGCGTGGGTAGTATAGAATAAAGGACAGGACCCAATATATATATATTATACTAATGTTTCCGCAGGAAAGGAATAAGGTAAGTATGATGTGAAATATGGTTGGAGATCTGTGTTGTATGAGATTTATATTGAATGTTGATTGGGACATATGATTCCAAGTATTGAGAACATGAGTATGTGTATGTGAGTATGGATCTATATTTATCGAGCCAAAGATAGAGTGATGTGATTGGGTCATGTGTTATGAAACATGTGTGACATGTTACAAAATTAACACAATTGGCAAAGATAAAATGGGTCCATTTTATCTCCCATTTCAGCCGTGTATTAGGTAGTGTATTATGATATTGTGTGTATGAGTAAATAAGAGGATTGAGTGTAGGATGCAAATGGAATATTGTAAGGAATATTGTATGCATTGTGTAAGAACATAATGGCCATTCATTGGCTCTTGTGGGAGTGATGGCCGGCCATGAGGCTTGCTAAGCAAGCTCATGTGCTTATAAAATCACCACTTACAACACTCCTAATAGTGAGTCTCTTTTGCTATTGTTTTTCTAACACACATCTCCTATAATACTACAACCTCCTTCATACTAGAAAAAGTACTTAGAAATACTTTTTCTAAGTAAGAAATTATTTCCTACACTAATAATATTAAGGATAATATTATTAACATTTCTAGTATACTAATACTAATTTTCTAGTAACAAAATTGGTGTTAGTTTGAGATCGGGTCCTTGATACATATCTTTTGGGGACGATTTTTGTTAGATCGTTTAAGGGTATTTCGGTTGTTTGAAGACTCAAGTAATATGTGATTATTGAGTATAAACCTTCTAAAATCAATGTAAGGACTATCACCTCTTATGATATCATCATGCATGCATAAGATCTTATTAAGTTTTATAACCTAAACTTAAAGAAACAAAACTCACATTAGATTTAAGTATAAAATCTGGAATTTCGGTTCCCAACAAGGTTGATTTCAATGCCATCATCTTTTTGAATTTGGAAGGTAGTAGTCTTGATGGTGATAAGCATCGTATGACCTTCTTTTCTCCGGATATTTTCTTGCCACCACGTGGTATCTCGGAACAGTGTAAGCCATTTATATAATAATTTGTAATGTGGTTTCCTTCTGGTTAGGAGACATTTTGCCAAGTACTGTAGTAGAGGGCCTTTCTCCATGACGACTTCAATTCAATATAATTCAGCAAGATACCAGAGAATGAGGTAAGCTATGGGAGGAAATTTTTTGTAATGTCTTGGATCTAGGTGGATAGTGGTAGGTAATGGATATGGGGAATGGTAAGGCAAGCCAAGGAGAGGGCCTTGGCTTATTCCATATTTATGTACATACAGAATAAGGAGTTGATGGAGTGTTTCAATGGCCTTGGTTCTCAGAACTCTTTGGAGAAGTTTGTCTTACAAATCTAAGGGCATATGATTTACCAAAGACTTCATTTGTTCTTCCTCTGGTTGTGCAAGGGTGATCATATAAATCACAGGAATGATTGGTGAAATTTGACGCTGAG
Organism: Silene conica; assembly: GCA_029255685.2. Classification (NCBI taxonomy): domain Eukaryota; kingdom Viridiplantae; phylum Streptophyta; class Magnoliopsida; order Caryophyllales; family Caryophyllaceae; genus Silene; species Silene conica. The sequence goes on along the minus strand of CM055312.2, from coordinate 39,073,036 downwards.
TTCTTGATAGGAAATCTGGAAGAAAGTTATCTTTTCCTTTTATGTGTTTGAACTCAAAATAGCCCATCGTAGCAGCTGTGCTTGGGGGAGAGTCTTTTGTTTGAATTGCAGCATCTTTGGAAATGAAGACATGTCCATTTCTATGAGAAAATGCTGGCCGATAAGATGAAACTCAAATTTCTCAATGCCTCTTTTTACTGCGAGAATCTCCTTCTAAGTGGAGTGGTAATGTTTCTCTCCTTCTTTGAAAGCTCCACTCTTATAACCACATATCTGTCTGTTGCTTTTCTCATCTTCTTCAAGAAGGACAGCACCCCAATAACAGTCACTTGCATCAGTTTGTAAAATTCTCCTTCCTTTTGATGGGATTGTTAATGTGGAAGAGTTTTTGTAATACGTTTTAACTCTCTTATTGCATCTGTGCATTTCTGGTTCCATGGAACAACATCTTTCTTCAATTGGGCTGACAGAATTGATCTATGCTTTGCGAGATCATGGATAAAATCTGTCATGTAGTTGACAATTCCGAGAAATTGTTGGATTTGCTTGTATGAGAGTTTTTCGTCTGGGAATTCTTCAAGCTGGGTTGCAATGTGAGGTTGAAGGTGGTATTGACCTTTGGAGATGTGCATTCCCAGAAAATCAATTTTTGTTTCTCCAATGACCATCTTTTTCTCTGAGAGCATTATCCCATATTGCCGAACAATATCGTGGAACTTTGATAATAAGGCGGAATGGGAGTCAACATCCATAGAGAATAAGAGGATGTCATCTATGTAAACCAGGGCATTTGGGAGAATTGGTTTGAATATTTTTATCATTGCTTTTTGGAATAAGGATGGGGCTGTTTTTAATCCGAATGGCATAACCTTCCATTGGTAATGGCGATCAGGAATACAGAAACCGGTTTTTGGTCTCTCTTCTGGTTCAATTCTTAATTGCCAAAATCCTTCTTTAAGGTTAAATTTTGAGAATATTTGTGCCTGAGGCAGTTTTTAAAAAAGAACCTCTGTTTTTGGTAGTGGCAATTTGTCATTTGTGAGGAAGTGATTAAGAGGTTGATAGTTGATGACTTACCTCAACTTTCCACGTACCTGTTCTGCTCTTTTGTTGACATAAAACGCCTCACAAGCCCATGGTGACGTTGTTGGTTCAATGAGATTTTCTTTTTGTAGCGGGTCAACTTCTTGAAGAGCAAGAGTATAATGGTCTGGGTTCATTCCTATGTGGCTTGCTTTTGTTGGGTTAATATCCTCATTCTTTTTTAATGGAAAAGTGATAAAGAATTCAGGATTTTGCCATAATGGAGAAGAGCATTTTGTGAGAAACTCAGAGTGGGACTCATCACAAGAAGTTTTGGCTATCTCATCTCTTATGGGATGAAGAATTTCATAAGAGTACAGATGAGGTGTAATACTCCGTATTTTATGTCGTTTATTTATTTATTTATGTTAACTTTATTAGATTTCGATGTCGATGGGCTATTATAAAGACGATATAATTTTAGTGACCAAGGTATTTTGAGCGTTAGTATTTAAGTCGTGTGAACGAATTTTTAACAAGACCGGAGTGGACTCATGTTATTTGAACATTGGGGTGCGTGAAAGGCCTGAAACATGCCTGGGTAATCGTATATTCGGGCCTAGGGTTGCGTGCAAACACAAGCCCACACACGACATAAACTTTGCAAATCAGAATCTTTGAACAACCCTTCTTAGCCGCCTTATATAAACACCTATATGGGACTTCTTTCTGACCTAATTACACTCACTCACACACCACATCTCCTGCCGTCACTACTGAGGTTGCATAAGGGCGTTTTCCACGGTGGTTCTAGGGTTTATTGGGTGGTCGTTGGCAAGGGCAAGGAGGTATGAACACCCATACCTGTATCGTTTTCTGATTTCGTTATTTCTGCCTTGGGTTTTGTTATGATTTGTGATCACATACAATGTTTTAAATCACGAATCTTTGTAAATTCGTAACCTATGTTATGTATTCATCATGTTTTGGTCATCTATGAGTCGTCTTTTATGATTTAAAGTCGTCATTTAGGGAGTCTCGTTTCTGGGTATGATTCATTTTCTGGGTTGCGGAAACAGGGGTGTATACGGGTACCTTTTATACGTATATTCGTTCTGTGTTTATGGTGAATTTCACTGTTTCCTTTCGTAATCTTAATCTATGTTCTATGTTAATGAGGTAAGGGTGGTGTCGTGGCCGTCGTTGGCTTTGGGTGGCTGTCGATGGAGGGTACAGTGTAGTGTGTCGGAGTCGTGTTTTCTTACAACCACAAACACCGTTTTTGAGTCGCCATGTTTAAACCCGATTCGATTAATGATTAGTTTATAATTTTGCGTGGGTTCTGGGTTAGCGTAAAGGCCGTGGTTAGGGTGTCAGTAGGGTGCCTGTCACGGTGGTTGTGGGTTGTCGTGTCAGAAGTTGTAATGGGTTTCGTTTAGTGTCGCGGATAAAGCCAGCAGGGAACAAACACGGGTACAGGGTTTTGGTGATGGTGTTAGACGGTGGTCGAGGCTTGTCGGCAACCACTGACTCCTCCCCTGGAACCGTCGTGGCTCAGTAGCGAGCCTGGTGGTGCCAGATGGAAGGTCAGGGGTGGCATCTGGTGTCAGCGGTGGTGTTCGTGGAGGTCGGTGTAGAGTCTGCTGGGTTTTTTTCCTGAACGCGTTTTGTTGCGGGTTGTTTGCGTGAGTCGTATAGGCGTGTTAGATTAGTGCGTTTACTACCACTAATATTACTATCATTATTATTGTTATGATTATTACTATTATTTATTATTATTATTGTTATTGTTATTATTATTATTATAATTATTATTGGTAATAGTCTTAAGGTAAGAATTGTTTTTGTTATTATATGGGTATTGTGGGAATGGGTAGTATTAATAATAATGTAAGTGTATGCTTTGTTTTATTTAATTAGTGGTTATGGCCTATTAATACTATATGTTATAATGGGTATGGTAATTATTAAGTTGGAAGGTGTTTCGTCATAATGTGTATAATTAGTTAATATAATGACCAGACATGAGTAGTTAAGGATAGTTGCTAAGATACGAACATGTTTATGAATAAAAGTATACATGTATATATATAAAGTGTATGAGTAAAACAATACAAAACATGAACGAGTATTTAATTGGAATGTTATTGGTGGGATTAGAGTTTGACTTTCAGTAATGTTTTTAGGAACTGAATTTGAAGTGGAATATTTCTAGACGATGATTTCTATTTGCAGACCTGCTATTCCAGGTAGGATACACGATACTATACTCTATGATGTGAAATGAATGAATGCGTATCATATATGTTATGAGTGCCAGCATGATTTATACGAGTATGATGTTCAAGCATTAGTTATTTAATGTTGCATTCATAAGCATGTCTTTTGCATTATTGAGAGGGAGGTGACGGATATTGTCTTGATATAAAGCCCAGGGTGGTCTGCAGGCCAGGCCTGGTGTCTTCAGCTTTATGCTGGTATTCGACGACGGTCGATTATAGTTTGCCGGGAGGTTCGGTATGGCTTGGTGTTTCAGGTTATGATTGGTGTTTCAGATTGTGGTTGAGCTCAGTATTGTCATGGCATTTACTTATTACGTTGTTGTTTTTTTATATTATTGTGTTATCCTACTCAACCGCGAGGTTGACAGTGTATTCGTGTTCACCTACAATGATCCGGAATGGGGAGTAGATCTTTCAGGTCAGAGACAGGTGGACTAGGACTTGGGCATGGAGGAGAGACATGGATTGGACCGACCTAGCTTAGATCACTTAGTCTCTTTTATAGTCTTCACCTGTTTTCATTTCAGTTGTTTTGAACTTAAGTTGGACTTCGTTTGTAACAGTTTACAGTTTAGTCTTTTATATATTAAAGTATTGTTTATCTTTCACTATGACTATCTACTACCCTGGTGTATCCAGGATGGTAACAGTCCTATTTACCCTAGAAGGCCTAGTTCAGGCTCCTAGGTAAATGGGGGTGTTACATGTGGGGTTGATGTCCATGGTAATAAATGATTTTTGTGTTTCAGCCCCTTAGGATGCCATGATACTCTTTTAAGACTATGCAGAATATCAAAACAAAGTATAAAGTCTTTTCCAGGAAGATCAGACCCATATACTTTAGTTTTCAGGGTGTAACCCGGAAACAGTTGAATGTAGATCAGTTTACTTTTTAGAGATATATAAAAAACTTGACCATTTATTGCCTTAAATGCTACAGAACATGGTTCCCAATGTGATGGTGGAAGAATGCTTGGTTTGATTATGGACGATGCAGCACCAGTATCAAAATATGAAATGACAGGTATGGGTTTGTCATATTTATTTGGGAAAATGTAAATTTTTGCATTTGGCGAGGGCTAAAGAGGGTAGGTTGGAATGGTCTCATTTGGTGGTTCTGTTTCACATCCTTCTATGGGACAAAGATCGAACCTGACAAATTGGTCAGTAATACCTTCGTCGTTGTCAGAGTCTGAATCTTTAGATGAACTTTCTCCAAACTCTATTCCCATTGCCAAAATGGTTTCATATGTTGGCTCATCATCAAGGGAGAAAATGGATTCAATATCAGCATCATCAATATCTTTGATCTGTGCTAAATATCCGACAAGATTATTCCTTTTTTTCTTGTCAAGGCAATCTTTTGCATAATGCTCTTTCTTCTTGCAAATATAGCAGCGGTCAGATTTCTTGAATCCTCTTTGTTTCTTTTTCCAGAAAAATTTCCATTTTTTGTTTTTGGATAATCTGGGAATGTTTTTGTTCCATTTCTTTTTGTACATCCTGTGTTTCTTTCCCTCTGAGGACGTACATCCACTTTTCTGTGGCTTGCACTTGATGGATAATCCTGGATGATCACATGCTTTTCCTAGAAGCTTTCCTTGTTCTTGAAATTGCTTGAAAAACTTTTGATGATTACACAGTTTTTTAAGGACAGCAAGTGATGTTTGATAAAGTTCTCCCAGTGTAGCATTACTTAAGGGTATGTTTTTGAGGGAGAATTGCCTAGCGGTTTCATTTCCTAATGGCTCCGGAAGAGAGTTTAGATAGGCTTGTTTGAGATTTGCATCATCCATGTCTCCAAGAGCGTAAAACCGCTTAGACATTCTTTCATAATGTCTTTCAAGATCTTTTTGCATGAATGAACAACATTTCATACTCAGGAATTCTTCTTTTGCTTGAGTTGTGTAGTGATCCCAAGCCCCTAGAAATTCATTATGAATGTTTCCAATGAAAGCGTCAACTAAGGAGGATTGTCGAATTTGCAATTGTCGATAAGTTCCAAGACGAATCCACCATTGGCGCAAACGACCATAAAATCTTGAGACTAGCCTGTCTACTACTGTTGCAAGGCTAGCTCCAGGGTAAAGGAGTTGTTCGGTACACCAGGCATGCATTTCATAAATCTTGTCTCTCCATTTTGAGGGTGATATATTATCGAAGGAGAAACCATGACCTGGTATATCCTGACCTTTAGGGTTCCATCCGGGTGGAGGATGGGCTTCAGGTTGTTCTTGTTCTCCTGGATTTTCAGTATCACTTTCACCCACTTCCTCAACTGAAGCAGGTTCAACCATCATAAATTCGGGCATCAAGACCTCATCTACCGTGCCCTTAGACACAGGCTTCTTTGTTTTGGGTTTTGCTAGATTGGTTAGAAGAGAGGAAATGGGGTTGTGATATTCTACCATGAATTGTGAGGCATTTTATGGACATTGTGTGGCTGGAGTTTAAGTTTGAGTTATTGTAGATGTTTTTTCTCAATCACTTGTGGTGTATTTCCTCTTTTTTATTACATGTCTCTCTTCTAAAACTTTCGTCGGGAGAAATGACGATGCTCCAAAAGGATTTGATTCTGGAGATAATATAGGAAGGGGTTTTGGATGTTTTTCAAGGGGACGTGTATAAACTGGATATGGAGTGAATATATCACAAGGCATTTCGATCAGGTGGGGTTGTTGGTGGATTTTGTAAGAAAGTTGAGGTTTTAGTGATTTCAATTCTGATTCTTTTTGAGAAATAATTGGTGATATTACAGAAACTGTCTTTGCAAGCTGCAAAAGTTCTTGATGTAATAAAGAGATTTTTTTATGTATCTCTTTGACAGCAAGATCCATGATTGTTACCTTTTTATCTAGCTGTTGCAACAAATTGTTTTGAGCATGTGCATCTTCCGATTGCCAGTTCAAGGTTGCTTCCGCTGCACTTATTTGTTTGGTTGAACCATCTGGATTTTTGGTGGTTGGATTTTTGATTTTCCAAGACTGTTTTGTATATTCTTCTTCTCACTCTTTTGGTGGAAAGTTTGTATCTTGGGACGAGGATGGACCAAACATGAAACATGTAGGGATTTCTTTTGATGAGTTGGTAATCTTTTCTGGTTTTGGATATAGTACATAATACTCAAAAGTTTTTCCCCTTGGTTCCCCTAGAAGATCGACACTCGGATCTCCCGACTCATATTTTTCCTTAAGAATCTGTTGGGAGGATTTTTTATTTTTCTTTTTCTTTTTTAGAAAGCTTCCCAACAACCGAGTTACCCAAAATAGTAACTTTCTAAATATAGTAGCTTCTAGAAATCACTAAAAGCTCAACTGTCTGTAATATCACCAATTATTTCTGTAATATCACCAATTATTTCACTAAAAGAAATCACTAAAAGACAGTTTCTGTAATATCACCAATTATTTCTCAAAAAGAATCAGAATTGAAATCACTAAAAGCTCAACTGTCTTACAAAATCCACCAACAGCCCCACCTGATCGAAATGCCTTGTGATATATTCACTCCATATCCAGTTTATACACGTCCCCTTGAAAAACATCCACAACCCCTTCCTATATTATCTCCAGAATCAAATCCTTTTGGAGCATCGTCATTTCTTCCGACGAAAGTTTAGAAGAGAGACATGTAATAAAAAAGAGGCAATCCACCACAAGTGATGGAGAAAAAACATCTACAATAACTCAAAGTGAAACTCCAGCCACACAATGTCCAGAAAATGCCTCACAATTCATGGTAGAATATCACAACCCCATTTCCTCTCTTCTAACAAATCTAGCAAAAACCAAAACAAAGTAGCCTATATCTCAGGGCACGGTAGATGAGGTCTTGATGCCCGAATTTATGATGGCTGAACCTGCTTCAGTTGAGGAAGTGGGTGAAAGTGATACTGAAAATCCAGGAGAGCAAGAACAACCTGAAGCCCATCCTCCACCCGGATGGAACCCTAAAGGTCAGGATATACCAGGTAATAATTTCTCCTTCGATAATATTCCACCCTCAAAATAGAGAGACAAGATTTATGAAATGCATGCCTGGTGTACCGAACAACTCCTTTACCCTTGAGCTAGCCTTGCAACAGTAGTAGATAGGCTAGTCTCATGATTTTATGGTAGTTTGCGCCAATGGTGGATTAGTCTTGGAACTTATCGAGCAATTGCAAATTCGACAATCCTCCTCAGTTGACGCTTTCATTGGAAACATTCACAATGAATTTCTGGGGGCTTGGGATCACTACACAACTCAAGCAAGAGAAGAATTCATGAGTATAAAATGTTGTTCATTCATGCGAAAAGATCTTGAAAGACATTATGAAAGAATGTCTAAGCGGTTTTACGCTCTTGGAGGAATGGATGATGTATATCTCAAACAAGCCTATCTAAACTCTCTTCCGGAGCCATTAGGAAATGAAATCGCTAGGCAATTCTCCCTCAAAAACATACCCTTAAGTAATGCTACACTGGGAGAACTTTATCAAATATCACTTGCTGCCCTTGAAAAACTGTGTAATCATCAAAAGTTTTTCAAGCAATTGCAAGAACAAGGAAAGCTTCTAGGAAATGCATGTGATCATCCAGCATTATCTATCAAGTGCAAGCCTCAGAAATGTGGATGTACGTCCTCAGAGGGAAAGAAACACATGATGTACAAAAAGAAATGGAGCAAAAACTTTCCCAAATATCCAAAAACAAAAAATGGAAAAGTTTCAGGAAAAAGAAACAAAGAGGATTCAAGAAATCTGTCCGCTGCTATATCTGCAAGAAGAAAGGGCATTATGCAAAAGATTGCCTTGACAAGAAAAAAAGGAATAATCTTGTCGGATATTTAGCACAGATCGAAGATATTGATGATGCTGATATTGAATCCATTTTCTCCCTTGATGATGAGCCAACAGTGTAATACCCAGTATATTAGCCTCCGTCAACGGCAGTCAAACCATGTTTTATACACTTATTTCAAACGGAATGCTTAAAAAGTATTTTAGTAAACTATTATTATTTTATAAATCATATTTCTACGATTATTTCGTATTTCATAATCATTTTATATTTGACGATTATTTCATAAATTGACATTTCATTCGTATTTCTTTAATTTTGATTATATATTTATAATTAAATATATTCCCTATTTTATATTTATATCTCATCTATACTCGTTTTATTATTTACGTCATAATTATATTTAAATCCTAATTTTTTATATTTCTATGTTAGTTCTAATAAAACTATATTCTTATAATTAATTTAATTAATATTTATTAATATTAAATTACTTAATTTATTTGGTATAAATAATTTACACATACACGTTTATTTTAAGTTACGAGCTGAGAGCGGGATATTGCCTCGAGATGCGTGATGGACTATTGGACTCGGGTTATAATTGTTGTGTGATGGGCTATGGACTCATGTAGTGTAAAACCCATTCACCCAAACATACAAGCCCTACCATCGACAAACATAGTATCCAACGACATACAAATCTAACCCTAATACCCTATTCTACCACCTGCCTCCATCAACGTAAAACAAAACCTTACTCTCTTCTGCCTCCCTACCTCTCCTACACCAAGAGAGCCCTAGTCTGCCGTGAGTTGTAAGAGAACAAAAGAGGAGAAAAAAAATGCCTTGAACAGCCATCACCTTCATCGTTTCATCCTTACGCGACTGTAAGTTTAACACCCTGTTTTGTTGCTTTTCAGACCATCGATTTAGTGTTCTATGGTTGGATATAATCCTTGTAGTGTCCTTAACATGTTTGTCATCTCTAAACCACCGTAGGACCATCGTGGGTATCGCTTTAATCACCAAGAATGTCGACAGTAGCAATGTTAAGCGTTTTTGATTCGTTTCTAATAATTGTTATATTCAGTTGTTGTTTTGGGTTTGTTTTTGGGTACGAGTTTATGGATTAAAGTAGTAGTATGTTAGTGGGTTATGTGGTTAGTTGTATGGTGGCGCAAGGTAGCCGGAGCACCGCCATAAAGAGGCTGTTTAGATGCGTTAAAACAAGGCACAAACAGAACGTGTATAAGGTGTTGTGGAACCGTCTTTTGGCGGCTGTTTTAGAGGGTTGTAGTGGTGTCAAGGCCTGTTGGTTACCACCAGGGGAGTCGTGGGAGGTGATAGGTGGCTAGGGTAGTGTCAGGTGGTGGTTAGGGTAGTGGTGCAAGTGGCGGTAGTCGGGTTTACAGTGAGGGTCAGTCACGGTTTTCGGCGGGTTGTGATTGTGACCAAGGGTTTTGGTGACTAGTTTCGAGGGCTGGAATGGTCATGTCAGGGGTTGTGGTTAGGGTCAGTAGGTGCACCGTGGTCCAAGGGTGGCAACCACCGTGAGGTGGTGGTGGTTCAGGCGTCAGAAAGGGTGTAGAATGGGCTGTAAAAGTAGGCTGTCGTAGGGGTGGTTAATCGTATTTTTGCGCGGGATTGTTTGGGTTGCTGTATTGTTTTGCACATGATTAATATTATTATTATTATATTATTATTATTATACTATTATTAGTAGTATCGGCATTATTATTATTATTATTATTATGATGATTATTATTATGATTATTATTATTATTATTATATTAGTAGTTGTAATCATACTTGTTTTGTCCTTATTATTATTATTATTTTTAGTATTGATATTATTATTGTATGGTTGTTATCATATGATTAGTATCAAATATGGTTAATATTAGTAAATGTTACTCCTGTTTTAATTATTAAAGTTAAGTAAATTTTATACAAGAATGTGACGGTTATCGATAGTCGACTATGTTTTTCAATGTCCGTTTATTTAATTGAACTTAGTTATAAAAGTAATAAGGACGAGTTGTTTAAGTTAATTGAAGTAGTCATATTTAATATGGTCTTGTTATGCGTAATATATAATTTAAATCGTTAATTTGAATAAGTGATATTTTATATTTGTTTACATAGTTATATTAGTTAGTAATTATCTATACTATTTTATTAGGTGTTGAGTATGTAATGGAGTGATTCTACTCATTGGATGTTAGCTGCGTGATGGGATAATATTGCTATCCAGGTAGGATACATTGACCTTATACTCTATGATGTGTATGAATGGATGCGGTATTGTGTGTTATCGATGCTGAATATGATTTATATGAGAATGATATGGGTTGGATTGAGTGTGGATTATTGGTAATGGTATGAGCATTTCATTACTTGATAGCATTATTGAATAGTTATATCGTTGCATTCATGAGCATAGCATATGCATTGGTTACTGAGAAAGTTATGGTCAGATATTGTTCTGATATAAAGCCCAGGGTGGTTCTGCAGACCAGGCCTGGTGTCTTATCAGCTATTGAGCTGGTGTTCGGTGACGACCGATTATAGTCTGCCGGGAGGTTCGGTATGGCTTGGTGTTTCGGGTTTGAGGTTGAGATTGTGATTGAGCTCGAGCATATCATGGCATTTGCATATCATATTTGTTGCATTATTTATTATTATGTTATCCTACTCAACCGCGAGGTTGACAGTGTATTCGTGTACACCTACGATGATCCGGAATGGGGAGTAGATTCTACAGGTTAGAGACAGACGTCTAGGAGCTTGGGCAAGGAGGGAGACATGACTTGGACCTACTTAGGATTAGATCACATACTTAGATGTTATCAGTTGTACTTTTATTCTTTGCGTATTAGTTGTAATATCAAAGTTCTAAATTTAATCAGTTGTTATATAAAGTACTTTGGTTGTTTTACTTTGTTATACACTACCTCGGACATTCCGAGATGGTAACAGCTCTATTATTTGAGAATGTCTTGCTAAAGGCTCTTAAATAAATGGGGTGTTACAAAGATTTGTAACAACCCGACCCACCACGGTCGTAACACACCCCCAATAGAATGGGAGGTATGCCTTTGGGCCCATTATTTGTCTTCACTTAAGCCCAAAAGCACAAGGCCTTGTTAGTAAGTGGTGGGTGGAAGCTATTATAAACATATCACAAGCCTCACATACTACCGATGTGGGACAAATCTCTACACAATCTCATATAACTTTCCTCTCATACTCTTGGGGTGTTACAAACCTCCTCACTTAAAGAACACAACATCCTCGTTGTGCCTCAAACTTGACCACAACCAGGGCCAGAATCCTCCCCCGCTAGGTGTGTGACCCGGGTACTCCCGACCACAGGCTCACCACACGGTTGCAAGGTCGCTCTGATACCATTTGTAACAACCCGACCCACCACGGTCGTAACACACCCCCAATAGAATGGGAGGTATGCCTTTGGGCCCATTATTTGTCTTCACTTAAGCCCAAAAGCACAAGGCCTTGTTAGTAAGTGGTGGGTGGAAGCTATTATAAACATATCACAAGCCTCACATACTACCGATGTGGGACAAATCTCTACACAATCTCATATCACTTTCCTCTCATACTCTTGGGGTGTTACAAACAGATGAAACCATTTTGGCAATAGCAATAGAGTTTGGAGAAAGTTCATCTGAAGATTCAGACTCTGACAACGACGAAGGTATTACTGACCAATTTGTCAGGTTTGATCTTTGTCCCATAGAAGTCTGTGAAACAGAACCAGAAAATGAGACCATTCCAACCTACCCTCTTCAGCCCTCTCCAAATGCAAAAATTTACATTTTCCCAAATAAATATGACAAACCCATACCTGTCATTGCATATTTTGATACTGGTGCTGCATCCTCCATAATCAAACCAAGCATTCTTCCACCATCACATTGGGAACCATGTTCTGTAGCATTTAAGGCAACAAATCGTCAAGTTTTTTATATATCTCTAAAAAGTAAACTGATCTACATTCAACTGTTTCCGGGTTACACCCTGAAAACTAAAGTATATGGGTCTGATCTTCCTGGAAAAGACTTTATACTTGGTTTTGATATTCTACGTAGTCTTAAAATAGTATCATGGCATCCTAAGGGGCTGAAACACAAAAATGGGGCTAGTTCTGCAGGACTAGACCTGGTGACCTCAGTTGTTATGCTGGTGTTCGGCGACGGCCGATTATAGTCTGCCGGGAGGTTCGGTATGGCTGGGTGTTACGTGTTTGAGATTGAGATTTGTGATTGAGAATGAGATTGAGGTTGAGCTCGAGCATATCATTGCATTTGCATATCATAATTGTTGCATTATAATTATTGTCTTACCCTACTCAACCGCGAGGTTGACAGTGTATTCGTGTACACCTACGATGATCCGGAATGGGGAGTAGATTCTACAGGTCCGAGACAGATGAGCTAGGAGCTGGGGCAGGAATGTGAGATCCATACTTTGGACCGACTTAGAATTATATCACATATAGAGAAGTCATCAGTTGTAATTTCTTTTCCGTTATATAGTAACTGTAATAACCAAGTTTTAAATTTTATCAGTTTTATATAAGGTACTTTGGTTGTTTTACTTTGTTATTAACTACCTCGGACATTCCGAGATGGTAACAACTCTATTTATTTGAGAATGTCTTGCTAAAGGCTCTTAAATAAATGGGGGTGTTACAAAGTGGTATTAGAGCGAACAATCCTCAGGCCTAAAAACAAATGAATAAAAATAATGAACATAGGAAGAGTCCAATAAAATGAACCCCAGGTTAGTAACTGTTAGGAGCCCCAGGATTGGGATGAGTTAGGGGCCCCCTCAAACCAAGCCACTAGCTCTTTCAGTTTAACCTGGTAACCTTTGAGTGATGCAGAGAGTGGGTAGTAACAAGATAAAAGATCAGACCTTGCCTATATTGCCTATATTGTACTAACAGTTTTGCAGGAGCGGAATGAGGTAAGTTATGATGTGAAACATGGTTGGAGATCTGTATTGTGAAGCATGATAATGATAATGAATGTTGGTTGAGATATATGACTTCCAAGTTTTGGGAATATGAGTATGAGTATATGAGTTGAAATATGAGTTTGACTTGTATAGTGATATGCATGCGGCTATATGATCCCTGAACCCGTAGGTAGAGACATAGTATAATGATGTGTGTAATGAGTTAATGAGGGAAGCTGTGGGGAATAAAGCATGTATTCGCCCTAAACTTGCAGGATTATAATGAAAAAAACAGTTGTGTTTATAGTCATAAGATTAAAAAGGATAAGAAAAGAAGTACAACCTTTAGTCCTTGTGCGAAAGGCCTAAGAACAGGAATTAACACAAATTCCCTCCTATAACTTGCACCCAAGACTTAGAATGAGACGTGGCCGCGTGTGCTAGAAATCCTCTCCAACTGCCTTGCAATATTGGGAGAGCTATTAAGGTTTTAGATGTGAGATCTGAGGTTTTGGGAGTGTAATACTGCGTGATTTAGGTAAACTTTTGTGATGGTTTGCATTCTGAATTCGTCATTGTTTGTTATTTCTTTTTCGTTGTGCCACCCAAGCGAGGATGAACTTCGGGACGAAGTTCATTTTAAGGCGGGAAGATTGTAATAACCCGTTTTAGTAACCAACTTATTTTATTAGTGACGGGTTATTCGTATAATAATTGTGGGCTTTCGAATAGTTGTTGGTGCATCGAATATAAGTTACGACCTTTATTTTGCGTTTAAACTAGTTTATGAGTTTTTGATCAAGTTAAGGGTTTGTGTTGCTAAGGGGATTCGATCTTGAGACCTTTTAACACCCTAATACGGGCCTTGGTATGCGTGCAACTCAGATTTTACAAACAGCCCACACGTTTTATTTGCTAAACCTAATTGAACAACTTATGCATGCCGTCATATTTAAGCTCTTGTTCTGAGCACTACCTACCCTAATTCCCTACAAACGACTCATAAACCCTGTACCGTCATACCAAAGCTCGGATAGGAGTTGAGCACGGTGGTCTTAGGGTGGGCTAGTGGTGGTCGAATAAGGCCTGAAGTAGGTATGTCGTCCTGTGTTCTTTTCTTTTTGTATTTTTCCTCCTGTGTTTATGAGTTAATTCGATCTGGGTTTTTGTGTCATCAAGGTCTGTTCTTCACATATATACGATCTATGCTTTTGAGAGTCGTGTTCTGGGTTGAGTTTCGTTCTTGTCAACCACCTAGAGTCACAGTGGGCAAGGTTGAACACCGCCTGTCACCATGGTAATTCTGTAGTTATAATCAGAATGAATCATACTCGGTTTTATAAAACACCTTCGTGGTATAACTCTGAGTCGCGTGTGTAAGTAAAAGAGAGTGGTGAGTCTGGGGTTGTCAAAGGAGTAGACTGGTGGTTGTCGTGGTGGTTACCAGCGACGGTGTCAGGTGTTTTAGGGGTGTTCGTTGCTGGGTCTGGTCACGGTTCTGGGTATGCTTTAGCGCTGGGGGTGTCTTGGGGGTGGTACCAATGGTGACTCGGGGGAGGTCAGACCAATGGTACCACCGTGGTTGAGAGCCTGGTGTCGGGGGGTGGTTCTGGTGGTCGAGTCGGGTGGTGACAGGGTCTGGAGTGGTGTCGAAGGGTCTGTGGAGTTAGTCTGGTCAGGGGGCTGTGGCGAGGAACAGGGTCTGTTTAAGGGGTCGGTTCACTCTGCCGGCAGCAATCGAGCAGGCCGCTGGTGGGTGTATTGGTGGTCTGCGGTTCTGGGAACGGGGTGCGGCTGCTGCCTGGTGGTGCTGGGTTGGTCAGGTGGCGGTAATTGGGTGTTTGGGGCCGTGGTTAGTGAAGGGTGAAGGGTTACTTGGTTGTTTATTTATTTTATTGGTTTTATTGGTTTTATTTACTTTGTTTTATTATTATTATTATTATTATTATTATTATTATTATTATAATTAGTATTTAATTATGGTAATATTATGTATTTTGGGTAATGATATTATGGATGTTAAGGGAAAGGATTTTGGGTATTTAATGTATGATATGGTATTTATGCACTTTTATTAATTTGAATTTAAAAACCCAAGTGTACTTAGTTTTTTTTAGGAGTTACTATTTCTAGAAGCTACTATATTTAGAAAGTTACTATTTTGGGTAACTCGGTTGTTGGGAAGCTTTCTAAATATAGGAGGTGTCTATAAATAGAATGTGTGTGTACGTATTACGGGGATTAGGAAGTTATTAATTAAAGTAATACTTATTTAGGTGGAAGTTTCCGTGTGGAGCATTTTTAGAAGCAGTCGCGCAGTTATCTTTCTTCTACAGCTTTGAGGTAGGGGAAACTACTAATGTTTGATGATGTGTAATGTAACACCCCGTAATTTCCAATTATTTATATATTATTTAAAATCTTATTTTAGTAATAATAATGTTCCACAATAAATAAAATTTCATTTAAAATCTATCGTTTTTGACAATGATATTAATATGTCCGTCTTAAAGTTATACTACTTAAACTTGTAAAACGTTACTCTGTCCTTGTTGCTAATTTTAAGATATTTTAAAGGCATATTTAGCTCTTGCTTATAGAATAAAAGTTTTAGCTCTTTTTCTTAGCTTTCCAACGCCACCGAAAACACGTCAATCAGAGTTCTGTAGAGGAAATTATGTCGAAAATACGAAAGGCTGTCACGGACCATCCGCTAACGAGACCCATGCTCGTTGCTTACTCTATACTCTTTTCCACATGTCCTTTAGGACACATGGCTGAGTACTAAGCCTTGCCTTGATGCCCAAGGTCATCCTCTACCTTCCTTCTTCTTCAAATCATTCATTTTTTCAGAAGAAACTCACAAAAACACAAAGAAAACATGAGGACACCATTGTTGTGCACAAACCGTAAAACGGTCGTAAAATCTTTGTTTCTTATCTGTTTTCGACGATTTTCGCGCCTATCTCTTCCTCTCCTCGCCCTCCATCTTTCTAGGTAATAAAATTATCAAATTTCTTCCTTAATATACTCTGGTCGTGGCCTTTAAGGCACGGTTCTCTTAGCTAACCTCGTTTATTTATGTGTAGCTAGTTCGGTTGTCCAAACCGGAGTGGCTTTGAGTCAAAATCATGCTTATTGAAGAGCTATAAGGTAACGGTGATGGGTTACTCGACTTTATCGTCTTTGTTTGCATGACCATATGCTAGTAATGTTTAGTATACTAGAATTGTGTTTGATTAAGTAGTGGCATGATTAGGTTCATAAATCATATGTTTGGATGAATTTCATCATGCATGCTTGTGTTGGATGAGTTTTTAATTATGGAAATTCATTAAGGATTGTATGGTTAAATGAGTTTATGATCATTGAGGATGATTAGTTTGATAGTCTCTCAAGTTCATAGTGTTGTGCTTACAATGGTTAATTCATGATGTTTCAGCACCTTGACAAATCTGTCCATTGTCTTGTACGATTTATTTCGACATCTTATAATATCCTTCTTTGAAAATGTTGAAAAGAGACCCCTGTTTATTTTGAGTTAAGAGTCTACCTCTGAATTTTCGTAATTTTCTTGCATGTCATTTGTTCACAATAAATTATTTACGAACAGTGCGCTGAAATACTCGCAGAACGGACAGTAGCTCAAAGATTGTTTCGAAACCCATTTTTAAACTTTGAAATGATTCTGGTCCTTTTCAAAAATTAAACTTTGAAGATTTTAGATGATGTTAGGAGTTTGCTTTGCCCCAAAATGATTTGTTAAACCCGTTTTATGAAGCAATACATTTTGTGTGACGGTTTCTGATACACTGTAAAGATCAGTCAATAACCCCCTGTTAAGTTCGTGTTTTGGAAATGTTTATTTGACAAATAATGTAGATAAAAGTCTTACTAAACAAACCCAATTGGCCTTGTATCATTTCGATTTTATTTTAATTAATTATGAATTTTACGGCAGAGGACATCTGAAATGTAAAACGCTTTTAAGACTTATGTTTTATTAATCAGTTTCGTTTATTCTTCTCCCGTATGGAATGGTCTTAAGTGTTGTCTTATTCATCTTTTATTGGCTCATGTATGTTTAAGATGAGTAGGGTGACGGTTATGTTGCCTTGCTTGTGTTTAGGTGACGGTTATGTCACCCTAAATTGTGTTGGTAACGGTTATGTTGCCTTGGTTGTGAATAGATAGCGGTGATACGATTTGTGTATCACTGTAATGAACAAACGCCACTCCTGTTATGGGATTTTATCTAACTATGTTCGGGATTGGTCGGTGTCCGTGGTTATGCGGCCCGGTCCCCGTGTGTCGTTCGGTGTAGGTTATTACATCGAGAGGTCTGGCCAGGTCTTAGACATATAGTTGTCGGTTATGCGCTATACATAGTATCCGGATGACGTGGTTATGCGCTCCGGTAGCTAGGGCGCGGTTATACGCCCTAGCCTGTTAGTGGAGCGGTTATACTCCCTAACTGTCAGTTGTAGCGGTTATGCTACCTGACGGTGTTCATTCTATTCTTGGTTTGTTGTATGCGTGATTGGACATGCCACCTAGTTGTTGGCCTCTGAGCCGATCACATGGATGTTTACCTGATTATGATGATTGGACATGCCACCTAGCTGTTGGCCTCTGAGTCGATCATTTGGATGTCTACTTGATTTCGAGATCATCTCGCTTGTTGGCTTTAATTATGTTACACATGTTGATTCATGCTGTTATCACATGTTTTGGTTTATCGCTCATGCATTGATCATGTTGATTACGTTTGGTAATGCATATATGGTTGTTTTTGAAATAATATACATGTTCATATGTATAAGATGTTTTGTATTACCGTTTACATGTTTTCTGACGTAAAGTGGCTGGGAGAATCCTGAGTTACTCCCCACTGACTGTGGCGTTCATGTTTCATGAATGTAGGTTGGTGCTGTTTGGGGAAGACGTGTGGCTAGCGAGCATTGTTGATAATTCGACAATTACCCTTACGCTTAGTTTAGATTTAATTCATGTTGTTATCGTGGGATACCTTATCCCTCGTCTATTTAAGTTATTTTGTATAATTTATACTTACTCATTAGTTTAGTCTTCCGCATGTTGTTTTGATATTCCGCGAAAAAGTTTTAATAAATATGTCGAAAAGTTTTTAAAAGTATCGTATTTCCGCTGCAAATTACTTGTTTATTTTTATGTTATATCGCGGGGTGTCACAGTTGGTATCAGAGCAGTAATGCTCCCGACGCACGCACGTGTACCCCAACTTATATATGAACTTGACCCTAAATAATGAATGAGAGATGGGTAGACTTAAGGACCAAGTGGTAGTCTGTAATGCGATTGCTCCTTATTAGGTCTAACATGTTTGTTAATTGTCAAAGATTTTATTTTTGTGCTCAAGGATTGATGAATCATGAGCTTACCTGGATGGCGTTCAAGATTATTGTCTACTACCGAAGATGGAAGGTTCGTGCTATCTTTGAAGGATACTTTTATGTCCCCGAATATACTCCTAACTCATCATGCATCACCTTCTTCCTTATTTCTTGATGCATATCCTCCTTTTTTCCCGAACTCTTTTCTATCTTAACTCGGAAGCTACTTTCGTAACTTCCCGACTTAACCTTATCCTTGTTACTTGCCTTTTCCCATGGCGCTTTGTAGGTAGCCTAGCTTAGTTGGATATTGAGAATTTTGTTCAAGGATAACCCCTAACCCGTATTTTGAGAGGTAATCTGACTGAAAACGTTTAGGGAGTGTAGTAAGCCATGTCTTGGTGATCCTAATGCTTAATTGTTTACCCTATATAATAAGTAGAATTGGCTGGTTGAATTCTTGGTTTACATATCGAATTGTATGTCTAATATTCGGTGAGTTTTAACCTTGGGGATCATAATTGAGATTTAGAACCGGTGGATTGAAATGTGATGCTTTAAGAGTATGAATGAGATGTTTGAAGTCGTAAAATGAATTTGGAAAATATACTTGGGATGCTAGTGAAAATGAATGAATCAGTAATGCTTGACTTTGGGAATTGGGTTTGACTTTATTTGGGATGTTACTTTTGGAGGATAAGAATCGTGTATATTGATGGACAAGTATTGAAAGAGTTAGCAAATGTAACTTTAGAGGAACTGACTGAAGTTTACTCTTTTAGTTATTTGATTGGATTAGAGGTGTAACCTTTGAGGAGTTACTTAAAGATCATGTCTTTGGATGTTTGATTGATGTCATAAGGTGCAACTTGTGGATTTGTGAGATTTCGATGTTCCGATGTTTAATAGAAGTTTGGATTCGTATATAGAGGTGTGGAGACGTTAATAGTGGATCTTAGTGTTCACATTTTGAGGTATCTGAGAATTATAAGGATTTACGCCTTGTGTGGAATTAGAACAGAGTAACTCGATGAGTAATGAAAGTTTTGGGAATTGAAGGAATTAGAGAGAGTTGATAATCTATGGAGTATAAAAATTATGAACTAGCAATGGTATAAAAATGGTTTATCCTGGAATATTAAAGAAGTGTCGTTTAGGAAATTTAAGAAGTAGAGATACCTGAAACTTTATGGAATAGTCGAAATTGAGATAATCGTACACCTGAAAGGACTTATAATATGGTAAACCATATGGGAAAATTATTCTTGGAAAGTTATAGTTCAGTGTGCTTGAATTGGTAAATAGGAGATGAGAACCTTGTGAGAATTTTAGGAATCCTAAGCCTTGGGAATTGTGTCAGTTCAAATCATAATCTTTTCTCAACGCTTCTCTTCGATCTTCTTTCTTCTTCAGTGCTAATTCCGTCGAGTTATGCTTTCATAACAAAGCTTACTTGACCTCTTTTTACGTCATATATCTTGTTACCTCTAATGTTTATCTTTCTACTCATAGCTTCACTTTTGTTGGAATCCATAATCTAGAGTCTCTTAGCCATCATCTTACGTATCTCTCCCTCAAGTTTCTATTTCGCGTTTGTTCCTGAAGTTTGAATCATATCTTTAATTGTTGTGAGCCTTGTCCCCTTTCTTCTTGGACTAGGTGTGAGGTTGAATTCGT
The DNA here is from genome assembly GCA_029255685.2 of Silene conica. Lineage (NCBI taxonomy): Eukaryota > Viridiplantae > Streptophyta > Magnoliopsida > Caryophyllales > Caryophyllaceae > Silene > Silene conica. Next base: position 39,052,912 of record CM055312.2, on the reverse strand, counting down.
TTGTGGAATAGTGATATATGCTTAGAAGATCCTTGGTTTTGTTATCGGACTTAGTTGAGAGAGTTGGCGTTTGGTGACGTTTAGGTAATATTAGGTAGTGTGCCATCTTGACGGTTTCATGTTAAAGGTTTGAAGGTATGAGTGCTTCTTATGGATTGATATCAACCCTAATGCTGATGATTTTGGTGTTATCTATGAGGGTGTTGATGGTTATCTAGAGACCGTTTGGCTGAAAGTTGTTACTTTTATGAGACTTTCTTTTGGGATGATCACTGTACGGTAATGAAGTATGGTAGTCAAGGTTTAAAAATGTTTTCTTGATTTGGGTCGATGAGAGCTGACCAGTTTGGGACTAAATATTTTGGATGTTTAACTCGTAGTCCTAGGTTTGGGAATAGTTACGGTTTGAAGAATTCCGTGTCTATTCTTTTGGGATTAGATGTTTTGAATGTTTATCTCATAGCCCTATGTATGAGAGTGAGTACAGTTCCGAGAGTGTCGCTTTCATATCTTTTGTTGTCGGTATGAGCGTAACAAATTTTGTTTAGAGGTCTGGAAGTACGATGGATTATGGTTTGGGATCCTTGTTTTGGTGTTTTACCTTGTTTAAAGACATATATCTTATGTTGGTTGGTTATGAATGTGACCTTGTTAATAATTTTGGACCTAGCTCTGTGAAGGATGTTGGTTGTTGAGTAATAATTAAGAGTTGTGAAGTTCCTTTGGTAATGTGATACCTTGTATCGTGGATGACCTGGAAGTGAGTGACCCAAATTGAGTTGAGGAAGCCTTTAGAGTTTTGCGGATGAAAGAGCTGCCTTTTGAGGTGTGTAAGAAACCATGATGATGATGACTCATTTATGGATTGAGTGAGTAGTGATTTCTGTAATCTGAAAAGTTATCCCCTCCTTAACCTTAAATCTCTTTTGTCCATGCTTTCGTTCTTTTGTTGTCTTTGTCTCTTTGTTCTCTTGCTGAGTACCGTCTTTAACCTTGAAGATGGCAGTTTATGAAGCCTTGTTTTGGGTTAGCTTCCTTGTTGACCTCTTTGTGCTTTGAGATCTTTGAAAGACCGACCCGACCCTCTTTGGTTGTTAATATGTAGCTTTCATCCTAGTATTTTGTTTGAAGTATTCAAAATATTTTCCATTTATATATTTTATAACGATTTGAGTTAGCTAACTTTTGTTGTTGAAAATCTTAGTTTTTGTAACAACCTTACCTATTTTTACGGATTTGAAAATGGAAGTTTACTTTCGAAATAACATGTTTTGAAAAACTTCAAATGGTTTATAATATTAATTGATTTTAGCGTTTGATTCAGCGTTAGAACTCGTTATTGGAGATGTCTAATAACTTGTACTATGCTTGTCGGCGCATGATTTAGTTTTGGACTAGCCCTTGATTTGGAATGTCGGGCTCTTGAATGCGCAACGAGAACCCTCTTGTTCCATTGACGAGGACTTGTGCCTTTGAAAAATCTTTTCAAAATCTTTGAAAAAAAAAAAAATATATAAGTTTTGAAATATCAAATTTTGGGTAAACGCTTTGGTTGTTTACCTTGTCTTTACAACTTACCGTTTTCTACTTTCAAGTTTCGAGGACGAAACTTTTTGAAAGGTGGGGTGATTGTAACACCCCGTAATTTCCAATTATTTATATATTATTTAAAATCTTATTTTAGTAATAATAATGTTCCACAATAAATAAAATTTCATTTAAAATCTATCGTTTTTGACAATGATATTAATATGTCCGTCTTAAAGTTATACTACTTAAACTTGTAAAACGTTACTCTGTCCTTGTTGCTAACTTTAAGATATTTTAAAGGCATATTTAGCTCTTGCTTATAAAATAAAAGTTTTAGCTCTTTTTCTTAGCTTTCCAACGCCACCGAAAAAACGTCCGTCAGAGTTCTGTAGAGGAAATTATGTCGAAAATACGAAAGGCTGTCACGGACCATCCGCTAACGAGACCCATGCTCGTTGCTTACTCTATACTCTTTTCCACATGTCCTTTAGGACACATGGCTGAGTACTAAGCCTTGCCTTGATGCCCCAGGTCATCCTCTACCTTCCTTCTTCTTCAAATCATTCATTTTTTCAGAAGAAACTCACAAAAACACAAAGAAAACATGAGGACACCATTGTTGTGCACAAACCGTAAAACGGTCGTAAAATCTTTGTTTCTTATCTGTTTTCGACGATTTTCGCGCCTATCTCTTCCTCTCCTCGCCCTCCATCTTTCTAGGTAATAAAATTATCAAATTTCTTCCTTAATATACTCTGGTCGTGGCCTTTAAGGCACGGTTCTCTTAGCTAACCTCGTTTATTTATGTGTAGCTAGTTCGGTTGTCCAAACCGGAGTGGCTTTGAGTCAAAATCATGCTTATTGAAGAGCTATAAGGTAACGGTGATGGGTTACTCGACTTTATCGTCTTTGTTTGCATGACCATATGCTAGTAATGTTTAGTATACTAGAATTGTGTTTGATTAAGTAGTGGCATGATTAGGTTCATAAATCATATGTTTGGATGAATTTCATCATGCATGCTTGTGTTGGATGAGTTTTTAATTATGGAAATTCATTAAGGATTGTATGGTTAAATGAGTTTATGATCATTGAGGATGATTAGTTTGATAGTCTCTCAAGTTCATAGTGTTGTGCTTACAATGGTTAATTCATGATGTTTCAGCACCTTGACAAATCTGTCCATTGTCTTGTACGATTTATTTCGACATCTTATAATATCCTTCTTTGAAAATGTTGAAAAGAGACCCCTGTTTATTTTGAGTTAAGAGTCTACCTCTGAATTTTCGTAATTTTCTTGCATGTCATTTGTTCACAATAAATTATTTACGAACAGTGCGCTGAAATACTCGCAGAACGGACAGTAGCTCAAAGATTGTTTCGAAACCCATTTTTAAACTTTGAAATGATTCTGGTCCTTTTCAAATATTAAACTTTGAAGATTTTAGATGATGTTAGGAGTTTGCTTTGCCCCAAAATGATTTGTTAAACCCGTTTTATGAAGCAATACATTTTGTGTGACGGTTTCTGATACACTGTAAAGATCAGTCAATAACCCCCTGTTAAGTTCGTGTTTTGGAAATGTTTATTTGACAAATAATGTAGATAAAAGTCTTACTAAACAAACCCAATTGGCCTTGTATCATTTCGATTTTATTTTAATTAATTATGAATTTTACGGCAGAGGACATCTGAAATGTAAAACGCTTTTAAGACTTATGTTTTATTAATCAGTTTCGTTTATTCTTCTCCCGTATGGAATGGTCTTAAGTGTTGTCTTATTCATCTTTTATTGGCTCATGTATGTTTAAGATGAGTAGGGTGACGGTTATGTTGCCTTGCTTGTGTTTAGGTGACGGTTATGTCACCCTAAATTGTGTTGGTAACGGTTATGTTGCCTTGGTTGTGAATAGATAGCGGTGATACGATTTGTGTATCACTGTAATGAACAAACGCCACTCCTGTTATGGGATTTTATCTAACTATGTTCGGGATTGGTCGGTGTCCGTGGTTATGCGGCCCGGTCCCCGTGTGTCGTTCGGTGTAGGTTATTACATCGAGAGGTCTGGCCAGGTCTTAGACATATAGTTGTCGGTTATGCGCTATACATAGTATCCGGATGACGTGGTTATGCGCTCCGGTAGCTAGGGCGCGGTTATACGCCCTAGCCTGTTAGTGGAGCGGTTATACTCCCTAACTGTCAGTTGTAGCGGTTATCCTACCTGACGGCGTTCATTCTATTCTTGGTTTGTTGTATGCGTGATTGGACATGCCACCTAGTTGTTGGCCTATGAGCCGATCACATGGATGTTTACCTGATTATGATGATTGGACATGCCACCTAGCTGTTGGCCTCTGAGTCGATCATTTGGATGTCTACTTGATTTCGAGATCATCTCGCTTGTTGGCTTTAATTATGTTACACATGTTGATTCATGCTGTTATCACATGTTTTGGTTTATCGCTCATGCATTGATCATGTTGATTACGTTTGGTAATGCATATATGGTTGTTTTTGAAATAATATACATGTTCATATGTATAAGATGTTTTGTATTACCGTTTACATGTTTTCTGACGTAAAGTGGCTGGGAGAATCCTGAGTTACTCCCCACTGACTGTGGCGTTCATGTTTCATGAATGTAGGTTGGTGCTGTTTGGGGAAGACGTGTGGCTAGCGAGCATTGTTGATAATTCGACAATTACCCTTACGCTTAGTTTAGATTTAATTCATGTTGTTATCGTGGGATACCTTATCCCTCGTCTATTTAAGTTATTTTGTATAATTTATACTTACTCATTAGTTTAGTCTTCCGCATGTTGTTTTGATATTCCGCGAAAAAGTTTTAAAAAATATGTCGAAAAGTTTTTAAAAGTATCGTATTTCCGCTGCAAATTACTTGTTTATTTTTATGTTATATCGTAGTCCTAGGTTTGCGAATAGTTACGGTTTGAATAATACCGTGTTTATGCTTTTGGGATTAGATGTTTTGGATGATTATCTCATAAACCTATGTATGAGAGTAAGTACAGTTCCGAGAGTGTCGCGTTCATATCTTTGGTTGTCGATATGAGTATAACGGATTTTTGTTTAGAGGTCTGGATATACGATGAATTCTGGTTTAGGATCCTTGTTTTGGAGTTTTACTTTGTTTAGAGACATATATCTTATGTCGATTGGTTATGAGTGTGACCTTGTTAGTAATTTTGGATCTAGCTTTATGAAGGATGTTGGTTGTTGAGTAATAATCGAGTGTTGTGAAGTTCCTTTGGTAATGGGATACCTTGTATCGTGGATGACCTAGAAGTGAGTGACCCAAATTGAGTTGAGGAAGCCTTGAGAGTTTTGCGGTTGAAGGAGCTGCCTTCTGAGGTGTGTAAGGATCATGATGATGATGATGTTTCATTTATGGATTGAGTTATTAGTGATTTCCGTAATCCGAAGAGTTATCTTGCTCCTTAACCTTAAACCTCTTTGTTTCATGCCTTTGTTCTTTTGTTGTTTTTGCCTCTTTGCTCTCTTGTTGAGTACCGTGCTTAGCCTTGAAGATGGCAGTTTATGAAGCCTTGTTTTGGGTTAGCTTCCTTGTTGACCTCTTTGTGCTTTGAGATCTTTGAAAGACCGACCCGACCCTCTTTGGTTGTTAATATGTAGCTTTCATCCTAGTGTTTTGTTTGAAGTATTCAAAATATTTTCCATTTATATATTTTATAACGATTTGAGTTAGCTAACTTTTGTTGTTGAAAATCTTAGTTTTTGTAACAACCTTACCTATTTTTACGGATTCGAAAATGGAAGTTTACTTTCGAAATAACATGTTTTGAAAAACTTGAAATGGTTTATAATATTAATTGATTTTAGCGTTTGATTCAGCGTTAGAACTCGTTATTGGAGATGTCTAATAACTTGTACTATGCTTGTCGGCGCATGATTTAGTTTTGGACTAGCCCTTGATTTGGAATGTCGGGCTCTTGAATGCGCAACGAGAACCCTCTTGTTCCATTGACGAGGACTTGTTCCTTTGAAAAATCTTTTTAAAATCTTTGGAAAAAAAAGATATAAGTTTTGAAATATCAAATATTGGGTAAACGCTTTGGTTGTTTACCTTGTCTTTACAACTTACCGTTTTCTACTTTCAAGTTTCGAGGACGAAACTTTTTGAAAGGTGGGGTGATTGTAACACCCCGTAATTTCCAATTATTTATATATTATTTAAAATCTTATTTTAGTAATAATAATGTTCCACAATAAATAAAATTTCATTTAAAATCTATCGTTTTTGACAATGATATTAATATGTCCGTCTTAAAGTTATACTACTTAAACTTGTAAAACGTTACTCTGTCCTTGTTGCTAATTTTAAGATATTCTAAAGGCATATTTAGCTCTTGCTTATAAAATAAAAGTTTTAGCTCTTTTTCTTAGCTTTCCAACGCCACAAAAAACACGTTAATCAGAGTTCTGTAGAGGAAATTATGTCGAAAATACGAAAGGCTGTCACGGACCATCCGCTAACGAGACCCATGCTCGTTGCTTACTCTATACTCTTTTCCACATGTCCTTTAGGACACATGGCTGAGTACTAAGCCTTGCCTTGATGCCCAAGGTCATCCTCTACCTTCCTTCTTCTTCAAATCATTCATTTTTTCAGAAGAAACTCACAAAAACACAAAGAAAACATGAGGACACCATTGTTGTGCACAAACCGTAAAACGGTCGTAAAATCTTCGTTTCTTATCCGTTTTCGACGATTTTCGCGCCTATCTCTTCCTCTCCTCGCCCTCCATCTTTCTAGGTAATAAAATTATCAAATTTCTTCCTTAATATACTCTGGTCGTGGCCTTTAAGGCACGGTTCTCTTAGCTAACCTCGTTTATTTATGTGTAGCTAGTTCGGTTGTCCAAACCGGAGTGGCTTTGAGTCAAAATCATGCTTATTGAAGAGCTATAAGGTAACGGTGATGGGTTACTCGACTTTATCGTCTTTGTTTGCATGACCATATGCTAGTAATGTTTAGTATACTAGAATTGTGTTTGATTAAGTAGTGGCATGATTAGGTTCATAAATCATATGTTTGGATGAATTTCATCATGCATGCTTGTGTTGGATGAGTTTTTAATTATGGAAATTCATTAAGGATTGTATGGTTAAATGAGTTTATGATCATTGAGGATGATTAGTTTGATAGTCTCTCAAGTTCATAGTGTTGTGCTTACAATGGTTAATTCATGATGTTTCAGCACCTTGACAAATCTGTCCATTGTCTTGTACGATTTATTTCGACATCTTATAATATCCTTCTTTGAAAATTTTGAAAAGAGACCCCTGTTTATTTTGAGTTAAGAGTCTACCTCTGAATTTTCGTAATTTTCTTGCATGTCATTTGTTCACAATAAATTATTTACGAACAGTGCGCTGAAATACTCGCAGAACGGACAGTAGCTCAAAGATTGTTTCGAAACCCATTTTTAAACTTTGAAATGATTCTGGTCCTTTTCAATAATTAAACTTTGAAGATTTTAGATGATGTTAGGAGTTTGCTTTGCCCCAAAATGATTTGTTAAACCCGTTTAATGAAGCAATACATTTTGTGTGACGGTTTCTGACACACTGTAAAGATCAGTCAATAACCCCCTGTTAAGTTCGTCTTTTGGAAATGTTTATTTGACAAATATTGTAGATAAAAGTCTTATTAAACCGACCCAATTGGCCTTGTATCATTTCGATTTTATTTGAATTAATTATGAATTTTACGGCAGATGACAGCTGTAATGCGAAATGCGTTTAGAACTTTTGTTTCATTATTCAATCCCGTGTGTTCTCTTTTGGCATGGAACGGATATAAGTGTTGTATTGTTCATCTTTTATTGGCTCATGTATGTTTAAATGAGTGGGTTAACGGTTATGTTATCCTAAGCTTGTGTAGGTGACGGTTATGTCATCGTAAGTTGTGTTGGTGACGGTTATGTTACCTTGGTTGTGAATAGATAGCGGTGATACGATTTGTGTATCACTGTAATGAACAAACGCCACTCCTGTTATGGAATTTTATCTAACTATGTTCGGGATTGGTCGGTGTCCATGGTTATGCGGCCCGGTCCCCGTGTGTCGTTCGGTGTAGGTTATTACATCGAGAGGTCTGGCCAGGTCTTAGGCATATAGTTGTCGGTTATGCGCTATACATAGTATCCGGATGACGTGGTTATGCGCTCCGGTAGCTAGGGCACGGTTATACGCCCTAGCCTGTTAGTGGAGCGGTTATACTCCCTAACTGTCAGTTGTAGCGGTTATGCTACCTGACGGCGTTCATTCTATTCTTGGCTTGTTGTATGCGTGATTGGACATGCCACCTAGTTGTTGGCCTCTGAGTCGATCACTTGGATGTTTACCTGATTATGATGATTGGACATGCCACCTAGCTGTTGGCCTCTGAGTCGATCATTTGGATGTCTACTTGATTTCGAGATCATCTCACTTGTTGGCTTTAATTATGTTTTGCATGTTGATTCATGTTGTTCCCACATATTTTGGTTTATCGCTCATGCATTGATCATGTTGATCACGTTTGGAAATGCATATATGGTTGTTTCTGAAATTATATACATGTTCATATGTATAAGATGTTTTGTATTAACGTTTACATGTTTTCTGACGTAAAGTGGCTGGGAGAACCCTGAGTTACTCCCCACTGACTGTGGCGTTCATGTTTCATGAATGTAGGTTGGTGCTGTTTGGGGAAGACGTGTGGCTAGCGAGCATTGTTGATAATTCGACAATTACCCTTACGCGTAGTTTAGATTTAATTCAAGTTGTTATCATGGGATACCTTATCCCTCGTCTATTTAAGTTATTTTGTATATTTTATACTTTCTCATTAGTTTTTAGTCTTCCGCATGTTGTTTTGATATTCCGCGAAAAGTTTTAATAAATATGTCGAAAAGTTTTTAAAAGTATCGTATTTCCGCTGCAAATTATTTGTTTATTTTTATGCTATATCGCGGGGTGTCACAGTTGGTATCGTGTAAACCGTTCATAATTGATATCAAACATGTTGTTATATATTATCATGTGATCTTTATATTGTGCATTTATATTATACTGTGATAACGATGAGGCGATGAGATGATGGGTCTTGTGATTGGCGCGGAGATAATGGGTCTTGTGATTGGTGCGTAGATAATGGGTCTTGTGATTGGTGTGGAGATAATGGGTCTTGTGATTGGTGCAGAGATATTGGGTCTTGTGATTCGGAGTGGAGATGATCGACTTTCTATTTTTAGTAATATGGTTTGTTTACAGTTTTACTCTACTCAACCTCGTGGTTGACCCTGTGTATTCATGATCACCTGTGATGAACCAATTATTGGGGAGCAGACTGACAGGTATAAAGACAATGGGAGCATCTGGGAAGGGAGAAGCATGGACCCGGACCTGTTTAGAGTCTAGACCACGTGATAGTAGTCTATGAGTTGTACTTTTACTTTTGTCAGAACAGTTTTCTATTTGGTTTTGTAAGAACATGTTTTGAGTTTAAATTAAATATAAAGTACTGTTTATCTTCCTTTGTATCTACTGCCTCGGGAAACCGAGATGGTAACACCTTTATTTATCTGAGGAGTCCTAGTTCAGGCCCTTAAATAAATGGGGGTGTTACAGGGAGAAGAATGCTCTCAAAACCCTAATTTTTCTTTGAGATTTTGTTTAAACAGTGAAACAAGAGACCCTGACATAAGGAGAGTCCTCCTCCTTATGTAGCTCTTTTGGCCGAAATTTCCAATAGGGTAGGAGTGGGCTTTCCACTCTTACCTTATTCTAATTTGTGATTCGACCCATTTAGCTAAACTTTATTCGCGGGTTTTGTTTATAAATCGTATGCATGTTGTCGGATATTAATGCAGTCGATGTATTAATAATGGTCTGATAAAATTACGATATTGTATAATTACCCAAATTAATATAACTATTTATATTAATACGCGAATACAATATTTAATTAAATATAACCGTTTATATTTAATTTTACGAATTAATCATGCAATCCGTATTAGCTAAAATTATTTAATCCGTATTAAATAATAATCTCAACATCTTATTGACTAATTTAATAGTCAATACCTCTGACTAACTGTTTAGTCATATCCGGCATAAATGTGATTGTATTTTCATACCTTCACATCTCTCAAACGTGTCCTATAGGTGTGACGTATAGGGACCAGTTGATCACCGCCATCCGTATGACAATAACGTCAAACTTATCTAGCAAGCCAACCGTTATTGATAAACGTGGATCAACTGGTAATAATACGAAAGTATGCCCTTGTGATCCTTAAAGAGATTTAATAAGTCATTGTACTTAATTGTCAAGGACACCAGCCCCAACAATCTCCCACTTGTCCGTAGAAGGTTATGTGCAATGACGTTATCACACTACATGTGGAGGACACAAGCTCCAACAAACTCCCACTTGTCCGTACAAGCGTAGGTGCGATAACCGAATCTCATATCCTTTTAAAATTGCTCCCACTCAATGTAAGACAATTTGCAAATCCGCATTCGCAAAGGTCGTATCTCACAAGCGATCTGTATCAAGAGTGGTTTCCCGACTAGAGAGTAACTTAACTGATAAAACGAATCTGTATTCGAGCATGGCCATGCATTTCAGTTACTACTCCTCGAGTGGCCCTGAGAAATGATAAAATCCTGATAAGGGTTTGGATATTTCCCTCAACTCGAATCCTGCCGATATCGCCCAGCATGAAATAACCCAGAAAAAATCCTCTTGGCCCCTTTTACGGTGACCGTGGGAAAGAAACCAAAGTTACCCAAAATCTGTCTTAATCTCAAGAGACAGTTGAAGGTCAAAAGACTCGACTCTAAGGAACACTATGGAGGTCCTATCCACGACCAGACACCCAATGTTATAAAACATTTAGGACTCCATAACGTTGTCACGGGGTGTCCTACGAGATATCCGTATAACTCGCCTTTGTGATTGGTCAGTCAGCCGCGTGACTTATGGCTCGTTGAACCCACCATCAACCAACGTCACAAAATGATTACCTGAGTTATCAGCTCAAGTGGGTAATCAAGGACCAAAACGATGTAATGTTAATCAGTTCACTTTGTGGTGTTCAAAATTGGCGTACAATTCCACATGAGAAACAAAACATTATATATCATAACAATAAGGTTGAATAGAGTACACGAGAAAATGAATTATTACATGAATTCATAAAAGAGTACTACAACTTAGGAACACATCTAATTCCCATGGAATGAATGTGCCCTTCATGCTTATCACGTGGTAATGCTTTTGTGAGAGGATCAGCTATGTTGTCATCCGTAGCGATCTTATCAATGAAAATCTCCTTTTGCTCCACGTAATCTCTGATTAGATGAGCTTTCCGTTGTACATGCCTAGCCTTGTTGCTAGACTTATGCTCCTTAGCTTGGAAGATGGCACCTTTATTATCACAATAAACGGTGATTGGGTCATTCGAACTAGGCACTACTGATAGTCCTTGTAAGAATTGACGCATCCATATTGCTTCCTTAGCTGCTTCTTAGGCGGCATAGTACTCGGACTCAGTCGTAGAATCTGCTGTAACACTCTGTTTAGAACTTTTCCAGCTGACAGCAGCCCCATTAAGAGTAAAAACGAATCCAGACTGAGATTTCGAGTCATCTCGATCCGTTTGGAAGCTAGCATTTGCGTAACCCGTGGCGCAGAGCGTCGAGTCGCCTCCGTAAGTCAATCCCCAATCTTTAGTCCTCCGTAGGTACTTAAGAATGTTTTTCACGGCCATCCAGTGTTGTTCACCTGGATGAGCTTGGAATCGACTTGTCATACTCAATGCATATGCAACGTCAGGACGTGTGCATATCATGGCATACATGATCGATCCTATTGCCGAAGCATAAGGAATCCGACTCATGCGCTCTTTCTCTTCCAGTGACTTAGCTTCTTGAGTCTTGCTCAAGTGAAGCCCAGGAGTCATAGGAAGGAACCCTTTCTTGGAGTTCGTCATACTGAATCTCTGTAGAATCTTATCTATATAAGACTCCTGACTGAGAGACAACATCCGTCGTGATCTATCCCTGTAGATACGAATGCCCAAAATTCTTTGTGCCTCTCCCAGATCTTTCATCTGGAAATGGTTTTTCAACCATGCTTTAACCGAAGATAGGAGAGGTATGTCATTCCCAATCAAGAGTATGTCGTCGACATACAGTACCAGGAATACAATCTTGCTCCCACTCGACTTGATATAGAGACATGGTTCCTCGACTGATCGAATGAACCCATTTTCTTTTATCACTTGGTCGAACCGATGATTCCAACTCCGCAATGCTTGCTTAAGTCCATAGATGGAACGCTTAAGCTTGCAAACCTTCTTAGGATGTTCTGGATCAATAAAACCCTCGGGTTGTACCATGTACAACTCTTCCTCCAAATAACCGTTTAAGAAGGCGGTTTTAACGTCCATTTGCCATATTTCATAATCATGAAATGCGGCGATCGCTAAGATAATCCGAATGGAACGTAGCATGACTACGGGTGCAAAGATCTCATCATAGTGCAAGCCTGGCACTTGAGTGAAACCTTTAGCAACTAGTCTAGCCTTGTGGATATCTTGTTGTCCTTCCACGGCATGCTTTATCTTGTAAAGCCATTTGCATTGAAGGGGACGTACCTTTGCAGGTAGGTCCATAAGATCCCACACGTTGTTCTCATACATGGAGTCCATCTCGGATTGCATGGCTTCTAGCCATAGCTTTGAGTCAGAACTAGTCATGGCACCTTTATAGGTTGTGGGTTCATTACCCTCTAGGAGTAAGACGTCATCTGTATCATGTTCCTCGACCATACCAATGTATCTGTCCGGAGGAATAGAGACTCTTCCCGACCTCCTAGGTTCCTCAGGAATATCTACCGCAGCCTGGGTTGAAGGAACTGTTTCCTCCAATGGTTGCTCGGCAGTTGGTTCTTGAACCTCCGATAACTCGAAGGTTCTATTACTCGACTTGTTCTCGAGAAATTCTTTCTCTAAGAACGTCGCACTAGCCACAACAAAAACACGTTGTTCGGTTGGAGAGTAGAAGTAATGACCAAAAGTTCCCTTTGGATAACCTATAAAGTATGTCTTGACCGATCGCGGGCCGAGCTTATCCTCGTGTCTCCACTTGACATAAGCCTCGCAGCCCCAAACCCGTATAAAGGACAAGTTAGGGACCGTTCCCTTCCATAATTCGTATGGAGTCTTGTCAACAGCTTTAGACGGACTTCGGTTAAGTAATAGAGCGGCCGACCAAAGAGCATGGCCCCACAATGAATCAGGCACGACGGTGTGACTCATCATGGATCGAACCATATCGAGTAGAGTTCGATTTCTCCGTTCGGACACACCATTTAATTGTGGTGTTCCAGGTGGAGTTAACTGTAGCACGATGCCACAGTCTTTAAGGTGTTGATCAAACTCGTGTGAAAGATACTCACCACCACGATCAGAACGTAGTGCTTTAATCTTTCTTCCCAGCTGGTTCTGTACCCGATTCTGGTATTCTTTGAACTTGTCAAAGGATTCACTTTTATGCTTCATTAAGTAGACATAGCCATATCTACTCAAATCATCCGTGAAAGTGATGAAATACCTATAGCCTCCTCGTGCGTTGATCGACATAGGGCCACATACGTCCGTATGTATGAGTCCTAATAGGTCGGCAGCGCGCATTCCAACACCTTTGAAGGAAATACGAGTCATTTTACCGATGAGACATGAATCACACGTGCCATATAATTCGAAATCAAAGGGCGATATAGCTCCATTCTGCATGAGCTGTTTTACGCGTTTCTCATTTATGTGTCCCATACGACAATGCCATAAGTAAGTTTGATCTTTGTCACCTACCTTTAACCTTTTATTATTCACATGTAATATCTCGGTGGTTTGATCTAAAACATAAATTCCATTCATGGAAACTGCCTTGCCATAAATCATATTGTGTAAGGAGAAAATACAGCTATTATTCTCTATTACAAATGAAAAACCGAGTTTGTCAAGCGCAGAAACTGAAATAATGTTTTTGGACAAACAAGGAACATAATAACAGTTATATAAAGATAACTCGAATCCACTTGGAAGCTGGATTACGTATGTTCCCCTCTGATACCACTTTTGGGGAATAAAGCATGTATTCGCCCTAAACTTGCAGGATTATAATGAAAAAAACAGTTGTGTTTATAGTCATAAGATAAAAAAGGATAAGAAAAGAAGTACAACCTTTAGTCCTTGTGCGAAAGGCCTAAGAACAGGAATTAACACAAATTCCCTCCTATAACTTGCACCCAAGACTTAGAATGAGACGTGGCCGCGTGTGCTAGAAATCCTCTCCAACTGCCTTGCAATATTGGGAGAGCTATTAAGGTTTTAGATGTGAGATCTGAGGTTTTGGGAGAAGAATGCTCTCAAAACCCTAATTTTTCTTTGAGATTTTGTTTAAACAGTGAAACAAGAGACCCTGACATAAGGAGAGTCCTCCTCCTTATGTAGCTCTTTTGGCCGAAATTTCCAATAGGGTAGGAGTGGGCTTTCCACTCTTACCTTATTCTAATTTGTGATTCGACCCATTTAGCTAAACTTTATTCGCGGGTTTTGTTTATAAATCGTATGCATGTTATCGGATATTAATGCAGTCGATGTATTAATAATGGTCTGATAAAATTACGATATTGTATAATTACCCAAATTAATATAACTGTTTATATTAATACGCGAATACAATATTTAATTAAATATAACCGTTTATATATTTAATTTTACGAATTAATCATGCAATCCGTATTAGCTAAAATTATTTAATCCGTATTAAATAATAATCTCAACATCTTATTGACTAATTTAATAGTCAATACCTTTGACTAACTGTTTAGTCATATCCGGCATAAATGTGATTGTATTTTCATACCTTCACATCTCTCAAACGTGTACTATAGGTGTGACGTATAGGGACCAGTTGATCACCGCCATCCGTATGACAATAACGTCAAACTTATCTAGCAAGCCAACCGTTATTGATAAACGTGGATCAACTGGTAATAATACAAAAGTATGCCCTTATGATCCTTAAAGAGATTTAATAAGTCATGGTACTTAATTGTCAAGGACACCAGCCCCAACAGAAGCACCATAAGTTATAGCTACCTAGGAGGTTAGATGTAGGAGAGATATGACCATGATTGACTGGAATGGTTAATAGAGCCAGTCAGGCAATGTTGTTACATGATGCGGAATCAAGTTAAGTCTTATGTGTAAAGCTAGTAGACCGAAACGGGTGTCGTGTCCGTTGATAATTGTTTTGTTGCTATTCCGAGTGTGTATATATTTCTTATCTGAATGCTTTATTCTTGCAAGAATTTACTGTTTGGCTTACTAGACAAATGTGATCAGATTTTTTTTAGATTTAAGATTGTTATTATTTTTCTAATTGCCTTAGTAATCCATGTATAATGATATGCGGAATGTGTTGTCTTAAGCCATGAATGTTATATAATTATGTGTTGAAAATCTCATGCCGTTTTTGTAATTTTTTTTTTTTACGTCTAATTATATACATTTAATCTAGTTGTAAGGTAAGTATTTCATAAGTGACACCTTGGTGATCTCTAAGATATATTGTCGTATTTAAATAAGTTGTGATTATTACGATGGTAGAAACTAATGCATTGTCTATACATACATGATTATTGAGTTATTTAGTTGATTTTATTTTTGGTTTCACAATCTTTACTTTCTTCTCGATGGCAATTACTTGTTAATATGGTGCAATGTGATTTGAATGTTTCAGATGATTTGTCCACATGTTTTAGAGAAGGTATGATTGTGTTTACATGTGATAATTGGTTTAACTTCTATATACCTAGAGATGCTAAGCTGTTTTGCTAGTCTAAGATTGGTGTATACCTCGGGAAATATGTCAATGCTCCATGTTAATTACATTAGTTAAGTTTTGCCTTATGTCTTTTCTAAGATATGATTTTGCGTCTATAATATGATTATGATCATGAAATGTTTTAATTTGTCAATTATGCACTATGAGTTAGCTGATTGTCTACATTGATGTAAAGGTGTTAATTTTCTGTCAGAATTTCCAAAAGTATATAAGTGTTAGTTACTTTGATTCTATTGCGTAGTATGAAATTGACGAGTATGTGTTGTTGTTTTAAAAGTCGGATGCTAGTTGCCAGTATAGAGTAATTACCTTATCAGATGATTTGTGATTGTTGGTTGAGTGATTTTCTTGAACTTTGGATGTCGATTATAATGAGGTTACGAGGACGTAACCATGTCTTAAGGAGAATAGGATTGTAAAATCTTGATGAATTGCGATCTGGTTAATTGATATATTATGATTGGTTGACTGAGATTTACCATACATGGAGTCTCCTGTTTGATTGCTATGTCTTGATCAATGTCATGGTCCTTTAAGTGTCAGGTGATTTCTGTAGTATGTTAAACTTTGGGGACAAAGTTTTCTTAATAAGGGTAGAATGTAACATTTCGTGTTTAAAGCCTATATAAGTGCTACTTGTGATTGTTTTATACTTGTTATATGTTCGTTGTCGTTATGTGATGGTGAACTTCGGGACAAAGTTCATTTTAAGGGGGGAACACTGTAATACTCCGTATTTTATTTTAATTTTATTCTTTTGTATCGATGTTTTGTATAGTTATTCGATAATTAATATTCGATAATTCAATTATCAAAAAATGCTTTTATACCCTATTATAATTAAGTGAAGGGTCGAGAATGGGTCGTATTTATCGAATACGTGAATTAGTGTCAATTGGGCCTCGGTATGCGTGCAATAACAGCCTTCGATGGGCCATACTCTATACACGCTCAACACAAATCACACGCTCAATCTATTATGACCCTACCTAAACCCTACTTCTAATCCAACCAACACACGCCTCTCACACTCACTTTGCTGCCGACACTTTGGAGGTTACAGAGGTGGGTTCACACGGTGGTTAGGGTGGTTTACTCTCCTTCGATCGTGCTGGAAAGAGGGGTATGTTCATCGTACTTTCGTTTTTCCTTGTTTTTATTCATTTCAAATCTTGCTATTCATCGTGGTTGTATTGTTTTAGTTGCTGTTCTTCGTATATTATTAATCTAGGATGTATAATAGTTGCATATTGACCATAGTGATGTCGCCGTTGGCCACCTAGGACCGTCGCGTGTGGTGGTTTTGTCGCCTGTGTCAGTTTTGGTCTTTCGTTCCGGAACAGAGTCTTGAGCAGGACAGTTTGTACTTTAAATTGAATAAGTTTCTGTTTATGCTTGTTATGGGTGTTAGGGTATTTGGGTAGGTGGTAGTCAGGTGGTTGGGATGGTGGTTCTCACAGTGGTTCGTGGGGTTCATGGCTGTTTTTATGGTGGGTTTCGTAATGGGTGGTTAAACACATAAAACAGAACAACGACGGATGCCGAGTTGGTAAGGTGAGTTAATGGTGGTGGTTGTGGTGTCGACAGTCGATGGCGCTGTCCGTGGGACCACCGCGGCTCAGTGGCGAGCCGGGTGGTGCCACAAGCGGTGTCAGGGGGTTGAGAGTGGCGTCGGGCAGGGTGTTTGTCACGGTTCCGAGTGTTGAAGGGGACTGAGTTGTTGTGTTGTGATTTCGGTTTGTTGTGCGCTTGTTTTCAGATTTTTTTATTACTTTGTTAGTTTGTTCCATTAGTATTAATTATTATATGAATAACATGGTTAGTACTATTTTATTAGCTTCGTCTATTATCATCTATATTATTTTAGTATTACTTATATTATTATTAATTATTGTTTTAGTACTAATATTAATACTTGTGATGGAATATTTTATTTTAGTAAAATTAGTAATAGTGTTGGAATATGTTAATTTATTAAGTTAAGTGATAATTATGTAGTAGTTTGAATGTTACTACTAATATGTTATAACTAGTTTGATGACTATTTATATTATGGTTATGTGACGATATCTTGATAACCGACTTATTAAGATAATTGAATTGGGTCACGTTTAGTACAGTCTCGTTAGGCGTAATTGTTTTTATTAATTAATTAATTTAATTAATTAATTTGGTTTAGGTGGACATGTAATAATCGTTTACGTGATTATATCAGTGAGTAATTATATATATTATATTTGTTAGGTAACGGCTTTGAAGTGGCATAATTCTGTTACTTACTGGCTTGCCATTGGACTATATTGGCATCCAGGTAGGATACACTGGTACCATATTCTATGACGTGCTTTGAATGGATATGTATATTGTATGTTATGGATGCAAGTGTGATTATTATGAGAATGATATATAGTGGTTGAACATTTTTATATTGCATTCATAAGCATGGCATATGCATTGGATACGGATTTGAGATGATGAGAAATTATTGATGAGATATTATTGGGCCCAGGCTAGTTCTGCAGGACTAGACCTGGTGACCTCAGCTGTTATGTTGGTGTTCGGTGACGGCCGATTATAGTCTGCCGGGAGGTTCGGTATGGCTGGGTGTTACGGGTTTGAGATTGAGATTTGTGATTGAGAATGAGATTGAGGTTGAGCTCGAGCATATCATTGCATTTGCATATCATAATTGTTGCATTATAATTATTGTCTTACCCTACTCAACCGCGAGGTTGACAGTGTATTCGTGTACACCTACGATGATCCGGAATGGGGAGTAGATTCTACAGGTCCGAGACAGATGAGCTAGGAGCTGGGGCAGGAATGTGAGATGCATACTTTGGACTGACTTAGAATCATATCACATATAGATAAGTCATCAGTTGTAATTTCTTTTCCGTTATATAGTAACTGTAATAACCAAGTTTTAAATTTTATCAGTTTTATATAAATTACTTTCGTTGTTTTACTTTGTTATTCACTACCTCGGACATTCCGAGATAGTAACAGCTCTATTTATTTGAGAATGTCTTGCTAAAGGCTCTTAAATAAATGGGGGTGTTACACAGATCTTCCTGGAAAAGACTTTATTCTTGGTTTTGATATTCTGCATAGTCTTAAAAGAGTATCATGGCATCCTAAGGGGCTGAAACACAAAAATCATTTATTACCATGGACATCAACCCCTCATCTGTACTCTTATGAAGTTTTTCATCCCATAAAAGATGAGATAGCCAAAACTTCTTGTGCTGAGTCCCACTCTGAGTTTCTCACAAAATGCTCTTCTCCATTATGGCAAAATCCTGAATTCTTTATCACTTCAAACTTTATTGATAACAATACTCTGAACTATGGGTGTCCTGCTCAAAATACTTCAAACTTTATTTTAACTACCAATATAACAAACTAATGCTCTCATTCGCTTTCATTATAATATAGACTTGTTACCTGATAAATAAGTGAATAAATTTTTAACCCTTCTTTAACCCGTCTTTCTCTTTTTACTTCTATGTTAATCTATTCACCTAATCACACCATTAAAACATGCTACAATAAGTTAACAAAACAACATATTCTACTCAAAGCAAATAAAGGCATTAGTTGATTATATTGGTAGTTAAAATAAAGTTTAGAGTATTTTGCGCAGTTCACCCATAGTTCGGAGTATTTCTATCAATTAATAATGAGGATATTAACCCAACAAAAGCAAGCCAAATAGGAATGAACCCAGACCATTATACTCTTGCTCTTCAAGAAGTTGACCAGCTACAAAAAGAAAATCTCATTGTACCAACAACCTCACCATGGGCTGGTGAGGCGTTTTATGTCAACAAAAGAGCAGAACAGGTACGTGGAAAGTTGAGGTTAGTCATTATCTATCAACCTCTTAATCACCAAAAACAGAGGTTCTTTTCCAAAAATTGCCTCAAGCACAAATATTCTCAAAATTTGACCTTAAAGCAGGATTTTGGCAATTAGGAATTGAACAAGAAGAGAGACCAAAAACCGGTTTCTGTATTCCTGATCGCCATTACCAGTGGAAGGTTATGCCATTCGGATTAAAAACAGCCCCATCCTTATTTCAAAAAGCAATGATAAAAATATTCAAACCAATTCTCCCAAATGCCCTGGTTTACATAGATGAGATTCTCATATTCTCTATGGATGTTGACTCCCATTCCGCCTTATTATCAAAGTTCCACGATATTGTTCGGCAATATGGGATAATGCTCTCAAAGAAAAAGATGGTCATTGGAGAAACAAAAATTGATTTTCTGGGAATGCACATCTCCAAAGTTCAATACCACCTTCAACGTCACATTGCAACCCAGCTTGAAGAATTCCCAGACGAAAAACTCTCATACAAGCAAACCCAGCAATTTCTCGGAATTGTCAACTACATGGCAGATTTTATCCATGATCTCGCAAAGCATAGATCAATTCTGTCAGCCCAATTGAAGAAAGATGTTGTTCCATGGAACCAGAAATGCACAGATGCAATAAGAGAGTTAAAACGTATTACAAAAACTCTTCCAGCATTAACAATCCCATCAAAAGGAAGGAGAATTTTAAAAACTGATGCAAGTGATTGTTATTGGGGTGTTGTCCTACTTGAAGAAGATGAGAAAAGCAACAGACAGATATGTGGTTAATAAGAGTGGAGCTTTCAAAGAAGGAGAGAAACATTACCACTCCACTTACAAGGAGATTCTCGCAGTAAAAAGAGGCATTGAGAAATTTGAGTTTCATCTTATCGGCCAGCATTTTCTCATAGAAATTGACATGTCTTCATTTCCAAAGATGCTGCAATTCAAACAAAAGACTCTCCCCCAAGCACAGCTGCTACGATGGGCTAGTTCGTTTTCTCAGTGGAAGTTTGAGGTCAAACACATAAACGGAAAAGATAACTTTCTTCCAGATTTCCTATCAAGAACTCAGCATTAAATTTCACCAATCATTCCTGTAATTTATATGATCACCCTTGCACAACCAGAGGAAGAACAAATGAAGTCTTTGGTACGTCATATGCCCTCAAATTTGCAAGACAAACTTCTCCAAAGAGTTCTGAGAACCAAGGCCATTGAAACACTCCATCAACTCCTTATTCTGTATGTACATAAATATGGAATAAGCCAAGGCCCTCTCCTTGGCTTGCCTTACCATTCCCCATATCCATTACCTACCACTATCCACCTAGATCCAAGACATTACAAAAAATTTCCTCCCATAGCTTACCTCATGCTCTGGTATCTTGCTGAATTATATTCAATTGAAGTCCTCATGGTGAAAAGCCCTCTACTACAGTACTTGGCAAAATGTCTCCTAACCAGAAGGAAACCACATTACAAATTATTATATAAATGGCTTACACTGTTCCGAGATCCCACGTGGTGGCAAGAAAATATCCGGAGAAAAGAAGGTCATACGATGCTTATCACCTTCAAGACTACTACCTTCCAAATTCAAAAAGATGATGGCATTGAAATCAACCGATGGAATGACGCACAAATTGTGGCAGGATATGGACAGCCGTATATTATTAAAGATCACATTCCAGGTTTAAAGATATACATCAAATCGAATATATCCAAAAGTGAAGAAAGTGACTCCGACAATAACAACAGCTCCATGTGATCACCGCTCTCTTTTGGAGACAGGGGAATAAAAATAAACCATGTCAAGTTAATAATAATAAAGTAGAAACTAGTTGTAAGATAGATGTGAAATAAATACGTGTAGTTATAAAATAGATAGAAGTAGTGTGCAACGTGTAAGTGTAAAACTAAGTAGTATGCAATACTAGCAATAGGTGTAGGTTTATTATTAGGCTAAACTTAGGCAACACCAAGGATTGCAACGTGTATGATGAATGCTTAGCATGTATACTTTTGGAGTACTATAAATAGAAGAGCTTGGTAGTAAGCAAACCAAGCTAATTCACATCAAAACAAACTTCTTCTATAATCTTCTATACTCTTAATATATTTTCTTCTACAACAATTTTCAATACTCTTGTTATTAACAATAAACATCCTTTAAAAATTATAGCTTCCTTCTTATAATAAACTTGATCCTAATAAACCTCCTTTGTGGTTGTACTCACTATGTGTCCGTAAACTTGCTCTCAAGTATAGAGAAGTATGCTCTGTGGTTGCCACTTTGTGGATCTTCCACAACAGAAAATCTCATGCTAGGAAAAATAAGGTATAAAGAGATAAATATGATGTTCTTTAAAGCTTGTACCTTGAGACAACATGTTATTTAGGATGTTTAACATAAAGGTTAATGTATATGATAGAACAAAACCCCCCACTATCTGAATTTAAATAATGTTTGTTACCAACTGAATTTAAATAATTATTCGTTGAGTGCATTATTTGGATAAAAGGAATGTAATTCAAACATTTGTTAATATACTGTATGTTATTGTACTGCGTCTACTTCTTCTACCCACTGAACAGATCCCTCCCCATTTATGCGTTCTACTTCTGTTCTGCACTGAACAGACCCTAGCTCCCATGTCCATTTTTGCATTCTGTATATGCGTCTGTTCCCTACCCCCGCTACCCCTGCTGTACTGCTGCTGCTCATTACAGTCATTGTTGTTGTCTCTGTTTCTGGGTTGCTGTAATAACCCGAATTATTACTTTTAAAATATAGAACTTATGGGTGATTTGTAGTTAAGCGATGAGTTACTTGTTAAATTGGTCGTTTTATAAGCTTGCGCACACTCACGTTTTGATGAGTGTTTTAGTGTTCAGTGGGATTCGAAATGGGAACCAAGGCATTTTATAGTAATAGTGGTAGTATGGTGTTAGTAGGAGTCGAACTTGGGACCTGCTGGTGTCTCGTTTTGGGCCTCGAAAAGCGTGACAAAGAACTAGCCCACATACGTTATTTCAGAACCCTGCTTAGAAACTCTGCCTACCGTCATATTTAAGCTGCTAGTCTGACCTAATCTACCATATCAATCATACAAACATCACACATACTGGTAGTCGACATAGCACACTTTAAGAGGGTGGTGATCACGGTGGTCATAAGGCGGTCAGGGTGCGTCGATTTGAGTCAGAAGGAGGTATGCTCAACACGTTTTCTTCTCTTTTCTTTGTGTCTGTCGTGTTTTGTGGTATAATTCAGCCTTGTGTTTGTTGTTGTTGGGGTCTGTTTTTCTTATATAGATGATCTATGATGTTGAGGGTTGTGTCTGGGCTATAGTCGCGTCCTTATCATCCACCTAGGGTCAGTGGGTACGGCGTCTTACACCGTTTATCACAACAGTGTCGTTGTAATCTTTACCAGGTCAGAATGTTCACGGTGGTTTCAATCACCTTCGACGTGTGTCTATTGTTGCGTGCGTAAAGGGAAAAGAAGATTAGGTTTAGTGGTGGTCAAGGGAGCGTAGTGGTGGTCGTTGTGGTGGTTACCAGTGGCCGTGTCAGGTCTGAAAGGAGTTTTCGTTTTCTCTGTTGGTTGTCGTCATGGTTTATGCGAGTACAGGGGGTGTTTGGGGTGGTGTCACCGATGACTCGGGGGAGGTCAATGCGGTTGTACCACCATGGGTGTTATGTATGGTGTCAGGGTGGTTTCTGGTGGAAGTGTCGGGTGGTGGCAGGGTTAGTGTAGGCGGCAGGGAACATTCGAAAACACCCTGGTCAGGTGACTGAGTAACGGACCAGGCCTGTTCTGGGTCCTAGTTCACCGTGCTGGCGGCCGGCGAAGGAGCTGCTGGTGGTTGCGAAGGTAGTGGGAAGTTTAGGGCACGGGTTGCTGGTGGTGGTTGGTGGTGGTTGGGTTGTGTCGTGGTGGTGGAGGGAGTTGTTGAACACGGGTTCGGAGTCGGGTGTTGGGGCTGTTTTGTATACTTTGTGTTTTATTATTTTTATTATTATTATTATTATTATTAAGATTATTATTTTTATTAAGATTATTATGTTATTAATATAATTATTAATATTAGTATCTTTGTTATTATTATAATATATTAATATTTATTATAGGAAGGTTTTTTATATGGTCATTAATGAATATTTTGAGTGGTTTGAATTTCAAACTAAGTTGCCATGTTTATAAAGTACCTATTATAGAAGTTACTATTTTTGGAAGGTGCCTTTTTAGGAAAGTTCTATTTATAGTAGTCGTATTTGTAACACGTGTGTTAGGGAGTTCTATAAATAGAATGTGTGTATATTACAAGATTTAGGGAACTTTATTAATTATATATAATTTACGTTTAGGTGGTGGTTTCCGCGTGGAACACTTTTAGTGGTCGTTGCTCACTTGCCATTATCTTCTGCAGTGTTGAGGTAGGGAAATATTTGTGTTGTAATTATAATCTGACATGAGAACATTCGTATCTGGTTGATATATATTTGTTTATGATATAACGTGATTGAATGAGTACTGATTATTGTGGAGGACGGGAGGTGTGATAAAAGGGTCTTGTGATATGGGTCTTGTGATAAGGGACTTGTGATATGGCCATGGGAGGTGAGGTGTGTTGGAGATGTGGTGTGTTGGTGATGTGGTGGTTGTGGAGGAGGTCGAGAAACTAATGACGTTGTTATTTCGATCATGTTGTGATTATATTACCTACTCAACCTCGTGTTGACCCTTCTATTTGTTTGTTTATGTCTGCGTTGATCCAATTTATTGGGGAGCAGAATGACAGGTTTAGACACATGGATGCTGGAAGGGTGGAGAGGATATGGACCAAACCAGTCTAGTTATAGCTCAGCTTTATAGATTTCGACATGTTGAACTTTCAGTTTGTTTTCATAAGCAGTTGTAATCTTTCCGAGACATATGTTTAACTTTAATTATTTAATCAAGTACTGCGTTTTTTCACTGTGATTACTTACTACCTCGGTATTCCGAGATGGTAACACCCTTGATTATTTGGGGAGTCCTAGATCAGGCCTCTAAATAAATGGGGGTGTTACAGTTACATTGTTGCCACTGATTGTTGTTGTTTTTCTTTACGTGGTTACGCTGTTGTACGCCACTGAACTGTAGCTGTCAATGCGCTAAAAATGCTGTTGTACGCTACCGATAGTGCTGCCACTGCACCGCTGCACTGTTGCTGCGTATGGTTCTTCCTACTGTCTAGGCTGCTGGTGTAGCTACTAGTGTTGCTGCCCGCGCGTCATTTAAACTACGTTTTACTATTGTCGTTAGCATTAACTGTCGCCTGCTACTTGTTGTTGTTATTGTTTACTATTGCCATTTTATTGTTCTGCAACTACGCCAGGGCCGGCTATAAGGGTGTGCGGGCTGTGCGATCGCACAAGCCCCCAATTTTTTAGGGCCCAATAAAGTTAAATTAAGAATAGATATTAATTAGTGAGGCTAGTATTCATGAAATGTAGAATGACACAATGGTTTAGCTTTTAATGTTTTGGACTTTCCATGTTCATGCATCCCTGGTTCAATTCTCCATAACTACATTTTTTCTAATTTTTTTTTCCAAATTAGTTATAGCAGGCTAAGTTATCACTATATTTTATAATTTATTGGTTTAATTTTATTTAAAATTCTGTGCTTTTTTCTTGATTTTTTTTTCTAATATGCAAAGTTGTCTAGAAAAAACATATTAATAGAACTTTTATGTTATACTTATGTGCTAAAAAGAAATAAATAAATTATAAACATTTCCGTATATTAAAAAATTCTTATAACAAAATAAAATTTAAATTTATACATGTACTAATGTAAATAGTCGTATTGGGGCCTATTTTCGAAATTCTGCACAGGGCCCCCAAAATCTCGGAGACGGCCCTGAACTACGCTTTTAACTCTGCTCTTATGTTCCCAAATGAAGGCTGCGTAGAATTGAGAGTTACTTGGTTGCTTCATTTATGTTGTTTTAGTGTTGCCTCTGCGTCATTCTAATTGTTGTTTATTCCTGTTGCTGCACCATCCTTGCTGCTACTTAATTGGTGTTTGGTGTTGTTGCGTGAATTACTACTAAGTCGTACTACTAATTATTACTACATTACTATGTTACAACGTACTACCTGACATTCCCATTATTTATTCTTATTTTATTATTTATTTTATTATTTTATTATTATTTTTTTTATTATTTTACGTATGTGCTTGCTAGCCTGCTTGAATTATTTAGTTTACGTACGTGCTTGCTAGCTTGTTTACGTTTAAATATTATACGTTAGAAATCGTTACGAATTAGTAATGGGTTACGGTCTAATTAGAAGCATGTCGAAGTAATTTAATTTAGTTAGTCGATTTTCCCGTATAAAATATAGGTAATATAATATGAAGTTTATTTCCTTTATCGGTTGAACCGGTTAATTAGAACGTAATCATATACTTAGTAAAATATATTTGAGCTAAGTAAGATTTAGTAAAGTAGTTAGTTACTTGTCTAAAATTAGTTAATTCTTAAGAGTCTGTTTATATTTCTTATCGGACTAAGATATTTTAATATATAGCAGTCATTTAGAAATAACTTAATCGAAATTGGTCTTTTTCTTATACTTGTATGCGTGTTTGAGGCCCCCGGAGTTTGGGCAGCACTATATTGGGTTCGGGAATGGAGTTAGGATAGAGATCCCGGTCGGGCAACCGAAAGGGAAACCGACTCTCCCTCGACTTAGTTCCTGGGGTCAAGTAAGTGTCGATTGAACGTTTATTAAGAGTAGATCGTTTATCATTTAAGTCTGTTGTAGTCCTAGGAATTGGGCGACATTTATGTTGGGTTCGGTAATGGATTTGAGGATGAAAGACCCCCCCGGCTGGGCAACCGGAAGGGAGACCGGCTCTCGCCTCAAATTAGCTTCCGAAGTCAACTAAGTGTTGATTGGATGTAGTTAAGGAATTGATTGTGGTTTAGGGATTACCCTCCTTCGGAGATTTGGTTGTTGAACCACTTAGTGGTTGGTTCGTTGTGTTTGTTCGTGTGAACCCCTTAGTGGGTGGTTCCTTCTTCTTGACGAACCCCTCAGCGGGTGGTTCTGTCTTCTTCGTGCGAACCCCTTCGTGGGTGGTTCTGTTCCGCGTGAACCACTTAGTGGTTTGTTCTAGCTTAGTGGTCGAACCCCTTAGTGGGTGGTTCTGTCTCTTTGACGAACCCTTAGTGGGTGGTTCTGTCTATTTGCCGAACCCCTTAGTGGGTGGTTCGTTGTTCTGTGGCCGAACCCCTTCGTGGGTGGTTCGTGTGTGTATGTGTTTTATGTTTAGCTGCCTGAGTTGGGGTTTAATGCTAGACATTGCTGAATGATTGTATATGTTTGCCTGAGTTGGGGTACTGTGTTATATACTGCTGACATGTGTTTAGATATACCTGAGTTGCGGTTTGATATCTATTTACATGAGTTTGTTAAGAAGAGCTATTGATGGAGTACTTCACATGACTGTTTATGTTGGAGTATGATACTTGTATTTATATGTTCTATGTTGTATGACAATAGGTGGCTATGAGAGCTCTAGTCACTCCCCACTGACCATGGCGAACATGTTGTATGTCTGTAGGTACATGAGGCTGTTTGCAGGGGGTTACGTTGAGGCTAGCGAGCGATGATCCCATCATCGATGACTTACCTTTATCGTGTAGCTAGACCTTAGACTTATGTTTTCAGTATTTTGTGCCTGTAGGGATATGCTATCCCAGGCTGCTTTTGTTCTGTACTTAATACTTATTTATCTTTTATTTTATTTCCGCATGTTAGTTTTGTTAAAGCACCTCACATGTTTTTCTTCATGTCAAAAGTTTTAAATTCCGCGCGTTTTCGGCATGATTTGTATGTTTACTTTTCCGCTGCCGCGAGGGGTTTTACAGCCACCATTTCCGACACCCACGACCTCTGCTTATGTTCAGACCACCACTAAAACTCGACCCATCGATGGTTACCACGACAGGCGCGAAAATGGGACAAAACGAAAGAGAGATGACATACACACCTTAAGCTTGCCGGAGACCGACTCGAAAGCTCTCCTGAAAACGCCCATGACCGCCGCCGTGGTCGCCTCACACACACTCTCTCTCTCACTCTCTCAAGTGGAGGCCGATGAAGGAAGTAGGGTTTTTGGATTCGGGAAGGGGCATACGGTTTTACGGGTTCGTAAGGGTTGTGGTGGTAGGGTTTGTGCGTGCAAAGGGGTAGGGTTGTATGGGGTTAAGTGTGTAAGGGAGTTGTGATTGGGTCGTGAGATTCTTGGCCCAATCACAAGCCACACCTTATCATGATTATACATACTACATTCCTTACGTAAATTGAATCAGGCCCAACTTGTTATACACATATAACTCGTAACATTATTATTAGTTGATATATCTATTTACGATAATAATTAATATAAATCCGTAACGTAAAATAAAAACACTCCGAGTCAAAACCCGAGTTTCGAAAATGAGAGGTATTACAGTCTGCTCATGTTAGGCGTGCATTTCGAGGCCTAAAGCAAACATTTAAGATACGGTTTACTACTAGCACGCATATACGACATAACATTAGTAAAATATAAAACACTTATTCAATAATTAATTATCGAATACTAATGTTCAAATACGACCAATATAAACAATAATTATTATAATAAAATACGAGGTATTACAGCCTTCCCCCCTTAAAATGAACTTCGTTCCGAATTTCTCATCCAGCGGTCAACAAACCGGTCACTAGGAACATAATGAATTCAAAGTGTGACACCCTATTCCATCGAAACTAATCAAAATACTTTAAAACACGAAATGTTACATTCTACCCTCGTTAAGAAAACTTTGTCCCCAAAGTTTAACGTATAACTAAATTAAAGGATCCTTTACGAAACACAATATATTGCATAACATGAGTAATCAAGATTATCAGATATATTCAAACAATCACGACATACTAATTAGCCATGTCATAACAACTAGCCATATTATAAATCAAAAGATTTTACAATCCCATCCTCCTTAAAACATGGTTACGTCTCCGTAACCCATTATAAAAATCCTGGCTCATTACTCCGTCTTTCTCACTACTCTATCTCATAAAATCTTACTCCAAGTATGTAATACCCCGTATATTAGCCTCGGTCAACGATAGTCAAACCGTGTTTTATACAAGTATTTCAAATGGAATGTTTGTAAATTATTTTACGTAAACTGTTATTATTTTATAAATCGTATTTCTACGATTAATTCGTATTTTATAATCATTTTTTTATTTGATGACTATTTCGTAAAATGACATTGCATTCGAATTTATTTAATAATACATTTATAATTGATATATTTCCTATTTTATATTTATTTCTCATCTACACGTCATTTCTATTTTTATTTGAGTCGTAATTCTATGTTATTTATATATTCTTATAATTAATTTAATTTATACTTACTAATAATAATTATATAATTTAATTGGTATAATTTATTATACTTCTTCGATATTTAATAATTTAGTGGCGGATCGATAGATATATATATTTCGAGCGTTTGCATGCGATAGCTTAATGATTTCATTAGTGTTTTATAGTTATATGTTGTGTTAAGGAGTCGAGTTCACAAGTTAGCAGAAAATCGTGTTTAAGTAAGTAATGGGCCTCGATTTGTGTGCAATAGCTTTCAGCCCATCATCTCAAAGTTCAGAAAACAATAACACAAACACCTCTCTTGCACTCAGCCGTCCCATATAAACACAACCAAAAACCCTATCCCTACCCTAATCGCCACACCAACTCGTCGCTCTCATCACTGCCGCCACATCAAGGTTTAAAGAATAGGTTTTCACAGTTGTCTAGGGAGGATGACGGTGGTTCGTTTGAACAAGATACACGTTTCACTCACCTCTGTTTTTCTTTTTTCGCAGTTTTACCTCCCCTTTTATTTCGCATAATTCAATCGAATAATCATGTTTTTGGGTTCTGATTTTTATGTAATATCGATCTATAACGTTAGTAGTTACGTTTTGACCCTAAGGGAGTCATCTCCGACAACTGAGGACAGCCAGTCGTGGAGGGTTTTAGCCGCCTGTGTCTGTTCGTTTTATTTTGTTTCAAAACAGAGTTGCAGCGTGTAGGTTTTGTGTGCAAATTCGAGTGAGTTTCTGTTTATGGTTGTTATGGTTGTTTTAGTTTTGAGAAAGGGGGTAGTCAGGAGGGTCTTACGGTGGTAAGCGTGGTGGTTGGTGGTGGTTAATCACGTTTTTACAGCAGGTTTTGTTAGAGGGGTTCATTCACGTTTTTAGGTGTCGGATGGTGGCGCTGGGTTTGTCGTGAGCTCTGCTAGTAGCTGTTGAGGCGTCGACGGCCACCATTGACTCCCCTGGAACCACCGTGGCTCAGAGGCGAGCCTGGTGGTGTCACAGGCGAAGCCAATGGTGGTGGTTGGTGCTAGTGGTAGCGTTTTTCAAGGCTGCCGGTGGTGGGATTTGCGGAATTTAACCTTGTTCGTATGTTTGTTCACGCTGATTGCTTTTACTTCTTCAATTAACTATCTTAACTATTATTATTATTATTATTATTATTATCATTAGTAGTATGGTTATTATAATTTTATGATATGTTAGTGATATGATAATTATTATTATTAAGGTTATGGTAAGAAAATAATGTTATTAGTATTAGGAGTATTATTACTTAGATATATGGATGATGATTATTATTTAAACTATTGTATTGCTTGCTGTTAGGAATGGATAATTGTAGGTTAGTGATGTTATTAGCATTATTACGTATGTTTAATAATTTTATGGTTAATAATATTATCATGGTCTTAAAATTATATAGTAATTATGTTATAGATATTGTTATATTACTATTGTTATTATCAATGTTAATATTGGTAATGGTATTAGAACGTGTTATTAAGACTAGTAATAGTCGTTTTAGTTGATTGAGAGTCTCTATTTAGTAAGTCTATGTTGGAAAGTTTGTGATTAGTTAATGGTACTTGGTTGCATGTTTAGAAATTGATGTAAGGAATATTTATAGGAACTGAGTTCGAGGTGGAATACTTCTAGACGGTGATTACTTGTTTGCAGATCTGATATTCCAGGTAGGATACACCAGCACTATACTCTATGATGTGTTACGAATGGATTTGGGAGTGTTTGTTATATGGATGCTGAGCATGATTGATATGAGAATGATATTGGTTGGATTGAGTATTGATTATTATTATTGGGATGAGCATTGCATTAATCAATAGCATGATAGATTAAGAGTATTGTTGCATTCATGAGCATGCATATGCATTGGCTACTGAGCAAGATGTGATTCAGATATTGTTCTGATATAAAGCCCAGGGTGGTTGGTGGTTCTGCAGACCAAGTCTGGTGTCTTATCAGCTATTGAGCTGGTGTTCGGCGACGGCCGATTATAGTCTGCCGGGAGGTTCGGTATGGCTCGGTGTTACGAATTTGAGATTGAGAATGAGATTTAGCTCGAGCATATCATGGCATTTACATATTATCATTGTTGCATTATTTATTGTTATGTTATCCTACTCAACCGCGAGGTTGACAGTGTATTCGTGTACACCTACGATGATCCGGAATGGGGAGTAGACTCTACAGGAAAGAGACAGATGAGCTAGGAGCTGGGGCAGGAATGTGAGATGCAGACTTCAGACCGACTTAGAATTATTTCACTTCTGGAAAAGGCATCAGTTATATTTTCTTTTTCCGATGAGGAGTATCTGTAATAACAAAAGTTTTAATTTAATCAGTTTTATATAAAGTAATGTAGTTGGTTTTACTTTGTTATTTACTACTTCGGTTACCCCCGAGATGGTAACAGCTCTATTTATTTGAGAATGTCTTGCTAAAGGCTCTTAAATAAATGGGGGTGTTACAAAGTGGTATCAGAGCGAACGATCCTCAGGCCTAAACCAAACGAACAATAATGAACGTACGAAGAGTCTAATAAAATGAACCCCAAGTTAGTAACTGTTAGGATCCCCAATATTGGGATGAGTTAGGGGCCCCCTCAAACCAAGCCACTGGCCCTTTCAATCTAACCTAGTCACCCTTGAGAGATGTAGAGAGTGGGTAGTATAAAGTAAAGGAAAAGACCCAAGTTATATTGTACTAACCTTTCCGCAGGAAAGGAACGAGGTAAGTTATAATGTGAAATATGGGTGTTGATGTGTATTGTGAGACATAAGGTTGATATCGAATGTTAATTGAGATATATGATTTCAAGTATTGAGAACATGAAAATTGGAATATGATTTTGAAATATAAGCTTGACTTGTATGATGATGTGCATTAGAAGAATACGACTGATCTTAAGATTTGATTGATCTGAATGATTGAATTGAAATTTTCAGAGAATGGTTGTATTTATTGAACAATAATTTGGAATGATATAATCATATGATTTTGGTGTTTCGAAATGTCTATATGATATCTGGTTATTAAATGACTATCGCAACTATGTAATATATTGTTTGGTATTTGAATAAGAATGATCAATTTATATATTATATTAATCCATGTTTGGTGATACGCATGCGGCTATATGATCCTTGAACCCTTAGGTGGAGATATAGTATAATGATATGTGTAATGAGTTGCAGATAAGTAGCACCTTAGTGATTCTAGGATATTTATTTACGTACTTTTATGTTGTGATTGATACGGTGGTAGAAACTCATGCATTGTCTATACATGCATGATTATTGAGTTACTTAGTTGACTTTATTTTCAGTGTCGCAATCTTTACCGTTTTCTAGATGGCAATTAGATGTTAACATGGTGAAATATGATTTCAATGCTCAAATGATATGTCAACATGTTTTAGAGAAGGAATTGTTTGTGCGGGTTGCCATTTAAAATGTGTTCCATATAGGTATTTGAAAATTTTATGTATGATAACCTCCTGAGTTAGCTTCCCAATGCATTTGGTTTCATGTTAATACCAGCTATATTTTGAGAGAAATAAATATTTTAGGCAACAGTGGTCAGATTGTTGTTGCACAGTTCTGTTTTGACTCATGCTTTTGAAAAAGAAATCATTTAAAACGTGTTTATTGTTTATGCATAATTCCAACTCCAATGTTTAGAATATTCATTCACGTTTCCAAAATGATATGCCACGAAAAATCTTAGCGAGCAATTATTTAATAGTAATTTTTGCAAGTTGCTCAATTTTCTGTTTAATTGTTGTAAAGTTTTTGTTCAGACCAACTGAGTTGTTAAAAAAATTTGTTATAAATAATTCCCTAAAGATTTGCATTTGATTCTTTTTCCTATGATTAGTTAATTCATTATATTTCCTAAAAACTATAATATCTTACAAATGTCTAAACGGTTATTTAATTATGATTTTTGAAAGTTCCTGCATGATGTTTGATTGTTGAAATTGTGAGTTATGTAGGTTTCATATAAAAGTTTAATCAAATATGAATTATGTGATATAACAATGTAATATTCTGGTATAGTATTAGTAGTATGTACGATAGATATATGATATGAACATGAACTTATTATATGATAACAAACCTCTTATTTTGCAAGTTATATTTATTACCGATTTCATGATAAATTATGTAATGTGAGCTGATGTGAAATGTACCGATGTGATTTTAACTTAATTATACCTAGAAATGCTAAGCTGTTTTGCTAGCCTAAGATTGGTGTATACCTCGGGAAATATGTCAATGCTCCATGTTAATTACATAAGTTAAGTTTTTCTTTATGTCTTTTCTAAGATATGATTTTGCTTCTATAATATGATTATGATCATGAAATGTTTTAATTTCTCAATTATGCACTATGAGTTCGCTGATTGTCTACATTGATGTAAATGTGTTAATTTTTTGTCAAAATTTCCAAGGGTATAGATGTTGGTTACCTTGATTTTGTTTTATTGCGTAGCATGAAATTGACAAATATGTTTTGTGACTTTAAGAGTCGGATGCTAATTGCACAGTATAGAGCACTTAACTTATCAGATAATTTGTGACTGTTGATTCGGTGATCATCTTGAGCAATGAATGTGGAATTTTATAATGGGGTTATGAGGACGTAACCATGTTTTAAGGAGGATAGGATTGTAAAATCTTGATGATTTACGATCTGGCTAAGTGGTATGTTATGTTTTGCTAACTGAGATTGACCATGCATGGAGTTTGTTGTTTTAAATTGTTATGTTTTGGTCAATGTTGCGGTTCTTTAAGGGTAATATACTTCTGTCGTATGTTAAACTTTGGGGACAAAGTTTCTTAAGGTTGATAGAATGTAACACTTCGCGTTTTAGAGCTTATATATATGTACTACTTGTGTTTGTCTTATGTTTGTGGGGTATTTTGTTATCGTTACGGGGTAGCGAACTTCGGGACGAAGTTCGTTTTAAGGAGGAAAGACTGTAATACCCCGTATATTAGCCTCGGTCAACGACAGTCAAACCGTGTTTTATACAAGTATTTCAAATGGAATGTTTGTAAAGTATTTTACGTAAACTAATATTATTTTATAAATCCTATTTCTACGATTAATTCGTATTTTATAATCATTTTTTTATTTGATGACTATTTCGTAAAATGACATTTCATTCGTATTTATTTAATAATACATTTATAATTTGATATATTTCCTATTTTATATTTATTTCTCATCTATACGTAATTTCTATTTTTATTTGAGTCGTAATTCTATGTTATTTATATATTCTTATAATTAATTTAATTTATAGTTACTAATACTAATTATATAATTTAATTGGTATAATTTATTATACTTATTCGATATTTAATAATTTAGTGGTGGATCGATATATATATTTCGAGCGTTTGCATGCGATAGCTTAATGATTTCATTAGTGTTTTATAGTTATATGTTGTGTTAAGGAGTCGAGTTCACAAGTTAGTAGAAAATCGTGTTTATGTAAGTAATGGGCCTCGATTTGCGTGCAAGAGCTTTCAGCCAATCATCTCGAAGTTCAGAAAACAATAACACAAACACCTCTCATGCACTCAGCCGTCCCATATAAACATAACCAAAAACCCTATCCCTACCCTAATTGACACACCAACTCGTCGCTCTCATCACTGCCGCCACATCAAGGTTTAAGGAAAAGGGTTTCACGGTGGTCTAGGGAGGATGACAGTGGTTCGTTTGTGTAACACCCCCATTTATTTAAGAGCCTTTAGCAAGACATTCTCAAATAAATAGAGCTGTTACCATCTCGGAATATCCGAGGTAGTGAATAACAAAGTAAAACAACCAAAGTACTTTATATAAAACTGATAAAATTTAAACTTTTGGTTATTACAGTTACTACATAACGGAAAAAAGAAAATACAACTGATGACTTCTCTAGTTGTGATATAATTCTAAGTCGGTCCAAAGTATGCATCTCACATTCCTGCCCCAGCTCCTAGCTTATCTGTCTCCGACCTGTAGAATCTACTCCCCATTCCGGATCATCATAGGTGTAACACCCCGATTTATTAAGGAGCCTTTGGCAAGACATCCTCAGTAAATTGAGCTGTTACCATCTCGGAATATCCGAGGTAGTGAATAACAAAGTAAATCAAACCAAAGTACTTTATATAAAAACTGATAAAATTAAAACATTTGTTGTTACAGAAATTACATAGAGAAATAAAAACACAACTGACGACTACTCTATATGTGATGTAGATTTAAGTCGGTCCCAAGTCCGCATCTCACATTCCCGTCCCAGCTCCTGACTCATCTGTCTCTTTCCTGTAGAATCTACTCCCCATTCCGGATCATCGTAGGTGTCACACGAATACACAGGGTCAACCGCGAGGTTGAGTAGGTAAAACAGATAAACATAAATAGCAATAAAACTGTATCCTCCTCCATCTCCATATCATTCGATCCTCCACCACACCTCCACCACTTCACACCTCCATCACACCACACCTTCCATCACACCACACCTCCCATGGCCATATCACAAGTCCCATATCACAAGACCCATATCACAAGACCCATATCACAAGACCCATTTCACATCTCCCGATCTCCACAGTGATCAATAATAATAATACAATCCACAGTACAGTAACAATCAATTATATCAAACTCGTAATAAGCATCACTTACACATTTCATGTCATAACATGAATCATAATATATTTCCCCTCCCTCAATTGTGGATTGACAACCGAACAGCTGCTAGAAATATTCCACCTTGAACAACCGAACTCAGTTCCTATAATTAGTATTGATTATCAATTTCTACCCATACAATCGCATTACTAAAATTACTTGACCATGTTCATATTCATATCAATTATTAAGAACTTCTCATTCATATCAATCACCACTAGTCAATTAAAACTTACTAAATATAGACTTACTATATATAGACAATAATAACATAGTTAGTATATATCATATAACTATAACCCATGATAAAATAATAACAACACCACTAATCATAACAAAATTAATGTGACAACGATAATGATAAAAAAAACAACATGTAATAATAATAATGTCACATGAAATAAAAGAATAACATTTGATAAGATATTATTCTTGATAATACTAATAACAATATTAACAACAACATCAACCATAACAATTGTTAATAACATGAATAGTAATAAAAACAATAATAAGAACGTAAATATTATTAAACATGATATATAATTATAGCATTTGCCAAAACATACTTAATAATAATAATACTAATACTAATGACACTATTATCCCACAATTATAAAATCACCATAATAGTAAATCAATTAGTAATAATGGTAATCATAAAATAATAATAAGAGTAATAATAATAATAATAATAATAATAATAATAATAATAATAATAAAACATAAGGATAATGATTACACAAAGCAATCATCTTAGGATTCACGAATAACATGAGCAGCAACAAAACGCGAAAAAACTCGAATACGAACACAGCCCCCACCGAGACCTACCACCCTCACAACCGCCGTCTCTGACACCACACGCGACCTCTGGCTTCCCCACTGACACCACCAGGCTCGCCTCTGAGCCACGGTGGTTCCAGGGAGGAAGCCGGTGGTCGTCGACAACCACCATGGACACCAGAAACCGACAACAAACTTGACTCCCCCATAGCCACTCTGTTTTGGCGTGACAAACACCCACAATAAAACCCACTATTAGACGTATGTAACCACCACGACCCACCATGAAAACTACCACCCCATCACCCTGACTACCACCAACCCGATTACCCTAACACCCAGAACAATCGTGACCAATAAATACATCCAAATCATATGTAAACATTGCACGCTCAAAACTGGGTTTCTGAAATAACAACGAGCATTGCAGCAGGCGACAAAAACAGCCTTGACCGGTGGTCGTAGGTGGTCAACGACGACCCTACTACGGTCAAAACACGACTACTAAACCACCTAGATGAACATTATGTGAAAAATCAGAACGATGAACACGTTTGCACCTTCGAAATAACGATCTGAAAACGTAAATAATAAACAGGTAGATGATTCTGTGATGAACGTACCCTTTTACCAGCGTGATCGAAGGCCCTAAACCACCTTAAACCACCGTGTGAACCACTCTTCTTCCCCTATGACATGGCGGCTGTAGGGTAGGTCTGCTGGCTGTGTATCGATTTGGGTGGAACTAGGTCAAATTTTAGGTTAAATATGGCGGAAGGACAGAGGTCTGGTGTTTGTGTTTGTTTTGTGAGGTGTGTCGATAAGTGTAACACCCCCATTTATTTAAGAGCCTTTAGCAAGACATTCTCAAATAAATAGAGCTGTTACCATCTCGGAACGTCCGAGGTAGTGAATAACAAAGTAAAACAAACCAAAGTACTTTATATAAAACTGATTAAATTTAAACTTTTGATATTACATCGATTACACAAGGAATAAAAGTACAACTGATAAAATCTAACTATGTGATCTAATTCTAAGTAGGTCCAAGCCATGTCCCTCTCCTCTTGCCCAAGCTCCTAGTCCATCTGTCTCTGACCTGTAGAATCTACTCCCCTTTCCGGATCATCGTAGGCGTACACGAATACACTGTCAACCTCGCGGTTGAGTAGGGTAACACAATAATTATAAAGCAACAATTATGATATGCAAATGCAATGATATGCTCGAGCTCAATCTCAATTCTCAATCTCAAACTCATACCCGTGCACCAAGCCATACCGAACCTCCCGGCAGACTATAATCGGTCGTCACCGAACACCAGCTCAATAGCTGATAAGACACCAGGCCTGGTCTGCAGAACCACCCTGGGCTTTACACCAGAACAATATCTGATCCATAACTTTCTCAGTAACCAATGCATATGCTATGCTCATGAATGCAACGATATAATTATTCAATCATGCTATCAAATAATGAAATGCTCATGACATTACCAATAATTCACAATTAATCCAACCAATAACTATCTCACATCAATCATGCTTAGCATCCATAACACACAATACCACATCCATTCATAACACATCATCGAGTATAAGGTCAGTGTATCCTACCTGGATAGCAATATATATAGTCCAGTAGCAAGCCAGTAAGTAACCAGATTTATGCCACTTCAAAACGTCACCTAACAAATATAATATGAATAATTACTAACTAGCTAGTATAATTACATAAACAAGGTATAACCTATTAACTAATTAATTTAATTAACCCAAAAGATACTTTAAGCATAACGAGATTACTTTAAGCGTAACTAGTCGATTAACTAAATTAGGCGATTAATTGAAATTACCGTCACAAAACTATTTAAACAATTTAGCTAAACTAATTAAACTGATAACAATATTAAAACATAAATTAACCAAATAATGTCTAATAACTATTAAACAATAATAAACTAGAACTAATAAAATATGGACTAAAATAATTAATGGACACAAGCAATTACTTCAAACACAATCACGTACTACTGACACCATTGAAACACGACAACACCAAGCCTGGATAACACACAACTTCACACCCAAGTGTCCGTCTTCCCGACATCACCCCCACCATTCAGACCACCCTCAACCACCACAATGGTTCTCAAAATCCCACTCACACTGCCCCCAACGACATACACCTTCTGTCCTCTCTCAGTCATTATGACAACCCCAAAACACTCCTCGAAAAACCGTCTGTACACCACCCAGAACAAACACTCTGTTCTCTCGGTTAACACCATTTTAACACGATTAACCACCACCTAAACGCTTACCCATGACCGACTCTTGCTGACAAACCCAACCCCTATAAACACTGTCCTCTTTGTGGTCCGTACCACGAGAAACAATACTTCATCTCACGCCTGCACCATCCCTCTGTTTGCGCAACAACTGATGAAATCCGTCGTGGTGGCGTCTTCTACCACCAACGGCCACCGTTGCACCCTCCCTAAGGTCACAACAATCTGCTATGTCAAGAACACCCTCACAAATACCTCCGACACTATCAACTACGCTAACAACTCACATCCCAAACCTCGGCTCAACCCAATTCAGTCATCCGAAAAGGACCATCTATACACAAAATTTCGAATTCAAATACAATTAAAATAAACACCCATAAAAGAAAGTTAAGAATAACCTGAAAATTTGACACTATTTAAATAAATAGGGGAATCGAACGCGGGATTAAGCTCTTCATTGAGACCGTCGCATAAACAATTTCGCTGTTCTGAATATGGTTATTAAATAAGGGATTTTCGATTGAAAAGAATGAGGAAGGGGACATGAGTTTGAGTGACGAATCTGATGACAATAATGAAACTAGAAGCAACGCGATATTTGGAGGTTTTACTTGGATTTTGAAGCGGCGAGGATGAGAATGGTGGGTGGCGGTGGTGAGTTTTTTTTTTTTGAAACCCTTGTGCTGGATGAATGTTTGAACTATTTGGATACTTTGCTGATGGATTCAACCGCCTCCTTATTATGTTTATTAATTGATGCATCGTAAATGCTCGAGGTCAAAAGGTCAATCCTCGTTAATATTCGCTCTTGACTCTCATTCCCAAAACCGTCTCGATATTTTATTATATTTAACATTCTCATCATGAAATCGTAAAACGCATCTAAAACAATTAGTTATCGTAGTGTCGTAATATTAAATTAAATATCGCAATATTAAACAAATTATATGCATATAAATATATTTTCACGATAATAATACTAACATAACATTTATTTCGATAAAACGAGCTTTTAAAGAAAAAAAAAGTCATAACAATAATATAGGTAATAGTAATAACCATATAATTATTAACAAACGCAATAGCACGATAAAACGATAATATTAGTAATAACAAGAATAATAATAATAATATTAACAATCAAAAGAAGAAGGCTAATACGAATAATAATAACAATACGGGGTATTACATTCTTCCTCCCTTAAAATGAACTTCGTCCCGAAGTTCACCCACACATACAACCAACTGTTCACCCACACATACAACCAACTATAATTAGTATGAGATAACTCACTCTCATGCCAACCAACAACTGGACCGGAGAGGTGATATGAAACGTAATATGACATCCTATCCTCCTTAAGAAACTTTGCCCCCAAAGTTTAACACGCAACTAAAATACAGGACACTTAAAGAACCACAACGATGACCAAGACATAACATAATTAAACATGACACTTCAAGTATAACCAATTCTTAATCAGCCCCAACCTATCATATCATCAAGATTTTACAATCCTATCCTCCTTAAGACATGGTTACGTCCTCGTAACCTCATTATAAATTTCGACATCCAAAGTTCAAGAAGATCACTCAACCAACAATCACAAATCATCTGATAAGGTAATTACTCTATACTGGCAACTAGCATCCGACTTTTAAAGCAACAACACATACTCGTCAATCCATGTTACGCAACAGAATCAAGGTAACTAACACTTATATACTTTTGGAAATTCTGACAGAAAATTAACACCTTTACATTAATGTAGACAATCAGCTAACTCATAGTGCATAATTGACAAATTAAGATATTTCATGGTCATAAACATATTATAGAAGCAAAATCATATCTTACAAAAGACATAAGGCAAAACTTAACTAATGTAATTAACATGGAGCATTGATATATTTCCCGAGGTATACACCAATCATAAACTAGTAAAACAGCTTAGCATCTCCAGGTATAAGGAAGTTAGACCAATTAATAATTCAGTAGATTGCGATCAGATTTTAAACATAGCAATATGTAATTCACTTTATGACATAACAATATACATGAGAAGTTATAAAGATTATTATCGCAGGGAACTAGACAAGGATATACCATTAGTATATGAATGAGCATCAACAAGATTCACATTGTTCAAAACACTCACAATAATTTATAACAATTGGATTATTATATCATGCTAATAAGTTTACCATTTAAATTCATCCTACCACGTGTCCAGACTCTTCTCCGATGGACATTATTTTAACGTTACATATGAACACCACATAATTATTTTGAGGTCATGGAAATAACAAGCAATAGCGTCTGTATAATTGAAACTACTTTATATAAAACTCGGGAAAATCACAAGGTTACATTATCATATGATAACGTTCATATTCATATCATATGTATATCGTACG
This sequence comes from Silene conica, assembly GCA_029255685.2. NCBI lineage: Eukaryota > Viridiplantae > Streptophyta > Magnoliopsida > Caryophyllales > Caryophyllaceae > Silene > Silene conica. The sequence continues at coordinate 39,011,904 of CM055312.2, read as the reverse complement.
TCTACTAATGCTATATTAGAATATTACATAGTTACATTACCGAACTCATATCTGATTAAACTTTCATATTAAAACTTTCACATTTCAACAATCACACATGACGCTGTATCTTCGAAAAAAAAAAAAAAAAAAAAATCATAATTAAATAACTACTCGTTAAAATTTACGTGGCTTATCATTTTGGAAACATGAATGAATATTCTAAACAGTGGAGTTGGAATTATGCACAAACAATAATCACGTTTTAAATGATTTCCTTTGCAAAAACATGGGTCAAGACAGAAATGTGCAATAACAATTTGACCACTGTCGACAAAACATTTATTTCTCTCAAAATATAGGTTCTATTAACATGAAACCAAAAGCAATGGGGAGCTAACTCAGAAGGTTATCATACATAAAATTTTCATATACATATATGTAACACATTTTAAATGTAACATTCTGGAAATTTATCAGTATCTTAGTTTCTTTAAAATTTCTTCATATTATCACATTTAAATACTACCATTCTTCTTCCAAAACATGTTGACATATCATTTGAAACATTGAAATCACATTGCACCATATTAACATGTATTCATCATTTCAACCATAAATGTCATCTAGTACACAGTAAGGATTTTGAAACTGAAAGTAAAATCAATTAAATAATTCACTAATTATATGTGCATAAATAAATATGGAAATGGCATGTAAACTTAAAACATAACCTACACATAACTATATAACATTCATTGTTTGGGCAACACATTCCGCATATCATTAGACATGAATTGTTAGGGCAATTAGTAAGATAATAACAATCATAAGTCTCAAATTCGATCACATTTGCCGAGTAAGCCAAACAGTAAACTCTTGCAAAGACTAAAGAAATTCAAATAAGAAGTATATACACACTCAGAAGAGCAACAAAATAGTTATCAACAGACACGACACCCGTTTCGGTTTACTAGCTTTACACATAGGACTTAACTTGGTTCCGCATCCTGTAACAACATTTCCTGGCTGGCTCTATTAACCATTCCAGTCAATCATGGTCATATCTCTCCTACCTCTAACCTCGTAGGTAGCTATTGCTTATGGTGCTTCTATTATCAACTCATTCCACACATCATTTTACTATATCTCTACCTAAAGGTTTAGGGATCATAAACCGCATGCATGTCATCATATAGTTCATAATTCACAACTCATGCCATCCATACACTAAAATGTCACTCATCTATTCAAATAATTCAGCATGCCAATGTCATCCATATTCTTTCATGCACATCATTAACCATGTATCACATCATTACTTACCTCATTCCGCTCCTGCAAAACTGTTAGTACCAAATAGGCAAGGTTTGATCTTTTATTTTGTCACTACCCACTCTCTGCATCACTCAAGGTTGCCAGGTTAGACTGAAAGGGCCAGTGGCTTGGTTTGAGGGGGCCCCTAACTCATCCCAATCCTGGGGCTCCTAGCAGTTACTAACCTGGGGTTCATTTTATTAGACTCTTCCTACGTTCATTATTATTCATTTGGTTTAGGCCTGAGGATCGTTCGCTCTGATACCACTTTGTAACACCCCCATTTATTTAAGAGCCTTTAGCAAGACATTCTCAAATAAATAGAGCTGTTACCATCTCGGAACGTCCGAGGTAGTGAATAACAAAGTAAAACAAACCAAAGTACTTTATATAAAACTGATTAAATTTAAACTTTTGATATTACATCGATTACACAAGGAATAAAAGTACAACTGATAAAATCTAACTATGTGATCTAATTCTAAGTAGGTCCAAGCCATGTCCCTCTCCTCTTGCCCAAGCTCCTAGTCCATCTGTCTCTGACCTGTAGAATCTACTCCCCATTCCGGATCATCGTAGGCGTACACGAATACACTGTCAACCTCGCGGTTGAGTAGGGTAACACAATAATTATAAAGCAACAATTATGATATGTAAATGCAATGATATGCTCGAGCTCAATCTCAATCTCAATTCTCAATCTCAAACTCATACCCGTGCACCAAGCCATACCGAACCTCCCGGCAGACTATAATCGGTCGTCACCGAACACCAGCTCAATAGCTGATAAGACACCAGGCCTGGTCTGCAGAACCACCCTGGGCTTTACATCAGAACAATATCTGATCCATAACTTTCTCAGTAACCAATGCATATGCTATGCTCATGAATGCAACGATATAATTATTCAATCATGCTATCAAATAATGAAATGCTCATGACATTACCAATAATTCACAATTAATCCAACCAATAACTATCTCACATCAATCATGCTTAGCATCCATAACACACAATACCACATCCATTCATAACACATCATCGAGTATAAGGTCAGTGTATCCTACCTGGATAGCAATATATATAGTCTAGTAGCAAGCCAGTAAGTAACCAGATTTATGCCACTTCAAAACGTCACCTAACAAATATAATATGAATAATTACTAACTAGCTAGTATAATTACATAAACAAGGTATAACCTATTAACTAATTAATTTAATTAACCCAAAAGATACTTTAAGCATAACGAGATTACTTTAAGCGTAACTAGTCGATTAACTAAATTAGGCGATTAATTGAAATTACCGTCACAAAAATATTTAAACAATTTAGCTAAACTAATTAAACTGATAACAATATTAAAACATAAATTAACCAAATAATGTCTAATAACTATTAAACAATAATAAACTAGAACTAATAAAATATGGACTAAAATAATTAATGGACACAAGCAATTACTTCAAACACAATCACGTACTACTGACACCATTGAAACACGACAACACCAACCCTGGATAACACACAACTTCACACCCAAGTGTCCGTCTTCCCGACATCACCCCCACCATTCAGACCACCCTCAACCACCACAATGGTTCTCAAACTCCCACTCACACTGCCCCCAACGACATACACCTTCTGTCCTCTCTCAGTCATTATGACAACCCCAAAACACTCCTCGAAAAACCGTCTGTACACCACCCAGAACAAACACTCTGTTCTCTCGGTTAACACCATTTTAACACGATTAACCACCACCTAAACGCTTACCCATGACCGACTCTTGCTGACAAACCCAACCCCTATAAACACTGTCCTCTTTGTGGTCTGTACCACGAGAAACAATACTTCATCTCACGCCTGCACCATCCCTCTGTTTGCGCAACAACTGATGAAATCCGTCGTGGTGGCGTCTTCTACCACCAACGGCCACCGTTGCACCCTCCCTAAGGTCACAACAATCTGCTATGTCAAGAACACCCTCACAAATACCTCCGACACTATCAACTACGCTAACAACTCACATCCCAAACCTCGGCTCAACCCAATTCAGTCATCCGAAAAGGACCATCTATACACAAAATTTCGAATTCAAATACAATTAAAATAAACACCCATAAAAGAAAGTTAAGAATAACCTGAAAATTTGACACTATTTAAATAAATAGGGGAATCGAACGCGGGATTGAGCTCTTCATTGAGACCATCGCATAAACAATTTCGCTGTTCTGAATATGGTTATTAAATAAGGGATTTTCGATTGAAAAGAATGAGGAAGGGGACATGAGTTTGAGTGACGAATCTGATGACAATAATGAAACTAGAAGCAACGCGATATTTGGAGGTTTTACTTGGATTTTGAAGCGGCGAGGATGAGAATGGTGGGTGGCGGTGGTGAGTTTTTTTTTTTTTGAAACCCTTGTGCTGGATGAATGTTTGAACTATTTGGATACTTTGCTGATGGATTCAACCGCCTCCTTATTATGTTTATTAATTGATGCATCGTAAATGCTCGAGGTCAAAAGGTCAATCCTCGTTAATATTCGGTCTTGACTCTCATTCCCAAAACCGTCTCGATATTTTATTATATTTAACATTCTCATCATGAAATCGTAAAACGCATCTAAAACAATTAGTTATCGTAGTGTCGTAATATTAAATTAAATATCGCAATATTAAACAAATTATATGCATATAAATATATTTTCACGATAATAATACTAACATAACATTTATTTCGATAAAACGAGCTTTTAAAGAAAAAAAAAGTCATAACAATAATATAGGTAATAGTAATAACCATATAATTATTAACAAACGCAATAGCACGATAAAACGATAATATTAGTAATAACAAGAATAATAATAATAATATTAACAATCAAAAGAAGAAGACTAATACGAATAATAATAACAATACGGGGTATTACAATAAGTGGGCTGTTTGATTTAGCACGCAAATCGAGGCCCAAATGTATTTACCACTCGATATATATTAACTAGTATACAACCCGTCATTACACCAATAACATATAAAATATAACAATACTTATTTGGTAGTTAATTGTCGAATACTAACGTTCAATTACGATTTACACCAATAATATATAAAATATAAAATACGCATTCGATAACTCAATTATCGAATATAAGCGGTCAAATATTACAGTAGGTGTACACGAATACACTGTCAACCTCGCAGTTGAGTAGGGTAACACAAAATTATAATGCAACAATTATGATATGCAAATGCAATGATATGCTCGAGCTCAATCTCAATGTCATTCTCAATCACAAATCTCAATCTCAAACCCGTAACACCCAGCCATACCGAACCTCCCGGCATACTATAATCGGCCGAACACCAACATAACAGCTGAGGTCACCAGGTCTAGTCCTGCAGAACTAGCCTGGGCCCAATAATATCTCATCATCTCAAATCCATATCCAATGCATATGTCATGCTTATGAATGCAATATAAAAATGTTCAACCACTATATATCATTCTCATAATAATCACACTTGCATCCATAACATACAATATACACATCCATTCAAAGCACGTCATAGAATATGGTACCAGTGTATCCTACCTGGATAGCAATATAATCTCATCACGCAGCTAACATCCAATCAGCCGAATCACTTCATTGCATAGTCAACACCTAACAAAATAATATACTTAATTACTAACTAACACAATACGCAACTAATATAATATATCAATTATTCAAATTAACGATTTAAATAACATATTAGCATAACGAGACCGTTTAAAACATGACTACTACAATTAACTTAAACAACTTGTCTTTATTACTTTTTAATCAACTTCAATTAAATAACGAACATTAAAAACATAAATGAATTTTTGATAACCGTCACATACTTGTAGACAATTACTTAACAACTTTAATAATTACATAACATGAACGACATATACTAATAATAATAAACGATACTAACAATATTAATAATATTAATAATATTAATATTAACACATAATAATAATTATAATAATATAGTGATAATAATAATAATAATACTATTAATAATAATAATACTCATAACACAAACAGGCCCCCTACAGCCTGGGTTCGAATCCCACGACCAACCAAACACAACCAACCCAAAACACAAGCATCCTTAGCAACGCGCACCCCAACTTCCCGTCAGCATTACCACCCGCTTGGCCACCAACGACCACCACCACTAATCCGAAACTCAACTACGTACTCCCCACTACCATTAACACACGTTGGACACCCCCAGGAGCCACCACCACTACCACCACGACAACTCCAAACAGCCTGCACGCACACACGCTACTCTGTTCTCCAACAACTCGCATGTATACCCCCCTCATTCTCTCGTGTATTTCTCTCTCCACCATGGCCAACACCACCTCGGGCCACCACCGTTGTCACCACTGACTTACGGTGGTTCCAGGGTGGGTACCTTTCGCTCCAGTGTTCCTTTTAACTGCCACAAAACCGCCACTAAAACCCTTGTCCCACTCGGTTTCCTACAAACACCCTGCAACAATCCGTGTTTCCTTCCCTGTAAACACCTCTCCAGCCACCAACACCATCGCCCTAACCACCACCTAGCACCACCCTCGACTTCTCGAACCTCCCATGACTCCCTGGTGGGAACCACCAAGCCTCGACACCACCTACAAAACACCTCCAAAACACGCTCCTCTCGCCTATTTTTCCCATGTTCCTGTACGAACCCACGACCCCTCTATGGTGGTGCTCCGGCCACCACGCGCCACCCTACCACCACCAATCATAAACTATAGACACCCTACTACAGTTACCCATAAACTTGTTCGTGGTGGTGTTTATCGACGACATCTTAGTGTATTCTAAGAATAAAGAAGAGCACGAAGAACATCTGAGAACCGTGTTGAAGACTCTAGAGGAGAATGGGTTGTATGCAAAGCTGAGTAAGTACGAGTTCTGGTTAGAGAAGGTTGCTTTCTTGGGTCATCTAATTTCCAAGGAGGGGGTGTCTGTGGACCCTAGCAAGATTGAAGCAGTAGCCAGATGGCAAAGCCCAAAGAATGTGGGGGAGATCCGAAGTTTCTTGGGATTGGCTGGGTATTACATGAGGTTTGTCAAAGATTTCTCAAAGTTAGCCAAGCCATTGACATCGTTAATGAGAAAGGAGAATCGTTTCATTTGGGATGAGAGTTGTGAGAAGGCGTTCCTAACTCTAAAGGAACGCCTGACAACAGCTCATATCCTTGCCTTGCCAGATGGAAGTGATAAATTTAAAGTGTACACCGATGCTTCGAAGCATGGGTTAAGATGTGTGCTCATGCAGAATGGGAGAGTGATAGCTTATGCTTCCCGGCAGTTGCAGACCTATGAAGAGAATTATCCTACCCATGACTTGGAGTTGAGGGCTGTGGTTTTTGCACTGAAACTGTGGCGCCATTATCTTTACGGGGCCACATTTAAGGTGTTTTCGGACCACAAAAGCTTAAAGTACATCTATACCCAGCGAGAATTAAATATGAGGCAAAGGAGGTGGATAGAGTTGATTGGTGACTACGATATGCAGATTGTCTATCATGAGGGCAAGGCTAATGTGGTTGTCGATGCCTTGAGTAGGAAATATGTTCATGCATTGCAAAGTGCCAGGTCAAGAGTACGACTGCATAGTGAGTTGGGAGAAATGGGGATTTACATGATTCGGAAAGGGGATACTCTTAGTGATCTGACAGTGGAGCCATAATTGTATGGAGAAATCAGGGAATTGCAGAAAGGAGATTAGCGGATCCAGAAGTGGGGAGGAATGATTGAGGGACGTGATAATGAGACCGAGTCCAAATTCAGTATCCATTCAGATGATAGCTTGAGATTCAGTGGGAGATGGTGTATTCCGGATAATGACGAATTGAAAAAGAAAATCTTAACTGAAGCTCATGCTACGCCATACTCCGTTCACCCAGGGGGTGATAAATTATACAAGGACCTCAAGCAGACTTTTTGGTGGCCCAATATGAAGAAGGAGGTTGCCGAGTTTGTGTCGCGGTGTCTGACGTGTCAAAGGGTAAAGGGTGAGCATAAGAGACCTCAAAGAAAGATCCAGCCACTGGATGTACCTGAATGGAAATGGGAGAATATTTCTATGGACTTTATCGTGGGGTTGCCTCGAACTCAGAGGGGCTGTAACAGCCCGATTTATTAAGGAGCCTTTGGCAAGACATCCTCAGTAAATTGAGCTGTTACCATCTCGGATTATCCGAGATAGTGAATAACAAAGTAAATCAAACCAAAGTACTTTATATAAAAACTGGTAAAATTTAAACATTTGTTGTTACAGAAATTACATAGAGAAATAAAAGCACAACTGACGACTACTCTATATGTGATGTAGATTTAAGTCGGTCTCAAGTCCGCATCTCACATTCCCGTCCCAGCTCCTGACTCATCTGTCTGTTTCCTGTAGAATCTACTCCCCATTCCGGATCATCGTAGGTGTCACACGAAAACACAGGGTCAACCGCGAGGTTGAGTAGGTAAAACAGATAAAACATAAATAGCAATAAAACTATATCCTCCTCCATCTCCATATCTTTCGATCATCCACCACACCTCCATCACACCACACCTCCCATCACACTACACCTCCATCACACCACACCTCCCATGGCCATATCACAAGTCCCATATCACAAGACCCATATCACAAGACCCATTTCACACCTCCCGATCTCCACAGTGATCAATAAAATAATACAATCCACAGTACAGTAACAATCAATTATATCAAACTCGTAATAAGCATCACTTACACATTTCATGTCATAACATGAATCATAATATATATCCCCTACCTGGAGTTGCAGAATGACAACCGAATAGCCGCTAGAATCGTTCCACCTCGAACTCAGTTCCTATAAATAGCACTTAATATCAATTGCTACCCATACCATTCAAACACTATCACATTTATTCTATCATGTTCACAAGTGACACCCTTATCGTACTTCGTAAATATATATATCAACAGGCTCATATATATCAACTAATATAACTCCTTAGTCGTATCAAACACCACTAGTCAAGTATAGCCTACTAAATATACACTTACCGAACATATCATGTGATTAAATTGAATAACTATTATAGAACCCATAATAACAATGATTTAATTATTTAACCACGGACACAACATATATTAATACTAATAACAATAATGATAACAAACATCACAATCGACAACAACTTTGCATAAAATAATTTACTTTACTACTAACATCGACACAATAAGAATACTGGTAGTAAGATATTCACAAAGGTAACAAAGATAAATAATATTAGAAATAATATAAATAATACTTAAAAGAAATAGTAATGAAATATTATGTAATACTAATACTCGTTACTTTGATAATTAAATTATCGAACAATTATAAGCTCATACGATAAAGCACACAACTTACATTACCACATTAATAATAACATTAATAATACAAATAATAATAATAATAATAATACAAAACAATAATAGTGATAATAACCATAGCAATAACAATAACAAATCGTAACCACAATTCCAAGTAAAGAGTCAAACAGCCCGAACAACCCTCCGACCAGCCCACTTCGCAGCTCCTTCGACACCCCTTCTACTGCCGGAACCACTACCCTACCACTGTGGTTGGGACCCCTGAACCACGGTGCCACAACTGACCCTGACCACCAGCCCCTGCTCAACCACAACTGACATCGAACCAGCCGTAAACACCCACTGGTCACAACACCAACCCAGATCCTGCCCTTTTTTCCGTGTTACCACCCTCCTTACACACACCCCTAGCCACCTGCCAACACCACCACCGCCATAACTAAGCACTACCCACGACACCCTACACACACCCATGACACCCTGGTGGAAACCACCTAGCCTCGACACCACCATACCACCCACAAACAACCTTACAAAATCCCTGCCCAGAAACACTCTTCTGAAACCGACACCCTAACAACTCCTGTACCCCCAACGAATCTCGTTCTAACACCCTCACGACACCCCCATAACCTCCACAAGAACCACCAGAAAACTCCCTTGACTGCACCCAACAACTAGACCAAAAGCCCATAACTGACACGACCTATAACCCTTTCAAAAACAACCACAAACATTCACGTTCAGCAATGCAACCTGTAACAAAACACGAATTGACTCTGACCTGGTGGTTTAGCCACCACGTACGAGGGTCACAGAGACCAGCGGTGACCACCCACTGATCCAAAATTGACTAGTGAACTTCATAGATTAAAGATAAACAAAGATCTGCTCATAACAACATGATTACACACACAAAACACGAATTGAAACTGAGCAGGAAAACTGGAAAAACCGAGAGGTAAGTGCGCGTACCCTACTTTAGACACCAATCGACCACCACTAGGCCGCCGTGAGACCACCGTGCTTAACTCCTATTCAAACCTTGGTATGACGGTAGAGAGTGTATGAGGTGTTTGTATGGAATTAGGGTAGGCAAAGTTCAGAAAAGAGGCTTAAGTATGACGGCTTGATAAGGTATGTAATTAGGTTTAATCAAGAATTACGTATGGGCCGCATTGTTCTTTGAGTTGCACGCATTACGAGGCCCGTGTTAGGGTGCTAAAGGTCTCATGATCGAATCCCCTTGTCAACACAAACCCATAACTTGATCAAAATATCATAATTCAATCTAAACCTAAAATTAGAGGTCGTAACTAATGTTCGATGTAATAAATGATTACTCGAGAGTCCACAATTTATTCAACGAATAACCCGTCACCATCAAATAATAAAATAAAACGGCCATAAAAAAAATATAAAATAAAACGGGTTATTACAATCTTCCCCCCCTTAAAATGAACTTCGTCCCGAATGTGTTGCCCCACGCCATAAATGACATGTAGTTATGAGTTACATTCGTATATAGATGTGTACAAGTATTGAGCTATTTGGTTGGTTTCTCAAAATCTTTACTGCGCACTAGCTGGTAATTATAGTTGAAATGAGGAATGAATGTTAATATGGTGCTAAGTGACGTCTATGCTTCAAATATTATGACAACGTGCTTTGAAAATGGAATGATTGAGTTTCGATGTAGTAATGTTGAATTTCAAAGGAACCGAAATTTTGATAAACTTTCATAATGTTACCTTGTTTGTACGGGCTGCCATTTAAAATATGTTATCTATATTTATATGAAAATCTTATAGGTGATAACCTTCAGAATTAGCTTTCAAATGCCATTGGGTTCATGTTAACACGAGTTATAGTTTGCGGGAAGTAAATATTTTAGTCGACAGTGGCCAGATTGTCACTGTACAATTCTGTTTTGACTCATGTTTTCGCAAAAGAAATCATTTAAAACGTGGTTATTGTTTATGCATAATTCAAACTCCATTGTTTGACTATTCATTTATGTTTTCAAAATGATAAGCCTCGTAAAATATTAACGAGTCATTATTTGATAGTGATTTTTGCAAGTTGCCCAAATTTTATGTCTAAATTGGTTGTAAAGTTTATGTTCCGACCAACTGAGTTGTAAAATTGTTATAAATAATTTCCTTACCAGTTTGCCTTTGATTATTCTTCCTATGATTAGTTAATTCCTTATATTTTCTAAAAGCCCTAATAACTTGCAAAATAGCTAAGCGGTCATTTAATTATGATTGTTGGAGGTTGCTGCGTGATGTATGATTGTTGGAATAGTAAAGTTTTTAATATAACAGTTTAATCAAATATGAATTCTGTAATATCACCATGTAATATTCCGTTATGAGATTTGTAACATGGATAGTTGGCATACTACATGAATATGAACTTTACCGTATGATAACATAATCTTGTTTATTTTGTCTAGTTTTATCTAAAATAGTTGCAATTATACCGACACTCTTACTTTCCAATGTCATGATCTCAAAACAATTATGTAGTCCTAAACTCACGGTTACCAAAGAAGAGCCTTGCTAAGTGGTGGAATGAAATTTAACTGGTAAACTTATTAGCATGATATAATTAACAATCTAATTGTTATACGTTATTGTGGATATTCGAAAAATGTGAATCTTGTTGATGTTCCTTTGTATATTGATGGTTTATATCTGCTTAGTACCTACGTTTATCATCTTTATAACCTTTCAAATATTGGTATGCCATAAAGTGAATTGCATGTTGCTATATTTAAAACCTGATCACGATGTACTGAGTTATTGATTGGTTGACATGTGATTCACGAAAGTGCCAGTCTTGTGTAATCGTTTGCTTCAATCGTTAAAATTTTCATAATTCACGAGTTGCAAGAACAATGTTTTAGTAAGAAGAGGCAGAATGTCTCAGTGTAGTCTTGTTTCGATCCGTAGCTTGTAAGATTACCTTTTTATTCGTGTTTATAAAATTTCCGCAATTTACCACTTGAATGTTTCCAAAAGTTTCAAAATGTATTAGAAATGATGATCCATGATAAGGTTTGATGTTTTGATAATTATGGTGATTGTTTGCAATATGACAATTCTGTAGCTATGTATCGATGGAAACCTGTCTGAATGTTTAATTGCTGCATGTTAGATAAAACCCTTGTTTTGCGAGCCATATGCATTAATAGTTTCATGATAAATGATGTAATGTGAATGGATGAGGAATGTACCTAAGTGATTTTGTTAACTTATTGATTCTAGGAATTTTAAACGGTCTTGTTAATCTACGAGTTGTGTAAACCTTGCGAAATATGTCAATGCTCCATGTTTAAGTACGTTAATAAATTTCGTTCTATGCCTTTTCTATAAAATGTTTATGAACATGAAATGTTTTAAGTTGTCAAGTATGTACTATGAGTTCTTGGTTGGTTACATCGTTGTGAATGTATGGACTTGTTTTAGGTATATAAGTGTTAAATACTCTGATTCTGTTCCACTGCGTGACACGATTATACCGATCCTATTATTAATATTATTGTTCGAGGTTGTATGAATTACTGGCTAACTGTTATTTATTTATTTATGACGGTTTTATGTGTTAATGTTATCTATGTTGAGTTATTAGTAATTGATTCGTATCCATTAATATTTTATATCGATAAGTTTAATCATCTGTTTGTGAGACGGGTTTAATATTGAGATGGGTTGTCCTGTGTAATTGACTGATTTGAGGTATAAAGACAATATTGAATTGTTTAGTTGGGAACAAGAGTGCAATTCTTAATGTCCTTTAAAGAGTGAAAATCCTTTGTTTTTAGCACTAGAGCTTGAACCATGATACGTTATCAAATGAGCTAGTATTTTTCCTAAGTTTTGTGGTTGAGAAGTATTGAGATGTTGGCTTTTGTTGGTAAGCTTAAGTTGATTATTTTGACAGTAAGGTTGTTATGTGGTATTCTGTTTGATTTGTCGATTTCTTTGACCTTGACTCGTGGGTGAGTAGCTTAGAGTTTTACTCTAAGTGTTGAGCACGGTTCTTTGAACCATTGACAATAACGATATTGGATTGAGATTGGTTACTAGTATTGAGTTATGGGGCATGCGTGCCGAGTTATATTATGGTCCAGAGTGACCAAGGTTCTTGAGTTAAATTATTTGGTTTGGAATCGATATGAGATGGAAGTATTGTTTAGCGGTTTATCCGCCAGTTCACTCACCCCTTGTCTTTGGTCTCAGATTTGACGATGAGTGCGATACTTGGTTACCGGGAGTGAGATAGTATGAGATAAAGTAATGAGTAAGATGGAGTTATGAGATGAGAATTGTATAATGAGGTTACGAGGACGTAACCGCGTTTTTAAGGAGGATAGGATTGTAAAATCTTTTGATTTATGATATGTTTAGTTGTTTGTATAAACTTGATAATCTCGTTTACGTCTCTTATGCTTTTTATTGTGTTCCGTGAAGACATCCTTTAAGTTAGTGATAAGTTAAACTTTGAGGACAAAGTTTTCTTAACGAGGGTAGAATGTAACATTTCGTGTTTAAGAGTACTTGAGGTGTTGTATGATGCTATATTTTGTTCGTTATGTGCTTAATAACCAGCTAGTTAGTCATGGGATGGTGAACTTCGGGACGAAGTTCGTTTTAAGGGGGGAAGACTGTAATACCCCGTATTTTATCGGAAATTAATTTATGTTGTTATTAAGGTGTTGGTAATACTTGAACGTTTATATTCGATAATTGAGTTATCAAATGCGTATTTTATATTTTATATATTTTGGTGGGTATGTTGTTTGCTAGATGAGTGGGTGAACTTCGGGACGAAGTTCATCTTAAGGGGGGAAGACTGTAATAACCCGGAATTTTTTATTATGAGCCTTTATATAATTTTACGCGTAGATAATATAGTTATATTCTTCATTTAATAAGCTAGTGAATATCGTATGTTTATCGCAATTAGTTATGAGGGTTTAAACGCTTTTATGTTTAAATCGATGGGTTTATTTTGTTTCGATGTCAAATATAGTTTTGGCACTTGTTTCGTTCTTAAGTTGTCATATTGTGTTATGCGTTTTGTGGGGTTCAAACTAGAGACCTATATGGGGATGTGTTGGGCTTCGTTTTCCGTGCACAAAACCATAGCCCACGACAACACCAAACCCTAACACAAACCCTAACACAACTCTAACACTCACCCTCACCCATACTATCATGTATGTCGTCATATTAGAGAGGCATAAACTCTTATTTTCTGATCTACCTTCATCAACTAAACCCTAGACCTTGCTGCCGCCACCACACGGAAAGGAGAGAGAGTGATCACGTGCAGATTAGACTTGTCTAACCCATCTCGTTTCGGGTCAGAAGTCAGGTGCGTGTATTCGTTTTGTTGTCGTTGTTTATAATCGTTTTCTGTCTCTGTGTTTTCTGTGTCTTCGAAGGGTGGTGGAGTGTCGTGGTTGCTGGGGTGGTGTCGTCATATGTTAATGGTGGTAGGAGGATCATCTAGTGGTTGTCACGGTAGGGTATGGGTGTCGAGGTCAGTGTCGTTTAGGGTGTTTTGTTACCCTGGTTGTGTCAGGTCTGGGAAGGTGTTAAGGGAAGGTGGTTTGGGGGTGGTGCTACTGAAGACTCGGGGGAGGTCTAAGCAGTGGCACCACCGTGGTCCGAGAGTGGGTTGTTGGAGGTTTAGTCTGGGGGTGTTATGGGTGGTGCAAGGGTTGTTGCAGAGGTTCGATTGGGGTCTGTTTCCGGACTGTTTAGAACTCAAGCGAGGGTCAGGCTGGGTTTAAGGGCACTAGTCAGAATGGACAGGGAGTGTCGACTGGTGTGGTGGTGTTGTGGTATCAGTTGGTGGTCGGTGGTGTTGGGGGCTAGTGCTGGTGGGTGGTCGAAGTGGTGGTAGGCGGTGGAGAAGGGGGCTGAAGTCGGGTTTGGGGGCTGTCGGGTTTCGAATTCTTTTTTTTATGGTTTTATTATTATTATTATGATTATTATTATTTTAATAATTAGTATTATTGGTAGTATGAGTGAATTATTTTATTAATGATGTTTAAGTTGTGATTTTGCTACCAAGTTTTAAAAGCCGTCTTTCGTTATTTTATTAATTTGTTATCGCTTAGTTGAAGGTTGCTAGTCGGGAAATCTATAAGTTGGGAAGTTTCTATTTATGGAAACTTTCCTCTTATAAAGGGTTTCTATTTTTGGAAATTTTCCATTTATGGAAGGTTTCTATTTATAGAATGTATAAGTTGTTTTGGGGTTCGGGAAGGTTTTAATTCGTTACATATACTTGTTTAGGTAGCAAGTTTCGTGTGGAACACTTCTAACGAGCTTGGACATATCTACATTTTCCTGCTACTTTAGGTAGGGGAAATACTGATAAATATTGATGTGTAATCTGTACTTATTTGATATCAAGCATGTTGGTTATTTAATACCTGTGTTCGTTATATTGTGTTTTCTATATCATTCTGTGATATTATACGATGTGAATATATATTGGATTGGTGCGGAGGTAAAGGGTCTGTGATTGGTGCGGAGATAAAGGGTCTGTGATTGGTGCGGAGATAAAGGATCTGTGATTGGTGCGGAGATAAAGGGTCTGTGATTGGTGCGGAGATAAAGGGTCTGTGATCGGTGTGGAGAATTATGGGTCTTGTGATTCGGAGTGGGGATGTTCGACTTTCTATTTATAGTGATGTGGTTTGTTTACAGTTTTTCTCTACTCAACCTCGTGGTTGACCCTGTGTATTCGTGATCACCTGTGATGAACCAATTATTGGGGAGCAGATTGACAGGTGTTGAGACTATGGGAGCTAGGGGAAGAGAGAAGCTTGGATCCGGACCTGCCTAGAGTCTAGATCACCATTGTAGTTACTTATGAGTTGTACATTTGTTTTATCAAGGCAGTTTGTTTTAATTCAGTTGTATAAACTTGTTCTTTGAGATAACTTATCAATTTAAAGTACTGTTTATCTTCCTTTGTATCTACTGCCTCGGAAAACCGAGATGGTAACATCCTTATTTATCTAGGGAGTCCTAGTACATGCCCTTAAATAAATGGGGGTGTTACATAGAATGTGTACGTATATTACGAGATTTAGGGAGTTTTATTAATTATATAATATATGTCTAGGTGGAGGTTTCCGCGTGGAACACTTTTAGTAGCTGTTGCGCACTTGCTGTTATCTTCCACAGTTTCGAGGTAGGGGAATATCTATGTTGTAATTGTGATCCGACATGAGGATACTCATTATCTGTTGACATAGTTACTTGTGATATATTGTGATTGAATGATTATTGATTATTGTGGAGAACGGGGTTGTGAAATGGGTCTTGTGATATGGGTCTTGTGATAAGGGACTTGTGATATGGCCATGGGAGGTGTGGTGTGATGGAGGTGAAGTGGAGAAATGGATGTTGTGGAGATGGAGGAAATGTATATCGTATTACTTCATGTTGACCCTGTTTGTTTGATTGTGTCTGTGTTAATCGAATTTATTGGGGAGCAGAATGACAGGTTTAGACTTATGGATGCTGGAAGGGTGGAGAGGACATGGACCAGACCTTCCTAGTGCTAGATCATTCATTTAGTCTTTCACTATGTCTGAACTTTTAGTTTTGGTTTAATAAACAGTTGTAATACCTTGAGACATTGTTTAACGTTTAATTACTTAATAAAGAATAAAGTACTGTATTTCTTCCTTTGTTGTCTACTACCTAGGGTAACCGAGATGGTAACACCCTTGGTTATTTGGAGAATCCTAGTTCAGGCCTCTAAATAAATGGGGGTGTTACACATACCCTTAGAAATTTTGACACAAAATTTACACATTTGCTTCAATGTAGACAATCAGCTAACTCATGGTTCCTACATGACGAATGAAAAAATTTTATTTTAGTATTCATATCATAGATGTAAAATTCATATTTCTACACATCGTTTTAGAGAATGACAATAGGCAAAATTCAAGCAAGGTAATAGTGTCATATAATTGAAACTACTTTATATAAGACTCACCGAAACAAACAAGGTTACATTATCGTATAACAAAGTTAATATTCATATCATATGCCTACTATTCATGTTACTAATGTCATATCAGAGTACTATATGGTTACATCACATAATGCAAATTTGACTAAACTTTTATATTTAAAACTTTGCCATTTCAACAATCATACATCATGCATCAACTTCCAAAAATCATAATTAAATAACCGATTAGCTATTTTGCGAGCTATTATATTTTTTTTTAGAAAATATAATGAAATAACCAATTATAGAAAAGAAAATAAAATGCAAAACTTAAGGGAATTATTTATAACAAATTTTACAACTCAGTTGGTCCGAAATAATTTTACAACAATTAGGCAACTTGCAAAAATCACCATTAAATAACGA
This sequence comes from Silene conica, assembly GCA_029255685.2. Lineage (NCBI taxonomy): Eukaryota > Viridiplantae > Streptophyta > Magnoliopsida > Caryophyllales > Caryophyllaceae > Silene > Silene conica. The sequence goes on along the minus strand of CM055312.2, from coordinate 38,994,760 downwards.
CTTTTTAAGATTTTACGTGGCTTATAATTTTGAAAACATGAATGAATATTCTAAACAGTGGAGTTGGAGTTATGCGTAAACAGTAACCACGTTTTAAATGATATCTCTTTCAAAAACATGAGTCAAGACAGAACTGTGCAGTAACAAATTGACCATTGTCGACAAAATATTTATTTCTGTCAAAATATAACTCCTATTAACATGAAACCAAAAGAATTAGGAAGCTAACTCAGAAGGTTATTATACATAAAATTTTCATATACATATATGGAACACATTTTAAATGGCAGCTCGTACAAAAACGGTAACATTCTGGAAATTTATCAAAATTTTAGTTCCTTTAAAATTATTTCATATTATCACATTTAAATAAAACCACTCTTCTTCCAAAACATGTTGACATATCACTTGAAGCATTGAATCCACATTGCACCATATTAGCATGTATTGCCATCTAGAAAACGGTAAAGATTGCGAAACTGGAAAGTAGAGTCAACTAAATAACTCAATAATTATATATGTATAAACAATGCATTAATTTCTACCATCGTAACAATCACAACTTATATAAGTACGTAATTATATCCTAGAAATCACTAAGCTACTTGTAACACCCTCATTTATTTAAGAGCCTTTAGCAAGACATTCTCAATAAACAGAGTTGTTACCATCTCGGAATGTCCGAGGTAGTGAATAACAAAGTAAAACAAACCAAAGTACTTTAAATACAAACTGATAAAATTTAAACTTTTGTTATTACAATTGCTGCTCAGCGGAAAAGAAAGTACAACTGATGACTACTCTAGATGTGATATAATTCTAGGTCGGTCCAAAGTATGCATCTCACATTCCTGCCCCAGCTCCTAGCTCATCTGTCTCTGACCTGTAGAATCTACTCCCCATTCCGGATCATCTTAGGTGTACACGAATACACTGTCAACCTCGCGGTTGAGTAGGATAACACAATAACTATAATGCAACAGATATATGATATGCAAATGCCATGATATGCTCGAGCTCAGTCACAATCTCAATCTCAAACTCATACCCTTGCACCAAGCCCTACCGAACCTCCCGGCAGACTATAGTCGGTCGTCGCCGAACACCAGCATAACAGCTGAGGTCACCAGGTCTAGTCCTGCAGAACTAGCCTGGGCCCAATAATATCTCATCATCTCAAATCCGTATCCAATGCATATGACATGCTCATGAATGCAACAATAATAGTAATCATACTTATGAATGCAACAGTAATAATAATTACTCATAATCAAATACCATCCTCATATCATTGATTCTCATCACCCGTATCATACATCCAACAACCATTCATAACACATAACAGTAGTATAGTGATAGTGTAACCTACCTGGAATAACGGTCTGTAAACAAGCAATCACCGTCTAGTAATGTTCCACCTCGAATTCCGTTCCTATAATTATTACTTAACATCAAAAGCTATGTGGGGAATAAAGCATGTATTCGCCCTAAACTTGCAGGATTATAATGAAACAAACAATTGTGATTATTGTCATAAGTAAATAAAAAGCATGAAAAAGAAATCAACCTTGGGTCCTTGCTTGAATAGACCTAAGAACAGGAATTAAAGTAAATTCCCTCCTATAACTTGCACCAAAGACTTTGTTTGAGATGATGCCGCGTGTGCTAGAAAGTAATCTCCAATTGCCTTGCAATATGGGGAGAGCTATTGAGGTTTTAGATGTGAGATCTGAGTTTTGGGAGAAGAATGCTCTCAAAAACCCTAATTTCTTGAGATGTGTTTTATCAGTAAAAACCAACCAAAGCAGTAACCTGACAAAAGGAGAAGTCCTCTCCTTTTGTATTACTTGGTTCGGCCGAATTAGGGTTCGGGTAGGAGTGGGCTTTCCACTCTTACCTTATTCCAATGCGTGATTCGACCCGTTTTGCTAAAATATGATTCGCGGGTATTTATTATAAATCGCACACATGTTATCAGATATTAATATAGTCGATATATTAATAATGGTCTGATAAAATACGATATTGTATAATTACCCAAATTAATATAACTGTTTATATTAATTCGCGAATACAATATTTAATTAAATATATAACCGTTTATATTTAATTTACGAATTAAACATGTAATCCGTATTAGCAAAAATTATTTAATCCGTATTAAATAATAATCTCAACATCTTATTGACTAATTTAATAGTCAATACCTTTGACTAACTGTTTAGTCATATCCGGCAAAATGTGACTGTATTTTCATACCTTCACATCTCTCAAACGTGTCCTATAGGTGTGACGTATAGGGACCAGTTGATCACCGCCATCCGTATGACAATAACGTCAAACTTATCTAGCAAGCCAACCGTTATTGATAAACGTGGATCAACTGGTAATAATACAAAAGTATGCCCTTGTGATCCTTAAAGAGATTTAATAAGTCATTGTACTTAATTGTCAAGGACACCAGCCCCAACAATCTCCTACTTGTCCGTACAAGGGTATGTGCAATGACTTTATCACACTACATGTGGAGGACACAAGCTCCAACAAACTCCCACTTGTCCGTACATGTGTAGGTGCGATAACCGAATCTCATATCCTTTTAAAATTTCTCCCACTCAATGTAAGACAATTTGCAAATCCGCATTAGCAAAGGTCGTATCTCACAAGCGATCTGTATCAAGAGTGGTTTCCCCGACTAGAGAGTAACTTAACTGATAAAACGAATCTGTATTCGAGCATGGCCATGCATTTCAGTTACTACTCCTCGAGTGGCCCTGAGAAATGATAAAATCCTGATAAGGGTTTGGATATTTCCCTCAACTCGAATCCTGCCGATATCGCCCAGCATGAAATAACCTAGAAAAAATCCTCTTGGCCCCTGTTACGGTGACCGTGGGAAAGAAACCAAAGTTACCCAAAATCTGCCTTAATCTCAAGAGACAGTTGAAAGTCAAAAGACTCGACTCTAAGGAACACTATGGAGGTCCTATCCACGACCCGGCACCCAATGTTATAAAACATTTAGGACTCCATAACGCTGTCACGGGGTGTCCTACGAGATATCCGTATAACTCGCCTTTGTGATTGGTCAGTCAGCCGCGTGACTTATGGCTCGTTGAACCCACCATCAACCAACGTCACAAAATGATTACCTGAGTTATCAGCTCAAGTGGGTAATCAAGGACCAAAACGATGTAATGTTAATCAGTTCACTTTGTGGTGTTCAAAATTGGCGTACAATTCCACATGAGAAACATAACATTATATATCATAACAATAAGGTTGAATAGAGTACACGAGAAAATGAATTATTACATGAATTCATAAAAGAGTACTACAACTTAGGAACACATCCAATTCCCATGGAATGAATGTGCCCTTCATGCTTATCACGTGGTAATGCTTTTGTGAGAGGATCAGCTATGTTGTTATCCGTAGAGATCTTATCAATGAAAATCTCCTTTTGCTCCACGTAATCTCTGATTAGATGAGCTTTCCGTTGTACATGTCTAGCCTTGCTGCTAGACTTATGCTCCTTAGCTTGGAAGATGGCACCGCTATTGTCACAATAAACGGTGATTGGGTCATTCGAACTAGGCACTACCGAGAGTCCTTGTAAGAATTGACGCATCCATATTGCTTCCTTAGCTGCTTCTGAGGCGGCATAGTACTCGGACTCAGTCGTAGAATCTGCTGTAACACTCTGTTTAGAACTTTTCCAGCTGACAGCAGCGCCATTAAGAGTAAAAACGAATCCAGACTGAGATTTCGAGTCATCTCGATCCGTTTGGAAGCTAGCATCTGCGTAACCCGTGGCGCAGAGCGTTGAGTCGCCTCCATAAGTCAATCCCCAATCTTTAGTCCTCCGTAGGTACTTAAGAATGTTTTTCACGGCCATCCAGTGTTGTTCACCTGGATGAGCTTGGAATCGACTTGTCATACTCAATGCATATGCAACGTCAGGACGTGTGCATATCATGGCATACATGATCGATCCTATTGCCGAGGCATAAGGAATCCGACTCATGCGCTCTTTCTCTTCCAATGACTTAGCTTCTTGAGTCTTGCTCAAGTGAAGCCCAGGAGTCATAGGGAGGAACCCCTTCTTGGAGTTCGTCATGCTGAATCTCTCTAGAATCTTATCTATGTAAGACTCCTGACTGAGAGACAACATCCGTCGTGATCTATCCCTGTAGATACGGATGCCCAAAATTCTTTGTGCCTCTCCCAGATCTTTCATCTGGAAATGGTTTTTCAACCATGCTTTAACCGAAGATAAGAGAGGTATGTCATTCCCAATCAAGAGTATGTCATCGACATACAGTACTAGGAATACAATCTTGCTCCCACTCGACTTGATATAGAGACATGGTTCCTCGACTGATCGAATGAACCCATTCTCTTTTATCACTTGGTCGAAGCGATGATTCCAACTCCGCGATGCTTGCTTAAGTCCATAGATGGAACGCTTAAGCTTGCAAACTTTCTTAGGATGTGCTGGATCGATAAAACCCTCCGGTTGTACCATGTACAACTCTTCCTCCAAATAACCGTTTAAGAAGGCGGTTTTAACATCCATTTTCCATATTTCATAATCATGAAATGCGGCGATCGCTAAGATAATCCGAATGGAACGTAGCATGACTACGGGTGCAAAGATCTCATCATAATGCAAGCCTGGCACTTGAGTGAAACCTTTAGCAACTAGTCTAGCCTTGTGGATATCTTTTTGTCCTTCCACGGCATGCTTTATCTTGTAAAGCCATTTGCATTGAAGGGGACGTACCTTTGCAGGTAGGTCCACAAGATCCCACACGTTGTTCTCATACATGGAGTCCATCTCGGATTGCATGGCTTCTAGCCATAGCTTTGAGTCAGAACTAGTCATGGCACCTTTATAGGTTGTGGGTTCATTACCCTCTAGGAGTAAGACGTCATCTGTATCATGTTCCTCGACCATACCAATGTATCTGTCCGGAGGAATAGAGACTCTTCCCGACCTCCTAGGTTCCTCAGGAATATCTACCGCAGCCTCGGTTGAAGGAACTGTTTCCTCCAATGGTTGCTCGGCAGTTGGTTCTTGAACCTCCGATAACTCGAAGGTTCTATTACTCGACTTGTTCTCGAGAAATTCTTTCTCTAAGAACGTCGCACTAGCCGCAACAAAAACACGTTGTTCGGTTGGCGAGTAGAAGTAATGACCAAAAGTTCCCTTTGGATAGCCTATAAAGTATGTCTTGACCGATCGCGGGCCGAGCTTATCCTCGTGTCTCCACTTGACATAAGCCTCGCAGCCCCAAACCCGAATAAAGGACAAGTTAGGGACCGTTCCCTTCCATAATTCGTATGGAGTCTTGTCAACAGCTTTCGACGGACTTCGGTTAAGTATTAGAGCGGCCGACAAAAGAGCATAGCCCTACAATGAAACAGGCACGACGGTGTGACTTATCATGGATCGAACCATATCGAGTAGAGTTCGATTTCTCCGTTCGGACACACCATTTAATTGTGGTGTTCCAGGTGGAGTTGACTGTAGCACGATGCCACAGTCTTTAAGGTGTTGATCAAACTCGTGTGAAAGATACTCACCACCACGATCAGAACGTAGTGCTTTAATCTTTCTACCCAGCTGGTTCTGTACCCGATTCTGGTATTCTTTGAACTTGTCAAAGGATTCACTTTTGTGCTTCATTAAGTAGACATAGCCATATCTACTCAAATCATCCGTGAAAGTGATGAAATACCTATAGCCTTCTCGTGCGTTGATCGACATAGGGCCACATACGTCTGTATGTATGAGTCCTAATAGGTCGGCAGCGCACATTCCAACACCTTTGAAGGAAATACGAGTCATCTTACCGATGAGACATGATTCACACGTGGCATATGATTCGAAATCAAAGGGCGAGATAGCTCCATTCTGTATGAGCTGTTTCACGCGTTTCTCATTTATGTGTCCCATACGACAATGCCATAGGTAAGTTTGATCTTTGTCACCTACCTTTAATCTCTTATTATTCACATGTAATATTTCGGTGGTTTGATCTAAAACATAAATTCCATTCATGGAAACTGCCTTGCCATAAATCATATTGTGTAAGGAGAAAATACAGCTATTATTCTCTATTACAAATGAAAAGCCGAGTTTGTCAAGCGCAGAAACTGAAATAATGTTTTTGGACAAACTAAGAACATAATAACAGTTATATAAAAATAACTCGAATCCACTTGGAAGCTGGATCACGTATGTTCCCTTCGAGACTGCACCAACGTGTGCTCCATTCCCGACACGCAGGTCAACCTCACCCTTGATTAGGGGTTCTTGGTTTCGGAGGCCCTGCACATGATTACATAGATGAGAACCACAACCAGTATCAAGTACCCAAGTTCCGCAACTTGCGTGGTTAATCTCAATCATGTGAATAAAAGAAGAAGAAGACATACCAACAGGAGTAACACGGCCTGCCTTAATGTCCTCACGATACACGGGGCATGAGCGCCTCCAATGCCCAGTCTTGTGGCAATGGTGACATTCCTTGCTAGTATCCTTGCTCTTAGTCTTGCCCTGTGAGTTGCTCGACTCAACTGGCCCACTCTTAGTAAATCCTGGTTTCTTGAACCTGGGCTTACCTACTGCTACGTCGCCCTGAGCTTTAGCCTTCCCTTTACCCTTTCCCTTACTGGAGATCATGAGAACATCCTGCTTCATGCTCCCACTTAATTTCAGATCCTTCTCGGTCTGTACGAGAAGGGAGTGGAGCTCATGAGGAGTCTTCTTCATGTCATTCATGTAATAGTTGGCCCTAAAGAGGGCGAACCTATCATGAAGTGAATGAAGCATTCGATCAACGATTATATTCTCACTGATCTTGCAGTTTAGGGCCTCTAGTTTCTCGATATTCTCAATCATGTGAAGAATATGTGGGCTAACAGCTTGGCCCTTCTGGAGTTTCGCCTCAAAGAAACGACAGGTATGCTCATAAGAAACGATTCTCGGAGCTTTGGAGAATTCGTTAGAGAGCGTGGTGAAAATCTTGTTTGCACCATGGGATATGAAGCGTCTTTGCAAATTTGATTCCATTGCATAGATGAGTATGTTCTTTATCGCACCCGCTTCCATGACGAAGTCGCTATGAGCGCGAACTTCGTTAGCTCTAGCTCTAGTTCCTGGGTGTGGCGGAATAGGCTCCGTTAAGTACTTGAGCTTTCCGTCAGCAATGGCAGCATTCCGTAGTGCTGCCTCCCAGTCAGAGAAGTTTGACCCATCATTCCTCAGTCTTGTGGACTGATTCATGGCGTCCATGAAGGCTTTTAGCCAGGATTCACGTGCGAGCTTGGCACTTAGCATTGGGTCTTCACCAGCCATTAGTTATACAGCAGTTTAATTGAACGTGTTCTAGACTGAAAAGAAGATAAAACAGAACCATATAAGCAACTCATTGTTGTGATTTAAGTCTATATTAAATTGAAATTTAAACTCGTAGACTCAAGCATTTATATAATTGATCTCCCTCAAGAATTATATAAACGATCCCAAGACTCAATTTCCGTATATTGATAAGCCCACAGCTTGGCTAATTCCACCGTTGGAACTCTTGGTCGATAGATTTCCGTAAATCCTATCTATTAGTCCATCTCAGTCACTGGATATTATCGAGTGACCATGATGTTGAGATAAAATAAATCATCTGTTCCCACTTACCCGACGTAGAAGGGGTCATATTATGCCTACCGACGAAGAAGGGATTCATGGGAGGCTGATTTATAAAGACTATTCTCAATTTTTGGTTATACGAGGAAGACCCCATCAACTTATATTTATTCATTTTAATTGAACTAAAATCTAGCATATTCGTGAATGAATGAAATAAAGTGATGGCTTTGCAATTGACATGTGACATCTGTATTGTCACAGAAAACTAACGCGTAACCTCTACATGAGTCAGTTTTCAGGCATATAATAGGTGGTTTGGTTTTAGGCGGAATATGATGCAAGCTATTATCGATGAAAGCATAAAATAAATGCGATAAACGTAAATAAAAGTCCTAGTGTGGCCTATCCTACCAAAATAAACATAAAACAACTTGGAATCCACTGTTGGACCCTAGAAGCTTGTCTTGATGTTCCATCTTGGTCCTTGCAGTGGGAGTGAGCATCCGGTCTCCGTCTTCGGTCTTCACAAAATTACTAATTTAAATTACAAAAGTAGTCCTAGATACATTCTAATTTAAATACAAAAGTAATTACATGGCAAAAACCCAAAACGGAGATTCAAGATCTCAAAATTACAAGCAAGATTGTGTCCCATCATTACGGTGACACAATCTTCTAAGGCCACACTAAGTTACAACCGTTTGCAAAAAATAAATACGTTATTGAAAGCATTCACAAGGCATTCAACAAGACGATAAATAAAATGCATCAACTAAAACAAAATTCATTCATGACATAATACTGTTATTATGATTAACAAATTTTTACCAAACCACCTTTTAGGATTAAAATTATGTGATTATACCGTTTTAACCACTTTAATTTTAATAAGTTTATAATCCTATTTTTTTAAACCGTTTTAAAATAACATGTATCAAACGAGGGTGAACCGTTTCACAAAATTAATAATATACTATTTCCGTATATAGTATATTACTAAAGGCCATGTGAAAATAAAACATGTTATTTTCGGAAAAAAAAAACGAGTCTGTTACAGGGGTGGTCTACCGACCTAATAAACAGGTCTACCGACCACCTGGCGAAAAAAAAAAAAAAAAATTTTTTTTTTTTAATTTTCTTTTTTTTAAAGCAGAATGGTCGACCGACCCGAAAAACAGGTCGACCGACCCGAAAAACAGGTCGACCGACCACAAAACACGAAACCGAGTTTCTGAACACGATTTCTCACAAAAGATAAACTGTCGAAACAGAAAAACACGCAGGAGGCGGTCGACCGACCGCAACGGGGGGTCGATCGACCGACTTAGCGGCAGAAGACGATTTTTCAGGTTTTAAAACTTACGAAAAACACAAAGGTAAAATTTTCATGGCCTGGCTCTGATACCACTTGTGGGGAATAAAGCATGTATTCGCCCTAAACTTGCAGGATTATAATGAAACATACAATTGTGATTATTGTCATAAGTAAATAAAAAGCATGAAAAAGAAATCAACCTTGGGTCCTTGCTTGAATAGGCCTAAGAACAGGAATTAAAGTAAATTACCTCCTATAACTTGCACCCAAGACTTTGTTTGAGATGATGCCGCGTGTGCTAGAAAGTAATCTCCAATTGCCTTGCAATATGGGGAGAGCTATTGAGGTTTTAGATGTGAGATCTGAGTTTTGGGAGAAGAATGCTCTCAAAAACCCTAATTTCTTGAGATGTGTTTTATCAGTAAAAACCAACCAAAGCAGTAACCTGACAAAAGGAGAAGTCCTCTCCTTTTGTATTACTTGGTTCGGCCGAATTAGGGTTCGGGTAGGAGTGGGCTTTCCACTCTTACCTAATTCCAATGCGTGATTCGACCCGTTTTGCTAAAATATGATTCGCGGGTATTTATTATAAATCGCACACATGTTATCAGATATTAATATAGTCGATATATTAATAATGGTCTGATAAAATACGATATTGTATAATTACCCAAATTAATATAACTGTTTATATTAATTCGCGAATACAATATTTAATTAAATATATAACCGTTTATATTTAATTTACAAATTAAACATGTAATCCGTATTTGCAAAAATTATTTAATCCGTATTAAATAATAATCTCAACATCTTATTGACTAATTTAATAGTCAGTACCTTTGACTAACTGTTTAGTCATATCCGGCAAAATGTGACTGTATTTTCATACCTTCACATCTCTCAAACGTGTCCTATAGGTGTGACGTATAGGGACCAGTTGATCACCGCCATCCGTATGACAATAACGTCAAACTTATCTAGCAAGCCAACCGTTATTGATAAACGTGGATCAACTGGTAATAATACAAAAGTATGCCCTTGTGATCCTTAAAGAGATTTAATAAGTCATTGTACTTAATTGTCAAGGACACCAGCCCCAACAAGCTATTCATACAACCAGACACTAACTACTCATTTATTCGATCTTGTTCTCATAAATGATTAACCATAACACATTATACACACATACATATCAATCATTATTAATCAATTATAACTTACTATTTATAAACTTACTAAAAATAGCATCCGATCAATTAATCGATTATTACTAAATCATATCCCAACAATATAAATAATTAAAAATAATTAAAAATAAACAAAATAACAAGAATTTTACTAATTGCTAAAACATGATTAATAATACTAATAATATCACTAACATAAAATTATCAAATCCTAAAAACAACAATACAATACTATGAATAATATTTTTAGTCCATATACATAAATAATAATACTCTTAATAATATAATAATATGACTACTATTATTAATAGTCAACAAAACCACTTTAACACAATATTAATATATATTAGTAATAATAATAATAATAATAATAATAATAATAAATTAAATTGTTAACAAACACCATAGTACACAACACGCATAACACGCAACAACACGCAACACAGCCCATTTTCCCGACTCGAAACGTGACCAACAACCCCCAAAACTACCGCTTCCGCCACCAACAGCAGCCACTGCCCTCGCCTGCGACACCACCAGGCTCGCCTCTGAGCCGTGGTGGTTCCAGGGAGGCTATTAGTTGCCGTTGACACCGCAGCAGCAACCCACAACAACCAACACAAACTCGCCTTCCATAAACAGTACTCCGTTTACCACTGTGAACCACCCTAACGAAAACCCCTATCACGACCGGACGCACCGCCATTACCCACCACGAGAACCACCATACAAATCCTGGACTACCACATAACGACTCCCCCCATAACACTCACCATAAACGAAACAACAACCTACTCAGATTAAAACATCAATATCACCTAGCACAACTCTGTTTTCGAAAACGAGACCCTTGTTCTGAACAGGTGACAAAACCACCATACACGGCAGCCTTAGGTGTTGAACGACGGCATCATAAACGTTAAAATATAACTAGTGTACTTTCTAGATTAAGGATATGCGAAGAATAGGAACTGTAAAAACGAAAACACAAAGAACATACATATTTGAAACGAGTGAAAAACAGGAAAAACGAGAGCACTGTTGGACATACCCCGTTACCAGCGTGATCGAGGGACCCTAGACCCTCTAAACCACCGTGTGAACCACTCCTTTTCCCTTCTGAGGTGGCGGCTGCAGCGTAGTTGTATGGGTTATGTGTCGTTTAGGGTAGAAGTAGGTTTAGCTTAGGTTATAAGTATGGCGGCAGTAAAGAGGTTTGGTCTTTGTTTTAGTTTGTGAGTTGTGTCGATGTATGGGCTGATTGATTTGGTACGCAAAACGAGGCCCACTCATGCTTACAACTCGGCCTATTAACTAATACTCAACCCAACATTATATAAATATATGATATATATAATATAAACACGCATTCGATAAATTAATTATCGAATATATACTTTCAAATAATTATCAACACGTCAAAAATAAATATTAAATATTAAAATAAAATAAAATAAAATACGGAGTATTACAGTCTTCTCTCCTTAAAATGAACTTCGTCCCGAAGTTCACCATCCCATTGTCAACGAACTGGTCATCAAATAACAACAAATACTAATAAAAGTAGTTCAGAACACGAGTTGTCACATTCCACCCTCCTTAAGAAACTTTGTCCCCAAAGTTTAACGTACAAAAGGAATTCATGACACTTAAAAGACTCAGTCAAACTAATCATAATACATCAATTAGCCCGATTGCAATTTATTAAGATTTTACAATCCTGCCCTCCTTAAGACATGGTTACGTCCCCGTAACCTCATTATAAAATTCCATATCCAAAACTCAAGAAGATCACCCAACCAATAATCATAATCATCTGATAAGTTACTTACCTTATATTGGCAACTAGCATCCGACTTTTAAGGCAACAAATATACTTGACAAATTAAAAACATTCCATGTTCATAAACAAAGTATGGAGACAAAGTCTTGGGTACGCACATAAGAGGAATGACATTAGGCAAAGTTTAATTAATGTAATTAAACACGGAGCAATGACATATTTCACGAGATATACACCAATCATAGACTACCAAATCAGCTTAGCATTTCTAAATATAAATGAGTTAAAATCACTTAGGTACACTCCACATCCACTCACATTACATCATTCATCATAAACTAATAAAAAATATGACTTGCGAAATAAGAGGTTTATATCCTGCGGAGCAATTTCATATTCAAGCATGAACCATCAACGGGTAGCTACAGATTTTGTCATGTTGCAAAACAATTACCACAATTATCAAACATCAGCTTCATCATGGATTATCACCTTAAAAACATTGTGAAACTTTTAAACAATGAAGTTGTAATTAATGGCAATTTTATACACACGAATCAACTGACGATTTTACAAGTTCCAGATCGAAGGCAAGACTAGCACTCCCATAATTCGCATGTCAACCAAATTACTAATTCAATATATTGTGATCAGATTTAGACACAACAATATGTAGTTCACCTTGTGGCACAACAAAAATGTCGGTAATAAACAAAACTAGCTTTTATAAAGCCCACCAAAATAAGTAAGGTTATACTATCATATAATAAAGTCCATATCCATATCATATGCATATTGTTCATGCTTCTAATGTCATATCAGAATATTACACGGTTACATCACATAATTCATATTTAACTAAACTTTTATATAGAAAACGTGCATAACTTACAATTTCAACAATTCAACCATCATGTTACAACTTTCAAAAATTATAAATTAAATAACCGCTTTGATATTTTGTGAGCTATTATAGTTTTTAGAAAATATAATGAGATAACTGATTATAGGAAAAGAAATAAATTGCAAAGCTTAAGGAAATTATTTATAACAAATTTTACAACTCAGTTGGTCTGAACAAAAACTTACAGCACTTAGACAGAAATTTGAACAACTTTCAAAAATCATTATTAAATAACAACTCGTTAACATTTTACGTGACTTATCAGTTTGAAAACGCGAATGAATATTCTAAACATTGGAGTTGGAATTATGCATAACAATAAATAAGTTTTAAATGGTTTCTTTTGCAAAACATGGGTCAAAACAGAACTATGCGGTAACAATCTGACCACTGTCGACTCAACTATTTATTTCTCTCAAAATATAACTCGTATCAACAGGAAATGAAAAGCATTGGAAAGCTAACTCACAAGGTTATCATACATAAAATTTTCATATTCATTTAGGGAACACATTTTAAATGGCAGCCCGTACAAACAAGGTATCATTCTGTAAATTTATCAAAACTTTTGTTCCTTCAAATCACTTCACATTATCACATTTAAATATAATCATTCTTTTTCCAAAAGATGTTGACATATCATTTGAAGCATAGAAACCACGTTGCACTACATGAACAGTATTCATTATTTCCAACCGAAATTGCCATCTACAAAACGGTAAAAATTGCGAAATTGAAAAGTAGTGCCAACGAACTAATTCCATAGTTATACATGTATGAACAATGCATTATTACCTACCATCGTAACAATCACAACAGAAAAGTACTTAAATATATCGCCTAGAAATCACCAAGATGCCACTTATTGAACACTGACTCGATAACTAAACTAATTGTGGGTATATAGGAATCGCCATGTAAACTTTAAGTACAACCTATGTAACACATAACTATATATAACATTCTTGTCTTGGGGTAACACATCCCACATATCACTAGACATGGATTACTATAACATAAAATTCTAATCATTCTTATTCAAATACCAAACAATATGTTACATAATTACTATAGTCATTTAATAACCAGATATCATATAGACATTTTGAAACACCGACATCATATGATCATATCACTCCAAATTATTGTTCAATAAATATACATACATTCTCTTGAAGTTTCGATTCAATCATTCAGATCAATCAGCAATTTAATATCAGTCGTATTCGTCTAATGCACATCATCATACTAGTCAAGCTTATATTTCAAACTCATATTAAATTTTCATGTTCACAATACTTGGAATCATATATCTCAACTATCATTCGATATCAACCTTATGGTTCACAATACACATTACCAACGCGATTTTACATTATAACTTACCTCGTTCCTTTCCTGCGGAAACGTTAGTACAAAACATATATATTGGGTCTTTTCCTTTATTCTATACTACCCACGCTCTACATCTCTCAAGGTGACCAGGCTAGACTGAAAGGGCCAGTGGCTTGGTTTGAGGGGACCCGTAACTCATCCCAATCTGGGGGCTCCTAACAGTTACTAGCCTGGAGTTCATTTTAATTGACTCTTCCTATGTTCATTATTTTAATTTGGTTTAGGCCTGCGGATCGTTCGCTCTGATACCACTTTGTAACACCCCCATTTATTTAAGAGCCTTTAGCAAGACATTCTCAATAAACAGAGCTGTTACCATCTCGGAATGTCCGAGGTAGTGAATAACAAAGTAAAACAAACCAAAGTACTTTAAATACAAACTGATAAAATTTAACCTTTTGTTATTACAATTGCTGCTCAGCGGAAAAGAAAGTACAACTGATGACTACTCTAGATGTGATATAATTCTAGGTCGGTCCAAAGTATGCATCTCACATTCCTGCCCCAGCTCCTAGCTCATCTGTCTCTGACCTGTAGAATCACCTCCCCATTCCGGATCATCGTAGGTGTACACGAATACACTGTCAACCTCGCGGTTGAGTAGGATAACACAATAACTATAATGCAACAGATATATGATATGCAAATGCCATGATATGCTCGAGCTCAGTCACAATCTCAATCTCAAACTCATACCCTTGCACCAAGCCCTACCGAACCTCCCGGCAGACTATAGTCGGCCGTCGCCGAACACCAGCATAACAGCTGAGGTCACCAGGTCTATTCCTGCAGAACTAGCCTGGGCCCAATTGTGGGGAATAAAACGCGTATTCACCCTAAATTTGCAGGATTATAATGAAATATGCAATTGTGAATATCGTCATAAGATTAAAAACATGAGAAAAGAAGTACAACCTTTAGTCCTCGCGCAAAAGGCCTAAGAACAGGAATTAATGCAAATTCCCTCCTATAACTTGCACCCAAGACTTAGTTTGAGACGTGGCCGCGTGTGCTAGAAATCCTCTCCAATTGCCTTGCAATATAGGGAGAGCCCTTGAGGTTTTAGATGTGAGATCTGAGGTTTTGGGAGAAAAGTGCTCTCAAAAACCCTAATTTTCTTTTGAGAATAATTTAACAGTGTGCCAAGAGTAGTCTACATAAGGAGAAGGACTCTCCTTATGTAGCTCTTGATTTCGGCCGAAACAGGGTTTGGGTAGGAGTGGGCTTTCCACTCTTACCTTATCCCAATGCGTGATTCGACCCAATTAGCTTTAAGTTGTTCGCGGGTTTAATTTATAAATCGTAACATGTTATCAGTTATTAATACAGTCGATATATTAATAATGGTCTGATAAAATACGATATTGTATAATTACCCAAATTAATATAACTGTTTATATTAATACGCGAATACAATATTTAATTAAATATAACCGTTTATATTTAATTTACGAATTAATCATGTAATCCGTATTAGCTAAAATTATTTAATCCGTATTAAATAATAATCTCAACATCTTATTGACTAATTTAATAGTCAATACCTCTGACTAACCGTTTCGTCATATCCGGCAAAATGTGACTGTATTTTCATACCTTCACATCTCTCAAACGTGTCCTATAGGTGTGACGTATAGGGACCAGTTGACCACCGCCATCCGTATGACAATAACGTCAACACTACTACAAATCTCGGATAAGAGGACGCCTTTTAGAGGACGGTTGGGGAGGAAACCGTCCTCTATCAACCAAATAAGATTGGCGCCATTAATCCTATCATAAATAGGACGGTTAAAAAAACAACCGTCCTCTTTATAAACGTAATAAGGACGGTTCGTCAATTAAACCGTCCTCTTATTAAAAAAGAAGACGGTTGTATCATTCAACCGTCCTCTTAACAGTTTTCCAACATTAATTAACAAAAATAAAAACAAAACCCTCCTCTTATTCCCAAACCCTCTGATGCGTCGTCTTCTTCTTGCTTCTGTAGAAACCGCCTACCACCGTCTTATTCTTCTTCTTCTTCATATATACAAACCGCGCCTCCAAATCATTGTTACCCACGCTCTCCTTCCTCATCATCATCATCATCCAGGTATGTTAATTGTATTAACAATTGGAAATTTCTATTTTGATTTCAATTAATTTTGTTAATTAATTTATAGTCAGAGTTAAATCAGTGTAATTGAACAATAGTTGGAGTATAAGATGAGAATTTATGGTAATGCTAAAGCTATACCGTAATTACAGTGATTAAACTTAAGCAAGATTACGAGTAAGATTCGGGCTAGGGAAGTTAGTATGTCGGTATCCCTGTTCCTATTTTTAAGCAAGATTACGAGTAAGATTCGAGCGAATGATGGGAAAGAGATAAAGGGCATGCCTGTGTCTGACCACCACCATTAGGAGCTTCAGCCTTACCTTTTATTAAGCTAAAACTAACTATAAAAAGAACGTGAGGAAGGGATGCAGTGAGTTAGCTGTTGATGCATAGAGTACTGTTTTGATGGAACAATGTGCCCTGCTCGGTGACTAACTATTCTAGCGCCAAACTCTCCTTTTTCCCTTGTCTACTAGAAAAAGAAGAGAAGAAGCAGCAACGGGTATTCCCTTTTGTTAAGGATGTGTACATTACACCTTTGTGTCACAATAAAAGAATTGTAATAAAGACAAACAACCTGAGTCTTCCTTCAAATGTCCTTGCTTTTCTTATAATTATAACTAGAAAGACTACTAAAGTAGAAAGAAGTGCTCGAAAGAAGAAGATTCTTGAATTTACAGCATAAACTCTCGGGTAGAACAGCTGGTTAAACCTTTTTGTTAACAATTCTGGGTTTGATTATGCAGTCTAATGACTTAGGATTTTAGGGCATTTATCCTTTGTGTTTTTTGTAAACGAGACCTTGAAGTTTATTTGATTCGACTGTCCTATAAATGTCTTGTTAGCATTCTTTACTCTATCCGTTAACGCTTTGAAGAGACCAAGTACCGAGCAAGGGGTAGAAAAGCTCTTGAGAGACGTCGCTAATTTCAATTTTATGCTAGGTTTAGGTCTAAGCAAAAGGCGAGGAGAGGAAATAAGGAGCTTCATTCTGTCATCCTTCATTCTGGTATGTTGCCCTATTATGCTTGTGATTTATTTCTGAATTTCATTTATATATATATGCTGTGATAATGCTATGCTATGTTTATTTCTGAATTATATGTATTTATTTCTGAATTACATATTTATTTCTTAATTACATATGTGTATATATGCTGTGAGAATCCGCTTAGACTAGAAGACTATTCTTGGTGTCAACTCGTTCCTCGTTCTTTTTTTAAAGGGTAAATATATTGATAAGAAAAGTGACCAACATTACAAAAGGATTGCCTAAATGAGCAGATCCTTCACAGATTTCAAATCATGAAGCTATTGACATTATAATATTGCTAATTTTCCAAGCCACTGGTTGTCCCTTGCAGTACTATTTCCTTTGAGCAAAATTCTGACTCTCAAAGTTATTTCCTTTTGAATCCTCTGCACACACACCTTAGAATGCTGCAGTACAACATTGATCCTACTGTTATTTCTTTGAGCCCATATATAGTTCATAGCAATATTCAAAATGCTATTAACAATCTCATTCTTTAGACGATAATTTTACCTGATGAGCCTCCAATTCTTTATATCATCTATAGGAAATGAGAGACCCGTCCACTGCTGTAATAACTCAATCACCTGCCTGCTATATCGACATCTGAATAACATATGATCAATATTCTCACTTTACTGATGGCAGATGCAACAATTATCCTCTGCAATAAGACCTAGAGCATGTACTTTAGCTTTAGTACTGCTCTGTTGCTCCTTATTTTCAATAGTTATTAAGTTATTGTTTTTTTTATGAAATAATGGAAGTTATATATATCAAAAACCAACTCAACTGTACAAAGAGAACTCTAAATCAATTACAAGAAATGATGTTGTCTAAGCCATTCTCTTTATGCCTGATTATACTGATTCTCCTCCTTATGTCGAATTCGAGCTCTTACTGCATCCACTGCCAGTTGAGTCGTTCTCCCTAGCACTGTCAAGATGAAATCATTCTTACTTTGATTCCTTTGATGCCAAATGTGGTATATGGTACTCATAAGCAGAGTGGAGTGAACTGCTTTTTGAATTCTAGCATCTGAAATATTTTCACACCAGTTGGTTGGATCCTGATATGAGATACTGATCCTCACCAGACCTGTTATTTCCTGCAGAACCAGCTTGCTATATTCACAGCTAAAGAAAATATGAGCAGCAGTTTCAGCATATATTCCACACATGGTACAATGGGGACTCATCTCCGATCCATAAGCAATCAGCTTATATGTGGTCCTTAGAGCTCCATGAGCATACAGCCACCCCAAAAATTGGTGCTTTGGGACACCCAGAAACTTCTAGACAACTGAATGCTAATTGTTAACAGGTCTAGGGGACCTTAATCAGTCATAAGTACCATCAACTGTGTACCCAGTAGGCTGTACTTCCCATTTCCCTGCAATATAGCCAGGCAGCAGCTGCTCCTTAACCCTACAGGTCTTCCTCCAGACCCAGCTGGAAGTAGCAGATCAGGGTTTATGTTCTATCCAGTCCTTCCCCTTGAGATAATTGGACTGAACCCATTCCACCAACCTTCCTACCATAGCTATATTTAAAACCTCCAAAATTTTAGTGCCTAACCCTCCCTCTTATTTTGGATTACAGATTATATCCCAAGAGATCATAGGAGCTTTGATAAAATCTGGCATGCTATCCCACAAGTAATTCCTACAGGTAGCTTCAATCTTTCCTGTTATGCTTTTGGTATTAAAAATATTAAAAATATGTCTTAACTTCAATATTAAGTTATTGTTGATGGTTCTACGCTGCTTACGTTGTTTTACTGCTGTAGCTACGTGGTTGCTACATAGTGCTTACTTTTTTTTATTGTGTATTGTTCCACGCTGTGCACACTGCTGTTGTAGGTTGTCCGCTGCTGGCTGCACGTTGCTGGCTGCGCACGCTGTTGGCTATTAGCTGCACGTTGCTCGCTGCTGGTTGTTGGCTGTAGGTGTTGGCTGCTGGCTGCCACTGCTTGTCATATAAATATACTTGTCAATCGGTCATTTTAATCATTAACCCCAAATTATTGAATTCGGATTTTTTGAATTCAGATTTTTTTAAGAAGGAAACCAGGTAAATGAATTTAGATTTTTTGAATTATGAGGCATGTCTTGAAATGACGCAGTCGCTATGTAGTTGAGATTTTTTGAATTATGAGGCCTGTCTTGAAATGACGCAGTCGCTGTGTAGTTGAAATTCTTGCTTATCGCTTCATCTTTCTAATCACAGAGTCATCTTCTTAGACTGAAAGGGAATGTGGCCTGTTTAGGATCTTTGTTCTCTGTAAAACTCATGGTCAATTTCATCAAGATTCTCTCAGGTACTTTCTTAAAATTTTCTGTTAGAAATTCTTTAATCGTAGATAAACGGATCACCTGTTTGGTGCACACGTTGTTACGAGTGTTTTTTGTTGTTTCTCAAGTTACTCGTACTTCTTCTGCTCATTGCTTATTCCTCCTACAGAGCTTTCATTGCTGAGAATTTTGTCTGCAACTTCCAGTCCTGGCCTGTAGTTCATTCAAATAGAGCAGATCATTGTCCTGCAACTGATTTTAGCTCGAAACAAGGCTAATACTTTGCACTCTAAATTATACTTTGTCTTTTTTCTCTTAACCATGATAGTAGTTATTGTGGGAACGAGCCACCTAAGACGTTAATTGTCTTATTAGCGTTTAGCTATCAATTAGTTGATAATAAAATGGACGGACTTTTGATATTACACGAGAGATTTGTTGTTGGATGTCATCGTGTCGTAATATATTCTATCAGTTGCCCCAGTTTTTGTATTTGTGGCTTATATGATTTCTTATCTTTTCAGTGGAGATTAGTTTTTTCTGCCCGCTTTTTTCTCAAGAGTGTGCTAGCATGGCTACATATTCTTCAGACTGGTGTGAACATATGCAGCATAAAATTTGATGCTTGTGCAACTGAACATATGCAACATGGCTAGATATTCTTCAGACTAGTCCGAAGTTTTATATCTCAACACTAGAGGTTGTAATGTGTTAAACTTATATCATAGTCCATATTTTATAGTTACAAACTTATTCCTTTTTGTTCGGTTAGATTTAGAGTATAAATTTAACTTTTGTTGTATTTTCCGAATTGTAGGATATGAAATATTTAAGTTAATGAAACAATATTTATTTGAAAGATTAGTTTTCAAAGAGTATGAATTTGATGTTATAAATTGGTGCAAAAAAAGGGTAGCTATATTTATATATTGGCGCCAAAAAAAAGGCGGGCAATATTAAAAAATTGACGCTAAAAAAATTATGTGAGCATGTTCAAAACAAGACGGTTCCGAACCCTAACCGTCCTCTTTAAAAACATCAAATAAGACGGTTACAAAGTTAACCGCCCTTCTTAAAAACATCAAAGAAGACGGTTGCAAAGTCAACCGTCCTCCTTAAAAACATCAAAGAAGACGGTTCTAATTGCAACCGTCCTCCTTAAAAACATCAAAGAAGACGGTTCTAAAAGCAACCGTCCTCTTTCATAAATTCAAAGAGCACGGTTTGACTTTTTTTCAACCGTCCTCTTAGGCAACGAGGACGGGTGAATTTAGGACGGTTGTTTTTCGGTCTTAGGACGGTTTTGAACCGTCCTCGTTTCCCCTGTTTGTAGTAGTGCAAACTTATCTAGCAAGCCAACCGTTATTGATAAACGTGGATCAACTGGTAATAATACAAAAGTATGCCCTTGTGATCCTTAAAGAGATTTAATAAGTCATTGTACTTAATTGTCAAGGACACCAGCCCCAACAATCTCCCACTTGTCCGTACAAGGGTATGTTCAATGACGTTATCACACTACATGTGGAGGACACAATCTCCAACAAACTCCCACTTGTCCGTACAAGTGTAGGTGCGATAACCGAATCTCATATCCTTTTAAAATTTCTCCCACTCAATGTAAGACAATTTGCAAATCCGCATTCGCAAAGGTCGTATCTCACAAGCGATCTGTATCAAGAGTGGTTTCCCCGACTAGAGAGTAACTTAACTGATAAAACGAATCTGTATTCGAGCATGGCCATGCATTTCAGTTACTACTCCTCGAGTGGCCCTGAGAAATGATAAAATCCTGATAAGGGTTTGGATATTTCCCTCAACTCGAATCTTGCCGATATCGCCCAGCATGAAATAACCCAGAAAAAATCCTCTTGGCCCCTGTTACGGTGACCGTGGGAAAGAAACCAAAGTTACCCAAAATCTGTCTTAATCTCAAGAGACAGTTGAAAGTCAAAAGACTCGACTCTAAGGAACACTATGGAGGTCCTATCCACGACCTGGCACCCAATGTTATAAAACATTTAGGACTCCATAACGATGTCACGGGGTGTCCTACGAGATATCCGTATAACTCGCCTTTGTGATTGGTCAGTCATCCACGTGACTTATGGCTCGTTGAACCCACCATCAACCAACGTCACAAAATGATTACCTGAGTTATCAGCTCAAGTGGGTAATCAAGGACCAAAACGATGTAATGTTAATCAGTTCACTTTGTGGTGTTCAAAATTGGCGTACAATTCCACATGAGAAACAAAACATTTTATATCATAACAATAAGGTTGAATAGAGTACACGAGAAAATGAATTATTACATGAATTCATAAAAGAGTACTACAACTTAGGAACACATCCAATTCCCATGGAATGAATGTGCCCTTCATGCTTATCACGTGGTAATGCTTTTGTGAGAGGATCAGCTATGTTGTCATCCGTAGCGATCTTTTCAATAAAAATCTCCTTTTGCTCCACGTAATCTCTGATTAGATGAGCTTTCCGTTGTACATGCCTAGCCTTGCTGCTAGACTTATGCTCCTTAGCTTGGAAGATGGCACCGCTATTGTCACAATAGACGGTGATTGGGTCATTCGAACTAGGCACTACTGATAGTCCCTGTAAGAATTGACGCATCCATATTGCTTCCTTAGCTGCTTCTGAGGCGGCATAGTACTCGGACTCAGTCGTAGAATCTGCTGTAACACTCTGTTTAGAACTTTTCCAGCTGACAGCAGCGCCATTAAGAGTAAAGACAAATCCAGACTGAGATTTCGAATCATCTCGATCCGTTTGGAAGCTAGCATCTGCGTAACCCGTGGCGCAGAGCGTCGAGTCGCCTCCGTAAGTCAATCCCCAATCTTTAGTCCTCCGTAGGTACTTAAGAATGTTTTTCACGGCCATCCAGTGCTGTTCACCTGGATGAGCTTGGAATCGACTTGTCATACTCAATGCATATGCAACGTCAGGACGTGTGCATATCATGGCATACATGATCGATCCTATTGCCGAAGCATAAGGAATCCGACTCATGCGCTCTTTCTCTTCCACTGACTTAGCTTCTTGAGTCTTGCTCAAGTGAAGCCCAGGAGTCATAGGAAGGAACCCCTTCTTGGAGTTCGTCATACTGAATCTCTCCAGAATCTTCTCTATATAAGACTCCTGACTGAGAGACAACATCCGTCGTGATCTATCCCTGTAGATACGGATGCCCAAAATTCTTTGTGCCTCTCCCAGATCTTTCATCTGGAAATGGTTTTTCAACCATGCTTTAACCGAAGATAAGAGAGGTATGTCATTCCCAATCAAGAGTATGTCATCGACATACAGTACTAGGAATACAATCTTACTCCCACTCGACTTGATATAGAGACATGGTTCCTCGACTGATCTTATGAACCCATTCTCTTTTATCACTTGGTCGAAGCGATGATTCCAACTCCGCGATGCTTGCTTAAGTCCATAGATGGAACACTTAAGCTTGCAAACTTTCTTAGGATGTGCTGGATCGATAAAACCCTCGGGTTGTACCATGTACAAATCTTCCTCCAAATAACCGTTTAAGAAGGCGGTTTTAACGTCCATTTGCCATATTTCATAGTCATGAAATGCGGCGATCGCTAAGATAATCCGAATGGAACGTAGCATGACTACGGGTGCAAAGATCTCATCGTAGTGCAAGCCTGGCACTTGGGTGAAACCTTTAGCAACTAGTCTAGCCTTATGGATATCTTGTTGTCCTTCCACGGCATGCTTTATCTTGTAAAGCCATTTGCATTGAAGGGGACGTACCTTTGCAGGTAGGTCCACAAGATCCCACACGTTGTTCTCATACATGGAGTCCATCTCGGATTGCATGGCTTCTAGCCATAGCTTTGAGTCAGAACTGGTCATGGCACCTTTATAGGTTGTGGGTTCATTACCCTCTAGGAGTAAGACGTCATCTGTATCGTGTTCCTCGACCATACCAATGTATCTGTCCGGTGGAATAGAGACTCTTCCTGACCTCCTAGGTTCCTCAGGGATATCTACCGCAGCCTCGGTTGAAGGTACTGTTTCCTCCAATGGTTGCTCGGTAGTTGGTTCTTGAACCTCCGATAACTCGAAGGTTCTATTACTCGACTTGTTCTCGAGAAATTCTTTCTCTAAGAACGTCGCACTAGCCGCAACAAAAACACGTTGTTCGGTAGGCGAGTAGAAGTAATGACCAAACGTTCCCTTTGGATAGCCTATAAAGTATGTCTTGACCGATCGCGGGCCGAGCTTATCCTCGTGTCTCCACTTGACATAAGCCTCGCAGCCCCAAACCCGAATAAAGGACAAGTTAGGGACCGTTCCCTTCCATAACTCGAATGGAGTCTTGTCAACAGCTTTAGACGGACTTCGGTTAAGTATTAGAGCGGCCGACAAAAGAGCATAGCCCCACAATGAATCAGGCACAACGGTGTGACTCATCATGGATCGAACCATATCAAGTAAAGTTCGATTTCTCCGTTCGGACACACCATTTAATTGTGGTGTTCCAGGTGGAGTCAACTGTAGCACGATCCCACAGTCTTTTAGGTGTTGATCAAACTCGCGTGAAAGATACTCACCACCACGATCCGAACGTAGTGCTTTAATCTTTCTACCCAGCTGGTTATGTACCCGATTCTGGTATTCTTTGAACTTGTCAAAGGATTCACTTTTATGTTTCATCAAGTAGACATAGCCATATCTACTCAAATCATCCATGAAAGTGATGAAATACCTATAGCCTTCTCGTGCGTTGATCGACATAGGGCCACACACGTCCGTATGTATGAGTCCTAATAGGTTGGCAGCGCGCATTCCAACACCTTTGAAGGAAATACGAGTCATTTTGCCGATGAGACATGATTCACACGTGCCATATGATTCGAAATCAAAGGGCGATATAGCTCCATTCTGTATGAGCTGTTTTACGCGTTTCTCATTTATGTGTCCCATACGACAATGCCATAGGTAAGTTTGATCTTTGTCACCTACCTTTAATCTTTTATTATTCACATGTAATATCTCGGTGGTTTGATCTAAAACATAAATTCCATTCATGGAAACTGCCTTGCCATAAATCATATTGTGTAAGGAGAAAATACAGCTATTATTCTCTATTACAAATGAAAAGCCGAGTTTGTCAAGTGCAGAAACTGAAATAATGTTTTTGGACAAACTAGGAACATAATAACAGTTATATAAAAATAACTCGAATCCACTTGGAAGCTGGATTACGTATGTTCCCTTCGAGACTGCAGCCACACGTGCTCCATTCCCGACACGCAGGTCCACCTCACCCTTGGTTAGGGGTTCTTGGTTTCGGAGGCCCTGCACATGATTACATAGATGAGAACCACAACCAGTATCAAGTACCCAAGTTCCGCAACTTGCGTGGTTAATCTCAATCATGTGAATAAAAGAAGAAGAAGACATACCAACAGGGGTAACGCGGCCTGCCTTAATGTCCTCGCGATACACGGGGCATGAGCGCCTCCAATGCCCAGTCTTGTGGCAATGGTGACATTCCATGCTTGTATCCTTGCTCTTAGTCTTGCCCTGTGAGTTGCTCGACTCACCTGGCCCACTCTTAGTAAATCCTGGTTTCTTGAACCTGGGCTTACCTACTGCTAGGTCGCCCTGAGCTTTAGCCTTCCCTTTACCTTTTCCCTTACTGGAGATCATGAGAACATCCTGCTTTAGACTCCCACTCAACTTTAGATCCTTCTCAGTCTGTACGAGAAGGGAGTGGAGCTCATGGGGAGTCTTCTTCATGTCGTTCATGTAGTAGTTGGCCCTAAAGAGGGCGAACCCATCATGAAGTGAATGAAGCATGCGATCAACGATGATGTTCTCACTGATCTTGCAGTTTAGGGACTCCAGTTTCTCGATATTCTCAATCATGTTGAGAATATGTGGGCTAACAGCTTGGCCCTTCTGGAGTTTCGCCTCAAAGAAGCGACAGGTATGCTCATAAGAAACGATTCTCGGAGCCTTGGAGAATTCGTTAGTGAGCGTGGTGAAAATCTTGTTTGCACCATGGGTTATGAAGCGTCTTTGCAAATTGGATTCCATTGCATAGATGAGTACGTTCTTTATCGCACCCGCTTCCATGACGAAGTCGCTATGAGCGCGAACATCGTTGGCTCTAGCTCCAGTTCCTGGGTGTGGCGGAATGGGCTCAGTTAAGAACTTGAGCTTTCCGTCAGCAATGGCAGCATTCCGTAGTGCTGCCTCCCAGTCAGAGAAGTTTGACCCATCATTCCTCAATCTAGTTGACTGATTCATGGAGTCCATGAAGGCTTTTAGCCAGGATTCACGTGCTAGCTTGGCACTTGGCATTGGGTCTTCACCAGCCATTTTAGTTTTACAGCAGTTTTAATGAACGTGTTCTACACTGAAAGAAGATAAAACAAAACCATATAAGCAACTTATTGTTGTGATTTTAAGTCTATATTAAATTGAATTTAAACTCGTAGACTCATGCATTTATATAATTGATCTCCCTCAAGAATTATATAAACGATCCCAAGACTCAATTTCCGTATATTGATAAGCCCACAGTTTGGCTAATTCCAATCGTTGGAACTCTTGGTCGATAGATTTCCGTAAATCCTATCTATTAGTCCATCTCAGTCACTGGAATATTATCGAGTGACCATGATGTTGAGATAAAATAAATCATCTGTTCCCACTTACCCGACGTAGAAGGGGTCATATTATGCCTACCGACGAAGAAGAGATTCATGGGAGGCTGATTTATAAAGACTAATCTCAATTTTTGGTTATACGAGGAAGACCCCATCAACTTTTATTTATTCATATTAAGTGAACTAATATCTAGCATATGCGTGAATGAATTAAATAAAGTGATGGCTTTGCAAAGACATGTGACATCTGTATTGTCACAGAAAACTAACGCGTGACCTCTACATGAGTCAGTTTTCAAGCATGATATAGGTGGTTTGGTTTTTAGGCGGAATATGATGCAAGCTATTATCGATGAAAGCGCAAAGATAAATGCAATAAACGTAAATAAAAGTCCTAGTGTGGCCTATCCTACCAAAATAAACATAAAACAACTTGGAATCCACCGTTGGACCCTAGAAGCTTGTCTTGATGTTCTATCTTGGTCCTTGCAGCGGGAGTGAGCATCCGGTCTCCGTCTTGTCTTTGGTCTTCACAAAATTACTAATTTAAATTACAAGAGTAAACCTAGATACATTCTAATTTAAATACAAAAGTAATTACATGGCAAAAACCCAAAACGGAGATTCAAGATCTCAAAATTACAAGCAAGATCGTGTCCCATCATTACGGTGACACAATCTTCTAAGGCCACACTAAGTTACAACCGTTTGCAAAATTAAATACGTTATTGAAAGCATTCAAGGCATTCACAAGACGATAAATAAAATGCATCAACTAAAACAATTTATACATGACATAATACTGTTATTATGATTAATAAATTTATACCAAACCACCTTTTAAGATTAAAATTATGTGACTATACCGCTTTAATCACCAATTTTAATAAACATATAATCCATTATTTTAAACCGTTTTAAAACAATATGTATCAAACGAGGGTGAACCGTTTCACTAAATAATATACTATTTCCGTATACAGTATATTATTTTAAGCCATGTGAAAATAAGAAACAAGTTATTTTCGAAAATAAACACCCCGAAACGAGAGCACTCGATCGAGTAACTGGGGCACTCGATCGAGTGTCAGGGTCACTCGATCGAGTGCAGCAGGGCTCGATCGAGTGGCTCGTAAAATTGCAAATCGCTGCACTTTTAAATCAAAACGAGTTTATAACTAGGATGTAAAACTTGTAAATCATAAATAAACAACAACAAAAGATTCACATATTGCTAAAAATATCGATTAATTAACAATATGCAAATTATAATCGAAAAACAAGATCGATTTCTCACAAAAACACACGCGCGGGGCCTGGTACGAGGGCACTCGATCGAGTGCAACAGGGACTCGATCGAGTGCCTAGGCAGATTGCGCGGTTTTCTCAAATTTTGATTTTATGAAAGACACAATTGTAAAATTTTCATGGCCTAAGGCTCTGATACCACTTGTGGGGAATAAAACGCGTATTCACCCTAAATTTGCAGGATTATAATGAAATATGCAATTGTGAATATCGTCATAAGATTAAAAACATGAGAAAAGAAGTACAACCTTTAGTCCTCGCGCAAAAGGCCTAAGAACAGGAATTAATGCAAATTCCCTCCTATAAATTGCACCCAATACTTAGTTTGAGACGTGGCCGCGTGTGCTAGAAATCCTCTCCAATTGCCTTGCAATATAGGGAGAGCCCTTGAGGTTTTAGATGTGAGATCTGAGGTTTTGGGAGAAAAGTGCTCTCAAAAACCCTAATTTTCTTTTGAGAATAATTTAACAGTGTGCCAAGAGTAGTCTACATAAGGAGAAGGACTCTCCTTATGTAGCTCTTGATTTCGGCCGAAACAGGGTTTGGGTAGGAGTGGGCTTTCCACTCTTACCTTATCCCAATGCGTGATTCGACCCAATTAGCTTTAAGTTGTTCGTGGGTTTAATTTATAAATCGTAACATGTTATCAGTTATTAATACAGTCGATATATTAATAATGGTCTGATAAAATACGATATTGTATAATTACCCAAATTAATATAACTGTTTATATTAATACGCGAATACAATATTTAATTAAATATAACCGTTTATATTTAATTTACGAATTAATCATGTAATCCGTATTAGCTAAAATTATTTAATCCGTATTAAATAATAATCTCAACATCTTATTGACTAATTTAATAGTCAATACCTCTGACTAACCGTTTAGTCATATCCGGCAAAATGTGACTGTATTTTCATACCTTCACATCTCTCAAACGTGTCCTATAGGTGTGACGTATAGGGACCAGTTGACCACCGCCATCCGTATGACAATAACGTCAAACTTATCTAGCAAGCCAACCGTTATTGATAAACGTGGATCAACTGGTAATAATACAAAAGTATGCCCTTGTGATCCTTAAAGAGATTTAATAAGTCATTGTACTTAATTGTCAAGGACACCAGCCCCAACAATCTCCCACTTGTCCGTACAAGGGTATGTTCAATGACGTTATCACACTACATGTGGAGGACACAATCTCCAACACCAATAATATCTCATCATCTCAAATCCGTATCTAATGCATATGACATGCTCATGAATGCAACAATAATAGTAATCATACTTATGAATGCAACAGTAATAATAATTACTCATAATCAAATACCATCCTCATATCATTGATTCTCATCACCCGTATCATACATCCAACATCCATTCATAACACATAACAGTAGTATATTGACAGTGTAACCTACCTGGAATAACGGTCTGTAAACAAGCAATCACCG
Source organism: Silene conica (assembly GCA_029255685.2). NCBI lineage: Eukaryota > Viridiplantae > Streptophyta > Magnoliopsida > Caryophyllales > Caryophyllaceae > Silene > Silene conica. The sequence continues at coordinate 38,965,667 of CM055312.2, read as the reverse complement.
TCTAGTAATTTTCCACCTCGAATTCCGTTCCTATAATTATTACTTAACATCAAAAGCTATTCATACAACCAAACACTAACTACTCATTTATTCGATCATGTTCTCGTAAATGATTAACCATAACACATTATACACACATACATATCAATCATTATTAATCAATTATAACTCACTATTTATAAACTTACTAAAAATAGCATCCGATCAATTAATCCATTATTACTAAATCATATCCCAACAATATAAATAATTAAAAATAATTAAAAATAAACAAAATAACAAGAATTATACTAATTGCTAAAACATGATTAATAATACTAATAATCTCACTAACATAAAATTATCAAATCCTAAAAACAACAATACAATACTATGAATAATAATTTTAGTCCATATACATAAATAATAATACTCTTAATACTATAATAATATGACTACTATTATTAATAGTCAACAAAACCACTTTAACACAATATTAATATATATTAATAATAATAATAATAATAATAATAATCATAATAATAATAATAATAATAATAATAAATTAAATTGTTAACAAACACCATAGTACACAACACGCATAACACGCAACAACACGCAACACAACCCATTTTCCCGACTCGAAACGTGACCAACAACCCCCAAAACCACCGCTTCCGCCACCAACAGCAGCCATTGCCCTTGCCTGCGACACGACCAGGCCATTAGTTGCCGTTGACACCGCAGCAGCAACCCACAACAACCAACACAAACTCGCCTTCCATAAACAGTACTCCGTTTACCACTGTGAACCACCCTAACGAAAACCCCTATCACAACCGGACGCACCGCCATTACCCACCACGAGAACCACCATACAAATCCTGGACTACCACATAACGACTCCCCCCATAACACTCACCATAAACGAAACAACAACCTACTCAGATTAAAACATCAATATCATCTAGCACGACTCTGTTTTCGAAAACGAGACCCTTGTTCTGAACAGGTGACAAAACCACCATACACGGCAGCCTTAGGTGTTGAACGACGGCATCATAAACGTTAAAATATAACTAGTGTACTTCCTAGATTAAGGATATGCGAAGAATAGGAACTGTAAAAACGAAAACACAAAGAACATACAGATTTGAAACGAGTGAAAAACAGGAAAAACGAGAGCATTGTTGTACATACCCCGTTACCAGCGTGATCGAGGGACCCTAGACCCTCTAAACCACCGTGTGAACCACTCCTTTTCCCTTCTGAGGTGGCGGCTGCAGCGTAGTTGTATGGGTTATGTGTCGTTTAGGGTAGAAGTAGGTTTAGCTTAGGTTATAAGTATGGCGGCAGTAAAGAGGTTTGGTCTTTGTTTTAGTTTGTGAGTTGTGTCGATGTATGGGCTGATTGATTTGGTACGCAAAACGAGGCCCACTCATGCTTACAACTCGGCCTATTAACTAATACTCAACCGAACATTATATAAATATATGATATATATAATATAAACACGCATTCGATAAATTAATTATCGAATATATACGTTCAAATAATCATCAACACGTCAAAAATAAATATTAAAATAAAATAAAATAAAATAAAATACGGAGTATTACACTACTAATTATAATCAACTCATTACACATATCATTATACTATATCTCTACCTAAGGGTTCAGGGATCATATACCCGCATGCATATCACCATACAAGTCAAACTCATATTAAAAAAAACTCATGTTCTCAACACCTGAAATAATATATCTCAATCAACATTCATTATCAATCTCATGATTCACAACATAGGTTACCAATCATATTCTTTCATAGCACATCATTAACCATGTATCACATCATTACTCCCCTCATTCCGCTCCTGCAAACTGTTAGTACAACATATATTGGGTCTTTTCCTCTATTCCATACTACCCACGCTCTACATCTCTCAAGGGTAACCAGGTTAGATTGAAAGGGCCGGTGGCTTGGTTTGAGGGGGCCCCTAACTCATCCCAATCCGGGGGATCCTAACAGTTACTAGGCTGGGGTTCATTTTATTGACTCTTCCTATGTTCATTATTTTTTTCATTTGGTTTAGGCCTGAGGCTCATTCGCTCTGATACCACTTTGTAACACCCCTATTTATTTAAGAGCCTTTAGCAAGACATTCTCAAATAAATAGAGCGTTACCATCTCGGAATATCCGAGGTAGTGAATAACAAAGTAAAACAACCAAAGTACTTTATAACGGAAAAGAAAATACAACTGATGACTTCTCTAGATGTGATATAATTCTAAGTCGGTCCAAAGTATGCATCTCACATTCCTGCCCCAGATCCTAGCTCATCTGTCTCTGACCTGTAGAATCTACTCCCCATTCCGGATCATAGTAGGTGTACACGAATACACTGTCAACCTCGCGGTTGAGTAGGGTAACACAAAATTATAATGCAACAATTATGATATGCAAATGCAATGATATGCTCGAGCTCAATCTCAATCTCATTCTCAATCACAAATCTCAATCTCAAACCCGTAACACCCAGCCATACCGAACCTCCCGGCAGACTATAATCGGCCGTCGCCGAACACCAGCATAACATCTGAGGTCACCAGGTCTAGTCCTGCAGAACTAGCCTGGGCCCAATAATATCTCATCATCTCAAATCCGTATCCAATGCATATGTCATGCTTATGAATGCAATATAAAAATGTTCAACCACTATATATCATTCTCATAATAATCACACTTGCATCCATAACAGACAATATACACATCCATTCAAAGCACGTCATAGAATATGGTACCAGTGTATCCTACCTGGATAGCAATATAATCTCATCACGCAGCTAACATCCAATCAGCCGAATCACTTCATTACATAGTCAACACCTAACAAAATAATATACTTAATTACTACCTAACACAATACGCAACTAATATAATATATCAATTATTCAAATTAACGATTTAAATAATATATTACGCATAACGAGACCGTGTAAAACATGACTACTACAATTAACTTAAACAACTTGTCTTTATTACTTTTTAATCAACTTCAATTAAATAACGAACATTGAAAACATAAATGAATTATTGATAAGCGTCACATTCTTGTACACAATTACTTAACAAATTTAATAATTACATAACATGAACGACATATACTAATAATAATAAACAATACTAACAATATTAATAATATTAATATTAACACATAATACTAATTGTAATAATATAATGATAATAACAATAATAATACTCATAACACAAACAGCCCCCCTTACAGCCTAGGTTCGAATCCCACGACCAACCAAACACAACCAACCCAAACACAAGCATCCTTAGCAACGCGCACCCCAACTTCCCGTCAGCATTACCACCCGCTTGGCCACCAACGACCACCACCACTAATCCTAAACTCAACTACGTACTCCCCACTACCATTAACACACGTTGGACACCCCCAGGAGCCACCACCACTACCACCACGACAACTCCAAACAGCCTGCACGCACACACGCTACTCTGTTTTCCAGCAACTCGCATGTATACCCCCCTCATTCTCTCGTGTATTTCTCTCTCCACCATGCCAAACACCACCTCGGTCCACCATCGTTGTCACCACTGACTTACGGTGGTTCCAGGGTGGGTACCTTTCGCTCCAGTGTTCCTTCTAACTGCCACAAAACCGCCACTAAAACCCCTGTCCCACTCGGTTTCCTACAAACACCCTGCAACAATCCGTGTTTCCTTCCCTGTAAACACCTCTCCAGCCACCAACACCATCACCCTAACCACCACCTAGCACCACCCTCGACTTCTCTAACCTCCCATGACTCCCTGGTGGGAACCACCAAGCCTCGACACCATCCTAACCACTTGCAAAACACCTACAAAACACGCTCCTCTCGCCTGTTTTTCCCCTGTTCCTGTACGAACCCACGACCCCTCTATCGCGGTGCTCCGGCCACCACGCGCCACCCTACTACCACCAATCATAAACTATAAACACCCTACTACAGTTACCCATAAACTTGTATTAATTATTAACCCAAACAACGAATGAAAGCATTTATAAACGGTGATGACGATGATAGACTCTACGACTCATTACTCGTATACTAGGGCGTAAAAAGACTCCACAAACGAAAGCAACATAGACTTACTACGATGATGATGACGATTGTTTTGGTAAAATTTCTACCGGGTCAAGTTTATGTGATGCGGGTCAAAGTGTCAACCAATATTAAAATCTTACGTATGAACGAATATAAGAACAGAAAAAATAGAGAACGACGCAAGAAGGTTTTGGTGACGCGGAAAAACCCAATGAGGGAAACAACCGCGGGGGGAACGGAATCCCACCAATATTTTTACTATGATCGAGTGATTTCACTGTTTTGTATGAGTACAAGTGTTTGCGTAAGTAGTAAGTTACAACGTATGAACTGAATGAATAAAGAATGCCCTAGCCTTTCCTTTTATAGCTGCGGATTTAAGCTCAACCAATTCGGTTTTTGGTGCTGGAATGTGGGAGAGAATATAGGGGAATATTCTCTTAGGATTTTGACCCATTCCCTTCCTCCAACAGCTCTTTTTCTGCTCTGGTCTGCGTCTGGTCTGCGCCTGGTCTGCGTCTAGTTTGCCTCTGATCTGCTTTTGTAATGGGCTGCTGCTTCTGAGACTATTTTATGGGCCCATCATTGTGATGAGGATTTTTGGGCTAAACAATTTCCCCCAAATTTCAGCCTAACTTGGCTTCAATTGGGCTGGAATTTTATTCGGCTCCTAAGTGTTCTTCTGGAGTTTTATTGGGGTAGTTGGAAAGTCTAGGCAACTGTTCACAGCCGTTTTCCTTGTCCCACTTGCCCCACTTGTCCCATCACTTCATTAACTGCTTGTCTCCTTGTTATTTACTTTTTAACTCTTCAGTTTTCACCTTTTGAATTCAATTTTCAAATTTAATCCACTTGCTTCCCTTATAAATACCCCTTTTTAACCGCATTCTTTCACCTTTACTATCTTCAAAACTTCACTTTCTTTCTTTTCTTGCTTTCTTTACCATCCGCTTCCCTTATAAATACCCCTTTTCTTGATTTTTATCTAATATCGATCTATGACGTTAGTAGTTACGTTTTGACCCTAAGGGAGTCATCTCCGACCACCGAGGACCGCCAATCGTGGAGGGTTTTAGCCGCCTGTGTCAGTTCGTTTTATTTTGTTTCAAAACAGAGTTGCAGCGTGAAGGTTTTGTGTGCGAATTCGAGTGAGTTTCTGTTTATGGTTGTTATGGTTTTTTGAGTTTTGAGAAAGGGGGAAGTCAAGAGGGTCGTACGGTGGTAAGCGTGGTGGTTTGGTGGTGGTTCAGCACGTTTTTACAGCAGGTTTTGTTAGAGGGGTTCATTCACGTTTTTAGGTGTCACATGGTGGCGCTAGGTTTGTCGTGGGCTCTGCTAGCAGCTGTTGAGGCGTCGACGACCACCATTGACTCCCCTGGAACCACCGTGCCGCAGAGGCGAGCCTGGTGGTGTCACAGGCGAAGCTAGTGGTGGTGGTTAGTGCTAGTGGTAGCGTTTGTCAAGGATGCCGGTGGTGGAATTTGCGGAATTTAACCTTGTTCGTATGTTTGTTCACGCTGATTGCTTTTACTTCTTCAATTAACTATCTTAATTATTATTATTATTATTATTATTATTATTATTATTATTATTATTATCATTATCATTATCATCATTAGTAGTATGGTTATTATAGTTTTATGATATGTTAGTGATATGATAATTATTATTATTAAGGTTATGGTAAGAAAACAATGTTATTATTATTAGGAGTATTATTACTTAGATAAATGGATGATGATTATTATTTCAACTATTGTATTGCTTGTTATTAGGAATGGATAATTGTAGGTTAGTGATGTTATTAGCATTATTACGTATGTTTAATAATTTTATGGTTAATAATATTATCACGGTCTTAAAATTATATGGTAATTATGTTATAGATATTGTTATATTACTATTGTTATTATCAATATTAATATTGGTAATGGTATTTGAACGTGTTATTAAGACTAGGAATAGTCGTTTTAGTTGATTGGGTGTCTCTATTTAGTAAGTCTATGTTGGGAAGTTTTTTATTAGTTAATGGTACTTGGTTGCATGTTTAGAAATTGATGTAAGTAATATTTATAGGAACTGAGTTCGAGGTGGAATACTTCTAGACGGTGATTGCTTGTTTGCGGATCTGCTATTCCAGGTAGGATACACTGGCACTATACTCTATGATGTGTTATGAATGGATTTTGGAGTGTGTGTTATATGGATGCTGAGCATGATTGATATGAGAATGATATTGGTTGGATTGAGTATTGATTATTATTATTGGCATGAGCATTGCATTAATCAATAACATGATTGATTAAGAGTATTGTGGCATTCATGAGCATGCATATGCATTGGTTACTAAGCAAGATGTGATTCAGATATTGTTTTGATATAAATTCCAGGGTGGTTCTGCAGACCAGGCCTGGTGTCTTATCAGCAATTCAGCTGGTGTTCGGCGACAGCCGATTATAGTCTGCCGGGAGGTTCGGTATGGCTGGGTGTTACAGGTTTGAGATTGAGAATGAGATTGAGCTCGAGCATATCATGGCATTTGCATTTATCATTGTTGCATTATTTATTGTTGTGTTATCCTACTCAACCGCGAGGTTGACAGTATATTCGTGTACACCTACGATGATCCGAAATGGAGAGTAGACTCTACAGGAAAGAGACAGATGAGCTAGGAGCTGGGGCAGGAATGTGAGATGCAGACTTCAGACCGACTTAGAATTATTTCACTTCTAGAAAAGTCATCAGTTGTATTTTCTTTTTCCGCTGAGTAGTATCTGTAATAACCAAAGTTTTAATTTAATCAGTTTTATATAAAGTACTGTAGTTGGTTTTACATTCTTATTCACTACCTCGGTTACCCCCGAGATGGTAACATCTCTATTTATTTGAGAATGTCTTGCTAAGGCTCTTAAATAAACAGGGGTGTTACAAAGTAACCAATTATGGTATTCTCATCGTTGAACCTAAGACCAAAGACAAAGGGGTGAGTGAACTGGCGGGATAAACCGCAAATCAATACTTCCATCTCAATATCAATTTCAAACTCAGAATATAACTCAATAAACAAGGTCACACTGGACCGGAAACACGATATGGCACAACGGCCTAACAACTCATTAGTCAAAACCAGTAACCAATTGTCATCTCAATTTCAATCTCATACTGTCAAATGTTCCATTAAAGGAACTGCTCAACACTCAGAAAATAATTCTAAGCTACTCACCCACAAGTCAAGGTCAACGGATACAACAATTAAAACACAATACCCAAATAACCAAAACCCCAATCAATGTTCATTTCGCAATTTCCAATACCAGTGAAAGACCTCAAGAGTCAAGTAATATCTGAAACTCCATAGAAATAAAATGGCATACAACACTCACCATGGTATTGCTTCAAACTCATCATTATTAAAATCTAAACAATCCAATGTACGTCACTTTGTACATACCAAACTACCGGCTAAACCCATGTCTACCTGATCGCCTCAAACAATGAATCGAACCGCATAAACCACTTCTTACATCTTAGTAGTCATAATCAAACCACTCTTACCCCTTCTCATCAATAATATAGAAATAGCAAAGAAATAAGATATTATGAATATCGATAAAATTAGTAATCACAATTATTATAAATAACCATCACAAATAAACACTTCGAGCATCAAAGTCCATGAATATGAATAAATAGCATATAATCAAGCAACCCCGCACGATTGTATGATAGTAGGATCAGTAGTCTCGTGTTACCCAGTAAAACAGAATCGGAGTAGCTAACACCTATATACCCTTGAAATTGTAACACAAAGTTAACATATTTACACCAGTGTAGGCGATCAGTAAGCTCGTGGTTCATAATTGACAAATTAAAACATTTCACGTTCATAACCATATTATAGAAGCAAAATCATATTTTAGAAAAGACATGGAGCAAAATTAATTAACGTAATAAACATGGAGGATTGACACATTTCACAAGATATACACCAATCATACACTAACAAGACCATTTAACATTCCTAGATATCAATAAATTAAAATCACTTAGGTACATTTTCCACCCCCCACATTACATCATGTACCATAAAACTTTTAATATATATGACTTGCAAATTAAGGGGTTCATATAATGTGCAACAATTAAATTTTCAGGCATGATTTCATCAACACAAAGCTACAGAATTCGTCATATATTGCAAACAATCACTATAATTATTAACACATCAAGTGCTGTCATGGATAATCATCACTTTGAAACATTTGAAACTTTTGAAACATTGAAGTGAGATAATTGGTGGCAATTTATAAACACGAAGCAAAAGACAATTTTACAAACTATAGGTCGAAACAAGACTACACGGAGACATTTTGACTCTTCTTTACGCCACATTGTTCTTGTAGCTCATGAATTACGAAAATTTTAACGATAAAAGTAACGAATTCACAAAACTAGTACTTGCATACATCCCATGTCAACCAATTAATAATTCGATACATCGTGACTAGATTTTAGATATAGCAATATGCAATTCACTTTATGGCATACCAATATAATTTGAAAAAGTTATAGAGATTATAATCGCAGGGAACTAGACAGAGATAAACCATTAATATACGAAAGAACATCAACAAGGTTCACATTGATCAAGCTAATCGCAATTACGTACAACAATTAGGTTGTTATGTCATGCTAATAAGCTTACCAGGCAAATTTCATTCTACCACTTGGCGGACCCCTTCTTTGATAAACATGATTTTAACATCACATACGCATACCACATAATTATTTTGAGGTCATATCACTAGAAAGTAAGAGCGTCTGTATAATAGAAACTATCTTATATGAAACTTGACGAAATGTGCAAGGTTACATTATCATATGGTAAGGTTCATATTCATTTCATATTCCAATTATTCATGTTACTAATGCCACGACAGGATATCACGTAGTCATATCACAAATTCACATTTGATTAAACTTTTATATGAAACTTAGATAACTCACAATTCCACCAATTAAACATTATGCAACAACTCACAATTTCACCAATTAAACTTTTATATGAAACTTACATAACTTACAAAAATCATAATAACCGCTTAGCTATCCTGCGAGCTATTATAGTTTTTAGAAATTTTTTTTTAATAAATTAGATAACCATAGCAAAAGAATCAAGGGCATATCTCAAGGGCGTTATTTATAACAATTTTTTTTTTTTGAACAACTCGATTGGTCTGAACATGAACTCTACAGCAATTCATCAGAAAATTGAGCAACTTGCAAAAAGAATCAAAATTAAATAATGACTCATTAAGATTTTACATGGCTTTTCATCTTCGAAACGTGAACGAATGTTCTAAACAATCGAGTTGGAATTATGCCTAAACAATAACCACACTTTAAATGATTTCCTTTACAAAAAACATGGATCAAAACGGAACCGTGTAGTAATAATCAGACCATTGTCAACCAAAAGTTTTATTTCTCTCAAAATATAACTCCTATTAACATGAAACCAGAAGTATTGTAAAACCAACCCAGGAGGTTATCATACATAAAAATTTTATACTCAAATATGGAAAACATTTAAAATGACAGCGCATACAAACAAGGTAACATTCTGGAAGTTTATTAAAACTTTGGTTCCGTTACCATTTCACATTACTACATCGAAACTCAATCATTCAGCTTCCGAAATACGTTAACATATCATTTGAAGCACAAACACCACCATATTAACATGTATGCATCATTCAAACTTTAATTGTCACCTAGAACACGGTAAGGATTTCGAAACTGAGAGTAGAATCAACTAAATAACTCAATATTTATGCATGTATATACGAATGTAACGCATAACCATATGTCATTATGGCTTGGGGCAACGCATTACGCATATCACTAGACATGGATTACTAATATATATAAGTCTGATATTTCTTATTCAAATACCAACAATATTTTACCTAGTTACAATAATCATTTAATAACCAGATAATCATATGGACATTTCAAACACCAACATACTATGATCACATGACTCTAACCATTGCTCAACAAATACACCTCCAAACTCTGAAAATTTCAATTCAATCATCCATATCGATCCACATTTCATATCACACATGTCCTTCCAACGCACATCATTAATCATAACTCACATATTACTTACCACATTCTTCTCCTGCAAGAACGTTAGCACAATATAACTAGGTCAATATATAGTCTACCCCACTCTTCAATTACACTCATTGGATTCCCGAGACAGAACCAAAAGGGCCCATGGTTTGGTGTGAGGGGGCCCCTAACTCATCCCGTTCCTTTTTGGGGCTACTATCAGTTTCATCTCGGTGTTCATTTTATTTGACTCTCCCTACGTTCATTATTATTCATTTGGTTTAGGCCTGAGGATCGTTCGCTCTGATACCACTTTGTAACACCCCCATTTATTTAAGAGTCTTTAGCCAGACATTCTCAAATAAATAGGACAGTTACTGTCTCGGAATGATCGAGGTAGTGAATAACAAAGTAAAATTCCCAAAGTACGTTATATAAAATTGAGAAAATTTAAACTTTGATATACAGAAACTATTCAGAAAAATAAAAGTACAACTGGTGACTACTCTATACGTGATATAGAACTAGTCAGTCCCAAGTCTACATCTCACATTCTCGTCCCAGCTCCTAGCTCAACTGTCTATTTCCTGTAGAATCTACTCCCCATTCCGGATCATCGTGGGTGTCACACGAATACACAGGGTCAACCACGAGGTTGAGAAGAAAGATAAATAAAACATAAACAACAGTAGAAATGCATCTTCCTCCATCTCCATATCAAAAGACCCAATAACTCCACTCCATATCACAAGACCCAATATCTCCATTCCATATCACAAGACCCAATATCTCCACTCCATATCACAAAACCCATCATCACCACTCCGTATCACAAGACCCATTATCACCATTCCGTATCACAAGACCCATTATAACCACTCCGTATCACAAGACCCATTATTTTGCATCTCCGCTTAATTGTAATACTTAAGATAATAACATCTCAACAACAACAATTATAAATAATAACATCACATATCAGTCTCATAATAAACGACAGTTTCATTACATGACATAATATAAATCACAGTCCATTCCCCTACCTCAATTTGTAGGATGACAAGCGACAGCTGTTAGAAATATTCCACGCGGGAACCGTCACCTAAACATATAATATTTAACGATTACAACCCTTCACTTCACCCATATATATATATATATATATATATATATATATATATATATATATATATATATATATATATAGGGTTGGGATCCGGTGAGAACCACCTTACAATGAGAACCAGTGAGAACTCTTCCTTACGGACATTTTAAAAAAAAATTAATGACATAATTGGATTCGGCATAGAATTTTATGGCCAGAGAACATATTCCTTGGTAAAAAAAAATAAATATTAGTGGCGGACAAATGATAGATACGAAAAAATAGATAGTATGTGCATGCAAATAAATAAAACGTATCTCACCTTGATTTTCGTCACTAGTATTTATTTTCTAGACCAAAAAATATGTTCTCTAGCTATAAAATGTCATGCCGAATCCAATTATGTTATTAATTTTTTTTTTAAAAGTTCGTAAGGTAGAGTTCTCACATGGTTCTCATTGTAAGGTGGTTCTCACCGGATCCCGAGTCTATATATATATATATAGACTCGGGATCCGGTGAGAACCACCTTACAATGAGAACCATGTGAGAACTCTACCTTACGAACTTTTAAAAAAAAAATTAATAACATAATTGGATTCGGCATGACATTTTATAGCTAGAGAACATATTTTTTGGTCTAGAAAATAAATACTAGTGACGAAAATCAAGGTGAGATACGTTTTATTTATTTGCATGCACATACTATCTATTTTTTCGTATCTATCATTTTTCCGCCACTTGTATTTATTTTCTAGACCAAGAAATATGTTCTCTGGCCATAAAATTCTATGCCGAATCCAATTATGTCATTAATTTTTTTAAAAAAACTCCGTAAGGAAGAGTTCTCACCGGTTTTCATTGTAAGGTGGTTCTCACCGGATCCCAACCCTATATATATATATATATATATATATATATATATATATATATATAATATATATATATATATATATATATATATATATAGAATAGTACTCATGCTAATTATAGTGACTTGCTAAATTCGGAAAGTTTCCCGAAATATAAACTTTGCCAAAACGTAAACTATCCAACTAAACTTGAGTAATAACAATTATAATAATAATAACAATAATACAAATAGTAACAATAATACTAATACCATGATAACAATAATAATTATAATAATAATAATAATAATAATAACAATACCCATAATAAACCAAATTACCCCCCATAACCATCTCCTCACGACTCAATCCCAAAGCTCCGGGGTAAAACCCAATTCCCTCTCCTGGCAACCACCACCCATACACTCACCCATCCTGCCCCACCACCGACACCCCAGGGTAGGTCGACTCCAGCCACCGTGTCCAACCATGACCGTAACTAGGCCTGAATCGTCCCCAATCCTCGAAGCCATGACCAACGTTCAGCGGTTACAACCACCACACGCCACCTTGACACCAAATAGAACCACCACTGTCTTCACCCTCGTCAATAGACCCACAAGCACCGTGGTACCACCGTGTCGACCTCCCCCGAGTTAACGGTGGCACCACCCCATCTCTATACGAAACGGTTCACCCCAACAGCCCCACTACCGCCACCATTTTCGACACCCATGACCTCTGCTTATGTTCAGACCACCACTAAAACTCGACCCCATCGATGGTTACCACGACAGACGCGAAAAGGGGACAAAATGAAAGAGAGATGACATACACACCTTAAGCTCGCCGGAGACCGACTCGAAAGCTCTTCTGAAAACGCCCCTGACCGCCGCCGTCGTCGCCTCACTCTCTCTCTCTCTCAAGTGGAGGCTGATGAAGGAAGTAGGGTTTTTGGATTGGGGAAGGAGCATACGGGTTTCAGGTTCATAAGGGTTGTGGTGGTAGGGTTTCTGCGTACAAAGGGGTAGGGTTGTATGGGGTTGAGCGTGTAAGGGAGTTGTGATTGGGTCGTGAGATTCTTGGCCCAATCACAAGCCACACCTTATCATGATTATACATACTACATTCCTTACGTAAATCGAATCAGGCCCAACTCGTTATACACGTATAACTCGTAACATTATTATTAGTTGATATATCTATTTACGATAATAATGAATATAAATCCGTAACCTAAAATAAAAACACTCCGAGTCAAAACCCGAGTTTCGAAAATGAGAGGTATTACAGTCTGCTCATGTTAGGCGTGCATTTCGAGGCCCAAATCAAACATTTAAGATACGGTTTACTACTAGCACGCATATACGACATAACATTAGTAAAATATAAAACACTTATTCAATAATTAATTATCGAATACTAATGTTCAAATATGACCAATATAAACAATAAATATTATAATAAAATACGAGGTATTACACCCAGGATGGGGATGAGTTAGGGGCCCCCTCAAAGCAAGTCACTGGCCCTTTCAGTCTAACCTGGAAACCCTTGAGTGATGCAGAGAGTTGGTAGTAAGGAATAAAGGAACATACCTTGTCTATATTGTGCTAACATTCTTACAGGAGAAGAATGAATTAAGTGATAATGTGAATTATGGTTAATGATGTTATTGGAAGAATATAGTTGATATTGAGATGATGGTTTATCTGAATGATTAAATTGAAATTTTAAGAGTATGAATGTATATTTATTGAGTAATAGTTAGCGTGATGTGATCACATGATTATAGTATTATGAAATATAATACGGTTGTTTGGTTACAAAATGACTATGATAAATATCTGTAGTTTCGATGTTTAACTCCTTGTTATGGATGAGTTATTTTGTTAATCTTATGATTATATGTTATAGCAAACCATGTTTAGCGATATGCGGAATGTGTTGCCCTAAACCATGAATGTTATATAGTTATGTCTTACATAGATCGTACAAAAAATTTTACATCCCAATTTCTATTTATACACAATTAGTTTAGTTATAAAGTTGGTATTCAATAAGTGGCACCTTGGTGATTCCTAGTTTGTGTAACACCCCAAGAGTATGAGAGGAAAGTTTTCCCACATCGGTAGAATGTGAGCTGAGGCTTGTGATATGTTTATAATAGCTCTCACCCACCATTTAGTAACAAGGCCTTGTGCTTTTGGGCTTAAGTGAGGACAATTAACAGGCCCAAAAGTGCACACCCATCTTATTGGGTTTGTGTTACGACGGTGGCGGGTCGGGTTGTTACAAACGGTATCAGAGCGACCTTGCGACTGTGTGGTGAGCCTGTGGTCGGGAGTACCCGGGTCACACACCTAGCGGAGGAGGATTCTGGCCCTGGTTGTGTTCAAGTTTGAGACACAATGAGGACGTTGTGTTCTTTAAGTGGGGGAGTTTGTAACACCCCAAGAGTATGAGAGGAAAGTTGTCCCACATCGGTAGAATGTGAGGCTTGTGATATGTTTATAATAGCTCCCACCCACCATTTAGTAACAAGGCCTTGTGCTTTTGGGCTTAAGTGAGGACAATTAACAGGCCCAAAACTGCACACCCATCTTATTGGGTTTGTGTTACGACGGTGGCGGGTCAGGTTGTTACAGTTTGTATTTATGTACTTCAATATGTTGTGATTGTTATGATGGTAGGAACAAAAATCATTTACTTATACACATATAACTATTGAATTATTTCGTTGATTCTACTTTTTCAGTTTCGCAATCTTTACTGTTTTCTAGATGGCAATTATAGTTTAAAATGATGAATAAATGTTAATATGGTGCAATGTGATTTTCATGCTTAAAATGATATGTCAATATGTTTGGAGGAAGAATGGTTGTTTTAAATGTGATAATGTGGAGTAATTTTAAAGGAACCAAAATTGTAAAAAATTTTCAGAATGTTACCTTGTTTGTACGGGTTGCCATTTAAAATGTGTTGCCTATATGAATATGAAAATTTTATGTATGATAGCCTTCTGAATTAGCTTTCGGATGCTTTTGGTTTCATGTTTATACGAGTTATATTTTGCGAGAAATAAATATTTTAGGCAACAGTGGTCAGATTGTTGCTGCAAGGTTCTGTTTTGACTCATGTTTTTGCAAAAGAAATCATTTAAAACGTGGTTATTATTTATGCATAATTCCAACTCTACTGTTTAGATTATTCATTTATTTTTCCAAAATGATAAACCATGTAAAATCTTAATGAGTCGTTATTTAATTGTGATTTTCGCAAGTTGTCCAATTTTCTGTCTAATTGATGTAAAGTTTATGTTCAGACCAACTGAGTTGTAAAAATTGTTATAAATAATTCCCTTAAGATTTGCATTTGATTCTTTATCCTATGATAAGTTAATTCCTTATATTTTCTAAAACTAAAATAGCTCACAAAATGACGGGACATTTATTTAATTATAATTTTTGAAAGTTGCAGCGTGATGTATGATTGTTGAAATGGTTAAGTTTTAAATTTACTAGTCTAATAAAATATGAATTTTGTAATGTAACCATGTAATACCCTAATGTGGTATTAGAGCATGAACAATAGGCATATGATATGAATATGAACTTTATTATATGATAATATAATTTTATTTATTTCGGTGAGTTCTATATAAAGTAGTTTCAATTATACAGAGGCTATTACATTCTATTAATATGACCTCAAAATAATTTTGTAGTGTTCATATGTGATGTTAAAATCATGTTCATCATAGAAAAGTCTTGACAAGTGGTAGAATTTAAAGTAACTGGTAAACTTATTAGCATGATGTCATGAGTAAAAGCTATATAACAATCTAATTGTGATTATTTTGAACAATGTGAATCTTGTCGATGTTCTTTCATATATTAATGGTTTATATTTGACTAGTTCCCTGCAATAATAATCTCTATAACTTCTTCATGTATATTGTGATGTCACAAGTGAATTGCATATTGCTATGTTTAAAATTTGATCACAATATGTTGAATTATTAATTGGTTGACGTGTGAATTATGTGAGTGCTAGTCTTCTGAATTCGTTTTATTTTATCGTTAATTTTATAATTTATGAGTTACAATTGACAAGAATAATGTTTTAGAGAAGGAGAGTTAGAATATCATTGTGTAGTCTTGCTTTCATATGTGGCTTTGAAAAAAATAGTCATTGATTTCGTGTTTATGGTAAAACCCCTCGTCGCAGCGGAAATAAACATACAAAACATGCCAAAATTTAAGCGGAATTTAAACTTTAACATGTATAAAAACGAGGTGAATTAAAACTGAAACTGAAACTGATATAAACAGAAATAGATAAGTATAACTGTCTAAGTACTGAAGTACAATATATACAACAGCCTGGGATGGTACATCCCTACATGCACTCTAAAAACTGTATCAAAAGTCTAGAGTCTAGCTAACGCATATGTGTAAGTCAAATCGACGAATAGGATCATCGCTCGCTAGCTCCATGTGAACCCTCCATCAACCATCCTGTCATGTACCTACATACATGTAAACATGTACGCCACAATCAGTGGGGAGTGACTAGAGTTCTCCTAGCCACCTTTTGTAACGACACGTAACACAGAAATACAAACAGCATACTCCAACATATATAAACATGTGAAGCATATAATCTCAATAACTGATTCTTATAACATAATGCAAGTACTAATGCAGGGCTCTCAACCAACTTCGGAAACCATTTGGAAGAAGAGCCGATTTCCCTGCCGATTGCCCGGCCGGGGGGGTCTTTCAGTCCAAACTATTTACGAAACTGACGAAAGAGTTATCCAATGCCTTGGATTAACAATTCCATAACCAAAGTACTATACTAAACAATCTCAACAACTATATCTGACTCTGTACCAACTCTAGGCAAGCAAATATAAAACAACAACTATAAAGGTTCAGCGGTCAACTTAAGACCTAACCTAGATACTAAAAGTTCAGCAAGTATAAAGGTTCAGAGGCGACATCTTAACGCATAACCTAGATACCAAGTTCACAGTCACAAGCAAGGACTCAGAGGCGAACTTAAGGCATAGACCTGCTAATCAACAAGATAGTAGACTCAGAGGCGACAACTCAACGCATGGACTAGCACCCAATAAGTAAAGAACTCAGAGGCCAACTTAAGGCATGTCCCTTTACTACATCACAAGACACTAGGCTCAGAGGCCAGCTTAAGGCATGTCCTAGCATCAACATCTGCACTCCGGGTAAGGTATTACAACCTGACTGCCCCGTTGTGCAGCTGCTCTACTCGTTAGACTCAGAGGCCAACTTAAGGCATGTTCCGACGCGATCACTCAAACATGTCTGGGCTCAGAGGTGAAATCTCAATGCATACCCTAGACACGACAACCATACACGTATAGGGCTCAGAGGCGACATCTCAACGCATACCCCCATACATGACAAACATACACATATAAGGCTCAGAGGAGACATCTCAATGCATACCCTTATATATGACAAACAATTTACGTATTAAGTTCAGAGGCCACATCTTAACGCATAACTTAACACGCATCACTACAATATCAGCCAACTACATTAACTAAACCTTTAGTTCTTATCGTTTATACCTCTAACCAACACTTAATTGATCCCGAGAACTAAGTTGAGGGAGAGCCGGTTTCCCTTTCGGTTACCCGACCGGGGGGTCTCTATCCTCTCTCCATTCCCGAACCCAATATAGTGTCGCCCATCCTCCGGGGACCTCAAACACACATATACGGTACACGGAACGAATCTCAAACAAAACCGAACAACCGATCAAAAGATAAACCATTTTGGTATACAGGGGCTCCCAGCCGGTGAGGGGCAGGCGGTCGGCTGACCGTCTGGCAACCCAACACCCTACAATTCCTTAAACTCAAAAACAGCCTATAAGGGCCCTCAGCCGGTCGGCAGGCAGCCGGCCTACCAGCTGGGGAACCCAATTCCTCATATTTGCCTTACGCAAAACACAATACCAAGTGGCTCCCAGCCGGTCAGCAGGCAGCTGGCCTACCGGCTGGGCACCCCATTTACTAATTTCCAAAATGCGCAAAAACAACAACCAACACTCCCAGCCGGTCGACCGGCGGCCGGTCGGTCGACCGGCTCAGAGTCACTGAGCAGAAAAATCGCGTTACACAGTAAACAAAGATCCTTAAGAAATCGATACCCAGCAATTATACAACATGTAGGAAGAGCACGTCATAAACTCAACAATTAGGTCGTAATTTGATCACAATTAGTATCCGTCGCAAAGATACAAAAACTGAAATATGAACTTATGAACATGTAAACACAAACCAAGCATATGAATATCATTTGGTTCATCACAGGTGATCACGAATACACAGGGTCAACCACGAGGTTGAGTAGGGAAAAAGAAATAAATATACCAACAATATAATATACTCCGCACCGATCCAACGCCAAGTAAACTCCGCACCGATCCAACACCATATAAACTCCGCACCGATCCAACACCATATAAACTCCGCACCGATCCAACACCATATAAACTCCGCACCGATCCAACACCATATAAACTCCGCACCGATCCAACACCATATAAACTCCGCACCGATCCAACGCCAAATATACTCCGCACCGTATCACAAGACCCAATATTTTCACATCGTATTGTACCACAGAAATATACAAGACAATTAAACACAATATAATACCAATCATTCAATGAGGTATATAAATAGTTAACATCATAATAACAGATCACTCGTCATCATGTATACAGTATTCCCCTACCTCAAACCGTCGGATGAGATTGTCACTGGCGCAGCTGCTAAAAGTGTTCGACCTCGAACTCAGTTCTTATAAGTATTACTTAACATCAATATCTACCATACAACCAAACCCTACTAAACTATTCCGTCATGCCCATGATTATATACTCATAACACTTCATATACGTATATACACATACATCCATAAACATGCTCATATCAAAATAATTATCGTTCACTAATTATGTCTAGCAAATATACTAACTAATTATAAAACATTATGACAATTTCACCATCCATAAATAATAATTACCATACTAACTATAGCCTATAATATTGATAACAATCTCTACTAATTTTAATAAAATAGCATACTCAACATTAACATTAATATTAATACCAACAATTTCAACATAACAATATAGATAATAAAGTCATAACATTTATTAATACTAATAATAGCAATAGTATTATCATCCCACAATACCAATACTATTAATAATAAAAATAAACTATCATACTTACCAAAATAATAATAATAATAATAATAATAA
Source organism: Silene conica (assembly GCA_029255685.2). Lineage (NCBI taxonomy): Eukaryota > Viridiplantae > Streptophyta > Magnoliopsida > Caryophyllales > Caryophyllaceae > Silene > Silene conica. Next base: position 38,946,161 of record CM055312.2, on the reverse strand, counting down.
TAATAAAACAAAACTCTTAAAACAGCCCTAGAACCCTACGACAACCCAAACCGCGTGACCCACTTTTTGCTAGCTAAAACAGCCGTGTGACCCCTCTCTTGTCGTCGGCAGTCACCACACATCACCCCCACACCACCTACTCTACCACTGACCCTAACCCAGACTACCGACTCCTGCTGATAAGGACGACCAGGGCCTTAAACCGGCCTGACCCAACACGTGACCACCTTAAAACGCCTGAAACCACGCCCTGTAACTGTTGACAACCGCGGCCAGACTACACTAGACCACCACCACGGACTCCCCGTTAAACATACTCACCAACCACGGTGGTACCACCGCACAGACCTCCCCCTAGTCATCGGTGGTACCACCCCCAAACACCGATGTGAAACCAGAACCCGTATAGACCCCTGATGAACCCCTGTTTCCTTTCCCGCACCTGCCATCAGCCACCACCCTAGTAACCACCCTGACAACCACTGGTCACCACGAGAACCACCATCCCACTCCCTGACTCACTCGTGACCCTAGAGCCACGACCCATAAGCTGACCATAAACGAGACTTAAAGAAAAACACATACAAAAACTCAACACCCGAATAACACCCCAGAACCATCTACCAGCAGCCTCCCTTAAACACCTTACACGGTGGTGTTAGGGTGTCAAAGACGACCCGACCTGGTTCATACTTAACCCTCATACGACACAGATTAAGAAAAGATAAATATCAGTACCCCTAGACAAACATATCTGATAGAAATCATGCGACAAAACAGGAAGTAGCAACCATGAAAACACAAATAACGGTGGACATACCCTCTTCCTTGGGTATTCGAGCCCTCTTAACAACCTCCAACCACCGTGTAAACCCTCTCCTGGTGTTCTCAGATATGGCGGCAGCAAGGTGTATGTGTTGTTTTGTGTCGATAGGTCAAAATAAGATCTTAAAAGTGTGTGTAACTAAGGCGGCTGGAGAAGGTGTTCTGAAATTTCTGATTTTCAGATGTTAGTGTCGTGTATGGGCTAGGTTTGCACGCAACCCTAGGCCCAATGACACGGCTATACATGTATGGGTTAGGCCCTTCACGCACTTCAATATCCAAATAACATGAATCAAACTCGGTTTTGTTAAATACTCGCGTACACGACTCAAAATACTTACACACAAGGTACCTCGTTCACCAATACATTGTCGCTTTAAAACCCGTCGACATACAAATAATTATTAATATAAATTAAAACGAAATAGAAATTACGTGGTATTACAGTCTTCCCCCCTTAAAATGAACTTCGTCCAGAAGTTCGCCACTCCATAACGGTAACGAAACACTTAGCAAGCATGAACAATCACAAGTGACGCTTAAGAAACGCGAGATGTTACATTCTATCCCCCTTAAGAAAACTTTGTCCCCAAAGTTTTAACACACACTGCAACACATGATACTTCAACAATCACGATATATTGCATAACATACGCAGCAGGGTTATCAAGTATATTCAAATAGTCACGACATATCAGTTAGTCATGTCATAACAACTAGCCATATCATAAATCATTAAGATTTTACAATCATATCCTCCTTAAAACATGGTTACGTCCCCGTAACCCCATAAACATTCTAACACAGTACTCCATCTCACTCATTACATTATCTCATAAAATCTAACTCCAAGTAACCAAGTATCGCACTCATCGTCGCATCTAAGACCAAAGACAAGGGGTGAGTGAATTGGCGAAGTAAAACCGCAATTGAAACTTCCATCTCAATATCGATCTCAAATTCCGAGTATAACTCAATAACCAAGGTCACACTGGACTTTAACACAATATGGCACAACGGCCTAATAACTCATAACTTAACGCCAGTAACGATTCTTATCTCAATTCCAATATCAATACTATCAGTTATCCCATTAAAGGATATGGTCAATACTTAGAGAACAAAACGCTAGGCTACTCACCCACGTGTCAAGGTCAAAGAATGCAACGACTCGATATAACACCGAACTGCAATCTCACTCTCAATACAAAACAGCCAGGGTCTTTGTTAACTCGCGCGCAACTCTATCCCCCCAGACTCCATCTCATCAGCTATCTAACATGTCATTATACGTACCTTTACCAATTTCATTAACATGCTTGTATGTATACTTATAATTCCACAGTTCATAAAACAATAACTTGTAGACTACACCGAACCAATCTAATACAGTATCATTATACGTAACTCAAACTAATCATATAACCTCGAGCAATAACATGAGTACCAGGATCGATAGAAATCGTGTTACGCAGCAAAACAGAATCAAAGTAGCTAACGCTTGCATACCATTGAAATTTTAACGCAAAAAAAAAAATCAATATATTTACTACAATGTAAGCAATCAAGAGACTCCTAGTTCATAATTGGCAATTAAAACATTTCACGTTCGTAAACATACTATAGAAAAGACATAGGACACAATTTATTAACGTAATTAAACATGGAGCATTGACATATCTCACAAGATATACACAAATCATACCTTACAAGACGTTTAACATTCCTAGGTATCAATAAGTTGACAAAATCACTTAGGTACATCTCCATCCCCTCTCATTACATCCTATATCATGAAATTGTTAACATAAATAACTTGCAAAACGAGAGGTTTTATATATTGCGTAACAATTAAACATGTGGGCATGATTCCATCATCACATAACTACAGTATTTGTCATGTTGCAACAGTCACCATAACATTAAAAGTTGTCAGGGATAATCTCCACTTTGAAAACATTTTGAAATTTTGAAACATTGAAGTGGTAAATCGGTGACAATTTATAAACACGAGTGGAAAGACAATTTTACAAGTTGTACTTTGAAACGAGACCACACGGAGACATTCTGACTTTTCTTTACTAAAGATTGTTTTTGTAGTTCATGAATTATGAAAGTTTTATCGATAATAAATAAATAAATAAATAAACGAATTCACAAGAGTAGTACTTCCATAAATCATATGTCAAACAATTTATAAATCGGTATGTCGCAATCAGATTCCAAGTATAACAATATGCTATTCACTGTATGGAGAACAATATACTTGGAAAGTTACAAAAATTATAAGCACAGGAAACTAGACAGAGATGAACCATCAATATACAAAAGGACATCAACAAGATTCACATTGTTCAAATAAACACGATTACGTATAACCCTTAGACTACTATATCATGTTACTAAGTTTACCAGTTAAATTTTATTCTGCCACTTGGCAAGCCTCTTCTTGATAACACGATTTTGACAGTCAATACGGACAACACATCATTATTTTGAGATCATAACACTAGACAGTGAGAACGTTGGCATAATTGAAATGGTTCTATATTAAACTTGACGAAATAAACAAGGTTACGTTACCATATAGTAAGGTTCATATTCATATCATATGCATAATTCACATATCAGAATATCACGTGGGCACATCACATAATTTGTATTTGATTAAACTGTCATATGAAACTTACATAACTCGCAATTCCACTAATTACACACTACATAGCAACTTACAACAATCATACTAAGTAACCGCTTAGCTATCTTGCGGCCCACTATAGTTTTAGAAAATATGAAGAATTAGCTGACCATGGGGAAAAGAATCGAAGGCATATCTCAAAAGAATTATTTATAACACAACTCAATTGGTCTGGACAGGAACTTTACAATCATTCAACAGAAATTTGGGCAACTTTCACAATTCAAAATTAAATAACGACTTGTTAGGTTTTCATACCGTTTATCATACATAAAATTTTCATACACATAGAGAGAACACATTTTAAATGGCAGTCCTCGCAAGCAAGGTAACATTCCGAAAATTTATCAAAGATTTGTATTCCTTAAAATCACCACACTATCGTATTTAAATATAACCATTATTTTTTTCCAAAACATGTTGGCATACAAATGAAGCATAGACATCACTTTGTACCATAACAACATGCATTCCTCATTTCAACAATAATTATCATCTAGAACACGGTAGAGATCTCGAAACTGAAAGTAGTCTCAACTAAATAACTCGATAGTGATACTTGTGTATATAAATAAATTAGTTTCTATCATCACATACTCTCAACCTATTCAAATACGGAAATATAAACTAGGAGTTACCACAAAGTCACTTATTGATTACTATCTGTATAACAAATTTTTAATGCGTATAAAAAGGCATAAAATCTTAAGTACGATATATGCAACACATAACTATATACATTCATGGCTTAGGGAACTCATTCCGCATATCACTAGACATGGATTACTATAACATCTGAATCTGATCATTCATATCTAAATTCCAACCAATATATTGCATAGCTACGATAGTCATTTACTAACCATATACCATAAGAACATTCCAAACACCAACATATTCTGATCACGCTACTCTAACCATTGTTCACAATTACACCTCTAAATTCTTAAAATTTCAATTCCATCATCCAGTTTGATTCACATTTCATATTACACACATCTTTCCATCTGACATCATTAAATATAACTGAAATATTACTTACCTCATTCTTCTCCTGCAAGAACGTTAGTACAAGATGACTAGGTCACTATAGAACCTACCCCACTCTTCAATTTCTCTCATTGGGTTCCCGAGACAGAACCGAAAGGGCCCATGTCTGGTGTGAGGGGGCCCCTAACTCATCCCGTTCCTTTTTGGGGCTCCTATCAGTTTGATCTCGGGGTTCATTTTATTAGACTCCTCATACGTTCATTGTTATTCATTTGGTTTAGGCCTGAGGATTATTCGCTCTGATACCACTTTGTAACACCCCCATTTATTTAAGCGCATGTATTAGGACTCCTCAGATAAATAAAGGTGTTACCATCTCGGTTTCTCGAGGCAGTAGATAAAAAGGAAAGATAAACAGTACTTTAATTAAAATTAAACTCATAACATGTTCTTACAACTGTATCCGAAAGTCTTAACAAAATAAAGAAGTACAACTCATGCTAAACTGACTAAGGTGATCTAGACTTTAGTCTGGTCCGGATCCAAGCTCTTTCTCCCATAGCTCCCCCTTAATCTCAGCCACCTGTCAATCTACTCCCCAATAATTTGGTTCATCACAGGTGATCACGAATACACAGGGTCAACCACGAGGTTGAGTAGGGAAAAAGAAATAAATATACCAACAATATAATATACTCCGCACCGATCCAACGCCAAATAAACTCCGCACCGATCCAACACCATATAAACTCGGCACCGATCCAACACCATATAAACTCCGCACCGATCCAACACCATATAAACTCCGCACCGATCCAACACCATATAAACTCCGCACCGATCCAACGCCAAATATACTCCGCACCGTATCACAAGAACCAATATTTTCACATCGTATTGTACCACAGAAATATACAAGGCAATTAAACACAATATAATACCAATCATCCAATGAGGTATATAAATAGTTAACATAATAATAACAGATCACTCGTCATCATGTATACAGTATTCCCCTACCTCAAACCGTCGGATGAGACTGTCACTGGCGCAGCTGCTAAAAGTGTTCCACCTCGAACTCAGTTCCTATAAGTATTACTTAACATCAATATCTACCATACAACCAAACCCTACTAAACTATTCCGTCATGCCCATGATTATATACTCATAACACTTCATATACGTATATACACATACATCCATAAACATGCTCATATCAAAATAATTATCGTTCACTAATTATGTCTAGCAAATATACTAACTAATTATAAAACATTATGACAATTTCACCATCCATAAATAATAATTACCATACTAACTATAGCCTATAATATTGATAACAATCTCTACTAATTTTAATAAAATAGCATACTCACCATTAACATTAAGATTAATACCAACAATTTCAACATAACAATATAGATAATAAAGTCATAATATTTATTAATACTAATAATAACAATAGTATTATCATCCCACAATACCAATACTATTAATAATAATAATAAACTATCATACTTACCAAAATAATAATAATAATAATAATAAAACAAAACTCTTAAAACAGCCCTAGAACCCTACGACAACCCAAACCGCGTGACCCACTTTTTGCTAGCTAAAACAGCCTTGTGAACCCCTCTCTTTGTTGGAAACTAAGTTCCTTATATTATACTCATATCTAATGTGAGTTTTGTTTCTTTAAATTTAGTCATAAAAATATAAATAGATCTTATGCATGCATGATGATATCATAAGATGTGAAAGTCCTTACATTGGTTTTAGAAGGTTTATACTCAATAATCACCTATTATTTGAGTCTTCAAATAAATGAAATCCTCTTGTAACGGTCTAACAAAAATCGTCTCCTAAAGGTGCGTACCAAGGACCCGATCTCAAACCAACACTAATTTTGTTACTAGAAAATTAGTATTAGTATACTAGAAATAATAATAATATTAGTCTTAATATTATTAATATAGGAAATAATAATTTTCTTAGTAAATAATATTTTACTTAAGAAAATATGGAGAATAAGGTTTGTAGTATGTTTTGTGAGTGCAAGCATCAACTAACAACTTAGCAAAAACTTGTGTCTTAAGGAGTGTGAAGTGAGTGTGTTTATATAAGCACATAAGCTTGCTAGTGCAAGCATTATGGCCGGCTATCACATGCCCACAATGGCCTATGCATGCCTTTCTTTTACTTACAGAAAGGCAAGAATATGCCTTACACACTTACACATTCACTTACACACACAATCCTTATACACTTACACACACAAACTCACATGTATACTACATGTTTACACGGTCCAAATGAGGTCCAAAATGGACCCATTTTATCTTTGTCAATTGTGTTAATTTGTAACATGTCACATATGTTCCATAACACATGACTCAATTTGTTAATTGTGCAATTTTAACTATTAACATTCATAATTTACAAATTTATTACATTTAAATAATTATTCCAATATTTCGAAATTATTATTGTACAAAAATGTAATGTCATAATTTAACTACAACTCTTTGTAATTTTATGATCAACCGTGTTCATCCTCAATTTAATCGTTTCCCAAACGAATAAATAAAACCGAGTAATAAAACGATTTTATTACTATGACTTTTATTATTATAATCCCATTATAAGAATATTCGTCATATAAAATTATTTCCAAAACTTCTAGTTGTTAATTAATTTGCATCCAATACAATATTAATTAATTATTCCATTGAGACAGAATTCCCTAAAGATATGACCTTAAGGGATCAACTGATCACCACCATCATATGACGATAATGTCAAACTCTAGACAGCCAATCATTATCGGTATATGTTGATCAGTTGACTTTAAAAAGAGTAACACTCCCAGTTGTGTTTCATTCAGATGGGTTTTAATTACGTCAACACACTATTGTCGAGGACACTTCCTCCAACAACCTCCCACTTGTCCGAGACAAGTGTGTGTTACCAATTCTTTTGCCCTATTACTATCTCCCACTCAATGCATGGCGTCCTCTAAGGTCGTGCCGGCAATTGATTAAAATCTAGAGTGGTTTATCTCGATCTGGAGTTATAACTACTGACCGGAATTATCTACCATAGATACCTTCCGAGCGTGGCCACGCATTTCTAGTTATTATTCTCCTCGAGTGGCCTAGAGATATTTCTCAACCCTGACAAGGGGTGGACAATTCCTAATTGTAATATCCCGTATTTTCATAATTCGTATTAATGAGTCGTTTTAGGCTCTTGTCAGTACTTATGTGCTTTCGATAAGTATTTTTCTATATAATAATATTAAGTTTATATATTCGTTAAGTTTAATATTTATTATTTACATCGACGTGTAAATAATATTTCGGCGTTAGTATCCGATAATTAATTAGATGATCAACTTATCAAATACGTGTTAATTTCTATGTGGTCCGTGGGATTCGAACTAGGGACCTTTGACACACCGGATTGGGCCTTGATATGCGTGCTCATGAATCAGCCCACACCACACCTTGTTATTTATGCAAAAACACAAACAACTACAGCTTTCCTGCCGTCATATGTCAACCCTCAATCCTTAAACTAAATTTACCCTAATCAACTTCCTATCACCACACATCTAGTGCCGACACTGCAAGGTCTATAAGGGAGGTTCACACGGTGGGTTTAGGGCTGGCTAAGGTGGTTCGTTTGGGTCAGGAAAGGGGTAAGTTCACCACCGTTCGTATTTTTCGTTGTTGCACCTCTGTTTTGGATTCGTATAATCAGATCACGTACATGTTCATAGTTCTATTTCTTTGTGTATTAATAATCTATGGTGTGTAATAATCATGTTTTGATCAAGTTAGGGTCGTCTTTGACAGTCTAGGGCCGTCGTGTAGGGTGGTTTATTGGCAGTGTTGGTATGTTTCTTGTTCCCGTCAGAATCAGAGTATAAACGTGTGTCTTCATGCTAGCTTTCGGTCTTATCTCTGTTGTTGTTTATTATGGGTCTTAGCGTGGTTAGATGGGTGGTAGTCAGGGGGTGTGATTGGTGGTTGTCGCAGTGGGTCGTGGTGTCTCACGGTGGTGGTATGGTGGTCGGAGTTTAGGTGGTCTGTGATGTTAACCAGTGTATGCGAGTGGGTTGGGGTTTTGAGTCGAGGATAGTGGCGTGTGGTTACAGTGGTTACGGCTGTCACCTGCACCCATGGAACCGTCGTGGCTCAAAGGTGGGTTTGGTGGTGTCGTGGGTAAAGGTGATGGTTACAGTTGGTGTCGGGAGAGGAGCTTTGTCGTGGTGGTCGTAGGGTCAGAAGGTGTTTGTTGAATTGCTTTGCACGGTCAGAGTTTGGTTGCGGGTTTGTGGCGGTTGTGGCCGTGGTAGGCAGTCCCTGACCTCCTCCCTGGAACCACCGTGGCTCAGTGGCGAGCCTGGTGGTGTCAATGAGGAGGCCAGTGGTGTCAAGCGGTGTTGGGAGTGGTGGTTGACAGGGATGGCGGAAGGGTTATTGTTGCGTTTATGGGTTGTTCGTATGTTGGTTGCTACGGTTATGTGTTCTACGTGATTAATTTGTAGGTTGCTTGATTTGTAATCATTTCTTGATAATCATAATCATTACTAAACATGGTTATTATTATTACTATTATTATTAGTGTTAGTATTAATAATATTATTATTATTTTATTATTGTTATTACTTATTAATACTATTTTTGTTATTTGTCAAAATATTTGTTAATGATGTCAGTTTTTATATTTTGTGCTATATTTGGTAGGTTATTAGTTGGTTGATGTTTTGTGATAATAATATATGAGTCGGGAAATTAACGAGTAAAGGGAGTTTCTATTTTGGGAAAGTTTCTAATTAGGGAAACTTTCCATTTATGGAAGGTTCCACTTATAGCAGGTATGGTTTGATATGGGGTTCGGGAAGGATATTAATTCGTTCCATATATGTGTTTAGGTAGCGAGTTTCGTGTGGAACACTTCTAGCGAGCTTGGACATATCTACAATTCTGCTATTCGAGGTAGGGGAATATTGTATACATGGTGATGAGTAATCTGTTTTTATCCGATGTTAACTATGTATACCTTACTGTATGGATGATATTATATTGTATTTAATTGACTGTATAATCATGCGATACAATACAATGTGGCAATTGATGGGTCTTGTGATACGGTGCGGAGTTTATTTGGTGTTGGATCGGTGCGGAGTTTATTTGGGGTTGGATCGGTGCGGAGTTTATTTGGCGTTGGATCGGTGCGGAGTTTATTTGGCGTTGGATCGGTGCGGAGTTTATTTGGCGTTGGATCGGTGCGGAGTTTATTTGGCGTTGGATCGGTGCGGAGTATATTATATTGTTGGTATATTTATTTCTTTTTCCCTACTCAACCTCGTGGTTGACCCTGTGTATTCGTGTGACACATGTGATGAACCAATTATTGGGGAGTAGATTGACAGGTGGCTGAGACTAAGGGGAGCTATGGGAGAGAGAGCTTGGACCGGACCAGACTAAAGTCTAGATCACCTTAGTCAGTTTAGCATGAGTTTTACTTTCTTATTTTGTTAAGACTTTGGATACGGTTGTAAGAATATGTTATGAGTTTAACTTTAATTAAAGTACTGTTTATCTTCCTTTGTATCTGCTACCTCGGGAAACCGAGATGGTAACACCCTTACTTATCTGAGGAGTCCTAGTACAGGCCCTTAAATAAATGGGGGTGTTACAAAGTGGTATCAGAGCGAACGATCCTCAGGCCTAAACCAAATGAATCATAATGAATATAGGAAGAGTCTAATAAAATGAACCCCGAGATGAAATTGATAGGAGCCCCAAAAAGGAACGGGATGAGTTAGGGGCCCCCTCACACCAAACCTGGGCCCTTTCTGTTCTGTCTCGGGAACCCAAAGAGAGTAATTGAAGAGTGGGGTAGACTATATAGCGACCTGGTTATATTATGCTAACGTTCCTGCAGGAGAAGAACGAGGTAAGTCATATGTGAGTTCTGATTAAGGATATGTGCAATATGAACTGTGGATTGATATGGATGATTGAATTGAAATTATCAGAGTTTGGGAGTTGTATTTGTTGAGCCATGGTTAGAGTGATGTGATCATATGATTTTGATATTTGAAGTGTTCATACGATTATCTGGAATTGAATGACTATCGTATTAATGTAATATATTGTTGGTATTTGAACATGAATGATCAGACTTATATAAATTAGTAATCCATGTCTAGTGATATGCGGAATGTGTTTCCCTAAGCCATGAATGTATATAGTTATGTGTCGCATATATCGTACTTAAGATTTATGCCTTTTATACGCATTTAAAGTCGTTATGAAGTTCGTAATCAATAAGGGATACATAGTAGTCTCTAGTTTAAGTTTCCGTACTTGGATAAGTTGTGATGATGCAAAGAAGAAGAAGAAGAAAAAAAAAAAATTAATTTATTTTGATACACATGTATAATTATCAAGTTTTTTAGTTGACCCTATTTTCAGTTTCAAAACCTTTACTGTGTCTTAGATGGCAACTACAATTGAAATGAGGAATGAATGTTAATATGGTACGGAGTGATGTCTATGCTTCAAATGTTTGTCAACGTGTTTTGGAATAAGAAAGGGCGGGTTTGGATGTAGTAGTGTGTATTTGCAAAGGAACCCAAAATTTTAATAAATTTTCAGAATGTTGTTTGGTTTGTGTGGGATGTCATTTTACATGTGTTCCAAATATGAGTATGACAATTTTATGTATGATAACCTTCTAAGTTGGTTTTACAATGTTTTGGTTTCATGTTAATATGAGTTATATTTTGACAGAAATAAATCTGTTAGTTGACAGTGGTCAGATTGTTACTGCACAGTTCTGTTTTGACCCATGTTCTTGTAAAGGAAATAATTTAAAACGGGGTTATTGTTTATGCATAATTCCAACTCTACTGTTCGGAATATTCGTTCACATTTTCAAAATGATAAGCCATGTAAAATCTGAACGAGTCGTAATTAATTGTGATTTTTGCAAGTTGCTTAATTTCTTTTCTGTTGAATTGCTGTGAAGTTCATGTTCAGATCGTTTGAGTTGTAAAAATTGTATTAAATAATTCTCTTGATATATGCATTCGATTCTTTTTCCTATGTTTAGCTAATTCACTATGTTTTCTAAAAACTCTAATAGCTCGCAAGATAGCGAAGTAGATATTTAATTATGATCAGTGTAAATAGCTGCATAATGATTAATTGGTGAAATTGTGAGTTATGTAAGTTTCACATGAAAGTTTAATCAAATGTGAATTAGGTGATGTGACCATGCGATATCCTGATATGGCCTTAGTAACATGAATACTATGCATATGATATGAATATGAACCTTACTATACGATAACGTCATCTTGCTTAGTTCCATATAGATAATCTCTATTATACTGACGCTCTTACTTTCTAGTATTATGACCTCAAAGTAATGATGTGATGTTCGTATGTGCTGTTAAAATCATGATTAGTGGTAAAATGAAATTTGACTCGTAGACTTATTAGCATGATACAGATTTAATTGTTAGAAGTGATGGTGATCATTTGAACAATGTGAATCGTGTTGATGTTCGTTCATATATTTATGGTATAACGTTGTCTAGTTCACTGAGATAATAATATTTATAACACCTTCATGTACATTGTTAGGTCACAACTGAATTGCTTTTGCTATGCTTAAACATCTGATCATAATATATTGAGTTATTAGGTAGTTGGCATGATGAGTTTTATGGAAGTACCGGTGTTGTGGATCTGTTTACTCTTAGCATTAAATCTTCATCATTCATGAGCTACAATTTACGAGAACGACGTTTTAGTAAGGAAGAGTCAGAATGCCTCCGTGTAGTTTTAAGTCCGATCTGTAGTTACAAATAACCTTTGATTGTGGTATTGTTGTCATAAACTACCACTTAAGCGTTTCAAAGTGTTCCAAAGGTTTTCAAAATGGTGATGCGTGACAAAGTTTGATGTTTTGATAAGTATGTCAATTGGTTGCTATATGAAGAATTATGTAGCTACGTTTCGATGAAATCCTGCACGGATATTTAGTTACTGCGCTTTTATAAACCTCTTATTTTGCAAGTCATATGTGTTAACAATGCCATGATTAATGATGTAGTGTGAAGGAATGGAAAATGCACTTAAGTGATTTTAATCTATTAATATCCAAATCTCTTAAACAGTTTTGTGAGTCTATGACTTGCGTATACCTTGTGGAATATGACAATGTTCCATGTTTAATTACGTTAATTAATTTTGCTCTATGTCTTTTCCTAAAATATGGTTTTGCTTCTATTATGTGATTATGAGCAGGAAACATTTTATTTGGTCAAGTAGGATATATGAGTTTCTTGATTGTTACATTGTTGTAAATATATTAAAATTGTGAGAAATTTCAAAAGTATGTAGGTGTTAGCTACCCTGATTCTGCTTTGCTACGTAACACAGTTTCTACCGATCCTAGTACTCTTGCTGTTGCCCAAGGTTACATATGGTTGCATGATAATTGCTATGAGTTTCTTACGAATACTTCTTTGAGTTAAAATTTGTGAATGCTCCTTTATTCTGATAATTAATATTTCTTGTTGATAAGATAATCCTTTTGTTGGGAGACGGGTTGAGTTGTGAGATGGGTAAACTTTTGGTAATTGATTAATTGTGTACGCATCATGGCTTTGTTTTGGGTTGGTTTGGTATAGCGTCCAGATCCTTATTTTATGAATTGTGGAATTATAAGTATACATACAAGTATGTCGATGAACTTGGAAGGTAAGTATTGATGGGATTGAGATTGCATTTCAGTATTTTATCGCGTCGTCGTATTCTCTAACTTTGACTCATGGGTGAGTAACTTAGGGTTTACACTCTAAATGTGGAGCAGTTCCTTTAATACAAGATTTGACAATTTTGACATCGAAATTGAGATGACAATTGAGTACTGGTGTTTAGTTATGAGTCGTTAGGTCATTGTGCCATATCGCGTTTTGGTTCAAGTGTGACCTTGGTTATCGGGTTATATTCTGGGTTTGAAATGTATAGATTTGCGGGTATTCAGCCGGTTCACTCACCCCTTGTCTTTGGTCTTAGATTCGACGACGAGTGCGATACTTGGTCACATGAAGTAAGATGGTAGGAGATAATGTAATGAGTAAGACGGTGTATGAGCTGAGTTTTGCATAATGAGGTTACAGGGACGTAACCGTGTCTTAAGGAGGATAGGATGGTAAAATCTTTTGATTTATGACATTGTTAAGTTGTTATGACATGGCTAAATTTTGTGTCGTGTTTGTTTGCATCTGATTGTGTTCGGGAATTTATTTTGGTTATACGTTAAACTTTGGGGACAAAGTTTTTTTTTTAACGTGGGGGGAATGTAACATTTCGGTTTAAAATACCTTTATTAGTTCTTGATGTATTGTGGTGTCACTCTTTTAACTCGTTATGTGCCTAGAGACCGGTTGATGGATCATGGGATGGTGAACTTCGGGACGAAGTTCATTTTAAGGAGGGAAGACTGTAATATCCCGTATTTTCATAATTCGTATTAATGAGTCGTTTTAGGCTCTTGTCAGTACTTATGTGCTTTCGATAAGTATTTTGCTATATAATAATATTAAGTTTATATATTCGTTAAGTTTAATATTTATTATTTACATCGACGTGTAAATAATATTTCGGCGTTAGTATCCGATAATTAATTAGATGATCAACTTATCAAATACGTGTTAATTTCTATGTGGTCCGTGGGATTCGAACTAGGGACCTTTGACACACCGGATTGGGCCTTGATATGCGTGCTCATGAATCAGCCCACACCACACCTTGTTATTTATGCAAAAACACAAACAACTACAGCTTTCCTGCCGTCATATGTCAACCCTCAATCCTTAACCTAAATTTACCCTAATCAACTTCCTATCACCACACATCTAGTGCCGACACTGCAAGGTCTATAAGGGAGGTTCACACGGTGGGTTTAGGGCTGGCTAAGGTGGTTCGTTTGGGTCAGGAAAGGGGTAAGTTCACCACCGTTTGTATTTTTCGTTGTTTCACCTCTGTTTTGGATTCGTATAATCAGATCACGTACATGTTCATAGTTCTATTTCTTTGTGTATTAATAATCTATGGTGTGTAATAATCATGTTTTGATCAAGTTAGGGTCGTCTTTGACAGTCTAGAGCCGTCGTGTAGGGTGGTTTATTAGCGGTGTTGGTATGTTTCTTGTTCCCGTCAGAATCAGAGTATAAACGTGTGTCTTCATGCTAGCTTTCGGTCTTATCTCTGTTGTTGTTTATTATGGGTCTTAGCGTGGTTAGATGGGTGGTAGTCAGGGGGTGTGATTGGTGGTTGTCGCAGTGGGTCGTGGTGTCTCACGGTGGTGGCATGGTGATCGGAGTTTAGGTGGTCTGTGATGTTAACCAGTGTATGCGAGTGGGTTGGGGTTTTGAGTCGAGGATAGTGGCGTGTGGTTACAGTGGTTACGGCTGTCACCTGCACCCATGGAACCGCCGTGGCTCAAATGTGGGTTTGGTGGTGTCGTGGGTAAAGGTGATGGTTACAGTTGGTGTCGGGAGAGGAGATTTGTCGTGGTGGTCGTAGGGTCAGAAGGTGTTTGTTGAATTGCTTTGCACGGTCAGAGTTTGGTTGCGGGTTTGTGGCGGTCGTGGCCGTGGTAGGCAGTCCCTGACCTCCTCCCTGGAACCACCGTGGCTCAGTGGCGAGCCTGGTGGTGTCAATGAGGAGGCCAGTGGTGTCAGGCGGTGTTGGGAGTGGTGGTTGACAGGGATGGCGGAAGGGTTATTGTTGCGTTTATGGGTTGTTCGTATGTTGGTTGCTACGGTTATGTGTTCTACGTGATTAATTTGTAGGTTGCTTGATTTGTAATCATTTCTTGATAATCATAATCATTACTAAACATGGTTATTATTATTACTATTATTATTAGTGTTAGTATTAATATTATTATTATTATTTAATTATTGTTATTACTTATTAATACTATTTTTGTTATTTGTCAAAATATTTGTTAATGATGTCAGTTTTTATATTTTGTGCTATATTTGGTAGGTTATTAGTTGGTTGATGTTTTGTGATAATAATATATGAGTCGGGAAATTAACGAGTAAAGGGAGTTTCTATTTTGGGAAAGTTTCTAATTAGGGAAACTTTCCATTTATGGAAGGTTCTACTTATAGCAGGTATGGTTTGATATGGGGTTCGGGAAGGATATTAATTCGTTCCATATACGTGTTTAGGTAGCGAGTTTCGTGTGGAACACTTCTAGCGAGCTTGGACATATCTACAATTCTGCTATTCGAGGTAGGGGAATATTGTATACATGGTGATGAGTAATCTGTTTTTATCCGATGTTAACTATTTATACCTTACTGTATGGATGATATTATATTGTATTTAATTGACTGTATAATCATGCGATACAATACAATGTGGCAATTGCTGGGTCTTGTGATACGGTGCGGAGTTTATTTGGTGTTGGATCGGTGCGGAGTTTATTTGGGGTTGGATCGGTGCGGAGTTTATTTGGCGTTGGATCGGTGCGGAGTTTATTTGGCGTTGGATCGGTGCGGAGTTTATTTGGCGTTGGATCGGTGCGGAGTTTATTTGGCGTTGGATCGGTGCGGAGTATATTATATTGTTGGTATATTTATTTCTTTTTCCCTACTCAACCTCGTGGTTGACCCTGTGTATTCGTGTGACACCTGTGATGAACCAATTATTGGGGAGGACATTGACAGGTGGCTGAGACTAAGGGGAGCTATGGGAGAGAGAGCTTGGATCCGGACCAGACTAAAGTCTAGATCACCTTAGTCAGTTTAGCATGAGTTGTACTTTCTTATTTTGTTAAGACTTTGGATACGGTTGTAAGAATATGTTATGAGTTTAACTTTAATTAAAGTACTGTTTATCTTCCTTTGTATCTGCTACCTCGGGAAACCGAGATGGTAACACCCTTACTTATCTGAGGAGTCCTAGTACAGACCCTTAAATAAATGGGGGTGTTACACTAATCGACTTATTCCTTCCGGCTGGCCACAGCCCATCATAACCCAAAATATGTCCTCATAAACCCCAGTTACGAAGGTGTTAGGACATAGATCAAAGTTAATCTGAAAACTATGCCACCTCAGAGAACAGTCATCAGTCCAAGAACTGACTCATGTGAAACACGATAGATGCTCCCGCCACGACCAGGCAGTCTTTTAATAAGAGTACGCCAGAGCTCTATCAGCGGTCATTAGCCCGGCAAATGTATCTTAAAATGTCTATGCCTAGGTGATCGATTAGTCATCTTGTATGACTCTATGGCAATCGAACTCGCCATCAATCGCATCACACATCCGGTTGCATTGAGATGTCACCTCACTTAAGCAACTAGGGGCGAGGTCACGATAATTCAATTCACTTTAACAGGGTTCAATATGGTCTTACCATCCCATTTGAATTTTACTTGACCTTTCGTGAGTTATAAATAACTTAAACGATTAGTGGATTACTACATACAAGTGGTCAACCTTTGAACACCATTTAATTTACAATGAGCTTGAGGGTCTCTCGTTTATATCCCTTAAAATTGTAATTATCTTCATTTTGAGTAAACCAGGTTTACCACGGTTCGTGGGAGCGTTCACTTTGTGGATCATATCCACATATGCTATTTTATCTCAATGAGATAAGTCTTTATGTGCATTGTATAACTCCCAGCTACAACAATGTTATTACATAATTTTTGAACTTATACATTTTGTAGAACCTTGTGATGACCATGTAGTTAAAATACAATTCATTGAGATGCATAGTCAATGAATGTAAATCAAAGATTATCACAAATCTTTGCTTGGTATCTTGGAACTTGAGTCTTTGTAAACCTTTTACCGATGACCAAGTTATTTTCCGAAATCTTGAATTTGTCTTTCATCTTCATTGGACAATACTTTGACAATTCATTATGGTTTAATCATTGATTTATCACTTGCTTAAACAGGTTATCCTGCAAGCAGTGTGTATCCAGCTTTACACGATTATACTAATGGCGGAAACATTAGTGAACTTAACGTGCAAATAATAGTACTTAAGATTCGATAAATTTCCATGATCTCATCATGGTCATTCTATCTTCATCTCTATGAACAACCTTAATACTAATAACAAGATGTCCTTTACAATCTCAATCAAACATCCCATGTTCAATTAGATAGATTTAATACATATCAATATGTCATCTAGAACTAAAAACTCGTATACCTTTCATAAGTATCAATGCTTCATTCCAAACGAGAAATGAGTTGTTTTAGATAACGTTTACTCCCACTAAACTCTTGTTCTTGCCTGATTCTGAAGACCCCGAAGTCATACCCATGATTCAATAGGTTCAAATCCTGGAGCGAGAACTCCCACTGAACTTTACACTTAACCGTAAATCATAAAGCTCCCACTCAATTCAATGTTCCCTAACATTTAATGAATTGAAATGGTTGGGACATAACCATATGTGCTAATAGTCACATCCTTTTCAAATACCCTTTTGAAAAGCGGTCACTGAGTTTACTGAATTCATTCTCAAAAAATTACTTTACTACTTTCAACAAAGTTACCCTTAACTTTGCAGACGGCAGACATCCACATGTCTACTTATGCTTCTCTTAATAAATCTCATTTATTAGCATGTATATCTTATAAATTTCATGGGTTTTAGAATTTGCATTGGCATATTTAGATCACCATCTGAATCCAAGAACCCTTTCTTGAGCCTTTGCAAAATCTTTTGAATAATGTTCTTCGAGTGTCCTCCCGTAGTTTGTATAAGAGTCTTTTCTTATGGTGTATAATTTTTGTGTGTGAGAACTTTCAGTTCCCCACATTTATCTTATCTTATACTGTACGAGGACTCTATCATGGATCTTATCCATGTATAGAATTTTTCCTTACAAACTTCAAGAATTTATTCTTGAAGTATCCCCCAGGGCCGGGGCCGTTCGGATATAAGGCGTAGATTTTTACCAAACCGTAGATCTTATCCACAACCTTTGGGCTTATCCACAACTTTTGGGATGATAAGGCGTAGAATCTTATCCATAGCCTAATCTACCTTTTACAACCGTAAGGTGTAGATTTTCTAAATCGTAGATCCTATCCACAACGTAATCTACCTTCTAAATCTCTTACACAACCAAAACACAATAAATCCTACTATTCACTAATAGATCATAATAAATCCTACTATTCACTAATAGATCATAATAAATACTACTATTCACTAATAGATCATATCTATTGTGCTTTTCAAAATAATGTGCTATTTGGCCTTTTAAATTTCTCCCACTCTATCTTTGTAATAATAAACTCATTTCATTACCAAAGATAGCCACTAAGGCCACAAGCAATGACTTTGATGTTGGTTTGTGTACCCTTATGATTTATTACAGAAAATATTTGATTTAAAGCTTAGATAGTTTTAGATGGTTGATAACTTTTCCTCATAATTGAGTTCTAAACTTAATTTTGATTTTGATTTGATTTGAATTGGGTATCCTATACCTATTCGGTTTCACAATCAATTCTATTTTATGTTTTAAGATTTGCAAGTGTTAAATTGAATAAGAACATAATTATAAAACCGATAGTGACTTGGGTTGAAAACAAAGTCACTATATTATCCAAAATACAACCAATTGTTTCAAGGATCATCCTTTCCTCGTCCAACAAGGAAATAAAACACGGATTTTAATTATTCTTACAATACTCCAAATCTATGCAAAATAAGTAAAAAACAAAGCTCCTTGATTATCCTGAGTGGAGCTACTCTTAGTTCCCATTGATCCATCATGCTTGGTTTTTTCTTTCCCTTACCTTTGCTTTCATGCCCTAATTCAAGTAAGAAGAGCATTCATATCACAACTTGTATCATAATACATTAGTTGAGATTAACATAAAATAGGGATAGTCATCATACCAACTGGAAGAATTATCCCAGCTTTGAGATCGCTGAGATATTTAGAACAGTTCCTCTTCCTGTGTCCTTTATTATTGCAATAAAAACACTTGGCTCCTTGATGCGAGCTCTTGTTGGGATCTGATGTACTTGCCTCTGAAGACACTTTCTTTGAACTTTTAGAAGGTTGCTTCCCCTTTGCCTTACCCTTCCTATTGAACTTTTCTTTGCCCCTAACATTTATGTTGAGCACATCCTAAGGGGCACTAACATTTAGGCCCATGTCCCTCTCTACTTGCACGATCATATTGTGTAATTCATCAAGAGAGATGTCTTGGTTCCTTATGTTGAAATTCATCCGGAATTGGACATAAGTCTTTACCTTAGACAAGGAGTGGAGGATTCTGTCAATCACAAGTTCCTTAGGAATGTCCACTTGATTCTTCCTTAGGGTTTCTACATGCTCAATTAACTTGAGCACATGTGGGCTAACCTTTTGCCCCTCCTTAAGGTTGAGATCAAAGAAGGCCGATGCCGCCTTGTATTGGACAATTCTCGAATCTTTTGAGAACATTGTCAGGAGCCTACAATAGATCTCATAAGCAGTGCCAATCTTTATGGCACTCCTTTGGAGTTCCGGCTCCATCGAGAGGATCAAAACATTTTTCATTGCCCAAGACTCCTTCTGATAAGTATCATAGAGTCGCCTTGCAGCGGTGGTGGCATTTTCTTCAGGTTCAGGAGGTGATCCTTCGATGAGGAATTCGGTCTTACCGTCACCCTGTGCCGCCAACAACAGTTGGGCATCCCAATCGGCAAAGTTTGCCCCATTCTTTTCTAGCTTACAATGATCCATGAAGGAACATAACCAGGAAGTGTTTGTAGTAGTGGAGGTGGTCATGATTTGATATTTATTCGAAGATTTAACTACAAAATTTTAAACATATGAAGAAATTAAATGCTAATCGTTTTTATATTCATTTTAACTTGTAAATATATTTATCAAGCTAATGCATCTATAAAATGACCTCTATCCAATTTTATAAATGATTCCAAGACCCAAACCCATACCCCCGAAATCGTGAACCACTGGAACTCCGACCCAATGATATGGTTTGGTGGTTTAAAATAAACCGGTTCTACCATAGAACTCTTGGTTGATGACAAATCATAATTTATTCATCTTAGCCCGGAACACATTGACCACTGGTCTTCTACACTTCTGTTGAGTACAAACCAAATTTCAATTGCATCGAGATGCGATCCGCCCACTGGACTGAATCCATCTCATCGCCCCACTTATCCTACGTAATGAGGTTCGTACAGCCCACTGGACTAGCACCACCCCACGAAATAGAAGCTCATGGGTTCTACTATTTGGTAAGGCTATTTCTCAATTGTTTTTGTTTAATATAGAGGTCTTGTCAATTTATTATCTATCTCCTTTAAGCGAATTAAATCGGTGAACTTGATAATTATAATTGACACGGTCGTTTTTAACGATCTAAACTAATATGCATGTTATTGGCGATTTGGCTATGCATGCAAACATATTAAAATGCAAAAATAATAGCAATAAAGCAATAAAATCCTAGTATGGCCTTCCTAGTAATAGTAAAAACTAGTTATGTAACAACCCGACCCACCACGGTCGTAACACACCCCCAATAAGATGGGAGGTAAGCCTTTGGGCCCATTCTTTGTCCTCACTTAAGCCCAAAAGCACAAAGCCTTGTTACTAAGTGGTGGGTGGAAATTATTATAAACATACCACAAGCCTCACATTCTACCGATGTGGGACAACTTTTCTCTCATACTCTTGGGGTGTTACAAACTCCCCCACTTAAAGAACACAACGTCCTCGTTGTGCCTCAAACTTGACCGCAACCAGGGCCAGAATCCTCCCCCGCTAGGTGTGTGACCCGAGTACTCCCGACCACAGGCTCACCACACGGTCGCAGGGTCGCTCTGATACCATTTGTAACAACCCGACCCACCACGGTCGTAACACACCCCCAATAAGATGGGAGGTAAGCCTTTGGGCCCATTCTTTGTCCTACTTAAGCCCAAAAGCACAAGGCCTTGTTACTAAGTGGTGGGTGGAAATTATTATAAACATACCACAAGCCTCACATTCTACCGATGTGGGACAACTTTTCTCTCATACTCTTGGGGTGTTACAAGTTAACTATTACAAATTCGGAAACCAACTCCATGGTCCCTTGAACTTCATTGGCACGCCATCCAAGAAAACACCGTCTTGTCGGAACTCCTTTCCGTATGGCACCGTCTTTTGGATCTCCGGAATTACAATAAAATAATACAACTACTCTATTGTAAAAGTGAAAATTAAATTAAATTACAAACCCGTGATACGAGATCACATAAATTACAATCGAATCAATATTCCCTTTCATTACGGGCAATATTGATTAAAACTAAGGCCATACTAAGAAAAATTACATAATTCCAAATTATATAAAAACATTCAAATATGACATTCACATTAAATAAAATGCAATAATAAAATATGTATGCACATGCTCAATTTTTAATACCAAATCGCCTTATGGGAGCAAATATCTCATATTTATTTACGGTTTTTACGGATATGCGCGATTTTAACAATTAAAATCATCTGTAACAACCCGACCCACCACGGTCGTAACACAAACCCAAGAAGATGGGTGCACACTTCTGGGCCTATTATTTGTCCTCACTTAAGCCCAAAAGCACAAGGCCTTGTTACTAAGTGGTGGGTGGAAGTTATTATAAACATATCACAAGCCTCACATTCTACCGATGTGGGACAACTTTTCTCTCATACTCTTGGGGTGTTACAAACTCCCCCACTTAAAGAACACAACGTCCTTGTTGTGCCTCAACCTTGACCACAACCAGGGCCAGAATCCTCCCCCGCTAGGTGTGTGACCCGGGTACTCCCGACCACAGGCTCACCACACGGTCGCAGGGTCGCTCTGATACCATTTTGTAACAACCCGACCCACCACGGTCGTAACACAAACCCAATAAGATGGGTGCACACTTCTGGGCCCATTATTTGTCCTCACTTAAGCCCAAAAGCACAAGGCCTTGTTACTAAGTGGTGGGTGGAAGTTATTATAAACATATCACAAGCCTCACATTCTACCGATGTGGGACAACTTTTCTCTCATACTCTTGGGGTGTTACATCATCAAAATTACATAAATCTAATTTATGTCCAAGTTGATCATCCTAACTTACTTTAGGAATCAATGTTTAGTCTCTACTAATATTTGAACATGATCTAACTTGATTTTGCATTATTGTTCATAAATTACTTGCATTTTCGGGAAAAGTAAACAAAATACGGCCAAATGAGTCAATAAAATTCGAAATTTAAAATTCAAAAATATGAAACTGTCTGGAAATTTTCTAAAAATTCGGAAATTATTAAAATGGTCTTATGCAAATATTTATAGTTTATTTGTTAAATAAATCGTATAAAAAACCGTTTTTATGGTTAAAAATCTGATTTAAATTATAAAAACTTGCAATAATTTGCCATAAATTTTTAGTCATCCTAAAATATATATTAGAATCTGAAAATGACCAAAAATTACAGACCATACTCGAAAATTTTATTTTCGACTCATAAATTACGATTATTAGCTAATTAACTCATTAAAAATTAATAATCATAAAAACAGAAACTTTTGATATCCAACTTTTAGATCTGATGTTCCTATTATATAAGACATCTATGGGTAAAATTTCATGCCATAATATTAAGATTAACTATTTTTAACACAATAAGTCATTATTTAGCGATTTCAACTATTAAAATCATAAAACATGCATCACTTGAGAATAAAATCTCAAAAATTACATACATACTGTAAATACTGCATGTGACATTGTGTTAAATTTTTATGGCAAAATTCCAACTATAACTATTAAAGTCGAATTTAAGTCACTATTAATCCGATTTTTACTATAAAAATCATTAATCATGCAATACAAGTCCAATAAATCCGAAAATTTATACAGGTATTTTATATATTGCATGTGACTTCTCATAAAAATTTTAAGGTCAAATTCGAAATATAACCCCTTATACCCGTTTTTACTCATATTATGACTATTTATCTTATAAAAATCATAATCCATGCATAATAACTTCATTTGTTACGAAAGTTCATATACAATATATAAAATATGCATGTGAGAACATATCAAAGAATCTCGGCCAGATGTTAAGTTTTACTATTTTTCCCATTAATTGTTGTTTAAAACCGATTTAAACTACAAAATATACAAATAAATATAAAAATGAACAATAAAAATCCATAAAATTATTTTTATGTCCTAAAACCATTTTAGAAACAGAAACTTTAACATGAAAAATTATTTTGTGATTTATCATAATAAATCAAAATATTTCGAAAATACCGAAATATATATATGTTAATCCGATTTAACATTAATCATGAATCCGATCATGCATGCAACAACCGTAATGCTCTGATACCACTTGTTGGAAACTAAGTTCCTTATATTATACTCATATCTAATGTGAGTTTTGTTTCTGTAAGTTTAGTCATAAAAACTTAAATATATCTTATGCATGCATGATGATATCATAAGATGTGAAAGTCCTTACCTTGGTTTTAGAAGGTTTATACTCAATAATCACCTATTATTTGAGTCTTCAAATAACCGAAATCCTCTTGTAACGATCTAACAAAAATCGTCTCCTAAAGGTGCGTATCAAGGACCCGATCTCAAACCAACACTAATTTTGTTACTAGAAAATTAGTATTAGTATACTAGAAATAATAATATTAGTCTTAATATTATTAATATAGGAAATAATAACTTTCTTAGTAAATACTATTTTACTTAAGAAAATATGGAGAATAAGGTTTGTAGTATGTTTTGTGAGTGCAAGCATCAACTAACAACTTAGCAAAAACTTGTGTCTTAAAGAGTGTGAAGTGAGTGTGTTTATATAAGCACATAAGCTTGCTAGTGCAAGCATTATGGCCGGCTATCACATGCCCACAATGGCCTATGCATGCCTTTCTTTTACTTACACAAAGGCAAGAATATGCCTTACACACTTACACATTCACTTACACACACAATCCTTATACACTTACACACACAAACTCACATGTATATTACATGTTTACACGGTCCAAATGAGGTCCAAAATGGACCCATTTTATCCTTGTCAATTGTGTTAATTTGTAACATGTCACATATGTTCCATAACACATGACTCAATTTGTTAATTGTGCAATTTTAACTATTAAAATTCATAATTTACAAATTTATTACATTTAAATAATTATTCCAATATTTCGAAATTATTATTGTACAAAAATGTAATGTCATAATTTAATTACAACTCTTTGTAATTTTATGATCAACCGTGTTCATCCTCAATTTAATCGTTTCCCAACCGAATAAATAAAACGATATTATTACTATGACTTTTATTATTATAATCCCATTATAAGAATATTCGTCATATAAAATTATTTCCAAAACTTCTAGTCATTAATTAATTTGCATCCAATACAATATTAATTAATTATTCCATTGAGACGGAATTCCCAAAAGATATGACCTTAAGGGATCAACTGATCACCACCATCATATGACGATAATGTCAAACTCTAGACAGCCAATCATTAACGGTAAATGTTGATCAGTTGACTTTAAAAAGAGTAACACTCCCAGTTGTGTTTCATTCAGATGAGTTTTAATTACGTCAACACACTATTGTCGAGGATACTTCCTCCAACACTCTTGTCGCCGGCAGCAACCACACATCACCCCCACACCACCTACTCTACCACTGACCCTAACCCAGACCACCGACTCCTGCCGACAAGGACGACCAGGGCCTTAAGCCGGCCTGACCCAACACGTGACCACCCTAAAACGCCTGAAACCACGCCCTGTAACTGTTGACAACCGCGGCCAGACTACCCTAGACCACCACCACGGACTCCCCGTTAAACATACTCACCAACCACGGTGGTACCACCGCACCGACCTCCCCCTAGTCATCGGTGGTACCACCCCCAAACACCCATGTGAAACCAGAACCCGTATAGACCCCTGATGAACCCCTGTTTCCTTTCCCGCACCTGCCATCAGCCACCACCCTAGTAACCACCCTGACAACCACTGGTCACCACGAGAACCACCATCCCACTCCCTGACTCACTCGTGACCCTAGAGCCACGACCCATAAGCAGACCATAAACGAGACTTAAAGAAAAACACATAGAAAAACTCAACACCCGAATAACACCCAGAACCATCTACCAGCAGCCTCCCTTAAAGACCTTACACGGTGGTGTTAGGGTGTCAAAGACGACCCGACCTGGTTCATACTTAACCCTCATACGACACAGATTAAGAAAAGATAAATATCAGTACCCCTAGACAAACATATCTGATAGAAATCATGCGACAAAACAGGAAGTAGCAACCATGAAAACACAAATAACGGTGGACATACCCTCTTCCTTGGGTATTCGAGCCCTCTTAACAACCTCCAACCACCGTGTAAACCCTCTCCTGGTGTTCTCTGATATGGCGGCAGCAAGGTGTATGTGTTGTTTTGTGTCGATAGGTCAAAATAAGATCTTAAAAGTGTGTGTAAATAAGGCGGCTGTGGAAGGTGTTCTGAAATTTCTGATTTTCAGATGTTACTGTCGTGTATGGGCTAGGTTTGCACGCAACCCTAGGCCCAATGACACGACTATACATGTATGGGTTAGGCCCTTCACGCACTTCAATATCCAAATAACATGAATCAAACTCGGTTTTGTTAAATACTCGCGTACACGACTCAAAATACTTACACACAAGGTACCTCGTTCACCAATACATTGTCGCTTTAAAACCCGTCGACATACAAATAATTATTAATATAAATTAAAACGAAATAGAAATTACATGGTATTACATTCTACGTCTAAACAACAACCACAATGTACAAAATCAGAAACTTTCATCATCAAAACCATGTAATATGCTATTATAACAAATAAAGGCCGAGTTTCTCATTATCGTCACCTCTAAAGCGGTTATGCTCCTAGCTCCTCTTCAATCACGTAACTATCCACGTCGGGATCCTCTAAACCCTCCCCTACAACATGAAAAACGATTATTAGAAGCTAGAAACGGATTTTACCCAAAACAGTCCATTTTTCAAGTTGGACGAAATTGGAATTGAAAGAGACGGATGTCTTGCAAATTTCGCGAGGATTTCATAAATGTATAATGTTTTGGTAAAATTTCTACCGAGACGAATTACTGTGATGTAGGTCAAAGTGCCAACCAATATTTGGATTTTACGTAGAAAATAAATATAGAAAACGAGAAAAGATAAAGAGTGACACAAGAGGTTTTTGGTGACGCGGAAAAACCCAATGGGGGAAACAACCGCGGGGGGAACGGAATCCCTCCAATATGTTTACTAGCTATGATCGAATGTTTTCACTGTTTGCTCTGAGTACAAGTGCTTGCGTAAATTTAAGGATTACAATGTGCCAAAAAGAACGAATGCCTAACGAATGCCCTTTCCTTTTCCTTTTATAGCTGCAAATTTGTATGTTCAACTCATTTGCTCTGTTGCTGGAATGTGGGAGGGAATATAGGGGAATATCCCTTTAGGGTTTTGACCCACTCCCTTTCTCCAACAGCTCTTTTTTCTGCTCTGGTCTGGCTTCTGCTCTGCTTTTGATTTGCTTCTGTCTGCTCCTTGCGGTGGGCTGTTTGTTTATTTATCCTCGGGCCCAATAGTGAGATGCCAATTTTGGGCTAAACAATTTCCCCCAAATTTCAGCCTAACCTTGGCTTTAATTGCGCTGGAATTTCTTTTTATATTTTGGGTATTCTGGAATTTACGTGGGTGGTTGAGGAGGTGACAAAACTGTTCTCAACCGTCTTTTCTGCCCCACTTGCCCCACTCTTGAATTAACTACTTGTCCCCTCGGTATTTACTTCTTTTACTTTAACCTGTCACCTTTCAAATTTGAATTTACTTTCAAATTTCATCCACTTGCTTCCCTTATAAATACCCTTTTAACCGTGTTGCTTCACTTTTACCTCTTTCAAAAAATTCACTTACTTTCTTTACCATCTTTTTGTCTTTCTTACTTTCTTTCTCTGCCGTAAGAGATTTTTTCACTGTTTAATAATCCATCATGTCTGGTCCTGGGTCTTCTTCCGCTACTCCTTCCGCTACTCCTGCTCCTGCTGGGTCTTCTGGGTCCAGCTCTGCTTCGGGGGACTATTCTTGTCCTTTCCCGTCGCAGAAGTTGCTTGCGGCCAAGCACTTATGCGATTCCTCTTTCAACGAGTCTCATGCCTCTTTTATCAAGCTTCGGTTTGGATTTCCGGAGGGGGTGGTCTATCACTTTCCTTTTGCCGGCGAGAAGGCCGATTTTGAGAGGGAAGGATGGACTTGTTTCTATGAATATCCTTTCCGTCTGGGTCTCAGATTTCCTTTTCCTAATTTGATTGTCGATTTCCTGAAGTTAACCAAACTAGCTATGTGCCAGGTTGCTCCGCATGCATGGAGAATCTTACTCAGTATTTGTGCTCTGAACCGTGAACGGGGGCTGAACATTGGTTTGGCTGACTTGGGGCAGTGGTTCACCCCTCGTTCTCTGGGTCATTCTCAGTGTACCATTCGTAGCCATGACAATATGCCTTCTGCCATTATCTTTTCCACTACTCCAGATGATAGTAAGTGGTTTACCCGTTTTATTTTCGTCAAGATTGACACCCTTCCTCATTCTCCGGACTATATTTTTTCCAAGTGGCAGCCTGTGGAAGGTACTGGCTTTGTTCTGGCGTTCTTTTGATTTTCTTTACTTTATTGTTTTTCGTCTGTTTCTGATGGCTTGTTAGTTTCTGCAGGGCGTAGCTTGGCTAAGCTTCCTGATTCCGCTGATCCCCCTACTTCCAAGGCCAAACTCCTGGACCTCCCTGCCGAGGAGAGGACGTTCTCCAAGCTGGTCCGGGATGCTGCTGTTCTGGTGGTGAAGAAGGAGGGTACGGTACTTTCGATGTCTTTTTTGTTTTCTTGGGGTGGATCTGCGCTTGGTCTGTTCTGATTTCTTCCGTCATCTTTCCAGGCAAGCCTAGAGTTCTTGTGAGCAGGGTGATGCAGCTGCGCAGAAAATGGTTGGCTTCTGGGGACGCGGGGTCCTCAAAGAAGACGAAAATTGACGTTGTGGAGGGGAGCTCTGCTGGAGCTGGGTCCCAAGCTGCCCCTATTGAAGTTGACACTGTTGATCTGGTCCAGGAACCCGTTTCTGAAGCTCCCTATGTTGATCCCTCTCCTCTCAAGATTCCTCCCTTCATTCCTACTCCTGGTTACAAGCCAGTTCTGGAGCACCTGCCTCTGCCACCTTCTAGGGAAGGTTCATCTTCTTCTTCTCTGCGCCTGGACCTCCCAGCGGATTTTGGTGGGTCCAGGACTCATCTCTGGCCTGCCTTGGACTCACTACTTTTCCCCGCCTCTGCCTCTATTATGGAAACTCGTCCTTTCAAGGACTTGATCAGACGTACTGCGGAGGTTTCCTTTGAGGTAACCCTTTTTCCCTTTTTCCTTTTCTTTTTCTTCTCTTTTATCTTTCCTGATCTGATCTGGATTTCCAGGTTCTGGAGCTGTCACTTTGTGCTAAACGACAGAGTGAGGCCTTGCTGACCGAACTTCTTTGTTCGAAGGCGGCTCAGTCTGAGGCTCTGAGGAGGAGGCAGGAGGTGGAGAGGATGCAGGAGGCCCTGGCAAAGAAGGAGCGGGAGTTATCGGAGAAGTTGAGCTTGAAGGAGACCTTGAGGGAAAGTTTGCGGCAGGCTGTTGAGCGTTCTCGCCAGGATGTGGCTAAGGGTCAGGAGATGCTCAAAGCTCAGGAGGAGGCTTCTCAGAACCAGCTAGCCACGACTCACTCTAAGCTGGAGAGGGCCTTGACTTCAGAGGCGGACCTGGTGCTGAAGGTGGAGGCCCTGGAGCAAAAGAAGGCTGGTCTGCAGAGGGCGTTAATTGAAGCTGTTGCTTATACTGCTGCTGAGACCCGGGTAAAGTGTGTCCGGGAGTTCCAGGAGGGTAACCATACCACCTGGGACTTTGCTGCCTTGGAGAAGGCCTTCGCTTATGATTTTCCCGAGGGGTTAAACAGGGACCTGATCTCCGACGATGAAGAGGAAGAAGGCGAGGTGGGGTCCCAGGATGTTGAAGGGGAGGTGACCTCTAACCCTACCAATGCTGACGTTGCTGCTGCTGGGCCTACTCCAGATGAGTAGGTTTTGTTAAAAATTTATCTGCTGAGCCCTGATATGGGCGTTAATATTTTGTTTTGAACTTTGGATGCCCCTGCGTGGGCTTAACTGTTGTAGTTTTTGCTGCTGGTCCGGGTGGACCAGTAAAAACAATTCTGTTTTGAGGCTGCCTTGGGTGGTTTTTCCTTTAATCGTATGGTCCCCATTGTATGGGTTTTGCTTTTTATCTGTTGGTTTTTCTGCCGTCTTTCTGGCGTTTTTCTTTTGTACATGCATGTTTCGTTTGTATTTTGGCCATTGCTGTTTTGGTGTGCTGGCCTGGTGTTTTGTATACCCATCCCTATACTGGGGTGCCAGGCTTGACTTAGGTTCTCCTGCGATCAGTGCAGATTTCCTCTTTAGGTCAGTCCACTAGGAAAAGTAAATTCTGGTCCAGAAAAATGATGAAATTTTTTCCTTTTAAAGACTCAAAAATTGAAAACACATTTAAGGTTTGAAATTATAAGGCCTAGATTACTAAACTTAGGTAAAAAAATATAAAGGCAAGATATCATTCTAAACTTAAATTTATAGACAAAAATATAAAGACAAGATTTTAAGCTGAACCAGAGTAAACTTTATACAGAGTAGAACCTGAGTCTAAGGGAGCTGCTCTGATCTGGTGGAGGCACCTTTAGATGATATACTTTTTTAGGTGAAGTATATTCCATGATCTGGGTATCATTTCCCCTTCCATTGTCATTAGCATGTAGGCCCCATTACCAACTATGCTCTCAACTTGGTATGGGCCCTCCTAGTTGTAGGCAAACTTTCCAGCTTGTCGGTTTTTGGTGTTCTGGAACACCTTTCTCAGGACCAGATCTCCTACTTGCAGGGTTCTGATCCTGACATTTTTGTTGTAGCTCCGAGCCACCATCTGTTTGTATGAGGACATTCTTACGTATGCACTGGTCCTGAGTTCATCAACAGTGTCCAGGCTTCTTGTCATTTCTACTTGGTTATGGTCCTCAGTTATACTCCCGTATCTGTGGGTTGGGATTTTGACTTCAGAAGGAATTACTGCTTCTGCTCCGAAGACAAGGCTGAAGGGGGTCTGACCTGTTGCTACTTTCGGAGTAGATAGTTCTGTCAGCCCACAGGACCAGAGGGAGCTCCTCTGCCCATTTCCGTCCCATTTCTTGTAATTTCTTTTTCATATTCTCAATAATGATCTTATTACTCGACTCAGGTTGTTCGTTGGACTGGGGATTTCTGGGGGTAGACTTCTGGAGTGATACGTTCCACCCAGCGCAGAAAGCCTCGGTTTTCTTCCCAATGAATTGGGAACCGTTATCACATATTATTTCTGAGGGTATGCCAAATCTGGTGAATATATTACGCTTAATGA
Organism: Silene conica; assembly: GCA_029255685.2. Taxonomy (NCBI): domain Eukaryota; kingdom Viridiplantae; phylum Streptophyta; class Magnoliopsida; order Caryophyllales; family Caryophyllaceae; genus Silene; species Silene conica. The sequence continues at coordinate 38,914,994 of CM055312.2, read as the reverse complement.
AAGAGATGACCTGAGCTTCGGTGGTCTGGGTGAATGATTCTGCTTCGATCCATTTAGAGAAGTAATCTGTCATGGCCAGCATGTACATTTTGTTTCCTGGTGCTCTGGGGAGAGGTCCCACAATGTCCATCCCCCACTTCATAAAAGGCCATGGGGATATAACCGGGTGCAGGGGTTCTGCTGGTTGATGGCTGACGGATGCGTGCCTTTGACAGGCATCACATTTCCTTGCATACTCCTTCGCATCCTTGCGCATTGTGGGCCAGAAGTACCCCATTCTGAGGGCCCTATTGGATAGGCTTTTTCCCCCTGCATGATTTCCACAGTCTCCGCTGTGGAGGTCATGCAAGACTGTTTGTGCGTCGGTCTGGTCGAGGCAGCGCAGGTATGGTCCTGCTAATGATTTCCGGAATAGAATACCATCGATCAGCAGGAACCCGGAAGCCTTCATCCTGAAACTGCGTGCCTCCTTCTTACTGCTGGGCTGGATATCATATTTCAACCAGTCTAGGTATGGTTTTCGCCAGTCCTGCTCCGACTCCTGATCTGGGTTGTTGCTACAGATGGGTAGCTCCTCCTGGTCCGAATCTGGTCCAGGAATGGCTGGTTTGAGGACATGGGTGATTGGAATACTGGCTACGTCGGCTGGTTTGAAGGTTGAGCCTAGGGTTGCCAGTGCATCTGCTTTTGCGTTCTGTTCTCTGGGTACTTGCTGGATGCAGAATTCCACGAATCTGCTGATTAACTCCTTTGCTACACACAAGTAGGCCACCATTGTGGGGTCTCTTGCTTCGTATGTTCCATTGACATGGTTCACAATTAGTTGTGAATCACTGTATACATTGACATGGTCGATTCCCATGTCCAGGGCTAGGTGCAGTCCCATGACCAGAGCTTCATACTCAGCCACATTATTTGTGGCCTTGAACTCACATCGGACTGCTTGGGTGATTAAATCTCCTTCTGGTGATCGGAGGATCAACCCAACTCCAGATCCTCTGGCGTTTGAGGCTCCATCTACCCGCAACTCCCAGGTGCCTGGCTTGGCACCCTGGTGTAGGTGCAGGATTTCCTGCTCTGCTTGGATTTGGGCTGAAGTCGGAGACAAAATCTGCAAGGGCTTGTGACTTTATGGCTGTGCGTGGTTCAAACTGGAGATCATAGCCACCGAGGTGCACAAACCACTTAGCCATTCGTCCTGATAATTCTGTCTTTCTCATAACCGTCTTGAGTGGGTGATTGGTAACCACTGAGATGGTATGAGACTCGAAGTACGGACGCAGCTTTTAGGATGCTGTGACCAATACCAATACTAGTTTCTCAAGTGAGGTATACCTTGCTTCTGCTGGCAGTAATGATTTGCTGACGTAGTACACCGGGTGCTGGGCCCCTTCGTGCTGTCGGACCAGAACTGCACTTACCGCTGCTTCGGTTACTGATAGGTACAGGAGCAGGACCTCCCCCTGCTCTGGCTTGGATAGCAGGGGTGGGCTGCTTAGGTACTGCTTTAGTTTCTGGAATGCTTTTTCGTGCTCTGGTGTCCAATCAAACTTCAGGCTTTTTCTAAGAATATCATAGAATAATCTGCACCGGTGTGAGGATCTGGAGATAAACCTGCTCAGGGCTGCTACTCTTCCTGTCAGGCGCTGCACATCTTTAGGCTTCTGGGGTGATTCCAGCTGCGGAAGTGCTTTGATCTGTTCTGTGCTGGCTTCTATCCCCCTCTGTGTTACCATATACCCCAGGAATTTCCCACTGGAAACTCCAAAGGTACACTTAGCTGGATTTAACTTCATTTTGTACCTCCGGAGGGTGTTGAATGTTTCCTCCAGGTGCTGGGTGTGGTCCACCGATTGCTTGGATTTGACCACCATATCGTCTATATATACTTCCATGTTGCGTCCTATCTGGTCTTTGAACATCATATTGACAAGCCGCTGATATGTAGAGCCAGCATTCTTAAGGCCGAAGGGCATTACGTTGTAGCTGGTAAATGCCTCTTTCGGACCTGAATGTTGTCTTCTCCTGGTCTGCCGTGTCCATTTTGATCTGGTTGTACCCGCTCCAGGCATCTAGGAAATTCAACATTTCGTGGCCTGCAGTGGCGTCTACCATAGCATCTATGTGTGGCAAGGGGAATGGGTCCTTGGGGCAGGCCTTATTCAGGTCTGTGAAATCCACGCACACCCTCCACTTGCCATTCTTTTTTGATACCACCACTACATTAGATAGCCACTCTGGGTACCTAACTTCCCTGATCTTTCCTGCCTCCAGAAGGTTATCCACCTCCTGGTTTATGATCTGATGTCTTTCTGCTGCGAATTTCCTGCGCCTCTGCTGCACTGGTCTGAATCCTGGATCTATGCTGAGCTTGTGGGACCAGGCGAAACAGTCCACATTCTTTCTGAGCAGCTGGAGGAGCTGCTGACGTAGATCTCCAGAGCACTCTGAGCCTATGAACACGGTCCTTTCTGGGTGCTGCTCATCCAGGTGGACCTCATCGATTTCTGCCTGCTGGGGCTCGATGTACTCCTCCTGGATGTGCAGTTGCTGTAGTTCTTATGCTCTGGCAGCTGGTGGTCTGGTGGTCCTTTTGAGAGCTACTTTGTAACAATCCTTGGCCTCCTCCTGGTCTCCCCGTATCTCCTGGACTCCCCACGGTGTAGGAAATTTCAGGCACTGGTGATACGTTGACGGGATTGCTCGCATTTCGTGGATCCAGGGCCTGCCAAGAATAACATTGTAAGTAGATGGACCATCAATAACTAGGTACCTTACCTATTTGTTCAGCCCTCCAGCGTAGGTGGGGATGGTGATCTCCCCTAGGGTATGCGCTGTTTCTCCACTGAATCCGACCAGAGGAATAGCTTTCTTTGTCAGGTCCTTCTCGTCAAATCCCATGCTCTTTAGTGCATCCAGCATCAGCAGGTTCACAGAGCTGCCTGTGTCTACCATGACTTTCCTGACCTCACAATTACCAATGTTCAATGTGATAATCAGGGCATCATGGTGCTGCTCTAGTACTGCCTGTGCATCTGTCTCGTCAAAGGTCACTGCTGGGAGATCCTGCCTTGCTATTCTGCACGATGACTCTGGCTTGTCTCCCTTTGCTGCAGTTACACGCCTCTTGGCCGCTGAGTAGGTGAGCCCACACAGCTCTGATCCTCCAGTGATGACATTCACAATTCTGTTGCAAGGAGGAGCTGGTGAAGGCTGCACCTGGCTGGCTGCATTGACTCTGGTGGATTTCTCTGGGAGCAGATGGTCTAGGTTGCCTCGGTCATACTGGAATCGAACTTCCTTCCTGAGGGTGTAGCATTCATCGGTGGTATGACCTATGTCATCATGAAATTCACATCTTTTGCTAGCATCACGGCGGTCATTGGGTCGTTCCTCTTTCTTCTTTGGCCACCTAACTCCCTTGAGATCCTTCAGGGCCTTCAGCAGGCCAGCCATCCCGGTGGTAAAGCCATACTCGCTGACTTTCGGAGGTGGATCTGCATCGCTTTTTCCACCAGTGCTCTCGGACACTTTTCTTACTGGCTTGCTATAGGGCTTTGGCCTCTCGCCCCTCTTTTCTACTGGTGCTTTCCTAGACACAGGTTCTGTGTCATAGGTACTTCTTTTGGAGGCAGCGTCCTCTTCCAGCCTCATGGCTGCAACTGCCTGGGCCTGTACATCAGCAAAGGCAGTGCATGGGTGCATTGTCAACTGCTTGTACAGGTCTGAATCGTGATGTAACCCCCTGTGGAAGGCTTCAATGGCAGTGGGTACATCACAATGCGGGATGGCAACCTTTTCCTTTTTGAACCTGGTGAGGTAATCTCGAGTGGTTTCCTCGAATCCCTGAACAATTCTGTATAGATCGCTGGTCTGCTTTTCTGGTTTCATGCTGCTAGCAAACTGCTGATTAAAGGCATTAACCAAATCTGCAAAGGAGGAGATACTGCGATTGGGCAATCCCACAAACCAGTGTAGGGCTGCTCCGGATAGGGTTGATGTTGGGAACCGAAATTCCTGATTTTACACTCACATCTAATGTGAGTTTAATTTATTTGAGTTTAGTCATAAAACTTAAAATGATCTTATGCATGCATGATGATATCATAAGATGTGATAGTCCTTACATTGGTTTTAGAAGGTTTATACTCAATAATCAACTATTATTTGAGTCTTCAAAAACCCGAAATCCTCTTGTAACGATCTAACAAAAATCGTCTCCCAAAGGTGCGTATCAAGGACCCGATCTCAAACTAACACTAATTTTGTTACTAGAAAATTAGTATTAGTATACTAGAAACAATAATAATATTACTCTTATATTACTATTAATATGGAAATAATTATTTTCTTATAAAACCATTTTACTCAAGAAAATTGGAGAATGGAGTTGTAGTATGAATATGTTAGTAAAATGATGAAGCATATACTAACAACTAGTTAGCCAAAAACTAGCATCTTATGTGGTGTGAGAGTGTGTCTTATATAGAGCAAACAAGAGCTTACTTGTTCTTGAATAGGCCGGCCAAGGCATCCCCAAGGAGCCTATGCATGCCCTCTTACACTCTTACACAAAGCATGTAAGATTCCTTACAATATGCTCTTTGTGTATGACACACTCTATGCTTGTACACTTACACACACAACATATACTCATACACACTACATATACACGGTTCACATGGGTCTTATTATAGACCCATTTTATTTTTGTCAATTGTGTTAATTTGTAACATGTCACACATGTCTTATAACACATGACCCAATTTGTTAATTATGCAATTTTAACTATTAAAATCCATAATCTACAAATTTATTACATTTAAATAATTACACTAATAACTTCGAAATTATTATTGTATGAAAATGTAATGTCATAATTTAATTACAACTCTTTGTAATTTTATGATCAACCTGTTGGGAAATGTGTCCTCAACAATAGTGCGATCACGTAATTAAATCTCATAACGAGAATGCGCAAGGGATGATAAGAATTATTAGTCAACTGACCAACATTAATCGGTAATGATTGGCTAGCTAGAGTTTGACATTACTGTCGTATGACGGTGATGGTCAGTTGATCCCTTTAGGTCACACATTTAGGACAATTCCCTTAATTGATAAAATGATCAAATGTATATTGATACGATTTGATCATATTCCTTAAACTCGTATATCGAGACATTAGAGGTTAAATCTTATTGTTAGATTTATGTTTAAAATTGAAATGTGTCAATTGTTAAACATTAAACGATATTTTATCATATCGTTATTAGAATGAATTGGGTTGAAATTAATACAAAGGTTGTAAATCGTATTGACGATAAATGATCATTTTACATTAGTAATTTCGAATTACTTATTAATTGAATAAATATGATTTATTTAAATTATGTACAATATTTATAGGATAAATATTTATATGTTTTACATGTACTAAAGCATTTTATAATAACATATAACATGTCACACTTTGTACAAATTGTACATTTGACAAATTGTAAAATGAAGTCCATTTTATGGACTAAATGGGACGGTTAAGAGGAGATGGTGGCATGGGTGATTAGTGTATTAAACACACTATAATCATTATGTTTAGAATACTTCTTGGGACAACCACCTAGGCCACCCTAAGAGCCTTGAGAAAGGAAAATGTTCCCTTGTTGCTCTTCCCTATGGCCGGCCTCCCCTTCCCAAGCATGAGCATGCTTAAGCCATTTAATCATCTTAAGAAATAACATGCCTCATATATATATATGATATGATATTCATTCTACTCTTCTTCTTCTCTTCTTAGCCAAAAAAATCACCAAGAAAAGAGAGATTATTCAACCTCTAAAATACTTATTATAAGATAATAACTTATACTATTTGTAGTATTAAAATTATATTCTAATAAGAGTGATTAGAATCATTTAAGGAAGAAACCGATTTCTATTCTAGCAAAATACAAGGCTTCGGTTTATTGAGGAATTGTCTTGGTGCATCCAAAGGAGGTATTCTATTTTGGGTACTCGGAGGATCATCCTTGCTAAACATTTGGACCGTGTGTAAGGGTTCAAATACTCTCCTTATTTCCGCATTATTAGCATGCATAAGATCGTTTTAACATGTAAATTAATATGTTAATCACAAGGTTAGTTTAGTATGACTAAAATTAGTTTATGAGCAACTAATAAAACCTAACACAACCGTGTTCATTCTCAATTTAATCGTTTCCCAAACGAATAAATAAAACCGAGTAATAAAACGATTTTATCACTTTGACTATTATTATTATAATCCCATTATAAAATATTCGTCATATAAAATTATTTCCAAAATTTGTAGTTATTAATTAATTTGTATCTAATACAATATTAATTAATTATTCCACTGAGACGGAATTCCCTAAAGATATGACCTTAAGGGATCAACTGATCACCACCATCATATGACGATAAAATCAAACTCTAGACAGCCAATCATTATCGATAAATGTTGATCAGTCGACTTTAAAAGAGTAACACTCCCAGTTGTGTTTCATTCAAATGAGTTTTAATTACGTCAACACACTATTGTCGAGGACACTTCCTCCAACAATCTCCCACTTGTCCGAGACAAGTGTGTGTCACCAATTCTCTTGCCCTATTACTATCTCCCACTCAATGCATGGCGTCCTCTCAGGTCGTGCCGGCAATTGATTGAAATCTAGAGTGGTTTATCTCGATCTGGAGTTATAACTACTGACCGGAATTATCTACCATAGATACCTTCCGAGCGTGGCCACGCATTTCTAGTTATTATTCTCCTCGAGTGGCCTAGAGATATTTCTCAACCCTGACAAGGGGTGGACAATTCCTAATCGACCTATTCCTTCCGGCTGGCCACAGCCCATCATAACCCAAAACATGTCCTTGTAAACCCCAGTTACGAAGGTGTTAGGACATGAATCAAAGTTAATCTGAAAACTATGCCACCTCAGAGAACAATCATTAGTCCAAGAACTGACTCATGTGAAACACGATAGATGCTCCCGCCACGACCAGGCAGTCTTTTAATAAGAGTATGCCAGAGCTCTATCAGCGGTCATTAGCCCGGCAAATGTGTCTTAACATAACTATGCCTAGGTGATCGATTAGTCATCCCGTATGACTCTATGGCAATTGAACTCGCCATCAATCGCATCACACATCTGGTTGCATTGAGACGTCACCTCACTTAAGCAACTAGGGGCGAGGTCATGATAATTCAATTCACTTTAATGGGGTTCAATATGGTCTTACCATCCCATTTGAATATGACATGACCTGGGGTGAGTTATAAATAACTCAAATGATGAATGCATTATCACATATGTAAAATTGATGCCATATCAATTACTACATAATCTATAATTCGTACTTGTATAGTGTTACATCTCAACTCAATTGAAATGACATGATTTATCATGTTAAGCCTATAAGAAGGCCTTTGGTTAGTAAGCCTTAACAACTTTAGTGCTTCACATAACCTTACTATAATTTCCCTTGGTTATGCATAATCTCATTATGCTAACCTTACGAGTATGTGTCTTGATCCATATCTAGATACAAGCTTTCTAACAATAGAATAGCTCCCACTGTTTTCACAGTGTCTGAGAGACTCTTCCCTCTATTATATCTTATAGATATAAGTGTACTCATATTTGTTGAATACCTTCATTGTTCTACTGTATAGAATAATTCTAACAGATTTCTTCCTTTTATGAGTGTAGTCAAAATTGTTCTCTAACCATCCATATGTGTTTTGAACTTGGTATTGTGCAACTCTTTGCACATTAAACCAATGAAATATCCAAACATTTAGCTTCATCCTTTTATTACTTATTCAGTAGTGTTTGATGAACTATATGGCTACACATAGAGATTTCTCTCCAAATTCGATTTGTAACATTTCGTCATACTCCAAGTATACGAAGTTTGATAATGGTAATACATCTTTGCGTAAAGAATTGATCCTGCAGCGGAAGCATGTGGATTCAATTTCTATAGTTCAAAACATTTGAACTTACCCTTATTCTTATCCACATAAGAATATGTACTTATACGTTAATATCCATTAATAGGATATCCTAGTGATGTATTTATTCCTTTTACAAGTCTTTATCATTCATAATGATCTTTATCATTCATAATGATCAACATGTCACATTCATGTAAGACTATAGACATAACTTTACTCCCACTAAACTTCATGTATAAACATAACTTCTTGACTTTCAAGAAAATGCTTATCACATGATTAAATTAAAGAATTCAACCTTTTGACATTTCCCTTTTAGGATAGTTGTGATTTTACAAAGCTCATACTTGATGACTTTTAAAATCCAACATGTCAAAATATTTGAACTCGAAGCTATGTTATTGCGTGGAAAACTCTTTGCCACCAATTTATCTAATTCAACTCTTGTCATCCTTTCTTAGGATGGTTGTGATTTTCAAAACTCATCGTAGATGATTTTAAAATCCAACAACATTATTTGATCCGATTTTAATATAGATCCGTTGTTGCGTGAGAAACCCTTTCCACCAATCAATTGAGCTATTTCGGATTCAGGTAGAGTCGAAACTAAATAAAGCATTTATACAAGTTATAAGTTCGTTGCACTAAGAAGACAACATTACACTCGTCAACTTAATTTTCGAATGAAATTTCCACTTATCTCAACTAGGAAGAACATTTTCCTATTGCATCATACTGAAATTGTGGCTCTATAATAATTTCTCCCAATCTGTCTAAAGAAATAATCCTCCTTTCTTTATAGACAGCATCATGAGCCACAAACCTTTTGTTCTCATGATCATATAGGAAAAAAATTGTCATTCGAAATAGGCTACAACTTAGGCACCTTGCCTATTCATATCTCATATGACTTGTATGCCCATGCTTTATAACATAGCGGAAAAATAAATGCTCGACAAAATCGGAATAGAAAGTAACTCCCACTCAATTGTAAAGATTTAATCATATCTCATATGATTCAATATTACTTTTTCGCGCATTTTATAAACGTGCTTACGAAAGTAAACTTGTGATACTTTATCATCACAATCTATTTGGTGTAAATTACTAGGCTTAATTAGATCATTATCTAATTCCAAGAACATCTTCTTGAGCCAATGCACAACATTCTCAACGTGAATTTCTTGCGCATTAATTTCCTCAATTGAAGAATTAAAATATCTTTCAAGATTTGAAATTTCACTCACCTACACACCTTAAAGTGTTTATAGGGTGAATGACTTGCTTTGAATGCAAGATTCGCATAACCCATGAGATTCCTAACCTCAAATGCGACTTTCAATCGAGTAATGATGGAAAATTTGGGGCACCAACTAGAGTTTTAGGGTACATATGACATTTCCACCTTAGTTTTGGAATATAATTACCTTGATTCGTATGGCCTAACCATGAACCAATTCATGGTAACATTGAGTACAACATTTGTTTCAATTGCGTAATGGTAAAACTTTTACCTTTTATGCAAAACTCAAATTATATTTAGAGATAATTGTACATAAGAACTATTATTTGTGTATTACTCTAAATCCAAAACTTGGTTAAGCATAATATGACATGTAAATGTCATATTAGATGAATTGGCAACTACTTTAGTTCCATTTACGTTTATCATTCAAATTGTCATACGATTTTCTTCACGTTAGAACGATAGGATTTACAAGAACCCTCAGATCGTGTTATTAACACATCCTCCTCTAAATACCCATTTAGAATAGTAGGTCTTGTCATTCTTTTACCATAGTTCAATCATATGAAAATGGAATTTCTAACGTGAATCATCAATTTGCACTCAAATGCAAACAATGTAGAATGAAAACTTAATGTCATAAGTATTACCTAAGAAATATGTTGGAGTCATATTACTTCCAACAACCTTAGACTTTACAATTTGGAGTAGTTTCTAACTTCGTGTCTTACACGATTTTCTCTCAACCTCGTTCTCTTCTTAACTACTTAAGAAAGATTCGGTCTTCTCATAGATCCCACTTATTTCAAGAATTATTACTTGAAGAAGACCTTTTCTTCAATTAATTCCAAATTAATTTCTCATAGAAGTTAATGTCTATGAAGTCAGGTGGTATTGGTTACAATGATTTTCTCAAATCAATTTACCAATTTATATCAACTTCGTCATGTTCTTAACCCTTAAGTTTTAGACGATAAGTTATTAAATTGAGCAATAAGACTTTAGAACCATGTATGAATAGAAGATTTAATCCTCACTTTTTGACTAAAATCATTTCTATTTAAGTTTCTTTATCAGAAATCATAATGGTTTAATAGGAATTTTAAGATGTTAATCTTATGTTTGCATAGGACCTTCCTATCAAATTCTATGGAATAGAATAATTCCTACGGACCTTGTTCATAACCAAAGACACGGTTTTGAAAGAGATTCTATTTGTCGATATAGCATTAGATGTTTAGCGGAGATATTGGTTACAATCGAATGATATTATATAGGAGTAAAAATGAACAATTATAAAACAATAAATTAAGGAAAAACAAACATTCATCATTTTGATCTAACTTGTAAATATTTTAACAAGTTAAAGCATCTATAAATGACCTCTATCCAATTTTATAAATGATTCCAAGACCCAAACCCATACCGCCGAAATCGTGAACCACTGGAACTCCGACCCAACAATATGGTTTGGTGGGTTAAAATAAACCGGTTCTACCATAGAACTATTGGTTGATCACAAATCATTATTTATTCATCTTAGCCCGGAACACATTGACCACTGGTCCTCTACACTTCCGTTGAGTACAAACCAAATTTCAATTGCATCGAGATGCGATCCGCCCACTGGACTGAATCCACCTCATCGCCCCACTTATCCTACGTAATGGGGTTCGTACTGCCCACTGGACTAGCACCACCCCACGAAATAGAAGCTCATGGGTTCTAATATTTGGTAAAGCTAATTCTCAATTGTTTTTGTTTAATATAGAGGTCTTGTCAATTTATTATCTATCTCCTTTAAGCGAATTAAATCGGTGAACTCGATAATTATAATTGACACGGTCGTTTTTAACTATTTAAACTAATATGCATGTTTATGGCGATTTGGCTATGCATGCAAACATATAAAATGCAAAATAAAAGCAATAAAGCAATAAAGTCCTAGTATGGCCTTCCTAGTAATAGTAAAAACTAATTAACTATTACAAATTCGGAAACCAACTCCATGGTCCTTTGAACTTCATTGGCACGCCATCCAAGAAAACACCGTCTTGTCGGAACTCCTTTCCGTATGGCACCGTCTTTTGGATCTCCGGAATTACAGTAAAATAATATAACTACTCTATTGTAAAACTGAAAATTAATAAAACTGAAAATTAAATTAAATTCAAACCCGTGATACGAGATCACATAAATTACAACCAAATCAATATTCCCTTCCATTACGGGTAATATGGATTAAAACTAAGGCCATACTAAGAAAAATTACATAATTCCAAATTATATTAAAACATTCAAATATGACATTCATAAATTGCAATAATAAAATATGTATGCACATGCTCAATTTTTAATGCCAAATCGCCTTATGGGAGCAAATATCTCATATTTGTTTACGGTTTTTACGGATATGCGCGACTTTAACTATTAAAATCATCAAAATTACATAAATTTAATTTATGTCCAAGTTAATCATCCTAACTTACTTTAGCAATCAATGTTTAGTCTCTACTAATGTTTGATCATGATTTAACTTGATTTTGCATTATTGTTCATAAATTACTTGTATATTTGGGAAAAATAAACAAAATATGGCCAAATGAGTCAATAAAATTCGAAATTTAAAATTCAAAAATTTTAAACTTTCTGGAAATTTTCTAAAAAATTAGAAATTATTAAAATATTCTTATGCAAGTATATATGGTTCATTTCTTAAATAAATCGTATAATAGTCGTTTTTATGATTAAAAATCCGATTTAAATCATAAAAACTTGTGATAAATTGCTATAAATTTTTAGTCATCCTCAAATACATATTAGAATCTGAAAATGACCAAAAATTATAGACCATACTCGAAAATTTTATTTTTCGACTCATAAATCATGATTATTAGCTAATTAACTCATTAAAATTAATAATCATAAAAACAGAAACATTTTGATATCCAACTTTTAGATCTGATGTTCCTATTATATAAGACATCCATGGGTAAAATTTTATGCCATAATATTAAGATTAACTATTTTTAACACAATAAGTCACTATTTATCCGATTTTAACTATTAAAATCATAAATCATGCATCACTTGAGAATAAATTCCCAAAATTTATATACATTCTGTAAATATTGCATGTGACATTTTGTAAAATTTTTATGGCAAAATTCCAACTATAACTATTAAAGTCGAATTTGAGTCACTATTAATACGATTTTTACTATAAAAATCATTAATCATGCAAAACAAAACCAATAAATCTGAAAATTTATACAGGTATTTTATATATTGCATGTGACTTCTCATAAAATGTTTAAGGTCAAATTCGAAATATAACCTTTTATACCCATTTTAACTCATATTATGACTATTTATCTCATAAAATTCATAATCCATGCATATTAACTCGATTTCTTACGAAAAATCATATACAATATATTAAATATGCATGTGAGAACATATCAAAAAATCTCGGCCAGAAACTATTTCTAACTATTTTTCCCATTAATTGTTTGTTTAAACTGATTTAAACTACAAAAAAAACAAATAAATATGAAAATGAACAATAAAAATCCATAAAATTATTTTTATTACTAAAACCCTTTTAGAAACAGAAACTTTAACATGCAAAATTATTTTGTGATTTATCATAATAAATCCAAAATATTTCGAAAATTCGAAATATATATGTTAATCCGATTAACATAAAACATGAATCCGATCATGCATGCAACAACCGTAATGCTCTGATACCACTTGTTGGGAACCGAAATTCCTGATTTTACACTCACATCTAATGTGAGTTTAATTTATTTGAGTTTAGTCATAAAACTTAAAATGATCTTATGCATGCATGATGATATCATAAGATGTGATATTCCTTACATTGGTTTTAGAAGGTTTATAATCAATAATCACCTATAATTTGAGTCTTCAAAAACCCGAAATCCTCTTGTAACGATCTAACAAAAATCGTCTCCTAAAAGTGCGTATCAAGGACCCGATCTCAAACTAACACTAATTTTGTTACTAGAAAATTAGTATTAGTATACTAGAAACAATAATAATATTACTCTTATAATACTATTAATATGGAAATAATTATTTTCTTATAAAACCATTTTACTCAAGAAAATTGGAGAATGGAGTTGTAGTATGAATATGTTAGTAAAATGATGAAGCATATACTAACAACTAGTTAGCCAAAAACTAGCATCTTATGTGGGGTGAGGGTGTGTCTTATATAGAGCAAACAAGAGCATACTTGCTCTTGAATAGGCCGGCCAAGGCATCCCCAAGGAGCCTATGCATGCCCTCTTACACTCTTACACAAAGCATGTAAGATTCCTTACAATATGCTCTTTGTGTATGACACACTCTATGCTTGTACACTTACACACACAACATATACTCATACACACTACATATACACGGTTCACATGGGTCTTATTATAGACCCATTTTATTTTTGTCAATTGTGTTAATTTGTAACATGTCACACATGTCTTATAACACATGACCCAATTTGTTAATTATGCAATTTTAACTATTAAAATCCATAATCTACAAATTTATTACATTTAAATAATTACACTACTAACTTCGAAATTATTATTGTATGAAAATGTAATGTCATAATTTAATTACAACTCTTTGTAATTTTATGATCAACCGTGTTCATTCTCAATTTAATCGTTTACCAAACGAATAAATAAAACCGAGTAATAAAACGATTTTATCACTTTGACTATTATTATTATAATCCCATTATAAAATATTCGTCATATAAAATTTTTCCAAAATTTTTAGTTATTAATTAATTTGTATCTAATACAATATTAATTCATTATTCCATTGAGACGGAATTCCCTAAAGATATGACCTTAAGGGATCAACTGATCACCACCATCATATGACGATAATGTCAAACTCTAGACAGCCAATCATTATCGATAAATGTTGATCAGTCGACTTTAAAAGAGTAACACTCCCAGTTGTGTTTCATTCAAATGATTTTTAATTACGTCAACACACTATTGTCGAGGACACTTCCTCCAATAGTTGACCCAAATCCTTTGCACATGCAGGCCTCCTTAAGTACTCCGGCTGCGGTTACCACCATCATTTTCTGCTTATACTGATTTATGTGGTCCAGGGGGTCGGCCGTACCATCATATAGTGTCATGGTTGGTGGCACAAACCCCTTTCTCCATTGGCCTTGGCATACCAGGTATCTTGGTGATCATGTCTTTCAACTCCTAGTAGCGCTGGTCTGAGAGACTGCCTACTCCAGGGAATGGATTGACTGGCGGAGGGAAGAAGCTTGGAGGGGCTCCTCCCCAAGGTCCTGCGGTTGGTTGATTGGCTGCCATGGATGAACTGAAGCCTGGTCCTGGATGCCAACCAACTGCGGACTGTGTTGGCGCTCCTCCCTGCCATCCTCTGGTGCTGGACTGGTTCACGGGCGCTGCTCCTACTGAGATCTCTGGCGTTCGTCCGATGGTGGGCTGTGGAGGGGTACCTGAAAAAATCAAAGGATCAGTCCCAGGAGGAAAACAAGGTGTAGGATTACCTACAGGCTGAACTGGTCTGGACTGCGGTGCTCCAAACACGGACGAGTCCAGATCCAGTATCTCTGGGCCACTGCTCTGAGTGGTGACACCTAGATCCAGCCTGGTGACGATCTCCTGGGGAATTGGCCGGTTCAACCCTACTCTCCCGAAGGGGTTGAAGGTCTGCCCAGGCCCTGGCTGCAACATTCTGAACGGCTGCTTTGGACGTGCGACTGCGGCGATCCGCTCTCTCAGGTCCAGATTGTCCTTCTTCAGGCCATCTATGGCTTCCTGCAGAGCACTCATTCCCTGGACCACCATCTGCATCGGATCGGTACGGGGAACCTGCGGCTGCTGGTCTGCTCTGAGCGTCTGGGCTTCTCCACTCCTACTGGGGCTGCTCTCTCTGCTCTGCCTTGGGGAAGCAGACACAGGGGGTGATCTAGGAACCTGAGGCGGTTTGCTAGATGGAACCACAACCTTGGAGGCTGTGGTCTGACTCACGACCAGGGATGGTCCTGTGAGTCCAGCAGATACAGTAGGGTTGGTCCCACTGGACTGGGCTGGCATGCTCTGGGAACTGGAAGGGTTAGCTCTGGTTCCAGACATGTTTTTTGTGGCGAAACGACGGTTTTATTTATTGGAATGCGCACTATGCCCCACGGTGGGCGCCAAATTGTTTTGGTAAAATTTCTACCGAGTCGAATTACTGTGATGTAGGTCAAAGTGCCAACCAATATTTGGATTTTACGTAGAAAATAAATATAGAAAACGAGAAAAGATAAAGAGTGACACAAGAGGTTTTTGGTGACGCGGAAAAACCCAATGGGGGAAACAACCGCGGGGGGAACGGAATCCCTCCAATATGTTTACTATGATCGAATGTTTTCACTGTTTGCTCTGAGTACAAGTGCTTGCGTAAATTTAAGGATTACAATGTGCCAAAAAGAACGAATGCCTAACGAATGCCCTCTCCTTTTCCTTTTATAGCTGCCAATTTGTATGTTCAACTGATTTGCTCTGTTGCTGGAATGTGGGAGGGAATATAGTGGAATATCCCTTTAGAATTTTGACCCACTCCCTTTCTTCAACAGCTTTTTTTTCTGCTCTGGTCTGGCTTCTGGTCTGCTTTTGATTTGCTTCTGGTCTGCTCCTTGTGGTGGGCTGTTTGTTTATTTATCCTCGGGCCCAACAGTGAAATGCCAATTTTGGGCTAAACATATAACATGCCTTGGTTTGGAAATCGGATGATCTCTGAAAATCGGTTTGAAGGTTGAAAAGTTGAAGGAGAAATGAGGATGAATGAAACAGTGTTCCTTATTTTTGAGATGTGAAATGTGTCGACATATTGGAAGGGGTTTAGGGTTTAAGTTGTCCTTTCCGTTTAATGAAACGAGCTTTTGGTGTGAACGGGTTTTATGAATCTGATTTAACTTGCCAAGTTATTACGTCTTAAGGACTTAAGGTTCTTAAGACGAATCTTAACGAATTATTTTAAAATAACTTAACAATAAATATTAAAATATTATTTTATTCCGTAAAAATAATTTAAAACCTTAAAATATATAATTTACGAAAATACGGGATATTACAATCACCCCAACTTCAAAAAGTTTCGTCCTCGAAACTCGAACGAAGATAAATTCTAAATAACTATACCTCAATCGAAAAGAGAAGGATGCGTAGCATGCATCGAAGCCTCGGTCTCCCACGTCCGCTCCTCAACATCGCCGCATCGCCAAAGGATCTTCACCAAGGGCACCACCTTGCTCCTAAGCTTCCTGTCCTGACGGTCTAGAATCTTAACGGGACGCTCCTCGAAAGAAAGACTCGGCTCCAGGTTCTCGATCTCTCTATGAAGCACGTGACTAGGGTCACTAACGTACTTGCGGAGCTGAGAAACATGAAAGACACTATGAACCTTGCCCAAACTAGGAGGCAAGTCCAATCGAAAAGCAGCACCACCAATCCTCTTCACGATCTCGAACGGCCCAATATACTTAGGGCTCAACTTGCCCTTAACGCCAAACCTCTTGACGCCCTTCATCGGTGAAACTCTAAGGAAAAGTCTGTCACCCGCCTCAAACTCGAGAGGTCTACGACGGACATCTGCATAGGATTTCTGTCGATCCTGTGCGGCGTTCATCCTACCTCTGATAAGCTGGACGTGATCAATCGTCACAGCCAACTGGTCCGGTCCTAGGTCGTGCACGTCGCTCGTTTGATCCCAACAGAGCCAGCTACGGCACTTCCTACCATAGAGCACCTCATACGGAGCCATACCAATAGACAAGTGAAAACTGTTGTTGTAGGAAAACTCAACTAACGGTAGACACTGTTCCCACGAACTCTGGAAATCAAGTGCACAAGCACAGAGCAAGTCCTCTAAAGTCTGAATAGTTCTCTCGGACTGTCCACCGGTCGCAACATGGAATGCTGTACTCATCAGTAGACGGCTACCCATAGCCTCCTGTAGAGCCTTCCAAAATCTGGAACAAAAACTCGGATCTTGGTCAGCCACGATCTCTCTCGGGACACCATGGTAACGGACGATCTCGGCAATATAAGCTCGGGCTAAGTGGTCCATATCCCACGTCTCACGAATAGGCACAAATCCGGCACACTTGGTTAACCTATCAACCACAACCCAAATAGCATCCTTGCCTCAAACTCTCTTAGGCAATGCACTCACGACGTCCATCGAAATGCACTGCCACTTCCACTGAGGAACGTGAAGCGGCTGTAACAAACCACCTGGCCTCCTATGCTCAATCTTGACTTGTTGACAAGTCAGACACCTACTCACATAATCCAAAATGTTATTCTTCATTCCGGGCCACCAAAATAGAAGTCTTAGGTCCTTGTGCATCTTCTCGCCGCCCGGATGAACAAAATAAGGTGTCAAGTGAGCCTCATCAAACACTCTCTTCCTCAAATCCGGCACATCTGGAACGTACATCCGGCCTCGGAACCGAAGAAAACCATCAGAACCAATCACGAAATCTTGTGCCTCACCACTCGAAATCTTGGCCTCGAACTTCCGGAAAGCAACATCTGTAGGAAAACCCTGGCGAATCTCCCAATACAATGTCGGTTCGGCAGTCATAGTAGATAACCAATCAAACCCACTACCAACAATCTCTAATCTCAACTTCCGGAACTCGGAACACAGCTCCTCAGGCAATACACGTATAACACTCATCGAATGAGAAGTCTTGCGGCTAAGCGCATCAGCAACAACTGATGCGTGTCTATTTTATGATGTTTTCCATCTATTTTTACATGCATTTGGTCGCTCATTTACTATGTTTTAGACCTTATTTCCCAACAATCGTGTACTTTCGAATTTTTATGCACTTTTGCAGATTTATGCGGAAAAGGGACGATTTTGCACCAAATTCATGCCCTCGGGATTTTTGCATAATAAGGGAACGAAGGAAAGTCAACTGGAGTCATTATTTAAGTACCAAAAGTCAAATCAAGAAGAACCGGAGAATTTCTACGCAGAAACGGTCGACCGACCTACTAAATGGGTCGGCCGACCTGGCCTGAAGTTTAAAAAGTCCAGAACCTTAAAGAAAGCCCAGATTATTCCTAAAGCCCGCAAAAGAGGTCGACCGACCCACCAAACTGGTCGACCGACCTCACCGAAGCCCAGAAGCGTTTTCGGAAATAGTTTAGAAGTATGGAGTCTTTAGGAAACTCTAAAATTCTGCCCTATAAAAACTAATCTTGTGATTAGGGTTATTCATTCAGTTTCTAATAGAGTTTTGCTCAGTCTTTAATTTAGTTTTATCTTTAGTTGTAATCTTTCAATAATCATCAAACACTTTTCTTTAGTTTTGTTCATTCTAATCATCAATCTTTCCGGGATACTCAATAAAGTTGATTCTTTCCTTCCTTAATCCATTATTTCCGGTAATTCCTTTCTTAATTTCAGTTTTAATATTGTTCTTATTTTAGAATTATTACATCCGGTTTAAGTTAGAATTTCAAGCTTTATTTATTCTTGCATGTTTAGATTATCGTTCATCATGTTTTCCATATCAAATCTTGTTTTTATTATTGTTCCGGTAATTATGAGTAGCTAAATTTCATATGTTAGGATGTAGGGGATGAATATGCATAGGTAATAGAATTCCGAGACCGACTTGTAGCAGAGCCGTGGTCGGCCGACTCAAATAATTGGTCGGTCGACCAAGGCGGTGGTCGGCCGACTGGAATAGCTGGTCGGTCGACCCACTCGCGTATGTGTTCTGTTTCGTCTTTCTTTGTTGACTATAATACCCTACAATGAGACTGAAAGAAGACTTGTAGGATGTTAGTAATGACCTACCCAAGATTGAGAGATACGAGAAGGGCATTCGTTTACACCTTAAGACGGCTAGGTTACTTAAGACTGAAAGGTATGTGACCTAGGATTTAGGAATCACCCTTATTGTTGACACCCAATATTTGTGAGACCTAGGAACTAATAGCATAGGCCGAAAGGAGCTATTAGGTACCATAGACCGAAAGCATATGTTACACCCCTTACGCGACTGCAATACATGTTGACCTTAGGATTTATACTACCTTAGCTATTTATTACCCCAAACATGCTAGCATCCCTTTTATTATATTTTATTCTCATCTTTTATTATTTGTTTGTTTTAATCTTTGCCTTAGACTTAGTAATCAACCAATCCAAAACCCCCAATTTGTTACCTTAAACATTAACATCAAACAATAAACACTCCCCACCTCTTTGTGGTTCGACCCTGACTTTCACTATCTATTGTTAAAGTTAGGAATTATAAATTTATCTTTGGTACCCTCAACGACGGGCATCAAATTTTGGCGCCGTTGTCGGGGAGGTGACGCCAGTGTTTTATTGTTTTTGTTTTTGTTTCTCTTTGTTTAAGGAACTTTTGTTCCTTAAACCTTCTCACCTTTTTCTTGTAGTTTCCATCTTATGCGCAGGTCAGTTCAAGGAGAACTCCTACCACTTGACCACGAGCTTGAGAGGACTCTAAGAGAAAGAAGGAAGCAGCTTCTAGCGAATCAGGAAGGAGGTTCACCATCTTCCTTATTCCAAGAAGACATCTTTGAACAACCATCATTACCAACTTCACCAAAAACACCAACTTCACAACCAAATTCACCCAACAATCCACCTTCACCAAAGACACCACCTTTTACCTACTTTCCAGTTTTTCCGAAAGAAGAAGAAAACATGACAGAGGAAGCTACTATTGCCAGTCACTCCATGCCTCAGGCAAAGGACCTATACAAAGGGTTCACTTTACCGGCAGGTACTGGCAAGCCATTCGAGGCCAAGCCTGCCTTTATTACTATGGTTGAAAGAAACCAATTTGGAGGCTCGGCCAATGAGGATGTTGCAAAGCATATTGAAATCTTCACAGATTACATATGCTCTATTGTACCCCCAAAAGGAGTGACGCAGGATCAGATTAAGCAGACCATGTTTATCTTCTCTCTTAGGGACGCTGCAAGGGAATGGTACAGAGACTTGGACAACACTGCTGCGGGAGTCACAGATTGGAATAACCTAGCCTTAGCATTCTACAGGAAATACTATTCTGCATCCAAAACTAATGCTTTGAGGGCGCAGATTAAAAATTTTAAGCAGGGCCCCAATGAGGATTTTAGTGAGGTGTGGGACAGGTTCAAGAGACTTGTTCGATCCATACCACACCACGGATTCGAACAATGGTTTCTTTGTAACCAGTTCTACAATGGCCTCTATGACGACAACAGGGCTTATTTAGATGCTGCAGCCAATGGGAGATTCCAGGATAATTCAGGAGAGACTAAGGGTCTCAAATTGATAGAGGATGTTGCTGTACACCGTGCTGAGCATGGAACTTCCCGAGGTAATCAAAGGAAAGGTGAGTATAACCTGGCTGCTATTGAGGCCTTGACGACCAAGTTAGAGAAACTAGAAGCTGGAGGGAAGTTCGATCTAGGAAGTGGGAGCAAGGGAGGTATTTATCAGGTGAACGCCGTTCAAGACGGACCCTTTGCTTGTGAGAGGTGTGGTGGAGAAGGGCACGTGTCGAAATTTTGTACTTCATCCAATGAGACATGTGCCGCTTTCCAACACTATCGTGGGAACAATTTTTATGACCCAAATAATAATAATGTCCATCCCAACATGAGATGGACAAGCCAGAATGTTCTCAATCCACAACACATGCAACCTCAGCAAAATTCCACATACATTCCCCCACATAAGCAAGGTTTCCAAAAACCACCCTTCAACCCTCAACCTTCTTCAAATCCACCACCCAACACAGACACTCTTATCCAAAATCTTATTGGGTTGGTTCAGAATAAATCTCAGGCTAGAGAGGCAGGGATGAAGATGTTAGAATCTCAGATTGCTCAAATTGCGGGCAAGAACGATACTAGGGCTCCGGGTCAACTTCCGACCAAGACGGACCAGAAAAAAGAGACTCTAAATATCATATCCCTACGAAGTGGAGCTAAAGTGGGAGGCGAAAAAGAAAAACAGCTGAGTAACAGCGAGGAAGGTCGACCGACCCAGAAGCCAGGTCGACCGACCTCTGAGCAGAATCCGAAAAATCTCGCTGTACAGGAAAGTGGTCGACCGACCGAGGAAGAGGGTCGACCGACCACCGATGCGGAGGGAGAGGCCCCTTTTCGTCCCGAACTGCCGAACAACTTAAGGGATTTCCTTTTTCGGGGTGATAGGACCCCTAGGTTTCTGAAAAGGGCTGCAAATACCGACTCTTCAGCCCATCCTTTCCCAGAAAGACTCGTACCTTCAAAGGACCAGGTATCTTTTGACAAATTTAAAGACTTAATTCGTTCATTGAATGTTCAAGTTCCGTTTTTAGAATTAGTTCAGCAGGTTCCTGCGTATCTTAAATTTATGAGACAGCTTTTGTCAAGGAAGAGGTCTTTAGATAAGGTTGAGTCGGTGGCTCTCACTGAAGAGTCATCTAGTTTTTTTATCACATGTTATTGCCCCTCACAAACTCGATGATCCTGGTAGTTTTTCTGTCCCCTGCAATATAGGAACATTTCCTGTAAAAAAGGCTTTATGCGACTTAGGAGCTAGCATCAGTGTCATGCCCCTAAGTGTTGCCTTAAAACTAGGAATGACCAATTTTTCAGTAACCAGCATGACTGTCCAGATGGCAGATCGTACATCTATGGAACCCATAGGGGTGTTGGAAAACATCCCTGTGCGTATTGACAGGTTTTTCTTTCCAGTTGACTTTGTAGTACTGGACATCCCAGAGGATGCCCATATACCTATAATACTAGGAAGACCCTTCCTCCACACTGCGGGAGCCATCATTGATGTAGGCACTGGGACTTTGACCTTCAAAGTAGGAAAGCATTCCATTATCTATGGCCTATCTTATAGGAAGAAGGATGCCATGACCCCCATCACTTGTAATGCTATTACTTCAGAAAAAAAGTATAAGGTCCTCACTACTTCTCCTACTTTATTGCCTACTCCTGTACCTGTTCTTACACCTCCGCCCCAGATTGGGAGCAATATGGAGGATACTTCTATTTTGACTAATGCAGGAATTGGTTTGGGGAAACCCAAAGTAAAGAAAGTCACAGTACAGAGAGGAGGAATGGGATTCTTGAGCTACAAAGAAGATGAAGACCCAGATGTTGTGGATCGGGAAGAAAAGAAAAAGAGGAGACAAGCTCAAGAGAAGAGTTCGTCGCATATGCTTTGCGGCGGAAAGAAGATGTGTTTTGCTACTCAAGAAAACACTGTGGAGACCACGGCATGTCAACAAAAGCCGTGGTCGGATATATTCCGCATCTTTAGCGGATAGTTATTTCAAATTTCAGCTTATAAGACAATTTACTTTTTTTGTTTGAGACTTTTTAATTTGGTTTGCTCGTATTTTTTGAACTTCTTCCGTTATGCTTACGTAGTTAAGACTTTAGACTTGTTTCTGGCATCTCGCGCATTTGTTGGGCGCATATTTATTTCTCTTTCAGGTTCGACAAAGAAACAAAGACCGCTGTGCAGCAGAGGGGTCGACCGACCTATCATATGGGTCGGTCGACCTAGTCCCTGTAAATGTTGGAATTCCTGTAGTCTGCAGGAAGGTCGGACGACCTAATATATGGGTCGGTCGACCCAACCATCCGTCACAGCCTGTTCGTTTTTTCCTCGGGAATCGTGCAATCGACTTGGTTACTTGAGTGGCACTGCTGGCCACCAAAACCTCCCATCTTACGCTGCTTTGGGGAGGTTTTTCTCTTACGTCTATTAACCCAGTGAGTTCTTTCCAGTTTTTCCTTAGTTTTTTTTCTCTTTGCATCTTTGTTTTAATTTTATGAAACCTTTACTTAGGCTAATGCACAATGGGGACATTGTGCGGGTTGGTTTGGGGAATGGTTTCGTGTCACATGCATTACATTTCGTCACACGTTTACTGCATTTCTATCTTGCATTGCTTTTCTTTATTTTCCTTATATATATAAAATAAAATTACAAAAAAATGAAAAAATTCAAAAAAAATTCCAAAAAATGCACGTTTATTTTAGCATATAGGTCGAGTCGGAACGAGAGTATTTCAAGGATGATTTTGCTATCTTACATGTTTATGCCTTTACCTTGCTTTGTCAACTTGTTTTAGTATAAGAGTCTTTTGCATATCTACGAGTTTTTGTCAAGTTGTATATCTTGAGACTTGACTTATACCTTGGCAACCTACTATACATTCTAAGTTTTAGAGCCTATTTCCTGGTTTCATTCTTAAACCAGTTGTCTAGGATGTGAGTAGTACTCCCCTTGGAACATGTTACATCAATATGCATAAACATGAACTTGAATTGCTATATACTTGTTTTACTATCTCGTTTTGTGAATCTTGATACGTGCATTTGGGATCCCTTTTCTCATATTTACCCATATGCTTCACATAGCCAAAATTGCCTTTTATTCCCCCAAAACAACATCCCATACTTAGCCTACCCTTCCAAGCTAGTATTTGTGGTCGTTGGTTTATTTTGAGGCATCTTGGTTTGTATGCTATCTTAAGCAAAAAGAGAAAAGAAAGAAAGAAAGAAAAGGAAAAGAACAAAAAAAATCAAGAAAAGAAAAACAAAAAAAAAATCGAAAACTTCCAGGAACGAAGTCGACCGACCTCCTTCATGGGTCGGCCGACCAACCGTCAACTTCAGATTCAAAAATTCGTTCCAAAATCCCTTTCTTTTATGTGTTATCACTCCCGCACTTCATTCAAAAATATTTGGGAGTCCTTTCTTATACAATGTGAGAGTTGTGTTACAAAAGAACACTTTCTTAAATATCAAAAAAAATTGTGAATTATGTTATTGGGAAACGGTTTTACGAGCTTGGCTATTAACCCCACAAGTCCAAAAAACATCTTAACCACTTTTTACCTTTTACCTCACATATCTTTCATTACCTCAATTGCATGTATCCAAGTCACTTAATGGGTTTGTTATACAAAGTTGTAGAATTTTTGTTCATGTTAGATTGCAGGCATGTATTCATGGGTCGTAGTTAGGTGAGTGTCTCTACAGATTTACTTCTTTCTATCTTTTACATATACTCACCCATTGCTTCATAAGTGTCTCGGGCGTACCGCGAGAGTCCATAGTATAAAGTCTCTATAGTCTCTAGGTTTACAAGTTTGACAACACCATAACTCGTTTGCATGATTTAAATATTTTCTCATTTTGTACTTGGCATTGGGTTAGGCTTACATGTAAATTTCGCTCTGAGAATGAAATCGTTCCATTAGTTAAGATCAAGTCCATTTCTTGCTTGGTGGCAAGCAAGGTTTGGTTTGGGGAATTTGATGCGTGTCTATTTTATGATGTTTTCCAACTATTTTTACACGGATTTGGTCGCTCATTTACTATGTTTTAGCCCTTATTTCCCAACAATCGTGTACTTTCGTATTTTATGCACTTTTGCAGATTTATGCGGAAAAGAGACGATTTTGCACCAAATTCAAGCCCTCGGGATTTTTGATTAATTAAGGAACGAAGGAAAGTCAACTGAAGTCATTAAGTACCAAAAGTCAAATCAAGAAGAACCGGAGAATTTCTACGCAGAAACGGTCGACCGACCTACTAAATGGGTCGGCCGACCTGGCCTGAAGTTTAAAAAGTCCAGAACCTTAAAGAAAGCCCAGATTATTCCTAAAGCCCGCAAAAGAGGTCGACCGACCCACCAAACTGGTCGACCGACCTCAGCGAAGCCCAGAAGCGTTTTCGGAAATAGTTTAGAAGTATGGAGTCTTTAGGAAACTCTAAAATTCTGCCCTATAAAAACTAATTTTGTGATTAGGGTTATTCATTCAGTTTCTAATAGAGTTTTGCTCAGTCTTTAATTTAGTTTTATCTTTAGTTGTAATCTTTCAATAATCATCAAACACTTTTCCTTAGTTTTGTTCATTGTAATCATCAATCTTTCCGGGATACTCAATAAAGTTTGTTCTTTCCTTCCTTAATCCATTGTTTCCGGTAATTCCTTTCTTAATTTCAGTTTTAATATTGTTCTTATTTTAGAATTATTACATCCGGTTTAAGTTAGAATTTCAAGCTTTATTTATTCTTGCATGTTTAGATTATCGTTCATCATGTTTTCCATATCAAATCTTGTTTTTATTATTGTTCCGGTAATTATGAGTAGCTAAATTTCATAGGTTAGGATGTAGGGGATGAATATGCATAGGTAATAGAATTCCGAGACCGACTTGTAGCAGAGCCGTGGTCGGCCGACTCAAATAATGGGTCGGTCGACCAAGGCGGTGGTCGGCCGACTGGAATAGCTGGTCGGTCGACCCACTTGCGTATGTATTATGTTTTGTCATTCTTTGTTGACTATAATACCCTGCCATGAGACTGAAAGGCGACTTGTAGGATGTTAGTAATGACCTACCCAAGATTGAGAGAAACGGGAAGGGCATTGGTTTACACCTTAAGACGGCTAGGTTACTTAAGACTGAAAGGTATGTGACCTAAGATTTAGGAATCACCCTTATTGTTGACACCCAATAATTGTGAGACCTAGGAACTAATAGCATAGGCCGAAAGGAGCTATTTGGTACCATAGACGGAAAGCATATGTTACACCCCTTACGCGACTGCAATACATGCATGTTAACCTTAGGATTTATATTACCTTAGCTATTTATTACCCCAAACATCCTAGCATCCCTTTTATTATATTTTATTCTCATCTTTTATTATTTGTTTGTTTGAATCTTTGCCTTAGACTTAATAATCAACCAATCCAAAACCCCCAATTTGTTACCTTAAACATTAACATCAAACAATAAACACTCCCCACCTCTTTGTGGTTCGACCCTGACTTTCACTATCTATTGTTAAAGTTAGGAATTATAAATTTATCTTTGGTACCCTCAACGACGGGCATCAACAACATTGGCCTTACCCTCATGATACAATAGCTCAATATCGTAATCCTTAACCAACTCTAACCATCGACGCAGTCGCATATTAAGGACCTTCTGTGTGAAAATGTACTTCAAACTCTTATGATCCGTGAAAATGCGACAATGAGATCCAATCAAGTAATGACGCCACATCTTCAAGGCATGAACAACAGCGGCTAACTCAAGATCATGCGTCGGATAGTTCACCTCGTTAACTCGCAACTGTCTCGAAGAATAAGCAATCACCTTACCACTCTGCATCAACACGCATCCAAGCCCTAGCATAGAAGCATCGCAGTAAACATCGAAGTCAACACCAATCTCTGGCAAAGCAAGTACTGGAGCAGAAGTCAACCTAGTCTTCAATTCCTAAAATGAGCTCTCGCACTTATCTGTCCAAACAAACTTAGCCTCTTTCTTCAATAACTGAGTCATCGGACGAGCCAATCTAGAAAAATCCTCAATAAACCGACGGTAGTATCCAGCCAAACCGACGAAACTACGAATCTCTCCCACATCTTTGGGACTCTCCCAATCAACAACGGCCTCAATCTTAGCGGGATCAACCATAACACCCTCACTAGATATCACATGTCCAAGAAATGCAACCTTAGATAACCAAAACTCACACTTAGAGAACTTCGCGAACCACTTAGGTCGACGTAAAATCAAAGTATCGATCGAAGATGTTCGTCATGCTCAGCGTCAGTCTTCGAATAAATGAGGATATCATCAATAAACACCACAACACAAGTGTCTAAGAACTCACTGAACGTCCTGTTCATCTTATCCATGAAGATAGCAGGAGCATTCGTCAAACCAAAAGGCATGACAACGAACTTAAAGTGCCCATATCTGGTACGGAAAGCAGTCTTCGCAATATCAGCCTCTCTCATGCACTGGAATTTGATGATAACCGGAACGAAGGTCAATCTTCGAAAATCTGGAAGTACCTCTAAGCTAATCAAATAAGTCATCAATCCTAGGCAAGGGATATCTGTTCTTCACTGTAACTTTGTTCAATTCCCTGTAATCAATGCAAATTCTCATGGAACCATATTTCTTCTAGACGAAAAGAACTGGAGCACCCCAAGGAGAAGCACTCGGTCTAATAAATCCATTGCCCCTAACTACAACTTCATTGTTGTGAGAGTTTCAAAATGTTCTCGAAGTGATAATCCATGCTAAGACTTGATGTGTTGATAATCATAGTGATTGTTTTGCAACATGACAAATTCAGTAGCTACGTGTTGATGAAATCCTGCCTGAATATTAACTTGTTCCACATTAGATAGACAAGAGTTAATTAACTGCGATTTTGCAAGTGATATTTATTACTAGTGTTATGTTAAATAATGTAACGTGAGTAGATGCAATAAGCTATCTTGTTAGACTGTGATTATTAAAATCTTGTGAAACATGTCGTTACTCCGTATTTGATTTCGCTATTTTAAATTTTGCCTATTATCATTTCTAAACCTTATGTGCTGAAATATGCATTTTACTTCTATAATATTATTACTAATATGAAATGTTTTAATTTGTCAAGTATGAACTATGAGTTAGCGGTTTGTCTACATTGACGTAAATGTGTTCATTTTGTGTCAAAATTGCCAAGGGTATATGAGTGTTAGTGACCTTGATTTTGACTGTGTAGCATGAAATTGATAAGTATGTTTTGTCTAGGCACGCAGTGAAGCACGAACACTTCTCCTAACTAGCCATCACGTGTCCGACACCGTGTCGGACACTCGGACACCCTACACTCGTTGGACACATGGCTAAACATATTATAGTTTGGACGAGGAATAAAATTTAAAAAAAAAAATCGATTAAACGACGAGTTTGAGTGGAAAAATGAGAATTAGTAATAGTAAAGGTCGAATTGTACATTTACTTGTTTAGATTTAGTTTCAAATACATGATAAAAATAAAATTATACGTTATTTATAACCATAAAATATATATTATATTATGTTTAAATGTCGTGTCCCGTTTCCTAAATTTCATGGGATAACGTGTCCCGTGTCCGTGTCGTGTTCGTGTCCATGTCCGTTTTGATGCTACCTAGTGTTTGGTTTCTTTAAAAGTCCGATGCTAGTCGCCCAGTATAGAGTAATCAATTTATCGGATAATTGGTGTCTATTGTTTCGGTGAGCTTCTAGAGCATTAAATGTGGAATTTTATAATGGGATTACGGGGACGTAACCATGTTTTAAGGAGGATAGGATTGTAAAATCTTAATGATTTGTGATATGGCTAATTGGTATGTCGTGATTGTTTGACGGAGATTGACTATACTTGAAAATCCTGATCATTACTTCTGTTATGCATTATATTGCGGTTCGTTAAGTATCCTATAATTTTGCTATAGGTTAAATGTAAAACCCCTCCTCGCAGCGGAAAAGTAAAACATACAAACATGCCAAAATTGACGCGGAATTTAAACTTTAACATGCAAGATAAGAACGAGGTGAATTAAAACAAACTATATAAACTGAAATGAACAACATAGATAAGTATATGAGTCTAAGTACGAAAAACCATAGGTACAAAAACAGCCTGGGATAGCATATCCCTACAGGCATTCAATGTATATAAAAAGACTAAGGTCCAGCTAAACGATAAACAGGTATGTCATCGATGATAGGATCATCGCTCGCTAGCCTCAGTAACCCTCCAGCAACCTGTCATGTACCTACATACATGAAAACATGTACGCCACAATCAGTGGGGAGTGACAAGAGTTCTCCTAGCCACCTATTGTTAGCGACACGTAACATATAAGAACATCCAACATACTCCAACACTATAACATGCGAATTATATATGATGCGTGTCTATTATATGATGTTTTACACCTCATTTGACACGCATTTCAGAGCTCATTTGTGTAGTTTAGGCTACTATTTCCCCTATTTCGTCTACTTTCGTATTTTGGTGGATTATTGCAGTTTAATTCGGAAATGAGTAGATATTGAGCTAAATCCGTCCCCGAGTGCTTAGCATAGCATTTGACATGAAAAGGACGCTTAAGGAATGAACTTGGTGCGCGCTTCAAGGTCTGAAGATAGCATAAGCAATGGCGCATACAATTTACAAGCTTTAACAAGCAAAGATTCGCTTCGCGATATTGCAGCATGTTTCAAATGGTTATATCTAGAGTCTAGAGCTGATAATGGAGTGATTCCAATTGGAGGTAAAAGCTTATCCTCTTAGCTTTCCAACGCCGCTAGAATCGCTTTATTATGATATGCAATGAAGAAATGGCAGCTGTTTTAAGATCGACGTGCGCTGTAGAATTTGTCAGAATGCATTACTGTACCTGATATTTGGTCGATCGACCACCTACTATGGTCGGTCGCCAAGGCACCTGAAGAGCGAGATTTCAGAATTCAAAATTTAAATATCAGAAGCCTCTCTGGGCCCGATAGTTGGTCGGTCGACCACCTACTTAGGTCGGTCGACCACCTCACCTGTGACGGAAAAATCAAAAGACGTGTTTAAGCCCATGAACGTGATTAGGGTTTAGGTTAATACTTCAGAATTTTCTTATAAAAGCCTAATCACTACCATTGTTGTAAAACCCCTCGCGAAAGCGGAAATAAAAATCATACAAAGTACTAAATATGCAGTGGAATTAAAACTTTTTAACATAACTAACATGCGAGGTGAATTAACAAGTGAAAACTGAAATTGATATAAATAGAAATAGATAAGTATAACTGTCTAAGTACTGAAGATAAATATATACAACAACCTGGGATGACACATTCCTACAGGCACTCAAAACAGTAACTGAAATGTCTAGAGTCTAGCTAATGAAATGTGTAAAGTCAAATCGATGATGAGCGGATCATCGCTCGCTAGCTCTCAGCAACCCCTGCCAACCTCCGGCATGTACCTACATACATGTAAACATGTACGCCACAATCAGAGGGGAGTGACTAGAGTTCTCCTAGCCACCTTTTGTAACGACACGTATCACAGAAATACAAACAGAATACTCCAACACATATAAACATGTGAAGTATATAATCTCAATAACTGAATCCCATCTCATTATGCAATTACTAATGCAAGGCTCTCAACCAACTTCGGAAACCATTTGGAAGGAGAGCCGATTTCCCTGCCGGTTGCCCGGCCGGGGGGTCTTTTAGTCCAAACTATTTACGAAATTGACTAAAGAGTCATCAAATGCCTTGGATGAACAAATCTATAATCAAAGTACTATACTCATAAATATCAACAACTATATCTGATACTGTACCAACTCTAGGCAAGGAGATATAACTTAAGAAATAACCTAGATACCAAATCACTTTCACAAGCAAGGACTCAGAGGCCAACTTAAGGCATAGACCTTGATATCATTAACACAGGTAATGGGTCTAGAGGTAAACTTAGCACATATCCCACTACCAAAACAATGTCGGGTCCAGAGGTGAACTTATCACATATCCCAACATACAATCTAAGTAAAGGGGCTAGAGCTGAACTTAACACATATCCCTATACACAACTCAGTAATGGGTCCAGAGGTGAACTTAACACATATCCCACTAAAAACAAATGTCGGGTCCAAAGGTGAACTTAACATATATCCCAACATACATCCACAAGCAATGGGTCCAGAGGTGAACTTAACACATATCCCACTGCTACAAACAAGTATTGGGTCCAGAGGTGAACTTAACACATATCCCAATACACAACTATCACACACCGGGTCCAGAGGTGAACTTAACACATATCCCGTGTACGAAAACCGATCACGTGTCAGGCCCAGAGCTGAACTTAACACATATCCTGACACGCCACAAGCAAAACACGTAATGGATCCAGAGGTGAACTTAACACATATCCCATCACGCGACATACAACTCACGTGTTAAGCTCAGAGGCCAGCTTAAGGCATACCTTAACACGCATGAATCCAATAACATCCAAAGATAGAAACTAACCTATAGTTCTAATCTCTTATATCACAAAACAACACTTAATTGATCCCGGGAACTAAGATGAGGGTGAGCCGGTTTCACTTTCGGTTACTCGACCGGGGGGTCTCTATCCTCTCTCCATTCCCGAACCCAATATAGTGTCGCCCATCCTCCGGGGACCTCAAACACACATATAAGGTACACGGAACGAATCTCAAACAAAACGATTAACCGTTCAAAAGTTAAAAACTGTTTTAATGAGTACAGGGGCTCTCAGCCGGTATGGGACCGTCTGCCGGTCAGCCGGCTGGGAGTCCCTTCCCAATGCCGTCTTAGAAATCTGAAAATCAATGAAACGAGGCTCTCACCCGGTCGACCGTCTGCCGGTCTGCCGGCTGGGAGTCTTTTCCCACAAGCCATCCTAAAAATCAACAATACGAAGGGAAGAGGCTCTCAGCCGGTGGACCGTCTGCCGGTCTGCCGGCTGGGAGTCCCTCCCATAGCTTCGTACAATTTTTCCAAAAATCAATTCTGACTCTGAGCCGGCCGACCGCCTGCCGGTCAGCCTACCGGCTCGGAGTCCCTGCACGCAAAATCGCATTTTTCGCCTATGATTCAAATCTTCACAAATCGAATATAAACTTCCAAAATCGCAACCAATATACATTACCCAGCATCTATAAAACCTATATGTATCACAAGCAAGCACCAATTTCCACAATTATGCCACATTAAGCTCTTACTTTATATTCGTCTTAAGCATAGAATTTCTGAAAATCAACATCTGAGAATATGAAACACAATCAAAGCATGTGAAAGTCATCCTCATGTAATCCTAGCATTATTCTAAGTCTCAACAACAATCACTATGTACAAAATCAGAATCTAACATCATCAAAATCATGAAATATGCCGGATCCTCTAAACCTTCTCCTACAACATGAAAAACGGTTATGAGAAGCTATGTAACAACCCGACCCACCACAGCCGTAACACACCCCCAATAAGATGGGAGGTAAGCCTTTGGGCCCATTATTTGTCCTCACTTAAGCCCAAAAGCACAAGGCCTTGTTACTAAGTGGTGGGTGGAAGTTATTATAAACATATCACAATCCTCACATTCTACCAATGTGGGACAAATCTCCTCTCATACTCTTGGGGTGTTACAAACTCCTCGACTTAAAGAACACAACGTCCTCGTTGTGCCTCAAACTTGACCACAATCAGGGCCATAATCCTCCCCCGCTAGGTGTGTGACCCGGGTACTCCGGACCACAGGCTCACCACACGGTCGCAGGGTCGCTCTGATACCATTTGTAACAACCCGACCCACCACAGTCGTAACACACCCCCAATAAGTTGGGAGGTAAGCCTTTGGGCCCATTATTTGTCCCCACTTAAGCCCAAAAGAAAAAGGCCTTGTTACTAAGTGGTGGGTGGAAGTTATTATAAACATATCACAATCCTCACATTCTACGCCTCGGTCTCCCACGTCTGCTCCTCCACATCGCCGCATCGCCAAAGGATCTTCACTAAGGGCACCACCTTGCTCATAAGCTTCCTGTCCTAACGGTCTAGAATCTTCACGTGACGCTCCTCGAAAGCAAGACTCGGCTCTAGGTTCTCGATCTCTCTATGAAGCACATGACTAGGGTCACTAACGTATTTGCGGAGCTGAGAAACATGAAAGACGCTATGAACCTTGCCCAAACTAGGAGGCAAGTCCAATCGATAAGCAGCAGCACCAATCCTCTTCACGATCTCGAACGGCCCAATATACTTAGGGCTCAGCTTGCGCTTAACGCCAAACCTCTTGACGCCCTTCATCGGTGAAACTCTAAGGAAAACTCTGTCACCCGCCTCAAACTCGAGAGGTCTACGACGGACATCTGCATAGGATTTCTGCCGATCCTGTGCGGCCTTCATCCTACCTCTGATAAGCTGAACATGATCTATCGTCGCAGCCAACTGGTCAGGTCCGAGGTCGTGCACGTCGCTCGCCTAATCCCAACTGATCGGGCTACGACACTTCCTACCATAGAGCGCCTCATACGGAGCCATACCAATAGATGAGTGAAAACTGTTGTTGTAGGAAAACTCAACTAACGGTAGACACTGTTCCCACGAACTCTGGAAATCAAGTGCACAAGCACGGAGCAAGTCCTCTGAAGTCTGAATAGTCCTCTCGGACTGTCCATCAGTCACAGCATGGAATGTTGTACTTATAAGTAGACGGCTACCCATAGCCTCCTATAGAGCCTGCCAAAACCTGGAACAGAAACGCGGATCTCGGTCGGACACTATCTCCCTCGGGACACCATGGTAACGGACGATCTCGGCAATATAAGCTCGGGCTAAGTGGTCCATATCCCACGTCTCGCGGATAGGCACAAATCTGGCACACTTGGTTAACCTATCAACCACAACCCAAATAGCATCCATGCCTCCAACTGTCTTAGGCAATGCAGTCACGAAGTCCATAGAAATACACTCCCACTTCCACTGAGGAACGTGGAACGGCTGTAACAAACCACCTGGCCTCCTATGCTCGATCTTGACTTGTTGACAAGTCAGACACCTACTCACATAATCCAAAATGTTCTTCTTCATCCCGGGCCACCAAAATAGAAGTCTTAGGTCTTTGTGCGTCTTCTCGCCGCCCGGATGTACAGAATAAAGCGTCAAGTGAGCCTCATCTAGCACTATGTTCCTTAAATCTGGGACATCTGGAACATACATCCGGCCTCGAAACCGAAGAAAACCATCAGAACCAATCACGAAATCCTGTGCCACACCACTCGCAATCTTGGCCTCGAACTTCCGGAAAGCAACATCTGTAGGTAAACCCTGGCGAATCTCCCAATACAATATCGGCTCGACAGTCATAGCAGATAACCAATCGAAACCACTACCGACCATCTCTAATCTCAACTTCCGGAACTCGGAACAAAGCTCCTCAGGTAACACACGCATAACACTCATCGAATGAGAAGTCTTGCGGCTAAGCGCATCAGCAACAACATTGGCCTTACCCTCTTGATACAATAGCTCAATATCATAATCCTTAACCAACTCTAGCCATCGACGCTGTCGCATATTAAGGTCCTTCTGTGTGAAAATGTACTTCAAACTCTTATGATGCGTGAAAATGCGACAATGAGATCCAATCAAGTAATGCGCCACATCTCCAAGGCATGAACAACAACAGCTAACTCAAGATCATGCGTCGGACAGTTCACCTTGTGAACTCGCAGCTGTCTTGAAGAATAAGCAATTACCTTACCACTCTGCGTCAACACACATGCAAGCCCTAGCATAGAAGCATCGCAGTAAACATCGAAGTCAACACCAATCTCTGGCAAAGCAAGTACTGGAGCAGAAGTCAACCTAGTCTTCAATTCCTGAAATGAGCTCTCACACTTAACTGTCCAAACAAACTTGGCTTCTTTCTTCAATAACTGGGTCATCGGACGAGCTAATCTAGAGAAATCCTCAACAAACCTACGATAGTATCCAGCCAAACCGAGGAAACTACGGATCTCTCCCACATCTTTGGGACTCTCCCGATCAAGAACGGCCTCAATCTTTGCGGGATCAACCATAACTCCCTCACTAGATATCACATGTCCAAGAAATGCAACCTTAGATAGCCAAAACTCACACTTAGAGAACGTCGCGAACCACTTGTGTCGACGTAAAATCCCAAGTATCAATCGAAGATGTTCGGCATGCTCAGCATCAGTCTTCGAATAAATGAGGATATCATCAATAAACACCACAACACAAGTGTCTAAGAACTCACTGAACGTCCTGTTCATCTGATCCATGAAGATAGCAGGAGCATTCGTCAAACCAAAAGGCATGACAAAGAACTCAAACTGCCCATTTTTGGTACGGAAAACAGTCTTCGCAATATCAGCCTTTCTCACTGGAATCTGATGATTACCGGAACGAAGGTCAATCTTCGAAAATCTGGAAGCACCTCTAAGGTGAACTCTGGAAATCAAGTGCACAAGCACGGAGCAAGTCCTCTGAAGTCTGAATAGTCCTCTCGGACTGTCCATCAGTCACAGCATGGAATGTTGTACTTATAAGTAGACGGCTACCCATAGCCTCCTATAGAGCCTGCCAAAACCTGGAACAGAAACGCGGATCTCGGTCGGACACTATCTCCCTCGGGACACCATGGTAACGGACGATCTCGGCAATATAAGCTCGGGCTAAGTGGTCCATATCCCACGTCTCGCGGATAGGCACAAATCTGGCACACTTGGTTAACCTATCAACCACAACCCAAATAGCATCCATGCCTCCAACTGTCTTAGGCAATGCAGTCACGAAGTCCATAGAAATACACTCCCACTTCCACTGAGGAACGTGGAACGGCTGTAACAAACCACCTGGCCTCCTATGCTCGATCTTGACTTGTTGACAAGTCAGACACCTACTCACATAATCCAAAATGTTCTTCTTCATCCCGGGCCACCAAAATAGAAGTCTTAGGTCTTTGTGCGTCTTCTCGCCGCCCGGATGAACAGAATAAAGCGTCAAGTGAGCCTCATCTAGCACTATGTTCCTTAAATCTGGGACATCTGGAACATACATCCGGCCTCGAAACCGAAGAAAACCATCAGAACCAATCACGAAATCCTGTGCCACACCACTCGCAATCTTGGCCTCGAACTTCCGGAAAGCAACATCTGTAGGTAAACCCTGGCGAATCTCCCAATACAATATCGGCTCGACAGTCATAGCAGATAACCAATCGAAACCACTACCGACCATCTCTAATCTCAACTTCCGGAACTCGGAACAAAGCTCCTCAGGTAACACACGCATAACACTCATCGAATGAGAAGTCTTGCGGCTAAGCGCATCAGCAACAACATTGGCCTTACCCTCTTGATACAATAGCTCAATATCATAATCCTTAACCAACTCTAGCCATCGACGCTGTCGCATATTAAGGTCCTTCTGTGTGAAAATGTACTTCAAACTCTTATGATGCGTGAAAATGCGACAATGAGATCCAATCAAGTAATGCGCCACATCTCCAAGGCATGAACAACAACAGCTAACTCAAGATCATGCGTCGGACAGTTCACCTTGTGAACTCGCAGCTGTCTTGAAGAATAAGCAATTACCTTACCACTCTGCGTCAACACACATGCAAGCCCTAGCATAGAAGCATCGCAGTAAACATCGAAGTCAACACCAATCTCTGGCAAAGCAAGTACTGGAGCAGAAGTCAACCTAGTCTTCAATTCCTGAAATGAGCTCTCACACTTAACTGTCCAAACAAACTTGGCTTCTTTCTTCAATAACAGGGTCATCGGACGAGCTAATCTAGAGAAATCCTCAACAAACCTACGATAGTATCCAGCCAAACCGAGGAAACTACGGATCTCTCCCACATCTTTGGGACTCTCCCGATCAAGAACGGCCTCAATCTTTGCGGGATCAACCATAACTCCCTCACTAGATATCACATGTCCAAGAAATGCAACCTTAGATAGCCAAAACTCACACTTAGAGAACGTCGCGAACCACTTTTGTCGACGTAAAATCCCAAGTATCAATCGAAGATGTTCGGCATGCTCAGCATCAGTCTTCGAATAAATGAGGATATCATCAATAAACACCACAACACAAGTGTCTAAGAACTCACTGAACGTCCTGTTCATCTGATCCATGAATATAGCAGGAGCATTCGTCAAACCAAAAGGCATGACAAAGAACTCAAACTGCCCATTTTTGGTACGGAAAACAGTCTTCGCAATATCAGCCTTTCTCACTGGAATCTGATGATTACCGGAACGAAGGTCAATCTTCGAAAATCTGGAAGCACCTCTAAGGTGAACTCTGGAAATCAAGTGCACAAGCACGGAGCAAGTCCTCTGAAGTCTGAATAGTCCTCTCGGACTGTCCATCAGTCACAGCATGGAATGTTGTACTTATAAGTAGACGGCTACCCATAGCCTCCTATAGAGCCTGCCAAAACCTGGAACAGAAACGCGGATCTCGGTCGGACACTATCTCCCTCGGGACACCATGGTAACGGACGATCTCGGCAATATAAGCTCGGGCTAAGTGGTCCATATCCCACGTCTCGCGGATAGGCACAAATCTGGCACACTTGGTTAACCTATCAACCACAACCCAAATAGCATCCATGCCTCCAACTGTCTTAGGCAATGCAGTCACGAAGTCCATAGAAATACACTCCCACTTCCACTGAGGAACGTGGAACGGCTGTAACAAACCACCTGGCCTCCTATGCTCGATCTTGACTTGTTGACAAGTCAGACACCTACTCACATAATCCAAAATGTTCTTCTTCATCCCGGGCCACCAAAATAGAAGTCTTAGGTCTTTGTGCGTCTTCTCGCCGCCCGGATGAACAGAATAAAGCGTCAAGTGAGCCTCATCTAGCACTATGTTCCTTAAATCTGGGACATCTGGAACATACATCCGGCCTCGAAACCGAAGAAAACCATCAGAACCAATCACGAAATCCTGTGCCACACCACTCGCAATCTTGGCCTCGAACTTCCGGAAAGCAACATCTGTAGGTAAACCCTGGCGAATCTCCCAATACAATATCGGCTCGACAGTCATAGCAGATAACCAATCGAAACCACTACCGACCATCTCTAATCTCAACTTCCGGAACTCGGAACAAAGCTCCTCAGGTAACACACGCATAACACTCATCGAATGAGAAGTCTTGCGGCTAAGCGCATCAGCAACAACATTGGCCTTACCCTCTTGATACAATAGCTCAATATCATAATCCTTAACTAACTCTAGCCATCGACGCTGTCGCATATTAAGGTCCTTCTGTGTGAAAATGTACTTCAAACTCTTATGATGCGTGAAAATGCGACAATGAGATCCAATCAAGTAATGCGCCACATCTCCAAGGCATGAACAACAACAGCTAACTCAAGATCATGCGTCGGACAGTTCACCTTGTGAACTCGCAGCTGTCTTGAAGAATAAGCAATTACCTTACCACTCTGCGTCAACACACATGCAAGCCCTAGCATAGAAGCATCGCAGTAAACATCGAAGTCAACACCAATCTCTGGCAAAGCAAGTACTGGAGCAGAAGTCAACCTAGTCTTCAATTCCTGAAATGAGCTCTCACACTTAACTGTCCAAACAAACTTGGCTTCTTTCTTCAATAACT
Organism: Silene conica; assembly: GCA_029255685.2. Taxonomy (NCBI): domain Eukaryota; kingdom Viridiplantae; phylum Streptophyta; class Magnoliopsida; order Caryophyllales; family Caryophyllaceae; genus Silene; species Silene conica. Next base: position 38,876,643 of record CM055312.2, on the reverse strand, counting down.
GGGTCATCGGACGAGCTAATCTAGAGAAATCCTCAACAAACCTACGATAGTATCCAGCCAAACCGAGGAAACTACGGATCTCTCCCACATCTTTGGGACTCTCCCGATCAAGAACGGCCTCAATCTTTGCGGGATCAACCATAACTCCCTCACTTGTCCAAGAAATGCAACCTTAGATAGCCAAAACTCACACTTAGAGAACGTCGCGAACCACTTTTGTCGACGTAAAATCCCAAGTATCAATCAAAGATGTTCGGCATGCTCAGCATCAGTCTTCGAATAAATGAGGATATCATCAATAAACACCACAACACAAGTGTCTAAGAACTCACTGAACGTCCTGTTCATCTGATCCATGAAGATAGCAGGAGCATTCGTCAAACCAAAAGGCATGACAAAGAACTCAAACTGCCCATTTTTGGTACGGAAAACAGTCTTCGCAATATCAGCCTTTCTCACTGGAATCTGATGATTACCGGAACGAAGGTCAATCTTCGAAAATCTGGAAGCACCTCTAAGGTGATCAAATAAGTCATCGATCCTAGGCAAAGGATATCTTTTTTTCACTGTAACTCTGTTCAATTCCCTATAATCAATGCAAAGTCTCATGGAACCATCTTTCTTCTTAACGAAAAGAACTGGAGCACCCCAAGGAAAAGCACTCGGTCTAATAAATCCCTTCTCGATCATCTCTTCTAATTGCTGCTTCAACTCTTTCAACTCAGGTGGAGCCATAGGGTATGGAGCCTTAGATATAGGTCCGGTACCTGGAACAAGCTCAACGGTAAACTCCACATCTCTCTCTGGCGGTATCCCTGGCAATTCCTCTGGGAAAACATCTGGAAACTCACGAACAATAGCTACATCCTCAAGCTTCGGTAGCGATGGCTTTGCAGCTGAACCAACACACAGGAAGGCTTGGCAACCCTTCCTTAGAAGATATGATGCTTTCATCGATGACATGACACGGACACCCTTTTTAGGGCGAGTTCCCCTATAGGAAACACGAACTCCTAAAGAACTCCTCAAGCAGATTTTCTGGTCGCGACACTCGAAGCGAGCATGGTATCGCAATAACCAATCCATACCGAGGATGTAACAACCCGACCCACCACGGTCGTAACACACCGCAATAAGATGGGAGGTAAGCCTTTGGGCCTATTATTTGTCCTCACTTGAGCCCAAAAGCACAAGGCCTTGTTACTAAGAGGTGGGTGGAAGTTATTATAAACATATCACAAGCCTCACATTCTACCAATGTGGGACAAATCTCCACACAATCTCATATTTCATACTCTTGGGGTGTTACAAACTCCCCCACTTAAAGAACACAACGTCCTCGTTGTGCCTCAAACTGACCACAACCATGGCCAGAATCCTCCCCTTCTAGGTGTGTGACCCAGGTACTCCCGACCACAGACTCACCACACGGTCGCAGGGTTGCTCTGATACCATTTGTAACAACCCGATCCACCACGGTCGTAACACACCCCAATAAGATGGGAGGTAAGCCTTTGGGCCTATTATTTGTCCTCACTTGAGCCCAAAAGCACAAGGCCTTGTTACTAAGTGGTGGGTGGAAGTTATTATAAACATATCACAAGCCTCGCATTCTACCAATGTGGGACAAATCTCCTCACAATCTCATATTTCATACTCTTGGGGTGTTATAGAGGATAATGTCAAAGTCCTCGAGAGGAAATCTCAGTAAGTTTGCTGGAAATGTGGCACAACCAATAATAATCGGAACATCCCTATGGGAAGAAGAGTAGGAGAAAACATCTCCCGAAGGCAATGACATAGAAGTCTCCTCAACAACAGAAGACTCCAGAGCTAGCTTGTCGGCAAACTAGGTCGATATGAACGACAGAGAAGCACTAGTATCAAATAAAATCAGGCACTCAGCGCCAAGAACAGAAAAGATACCGGCAACGATGTCTGGATGAGCCTCAGCCTCTGCCCTGGTCATCACGAAGATTTTCTCCTTAGCCGTACCTCCCCTAGTAGCTGCAGCAGCAGTGGCAGCCTTGCCAAGTGCGGTGTTCCTCTCAGGACACTCGTAAGATCGATGCCCAAATCCATTACAGGTGAAACACTTATAGGCATTCTTGAAACAGTCAAAGCCCGGATGAGATGGTTTACCACAGCGGTGGCAAACACTAGAAGCTGTATCCGTGTGTACAATGGTCTTAGCAACAGGTAGAGAGAACCTCTCAAATTGCTTCTTCTGAGAAGAAGGAGAAGAAGTGGATGGAACAAATGGTCTCTTCCCCTGGTAGATAGACCTTTGGTGTGAAGATACACTGGTAGCAGCAACTCTGGTCTCAGCATCTATAGCTCGAATGGAACTCTCTGCCCAAATAGGATCATCATAAACCTCCACGAAAGAAGTCGAGTCACGGCGGACCATACTCTCGATGTGTGTCCCCAACTTCCCCCGATAGAAGTAAACTCTCTCAGCCTCATCCCTAACAAATCTCGATGCAAAATGTGCAAGCTGGTTGAATCTGTCGGTGAACTCCTGTACGGACATCTTTCCCTGCTTCAAGTCCATGAACTCCTTAAGCCTCTGTGATCTAAGCTCCTTAGGATAAAATCTCGTCTCGAGCTTATCCTTAAAAGCCTCCCAGTCAAAAAAAGGATCCAGAATGAAAGTCGGTCCAGTCAATGCCCACCATCTGTCGGCCTCCAAGGTCAAAAAGTGAGTGGCTAGCCGCACTCTATCCTCTCTGCCTACCGAGTACATGGTGAAGCTCTTCTCCATCTCACGGAACCACTCGGTAACAGCTACCGGATCAAACTCGCCTCCATAAATCTTCACGTGGCTCCTGGACATCTGTGATGCTATCGAAGAGTAGCTACCAGGCCGGTTAGCCTCATTTCCTGGTGGAGGAGGAGGAGGAACAGTCTCAGCCTGATGTCTCTGGTTCTCAAGAAACTCATGAAATTATAGTATTCTCAGCAGCTGTAGTCCTCACCATCCTTTAAAAGAAAAGCAAGTGTTAACTTAGCAATTAGCAATCACAAATAGATTACAATATAAATCCTTAGATCCACCCCATCTCTCATTCATTATTTATTATATGGTCAAGTTAAGGTTGGGGGTCACATGAGTGCTTCGGGAACAATAATGCTCTGATACCAACTGTAAAACCCCTCGCGAAAGCGGAAATAAAAATCATACAAAGTACTAAAAATGCAGCGGAATTAAAACTTTTTAACATAACTAACATGCGAGGTGAATTAACAACTGAAAACTGAAACTGATATAAACAGAAATAGATAAGTATAACTCACTAGTACAGAAATGACTTTAGGCATGGACAAATGGCAACGGTCGTTAAAAATAACTGTTGCCAATTAGAAAAGGCAACGGTTGTTAACAACAACCGTTGCCATAGATAGAGAAAAAACTCATATGGCAACGGTCCACTCAGGAACCGTTGCCATATGTGTTGTTTATACACACTTAAGGCAACGGTTTTGTAATGACCGTTGCCATTTCTTGAGCTAAAATTTGGCGCAAAACTGAAAATTTACGAGCCATATACAATATTACCTAAAATTATAAATTATATTATTCATATTCCAAAAAGTTATACTAAAAATATTAATTAAATAAATTAAAACTACTCCTACTCCTAAATAACAACACTCTCCTAAAATAATACTCCTAAATTGACGTACTGTACTCCATCCTCAATATCAAAAATACTCCTAAATATCAATTCCCTCGTCAATATCGTTTTCGTTCGTCAGTTTTATTAATTTCGTTCATCTATTTCATCAAGTTCATCAATTTCATTCATCAAGTTCGTCAATTTCGTTCATCAATTTCGCTCTCTTTTACAGCAATTTCAATTTCGCTCTCTTTTCGTTCATCAAGTTCATCAATTTCATTCATCAGGTATTTTTTTTGCTTAATTTGGTATATTATTGAATTCTTTGCTTAATTTGATTTAGGGTAAGTTTAATTCGGCTTATTTGTAATTGATTATTAATGTAATTGATGGGTATTTCTGGTTCTGGTTATGTTGATGTATATTTATACGTAATTGATTGTTAATTTGTTCAAATATGCAACCAACCTTCAAACCGAGAGCTATTTTCATGTTAGACAATTTCATGTTAGACAATTTCAGTAGCTATATTTATATGTAATTGTTAACTAATTAATTCACTCACCTCTTTTTCTTCTGGTTATGTTGATGTATAATATTTGATGATTTCATTCATTTAGCTAAGCTATGCCCTTCTTTTTCGTTTGTCCACTGATCCTGCAAAACCCCCTCCAGAGTTGTTGCTTTCTTCTTGACTTTATTCATACTTCATAGTCTCTCCTCTTTTTCAGCTGCTTCATTACTTTAGGGTTTATTGTCTAGAAATAAACACTTACCACCATTTTTTTTAGCGTTATGGTCATATTGTTTGCTCAATTTCAACTCCGGTACCTTACTGAAGATTTAAGACCGTCGTTCTGATTGATTTAAGAGCTCTAGAGTACTTTCTTCTACTAAGTTTTCGTCTAAAGTTTTTCTTTTATTTTTTATTAGACAATGATTGTATTGTATTGAGTAGGAATGATATAATATTGTTTTGAGTTTGATTGAGATTTTACAATTGAAGGATATTTATCATCATATTGAAGAATTGTTTTGGGATGGGGTTTTTGCTTTCTACTGTGGTAACTAGTCTAGTAACGGTATAGTAAAATTTCTGGTTTTGATGACAAACAAACCTCAATCGCTGCATTTTGTTAATCAGCTGCGTTTCGGGTAAGGCTATGTATATACGGCCATACGGGTGGGTAGTCTCTAAACAATTTGGATCATCTATCTATAATCTATAAAATGGTAATTAAAAAAAATGTGATATGATAAATTTTAATCTGAAATGACATGATTTCAATGTGACTTGACAAATTTAAATGTGAAATCTAATTTTAATGTGACTTAGCATAATATGAACTATATTGTTGTATTTTTGAACTTCTTTGTTCACCTTGTTCAGACTGACTTGTAATATATCCAACTGACAATGGTATCGAGAGCATTTAAAGGTGAGGCTTTGGTTAGAAGGAATCCTGGTTTAGGAATGTTGTTAGAAATGTGGTTGTTCCAGATTGTGATAGTTACATGTGAATAAAAGGAGAACAAGAACAAAAACAAGTAATTGTAGAGTAACTTGGACATTGTTAGCTTAGTATTTGAGTTGTGTGTAAGGCTTATGTTGAGAGGAGTTTGACAACATATAATGATACTTAATGAATAGGTTGACAGTCCCTGCTTTTCCAGTTTTTTGATGTACCTAGATGGCTGATATTTTTGTTAATGGACTGTTCTTGAGGCACTTGTTGATTAATTAAGTTGTTCTTTGATATTTTTAGTGATGGACCGAAGTTGGATGTATAATATGAAACGCTCTACTCTCGAGTTTAGGATTTTAGTGAAGGAGATATTTGTGAAATGTGCTGCCGAGAATGCATTTAAAAAAGGAGAGACGCGCATACTATGCCCTTGCATTGATTGTGAAAATTTAAAGAAAGTTCTAACAACTGATATATGTGTCGAGCACTTAGTTTACGAGGGTTTATGAGAGGCTACACGCGTTGGATATTTCATGGAGAGTCAATCGTTCCCACTGAAACTGGAGAAGAGAGAGCATCATATGTTATTGGTGTTGATGATGATATTCAAAGGGATCGGATAGATGACTTGATTGAGGATGTGCAAGGTAATTTTGAGGATGACCAAAAAGCTTTAGAGAGTTTGCTTAGTGATGCGGAGAAACCTTTGTATCCTAACTGTACCAAATTTACTCGACTATCTGCAGTTATGAACTTAATGTCTTTAAAAGTGGAAAATAAGTGGAGTGATAAGAGTTTTACATCGTTATTAGAACTCTTAAGTGACATACTTCCGGAAGATAATGTCCTTCCGAAATCCACTTATGAGGCTAAGAAAGTTATGTGCCCAATAGGTTGTGACTATGAAAAAATTCATGCATGTCCAAATGACTGCATTTTGTATCGCAAGAAATATAAGGATTTACACAAGTGTCCAAAATGTGGTACATCACGATATCGAGTAAAAGATAGGAACGATGATTCTCCACAAAAGAAAGGGTCTGCAGCAAAAGTGGTTTGGTATTTATCTATAATACCAAGATTTAAACGATTATTTGCTAATCTGGTTGATGCGAGGAACTTAAGGTGGCATGCGGACATGAGAAAAAAGGATGGTAAACTTAGACATCCAGCAGATGCCCCTCAATGGAGAACCATTGATAGAATGTTTCCAGAATTTGGTGATGAACCTAGGAATTTACGACTTGGCCTTTGTACCGATGGGATGAACCCGTTCTCTACTTTGAGTAGTCAACATAGCACGTGGCCTGTCCTTCTTTGTCTTTATAACTTGCCCCCTTATTTGTGTATGAAGCGCAAATATTTAATGTTGTCACTTCTTATCCAAGGACCAAAACAACCAGGAAATGATATAGATGTATATCTAGAGCCTCTCATTGATGATTTGAAAATTCTGTGGAATGAAGGAGTAAAGGTGTATGATGCAGTTGCCAAAGAAGATTTCACTTTGCGTGCTATGTTATTATGTACCATAAATGATTTTCCTGCATATGGCAACTTGTCTGGTCACACGGTAAAAGGGAAAAAGGCATGTCCGATATGTGATGAAGGTACCGTAGCTCCTCGGCTGACCTATAGTCGTAAGAATGTTTATACGGGCCACCGGAGATTTTTGGCTCGACACCACCCTTATCGTAGGATGAGGAAGGCCTTCAATGGAGATAAGGAGAGTGGAATGGCACCTATTCCACTAGAGGGAGATGAAGTACATGAACAAGTGAAAGATATTAATGTTGTTTTTGGAAAGCCTAATAAATTTGAAAAGAATGCTATATATAAGAAGAAGTCTATTTTCTGGACTCTTCCATATTGGCAACACATGCCAGTCAGACATTGTATAGACATCATGCATGTAGAAAAGAATGTTGCCGAGAGTCTTATTGGGACTCTTCTCAACATTCCTGGAAAGACTAAAGATGGCTACAACGCGAGGAAGGACCTTGAAGAAATGGGATCAAGGATTGAGCTACCACCTCAAGAGAGAGGGAAGGGTGTATATCTTCCTCCTGCTTGCTACACTTTGTCTAAGAAGGAGAAATCTATTGTGTGTGAGTGTCTTAGTGGCATTAAGGTACCACATGGATATTGTTCAAACTTGAAAAATCTTGTTTCCATGAAAGATTTACGGCTGATTGGACTGAAGTCTCATGATAATCATGTGCTAATGCAACAATTTTTACCCGTGTCAATCCGGTCTGTTTTACCAAAATCTGTGAGAGTTGCTATTACGAGGCTGTGCTTTTTCTTTAATGCAATATATAGCAAGGTGATTGATCCTGACACACTGGACAAGCTGCAAGCTGATATTGTTGAAACCTTGTGTCAACTGGAGATGTATTTCCCCCCTTCTTTCTTTGATATTTCGGTGCATTTGGTTGTTCATTTGGTTAGAGAGGCTAAACTTTTGGGGCCCGTACACTTAAGAGATATGTATGCATTTGAGCGATATATGGGAGTTTTGAAAGGGTACACGACCAATAGATATAGGCCGGATGCTAGTATTGTCGAAGGATACATATCAGCAGAGGTTATAAGATTTTGCACCGACTATCTTGCTGGTGTGCAACCGTTTGGGCTACCAAAGTCTCGACATGAAGGGAGGCTTGAGGGCAAAGGTACTATCGGAGCAAAATGGGTATCACTTAATTCTCAAGAGCTTAATGATGCTCACTTTCTTGTCTTACAACATCTTACAGAAGCCCATCCTTACATAGAGGAGCACATGAGAATATTGAAGTCAAATTATCCTAAAAAAAATGACAAGTGGTTGGTCCAAGAACACAACAGATCTTTTGTGAAATGGTTTAGGGTTAAAGTAATTGCCGAGTTATCGTGTACACCAAATGGTGTTGGTGAAACTGTTAAATGGTTAGCTTATGGCCCTAATAATGAAGTAAAGTCTTATGAAGGCTATGATATTAACGGGTATTGTTTTTATACTCAGCGTCAAGATAACAAGAGTACAATGCAGAATAGTTGAGTTACTTTAGTAGCTTCCTCTACTGAATTTAACAGTGGCACACCTACTTGTAGTCAAATGTCATATTATGGGATTATTGAGGACATGTGGGAACTTCAGTATACAACATTCTTGATTCCATTGTTTAAATGCAAGTGGGTAGAAAATACGAAAGGAGTTCGTGTAGATGAGTATGGTTTCACATTGGTTGATTTTAGTACTCAAGGTTACAAGAATGAGCCTCTTATTATGGCTTCACAGGCAAAACAAGTATTCTATATTTCGGATCCATCAAATGATAAGTGGTGTGTTGTACTTCAAGGCAAGAGACGCATTCTTGGAGTGGATGATGTAGTGGATGAGGAAGAATATGATGAATTTGATGATATTCCTCCATTTTCAGAGGGTTTGCCTTCAATGCCCGTTGAAGATAACTTGGAAACTACTTATGCACGAGTTGATCATAATGAGGGTATCTGGGAAGATATATAGAGATCGAAACTGAACTACTAACTTCTCTTTTTGCTTAATATATATACACACATTTAAACTTGCTGCAGTCCGTATATTCCTTTTTAATGTGTTACCCGTTGTGACCGTATAATAAACTACTTTTCGTCATGGGAATGACATTCTTAATTATTGTCTGCCCATTTAATTTCATGGCATTAGCTTCAAGTCTATGATATGTGAACCTTCTGTATGAAATTTTTTGTTACGGCTACACTCCTACAGGCAGAATTGAAGATTCACATATCAGTTTCTGCACCTGTTCAAGTCATGATTGGCTTAGGCAGAATTGTCATCCAAACTGGGCAGTCCACATATCATAGAATTTAAAACTACTCCTTTATTTTATTTTATCAGTAATTTCAACATGAATAAATTGTTCATGAGTGAGCAAAATGGAAACATCAAAATTTTATGGTTTCATTGCTATGATAAATTATTGTAGGATGGAGGATCATGATGCTTTAGGTGCAGAGAACACAAAGAAGCGAACTCGAGGACCAACTACTTTAAAGAAGGAGGAGGATAAAGGTCCATTTCTTCTAAAGTGGGATACAGCTGGGTTTCCAACAGGGAAGTACGCTACTAAATTTGCAAGCTATTGTGGTAAGAAGGTTCGATGTCAAGTGAACATTAACTTTGACGATTGGGATAAAGATGTAGAAGTTGGTCTTAAAGATTTGCTATGGCGAGATATTTCGGTAAGAATTATGTTCATGTGTTTTATTAGCTATATATTAGCTATTATTAGTATGCTTTTAATTTACGACGTCTTACCATTCCTATATTACAGGCAAAGTTTTTAGTAGATGAGACGCACAAGAAGGATGTGCTAATGTCTTGCGGGGAAAAGTGGAGAAATTTCAAGTGTAAATTGACTAAGAATTACATTCGAAATAAACATTCAAAATATGACTCTCCGGCTGATTGTTATAGTTTCATTGAGCCTACTGATTGGGTGAAATTTAAAGCTAACCGAGAGTCAGATGCATTTAAGGTGATAATTGACATACCCTTTTTTTTATGATGAAATTTAAGCTGTAATTTGGTTAATATGGTATTCCTGGTGAATTTAAGGTCAAGATTTCAAGCAACTGTTCTTTAGAAAACAGATCAGATGTTCTTTTGGGTCATTTTTACAAGCTGTAATTTGGTTAATATGGTATTCCTGGTGAATTTTGAGTCTTTTGTTCTTGTTTTTGAGAGAAACTGATATTAGAAACTGTACTGTTTCGGAATCTGGAGATTCTGGTCTCTGATCTGCCTGCACACAAGTCCAGAGACCTGCTGCCAGGAATGATAATGCCCACCAAACCAGAGATTTCCTGTCTTACCTTGGCACTGTTGGCTGGACTACAGTAGTGTAGCGTGTTGGCTGGACAGACCACTCGCCATCATTCAAAATAGTTCTAATATTTTTATTTTAAATCTTTTTAACTTTATTTTCTGTCGATGTAGGAGAAGAGTAAAAAAGCCGTCGAAAGTATAAAGCAATATGAGCATCCTCATGTAATGGGTAGACGAGGATACAATCAAAGGATTCCTGAGTGGATGGCTGCTTCTTCAAATTCTGATGATGTTACTGATCGTAGTTGGTATTGGATAAAGGGAAGGAGTAAGTCGTCGGACGGGGAAATTACAAATGATCAGACTCAGAAAGTTCAAGATGAAATGGTGAGACTAGATCAGAATAGAAATTTGCTTATTCACTTCTCTGATTTCACTTTTTTCTTATTGTTATATGTGTAATCATTACTTTCTTGCATAGCCATCTAAAGTCTTCTAGGTAAGATCAGATCAGAAGAGAGATTTGCTAATTCCAGAAAGCGTAGAGCACGACATCTCGTGGCCTAGTTGTCTGAGATGAGAAAACCGGCCAAGGATGATGCTGTTTTGACATTTAGGGACCAAGACGCAGTATTTTAATTTCTTAAACGCATACACAGTGTATTTTAGTCGTCGTTCTTACTTATATTGTCGTCTTTTATATAGGTTGAATGGCGAAATAAGGTGAAGTCAGGAGAATTTATTCCTGACAGGTACGACGATGTCTTGTCTCGTAGTCTAAAAAATAAGGAGCATTCTGGCCGAGTGAGAGGTTTTCCTGGCGGAGTGACTATCAAGGATGTGTTTGGTACAAAATTTCGAAATTCTGAATGGGCGGCCGTGGGGATTTCTGATCAACATGTAGCTGAAATAACAGAAAGAGTACGTGAGGAGACTTTAAAGTCCTTAAGCCCTATAATCCAACAACAAGTACGACAAGAGGCTATGGGTTTGTTGAAGCGAATGGGCTTACCAGTACCGGAAGATATGGAGGAATTCCATAGTACTTGTCAATCGACGAACCCGGAGAAAAGCATAGGGATGAGCAATCAAAGACAACCAAACGCAAATCCTACCGAAATTAAGGCAACTTTCTGATTTTTCAGTGCACAGGCAGCAACTTTCTGATTTTTCAGTGCACAGGCAGCAACTTTCTGATTTTTCAGTGCACAGGCAGCAACTTTCTGATTTTTTATTAATAGCAACATTTTTTCAAATATATAGGAGTCTCGTAGTGGTAAACTATCGGTCACTAAGAAGGGAACACAACCCTCCAAAATTTCAAGTATCAAATCACCAATCAAGGCCAAGGTCAACTTTGACGAGAACCCGGAGAAAAGCATAGGGATGAGCAATCAAAGACAACCAAACGCAAATCCTACCGAAATTAAGGTTTGTAAGCGTAGTTGTTTCTCAAACATTATTGTTTATTTTATAAGCACTTTATCTTTATTATATTGACTACTAGGCCAATAATAGCTTTATCAACACAACATTTCTGATATTGTAGGAGCCAACTAAGTGTCATCTAGCTTGCATTCATGATGGAAACACTTTCAACGTTGCCATAGGTACAGTTTACCCATCAGAAGAAGCCAATCAGGTCATTCATGGTAGACCGCTACTAACGGGTAATGCAAGGGTTTCTGTTGATAAAATTCTGGAAGGTACTGCCCCACTTCCTTTTCCTACGCAATATCTTGAACGTGTAGGTGAAGCAATTGGAAGTTTTGTTCAGTGGCCGAAGAAACTGATCATTATTGGTGGGGAGGTAAAATAACTTCAAATAAGTACACTTACAGGCAGTTTCTGATTTTTTATTAATAGCAACATTTTTTCAAATATATAGGAGTCTCCTAGTGGTAAACTATCGGTCACTAATAAGGGAAAACAAGCCTCTAAAAGTTCAAGCATCAAATCACCAATCAAGGCCAACGTCAACTTTGACGAGCATAAATTAAGTATGAGTGTAGAATGTCAAAAGTTATACGATTGCCTAGCCTTAATGCGGCCTGAGACAAAGGTGTTTCAAGTCCTAATCCCATCGAAGATATTCCAATTGAAGGAGGATAAAAGTTTGTTTGTCACGGAAGAAGATATTATGCAACTTTTACGAATGACATTTTTAAACATGTCATGTATTCAAGTGTGGCTGCTGTGAGTTATCAATTTTTGTATATGATATACTTTGTTACATGTGTTGGTATTTAAATATTTAAGAGTTTGTTTTCGTGTGCAAGGTTTTTACAAAAGCTTTGTAACGAGCTTAATCATGAAGAAGGAGTGCTGGGTGGTGTGGGATTTTTGTGTCCAACGATCATGTCTCAAATATGTCAAATAGGAACAAATAAAAAAGTAAATGATGAAGTGATGAATTATGTGGAGTGCAGCTTGCTTAGGATGGGTGGTGTGCGTTTCATATTTGCTCCAATTTGCCAAGGGTAAGTCGTCTCATCTTTTTGTATTGTAATGTTCTCTGTAGTTGATAGTAGGTACCTTGTGTCACAGTCCCAGATAGTCTTTATTCTGTTTCATAATCAGGATGGGCTCCAATGGTTTTGGTTCACCATAATTTAGGATTTGGTCTGGTTTTAGTTTGAGTCTTCTTTCTGGGGGTTGGTTCTGATTCTTCCAGTTCCATAAGCCTTCTGTATTGATGAAATGGCAATGAAAGAACAAAAGAACAGTGGTGTTCAGCTCTCTCTTAAGTTCAGAATGTATGCTTCCAGAGTGTTTTTCTGCATTCATTCTGTTTTATTCTTGCTGATCTAAATAGAGGAAGCTCAACTAAACTAACGAATAGGATCAGAGGGACTGCCTTCATGCTGTTTTATTCTTGTTGATCTATATAGAGTGAGTAACCGGGTATTGTTGTCCGGTTCATGCATGTTGTCATATGTGAAACATTCTTGCTCAAAAGAGAGATGACCTTTTCCTTTAATTATGCTGTGTGTTTGTTGTCTTTATTGGACAGAGACCATTGGTTTCTTGCAATTATTTGTCCGTTGACTCATGAGGCATATTTTTGTGATCCAAAGACAACGTCAAAGCGAGATCTCTCTTTTAAGCATTTAATACAAATGTGAGTTTTTCATATTATCTTAGTGAAAAAAAACTGCACTTTGATTATTTCAAGTGATACTATATACTTATTTTAATATCTTGTTCTTCCGAGACGCAGGGCATTTCGGTCTTTTAGGGCTCATGCTGGTTCCACATTAAAATCTGGCTTGTCAATGAAATGGAGTAACATTGTTGTAAGACGTACACTTTAATTTCATTGAAATATTAGCGTTTTTCGTAATTTTCTTATATTAGGTCGATTTCACATACATACACTGATTTTACTTATTACTGATGCATGGTTTTGTTTAATTTTTGTAAATGTGTGTAGTGTCATCAACAAACTGGAAGCACAGAGTGTGGCTACTACGTGATGCGGTACATGTTAGATATAGTGAGAGACTATCAGAACATTAAAGATCGTAAGAAGGTATTTTACGCCATTCAAAAAAGTGTTGTATGATTATTTCGAATATGCTGAAACTGGTAATTGAATTCAAGGTTGTCTAGTTCGACATGAGTACATCCCTCTCATATGTGAATATGTGAATATGTGATATGCCTTAGTATCGCGATAGTATACGCTTGAAGTTTAGCAGATTCGTATACACTTGGGCAAAATCGCAAAATGGATACTTTATAATTGTTATACTTATAATGCTATGGCTTCAATTCTATCAGATGCTCGACGAAATGACACAATGAAAAGTTTAGTCTCTGATGTTGTGAATTCTTCTTGTGTTATGAGTCCTGGTGCATTAGGGTTTTTGATTAGGTGTTTAGGTAGTATGGGGTTGGTACATGAGGCGAATGAGCTGTTCGATCGAGTTAGAGAGAAGGGTCTTTGTAGTCCTAATAATTATAGCTACAATTGTCTGCTAGAGGCCATAGCTAAGTCCAGTTTGAGTGATTTAGCTGAGAAGAGGTTGCAGGAAATGCGTGGTCTCCGGTTGGTGGTTGACAAGTATACATTTACTCCACTTCTGGCGGTTTACTGCACTGCTAGGGAGTTTGAGAAGGCTTTCATGGTTTTCAACGAAATGCATGGAAAGGGTTGGGTTGATGCTCATGTGTTGTCAATCTTAGAAGTTTCGTTTAGTAAGTCGGGTGAAATCGATAAGGCTTGTGAGTTAATTGAGAGGATGGAAGAGGGTAAAATATTTTTGAATCAGAATACATTTTTTGTGCTGGTACATGGGTTTGTTGTTATTTCGAATTGTTGTTGTGTGGTACACCATTTCTGCTCATTGCATTTTCCCCCATTCCTACTATTAATGTTACTGGACCCACTGCTATTCTACAACTTATGCTACTGCCCTCTTCATTCTGTTTTTCCTGCCATTACTACTGCACAGTACCGAGTACTAAATTGATGCCGCTGTACATCTGTTACTACTCCTGCTGCCAATACTGCACCAGTTTGTTTAATATATAGACCGACTTTGATTTCTTTTTTGTAGTGGTTTGGATCGAAAGATGCATATACAATTGAAGAGGTCGACGAGGTTCGAGACTTATGGGCTACTTACTTTATGGATAATCTTCTTTAAATTAGTAATTAATTTACTAGATTTTGGTATAAAAATCGTTATTCATTTTGTTTTGAAATCGTATCTAGTGGATATAATAGTAATGAAACAAGTAGTAGTTATTAGTTCTTTAGTTATTGTATGGTACTTTATTTTGAAATTGTATGTACGCAACATTATGAATAGATAATATAATATATTATTGCTTTTCAGTTCTAACTTATGGCTACGTACCTGGCATATTTTATATACGGTTACTACATTTAAAACACCCGGGCGTATTTAAAAAAAAAAATATATATATCACTTACAGCTACGGTTATTAATAATAGAAACCGTTGCTAAATGTTGCTTTTGGCAACGGTTGTTAGTAGTAACCGTTGCCTTTAGCATACATAAGGCAACGGTTGTTCTAAGTGACCGTTGCTAAATGTTACTTTTGGCAACGGTTATTAATAGCAACCGTTGCCAAAAACGACTTTTGGCAACGGCTAAGAACCGTTGCCGTAGGTGACTGTTTATGGCAACGCCCCGATTTACAACGGTCGAAGAACCGTTGCCAAAAGTACTATTTGACCGTTGCCAAATGCACTTTCTGTACTAGTGACTGTCTAAGTACTGAAGATAAATATATACAACAACCTGGGATGACACATTCCTACAGGCACTCAAAACAGTAACTGAAATGTCTAGAGTCTAGCTAATGAAATGTGTAAAGTCAAATCGATGATAAGCGGATCATCGCTCGCTAGCTCTCAGCAACCCCTGCCAACCTCCTGCATGTACCTACATACATGTAAACATGTACGCCACAATCAGAGGGGAGTGACTAGAGTTCTCCTAGCCACCTTTTGTAACGACACGTAACACAGAAATATAAACTGAATACTCCAACATATATAAACATGTGAAGTATATAATCTCTATAACTGAATCCCATCTCATTATGCAATTACTAATGCAAGGCTCTCAACCAACTTCAGAAACCATTTGGAAGGAGAGCCGATTTCCTTGCCGGTTGCCCGGCCAGGGGGTCTTTCAGTCCAAACTATTTACGAAACTGACTAAAGAGTCATCCAATGCCTTGGATGAACAAATCCATAATCAAAGTACTATACTCATCAATATCAACAACTATATCTGACACTGTACCAACTCTAGGCAAGCAGATATAACATAACAAGTATATAGGTTCCGCGGTCAACTTAAGACATAACCTAGATACCAAATCACTTTCACAAGCAAGGACTCAGAGGCCAACTTAAGGCATAGACCTTGATATCAATAACACATATCCCACTACCAAAACAATGTCGGGTCCAGAGGTGAACTTAACACATATCCTAACATACAATCTAAGTAAAGGCTCCAGAGGTGAACTTAACACATATCCCTATACACAACTAAGTAATGGGTCCAGAGGTGAACTTAACACATATCCCACTACAAACAAATGTCGGGTCCAGCGGTGAACTTAACACATATCCCAACATACATCCACAAGCAATGGGTCCAAAGGTGAACTTAACACATATCTAACTGCTACAAACAAGTATTGGGTCCAGAGGTGAACTTAACACATATCCCAATACACAGCTATCGCACACCGGGTCCAGAGGTGAACTTAACACACATCCCGTGTACGACAACCGATCACGTGTCAGGTCCAGAGGTGAACTTAACACATATCCTGACACGCCACAAGCAAAACACGTAATGGGTCCAGAGGTGAACTTAACACATATCCCATCACGCGACATACAAATCACGTGTTAAGCTCAGAGGCCAGCTTAAGGCATTCCTTAACACGCATCAAACCAATAACATCCAAACAACACTTAATTGATCCCAGGAACTAAGATGAGGGTGAACCGGTTTCCCTTTCGGTTACCCGATCGGAGGGTCTTTATCCTCTCTCCATTCCCGAACCCAATATAGTGTCGCCCATCGTACGGGGACCTCAAACACACATATAAGGTACACAGAACGAATCTCAAACAAAATCGATTAACCGTTCAAAAGTTAAAAACTGTTTTAATGAGTACACGGGCTCTCAGCCGGTATGGGACCGTCTGCCGGTCAGCCGACTGGGAGTCCCTTCTCAATGCTGTCATAGAAATCTGAAAATCAATAAAAAGAGGCTCTCAGCCGGTGGACCGTCTGCCGGTCTGCCGGCTGGGAGTCTTTTCCCACAAGCCATCCTAAAAAACAACAATACGAAGGGAAGAGGCTCTCAGCCGGTGGACCGTCTGCCGGTCTGCTGGCTGGGAGTCCCTCCCATAGCTTCTTAAAATTTTTCCAAAAATCAATTCTGACTCCGAGTCGGCCGACCGGCTGCCGGTCAGCCTACCGGCTCAGAGTCCCTGCACGCAAAATCACATTTTTCGCAACCAGTATACAATACCCAACATCTATAAAACTTATATGTATCACAAGCAAGCACCAATTTCCACAATTATGCCACATTAAGCTTTTACTTTATATTCGTCTTAAGCATAGAATTTCTGAAAATCAACATCTAAGCATATGGAACACAATCAAAGCATGTGAAAGTCATCCTCATGTAATCCTAGCATGGTTCTAAGTCTCAACAACAATCACTATGTACAAAATCAGAATCTAACATCATCAAAATCATGAAATATGCTAATATCACAAATAAAGGCCGAGTTTCTCATTATCGTCACCTCTAAAGCGTTTTTGCTCCAAGCTCCTCTTCAATGATGTAGCTATCCACGTCCGGATCCTCTAAATCTTCTCCTACAACATGAAAAACGATTATGAGAAGCTAAAATCGAATTCTACCGAAAACAGTCCATTTTTTAAGTTGGACGAAATGGAAATTGAAAGTGATAGATGTCTTGCAACTTTCGAGAGGATTTCAGAAATATATAACATACCTTGGTTTGGAGATCGGATGATGACTGAAATTCGATTTGAAGCTTGAAAGTTTGAAGGAGGAAATGAGAAATAAGGAAGCAGTGTTTGTTATTTGTGAAGTATGAATATGTCGACATACACAAAGGGGTTTAGGGTTTTAATTGTCCTTTTCCGTTTAAAGAAATGGACTTTTGATGTGAACGGGTTTTTATGAGACGGATTTAACTTTCCAAGTTATTTCGCCTTAAGGACTTAAGGTTCTTAAGACGGGTCTTACGGATTATTTTAAAATACCTTCACAATAAATATTAAAATATTATTTTATTCTGTAAAAAATAATTTAAAACCTTTAAAATATAATTTACGAAAATACGGGATGTTACAATTGTACTAATCACCTTTTTCTTAGCTTAGCTTAGTTCCATTTAGACTTAACCAGATTCTTTTGTCCACGCAACGTTTTCAATAAAGTTCAATCTTTCACTTCTCATTTCCTATTCGTTCTACGGTAATTCATGTTTTCTATTTATTCATACTTTGTTTAAGATTAGTACCGGATAGTTAGAATGCGAAAGCCTTGTTATCATTAATCGTCTTGTTATTTTCTTAATCATGTTATTTATTATTGTTATTGTTGAAGTTAATGTTATATTGGGTATGATGCGTAGCTAAACCCCCAATTGTTAGGATTTAGGCGAGTTAGAGCGTAGATGGTGTAGTTCAGGGCAACCCGTCGCAGTTCTTGGTCGACCGACTGGCTTCTCTGGTCGGTCGACTGAGCAGGTTGGTCGATCGACTGGCTTAGCTTGTCGGTCGACCGACTTCGTGTATGATCAGACCTGTTTTTGTTCGTTAATTGCAATATCTTACAATGAGACCGAAGGGAGACTTGTAGGATGCTTAATAATGACCAACCCGGGGATCGAAAGATAAGGGAAGGACATTAGTTAACGTTTTAAGACAGCTAAGTTACTAAGACCGAAGCTTATGTGACTTAGACATTAGGAATCACCTATATTGTTGACAACCGGTATATGTGAGGCCTAGGGACTAATAGTATAGACCGAAATGAGCTATTAGTTAACTCGGACTTAAAGGACTTGTTATACTCCTTACGCGACTATAATACGGATTTACCTAGACCGTCTGCCATCATAGCTATAGCGACCCGACATCCTAACATCTCTTTTATCATTCATTTATATCTTAATTTTCAATTTTGTTCTTATATCCTTTTTAGACTTAGTTCAAACCAAAACAAATCAAAACATCCTCTTTATTGTTACTTTATTGATTAAAAATTAGCAAACACAATTAGCTACGTCTCTCTGTGGTTCAACCATTACTATCACTACCTATAGTTTTAGTTTGGTTTTAAAAATCTTATCTTTGACATCCACAACGACGGGTATCAAATTTTTGGCGCCGTTGCCGGGGAGACGGTATAATTTTGTTTGTTAATTTTCAGTTTATTTTCGTTGTCTTAAGGAACTTCGGTTTCTTAAGACCGTTGCTTACCTGTTCTTCTAGTTTTGTTTTACACAGTTAGAAGACAGGTTTTTGAGAGGAAGGCTTGAGTACACTCATTCATAGAGATTATGACTACTATATATGATCACATTCAACCAAATGTGCAAGATCTACCGAAAGGGTTCAATTTGCCTACTCTTACTACTGGTTCTTTTGAGCTCCACCCAATTTACATCATTTTGGTAGAGCGGAACCAGTTTTCCGGTCTACCTGATGAGGATCCGTTGAAGCATGTAGTAACATTCATGGATTAGTGTTGTTCTGTACATAAACCGGATGGGGTGACCCAAGATGAGGTGAAGGCGATGATATTCCTATATTCCTTGAAGGATTCTGCAAGGGATTGGTACCGCTACCTTGATAGGGTAGCTGAGAAGGTAACTGATTGGACTTCCTTGGCATTGGCTTTCTATAAAAAGTAATATCCACTTGCGAAGGCCAATGACTTGAGAAGTCAAATCACAAACTTTCAACAAGGACCCGATGAAGAATTTTGTGAGGCGTGGGGTCGGTTCAAGAAATTGGTTCGGTCCATTCCTCATCACGGTTTCCCACAGTGGTATCTTTGTAACCAGTTCTACAATGCTCTATATGATGACTACAAGGTTATTCTTAATACAGCTGCCAGTGGAAGGTTCCAAAACATCACCGATCATAAGAAGGGTTGGAACACCATTGAGAACATGGTAGTTCATAGGGCTGAGTTTCGAAGTTCGCGTGGAAATTCGCGAAGGTTGGATGTAGAGATGGGTCGAATTTTGGCTCTTGAGACATCCGTTGAAGCTCGTTTCGAAAAGCTTGAGGCAGCCCAGCTAAGGCAAGAGAACTCGAACCTAGTTACCACGGTTGACAACATGAGTGAAACTGTAAAACCCCTCCCGAAAGCGGAAATAGAAAACATACAAAGTACCAAAAATGCAGCGGAATTTAAAACTTTTTAACAAACTAAACATGCGAGGTGCTTTAACAATCTAAACATGCGGAAGATAAAACATAAATAAGTATATATGTACTATACAAAAGCAGCCCGAGATAGGATATCCCTACAAGCACAAATTACCGAAAACATAAGTCTAAGGTCTAGCTACACGATAAAGGTAAACATCGATGATTGGATCATCGCTCGCTAGCCTCAACGTAACCCCCTACAAACAGCCTCATGTACCTACACACATACAACATGTGCGCCACAATCAGTGGGGAGTGACTAGAACTCTCATAGCCACCTAATGTCATACAACACCGAACATTAATAAATACAAGTATTATACTCTAACATAAATAATCATGTGAAGCATATATTTCAATATCTCAGACTCCTATCATCATGCAAATACTATGCAAAGGCTCTCAACTAACTTCGGAAACTATTTGGAAGGAGAGTCGGTTTCCCTTCCGGTTGCCCGGCCGAGGGGGGGGGGGCTTTCAATCCAAACCATTTACGAAACTAGCCAAAGAGTCATCCAATGCCTTGGATGAACAGTTCTATAAACAAATCCCACTATCTATCACAATCCATCAGCAACATCTGACACTGTACCCCAACTCAGGCAAGCAGATGCAAATCAGCAGTATATAACACTGTACCCCAACTGAGGCAAGTATATACAACAATCAGCAATATCAAACCATGACCCCAACTCAGGTATTGAAAGATACAAATACACATTACATGGGAAGACTCATATGACGACTCCATTATACAACAACAGCATGTCTACTTAGCCTCAGCAAATACAATCCCCTGGTAGAACGATCGAAACGATACACAGTCCTAGTCTAAATCTGGCCAGACTCTCGAGGTATAATCCTTCCTCGATTCGACAAGTATCCCCAAACCTAGGATACCCCCAAGACTCGAACTAGCTAGGGACGAGATACCCCCAACTCAGAGCGGACTATCTGAAACCTGACCGTCAACGCGCAGGAGACGGTCATACCAAGACATAATACAATCTTGGTGAGACAAGAGTCATTTAACAGCTCATAGTATACATCCACAGGCATAAACACACCTCAAAACCAAAGGCATACTAAAACTGTGACCTAATCCAAATCACAGTACCAAAACTCCATTTCTAAGACTTACTCAATTCTTAACCAACATACAAGTGATGAACATTCGAACCGACATTTAATTGACCCCGTGAATTAAGCCGATGGAGAGCCGGTTTCCCTTTCGGTTGCCCGACCGGGGGGTCTCTATCCTCACTCTATTCCCGAACCCAATATAGTGCTGCCCGAACCTCGGGGACTCCAAACATGCATACGAAGCATACGGAAAAAGAATCAATGTAATCCGACTTGAAAATCAAAAGTTATGAAGCAAACAATACGATTTGGGGCTCTCAGCCGGTTGGCCATAGACGGCCGGTCACCCGGCTGAGAGTCCTTTACTCTTA
Organism: Silene conica; assembly: GCA_029255685.2. NCBI lineage: Eukaryota > Viridiplantae > Streptophyta > Magnoliopsida > Caryophyllales > Caryophyllaceae > Silene > Silene conica. The sequence continues at coordinate 38,855,298 of CM055312.2, read as the reverse complement.
ACACCCGTCGTTGAGGGGTGTCAAAGATAAGATTTATAAAACCTCAGCTTAAACTAGATTGGGTAAGTCAAGGGTCGATCCACAAGGAGACAAGGTTAATTATGTTTGTGAATTTAAAGTCTATTGCAAGTAACCAAAAGGGGGGGGGGGGGGTTGAATTAAGATTTGAACTAACAACTAAAAGAGCAAATAAACAAGAGAATTAAAATAAGATAAAAAGGAGATTAGGAACTTTGGTTCCCCATGGTTAAAACAAGTCAATGAAAGGTAAGATAACCAAATAACACAATCCCAAGGAACAAAGAATAAACCTTTAGGTCAATATTCTACCCAATCCTTACGGTCTTAGAGTTCCTAGAAAAGCACTAAACTTTCGTTCATAGGGCAATCCCAAAGTTGTTGTTAAACTAATCCTAGTAATCTTTCAATCTCAAAGGACTAGTTCACCAACAACAATGGGGGATTGGTAATTTTATCATAAAACTATCAAAATCGAGTCTTTACCATGGTTCACCTAATTCCTAATCACAAGAATTAGTTATGCATGATTTTAACTATAAAACTAAAAATAACAACAACTAAGAACATCAAGGTAATCAACATAATTAAAGATGACAATAAAAGGGAAAACATGTATTAGGAAATAATAATAAGATGAACAACAAGATTAATTAAAAGGGAAAGATTAATTGTCGCAAACTTACAAACTTAATTGGAATTCAAAAACAAAGATTGAAACTTGGAAAATATTCTCTAAACTATGGAGTTTTCTCTAAACTAGGCTGCTTGACCTAATTTTCGTGCTTAGGTCTCCTTAAATAAGTTTTAATTACAAAATTAAACAAGTAAAACACGAATTAAAAGACGCGGACGCAGTCGCTGGGTCGGTCGACCTCTTTTCCGGGTCGGTCGACCTCTTCTGTGGATATCGGGCTTTCCGTATTCTGGGCTTTGGTCGGTCGACCTCTTTGGTTGGTCGGTCGACCCTTTCCTGTACGTATCAGCTTGAATTTGGCCCGTAAACAACACTTGAATGTGCATCCGGATCCTTGCTCCGCATTATTACTCAAAACAGCCTCCGGAGGACGATTAAAGTTCAGTTTTGTCCACTTCCGCGTATTCCTACATTTAAAACATAGAAATGCCAAAGTAAACCGTTTCGGGAGAAATAACAACTAAAAGTCACGAAAATAAAGGAAAATACGTGCCAAAAGAATAAATAAAATGCACAAAATAGGCACGTATCAAACTCCCCAAACCAAACCTTGCTTGTCCTCAAGCAAGCACTAAGACTCAAAAGAAAAGAAAACTTCTAATGGAACGGATTTCATACTCTTAGGACCAACGACAACACCATGCCTAACCAATTTAATGCAATCTTCAAATAAAATCAAGCATAATGTCAAGAGCAAAACGAATTGAACATGTTGGAAAAATATGCAAAACTTTCAACCTTGCAAGACTCATTCTAATTGGACTCTCGCGGTACGCTCGAGACACTCATGAAAGCAAAGGGTCAAATGTATATGTGAAAGATAAGAAGATAAATAAAAGTAAAGACTCTGACCTATCTGCGACCCATAAGAACATGCCTGCAATCTAACATGAATAAAATCTCTACAACCGTACATATGCATTCCCACACTAGATAACCATGACACATGCCGAGGCAATTTTGGGATTGTGAGGCTAATGGTAAGAAAGGTTTAAAATAAGTTATGGGAAGAGGGGTTAAACCGAGCTAACAACCATCTATCCATACTATAAGATCACTTCCATTACTTTTCAAAACATGCCAATGCTCAAAGTGGGGAGCAAAAATCACAATTTCTCCAATTTTCTCCTTCTCTTTCTTTCTTTCTTCTCCCTTTTTTTTTCAGAAACGTCCTGCTCAATGGTCGTGGTCGACCGACCTGTAATTTAGGTCGACCGACCACCCTTGAAAACAGGGCAGGCTCGTTTTTTTTTTCTGATTTGATTACTTATTATTTTTTTTCATTTCTTTCCTTCTCTTTTTTTTTCTTCTTTTTTTTTCTTTTTTTTTTTCTTTCCACCGTTCTCACAAAACCAAGATTTATTGATGAAGCAAAAACCAAAGGATGGCCAAAACAGTCCCATCACTACATTACTAACTCGGCTAGGGTAGGCAATTTTTAGGATGTAGCAAATGGGATAAAAGATTCAATTTGGCTATGTGAGGATTATGGCTAAAATGAGAAAAAGGGACCTCTACCCCATGTGTCAACAAACCACAAACCCGAATGCATATAGGTATTAAGTAGACAAAATTCATGCTTATGCACATTGATGTGACATGCCTCAAGAGGAGAAACTACTCACAAACCTACAAGAAATCGGTCATGAATGTCACCGATTTATTAAGCTCTAATCCTTAGAATATGTAGTAGCTTGCCAAGAAGAGAGTCAAGTTTAATAATTTAGCATGAAATCAACAAAAACTCGTAGATAATGCAAAAGACTAGCTTGAAAATTTTTGAAAAATGCAAGGCAAGGCAATAAGTGATATGTGAGGCATAAAACGTATTTGTCCGTTCCGACTCGACCTATAAGCTAAAAACATGTGACAGAAAAGAACGCGCGACAGAGAAGAACACGCGACAGAAAAAAGATGAAAAAAAAGAAAAACACCTAAAGGAATGAAAAACAAAAGACACCTAAACAATTGCAGACTCACAAAGGAGTATGCAAACACCCTCCCCAAACCAAAATGCACAATGTCCCCATTGTGCTCATCAGCATACATCCACAGCAGAGGGATGGGGATAGGCAGAAAACAAACAAACAAAGAAAGGAAAAGGAAAAAGACTAGAAACTATAAAAAGAGTCTAAGGGGGAAGGAGGAAAAAACTGGAAATCTAAAGAAAATAAAAGAAAAAATTACTTACAAGATGGAGGGACCTCCCCAAACCGAACCTCGAAGAGGGTAAGGTTAAGCACGTCCCTAGTCCTCTGGGTCAAACTCCGACCCAGAGCCATCTCCTTCTGCCTCCTCCTTTTCCTCATCATCAGACCCTATGCCTGTTCCCGAGGCAGAGCCTGAAGCTTCACCGTAGTCACGACCGCCTGCGAGAGGTGTGTACCAGGTGGGGTGAGTCCAAGGGCCGGTGGGGAGCCTACCCCGAGTAGCATACTCCGAGTAGCCCGGATACTGGTAGAGACTGTCGTTCAACTGTTTTTGGTTGAACCGCCTGCAAAGGTCCGCCACCATGAGTGGGAGAGATCTGTCATCAACAAAAGGAGGAACAGAAACATTAGGAGGAACATTAAAATCAATTGGGTACCCCGTCCCAGGGGCATCATAGTGGGCACCGGGAGCAGGGACCCTATGGCCTCCAAAGGTGCCTCCTCTAAGTGGAAGGCGGTAGGATGGGAGGAGTGGTCGAGGCCCCCCCTGAAAATTATCAAGGGGCAACATGGGGGGAGCCGTGATGATGGGGATGCGATCACTGAGGTAGGTGTCTACCTTCCAATAATCCTTCCTGTCCACCCAATGCACGGACTTGACATAAGCCATGTCCATGAACCGGGAGAGAGTGTCAATCGCATCCTCATAATCAGGGAACTGAGGAACAAGAAAGCGGGCCAATCGAGTGACTAGCCCAGCACAAACAATAGTAGTCAAGGAAGTTCCCTCGCCCACCGACACAAAGTGAGAGGCGACCAAATACGCAGTGTTATAAAACTGCTGACCCGTACGTCTGACATTAAGATAGCCAGACAAAATGGAGAGCTCAATGTTTTTAACATTTTGAGACTCTTTACGGCCAAAAACAGTGTTGGCCAAAAGACGCAAATAATAGCGGGGGGCGGGTAGGTGAATGGTACTGTTTTTCTTCTTCCTATCGCTGGAATCAGAAAGACAGGACCACATGTCATTATACGACCCGGTGGGGTCACCCGTAAGACCCGTAGAATATAAGCCTAGAAATTGAGCAAATTCATTCAAAGTTAAAGAAAATGTTTCATTAAACAAACGAAAAGAAATGCACTTATTATCATAGCCGGAATTATAAGCTTGGAAATCAAAAATAAAGGAAGAATAGAACTCCAGAGTGAGAAGGGTATAAGTGAACTCATCCATAGTGACAAGTCCTGAGAAACCCGTCCAATTGAGCAAGGACACCACGTCATCATGACACCCCAAAGCTTGCAATGCCGGAACATGAAGGAACCGGGTGACCACCACTAAGCAAAAAGTGGAAAGATGGAGGAAACGGGCTTTTTGAGCCGGAGTGTTGAAGATGATTTGCGGATAGTTTGGTACACTATCCGTATCCAGCACTGTCAACGCTCATGACCTAGGAGCACGGCCTCGGGAGGTGCTCGCTCCGGAAGTGCGGGAGCGCTTTCCGCCTTGTCCACGGCTAGACATTATGAATCTGAAGAGTTCAATAAAATTTAAGTCTTCTGCAAATATTAAAACATTTTCTTAGCAAAAATAGGAACAAAACACGAATCAGAAACTTCTGTAACAATATTTGGGTCGGCCGACTTCATAGAGAGGTCGGTCGACCACTATCGCTAAAATTTTAGAGTTCCTGTAACAAAAACAGGTCGGCCGACCGCAATCCGAGGTCGGTCGACCAACTACCAGCAGATTCAGAAAAACTGTAATGACACTGCGGTCGATCGACCTCAAACCTAAGTCGACCGACCGACCAAACGAAAGAACGAAATTCAGGAAAATTGCAGTTTGGTCGGCCGACCTACGTTGTGGGTCGGTCGACCGTCAACAATGTCAGAAAAAAATCGCGGTTTTGAAATCGTGCAGAAATTAGGCATAGAAATTGCAACAAAGAATCATACTAACCCTAACAACACAAAACCACACATATTTTACAGATCTGAGACTATAAAACCTAAAGGAAGAAGAAAAGTTAAAAAGAAAACAACAAACATGCTTGAAAACGAAATTAGGAGCCAAAATAAACTGAAAAAGATAAACTAAGACTACCTAGAACAGAATTAAGATGCTAGGAAACGAAAAAGAGGAAGAAAAAGCTAAGAAACACATACCTTGGATGGAGAAAGATGAAAGAAAGCACGGAAAATGAGTGAAGGATGAAGAAGGTGGGTGGTTAGGGTTTTTCAGAGAGAGAGGAGGTTCAGAAAGTGTGAGCAATAATTGTGTTTTCAAAACACAAAAAGGCTGAAAACTCTAACTCAAAAAAAAAAAAACGGAAAACTTACCCGAGGTCGGTCGACCTAAAATTTGGGTCGGTCGAGCTCTGTCCTGCATACCTGCTCTGTCAGATTTTATTTAATGCTGTCAGAAGGTCGGTCGACCTTCATTGCGGGTCGGTCGACCTCTATCCTGACGATTCCTCTTATTTTCCTGCAGAATCTCAAAATCTCATCAAGGACTTAAAACGGAAATTACAAAAACGTAAAATTAAGCTAGAACACGGGTTGCCTCCCGTTTAGCGCTGGTTTAAGAGGTCCCGCACGATCCTTTTACCTATCAAGAAGCATCAGAAAAAGGGTCAAAGTAAGAAACTTCAACCTTACCAATAAATTCGTTCTCTCCGCGGAAGTGCTTCACATACTGGTCATTAACTTTGAACCTCTCACCGGATGAGGTTTCTAACTCTATTGACCCAAATTTTGAGACAGCTGTGATGGTGTAAGGTCCGCTCCACCTGGATTTCAGCTTACCAGGAAAAAGACGAATACGAGCATTAAAAAGCAACACCCTATCGCCTACCTGAAAATCACGCCTAATGATTCTCTTGTCATGCCAGCGCTTTGTTTTTTCTTTATAAATCCTGGCATTGTCATAGGCTAACAACCTGAATTCTTCTAACTCATTGAGCTGCAACAAAGGTTTCTCACGGGAAAGATTAAGGTTTAAATTAAGATGACATATAGCCCACCAAGACTTACGTTCTAACTCTACTGGTAAATGACAAGTCTTACCATAAATCAACCGGAATGGTGACATTCCTATTGGGGTTTTGAACGCAGTTCTATAGGCCCATAAAACATCATCATGTTTTAGACTCCAATCTTTCCTAGACTTAGAAACAACTTTGGCTAGGGTCTCCTTGAGTTCCCTATTAGAGATCTCAACTTGACCACTAGTCTGAGGGCGATAAGCTAAACCCCTACGATGTTGGACACCGAATTTATTTAACAAGTCACCTAAGCGTTTCTCCTTAAAATGCATATATACCTCCATCACTTATGACAACCCTAGGGACACCAAAACGAGGAAATATGATTTTTTTAAACATTTTAATAACAACCTTTGCGTCACAATGGGGAGTAGCTATAGCTTCTACCCATTTAGACACATAATCAACAGCTACAAGAATATACCTGTTTCCTTGACTACTGGGAAAAGGTCCTTGATAATCAATGCCCCAGACATCAAAAATTTCTACCTCTAAAATACCAACCTGCGGCATCTCATGTCTTTTTGAGACATTCCCAGTTCTTTGACAGGCATCACAACTACCTACAAAATTCCTACAGTCAGCATGCAAAGTGGGCCAATAAAAACCAGACTGTAATACCTTGGCCACGGTCCTAGATGGACCGTGGTGACCACCATATGCAGAAGAGTGACATGCTTCCAGAATGTCCTTCACCTCCCATTGGGGGACGCATCTCCGGATAAGTCCATCTCCGCATTCCTTGAAAACATAGGGGTCATCCCAAAAATACTGTTTTGCATCAAATATAAATCTCTTCTTTTGTTGCCATGACAACTCTGGAGGGATTTTACCTGTGACAGCAAAATTAGCAAAATCAGCATACCAAGGAGGGGGGTAAGAACCTGAACTATTAATGATAAATAAACTCTCACCACGAAATGAATCATCAATAGGTAAAGAATCTTCCCCATCAGTCAGCTACAGGCGAGATAGGTGGTCAGCTACCATGTTTTCCGCGCCTTTCTTGTCCCTAATCTCAATGTCAAACTCTTGGAGAAGGAGTATCCACCTTAAGAGCCTTGGCTTTGAATCTTTCTTATGAACAAGACCTTTCAAAGCTACATGGTCAGTGTAAATAATTACCTTATTACGTACTAAATAGGACCTGAATTTTTCTAAGGCAAAGATCCCAGCTAGCATTTCCTTCTCAGTGGTGAAATAGTTGACTTGAGTCTCATCTAGGGTGCGGCTCGCATAGTATATAGCAGTAAGAGCCATGTTCTTCCTTTGACCTAGCGCAGCACCTACAGCGTAGTCACTAGCATCGCACATGATCTCAAATGGGAGATCCCAATCTGGTGGCTGAATGATTGGTGCTGAGATCAAAGCCTCCTTCAACCTGTTAAAAGCTGAAAGGCACTCATCAGTAAAGTCAAAGACAGCATCTTTAAGGAGCAATTGTGTAAGTGGTTTAGCAATCTTAGAAAAGTCCTTAATGAAACGCCTGTAAAAACCTGCGTGTCCTAAGAAACTTCTCACCCCCTTAACATTAACAGGAGGGTGTAATTGCTCAATCACCTGCACTTTTGCTTTATCTACATGTATACCTTTATCAGAAATTAGATGCCCTAACACTACCCCTTCAGTAACCATAAACTGACACTTTTCCCAGTTTAAGACAAGGTTTACATCAATACATCGCTGCAAGACTTTATCAAGATTAGCTAAGCATTGATCAAAAGCATTACCATAAACAGAGAAATCATCCATAAATTAAATACCTCCATGATGTTTTCTATAAAGTCAGAAAAGATACCCATCATACACCTTTGAAAGGTAGCAGGAGCATTACATAACCCGAAAGGCATCCTGCGATATGCAAAAACACCCTGTGGGCAAGTAAAAGTAGTCTTACTCTGATCATCAGGATGGATGGGAATCTGGAAAAAGCCTGAATAACCATCTAGAAAACAGAAGAATTTATTAGAAGCCAGTCTTTCAGTCATTTGGTCAACAAAAGGAAGGGGGAAATGGTCTTTCTTGGTGGCGACATTTAATTGTCTATAGTCAATGCACATCCGCCACCCAGTTACAACTCTAGTGGGTATTAACTCATTTTTATCATTCTTAACCACTGTGGTTCCTCCTTTCTTAGGAACCACCTGAACTGGGCTAACCCACTTGGAGTTGCCAACTGAATAGATAATACCTGCATCAAGAAGTTTCATTACCTCAGCCATAACCACCTCCTGCATCTTAGGATTCAACTTACGATGTCCCTGTCTATAAGGCTTATGCCCTTCCTCTAACTCTATTCTGTGCATGCAAACATCAGGGCTTCTGCCCTTAATATCATCCAAAAATAACCTAAAGCTTTCCTATTCTTTTTGAGAACAGTCATTAAGGCAGAAAGTTGGTCAGGATCAAGTTTAGAACTAACAATTGCAGGGTATTGTTCAGTATCATCTAAGAAAAGATACTTAAGATTAGGAGGAAGTGGCTTACGCTCTGGTACCTTTACCTCAACGGCCTGAACAGAATCAGTACTAATGGAATAGCACATGTTTACTAGATTTGCATTGGCCAAGCTTATGAGCTTCTCATTCTCTTCTTCAGTAAGCTCAAACTCCTCTATCTCTGCTTCTATCATCTCCAGCTCTTCAGCTTCCTCAGCTGGATTACCTGCACACTTATCCAAAACTATTAGATCATCTAAGGGATCCTTGGTCAAGGATTCCCTCCAATTGAGGATAACATTCCTGTCTATAATATCAATGGAGCAACAAGTATCATCAGTAGGAGTAGTTGCCTTATGGGCAAGACTAAACTCGATAGTGTCATCTCCAACCTCTAAAGTAATGATCCCGATTTTTGACATCTATTACAGCCCCAGCTATGTGTAAAAATGGTCTACCTAAAATAATAGGTATTTGACTATCCTCAGCAATGTCTAAGACAACGAAATCAACAGGAATAAAGAACTTTCCCACTCTAACTGGGACATCCTCTAAGACCCCTAATGGTCTTTGGGTTGACCTATCAGCCATCTGTAGGGTAATATTGGTGACTTTAAGTCTACCTAAATTAAGTCTTTCACAAACAGAATAAGGATAACACTGACACTAGCCCCCAGATCACAAAGGGCTTTCCCTATAATATGATTACCTATGGTACAAGGGATAAAAAAACTACCTGGGTCCTTTAATTTGGGTGCTATATTATTTTGTGAAAGAACATAACATTCCTCCACAAAAGCAACAACACCGTCGTCCTGAAAATTCCTCTTACGACTCAAAATATCTTTCATGAATTTAGCATAAGAAGGTACCTGGGTAATTAAATCAGTGAAAGGGATGGTTACCTCAAGATTATTCACCATCTCCAAAAACTTACCGAATTTCCGATGCTCTTTTGAATTTTTCAGTCTTTCGGGATAAGGAACGGTGACATTAGCCATAGGATCAGCAACCTTTGGCTTTTTCAGCTGTAATATCTCAGTGAGGCCTTGAATGAGGGAAGGATCCAGCGATTCGGGAGTTAAAACTGCGTTCTGTTCAGGAATACTGGTCGGTCGACCTGGCGTAGGGGTCGGTCGACCAGACTCTGTATCATCGGAATCTTTTTGTTTCCCAGAAATTGATCTCACGTCAGGAATCGAGGTCGGTCGACCTACAGTAGGGGTCGGTCCACCTCCTGACCAGTTCACGGGATCAATTTCTTTGTTTTGAACTTCAGCAGAATTATCCTTTGGGCCTTGTCCTTCATAAGCACGACCACTCCTAAGATTTATAGCATTCAGCGTCTCCATTGGTCCTTCACAACTAGCTGGAGAGCTAGTTGTTTGGTTGGCTATGTTTATCAATTGTTCTCCAAAAGTCTTCATAGAAGCCACTTGAGCCTTTCCAATCTCCAAAACCTGTTTTGTTAGAGCATGAACAAGCTCTCTCAATTCCACAATCTCACCCGTGTTGTCAACCGTAGTAACTAGGTTCGCTCTTTCAAGCTTCAGCTGGGTTGCCTCAAGCTTTTCAAAACGGGCTTCAACGGTTGTCTCAAGAGCCAACACTCTATTCATCTCCACATTCAGCCTTCGCGAATTCCCACGTGAACTCCCAAAGGCAGCCCTATGCACCGTCATGTCTTAAATGGTCTTCAAACCTTTCATATGGTTGGTGTTGTTCTGGAATCTCCCATTGGCGGCCGCATCAAGAATCATCTTATAGTCATCGTAAAGGGCGTTGTAAAATTGGTTACATAAGTACCATTGTTGAAAGTTATGGTGAGGGATAGAACGGACCAAATCCTTGAACCGATTCCATGCTTCACAAAATCCTTCATCTGGCCCTTGTTGAAAGTTAGTGATTTGGCTTCTCAAGTCATTGGGCTTTGCAAGAGGAAAGTATTTTCTATAAAAAGCCAATGCCAAGGAAGTCCAATCCGTAACCTCCTCAGCTGCCCTATCAAGGTAACGGTACCAATCTCGCGCGGCATCTTTCAACGAATAAAGGAACATCATTGCCAGCACCTCATCCTTAGTCACCCCGGCAGGTATGCGTATGGAACAACAATAATCCGTGAATGTCGTAACATGCTTCAACGGATCCTCGTTGGGTAGACCAGAAAATTGACTCCGTTCCACCAGAATGATGTGATTCGGGTGGAGTTCAAAGGAACCAGTGGTGGGAATAGGCAAGGTGAATCCTTTTGGTAAATCTTGAACCTTTGGCTGTAGGTGGTCATAAATAGAATCCATGTCTGAACAAGAGAGTACTCAAGCCTTCCTCTCAAAAACCTGTCTTCTAGTACGCAGAAAACAATACTAGAGGAAAAGGTAAGTAACGGTCTTAAGGAACCTAAGTTCCTTAAGACAAGAAAATTAAACTAATAACTAACAAACAAACTTATACCGTCTCCCCGACAACGGCACCAAAATTTGACACCCGTCGTTGAGGGGTGCCAAAGATAAGATTTATAAATCCGCAGCTTAAACTAGATAGGATAAGTCAAGGGTCGATCCACAAGGAGACAAAGTTAATTATGTTTGTGAATTTAAAGTCTATTGCAAGTAACCAAAAGGGGGGGGGGGGGGGGGTTGAATTAAGATTTGAACTAACAACTAAAAGAGCAAATAAACAAGAGAATTAAAATAAGATAAAAAGGAGATTAGGAAATTTGGTTCCCCATGGTTAAAACAAGTCAATGAAAGGTAAGATAACCAAATAACACAATCCCAAGGAACAAAGAATAAACCTTTAGGTCAATATTCTACCCAATCCTTACGGTCTTAGAGTTCCTAGAAAATCACTAAACTTTCCTTCATAGGGCAATCCCAAAGTTGTTGTTAAACTAATCCTAGCAATCTTTCAATCTCAAAGGATTAGTTCACCAACAACAATGGGGGATTGGTAATTTAATCATAAAACTATCAAAATCGAGTCTTTACCATGGTTTTAACTATGAAACTAACAATAATTAATCATAAAACTATCACAAGAATTAGCTATGCATGATTTTAACTATGAAACTAACAATAACAAGAACTAAGAACGTCAAGGTAATCAACATAATTAAAGATGACAATAAAAGGGAAAACATGTATTAGGAAATAATAATAAGATGAACAACAAGATTAATTAAAAGGGAAAGATTAATTGTCGCAAACTTACAAACTTAATTGGAATTCAAGAACAAAGATTGAAACTTGGAAAATATTCTCTAAACTATGGAGTTTTCTCTAAACTAGGCTGCTTGACCTAATTTTCGTGCTTAGGTCTCCTTAAATAAGTTTTAATTACAAGATTAAACAAGTAAAACACGAATTAAAAGACGCGGACGCAGTCGTTGGGTCGGTCGACCTCTTTTCCGGGTCGGTCGACCTCTTCTGTTGATATCGGGCTTTCCGTATTCTGGGCTTTGGTCGGTCGACCTCTTTGGTGGGTCGGTCGACCCTTTCCTGTACGTATCAGCTTGAATTTGGCCCGTAAACAACACTTGAATGTGCATCCGGATCCTTGCTCCGCATTATTACTCAAAACAGCCTCCGGAGGACGATTAAAGTTCAGTTTTGTCCACTTCCGCGTATTCCTACATTTAAAACATAGAAATGCCAAAGTAAATCGTTTTGGGAGAAATAGCAACTAAAAGTCACGAAAATAAAGGAAAATACGTGCCAAAAGAATAAATAAAATGCATAAAATAGGCACGTATCAACTCTCATGCCAACAATCATACAAAAACAGCACAAAAGGCCTCCCAGCCGGCCGGCCGGCCGCCGGTCCACCGGCTGGGGACCTCCTCTCCACAAATCCGTAAAACCTACGATAAAAGCACAAAGGGCTTCCAGCCGGCCGGCCGGCTGCCGGTCCATCGGCTGGGGACCCAAAACCAGATATTTCGCAAAACTCACTCAACACAAATAGGGCTCTGAGCCGGCTGGTCGGCCGCCGGTCGGTCGACCGGCTCAGAGTCCTTGAACCTCAAAATCGCGTAATTCGAAAATCCATACACCATTCAATACTTTACAAATCCGTCTTGAACACGATTTTACACAACAACACGACATTCCCAGCAGGTATACAACATCAAATAAACATAAGAACATGTATACAAACATCCATTTCATGACTTAACAAAGAAATCCCAAATTCAACTGGTCTTAACATGTATGCTCTTAAATCGATTTTAAAACCAAATTCATCATAAATTCTTCACAAGAATCAGTTTATATAACATACTAAGAATATTAAGAACTTAACAACCATACTAACTTCATCAAAACACATCAAAATCACATAATGTGCTAATTTAGACAAAAAGGTCGAGTTACTCGTAATCGTCACCTTTACTCCGCGAGTTCACCGGGTTCCTCGTCAATGATCACAAGCTCTTCCTCCGGGTTACTACAAGCGCCACCTAAAAGCACAAAAACACCCATTAGGAGGCTAATTTCGTGATTAGGGCAAGACAGTCCCAAAATGGAGATTCACGAAACTGAAAATGAAAGTGATAGAAAGATCATAAATCTCGCGAGGATTCCGAATATATAAATTTTACCTCGATACGAGTTCGGGAAGGCCTCGAGATGATCCTTTGAAGTTTCTTAAAGAAGGAGAGAAATGGAGAGTTTGAGTCACTGTGTTTGTGTTTTAGGGTAAAATGAAATGTCGATGGATGAAGGAAGAGGGTTGTCCTTTTACTTGACGAATCGGGTTTGCTTTATTTAAGTGAAACGGAAATGTGAGACGGGATGTTATCAAATAAATGAGGCGTCTTAAGATTAAATGATTTTAAGACGAAAGTTAACGGAAATCTTAAAAATATAAATTACGATTAATTATTAAAATATTATTAAATTCCGAAAGTCACTTTAATTTATTAAAATATTCCTTTACGAAAATGCGGGATGTTACAATCACCCCATCTTTCAAAAAGTTTCGTCCTCGAAACTTGAAAGCAGTTACAAGGACAAGGTTAGAAATCAAAAATTTCACTGGACTTTCTATTTAAAAACTTAAGTTCCTTTCACAGATTTTGAAAACAATTTCCAAGGCACAAGTCTTCGTCAATGGACGTTGAGGTTCGCGTTGTACATTCAAGAGCCCGACATTGCAATCTGAGACAAGTCCCAAAATTAAACCAATTAAAATCTAAAATTTAGATCGATCCGGTGTCGGTAAGCATAGCTCAGGTTATCAGACGTCTCCAATAACGGGTTCAAATGACAAAACGACGCTGAGATCAATCAAACTGCAAGTCATGAAAATCTTTTAAACAAGGTTTTCCCGAAAAGTTATCACTGAAACTTGTCAAAGTTGAAAGATTATCCATTTCATTTAACTAAAATCCTTTCGAAGATAGGCTTTTATTTCCAAACTTTCAAAATGATTAAAGTTGTAAAAATCCAACAAGTTACGATTGACTGAAAGAAAGGCAGCTTATCGGATTTACAGGAACATAAGAAAGAATCGGTGCACGGGAGAGATTGTGATTTAGAACAAATGATTCCACATGCTCGGGTTTCTCGTAATTCTCATGGGGATCTCATCTCTCTTTTCCCAAATCAAGTGCTCTGACTATGGTTTTGGTAGATCTTTTCCTTAAACGATTCAAAACTATCCCATCCATAAAGGGACCTTCACCACATCGCTCCTCAAACCACCTTTAACATGCGGTCCTGAACTTCTAAACTCGATTCTAGGGATAAGTTGACGTCCTCAAGTCCAGACTAATCACTATAACATGAACATTCGCAAATAGGCGTTACAAAAATCACAATTCCCGAATCCTCAAGTAGCCTTTGAATGATAAATCCTTTGTTATTATACACTCACGGTGTCGTACTATACCAGAATTCCTCAAAATACGCAAGTTACCATTATTCCAATTCCAATTATTCCCAAGGTTTGGATATTCAAATTCTAAGATTCGTCAAATGACAACTGTATCTGTTTTTCCCAATTTACTATTAAGTCAACGAGTTTCTATTCCTCATCAAGTTATTCCAAATTGTCTACCTAACAATGTTGCATCATCCAGTTCCATCAAGTACTTCTCTAAGCAAACTCTGAGATCAACTAAGTAACTTAAGTTCAAACACTCCGTCAATTTCACATGACAAATTGTAGATGTCTCCACATTCTCACTCTGTCACTAAAAGCTCTTGTTCCTCAAAATATGTGGTTCCCTCTGTACTCCAATACTTTCTCAAGATTAAGTATCACTAGCGTACCTCACCCATCCAATAGTCATCATTACTATCTAAAGAATGTTTCCCTAAATTCACCCAAGACTCCAAGTATCTCCTTTAAATCCTCAAATGGTACTTCCAACTCTACCAATACTCACGACTCAATAGAGTTCTCATATCTAAGTTCCACCGGATACCACGTATAAAACTCCACTTAACATAACTATTTCATCATTCACTTCCACCCTTCCAATTGGTGAACACATTGACACTAGGGTCACCCAAAACATATCTCACAATACCTCATAGGTTTTCCTCAGACAACAATATGTCCCAAAACACGGGATGCGGTTAACCTAAGGGAATTCCTCTAAGTCCATTAAAGCAAGTTACTCACACGAGCCATGGAAGGATAAGTTTCAGAAGTAGGGTCAAATCAAGAAGTTATGCAAGGAGTTTCCAAGGTACGATGGAAGAGAACCCAAGTACGGGAATACACAAGAAGAACAATGATAAGAACTTGGGGTCTTAGAAGAAGATAGAAGGGAAAAGTCAATGGTGAAGACATACTAGTGATCAACCGAGGGCAAGTCTCTACAGTAGCTCTGCTCATCACATACACAATACCCTTGGTCTTCGGCTTTCGAACAACACCAGCAGCAGTGGCAGTCCTCCCAACAACAGTCTTCCTCTCCGGGCACTCGAAGAAGCGATGCCCAGGCTTCTTGCAGGTGTAGCATAAGTAAGGATCACCGTCGCAGTTAACACCAGGATGCAGGGCTTTGCGACACTTGAAACAGTTAAGGGAAGGATCAGGTGCAGGTCGAGGATCTCTGGCTTTGGAGTAACCAACTTTCTTGAACTTTCCATGCTGAACTTCTGGAGAAATAGATGAAGGATCGAAGGGTCTCTTTGTAACACCCCCATTTATTTAGAGGCCTGATCTAGGACTCCCCAAATAACCAAGGGTGTTACTGTTAGAGGAAGTGTCCTCGACAATAGTGTGTTGACGTAATTAAAACTCATTTGAATGAAACACAACTGGGAGTGTTACTCTTTTAAAGTTAACTGATCATTATTTACCGATAATGATTGGCTGTCTAGAGTTTGAAATTATCGTCATATGATGGTGGTGATCAGTTGATCCCTTAAGGTCATATCTTTAAGTAATTTCGTCTCAGTGGAATAATTGATTAATATTGTATTGGATACGAATTAATTAATAACTGGAAATATTGGAAATAATTTTTATATGACGAATATTTTATAATGGGATTATAATAATAATAGTCGAAGTAATAAAATCATTTTACTACTCAGTTTTTATTTATTCGGTTAGGAAGCGATTAAATTAAGAATGAACACGGTTGATCATAAAATTACAAAGAGTTGTAATTAAATTATGATATTACATTTTTATACAACAAATAATTTCGAATTATTAGTATAATTATTTAAATGTAATAAATTTGTAAATTATTGATTTTAATAGTTAAAATTGCATAATTAACAAATTGGGTCATGTGTTATAAGACATGTGTGACATGTTACAAATTAACACAATTGACAAAGATAAAATGGGTCCATTTTAGACCTCATTTCAGCCGTGTAGTACTGTGTGTATATGGAGGTTGTGTGTGCAAAATGGTTGTGTGTGCAAAATGATTGTGTGTGTAAGTGATAAATAGGTGTGTAAGAGTGTAAGGAATGTGTAAGGCATATTCTTGCCTTTGTGTAAGTAAAAGAGAGGCATGCATAGGCCATTGTGGCTTGTGAGAGCCGGCCAAGAAGTGAGCAACAAGCTCATTTTTGCTCCTTAAATACACACTACACATTCCATTCTAGACACTAGTTCTTAGTTGATGTTTACACTCATATCATACTACAACCTCCTTCATACTAGCAATACTAAGAAAAATAGTTCTTCAAGTAAGAAATTATTTCCATATTAATAATATTATAAGACTAATATTATTATTAATTCTAGTATACTAATTCTATTTTTCTAGTAACAAAAATAGTCTTAGTTTGAGATCGGGTCCTTGATACGTATCTTTTGGAGACGATTTTTGTTAGATCGTTATAAGGGTATTTCGGTTATTTCAAGACTCATATAGTAGGTGATTATTGAGTATAAACCTTCTAAAACCAATGTACGGACAATCACATCTTATGATATCATCATGCATGCATAAGATCTTATTAAGTTTTATAACCTAAACTTAAAGAAACAAAACCCACATTAGATTTGAGTATAAAATCAGGAACTTAGTTCCCAACAAGTGGTATCAGAGCATTACGGTTGTTGCATGCATGATCGGATTCATGTTTTATGTTAAACGGACAAACATACATATCTCGAAATTTTTGTATTTATTATGATAAATGACAAAATAATTTTGCATGTTAAAGTTTCTGTTTCTTAGATGGTTTTAGGACATAAAAATAGTTTTATGGATTTTTATTGTTCATTTTTATATTTATTTGTATATTTTGTAGTTTAAATCGGTTTTAAACAACACTTAATGGGAAAAATAGCTAAACATAGTTTCTGGCCGAGATTTTTTGATATGTTCTCACATGCATATTTAATATATTGTATTTGAACTTTCGTAAGAAATGGAGTTATTATGCATGGATTATGAATTTTATGAGATAAATAGTCATAATATGAGTAAAAATGGGTATAGGAGGTTATATTTCGAATTTGACCTTAAAAATTTTATGAGGAGTCGCATGCAAGATATAAATTACCTGCATGAATTTTCGAAATTATTGGACTTATTTTGCATGATTAATGATTTTTATAGTAAAAATCGTATTAATAGTGACTCAAATTCGACTTTAATAGTTATAGTTGGAATTTTGCCATAAAAATTTAACAAAATGTCACATGCAATATTTACAGAATGTATATAATTTTTGGGAATTTATTCTCAAGTGATGCATGTTTTGTGATTTTAATAGTTAAAATCGGCTAATTAATGACTTATTGTGTTAAAAATAATTAATCTTAATATTATGGCATAACATTTTACCCATAGATGTCTTATATAATAGGAACATCAAATCAAAAAGTTGGATATCAAAATGTGTCTGTTTTTATGATTATTAATTTTTATGAGATAATTAGTTAATAAGTGTAATTTATGAGTCGTAAAAATCAAATTTCGAGTATGGTCTGTAATTTTTTGTCATTTTCAGATTCTAATGTATATTTTAGGATGAATAAAAATTTATAGCAATTTATTACAAGTTTTTATAATTTAAATCGGATTTTTGACCATAAAAACGACTATTATACGATTTATTTAAGAAATAAACTATAAATATTTGCATAAGACCATTTTATTAATTTCTGAATTTTTAGAAAATTTCCAGAAAGTTTAAGATTTTTGAATTTTAAATTTCGAATTTTTATTGACTCATTTGGCAATATTTTGTTTATTTTTCCCGAAAATACAAGTAATTTATGAACAATAATGCAAAATCAAGTTAAATCATGATCAAACATTAGTAGAGACAAAACATTGATTCCTAAAGCATGTTAGGATGATTAACTTGGGCATAATTTGATTTATGTAATTTTGATGATTTTAATAGTTAAAGTCGCGCATCTCCGTAAAAACCGTAAATAAATATGAGATATTTGCTCCCATAAGGCGATTTGACATTAAAAATTGAGCATGTGCATATATATTTTATTATTGCAATTTTAATTTCTGAATGTCATATTTGAATGTTTTTATATAATGTTTTTTATATAATTTGCAATTATGTAATTTTCTTAGTATGGCCTTAGTTTTAATCAATATTACCCGTAATGAAAGGGAATATTGATTCAGTTTTAATTTATATGATCTCGTATCACGGGTTTGTAGTTCAAATTTAATTTTCAATTTTACAATAGAGTAGTTGTATTATTTTATTGTAATTCCGGAGTGTTGGGAAATGTGTCCTCAACAATAGTGCGATCACGTAATTAAATCTCGTAACAAGAATGCGCAAGGGATGATACGATTTATTAGTCAACTGACCAACATTAATCGGTAATGATTGGCTAGCTAGAGTTTGACATTACTGTCGTATGACGGTGGTGGTCAGTTGATCCCTTTAGGTCACACCTTTAGGACAATTCCCTTAAATGATAAAATGATCAAATGTATATTGATACGATTTGATCATATTCCTTAAACTCGAATGTCGAGAAATTAGAGGTTAGATCTTAATGTAAGATTTATGTTTAAAATTGAAACGTGTCAATTGTTAAACATTAAACGATATTTTATTATATCGTTATTAGAATGAATTGGGATGAAATTAATACAAAAGTTGTAAATCGTATTGACGATAAATGATCATTTTACACTAGTAATTTTGAATTACTTATTAATTAAACAAATATGATTTATTTAATTATGTATAATATTTATGGGATAAATATTTACATGTTTCAAATGTACTAAAGTATTTTATATATTAATGACATGTAAGATGTCACACTTTATACAATTATACATTTGACAAATTGTAAAATGAAGTCCATATTATGGACTATTTGGCACGGTTATAAGAAGGAGGTGGCATGGGTGTTTAGTGTATTAAACACTCCATAATCATGTGTTAGACACATGCATTGAGATTACTAACCTAGTAACCACCCTAGTGTCTTGAGAACACAACATGTTCCCTCTTTGACACTCCCTAAGCCGGCTACCCCCTTCCCAAGTGAGCATGCTTAAGTTAGTTTATATGATAATTAAGAAGCATGCTCATCATATATATATTAGGATATATCATATTCATTCTTCTTCCTCTCCTCTTCTTAACCCTAGCCGAAATTGTGCCCAAACAAGAAGAGATTATCAACCTCTAATACTTATTATAAGATAATAAAATTTATACTAAGAGTAGTATTCAAATATATTTCTAATAAGAGTGATTAGAAATAGTTTAAGGAAGAAAACCGATTCCAAGTCTAGCATACAAAGTTTCGGTTCTTTTGGGGTTGTCTTGGTGCATCCGGAGGAGGTATTCTATATTGGGTACTCGGAGGATCATCCTTGCAATATACTTGGACCGTGTGTAAGGACTCGGTCTACTCTTTATTTCCGCTTAAGCATGCATAAGATCTAATATAAACGAGTTTATAATTTTGTTAATTAAAAGTTAATTAAAAGGTTTGTTAGTATGACTAAATTAGTTTATGAGCAACTACTTAAACCTAACAATTGGTATCAGAGCAAAATGGTTGTTTGCATGCTTTCCGTTTCGTTTTTACGGAGTTATTATGATAACAAAAATAAAACTTGAATTTTCGTATGATATAAGATATGGACGAAATATTTTTAGCATGATACCTACTGTTTTCTAATATGATTTAGAATATTTGGAATAATTTTTGCATGAATATTGATCATTGGTATTTTTATTTCGGTTTTTAATACGTTTTAATGGTTAAAAATGATTAATTTTGGGAAAAATAGTTAAAATTAACTTCTGGCCGAGATTTTTCAGTATGATATCACATGTATTTTCTATAATATGAATATGAATTTTCGTAAATTATAGACCTTTAAATCGTGTGATATGAATTTTAATGGTTAAAATGCAAAAAGATGAATAAAAATGGGTTAAAATAGTTATATTATGAATTTGACTATAAAAATTTATGAGGATGTCACATGCAATATTTAAATTTATGTTGAATTTTCCAGAAATTTATCTCAAATATTGCAATATTATAGATTTTTAATGTAAAAATCGGGTAATTAGTGACATAATTTCGACTTTAATAGTTTAAGTTGGAATTTGGCCATAAAAATTTAACACGATGTCATATATATTATTTCCAGCATGTATAAAATTTTCGAGAATTTTATCTTATTTTATGCTTGAGAAATAATTTTAAATGTTAAAATCGTATGATATATGACGTAAATCGTTAAAATTTGCAAATGTTGTTAAAAATGGCCGAAAATATAACCCATTTTAGTCATATGTGATATGTTCATCATGAAAATATTCTTGGGTGCCTAAAGTTTCAGATTTGATTTGCATTGATTTAATTTTGTTTTGTTAAAAGTAGCATTTAAAATTAAATTAAAAAGAGGCATGCTTTAAAATTTCGGCTATGGGGCAATGTGCCATTTAATTTTCTGTCCATCTTGTGTTCTTAAAAAGGTTTTGGAAGGTATAAAAATTATTATTAGTATTTAATTTGCATTTATGAAGTTAATTATTGAATTTTCCGACTTAAATTGCTCGTTTTACGTGTTATTTTCGAAATAATAATAAAACCGTATAAAATACTAATAATTTAACTTTCTGAAAATTTTAAGAACATTCTGGATTTTCAAAATTTGAATTTTGAATTTTCGAAATTTTAATGTCTCTTTTGAATTTTATATTGTTTTTCCCGAAAAACCGAGTAATACCGATCAATATTAAAATATATTAAGTTAATTCATGTTCAAAGTTTGAGTAAGACTAAATTTTGAATCCTATGCGAGTTAGGATGATTAACTTAAGGATGAAAACCGTTTCATTTAATGCATAGTGTTGTTAAACGTTAAAACACGCAATTCCATAAAAACCGAGGTTTACGATAACTATTTAAATAAGTGTTTTAAATAGGACGATTTGGCTTAGGATTTGCATGTTAATTCATATTTATTTAAGCATTGCATATTTATATTATGAATGTCATGATTTATTTTTACGTAATTTTGGGAATTATGTAATTTACTTAGTATGGCCTTAGTTTTTAAATCGGTATTTCCCGTAATGTAAGGGGTTACCGATTGGGTTGTAATTTTGTGATCTCGTATCACCCAATTGTAATTTATTTCTATTTTATAATGTATAAAGTAGACTAGAAAAGTTGTAATATTTGTAAAATCCGGAGTTCCTTGAAGACGGTGCCATTCGGAAAGGAGTTCCGATCAAGACGGTGTTTACCTCGAAGTGCGTGCCGCGTGAAGTTCAAGGGACCAAAGGAGTTGGTTTCCGAATTTGTACTTTGTTATTTCTTTTCTAGGAAAGGCCATACTAGGGTTTATTTATGCTTTTATTTTTGCTTTTTATATGTTTGCATGCATAGCCAAATCGTCATACATCGTATCATGCATGTTTCGACTTAGTCGACCTAGTCTTTTATTTTATCGATAATTCACCGACTTAGTTCACTTAAACGGAGATAGATAATAATTTGACTAGATCTCTTACATATTAATATTGAGACTTAGCCTTACCAAAAAGTACGGACCCATGAATCCCTTCTTCACAAAAACGTAGGCTCGGCTACACCGGGGTACTAAAATTGTCACGTTGGGTAAGTGGGGTAATAAGATTACACCTTGAAATTTGGTTGATCTCAACGAAAGTATTCGTAACCGTAGTTGCAATAAGTTCGGGCTAAAGATAATTTTAAGAAAATTGTCGACCGAGAGTTCTAAGAGTAGAACCGATTAAAGAGTTAATCCACCAAATTATACCGATACGGGTTGAATCGGCTACACCGTGCCCGCATTAGTATGGGTTTGGGTCTCGGGATTGTTTACTTAATTGGGTAAGAGATCATTAAGTAAATATATATAACTAAACTTAAAGTTTTAGTTTAAATTATGAATTTAAAATGATGTTGTTTTCCTTTTATTATTGTAGTTTAATTTTTCAACATCGACTATGGCAACCAACGCTCCACCTCTCACTAACGTATCATGGCTTCGTTCCTTTATGGATCGTTGCAAACTCGATAAGCATGGTTCCAATTTTAAGGATTGGGATGCGCAATTACTTTTGACCGCTCAAGGTGACGATAAGAGTCGTTACCTATCCGAAGCCGCTCCTCCCGCTCCGACCGCTCGTTCGTCGGTCCAAACTCGTGAGGCCTATGAAGCCTACATGAAAGAGTCCTCCGCTCTTAAAAATGTGCTCATCTTCTCCATGGAGCCGGATCTCCAAAGGAGTATGATCAAGTTGACCACATCATATGAGATATACACCAAGCTTGCGACCATGTTTTCGCAAACTCCTAGGGTGATTCAATATGAGGCGGCTTCCGCCTTCTTTGACATAACTTTCAAGGAAGGGCAAAAGATAAGCCCTCATGTTCTCAAACTAGTTGAGCTCGCGGAGACTCTAAAAGCTCAAAATGTTGATGTTCCCGACTCTCTTATAATTGACCGAGTTCTTCACTCGCTCAATAAGGTTAAAGCGTATGCTCAATTCCGGGTGAATTTCAATATGCGAAACCAAGAGACCTCGTTAGACGAGTTGCATAAGATGCTAGTCCAAGCCGAAAGGGACATGGGACTTCATGAAAGTTCCACCAAAGATGTTTTGAACATCGAAAAGAAAGGGAAAACGAGCTTCAAGAGGAATGCCTCGAAAGGCAAGGGCAAGAAAACGTTCAAACCCAAAGCGACCAAAGAAAAGACCTTTTCGAAAGGCGCTTCCACCTCGTCTTCTAAAGAGCAAGACAAGTGCCATTATTGCACGAGGATCGGTCATTGGAAGCGAAATTGCCCCAAGTACTTAAGTGATCTCAAAAATGGGAAAGCTACCGCCGTAGGTAATAATTCTCGCGTATAATTCATGTCGTTTATCAACTTATGTATAGTGATACAAATGTGTTGATATTTACCCTTTTTAAATGTTTTAAAGGGGCGCCCCCGAATAATGATAAGGGCAAGGACAAGGAAGCTTGAAGTTCCTTACTTGGATGGCTCCGGTAGCATCCAATTGATCGAAGACTTGAAGAGCTAGGCTCTATTTTTCATATCGTCTTCTTTCATATTTTGCATTTATTTATGGAACAATTTAATTTTCTTGTAAGACAAGGATTAAAATCCTAATACAATGGTTGTAATTTTGGATATTAGCGACTTGGTTTTCAACCCGAGTCACTACTTTTGTTCTCAATCAATGTTTTGAATCATCAAATAAATTGCATACCTTGTTAAAACATGAATAATAGTGATCTAATCACGAAATAAATATTGATACGATCAAATATAAAAAAATCAAAGAGTTGATTAAAACGGAGAACTACACCCCATGAGATAGATTCAATCAAAATGAGACTATATCAGTTCATTATAAGATTTTCATTTTAAGTGAAAATGAGAATGTATTCATTACACCTATCAAACTTCAAACATTCAAATACATTGGTTGATCGAAATAGCTATCCTTAGACAAGTAAAGGTTATTGTTAGAAGGATAGAGTGGGAGAAAATGTTTCGCTCACAAACCAATGATATAAATAAAGGAAGGATCTTAGAGAAGATTCTCACTTAGGAGTCTTAAGAAGAACCCTAAATGATTTGAAGAAACTACGGGAGAACACTCGGAGAAAGGTTCTTTGTGTTCATTGTTTCATAGAGAGGAAACAAAGTCCTAAATGATTTGAAGAAACTACGGGAGGACACTCGGAGAAAGGTTCTTTGTGTTCATTGTTTCATAGAGAGGAAACTTGAAAACCCGTATGAAATCATCGATAGGAAAACGGTTCCTATGTAGTTATAAAGAAATTATCATGTCATTTTCATCTCGAGGAAACGATGACATGATAAGAGGGTAATGATTGATTGAATGGAAATAGATCACTATGGGGATAGTGATAATGATAATGATTCGAGTAATAGTTTAACATGCATGAAATGAAAGGTTCATTTAAGACATCGAGAGATATTGTTTTTAGTGGGAGCGATATTCAAAAAGAATTTAGACCTACCATTTTGAGAGAATGGGTGATTCTTTAAGAGTAAAGAATAAGAGGTTCTAAATTCAGAGATATTGTTTTTAGTGGGAGCAATGTTCGATAAGAATTTAAACCTACCATTTAGAGAGAATGGGTGATTCTTTAAGAGTAAAGAATAAGAGGTTCTAAATTTAAATGAACAATTGATTTATATCATGTGATGATAGAGTTTTAACGGGAAGGTTTATTATATGGATAATAAAAGGTCGCCCACTAGAAGTTAGAATGGTTGGATACATTATTCATAACGATGAATGAAACCATTAACAAATAGCCAAGATGTTTGAAAATTGTAAAAGTGATGAAATCACTAATAAACTACAATATAGATTTCAGTACATAAGTGACTATAGAGAGTGATTTTAATCCCTCCAGTATATCGATACGTCACAAGTTATAAGATAACAGTGGGAGCTTTCCTCCGGAAAGGAAACTCAAAATCTAGAAAGAGTTCTAGATATGTACTCAAATAGAATCATGTTATACGGGATAATATGAGAATAAAGGAGACCAAAAGTTGTAAGTTTTGCTATCATGAATAAAGGTTATTCGCATGAATAAAGGTTATTCGCAAAACGCTAATACAAATAGATGATTGTACATCAAAATGCAATGTAATAGTGTTGACTATTGTTGCATGACAACATCATTTGAGTTATAAATAACTCAAAGTAAAAGATACTTTGTCAGAATCCAAATGGGTTGTATGAGACAATATTGAACCCCATAAGTGAACTGGATTGACTTAGTATGGCTCCTAGCCGCTTACATGAGGTGACGTCTCAAAGCGACTAGAGTGTGAGGCGATTGATGGCAAGTTCAAGTGCCATAGAGTCATATGTGATGACTAGTCGATCACATAGGCAGACTGTAAGAGACACTCTGTCGGGCAATGTGACCGCTTATAGAGTTCTGGAAATTTTATAGCCGGGTCGTGGCGAGAGCTGCTATAGTATTCTTGTGAGTCAATTCTTTGACTAAAGACTACTCTCCCAAGATGGTACAGTTTAGGCATAACTTTGATCCATTCTCTACGACTTTTCGTAACTGGAGTCAAATGGGATTGTTTTGGGTTGTGACTAACTGTGACTGGTTGAAGGAAGTAGTGCGATAGAAATTGTCCACCCCTTGTCAGGGTTGTTCAAATCTCAGGGCCACTCGAGGAGTAATTAACTGGAAATGCGTGGCCACGCTCGGAAGGTATCTATGGTAGATAATTCCGGTCAGACAGTTATTCTCCAGATCGAGGAAACCATTCATGATATGATCAAATGCAAGAACGACCAGAGAGAGACATCTTGCATTGAGTGGGAGATTGTAATAGGACAAGAGAATTGGTGACGCACACTTGTCGAGGACAAGTGGGAGATTGTTGGGAAATGTGTCCTCAACAATAGTGCGATCACGTAATTAAATCTCGTAACAAGAATGCGCAAGGGATGATACGATTTATTAGTCAACTGACCAACATTAATCGGTAATGATTGGCTAGCTAGAGTTTGACATTACTGTCGTATGACGGTGGTGGTCAGTTGATCCCTTTAGGTCACACCTTTAGGACAATTCCCTTAAATGATAAAATGATCAAATGTATATTGATACGATTTGATCATATTCCTTAAACTCGAATGTCGAGAAATTAGAGGTTAGATCTTAATGTAAGATTTATGTTTAAAATTGAAACGTGTCAATTGTTAAACATTAAACGATATTTTATTATATCGTTATTAGAATGAATTGGGATGAAATTAATACAAAAGTTGTAAATCGTATTGACGATAAATGATCATTTTACACTAGTAATTTTGAATTACTTATTAATTAAACAAATATGATTTATTTAATTATGTATAATATTTATGGGATAAATATTTACATGTTTCAAATGTACTAAAGTATTTTATATATTAATGACATGTAAGATGTCACACTTTATACAATTATACATTTGACAAATTGTAAAATGAAGTCCATATTATGGACTATTTGGCACGGTTATAAGAAGGAGGTGGCATGGGTGTTTAGTGTATTAAACACTCCATAATCATGTGTTAGACACATGCATTGAGATTACTAACCTAGTAACCACCCTAGTGTCTTGAGAACACAACATGTTCCCTCTTTGACACTCCCTAAGCCGGCTACCCCCTTCCCAAGTGAGCATGCTTAAGTTAGTTTATATGATAATTAAGAAGCATGCTCATCATATATATATTAAGATATATCATATTCATTCTTCTTCCTCTCCTCTTCTTAACCCTAGCCGAAATTGTGCCCAAACAAGAAGAGATTATCAACCTCTAATACTTATTATAAGATAATAAAATTTATACTAAGAGTAGTATTCAAATATATTTCTAATAAGAGTGATTAGAAATAGTTTAAGGAAGAAAACCGATTCCAAGTCTAGCATACAAAGTTTCGGTTCTTTTGGGGTTGTCTTGGTGCATCCGGAGGAGGTATTCTATATTGGGTACTCGGAGGATCATCCTTGCAATATACTTGGACCGTGTGTAAGGACTCGGTCTACTCTTTATTTCCGCTTAAGCATGCATAAGATCTAATATAAACGAGTTTATAATTTTGTTAATTAAAAGTTAATTAAAAGGTTTGTTAGTATGACTAAATTAGTTTATGAGCAACTACTTAAACCTAACACGGAGATCCAAAAGACGGTGCCATACGGAAAGGAGTTCTGACAAAACGGTGTTTTCTTGGATGGCGTGCCAATGAAGTTCAAGGGACCGTGGGGTTGGTTTCCGAATTTGTAATAGTTAATTAGTTTTTAGTATTACTTGGAAGGCCATACTAGGATTTTATTGCTTTTATTTTGCATTTTTAATATGTTTGCATGCATAGCCAAATCGCCATAAACATGCATATTAGTTTAGATCATTAAAACGACCGTGTCAATTATAATTATCGAGTTCATCAATTTAATTCACTTAAAGGAGATAGATAATAAATTGACAAGACCTCTATATTAAACAAAACAATTGAGAATTAGCCTTACCAAATAGTAGAACCCATGACCTTCTATTTCTTGGGGTGGTGCTAGTCCAGTGGGCAGTACGAACCTCATTACGTATGATAAGTGGGGCGATGAGGTGGATTCAGTCCAGTGGGTGGATCGCATCTCGATGCAATTAAAATTTGGTTTGTACTCAACGGAAGTGTAGAGGACCAGTGGTCAATGTGTTCCGGGCTAAGATGTATAAATTATGATTTGTCATCAACCAAGAGTTCTATGGTAGAACCGGTTTATTTTAACCCACCAAACCATATCATTGGGTCGGAGTTCCAGTGGTTCACGATTTCGGGGGTATGGGTTTGGGTCTTGGAATCATTTATAAAATTAGATAGAGGTCATTTTATAGATGCATTAGCTTGATAAATATGTTTACAAGTTAAAATGAACTTAAAAACGATTAGCATTTAATTTCTTCATATGTTTAAAATTTTGTAGTTAAGTCTTCAAATCAATATCAATCATGACCGCTACCACTACTTCAAACACTTCATGGTTACGTTCCTTCATGGATCGTTGTAAGCTAAAAAAGAATGGGGCAAACTTTGCCGATTGGGATGCCCAACTTTTGTCGGCGGCAGAAGGTGACGGTAAGACCGAATTCCTCATCGAAGAATCACCTCCTGAACCTGCAAAAAATGCCACCGCCGCAGCAAGGCGACCCTATGATACTTATCAGAAGGAGTCTGCGGCAATCAAAAATGTTTTGATCTTCTCGATGGAGCCAGAACTCCAATGGAGTGCCATAAAGATTGGCACGGCCTATGAGATCTACTCCAGGCTTGTGACAATGTTCTCGAACGCTTCGAGAATTGTCCAATACGAGGCGGCATCGGCCTTCTTTGATCTTAACCTTAAGGAGGGGCAAAAGGTTAGCCCACATGTGCTCATGTTAATTGAGCATGTAGAAACCCTAAGGTTGAATCAAGTGGACATTCCTAAGGAACTTGTGATTGATAGAATCCTCCACTCCTTGTCTAAGGTGAAAACTTATGTACAATTCCGGGTGAATTTCAACATGAGAAACCAAGACATCTCTCTTGATGAATTGCACAATATGATCGTGCAAGCTGAAAGGGATATGAGCCTAAATGTTAGTGCCCCTAAGGATGTGCTCAACATTGATGTTAAGAGTAAAGGAAAGTTCAAAAGGAAGGGTAAGGCAAAGGGGAAGCAACCTTCCTAAGTTTCAAAGAAAGTGTCTTCTGAGGCAAGCACCTCAAATTCCAAGAAGAGCCCTCATAAAGGAGCTAAGTGCTTTTATTGCAATGGCAAAAGACATTGGGAGAGAAACTGTTCCAAATATCTCAGCGATCTCAAAGCTGGGAAAATTCTTCCAGTTGGTACGATAACTATCCCAATTTTATGTTAATCTCAACTAATGTATTATGATACAAGTTGTGATGTGAATGCTCTTCTTACTTGAATTAGGGCATGAAAGCAAAGATAAGGGAAAGGAAAAACAAGCATGATGGATTGATGCGTGCCTATTTTATGATGTTTTACATCTATTTTTACACGCATTTTGTCGCTCATTTACTATGTTTTAGCATTTATTTCCCAACAATTGTCTACTTTCGTATTTTTATGCTCTTTTGCAGATTTATGAGGAAAAGGGACGATTTTATACCAAATTTATGCCCTCAGGATTTTTCATGACTAAGGACAAGAAGGAACGAAGCCTAGCGCACATTTCAAGGCCTGAAGATAGCTTTAACAAGCAAAGAATCGATCTACGATATTGCAGCCTGTTTCAAATCACTATATCTCGATTTCTAGAGCTTATAATGGATTGATTCCAGTTGGAGATGAAAGCTTATACTCTTAGCTTTCCAACGCCGCAGGAATCGCTTGATTACGATAAGTAACGAAGAAATGGCAGCTGTTTTAAGATCGACGCGCGCTGCAGTCCCGACATTAGGTCGACCGACCCACAAAGTAGGTCGACCGACCTCAGCGCTGACCCAGAAGTTTCCGCAAAGCCCATTAAAGTGTTTAGGTCATTAGGGAACTCTTTATTTCCGCCTATTTAAGCTAAATTACGGGATTAGGGTTATTCATTCAGTTTTACCTATCAAATCTCACATCTAGTTTTAGTTTTAATCTTTCCATAATCATCAAACACTTTTCTTTAGTTTTATATATTGTTCATCATCAATCTTTCAACATTAATCAATAAAGCTTGTTCTTTTCCACCTTAATCCTTATTTCCGGTAATTCCTCTCTTAATTTATGTTTTATTATTGTTAGTTTATAATTATTAGCATCCGGTTTAAGTTAGAATCCCAAGCCTTTATTATTATTGCATGTTTAAATTGATGTTCGTTATGATTTCCATGTTCACTCTTTTTTTTTATTATTGTTTCAATAGTTATCAGTAGCTAATTTCATATGTTAGGATGTAGGGAGTAAATATGCGAAGGTAGTATAAATTCCGAATCGACATGTTGCAGGGTGGAGGTCGGCCGACCGGGCTAGCTGGTCGGTCGACCGACACACGTATGAATTCTGTTTCGTTTACTTTGTTGACTATAATAACCTGCAATGAGACACAAGGGAGACTTGTAGGATGTTAGTAATGACCTACCCAAGATTGAGAGATATGGGAAGGGCATTAGTTTACTTCTTAAGACGGCTAGGTTACTTAAGACTGAAAGGTATGTGACCTAGAATTTAGGAATCACCCTTATTGTCGACACCCAATAATTGTGAGACCTAGGAACTAATAGCATAGGCCGAAAGGAGCTATTAGGTAGCATAGACCTAAAGGATATGTTACACCCCTTAGGCGACTGCAATACATGTTGACTTAGGATTTATATTATCTTAGCTGTTTATTACCCAAACATCCTAGCATCTCTTTTATTATAATTTTATTCTCATCTTTATTTACTTGCTTTACCTTATTCTTAGAGTTAGTAACAACCAATCAAAACACCCCTCTTTTTATTATTATTTTATAGATTAAAAATTAGCAAACGGAATTAACCTTGTCTCTCGGTGGTTCGACCCTTACTATCACTATCTATAGTTTTAGTTTGGTTTATAAATCTTATCTTTGACACCCACAACGACGGGTATCATGGATCAAGGGAACTAAGAGTAGCTCCACTCGGGATGATCAAGGAGCTTTGTTTTTCGCTTATTTTGCTAGTATTTCAAGTATTGTAAGAACATTTTAGAACCTATGTTTGATTTCTTTGTTGGACGAGGAAAGGGTAATCCTTGAACAATTGGTTGTATTTTGGATAATATAGTGACTTGGGTTTGTAACATCCCGTATTTTCGTAAAAGGATATTTTATTAAAATAAAGTAATTTACGAAATTTAATAATATTTTAATAATAATCGGAATTTATATTTTTAAGATTTACGTTAAGATCGCCTTAAAAATCATTTGATCTTAAGTTGCCTTGTTTATTTTATATCAAACCGCTTCACATTTCCGGTTCACTTGAATAAAGTAAACCCGTCTCATACTTTAAAGGACAACTAAAAACCCTTAAAGGGCATTTCGATCGACATCCCCTTCCTCCTTATTTCATTTCATAGTAAAATACCAAACACAATTTTCATCTTTTTCTCAAGCTTAGAATCGATATCTCAAGGCCTTCCCGAACTCCTATCGAGGTAAAAGTTACATTTTCGGAATCCTTGCGAGATTTATGATCTTTCCATCACTTTCATTTTTAACTTCGTGAAACTTCATTTCGTGGCTGTTTTACCCTAATCACGAAATTAAGCTCCTAATGAGTGTTCTTGTGCTTTTAGGTGGTGCTTGTAGTAACCCGGAGGAAGAGCTTGTGATCCTCGAAGAGTAAACCGGTGCATTCGCGGAGTAAAGGTGACGATAATGAGAAACTCGGCCTTTTGTCTAAATTAGCACTATATGTGATTTTAATGTGTTTTGATGAAGTTAGTATGGTTGTTAGGTTCTTTAATGTTCTTATAATGTTTAATAAACTGATTTTGGTGAAGTTTGGAGGAAGAATTTGATGAGGAAGTGAGTTTAGGAGAATACATGTTAAGATTGGTTAATTTGGGATTATCTTGTTAACTCTTGAATTCGATGTTTTTATACATGTTCTTATGTGTAATTGATGACGTATACATGTGGGAAATGTTGTGCTGTTGCGTAAAACCATGTTTAAGATGGATTGATCAAGTATTGAAAAGATTAGAAATGGCGAGAATGGCGAATCGCGCGAGCAGAGGCTCTGAGCCGGCAGGCTGACCGGCAGCCGGTCGGCCGGCTCAGAGTCCCCCTTTGTGTTGTCTTCTTTTCGTAAGTTTTGGGGAATGGGTCCCCATCCGGTGGACCGGCAGCCGGCCGGCCGGCTGGGAGACCCTTGTGTTGTTGTTGTGGTTTTGCGAGAAAAGGAGAGAAAAGAGTCCCCAGCCGGTGGACCGGCAGCCGGCCGGCCGGCTGGGAGACCCTTCTATGTTGTTTTGTGTGTTGTCGGCTAGAGAGTATGGACTCTCAGCCGGTTGACCGGCCGCCTGTGGCCAACCGGCTCAGAGCCCCTGATTGTATTATTCGCTTCATAACTTTTGATTTTCAAGTCGGATTGCATTGATTCTTTTTCTCCCCGGAGTTCGGGCGGCACTATATTGGGTTCGGGAATGGAGTGAGGATAGAGACCCCCCGGTCGGGCAACCGAAAGGGAAACCGACTGTAACACCCCCATTTATTTAAGAGCCTTTAGCAAGACATTCTCAATTAAATAGAACTGTTACCATCTCGGAATGTCCGAGGTAGTGAATAACAAAGTAAAACAAACCAATGTACTTAATATAAAACTAATCAAATTTAAACTTTTGATATTACAAGTACTACGCAGTACGCATCAATTAAAGTAAAACTGATAACATCTAAGTATGTGATCTAAATCTAAGTAGGTCCAAGCCATGTCTTTCTCCATGCCCGAGCTCCTAGTCCATCTTGTTAGGTTCTATTAGTTGCTCATAAACTAATTTTAGTCATACTAAACTAACCTTGTGATTAACAATTTAATTTACATGTTTAAACGATCTTATGCATGCTAAAAATTGCGGAGATAAGGAGATATTGAAACCTTACAAACGGTCCAAGAGAATGGCAAAGATGATCCTCCAAGTACCCAAAATAGAATACCTCCTTTGGATGCACCAAGACAACCCCTCAATAATCCGATCTCGAGTATGCTAGATCAACAACCGGATTTCCTTAAACTTATTCTAATCTCTCTTATTAGAATGTTGTTTGAATACTACAAAATAGTATGTATATATTATCTTATAATATGAGTTTTAGAGGTTAATAATCTCTCTTTACTTAGAGTATATTTCGGCTAAGAGGAGAAGAGAGTTTATTTGATTTTTCTACACTTAGAAAATTATACAAGCATTAGTAGAATTAGGGTTTTCATTAGGTGAGCATCTTATACTTAAATGTTGGATGCTTGGGTGTGGGTGGCCGGGTATGAGAGGGCTCCAAGGGGGAACACACCTCTTTCCCATGCAATATAGGGTGGCTAATAGGTAACCTTCTCAAGGTACTTTAATGATTATGTTTTTAACAACTTAAAACACTTAAATCATTTCTTGTTTAAACACCCCAAAACCGGCATACACATACCAATATGGACCTAATTTTACAACTTTGTCAATGTTCCAATTTTATGTTATGTGACATACAATATGTCACAATTTAATAAAATAACAATTGACTTAATTTAATCATACATATTTAGCAAGTAAATATTATTCATAAATTAATAAATCACATTTATAAAGTTGATTATTAATTCGAAATTACTATAAATGGTCATTCATAATTAATCGTCAATACGATTTACAACCTTTGTAATAATTATAACCCAATTCATTCTAATTACGATATTTTAAAATATCGTTTAATGTTTAACAATTGACACGTTTCAATTTTAAACATAAATCTTACATTAAGATTTAACCTCTAATTTCTCGATATACGAGTTTAAGGAATATGATCAAATCGTATCAATATACACTTGATCACTTTAACAATTAAGGGAATTGTCCTAAAGGTGTGACCTAAAGGGATCAACTGACCATCACCGTCATACGACAGTAATGTCAAACTCTAGCTAGCCAATCATTACCGATTAATGTTGGTCAGTTGACTAATAATTCGCATCATCCCTTGCGCATTCTCGTTATGAGATTTAATTACGTGATCGCACTATTGTTGAGGACACATTTCCCAACAATCTCCCACTTGTCCTCGACAAGTGTGCGTCACCAATTCTCTTGTCCTATTACAATCTCCCACTCAATGCAAGATGTCTCTCTGAGGTTGTACTTGCATTCGATCATATCATGAGTGATTTCCTCGATTTGGAGAATAACTGTCTGACCGGAATTATCTACCATAGATACCTTCCGAGCGTGGCCACGCATTTGCAGTTAACTTCTCCTCGAGTGGCCCTGAGATTTGAACAACCCTGACAAGGGGTGGACAATTTCTATCGCACTACTTCCTTCAACTAGTCACAGTTAGTCACAACCCAAAACAATCCCATTTGACTCCAGTTACGAAAAGTCGTAGAGAATGGATCAAAGTTATGCCTAAACTGTACCATCTTGGGAGAGTAGTCTTTAGTCTAAGAATTGACTCACAAGAATACTATAGTAGCTCTCGCCACTACCCGGCTATAAAATTTCCAGAACTCTATAAGCGGTCACATTGCCCGACAGAGTGTCTCTTACAGTCTGCCTATGTGATCGACTAGTCATCACATATGACTCTATGGCACTTGAACTTGCCATCAATCGCCTCACACTCTAGTCGCTTTGAGACGTCACCTCATGTAAGCGGCTAGGGGCCATACTAAGTCAATCCAGTTCACTTATGGGGTTTAATATTGTCTCATACAACCCATTTGGATTCTGACAAAGTATCTTTTACTTTGAGTTAATTATAACTCAAATGATGTTGTTATGTAACAATAGTCAATACTATTATATTGCATTTGATGCACAATCACCTATTTGTATTAGTGTTTTGCAAATAACCTTTATTCATGATTGCAAAACTTACAAATTTTGGTCTCCTTTATTCTCATATTATCCCGTATAATATGATTCTATTTGAGTACATATCTAGAACCTTTTCTAGATTTTGAGTTTCCTTTCCGGAGGAAAGCTCCCACTGTTATCTTATAACTTGTGACGTATCAATATACAGTCACTTATGTACTGAAAACTTTATTGTAGTCTATTTATGATTTCATCATTCTAGTAATTTTCACTCATCTTGGCTATTTGATAATGGTTTCATTTATCATTATGAATAATGTATCCAACCATTCTACCTTCTAGTGGGCGACCTTTTATTATCCATATAATAAACCTTCCCGTAAAGCTCCATCATCTTATGATATAAGGTATTTGATCATCTAGAATTGAAAACCTCTTATTCTTTACACCTTAAAGAATCACCCATCCTCTCTAAATGGTAGGCTTAATTCTTTTAATGAAACATCGCTCCCACTAAAGTCAATATCTCTCGATATCTTAAATGAACCTTTCATTTCTCGCATGTTAAACTATTACTTGAATCATTATCACTATCACTATCCCTATAGTGATCTGTTTTCCATTCAATCAATCATCACCCTCTTATCATGTCTTTGTTTCCTTGAGACGAATATGACATGATAATTTCCTTATAACTACATTGAGAGAATTGAGATGATTTCTTCTCTTTTATCTTATAAACTCAGAAAAATCATTTATTAAGGAACCGTTCTTACCTCCCGTATAGATAGATGATTTCTCCTCTATTATCTTATAATCGTTAAAAAATCATTATCTCAATGAGCCGATATTCCTTCCGAATTCATATGGGGTTTCATGTCTCCTCTCTATGAAACAATGAACATAAAGAACCTTTCTTCGAGTGTCCTCCCGTAGTTTCTTCAATTCATTTAGGGCTCTTCTTAAGACTCCCAAGTAGGAATCTTCTCTAAGATCCTATATATTATCATTGGTTTGTGAGGGAAATATTTTCTCCCACTCTATTCTTCTAACAATAACCTTTATTCGTATAAGGATAGCTATTTCAAGTAACCAATGTATATGACTGTTTGAAGTTTTATAGGTGTGATGAATACATTCTTATTTTCACTTAAAATGAAAATCTTATAATGAACTAATATAGTCTCATTTTGATTGAAAGTATCTCATGGGGTGTAGTTCTCCGTTTTAATCAACTCTTTGATTATATTATATTGATCGTATCAATTGTGATTAGATCACCATTATTCATGTTTAAATGAGGCATGCAATTTATTTGAGAAATCAAAACATTGATTAAGAACAAAAGTAGTGACTCGGGTTGAAAACCAAGTCACCAATATCCAAAATTACAACCATTGTTTTAGGATTTTAATCCTTGTCTTACAAGAAAATAAATTGTTCCATAAATAAAATGCAAAATATGAAAGAAGACAATATGAAAATTAGAGGCTAGCTCTTCAAGTCTTCGATCAATTTGGATGCTACCATAGCCATCCAAGTAAGGAACTTCAAGCTTCTTTCTCCTTGCCCTTATCATTATTAGGAGGCGCCCCTTTAAAACAATTAAAAAGGGTAAATATCAACACATTTGTATCATTATACATAAGTTGATAAATGACATGAATTTAAACGAGAATTATTATTACCTACGGCGGTTGCCTTCCCATTTTTGAGATCACTTAAGTATTTGGGGCAATTTCGCTTCCAATGACCGATCCTCGTGCAATAATGGCACTGGTCTTGCTCTTTTGAAGACGAGGTGGAAGCGCCTTTCGAAAAGGTCTTTTCTTTGGTCGCCTTGGGCTTGAACGTTTTCTTGCCCTTGCCTTTAGAGGCATTCCTTTTGAAGCTCGTTTTCCCTTTCTTTTCGATGTTCAAAACATCCTTGGTGGAACTTTCATGAAGTCCCATGTCCCTTTCGGCTTGGACTAGCATCTTATGCAACTCGTCCAACGTGGTCTCTTGGTTTCGCATATTGAAATTCACCTGGAATTGAGCACACGCCTTAACCTTATTGAGGGAGTGAAGAACTCGGTCAATGATGAGAGAGTCGGGAACATCAACATCTTGAGCTTTTAGTGTCTCCGCGAGCTCAACAAGTTTGAGCACATGAGGGCTTATCTTTTGCCCTTCCTTGAAAGTAATGTCAAAGAAGGCGGAAGCCGCCTCATATTGAATCACCCTTGGAGTTTGCGAAAACATGGTCGCAAGCTTGGTGTATATTTCATATGATGTGGTCAACTTTATCATACTCCTTTGGAGATCCGGCTCCATGGAGAAGATGAGCACATTTTTAAGAGCGGAGGACTCTTTCATGTAGGCTTCATAGGCCTCACGAGCTCCGACCGCGGAACGAGCGGTTGGAGCGGGAGGAGCGGCTTCGGATAGGTAACGACTCTTATCGTCACCTTGAGCGGCCAAAAGTAATTGCGCATCCCAATCCTTAAAGTTTGAACCATGCTTATCGAGTTTGCAACGATCCATAAAGGATCGAAGCCATGGTACGTTAGTGAGAGGTGGAGCGTTGGTTGCCATTGATGATGTTGAAATTTAGACTACAATAATAAAAGGAAAAACAACATCATTTTAAAATTCTTAATTTAAACTAAAAACTTTAACAAGTTTAGTTATATATTTACTTAATGATCTCTTACCCAATTAAGTAAACAATCCCGAGACCCAAACCCATACTAACCGGGCACGGTGTAGCCGATTCAACCCGTATCGGTATAATTTGGTGGATTAACTCTTTAATCGGTTCTACTCTTAGAACTCTCGGTCGACAATTTTCTTAAAATTATCTTTAGCCCGAACTTATTGCAACTACGGTTACGAATACTTTCGTTGAGATCAACCAAATTTCAAGGTGTAATCTTATTACCCCACTTACCCAACGTGACAATTTTAGTACCCCGGTGTAGCCGAGCCTACGTTCTTGTGAAGAAGGGATTCATGGGTCCGTACTCTTTGGTAAGGCTAAGTCTCAATATTTATATGTAAGAGATCTAGTCAAATTATTATCTACCTCCGTTTAAGTGAACTAAGTCGGTGAATTATCGATAAAATAAAAGACTAGGTCGACTAGGTCGAAACATGCATGATACGATGTATGACGATTTGGCTATGCATGCAAACATATAAAAAGCAAAATAAAAGCATAAATAAACTCTAATATGGCCTTTCCTAGAAAAGAAATAACAAAGTATAAATTCGGAAACCAACTCCTTTGGTCCCTTGAACTTCACGCGGCACGCACTTCGAGGTAAACACCGTCTTGTCGGAACTCCTTTCCGAATGGCACCGTCTTCAAGGAACTCCGGATTTTACAAATATTACAACTTTTCTAGTCTACTTTATACATTATAAAATAGAAATAAATTACAATTGGGTGATACGAGATCACAAAATTACAACCGAATCGGTAACCCCTTACATTACGGGAAATACCGATTTAAAACTAAGGCCATACTAAGTGAATTACATAATTCCCAAAATTACGTAAAAATAAATCATGACATTCATAATATAATATGCAATGCTTATATAAATATGAATTACCATGCAAACCCTAAGCCAAGTCGTCCTATTTAAAACACTTATTTAAATAATTATCGTAAACCTTGGTTTATGGAATCGCGTGTTTTAACGTTTAACAACACTATGCATTTTCTGAAACGGTTTTCATCCTTAAGTTAATCATCCTAAATCGCATAGGATTCAAAATTTAGTCTTACTCAAACTTTGAACATGACTTAACTTAATATATTTCAATATTGATCGGTATTATTCGGTTTTACGGGAAAAATAATATAAAAATCCAAAAGAGTCATTAAAATTTCGAAAATTCAAAATTCAAATTTTGAAAATTCCAGAATGTTCTTAAAATTTTCAGAAAGTTAAAATATTAGTATTTAATACGGTTTTAACATTATTTCGTAAATAAGACGTAAAACGAGCAATTTAAGTCGGAAAATTCAATAATTAACTTCATAAATGCAAATTAAATACTAATAATATTTTTATACCTTCCAAAACATTTTAAGAACACAAGATGGACAGAAAATTAAATGGCACATTGCCCCATAGCCGAAATTTTAAATGCATGACTCTTTTTATTTAATTTTAGATGCTACTTTTAACAAATTAAAATAAAATCAAATCAAATCAAATCTGAAACTTTTGGCTCCCAAGAGAATTTTCATGATGAACATATCATATATGACTAATATGGGTTACATTTTTCGGCCATTTTAACAACTTTTGCAAATTTTAACGATTTACGTCATATATCGTACGATTTTAACCTTTAAAACTATTTCTCAAGCATAAAATAAGATAAAATTCTCGAAAATTTTATACATGCTGGAAATAATATATATGACATCGTGTTAAATTTTTATGGCCAAATTCCAACTTAAACTATTAAAGTCGAAATTATGTCACTAATTACCCGATTTTTACATTAAAAATCTATAATATTGCAATATTTGAGATAAATTTCTGGAAAATTCAACATAAATTTTAAATATTGCATGTGACATCCTCATAAATTTTTATAGTCAAATTCATAATATAACTATTTCAACCCAATTTTATTCATCTTATTGCATTTTAACACTTAAAATTCATATCACACGATTTATAAGTCCATAATTTACGAAAAATCATATTCATATTATAGAAAATACATGTGATAACATACTGAAAAATCTCGGCCAGAAGCTTATTTTAACTATTTTTCCCAAAAATAAACATTTTTAACCATTAAAACATATTAAAACCGAGATTTAATATACCAATAACCAATATTCATGCAAAATATATTCCAAATATTCTAAGAGAGTTTAGAAAACAGTAGGTATTCATGCTAAATTAATTTCGTGCATATCATATATCAAACGAAAAATATAACTCCGTAAAAACGTAAACGGAAAGCATGCAAACAACCTATTGCTCTGATACCAATTGTTAGGTTCTATTAGTTGCTCATAAACTAATTTTAGTCATACTAAACTAACCTTGTGATTAACAATTTAATTTACATGTTAAAACGATCTTATGCATGCTAAAAATTGCGGAAATAAGGAGATATTGAACCCTTACAAACGGTCCAAGAGAATGGCAAAGATGATCCTCCAAGTACCCAAAATAGAATACCTCCTTTGGATGCACCAAGACAACCCATCAATAATCCGATCTCGAGTATGCTAGATCAACAACCGGATTTCCTTAAACTTATTCTAATCTCTCTTATTAGAATGTTGTTTGAATACTACAAAATAGTATGTATATATTATCTTATAATATGAGTTTTAGAGGTTAATAATCTCTCTTTACTTAGAGTATATTTCGGCTAAGAGGAGAAGAGAGTTTATTTGATTTTTCTACACTTAGAAAATTATACAAGCATTAGTAGAATTAGGGTTTTCATTAGGTGAGCATCTTATACTTAAATGTTGGATGCTTGGGTGTGGGTGGCCGGGTATGGGAGGGCTCCAAGGGGGAACACACCTCTTTCCCATGCAATATAGGGTGGCTAATAGGTAACCTTCTCAAGGTACTTTAATGATTATGTTTTAAACAACTTAAAACACTTAAATCATTTCTTGTTTAAACACCCCAAAACCGGCATACACATACCAATATGGACCTAATTTTACAACTTTGTCAATGTTCCAATTTTATGTTATGTGACATACAATATGTCACAATTTAATAAAATAACAATTGACTTAATTTAATCATACATATTTAGCAAGTAAATATTATTCATAAATTAATAAATCACATTTATAAAGTTGATTAGTAATTCGAAATTACTATAAATGGTCATTCATAATTAATCGTCAATACGATTTACAACCTTTGTAATAATTATAACCCAATTCATTCTAATTACGATATTTTAAAATATCGTTTAATGTTTAACAATTGACACGTTTCAATTTTAAACATAAATCTTACATTAAGATTTAACCTCTAATTTCTCGATATACGAGTTTAAGGAATATGATCAAATCGTATCAATATACACTTGATCACTTTAACAATTAAGGGAATTGTCCTAAAGGTGTGACCTAAAGGGATCAACTGACCATCACCGTCATACGACAGTAATGTCAAACTCTAGCTAGCCAATCATTACCGATTAATGTTGGTCAGTTGACTAATAATTCGCATCATCCCTTGCGCATTCTCGTTATGAGATTTAATTACGTGATCGCACTATTGTTGAGGACACATTTCCCAACACATCTGTCTCTGACCTGTAGATTCTACTCCCCGTTCCGGATCATCGTAGGTGTACACGAATACACTGTCAACCTCGCGGTTGAGTAGGATAACACAATAAGAAATAATGCAACAATGATGATATGCAAATGCCATGATATGCTCGAGCTCAATCTCATTCTCAATCTCAAACCCGTAACACCCAGCCATACCGAACCTCCCGGCAGACTATAATCGGCCGTCGCCGAACACCAGCTCAATAGCTGATAAGACACCAGGCCTGGTCTGCAGAACCACCCTGGGCTTTATATCAGAACAACATCTGATTCACATCTTTCTCAGTAACCAATGCATATGCCATGCTCATGAATGCAACAATACTCTTAATCAATCAATCATACTATTAAGTAATGCAATGCTCATGCCACTAATAATAACCAACAATCAATCCACACAATATCATTTACCATATCAATCATGCTCAGCATCCATAACGCACAATTTAAGACTCATTCATAACACATCATAGAGTATAGGGTCAGTGTATCCTACCTGGAATAGCAATATAATCCAATAGTACGCCAGCAAGTACACAGAATTAAGCCACTTCCAAACCGTCACCTAGCAAATATCAATTATCCGATTACTAACTATCACAATGTTCATAACCATTATTATTTCATATGACTACTCGTAGACATTAGTTATATGAAATCATAGAAAGCACGTAAACTATTATGTATACTAATACCAAGTCCGACTCCAACAATATAAAATCTCTTATAACTAATTATTCTTTAATATAAAATTTCATGCCAAAATACTACGGAGAATCGATATTTAAATCGTCGCAACACTAGATATAAATTATTAGGAAATAATTATTACTTGTCAAACACGTATATCGAACTATATATAATTCGTAACTAAATAATAACTCAATTGGTCGATAAAACATGTCGTCACAAAAATAAACAAATCAAACACTAATCACCACTTGAGTAAATTAAGGTAACTAACTAATCAAATAATAACACTAATTACTAACTATTAAACATACATCATTGTCCACTACCTATACTAACTCATTCTCATTAGAACCACGACAACAACCCAAACCTCACGTAATGAACCAGTTTATGGCACCACCACCACCAATCGATTCAACCTCAACCGCCACTTTTGACCTCAAACCTTGCTTGCACCACTAACCCCATCCTACAGATTCTTACCCACCACTTGCGACCAATCCACACGCTGCCCCAAGCGCCCAAACAGTCTGCGATACAAACGAACGAGTATTACATGTTACTCTGTTCCTCCATGTAACCACCACACCTAACCCTATCGCCGCCCTACCACCTTCCTACCCAAGACTTCCCTGACCCGACAACCACCACTACAACCACCAACACCCTTTTCGTTGTCCTCCCCATGAGAATAACCCATTGGAGGCCAACGTAAACTCGCGTCTTACTACTTAATTTGCCCCTATTTCGCTCCCTCGCTGAAACTGAAACCCGCTGTTATGGCCACTCCTGCCACCACTTACCACCGCCACTGTACTCAGGTGGTCAACCTAAAGTAGCAACATCAACGTCATCAACCTACTGCTGCTAGTATCTACCCAACAGCCCCCGACACAGACACTAAGAAAACCGCTGGTCACGAATCACAAACCCCTGTTTTCCTTTTGTTCTGCCGTCTATAAACAAGCAAGTTTCGGTGTTGCTCCGGCCACCACGCTCCACTCCAAAGCATCCAAAACAAACTATACATATCCTACTTTAACTACCCAAGCTCTCGTACTCAGAATCAGACCGAAACAATAACCGAAGAAGCAATTAAAACACAACCAAAACACGAATACACAATGTAATTGTAGACACTGATGGCGGCTGTCGGGACACCCACGGTGGTTCTATGACTGACTGACGGTGGTAAGGGTGTTAAGGGTCCAATAAGGAATACTCTAGGCCAACAAATACTAAGTCGATGGTTTGTTAAGTGTGAGAAACAACGATCTAAAC
This sequence comes from Silene conica, assembly GCA_029255685.2. Classification (NCBI taxonomy): domain Eukaryota; kingdom Viridiplantae; phylum Streptophyta; class Magnoliopsida; order Caryophyllales; family Caryophyllaceae; genus Silene; species Silene conica. Next base: position 38,812,619 of record CM055312.2, on the reverse strand, counting down.
TTACCGCGATGGAGAGCAATGAAGATGATGACGGTGGGGATGCTTCTTCGTTTGTTTTTCCCTCTTTTGCTCTTCTCAATCCACGACACAACAGGAAGGTAGGGTTTAGGTGTAGTTTAGTCGACTTAGAAGAGTTATACGGAGGCAGGGGCTGTTTTAGTCGACATAGAAGTAGGGTAAGGTAGGGTTTTGTGTTTTGTGTACGATGATGGAGGCAAACAGTGTTAAGGTATTAGGGTTTGAGTACGCTTTAGGTTGTTTCTATTCTACGGTTTCTTACTACCCTAACCCGAGTCCAAGTCCACTACTAAAAGTCCATCACGCATAGCTAGGTAGAAGGCCTCTATTTACCGTTCACGACTCGTAACTTAAAATAAACGAGTATGTAAAATAAAATTATACTAATTAAATTATGTAATTAGTATTAGTAAATATAAATTAAATAAATTATAAGAATATGAAGTTATTAGCACTTACATCAGAATATATAAAAAAATTTGAATTTAAATATAATTACGACTTCAATAATAAAACAAGGATAACTGACAAATAAATATAAAATAAGAAATATATTTAATTATAAATATATTATCAAAATAAGGAAATACGAATGAAATATCATTTTATGAAATAATCGTCTAATATGAAATGATTATGAAATACGAAATAATCGTAGAAACACGATTTATAAAATAATAATCGTTCACGTAAAATACTTTATAAACATTCTATTTGAAATACTGTATAAAACATGGTTTGACTGCCATTGGCCGAGTCTAATATACGGAGTATTACAGTCTTCCCTCCTTACAATGAACTTCGTCCCGAAGTTCACCATGCCGTGGTCAACGAACTGGTCATCATATAGCAACAAATACTAATAAAAGTACTTCAAAACACAAGTTGTCACATTCTACCCTCCTTAAAAAAAAAACTTTGTCCCCAAAGTTTAATATATAACAAAGTTAAAGGATATTCACGGATCACAATGTCATGCAGGACAAAAGTAATCAAGATTATCAAGTATTTTCAAACAATCGCGACATACCAATCATTATTATCAACTAGCCATATCATAAATCATTAAGATTTTACAATCTCATCATCCTAACCTCATTATAAAAATAAAATAAAAAAAAAAATAAATCGTGTTTCAAATAGAATGTTTATAAAGTATTTTACGTGAACGATTATTATTTTATAAATCGTGTTTCTACGACGCGAGTTATTATTTGATTAGTTAGTTACGTTGGCCTCCAATGGGTTACTCTCATGGGGAGGACAACGAAAAGGGTGTTGGTGGTTGTAGTGGTGGTTGTCGGGTCAGGGAAGTCTTGGGTAGGAAGGTGGTAGGGCGGCGATAGGGTTAGGTGTGGTGGTTACATGGACGAACAGAGTAACATGTAATACTCGTTCGTTCGTATCGCAGACTGTTTGGGCGCTTGGGGCAGCGTGTGGATTGGTCGCAAGTGGTGGGTAAGAATCTGTAGGATGGGGTTAGTGGTGCAAGCAAGGTTTGAGGTCAAAAGTGGCGGTTGAGGTTGAATCGATTGGTGGTGGTGGTGCCATAAACTGGTTCATTACGTGAGGTTTGGGTTGTTGTCGTGGTTCTCATGAGAATGAGTTAGTAAAGGTAGTGGACAATGATGTATCTTTAATAGTTAGTAATTAGTGTTATTATTTGATTAGTTAGTTACCTTAATTTACTCAAGTGGTGATTAGTGTTTGATTAGTTTATTTTTGTGACGACATGTTTTATCGACCAATTGAGTTTTTATTTAATTACGAATTATATATAGTTCGGTATACGTGTTTGACAAGTAATATTTATTTCTTAATAATTTATATCTAGTGTTGCGACGATTTAAATATCGATTCTCCGTAGTATTTTGGCATGAAATTTTATATTAAAGAATAATTAGTTATAAGAGATTTTATATTGTTGGAGTCGGACTTGGTATTAGTATACATAATAGTTTACGTGCTTTCTATGATTCCATATAACTAATGTCTACGAGTAGTCATATGAAATAATAATGGTTATGAACATTGTGATAGTTAGTAATCGGATAATTGATATTTGCTAGGTGACGGTTTGGAAGTGGCTTAATTCTGTGTACTCCGCTGGCGTACTATTGGATTATATTGCTATTCCAGGTAGGATACACTGACCCTATACTCTATGATGTGTTATGAATGAGTGTTAAATTGTGCGTTATGGATGTTGAGCATGATTGATATGGTAAATGATATTGTGTGGATTGATTGTTGATTATTATTAGTGGCATGAGCATTGCATTACTTAATAGTATGTTTGATTGATTAAGAGTATTGTTGCATTCATGAGCATGGCATATGCATTGGTTACTGAGAAAGATGTGAATCAGATGTTGTTCTGATATAAAGCCCAGGGTTGTTCTGCAGACCAGGCCTGGTGTCTTATCAGCTATTGAGCCGGTGTTCGACGACGGCCGATTATAGTCTGCCGGGAGGTTCGGTATGGCTGGGTGTTACGGGTTTGAGATTGAGAATGAGATTGAGCTCGAGCTCGAGCATATCAAGGCATTTGCATATCATCATTGTTGCATTATTTCTTATTGTGTTATCCTACTGAACCGCGAGGTTGACAGTGTATTCGTGTTCACCTACGATGATCCGGAACGGGGAGTAGAATCTACAGGTCAGAGACAGATGGACTAGAAGCTCGGGCATGGAGAGAGACATGGCTTGGACCTACTTAGATTTAGATCACATACTTAGATGTTATCAGTTTTACTTTAATTGATGCGTACTGCGTAGTACTTGTAATATCAAAAGTTTAAATTTGATTAGTTTTATATTAAGTACTTTGGTTTGTTTTACTTTGTTATTCACTACCTCGGACATTCCGAGATGGTAACAGTTCTATTTATTTGAGAATGTCTTGCTAAAGGCTCTTAAATAAATGGGGGTGTTACAAATGGTATCAGAGCGACCCTGCGACCGTGTAGTGAGCCTGTGGTCGGGAGTACCCGGGTCACACACCTAGCGGGGGAGGATTCTGGCCCTGGTTGTGGTCAAATTTGAGGCACAACGAGGACATTGTGTTCTTTAAGTGGGGGAGTTTGTAACACCCTAAGAGTAAGAGAGGAAAGTTGTCCCACATCGGTAGAATGTGAGGCTCACCCACCACTGAGTAACAAGGCCTTGTGCTTTTGGGCTTAAGTGAGGACAAATAATGGGCCCAAAAGTGTGCACTCATCTTATTGGGTTTGTGTTACGACGGTGGCGGGTCGGGTTGTTACACCGACTCTCCCTCAACTTAGTTCCCGGGGTCAATTAAGTGTCGATTGAATGTATTTAAAGAATTGATTGTGGTTTAGTGAGTAGCTTCCTTTGGATTTGGTTGTGGAACCACTTCGTGGTTGGTTCATTGTGTTTGTTCGTCCGAACCCCTTATTGGGTGGTTCCCCCTTCTGGACGAACCCCTCAGTGGGTGGTTCTGTCTTATTCGTGCGAACCTCTTCGTGGGTGGTTCTGTTCCGCGTGAACCACTTAGTGGTTGGTTCTGGCTTAGTGGTCGAACCCTTAGTGGGTGGTTCTGTTTGTTCGGCGAACCCCTTAGTGGGTGGTTATGCGTTTTGTTGAACCCCTTCGTGGGTGGTTCTTTCTCCTTGTTGAACCCCTTAGTGGGTGGTTCATTGTTCTATGGCTGAACCCCTTCGTGGGTGGTTCGTGTGTGTTTTGTATATACTTGCCTGAGTAGGGGCACGGTGTTATATACTTGCTGAATGTTGGTATCTAGGTTATGCGTTAAGATGTCGCCTCTGAACCTTTATACATGTGAATATGATTTTGGTATTTAGGTTATGTCTTAAGTTGACCGCTGAACCTTTATACTTGCTGTTTTATATCTGCTTGCCTGGAGTTGGTACAATGTCAGATATGTATGTTGATATGGATGAGTATATTACTGTGTTTATTGTACTATTCATCCAAGGCATTGGATGACTCTTTAATTAGTTTCGTAAACGGTTTGGATTGAAAGACCCCCCGGCCGGGCAACTGGAAGGGAAACCGGCTCTCCTTCCAAATAGTTCCGAAGTTGGTTGAGAGCCTTTGCATAGTAGTTGCATGGTGATAAGAGTTGAGATGATGGAATTGATGCTTCACATGATTGTTTATGTTGGAGTATAATACTTGTTTACATGTTCTGTGTTGTATAACATTAGGTGGCTATGAGAACTCTCTCTAGTCACTCCCCACTGACTATGGCGCACATGTTGTATGTGTGTAGGTACTGGATGCTGTTTGCAGGGGGTTACGTTGAGGCTAGCGAGCGATGATCCTATCATCGATGACTTACCTACATCGTGTAGCTAGACCTTAGACTTATGTTTCTGTATTTTGTGCCTATAGGGATATGCTATCCCGGGCTGCTTTCGTTTTATATCTTAATACTTATTTATGTTTCGGTTTTGTTAAAGCACCTTGCATGTTTAGTTATGCTAAAAAGTTTTAATTTCGCTGCATTTTTGGTACTTTGTATGTTTTATATTTCCGCTTTCGCGAGGGGTTTTACAGTTGGTATCGGAGCGTTATCGCTCCCAATGCACTCATGTAATCCCCCAACATAACTTGACCTATAACCTCAATAATGAATGAGAGATTTGGGTAAACTTAAGGACAAGTGGTTGACTGTTTGTGGTGGCTAATTGCTAAGGTAACACTGCTTTCTCTTTTGAAGGATGGTGAGACCCACAGCTGTTGAGAATACGATAATGGAAGCACTTCATCAGTTGCTTGAGAACCAGAGGCGTCAAACTGAGACTGCTCCTCCACCTCCTCTGCCAGGCAATGTGGCCAACCGACCTGGTAGCTTCTCTGGGATAGCATCACAGATGTCCAGAAGCCACGTGAAGACTTATGGAGGCGAAGTTGATCCTGTTGCCCTTTCCGAATGGTTCCGTGAGATGGAGAAAAGCTTCACTATGTACTCGGTTGTCAGAGAGGATAGAGTGCGGCTAGCCACTCACTTTTTGACCTTGGAGGCCGACAGATGGTGGGCATTGACTGGACCGACTTTCATTCTGGATCGTTTATTTGACTGGGAGGCTTTTAAGGATAAGCTCGAGACGAGATTTTACCCTAAGGAGCTTCGTTCGCAAAGATTGAAGGAGTTCATGGACCTCATGCAAGGAGACTTGACAGTGCAGGAATTCACGGACAAGTATAATCAGTTGGCTCCCTTTGCTTCTCGGTTCGTAAGGGATGAATCCGAGAGAGTCTACTTCTACAAAGGAAAGTTAGGTGCCCGCATTGATACGTGCCTATTTTATGCATTTTATTTACTCCTTTGGCACGTATTTTCTTACACTTTCGTGACTTTTAGTTGCTTTTTCTCCCGAAACGGTTTACTTTGGCATTTCTATGTTTTATATGTAGGAATACGCGGAAGTGAGCAAAACCGAGCCTTATTTGCCTTTAGGAAGCTGTTTTGAGTACTAATATGGAGCAAGGATCCGGATGGTGCATTCAAGTATTGTTATTGGGCCAGATTAAAGCCGAAAAGAACGAGAAGCGGTCGACCGACCTGCAACAGCGGTCGACCGACCGAAGCCCAGTTCACAAAAGCCCATTCTCGCGTAAAATAAACCAACAGTGCCAGAATCGGTCGACCGACCCGGATAGGAGGTCGACCGACCAGAAGCTGTTCCGGATTCCTGTTTTTTGTTTCTTTTTACTTTCCTAATCTTGTAATAATTCTTATTTAAGGAGACCTAGACTCTTCAATTAGGTCAAGCAAGTAATTCCATTAGAAAGAACCTCTTTATTTTATCAAGCACTTTATGTTAGAAGAACTCCATTGTTAGATTTTTGGTACCAAGCTTTCATCTTTTGTTCTTAGATTTTCCAATTAAGTTGTAAGTTGCTACAATTCAATCTTCCCTTTTAATTTAATCTTGTTGTTCATCTTATTGTTGTTTCTTAATTCATGTTTTCCCTTTTATTGTCATCTTTAATTATGTTAATTTCTTTGATGTTATTAGTTATTGTTACTTTCATAGTTAAGAGTATGCATAGCTAATTCTTGTGATTAGGAATTAGGGGAACCATGGTAAAGATTTGACTTTGATAGGTTTGATGATTAATTACCAATCCCCCATTGTTGTTGGTAAACTAATCCTTAGGATTGAAATATTATTAGGATTAGTTTAACAACAACTTTGGGATTGCCCTTGAACGAAAGTTTAGTGCTTTTCTAGGAACCCTAAGACCGTAAGGATTGGGTAGAATATTGACCTAAAGGTTTATTCTTTGTTCCTTGGGATTGTGTTATTTGATTATTTTACCCTTCATTGACTTGTTTTGACCATGGGGAACCAAAGTTCCTAATCTCCTTTTTATCTTATTTTAACTCTCTTGTTTATTTGCGCTTTTAGCTGTTAGTTTAAATCTCAAATCAACCCCCTCCTTTTTGGTTACTTGCAATAGACTTTAAATTCACAAACATAATTAACCTTGTCTCTTTGTGGTTCGACCCTTGACTTATCCTATCTAAGTTTAAGCTGAGGTTTTATAAATCTTATCTTTGGCACCCCTCAACGACGGGTGTCAAATTTTGGCGCCGTTGCCGGGGAGAAGGTATAATTTTGTTTGTTAATTTTTAGTTTATTTTTCTTGTCTTAAGGAACTCAGGTTCCTTAAGACCGTTTCTTACCTTTTCTTCTAGTTTTGTTTAGAAGACAGGTTTTTGAGAGGAAGGCTTGAGTACTCTCTTGTTTTAGATATGGATTCTATTTATAACTACCTACAGCCGAAGGCTCAAGATTTACCGAAGGGATTCGCCTTGCCTACCCCCACCACTGGCTCCTTTGAACTCCGCTCAACTCATGTCTCTTTGGGGGAACAGAGTCAATTTTCTGGTCTACCCGACGAAGATCCAATAAAGCATGTTACAACCTTCACGGATTATTGTTGTTCCATACCCCTACCTGAAGGGGTAACTAGAGACGAGGTGCTGGCAACGATGTTCCTGTTCTCATTAAAAGAAGACGCGCGAGATAGGTACCGGTACCTTGACAGGACAAGTGAGAAGGTTACGGATTGGACTTCCTTGGCATTGGCCTTTTACAAGAAATACTTCCCTCTTGCAAAAGCCGAGGACTTGAGAAACCAAATCCGTAACTTTCAACAGGGACCTGATGAAGGATTTTGTGAAGCATGGGATCGGTTCAAGAAATTGTTCCGTTCCATCCCTCACCATAACTTTCAACAATGGGACCTGTGTAGCCGATTTTACAACGCTCTTTACGATGACTATAAGATGATTCTTGATGCGGCCGCCAATGGAAGATTCCAGAATAACACCGACCATATGAAGGGTTGGGAAACCATTGAAGACATGGCGGTGCATAGGGCTACTTTTAAGAGTTCACGTGGGAATTCAAGAAGGCTGAATGTGGAGATGAATAGAGTGATGGCTCTTGAGACAACAGTCGAAGCCCGTTTTGAAAAGCTTGAGGCAACCCAGCTAAAGCTTGAAAGTGCGAACCTAGTTACTACGGTTGACAATACGGGTGAGATTGAGAACTTAAGAACCCATGTTGATATTTAAACAAAGGCAGTTATGGAGATGAGTAAGGCTCACTTTGCCTCCTCAAAAGTTTTTGAAGAGCACTTGATAAACATAGCCAACCGAATGACTAGCTCTCCAGCTAGTTGTGAGGGACCCATGGAGACGCTAAACGCCATAAATCTAAGGAGTGGCCGTGTTTGTGAAGAATCAACTCAAGAAGATGATCCAGCCGAAATTCCGAACAAAGAATCTGATCCCGTCAAAAGAGCAGGAGGTCGACCGACCGCTACTGTAGGTCGATCGACCGCGGTTTATGACGAGAGATCAGATTCTGAAAAAGAGAAAAATTCGGATGTTGTAAACTCTGGTCGACCGACCACTGTTGCTGGTCGACCGACCGACGTTCCTGAGCAGAGTGCTGTTTTGACTCCGGAATCACTGGATCCCTCATTCATTCAAGGCCTTACCGAAATTTTACAGCTGAAAAAGCCAAAGGTTGCTGATCCTATGGCTGAAGTCACCGTTCCTTATCCTGAAAGACTGAAAAATTCAAAAGAGGATCGGAAATTTGGTAAGTTTTTGGAGATGGTGAAGAATCTTGAGGTAACCATCCCTTTCACTGACTTAATTACCCAGGTACCTTCTTATGCTAAATTCATGAAAGATATTTTAAGTCGTAAGAGGAATTTTCAGAACGACGGTGCTGTTGCTTTCGTGGAAGAATGTTATGTTCTTTCACAAGATAATATAGCACCCAAGTTAAAAGACCCAGGTAGTTTTTCCATCCCTTGTACCATAGGTAATCATGTAATAGGGAAAGCCCTTTGTGATCTAGGGGCTAGTGTCAGTGTCATACCTTATTCTGTATGTGAATGACTTGGTTTAGGTAGACTTAAAGTCACCAATATTACCCTATAGATGGCTGATAGATCAACCCAAAGACCGCTAGGGGTCTTGGAGGATGTCCCAGTAAGAGTGGGAAAGTTCTTTATTCCTGTGGATTTCGTTGTTTTAGACATTGCAGAGGATAGTCAAATACCTATTATTTTAGGTAGACCAATTTTACACACAGCTGGGGCTGTAATAGATGTCAAATGCGGGACCATTACTTTAGAGATTGGGGATGACACTATCGAGTTTAGTCTTGCCCATAAGGCAATTATTCCTACTGATGATACTTGTTGTTCCATCGATATTATAGACAGGAATGTTATCCTTAATTGGAGGGAATCCTTGACCAAGGATCCCTTAGATAATCTTTACGATTTTGGATAAGTGTGCAGGTAATCCAGCTGAGGATGCTGAAGAGCTGGATTTGATAGAAGAAGAGGAAGAGGAATATGAGCTCACTAAAGAAGAGAATGAGAAGCTCATAAGCCTAGCTAATGCAAGTCTGGTAAACATGTGCTATTCTATTGATACTAATTCTGTTCAGGCAGTTGAGGTAAAAGCACCAGAACGTAAGCCACTTCCTCCTAATCTTAAGTATGTTTTTCTAGATGATACTGAACAGTACCCTGCGATTGTTAGCTCTAAACTTAGTCCCGACCAACTCTCTGCCTTAATGACTGTTCTTAAAAAGAATAGAAAAGCTCTAGGTTATTCTTTGGATGATATTAAGGGCATAAGCCCTGATGTTTGTATGCATAGAATAGAGTTAGAGGAAGGGCATAAGCCTTATAGACAGGGACATCGTAAGTTGAATCCTAAGATGCAGGATGTGGTTATGGCTGAGGTTATGAAGCTTCTTGATGCAGGTATTATCTATCCGGTTGGAAACTCTAAGTGGGTTAGCCCAGTTCAGGTGGTTCCTAAGAAAGGAGGAACCACAGTGGTTAAGAATGATAAAAATGAGTTAATACCAACTAGAGTTGTAACTGGGTGGCGGATGTGCATTGATTATAGACAGTTAAATGCCGCCACCAAGAAAGACCATTTCCCCCTTCCTTTTGTTGACCAAATGACTGAAAGACTGGCTTCTAATAAATTCTTCTGTTTTCTAGACGGTTATTCAGGTTTCTTCCAAATTCCCATCCATCCTGATGATCAGAGTAAGACTACTTTTACATGTCCTCAGGGTGTTTTTGCTTATCGTAGGATGCCTTTTGGGTTATGCAATGCTCCTGCTACTTTTCAAAGGTGTATGATGGGTATCTTTTCAGACTTTATAGAAAACATTATGGAAGTATTTATGGATGATTTCTATGTTTACGGTAATGCTTTTGATCAATGCTTAGCTAATCTTGATAAAGTCTTGCAGCGATGTATTAATGTAAACCTTGTCTTAAACTGGGAGAAGTGTCATTTTATGGTTACTGAAGGGGTAGTGTTAGGGCATCTAATTTCAGATAAAGGTATACATGTAGATAAAGCAAAGGTGCAGGTGATTGAGCAATTACCCCCTCCTGTTAACGTCAAAGGGGTGAGAAGTTTCTTAGGACACGCAGGTTTTTACAGGCGTTTCATTAAGGACTTTTCTAAAATTGCTAAACCACTTACACAATTGCTTCTTAAAGATGCCATCTTTGATTTTTCTGATGAATGCCTTTCAGCTTTTAACAGGTTGAAGGAAGCTTTGATCTCAGCACCAATCATCCAGCCACCAGATTGGGATCTCCCCTTTGAGATCATGTGCGATGATAGTGACTACGCTGTAGGTGCTGTGTTAGGTCAAAGGAAGAACAAGGCTCTCAATGCTATATACTATGCGAGCCGCACCCTAGATGAGACTCAAGTCAACTATTTCACCACCGAGAAGGAGATGCTAGCTGTCATATTTGCCTTAGAAAAATTCAGGTCATATTTAGTGGGTAATAAGGTAATTGTCTATACTGACCATGCAGCCCTAAAAGGTCTTTTTCAAAAGAAGGATTCAAAGCCAAGACTTTTAAGGTGGATACTCCTTCTCCAAGAGTTTGACATTGAGATTATGGACAAGAAAGGCGCGGAAAACGTGGTAGCTGACCACCTATCTCGCCTACAGCTGACTGATGGGGAAGATTCTTTACCTATTGATGATTCGTTTCCTGATGAGAGTTTATTTATCATTAATAGTTCAGGTTCTTATCCCCCTCCTTGGTATGCTGATTATGCTAATTTTGCTGTTACAGGTAAAATCCCTCCTGAGTTGTCTTGGCAACAAAAGAAGAGATTTATGTTCGATGCAAAACAGTATTTTTGGGATGACCCTTATGTTTTTAAAGAATGCGGAGATGGACTTATCCGGAGATGCGTCCCCCAATGGGAGGTGAAGGACATTCTGGAAGCATGTCACTCTTCTGCATATGGTGGTCACCACGGTCCATCTAGGACCGTGGCCAAGGTATTGCAGTCTGGTTTTTATTGGCCTACTTTACATGCTGACTGTAGAAATTTTGTAGGAAACTGTGACGCCTGTCAAAGAACTGGGAATGTTTCAAAAAGACATGAGATGCCACAAGTTGGTATTTTAGAGGTAGAGATTTTTGATGTCTCGGGCATTGATTATCAAGGACCTTTTCCTAGTAGTCAAGGTAACAGGTATATTCTTGTAGCTGTTGATTATGTGTCTAAGTGGGTAGAAGCTATTGCTACCCCCCATTGTGATGCAAAGGCTGTTATTAAGATGTTTAAAAAAATCATATTTCCTCGTTTTGGTGTCCCTAGGGTTGTCATAAGTGATGGAGGTATGCATTTTAAGGAGAAACGCTTAGGTGACTTGTTAAATAAATTCGGTGTCCAACACCGTAGGGGTTTAGCTTATCACCCTCAGACTAGTGGTCAAGTTGAGATCTCTAATAGAGAACTCAAGGAGACCCTAGCCAAGGTAGTTTCTAAGTCTAGGAAAGATTGGAGCCTAAAACTTGATGATGTTTTATGGGCCTATAGAACCGCGTTCAAAACCCCAATAGGAATGTCACCATTCCGATTGATTTATGGTAAAACTTGTCATTTACCAGTTGAGTTAGAACGTAAGTCTTGGTGGGCTATATGTGATCTTAACTTAGACACTAATCTTTCCCGTGAGAAACGTTTATTGAAGCTCAATGAGTTAGAAGAATTCAGGTTGTTAGCCTATGACAATGCCAGGATTTACAAGGAGAAAACAAAACGCTGGCATGACAAGAGAATCATTAGACGTGATTTTCAGGTAGGTGATAGGGTATTGCTTTTTAATGCTCGTATTCGTCTTTTCCCTGGTAAGCTGAAATCCAGGTGGAGCGGACCCTATACCATCACAGCTGTCTCAAAATTCGGGTCAATCGAATTAGAAACCTCATCTGGTGAGAGGTTCAAAGTCAATGGCCAATACGTGAAGCACTTCCGAGGAGAAAATGAATTTGTCGGAAAAGTCGAAGTTTCTTACTTTGACCCTTTTTAGGATGCTCCTTAGAAGGTAAAAAGGTCGTGCGGGACCTCTTAAACCAGTGCTACACGGGAGGCAACCCGTGCTTTAGTTTAAATTTACGTCTTTTTATTTTTCGTTTTATCCTTAGGTAAAAATTGAAATCTCTGCAGAAAAGAAAAAAAAAAGCGGTGTCAGTCAGAAAAGCGGTCGACCGACCGAGTTATTAGGTCGACCGACCAACCTGACAGCTTTATGCAATTTTCCTGACAGAGTAAGTAGAAATTGCAGAGCAGGTAAAGGACGACGGTCGACCGACCGTCTTTTGTGGTCGACCGACCACGTTTTTTTTTACGGTTTTATTTTTTCAGAGTCACGGGTCATGGGTAACTTGTGTTTTGAAAATGCAATAATTGCTTTCACTTCTTCACTTTCCCAGCTTTCCCCTTCTCTCTTAAAACCCTAGAAAAATTCACCCACCTTCATCCTTCACCAATTTACTTACTTTCTTTCAATTTCCTCATTCAAGGTATGTTTTCCTTAGTATTCTTTCTATCTTTTTCGTTTTATATCTTCTAAATTCCGTTTTAGGTAGTATTAGTTTATCTTTTTAAGTTCAATTTTGCTCTTAATTCCGTTTCCATGCTTGTTTGTGTGTTTTTATCTTAGCTTTCTTCTTCTTTTTGATTTTATATGTTTAGATCTGTAATTTTTGGGTGATTTCGTGCTGATTAGGTTAGTTTAATCCTTCCTTTAAATTATTTTTTCTTTTGATGCCTTTTTTCGCGCGAATTCAGCCACGACAAACTGACGCTGACACTGTTCACGGTCGACCGACCGGAAACTGAGGTCGGCCGACCGAAATTTGAATTTTCTGGGTTTCTAATTTACAGATCTGCACTTTTCTGACGATAGTCGGTCGACCTGTTGGGAAATGTGTCCTCAACAATAGTGCGATCACGTAATTAAATCTCATAACGAGAATGCGCAAGGGATGATACGAATTATTAGTCAACTGACCAACATTAATCGGTAATGATTGGCTAGCTAGAGTTTGACATTACTGTCGTATGACGGTGATGGTCAGTTGATCCCTTTAGGTCACACCTTTAGGACAATTCCCTTAATTGATAAAGTGATCAAATGTATAATGATACGATTTGATCATATTCCTTAAACTCGTATATCGAGAAATTAGAGGTTAAATCTTAATGTAAGATTTTTGTTTAAAATTGAAACGTGTCAATTGTTGAACATTAAACGATATTTATAATATCGTTATTAGAATGAATTGGGTTGAAATAATACAAAGGTTGTAAATCGTATTGACGATAAATGATCATTTTACATTATGTAATTTCGAATTACTTATTAATTAAATAAATGTGATTTATTTAATTATGTAAAATATTTATATGATAAATATTTATATGTTTTAGATGTACTAATGCTTTTTATATCTTAAAGACATATAAGATGTCACAAGATTATACAATTTCTACAATTGACAAAATGTAAAATGGATAACCATTTTAACCCTAAATGTGACGGTTTGGGGAGGGTTTGAGGAGTGTTTAAGAAGCACACTTAATGTAAAACCCCTCGCGAAAGCGGAAATATAAACACATAAAAGTACCAAAAATTGCAGCGGAATTAAAACTTTTAAAGATAAAACATGCGAGAAGTCTTAGACTGAAACGTAAACTGAAACTGAAACCAAAAAGATAAGTAACAGTACTAAGTATCAAACTGAAACATAAATAAATACATCAGCCGGGGATGGCACATCCCTACCGGTACCAAAACAAAAACAACAAAAGTCTAAGAGTCTAGCTAAGCGTAAACGGGTAAGTCAACTGATGAACGGATCATCACTCGCTAGCTCTCCTGTAACCCTGATCTCCAACCCTGCATGTACCTACATACATGAAAACATGTACGCCACAATCAGTGGGGAGTGACTAGAGTTCTCCTAGCCACCTTTTGTGACAACACGTAACATATAAAACAATACAGAATACTCCAACATATATCAACATGTGAAGCATAAACAACTCATCATCTGATCTCTTACTAACATGCGATTACCATGCACGGCTCTCAACTAACTTCATAAACAGATAAGAAGGAGAGCCGGTTTCCCTACTGGTTACCCAGTCGGGGGGTCTTTCAATCTAATCATTTATGAAACCGAACTAAGAGTCATCCCATGCCTTGGATGATTTAACCACAAACCATATAACAACAATAACATACTATGCATATCTGACACTGTACCATCAACAAGGCAAGCAGATATAAAACAGCAAGTACAAAGGTTCAGAGGCGACATCTTAACGCATAACCTAGGTACTAAATAATTCAGCAAGTATAAAGGTTCAGAGGTGACATCTTAACGCATAACCTAAATACCAATTTCACATCATCAAGCAAGGACTCAGAGGCGAAAACTCAACGCATGGACCGGCTATTACCGAACATTAGACTCAGAGGCGAAAACTCAACGCATGGACTAACATTCGATTCACTAAAACAAGTAAGGAACTCAGAGGCGAAAACTCAACGCATGGACCCCTACTACATCACAAGATACTAGACTCAGAGGCGAAAACTCAACGCATGTTCTAGCACCAAACACCTGCACTCCGGGTAAGGTATGACAACCTGACTGCCCCGTCGTGCAGTTGCTCTACTCGTCAGACTCAGAGGCCAGCTTAAGGCATGTCCTGACGCGATCACACATACATGTCTGGACTCAGAGGCGAAAACTCAACGCATGTCCCAGACACGACAAACAAACATGTATAGAACTCAGAGGCGAAAACTCAACGCATGGCTCCATACACGACAAACAAACACATATAGGGCTCAGAGGCGAAAACTCAACGCATACCCCTATACATGACAAACAACCTACGTATTAAGTTCAGAGGCGACATCTTAACGCATAACTTAACACGCATCAAAACAATATCATTCAAGTCTATGAACTACTCTATAGTTCTACCTTTAACTTCTAATCAACACTTAATTGACCTCGAGAACTAAGATGAGGGAGAGCCGGTTTCCCTTTCGGTTGCCCGACCGGGGGGTCTCTATCCTCACTATATTCCCGAACCCAATATAATGTTGCCCATCCTCCGGGGACCTCAAATATATGTCAAAGGTACACAAAACAAGTTTCAAGTAAAACCGATAAACCGTTTGAAAGTTATGACCAAATTACGAAAACTCAAAAATAGCCTACAGGGGTCCCCAGCCGGTCGGCAGGCAGCCGGTCGGCCGGCTGGTGACCACCTCAGCCTCTTCTTTCTTTTCTGAAACAAAACACGAACTCCCAGCCGGTCGGCAGGCAGCCGGTCGGCCGGCTGGGAACTCAGCCTCCTTAAAAAGTTGAAAATACGCAATGACAAAAACGCACTCCCAGCCGGCTGGCAGGCGGCCGGTCTGCCGGCTGGGACTACCCTTAAGTTTTCCAAACTACAAAATACCACAACGCACTCCCAGCCGGCTGGCAGGCGGCCGGTCTGCCGGCTGGGAGACTTATTTCCTATGGTCTCAAGTCTCGCGTGAAACACAAAAATCCCAAGAAACGCTCTCAGCCGGTCGACCGGCGGCCGGTCGGTCGACCGGCTCAGAGAGCCTGTCGCTGAAAAACGCAATTTCCCAACTTCACAAAACTTCATAAATCGACATGTAAACTTCAGAAATTACTACAAGCATGATTTGCCCAACATCATACACATCTAATATCACTATCTTATCAGCATACAATCCCCATAACAATCCTCAAGTGGAAATAACAAGTATCCGTCGCAATTTAGGAAAAACTGAAAATGCAATAAGGAACACATAACCACATCTTGGATCATAAATTCTTCACATATAACACATCCTAATCATGATACTAAGTCTAATAATCATAGAACTTGAATAAAATCAGAAGAACAACATCAAAATCACCAAGCATGCTAATATACACAATAAAGGCCGAGTTTCTCATTATCGTCACCTTCAAACTATTTCCGGCAAACGATCCTCCTCTACAACGTAAGTGTCCACGTCGGGATTGTCGAGACCAACTCCTACAACAAAGAAAACGATTTAAAAACACTAAAAACGAGTTGAAGGCAAAACAGCCTATTTTTCGAAGTCGATAAAATGAAAAACGAAAGTGATGGATGTCTTGGAAATCGAACGAGGATTCCGAAAATGTACTTACTTTTGCGATTCGATGAACGGATGATGAAGATCTTTGCAAAAGAAGGAAGGGTTTTATGGAGGTTTTGAGAAATGTTAAGTTTGCAGGAAGAATGAAATGTTGAAGGCAATTATGTCGACATAAGGGTTTATAAAAGAACAAGTGAGTCGTCCTTACCGAATAGATGAAACGGGTTCAAATATTGAAACGGATATGGAAATGAATACTTGAGTCGGATGTTTGACTATGCCAAGTTGTATTCGTCTTGAGAACTGGAGGTTCTTAAGACGGATCTTATTTATTAAATTAGAGTCTTTCGAAATAAATTGCCAAATTATTATTTTATTACTTAAAATAATTTAAAACGCTTAAATTAGATTTTACGAAAATACGGGATGTTACAATCACCCAATCTTCAAAAAGTTTCGTCCTCGAAACTCGAAGGTAGAAGTAGATAAGAAAACAACTCTAACGTTCAAAATATACCAAGCGGGTTATGGTAACCCAAAACTTTATCTTTCAAAAAGTTTCAAAAAGAAATAGAGTCTAAGGCACAAGTCTTGTCAATGGACATTGGGATTCTCGTTACGTATTCAAGAGTCCGACATTCCAAATCTGAGACAAGTCCCAAATTTAAATCAGTCAAAATTCAAAATTTAGATTGATTCGGTGTTGATAAGCACAGCACAGGTTATCAGACGTCTCCAATAACAAGTTCTTGTGGCATTCAACGCTGAAATCCCTCAAAGTTGCAAAATATTCTGCTCTTAGAACCAAGTTTTCTTAAAAATTTACCTTTATTTTCAAATTCTTGAAAGAGTAAAATTGTAAAAATGACAAAAGGTTACCCCCAACGGAAGAGGAAGTAGTTTCAAACTCCAAAAGCAGTAAGATTTTCCAAAAACAGCAAATTTAGAGTCAACAATAGGGAAACGAATTTCAAAAACAGTCGCTGGGAGCGCAGAAACAGTCATAGAGATTACCTTCGACACGAAGAATGGTGAGTTTCCAGTCTCACAGCTGACAGAACGCACGAGAAAGGATCGAAGGAATGAAACAACCAGGTTAGAGGTCAAGGAAAACGGTAACTCTTGCCAAACATGGGTACACTAACCGCTCAATCCATAATCAAAACATCGTTACAACGATTTCTAGTATATCCCAAGGAGGGCGATTTCAGTAATTCCTAGACTCACAATGGTTTCACGATCCCTCTTACTATCATCTCATCCACATAACAAGGTAGTCCTCAACAAGAAGGTTTCCAAAACTCTCACTCAGTTGACACTAAAATCCGTTTAACCACGGTTAAGGGTCTCTCACTCAAAGTGGAAGCCTAAAACACATACTTCAAACCAAGGTTCACGCACTTTCAGCACTTCAAACCAGAGTTCTATTACCATGACACCGAACCTCGAAAACCAAAATATGGCATTCAACATCCTATAACCTTAACTTTTAACAGTTTGATCCTAACTAACCTATTCCACAAGGTTCGACATCCTAAATTCCCAAATTTTATTACCACAATGATCATTCAAATCAAGACTTTACTAAGGTAACAACTCTTAAATCCTCTTGTTTCTAACCACTTACCAACAATCTACATCCCAAAGAAAAGTTCCAAGGAAGTAACAACTTTCACTCCTACAGTTTCCATAAGGTTTAGTTATTCACATTCCGAACTCCCCGAATGATATTCACGAACACTTCTAGGTTACAAGTTTCCACTCTATGATTACCTCAGACATCAACGGTTACCTGTCAACCACTAATGAAGTATTATTAAGCCAACAGGCTTTCATTATTCCACAGCTATCTAAAACGATCGACCTAACAGTGGGGCATCTTAAAATTTCCTTAAGTATCCCAATAGGTAAACGCTGAGGTTCAATAAGTAACCTAAGGTCAAACACTCAGCCAACTCCATAAGTCAAATCATAAATGTCTCAACATTCTCACACCGTTACCAATAACTCTCGTTCCTCAAGTATGTGGTCCTTTCTGCATTACAAAAATTCCTCAAGATTAAGTAGCACTAACTTACATAATTCATCAATTTAACCACATCATCATCATCTTAAGCATGTACCTCCAAAATAACCTAAGACTCCAAGTATCGTATTTAAATCCTCAAATGGTACTTCCAAATTCACAATCACCACGTACATCTAGCCATCTAACATGAAGCTTTCAAGACGACACACTATCCAATATCACCCAATTATTAGTATCACAACTCCCTCAACCGAACTTTGACAACGCAAAACCAAGCATTCCTCAAGGTATGTATCTCTACCCCAAGAACAGGTCGATCTCGCGACTATTCTAAATGAAAAGGAACAAGTCTCACAGAAGAGGAGATGAGATGCGAACTTCAGGGATAAACACGACACAGGTCTCGAGAGAGACAAACGGAAGACGGCTCAAGGGACAACAAGATGACAAGGTAAGGAACTTTAGGCTATGGACTCCAATAACATCGAAGCCTAGATCAGAAGAAGAAGCAAAGGAGAGGAAAGGAGATAAGCGATATGAAAGAAACGATTACGGAAATCTCCCAAGGTGCGGGTCTCTCACTATTCTCATGGGGTTCTTTCTTCTTACTTCCCAAATCCAGTCATTCAATTATCGGTTCTCATGAACAATTCCTCCAAGGATTTATATACCCTAATCCTTTAACTCTAAACGGTATCATCATTATAACTACCTATTCCTAAAAGTTTGAGATGTAACAACTCTGCTAGTTCCACTAATGACAATTCAATAACACCTTCAGGTCATCTTCCCTGTATGCTATATCCACTCTATTTGTTTACCCTACTGTCCACCAGATAACAATTTTTAAACCATCAAGTTTTTCCGAACTTACATCTCTCAACGAATCACTTCGTTCCATCCACATACTGGTGGTGCAACTTCAAATTTCTCTTAAGTTTTTCAATAAATAAACGCTAAGATTTATTAAGCCACCTAGGGTCACATAGTGATTCACTTCCTCTAAGCTTAAGTCAACCTCTTCGAGTATTCCACTATTATAGCAAATGATTCGTATTCCTCAACAACGAGCCTTTCTTAGCTCAATCACTCACCTAAGTCAAGTGACACTAACTCACTTCATCATCATTAGCATCTTAAGCCTATTCTTTCAGGTTGCTCTATAACCTTAAGTATCTTATCTAACTCCTTAAACAGAACTCTTCAATCCACATATTTTCACGATCTAAGCATGGTTCTCAAGGTTAGGTTCCACCGAATACTAAGTATACAACTCCACCTTCAAGCAAGTATCCTATCACTCACTTTTACTCTCCCAATTGGATAGACAACTAGACCCCTGGATCACTAAAACATGTCTCTCGATATCTCTTAAGTTATTCCTCAAATAACAATATTTCTCATAACACAGCTTACGGTTATCCTAAGACTAGTTCCTCCAAATCCAATAAAAGGCAGATTACTTAGAGGGCACCTTAAGAAAGCAAGCAACAAGATTAAGCTGAAAAGATATGAAGGTCTGTTCAAGCAAGATAGACAAATATTCTAAAAGAAGGATGTGCATCCGGAGTTATCAAAGAAGGTGGTGCACAAAGAAAGAGGAGTATCTTCAAGCTCAGAAGCATTCTCCAACAGTAGCACGAACCTTCTATCTTCGGTAGAAACTCCGATCTCCACCGTCCAGTGGTTAAGCCAACGGGTCGTCGATTGAAAGATATAAAAGTGAAATTGATGACAATCAACAAACACGTTAGAGCCTAATAAAAGCAATCACAAAAGCAGACTACAATATAAGTCCTTAAATCTACCCCATCTCTCATTCATTATTCAATTATATGGTCAAGTTAAGGTTGGGGGTTACATGAGTGCGTCGGGAGCAATAATGCTCTGATACCAACTGTAAAACCCCTCGCGAAAGCGGAAATATAAACACATAAAAGTACCAAAAATTGCAGCGGAATTAAAACTTTTAAAGATAAAACATGCGAGAAGTCTTAGACTGAAACGTAAACTGAAACTGAAACCAAAAAGATAAGTAACAGTACTAAGTATCAAACTGAAACATAAATAAATACATCAGCCGGGGATGGCACATCCCTACCGGCACCAAAACAAAAACAACAAAAGTCTAAGAGTCTAGCTAAGCGTAAACGGGTAAGTCAACTGATGAACGGATCATCACTCGCTAGCTCTCCTGTAACCCTGATCTCCAACCCTGCATGTACCTACATACATGAAAACATGTACGCCACAATCAGTGGGGAGTGACTAGAGTTCTCCTAGCCACCTTTTGTGACAACACGTAACATATAAAACAATACAGAATACTCCAACATATATCAACATGTGAAGCATAAACAACTCATCATCTGATCTCTTACTAACATGCGATTACCATGCACGGCTCTCAACTAACTTCATAAACAGATAAGAAGGAGAGCCGGTTTCCCTACTGGTTACCCAGTCGGGGGGTCTTTCAATCTAATCATTTATGAAACCGAACTAAGAGTCATCCCATGCCTTGGATGATTTAACCACAAACCATATAACAACAATAACATACTATGCATATCTGACACTGTACCATCAACAAGGCAAGCAGATATAAAACAGCAAGTACAAAGGTTCAGAGGCGACATCTTAACGCATAACCTAGGTACTAAATAATTCAGCAAGTATAAAGGTTCAGAGGCGACATCTTAACGCATAACCTAAATACCAATTTCACATCATCAAGCAAGGACTCAGAGGCGAAAACTCAACGCATGGACCGGCTATTACCGAACATTAGACTAAGAGGCGAAAACTCAACGCATGGACTAACATTCGATTCACTAAAACAAGTAAGGAACTCAGAGGCGAAAACTCAACGCATGGACCCCTACTACATCACAAGATACTAGACTCAGAGGCGAAAACTCAACGCATGTTCTAGCACCAAACACCTGCACTCCGGGTAAGGTATGACAACCTGACTGCCCCGTCGTGCAGTTGCTCTACTCGTCAGACTCAGAGGCCAGCTTAAGGCATGTCCTGACGCGATCACACATACATGTCTGGACTCAGAGGCGAAAACTCAACGCATGTCCCAGACACGACAAACAAACATGTATAGAACTCAGAGGCGAAAACTCAACGCATGGCTCCATACACGACAAACAAACACATATAGGGCTCAGAGGCGAAAACTCAACGCATACCCCTATACATGACAAACAACCTACGTATTAAGTTCAGAGGCGACATCTTAACGCATAACTTAACACGCATCAAAACAATATCATTCAAGTCTATGAACTACTCTATAGTTCTACCTTTAACTTCTAATCAACACTTAATTGACCTCGAGAACTAAGATGAGGGAGAGCCGGTTTCCCTTTCGGTTGCCCGACCGGGGGGTCTCTATCCTCACTATATTCCCGAACCCAATATAATGTTGCCCATCCTCCGGGGACCTCAAATACATGTCAAAGGTACACAAAACAAGTTTCAAGTAAAACCGATAAACCGTTTGAAAGTTATGACCAAATTACGAAAACTCAAAAATAGCCTACAGGGGTCCCCAGCCGGTCGGCAGGCAGCCGGTCGGCCGGCTGGTGACCACCTCAGCCTCTTCTTTCTTTTCTGAAACAAAACACGAACTCCCAGCCGGTCGGCAGGCAGCCGGTCGGCCGGCTGGGAACTCAGCCTCCTTAAAAACTTGAAAATACGCAACGACAAAAACGCACTCCCAGCCGGCTGGCAGGCGGCCGGTCTGCCGGCTGGGACTACCCTTAAGTTTTCCAAACTACAAAATACCACAACGCACTCCCAGCCGGCTGGCAGGCGGCCGGTCTGCCGGCTGGGAGACTTATTTCCTATGGTCTCAAGTCTCGCGTGAAACACAAAAATCCCAAGAAACGCTCTCAGCCGGTCGACCGGCGGCCGGTCGGTCGACCGGCTCAGAGAGCCTGTCGCTGAAAAACGCAATTTCCCAACTTCACAAAACTTCATAAATCGACATGTAAACTTCAGAAATTACTACAAGCATGATTTGCCAAACATCATACACATCTAATATCACTATCTTATCAGCATACAATCCCCATAACAATCCTCAAGTGGAAATAACAAGTATCCGTCGCAATTTAGGAAAAACTGAAAATGCAATAAGGAACACATAACCACATCTTGGATCATAAATTCTTCACATATAACACATCCTAATCATGATACTAAGTCTAATAATCATAGAACTTGAATAAAATCAGAAGAAAAACATCAAAATCACCAAGCATGCTAATATACACAATAAAGGCCGAGTTTCTCATTATCGTCACCTTCAAACTATTTCCGGCAAACGATCCTCCTCTACAACGTAAGTGTCCACGTCGGGATTGTCGAGACCAACTCCTACAACAAAGAAAACGATTTAAAAACACTAAAAACGAGTTGAAGGCAAAACAGCCTATTTTTCGAAGTCGATAAAATGAAAAACGAAAGTGATGGATGTCTTGGAAATCGAACGAGGATTCCGAAAATGTACTTACTTTTGCGATTCGATGAACGGATGATGAAGATCTTTGCAAAAGAAGGAAGGGTTTTATGGAGGTTTTGAGAAATGTTAAGTTTGCAGGAAGAATGAAATGTTGAAGGCAATTATGTCGACATAAGGGTTTATAAAAGAACAAGTGAGTCGTCCTTTCCGAATAGATGAAACGGGTTCAAATATTGAAACGGATATGGAAATGAATACTTGAGTCGGATGTTTGACTATGCCAAGTTGTATTCGTCTTGAGAACTGGAGGTTCTTAAGACGGATCTTATTTATTAAATTGGAGTCTTTCGAAATAAATTGCCAAATTATTATTTTATTACTTAAAATAATTTAAAACGCTTAAATTAGATTTTACGAAAATACGGGATGTTACACTTAATACCCTATTAACCTAATGATTATAGTGTGCCTTGATAACACTACCTAAGGCCAATAAAATTGCATAGGAAAGGGAAGGTGTTCCCTCTTGGGACTCCCTATGCTTCGGCCATCCCAAACCCAAGACCACACTATTAAAGTTGTGATCTTCCTATCACATATGGCTAACACAATTCATTTCTAAAAAAAACCTAGCAAATTTTCTAGAGAGAAAATTCTAAGAAAACCCCTAAAATCATATTATAAGATAATATTGACATACTAATAGTAGTATTGTATTTATATTCTAATAAGAGTGATTAGAATTACTTTAAGGAAGAAACCGATTCTAGTCTAGCATCAACAAAGGTTTCGGTTCATTTGAGGGCTTGTCTTGGTGCATCCGGAGGAGGTATTCTAATTTGGGTACTTGGAGGATCATCCTTGCTAAGCTTGGACCGAGTGTAAGAACACGGATTTCTCCTTATTTCCGCAAATAGTAGCATGCATAAGATCTTATAAACAAGTTTTTTAATATGATAATTAAAAGTTAATTAAAGGTTTTTGTTAGTATGACTACGAAATTTATGAGCAACTAGTTAAACCTAACAATTGGTATCAGAGCAATAGGTTGTTTGCATGCTTTCCGTTTACGTTTTTACGGAGTTATAGAGATAACATAAATAAAATTTGGAATTTTCGTTTTGATATATGATATGCACGAAATTTATTTAGCATGATACCTACTGTTTTCTAAAATGCTTTAGAATATTTGGAATATATTTTGCATGAATATTGACTTATGGTATATTAAATCTCGGATTTTATTGAGTTTTAATGATTAAAATGTTTAATTTTTGGGAAAAATAGTTAAAATAAGCTTCTGGCCGAGATTTTTCAGTATGATATCACATGTATTTTCTATAATATGAATATGAATTTTCGTAAATTATAGACCTTTAAATCGTGTGATATGAATTTTAATGGTTAAAATGCAATAAGATGAATAAAAATGGGTTAAAATAGTTATATTATGAATTTGACTATAAAAAAATTTATGAGGATGTCACATGCAATATTTAAAATTTATGTTGAATTTTCCAGAAATTTATCTCAAATATTGCAATATTATAGATTTTTAATGTAAAAATCGGGTAATTAGTGACATAATTTCGACTTTAATAGTTTAAGTTGGAATTTGGCCATAAAAATTTAACACGATGTCATATATATTATTTCCAGCATGTATAAAGTTTTCGAGAATTTTATCTTATTTTATGCTTGAGAAATAATTTTAAGGGTTAAAATCGTACGATATATGACGTAAATCGTTAAAATTTGCAAAAGTTGTTAAAATGGCCGAAAAATGTAACCCATATTAGTCATATATGATATGTTCATCATGAAAATTATCTTGGGAGCCAAAAGTTTCAGATTTGATTTGATTTTATTTTATTTTAATTTGTTAAAAGTAGCATTTAAAATTAAATAAAAAGAGTCATGCATTTAAAATTTCGGCTATGGGGCAATGTGCCATTTAATTTTCTGTCCATCTTGTGTTCTTAAAATGTTTTGGAAGGCATAAAATTATCATTAGTATTTTATTTGCATTTATGAAGTTAATTATTGAATTTTCCGACTTAATTTGCTCGTTTTACGTGTTATTTTCGAAATAATAATAAAACCGTATAAAATACTAATATTTTTACCTTCTGAAAATTTTAAGAACATTCTGGATTTTTCTAAATTTGAATGTTGAATTTTCGAAATTTTTATGACTCTTTTGGATTTTTTATATTATTTTTCCCGTAAAACCGAGTAATACCGATCAATATTGAAATATATTAAGTTAAGTCATGTTCAAAGTTTGAGTAAGACTAAATTTTGAAACCTATAAGAGTTAGGATGATTAAATTAAGGATGAAAACCGTTTCATAAAATGCATAGTGTTGTTAATCGTTAAAACACGTGATTCCATAAACCGAGGTTTGCGATAACTATTTAAATAAGTGTTTAAATAGGACGATTTGGCTTAGGGTTTGCATGTTAATTCATATTTATATAAGCATTGCATATTTTATATTATGAATGTCATGATTTTATTTACGTAATTTTGGGAATTATGTAATTTACTTAGTATGGCCTTAGTTTTTAAATCGGTATTTCCCGTAATGTAAGGGGTTACCGATTCGGTTGTAATTTTGTGATCTCGTATCACCCAATTGTAATTTATTTCTATTTTATAATGTATAAAGTAGACTAGAAAAGTTGTAATATTTGTAAAATCCGGAGTTCCTTGAAGACGGTGCCATTCGGAAAGGAGTTCCGATCAAGACGGTGTTTACCTCGAAGTGCGTGCCGCGTGAAGTTCAAGGGACCAAAGGAGTTGGTTTCCGAATTTGTACTTTGTTATTTCTTTTCTAGGAAAGGCCATACTAGGGTTTATTTATGCTTTTATTTTGCTTTTTATATGTTTGCATGCATAGCCAAATCGACATACATCGTATCATGCATGTTTCGACCTAGTCGACCTAGTCTTTTATTTTATCGATAATTCACCGACTTAGTTCACTTAAACGGAGATAGATAATAATTTGACTAGATCTCTTACATATAAATGTTGAGACTTAGCCTTACCAAAGAGTATGGACCCATGAATCCCTTCTTCACAAGAACGTAGGCTCGGCTACACCGGGGTACTAAAATTGTCACGTTGGGTAAGTGGGGTAATAAGATTACAACTTGAAATTTGGTTGATCTCAACGAAAGTATTCGTAACCGTAGTTGCAATAAGTTCGGGCTAAAGATAATTTTAAGAAAATTGTCGACCGAGAGTTCTAAGAGTAAAACCGATTAAAGGGTTAATCCACCAAATTATACCGATACGGGTTGAATCGGCTACACCGTGCCCGGATTAGTATGGGTTTGGGTCTCGGGATTGTTTACTTAATTGGGTAAGAGATCATTAAGTAAATATATAACTAAACTTGTTAAAAGTTATAGTTTAAATTATGAATTTTAAAATGATGTTGTTTTTCCTTTTATTATTGTAGTTTAATTTTCGACATCATCAATGGCAACCAACGCTCCACCTCTCACTAACGTATCATGGCTTCGATCCTTTATGGATCGTTGTAAACTCGATAAGCATGGTTCCAATTTTAAGGATTGGGATGCGCAATTGCTTTTGGCCGCTCAAGGTGACGATAAGAGTCGTTACCTATCCGAAGCCGCTCCTCCCGCTCCAACCGCTCGTTCGTCGGTCCAAACTCGTGAGGCCTATGAAGCCTTCATGAAAGAGTCCTCCGCTCTTAAAAATGTGCTCATCTTCTCCATGGAGCCGGATCTCCAAAGGAGTATGATTAAGTTGACCACATCATATGAGATATACACCAAGCTTGCGACCATGTTTTCGCAAACTCCTAGGGTGATTCAATATGAGGCGGCTTCCGCCTTCTTTGACATTACATTCAAGGAAGGGCAAAAGATAAGCCCTCATGTGCTCAAATTCGTTGAGCCCGCGGAGACTCTAAAAGCTCAAGATGTTGATGTTCCCGACTCTCTAATTATTGACCGAGTTCTTCACTCGCTCAATAAGGTTAAGGCGTATGCACAATTCCGGGTGAATTTCAATATGCGAAACCAAGAGACCACGTTGGACGAGTTGCATAAGATACTAGTCCAAGCCGAAAGGGACATGGGACTTCATGAAAGTTCCACCAAGGATGTTTTGAACATCGAAAAGAAAGGGAAAACGAGCTTCAAGAGGAATGCCTCGAAAGGCAAGGGCAAGAAAACATTCAAGCTCAAACCGGCCAAGGAAAAGACCTTTTTTGAAAGGCGTTTCCACCTCATCTTCAAAGGTTGAAGACAAGTGCCTTTATTGCACGAGGTTAAATCTTAGGAAACGGAATTGCCCCAAATACTTGACCGATCTCAAAAATGGAAAGGCAACCGCCGTAGTTTATAAATCTCGTTGACTTTCATGTTCTTTTGTTAACTTTTGTATGGCGATACAAGTAGTTGACTATCACCCCTTTTTAAATTGTTTTAAAGGGGCATCTTATAAAGATAAGGGCAAGGAGAAGGAAACATGAAGTTCCTCACTTGGATGGCTATGGTAGCATCCAAATTGATCGAAGACTTGAAGAGCTAGCCTCTAATTTTCATATCGTCTTCTTTCATATTTTGCATTTATTTATGGAACAATTTATTTTCTTGTAAGACAACGATTAAAATCCTAAAACAATGGTTGTAGTTTTGGATATTGGTGACTTGGTTTTCAACCCGAGTCACTACTTTTGTTCTTAAATCAATGTTTTGATTTCTCAAATAAATTGCATACCTTGTTTAAACATGAATAATAGTGATTTTATCACGCAACAAACTATTGATACGATCAATATAATATAGTCAAAGAGTTGATTAAAACGGAGAACTACACCCCATGAGATAAATTCAATCAAAATGAGATTGATACGATCAATATAATATAATCAAAGAGTTGATTAAAACGGAGAACTACACCCCATGAGATAAATTCAATCAAAATTCAATCAGTTCATTATAAGATTTTCATTTTAAGTGAAAATGAGAATGTATTCATTACACCTATCAAACTTCAAACATTCATATGCATTGGTTAATCGAAATAGCTATCCTTATACGAATAAAGGTTATTGTTAGAAGGATAGAGTGGGAGAAAATATTTCGCTCACAAACCAATAATGTAAATAAAGGAAGGATCTTAGAGAAGATTCTTACTTGGGAGTCTTAAGAAGAGCCCTAAGTGATTTGAAGAAACTACGAGAGGACACTGAAGAAACTACGGGAGGACACTCGAAGAAAGGTTCTTTGTGTTCATTGTTTCATATAGAGGAAACTTGAAACCCCGTATGAAATCATCGGTAGGAAAACGGTTCCTATGTAGTTATAAAGAAATTATCATGTCATTTTCGTCTCAAGGAAACGAAAACATGATAAGAAGGTAATGATTGATTGAATGAAAGCAGATCACTATAGGGATAGTGATAGTGATAATGATTCAAGTAATAGTTTAACATGGGGAAATGAAAGGTTCATTTAAGATATCGAGAGATATTGATTTTAGTGGGAGCGATTTTCATAAAAAGAATTAAGCCTACCATTTAGAGAGAATGGGTGATTCTTTAAGGTGTAAAGAATAAGAGGTTTTCAATTCTAGATGATCAAATACCTTATATCATAAGATGATGGAGCTTTACGGGAAGGTTTATTATATGGATAATAAAAAGTCGCCCGCTAGAAGTTAGAATGGTTGGATACATTATTCATAATGATGAATGAAACCATTATCAAATAGCCAAGATGAGTGAAAATTATTAGAATGATGAAATCATAAATAGACTACAATAAAGTTTTCTGTACATAAGTGAATGTATATCGATACGTCACAAGTTATAAGATAACAGTGTTGGGAAATGTGTCCTCAACAATAAGTGCGATCACGTAATTAAATCTCATAACAAGAATGCGCAAGGGATGATACGAATTATTAGTCAACTGACCAACATTAATCGGTAATGATTGGCTAGCTAGAGTTTGACATTACTGTCGTATGACGGTGGTGGTCAGTTGATCCCTTTAGGTCACACCTTTAGGACAATTCCCTTAATTGATAAAGTGATCAAATGTATATTGATACGATTTGATCATATTCCTTAAACTCGTATATCGAGAAATTAGAGGTTAAATCTTAATGTAAGATTTTTGTTTAAAATTGAAACGTGTCAATTGTTAAACATTAAACGATATTTTAAGATATCGTAATTAGAATGAATTGGGTTGAAATTAATACAAAGGTTGTAAATCGTATTGACGATAAATGATCATTTTACATTTGTAATTTCGAATTACTTATTAATTAATAAATATGATTTATTTATGTATAATATTTATATGATAAATATTTATATGTTTTAAATGTACTAAAACATATTATATGACATATAGGATGTCACACTTTGTATAAATTATACATTTTACAAAGTTGTAAAATGAAATCCTTTTTAAGGATTAAAGGGGCCGGTTAAGTGGGGTTGGTTGTGTGGGTTTAATGTACAAAACACAATCATTAAAAGACCACCTTGAGAACACTAACCTAGATGCTTCCCTAGTGTCTTGAGAAGTGAATGTGTTCCCCTTTGTGGCATCCCAAAACCGGCAACCCCTTCCCCATATACCATGCTTATAGTTATTTGATTATCTAAATAAGCATGCTTGATATATAAAGATATGTTATATTCATTCACTACTTCTTGTTGTTGTTGTTGCCCTAGCCGAAACACTACACAAGAAGAGAGAAAATTTTCTACCTCTAAAATACATATTATAAGATAATAATTTATACTAAGAGTAGTATTAAAATATAATTCTAATAAGAGTGATTAGAATTAGTTTAAGGAAGAAAACCGATTCCAAGTCTAGCATACAAAGTTTCGGTTCTTTTGGGGCTTGTCTTGGTGCATCCGGAGGAGGTATTCTATATTGGGTACTCGGAGGATCATCCTTGCAATATATTTGGACCGAGTGTAAGAACACGGTTTTCTCCTCTTTCCGCATTTTATTAGCATGCATAAGATCATAATAAACGAGTTTATTATCTTGTTAATTAAAAGGTTTGTTAGTATGACTAAATTAGTTTATGAGCAACTACTTAAACCTAACAATTGGTATCAGAGCAAAATGGTTGTTTGCATGCTTTCCGTTTCGTTTTTACGGAGTTATTATGATAACAAAAATAAAACTTGAATTTTCGTATGATATAAGATATGGACGAAATTATTTTAGCATGATACCTACTGTTTTCTAATATGATTTAGAATATTTGGAATATATTTTGCATGAATATTGATCATTGGTATTTTTATTTCGGTTTTTAATGCGTTTTAATGGTTAAAAATGATTAATTTTGGGAAAAATAGTTAAAATTAACTTCTGGCCGAGATTTTTCAGTATGATATCACATGTATTTTCTATAATATGAATATGATTTTTCGTAAATTATGGGCTTATAAATCGTGTGATATGAATTTTAATGGTTAAAATGCAATAAGATGAATAAAAATGGGTTAAAATAGTTATATTATGAATTTGACTATAAAAATTTATGAGGATGTCACATGCAATATTTAAAATTTATGTTGAATTTTCCAGAAATTTATCTCAAATATTGCAATATTATAGATTTTTAATGTAAAAATCGGGTAATTAGTGACATAATTTCGACTTTAATAGTTTAAGTTGGAATTTGGCCATAAAAATTTAACACGATGTCATATATATTATTTCCAGCATGTATAAAATTTTCGAGAATTTTATCTTATTTTATGCTTGAGAAATAATTTTAAATGTTAAAATCGTACGATATATGACGTAAATCGTTAAAATTTGCAAATGTTGTTAAATATGGCCGAAAATATAACCCATTTTAGTCATATGTGATATGTTCATCATGAAAATATTCTTGGGTGCCTAAAGTTTCAGATTTGATTTGTTTTGATTTAATTTTGTTTTGTTAAAGGTAGCATTTAAAATTAAATTAAAAGGAGGCATGCTTTAAAATTTCGGCTATGGGGCAATGTGCCATTTAATTTTCTGTCCATCTTGTGTTCTTAAAAAGGTTTTGGAAGGTATAAAATAATTATTAGTATTTAATTTGCATTTATGAAGTTAATTATTGAATTTTCCGACTTAAATTGCTCGTTTTACGTGTTATTTTCGAAATAATAATAAAACCGTTTAAAATACTAATATTTTAACTTTCTGAAAATTTTAAGAACATTCTGGATTTTTCAAAATTTGAATTTTGAATTTTCGAAATTTTAAATGTCTCTTTTGAATTTTATATTGTTTTTCCCGAAAAACCGAGTAATACCGATCAATATTAAAATATATTAAGTTAATTCATGTTCAAAGTTTGAGTAAGACTAAATTTTGAATCCTATGCGAGTTAGGATGATTAACTTAAGGATGAAAACCGTTTCATTTAATGCATAGTGTTGTTAAACGTTAAAACACGCAATTCCATAAAAACCGAGGTTTACGATAACTATTTAAATAAGTGTTTTAAATAGGACGATTTGGCTTAGGATTTGCATGTTAATTCATATTTATTTAAGCATTGCATATTTATATTATGAATGTCATGATTTATTTTTACGTAATTTTGGGAATTATGTAATTTACTTAGTATGGCCTAGTTTTTAATCGGTATTTCCCGTAATGTAAGGGGTTACCGATTCGGTTGTAATTTTGTGATCTCGTATCACCCAATTGTAATTTATTTCTATTTTATAATGTATAAAGTAGACTAGAAAAGTTGTAATTTTGTAAAATCCGGAGTTCCTTGAAGACGGTGCCATTCGGAAAGGAGTTCCGATCAAGACGGTGTTTACCTCGAAGTGCGTGCCGCGTGAAGTTCAAGGGACCAAAGGAGTTGGTTTCCGAATTTGTACTTTGTTATTTCTTTTCTAGGAAAGGCCATACTAGGGTTTATTTATGCTTTTATTTTGCTTTTTATATGTTTGCATGCATAGCCAAATCGTCATACATCGTATCATGCATGTTTCGACCTAGTCGACCTAGTCTTTTATTTTATCGATAATTCACCGACTTAGTTCACTTATACGGAGATAGATAATAATTTGACTAGATCTCTTACATATAAACATTGAGACTTAGCCTTACCAAAAAGTACGGACCCATGAATCCCTTCTTCACAAGGACGTAGGCTCGGCTACACCGGGGTACTAAAATTGTCACGTTGGGTAAGTGGGGTAATAAGATTACACCTTGAAATTTGGTTGATCTCAACGAAAGTATTCGTAACCGTAGTTGCAATAAGTTCGGGCTAAAGATAATTTTAAGAAAATTGTCGACCGAGAGTTCTAAGAGTAGAACCGATTAAAGAGTTAATCCACCAAATTATACCGATACGGGTTGAATCGGCTACACCGTGCCCGGATTAGTATGGGTTTGGGTCTCGGGATTGTTTACTTAATTGGGTAAGAGATCATTAAGTAAATACATAACTAAACTTAAAGTTTTTAGTTTAAATTATGAATTTAAAAATGATGTTGTTTTCCTTTTATTGTTGTAGTTTAATTTTCAACATCGACTATGGCAACCAACGCTCCACCTCTCACTAACGTATCATGGCTTCGATCCTTTATGGATCGTTGCAAACTCGATAAGCATGGTTCCAATTTTAAGGATTGGGATGCGCAATTACAATTGGCCGCTCAAGGTGACGATAAGAGTCGTTACCTATCCGAAGCCACTCCTCCCGCTCCGACCGCTTGTTCATCGGTCCAAACTCGTGAGGCCTATGAAGCCTACATGAAAGAGTCCTCCGCTCTTAAAAATGTGCTCATCTTCTCCATGGAGCCGGATCTCCAAAGGAGTATGATTAAGTTGACCACATCGTATGAAATATACACCAAGCTTGCGACCATGTTTTCGCAAACTCCAAGGGTGATTCAATACGAGGCGGCTTCCGCCTTCTTTGACATAACCTTCAAGGAAGGGCAAAAGATAAGCCCTCATGTTCTCAAACTAGTTGAGCTCGCGGAGACTCTAAAAGCTCAAAATGTTGATGTTCCCGACTCTCTTATAATTGACCGAGTTCTTCACTCGCTCAATAAGGTTAAAGCGTATGCTCAATTCCGGGTGAATTTCAATATGCGAAACCAAGAGACCTCGTTAGACGAGTTGCATAAGATGCTAGTCCAAGCCGAAAGGGACATGGGACTTCATGAAAGTTCCACCAAAGATGTTTTGAACATCGAAAAGAAGGGAAAAACGAGCTTCAAGAGGAATGCCTCGAAAGGCAAGGGCAAGAAAACGTTCAAGCCCAAAGCGACCAAAGAAAAGACCTTTTCGAAAGGCGCTTCCACCTCGTCTTCGAAATCCGAAGAGAAGTGCCATTATTGCACGAGGATCGGTCATTGGAAGAGAAATTGCCCCAAATTCTTAAGCGATCTCAAGCTGGAAAGGTTCTTGCGGTGGGTTATAATTCTCGTTTAAACTCATGTTATTTTGTCAACTTTTGTATGGCGATACAAGTTGTTGACTATCACCCCTTTTAAATTGTTTTAAAAGGGCGCCTTATGATGATAAGGGCAAGGAAAGGGAAGCGTTAAATTCCTTACTTGGATGGCTCCGGTAGCATCCAATTGATCGAAGACTTGAAGAGCTAGGCTCTAATTTTCATATCGTCTTCTTTCATATTTTGCATTTATTTATGGAACAATTTAAATTTCTTGTAAGACAAGGATTAAAATCCTAATACAATGGTTGTAATTTTGGATATTAGTGACTTGGTTTTCAACCCAAGTCACTACTTTTGTTCTTAATCAATGTTTTGATTTCTCAAATAAATTGCATGCATTATTTAAACATGAATGATAGTGATTTAGTCACGCAATAAATTTTGATACGATCAAGTATAAAAGAATCAAAGAGTTGATTAAAACGGAGAACTACACCCCATGAGATAGATTCAATCAAAATGAGACTATATCAGTTCATTATAAGATTTTCATTTTAAGTGAAAATGAGAATGTATTCATCACACCTATCAAACTTCAAACATTCAGATACATTGGTTAATCGAAATAGCTATCCTTAAACGAATAAAGGTTATTTTTAGAAGGATAGAGTGGGAGAATATATTTCGCTCACAAACCAATGATGAAAATAAAGGAAGGATCTTAGAGAAGATTCCTTACTTGGGAGTCTTAAGAAGAGCCCTAAATGATTTGAAGAAACTACGAGAGGACACTGAAGAAACTACGGGAGGACACTCGAAGAAAGGTTCTTTGTGTTCATTGTTTCATAGAGAGGAAACTTGAAACCCCGTATAAAATCGGAAGGAAAACGGTTCCTTAATAAATGATTCTTCTAAGTTTATAGGATAAAAGAGAAGAAATCATCTCAATCCTCTCAACGTAGTTATAAAGGAAATAATCATGTCATATTCGTCTCGAGGAAACGAAGACATGATAAGAGGGTGATGATTGATTGAATGGAAAATAGATCACTATAGGGATAGTGATAGTGATAATGATTCGAGTAATAGTTTAACATGCGAGAAATGAAAGGTTCATTTAAGATATCGAGAGATATTGATTTTAGTGGGAGCGATTTTCATAAAAAGAATTAAAGCCTACCATTTAGAGAGAATGGGTGATTCTTTAAAGAGTAAAGAATAAGAGGTTTTCAATTCTAGATACTTTATATCATAAGATGATGGAGCTTGATGGGAAGGTTTATTATATGGATAATAAAAGGTCGCCCACTTGAAGTTAGAATGGTTGGTTACATTATTCATAACGATGAATGAAACCATTACCAAATAGCCAAGATGAGTGAAAATTATTAAAATGATGAAATCATAAATAAACTACAATATAGATTTCAGTACATAAGTGACTGTAGAGAGTGATTTTTATCCCTCCAGTATATTGATACGTCACAAGTTATAAGATAACAGTGGGAGCTTTCCTCCGGAAAGGAAACTCAAAATCTAGAAAGAGTTCTAGAAATGTACTCAAATAGAATCATGTTATAAGGGATAATATGAGAATAAAGGAGACCAAAAGTTGTAAGTTTTGCTATTATGAATAAAGGTTATTCGCAAAACACTAATACAAATAGATGATTGTGCATCAAAATGCAATGTAATAGTGTTGACTATTGTTGCACGACAACATCATTTGAGTTATTAATAACTCAAAGTAAAAGATACTTTGTCAGAATCCAAATGGGTTGTATAAGACAATATTGAACCCCATAAGTGAACTGGATTGACTTAGTATAGCCCCTAGCCGCTTACATGAAGTGACGTCTCAAAGCGACTAGAATGTGAGGCGATTGATGGCAAGTTCAAATGCCATAGAGTCATATGTGATGACTAGTCGATCACACAGGCAGACTGTAAGAGACACTCTGTCGGGCAATGTGACCGCTTATAGAGTTCTGGAAATTTTATAGCCGGGTCGTGGCGAGAGCTGCTATAGTATTCTTGTGAGTCAATTCTTTGACTAAAGACTACTCTCCCAAGATGGTACAGTTTAGGCATAACTTTGATCCATTCTCTACGACTTTTCGTAACTGGAGTCAAATGGGATTGTTTTGGGTTGTGACTGACTGTGACTGGTTGAAGGAAGTAGTGCGATAGAAATTGTCCACCCCTTGTCAGGGTTGTTCAAATCTCAGGGCCACTCGAGGAGTAATTAACTGGAAATGCGTGGCCACGCTCGGAAGGTGTCTATGGTAGATAATTCCGGTCAGACAGTTATTCTCCAGATCGAGGAAACCATTCATGATATGATCAAATGCAAGAACGACCAGAGAGAGACATCTTGCATTGAGTGGGAGATTGTAATAGGACAAGAGAATTGGTGACGCACACTTGTCGAGGACAAGTGGGAGATTGTTGGGAAATGTGTCCTCAACAATAAGTGCGATCACGTAATTAAATCTCATAACAAGAATGCGCAAGGGATGATACGAATTATTAGTCAACTGACCAACATTAATCGGTAATGATTGGCTAGCTAGAGTTTGACATTACTGTCGTATGACGGTGGTGGTCAGTTGATCCCTTTAGGTCACACCTTTAGGACAATTCCCTTAATTGATAAAGTGATCAAATGTATATTGATACGATTTGATCATATTCCTTAAACTCGTATATCGAGAAATTAGAGGTTAAATCTTAATGTAAGATTTTTGTTTAAAATTGAAACGTGTCAATTGTTAAACATTAAACGATATTTTAAGATATCGTAATTAGAATGAATTGGGTTGAAATTAATACAAAGGTTGTAAATCGTATTGACGATAAATGATCATTTTACATTTGTAATTTCGAATTACTTATTAATTAATAAATATGATTTATTTATGTATAATATTTATATGATAAATATTTATATGTTTTAAATGTACTAAAACATATTATATGACATATAGGATGTCACACTTTGTATAAATTATACATTTTACAAAGTTGTAAAATGAAATCCTTTTTAAGGATTAAAGGGGCCGGTTAAGTGGGGTTGGTTGTGTGGGTTTAATGTACAAAACACAATCATTAAAAGACCACCTTGAGAACACTAACCTAGATGCTTCCCTAGTGTCTTGAGAAGTGAATGTGTTCCCCTTTGTGGCATCCCAAAACCGGCAACCCCTTCCCCATATACCATGCTTATAGTTATTTGATTATCTAAATAAGCATGCTTGATATATAAAGATATGTTATATTCATTCACTACTTCTTGTTGTTGTTGTTGCCCTAGCCGAAACACTACACAAGAAGAGAGAAAATTTTCTACCTCTAAAATACATATTATAAGATAATAATTTATACTAAGAGTAGTATTAAAATATAATTCTAATAAGAGTGATTAGAATTAGTTTAAGGAAGAAAACCGATTCCAAGTCTAGCATACAAAGTTTCGGTTCTTTTGGGGCTTGTCTTGGTGCATCCGGAGGAGGTATTCTATATTGGGTACTCGGAGGATCATCCTTGCAATATATTTGGACCGAGTGTAAGAACACGGTTTTCTCCTCTTTCCGCATTTTATTAGCATGCATAAGATCATAATAAACGAGTTTATTATCTTGTTAATTAAAAGGTTTGTTAGTATGACTAAATTAGTTTATGAGCAACTACTTAAACCTAACAAAC
Organism: Silene conica; assembly: GCA_029255685.2. Classification (NCBI taxonomy): domain Eukaryota; kingdom Viridiplantae; phylum Streptophyta; class Magnoliopsida; order Caryophyllales; family Caryophyllaceae; genus Silene; species Silene conica. The sequence continues at coordinate 38,775,909 of CM055312.2, read as the reverse complement.
AGTGGGAGTTTTCTCCGGAAAGGAAACTTAAAATCTAGAAAGAGTTCTAGATATGTACTCAAATAGAATCATACTATACGGGATAATATGAGAATAAAGGAGACCAAAAATTATAAGTTTTGCTATCATGAATAAAGGTTTATTCGCAAAACACTAAATACAAATAGATGATTGTGCATCAAATGCAATGTGATAGTATTGACTATTGTTGCATGACAATATCATTTGAGTTATTATTAACTCAAAGTAAAAGATACTTTGTCAGAATCCAAATGGGTTGTATGAGACAATATTGAACCCCATAAGTGAACTGGATTGACTTAGTATGGCCCCTAGCCGCTTACATGAGGTGACATCTCGAAGCGACTAGAGTGTGAAGCGATTGATGGCAAGTTCAAGTGCCATAGAGTCATATGTGATGACTAGTCGATCACATAGGCAGACTGTAAGAGACACTCTGTCGGGCAATGTGACCGCTTATAGAGTTCTGGAAATTTTATAGCCGGGTCGTGGCGAGAGCTGCTATAGTATTCTTGTGAGTCAATTCTTAGACTAAAGACTACTCTCCCAAGATGGTACAGTTTAGGCATAACTTTGATCCATTCTCTACGACTTTTCGTAACTGGAGTCAAATGGGATTGTTTTGGGTTGTGACTAACTGTGACTAGTTGAAGGAAGTAGTGCGATAGAAATTGTCCACCCCTTGTCAGGGTTGTTCAAATCTCAGGGCCACTCGAGGAGAAGTTAACTGGAAATGCGTGGCCACGCTCGGAAGGTATCTATGGTAGATAATTCCGGTCAAACAGTTATTCTCCAGATCGAGGAAACCACTCATGATATGATCGAATGCAAGTACGACCTTAGAGAGACACCTTGCATTGAGTGGGAGATTGTAATAGGACAAGAGAATTGGTGACGCACACTTGTCGAGGACAAGTGGGAGATTGTTGGGAAATGTGTCCTCAACAATAGTGCGATCACGTAATTAAATCTCATAACAAGAATGCGCAAGGGATGATACGAATTATTAGTCAACTGACCAACATTAATCGGTAATGATTGGCTAGCTAGAGTTTGACATTACTGTCGTATGACGGTGATGGTCAGTTGATCCCTTTAGGTCACACCTTTAGGACAATTCCCTTAATTGATAAAGTGATCAAATGTATAATGATACGATTTGATCATATTCCTTAAACTCGTATATCGAGAAATTAGAGGTTAAATCTTAATGTAAGATTTTTGTTTAAAATTGAAACGTGTCAATTGTTGAACATTAAACGATATTTATAATATCGTTATTAGAATGAATTGGGTTGAAATAATACAAAGGTTGTAAATCGTATTGACGATAAATGATCATTTTACATTATGTAATTTCGAATTACTTATTAATTAAATAAATGTGATTTATTTAATTATGTAAAATATTTATATGATAAATATTTATATGTTTTAGATGTACTAATGCTTTTTATATCTTAAAGACATATAAGATGTCACAAGATTATACAATTTCTACAATTGACAAAATGTAAAATGGATAACCATTTTAACCCTAAATGTGACGGTTTGGGGAGGGTTTGAGGAGTGTTTAAGAAGCACACTTAATACCCTATTAACCTAATGATTATAGTGTGCCTTGATAACACTACCTATGGCCAATAAAATTGCATAGGAAAGGGAAGGTGTTCCCTCTTGGGACTCCCTATGCTTCGGCCATCCCAAACCCAAGACCACACTATTAAAGTTGTGATCTTCCTATCACATATGGCTAACACAATTCATTTCTAAAAAAAACCTAGCAAATTTTCTAGAGAGAAAATTCTAAGAAAACCTCTAAAATCATATTATAAGATAATATTGACATACTAATAGTAGTATTGTATTTATATTCTAATAAGAGTGATTAGAATTACTTTAAGGAAGAAACCGATTCTAGTCTAGCATCAACAAAGGTTTCGGTTCATTTGAGGGCTTGTCTTGGTGCATCCGGAGGAGGTATTCTAATTTGGGTACTTGGAGGATCATCCTTGCTAAGCTTGGACCGAGTGTAAGAACACGGATTTCTCCTTATTTCCGCAAATAGTAGCATGCATAAGATCTTATAAACAAGTTTTTTAATATGATAATTAAAAGTTAGTTAAAGGTTTTTGTTAGTATGACTACGAAATTTATGAGCAACTAGTTAAACCTAACACGACCGACCCGAAACAGAGGTCGGCCGACCAGAACCATGTTTTTCTGAGTTTAATTCTTTTACAGTTTCTGAATTTCCTTCGTAAATTGGTCGACCGACCTAGTTCTACGGTCGACCGACCGTTTGTTCTGCAGAAATTACGTGTCTACTCACGGAAGTGGTCGACCGACCTACATATGAAGTCGGCCGACCAGTTCCTGTTTTATCAGCTTCTGTTTCTGCAATTTTCGTGCCTAATTTTTGTTAAAAGTAATGCTTTCACTTTCTCATAAAACTCATATTTTTATTTGAACTTTTCAGATTCACGATGTCTAGCCGTGATCAAGGTGGGAAGCGCGCCCGCACTTCGGGTACGAGCACTTCTAGAGGACGTGTCCCTAGGACGAGAGGTTTGGCGGTGCAGGACACGGATAGTTTACCAAACTATCCGCAAATCACTTTCAGCACTCCGGTCCAGAAGGCCCGATTCCTCCATCTCACCGCTTACTGCGTGGTAGTGGCGACCCGTTTCCTTTCCGTTCCAGCTCTGCAAGCCTTGGGATGTCACGACGAGGTGATATCTTTGCTCATTGGGACCGGGTTTGCAAGACTTGTCACTATGGACGAGATCACCTACCGCCTTCTCACTCTTGAGTTCTTTTCTTCATTTGCTTTTGATTTAGGGATACTTCGCTCCGGTTGTGATATCTTTTGCATCTCTTTTCGTATGTTCAATGAAACATATGCTTTGACTTTAACCCAATTTGCTCAAATTTTAGGCTTGTCTTCTGAGGGTCTTACTGATGACCCCACGGGGTCGTATTCTGATATGTGGTCCTGTATTTCTGATTCCAGCGATGTGAAGAAGAAAAACAGTACCATCCACCTTCCCACCCCCCGTTATTATTTGCGTCTTTTGGCCAACACTGTTTTCGGCCGCAAAGAGTCTCAAAATGTTAACAACATTGAGCTCTCCATTTTGTCTGGTTATCTTAACATCAGACGTACGGGTCAGCAGTTTTACAACACTGCTTATTTGGTCGCCTCTCACTTCGTGTCGGTGGGCGAGGGAACTTCCTTGACTACTATTGTCTGTGGTGGGCTAGTCACTCGATTAGCCCGCTCTTTTGTACCCCAGTTCCCTCGCTATGAGGACGCGGTCGACACTCTCTCCCGGTTCATGGACATGGCTTATGTCAGGTCCGTGCGTTGGGTAAACAGGAGAGATTATTGGAAGATAGACACCTATCTCAGTGATCGCATCCCCATCACCATGGCTCCCACTATGCTTCCCCTTTCTAATGTTGTAGGGGAACCCCGACCATTACTCCCGTCTTACCGCCTCCCACATAGGGGAGGCACCTCTAGAGGCTTTAGGGCCCCTGCTCCCGGTGGCCACCATACCACATGTTTATGTTCCTCCTTTTGTTGATGACAGATCTATGCCACAAATGATGGCGAGCCTTTGCAGGCAGTTCAGCCAAAAACAGCTGAACGATAGTCTTTTCCAATACCCGGTTTACAGGGAGTATGCCACACAAGGTAGGCTCCCAACCGGCCCATGGACTCACCCCACCTGGTACACACCCCTCGCAGGCGGTCGTGTCCACGGTGAAGCTTCAGGCTCTGCCTCGGGAACAGGCATAGGGTCTGAAGAGGATGACAATGAGGAGGAAGAAGAAGAGGATCCTGAGCCGTTTTACGACTCAGAGGGATAGGGACATGCTTAACCTTACCCTCCTTGGGGTTCGGTTTGGGGAGGTCCCCTTTCTTTGGTTCGATTTGGAGAGGTCCACATTTCCTTTGTAAGTGTTTTCCTCCCTTAGATTTCCAATTTTCCCCTCTAGATTTCCAGTTTTCCCCTTCTTCCTCCTTAGGCTCTTTTTGTAATTTCTAGTCTTTTTCCTTTTCCTTTCTTTGTTTGCTTCTTTTCCACCTACCCCTATCCCTATGCTGTGGTTGTATGCTGATGAGCACAATGGGGGCATTGTGCGTTTTGGTTTGGGGAGGGTGTTTGCATACTCCTTTGTGAGTATGCAATTGTTTTTGTGTCTTTTGTTTTTCCTTCCTTTAGGTGTTTTTTCTTGTTTCCATCCTCTCTTGCCGCGTGTTCTCTCCTGTCGCGCGTTCTTCTCTGTCTTAAGTTTTTAGGTCGAGTCGGAACGAATAAATACGATTTATGCCTCACATATCATTTATTGCTTTGCCTTGCATTTTTCAAAAATTTTCAAGCTAGTCTTTTGCATTATCTACGAGTTTTTGTTGATTTCATGCTAAATTATTAGACTTGACTCTCTTCTTGGCAAGCTACTACATATTCTAAGGATTAGAGCTTAATAAATCGGTGACATCCATGACCGATTTCATATAGGTTTGTGAGTAGTTTCTCCTCTTGAGGCATGTCACATCACTATGCATAAACATGAATTTTGTCTACTTAATACCTGTATGCATTCGGATTTGTGGTTTGTTGACACATGTGGTAGAGGTACCCCTTTCTCATTATTCCCATTATCCTCACATAGCCAAATTGAATCCTTTTACCCATTTGCTACATCCAAAAAAATTGCCTACCCTAGCCGAGCTAGTAAAGTAGTGATGGGGCTGTTTTTGCCATCCTTTGGTTTATGCTTCATTGATAAAATTTTGATTTTGGAAGAATGATAGAAAGGAGAAAAAGAAAAAAAAAAGAAAAAAAAAAGAAAAAAAAAAAAAAAGACACGGGAAAAAAAATTTATTATTATGATCAGAAAAAAAAAATGTTGAATAAAAACGAAACAGCCTGTTTTCAAGGCTGGTCGGTCGACCAGTTTCCCTGGTCGGTCGACCAGGACCATTGAATAGGATAGTTTTTCTGAAAAAAAAGAAAAGGGAGAAAGTTGGAAGAATTGTGATTTTGCTCCAAAACTTTGAGCATTGGCATGTATGAAAGAAAAAAGAAAGCAATAAGAAGTGATCTTATAGTAAGGATAGACGGTTGTTAGCTCGGTTTAACCCCTCTTCCCATAACTTATTTTAAACCCCTTCTTACCTTTAGCCTCACAATTCCAAAATTTGCCTCGGCATGTGTCATGGTTATTTAGTGTGGGAATGCATATGTACGGTTGTAGAGATTTTATTCATGTTAGATTGCAGGGATGTTCTTACGGGTCGTAGATAGGTGAGAGTTCTCACTTTTATTTATCTTCTTATCTTTCACATATACATTTGACCCTTTGCTTTCATGAGTGTCCCGAGCGTACCGCGAGAGTCCAATTAGAATGAGTCTTGCAAGGTTGAATTTTTAGCATGCTTTTCCAACATGTCTAACTCGTTTTGCTCTTAACATTATGTTTGATTATAGTTGAAGGATGCATTAAATTGGTTAGGCATACTGTTGTGTTTGGTTGTGAAAAGTATGAAATCCGTTCCATTAGAAGTTTTATTTTCTTTTGAGTCTTAGTGCTTGCTTGAGGACAAGCAAGGCTTGGTTTGGGGAGTTTGATACGTGCCTATTTTATTCATTTTATTTACTCCTTTGGCACGTATTTTCTTACACTTTCGTGACTTTTAGTTGCTTTTTCTCCCGAAACGGTTTACTTTGGCATTTCTATGTTTTATATGTAGGAATACGCGGAAGTGAGCAAAACCGAGCCTTATTTGCCTTTAGGAAGCTGTTTTGAGTACTAATATGGAGCAAGGATCCGGATGGTGCATTCAAGTATTGTTATTGGGCCAGATTAAAGCCGAAAAGAACGAGAAGCGGTCGACCGACCTGCAACAGCGGTCGACCGACCGAAGCCCAGTTCACAAAAGCCCATTCTCGCGTAAAATAAACCAACAGTGCCAGAATCGGTCGACCGACCCGGATAGGAGGTCGACCGACCAGAAGCTGTTCCGGATTCCTGTTTTTTGTTTCTTTTTACTTTCCTAATCTTGTAATAATTCTTATTTAAGGAGACCTAGACTCTTCAATTAGGTCAAGCAAGTAATTCCATTAGAAAGAACCTCTTTATTTTATCAAGCACTTTATGTTAGAAGAACTCCATTGTTAGATTTTTGGTACCAAGCTTTCATCTTTTGTTCTTAGATTTTCCAATTAAGTTGTAAGTTGCTACAATTCAATCTTCCCTTTTAATTTAATCTTGTTGTTCATCTTATTGTTGTTTCTTAATTCATGTTTTCCCTTTTATTGTCATCTTTAATTATGTTAATTTCTTTGATGTTATTAGTTATTGTTAGTTTCATAGTTAAGAGTATGCATAGCTAATTCTTGTGATTAGGAATTAGGGGAACCATGGTAAAGATTTGACTTTGATAGGTTTGATGATTAATTACCAATCCCCCATTGTTGTTGGTAAACTAATCCTTAGGATTGAAAGATTATTAGGATTAGTTTAACAACAACTTTGGGATTGCCCTTGAACGAAAGTTTAGTGCTTTCTAGGAACCCTAAGACCGTAAGGATTGGGTAGAATATTGACCTAAAGGTTTATTCTTTGTTCCTTGGGATTGTGTTATTTGATTATTTTACCCTTCATTGACTTGTTTTGACCATGAGGAACCAAAGTTCCTAATCTCCTTTTTATCTTATTTTAACTCTGTTGTTTATTTGCGCTTTTAGTTGTTAGTTTAAATCTCAAATCAACCCCCTCCTTTTTGGTTACTTGCAATAGACTTTAAATTCACAAACATAATTAACCTTGTCTCTTTGTGGTTCGACCCTTGACTTATCCTATCTAAGTTTAAGCTGAGGTTTTATAAATCATAACTTTGGCACCCCTCAACGACGGGTGTCACGCATCAAGAGTATGATTCGCAGAGATTCTACTTCTTTCGTAGAGGTGTATGATGATGCAATTTGGGCTGAGCATTCAATTAAGGCTATAGATGAGGAGACCCAAGCCCTCTCCCTACCTAGTTCCTCACCAGCTTGCCCTCAAGGCAAGAGACCCTCTACTTCTTCACCACCTTCTCCCCGTGCTAACAAGATGCAATTGGTGCACTCTGGTGGACTTTCTACCCTAGCTGCTACTTCCAGAGGCAAAGGACCCCAGAATACCGGATGTCGTCGAGACCATCACTCGGGCACACGTCGCTTGGGCAGACCGCGATTGTGCTATCACTGTAGGAAGCCCGGACACCTAGCCGTTGAGTGCCCCGAGAAGAACACTGCTGACAACGCTACTGCCGCTGTCCAAAGACCGAAGACCAAGGGTACTGTGTTCGTGATGAGTCGTGCTGCAGCAGAGATTTGCCCTCAGTTGATCACTAGTATGTCTTCACCATTGGCTTTTGCCTTCTATCTTCTTCTAAGACCCCAAGGTCTTATCCTTGCTCTCATGTATATCTCTGTTCTTGAATTCTCTTCCATCGTACCTTGGAAACTCCGTGCATAACTTCCTGACTCGACCCTACTTCTGAAACTTATCCTTCCATGGCTCGTGTGTAGTAACTTGCTTTTAATGGTCTTTGAGGAATCCCCTTAGGATAACCGCAGTCTATGTTTTGGTACATATTGATTTTAAGGAAAATATATGAGATATTGTGAGACATTATTTGGTGATCCTAGTGTCCGCATGTTACTGATTGAGAGAGTGGAAGTGAATGAGGAAATGCTTAAGTGGGTAGAGTTTTATACATGACTATCGGTGGAACTTAGATATGATGACACTATTGAATTGTGAGTATTGGTAGATTTGGAAGTACCATTTGGGAATTTAAAGGAGATACTTGGAGTCTTGGGTGAATTTAGAGGAACATACTTCAGATGATGTTGATGCCAAATACAGGAATGAGGTAAGTTAGAGATGCTTAAACTTGAAGAAGTACTGGAATGTAGAGAGACCCATATATTTTGGGAACGAGAGCTTGTAGTGACAGAGTGAGAGTGTTGAGACGTTTACAATTTGACTTGTGGAGTTAACTGAATGCTTGAACTTGAGTTATTTAGTGGATCCCAGCATTTGCCTAGAGAAGTACTTGATGAACTGGGTGATGCACCATTGTTAAGTGGACAATTCGGAATAATTTGTTTGGGAAGTGGAAGCTAGTTGACTTAATAGTAATTGGGAAGTGAGATACAGTTGTCATTTGAGGAATCTTAGAATTTGAATATCCAAACCTTGGGAATGATTCGGATTGAAATAATGGTAACTTACGTATTTTGAGGGATTCTGGTATAGCTTGACACCGTGAGTGTATCATAATAAAGGATTTGTCTTTCAATGCTACTTGAGGATTTTGGAAAAGAGAGATGAGAACCTTGTGAGAATTTTGAGAAACCCGAGCCTATGGAATCATTTGTTCTAAATCATAATATCTCCCGTGCACCGATCCTCTTTTGTGCACCTGTGAATTTGCTAAGCTACCTTCCTTTCGGTCAATTGCAGCTTGTTGGATTTTACAACCTTGCTCTTTCTGAAGATTTTGAAATAAAAAGTTTAATTTCGAAAGGATTTTGGTTAAAGGGAACGCATAATCTTTCAACTTTGATAGGCCTCAGTGATAAATTTTTGGGAAACCTGGTTTAAAGAGTTACATGTCTTGTAATTGGATTAATCTAAGCGTCGATTTGTCATTTGAACTCGTTATTGGAGACGTCTGATAACCTGAACAATGCTTACCGACACCGGATCGATCTAAATTTTTGGATTTTTATTGATTTAATTTTGGAACATGTCTCAGATTTGGAATGTCGGGCTCTTGAATGTACAACGAGAACCCCAACGTCCATTGACGAAGACTTGTGCCTTGGAAATTGTTTTTGAAATTTGTGAGAGAAACTTAAGTTTTTAAATATCAAGTTCAGTGAAAATTTTGATTTTAACATTGTCCTTGTAACTGCTTTCAAGTTTCGAGGACGAAACTTTTTGAAAGATGGGGTGATTGTAACATCCCGTATTTTCGTAAAAGGATATTTTATTAAAATAAAGTAATTTACGGAATTTAATAATATTTTAATAATAATCGGAATTTTTATTTTTAAGATTTCCGTTAAGATCACCTTAAAAATCATTTGATCTTAAGTTGCCTTGTTTATTTTATATCAAACCGCTTCACATTTCCGGTTCACTTGAATAAAGTAAACCCGTCTCAAACTTTAAAGGACAACTAAAAACCCTTAAAGGGCATTTCCATCGACATCCCCTTCCTCCTTATTTCATTTCACAGTAAAACACCAAACACCATTTTCATCTTTTTCTCAAGCTTAGAATCGATATCTCAAGGCCTTCCCGAACTCGTATCGAGGTAAAAGTTACATTTTCAGAATCCTTGCGAGATTTATGATCTTTCCATCACTTTCATTTTTTATTTCGTGAAACTTCATTTCGGGGCTGTTTTACCCTAATCACGAAATTAAGCTCCTAATGAGTGTTCTTGTGCTTTTAGGTGGTGCTTGTAGTAACCCGGAGGAAGAGCTTGTGATCCTCGAAGAGTAAACCGGTGCATTCGCGGAGTAAAGGTGACGATAATGAGAAACTCGGCCTTATTTCTAAATTAGCACTATATGTGATTTTAGTGTCTTTTGATGAAGTTAGTATGGTTGTTAGGTTCTTTAATGTTCTTATAATGTTTAATAAACTGAATTTGGTGAAGTTTTGAGGAAGAATTTGATGAGGAAGCAAGTGAGTTTAGGAGTATACATGTTAAGATTGGTTAATTTGGGATTATCTTGTTAACTCTTGAATTCGATGTTTGTATACATGTTCTTATGTGTAATTATTGATGACGTATACATGTGGGAAATGTTGTGCTGTTGCGTAAAACCATGTTTAAGACGGATTGATCAAGTATTGAAAAGATTAGAAATGGCGAGAATGGCGAATCGCGCGAGCAGAGGCTCTGAGCCGGCAGGCTGGCCGGCAGCCGGTCGGCCGGCTCAGAGTCCCCCTTTGTGTTGTATTCTTTTCGTAAGTTTTGGGAAATGGGTCCCCAGCCGGTGGACTGGCAGCCGGCCGGCCGGCTGGGAGCCCCTTGTGTTGTTGTTGTGGTTTTGCGAGAAGAGGAGAGAAAAGAGTCCCCAGCCGGTGGACCGGCCGGCCGGCTGGGAGACCCTTCTATGTTGTTTTGTGTGTTGTCGGCTAGAGAGTATGGACTCTCAGCCGGTTGACCGGCCGCCTGTGGCCAACCGGCTGAGAGCCCCTGATTGTATTATTCGCTTCATAACTTTTGATTTTCAAGTCGGATTGCATTGATTCTTTTTCCGTATGCTTCGTATGTTTGTTTGGAGTCCCCGGAGTTCGGGCGGCACTATATTGGGTTCGGGAATGGAGTGAGGATAGAGACCCCCCGGTCGGGCAACCGAAAGGGAAACCGGCTCTCCCTCAACTTAGTTCCCGGGCTCAATTAAGTGTCGATTGAATGTATTTAAAGAATTGATTGTGGTTTAGTGAGTAGCTTCCTTTGGATTTGGTTGTGGAACCACTTTGTGTTTGGTTCATTGTGTTTGTTCGTGTGAACCCCTTAGTGGGTGGTTCCCCCTTCTGGACGAACCCCTCACTGGGTGGTTCTGTCTTCTTCGTGCGAACCTCTTCGTGGGTGGTTCTGTTCCGCGTGAACCACTTAGTGGTTGGTTCTAGCTTAGTGGTCGAACCCTTAGTGGGTGGTTCTGTCTGTTCGGCGAACCCCTTAGTGGGTGGTTCTGCCTTTTGTTGAACCCCTTCGTGGGTGGTTCTTTCTCCTTGTTGAACCCCTTAGTGGGTGGTTCATTGTTCTGTGGCCGAACCCCTTCGTGGGTGGTTCGTGTGTGTTTTGTATATACTTGCCTGAGTAGGGGGTACGGTGTTATATACTTGTTGAATGTTGGTATCTAGGTTATGCGTTAAGATGTCGCCTCTGAACCTTTATACATGTGTATATGATTTTGGTATTTAGGTTATGTCTTAAGTTGACCGCTGAACCTTTATACTTGCTGTTTTATATCTGCTTGCCTGGAGTTGGTACAATGTCAGATATGTATGTTGATATGGATGAGTATATTACTGTGTTTATTGTACTGTTCATCCAAGGCATTGGATGACTCTTTAATTAGTTTCGTAAACGGTTTGGATTGAAAGACCCCCCGGCCGGGCAACCGGAAGGGAAACCGGCTCTCCTTCCAAATAGTTTCCGAAGTTGGTTGAGCGCCTTTGCATAGTAGTTGCATGTTGATAAGAGTTGAGATGATGGAATTGATGCTTCACATGATTGTTTATGTTGGAGTATAATACTTTTTTACATGTTCTATGTTGTATGACATTAGGTGGCTATGAGAACTCTAGTCACTCCCCACTGACTGTGGCGCACATGTTGTATGTGTGTAGGTACTGGATGCTGTTTGCAGGGGGTTACGTTGAGGCTAGCGAGCGATGATCCTATCATCGATGACTTACCTACATCGTGTAGCTAGACCTTAGACTTATGTTTCTGTATTTTGTGCCTGTAGGGATATGCTATCCCGGGCTGTTTTCGTTTTATATCTTAATACTTATTTATGTTTCGGTTTTGTTAAAGCACCTCGCATGTTTAGTTATGTTAAAAAGTTTTAATTCCGCTGCATTTTTGGTACTTTGTATGTTTTATATTTCCGCTTTCGCGAGGGGTTTTACAGGGTTTCAACCTTGCAAATCTTAAACATAAAATAGAATTGATTGTTACATTTCAATGTATAACCATTGAAACCGAATAGGTATAGGATACTTAATTCAAATCAAATCAAAATCAAAATTAAGTTTAGAACTCAAATTATGAGGAAAAGTTTTCAACCATCCAAAACTATCTAAGCTTTAAATCGAATATTTTCTGTAATAAATCATAAGGGTACACAAACCAACATCAAAATCATTGCCTGTGGCCTTAGTGGCTATCTTTGATAATGAAATGAGATTATTATTACAAAGATAGAGTGGGAGAAATTTGAAAAGCCACAAATAGCACATGATTTTGAGGAGCACAATAGATATGATCTATTGTTGAATAGTAGGATTAATTGTGTTTTGGTTGTGTAAGAGATTTAGAAAGAAGACAAAGTTGTGGACGGGATCTACGATTTGAAAATCTAGGCCTTATGATTATGAAGGTAGATTAAGTTGTAGATGAGATCTACGATTTGGTAAAAATCTACGCCTTGTGATCCCAACGGCCCCGGCCCGGGAGGATACTTTAAGAAAAAATTCTTAAAGTTTGTAAGGAAAAATTCTATACATGGATAAGATCCATGATAGAGTCCTCGTACAGTATAAGATAAGATAAATGTGGGGACCTGAAAGTTCCCACACACAAAAGTTATATACCATAAGAAAAGACTCTTATAGAAACTACGGGAGGACACTCGAAAAAAATTATTCAAGTGATTTTTGCAAAGGCTCAAGAAGGGGTTCTTGGATTTAGATGATGATCTAAATGTGCCAATGCAAATTCTAAAGACCATGAAATTTATAAGATATACATGCTAATAAATGAGATTTATTGAGAGAAGCATAAGTTGACATGTGGATGTCTGCAGTCTGCAAAGTTAAGGGTAACTTTGTTAAAAGTAGTAAAGTGATTCATTGAGAATGAATTCAGTAAACTCAACAACCGCTTTTCGAAAGAATATTTGAAAAGGATGTGACTATTAGCACATATGGTTATGTACCAACCATTTCAATTCATTAAATGTTTAGGAACATTGAATTGAGTGGGAGCTTTATGATTTACGGTTAAATGTAAAGTTCAGTGGGAGTTCTCGCACAAGGATTTGAACCTATTGAGTCATAGGAATGACTTCGGGATTTTCAGAATCAGGCAAGAACAAGAGTTTAGTGGGAGTAAACGTTATCTAAAACAACTCATTGCTCGTTTGGAATGAAGCATTGATACTTATGAAAAGTATACGAGGTTTTAGTTCTAGATGACATATTGATATGAATTAAATCTAATTGAACATGGGATGTTTGATTGAGATTGTAAAAGACGTCTTGTTTATAAAGTATTAAGGTTGTTCATAGAGATGAAGATAGTATTGCCATGATGAGATCATGCAAACTTATCGAACCTTAAGTACTATTGTTTACACGTTTAAAATGCTAGTGTTTCCGCCATTAATATAATCGTGTAAAGTGGATGCGCGCCGCTTGCAGGACAACCTGTTGAGCAAGTGTTAAACCAATGATTAAACCTTGATGAATTGTCAAAGTATTCTCCAACGGAGATGAGAGACAAATTCAAGATTTTGGAAGATAACTTGGTCGTATGGTAAAAGGTTTGCAACGACTCAAGTTCCAAGATACCAAGCAAAGATTTGTGATAATCTTTGGCTTACATTCATTGACTATGCATCTCAATGACTTGTATTTTAACTACATGGTCATCACAAGATTCTACAAAATGCATAAGTTCACAAATTATGTAACAACATTGTTGTAACTGGGAGTTACACAATGCACATAATCTTATTCGCTGGTCATGAGATGACTTATCTCATTGAGATAAAATAGCATATGTGGATATGATCCGCAGAGTGAACGCTCGCACGTGGTAAACCTGGTTTACTCAAAATGAAGATAATTACAATTTTAAGGGATATGAACGAGAGACCCTTAAGCTTATTGTAAATTAAATGGTGTTCAAAGGTTGGCCACTTGGATGGTGTAATCCACTAATCGTTTGAGTTATTCAAAACTCACGAAAGGTCAAGTAAAATTCAAATGGGATGGTAAGACCATATTGAAGCCCATTAAAGTGAATTGAATTATCATGACGTCGCCCCTAGTTGCTTAAGTGAGGTGACATCTCAATGCAACCGAATGTGTGATGCAATTGATTGCGAGTTCAATTGACATAGAGTCATACAGGCTGACTAATCCATCACCTAGGCATAGACATGTTAAGATACATTTGTCGGGCTAATGACCGCTAATAGAGCTCTGGCGTACTCTTATTAAAAGACTGCCTGGTCGTGGCGGGAGAATCTATTGTGTTTCACATGAGTCAGTTCTTGGACTAATGACTGTTCTCTGAGGTGGTATAGTTTTCAGATTAACTTTGATCTATGACCTAACACCTTCGTAACTGGGGTTTATAAGGAAATATTTTGGGTTATGATGGACTGTGGCCAGCCGGAAGGAATAAGTCGATTAGGAATTGTCCACCCCTTGTCAGGGTTGAGAAATATCTCTAGGCCACTCGAGGAGAATAATAACTAGAAATGCGTGGCCACGCTCGGAAGGTATCTATGGTAGATAATTCCGGTCAGTAGTTATAACTCCAAATCGAGATAAACCACTCTAGATTTAAATCAATTGCCGACACGACCTGAGAGGACGCCATGCATTGAGTGGGAGATAGTAATAGGGCAAGAGAATTCGTAACACACACTTCTCTCCGACAAGTGGCAGATTGTTGGAGGAAGTGTCCTCGACAATAGTGTGTTGACGTAATTAAAACTCATTTGAATGAAACACAACTGGGAGTGTTACTCTTTTAAAGTCAACTGATCAACATTTACCGATAATGATTGGTTGTCTAGAGTTTGACATTATCGTCATATGATGGTGGTGATCAGTTGATCCCTTAAGGTCATATCTTTAAGTAATAACTGGAAATATTGGAAATAATTTTTATTGGATACGAATTAATTAATAACTGGAAATATTGGAAATAATTTTTATATGACGAATATTTTATAATGGGATCATAATAATAATAGTCGAAGTAATAAAATCGTTTTATTACTCGGTTTTTATTTATTCGGTTAGGAAGCGATTAAATTGAGAATGAACACGGTTGATCATAAAATTACAAAGAGTTGTAATTAAATTATGATATGACATTTTTATACAACAAATAATTTCGAATTATTAGTATAATTATTTAAATGTAATAAATTTGTAAATTATGGATTTTAATAGTTAAAATTGCATAATTAAAAAATTGGGTCATGTTTAATAAGACATGTGTGACATGTTACAAATTAACACAATTGACAAAGATAAAATGGGTCCATTTTAGACCTCATTTCAGCCGTGTAGTACTGTGTGTATATGGAGGTTGTGTGTGCAAAATGATTGTGTGTGTAAGTGATAAATAGGTGTGTAAGAGTGTAAGGAATGTGTAAGGCATATTCTTGCCTTTGTGTAAGTAAAAGAGAGGCATGCATAGGCCATTGTGGCTTGTGAGAGCCGGCCAAGAAGTGAGCAACAAGCTCATTTTTGCTCCTTAAATACATACTACACATTCCATTCTAGACACTAGTTCTTAGTTGATGTTTACACTCATATCATACTACAACCTCCTTCATAATAGCAATACTAAGAAAAATAGTTCTTCAAGTAAGAAATTATTTCCATATTAATAATATTATAAGAGTAATATTATTATTAATTCTAGTATACTAATTCTATTTTTCTAGTAACAAAAATAGTCTTAGTTTGAGATCAGGTCCTTGATACGTATCTTTTGGAGACGATTTTTGTTAGATCATTATAAGGGTATTTCGGTTATTTCAAGACTCATATAATAGGTGATTATTGAGTATAAACCTTCTAAAACCAATGTAAGGACAATCACATCTTATGATATCATCATGCATACATAAGATCTTATTAAGTTTTATAACCTAAACTTAAAGAAACAAAACTCACATTAGATTTGAGTATAAAATCAGGAACTTAGTTCCCAACAGTTACCATCTCGGATAACCGAGGTAGTAGATAACAAATTGAAGAATCGCAGTACTTTATTAAGTAATTTTAAATGTTAGAACAGCAAAGTCTCCAAAAGTAATACAACTGTCTTACAAAAGAAAACAAATGTTCTGACTAGGTGAAATACTAAATAACGTGGGCTAGCGTAAGGTAGGTCTGGTTCATGGCCTCTCCTCCCTTCCAGCTCCCATGAGTCTAAGACCTGTCATTCTGCTCCCCAATAAATTGGATCAACACAGACACATACAAACAAATAGGGTCAACACGAGGTTGAGTAGGCATTATAATTAAAACATGAAATAACACAATATAAATCTCCTCCATCTCCTCATCATACAGTTCTCCACAACCACATCCATCACATCACACCTCCATCACCCCACTCCTCCATGGCCATATCACAAGTCCAATATCACAAGACCCGTATCACAAGACCCCTTTCAGGAATCCCGTTCTCCACAATAATCGATAATAATAAATGTGACAAAAATACATTCATAATCAATCATATTAATATATAACAAGTAACCCATACATTTCATGTCACAACGCAACCACAGATATATAACCCTACCTCGCAACTGCAGAAAGATAGCGGAAATCGAACACTGCTACTAGAAATGTTCCACGCGGAAACTGCCACCTAAACATATATGATATAACGAAATTAAAATCCTTCCCAGACCCCTTCTATTTCACTTACACTTCCCATAAATGGTAACTTTCTAAAAACGGAAAGTTTACCAAAGTGGAAACTTTCCCAAGAAGGAAACTTCTAAATAAAGAAACTTCAAAGAATTCTCGACTCAACATTACACTAACAAAACAATATAAAACCAAGGAAAAGCAATAACCCAAAAGTAATAATATTAATAATAAGAATAATAATAATAATAAAAATAAAATAATAATAATAACAAAATAATAATAATAACAAAATAATAATAACACCAACAACCACCAAAACCCGACACACACAACCCGCGACTTCAAGGCCCTTCTCACCACCGCGTGCCACTTCCCTGACCACCAGCAACCACCGCCCCTGTACCCCTGACTACCGGCTACACCCTCGACCACCAGCAACCCGTTCGATTATTGCCGGCGAGGTGAACTAGAGCCATTTGCAGAGCCTGGTTCACGACCCCCATGTACACCACCCTCTTAACAGCCCCCACGACAACCCCTGAAACTACCACTGCCATGCCTTACACCGACTACACTCACCACAAACACGACCACTGACATCAGACGCCTAGTCGGCGGTGATACCATCCCAAACAACCCCCGACAACCAGTAAAACAAAAACTCCCTGACACCCGCTTTCAAACCTTCTGACGAAACCCCCTGTTTCCACCACGACCAACCACCATTGACCCCGTGACTACCACCACACACACAACCCAATAACCCTCTACCCAAAAAGACAAAGACCCAGAACCGACCACCACACGAACCCATATAAAAAAAACGAATTATAAAACTGTAAGATACACAAAGTTAACGGATCCATGGTGAACATACCCGACTCTTGGCCAAAACGAACCACCCCAGGCTAGGTTTGGACCACCGTGATGGACTCCTTCCTCCTCTCTGCTGTGTCGGCTAGGGTTGTGTGTAGTTTGATTGTGAATTCTGAGTTAGGGTTAGGGTAAAACACGCCTCATATATGGCGGCCTGTGATTGCTGTGAGTGTGAATTATCACAATGGGTTGTTTGCTCTTCACTCAAATCGAGGCCCAGTACCAAGCTCCACTGGTCACAGGTTCGAACCCCCTTAAAGACATAACATGTTAACAACCTTTGGTAGCCTAGGTCCCCATTTCGAGTCCCACCAAGGTCTAATAGCCATACTTTTACACGTAATATACACAAGCTCACTATCGAATATCTACGATTAAATTACCATCGACATTAACGATAACTATATATATAAATAAAATCGCGGGTTATTACAGTCTTACCCCCTTAAAATGAACTTCGTCCCGAAGTTCACCTACTCAAACTCGACTTGAGTGCTGTTAAAACATAGAGTATTACATTCTACCCCACTAAAAAAATGAGTTACGTCCGCGTAACTTACCTCAAACAAACAGTTGCGGGTAGCGCTCCTTCATGGACGCCTCAGCCTCCCAAGTAGCTTCCTCCAGGTTGTGATTGGTCCACAAGACCTTCACTAACGCTGTCTCACCATTCCGAGTCTTTCGAATCTTCCTATCCAGAATCTCCTTTGGGATCTCAACGTAGGCAAGTTGCTCATCTACCTCAATTATCTCATGGCTCAACACATGCGAGGGATCGCTCACATACTTTCTTAGCTGAGAAACAAGGAACACATTATGGAACTTGGATAGTGATGGAGGTAAAGCTAATCGGTACGCCACCTCTCCAATTCTATCCAAAAACTCAAATGGTCCGATAAACTTCTGACTCTGCTTGCCTCGCTTTCCGAACCTCATCACGCCCTTCATAGGAGATACCTTCAGTAGTACCTTCTCGCCTGCCTCAAATGAAATGTCACTCCTCTTGAGATCTGCGTAACTCTTCTGTCTATCCTGGGCAGCCCTCATTTTCTGTCTTATTATCTGAACTTGCTCAACCATTTCTTTAATCATCTCCGCACCCAAAACCACAGCGTCGGCTCGATCATCCCAACACACAGGACTCCGGCACTTCCTCCCGTACAACGCCTCAAATGGTGCCATACCAATGCTAGCGTGATAGCTATTATTATAGGAGAACTCTATCAATCCCAATCGCTCTTCCCATGATCCCCCGAATTCTAGCACATAAGCTCTTAACATATCTTGCAAGGTCTGTATGGCTCTCTCTGTCTGACCATCTGTAGCATGATGAAAAGTCGTACTCATCTTTAACTGCGTGTCCAACGCGGACTGCAGCTCTTGCCAAAACTTGGAGATAAATCTCGAGTCACGATCGGAAACAATATCTTTGGGAACGCCATGCAACTTGACCATATTCTGCAAATAATGTGGGGAATAAAGCATGTATTCGCCCTAAACTTGCAGGATTATAATGAAAATTACAATTGTGAATATAGTCATAAGATAAAAAAATACATTTAAAGGAGTACAACCTTTGGTCCTTGTGCGAAAGGCCTAAGAACAGGAATTAACACAAATTCCCTCCTATAACTTGCACCCAAGACTTAGATTGAGACGTTGCCGCGTGTGCTAGAAAAATCCTCTCCAACTGCCTTGCAATATCGGGAGAGCCTTTTGAGTTTTAGATGTGAGATCTGGGTTATGGGAGAAGAATGCTCTCAAACCCTAATTTTTCCTTGAGATTCGTTTTACAGTGCAACAAGAGTGTTTGACATAAGGAGAAGTCTTCTCCTTATGTACTACACTTCGGCCGAAATAAACGAGTAGGGTAAGAGTGGGCTTTCCACTCTTACCTTATTCTGATTCGTGATTCGACCCATTTAGCTATAAGTTATTTGCAGGATTTTAATTATAAATCGTACACTTGTTATCAGATATTAACGCAGTCGATGTATTAATAATGGTCTGATAAAATTACGATATTGTATAATTACCCAAATTAATATAACTGTTTATATTAATACGCGAATACAATATTTAATTAAATATAACCGTTTATATTTAATTTACGAATTAATCATGTAATCCGTATTAGCTAAAATTATTTAATCCGTATTAAATAATAATCTCAACATCTTATTGACTAATTTGTTAGTCAATACCTCTAACTAACTGTTTAGTCATATCCGGCATAAATGTGACTGTATTTTCATACCTTCACATCTCTCAAACGTGTCCTATAGGTGTGACGTATAGGGACCAGTTGATCACCGCCATCCGTATGACAATAACGTCAAACTTATCTAGCAAGCCAACCGTTATTGATAAACGTGGATCAACTGGTAATAATACTGAAGTATGCCCTTGTGATCCTTAAAGAGATTTAATAAGTCATTGTACTTAATTGTCAAGGACACTAACCCCAACAATCTCCCACTTGTCCGTACAAGGGTGTGTGCAATAACGTTATCACACTACATGTGGAGGACACAAGGCTCCAACAAACTCCCACTTGTCCGTACAAGTGTAGGTGCGATAACCGATTCTCATATCCTTTTAAAATTTCTCCCACTCAATGTAAAGCAATTTGCAAATCCGCATTCGCAAAGGTCGTATCTCATATGCGATCTGTATCAAGAGTGGTTTCCCCGACTAGAGAGTCACTTAACTGATAAAACGAATCTGTATTCGAGCATGGCCATGCATTTCAGTTACTACTCCTCGAGTGGCCCTGAGAAATGATAAAATCCTGATAAGGGTTTGGATATTTCCCTCAACTCGAATCCTGCCGATATCGCGCAGCATGAAATAACCCAGAAAAAATCCTCTTGGCCCCTGTTACGATGACCGTGGGAAAGAAACCAAAGTTACCCAAAATCTGCCTTAATCTCAAGAGACAGTTGAAAGTCAAAAGACTCGACTCTAAGGAACACTATGGAGGTCCTATCCACGACCTGGCACCCAATGTTATAAACATTTAGGACTCCATAACGTTGTCACGGGGTGTCCTACGAGATATCCGTATAACTCGCCTTTGTGATTGGTCAGTCATCCGCGTGACTTATGGCTCGTTGAACCCACCATCAACCAACGTCACAAAATGATTACCTGACTTATCAGCTCAAGTGGGTAATCAAGGACTAAAACGATTTAATGTTATTCAGTTCACTTTGTGGTGTTCAAAATTGGCGTACAATTCCACATGGAAAACAAAACATTATATATCATAACAATGAGGTTGAATAGAGTACACGAGAAAATGAATTATTACATGAATTCATAAAAGAGTACTACAACTTAGGAACACATCTAATTCCCATGGAATGAATGTGCCCTTCATGCTTATCACGTGGTAATGCTTTAGTGAGAGGATCAGCTATGTTGTCATCCGTAGCGATCTTATCAATGAAAATCTCCTTTTGCTCCACGTAATCTCTGATTAGATGAGCTTTCCGTTGTACATGCCTAGCCTTGTTGCTAGACTTATGCTCCTTAGCTTGGAAGATGGCACCTTTATTATCACAATAAACGGTGATTGGGTCATTCGAACTAGGCACTACTGATAGTCCTTGTAAGAATTGACGCATCCATATTGCTTCCTTAGCTGCTTCTGAGGCGGCATAGTACTCGGACTCAGTCGTAGAATCTGCTGTAACACTCTGTTTAGAACTTTTCCAGCTGACAGCAGCGCCATTAAGAGTAAAAACGAATCCAGACTGAGATTTCGAGTCATCGCGATCCGTTTGGAAGCTAGCATCTGCGTAACCCGTGGCGCAGAGCGTTGAGTCGCCTCCATAAGTCAATCCCCAATCTTTAGTCCTCCGTAGGTACTTAAGAATGTTTTTCACGGCCATCCAGTGTTGTTCACCTGGATGAGCTTGGAATCGACTAGTCATACTCAATGCATATGCAACGTCTGGACGTGTGCATATCATGGCATACATGATCGATACTATTGCCGAAGCATAAGGAATCCGACTCATGCGCTCTTTCTCTTCCAATGTCTTAGCTTCTTGAGACTTGCTCAAGTGAAGCCCAGTAGTCATAGGAAGGAACCCTTTCTTGGAGTTCGTCATGCTGAATCTCTCTAGAATCTTATCTATGTAAGACTCCTGACTGAGAGACAACATCAGTCGTGATCTATCCCTGTAGATACGGATGCCCAAAATTCTTTGTGCCTCTCCTAGATATTTCATCTGGAAATGGTTTTTCAACCATGCTTTAACCGAAGAAAGGAGAGGTATGTCATTCCCAATCAAGAGTATGTCATCGACATACAGTACTAGGAATACAATCTTGCTCCCACTCGACTTGATATAGAGACATGGTTCCTCGACTGATCGAACAAATCCATTCTCTTTTATCACTTGGTCGAAGCGATGATTCCAACTCCGCGATGCTTGCTTAAGTCCATAGATGGAACGCTTAAGCTTGCAAACTTTCTTAGGATGTTCTGGATCAATAAAACCCTTGGGTTGTACCATGTACAACTCTTCCTCCAAATAACCGTTTAAGAAGGCGGTTTTAACGTCTATTTGCCATATTTCATAGTCATGAAATGCGGCTATCGCTAAGATAATCCGAATGGAACGTAGCAAGACTACGGGTGCAAAGATCTCATCGTAGTGCAAGCCTGGCACTTGGGTGAAACCTTTAGCAACTAGTCTTGCCTTATGGATATCTTGTTTACCTTCCACGGCATGCTTTATTTTTTAAAGCCATTTGCATTGAATGGGGCGTACCTTTGCAGGTAGGTCCACAAGATCCCCCACGTTGTTCTTATACATGGAGTCCATCTCGGATTGCATGGCTTCTAGCCATAGCTTTGAGTCAGAACTGGTCATGGCACCTTTATAGGTTGAGGGTTCATTACCCTCTAGGAGTAAGACGTTATCCATATCATGTTCCTCGACCATACCAATGTATCTGTCCGGAGGTATGGAGACTCTTCCCGATCTCCTAGGTTCCTCAAGAATATCTACCGCAGCCTCGGTTGAAGGAACTGTTTCCTCCAATGGTTGCTCGGTAGTTGGTTCTTGAACCTCCGATAAATCGAAGGTTCTATTACTCGACTTGTTCTCGAGAAATTATTTCTCTAAGAACGTCGCACTAGCCGCAACAAAAACACGTTGTTCGGTTGGCGAGTAGAAGTAATGACCAAAAGTTCCCTTTGGATAGCCTATAAAGTATGTCTTGAAGGATCGCGGGCCGAGCTTATCCTCGTGTCTCCACTTGACATAAGCCTCACAGCCCCAAACCCGAATAAAGGACAAGTTAGGGACCGTTCCCTTCCATAATTCGAATGGAGTCTTGTCAACAGCTTTAGACGGACTTCGGTTAAGAATTAGAGTGGCCGACAAAAGAGCATAGCCCCACAATGAATCAGGCACAACGGTGTGACTCATCATGGATCGAACCATATTGAGTAGAGTTCGATTTCTCCGTTCGGACACACCATTTAATTGTGGTGTTCCAGGTGGAGTTAACTGTAGAACGATGCCACAGTCTTTTATTAAGGTGTTGATCAAACTCGTGTGAAAGATACTCACCACCACGATCAGAACGTAGTGCTTTAATCTTTCTTCCCAGTTGGTTCTGTACCCGATTCTGGTATTCTTTGAATTTGTCAAAGAATTCACTTTTGTGCTTCATTAAGTAGACATAGCCATATCTACTCAAATCATCCGTGAAAATGATGAAATACCTATAGCCTTCTCGTGCGTTGATCGACATAGGGCCACATACGTCCGTATGTATGAGTCCTAATAGGTCGGCAACGCGCATTCCAACACCTTTGAAGGAAATACGAGTCATCTTACCGATGAGACATGATTCACACGTGCCATATGATTCGAAATCCAAGGGCGAGATAGCTCCATTCTGTATGAGCTGTTTCACGCGTTTCTCATTTATGTGTCCCATACGACAATGCCATAGGTAAGTTTGATCTTTGTCACCTACCTTTAATCTCTTGTTATTCACATGTAATATCTCGGTGGTTTGATCTAAAACATAAATTCCATTCATGGAAACTGCCTTGCCATAAATCATATTGTGTAAGGAGAAAATACAGCTATTATTCTCTATTACAAATGAAAAACCGAGTTTGTCAAGCGCAGAAACTAAAATAATGTTTTTGGACAAACAAGGAACATAATAACAGTTATATAAAGATAACTCGAATCCACTTGGAAGCTGGATCACGTATGTTCCCCTCGAGACTGCAGCAACACGTGCTCCATTCCCGACACGCAGGTCAACCTCACCCTTGATGAGGGGTTCTTGTTTTCGGAGGCCCTGCACATGATTACATAGATGAGAACCACAACCAGTATCTAGTACCCAAGTTCCGTAACTTGCATGGTTAATCTCAATCATGTGAATAAAAGAAGAAGAAGAAGAAGACATACCGACAGGAGTAACACGGCCTGCCTTAATGTCCTCATGATACACGGGGCATGAGCGCCTCCAATGCCCAGTCTTGTGGCAATGGTGGCATTCCATGCTAGTATCCTTGCTCTTTGTTTTGCCCTGTGAGTTGCTTGACTCACCTGGCCCACTCTTAGTAAATCCTGACTTCTTAAACTTGAGTTTGCCTACTGTTAGGGCGTCCTGAGCTTTAGCTTTACCCTTACCCTTACCCTTACTGGAAATCATGAGAACATCTTGCTTCACGCTCCCACTTAATTTCAGATCCTTCTCGATCTGTACGAGAAGGGAGTGGAGATCATGAGGAGACTTTTTCATGTCGTTCATGTAATAGTTGGCCCTGAAGAGGGCGAACCCATCATGAAGCGAATGAAGCATTCGATCAACGATTATGTTCTCACTGATCTTGCAGTTTAGGGCCTCCAGTTTCTCGATATTCTCAATCATGTAAAGAATATGTGGGCTAACCGCTTGGCCCTTCTGGAGTTTCGCCTCAAAGAAGCGACAGGTATGCTCATAAGAAACAATTCTCGGAGCTTTTGAGAATTCGTTAGTGTGTGTGGTGAAAATCTTGTTTGCACCATGGGCTATGAAGCGTCTTTGCAAATTGGATTCCATTGCATAGATGAGTACGTTCTTTATCGCACCCGCTTCCATGACGAAGGCGCTATGAGCGCGAACTTCGTTAGCTCTAGTTCCAGCTCCTCGGTGTGCCGGAATGGGCTCACTTAAGTACTTAAGCTTTCCGTCAGCAATGGCAGCATTCCGTAGTGCTGCCTCCCAGTCAGAGAAGTTTGACCCATCATTCCCTCAGTCTAGTAGACTGATTCATGGAGTCCATGAAGGCTTTTAGCCAGGATTCACGTGCTAGCTTGGCACTTGGCATTGGGTCTTCACCAGCCATTAGTTATACAGCAGTTTAATTGAACGTGTTCTACACTGAAAAGAAGATAAAGCAAAAACCATATAAGCAACTCATTGTTGTGGTTTAAGTCTATATTAAATAATATTTAAACTCGTAGACTCATGCATTTATATAATTGATCTCCCTCAAGAATTATATAAACGATCCCAAGACTCAATTTCCGTATATTGATAAGCCCACAGCTTGTCTAATTCCACCGTTGGAACTCTTGGTCGATAGATTTCCGTAAATCCTATCTATTAGTCCATCTCAGTCGCTAGATAGTATCGAGTGACCATGATGTTGAGATAAAATAAATCATCTGTTCCCACTTACCCGACGTAGAAGCGGTCATATTATGCCTACCGACGAAGAAGGGATTCATGGGAGTCTGATTTATAAAGACTAGTCTCAATTTTTGGTTATACGAGGAAGACCCCATCAACTTATATTTATCCATTTTAAGTGAACTAATATCTAGCATATGTGTGAATGAATGAAATAAAGTGATGGCTTTGCAATTGACATGTGACATCTGTATTGTCACAGAAAACTAACGCGTAACCTCTACATGAGTCAGTTTTCAGGCATGTTATAGGTGGTATGGTTTTAGGCGGAATATGATGCAAGCTATTATCGATGAAAGCATAAGATAAATGCGATAAACGTAAATAAAAGTCCTAGTGTGGCCTATCCTACCAAAATAAACATAAAATAACTTGGAATCCACCGTTGGACCCTAGAAGCTTGTCTTGATGTTCCATCTTGGTCCTTGCAGCGGGAGTGAGCATCCGGTCTCCGTCTTTGGTCTTCACAAAATTACTAATTTAAATTACAAATATAACCCTAATTACATTCTAATTTAAATACAAAAGTAAGTACATGGCAAAAACCCAAAACGGAATTTCAAGATCTCAAGATTACAAGCAAGACTGTGTCCCATCATTACGGTGACACAATCTACTAAGGCCACACTAAGTTACAACCGTTTGCAAAAATAAATACGTTATTGAAAGCATTCACAAGGCATTCAACAAGACGATAAATAAAATGCATCAACTAAATAAAATTCATACATGACATAATACTGTTATTATGATTAATAATTTTTTACCAAACCACCTTACGGGATTAAAATTATGTGATTATACCGTTTTAATCACCCAATTTTAATAAATATATAATCCTATTATCTTAAACCGTTTTAAAATAATATGTATCAAACGAGGGTGAACCGTTTCACAAAATTAATAATATACTATTTCCGTATATAGTATATTACTAAAGGCCATGTGAAAATAAAACATGTTATTTTCGAAAAATAAAAAAAACGAGTCTGTCACAGGGGGGAGGTCGACCGACCTATACACGTGGTCGACCGACCTCCATACGAGAAACAGAAACTTTCTGCAACAGTATAATCGGTCGACCGACCTATCAATTAGGTCGACCGACCAACAGGCAGTAAAAACGAATTTCAGAAAACGCAAAACGCTGCACCTTTTGAAATCAAAACAAGTTTTTACCTTTTAAACTTTGATTAAAACAAGTAAATCAAAATAAACATCATCAAGGGTTCACATATTGTCAGGAATATCGATTAATTAACAATATGTAAACAGGAATCGAAAAACAAGATCGATTACTCACAAAAGGAAAACTGTCGAAACAGAAACCAACACAGGAGGCGGTCGACCGACCGCAACAGGGGGTCGATCGACCGACTCAGCGACAGAAAACGTTTTTTCAGATTTTAAAACTTATGAAAAACACAAAAGTAAAATTTTCATGGCCTTGGCTCTGATACCACTTATGGGGAATAAAGCATGTATTCGCCCTAAACTTGCAGGATTATAATGAAAATTACAATTGTGAATATAGTCATATGATAAAAAAATACATGAAAAGGAGTACAACCTTTGGTCCTTGTGCGAAAGGCCTAAGAACAGGAATTAACACAAATTCCCTCCTATAACTTGCACCCAAGACTTAGATTGAGACGTTGCCGCGTGTGTTAGAAATCCTCTCCAACTGCCTTGCAATATCGGGAGAGCCTTTTGAGTTTTAGATGTGAGATCTGGGTTATGGGAGAAGAATGCTCTCAAACCCTAATTTTTCCTTGAGATTCGTTTTACAGTGCAACAAGAGTGTTTGACATAAGGAGAAGTCTTCTCCATATGTACTACACTTCGGCCGAAATAAACGAGTAGGGTAAGAGTGGGCTTTCCACTCTTACCTTATTCTGATTCGTGATTCGACCCATTTAGCTATAAGTTATTTGCGGGATTTTAATTATAAATCGTACACTTGTTATCAGATATTAACGTAGTCGATGTATTAATAATGGTCTGATAAAATACGATATTGTATAATTACCCAAATTAATATAACTGTTTATATTAATACGCGAATACAATATTTAATTAAATATAACCGTTTATATTTAATTTACGAATTAATCATGTAATCCGTATTAGCTAAAATTATTTAATCCGTATTAAATAATAATCTCAACATCTTATTGACTAATTTGTTAGTCAATACCTCTGACTAACTGTTTAGTCATATCCGGCATAAATGTGACTGTATTTTCATACCTTCACAGCTCTCAAACGTGTCCTATAGGTGTGACGTATAGGGACCAGTTGATCACCGCCATCCGTATGACAATAACGTCAAACTTATCTAGCAAGCCAACCGTTATTGATAAACGTGGATCAACTGGTAATAATACTGAAGTATGCCCCTTGTGATCCTTAAAGAGATTTAATAAGTCATTGTACTTAATTGTCAAGGACACTAGCCCCAACACATAAGACTTTGCCAACTTAGCCTTACTCCAGGTATCTTTCTTTGGAATAAAGTGGGCGGACTTGGTCAATCTATCCACTATTACCCAGATCATGTTGTTACCCTTCTGAGTTTGAGGCAACCCCACGTTGAAATCCATAGAGATATTCTCCCATTTCCACTCAGGTACCTCCAGTGGCTGGATCTTTTCTTGAGGTCTGTTATGCTCACCTTTTACCCTCTGGCACGCCAGACACCGTGACACAAACTCGGCAACCTCCTTCTTCATATTAGGCCACCAAAACGTCTTCTTGAGATCTTTGTATAACTTATCACCCCCTGGGTGAACAGAGTAGGGTGAAGCATGAGCTTCAGTGAGAATCTTCTTTTTCAACTCATCATTATCCGGAACACACCATCTTCCACTGAACCTCAAGCTATCGTCGGTATGAATACTGAATTTGGACGCGGTCTCATTAACACTTCCCTCGATCATTCTTCGCCACTTCTGAATCCTCAAGTCTTCTTTTTGCAATTTCCTGATTTCTCCATACAATTCTGGCTCTATTGTCAGATCACTAAGAGCCTCTCCTTTCCGAATCATGAATATTCTCATTTCTCCCAATTCACTATGCAGTCTCACCCTTGATCTAGCACTACTCAATGCGTGAAGGGATTTCTTACTCAAGGCATCAGCCACCATATTAGCCTTGCCTTCATGATAGATAATCTGCATATCGTAGTCACCAATCAACTCTATCCACCTCCTTTGTCTCATATTCAACTCTCGCTGGGTATAGATGTACTTCAAGCTT
Source organism: Silene conica (assembly GCA_029255685.2). Lineage (NCBI taxonomy): Eukaryota > Viridiplantae > Streptophyta > Magnoliopsida > Caryophyllales > Caryophyllaceae > Silene > Silene conica. The sequence continues at coordinate 38,747,580 of CM055312.2, read as the reverse complement.
TTGTGGTAAGAAAACACCTTAAATGTAGCTCCGTAAAGATAATGGCGCCACAGTTTCAGTGCAAATTAAATACCACGGCCCCCAACTCCAAGTAATGGGTAGGATAATTCTCCTCATAGGTCTTCAATTGACGGGAAGCATACGCTATCACTCTCCCATTCTGCATTCACACACACCCCAGACCATGCTTAGAAGCATCAGTATAAACGTTGAAATTATCACTCCCATCAGGTAAGGTAAGGATAGGAGCTGTTGTTAGGCGTTCCTTAAGAGTTAAGAACGCCTCCTCACAACTCTCATCCCAAATGAAACGATTCTCCTTTCTCATTAACGACGTCAGTGGCTTAGCTAGCTTCGAGAAATCTTTGACAAATCTCATGTAGTACCCAGCTAATCCCAAGAAACTTCGGATCTCTCCCACATTCTTCGGGCTTTGCCATCTGGTCACAGCTTCAATCTTACTAGGGTCCACAGACACCCCCTCCTTGGAAATTACATGACCCAAGAAAGCAACTTTCTTCAACCAGAACTCGCACTTACTTAACTTGGCGTACAACTCATTCTCCTCTAAAGTCTTCAGTACTGTTCTCAGGTGCTTTTCGTGTCCCTCCTCACTCTTGGAATACACTAGAATGTCGTCAATAAACACAACCACGAACTTATCCAGGTACGGACTGAATACCCGGTTCATCAGATCCATAAAAACTGCTGGTGCATTAGTCAACCCGAACGGCATAACCACGAATTCATAATGGCCATACCTTGTTCTAAAAGCGGTCTTGGGAATGTCCTCGTTTTAATCCTCAATTGGTGATAACCCGACCTCAAATCAATTTTTGAGAAAACTCCAGCTCCAGTTAACTGGTCGAACAAATGATCAATTCTAGGCAAAGGGTAATGATTCTTAACGGTCACATTGTTCAGCTCTCGGTAGTCAACGCAAAGTCTCAGACTCCCGTCTTTCTTCTTCACAAAAAGCATTGGTGCTCCCCAGGGTGACACACTAGGCCGGATGAATCCCTATTCGGCCAATTCATCCAGTTGCTTTTTCAATTCTTCCATCTCCTTTGGTCCCACACGGTACGGTGATTTTAATATTGGTCCTGCTCCTGGCTTGAGATCGATAGAAAAGTCGACCTCCCTCCTAGGTGGTAACCCTGTCACATCGTCTCGGAACACTCCCTCAAACTCCCTCACCACAGGTATCTCACTAACCTTCGGAGTCTCCGCCTCGCAATTCCACATCTGACACAAGATCAAGTTATCCCCCTTCCGCAGGCTTGACTTAAGGGTATTAACTGATATGACCTTGACCTTAGGTTTAACCACGAATCCCATATAGGATACTCTCATTCCCTTAGGTCCCCTCAGAGAAATTTTCTTTTGGTAACAGTCAATAAAAGCTCGATATTTTCCCAACCAATCCATCCCTAGGATTATCTCAAAGTCCCCTAATGGAAACTCAATAAGGTCGCAATGGAAAACTACCTCCCCAATCTTGATGGGTACACTCATATAGACCCTATTACATGACACAGATTCCCCGGACGGAATTGTTATAGAGTCCTCGATCAAATCATAAATATCCAACTCTAACACTCTAGCATGCTCCCTAGACACAAAAGAATGGGTAGCTCCGGAATCAAAAAGTACAAAAGTAGGTTTAAGGTTCACAAGAAAAGTACTAGTCAGGACATGGGCATCATCTTTGGCAGCCTGCTTCTCCATGGCAAAGAGTTTGCCACTGGTCTTTGTTGGGGCTGGTGTCCTTGACAATTAAGTACAATGACTTATTAAATCTCTTTAAGGATCACAAGGGCATACTTCTGTATTATTACCAGTTCATCCACGTTTATCAATAACGGTTGGCTTGCTAGATAAGTTTGACGTTATTGTCATACGGTTGGCGGTGATCAACTGGTCCCTATACGTCACACCTATAGGACACGTTTGAGAGATGTGAAGGTATGAAAATACAGTCACATTTATGCCGAATATGACTAAACAGTTAGTCAGAGGTATTGACTATTAAATTAGTCAATAAGATGTTGAGATTATTATTTAATACGGATTAAATAATTTTAGCTAATACTAATTACATGTTTAATTCGTAAAATTAAATATAAGCAGTTACATTTAATTAAATATTGTATTCGCGTATTAATATAAACAGTTATATTAATTTGGGTAATTATACAATATCGTAATTTTATCAGACCGTTATTAATACATCGACTGCATTAATATCTGATAACACGTATGCGATTTATAATAAAAATCCCGCAAATAATATTTAGCAAAACGGGTCGAATCACGCAAAGGAATAAGGTAAGAGTGGAGAAAGCCCACCCTTACCCAAGACCAATTCGGCCGCCCCTTATAGCTACATAAGGAGAGTCTTTCTCCTTATGTCAGTTACAGGAATCACAAATCTGATAATTAGGGTTTTGAGAGCATTCTTCTCCCAAAACTCAGATCTCACATCTAAAACCTCAATAACTCTCCTCATATTGCAAGGCAATTGGAGAGTACTTTCTAGCACACGCGGCATCATCTCAAACAAAGTCTTGGGTGCAAGTTATAGGAGGGAATTTACTTTAATTTCTGTTCTTAGGCCTATTCAAGCAAGGACCCAACGTTGATTTCTTTTTCATGCTTTTTATTAACTTATGACAATAATCACAATTGTATGTTTCATTATAATCCTGCAAGTTTAGGGCGAATACATGCTTTATTCCCCACAAGTGGTATCAGAGCCAGGCCATGAAAATTTTACTTTTGTGTTTTTCATAAGTTTTAAAACCTGAAAAACCGTTTTCTGTCGCTGAGTCGGTCGATCGACCTCCTGTTGCGGTCGGTCGACCGCCTCCTGTGTCTGTTTCTGTTTCGAAAGTTTTTCTTTTGTGAGTAATCGATCTTGTTTTTCGATTCCTGTTTACATATTGTTAATTAATCGATATTCTTGACAATATGTGAACCCTTGTTGATTTTAATTTTGATTTACTTGTTTTAATCAAAGTTTAAAAGGTAAAAACTTGTTTTGATTTCGAAAAATGCAGCGTTTTGCGTTTTCTGAAACTCGTTTCTACTGTCTGGTGGTCGGTAGACCTGATTGATAGGTCGGTCGACCGCCTATGCTGTTGCAGATTTTTTCCGTTTCTCGTCTGGAGGTCGGTCGACCACGTGTTTAGGTCGGTCGAGCTCCCCCCTGTAGCAGACTCGTTTTTTTTTATTTTCGAAAATAACATGTTTTCTTTTCACATGGCCTTTAGTAATATACTATATACGGAAATAGTATATTATTAATTTTGTGAAACGGTTCACCCTCGTTTGATACGTATTATTTTAAAACGGTTTAAGATAATAGGATTATATATTTATTAAAATTGGGTGATTAAAACGGTATAATCACATAATTTTAATCCCGTAAGGTGGTTTGGTAAAAATTTGTTAATCATAATAACAATATTATGTCATGTATGAATTTTATTTAGTTGATGCATTTTATTTATCGTCTTGTGAATGCCTTGAATGCTTTCAATAACGTATTTAATTTTTGCAAACGGTTGTAACTTAGTGTGGCCTTAGAAGATTGTGTCACCGTAATGATGGGACACAGTCTTGCTTGTAATTTTGAGATCTTGTATCTCCGTTTTGGGTTTTTGCCATGTAATTACTTTTGTATTTAAATTAGAATGTAAATAGGATTATATTTGTAATTTAAATTAGTAATTTTGTGAAGACCAAAGACGGAGACCGGATGCTCACTCCCGCTGCAAGGACCAAGATGGAACATCAAGACAAGCTTCTAGGGTCCAACAGTGGATTCCAAGTTGTTTTATGTTTATTTTGGTAGGATAGGCCACACTAGGACTTTTATTTACGTTTATCGCATTTATTTTATGCTTTCATCGATAATAGCTTGCATCATATTCCGCCTAAAACCAAACCACCTATAACATGCCTGAAAACTGACTCATGTAGAGGTTACGCGTTAGTTTTCAGTGACAATACAGATGTCACATGTCAATTGCAAAGCCATCACTTTATTTCATTCATTCACGAATATGCTAGATTTTAGTTCACTTAATATGAATAAATATAAGTCGATGGGGTCTTCCTCGTATAACCAAAAATTGAGAATAGTCTTTATAAATCAGCCTCCCATGAATCCCTTCTTCGTCGGTAGGCATAATATGACCCCTTCTACGTCGGGTAAGTGGGAACAGATGATTTATTTTATCTCAACATCATGGTCACTCGATAATATCCAGTGACTGAGATGGACTAATAGATAGGATTTACGGAAATCTATCGACCAAGAGTTCCAACGGTGGAATTAGTCAAACTGTGGGCTTATCAATATGTGGAAATTGAGTCTTGGGATCATATATATAATTCTTGAGGGAGATCAATTATATAAATGCATGAGTCTACGAGTTTAAATTCAATTTAATATAGACTTAAATCACAACAATGAGTTGCTTATATGGTTTTGTTTTATCTTCTTTTCAGTCTAGAACACGTTCAATTAAACTGTTGTATAACTAAATGGCTGGTGAAGACCCAATGCCAAGTGCCAAGCTAGCACGTGAATCCTGGCTAAAAACCTTCATGGACTCCATGAATCAGTCCACAAGACTGAGGAATGATGGGTCAAACTTCTCTGACTGGGAGGCAGCACTACGGAATTCTGCCATTGCTGACGGAAAGCTCAAGTACTTAACTGAGCCCATTCCGCCACACCAAGGAACTGGAGCTAGAGCTAACGAAGTTCGCGCTCATAGCGACTTCGTCATGGAAGCGGGTGCGATAAAGAACGTACTCATCTATGCAATGGAATCCAATTTGCAAAGACACTTCATAACCCATGGTGCAAACAAGATTTTCACCACACTCACCAACGAATTATCAAAGGCTCCGAGAATCGTTTCTTATGAGCTTACCTGTCGCTTCTTTGAGGCGAAACTCCAGAAGGGCCAAGCAGTTAGCCCACATATTCTTCACATGATTGAGAATATCGAGAAACTGGAGGCCCTAAACTGCAAGATCAGTGAGAACATAATCGTTGATCGAATGCTTCATTTGCTTCATGATGGGTTCGCCCTCTTTAGGGCCAACTATTACATGAACGACATGAAGAAGACTCCTCATGAGCTCCACTCCCTTCTCGTATAGACCGAGAAGGATCTGAAATTAAGTGGGAGCGTGAAGCAAGATGTTCTCATAATCTCCAGTAAGGGTAAGGGTAAGGGTAAAGCTAAAGCTCAGGGTGACCTAACAGTAGGCAAGCCCAAGTTTAAGAAGTCAGGATTCACTAAGAGTGGGCCAGGTGAGTCGAGCAACTCACAGGGCAAGACAAAGAGCAAGGATACAAGCATGGAATGCCACCATTGCCACAAGACTGGGCATTGGAGGCGCACATGCCTCGTGTATCGTGAGGACATTAAGGCAGGCCGTGTTACTCCTGTTGGTATGTCTTCTTCTTCTTTTATTCACATGATTGAGATTAACCATGCAAGTTACGGAACTTGGGTACTAGATACTGGTTGTGGTTCTCATCTATGTAATCATGTGCAGGGCCTCCGAAACCGAGAACCCCTAATCAAGGGTGAGGTTGACCTGCGTGTCGGGAATGGAGCACGAGTTGCTGCAATCTCGAGGGGAACATACGTGATCTAGCTTCCAAGTGGATTTGAGTTATCTTTATATAACTGTTATTATGTTCCTCGTTTGTCCAAAAACATTATTTCAGTTTCTGCGCTTGACAAACTCGGTTTTTCATTTGTAATAGAGAATAATAGCTGTATTTTCTCCTTACACAATATGATTTATGGCAAGGCAGTTTCCATGAATGGAATTTATGTTTTAGATCAAACCACTGAAATATTACATGTGAATAATAAGAGATTAAAGGTAGGTGACAAAGATCAAACTTACCTATGGCATTGTCGAATGAGACACATAAATGAGAAACGCGTAAAACAGCTCATACAGAATGGAGCTATCTCGGCCTTTGATTTCGAATCATATGGCACGTGTGAATCATGTCTCATCGGTAAGATGACTCGTATTTCCTTCAAAGGTGTTGGAATGCGCGCTGCCGACCTATTACGACTCATACATACAGATGTATGTGGCCCTATGTCGATCAACGCACGAGAAGGCTATAGGTATTTCATCACTTTCACGGACGATTTAAGTAGATATGGCTATGTCTATTTAATGAAGGATAAAAGTGAATCCTTTGACAAGTTCAAAGAATACCAGAATCGGGTACAGAACCAGCTGGGTAGAAAGATTAAAGCACTACGTTCTGATAGTGGTGGTGAGTATCTTTCACACGAGTTTGATCAACACCTTAAAGACTGTGGCATCGTGCTACAGTTGACTCCACCTGGAACACCACAATTAAATGGTGTGTCCGAACGGAGTAATCGAACTCTACTCGATATGGTTCGATCCATGATGAGTCACACCGTCGTGCCTGATTCATTGTGGGGCTATGCTCTTTTGTCGGCCGCTCTAGTACTTAACCGAAGTCCGTCTAAAGCTGTTGACAAGACTCCATACGAATTATGGAAGAGAACGGTCCCTAACTTGTCCTTTATTCGGGTTTGGGGCTGCGAGGCTTATATCAAGTGGAGACACGAGGATAAGCTCAGCCCGCGATCGGTCAAGACATACTTTATAGGCTATCCAAAGGGAACGTTTGGTCATTACTTCTACTCGCCAACCGAACAACGTGTTTTTGTTGCGGCTAGTGCGACGTTCTTAGAGAAAGAATTTCTCGAGAACAAGTCGAGTAATAGAACCTTCGATTTATCGGAGGTTCAAGAATCAACTACTGAGTAACCATTGGAGGAAACAGTTCCTTCAACCGAGGCTGCGGTAGATATTCGAGATGGACTCCATGTATGAGAACAACGTGTGAGATCTTGTGGACTTACCTGCAAAGGTACGTCCCCTTCAATGCAAATGGCTTTACAAAATAAAGCATGTCGTGGAAGGTAAACAAGATATCCATAAGGCAAGACTAGTTGCTAAAGGTTTCACCCAAGTGCCAGGCTTGCACTACGATGAGATCTTTGCACCCGTAGTCATGCTACGTTCCATTCGGATTATCTTAGCAATAGCCGCATTTCATGACTATGAAATATGGCAAATGGACGTTAAAACCGCCTTCTTAAACGGTTATTTGGAGGAAGAGTTGTACATGGTACAACCCGAGGGTTTTATTGATCCTGAACATCCTAAGAAAGTTTGCAAACTTAAGCGTTCCATCTATGGACTTAAGCAAGCATCGCGGAGTTGGAATCATCGCTTCGACCAAGTGATAAAAGAGAATGGGTTTATTAGATCAGTCGAGGAACCATGTCTCTATATCAAGTCGAGTGGGAGCAATATTGTATTCCTAGTACTGTATGTCGACGACATACTCTTGATTGGGAATGACATACCTCTCTTATCTTCGGTTAAAGCATGGTTGAAAAACCATTTCCAGATGAAAGATCTGGGAGAGGCACAAAGAATTTTGGGCATCCGTATCTACAGGGATAGATCACGACGGATGTTGTCTCTCAGTCAGGAGTCTTACATAGATAAGATTCTAGAGAGATTCAGCATGACGAACTCCAAGAAGGGGTTCCTTCCTATGACTCCTGGGCTTCACTTGAGCAAGACTCAAGAAGCTAAGTCATTGGAAGAGAAAGAGCGCATGAGTCGGATTCCTTATGCCTCGGCAATAGGATCGATTGTAACAGCCCATATTTTCGTAAAATCTAATTTAATCGTTTTGAGTATTTTACGTAATAAAGATAATATTTTAATAATTTAATTCGTAAGTTTTGATTTAAAAGCAAGATCCGTCTTAAGAACCTTAACTCCTTAAGACGAATATAAATTTGGCAAACCTTTTAATATCCGACTCAAATAACCGTTTCTAAAATCCGTAACCGTTTAAGCAAGTCGGAAAGGACAACCCACTTGTCCTCTCTATAAACCCTTATGTCGACATAATCATCTTCAACATTCCATTTCACTGCAAACATAACATCTTCATAAACCTCCATAAAACCTCCATCTCTTTTGTGAAATTCTTCATCATCCGGCCTTCAAATCACAAAAGTAAGTACATTTTCGGAATCCTCGCGCGATTTCCAAGTCATCCGTCACTTCGGTTTTCCAATTTCTTCACTTCGAAAATCCGGCCTGTTTTGCATAATTCCGTTTTTATGCTCCTAAACTGATTTTTCCGTGTTGTAGGTGAAGGACTTGACAACCCGGACGTCGATAGCTTCATACTCGAGGAGGATCTTTTGCCGGAAAAAGCTTAAGAGGTGACGATAATGAGAAACTCGGCCTTTATGTGTATATTAGCATATTTGATGTGATTCTCGTTTTATTTCTGATTTGTGTCGAAATATGATGTTAAAGGACTTAGCAACATGTTTAGGATGGTGTTGTTGTGAAGAATTCATGCTTGAATTGATTGTCAAATGCTTTTAAGGGTATTTTCAGTTTTTCTCATTTTTGCGACGGATACATGTATAATTCATTTGAGGATTGTTATGGGACTTGTTTTCTGATAGATTAGTAGTATTGGATGATTTATGTTAGTGGGTAAACATTATTTGTGATGCTATTGAAGATTAGAAGTCGAATTGTGAAGTTTGGGAAAGATTGGAAAATCACGATTTTGGTTGCAGGCTCTCTGAGCCGGTCGACCGACCGGCCGCCGGTCGACCGGCTGGGCGAGCATTTGTGTGGTTTTCGTAAATTTTAAGAAAAAGGCCTTGGACTGCCAGCCGGCCGACCGGCTGCCTGCCGACCGGCTGGTAGTCATTTGTGTTGTGTTTTGTTTGCGAAGAACTTAGGTAGAATGGGTTCCCAGCCGGCAGACCGGCCGCCTGCCAGCCGGCTGGGAGTGCATGGGGATGGTTAGCGATTTTTGTAAAGTAAGGGAATGGGTTCCCAGCCGGCCGACCGGCTGCCTGCCGACCGGCTGGGAGTCATTTATGTTGTTTTTCTTGTTTTAAAGAAGGAATAGGCTGAGAATGGGTTCCCAGCCGGCCGACCGGCTGCCTGCCGACCGGCTGGGGATCCCTGAAGGTTGTTTAATAGTTTTTCGATCGTAACTTTTAAACGGTTGATCGGTTTTGATTGAAACTCGTTTTGTATACCCGTGATGTATGTTCGAGGTCCCCAGAGGACGGGCAACACTATATTGGGTTCGGGAATGAAGTGAGGATAGAGACCCCCCGGCCGGGCAACCGGAAGGGAGACCGGCTCTCCCTCGTCTTAGTTCTCGGGACCAATTAAGTGTTGGTTAGAGGTTTAAGAAGTTAGAACTATAGGTTAGTTTCTACCTTTGGATGTTAGTGGATACCATGGTTGTCGCGTGGTGGGATATGTGTTAAGCTCACCTCTGGACCCACTACGTGTTTATATGTCGCGTGACGGGATATGTGTTAAGCTCACCTCTGGACCCGTTACGTGTTTTGCTTGGGCGTGTCAGGATATGTGTTAAGCTCACCTCTGGACCTGACACGTGATCGGTTGTCGTACACGGGATATGTGTTAAGCTCACCTCTGGACCCGTTGTGCGGTAGCTGTGTATTGGGATATGTGTTAAGCTCACCTCTGGACCCAGTACTTGTTTGTAGCATCGGGATATGTGTTAAGCTCACCTCTGGACCCGTTGCTTTTGGATGATTAGGGATATGTGTTAAGCTCACCTCTGGACCCTTTTCATGTTGTGTAAGTTTAGGGATATGTGTTAAGCTCACCTCTGGACCCTTTACTTGAATTGTATGTTGGGATATGTGTTAAGCTCACCTCTGGACCCGACATAGTGTAGGAATGGGATATGTGTTAAGCTCACCTCTGGACCCATTGCTAGTGTTATGAATGCTTCATCTGCTTGCCTTGATGATGGTACAGTGTCAGATATGCATGATGAGTTTACGATGTTTTATCTGCTTACCTTGATGATGGTACAGTGTCAGATATGCATGATGAGTTTACGAGGTTTTATCTGATTGCCTTGATGATGGTACAGTGTCAGATATGCATAATTATGATTCGTTTATTTAGTCATGGTTCAATCATCCAAGGCATTGGGTGACTCTTGTTCGGTTTCATAAATAGTTGGATTGAAAGACCCCCCGACTGGGTAACCAGTAGGGAAACCGGCTCTCCTTCCTATTTGTTTATGAAGTTGGTTGAGAGCCGTGCATGGTAATTGCATGTTAGTAAGAGATCAGATGATGAGTGGTTTATACTTCACATGTTAAATGTTGGAGTATTCTGTATTGTTTTATGTGTTACGTGTTGTCACAAAAGGTGGCTAGGAGAACTCTAGTCACTCCCCACTGATTGTGGCGTACATGTTTTCATGTATGTAGGTACATGCAGGTTGGAGATGGGTTCATGAGAGCTAGCGAGCGATGATCCTTTCATCATGACTTACCCTTATATCGTTTAGCTGGACTCGTAGTTTGATACTTTACGTTTTGGTGCCTGTAGGGGTGTTCCATCCCAGGCTGTGTATATATTTTATTTCAGTACTTAGAACTGTTACGTATCCATTTCAGTTTCTGTTTCAGTTTAAGACTTCTCGCATGTTGTTTATCTTTTAAAAAGTTTTAATTCCGCTGCATTTTTAGTACTTTTGTATGTTTATATTTCCGCTTTTGCGAGGGGTTTTACAGTTGGTATCAGAGCATTATTGCTCCCGACGCACTCATGTGACCCCCAACCTTAACTTGACCAAATAAACAAATAATGGATGAGAGATGGGGTAGATCTAAGGATTTATATTGTAGTCTGTTTGTGCCTTGTTAAGAATACGTCTAACGGTTTACCCTCTTATGACTAAAGAATGACAGAGCCAACCAATGATGAGAATGCTGAGACGCAAGCCCTCATTCAAACTCTTCAGGAGTGCATAGCTAGGTCGTCTGTGCCTCCTTCTTCATCCCAAACCTCGGGAAGTAACCAACCTGGGGGACTTGCTTGGACTATCACTCAGATGTGGAGGAATGCAGCTAAGACATTCGATGGGGAAACTAGTGCTGCGACCCTCACTGCTTGGTTCTTTGACATGGAAAGGAATTTCATGATTTATGATGTTCGACCTGATGATCAGACCCGAGTAGCATCACAGTTCTTAGTCCGTGAGGCCCGGAGTTGGTGGATGACGATCAGTGCCCCTGCTACTCGTGACCCTACTTTCACTTGGAGTCGTTTCAAGACTCTTCTTGGCATGAAGTTTTACCATAGGGACATTCGCCAAGATAAGATGACCGAGTTCATGAACCTTCACCAAGGAACCCTTTCTGTTCAAGCCTTCACCAATCGATTTGAGGAGCTGATTCACTTCGTTCCACAGCTAGTTGAGAGAGAAGAAGACAAGGCTTACCTGTTTCGGAGCAAGCTTAATGCTGAGACTAGGAGTGTAGTTAGTGGTGACCCGACTTCTTACTTCCAGAGTTACTACAGTGTCTTGCGAGCAGAGGACCCTTATGAGATCTATTGTGAGAGAGCTAGAGTTTTCTCTCCTCCTCCCCCGCTTTTACATAGCTGCCGAAGCAAGAGACCTCTTAGTCCTTCTTCCTCCTCCTCTCCTTCTGGAAAAGGAAGGCTCCCACAGTTCCTTGTGCAACCTGCTACAGATGGGCCAGGCATTAACCGCCGTAGTAGACCACGCGTTTGCTACCGTTGCAGAGAGCGAGGACACCTCTCTAATCAGTGCCCTCAAGGAAAAGGAGAACCCAACGGAGCCGAGGCCTCCCAGGATGGTGACATGGGACCCTCGATGGAAGTACCCCTGAAGTGTTTCAAGTGCCGCAAGGATCTTCATCCTAGAGTTACCTGTGACGGTGATCCGTACTTGTGTTATACCTGCAAGAAGCCTGGACACAAATCCTTCGAATGCCCCGAGAGGAAGACCTCCATCGGCAGAGCCGCCACTACTGACCTTGAGGCTGGGACCAGTGAAGCCGGAGCTGTTCAGAGTCAGACTGAGACTGGAGTTCACCCTACCCCACCTGCTGGTATGTTCTTACCTTCCATCTCATTTATGGTTAATATACTCGTAGCCGTTGAGATTTTAATCTCCCTCCTTAGATTCCAATAAACCCTCTTTGGAATCTATCTCTATTTCCTCTTGACTCAACTTGATAACTTGCTTCCCTGAAACACCTTGTGCGGTAACCTACCATAGATGAACGTGGAAACCTCTTGCAATTAGCTGTAAACCGTGATTTGGAGAGTGTCGTTACTTTGGGAGAAACCTAAGGAGCTTATTGAATATGTTTTGGGTAACCCTAGTGTTGTTATGTCACTAATTCGAAGAGTAAGTGAATGATGAGATAATTGTGCTAGGTAGAGTGTCTTACGTGGCTTTAGATGGGACTTAGGTGTGAGAATCTTGCCGAGTCATGGATAATTGTGAGTTGGAATATCCATTTGAGGATCCCGAGGAACTTAGAGTAAAGAGTAATTTTGAGGAATATGCTTAAGGTACTGACATTGTCTGATAATTGAATGAGACAAGCAAATGCTATTCGAAGTTGAGGAACGAGAGTTGTTAGTAGCGGTGTGAGAACGTTGGGACATATACAAGAACTTGTGGAAGTGACTGAGTGGTTGACCTTTAGTTACTTAATGGATCTTAGCACTCATCGACTGAAGGACTTAAAGGAAAATTTAGGGTACATCAGCAGTTTGAGAATGAATGATTTGTTGAGAGATGTAAGTCCAGAAACGCGTTAATGTGAGTGTGGTTATTGTGGACTGCGATACAAGTCTAGCAGATGTATCACATGAGTCGAGTAGTCTGAGAGTTTAGTTGAATCGTCATTTGGGAACTATCTGAGGCGAGCTATCTCAACATTTGAGGAATAAATCATTTAAAGGATAATGTTGCCTTAGACTTCGAGGAACCTTGAGATTTGAATCGTTTTGAGGAACTAGTCCTGAAGACCCGTCATAGACGTGCCTGACTTGGAGGTTGTTACCTTAAGGAGATCTTGTTTTGAGTGTTCATTGTTTATAATTTGGGGATTTAAGATATCGAACCTTGCGAAATAGGTTGCTAGGATCTAACGGTCAGAATTTAAGGTTAGAGGGTGGTGAATGCTATATCTTGAGTTTTGAAGATTCATTGTTATGGTAATAGAGTTCCGATTCAGAGTTTTGGAAACCTTCTTGTTGAGGAATGCCCTGTTTTGTGGATGAGATAGGGGTAATAGGAACCGCGAACCATTGTGAGCATTGAGGTTACTGGAATCGCCTTTTGGGATATACTAGGGACCGTTGGAAGGATGTTTCGATTGTGAATATAGCAGTTAGTGCGCCCATGTTTGGCAAAGGTTACCGTCTTCTTTAACCTCCGACTTAATCGTTCCGTTCCTTCGACCCTTCCTTTTTGAATCCTTACAGCCGCGAGGCTTGGAACCCCTAATCCTTCTTATCAAAAAATAAGCTTTGCGACCATTTCCGCGCTCTCGAGCGTCTGTTTTAGAACTTGTTTCCCAATTGTTGACTTTAAATCCATTGTTTTTGGGAAAAAGCTTAATGGTTTTTAAAAGTTGAAACTGCTTTCTCTTCCGTTAGAAGCCACTTTTAGTCATCGTTACCATGGTACTCTTCAAAAATTCGAGAAATAAAGGTTAATTTGGAAGAAAACTTGATTTTGAAGAACAAGATATTTTACAATTTGGCAGACTTCAGCGTTGATAGCCACTAGAACGTGTTATTGGAGACGTCTGATAACCCGTACTGTGCCCATCAACCCCGAATCGACGTAATTTTAGAATTTTGACTAATTTTGTTTTGGGGACTTGTCTCAGATTTGGAATGTCGGACTCTCGAATACGTAACGAGGATCCCAACGTCCAGTGACAAGACTTGTACCTTGAAATCTTTTGCTCCTTAAAAACCTCTTGGAAGATAAAGTTTTGAGTTGTCAAGAACCGCTGGTTCATTTTGAAAGTTTTAGTTGTTTTCATACTTACTTCTACTTTCGAGTTTCGAGGACGAAACTTTTTGAAGTTGGGGTGATTGTAACAGCCCATATTTTCGTAAAATCTAATTTAATCGTTTTGAGTATTTTACGTAATAAAGATAATATTTTAATAATTTAATTCGTAAGTTTTGATTTAAAAGCAAGATCCGTCTTAAGAACCTTAACTCCTTAAGACGAATATAAATTTGGCAAACCTTTTAATATCCGACTCAAATAACCGTTTCTAAAATCCGTAACCGTTTAAGCAAGTCGGAAAGGACAACCCTCTTGTCCTCTCTATAAACCCTTATGTCGACATAATCATCTTCAACATTCCATTTCACTGCAAACATAACATCTTCATAAACCTCCATAAAACCTCCATCTCTTTTGTGAAATTCTTCATCATCCGGCCTTCAAATCACAAAAGTAAGTACATTTTCGGAATCCTCGCGCGATTTCCAAGTCATCCGTCACTTCGGTTTTCCAATTTCTTCACTTCGAAAATCCGGCCTGTTTTGCATAATTCCGTTTTTATGCTCCTAAACTGATTTTTCCGTGTTGTAGGTGAAGGACTTGACAACCCGGACGTCGATAGCTTCATACTCGAGGAGGATCTTTTGCCGGAAAAAGCTTAAGAGGTGACGATAATGAGAAACTCGGCCTTTATGTGTATATTAGCATATTTGATGTGATTCTCGTTTTATTTCTGATTTGTGTCGAAACATGATGTTAAAGGACTTAGCAACATGTTTAGGATGGTGTTGTTGTGAAGAATTCATGCTTGAATTGATTGTCAAATGCTTTTAAGGGTATTTTCAGTTTTTCTCATTTTTGCGACGGATACATGTATAATTCATTTGAGGATTGTTATGGGACTTGTTTTCTGATAGATTAGTAGTATTGGATGATTTATGTTAGTGGGTAAACATTATTTGTGATGCTATTGAAGATTAGAAGTCGAATTGTGAAGTTTGGGAAAGATTGGAAAATCACGATTTTGGTTGCAGGCTCTCTGAGCCGGTCGACCGACCGGCCGCCGGTCGACCGGCTGGGCGAGCATTTGTGTGGTTTTCGTAAATTTTAAGAAAAAGGCCTTGGACTGCCAGCCGGCCGACCGGCTGCCTGCCGACCGGCTGGTAGTCATTTGTGTTGTGTTTTGTTTGCGAAGAACTTAGGTAGAATGGGTTCCCAGCCGGCAGACCGGCCGCCTGCCAGCCGGCTGGGAGTGCATGGGGATGGTTAGCGATTTTTGTAAAGTAAGGGAATGGGTTCCCAGCCGGCCGACCGGCTGCCTGCCGACCGGCTGGGAGTCATTTATGTTGTTTTTCTTGTTTTAAAGAAGGAATAGGCTGAGAATGGGTTCCCAGCCGGCCGACCGGCTGCCTGCCGACCGGCTGGGGATCCCTGAAGGTTGTTTAATAGTTTTTCGATCGTAACTTTTAAACGGTTGATCGGTTTTGATTGAAACTCGTTTTGTATACCCGTGATGTATGTTCGAGGTCCCCAGAGGACGGGCAACACTATATTGGGTTCGGGAATGAAGTGAGGATAGAGACCCCCCGGCCGGGCAACCGGAAGGGAGACCGGCTCTCCCTCGTCTTAGTTCTCGGGACCAATTAAGTGTTGGTTAGAGGTTTAAGAAGTTAGAACTATAGGTTAGTTTCTACCTTTGGATGTTAGTGGATACCATGGTTGTCGCGTGGTGGGATATGTGTTAAGCTCACCTCTGGACCCACTACGTGTTTATATGTCGCGTGACGGGATATGTGTTAAGCTCACCTCTGGACCCGTTACGTGTTTTGCTTGGGCGTGTCAGGATATGTGTTAAGCTCACCTCTGGACCTGACACGTGATCGGTTGTCGTACACGGGATATGTGTTAAGCTCACCTCTGGACCCGTTGTGCGGTAGCTGTGTATTGGGATATGTGTTAAGCTCACCTCTGGACCCAGTACTTGTTTGTAGCATCGGGATATGTGTTAAGCTCACCTCTGGACCCGTTGCTTTTGGATGATTAGGGATATGTGTTAAGCTCACCTCTGGACCCTTTTCATGTTGTGTAAGTTTAGGGATATGTGTTAAGCTCACCTCTGGACCCTTTACTTGAATTGTATGTTGGGATATGTGTTAAGCTCACCTCTGGACCCGACATAGTGTAGGAATGGGATATGTGTTAAGCTCACCTCTGGACCCATTGCTAGTGTTATGAATGCTTCATCTGCTTGCCTTGATGATGGTACAGTGTCAGATATGCATGATGAGTTTACGATGTTTTATCTGCTTGCCTTGATGATGGTACAGTGTCAGATATGCATGATGAGTTTACGAGGTTTTATCTGATTGCCTTGATGATGGTACAGTGTCAGATATGCATAATTATGATTCGTTTATTTAGTCATGGTTCAATCATCCAAGGCATTGGGTGACTCTTGTTCGGTTTCATAAATAGTTGGATTGAAAGACCCCCCGACTGGGTAACCAGTAGGGAAACCGGCTCTCCTTCCTATTTGTTTATGAAGTTGGTTGAGAGCCGTGCATGGTAATTGCATGTTAGTAAGAGATCAGATGATGAGTGGTTTATACTTCACATGTTAAATGTTGGAGTATTCTGTATTGTTTTATGTGTTACGTGTTGTCACAAAAGGTGGCTAGGAGAACTCTAGTCACTCCCCACTGATTGTGGCGTACATGTTTTCATGTATGTAGGTACATGCAGGTTGGAGATGGGTTCATGAGAGCTAGCGAGCGATGATCCTTTCATCATGACTTACCCTTATATCGTTTAGCTGGACTCGTAGTTTGATACTTTACGTTTTGGTGCCTGTAGGGGTGTTCCATCCCAGGCTGTGTATATATTTTATTTCAGTACTTAGAACTGTTACGTATCCATTTCAGTTTCTGTTTCAGTTTAAGACTTCTCGCATGTTGTTTATCTTTTAAAAAGTTTTAATTCCGCTGCATTTTTAGTACTTTTGTATGTTTATATTTCCGCTTTCGCGAGGGGTTTTACATCGATCATGTATGCCATGATATGCACACGTCCTGACGTTGCATATGCATTGAGTATGACAAGTCGATTCCAAGCTCATCCAGGTGAAAGACACTGGATGGCCGTGAAAAAAATTCTTAAGTACCTACGGAGGAGTAAAGATTGGGGATTGACGTACGGAGGCGACTCGACGCTCTGCGCCACGGGTTACGCAGATGCTAGCTTCCAAACGGATCGAGATGACTCGAAATCTCAGTCTGGATTCGTTTTTACTCTTAATGGTGCTGCTGTCAGCTGGAAAAGTTCTAAACAGAGTGTTACAGCAGATTCTACGACTGAGTCCGAGTACTATGCCGCCTCAGAAGCAGCTAAGGAAGCAATATGGATGCGTCAATTCTTACAAGGACTATCAGTAGTGCCTAGTTCGAATGACCCAATCACCGTTTATTGTGATAATAAAGGTGCCATCTTCCAAGCTAAGGAGCATAAGTCTAGCAACAAGGCTAGGCATGTACAACGGAAAGCTCATCTAATCAGAGATAACGTGGAGCAAAAGGAGATTTTCATTGATAAGATCGCTACGGATGACAACATAGCTGATCCTCTCACTAAAGCATTACCACGTGATAAGCATGAAGGGCACATTCATTCCATGGGAATTAGCTGTGTTCCTAAGTTGTAGTACTCTTTTATGAATTCATGTAATAATTCATTTTCTCGTGTACTCTATTCAACCTTATTGTTATGATATATAATGTTTTGTTTTTCATGTGGAATTGTACGCCAATTTTGAACAACACAAAGTGAACTTAATTACATTACATCGTTTTAGTCCTTGATTACCCACTTGAGCTGATAACTCAGGTAATCATTTTGTGACGTTGGTTGATGGTGGGTTCAACGAGCCATAAGTCACGCGGATGACTGACCAATCACAAAGGCGAGTTATACGGATATCTCGTAGGACACCCCGTGACAACGTTATGGAGTCCTAAATGTTTTATAACATTGGGTGTCGGGTCGTGGATAGGACCTCCATAGTGTTCCTTAGAGTCGAGTCTTTTGACTTTCAACTGTCTCTTGAGATTAAGGCAGATTTTGGGTAACTTTGGTTTCTTTCCCACGGTCACCGTAACAGGGGCCAAGAGGATTTTTTCTGGGTTAATTCATGCTGCGCGATATCGGCAGGATTCGAGTTGAAGGAAATATCCAAACCCTTATCAGGATTTTATCATTTATCAGGGCCACTCGAGGAGTAGTAACTGAAATGCATGGCCATGCTCGAATACAGATTCGTTTTATCAGTTAGGTTACTCTCTAGTTGGGGAAACCACTCTTGATACAGATCGCTTGTGAGATACGACCTTTGCGAATGCGGATTTGCAAATTGTCTTACATTGAGTGGGAGAAATTTTAAAAGGATATGAGAATCGGTTATCGCACCTACACTTGTACGGACAAGTGGGAGTTTGTTGGAGCCTTGTGTCCTCTACATGTAGTGTGATAACGTCATTGCACATACTCTTGTACGGACAAGTGGGAGATTGTTGGGGCTGGTGTCCTTGACAATTAAGTACAATGACTTATTAAATCTCTTTAAGGATCACAAGGGCATACTTCTGTATTATTACCAGTTGTTCCACGTTTATCAATAACGGTTGGCTTGCTAGATAAGTTTGACGTTATTGTCATACGGATGGCGGTGATCAACTGGTCCCTATACGTCACACCTATAGGACACGTTTGAGAGATGTGAAGGTATGAAAATACAG
Organism: Silene conica; assembly: GCA_029255685.2. Classification (NCBI taxonomy): domain Eukaryota; kingdom Viridiplantae; phylum Streptophyta; class Magnoliopsida; order Caryophyllales; family Caryophyllaceae; genus Silene; species Silene conica. The sequence goes on along the minus strand of CM055312.2, from coordinate 38,728,806 downwards.
TCACATTTATGCCGAATATGACTAAACAGTTAGTCAGAGGTATTGACTATTAAATTAGTCAATAAGATGTTGAGATTATTATTTAATACGGATTAAATAATTTTAGCTAATACGAATTACATGTTTAATTCGTAAAATTAAATATAAGCAGTTATATTTAATTAAATGTTGTATTCGCGTATTAATATAAACAGTTATATTAATTTGGGTAATTATACAATATCGTAATTTTATCAGACCGTTATTAATACATCGACTGCATTAATATCTGATAACACGTATGCGATTTATAATAAAAATCCCGCAAATAATATTTAGCAAAACGGGTCGAATCACGCAAAGGAATAAGGTAAGAGTGGAGAAAGCCCACCCTTACCCAAGACCAATTCGGCCGCCCCTTATAGCTACATAAGGAGAGTCTTTCTCCTTATGTCAGTTACAGGAATCACAAATCTGATAATTAGGGTTTTGAGAGCATTCTTCTCCCAAAACTCAGATCTCACATCTAAAACCTCAATAACTCTCCCCATATTGCAAGGCAATTGGAGAGTACTTTCTAGCACACGCGGCATCATCTCAAACAAAGTCTTGGGTGCAAGTTATAGGAGGGAATTTACTTTAATTCCTGTTCTTAGGCCTATTCAAGCAAGGACCCAAGGTTGATTTCTTTTTCATGCTTTTTATTAACTTATGACAATATTCACAATTGTATGTTTCATTATAATCCTGCAAGTTTAGGGCGAATACAGGCTTTATTCCCCACAGTCTTTGCCCCACTCTGGCTAGTGGTGGCTGCTCCTGCCTGCTGGTTTCGCTCGGCTCCGGTCTTCTGGCTGGTACCACTCCCGTTATACTAGTTGTGGTGGGAACGGTTTTGATAGTTTTTATAGCTTTTCTGGTAGCTGTTGCTAGTACCAGACCTCGCACTTCCCCGATAACTCGACATAGGACTACGATACCCTCTACTTCCCGAAGTATTCATGCGGGACCCATTGTACCCCGAAGTTGGAGTACGGTAACCCCCAGATTGATATCCTCCTGAAGATCGACACACTGCTTGCTTGTGTCCAGTCTTTCCACACCCATAGCACACAATCCCCACAGAACTGTTTCCCGAATTATTGTTGTTATTAAAATAATTCTTATTGCTATTATTTTAGGAGTATTATTATTATTACTACTATTTTAATAAAAGCCGTCTTTCGTTATTCTATATTATTCGTTTTGTGTGGTTGAAGTCTATGAGTCGGGAAATCTTTAAGTTAGGGAAGTTTCTATTTAGGGAAACTCTCTATTTATATTGGGTTTCTATTTTTGGAAACTTTCCATTTATGGAAGGTTTCTATTTATAGTAAGTGTGGTTGTTAAGGGGTTCGGGAAGGTTATTTATTCGTTACGTATATGTGTTTAGGTAGCGGGTTTCGCGTGGAACATTTCTAACAAGCCTTGGATTTATCTGCATTCTGCTATTCGAGATAGGGGAATACTGTATACATGGTGATGAGTAATATGTTATTATCCGATGTTAACTATTTATATCTTATTGTATGAATGGTGTTATATTGTATTTAATTGACTGAATATTTCTGTGATACAATACGATGTGGAGAATATTGGGTCTTGTGATATGGTGCGGAGTTTATTTGGCGTTGGATCGGTGCGGAGTTTATTTGGCGTTGGATCGGTGCGCAATTTATTTGGCGTTGGATCGGTGCGGAGTTCATTTGGCGTTGGATCGGTGCGGAGTTTATTTGGTGATGGATCGGTGCGGAGAAGGGATGATTGATCCCAATATATACATATAGTGTTGTTATTTATTTTTCCTCTACTCAACCTCGTGGTTGACCCTGTGTATTCGTGTGACACCTGTGATGATCCGTAATGGGGAGCAGTTTTGACAGGAAAGATGGTGTTGTGGGAGCATGGGATGGCGTGAGCACTTGGAATGGACCGACTTAGATGTAGATCACCTACTTTGTAGTTATCAGTTGTACTTTTATTCCGCTACGTAGTATCTGTAACACCAAAGTTTAAATTTTGCCAGTTTTTATATAAAGTACTTTGGTTTGGTTTACTTTGTTATTCACTGCCTCGGATATTCCGAGATGGTAACAGCTCAATTTACTGAGGATGTCTTGCTAAAGGCTCCTTAATAAATCGGGGTGTTACAGTTTGTATTACTGAAACGATTTTATATAAACTTGACGAAATCATTCAGGTTACATTATCATATGGTAGGGCTCATATTCATTTCAAATGTCTACTATACATGTTACTAATGTCATATCAGGATACCACGTGGTCACATCACATAATTTCATATTTGGTTAAACTTTTATATAAAACTTACATAACTTACGATCCCAACAATCAAACAGCATGTTGCAATTTCCAAAAATTATAATTAAATAAACGTTCAGTCATTTTGTGAACCTTCATTTTTTTTTTTTTTTTTTTTTTTTTTTTTAGGAAATACGATGGATTCTCTAATCATAGGAAAAAGAATAAAATGCAAAACTACGGAAATTATTTATAACAAATTGGTCTGAACAGAATCTTTACGGCAATAAAACAGGAAAGTGGGCAACTTGCAAAAATCATTATTAATCAACGACTTGTTAAGATTTTACGTGATTTATCATTTGGGAACGTGAATGAATATATTAAACATTGGAGTTGGAATTATACATAAACGATAGATACATTTTAAATGGTTCCTCGTTCAAAAACATGGGTAAAACAGAACGGTGCAGAGACAATCTGACCACTGTCGACTAAAATATTTATTTCCCTCAAAATATAATTCACATTAACATGAAACTAAAAGCATGGGGAAAGTTGAATCAGAAGGTTATCACACATAAAATTTTCATATCCATATGAAGAACACATATTGGATGACAACCCGTACAAACAGGGTAACATTCTGGTCTTTTATTAAAATTTTGATTCCATCAAAATTACTTCATATTATCATATTAAACACAAACATTATTCCTCCAAAACATGTTGACATACCATCGAAGCATAGAAATCACGTTGCACCATAATAACATTTATTCATCATTTCATTCTGTAATAGTCATCTAAAACACGGTAAAGGTTGCGGAACGGAAAAGTAGATCATCTAAATGACTGAATATTTATACCTGTATATACAAATGTAACCCATAACTATATGGCACATGGCTTGGGGCAGCACATCCCGCATATTACTAGTTATGAATTACTATAACATTTAAATCTGATCGGTCATATCCAAATACCAAGCAATATATTGCAAAATTACGTTAGTCATTTAATAACCAGATATCCTATAGACAATTCGAGACACCAAAATCACATGATCATATCACTCTAATTTATTATACAATAAATATACACTCATTCCCTGAAAGTTTCAATTCAACCATTCAGATCAATCAGCATTTCAATATCAGTCGTATTCTTCTTATGCACATCATCATACTAGTCAAGCTTATATCTCAACTCGTATTCCAATTTTCATGTCCTCAATACTTGAAGTAATACATTTCTTAATCACATTCAATATCAATCTCATGATTCACAATATAGATTACCAACCATCATTAACCATGTATCACATCATTACTTACCTCATTCCGCTCCTGCAACTGTTAGTACAACATATATTGGGTCTTTTCCTTTATTCTATGTTACCCACGCTCTACATCTCTCAAGGTAACCAGGTTAGACTGAAAGGGCCAGTGGCTTGATTTGAGGGGGCCCCTAACTCATCCCAATCCTGGGGCTCCTGACAGTTACTAACCTGGGGTTCATTTTATTAGACTCTTCCTACGTTCATTATTATTCAGTTGGTTTAGGTTTGAGGATCGTTTGCTCTGATACCACTTTGTAACACCCCCATTTATTCATGAGCCCTTAGCAAGACATTCTCAAATAAATAGAGCTGTTACCATCTCGGAATGTCCGAGGTAGTGAATAACAAAGTAAAACAATACAAAGTACTTTATAAAAAAACCGATAAAATTTAATCTTTGATGTTACAACACTACGCATAAAAAAGGTACAACTGATTACATCTATGTATGTGATCTAATTCTAAGTAGGTCCAAGCCATGTCTCTCTTCATGCCCGTGCTCCTAATCCAACTGTCTCTGACCTGTAAAATCTACTCCCCATTTCGGATCATCGTAGGTGTCACACGAATACACAGGGTCAACCATGAGGTTGAGTAGGAAAGCATCAATAAGACATAAATGACCATAGATCATAACACCGCTCCGTCTCCATATCACCAGTCATCCACTTCACCTCCACCACACCACTCCTTCCATCACACCACACCTTCCATCACACCACACCTTCCATGGCCATATCACAAGTCCCATATCACAAGACCCATATCACAAGACCCATTTCACAAATCCCGTTCTCCACAATACTCGATAATAATCAACAATCCAAAAATACATTCATAATTAGTTATTATATCAATCTTATAATAAGTAACACATATACGTCATGTCAATAATGCAACCACAAATATATATCCCCTACCTCAATTGCAGAAAGACAGTCAACAACTCCTCAAGATGTTCCACGCGGAAACCGTTACCTAACATATATTATTCGACGATTACAACTTGTACCAAATCCTATTCTTAGAATAGTAAAGTTACTAAACATAGTAACTTTCTAAAAATGGAAAGTTTCCCCGAATTAGGAATTGGCTCAAAATAGCAACCTTGCTCAAAATAATAATGCCACTTAGAGTAATACTTCATACTAACATACTAACCGGATGCCATGATAACAATAACATACTTAATACTAATAATAATGTTCATTACTAGTATGATGACTATCATACAATTATAAAGGTAATAAGGCAAGTAATAATAATATTAATGTTAATATTAATAAACAATAATAATGTAGAATGATAATAACAACAACAATAATAATAATAATAATAATAATAATAATAATAAACAATGCTAATGATTAAAAATAATAACAACAACCAACACCTGTACAACGCATACCACACGCAACACACGTACCAGCCCAAAACCCGTAACCGACAGCCCTGACCAACCTACTTCCAGCCTTCATCGACACTCACCTGCCGCCTTACCCACCACCTCAATACCGTGACTACCAGCGCTGGACTACGGTGTACCTATTGACGCTAACCACGACTCCCGACTTGTCCCAACCATCTCTCAAAACCACCATCAAAACCCCCTGGTCACAACCCCCTACACTAAACCCGCGACTAACACCTACTGTAACCCGTCCCTTAACCGCTTGTTAGCAGCACCGCTACTACCACCAGTTACCACCACCGACACTCCACACTACCCATAAACCCCTGGTGCCAACCGCCTAGCCTCGACATCCCTACACCCCCTGAACAACCACCTCCAAAACCCCCTGACACTCACGGCCATCCCCTGCATTGTTATTTCGCGAACCACCCTTTGGGAGGAATTCACGGTGGTTTCAAACACCATTCTCCACCCTAGACATCACCACCCAATCTACAAACACCCTACTACTATTACCCCTAAAGATCTCACCCAGGAACAACCCAAAACACGATTTAAATGCAGCCCAGACAAACAGCGAAAAAAGAAGCGAAAACAGGGTTTTGACACTTGACGACTTGCGGTGGTTAACACGCCACCCACGGTGGTCCCACGGTGGTCTAGATACGATGGACATGTTACACAAATTACATGGATTACATACGAACTTAGTGTACAGGTTCACAGATGCAAATAACACGATAAAATATTTACGAACATGGTTGCGCACGTGGACGATACCGGTGATGGGTTATTCCTGATTCGTTCTTTCCCTTTGTCTTCTCAAACCCATGCTAGGTTCCTTGAGTTTATGGATTAAGGAGGCAGATTTTTGAAGAGGTTTTAGGGTGGTACGGAGTAGGGAGGCAAAATAGATAATAGTGTTTTATTTTTCTTATTTTGTGTCGATGGGCAACAAGGTGAAGGAGGGAGGTGTCGATGGAAATAGGGTTTTGTGTTTTTTAAGTTTTCCAAGATATATGCATACTACGTATATTATATCACGACCCGAGTTCGACCCCTTTCTAAACGGTTATCCCGAGCCAACCTTCCTCTAACTCGGCCCATCACGCATTCCAAGATGATTTGATGTCCACATCCCGGTCTTAAACCGTAACTTGAAAAACAAGTAGTATTACAAGCCCATATATATCCATCATGCCCATCTAATATAAAACAGGTCATTATTACGAACTATGAAAAATACGTGGTATTACATCCAGTGTGGTTCACCTGGATTGACTTGGTATCGACTCGTCATACTCAAAGCATATGCCACGTCTGGACGTGTGCATATCATGGCATACATGATCGATCCTATAACTGACGCATAAGGAATGCGACTCATGTGCTCGACCTCTTTCGGTGTCTTAGGTGCCAGAGTCTTACTCAAATGCACCCCCGAGAGCATCGGAAGTAGCCCCTTTTTGGAGTTGGCCATGCTGAATCTGTCAAGAATCTTATCTATATAAGACTCCTGACTCAATGATAACATCCGTCGTGATTTATCTCTATAGATACGGATCCCCAATTTACATTGTGCCTCACCCAGATCTTTCATCTGGAAATGGTTCTTTAACCATACTTTAACCGAAGATAAGAGAGGGATGTCATTTCCGATCAAGAGTATATCGTCGACATACAACACCAGAAAGACGATCTTACTCCCACTCGACTTGATATATAAGCATGGTTCTTCGACTGATCGAATAAAACCATTCTTTTTTATCACTTGGTCTAAGCGATGATTCTAACTCCTAGATACTTGCTTAAGTCCATAAATGGAACGCTTAAGCTTGCATACTTTCTTAGGATTTTTAGGATCTGTGAAACCTTCGGGTTGTACCATGTACAAGTCCTCCTCCAAATAACCGTTTAAGAAGGCGGTTTTCACATACATTTGCCATATTTCGTAGTCATGAAATGCAGCAATCGCTAAGATAATCCGAATGGAACACAGCATGACTACGGGTGCAAAAATCTCATCATAGTGCAACCCTTACACTTGAGTGAAACCTTTTGCCACTAGTCGTGCCTTATAGGTGTCTGGTTGTCCCTCGTTGCAGCGCTGTATCTTATAAAGCCATTTGCACTAAAGAGGTCGTACCTTATCAGGCAAATCAACCAACTCCCATACGTCATTCTCATACATGGAGTCCATTTCGGATTGCAAGGCATTAAGCCATAGCTTTGAGTCGAAATAGGTCATGGCACCTTTATAGGTCACGGGTTCGTTACTCTCTAAGAGAAAAACGTCAACTCCGTCAGGTTCCTCGATCATACCGATGTATCTATCTGGAGGAATGGAGTGTCTACCCGACCTTCTGGGTTCCTCAGGAATACTGACCGCAATAGAAGAAGAAGGAACGGTTTCCTCCATTGCTTGCTCAGTAGTTGGTTCTTGAATCTCCGACAGATCGAAGGTTCTATTACTTGTCTTATTCTCGAGAAATTCTTTCTCTAAGAACTTCGCACTAGTCGCAACAAAAACGCAGTGTTCGGTAGGCGAATTGAAGTAATGACCAAACATTCCTTTTGGATAACCAATAAAGTATGTCTTGACCGATCGCGGGCCGAGCTTATTCTCGTGTCTCCACTTGACATAAGCCTCACAGCCCCAAACCCGAATAAAGGACAAGTTAGGGACGGTTCCCTTCCATATCTCATATGGAGTCTTGTCAACAGCTTTAGACGGACTTCGGTTAAGTATAAGAGCAGCTGATAATAGAGCAAAGCCCATAATGAATCTGGCACAACTGTGTGACTCATCATGGATCGAACCATATCTAATAGTGTTCGATTTCTCCGTTCGGTCACACCATTTAATTGTGGTGTTCCAGGTGGAGTTAACTGTAGTAATATACCACAGTCTTTAAGGTGTTGATCAAACTCATGCGAAAGATATTCACCACCACGATCTGATCGTAGTGCTTTAATCTTTCTATCCAAGTGGTTTTCAACCTGCGCCTGGAATTCCTTGAACTTTTCAAAGGATTCACTTTTACGCTTCATTAAGTAGACATATCCATATCTACTTAAATCGTCCGTGAAAGTGATAGAATATCTATAGCCGTCTCGTGCGGTGATTGACATAGGTCCGCATACATCTGTATGTACGAGGCCTAATAGGTCAGCAGCGCGCATTCCAACACCTTTGAAGGAAATATGAGTCATTTTGCCTGTGAGACATGATTCACATGTGCCAAATGATTCATAATCAAATGGAGATATAGCGCCATTCTGTATTAGCTGCTTTATACGTTTTTCATTTATGTGTCCCATACGACAGTGCCATAGATATGTTTAATCTTTGTCACCAACCTTTATTTTCTTATTATTCATGTGCAATATTTCAGTCGATTGATCTAAGACATATATACCATTCATGGAAACCGCTTTACCATAAACCATTCCATTTAAAGAGAAAATACAGCTATTATCCTTTATTAACAATGAAAATCCGTCTTTATTGAGTACGGAAACTGAAATAATGTTCTTAGATAAACTGGGTACATAATAACAGTTATACAGATATAACTCGAATCCGCTCGGTAGCTGGATCACATTGTTCCCATGGAAGCAGCAACAACTTTTGCTCTAATCCCGACTCGCAGGTCCACATACCATTTGCGAGAGGTGTGATGTATTTTAGGCCCTGCAAATGATTAAACAGATGAGAACCACAACCGGTATCAAGTACCCAAGTTCCGAAACTTGCATGGTTAATCTCAATCATATGAATATAAGATGACATACCAAACAGGAGTGACGCGGCCTGCTTTTATGTCCTCACGGTAAACTGGACAGTTCCGCCTCCAATGCCCAGTCTTGTGGCAATGGTGGCACTCAATGTTACCGTCTTTGCTCTTTCTCTTGCCTTGTGAGCTACTTGTCTCACCAGGCCCACTCTTAAATCCGGCCCTTTTGAATTTAGGACGCTTAGCTACTGTTAGCTCTGTTTGAGGTTTTCCCTTACCCTTTCCCTTCTTTGCAATCATGTGAACGTCTTGCTTCATGCTCCCACTCAAATTAAGATCCTTGTCGGTCTGTACGAGAAGGGAGTGTAGCTCATGAGGACGTTTCTTCATGTCATTCATGTAATAGTTTGCCCTGAATAAGGGAAAACCATCATGAAGTGAATGAAGCATTCGATCAATGATTACGTTCTCACTGATCTTGCTGTTCAGGGACTCCAATTTCTCGACATTCTCAATCATATTGAGAATGTGTGGGCTAACTGGTTGGCCCTTTTGGAGTTTCGCATTGAAGAAGAGACAGGTGTGCTCATATGAAACGATTCTCGGTGCTTTTGCGAATTCGTTTGTGAGCGTGGTGAAAATTTTATTTGCACCATGGGAAATGAAGCGTCTCTGCAAATTGGGTGCCATTGCAAAAATGAGTACGTTCTTTATCGCACCCGCTTTCATAACGAAATCACTATAAGCTTGTGATACGTTAGCTCTAGCAGTGGGGCCTGGGTTAGGTGGTAAAGGCTCAATTAAATACTTGAGCTTACCATCAGCTACAGTTGCATTCCGTAACGCAGCCTCCCAGTCTGCAAACTTGGACCCATCATTTTTCAGTCGCGTGGACTGATTCATGTGGTCCATGAAAGCCTTAAACCAGGATTCTTTTCGTAGTGTGGCACTAGGCATAGGGGCATCATTATGACCAGCCATAGTATTTGCAGTATTATTGTTTTGTTTAGGTGAATTCTACACTGTAAATAAGAAATTAAAACATAATAAGAATACCATCGTTTTGAAAATAGTCTAGCAAAAACAGTTTAATGCGAGGACTTTAGCATTTATATAATTGATCTTCCTCAAGATCTATATAAACGATCCCAAGACTCAATTTCAGTAAATTGATAAGCCAACCTCTTGGCTAATTCTACATTTAGAGTTCTTGGTCGATAAATTTCTGTAAATTCTATCTTTAGTCCACCATAACCACTAGATTGTACGAGGGTCATGATGTTGAGGTAAAATATGTCAACAGCTACTACTTACCCAACGTAGAAGGGGTCATATGGAGAGTAAGGTCCTATATGCCAGGCGACGAAGAAGGGATTCATAGTAATTTGACTTATAAAAGACTAATCTCAATTTTAGGTTATAGAGGAAGATCCCATCATCTTTAATTTTAATTCATTTAAGTGAACAAATATCTAGCATGCGAGAATGAATAAACTAAGGTGATGGCTTTAAGGGAAAAACGTGTGACATCTTTATGTCGACACAGACTAGCATACATACTATATGAGTCAATTTTCATGCAATTCAGGTGGTTTGGTTTAGGCGGAAAAATGATGCAAAACAAACATGTGAATGAAAAACAAAACGGAAATAAAGCAGGTCCTAGTGTGGCCTATCCTACCAAAAAGAACAAAAATACAACTTGGAATCCATTCAGCAATGGACCCTGGAAGCTTGTCTTGTCTTGATGTTCCTTCTTGGTGATGTAGTGGGAATGAGAAATCCGATCTCCGTCTTGGTCTTCTTAATTACATTTGAAGAATTACATAATAAAATTCTATTATTACATTCTAATTCCCAAAAACGTAAAAAAAGAAAATATTACACAAGGGAGATTCGAGATCTCAAAAATACATCACAAATTATGCTTCCTTCATTACGAAAACATAATTTACTAAGGCCACACTAAGTATTACAAAATACAACTGATTGCAAAATTGTAAATAAAACCATTCATTCATTCAACAATATAATATATAGAATGCATCATACTAATGAAATTAATCTTTCAAGACATAATTCCGTAATTATGTAGAGTAATTTACCCAAACCACCATTTAATGATTTAAATTATGTGATAATTCCGTAATTATTCTCATAATTTTAATCAAACAAACATATTCATATTATCGTATAATATGATTAATCCAACATTATCCAACATTATTTTAAACCGTTTTAAAATAATTTAGGTATCAAAACTTAGTGAACTTTTTCACCCAAAATAAAATACAATTACACATTATCTTTATAATGTATAAAAAACTTAAAAGAAAAACAGCTCAAAAGCTTTTAGAAATAGCCGAGACCAACCAAGAAAGAAAAAAAAAACAAGGAACAAAAAAACCTCAAAGCGCTGCAATCAAACAGCCGCAACAAAGGAAAAAACGCTGGAAACATACTTCTAGTACTTCCAAAAGTGCTGAAAACAAAACCAAGAACTGGGAACGACGCTTTTAAAAGTGCTGCCCACGAACACTGAAGCTTAAAATACACAAAACGTCGCAAATTTCCAGGAGAAAGCGCGGCAAATAAAAACAAAACGACACTTTTAAACGTCACAAAACAGTGGCTACGCTTTTCAGAAAACGCTGTAAAGAGAATAAACGTAGAAAGCGTCGGAATAAGCAAGAGAAGCGTCGGGACAAAAGCGTCGAACCGGAAAGCGCTGTAAGAAAAGCGTCGAAAACAGCCTGTTTTCATTTTTTATATATATATATATTTTTTTTTTCTTTTTAAAACTCATGAACTTCAATAACTAATGTCGGGTTGCTAAATACGTGATCGATAACCTTCAAAATTTTAATCTTTATTAGATATAGTTGTAATCTTAATCATTCAAATTAACCTTTTAAGACGAATATCAAGATTATAGTGAGATCGATTTATTTAGCAAATTATATCATTCAAGAACATGTGAGACGATTTCCTTTTACGTTTTAATTCAATCCTTATTAAATTAAAACATCTACAAATTTATTATTTTGTTATTTTAACAGTTTAAGACAACAATAACAATAAATCAAAAGGAAAACGACGAACGGGGAAAAAAAACTGTCTCGGCTAAAAAAAAAGACGGCTAAAATTTTTTTTCTTTAAATTTTCTCGAAACGTTTATGAAAATCATACAAAAATAAAATTTGTAAGCCTTAGGCTCTGATACCACTTGTGGGAAAATATCTGTATATATTCCCAATACAATACATGCAGGATTATAACAAATTTATAATGTAAGATTTATAGTCATAAACGAAGAACAAGATACAAAGATTGGGATCAAGAATTAACCTTCTTTCCTTTCAAAGGCCTAAGATCAAATATCAAAACAGATATCCTCCTAATCGTTGCACCCAAGATGTTCCAAGAAATACCCCTTCTAGAGCTAGAAACTGCAAAATTACCTTTAATTTTATGTAAGATGAAAAGCTAGAGAGAGGAGGGAAGTAGTCGTGTAACTCGTGTGCTTTAAGTGCAGAGTGAATGTCCTATTTATAGCTGCAAACAACCTTGATATTAGACATCAAATAGGATTCCCCAAATCAGTATTTGGTTCTACCTACAGCACTTCATAACAACTGAACAACTTAATAATTGCTCAAACCGAAATTCTATCTCTATAGAATCGGTTATATCTATCTCTTGTGTAATGTTTTATCTTATAAATATCTTATATTATAATCCACTAATTAAATATAACCTTTTATATTTAATTAAATCATTTAATCTTTATTAAATAATTTCATTACACATAATTAAATATAACATTTTATGTTTAATTACGAATTAACATTTTAATTCGTCTTAGCTAATATTATTTAATCAGTATTAAATAATTATGTCATCTTTACTTTGACTAACCGTTTAGTCGTATAGGGTATCAATATGATTACATTTTCATCTAATCAAATCTCTCAAATTCCATCCTTTAGGTGTGACTCTTAGGGACCAGTTGATTACCGCCATCTGTATGACAATAACGTCAAACTTTCTAGCAAGCCAACCGTTATTGATAAACGTGAATCAACTGGCTAAGATACAAAGTATACCCTGTGTTCCTTTAAGAGATTTATACGTGTTGTCGCACTAACTATTGAGGACACTAGCTCCAACAATGAAATGGATGTATGACATAACCTTCTACCATTGTAAACTTTCGGAGATACACTTTGAAAAGGTAATTCAATCTTGCTTTAGCTTTTCATTGTCAATTTCCATTCTTCATTACATTTATTACTATAATATTTATTTTGAAAATGCAGAAAATTGCAACTACACAGGTGTCAATGGTCGTTCTCAATGTGGTTAGAGAAGTTTGGGCTAATAAATGTTTAGATAACATACATTTAGAGTAGATTAACTTGGTATAACTATGACTTTTCTTGGACTATTGTTACTTAGCTTAGATTGTATATATTTTGAACGTTGTTGAAATGTTCGTTGTTATGTTGGATTGGAATGGATTGGATATTGGAACCTTGTTGGTTTGAAGAAAATGTAGTGGATCCTTTGGTTGGATATCTTATTGCAGGTTGTTTTAAATTTTTGGCGTTTTGCACATTTACTGGGAGGTGCTGTCGAAATTTCGGTAGCAGATTTTATATTTTTTTTAAAATCGTAAAAATAATTTGCATCAGTTCTTACAACAAATGACGCAAATGGTAAATAGTAATTGCATCGTTTTTATAAGGAATTGACGCAAATACTAATTTAGTGGCGCTAAAATAAGTAACCAAATACATCGGTTTAAGACAAACTGACGCAAAAGGCAAGTACAAAAGCGTCAGTTTCTTAACATAACTGACGCAAATACTACTCTAATGGCGCCAAAATAGGTAACAAAATACATCAGTTTAAGCAAAACTAACGCAAAAGAGAAGCAAAAAACGTCGGTTCCTAAAGAAAAACTTACGCAAAAGTGAACTATTTGCGTCAGTTCCTTCAGTATTTGCGTCTATTCGGCTGAAACAACTGACGCAATTGCTTACTTATTTACGTCGGTTATACAAAGGAACTGACGCAAATGGTTTGTTTTTGCGTCAGTTTTAAAACTGACGTATCAACAAACGTGACACCCGTCGTTGAGGGGTGCCAAAGATAAGATTTATAAAACCTAAGCTTAAACTAGATAGAGTAAGTCAAGGGTCGAACCACAAGGAGACAAGGTTAATATTGTTTGTGAATTTAAAGTTTATTGAAAGTAACAAAAAAGGGGGTTTTGATTGATGGTTGAGACTAACAACTAAGATAGCACAATAGGCAAGAAAACTAAACAAAAGAAAAAGGATGATTAGGAACTTCGGTTCCACATGGCTAGGGCAAGTCAACAAAGGGTAAACAATCAATTAACACAATCCCAAGGAACAAAGAATAAACCTTTAGGTCAATATTCTACCCAATCCTTACGGTCTTAGGGTTCCTAGTAAAGCACTAAACTTTCGTTCATAGGGCAATGCCAAAGTTGTTGTTAAACTAATTCTAACAATATTTCAATCTGAAAGAATTAGTTCACCAACAACAATGGGGATTGGTATACTAATCATAAAACCATTAAATCCTAGGTTTAGCCATGGTTCCCCCAATTCCTAATCACAAGAATTAGCTATACATAATCAAGAGACTAATGCTAACAAATTTGAAGAACAACATATGAGAGGACATAATTGAAGATGAAGATTCAAAAGGGGAAAACATAAATTGAATAACACTAATAAGAGAAACAATGAAATTGAATAACAAAGAAAGATTAATTCAATAAAACTTACAACCAATTCAAAATTAAGAACAAATCTGAAAACTTGGAATTCTTCTCTCTAAACTAAGGTGTTTTGCTAATTATCACTGCTTAACCTAATTAAAGTTCTTAAACGTCCTTTTATAGTCTACTAATTACACGATTAAAAGAATAAAAGCCGAAACAAAACAGCTGATCCCGTCGCCTGGTCGAGCGACCGGGTTCAGTGATCGGTCGACCTCGAATGTTGTTGTCAGACCTTCTGTAATCTGTGCGTTGGTCGGTCGACCCCTTAGATAGATCGGTCGACCACTTCATGTGTGTTCCAACCTTAAATTGGCTTGCACGCATCTCTAGGCTATTAATCCGGATCCTTGCTTCGTGCATTCACTTAAAATAGCTTCCGGGGGACGATTAAAGCTTGATTTTGCTCACTTCCGCTTGGTCCTACATTTAAAACATAGAAATGCCAAAGTAAACCGTTTCGGGAGAAATAGTAACTAAAAGTTACGAAAATGCATAAGAAATACGTGCTTAAAGTATAAATAAAATGCATAGTATAGACACGTATCAAACTCTCCAAACCAAACCTTGCTTGTCCTCAAGCAAGCACTAAGACTCAACTAAAAAGAAAGACTTCTACTTGGAACGGATTTCATACTTAGAACCAAACACAACGCCATGCCCAACTAATTTAATGCAACTTCCAAAGAAAATCAAGCATATTGCCAAAAGCAAAACGAATTAAGCATGTTGGAATAAAATGCTAAACTTTCAACCTTACAAGACTCATTCCAAATGGACTCTCGCGGTACGCTCGAGACACTCATGAAGCAAAGGGTGATAAATATGTGAAAGACAAGAAGATAAACTAGAATATAGACTCTCACCTATCTACGACCCATAAGAACATGCCTGCAGTATAACATGAACAAAGTCTCTACAACCGTACATATGCATTCCAACACTTAAATGACCATGACACATGCCGAGGTGATTTGGGATTGTGAGGCTAAGGGTAAGAAAGGGCTAAAATGATTTATGGAAAAAGGGGTTAAACCGAGCTAACAACCATCCAACCACACTATAAAATTACTTCCATCTTTTTTTTTTCTTTTTCAAAACCAGCCAATGCTCAAAAATCGTGAGCAAATTATCACCACTCCTCTTCTTCTTCTTTCTTCCTTTTTTTTCAAAATAATACACCTGTTCAGTGGTCGTGGTCGACCGACCATGTATGTCAGTCGGCCGACCACCACTGACAACAGGCAGTTTCTGATTTTTTTTTTCATATATTTTTTTTCTTTTTGAGTTCTTTCTTTTCTTCTTTTTCATTTTTTTTTATGAACTCGTAGTTCGTTTTCTTTTCACTTTCTTTTCTTTTCCCTTTTCCATCACTCCCACACAAAAAGATTCTTCAAAGAAGCATAAAACCAAAAGACGGTCAAAAACAGTCCCGACATACCATGTTACTAGCTCGGCTAGGTTAAGCAATTTAAGGATGTAGTATATGGGATAAAAGAGCAATTTGGCTATGTAGGGGTTATGGGTCAAACAAGAAAAAGGGAAACCTCTACCACATGTGTCAACAAACCACAAACCCAAATGCATATAGGTATTAAGTAGACAAAATTCATGTTTATGCACGTTTATGTGACATGCCTTAGGAGGAGAAACTACTCTCAATCCTACATGAAATCGGTCATGAATGTCACCGATTTATTAAGCTCTAGACCTTAGAATATGAAGTAGCTTGCCAAAAAGAGAGTTAAGTCTAATAATTTAGCATAAAATCAACAAAAACTCGTAGACAATGCAAAAGACTAGCTTGAAAAATTTTTGAAAATGCAAGGCAAGGCATTAGGCGACATGTGAGGCAAAATTATCATAGTATCCGTCTGTTCCGACTCGACCTATATGCTAAAGGAAACGTGCATTTTTTTGAATTTTTGGTATGTATGCAAACTGAAAGGAGAAAAAGTAACTAAAATGCAGTAAACGTGAAACAGAAAAAGATGAAATGCAGATGCAAACACAACAAAAGGAAAAAGACAAAAGTGTGGGAAAATATCTGTATATAAACCCAATTCTTTATATGTGGGATTATAAAAAATTTATAATGTGTGATTTATAGTCATAAACGAAGAACAAGATACAAAGATTGGGATCAAGAATTAACCTTCTGTCCTTGCAAAGGCCTAAGATCAGATATCAAAACAGATATCCCTCCTAATCGTTGCACCCAAGATGTTCCAAGAAATACCCCTTCTAGAGCTAGAAACTGCAAAATTACCTTTAATTTTGTGTAAGATGAAAGCTAGAGAGAGAGGGAGTATGTATGTCGTGTAACTCGTGCCCTTTAAGTGCAGAGTGAATGTCCTATTTATAGCTGCAAACAACCTTGCTATTAGACATCAACTAGGATTCCCCAAATCAGTATTTGGTTCTACCTACAACACTTCATAACAACTGAACAACTTAATAATTGCTCAGACCGAAATTCTATCTTTATAGAATCGGTTATATCTCTCTCTTGTGTAATGTTTTATCTTATAAATATCTTATATTTATAATCCACTAATTAAATATAACCTATTATATTAAATTAAATCATTTAATCTTTATTAAATAATTTCATTACACATAATTAAATATAACATTTTATATTTAATTACGAATTAACATTTTAATTCGTCTTAGCTAATATTATTTAATCAGTATTAAATAATTATGTCATCATTACATTGACTAACCGTTTAGTCATATAGGGTATCAATATGAGTACATTTTCATCTAATCATATCTCTCAGATTCTATCCTTTAGGTGTGACTCTTAGGGACCAGTTGATTACCGCCATTTGTATGACAATAACGTCAAACTTTCTAGCAAGCCAACCGTTATTGATAAACGTGAATCAACTAGCTAAAATACAAAGTATACCCTGTGTTCCTTTAAGAGATTTATACGTGTTGTCGCACTAACTGTTGAGGACACTAGCTCCAACAATCTCCCACTTGTCCGTACAAGTGTGTGTGCGATAACCGATTCTCATATCCAATTAAATTTCTCCCACTCAATGTATAACAATTTGCAAATTTGTATTCACAAAGGTCGTATTTTACAAGCGATCTGTATCAAGAGTGGTTTTCCCGACTAGAGAGTAACTCAACTGATAACGAATCATTATTCGAGCTTGGCCAAGCGTTTCAGTTACTACTCCTCGAGCGGCCCTCAGAAATATTAAAACCTGATAAGGGGTGGATATTTCCTTCAACTCGAACCTTGCAGATGTAAGCACAGTATGAAATAACCCAAAAAAAAAATCTGCTTAGCCCCAGTTACGGTCAGCTATTGAGAAAGAAATCAAAGTCACCCAAAACTGCCCTTCATCTCAAGAAACAGTCGACAGTCAAAAGAATCGACTCAAGGAACACGATGGACGTCCTATCCACGACCCGGCACCGAATGTTCAATAACATTTAGGACTCCATTGTGTCGTCACGAAAATTGTCCTACGAGTTATCGTTATAATCTCGTATTTGTGGTCGATCAGTCAACGGTTTGACTTATGGTTTATTGAACCCACCATCAATCGACGTCACAAAATAATTGCCAGAGTTATCAGCTCGTGTAGGCGATTACGGACTAAAACAAATATAATGTAATTCAGTTCACTTTTGTGGTGTTCAATGTTGTCAGTACGATCCACATGAAAAACAATATATAAAACAAAATCGATGGTGTTATAAATAGTATATGAAATAGATACAATATCCAGTTCACAAAAAGTACTAGTACACTCAGGAACACGTTTAATTCCTATTGAAATAACGTGCCCTTCATGTTTATCATGTCTTAATGGTTTAGTGAGAGGATCTGCGATGTTGTCATCCGTCGCAATGTTGTCTATCACTATCTCCTTTTACTCAGTAGTAGAATCTGCAATAACACTTTGCTTGGAGCTTTTCCAACTGACAGCAGCGCCATTAAGAGTAAAAACGAATCCAGACTAAGATTTCGAGTCATCTCGATCTGTTCGGAAGCTAGCATCTGCGTAACCGTTTGCGCAAAGCTCAGTGCCTCCATCATAAGTCAATACCCAATCTTTAGTCCTCCATAGGTACTTAAGAATGTTTTTCACAGCCATCCAGTGTGGTTCACCTGGATTGCCTTGGTACCGACTCGTCCTACTCAAAGTATATGCCACGTCTGGACGTGTGCATATCATGGCATACATGATCGATCCTATAACTGACGCATAAGGAATGCGACTCATGCGCTCGACCTCTTTCGGTGTCTTAGGTGCCCGAGTCTTACTCAAATGCACCCCCGAGAGCATCGGAAGTAGCCCCTTTTTGGAGTTGGCCATGCTGAATATGTCAAGAATCTTATCTATATAAGACTCCTGACTTAATGATAACATCCGTCGTGATTTATCTCTATAGATACGGATCCCCAATTTACATTGTGCCTCACCCAGATCTTTCATCTGGAAATGGTTCTTTAACCATACTTTAACCGAAGATAGGAGAGGGATGTCATTTCCGATCAAGAGTATATCGTCGACATACAACACCAGAAAGACGATCTTACTCCCACTCGACTTGATATATAAGCATGGTTCTTCGACTGATCGAATAAAACCATTCTTTTTTATCACTTGGTCGAAGCGATGATTCCAACTCCTAGATGCTTGCTTAAGTCCATAAATGGAACGCTTAAGCTTGCACACTTTCTTAGAATTTTTAGGATCTGTGAAACCTTCGGGTTGTAACATGTAAAAGTCCTCTTCCAAATAACCGTTTAAGAAGGCGGTTTTCACATCTATTTGCCATATTTCGTAGTCAGGAAATGCAGCAATCGCTAAGATAATCCGAATGGAACGCAGCATGACTACGGGTGCAAAAATCTCATCATAGTGCAACCCTTGCACTTGAGTGAAACCTTTTGCCACTAGTCGTGCCTTATAAGTGTCTGGTTGTCCCTCGATGGAGCGCTTTATCTTATAAAGCCATTTGCACTGAAGAGGTCGTACCTTATCAAGCAAATCAACCAACTCCCATACGTCATTCTCATACATGGAGTCCATTTCGGATTGCATGGCATTAAGCCATAGCTTTGAGTCGGAACAGGTCATGGCACCTTTATAGGTCACGGGTTCGTTACTCTCTAAGAGAAAAACGTCAACTCCGTCAAGTTCCTCGATCATACCGATGTATCTATCTGGAGGAATGGAGTGTGTACCCGACCTTCTGGGTTCCTAAGGAATACGGACCGCAACAGAAGATGAAGGAACGGTTTCCTCCATTGGTTGCTCAGTAGTTGGTTCTAGAATCTCCGACAGATCGAAGGTTCTATTACTTGTCTTATTCTCGAGAAATTCTGTCTCTAAGAACTTCGCACTAGCCGCAACAAAAACGCGGTGTGCGGTAGGCGAATAAAAGTAATGACCAAACATTCCTTTTGGATAACCAATAAAGTATGTCTTGACTGATCGCGGGCCGAGCTTATCCTCGTGTCTCCACTTGACATAAGCCTCGCAACCCCAAACCCGAATAAAGGACAAGTTAGGGACGGTTCCCTTCCATATCTCATATGGAGTCTTGTCAACAGCTTTAGACGGACTTCGGTTAAGTATAAGAGCAGTTGTAATAGAGCAAAGCCCCATAATGAATCCGGCACAACTGTGTGATTCATCATGGATCGAACCATATCCAATAGTGTTCAATTTCTCCTTCGGACACACCATTTAATTGTGGTGTTCTAGGTGGAGTTAACTGTAGTACTATACCACAGTCTTTAAGGTGCTGATCAAACTCATGCGAAAGATACTTACCACTACGATCTGATCGTAGTGCTTTAATCATTCTATCCAGTTGGTTTTCAACCTTCGCTTGAAATTCCTTGAACTTTTCAAAGGATTCACTTTTATGCTTCATTAAGTAGACATATCCGTATCTACTTAAATCGTCCGTGAAAGTGATGAAATATCTATAGCTGTCTCGTGCGGTGATTAACATAGGTCCACATACATTTGTATGTACGAGGCCTAATAGGTCAGCAGCGCGCATTCCAACACCTTTGAAGGAAATACGAGTCATTTTGCCTATGAGACATGATTCACATGTGCCAAATGATTCATAATCAAATGGAGATATATCGCCATTCTGTATTAGCTGCTTTACATGTTTCTCATTTATGTGTCCCATACGACAGTGCCATATATATGTTTGATCTTTGTCACCAACCTTTAGTTTCTTATTATTCTTGTGTAATATTTCAGTCGATTGATCTAAGACATATATACCATTCATGGAAACCGCTTTACCACAAACCATTCCATTTAAAGAGAAAATACAGCTATTATCCTTTATTAAGAATGAAAATCCGTCTTTATCGAGTACGGAAACTGAAATAATGTTCTTAGATAAACTGGGTACATAATAACAGTTATACAGATATAACTCGAATCCGCTCGGTAGCTGGATCACATATGTTCCCATGGAAGCAGCAGCAACTTTTGCTCCATTCCCGACTCGCAGGTCCACATCACCCTTTCGCGAGAGGTGTGATGTTTTTTAGGCCCTGCAAATGATTACACAGATGAGAACCACAACCGGTATCAAGTACCCAAGTTCCGAAACTTGTATGGTTAATCTCAATCATATGAATATAAGATGACATACCAACAGGAGCGACGCGGTCTGCTTTTCTGTCCTCACGGTACACTGGACAGTTCCGCCTCCAATGCCCAGTCTTGTGGCAATGGTGGCACTCAATGTTACCGTCTTTGCTCTTGGTCTTGCCTTGTGAGCTACTTGTCTCACCAGGCCCACTCTTAAATCCGGCCCTTTTGAATATAGGAGGCTTAGCTACTGTTGGCTCTGTTTGAGCTTTTCCCTTACCCTTTCCCTTCTTTGCAATCATGAGAACGTCTTGCTTCATGCTCCCACTCTAATTAAGATCCTTCTCGGTCTGTACGAGAAGGGAGTGTAGCTAATGAGGACTTTTCTTCATGTCATTCATAGGATAGTTTGCCCTGAATAAGGAAAAACCATCATGAAGTGAATGAAGCATTCGATCAATGATTACGTTCTGACTGATCTTGCAGTTCAGGGACTCCAATTTCTCGACATTCTCAATCATATTGAGAATGTGTGGGCTAACTGGTTGGCCCTTTTGGAGTTTCGCATTGAAGAAGCGACAGGTGTGCTCATATGAAACGATTCTTGGTGCTTTTGAGAATTCGTTTGTGAGCGTGGTGAAAATTTTATTTGCACCATGGGAAATGAAGCGTCTTTGCAAATTGGGTTCCATTGCAAAAATGAGTACGTTCTTTATCGCACCCGCTTCCATAAGGAAATCACTATAAGCTTGTGATACGTTAGCTCTAGCAGTGGGGCCTGGGTTAGGTGGTAAAGGCTCAGTTAAATACTTGAGCTTACCATCAGCTACAGCTGCATTCCGTAATGCAGCCTCCCAGTCCGCAAAGTTGGACCCATCATTTTTCAGTCGCGTGGAATGATTCATGTGGTCCATGAAAGCCTGAAGCCAGAATTCTTTTCTTAGTGTGGCACTAGGCATAGGGGCATCATTATGACCAGCCATAGTATTTGCAGTATTATTGTTTTGTTTAGGTGAATTCTACACTGTAAAGAAGAAATTAAAACATAATAAGCATACCATCGTTTTGTAAATAGTCTAGCAAAAACAGTTTAATGCGAGGACTTTAGCATTTATATAATTGATCTTCCTCAAGAACTATATAAACGATCCCAAGACTCAATTTCAGTAAATTGATAAGCCAACCTCTTGGCTAATTCTACATTTAGAATTCTTGGTCGATAAATTTCTGTAAATTCTATATTTAGTCCACCATAACCACAGGATTGTACGAGGGTCATGATGTCGAGGTAAAATAAGTCAACAGCTACTACTTACCCAACGTAGAAGGGGTCATATGGAGAGTAAGGTCCTATATGCCTGGCGACGAAGAAGGGATTCATAGTAATTTGACTGATAAAAGACTAATCTCAATTTTAGGTTATAGAGGAAGATCCCAACATCTTTAATTTTAACTCATTTAAGTGAACAAATATCTAGCATGCGAGAATGAATAAAGGTGATGGCTTTAAGGGAAAAACGTGTGACATCTTTATGTCGACACAGACTAGCATACATACTATATGAGTCAATTTTCATGCAATTCAGGTGGTTTGGTTTAGGCGGGAAAATGATGCAAAACAAACATGCGAATGAAAAACAAAACGGGAATAAAGCAGGTCCTAGTGTGGCCTATCCTACCAAAAAGAACAAAAATACAACTTGGAATCCATTCAGCAATGGACCCTGGAAGCTTGTCCTGTCTTGATGTTCCATCTTGGTGATGTAGTGGGAGTGAGCAATCCGATCTCCGTCTTGGTCTTCTTAAATACATTTGAAGAATTACATAATAAAATTCTATTATTACATTTTTGTAATACCCCATTTATTCAAGAGCCTTTAGCAAGACATTCTCGAATAAATAGAGTTGTTACCATCTCGGAATGACCGAGGTAGTGAATAACAAAGTATACAAACCAAAGTACTTTATATAAAACTGATTAATTTTAAACTTTTATTATTACAACTTATTTAACTCAACACGAAGTACCAAATTACAAAACTGCTACAGCGGAAACATTAAGTTACAAAGCTACATCATGATAGTCTGACTAAGTGGGCTAATCAACTAGGTAGGCAAGTCAACATCCTCATGCTTCCCCATGAGCTCCCAAAACAGCTAACTCGAGTCCTGTCAAAATCTACTCCTCATTCCGGATCATCGTAGGTGTACACGAATACACTGTCAACCTCGCGGTTGAGTAGGATAACACAATAATAAATAATGCAACAATTATGATATGCAAATGCCATGATATGCTCGAGCTCAATCACAATCTCAATCTCAAACCCGAAACACCAATCATAACCCGAAACACCAAGCCATACCGAACCTTCCGGCAGATTACAATCGGTCGTCACCGAACTGGTCTGTAGAACCACCCTGGGCTTTATATCTGAACAACATCTGATTCACATCTTTCTCAATAACCAATGCATATGTCGTGCTCATGAATGCAACAATACTATTAATCAATCATGCTATTAAATAATGAAATGCCCATGCCAATAACAATAATCATTACTCAATCCAACCAATATCATCACATCACATGTAAAATGTCAACCAAGATAATCATATTAAACCGAGATTGAGTAGGTATATCCTACCTTTCAGCTAGCAAGTCCAAAAGCAATTCGAGCAACCAAAAGCAAGGTATCCGTCAACCAAAATCATCACCTTAAACAATAGTAGAAATACAATTACTGCTAATATTATAACTCGGTAAAGATTGTTAATTTATATATCTATCTCGCGATAACCACTTAACGACTTGAGCTAATTATAATTGATTAGATTAACGTAAATAAACCCAATTAAAATCCTTATTACGTATCTCGATTATTAGACAAACCGTCATCATACATAAAACAATTAAAATAAATAAACTTAGCTTTTAAAAACTCGTTCCAAAAAAAAAATATATATATACTTTGGATCGAAGTATGTGTATAAAATCTCGACTCAACATTCAAACATAAGCACAACTAACGTAAACTAATTTACATTATTTATTTACTTGATTAATAAGATACCGTCACAAAACAAATTAACGAACTAAACTAACCACAAAACCTAAACTAATACTAATTATGTAACTAGACCTAACTAAAATAGCTAAAGCTAACTAAACTAATAAAGTAACTAATAACTAATAACAATATAAAACTAACTAATTAAAAATGACTAATGACGATTAACTAATAAGACTATGTAACATAGTTGTATATTAAAACTTACAGCAACACGCAGCACCCCCAGGTCTATTTGCAGGCTTTTCCCGACACCACCGCCACTAGCCCGGTCTCCGACAACTGTCACGACTGGACCCAACCTCGACTACGTACTACCAACTACAACTTCACCCATTAGCCACCACCATAGGCCACTAACGCCACCACCACGACACCTCTAATCTGCCCACGTACTAACTCATATCCTCTGTTTTTCGCGCAGTCCGCCGCTCTCTCTTCTCACGGTTTTATCTCTCTCCACCAAGCCCACCACCACCTCTGGCCACCACCGTTGTCACCACTGAACCACGGTGGTTCCAGGGGTGGTTAACCCTATGCCTACCTTTCCCTATGACCGTCACACAGACCCCACGAAACCCTTTGTCCCAACACGCGTTTTACAGCCCCTGTTTCGTATCAAGTTCTATTCTTGGTTTGAACGGCCACCACCGTCACTCTCCACCACTCACGGCCAGAACCCACGCACTAGGGTGGTCGCCTCTACCCATACAACCACCACTCACCAACCTAGATGCGAAACACGCCCCATAAAAGGCCCAAAACGTGACAAAAATCTCTCTAATTTCCCGTTTCTCTATGGTGTTTTGCACCCAAACACCACCACCACGGTGGTTGTCGCGACCAAAGTCTGGGTCATTCATGGTCCTTGTCCAGCCTAGGGTCTGAGTCAAGTCAGTTAGTAAGGTCGACTTCCAGCGAATAACGATGAACAATATAACAAAGCGATAAACGAATTAATTGAAACGATAAGAGCAATATATAATCGTACCTTGATAAACGATTTTTAAAATACACGAGGAAGCTGTAGGACGTAAGAGAAAGGAAGAAGAAGGGAAAAGATGGAGAGCAAAATGCAGTTTATATTGATTGGAGGCAGAAGTACGTAATTAGGGTATGTCAGGTTATCAGAAGTAGGGTTTTAGGAATAAAACAAAGAAAATATATATGGCAGATTATTTTATGTGGAAGATAAATAGGAGAGTAAAAGAAATAAGATAATTAAGTTTTTAGCTTATTTAAATTATATAATTTAGTATTAGTAAATACTAATTAAATTAATTACTAAAATATAAAATTATGAGTACGGTAGTATTTTGGTCCATATAATATAAATTTAGAATTATTAGAAATATTAGTAATTACGTAAGAATATATAAAAAAAAAGGATTTATATACAATTACGACTTAAATAAAAATAGAACTTAAATATAGATGACAAATAAATATAAAATAGAAAATATATATTAATTATAAATATATTAAAATTAATGAAATACGAATGAAATGTCATTTTACGAAATAATCATCATATATAAAATAATTATGAAAAAAGAAATAATCGTAAAAAAACGATTTATAAAATAATAACAGTTTATGTAAAATACTTCGTAAACATCCCTTTTGAAATACGTGTATAAAATTGGTTTGACTGCCGCTGACCAAGGCTAACATACGGGGTATTACAGTCTTACCTCCTTAAAAAGAACTTCGTCCCCGAAGTTCACCACACTACCCATCACCAAAACAACAACAACCGACGTCCTCTCTTTCAGATCACTCCCCTCAGGAATGGCATGGGCTACATTCCACCTCCCTTAAACCAAACTTTGTCCCGAAGTTTAACAGTTGTCTAACCCGATCTCAACCACGCAGCCAAACACGACACTCCTCCACTCCTCTGCACTGACTCCATAAAACCTTCTATGAATATTTTCTACTATGGTCTATCCTCCTTAAAAGAAACAGGCCAACAAGTAAATGTATACATAACTCGCATCATTGCACCAACTCAAAAGATACAACATAATGCAATACTTCCATGTATAGAACTACCGATCAACTCATGTAATAATTAACAACCAAACATTCGAGATTTTCCAATCCTATCCTCCTTTAAACTGGTTACGTCCCCGTAACCTCCATCACATTTATTGTAACACCCCAATTTATTTAAGGGCCTGTACTAGGACTCCCCAGATAAATAAGGGTGTTACCATCCCGGTTTCCCGAGGCAGTAGATACAAAGGAAAGATAAACAGTACTTTAATTAAAAGTTAAAGTCCATAACATGTTCTTACAACTGTAATAAAACTGTCTTATGAAAAGTAAGTACAACTCATGCTAAACTGACTATGGTGATCTAGACTCTAGTCTGGTCCGGATCCAAGCTCTCTCCTCCCACAGCTTCCCATAGTCTCAGCCACCTGTCAATCTGCTCCCCAATAGTTTGGTTCATCACAGGTGTCACACGAATACACAGGGTCAACCACGAGGTTGAGTAGAGGAAAAACAAATAAACAAACTTATAATATATATATTGGGATCAATCATCCCTTAACTCCGCACCGATCCAACACCAAATAAACTCCGCACCGATCCAACGCCAAATAAACTCCGCACCGATCCAACGCCAAGTAAACTCCGCACCGATCCAACGCCAAATAAACTGTTACGAATTTAGACCTAATTAGACTCTCTAATGATATTAAAATTACAAGCTAATTTCGTAAGGTGGTCTAAATAATACATGCATGCAAAAATTAATAAGAAGAAATTTTCTTACATTGGTAAGATGGCATTTTTGGCACTACAAATGTCTCCTACCTTTGTAGTTCTTGAGCTAAAATAGTGTAGGATGATCCTCCATAACCCAAGTCACCAAAATAGGTGACCTCCTTTGGTTGCACCCAAGACTAGCCCAAAAACACTAAATATATTAACTAGATATAGTTTAGTGTAAACCTTGTTTTTTTATACTATAAATATTATTACTTTGATAATATAAGAAGTATATTAATTTTTGTGAATTTATTTTGATGAAGATTGATCAAATTTTGATCAATTTTAGAGGTTGAAGATGAAGATCTTAAGTCTTCTATTTTTCCTCTTAAATGGCTTAACAAGAAGTATGTATTTCGAGGATTTTAATTCTCTAGATTTTTCCACTAAAAATATGTGGAATAGTAGCCTATTTATAGGCCATCAAATGTAAACAAATGAGTTTATAATACTCATAAATATGAGTGGAAGACAAAGACCTATTATGGTCACCTTATCTCCATATTCTCGGTTTACATATGGTATTCCGGGTCTTATTTCGTCTTTCAACATTTGTCCTTCAAATGCTTATAAGTCGTATATTTAATTATCTTATATAATAAAAATATTTATTTGATTATTTAACACTTAAATAATACAAAGTAGTAAATAAAATACACTTAACATTTAAGTGTCATTTTATCATTTTCAACATAAAATGAATCTTATAAAACCCGTTTAGCTTATTTTACAACTTCTTGTAACATTAATTCGCTAATTACCTCCACCTCATAAATAATACAAACTACGTATATATTTAGTAAATTAACTATTAATTACTAAATATTGTATTATATTTATTATTCAATTATTATATAACCGAATAATAAAATCTTATGGCCTGAGTACTTTACTCTTCATCAAACATTAAATTCACTTGACTAATAAAAGTCAACCTAAACAAGGAATTAATTAACTTGTATCTTATACAAATAATTAATTTTTCCATTTGGACATCATCCTATAGGTGTGACCTAAAGGGATCAGCTGGTCACCGCCGTCATACGACAGTAATGTCAAACTCTAGTCAGCCAATCATTACCGATTAACGTTGACCAGCTGACAAACATATAAAATATAAATCCCTTATATTCCTTGTACGAGATTTATTATGTAGAAGCATTATTGTGGAGGACACTACTCCAACAATCTCCCACTTGTCCGACACAAGTGTGCGCTACCAATTCTCTTATCCAATATTATCTCCCACTCAATGCAAGAGGTCTTTCAGGTCTTTCTTGCACGTGATCATATCATAAAGTGGTTTTCTCAATCTGGAGAATGACTGTCTGACCGGATAATCTACTATAGATCACATCCGAGCGTGGCCACGCATTTCCAGTCACCTCTCCTCGAGTGGCCTTGAGATATATATAATGACATGGATGGACAATCCTATTGACCTATTTTCTTTGTTCGATACAGATCACAATGACCCAGTAAATGTCCATCAGCCTCCTTTTACGGCGCGACCATGGACAAAAACCAAAGCCACCGGAAAACCATACCAACTTAGACAAATAGTCGCAAGTCTAAAGAATTCACTCGAAGGAATAATTGAAATCCTCTCCACGACCAGGCAACATAAAGGACTCTATAAATGGTCACTGTCCGACAAAATGTCCTACATTCTGCCTATGTAATCGACCAGCCATCTCTATGGTCATATGACAGTTGAACTCGTCATCTATCGCCTTACAATCTAGTCACTCCGAGACGTTACTGTTGGAGTAAGTGTCCTCGACAATAATGTGATCACGTCAATTATGTTAATTAAATTGACAAATCTCTATGAAAGAATATTCATGGGATGATTCTTATCATAAGTCAACTGGTCAACATTAATCGGTAATGATTGGCTTCCTAGAGTTTGACATTACTGTCGTAATGACGGTGGTGACCAGTTGATCCCTTTAGGTCACACCTTTAGGACAGCTACCTCAATATTAAATGTAACAACTGTATATTGATACGAGTTGATTCATTTCTAGATTGTGAATAAAATAAGGAGATAATTTATAATAAGATTATAAATCATTTTAGTGATTGAAATATTATTACTAAAATTTACATGTTTATGAAACATAAAGTTGATGAATGAATTAACTACAATTGTTGTAGCTATGAAATGCGATTAAATAACTATATGTAATTATTTAATTATTAATTTACGATAAAGAGTTTAAAAATGTTAAGCTACGTAAATTATATTGTCCTAACTAATGTCACGGATTGGATTCGTTTTGGTCATGTGGACCGTGTGATATGTCCCTCATACACACACATACATTTACAATATTACATTGGATGTAATAGGAACATTAGGAGGACAAAGCATTTATTCCTTGAGGCATGCTTGGGACATTTGAGAGGATTGAGAGCCAACCCATTGGGCACTCTCACCTCCCTCTCGGCCGAACCAAAAGAGGAAACAAAAGAGAGAGTTTTGTTCCTTACTCATTCATTCATACAATTTTTAGGGTTTTGGTTGCTAAGTGAGAACAAAAGAAAAGAAAGAAAATAATTCCTTTCTTACAAAGACCCTAGCCGTGTACCTCCTTCTATCTAGTAATTTTGTGTGTTCATTCTAGCAAAATAACATACAAACATTGAGAGTTAGTGTGTCTTGGTGTTCATCTCTTGGAGGCCATCATCTCTTTGAAGGTTCAAGGAGGATCATCCGTGTTTTAAGCTCAAGAACAAGTGAAGAAGGTGACTTCACTTGTGCCCTAAAATAGCCGAGATTATCAATGTAAGGGAGATAATATTTCTCTTATATCTCGACATTTTTTTTGTTAAGCATGCATAAGATCTTCTATTTATAAAGATAAATAAAATAGTATGACTAATTAGGTATATGAACCTTACAATTGGTATCAGAGCACTCGTTGTTGCATGCTTAATCGGTTTTTAGTTTTTCCGAGTTATGAGACTTAAAAACAAAACTATATATATTTAAAGACTCATATTTCGACTCGACATTTTGGCATACAAGATAAATCTGGTCCTAAAATGTTTTAGGTTATATTGATAATTTATGAGATTTAATATATATTGTTCATTATATAAATTTAAATCGTTTAACATGCATTTTTATGACAAAATCGAGTTAAATGATTAAATTAGAAAGAAAATGTTTCTAGCCTTGATATTTTCACACGACCTCACATGCTTATTTTACTTAATGTATGTAAAATTTGGTACAATATGATTTTGTATAGCATGTTTTAAGATTTTATTGTCAAAACCGTATTAAGAGGTAATTTTGGCCATTAATATATGATATTTCGAGTAAAATTTCGAATTGCATGACCAAAATTTTTACATTATAAATATTAAAGTAATATTTTCAGAATGTTTGTGAAAATAAAAATCCAAATTTTCGAATTTTGATATTTGTTTGGATTTAATTCGTAAATGTTATGCATTTTAAGGCAAAATGAACAATGTTAATATAATTAAAGTGTTAATTATTGTCAAAATTATTTATGACTAATTTTGATTCCTAAAATGTATTAGGATATTATTTAGAACATAAGTTGTTTATGTTTTAATTTATGCATTTTAAAGGAGTTAAAAAATGCTAAAATCTCATAAAACCGGGTTAATTTCGACATAATAAGTTATTAAGGCGATTTGGCATTAAAATGAACATATTCATAACATATATATATTGCTGCGTTTTTCCTTATGAATGTCATATTATATTGCATTATTTTGAATCTTGTAATTATTCTAGTTTTTAAATCGGTATTTCCCGTAATGTAAGGGGTTACCGATTCGGTTGTAATTTTGTGATCTCGTATCACCCAATTGTAATTTATTTCTATTTTATAATGTATAAAGTAGACTAGAAAAGTTGTAATATTTGTAATTTCCGGAGAACCTTGAAGACGGTGCCATTCGGAAAGGAGTTCCGATCAAGACGGTGTTTGCCTCGATTTGCGTGCCGCGTCAAGTTCAAGGGACCAAACGAGTTGGTTTCCGAATTGTACTCTTGTTATTTCTTTTCTAGGATAAGGCCATACTAGGAATTTATCGTTTGCTTTATTTTGTTTTAATATGTTGCATGGATAGCCAAATCGCCATTAACATGTCATGCATATCGAGTATTGGGTCTTCAACGTATCATTTTATTATCGATAATTCACCTAATTAGTTCACTTAAAAGGAGATAGATAATAATTGATAAGATCTCTTACGTTTAATATATTGAGACATAGCCTTACCAAAGAGTATGGACCCATGAATCCCTTCTTCACAAATATGTAGGCTCGGCTAAACCGGGGTACTAAAATTGTCACGTTGGGTAAGTGGGGTAATGACGATTACACCTTGAAATTTGGTCGATCTCAACGAAAGTATTCGTAACCGTAGTTGCAATAAGTTCGGGCTAAAGATAATTTTAAGAAAATTGTCGACCGAGAGTTCTAAGAGTAGAACCGATTAAAGGGTTAATCCACCAAATTATACTTATACGGGTTGAATCGGCTACACCGTGCCCGGATTAGTATGGGTTTGGGTCTCGGGTTTATTTACTTAATTGTGTAAGAGATCGTTAAGTAAATACTTAACTTGTTTAAAATGTTTAACAAGTATTAAAATGATGAACGTTAATTTTCCTTCGTTTCCGTTTTTGTAGTTATTTTATCGCAATGGATTCATTCAACCCTATCACTATTGATTCTTGTCACAATGTTTTCGACGATATTTGCAACCAAAACAACATTGATACTACTAGAGAAGTTATTTTCGGAACGGGTCCGGATGGCAGTATTAACTTCATTTCTTCTCTCCCACCTCCCAAAGGTCCATTTCTTGACACCGCTTATTTAGATGAGCTAAATGAAGAATTGGACGCCTTATACTTGAAGGAAAGAGCTTATGATGAAGCTAGTGGGAGTTCTAGCAAGAAAAGTCTTGCAAAGAATAAGAAGAAGAAGAGAAAGTTAGAGAAAGGGTGATGCCACTATTGTAGTGTCATGGGCCATTGGAGGAGGAATTTCCCCAAGGACTTACGTCATATCCAAGAAGGTCTTGTGATTCCGTTAGGTAATTCCAAATCTGAAATTTTTGTTATTGACATAAATTTTACATTCAACACATCATGGGTATTGGATACCGGATGTGGTTCTCACCTTTGTAATCGTTTGCAGGGTTTAAGAGAAGTGGAGAAGGTGGACAAGGGTGATATGGATCTCCGACTTGGAAATGGAGCTCGGGTAGCGGCCACTTCTAAAGGAACTTGCACTCTTGCCTTGACGAGTGGATATGAGCTAAAACTTAATAATTGTTATTTTGTACCGTCTCTTTCCAAAAACATTATTTCTGTTGCAATGTTAGACATTGAGGGATATAATTTTTCCATTAAAGACAATTGTTGTGTAATTTCTAAGAATGACATGGTAGTTGGCCGTGCCAATTCTATTAATGGAATCTATGTTTTGGAAACTTCCGACTCGTCTAATAATGTCTATAACGTTAATAACAAAAGGATTAAAACAAGTGATCCAAATGAATCATATGTTTGGCATTGTCGACTTGGTCTCATAAATGAAAATCGCATTAAAAGATTGGTAAAGACCAACATAATTAAACCATTCGAATATGAATCTTATGGTACATGCGAAGCTTGCCTTCTAGGAAAGATGACTCGTAACCCCTTTAGTGGTAAAGGGACACGAGCCAGTGAGTTATTGGGACTAATACATACGGATGTATGCGGACCACTATCAATCACCGCTAGGGGCAATTATGACTATTTCATCACCTTCACCGATGATTTAAGTAGGTATGGGTATATCTACTTAATGAAGCATAAGAGTGAAGCTTTTACGAAATTTAAAGAATTTTAGAATGAAGTAGAGAACCAACTCGACAGGAAGATTAAAACATTACGATCCGATCGTGGTGGAGAATATCTTAGCAATGAATTTGATTCACATCTAAAGGAGTGTGGCATTGTGTCACAACTTTTACCTCCAGGAATACCACAACTTAATGGTGTGGCAGAAAGGAGGAATCGAACCTTATTGGATATGGTCCGATCAATGATGAGCCAAACTAATTTACCCAATTCATTTTGGGGATTTGCGATCCTCACCGCCATCAAATCGTTGAACAATAGTCCAACGAAAGCGACCGATAAGACTCCATATGAGATGTGGAAAGGAAAAGTTCCTAACTTATCCTATATGAAGATATGGGGGTGCGATGCGTATGTCAAATCTAAAAATGGTGACAAACTCGCACCAAGATCCGAAAAATGCATATTTGTTGGTTATCCAACCACCTCACGTGGCTACCACTTCTACAAACCTCAAGAAAACAAAGTGTTTGTGTCTTCTGAGGCTGTCTTCTTAGAAAAGGAGTTTATTTCTAAGAGACAGAGTGGGAGAAATTTTGAACTTAATGAAGTTCGAGAAGTTCAAGAGCCACAAACTGAAGCTGAGACAGATGAATATGTTCCTTCTTCATCCACTTCGGTACCTATTCCACCCAGGAGGTCGAGTAGGGTCCCACATCAACCTGATAGGTATGTTGGACTGATTGAGGAAGATGGTAGCCTAGACGTTTTACTTTTGTAAAGTGACGAGCCTACCACTTACAAAGCTGCAATATCTAGTCCCGACTCCATCAAATGGCACGAGGCCATGGTATCCGAGATGGATTCTATGCATCAAAACCAAGTGTAGGACTTGGTAGACTTGACTAAGGAGATGAGACCTCTCCAATGCAAGTGGATCTTCTAGGTGAAGAATGGCATAGAAGGACATGATGATGTCTATAAAGCTAGGCTAGTAGCTAAGGGTTTTTCCCAAGTCCAAGGTCTTCATTATGATGAAACATTTGCTTCGGTAGCCATGCTAAGATCCATTAGGATAATGTTAGCGATTGCCGCATTTCATGACTATGAAGTGTGGCAAATGGATGTCAAAACCGCCTTCTTAAATGGGCATTTAAAGGAGGACGTGTATATGATACAACCTGAGGGTTTTGAAGATCCTAAAAATCCTAACAAGGTATGCAAGCTTAAGAGATCCATCTATGGTCTTAAGCAAGCATCGAGGAGTTGGAATCATCGCTTCAATGAAGTCATAAAAGAAAATGGTTTCACTCGAAGTGTCGAGGAACCTTGTCTATATATGAAATTCAGTGGGAGCAATGTTGTATTCCTGATCTTGTATGTGGATGACATACTACTCATTGGAAATGATGTTCCAATGCTTTCATCAGTGAAAGGATGGTTAGGTAACCATTTTCAGATGAAAGATCTAGGAAATGCACAATGCATATTAGGTATCCGGATCTATAGAGATAGATCCAAGAGGATATTGGCACTAAGTCAAGAACCTTTTATCGATAAGATTCTTCGACGGTTCAGCATGGGAAATTCCAAGAGAGGGTTTATCCCCGTGGGAAGTGGCATTATATTGAGAAAGTATCAATCACCCACAGAGCCCAAGGATGTTGAACGCATGAAAATGATCCCTTATGCTTCCGCCGTGGGATCTATCATGTACGCCATGATATGCACTCGTCCGGATGTCTCGTATGCTTTGAGCATGACTAGTAGATATCAAGCAAATCCAGGTGAAAGTCACTGGATTGCAGTCAAGAACATCCTTAAGTACTTGAGAAGAACTAAGGATTCATACTTAGTGTTTGGAGGGGAAGAAGATTTGTGTGTAAAAGGTTACACAGATGCAAGCTTCCAAACAGATAAAGACGATTTTAAATCCCAGGCTGGATTTGTCTTTATCTTGAATGGTGGTGCCATTAGTTGGAAGAGCTTCAAAGAACCAGTCGTTGCGGATTCTACAACGGAAGCAGAGTACATTGCAGCGTCAGAGGCTGCTAAGGAGGCAGTATGGATAAGGCAATTTATCGAGGGACTAAGGGTAGTTCCAAATGCTGAAGATCCTATCACCCTGTACTGTGATAACAGTGGTGTTGTCTTTCAGGCTAAGGAGCCTAAGTCTAGTAATAAGTCTAGACATGTACCAAGAAAATATCATGTAATTCGGGATTTCATTGATAGGAAGGAAATAGCGATATGTAAGGTTGGGACAGACGATAATGTGGCTGATCCTTTAACCAAACCCTTGTCGCAAGCTAAGCATGATTCTCATGCTCGTTCTATGGGTCTTAAGAGTTTTCCCAATGTGTAACCGATTATGCGATATGAAATGAAAAATGTTGTTTTTACGTTCATATAAGATAATCTCGTTCATCATTTAAAGTTTTATACAACTTGTTTATTTTATATACTTTGTTAAATCCAACAGGATTGTAGGACAATTGTTGAACCCTGTACAAGTGAACTGGATTAACTTAGTATTGCCTCTAGTCACTTATATGAGGTGACGTCTCGAAGTGACTAGATTATGATGCGATTGATGGTGAGTTCTTACACCATAGAGTCATAAGGGATGACTAGTCGATCATATAGACAAACTGTAAAGTACACTTGTGTCGGGCAGAGACCGCTTGTAGAGTTCTTTAGAATTCAATGGAGCCTGGTCGTGGCGAGAGCTGCTATATATATTCTTATGAGTCGATTCTTTGACTAGAGACTGGTTGCTCTAGAGGTGACGTTATTCAGAATGACTTTGATTTATATTCTACGATATTCCGTAAAACGGGTCAAATGGATATATTTTGGGTCACAATGGATGATGTTGGCCAAGGAGAACAGTTGGAAAGAAATTGTTCTGCCCCTTGTCAGGGTTATCTTTTATCTCAAGGCCACTCGAGGAGTAGTGAACTGGAAATGCGTGGCCACGCTCGGAGACTATCTATGGTAGATAATTCCGGTCTATCAGTTACACTCCATATCGAGAAAAACCACTATTGATTTGATCACGTGCAAGTACGACCTGCAAGACACCTTGCATTGAGTGGGAGATAATGTAATAGAACAAGAGAATCGGTGATCCACACTTGTGAGGACAAGTGGGAGATTGTTGGAGTAAGTGTCCTCGACAATAATGTGATCACGTCAATTATGTTAATTAAATTGACAAATCTCTATGAAAGAATATTCATGGGATGATTCTTATCATAAGTCAACTGGTCAACATTAATCGGTAATGATTGGCTTGCTAGAGTTTGACATTACTGTCGTAATGACGGTGGTGACCAGTTGATCCCTTTAGGTCACACCTTTAGGACAGCTACCTCAATATTAAATGTAACAACT
Organism: Silene conica; assembly: GCA_029255685.2. Lineage (NCBI taxonomy): Eukaryota > Viridiplantae > Streptophyta > Magnoliopsida > Caryophyllales > Caryophyllaceae > Silene > Silene conica. The sequence goes on along the minus strand of CM055312.2, from coordinate 38,692,523 downwards.
GTATATTGATACGAGTTGATTCATTTCTAGATTGTGAATAAAATAAGGAGATAATTTATAATAAGATTATAAATCATTTTAGTGATTGAAATATTATTACTAAAATTTACATGTTTATGAAACATAAAGTTGATGAATGAATTAACTACAATTGTTGTAGCTATGAAATGCGATTAAATAACTATATGTAATTATTTAATTATTAATTTACGATAAAGAGTTTAAAAATGTTAAGCTACGTAAATTATATTGTCCTAACTAATGTCACGGATTGGATTCGTTTTGGTCATGTGGACCGTGTGATATGTCCCTCATACACACACATACATTTACAATATTACATTGGATGTAATAGGAACATTAGGAGGACAAAGCATTTATTCCTTGAGGCATGCTTGGGACATTTGAGAGGATTGAGAGCCAACCCATTGGGCACTCTCACCTCCCTCTCGGCCGAACCAAAAGAGGAAACAAAAGAGAGAGTTTTGTTCCTTACTCATTCATTCATACAATTTTTAGGGTTTTGGTTCCTAAGTGAGAACAAAAGAAAAGAAAGAAAATAATTCCTTTCTTACAAAGACCCTAGCCGTGTACCTCCTTCTATCTAGTAATTTTGTGTGTTCATTCTAGCAAAATAACATACAAACATTGAGAGTTAGTGTGTCTTGGTGTTCATCTCTTGGAGGCCATCATCTGTTTGAAGGTTCAAGGAGGATCATCCGTGTTTTAAGCTCAAGAACAAGTGAAGAAGGTGACTTCACTTGTGCCCTAAAATAGCCGAGATTATCAATGTAAGGGAGATAATATTTCTCTTATATCTCGACATTTTTTTTGTTAAGCATGCATAAGATCTTGTATTTATAAAGATAAATAAAATAGTATGACTAATTAGGTATATGAACCTTACAGTTACCCCACTAAGTAACTAGGGACACTATACAATGTTAATCCAGTTCACTTAATAGGGTTCGACATTGTCACTACAACCTATTTGGATAAAAACAAAGTATAACTAATATCCAGTTATCCCTGAATATATAAGAGTTGGAAAAAACTCAAACGATAAATGATATTATCATATATGTAAAAATTGATACACTATTAGATTATTACACATCATATAATCTGCAGCAATTCAATTGCCCTATTTCGATCACATTGAAACGACATGACTATCATGTTTAGCCTTCAACAAAACCTTGGTTTAAAATCAATGACACCACATTTTATCAAACCAACAATTGTTATTTCCCATTGTTTCACATAACTGAAATCACATGTAACTTAATTAAGTACATGTCTAGACTTAACTCTAGACTATGACACCCTTACCTCGAAGATAGCTCCCACTGTTTTCACAGTATATCATGATAGGATATGCGACTGCATGACCTACTACTAGTTCTTGCATTATTGTCAAATCGAAGGTACTTCGTATCGCAACATCGAATGTTATGAAGTACTTAATATCCGTTGTAAAATCCGCAATGTATGACTGCCTAAAACTCTTCCAGCAGATCAACTCCTCATAGCCAATACGGGATTTCAAACAATCCCTATATGTTTTAAAGGATGGTGTTTAATGTATCTTTTACATAAACAACAACAAACATTCATGTAACTCCTTACATGAATTATAAATATCAAAATATCAAAACACTTAGTTTTATTTACTTAGTTCTTCTCAAGTACTAAATAATAACTAATTTGGCTATTAAATGACCTTCACTTAACTTTGATTAATAAAAACTCACAATACTCAAACTATATGAATTGTTAAGACAATAATACATCATAGCGTAAATTAATCTGACAGCGGAAGCAAGTAGAATCAAATCTAATGAGTTCAACTTGTTTGAACTAGTCAAGAATCTCATCTACATAAGACTCCTAATAAAGAGCATATATCCCTCCTTGATTTATCTAATAAATCTGGATATTTTAAGATGTATTAATATTCTCCTAAGTCTTTCATCATTCCAAATGATTTATATACAGACTATATAAAGACTCATAAGACCACCATACTCCCACTAAACTTCATGTGTAAACATAATTCCTCAACATCTTGAGAAATGTTTTATAATACGATATATTAATCATTCCAACTCCATGATGCTCTCTTAAGATTTCTTCAAAAGTTTGCTACAATCTTAAGATTGTAAGGATCTACAAAAAAAAACCCTCTAAATGTGTCAAACACACTTCTTCTTCCAGAACGAATCAAATTCCGGAAGATGGTTTTGATATCCTACTATTAAATTGACAATTATGAAATGCAACAATTGCCAGTATAATTCGAGTTTATAGAAGCATTGAAACTGGTGCAAAACCCTTTTTCACCAATTAAGCCTAGAAAACATCTTTTTATTCAAGTCAATTACATTGAAGAGGTCAAACTTCTTCATGTAAATATACCAGGTTATTTACCTGATAATTACACTTGAATTCTAATTCGGATTAAGATGACTTCTATAGCCATTGCATAGAGTTGAAACTAGAAACAACCTTTTAAACAACCTCTTTGTAAGTAAGAGGTATCATAATTTTTTAAATAACGATTTATCACCTCTCATCACTTTCAAAAAGTAACACTTATATACTCATCTCTAAAGAGTGATGGATTTTATCCCGACCTCGTATATTCCGAACAAATATACCCTCTATTTGACAATAAGAAAACAATTTTCTTGTGTCATTTGTGGCTCTTCAATATTTTCCCCCACTCTGTCATTTAGAAATAGTCCTCTATTCTATAAAGACAGCATCATGAGCCACAAACACTTTATTCTCATGAACTTGTAGGATAATTGACCACATGTTTTTATTCGGACAACTTACAAATTATGTACTATACCTTTCCATATCTAATACGGAGTGAATATGGTTGTTTAAAAAGGTACTTTGACTTAGTGGGAAAAAGAAATTAGTAGACAAAATATAAAGACCCCAATTATAAAATCAAGTGGCTCAATAAAACTTGACTAAGATACAAAACCATATCGTATAAGTTATATATTATCTCTTTCCAACCACGCCTTATCGAATAATGTGTGTTACGGAAAGATTTTAACTTCTGATACTGTATCACATTACTTTTGGCAACAAACAAAAATCGTCACTTAGTTATACTTTCCACGATCGGATCGTGAAACTTTGATCTTATAGTCTTACTGGTAATCATATTTACAATAAAAACTCTTTGATCTCATGAAGAGTTTCCCTTTATATCTCGTTTAGTAGATACGCCACTATCTTTCTAAACTGATGGTAAAAGAAAAGAAGTAAATGTAATCTACTCTGATTGAATTTTTTATTCGATCATACACATCCACATGTGATTAGGATGAACAACGACTCTTATGCTAAATTTCCTTTTCACCAAAAAAGGTACGAGTTATCTTGCTTGGAAGACAAGATTCGCATATATCATAAGATTCACAATCAAATGATTCACGAAGACTTAGTTTACACTAGTCCATGAATGCAATTTCAATTCAGAACTAAGATTAGATCGGGGTCACCAAAAAAAATTATGAACCTTTTATATGTTATATATATATGATATATATAATTTTATCTAGTTTAGGTGAAGAATAACCAATATTTTGATTGGCATAGCCATAGATCAAATCATGGCAAATTTGGGTACAACTTTTGTTTATATCACATGAGTGACCCTATGTGTCTTACATAAAACTTTTATTAAAACACAATTCTAAACCAAAAAACTAGATTAAGTACATATTTATAACACTTATAAGCCTCATAATGGAATGACAACTACTCTAGTTCCATTTCCTACGAGATAGTTAACATTAGTTAAAAGCTAATCGTCACAAGACTATCATCTCATGAACCAATAACAATTATTATAACCACTATCGATGTAACACCCCCATTTATTTAAGAGCCTTTAGCAAGACATTCTCAAATAAATAGAGTTGTTACCATCTCGGAATGTCCGAGATAGTGAATAACAAAGTATAACAAACCAAAGAACTTTATATAAAAACTGATAAAATTTGAACTTTAATTATTACAGATATAACATTGAGGAAAAACAAAATACGACTGATGACTCCTCTAGAAGTGATATAGTACTAAGTCGGTCCAAAGTATGCATCTCACATTCCTGCCCCAGCTCCTAGCTCTTTCTGTCTCTGACCTGTAGAATCTACTCCCCATTCCGGATCATCGTAGGTGTACACGAATACACTGTCAACCTCGCGGTTGAGTAGGGTAACACAATACTTATAATGCAACAGTTAAATGATATGCAAATGTCATGACATGCTCGAGCTCAATCTCAATCTCAATCTCAATCTCAAACTCATACCCGTGCACCAAGCCATACCGAACCTCCTGGCAGACTATAATCGGTCGTCACTGAACACCAGCTCAATAGCTGATAAGACACCAGGCCAAGTCTGCAGAACCACCTGGTCTTTATATCAGAACAATATCTGATCCACAATATCTCAGTAACCAATGCATATGCATGCTCATGAATGCCACAATTTAAATATTTAATCATGCTATCAAATACTGAAATACTCATGTCATTGCAAATAATCCACAGTCAATCCAACCAATATCATTCTTATATAATTCATGCTTCCATCCATCACATATAAGGCAACATCCTTTCATAACACATCACAGAGTACACACCCATTCATATCAGTTCATAAAGTATAGAGTCAGTGTATCCTACCTGGATAGCAATATAGTCCAAAAACAAGCCAGCGAGTAAACAGAACAATGCCACTTCCAAAATCGTCACCTAACAATATAATATACGTAATTACTAACTAAAATAACTACGTAAACAAATATAATATATTAATTGTTCAAATTAACGAGTTAAATCATATATTACGCATAACAAGACCGTATTAAACACGACTACTTCAATTAGCTTGCCTAATCCGTCTTTATTACTTTTATAACTAATTTCAATTAAATAACCAAACATAGAAAACGAACTATTGATAACCGTCACATTCTTGTATAAAATTACTTAACAACTTTAACCATTACTAACATGAACAAAACCGCTAACAAAGATAATCATATACCAAAAATGCTAACACTATCGCCATAACAATATTAGTAATATTAATAATAATAATAACATTAGTGATAATAAAATAAGAAGATGAATAAATAATGGTAGTACCCATAATAATAACATTAATAACACTAATATTAATATTAATAATAATAATAAGAATAATAATGATAATGACAATAAGAATATTACACCAATCATGACAAGGCAACACAAAATTGACAAAGAAAAGAGCACGTAACAGCCCTTAACCCGCAGCCCAACAGACCGTGCAACAGCCCCCTTGACAGCCCCATCGACAACCTATATGACGCGCCAACCACCACCAGTCATGGTGGCTGCCACCCTTGCACCATCGTGCACCACCAGACGCCACCCACTGACCATGACCCAACTGCCACCACCCTCGATTTCCCTTGCAACAGCCATGGCAACAACAACCATACACCGATCGGTAGGTATGTTACCGACTTTCCCGACACCATTACCACTAGCTTGGCCACCGACGACCACCACCACTAATCCCAAACTCGAGTATGAACTACTAACTATCACTTACACGTCTTAGACAGCACCATGGGCCACCACCGCAACCACCACGGCCACTCAAACACGTCTGGACACATACACTAACACGCACCTCCCCTGTTCTATTCTCTTTTGCGCCTCTCCTGCTGCGTTTCCCAGCCTTCACCGACCTTAGCCACCACCCAAGGCCACCCATACGGCACCAGGGCAGTCTCCTCTTCACCAGCAACCTCCCACCTACAACCTAGACGCAGAACCTCACCCAACAGACCCAAACGAAACGACAAACAACTACACTCACGACCCTTATTCTCCCCTGTTTCTTCACGTTTCTGCCGCCCCTAAACCACCAGTTTCTGGTTGTGCTCCGGCCACCCTACGCTACCTTACCACCACCGTTCTAAACTATGGACACCCTACAACGAGAACCCAAGTACTCGTATCAAGACAAAATCAGAAGAGCAGTTCGAAATACAAATCAAAACAACGGAGCAGAAAACATAAAACACGAATGTTAATAGAACAATGCTTACTGCGATGATGATGATGTAACACGTACGTTGTATTTTCTTTTCTGGTTCAGTCTAGGTCTCGTTCTTCATCAATTCCACGCCCCTAATATGTGAAGTAGGGTTTTATGTTCTTTAGTCGAAGTTTGGGAGGCACAAGAGTGAAAAACAAACTGATATGTCGATGTATGTCTAGGGTAGGGTTTCTCTTATTTTCCTTCTATTTTTAACTTGGTATCCGTTTCTTACCCCATAACCCGAATCCAAGCCCATTATGCATCTCGAGGTCATTGACTTCTATTTACCGTTCTCGACTCGTAACTTAAAATAAACAAGTACGTATAATTTACTTATACTAATTAAATTAATTTTGGGAATATAATTTTTTTATTAGAACTAACATAAAATATAAAAAAAAATAGGATTTAGATATATTCATGACGTAATTAAGAAACAAGTATAAATGAGAAATCAAAATAAAATATGAAATATATATAATTAAAATATATTATCAAAATAAAGAAAATACAAATAAAATGTCATTTTACGAAGTAATCATCAAATATAGAAAAATGATTATGAAATACGAATTAATCGTAGAAATATGATTTATAAAATACGAATTATAAAGTCATAATAGTTTACATAAAATACTTTATAAACGTTCCGTTTAAAATACGTGTATAAAACATGGTTTGACTGCCGTAGACCGAGATTAAAATACGGGGTATTACAGTCTTCCCTCCTTAAAATGAACTTCGTCCCGAAGTTCACCACCCCGTAAAGGTAACGAAACATCTAACAAGCACGAAACAAAGACAAGTAGCACATAAATATAAGATCTAAAACGCGGAGTGTTACAGTCTATCCCCCTTAAGGAACTTTGTCCCCAAAGTTTAACATATAACTAAGTTAAAGTACACTTCACGAATCACAATATAATGCATAACAGAGGTGAACAAATTTATGGAATATATATTCAGACAATCCCGACATATCAATTTTCCATGTCATAACAACCAGCCATATCAGAAATCATTAAGATTTTACAATCCTATCCTCCTTAAAACGTGGTTACGTCCCCGTAACCCCATTATAAAATTCCACATCCAACGCTCAAGAAGATCACCGAAGCGATAGTCAACATTCATGAGATAAGTTAATTACTCTATACCGGGCAACTAGCATGCAACTTTTAAAGCAATAAGACATACTCGTCTATTTTATGTCACGCAGTCAGAACAAAATCAAGGTAACTAACACTTATATACACTTGGAAATTTAACACAACAGAACAAATTTACACCAACGTAGACAAGCAGCTAACTCATAGTTCATACTTTACAAATTAAACCATTTCATGCTCATACTCATATTATAGAAATAAAATCATGTTCATGCACACGAGTTTTAGAAAGACATTAGGCAATGATTTAATTATTGTAATTAAACACGGAGCCGCAAATCATAGGTTAGCAAGTCAACTTAGCATTTCTAGGTTTGACTAAGTTGGAAATCACTCAAGTCCATTTCCCATCTACTCACATTACATCATTTATCATAAAACCAGTGATGAATATAACTTGCAAAATAAGCGGTTTATATCATGCGGAACAATTTCGTATGCAGGCAAAATTTCATCAACGAGTTTGTCATACTGCGAACAATCACTATAGTTATCAAAACATCAAGCCGTATCATGGATCATCACTCTGAAAACATTTTGAAACTTTGAAGACGATGAAGTTGTAATTAATTAATGAAAAATTATAAACACGAATTACTAACGATTTTACAAGTTACAGATCGTAAACAAGTCTAGCATTTCCACAATTCACATGTCAACCAAATTACTTATTCAATATATAGTAATCAGATTTAAATATAACAATACGTAAATCACCTTGTGGTATAACAATAACGTCGGTATAAATAAAACTAACTTTATATAAAACTCACCAAAATTAAGTAAGGTTATACTGTCATATAATAAAGTTTATATCCATATCGTATACCTACTGTTCATGCTACCATTGTCATGTCAGAATATTACATGGTTCCATCACAAAATTCCTAGTTGATTAAACTTTCATATTTGTACTTGCCATCAAGAAAGCGGTACAGATTGCGAAACTGAAAGGTAGGATCAACTAAATAACTCAATATTTATACATGTATATATGAATGTAACACATAGCTATATGACATTCATGGCTTGGGGCAACACATTCTGCATATCACTAGACATAGATTACTATAACATTTAAATCTGATCATTCATAGTCAAATTCAAGACAATATATTACATAGTTACGATAGTCATTTAATAACCAGATATCGTATAAAATTTCTAAACACCAAAATCACATGATAATATCACTCAAAATTATTGCTCAATAAATATACAACCATTCTCTGAAAATTTCAAAGCAATCATTCAGATCAATCAACATCTCAATATCTGTCGTATTCTTCTAATGCACATCATCATGCATGTCAAGCTTATATTTCACACTCATTTTCAAAACTCATGTTCTCAATACTTGAAAATCATATATCAAACCCAACATTCAATATCGATATCATGCTTCATAATACTAGATCACCAACCATATTTCACATCATAACTTACCTCATTCCGCTCCTGCAAAACTGTTAGTACGATATAGGCAAGGTCTGATCTTTTATCTTGTTACTACCCACTCTCTACATCACTCACGGGTTACCAGGTTAGACTGAAAGGGCCAGTGGCTTGGTTTGAGGGGGCCCCTAACTCATCCCAATCCTGGGGCTCCTAACAGTTACTATCCTGGGGTTCATTTTATTAGACTCTTCCTAAGTTCATTATTATTCATTTGGTTTAGGCCTGAGGATCGTTCGCTCTGATACCACTTTGTAACACCCCCATTTATTTAAGAGCCTTTAGCAATACATTCTCAAATAAATAGAGCTGTTACCATCTCGGAATGTCCGAGGTAGTGAATAACAAAGTATAACAAACCAAAGTACTTTATATAAAAACTGATAAAATTTGAACTTTAATTATTACAGATATAACATTGAGGAAAAACAAAATACGACTGATGACTCCTCTAGAAGTGATATAGTACTAAGTCGGTCCAAAGTATGCATCTCACATTCCTGCCCCAGCTCCTAGCTCTTTCTGTCTCTGACCTGTAGAATCTACTCCCCATTCCGGATCATCGTAGGTGTACACGAATACACTGTCAACCTCGCGGTTGAGTAGGGTAACACAATAATTATAATGCAACAGTTAAATGATATGCAAATGTCATGACATGCTCGAGCTCAATCTCAATCTCAATCTCAATCTTAAACTCATACCCGTGCACCAAGCCATACCGAACCTCCCGGCAGACTATAATCGGTCGTCACCGAACACCTGCTCAATAGCTGATAAGACACCAGGCCTGGTCTGCAGAACCACCCTGGGCTTTATATCAGAACAATATCTGATCCACAATATCTCAGTAACCAATGCATATGCATGCTCATGAATGCCACAATATAAATATTTAATCATGCTATCAAATACTGAAATACTCATGTCATTGCAAATAATCCACAGTCAATCCAACCAATATCATTCTTATATAATTCATGCTTGCATCCATCACATATAAGGCAACATCCTTTCATAACACATCACAGAGTACACACCCATTCATATCAGTTCATAAAGTATAGAGTCAGTGTATCCTACCTGGATAGCAATATAGTCCAAAAACAAGCCAGCGAGTAAACAGAACAATGCCACTTCCAAAATCGTCACCTAACAATATAATATACGTAATTACTAACTAAAATAACTACGTAAACAAATATAATATATTAATTGTTCAAATTAACGAGTTAAATCATATATTATGCATAACAAGACCGTATTAAACACGACTACTTCAATTAGCTTGCCTAATCCGTCTTTATTACTTTTATAACTAATTTCAATTAAATAACCAAACATAGAAAACGAACTATTGATAACCGTCACATTCTTGTATAAAATTACTTAACAACTTTAACCATTACTAACATGAACAAAACCGCTAACAAAGATAATCATATACCAAAAATGCTAACACTATCACCATAACAATATTAGTAATATTAATAATAATAATAACATTAGTGATAATAAAATAAGAAGATGAATAAATAATGGTAGTACCCATAATAATAACATTAATAACACTAATATTAATATTAATAATAATAATAAAAATAATAATGATAATGACAATAAGAATATTACACCAATCATGACAAGGCAACCCAAAATTGACAAAGAAAAGAGCACGTAACAGCCCTTAACCCGCAGCCCAACAGACCGTGCAACAGCCCCCTTGACAGCCCCATCGACAACCTATATGCCGCGCCAACCACCACCAGTCATGGTGGCTACCACCCTTGCACCATCGTGCACCACCAGACGCCTCCCACTGACCATGACCCAACTGCCACCACCCTCGATTTCCCTTGCAACAGCCATGGCAACAACAACCATACACGGATCGGTAGGTATGTTACCGACTTTCCCGACACCATTACCACTTGCTTGGCCACCGACGACCACCACCACTAATCCCAAACTCGAGTATGAACTACTAACTATCACTTACACGCCTTAGACAGCACCATGGGCCACCACCGCAACCACCACGGCCACTCAAACACGTCTGGACACATACACTAACACGCACCTCCCCTGTTCTATTCTCTTTTGCGCCTCTCCTGCTGCGTTTCCCAGCCTTCACCGACCTTAGCCACCACCCAAGGCCACCCATACGGCACCAGGGCAGTCTCCTCTTCACCAGCAACCTCCCACCTACAACCTAGACGCAGAACCTCACCCAACAGACCCAAACGAAACGACAAACAACTACACTCACGACCCTTATTCTCCCCTGTTTCTTCACGTTTCTGCCGCCCCTAAACCACCAGTTTCTGGTGGTGCTCCGGCCACCCTACGCTACCTTACCACCACCGTTCTAAACTATGGACCCCCTACAACGAGAAACCAAGTACTCGTATCAAGACAAAATCAGAAGAGCAGTTCGAAATACAAATCAAAACAACGGAGCAGAAAACATAAAACACGAATGTTAATAGAACAATGCTTACTGCGGTGATGATGATGTAACACGTACGTTGTATTTTCTTTTCTGGTTCAGTCTAGGTCTCGTTCTTCATCAATTCCACGCCCCTAATATGTGAAGTAGGGTTTTATGTTCTTTAGTCGAAGTTTGGGAGGCACAAGAGTGAAAAACAAACTGATATGTCGATGTATGTCTAGGGTAGGGTTTCTCTTCTTTTCCTTCTATTTTTAACTTGGTATCCGTTTCTTACCCCATAACCCGAATCCAAGCCCATTATGCATCTCGAGGTCATTGACTTCTATTTACCGTTCTCGACTCGTAACTTAAAATAAACAAGTACGTATAATTTACTTATACTAATTAAATTAATTTTGGGAATATAATTTTTTTATTAGAACTAACATAAAATATAAAAAAAATAGGATTTAGATATATTCATGACGTAATTAAGAAACAAGTATAAATGAGAAATCAAAATAAAATATGAAATATATATAATTAAAATATATTATCAAAATAAAGAAAATACAAATAAAATGTCATTTTACGAAGTAATCATCAAATATAAAAAAATGATTATGAAATACGAATTAATCGTAGAAATATGATTTATAAAATACGAATTATAAAGTCATAATAGTTTACATAAAATACTTTATAAACGTTCCGTTTGAAATACGTGTATAAAACATGGTTTGACTGCCGTAGACCGAGATTAAAATACGGGGTATTACAATCGATATCAAATATTGATGAAGTGGTAGAAGTATAACTAACGTCAATCATATAGATATCTAGAAAAGAACGAACCTTTTAGGTGTCACACACCTAACTTTCTTATTCAAAAATTAGGGGTATTTTTCTATTAATGTAATATTTCAATTAAAATATCAACAAATTTGGTTAGGATTGGCCTTGCACTATGGTTTGGTGTTGCCATTCACAATAGCTTATCCTTATTAACCTTTGCCTTAAACCAAATACTTAAACCAAATTCTCTTTTGAACCTCGTCCTAATCTTAACTATTAAGATATATACATCCCTCTTAGAGCTCCCACTCACTTCTAAGAAACTTAATAAAGTGAATGTGGTCATTGGTTAATCATGATTTCGATTGCAAATCATATTACCAATCAGTTCCCAACGAATTTAATAAATACTTAAACAATTTAAGTATGTATAACCATTTATCTCACGAGCAATAAGATTGTAGTAATATTGTTGTAAATAAAATGATATTGTAAAATCGAAACACTTTTGATTTAAGCAAAATTCAGTTTATCCTCTTCATAAGAGATCTTTACAACAGACAATATGAGGATCATCTGTAAATGCATTTTTCTAATTAACTATGGTGGTAAATCGGAGAAAAGATGAATAATCGATTAAACAAGTTACCGTATACTCTTAGAAAACTATTTTTCATGTATAACGGATTATCGATTCTATAAATGGAGGAGCGAGTTGAATATATAGTCATTGCGCGATATAAAATAATAAACGGAATAAGTGGGAAATTTAACATTCATCGTAAATAAATACTTGAAAATTAACTTTAACAAGTTTCAATAAATAGGCATTTATATAATGATCTCCCACTGAATTATATAAACGATTCCAAGACCCATCTTTATATGAACACGGGCACGGTGAGCCGATTCATCCCTTATTTATATAAATTTGGTGAGTCAACAATTTGACTGATTCTACCACTAGAACTCTTGGTTGACAGTTTTTCTCAAAAAACTATCTGTTAGCCCCAGAACTAATCATGGGCACGGTGAGGCCGATTCATCCCACATTAATCCCGTTGAGTCCAACCAATTTTCACGTGTATTAGCTTTTATTACCCTACTTACCCAACGTAAAAAGATAGTACCCCGGTGAGCCGAGCCTACCTCTAATGAAGAAGGGATTCATAGGTGCTAATACTTGGTAAGGCTTTATCTCAATTTTTAAAAATGAGGGATCTTATCAATTTAATTGCCTATCACTTTTAAGTGAACAAAATTGGTGAATGGTAGACAATTGAATCGATAACAACGGAAAAATAAATAAAAAAAATAAATTTGTAATGACGATTTGGCATGAAGATAAGCAACAAATAAAATCCTTATATGGCCACCTAGGTAATCTAATTAACTATTCTATTACACTTCGGAAACCAACTCCTTGGTCCCCAGGGTCTTCAATGAAATGGCCTCCTTCTTTTGGATTTCGGAATTCCTTTCCGAAAATAACACCGTCTTTTAGGAAACTCCGTCTTTTACAAAATCAATAATACTACTAGAAATAAAATTACATGGCAATATCCTATTATACAAATTGTAACTAAAATAAAACTATTAATTAATTACAAATTAGCGATACGAAATCGCAATAAATTACAAATTAAACCGGTATTCCCATACATTGCGGATAATACCAATTTCTACCTATGGCCATATAAGGTAAAATTACATTAATTTAAATACATTCATCCATATGAATAATAAAATGCATTGTAATAAATATGACATGCCAAATCGTCCAACTTACCAACAACGATCATGCGAGCTTGTTAAGCGGGATTTTTAACCATTAAAAATTCCTAATCAATTCTTAAAACAATTTTAAGATGGATCTCTCATTATAATCTGGTCCAACCTCAAAATGATTAGTCACACTAATTAATTTGACATTATATGGGTTTAAAATACATATTATGATAAAAATAACATAATAATTCTTGATTATTATGAAAACAATCCATTAAATTAATAAAAATTATGGAAAATAAAATTTTAAAATTTTATACATTATGATATTGTACCAAAATGCCATGCATGTGGAAAAAAAAATGGTTATAAAATTGATTCAAACATATACCACAATATTTGTCGGTAAAATGCAATTTTACGATTTAATTCCAAATTAAATCATAAAAATTAAAATAAATTTAAATGAAAATTTTGGACATTTTAGAATATTTTCAGGAGCTTAAAAAACAAAATTTTCGTGCCCCCAAAATAAAATATTTATTTATTTTAAAATAACCATTATTTACCAATTTTTATCGAATAAAAATCAATAAACTATCTAAATTAATCACATTCACTTAAAAATTTCTATTTATCACAAATAGAATATGCATGTGGTTATTTCTAAATAAACATACATAAAATTAACATGCAACTTAATTAAATTAACTCTTAATCAATTTTAATGCATGTTCTTCCAATTTTATGCCATATTAAGTAAAAATAAGTCATAAATTTTTACATAAACTAAATTTTCGACCCATATAACTATATAACCAAATTATATACATGAAATACCATATTTTTTGATAAAACTAATTTTAACATAAAAATATCAACTTTACTAATTTATCTCATAAACTCATAAAATCGTCTTAAGACAACATGCATGTATGTAACAACGCTCTGATACTACTTGTTAGGAATTTAGACCTAATTAGACTCTCTAATGATATTAAAATTACAAGCTAATTTCATAAGGTGGTCTAAATAATACATGCATGCAAAAATTAATAAGAAGAAATTTTGTTACATTGGTAAGATGGCATTTTTGGCACTACAAATGTGTCCTACCTTTGTAGTTCTTGAGCTAAAATAGTGTAGGATGATCCTCCATAACCCAAGTCACCAAAATAGGTGACCTCCTTTGGTTGCACCCAAGACTAGCCCAAAAACACTAAATATATTAACTAGATATAGTTTAGTGTAAACCTTGTTTTTTTATACTATAAATATTATTACTTTGATAATATAAGAAGTATATTAATTTTTGTGAATTTATTTTGATGAAGATTGATCAAATTTTGATCAATTTTAGAGGTTGAAGATGAAGATCTTAAGTCTTCTATTTTTCCTCTTAAATAACTTAACAAGAAGTATGTATTTAGAGGATTTTAATTCTCTAGATTTTTCCACTAAGAATATGTGGAATAGTAGCCTATTTATAGGCCATCAAATGTAAACAAATGAGTTTATAATACTCATAAACATGAGTGGAAGACAAAGACCTATTATGGTCACCTTATCTCCATATTCTCGGTTTACATATGGTATTCCGGGTCTTATTTCGTCTTTCAACATTTGTCCTTCAAATGCTTATAAGTCGTATATTTAATTATCTTATATAATAAAAATATTTATTTGATTATTTAACACTTAAATAATACAAAGTAGTAAATAAAATACACTTAACATTTAAGTGTCATTTTATCATTTTCAACATAAAATGAATCTTATAAAACCCGTTTAGCTAATTTTACAACTTCTTGTAACATTAATTCGCTAATTACCTCCAGCTCATAAATAATACAAACTACGTATATATTTAGTAAATTAACTATTAATTACTAAATATTGTATTATATTTATTATTCAATTATTATATAACCGAATAATAAAATCTTATGGCATGAGTACTTTACTCTTCATCAAACATTAAATTCACTTGACTAATAAAAGTCAACCTAAACAAGGAATTAATTAACTTGTATCTTATACAAATAATTAATTTTTCCATTTGGGCATCATCCTATAGGTGTGACCTAAAGGGATCAGCTGGTCACCGCCGTCATACGACAGTAATGTCAAACTCTAGTCAGCCAATCATTACCGATTAACGTTGACCAGCTGACAAACATATAAAATATAAAACCCTTATATTCCTTGTACGAGATTTATTATGTAGAAGCATTATTGTGGAGGACACTACTCCAACATAAACTCCGCACCGATCCAACGCCAAATAAACTCCGCACCGATCCAACGCCAAATAAACTCCGCACCGATCCAACGCCAAATAAACTCCGCACCGATCATAACGTATCACAGAAAGATATAAATGAATAGCTCATATAACAGTCATGTTATAGCATAAGATAAACACGGAAATCACCAAATATTAACAGCATGTTCAACACTATTATCACAGTAATTCCCTTACCTCGAATAGCAGAAGTGCAGACAAACCAAAGCTCGCTAGAAATGTTCCACGCGAAAACCGCTACCTAGACACGTATTCGTAACGAATTAATAACCTTCCCGCACCCCTTAACAAACCACATTTACTATAAGTAAAAACCTCCCATAAATGGAAAGTTTCCATAAATAGAAAATTCCCAAAAATAGAAACTTCCCTTACTTACTAATTTCCCGACTCGTAACTTTAATTAATACGAACAAGACCGACAAAAATAAAGATAAAGTATTAAAACAGTATTAGTAATACCATTAACCATGATAATAATACTCATCATCATAATAATAATAATATAATAATAATAATAATAATAAACAATAGTAATAATAATAATATTAATAAACAACTATAGCAAACTCATACATACGTTACTACGCAGAGACTCCGCACCCCTCTATTCGGAAACGCGACCCGCACTCCATCCACAACCCTATCGCATGACCCGCATAACACCCACCCCTGAACCAGGCTGCCGCCACCGCCACTGCCGGCACCCACCAACAACACGCTCACCTCAGCCGCGCGTTATACCTCGCCCTAACCAACCCGTGTGAAAACGTTTACCCTAACCGCGACTACTAACCACCCAAGCAACCACCATCCGAAACCCGTCATCTCCCAGAACCACCACGCTCTACCCTCGACACCAGACCTAACCTAACGCCATGGTACCACCGTGTCGACCTCCCCCAAGTCAACGGTGACACCACCCCACAACCAACCGACCCGAAAACAAACAGACTCCCGTTAACAACCTTCCTCCGACACCCATGGCCACCAGCGACACCCCTGTACTCGCCTCTTACCCCCACAACCAACCCGTAGCCACTATGGCGACTCGACCTTGGTGAGGACATAACAACGGCAACAACAACGTAAACTATAACGGAAAACGAGGCTTACCTTACTTGTTTAAAGCTGCCTGTAACGCGCCGAACCGCCGCCGCCCTTCACTCTCTTCCTCTCTCTCTCCGCCGACCCTAGAAACCATGAAAGAGTGTGTAACGTACGGAGGCCGCTCTTTTGTTTTTTTTTTACTGGTTTAGGGTTTGGGAGTCACGGTTTTACGTGAGAGAAAGCAAGTAGGGTTTACGGGAAGCTTAGTAGTAAAGCGTGGGCCTGGCCTATAAGAAAACGGGCTTTATCTTAAAATAATACGAACCCACCTTAGTCGGTGTACTTACGATAGCGATGAGTATAACACGATAATATTATGAAGAACTTGTAATATTAAGTCTCGGGTTAACTTATAATATCACAACCCGAGTCTTAAAAGAAAAAGAGATATAACATATTCGATAAATTAATTATCGAATACTAATGTTCAAATACGATCAAAACGTCAATATAAAGAATAAATATCATAATAAAATACGAGGTGTTACAGTCTTCCCCCCTTAAAATGAACTTTGTCCCGAAGTTCAACCACAAACTTATATAGCCGTACTCGTACCCAAACATATATCACACATACGTCATATATTCTAACATATATCACTTACTCATAGAAACTCGAAACATAACACCATAATAAGACAATTAACATAAGTGAACTCATTATCACGAACTGTGAAGATACGGGGTGTTACATTCTTCCCCCCTTAAAATTAACTTCGTCCCGAAGTTCACCACCGCGAGGCTCTTAAAGAAACACGTCCCAAGGCTCTTAAAGAAACACCTTACAGCATGAACAATCAGAAGTAACACTTAAGAAACATGAAATGTTGCATTCCAGGATGTAGGGCATAACATAAGTAGCAGGGTTATCAAGTATATATTCAAATAACAACGACATACCAATTAGTCATGTCATAACAACTAGACATATCATAAATCATTAAGATTTTACAATCATATCCTCCTTAAAACATGGTTACGTCCCCGTAACCCCATATACATTCTAACACAGTACTCCATCTCACTCATTACTTTATCTCATAAAATCTAATTCCAAGTAACCAAGTATCGTACTCATCGTTGCATCTAAGACCAAAGACAAGGGGTGAGTGAACTGGCGGGGTAAAACCGCAATCAATACTTCCATCTCCATATCGCTTTCAAATTCGGAATGTGACTCAATAATCAAGGTCATACTTGACCGGAAACACAATGTGGCCCAACAGCTTAATAACTCATAACTCAAACCAGTAACCAATTCTCATCTAAAATTCGATATTAATAAGTCAAATATTGCATTAAAGAAACTGCTCAACACTTAGAGAGTAAAATTTTACGCTACTCACCCACGAGTCAAGGTCAAAGAATACGACAACTCGATAAAATACTGAACTGCAATCTCAATCTCAATGCAAAATCAATCATGGCCTTGTTCTAGACTTACGAGCAACTCAAACCTATCGAACTCAATCTCATCAATACTTATCTTCCAAATTCATTGACTTACTCATGTGAATACTTACAATTCCACAGTTCATAAAATAAGGATCTGGACGTTATACCAACCAACCTAATACAAAACCATTATGCATAACAACTAATCAATTACCACAAGTTTACCTATCTCACAATGCAACCCGTCTTACAAACAAAAGGATTATGTTATCAATAGGATAAATTGACTATCAAAATAAAGGATCAATTACAAATTTTCAACTCAAGTAAGTACTCGTAAGAAACCCATAGTAATTGTCATGTAAACATATATGACTTCGAGCAATAGCGAGAATATTAGGATCGGTAGAAATCGGGTTACACAGCAAAACGGGATAAGAGTAGTTAATGCTTACACACCGTTGAAATTTAACACAAAATCAATATATTTACAACAATGTAAACAATCAAGAAGCTCATAGATCATACTCGACAAATTGAAGTGTTTCATGCTCTTAGTCACACTATAGCAATAGAATCATATTTTAGAAAAGTCATAGAGCAAAAATAATTAACGTGATGATACATGGAACATTGACATATTTCACAAGGTATGCACAAATCATAGACTTACATGACCGTTTAAAATTCTCAGATATCAATAAGTTAACAACATCACCTAGGTACATTTCCCGTCCACTCACATTACATCATTTATCATGAAACTATTACTATATACGACTTGCAAAATAAGGGTTTTATACAATGCGCAGCAATTAACATTCAAGCAGAATTTCATCGACACCTAGCTACAGAATAGTCATATTGCAAACAATCACCATACTTATCAAACATCAAGCTTTATCATGGTTTATCACTTTTGAAAGTATTTGAAACGTTTGAAACATTATGACAATTTATAAACACGAATCCAAAACAATTTTACAAGTTATAGATCGAAACAATACTACACGGAGACATTCTGACTCTCCCTTACAAAAACATTGTTCTTGTAGTTCATGAATTATGAAAACAGAATTAACGATAAAAGTAAACGAATTCACCAGACTAATACTTCCATAAATCATATTTCAACAATTGATAAATTAACACATCGTGATCAAATTCTAAGCATAACATCATGCAATTCACTGTATGGTATAAAAATATACTCGAAAAAGTTAGAAGGACTATAATGACAGAGGAATGGACAGAGGTAAACCATCAATATACGAAAGAACATCAACTAGATTCACATTGTTCAAATAATCACAATTACATATAACCATTAGGTTGCTATATTATGCTAATAAATTTACCAGTTAGATTTCATTCTGCCACTTGGCACAGATAAACATGCTTTTAACATCACATAAGAGCAGCACATATTCATTTTGAGATCATAATACAGGACATATAATTGGAACGTTTCTATATTAAACTTGACGAAATAAACAAGGTTATGCTATCACGTAATGAGGTTCATACTCATATCATATGCCTACTATTCATGTTACTAATTCCATATCAGGATATCACGTGGTCGCATCACATAATTCACATTTGATTAAACTTTTATATGTAATTACATATCTCATAAGTTCACCAATTAAATATTATGCAGCAACTTACCAACCATAATTAAATAACAGTTTATCTAACGTGTGAGCGATTATAGTTTTGAGAAAATATAAAGGACTAGATATACATAGGAAAAGAATCGAATGCATGTTTCAAGGAAATCATTTAATACATTTTTTTATAACTCAATCCGTCTAGCAAGAACTTTACAGCAATTCAACAGAAAATTAGGCAACTTGCAAGAATCACAATTAAATAACGACTCATTAAGATATTACATGGCTTATCATTTGAAAGCGGGAACGCATATTCTGAACAGTAGAGTTGGAATTATGCATAAACAATAAACGAGTTTCAAAAGATTTCTTTTACCAAAAAGATGGGTCAAAACGGGACTGTGCAATAACAATCTGAACACGGTCAACTAAAGATTTATTTCTCTCAACATATAACTCCTATTAACATAAAAACAAAAGCATTGTAAACCCAACTCACGGGGTTATCACACATAAAATTCTCATACTCAAATATGGAACACATTTAAATGACTGTCAGAACATTTATTTAAAATTTTGGTTCTGTTACGAGTTCACATTACTATATCGCCACTCAACATTCATCTTCCGAAACATGTTGGCATATCATTTGAAGCACGAATCATTATACCAGATTAAAATTCATTACCCATTCCAACTTAATCGTCATCCAGAACACAGTAAAGATTTCGAGAAACCAACCAAATAGCTCAATACTTGTACACATATATACGAATGTAACTGTAATACCTCGTTTTTGTAGTTCTTTTTATTTTAAATCATTCGTTTTATAAGCTTACTCGTACCCATTTTATATGAGTTGTTTTGGACTTAGGAGAGACTCGAATTGGGAACTTAGCCACCATAACATAATTTTGGTAATGTGTAGTTGTTGGGGTTCGAACCTAGGACCCATGGCAACACGGCCATGGGCCTCGAAATGCGTGCAAACCTAAGGCAACAGCCCACGTTTTCTTTAGTTGCTAAACCCTATTCTACACCTTATTCAAGCCGTCATATATTATCACACCACCTGACCTAATCTAGCCTATCTATCATACAAACACTTCATAGACTAACAGCCGACATAGCATACTATACAAGGGTGGTGGTTACGGTGGTCATAGGGTGGTCAGTGCGCGTCGATCTGGGCCAGAAAGAGGTGAGCACAGCACGTTTATTCTTGTTCTCCTGTGTCTGTTGCGTTTTTATGATAGGTTCTAACCTTGTGTTGTCTTTATTAGAGTCGGGTTGTTATGGGTATGTAGTCTATGATGTCTGGGGTGGTGTTTGGGCTTTTGTCGCGTCGTTGTCAACCACTGTACACCACCGTAATGGGTGGTCTTTTGTGTCACCTGTCTCGGTTTCGTGGTCAGGCTGTGAACGGGTCTGTACGAGTATGGGTTTTAGGGCGTCTTCGAGGTGTGTTTTAGGAGTTCGATTGGTGGGGAAGGGAGTGGAGAGACTGGTGGTGATGTGGGGAATGTCGTGGTGGTTGTGGTGGAGGTGTTAGGTGTCTAGGGGGTTGTCGGAGGGGTGGTTCGTAACCCCTGTTTGCCTCGGTCTGTCTCTGTTTTGTCTCTGTTCAGGTCGGTCGTGGTCAGGGGGTTGGTTGGGGGTGGTTTTACTGTCGACTCGGGGGAGGTCCATACAGTAAAACCACCGTGGCTTACTGGAGGGTTGTCGGTGGTGTAGTTTGGTGGGTGTTATGGGTGGTGCAAGGGCGGTTGTTGGGTTTTTGTTTGGGGTCTGTTCTGGGAATTTCAGAGTCAGGCGTGTACAGTATGGGTTTTGGAGGCGCTGGTCAGAGGCGACAGGGAGTGTCGACCGGTGTGGTGGTGTCGGGGTGGCAGATGGTGGTCGTGGGTGTTGGGTTCTGGTGTTGGTTGGTGGTCGAAGTGGTGGTAGGCGGTGGTAAAGGGGACTGAAACCGGTTTGGGGGTTGTTGGGTTTCGAATTCTTTGCTATGTTTGTTTCTCTTATTATTCTTATTATTATTATTATTATTATTATTATTACTATTATTATTATTATTATTATTATTATTATTATTAATATGTATGTTATATATTTCCTATTTTGATATCTTTTGTTTATGGTTAATATAACTAGTATTTATGGTGTAATATTTTTATTTATGGCAATTTTTAATTTGAGTCTTATTTAATGATTTGAATGATTTGAATTTCAAACCAAGGTTACTATTTTTGGAAGCTACTATATATAGGAAGTTACTATAAATGGAATGTGTGTACGTTTTACGTGAGTAGGAAGTTTATTAATTAAGTAATATACTTTTAGGTGGAAGTTTTCGTGTGGAGCATTTTTAGTAGCAGTTGCGCAGTAACCATTTCTTCTACAGTTTGAGGTAGGGGAAACTACTAATGATTGATGATGTGTAAACCGTTCATAATTGATATCAAACATGTTGTTATATATTATCATGTGATCTTTGTTTTGTGCATTCATATTATACTGTGGTAACGATGAGGCGATGAGATCATGGGTCTTGTGATTGGTGCGGAGACAATGGGTCTTGTGATTGGTGTGGAGATAATGGGTCTTGTGATTGGTGTGGAGATAATGGGTCTTGTGATTGGTGTGGAGATAATGGGTCTTGTGATTGGTGCGGAGATATTGGGTCTTGTGATTCGGAGTGGAGATGATCGACTTTCTATTTTTAGTAATATGGTTTGTTTACAGTTTTACTCTACTCAACCTTGTGGTTGACCCTGTGTATTCGTGATCACCTGTGATGAACCAGTTATTGGGGAGCAGATTGACAGGTGGCTAAGACTAAGGGGGAGCTAGGATCCGGACCAGATTAGATGTCTAGATCACCTTAGTCAGTTTAGTACGAGTTGTATTTTACTTATGTTGATAAGACTTTTTGATACGGATGTAAGATCATGACTTGAGTTAACTTTCTATTTAAAGTACTGTTTATTTTCCTTTGTATCTACTGCCTCGGGAAACCGGGATGATAACACCTTTATTTATCTGAGGAGTCCTAGCACAGGCCCTTAAATAAATGGGGGTGTTACAAAGTGGTATCAAAGCGAACGATCCTCAGGCCTAACCTAATGAACCCAATGAATGTAGGAGAGTCTAAATAAAATGAACCCCCGGAACAGGACTGTTAGGAGCACACTAAAGGGGAAGTATGAGTCTGGGGCCCCCTCACACCGAACCATAGGCCCTATCAGTCTTACCCGGGAACCCAGAGTGCATATACGAGAGAAAAGGGTAGAATAGGAGGTGGTGAAAGTGATAGCATACTGTGAAAAGTATGTTATGAGAATTCTGAATATAAGTGACTTTTGGAAAAAGCCGGAAGGGGCATGAGCATGAATGAATCTTTAACCGTTGGAAAAGGGTGTATGTTGATGTGATATGATAAGTGATTTGAAACATGATTAGTACTCCTTCTATCATCATGTCTATTGATACGCGGCTATGTGATCTCGAGCCATGTTATATTTTCTTGATTATTCATTTTGATAGCTGATGATAGATTTTATCGTTTAGGGATTTTAGCCCTAACCCTAATGTGCGCCCACAAAAGTCGGGACTCATGTCTTTCTGTTGTATTATAGTATGCCTCCGCGAAGAGATAATGCCGTTAACATCACCCAAGAGGAGGTGGACCGTTTGATAGCTGAAAATGAGGCCCTAAAGGCCAAACGAATGGACTCCGCGAAAATGAGCACAATCATCGCAAGACATCACCCTACCCAATTCACTGGGGGGGGGGAACCTCATCTGTTAGGAGCCTGGTGCCGGGAATTCGGTAACCTGTTCGAGTTGGTGGACTGCCCTGAAGAATTGAGGGTAGACCAGGCTGCCCACTATCTGAGGGGTATGGCTGGAGACTGGTGGACCGCGAATAAGGGAGAGCTCCGGGAAGCAGCTATAGAGGGTGGATCCGCGTTTGTTCCGTGGGATGCATTCAAGGGGGTTCTGAACGAGGCGTTTCTACCAGAATTCCAAAAGAGCAAGCTGAGGGAGGAGTTCGACTCATTCCAGATGTCGGAGGACATGACTGTAGAGGTTTACTACAGGAAATTCATCCAGCTGGTACACTATGTGGGAGATATGGGATTTGACGATGCTATGCTAGCCATGAAATTTGAGGGGGATTATCAATCGCCATCAAAAAGAGACTGATTGCAGCTCCGCCCACCACAATCCGTGACATCTATTTAAGGGCTGGGGCGGAGGAGAGGCTTTCGGATATGATCAAAAAGGACAAGCAGTCCAAGACAGAAAAGAGGAAAGCTGAAACAGTAGCTGAGGGTTCAGGATCGAAAAAGCAAAGTAATAACAAGTACAGTGGGTATTTCGGGAGTAGTGCCTCTGGTGGTGGAAGGAATCAGAGTGGGGGCAACTTCAGGAGTGGGGGTTCAGGCAGTGGTTCTGTAGGAATAGTTTGCTTCGGCTGTGGAAAGACGGGACACAAGCAGGCGGTGTGTCGTTCATCTGGAGGAAACCAGTCCGGGGGCTATCGTATACCTACATCCGGATACCAGGGACCCCGCACTCAGTCCTATGGCAGCAATGGCTATCGCACACCCATGACAAACTATGGTGGGGGTGCGAAGTCTGGAGGCAGCAGCAACTATCAGAGGAACTACAACAACAACAATCAGAACCGTTCGTATCAGAATCAGTTCAATGGAAGTGGGAACAACAACAAGACGGGGACGGCAGGAAATCAACAGGCTGGGACATCTTCTGCCAGCCAGAGTGGGGTCAAGTCTAGTGGCAAACTCTTTGCCATGGGAAGGCAGGCCGCTCAGGAGGATGCTCATGTGGTTACTGGTACTTTTCTTGTAAACTCTAGACCTACTTTTGTACTTTTCGATTCCGGTGCCACCCATTCGTTCGTGTCTAGAGATCATGTTAAGGCTTTGGGGCTTGAGAGATTCGACTGGGTCGCGGATTCAGTGACCATACCTTCGGGCGAGTCAATAGTTTGTAATAGATTATACGGTAGTGTACCCATTAAAATTGGAGAAGCAACTTTCTACTGTGACCTCATAGAATTTCCGCTGGGGGGTTTTGAGGTGATCCTAGGGATGGATTGGTTGGGGAAATATAGAGCTTTTATCGATTGCCACCAAAAGAAGATTTCCTTGAAGGGACCCAAGGGAGTGCGGGTGTCCTACAAGGGATACCGAGTCAAGCCAAAGATCAAATTTATATCTGTCAACACCCTGAAGTCTAGTTTGCGGAAAGGAGAGAGCCTAATCTTGTGTCAAATGTGGGACTGTGAGGCTGAGACCCCCAAGACTAGTGAGATACCTGTGGTACGGGAGTTTGAGGGAGTTTTTAGAGACGACGTTCCAGGGTTACCGCCGAGGAGGGAAGTGGAATTTTCCATTGACCTCAAACCAGGAGCGGGACCGATATCTAAATCCCCTTACCGTATGGGACCTAAAGAGATGGAGGAATTGAAGAAGCAGTTGGATGAACTAGCTGAAAAAGGGTTCATTCGACCCAGTGTGTCGCCCTGGGGTGCACCTGTTCTGTTTGTGAAGAAGAAGGATGGGAGTTTGAGGTTGTGTGTTGACTACCGAGAGCTGAACAATGTAACCATCAAGAACCGTTATCCATTGCCGAGAATTGTCGACTTGTTCGATCAGTTGAGTGGAGCCGGGGTTTTCTCCAAGATTGATTTGAGATCCGGGTATCATCAATTGAGGATAAAGGATGAAGATATTCCGAAGACCGCTTTCCGAACGAGGTATGGCCACTATGAATTTGTGGTTATGCCCTTTGGATTGACTAATGCTCCAGCTGTGTTCATGGACTTGATGAATCGAGTCTTCAGCCCGTATCTAGACAAGTTCGTGGTGGTATTCATAGATGATATCCTGGTATATTCTAAGAATGCAGAAGAGCACGAGGATCATTTGAGAAAGGTACTTCAGACTTTGGAGGAGCATAAGCTCAATGCTAAGTTGAGTAAGTGCGAGTTCTGGTTAGAGAAAGTGGCGTTTCTGGGGCATGTCATTTCCAAGGAAGGGGTATCCGTCGACCCTAGTAAAATCGAAGCTGTGACTAAGTGGCAAAGTCCGAAGAATGTGGGGGAGATTCGAAGCTTTCTGGGGTTGGCAGGTTATTACCGGAGATTCGTCAAAGACTTTTCAAAGATAGCAAAGCCGTTGACGTCGTTAATGAGGAAGGAGAACCGTTTTGTCTAGGATGAGAGTTGTGAGAAGGCATTCCTGACTCTTAAGGAGCGCCTGACAACAGCTCCTATCCTGGCCTTGCCAGTTGGAAGTGATAATTTCGAAGTATACACCGACGCTTCCAAGCATGGGTTGGGTTGTGTGCTAATGCAGAATGGGAGAGTGATCTCGTATGCTTCTCGCCAGTTGAAGACCTATGAAGAGAATTATCCGACTCATGATTTGGAATTGGGCGCTGTGGTCTTTGCACTTAAATTGTGGCGTCATTACCTTTATGGAGCCACTTTTAAAGTGTTTTCTGATCATAAGAGCCTGAAGTATATTTACACCCAGAAAGAGTTGAACATGAGGCAGAGGAGGTGGATAGAGTTGATCGAAGATTATGATATGCAGATTGTCTACCACGAAGGCAAGGCAAATGTGGTAGCTGACGCTCTAAGTAGGAAGTCAATACATGCTTTGGATTGTGCCAGATCGAGAGGAAGGTTGTATGGTGAACTAGGGGAGATGGGAATATTCATGATCCGGAAAGGGGACGCTCTTGGTGACTTGACAGTGGAGCCTGAATTGTATGGGGAGATTCGGGAGTTACAGAAGAACGATGCGAGACTTCAGAAATGGCGCAAGATGGTGGAGAGTGAGGGTGGAGAGTCGTCAACCAAGTTCAGTATTCATACCAACGGTAGTTTGAGGTTCAATGGGCGATGGTGTGTACCGAATGTTGCGGAGCTAAAGAAGAAGATCCTGACTGAAGCTCATGCTACTCCTTACTCCGTTCACCCAGGGGGTCATAAGCTGTATAAAGATCTTAATAAGACGTTTTGGTGGCCGAATATGAGGAAGGAGGTCGCAGAGTTTGTCTCGAGGTGTTTGACGTGTCAACGCGTGAAAGGGGAACATAAGAGACCTCAAGGGAAGGTTCAGCCACTAGATGTCCCAGAGTGGAAGTGGGAGAATATTTCGATGGACTTTATTGTGGGGTTGCCTCGGACTCAGAGGGGCAACAATATGATTTGGGTGATAATGGATCGTTTAACTAAGTCAGCTCACTTTATTCCCATGAAAGATACCTGGAGTAAAGCTGAATTGGCTAAGGCGTATGTTCAGAATGTGGTCAAACTGCATGGCGTACCAAGGGATATTGTTTCAGATCGGGACTCGAGGTTTATATCCAGATTTTGGCAGGAGTTGCAGACTGCTTTGGGTACCCAATTGAAGATGAGTACAGCTTTTCATCCGGCTACTGATGGTCAGACTGAGCGGACGATTCAGACTCTAGAGGATATGTTGAGAGCTTGTGTACTGGAGTTCGGAGGATCTTGGGAGGATCGACTGGGGTTGATCGAGTTTTCTTATAATAACAGCTACCATGCAAGCATAGGCATGGCCCCTTTCGAGGCTCTATAAGGGAGGAAGTGTCGGAGCCCTGTGTGTTGGGATGATCGAGCTGATGTTGTGACTTTGGGGCCAGATATGATTCAGGAGATGGTGGAGCAGGTTCAAATTATTCGACAGAGAATGAGGGCCGCCCAGGATCGACAGAAGAGCTATGCGGATCTGAAAAGGAGCGATATTTCGTTTGAGGCCGGAGAGAAAGTGCTACTCAAAGTTTCTCCGATGAAGGGTGTGATTAGATTCGGCAAGCGTGGCAAACTGAGTCAGAAATTTATTGGGCCATTTGAGATCTTGGACAGAGTTGGAGAGGTGGCATATCGCTTAGCTTTGCCTCCAACCCTATCCAAGGTCCATAATGTGTTCCATGTGTCCCAGTTGAGGAAGTACGTGAGTGATCCCTCACATGTGCTTCAGCATGAGGTGATTGAGGTAGATGAGCAGTTGGCATACATTGAGACTCCGAAAGAGATTTTGGACAGGAAGGTACGGAAGACTCGCAGTGGGGAGACATATTTGGTGAAAGTCTTGTGGTCAAATCATAATCAGGAAGAGGCTACATGGGAGCCTGAGGCATCTATGCGGGAGCGTTATCCACATTTGTTTGATTGAGGTAAGTTACGCGGACGTAACTTTTCTTTAAGGGGGGTGGAATGTAACATTCTGTGATTTAATCAAAGTTTTATGACATTTGCTTGGTGTTGTTTGTGTCCCAAGTCGTTCGAGTTGATTGTTTCGTCACCTAAGTGTGGTAGAACTTCGGGACGAAGTTCTTTTTAAGGAGGGAAGACTGTAATACCTCGTTTTTGTAGTTCTTTTTATTTTAAATCATTCGTTTTTTAAGCTTACTCGTACCCGTTTTATATGAGTTGTTTTGGACTTAGGAGAGACTCGAATTTGGAACTTAGCTACCATAACATAATTTTGGTAATGTGTAGTTGTTGGGGTTCGAACCTAGAACCCATGGCAACACGGCCATGGGCCTCGAAATGCGTGCAAACCTAAGGCAACAGCCCACGTTTTCTTTAGTTGCTAAACCCTATTCTACACCTTATTCAAGCCGTCATATATAATCACACCACCTGACCTAATCTAGCCTATCTATCATACAAACACTTCATAGACTAACAGCCGACATAGCATACTATACAAGGGTGGTGGTTACGGTGGTCATAGGGTGGTCAGTGCGCGTCGATCTGGGCCAGAAAGAGGTGAGCACAGCACGTTTATTCTTGTTCTCCTGTGTCTGTTGCGTTTTTATGATAGGTTCTAACCTTGTGTTGTCTTTATTAGAGTCGGGTTGTTATGGGTATGTAGTCTATGATGTCTGGGGTGGAGTTTGGGCTTTTGTCGCGTCGTTGTCAACCACTGTACACCACCGTAATGGGTGGTCTTTTGTGTCACCTGTCTCGGTTTCGTGGTCAGGCTGTGAACGGGTCTGTACGAGTATGGGTTTTAGGGCGTCTTCGAGGTGTGTTTTAGGAGTTCGATTGGTGGGGAAGGGAGTGGAGAGACTGGTGGTGATGTGGGGAATATCGTGGTGGTTGTGGTGGAGGTGTTAGGTGTCTAGGGGGTTGTCGGAGGGGTGGTTCGTAACCCCTGTTTGCCTCGGTCTGTCTCTGTTTTGTCTCTGTTCAGGTCGGTCGTGGTCAGGGGGTTGGTTGGGGGTGGTTTTACTGTCGACTCGGGGGAGGTCCATACAGTAAAACCACCGTGGCTTACTGGAGGGTTGTCGGTGGTGTAGTTTGGTGGGTGTTGTGGGTGGTGCAAGGGCGGTTGTTGGGTTTTTGTTTGGGGTCTGTTCTGGGAATTTCAGAGTCAGGCGTGTACAGTATGGGTTTTGGAGGCGCTGGTCAGAGGCGACAGGGAGTGTCGACCGGTGTGGTGGTGTCGGGGTGGCAGATGGTGGTCGTGGGTGTTGGGTTCTGGTGTTGGTTGGTGGTCGAAGTGGTGGTAGGCGGTGGTAAAGGGGACTGAAACCGGTTTGGGGGTTGTTGGGTTTCGAATTCTTTGCTATGTTTGTTTCTCTTATTATTCTTATTATTATTATTATTATTATTATTATTATTATTACTATTATTATTATTATTATTATTATTATTATTAATATGTATGTTATATATTTCCTATTTTGATATCTTTTGTTTATGGTTAATATAACTAGTATTTATGGTGTAATATTTTTATTTATGGCAATTTTTAATTTGAGTCTTATTTAATGATTTGAATGATTTGAATTTCAAACCAAGGTTACTATTTTTGGAAGCTACTATATATAGGAAGTTACTATAAATGGAATGTGTGTACGTTTTACGTGAGTAGGAAGTTTATTAATTAAGAAATATACTTTTAGGTGGAAGTTTTCGTGTGGAGCATTTTTAGTAGCAGTTGCGCAGTAACCATTTCTTCTGCAGTTTGAGGTAGGGGAAACTACTAATGATTGATGATGTGTAAACCTTCATAATTGATATCAAACATGTTGTTATATATTATCATGTGATCTTTGTTTTGTGCATTCATATTATACTGTGGTAACGATGAGGCGATGAGATGATGGGTCTTGTGATTGGTGCGGAGACAATGGGTCTTGTGATTGGTGTGGAGATAATGGGTCTTGTGATTGGTGCGGAGATAATGGGTCTTGTGATTGGTGCGGAGATAATGGGTCTTGTGATTGGTGCGGAGATATTGGGTCTTGTGATTCGGAGTGGAGATGATCGACTTTCTATTTTTAGTAATATGGTTTGTTTACAGTTTTACTCTACTCAACCTTGTGGTTGACCCTGTGTATTCGTGATCACCTGTGATGAACCAATTATTGGGGAGCAGATTGACAGGTGGCTAAGACTAAGGGGGAGCTTTGGGAGGAAGAGCTTGGATCCGGACCAGATTAGATGTCTAGATCACCTTAGTCAGTTTAGTACGAGTTGTATTTTACTTATGTTGATAAGACTTTTTGATACGGTTGTAAGATCATGACTTGAGTTAACTTTCTATTTAAAGTACTGTTTATCTTCCTTTGTATCTACTGCCTCGGGAAACCGGGATGGTAACACCTTTATTTATCTGAGGAGTCCTAGCACAGGCCCTTAAATAAGTGGGGGTGTTACAGTAACTCATAACTACATGTCATTTATGGTTTGGGGCAACACGTTCCGCATATCACTAGACAGGGGTTACTAATTTATATAAGTCTGATCATTCATGTTCAAATATCAACAATATATTACATAGATACGATAGTCATTCAATTCCAGTTAATCGTATGAACACTTCAAATATCAAAATCATATGATCACATCACTCTAACCATGGCTCAACAAATACAACTCCCAAACTCTGATAATTTCAATTCAATCATCATATCAATCCACAGTTCATATTACACTTATCCTTAATCAGAACTCCCATATGACTTACCTCGTTCTTCCCCTGCAAGAACGTTAGCATAATATAACCAAGTCACTATATAGTCTACCC
Source organism: Silene conica (assembly GCA_029255685.2). NCBI lineage: Eukaryota > Viridiplantae > Streptophyta > Magnoliopsida > Caryophyllales > Caryophyllaceae > Silene > Silene conica. Next base: position 38,661,286 of record CM055312.2, on the reverse strand, counting down.
CACTCTTCAATTACTCTCTTTGGGTTCCCGAGACAGAACAGAAAGGGCCCAGGTTTGGTGTGAGGGGGCCCCTAACTCATCCCGTCCCTTTTTGGGGCTCCTATCAATTTCATCTCGGGGTTCATTTTATTAGACTCTTCCTATATTCATTATTAATCATTTGGTTTAGGCCTGAGGATCGTTCGCTCTGATATCACTTTGTAACACCCCAATTTATTTAAGGGCCTGTACTAGGACTCCCCAGATAAATTGGGGTGTTACATTTATATATCACTAAACACAGATCATCCCCATATTTAAAGGCAAAACAACATGCTAGAAGATAATTAAGCACAACATACTACTCAGTTCTCATCTCAGCACATCTAAGTAGCAATCATGACTTATAAAGTACATATACTCGCTAAATGCATTAAGTCACCGAAATCATACATATGAACATCTGAGCACAGCCGGAATTACCATATAAATACTCATGTGGTCGCAAGACAAGTGACAAGATCCATTTACCAGTATTAAATTTCAAACCTTTTACCAGATTGCATAACATGTACTATTTCTGTGATAAAATAATTGTGGTAACACATTAATAAACATACATAGATACACCTATTGTTAATCTCTTTATACAAGAACTAGTCAAAGTTAACAACTAGCAGTTATAAATAAACAAGAGGTATAAGCATACAAAGGCACGTATCCAGTCCTTTATATACATGGTAATCACACGAAGTACTGTAAAATGATAACTATATCACATTGTCAAACATAGGCTTGTATATTTCGTTTCTACTTTTGCAAATAACAGTCATATAAGATCATGAAATTCATTCACGTTATCACACATCATGCTGCAACTTTCAAAAATCATAATTAAATAACCGCTTAGCCATTTAGTGATATTATAGTTTTTTTTTTTTTTTTTTTTTTGAAAATATAATGATTCAACTAATTATAGGAAAAAGAATCAAACCCAAATCTTAATGGAATTATTTATAACAAATTTTACAACTCATTTGGTTTGAACAAAAACTTTACAACAATTAGACAGAAACTTGGGGCAACTTGAAAGTTTTACTATTAAATAACGACTCGTTAAGATTTTACGTGGCTTATCATTTTGAAAACTTAAATGAATATTCTAGACAGTGGAGTTGGAATTATGCATAAATAATAAATATGTTTTAAATGATTTCTTTTTCAAAAATATGAGTCAAAATTGAATTGTGCAATAACAATCTGACCACTATCGACTAAAATATTTATTTATCTCAAAATATAACTCATATTAACACGAAACCAAAAGCATTAGGGGCTAAATCAGAAGGTTATCATACCTAAAATTTTCATATTCATATATGCAACACATATTAAATGGCAGCACGTACAATCAAGGTAATATTCTGAAAATTTATTACAAACTTGGTTCCATTAAAATTTCACATTACTTCACATTATCGCACTTAGACATGACCATTCTTTCTCCAAAACATGTTGACATATCTTTGTAGCCTTGAAATCACATTGTACCATATCAACATTCATTCATTAAACGGCATGAAAATTTTAGGTACGAGTAACACGTAACTGTATGACATTGATGGCTTTGGGCAACAAATTCCGCATATCACTAGACATGAATTACTAAGGCAAGTAGTAAAATAATAACAAGTATAAGTCTCAAATTCGACTACATTTGCATAGTAAGCCAAACATCAATTTTTTTTGCAAAGAATAAGGCATTCAGATAAGAATTGTATACACGAATAGAATAGCAACAAAAGCACAACTATCGACGTTACACATCACACATTTCAGCCTACTGGGCTTAACACACAAGACTTACCTTGATTCCGCATCCTGCAACAAGTTTAGAATACATTCTACATTACAGATATTCACGGTTTCTAACTACAAACAATAACGGATTCCTATGTAATCTAGTTCCTTTAAATTCTCACCTCTCTGTTTTCCCTTCCCAAGGTATTCCCAGTTCAAATCTGAGAGGGCCAGGGTACGAATTAGGCGCGCTTTCCTAACCGTACTAAGGGTCTCCTAACAGTTTTGACCTGGGGTTCATTTAATTATTTAGAGACATCCTAAGTTCATTAAATTCATTGGTTCAGGCCTAAGGATCGTTCGCTCTGATACCACTTTGTAACACCCCATTTATTCAAGAGCCTTTAGCAAGACATTCTCGAATAAATAGAGTTGTTACCATCTCGGAATGACCGAGGTACTGAATAACATAGTATACAAACCAAAGTACTTTATATAAAACTGATTAATTTTAAACTTTTATTATTACAACTTATTTAACTCAACACGAAGTACCAAATTACAAAACTGCTACAGCGGAAACATTAAGTTACAAAGCTACATCATGATAGTCTGACTAAGTGGGCTAATCAACTAGGTAGGTAAGTCAACATCCTCATGCTTCCCCATGAGCTCCCAAAACAGCTAACTCGAGACCTATCAAAATCTACTCCCCATTCCGGATCATCGTAGGTGTACACGAATACACTGTCAACCTCGCAGTTGAGTAGGATAACACAATAATAAATAATGCAACAATTATGATATGCAAATGCCATGATATGCTCGAGCTCAATCACAATCTCAATCTCAAACCCGAAACACCAATCATAACCAGAAACACCAAGCCATACCGAACCTCCCGGCAGACAATAATCGGTCGTCACCGAACACCAGCTCAATAGCTGATAAGACACCAGGCCTGGTCTGCAGAACCACCCTGGGCTTTATATCAGAACAACATATGATTCACATCTTTCTCAGTAACCAATGCATATGTCATGCTCATGAATGCAACAATACTATTAATCAATCATGCTATAAAATAATGAAATGCCCAAGCCAATAACAATAATCATTACTCAATCCAACCAATATCATCACATCACATGTAAAATGTCAACCAAGATAATCATATTAAACCGAGACTGAGTAGGTATATCCTACCTTTCAGCTAGCAAGTCCAAAAGCAATTCGAGCAACCAAAAGCAAGGTATCCGTCAACCAAAATCATCACCTTAAACAATAGTAGAAATACAATTACTGCTAATATTATAACTCGGTAAAGAATGTTAATTTATATATCTATCTCGCGATAACCACTTAACGACTTGAGCTAATTATAATTAATTAGATTAACGTAAATAAACCCAATTAAAATCCTTATTACGTATCTCGATTATTAGACAAACCGTCATCATACATAAAACAATTAAAATAAATAAACTTAGCTTTTAAAAACTCGTTCCAAAAAAAAATAAATATACTTTGGATCGAAGTATGTGTATAAAATCTCGACTCAACATTCAAACACAAGCACAACTAACGTAAACTAATTTACATTATTTATTTAGTTGATTAATAAGATACCGTCACAAAACAAATTAACGAACTAAACTAACCACAAAACATAAACTAATACTAATTATGTAACTAGACCTAACTAAAATAGCTAAAGCTAACTAAACTAATAAAGTAACTAATAACTAATAACAATATAAAACTAACTAATTAAAAATGACTAATGAAGATTAACTAATAAGACTATGTAACATAGTTGTATATTACAACTTACATCAACACGCAGCACCCCAAGGTCTATTTGCAGGCTTTTCCCGACACCACCGCCACTAGCCCGGTCCCCGACAACTGTCACGACTGGACCCAACCTCGACTACGTACTACCAACTACAACTTCACCCATTAGCCACCACCATAGGCCACTAACGCCACCCCCACAACACCTCCAATCTTCCCACCTACTAACTCATATCCTCGGTTTTTCGCGCAGTCCGCCGCTCTCTCTTCTCACGGTTTTATCTCTCTCCACCAAGCCCCCCACCACCTCTGGCCACCACCGTTGTCACCACTGAACCACGGTGGTTCCAGGGGTGGTTAACCCTATGCCTACCTTTCCCTATGACCGTCACACAGACCCCACGAAACCCTTTGTCCCAACTCGCGTTTTACAGCTCCTGTTTCGTATCAAGTTCTATTCCTGCTTTGAACGGCCACCACCGTCACTCTCCACCACTCACGGCCAGAACTCACGCACTAGGGTGGTCGCCTCAACCCATACAACCACCACTCACCAACCTAGATGCCAAACATGTTGGAGGAAGTGTCCTCGACAATAGTGTGTTGACGTAATTAAAACTCATTTGAATGTAACACAACTGGGAGTGTTACTCTTTTAAAGTCGACTGATCAACATTTATCGATAATGATTGGCTGTCTAGAGTTTGACATTATCGTCATATGATGGTGGTGATCAGTTGATCCCTTAAGGTCATATCTTTAGGGAATTCCGTCTCAATGGAATAATTAATTAATATTGTATTAGATACAAATTAATTAATAACTAGAAATTTTGGAAATAATTTTATATGACGAATATTTTATAATGGGATTATAATAATAATAGTCAAAGTGATAAAATCGTTTTATTACTCGGTTTTATTTATTCGTTTGGGAAACGATTAAATTGAGAATGAACACGGTTGATCATAAAATTACAAAGAGTTGTAATTAAATTATGACATTACATTTTCATACAATAATAATTTCGAAGTTATTAGTGTAATTATTTAAATGTAATAAATTTGTAGATTATGGATTTTAATAGTTAAAATTGCATAATTAACAAATTGGGTCATGTGTTATAAGACATGTGTGACATGTTACAAATTAACACAATTGACAAAAATAAAATGGGTTTATAATAAGACCCATGTGAACCGTGTATATGTAGTGTGTATGAGTATATGTTGTGTGTTGAAGTGTACAAGCATAGAGTGTGTCATACACAAAGAGCATATTGTAAGGAATCTTACATGCTTTGTGTAAGAGTGTAAGATGGCATGCATAGGCTCCTTGGGGATGCCTTGGCCGGCCTATTCAAGAGCAAGTAAGCTCTTGTTTGCTCTATATTAGACACACCCTCACACCACATAAGATGCTAGTTTTTGGCTAACTAGTTGTTAGTATATGCTTCATCATTTTACTAACATATTCATACTACAACTCCATTCTCATATTTTCTTGAGTAAAATGGTTTTATAAGAAAATAATTATTTCCATATTAATAGTATTATAAGAGTAATATTATTATTGTTTCTAGTATACTAATACTAATTTTCTAGTAACAAAATTAGTGTTAGTTTGAGATCGGGTCCTTGATACGCACCTTTAGGAGACGATTTTTGTTAGATCGTTACAAGAGGATTTCGGGTTTTTGAAGACTCAAATAATAGGTGATTATTGAGTATAAACCTTCTAAAACCAATGTAAGGACTATCACATCTTATGATATCATCATGCATGCATAAGATCATTTTAAGTTTTATGACTAAACTCAAATAAATTAAACTCACATTAGACCGAATCTTTCTTAAGTGGTTAAGAAGAGAACGAGGTTGAGAGAAAATCGTGTAAGACACGAAGTTAGAAACTAGTCCAAATTGTAAAGTCTAAGGATGTTGGAAGTAATATGACTCCAACATATTTCCTAGGTAATACTTATGACATTAAGTTTTCATTCTACATTGTTTGCATTTGAGTGCAAATTGATGATTCACGTTAGAAATTCCATTTTCATATGATTGAACTATGGTAAAAGAATGACAAGACCTACTATTCTAAATGGGTATTTAGAGGAGGATGTGTTAATAACACGATCCGAGGGTTCTTGTAAATCCTATCGTTCTAACGTGAAGAAAATCGTATGACAATTTGAATGATAAACGTAAATGGAACTAAAGTAGTTGCCACTTCATCTAATATGACATTTACATGTCATATTATGCTTAACCAAGTTTTGGATTCTGAGTAATACACAAATAATAGTTATTATGTACAATTATCTCTAAATATAATTTGAGTTTTGCATAAAAGGTAAAAGTTTTACCATTACGCAATTGAAACAAATGTTGTACTCAATGTTACCATGAATTGGTTCATGGTTAGGCCATACGAATCAAGGTAATTATATTCCAAAACTAAGGTGGAAATGTCATATGTACCCTAAAACTCTAGTTGGTGCCCCAAATTTTCCATCATTACTCGATTGAAAGTCGCATTTGAGGTTAGGAATCTCATGGGTTATGCGAATCTTGCATTCAAAGCAAGTCATTCACCCTATAAACACTTTAAGGTGTGTAGGTGAGTGAAATTTCAAATCTTGAAAGATATTTTAATTCTTCAATTGAGGAAGTTAATGCGCAAGAAATTCACGTTGAGAATGTTGTGCATTGGCTCAAGAAGATGTTCTTGGAATTAGATAATGATCTAATTAAGCCTAGTAATTTACACCAAATAGATTGTGATAAAGTATCACAAGTTTACTTTCGTAAGCACGTTTATAAAATGCGCGAAAAAGTAATATTGAATCATATGAGATATGATTAAATCTTTACAATTGAGTGGGAGTTACTTTCTATTCCGATTTTGTATAGCATTTATTTTTCCGCTATGTTATAAAGCATGGGCATACAAGTCATATAAGATATGAATAGGCAAGGTGCCAAAGTTGTAGCCTATTTCGAATGACAATTTTTCCTATATGATCATGAGAACAAAAGGTTTGTGGCTCATGATGCTGTCTATAAAGAAAGGAGGATTATTTCTTTAGACAGAGTGGGAGAAATTATTATAGAGCCACAATTTCAGTTTGATGCAATAGGAAAATGTTCTTCCTAGTTGAGATAAGTGGAAATTTCATTCGAAAATTAAGTTGACGAGTGTAATGTTGTCTTCTTAGTGCAACGAACTTGTAACTTGTATAAATGCTTTATTTAGTTTCGACTCTACCTGAATCCGAAATAGCTCAATTGATTGGTGGAAAGGGTTTCGCACGCAACAACGGATCTATATTAAAATCGGATCAAATAATGTTGTTGGATTTTAAAATCATCTACGATGAGTTTTGAAAATCACAACCATCCTAAGAAAGGATGACAAGAGTTGAATTAGATAAATTGGTGGCAAAGAGTTTTCCACGCAATAACATGGCTTCGAGTTCAAATATTTTGACATGTTGGATTTTAAAAGTCATCAAGTATGAGCTTTGTAAATCCACATGCTTCCGCTGCAGGATCAATTCTTTACGCAAAGATGTATTACCATTATCAAACTTCGTATACTTGGAGTATGACGAAATGTTACAAATCGAATTTGGAGAGAAATCTCTATGTGTAGCCATATAGTTCATCAAACACTACTGAATAAGTACTAAAAGGATGAAGCTAAATGTTTGGATATTTCATTGGTTTAATGTGCAAAGAGTTGCACAATACGAAGTTCAAAACACATATGGATGGTTAGAGAACCATTTTGACTACACTCATAAAAGGAAGAAATCTGTTAGAATTATTCTATACAGTAGAACAATGAAGGTATTCAAAAAATATGAGTACACTTATATCTATAAGATATAATAGAGGGAAGAGTCTCTCAAACACTGTGAAAACAGTGGGAGCTATTCTATTGTTAGAAAGCTTGTATCTAGATATGGATCAAGACACATACTCGTAAGGTTAGCATAATGAGATTATGCATAACCAAGGGAAATTATAGTAAGGTTATGTGAAGCACTAAAGTTGTTAAGGCTTACTAACCAAAGGCCTTCTTATAGGCTTAACATGATAAATCATGTCATTTCAATTGAGTTGAGATGTAACACTATACAAGTACGAATTATAGATTATGTAGTAATTGATATGGCATCAATTTTACATATGTGATAATGCATTCATCATTTGAGTTATTTATAACTCACCCCAGGTCATGTCATATTCAAATGGGATGGTAAGACCATATTGAACCCCATTAAAGTGAATTGAATTATCATGACCTCGCCCCTAGTTGCTTAAGTGAGGTGACGTCTCAATGCAACCAGATGTGTGATGCGATTGATGGCGAGTTCAATTGCCATAGAGTCATACGGGATGACTAATCGATCACCTAGGCATAGACATGTTAAGACACATTTGTCGGGCTAATGACCGCTGATAGAGCTCTGGCATACTCTTATTAAAAGACTGCCTGGTCGTGGCGGGAGCATCTATCGTGTTTCACATGAGTCAGTTCTTGGACTAATGACTGTTCTCTGAGGTGGCATAGTTTTCAGATTAACTTTGATTCATGTCCTAACACCTTCGTAACTGGGGTTTACATGGACATGTTTTGGGTTATGATGGGCTGTGGCCAGCCGGAAGGAATAGGTCGATTAGGAATTGTCCACCCCTTGTCAGGGTTGAGAAATATCTCTAGGCCACTCGAGGAGAATAATAACTAGAAATGCGTGGCCACGCTCGGAAGGTATCTATGGTAGATAATTCCGTTCAGTAGTTATAACTCCAGATCGAGATAAACCACTCTAGATTTCAATCAATTGCCGGCACGACCTGAGAGGACGCCATGCATTGAGTGGGAGATAGTAATAGGGCAAGAGAATTGGTGACACACACCTGTCTCGGACAAGTGGGAGATTGTTGGAGGAAGTGTCCTCGACAATAGTGTGTTGACGTAATTAAAACTCATTTGAATGAAACACAACTGGGAGTGTTACTCTTTTAAAGTCGACTGATCAACATTTATCGATAATGATTGGCTGTCTAGAGTTTGACATTATCGTCATATGATGGTGGTGATCAGTTGATCCCTTAAGGTCATATCTTTAGGAAATTCCGTCTCAATGGAATAATTAATTAATATTGTATTAGATACAAATTAATTAATAACTAGAAATTTTGGAAATAATTTTATATGACGAATATTTTATAATGGGATTATAATAATAATAGTCAAAGTGATAAAATCGTTTTATTACTCGGTTTTATTTATTCGTTTGGGAAACGATTAAATTGAGAATGAACACCGTTGATCATAAAATTACAAAGAGTTGTAATTAAATTATGACATTACATTTTCATACAATAACAATTTCGAAGTTATTAGTGTAATTATTTAAATGTAATAAATTTGTAGATTATGGATTTTAATAGTTAAAATTGCATAATTAACAAATTGGGTCATGTGTTATAAGACATGTGTGACATGTTACAAATTAACACAATTGACAAAAATAAAATGGGTCTATAATAAGACCCATGTGAACCGTGTATATGTAGTGTGTATGAGTATATGTTGTGTGTGTAAGTGTACAAGCATAGTGTGTGTCATACACAAAGAGCATATTGTAAGGAATCTTACATGCTTTGTGTAAGAGTGTAAGAGGGCATGCATAGGCTCCTTGGGGATGCCTTGGCCGGCCTATTCAAGAGCAAGTAAGCTCTTGGTTGCTCTATATAAGACACACCCTCACACCACATAAGATGCTAGTTTTTGGCTAACTAGTTGTTAGTATATGCTTCATCATTTTACTAACATATTCATACTACAACTCCATTCTCCAATTTTCTTGAGTAAAATGGTTTTATAAGAAAATAATTATTTCCATATTAATAGTATTATAAGAGTAATATTATTATTGTTTCTAGTATACTAATACTAATTTTCTAGTAACAAAATTAGTGTTAGTTTGAGATCGGGTTCTTGATACGCACCTTTAGGAGACGATTTTTGTTAGATCGTTACAAGAGGATTTCGGGTTTTTGAAGACTCAAATAATAGGTGATTATTGAGTATAAACCTTCTAAAACCAATGTAAGGACTATCACATCTTATGATATCATCATGCATGCATAAGATCATTTTAAGTTTTATGACTAAACTCAAATAAATTAAACTCACATTAGATGTGAGTGTAAAATCAGGAATTTCGGTTCCCAACAAAACACTCCCCATAAAAGGCCCAAAACGTGACAAAAATCTCTCTATTTTCTCGTTTCTCTATGGTGTTTTGCACCCAAACACCACCACCACGGTGGTTGTCGCGACCAAAGTCACTACTACAAAAATGACTTCTTAAGGCGCTTTTGTACCGACGCTCACCCAAATTAATGCTAAATTTACTTCAAATTAACAAAAAGGAAGGCGCTTCTAGAAAACGTTGGATAATAGCGCCTCAAACTTCCGTGTTTGCGGTACGCGCTAAACTGAAAATAAAAATTTCAATATACCGCCTATCTCACTAGTCCTCTCTAGTCTCTAATTTCTACCCAAAATTAAAACTTCCCAGCATCCCAATACTCAATATATTCATATATTCAGGAAATAAGATGAAATTGAGATGATAAACTCAATCTGATCGAAAATCAGGCATAAAAAAATTATCAAGATGGCCGAATTAGAGCGAGGTACCTCTATGATTCTACCTTACCATTCTTTTATTCTATATTTTTGTTGATATAAGAATTTTAATTGTTGCTTAATTTTATTACAATTGTTATTTTTCTCCCACTAGAAAGTTGGGGGTTTCTTTATTTTCGTTCAATTCTGAAATTACATTCATTCTATCATAGATCTGGGCTAGCAATTTAACTACATGTGTTATAATTTTATAAATCAAGTTATTTCTACACAAACAATTTAAGTGCTTTGTATTTGATATCCCATATTTTATCTAGTATGATAGTTAAATTTACTCGGGTAAGATTGAAACGGCTTCTCTGTATCATTGAAAACATGTTTGGAAACATGTGTTATTGGTTACGCAGATTGAGTTCATCTTTCATGTACTTTTAATCCCCATATTAATAACATTGACTATTTTTTTAATGGATTATGCATTACAATACAGGTTTTAGTGTATTGAGCAACCTTACAAGATCTGTGGGGATCGTGTGGGTGTTTATTATTATGCTGTTAACACAAAGCTACACTGCCAAAGGGAAGGAACTGCATACGGAGATTAATACTTCCATTAATTTGATATTAAAAGGTCAGTTTAACCATATTAGGAGTACATGTTTTTCACTCCCTCCGTCCCAGTCATTTATTTACCCTCTTTTATTCTCCGCAAAGGTAAACAAATGATTCAGGTTGAGCAAATACTTGTTTATTGGGTTAGTTCAAAAGGCTTGATTTTTTGTGAATATGTATTAATTATAGGGTTATTGAATCTGAAAGACAGTCTAATCAAACTTTGTCTGACAAATTGTGGTTTAAGGTTCGTCTTTCTTTTTCTTGTCACTGCTACCCATTATAAATTAGAATGTAAGACTGAATTTTGAGTTGATTTTCTAGAACATAGTAGTTTGATTAATGTTTGTTGTGTACGTTATTAAAACAGTTTGATGTTTTTCATTATAGGCTTTCTCAAAAGAGTCGCCTCTTGTATCGGATGTCTCTCGTGGCTAGTTGGTACGACAATCGTATGGGACATTGGGAAATTTGAGTGCGTGAACTAGAAGGTCCATCTTCTTACTAATGAATACATATACCTGGTATGTTTTCCTATAACTTTATTCACGCTTTTATAAAGAGTTTTTGTGTGTGTATGTTGTAGATGGGCTAACATTTACTCTTGTATTATAGACTACTCACAAAGAAAAATTAAAGTCGGTTGTGGTGCATATGTCTTATAGTCTATTATCCCTGCCTTTCTGAACACCTTTCTCAATCCCCTTATTTATATTCTGAGTTTACATGTTTTTTTTGGGCTGCCACTTCTTATCTGACCCATTTCCCCTTTAAAGCATGTTGCTTGTTGAAATACACGCCTATTTGAAGTTATTTGAAAAACTGATGTAGGAATGGATCTTTTACAACAAGGAATTGGGACATATGATACGGAACATGTCAAACTGGTATGTTGTGCTAGTTTTCTTAATCCTTTGTTTGAAGGAAAATATTGAAAGGAAAAGGGATGGGAGGAAAGATAATTACATTTGTTTAATTGGTAAAATGAAGTAAAAGGAAAATAAACGAGGATTCTCTACCTCCAAGGCAGATTGTTATGCAAGGTGAAACATGTTATACAGGTTGTCTCTCCTCTTGACTATCTCATCTTCCCTTATTGCCATGCTTTTTATCCCCTTCCGAACCTTTATGTATTTTATTGCTTCCCTTATTAGTAATGGTAAGATATGTCATTCTTACGTAAATTTGAATTATCGTATAATTTGATCATAAACGACTTGCTTTGTTTTCACTTGAACTTTCAGTAATTCAATGTTCAAGCTACCTTTTGTATCGTCAAGCTCAAGCTTCATCACAAGGATTGCTTTAGAGGCACTGAAGATATGCGTTTCTAAGGTGCCGCAAATAGTCACTAGCTAGTGTTGGTGGGAATATAATAAAGGACATTGTGACTCGAGAGTTGATTTTTTAATGTACGACTGTAACACCCCCATTTATATAAGGGCCTGAACTAGGACTCCTCAGATAAATAAAGGTGTTACCATCTCGGTTTCCCGAGGCAATAGATACAAAAGAAGATAAACAGTACTTTAAATTGAACTTAAACTCATAACAAGTTCTTACATAACCGAATAGAAAACTGTTCTGATAAAAATAAAAGTACAACTCATAGACTACTATCACGTGGTCTAGACTCTAAACAGGTCCGGGTCCATGCTCCTCCCTTCCCTGATGCTCCCACAGTCTTTATACCTGTCAGTCTGCTCCCCATTAATTGTTTCATCACAGGTGATCACGAATACACAGGGTCAACCACGAGGTTGAGTAGAGTAAAACTGTAAACAAACCATATTACTAAAAATAGAAAGTCGATCATCTCCACTCCGAATCACAAGACCCAATATCTCCGCACCAATCACAAGACCCATTATCTCCACACCAATTACAAGACCCATTATCTCCACACCAATCACAAGACCCATTATCTCTGCACCAATCACAAGACCCATTATCTCCGCGCCAATCACAAGACCCATCATCTCATCGCCTCATCGATATCACAGTATAATATAAATGCACAATATAAAGATCACATGATAATATATAACAACATGTTTGATATCAATTATGAACGGTTTACACATCATCATACGTTAGTAGTTTCCCCTACCTCAAACTGCAGAAGAAAGATAACTGCGCGACTGCTTCTAAAAATGCTCCACACGAAAACTTCCACCTAAATAAGTATTACTTTAATTAATACTTTCCTAATTCTCGTATAACATGCACACATTCTATTTATAGACACTTCCTATATTTAGAAAGTTTCCCAACAACCGAGTTACCCAAAATAGTAACTTTCTAAATATAGTAGCTTCTAAAAATAGTAATTCCCACAAATAAATAAGCACTTGGGTTTTGAAATTCAAATTATTTAAAATGTGCATAAATACCATAACTTACATTAAATGCCCAAAATCATTTCCTTAATAACACCATATCTTTACTTAATAACATAATATACCATAATTAAATAATAATAATAACAATAATACTTAATAATAGAAATAATAATAGAATTAATAATAATAATACCCAAGAGTTTAGAAAACACGAACAAAATAAACAAAACAAGACATACTCCTAAAACAGCCCGACTCAAGGGACACCTTAGACCACTACCCCTCTACCACGGCCACAACACCACCGCAGCCACCAACCACCGATAGCCCACAACCCCTGCACCACCTACGCCCCCGGCAACCGCTGACACCCAGGTCGCCGGCCACTGGTGAAGAGAACCAGCCACCATAAACCTGCTGGAACTCCACCCCACGCGTGACCAGCCTCCCTTCTGCCCCCTGTCGACAACCACCCAGAACAGCCAGCCTCCCAAAACCGATACCCACACAAACCCCTGACACCGGTCCTCTAAACCACGGTGGTACCACCGTGTCGACCTCCCCCGAGTCAACGGTGGTACCACCCCCAATACAACCACTGAACCCGATATCAGCACTTAAAACAAAAATAGAGCACGACCAGGCTACAAACCACCATCCAAACGCTTACCTAGCCCCCTATGCTAGACACGCCACCCACCAAGACGCACCTCCGACAACCACCAACCCAAAACGAAAACCCTGACTCGAGAAACCAACCAAAACAGACTCGAACAAACCCCCACAAAACCACACATTTAACCATTGACTGCCACTGAAACAAACGGGTTGTTTCAGACGACAAAACCACCACAATTGGTGGTTCCTGGTGACCAACGACCACCCCCTTGCTAGACCACACCCTTCCCTTAGCGTCACGGATCAAGGCTCAAACACTGACTTGACTCACCATCATAAAGACACCCTCGAAAACAGAAGAAAACAACAAAGACTCGAAAAGGAGAAACAGAAAACGTGTTGTCACACTAAGTTTACCTCTAAAACGACCACTGCTAGGCTGCTTAGAAACCACCGTGAGCACTGCCTACTCAAACTTTGTCGTGACGGCTGAGAGGGTATGGTGATAGGATGATAGATTAGGGTAACTTTGGTCTTAGAATTATGTTAAAAGAGTGATGGTAGGGAGTAGCACTAGTAGGGTTTGAATTAAGTTCCACAAAACAGCCGTGTGGGCTTGGGTGTAGCACGACTTACGAGGCCCAAATCATCGAGTCTAGAGGTTCAGGGATCGATCCCTCATAACCACACAACCGTGCCCAAAGATATAGGAATCGAATCCTCATAAACGCATAACCACTTGCTTAGCTTGGAAACTTAAACATAGGAGCTCTACACATAAAACAATTATCGACACAATACCAATCTTAATTATCAAGTCTAAATTTTGGGGTATTACAACGACACAAGCATTTATTTTTATTATGTTCGGCCATGTATTTGACACTACGGTTATTTAATGCTAAGATATGCTTGTTTCTCGAAAAATTGTGAATGTCTTGTAGTTCTTATTGTGACAAGGAATATGTTTTGTTGAGACGGTAATATAAGAGGAAATGCAGGTTTGATAAATAAAATTGTTGATCGTAGTATAAAAGCAATGCTGAAAAGCGAGTTAACAAAAACATCATAATGGTGTTTAATAGAGGATGGCCACATATTAGTTGAGGCGCTTTAAAAGCGTATTTGTCATGTCTAGCAGTGCTTTAAAAGAGCTGGTATAACACTAGAATAGCGCGTCAATTCTTGCGGTGCTATAATTTACCTATACCGACGCAAAACAATAGCGTCGTAAAAGGGGGTAGCGGCACAGGCAAATGGGGCGCTTCCAAACGCGGCGGTATAACCCATTCCGACGCTACTTAGTGTCGCAATAGGTGATTTAAAAGCACCGTAATAACCCGTTTATGTAGTAGTGTGTCTGGGTCATTCATGGTCCTTGTCCAGCCTAGGGTCTGAGTCAAGTCAGTTAGTAAGGTCGACTTCCAGCGGATAACGATGAACAATATAACAAAGCGATAAACGAATTAATTGAAACGATAAGAGCGATATATAATCGTACCTTGATAAACGATTTTTAAAATACACGAGGAAGTTGTAGGACGTAAGAGAAAGGAAGAAGAAGGGAAAAGATGGAGAGCAAAATGCAGTTTATATTGATTGGAGGCAGAAGTACGTAATTAGGGTATGTGAGGTTATCAGAAGTAGGGTTTTAGGAATAAAACAAAGAAAATATATATGGTAGATTATTTTATGTGGAAGATAAATAGGAGAGTAAAAGAAATAAGATAATTAAGTTTTTAGCTTATTTAAATTATATAATTTAGTATTAGTAAATACTAATTAAATTAATTACTAAAATCTAAAATTATGAGTACGGTAGTATTTTGGTCCATATAATATAAATTTAGAATTATTAGAAATATTAGTAATTACGTAAGAATATATAAAAAAAAAGGATTTATATACAATTACGACTTAAATAAAAATAGAACTTAAATATAGATGAGAAATAAATATAAAATAGAAAATATACGTTAATTATAAATATATTAAAATTAATGAAATACGAATGAAATGTCATTTTACGAAATAATCATCAAATATAAAATAATTATGAAATAAGAAATAATCGTAAAAATACGATTTATAAAATAATAACAGTTTACGTAAAATACTTCGTAAACATCCCTTTTGAAATACGTGTATAAAATTGGTTTGACTGCCACTGACCAAGGCTAACATACGGGGTATTACAGTCTTACCTCCTTAAAAAGAACTTCGTCCCCGAAGTTCACCACACTACCCATCACCAAAACAACAACAACCGACGTCCTCTATTCCAGATCACTCCCCTCAGGAATGGTATGGGCTACATTCCACCTCCCTTAAACCAAACTTTGTCCCGAAGTTTAACAGTTGTCTAACCCGATCTCAACCACGCAGCCAAACACGACACTCCTCCACTCCTCTGCACTGACTCCATAAAACCTTCTATGAATATTTTCTACTACGGTCTATCCTCCTTAAAAGAAACAGGCCAACAAGTAAATGTATACATAACTCGCATCATTGCACCAACTCAAAAGATACAACACAATGCAATACTTCCATGTATAGAACTACCGATCAACTCATGTAATAATTAACAACCAAACATTCGAGATTTTCCAATCCTATCCTCCTTTAACCTGGTTACGTCCCCGTAACCTCCATCACATTTATATATCACTAAACACAGATCATCACCATATTTAAAGGCAAAACGACATGCTAGAAGATAATTAAGCACAACATACTACTCATTTCTCATCTCAGCACATCTAAGTAGCAATCATGACTTATAAAGTACATATACTCGCTAAATGCATTAAGTCACCGAAATCATACATATGAACATCTGAGCACAGCCGGAATTACCATATAAATACTCATGTGGTCGCAAGACGAGTGACAAGATCCATTTACCAGTATAAAATTTCGAGCCTTTTACCAGATTGCATAACATGTACTATTTCTGTGATAAAATAACTATGGTAACACTTAAATAAACATGCATAGATACACCTATTGTTAATCTCTTTATACAAGAACTGGTCAAAGTTAACAACTAGCAGTTATAAATAAACACGAGGTATAAGCATACAAAGGCACGTATCGAGTCCTTTATATACATGGTAATCACAAGAAGTACTGTAAAATGATAACTATATCACATTGTCAAACATATGCTTGTATATTTCGTTTCTACTTTTGCAAATAACAGTCATATAAGATCATGAAATTCATTCACGTTATCACACATCATGCTGCAACTTTCAAAAATCATAATTAAATATCCGCTTAGCCATTTAGTAATATTATAGTTTTTTTTTCTTCTTTTTTTTTTTTTAAAATATAATGATTCAACTAATTATAGGAAAAAGAATCAAACCCAAATCTTAAGGGAATTATTTATAACAAATTTTACAACTCATTTGGTTTGAACAAAAACTTTACAACAATTAGACAGAAACTTGGGGCAACTTGAAAGTTTTACTATTAAATAACGACTCGTTAAGATTTTACGTGGCTTATCAATTTGAAAATGTAAATGAATATTCTAGACAGTGGAGTTGGAATTATGCATAAATAATAAATACGTTTTAAATGATTTCTTTTTCAAAAATATGAGTCAAAATTGAATTGTGCAATAACAATCTGACCACTATCGACTAAAATATTTATTTATCTCAAAATATAACTCATATTAACATGAAACCAAAAGCATTAGGGGCTAAATCAGAAGGTTATCATACATAAAATTTTCATATTCATATATGCAACACATATTAAATGGCAGCACGTACAATCAAGGTAATATTCTGAAAATTTATTACAAACTTGGTTCCATTAAATTTCACATTACTTCACATTATCGCACTTAGACATGACCATTCTTTCTCCAAAACATGTTGACATATCTTTGTAGCCTTGAAATCACATTGTACCATATCAACATTCATTCATTAAACGGCATGAAAATTTTAGGTACGAGTAACACGTAACTGTATGACATTGATGGCTTTGGGCAACAAATTCCGCATATCACTAGACATGAATTACTAAGGCAAGTAGTAAAATAATAACAAGTATAAGTCTCAAATTCGACTACATTTGCATAGTAAGCCAAACATCAATTTTTTTTGCAAAGAATAAGGCATTCAGATAAGAATTGTATACACGAATAGAATAGCAACAAAAGCACAACTATCGACGTTACACATCACACATTTCAGCCAACTGGGCTTAACACACAAGACTTACCTTGATTCCGCATCCTGCAACAAGTTTAGAATACATTCTAAGTTACAGACATTCACGGTTTCTAACTACAAACAATAACGGATTCCAATGTAATCTAGTTCCTTTAAATTCTCACCTCTCTGTTTTCCCTTCCCAAGGTATTCCCAGTTCAAATGTAATACCTCTTATTTTTATTTCGTGTTACGCTAACTTTAGTAGTTTCGATGTCAATGATTTATACTAAAAGCGATATAATATTTGGGGACGAGGTGTTTTATGCGTTGTTTTTAGAATCGTATAAGTGAATTTTTAACGAACCCGTACTTGAGACATGTTATGTGAGTATTGGAGTGCGTGATGGGCTGAAGTATACACCGGTAGCTGAGTCTTTGGACCTAGAATTGCGTGCCAAACCCTAGCCCATCACACGTTTTCAGACCTTACAACTCTACCCCCTTTATCACCCTCCCTACCGTCATATATTAGCAACCCCATAAACCCTAACCCTAACACTCATACTCACATAATCTCTCCACCCCTCTTCTGCCGCCACCTCAAAGTGTACCACAGGGAGTTTTACACGGTGTCTAAGGGTGTCTAGGGCGGCTCGATTGCTATGGCAAGTAGGTAAGATCATCTCTCCACTCACTTTCCTTGTTTTCTATCACACTTCTTATACGTTTTCATGATTATGTACACGTGCAAAGTATCTGTTTTATACTTAATTTTAATCTATGATGTATAGTAATGAGGAGAGGGTCGTGTTTGGTTCGTCGTCGTCTGTGGGTGTCCGTCGATAATGGTGTTAACTGATGTGGGGAATAAAGCATGTATTCGCCCTAAACTTGCAGGATTATAATGAAAAATACAGTTGTGATTATTGTCATAAGATAAATAAAACATGAATAGAGTACAACCTTTAGTCCTTGTGCGAAAGGCCTAAGAACCGGAATTAACACAAATTCCCTCCTATAACTTGCACCCAAGACTTAGATTGAGACGATGTCGCGTGTGCTAGAAATCCTCTCCAACTGCCTTGCAATATAGGGAGAGCTATTGAGGTTTTAGATGTGAGATCTGAGGTTTTGGGAGAAGAGTGCTCTCAAAACCCTAATTTTCTTTGAGATTTGTTTTACAGTGAAACAAGAGTAACCTGACATAAGGAGAGTCCTCCTCCTTATGTAGCTCTTGGCCGAAATTTTCGAATAGGGTAGGAGTGGGCTTTCCACTCTTACCTTATTCTAATTCGTGATTCGACCCATTTAGCTAAATTTTATTCGCGGGTTTTATTTATAAATCGTATACATGTTATCAGAGATTAATGCAGTCGATGTATTAATAATGGTCTGATAAAATTACGATATTGTATAATTACCCAAATTAATATAACTGTTTATATTAATACGCGAAATTAATATTTAATCAAATATAACCGTTTATATTTAATTTTACGAATTAATCATGTAATCCGTATTAGCTAAAATTATTTAATCCGTATTAAATAATAATCTCAACATCTTATTGACTAATTTAATAGTCAATACCTCTGACTAACTGTTTAGTCGTATCCGACATAAATGTGATTGTATTTTCATACCTTCACATCTCTCAAATGTGTCCTATAGGTGTGACGTATAGGGACCAGTTGATCACCGCCATCCGTATGACAATAACGTCAAACTTATCTAGCAAGTCAACCGTTATTGATAAACGTGGATCAACTGGTAATAATACAGAAGTATGCCCTTGTGATCCTTAAAGAGATTTAATAAGTCATTGTACTTAATTGTCAAGGACACCAGCCCCAACAATCTCCCACTTGTCCGTACAAGGGTATGTGCAATGACGTTATCACACTACATGTGGAGGACACAAGGCTCCAACAACTGAAGGCGTTGTCAGAGTCGTGCCCTTAATCCCAGATTAACATTCTGAACAGACCGTGTTTCTACCCAGTTTTCTTTGAGTAATTGTTTATAATCTTGTATGTATAATGGATGGTTATGAAGGTTGTAGTTGTTGGGTTTTATTAGTGACGCATAAACTAATCTTAGTCATACTAACATAATCTTTTAATTAACCCTTTAATTAACATATTATAAGTGATATTATGCATGCTAAAAATGCGGAAATAAGAGAGTATTCGAACCCTTACACACGGTCCAAATATTTAGCAAGGATGATCCTCCAAGTACCCAAAATAGAATACCTCCTTTGGATGCACCAAGACAACCCCTTGAAAGATCCGAAATCTCGATTAGGCTAGCATAAGAAAACGGAATTTCCTTAAACAATATATAAGTTCTAATAATATGAACTTAGTATA
The DNA here is from genome assembly GCA_029255685.2 of Silene conica. NCBI lineage: Eukaryota > Viridiplantae > Streptophyta > Magnoliopsida > Caryophyllales > Caryophyllaceae > Silene > Silene conica. The sequence goes on along the minus strand of CM055312.2, from coordinate 38,640,916 downwards.
CTAATTTATATCTCTCTATAATTAGTATGAATATTATCTTATAATATTTTAGAGGATTTTAGGGGATTTTCTTACACTTAGAAAATTATGCATGAACATTAGCTTGAGTTGTGAGCATGCAACAACATTTAAATGGTGTTGCTTAGGTTAGTGGGAGGCCGGGTATGGGGAGCTACAAAGGGGAGACATGTTCTCTAACCCATGCAACTAGGGTGGCCTAGATTGTGTTTCCAAGATATACCCTTAAACATAATCATTAAGGTGTGGTTAACACATTCACCATGCCCACAACCACCTCCACTAGCCGTCCATTTTACACTTAAAATGGACTTCATTTTACAATATGTCAATTGTTCAATTTGTACAAAATGTGACATCGTATATGTCACTAGATAATACAATAAAAAATAATATAAATATTTATCATATAAATATTGTATATTTAAATAAATCGTATTTATTAATTGACATGTAATTCGAAATTACAAATATAAAATGACAATTTAATCGTCAATACGATTTACAACCTTTGTATTAATTTCAACCCAATTCATTCTAATAACGATATAATAAAATATTGTTTAATGTTTAACAATTGACACATTTCAATTTTAAACATAAATCTTACATTAAGATTTAACCTCTAATTTCTCGATATACGAGTTTAAGGAATATGATCAAATCGTATCAATATACATTTGATCATTTTTATCAATTAAGGGAATTGTCCTAAAGGTGTGACCTAAAGGGATCAACTGACCACCACCGTCATACGACAGTAATGTCAAACTCTAGCTAGCCAATCATTACCGATTAATGTTGGTCAGTTGACTATTAAAAAACGTATCATCCCTTGCGTATTCTCGTTATGAGATTTAATTACGTGATCGCACTATTGTTGAGGACACATTTCCCAACAATCTCCCACTTGTCCTCGACAAGTGTGCGTCACCAATTCTCTTGTCCTATTACAATCTCCCACTCAATGCAAGATGTCTCTCTGAGGTCGTACTTGCATTCGATCATATCATGAGTGGTTTCCTCGATCTGGAGATTAACTGTTTGACCGGAATTATCTACCATAGATACCTTCCGAGCGTGGCCACGCATTTCCAGTTAACTTCTCCTCGAGTGGCCCTGAGATTTGAACAACCCTGACAAGGGGTGGACAATTTCTATCGCACTACTTCCTTCAACTAGTCACAGTCAGTCACAACCCAAAACAATCCCATTTGACTCCAGTTACGAAAAGTCGTAGAGAATGGATCAAGGTTATGCCTAAACTGTACCATCTTGGGAGAGTAATCTTTAGTCTAAGAATTGACTCACAAGAATACTATAGCAGCTCTCGCCACGACCCGGCTATTATAAAATTTCCAGAACTCTATAAGCGGTCACATTGCCCGACAGAGTGTCTCTTACAGTCTGCCTATGTGATCGACTAGTCATCACATATGACTCTATTGCACTTGAACTTGCCATCAATCGCCTCACACTCTAGTCGCTTCGAGATGTCACCTCATGTAAGCGGCTAGGGGCCATACTAAGTCAATCCAGTTCACTTATGGGGTTCAATGTTGTCTCATACAACCCATTTGGATTCTGACAAAGTATCTTTCACTTTGAGTTATTCATAACTCAAATGATGTTGTCATGCAACAATAGTCAATACTATTATCTTGCATTTGACGCACAATCATCTATTTGTATTAGTGTTTTGCGAATAAACCTTTTATTCATGATTGCAAAACTTACAAATTTTTGTCTCCTTCATTCTCATATTATCCCGTATAATATGATTCTATTTGAGTACATATCTAGAACTCTTTTTAGATTTTGAGTTTTCTTTCCGGAGGAAGGCACCCACTGTTATCTTATAACTTGTGACGTATCGATATACTAGAGGGATTAAAGAATCACTCTCTTTAGTCACTTATGTACTGAAATCTACATTCTAGTTATGAGTGATTTCATCACTCTTACAATTTTCAAACATCTTGGCTATTTTATCAAGGTTATTTATAATTAACCATTTTGATTTCTAATGGGCGACCTTTTATTATCAATATAATAAACCTTCCCGTAAAGCTCTATCATCTTATGATATAAGGTATTAGTTCATCTAGAATTGAAAACCTCTTATTCTTTACACCTTAAAGAATCACCCATCCTCTCTAAATGGTAGGCTTAATTCTTTTAATGAACATCGCTCCCACTAAAATCAATATTACTCGATCTCTTAAATGAACCTTTCATTTCTTGCATGTAAATCTTTTATTTATATCTTGAATCATTAGCACCATCACTATCCCTATAGTGATCTATTTTCCATTCAATCAATCATCACCCTCTTATCATGTCTTCGTTTCCTCGAGACGAATATGACATGATAATCATCATATGACTATATTGAGAGAATTGAGATGATTTCTTCTCTTTTATCTTATAAACTTAGAAAAATCATTTATTAAGGAACCGGCCTTTCCTCCCGTATAGATAGATGATTTCTCCTCTATTATCTTATAATCTTTAAAAAATCATTATCTCAAGGAGCCGATATTCCTTCTGAATTCATACGGGGTTTCATGTCTCCTCTCTTTGAAACAATGAACATAAAGAACCTTTCTTCGAGTGTCCTCCCGTAGTTTCTTCAGTGTCCTCTCGTAGTTTCTTCAAATCATTTAGGGTTCTTCTTAAGACACCCAAGTAGGAATCTTCTCTAAGATCCTTTATTTATCTCATTGGTCTATGAGCGAAATATTTTCTCCCACTCTATCCTTCTAACAATAACCTTTATTCGTATAAGGATAGCTATTTCGATTAACCAATGTATATGAATGTTTGAAGTTTTACAGGTATGATGAATACATTCTCATTTTCACTTAAAATGAAAATCTTATAATGAACTAATATTGTCTCATTTTGATTGAAAGTATCTCATGGGGTGTAGTTCTCCGTTTTAATAACCTCTTTGATTATATTATACTTGATCGTATCAATAGTTTATTGCGTGATAAAATCACTATTATTCATGTTTAAACAAGGCATGCAATTTATTTGAGAAATCAAAACATTGATTAAGAACAAAAGTAGTGACTCGGGTTAAAAACCAAGTCACCAATATCCAAAATTACAACCATTGTTTTAGGATTTTAATCCTTGTCTTACAAGAAAATAAATTGTTCCATAAATAAAATGCAAAATATGAAAGAAGACGATATGAAAATTAGAGGCTAGCTCTTCAAGTCTTCGATCAATTTGGATGCTACCATAGCCATCCAAGTAAGGAACTTCAAGCTTCCTTCTCCTTGCCCTTATCGATATTAGGAGGCGCCCCTTTAAAACATTTAAAAAGGGTAAACATCAACACATTTGTATCACTATACATAAGTTGATAAATGACATGAATCATAAACGAGAATTATTACCTACGGCGGTTGCCTTCTCATTTTTGAGATCGCTTAAGTATTTGGGGCAATTACGCTTCCAATGATCGATCCTCGTGCAATAGTGGCACTTGTCTTGCTCTTTTGAAGACGAGGTGGAAGCGCCTTTCGAAAAGGTCTTTTCTTTGGTCGCCTTGGGCTTGAACGTTTTCTTGCCCTTGCCTTTAGAGGCGCCCTTTCTTTTCGATGTTCAAAACATCCTTGGTGGAACTTTCATGAAGTCCCATGTCCCTTTCGGCTTGGACGAGCATCTTACGCAACTCTTCCAACGTGGTCTCTTGGTTTCGCATATTGAAATTCACCCGGAATTGAGCATACGCCTTAACCTTGTTGAGCGAGTGAAGAACTCGGTCAATAATTAGAGAGTCGGGAACATCAACATTTTGAGCTTTTAGAGTTTCCGCGAGCTCAACGAGTTTGAGCACATGAGGGTTTATCTTTTGCCCTTCCTTGAATGTAATATCAAAGAAGGCGGAGCCGCCTCATATTGAATCACCCTTGGAGTTTGCGAAAACATGGTCGCAAGCTTGGTGTATATCTCATACGATGTGGTCAACTTAATCATACTCCTTTGGAGATCCGGCTCCATGGAGAAGATGAGCACATTTTTAAGAGCGGAGGACTCTTTCATGTAGGCTTCATCATAGGCCTCACGAGTTTGGACCGATGAACGAGCGGTCGGAGCGAGAGGACCGGCTTCGGATAGGTAACGACTCTTATCGTCACCTTGAGCGGCCAAAAGTAATTACGCATCCCAATCCTTAAAATTTGAACCATGCTTATCGAGTTTACAACGATCCATAAAGGATCGAAGCCATGATACGTTAGTGAGAGGTGGAGCGTTGGTTGCCATGATGATGTCGAAAATTAAACTACAATAATAAAAGGAAAAACAACATCATTTTAAATTCATAATTTGAATTTTAAGAAACTTAAACATGTTAAGTATATTTACTTAATGATCTCTTAGCCAATTAAGTAAACAATCCCGAGACCCAAACCCATACTAATCCGGGCACGGTGTAGCCGATTCAACCCGTATCGGTATAATTTGGTGGATTAACCCTTTAATCGGTTCTACTCTTAGAACTCTCGGTCGACAATTTTCTTAAAATTATCTTTAGCCTGAACTTATTGCAACTACGGTTACGAATACTTTCGTTGAGATCAACCAAATTTCAAGGTGTAATCTTATTACCCCACTTACCCAACGTGACAATTTTAGTACCCCGGTGTAGCCGAGCCTACGTTCTTGTGAAGAAGGGATTCATGGGTCCGTACTTTTTGATAAGGCTAAGTCTCAATATTTATATGTAAGAGATCTAGTCAAATCATTATCTATCTCCGTTTAAGTGAACTAAGTCGTTGAATTATCGATAAAATAAATGACTAGGTCGACTAGGTCGAAACATGCATGATACGATGTATGACGATTTGGCTATGCATGCAAACATATAAAAAGCAAAATAAAGCATAAAAATAAACCCTAGTATGGCCTTTCCTAGAAAAGAAATAACAAAGTACAAATTCGGAAACCAACTCCTTTGGTCCCTTGAACTTCACGAGGCACGCACTTCGAGGTAAACACCGTCTTGTCGGAACTCCTTTCCGAATGGCACCGTCTTCAAGGAACTCCGGATTTTACAAATATTACAACTTTTCTAGTCTACTTTATACATTATAAAATAGAAATAAATTACAATTGGGTGATACGAGATCACAAATTACAACCCAATCGGTAACCCCTTACATTACGGGAAATACCGATTTAAAAACTAAGGCCATACTAAGTAAATTACATAATTCCCAAAATTACGTAAATAAAATCATGACATTCATAATATAATATGCAATGCTTATGTAAATATGAATTATCATGCAAATCCTAAGCCAAATCGTCCTATTTAAAACACTTATTTAAATAGTTATCGCAAACCTCGGTTTATGGAATCGCGTGTTTTAACGGTTAACAACACTATGCATTAAATGAAACGGTTTTCATCCTTAAGTTAATCATCCTAACTCTTATAGGTTTCAAAATTTAGTCTTACTCAAACTTTGAACATGATATAACTTAATATATTTCAATATTGATCGGTATTACTCGGTTTTACGGGAAAAATAATATAAAAGTCCAAAAGAGTCATTTAAAATTTCGAAAATTCAAAATTCAAAATTTGAAAATTCCAGAATGTTCTTAAAATTTCAGAACCATAAAAATATTAGTATTTATACTGTTTTAACATTATTTCGAAAATAAGACGTAAAACGAGCAATTTAAGTCGGAAAATTCAATAATTAGTTCCATAAATGCAAATAAAATACTAATAAAATTTTTACACTTTCCAAAACACTTTAAGAACACAAAATGGACAGAAAAATAAATTACACACTGCCCAAGAGCCGAAACTTTAAATTAAAGACTCTTATTATTTTAATTTTAAATGCTACTTTTAACAAATTAAAAATTAAAACAAATCTGAAACTTTTGGCTCCCAAGATAATTTTCATGATGAACATATCACATATGACTAATATGGGTTACATTTTTCGGCCATTTTAACAACTTTTGCAAATTTTAACGATTTACGTCATATATCGTACGATTTTAACCTTTAAAATTATTTCTCAAGCATAAAATAAGATAAAATTCTCGAAAATTTTATACATGCTGGAAATAATATATATGACATCGTGTTAAATTTTTATGGCCAAATTCCAACTTAAACTATTAAAGTCGAAATTATGTCACTAATTACCCGATTTTTACATTAAAACTCTATAATATTGCAATATTTGAGATAAATTTCTGGAAAATTCAAGATAAATTTTAAATATTGCATGTGACATCCTCATAAATTTTTATAGTCAAATTCATAATATAACTATTTTAACCCATTTTTATTCATCTTATTGAATTTTAACCCTTAAAATTCATATCACACGTTTTATAAGTCCATAATTTACGAAAATTCATATTCATATTATAGAAAATACATGTGATAACATACTGAAAAATCTCGGCCAAAAGATGATTTTTGCTATTTTTCCCAAAATAAACGATTTTAACCATTAAAACTCTATAAAAACCGAGATTTAATATACCATTAATCAAAATTCATGCAAAATATATTCCAAATATTCTAAAACATTTTAGAAAACAGTAGGTAATCATGCTAAAATTATTTCGTGCATATCATATATTAAACGAAAAATCAAATTTTATTTTGTTATCACTATAACTCCGTAAAAACGTAAACGGAAAGCATGCAAACAACCTATTGCTCTGATACCAATTGTTGGGTTTTATTAGTGACGCATAAACTAATCTTAGTCATACTAACATAATCTTTTAATTAACCCTTTAATTAACATATTATAAGTGATATTATGCATGCTAAAAATGCGGAAATAAGAGAGTATTCGAACCCTTACACACGGTCCAAATATTTAGCAAGGATGATCCTCCAAGTACCCAAAATAGAATCCTTTGGATGCACCAAGACAACCCCTTGAAAGATCCGAAATCTCGATTAGGCTAGCACAAGAAAACGGAATTTCCTTAAACAATATATAAGTTCTAATAATATGAACTTAGTATACTAATTTATATCTCTCTATAATTAGTATGAATATTATCTTATAATATTTTAGAGGATTTTTGGGGATTTTCTTACACTTAGAAAATTATGCATGAACATTAGCTTGAGTTGTGAGCATGCAACAACATTTAAATGGTGTTGCTTAGGTTAGTGGGAGGCCGGGTATGGGGAGCTACAAAGGGGAGACATGTTCTCTAACCCATGCAACTAGGGTGGCCTAGATTGTGTTTCCAAGATATACCCTTAAACATAATCATTAAGGTGTGGTTAACACATTAACCATGCCCACAACCACCTCCACTAGCCGTCCATTTTACACTTAAAATGGACTTCATTTTACAATATTTTAATTGTTCAATTTGCACAGAATGTGACATCATATATGTAACTAGATAATACAATAAAAAATAATATAAATATTTATCATATAAATATTGTATATTTAAATAAATCGTATTTATTAATTGACATGTAATTCGAAATTACAAATATAAAATGACAATTTAATCGTTAATACGATTTACAACCTTTGTATTAATTTCAACCCAATTCATTCTAATAACGATATAATAAAATATCGTTTAATGTTTAACAATTGACACATTTCAATTTTAAACATAAATCTTACATTAAGATTTAACCTCTAATTTCTCGATATACGAGTTTAAGGAATATGATCAAATCGTATCAATATACATTTGATCAGTTTTATCAATTAAGGGAATTGTCCTAAAGGTGTGACCTAAAGGGATCAACTGATCACCACCGTCATACGACAGTAATGTCAAACTCTAGCTAGCCAATCATTACCGATTAATGTTGGTCAGTTGATTATTAAAAAACGTATCATCCCTTGCGTATTCTTGTTATGAGATTTAATTACGTGATCGCACTATTGTTGAGGACACATTTCCCAACAGTAGTTATGGGGTTAGTGTGGTCTTTGTCGCGATGGCTTTGGGTGGCTTAGTCGAATTTTGTAGTAGGTTTTGTTTTGGGTCACAGATAACGTAATCAGGGAAGCAGTGTGTGCATAGGGTGTTTGTGTCGGCTGTAAGTGGTGGTAGTGGCCAGTCGGCAGTCACTGACTCTCCTCATGGAACCACCGTGGCTCGGTGGTGAGCCTGGTGGTGCCGGAGTAGAAGTCAGGGGTTGCCTGGGGTGTCGCTGGTGGTGTTTGTTTGGGGAGATCAGTCACGTTTCTGGTTTGGGTTAGTGGTGGTTGTCGAGTGGTCGGTTTTGCTACAGTGTTCAGGGGGTTTTGGTCTCGGAGTCTGGACTGCCACCCTCACCATTGGAACCACCAAGACTCAGTGGCGAGTCTGGTGGTGCCCGGGGGTGTAAGTGGTAGTTATGGTGGGTGTGCGAGAGGTTGTTGATGCGCGGTACGAGGGAGGTTCATGGGGTGGCTGTGTTTTTCGGTTACGATTTTGGTCGTAGCCTTTGGGTTCTTTTGTTAAACTGAAAGTTAACATCATCATCACCATGATCATCAAGGTTAAATTTTTATAAGTTAAAACATTTTTATGGGAATACTTTATTGTTGAAATAAGTTATAAATATTAATATTAGGTGTTTATGATATTGTTGTTATGGCACTAATTGTATTGAATTATCGATATGGTACGTGGGTGTTCAAGTATTATAATTATTCGTGAAGGTAATTAAATAATTTGATAATATAACTATATTTATTATTAATAACATATATCGTGATATTTGATTAGTTAGTAGCTTGCCATTTTTAGTAAGTCAAATAAATAGTAAGTATTTTTGGTTAATGATAATGATATGTAAAAGGCATGCGTATATATATATATATTCATAATGTGTTGTATGGATCAAATAGGAACATGATTAATTGTTTATGGTAACATTGTTTATGGGTAGAATTTGATAAGAATAATATTTATAGGATCGGAGTTCGAGGAGGAATATTATTAGACGGTGATTGCTTGTCTAGTTTTGCTATCACAGGTAGGTTACACTGGAACTACTTTGTATTGTGTTACGTCTGCCTGTGAATTGGATGCTATGGATGCAAGTTATATTAATTATGAGTTGTATGTTTAGAGTTTTCTTATTTTTGCATTCATAAGCATGGCATGAGTACAGTTACAGATTGAGGTGGTGATGAGATATTATTGGGCCCAGGCTAGCTCTGCAGGGCTAGACCTGGTGACCTCAGCAGTTATGCTGGTGTTCGCCCACGGCCGACTATAGTCTGCCGGGAGGTTCGCTATGGCTTGGTGCAAGTGTATGACTATGGAGAAAGAGAATGGAAATGAGTTTGAGCTCGAGCATGGCATAATCATTTGCATATACTGTTTGTTTGCATTATTAATATTGTGTTATCCTACTCAACCGCGAGGTTGACAGTGTATTCGTGTTCACCTACGATGATCCGGAATGGGGAGTAGATCTTTCAGGTCAGAGACAGCGGGACTAGAACTGGGCATGGAAGAGAGACATGGACTAGACCTACCTAGCTGCTAGATCACTTAGTCTCGTTGTCGTAGTGAAACATTAATTTTAATTCAGTTGTTTTGAAAGTTTTGGGACTAAGTCATGTAACAGTTTCAGTTTAACTATTTATTCTTAAAGTATTGTGCTTGTTTCACTATGTATATCTACTACCCTGGTCCAACCAGGATGGTAACAGTCTTATTTACCCTAGAAGTCCTAGTTCAGCCTCCTAGGTAAATGGGGGTGTTACAAAGTGGTATCAGAGCGAACGATCCTCAGGCCTAAACTTAGATGAAAATAATGAACGTAGGAGTGTCTAAATAAAATGAACCCAGGCTAGTAACTGTTAGGAGCCCCATAGGGTTGGGATGAGTTAGGGGCCCCCTCAAACCAAACCACTGGCCCTTTCAGTCTAACCTGGTGACCTTGAGAGATGAAGAGTGTGGGTAGTATAAGAAAACCCGAGATAGAAATTATATATATGTTGTACTAACTTTTCAGCGCTGAGGAACAAGGTAAGTTATGTTTGAAAAATGGATGAATATATATGTATACTGTGCAACATGAAAGTGAAGATTACATGATCAGTGACTTGAATACGTAGTTATTTCCAAGTTTAGAGACCCTGCGTTTATATCTTAATTCTGAATATAAATTTGATTTGTATGAGTATATGTATGCGGTTATGTGATCCCTAAGCCTCTAGATAGACCTTTAATATGATATTAATAGGGCTTAACTGTATAAAAGGAGTTACATGCTGGACCTTGAATGTTAGCAAGACCAAGTCAGTATAGGAGTTGACCTAGGATGCTCATAAAAACTTTGTCACTTGTGTAGCAAAATGCCTCCCAAGAGAGAACCCAACACTGCTAATATATCACAAGAGGAGTTGGATCGCCTACTAGCTATGAACGCTGCTCTCCTAGCTAGGATTGGGGCAACCACTCAGTCTGATGCCATCAAGATGAGTAATAATATTTCCAGGCATAACCCCACCAAGTACGATGGGGAGGGAGCACCGAATCTACTTGCGGAGTGGTGCCGAGAGTTCGAGAGTATCTTCGAACTGCTATCTGTGCCAGAATCGATGAAGGTGGACCAAGCCGTATTCTATCTGAAGGGTACGGCTAGGTTATGGTGGAATAACAGTAAAGAAGAAATCAAAGCAGCTGCATAGGAAATCGGGTTAGAGTATGTACGCTGGGAGGAGTTCAAGGGGATTCTATCCTCTAAGTTTGTGCCGGCGCATATAAAAGGGAAGCTGCGAGCAGAGTTCGATTCATTCCAAATGGCCGAAGGGATGACTGTAGAGGAATATCACAGTAAGTTCTTGCAGTTGGCAGAGAATGTAGCTGACTTAGGCTACACCCAGGAGATGTTGGCAGCCAGGTTTGAGAAAGGGCTGACCCTCAATATCAAGAGAAGCATGCTGGCGACTAAGCCCACGACCGTGGAAGATATATATGAGAGGGATGGTCAAGCAGAAAGGCTCGCGGATGTGATTAAGGAGGAGGAGAAAACAAAGGGCGAAAAGAGAAAGTCTGAGTCTGCGACTGAGGGCTCGGGGAGCAAGAAACCAAACAACCAGTACCGATCCTTTTTCTGTAATAGTGCACCACGAGGCAATAGAAGTGGAAACCGATCTAAGTCAGGGACGGGCAGTGCTAATCCTACATGTTTCAAGTGTGGGAAGATTGGACACAAGAAGGCAAACTGTTGGTCGGGAACTCAGAGTGCGGGAAGCAGTTATCAAAGGAGTAATCAAGGCAGTGGATTTCGAACACCAAATGCGGGTTATGGGAATAACAGAGCTGGAGGTAGCAACTACCAGCGAAATTACAACACCTTCAATAACCAGAACCGCTATGAGGGAAACCCAGGTAGTGGGAATGGCAATTTCCAGAAGAACCTAGCCGAAGCCAGCCATCAGAGTGGAGCTGCATCTGTCAACCAAAGTGCAACCAAGAAAAGTGGGACCCTGTTTATGATGGGCAAGGAGGCTGCAGAGGAGGATGCTCATTTTGTTACTGGTACCTTTCTTGTGCATTCCACCCTTACTTTTGTTTTATTTGATTCTGGTGCATCGCATTCGTTTATTTCCGCGGAGCATGCTAGGGCTATAGGCTTTAATGTATATGATAGTATCACCGATTCTGTAACTATACCGTCTGGGGAGTCCATAGCTTGTAATAGGGTTTATACCAATGTAATGATCCAAGTAGGAGCCGTACGTTTTGAGTCGAACTTAATAGAGTTTCCTCTGGGTGGCTTTGAGGTGATACTGGGGATGGATTGGCTGAAAAAGTATAAAGCCTACATTGACTGTTACCAAGGGAAAATTTTCCTAAGAGGACCTAATGGGGTGAGAGTGTCCTACAAGGGATATTCTGTGAAACCTAAACTGAAGCTGATATCTATCAATGCGCTGAAGACCTGCCTAAAGAGGGGCGATGAGATGTTGTTGTGTCATGTGAGAGATTTGACTGTAGAGAAACCCCAAGCCAGTGAGATCGAGATTGTAAGAGATTTTGAAGACGTGTTTCCAGAAGAAATTCCTGGGTTACCGCCAAAGAGGGACTTGGATTTTGGCATTGATATGAAACCTGGAGCTGAGCCGATTTCTAAAGCACCTTATCGCATGGGACCTAAGGAATTGGAGGAGTTGAGGAAAGCAACTAGATGAGCTAGCAAGCAAGGGATACGTAAGACCAAGTGTGTCCCCGTGGGGTGCACCAGTGTTGTTCGTAAAGAAGAAGGATGGAACAATGAGACTGTGTGTGGACTATAGGGAGCTTAACAATGTGACGATCAAGAATCGATATCCTTTACCTCGCATCGATGATTTATTTGACCAATTGAGTGGGGCTGGTGTGTTTTCCAAGATCGATTTGAGGTCAGGGTATCATCAGCTGAGGATCAAAGATGCAGATATTCACAAGACTGCGTTCAGATCGAGGTATGGGCATTATGAATTCGTGGTGATGCCATTTGGCTTGACTAATGCACCTGCTGTTTTCATGGATTTAATGAACAAAGTGTTTAGTCCCTATCTGGACCAGTTTGTGGTGGTGTTTATTGATGACATCCTGGTGTATTCGAAGAATAGAGAAGAGCATGCTAAACATTTGAGCTTGGTCTTACAGACCTTGAGGGATCATCAATTGTATGCTAAGTTGAGTAAGTGCGAATTCTGGCTCGAGAAGGTTGCATTTCTGGGCCACGTCGTGTCTAAGGAGGGTGTTTCTGTTGATCCTAGCAAGATTGAAGCCGTTTCGAAGTGGGAACGACCGAAAAACGTGGCTGACATTCGAAGTTTCTTGGGTTTGGCCGGTTACTACAGGAGATTTGTGAAGGACTTTTCAAAAATAGCCAAACCTATGACTTCATTGATGCGGAAAGAGAATAGATTTGTCTGGGATGAGAGCTGCGAGAAGGCGTTTCTGGATTTGAAGGAGCGTCTTACTTCAGCTCCTATCCTTGCTTTGCCAGAAGGAAGTGAGAATTTTGAGGTCTACATCGATGCTTCAAAGAAGGGACTGGGTTGTGTGCTAATGCAAAATGGGAGAGTAATCGCTTATGCTTCTAGGCAGCTGAAGCCATATGAGGAGAATTACCCGACGCATGATTTGGAGCTGGGAGCAGTTGTTTTTGCACTAAAACTGTGGCGACATCATCTCTATGGAGCTACAATTAAGGTATATTCCGATCATAAGAGCTTAAAATACATTTATACCCAGAGAGAGCTGAACATGCGTTAGAGGAGGTGGATCGAACTTATTGGAGACTACGACATGGAGATTCTGTACAAGGAAGGAAAGGCGAATGTGGTGGCTGATGCATTGAGTAAGAAATCTGTTCACGCTCTATGCACAGCAAGATCGAGACCGAGTATGTATCATGAGTTGGGAAAGATGGGAATTGCAGTGATCAAGAAGGGTGAAACCATGGGAGATTTAACGATCGAGCCTGAGTTATATTCTGAGATCCGAGAACGCCAGAAGATGTGAGGAATAAAACGTGTATTCGCCCTAAACTTGCAGGATTATAATGAAAATTACAGTCGTGAATATCGTCATAAGATTAAAAAGGATGAGAAAAGAAGTACAACCTTTAGTCCTTGTGCGAATGGCCTAAGAACAGGAATTAACACAAATTCCCTCCTATAACTTGCACCCAAGACTTAGAATGAGACGTGGCCGCGTGTGCTAGAAATCCTCTCCAACTGCCTTGCAATATTGGGAGAGCTATTCAGGTTTTAGACGTGAGATCTGAGGTTTTGGGAGAAGAATGCTCTCAAAACCCTAATTTTGCCTTGAGAATTATTTGTCAGTGCAACAAGAGTGTCTAACATAAGGAGAGTCCCTCTCCTTATGTAGTACACGGCCGGCCGAATTGGATGTCGGGTAGGAGTGGGCTTTCACTCTTACCTTATTCCAATGCGTGATTCGACCCAATTAGCTATGAGTTGTCCGCGGGTTTTTATTTATAAATCGTAACATGTTATCAGTTATTAATACAGTCGATATATTAATAACGGTCTGATAAAATACGATATTGTATAATTACCCAAATTAATATAACTGTTTATATTAATACGCGAATACAATATTTAATTAAATATAACCGTTTATATTTAATTTTACGAATTAATCATGTAATCCGTATTAGCTAGAATTATTTAATCCGTATTAAATAATCATCTCAACATCTTATTGACTAATTTAATAGTCAATACCTCTGACTAACTGTTTAGTCGTATCCGGCATAAATGTGACTGTATTTTCATACCTTCACATCTCTCAAACGTATCCTATAGGTGTGACGTATAGGGACCAGTTGATCACCGCCATCCATATGACAATAACGTCAAACTTATCTAGCAAGCCAACCGTTATTGATAAACGTGGATCAACTGATAATAATACTGAAGTATGCCCTTGTGATCCTTAAAGAGATTTAATAAGTCATTGTACTTAATTGTCAAGGACACCAGCCCCAACAGAAGAGTGATCCAAGGATTCATAAGTGGCGAGAGGCAGTGAACAAAGCTAGTGACGACGACCCATATTCTAAGTTCGAGGTTCACAGTGACGATAGTTTGAGATTTGATGGGAGATGGTGTGTACCTGAAGATGAAGAATTGAAGAGAAAGATTTTGGTCGAAGCTCATTCTACACCTTATTCCGTTCATCCTGGAGGAGATAAGTTGTACAAAGATCTAAAGAAAGCTTTTTGGTGGCCAAAGATGAAGCAAGAGGTAGCTGAGTTTGTCTCTCGTTGCTTGGTATGTCAGAGAGTCAAAGGGGAGCATAAGAGGCCGCAAGGGAAGTTGCAACCTCTGGATGTACCTGAATGGAAGTGGGAAAGCATTTCCATGGATTTCATTGTGCGCTTACCTAGGACTTCAAAAGGGAATGATATGATATGGGTGATCGTGGATAGACTAACTAAATCGGCTCATTTTATTCCGATGAAGGAGACGTGGAGTAAAGCTGAGTTGGCTAAGGCCTACATCAAGCATGTGGTGAAGCTTCATGGAGTACCTAAAGATATTGTTTCTGATCGTGATTCCAGGTTTATCTCTAAATTTTGGCAAGAGTTGCAGTCACTGATGGGAACTACCTTGAAGATGAGTACAGCGTTTCATCCAGCGACAGATGGGCAGACAGAGAGAACTATTCAGACACTGGAGGATATGCTGAGAGCGTGTGTGCTTGAGTTTGGGGGATCTTGGGAGGACCGGCTGGACTTGATAGAATTTTCTTACAACAATAGCTATCATACTAGCATTGGGATGGCTCCTTTTGAGACATTATATGGGAGGAAGTGTAGGAGTCCAGTTTGTTGGGATGATAGAGCCGATGTAGTGACTTTGGGACCTGAGATGATTAAGGAGATGATAGCACAGGTCCAGGTAATTCGACAGAAAATGCGAGCGGCCCAAGATAGACAGAAGAGTTATGCCGACCTAAAGAGGAGTGACATCACATTTGAGGCAGGAGAGAAAGTGTTGCTGAAAGTGTCACCTATGCGAGGAGTGATGAGGTTTGGTAAGAGGGGCAAGTTGAGCCAGAAGTTCATTGGGCCATTTGAGATTTTAGAGCGAGTTGGCGAGGTAGCTTATCGATTAGCTCTACCTCCAGCGTTAGCCAGGGTGCACAACGTGTTCCATGTATCGCAACTAAGGAGACATATCAGTGATCCTTCGCATATCCTTGATCATGAGGTTATTGAGGTCGATGAGCAGTTGACCTATGAGGAGCGACCCAAGGAGATCCTTGACAGAAAAGTGAGGAAAACCAGGAATGGGGAGACCACGCTGGTCAAGGTATTATGGACAAATCACAATGTCGAGGAAGCTACTTGGGAGACTGAGATTTCGATGCGGGAAAAATATCTGGAACTTTTCACTTGAGGTATGTTACGAGGACGTAACGTTTTTTTTTAGAGGGGTAGAATGTGACAATTTGTGTTTCAAAGTAATTTATCAGCTTCTTATGTTATATGTGTTACTTTCTGTGTTCGTTACATGCTTTAGTGATCAGTTGTGATGACCTTGGGATGGTGAACTTCGGGACGAAGTTCATTTTAAGGGGGGAAGACTGTAATACCTCGTATTTTTATTTCGTGTTAGGCTAACTTTAGTAGTTTCGATGTCAATGATTTATACTAAAAGCGATATAATATTTGTGGACGAGGTGTTTTACGCGTTGTTTTTAGAATCGTATAAGTGAATTTTTAACGAACCCGTACTTGAGACATGTTATGTGAGTATTGGAGTGCGTGATGGGCTGAAGTATACACGGGTAGCTGATTTGGACCTAGAATTGCGTGCCAAACCCTAGCCCATCACATGTTTTCATACCTTACAACTCTACCCCTTTATCACCCTCCTACCGTCATATATTAGCAACCCTATAAACCCTAACCCTAACACTCATACTCACATAATCTCTCCACCCCTCTTCTGCCGCCACCTCAAAGTGTACCACAGGGAGTTTTACACGGTGTCTAAGGGTTTCTAGGGCGGCTCGATTGCTAGGGCAAGTAGGTAAGATCATCTCTCCACTCACTTTCCTTGTTTTCTATCACACTTCTTATACGTTTTCATGATTATGTACACGTGCAAAGTATCTGTTTTATACTTAATTTTAATCTATGATGTATAGTAATGAGGAGAGGGTCGTGTTTGGGTCGTCGTCTGTGGGTGTCCGTCGATAATGGTGTTAACTGAAGGCGTTGTCAGAGTCGTGCCCTTAATCCCAGATTAACATTCTGAACAGACCGTGTTTCTACCCAGTTTTCTTTGAGTACTTGTTTATAATCTTGTATGTATAATAGATGGTTATGAAGGTTGTAGTTGTGGGGTTAGTGTGGTCTTTGTCGCGGTGGCTTTGGGTGGCAGAGTCGAACTTTGTAGTAGGTTTCGTTTTGGGTCACAGATAACGTAATCAGGGAAGCAGTGTGTACATAGGGTGTTTGTGTCGGCTGTAAGTGGTGGTAGTGGCCAGTCGGCAGTCACTGACGCTCCTCATGGAACCACCGTGGCACGGTGGTGAGCCTGGTGGTGCCGGAGTAGAAGTCAGGGGTTGCCCGGGGTGTCGCTGGTGGTGTTTGGTTGGGGAGATCAGTCACGTTTCTGGTTTGGGTTAGTGGTGGTTGTCGAGTGGTCGGTTTTGCTACAGTGTTCAGGGGGTTTTGGTCTCGGAGTCTGGACTGCCACCCTCACCATTGGAACCACCAGGACTCAGTGGCGAGTCTGGTGGTGCCCGGGGGTGTAAGTGGTAGTTATGGTGGGTGTGCGAGAGGCTGTTGATGCGCGGTACGAGGGAGGTTCATGGGGTGGCTGTGTTTTTGGGTCACGATTTTGGTCGTAGCCTTTGGGTTCTTTTGTTAAACTGAAATAAGTTAAATTTTTATAAGTTAAAACATTTTTATGGGAATACTTTATTGTTGAAATAAGTTATAAATATTAATATTAGGTGTTCATGATATTGTTGTTATGGCACTAATTGTATTGAATTATCGATATGGTACGTGGGTGTTCAAGTATTATAATTATTCGTGAAGGTAATTAAATAATTTGATAATATAACTATATTTATTATTAATAACATATATCGTGATATTTGATTAGTTAGTAGCTTGCCATTTTTAGTAAGTCAAATAAATAGTAAGTATTTTTGGTTAATGATAATGATATGTAAAAGGCATGCGTGTATATATATATATATATATATATATATATATATATATATATATAATATATATGTACATATATATATATATATATATGTACATATATATATATATATGTACATATATATATATATATATCTATATATATATATATATATATGTACATATATACATATATATATATATATATATATGTACATATATATATATATATGTACATATATATATATATATATATGTACATATATATATATATGTACATATATATATATATATGTACATATATATATATATATATGTACATATATATATATATATATATATATGTACATATATATATATATATATTCATAATGTGTTGTATGGATCAAATAGGAACATGATTAAGTGTTTATGGTAACATTGTTTATGGGTAGAATTTGATAAGAATAATATTTATAGGATCGGAGTTCGAGGAGGAATATTATTAGACGGTGATTGCTTGTCCAGTTTTGCTATCACAGGTAGGTTACACTGAAACTACTTTGTATTGTGTTACGTCTGCCTGTGAATTGGATGCTATGGATGCAAGTTATATTAATTATGAGTTGTATGTTTAGAGTTTTCTTATTTTTGCATTCATAAGCATGGCATGAGTACAGTTACAGATTGAGGTGGTGATGAGATATTATTGGGCCCAGGCCAGCTCTGCAGGGCTAGACCTGGTGACCTCAGCTGTTATGCTGGTGTACGGCGACGGCCGACTATAGTCTGCCGGGAGGTTCGGTATGGCTTGGTGCAAGGGTATGAGTATTGAGAAAGAGAATGGAAATGAGTTTGAGCTCGAGCATGGCATAATCATTTGCATATACTGTTTGTTTGCATTATTAATATTGTGTTATCCTACTCAACCGCGAGGTTGACAGTGTATTCGTGTTCACCTACGATGATCCGGAATGGGGAGTAGATCTTTCAGGTCAGAGACAGCGGGACTAGAACTGGGCATGGAAGAGAGACATGGACTAGACCTACCTAGCTGTTAGATCACTTAGTCTCGTTGTCGTAGTGAAACATTAATTTTAATTCAGTTGTTTTGAAAGTTTTGGGACTAAGTCATGTAACAGTTTCAGTTTAACTATTTATTCTTAAAGTACTGTGCTTCTTTCACTATGTATATCTACTACCCTGGTCCAACCAGGATGGTAACAGTCTTATTTACCTTGGAAGTCCTAGTTCAGGCTCCTAGGTAAATGGGGGGTGTTACATCAAATCTGAGAGGGCCAGGGTACGAATTAGGCGCGCTTTCCTAACCGTACTACGGGGCTCCTAACAGTTTCAACCTGGGGTTCATTTAATTATTTAGACACATCCTAAGTTCATTAAATTCATTGGTTCAGGCCTAAGGATCGTTCGCTCTGATACCACTTTGTAACACCCCATTTATTCAAGAGCCTTTAGCAAGACATTCTCGAATAAATAGAGTTGTTACCATCTCGGAATGACCGAGGTAGTGAATAACAAAGTATACAAACCAAAGTACTTTATATAAAACTGATTAATTTTAAACTTTTATTATTACAACTTATTTAACTCAACACGAAGTACCAAATTACAAAACTGCTACAGCGGAAACATTAAGTTACAAAGCTACATCATGATAGTCTGACTAAGTGGGCTAATCAACTAGGTAGGCAAGTCAACATCCTCATGCTTCCCCATGAGCTCCCAAAACAGCTAACTCGAGACCTATCAAAATCTACTCCCCATTCCGGATCATCGTAGGTGTACACGAATACACTGTCAACCTCGCGGTTGAGTAGGATAACACAATAATAAATAATGCAACAATTATGATATGCAAATGCCATGATATGCTCGAGCTCAATCACAATCTCAATCTCAAACCCGAAACACCAATCATAACCAGAAACACCAAGCCATACCGAACCTCCCGGCAGACTATAATCGGTCGTCACCGAACACCAGCTCAATAGCTGATAAGACACCAGGCCTGATCTGCAGAACCACCCTGGGCTTTATATCAGAACAACATATGATTCACATCTTTCTCAGTAACCAATGCATATGTCGTGCTCATGAATACAACAATACTATTAATCAATCATGCTATTAAATAATGAAATGCCCATGCCAATAACAATAATCATTACTCAATCCAACCAATATCATCACATCACATGTAAAATGTCAACCAAGATAATCATATTAAACCGAGACTGAGTAGGTATATCCTACCTTTCAGCTTGTAAGTCCAAAAGCAAGGTATCCGTCAACCAAAATCATCACCTTAAACAATAGTAGAAATACAATTACTGCTAATATTATAACTCGGTAAAGATTGTTAATTTATATAACTATCTCGCGATAACCACTTAACGACTTGAGCTAATTATAATTAATTAGATTAACGTAAATAAACCCAATTAAAATCCTTATTACGTATCTCGATTATTATACAAACCGTCATCATACATAAAACAATTAAAATAAATAAACTTAGCTTTTAAAAACTCGTTCCAAAAAAAAATAAATATACTTTGGATCGAAGTATGTGTATAAAATCTCGACTCAACATTCAAACACAAGCACAACTAACGTAAACTAATTTATATTATTTATTTAGTTGATTAATAAGATACCGTCACAAAACAAATTAACGAACTAAATTAACCACAAAACATAAAGTAATACTAATTATGTAACTAGACCTAACTAAAATAGCTAAAGTTAACTAAACTAATAAAGTAACTAATAACTAATAACAATATAAAACTAACTAATTAAAAATGACAAATGACGATTAACTAATAAGACTATGTAACATAGTTGTATATTGCAACTTACAGCAACACGCAGCACCCCCAGGTCTATTTGCAGGCTTTTCCCGACACCACCGCCACTAGCCCGGTCCCCGACAACTGTCACGACTGGACCCAACCTCGACTACGTACTACCAACTACAAATTCACCCATTAGCCACCACCATAGGCCACTAACGCCACCACCACGACACCTCCAATCTGCCCACGTACTAACTCATATCCTCTGTTTTTCGCGCAGTCCGCCGCTCTCTCTTCTCACGGTTTTATCTCTCTCCACCAAGCCCACCACCACCTCTGGCCACCACCGTTGTCACCAATGAACCACGGTGGTTCCAGGGGTGGTTAACCCAATGCCTACTTTTCCCTATGACCGTCACACAGACCCCACGAAACCCTTTGTCCCAACACACGTTTTACAGCCCCTGTTTCGTATCAAGTTCTATTCCTGCTTTGAACGGCCACCACCGTCACTCTCCACCACTCACGGTCAGAACCCACGCACTAGGGTGGTGGCCTCTACCCATACAACCACCACTCACCAACCTAGATGCCAAACACTCCCCACAAAAGGCCCAAAACGTGACAAAAATCTCTCTATTTTCCCGTTTCTCTATGGTGTTTTGCACCCAAACACCACTACCACGGTGGTTGTCGCGACCAAAGTCTGGATCATTCATGGTCCTTGTCCAGCCTAGGGTCTGAGTCAAGTAAGTTAGTAAGGTCGACTTCCAGCGAATAACGATGAACAATATAACAAAGCGATAAACGAATAAATTAAAACGATAAGAGCGATATATAATCGTACCTTGATAAACGATTTTTAAAATATACGAGGAAGCTGTAGGACGTAAGAGAAAGGAAGAAGAAGGGAAAAGATGGAGAGCAAAATGCAGTTTATATTGATTGGAGGCAGAAGTACGTAATTAGGGTATGTGAGGTTATCAGAAGTAGGGTTTTAGGAATAAAACAAAGAAAATATATATGGTAGATTATTTTATGTGGAAGATAAATAAGATAGTAAAAGAAATAAGATAATTAAGTTTTTAGCTTATTTAAATTATATAATTTAGTATTAGTAAATACTAATTAAATTAATTACTAAAATATAAAATTATGAGTACGGTAGTATTTTGGTCCATATAATATAAATTTAGAATTATTAGAAATATTAGTAATTACGTAAGAATATATAAAAAAAAATAGGATTTATATATAATTACGACTTAAATAAAAATAGAACTTAAATATAGATGAGAAATAAATATAAAATAGAAAATATATTTTAATTATAAATATATTAAAATTAATGAAATACGAATGAAATGTCATTTTACGAAATAATCATCATATATAAAATTATTATGAAATAAGAAATAATCGTAAAAATACGATTTATAAAATAATAACAGTTTACGTAAAATACTTCGTAAACATCCCTTTTGAAATACGTGTATAAAATTGGTTTGACTGCCGCTGACCAAGGCTAACATACGGGGTATTACAATTCTAATTCCCAAAAACGTAAAAAAAAAAAAAAAAATATTACACAAGGGAGATTCGAGATCTCAAAAATACATCACAAATTATGCTTCCTTCATTACGAAAACATAATTTACTAAGGCCACACTAAGTATTACAAAATACCACTGATTGCAAAATTGTAAATAAAACCATTCATTCATTCAACAATATAATATATATAATGCATCATACTAATTAAATTAATCTTTCAAGACATAATTCTGTTATTATGTAGAGTAATTTAACCAAACCACCATTTATTGATTAAAATTATGTGATAATTCCGTACTTATTCTCATAATTTAATAAAATAAACATATTCATATTATAGTATAATATGATTAATCAAACATTATTTTAAACCGTTTTAAAATAATTTAGGTATCAAAACTAGTGAACTTTTTCACCAAAAAAAAATTACACATTATCTTTATAATGTATAAAAAAAATTAAAAGAAAAACTGCCCATAAGATTTTAGAGATAGCCGAGACAAAAGAAGAAAAAGGAGAGCAAAAACAACACAAAAAAAAAGCTTTCCAGCGCTTTGAAAAACACACAAAGCGTCGCAAAAAAAACCCAGAAAAGCGCTGCTAATAAAACGTCGAACACAAGAAAGCAGGCTGGAAACTGATTTCTGGCGCTTCTAAAAGCGCTGAAAACTGAGCAAATCGTCGAAAACAGGGGAAACCCACGGCTGAAATACTTCCAGAGCTTTATAAACTGCCGCAAGATTCCAGAAAAGCGCGGAAAACAGAAACGACACTTTAAAAAAAGTTGCTGGAAAGTGAATAAATGCAGAAAAGCGTCTGAATAGCAAGAAAAGCGCTGAGACAAAAGCGTCGAAAATGGAAAAACGCTGTAAAAAAACCAAACACAGCCTGTTTTCAAAAATCTTTTTTTTTTTCTTTTTAAAACTCATGAACTTGAATAACTAATGTCGGGTTGCTAAATACGTGATCGATAACCTTCAAAATTCTAATCTTTATTAGATATAGTTGTGATCTTGATCATTCAAATTAACCTTTTAAGACAAATCGTCTCATAAGTTACTTACCCTAAACTGGCAACTAGCATCCGACTTTTAAGGCAACAAACATACTTGACAAACTAAAAACATTCCATGTTCATAAACAAAGTATGAAAACAAAATCTTGCTTACGCACATAAGAGGAATGACATTAGGCAAAATTTAATCAAGGTAATTAAACACGGAGCAATGACATATTTCACGAGATATACATCAATCATAGACTACCAAGTCAGCTTAGCATTTTTAAATATGAATGGGTTAAAATCACTTAGGTACACTTCCCATCCACTAACATTACATCATATATCATAAAACTAGTAACAAATAAGACTTGCGAAGTAAGAGGTTTATATCTTGCGGAACAATTTCATATTCAGGCATAATTTCATCAACATGTAGCTACAAATTTTGTCATGTTGCAAAAAAAATACCATAATTATCAAACATCGGCTTTATCATGGATTATCACCTTGAAAACGTTGTGAAACTTTCAAACAATGAAGTTGTAATTAATGGCAATTTATAAATACGAATCAACTGATGATTTTACAAGCTACAGATCAAAAACAAGACTGGAACTCACATAATGCACATGTCAACCAAATTACTAATTCAATATATTGTGGTCACATTTAAACATAACAATATCTAGTTCACCTTGTGCATAACAGTAGTGTCGGTATAAATAAAATTAACTTTATATAAAGCTCACCAAAATAAGTAAGGTTATATACTATCATCTAATAAAGTTCATATCCATATCATATGCCTAATGTTCATGCTTCTAATGTCATATTAGAATATTACATGGTTACATCACACAACTCATATTTGATAAAAAATTTATATTTAAATCTTTACCTTTTCAACAATCCTACATCACGCAACAACTTCCAATAATCATAATTAAATAACCGCCTAGCTATTTTGCGAGCTATTATAGTTTTTAGAAAATATAATGAATTAACTAATCATAGGAAAAAGAATCAAATGCAAAGCTTACTGGAATTATTTATAACAATTTTTACAAATCAGTTGATCTGAACAAAAACTTTCACAACAACTAACAGAAAATTGGGCGACTTGCAAAAATCACCATTAAATAACGACTCGTTAAGATTTTACGTGGCTTATCATTTTCAAAATGTGGATGAATATTCTAAAGATTGGAGTTGGAATTACGCATAAAAATAAATAAATACGTTTTAAATGGTTTCTTTTGCAAAAACATGAATCAAAACAGAACTGTGCAGTAACAATCTGACCACTGTCGACTAGAATATTTATTTCTCGCAAAATATAACTCGTATACGCATGAAACCAAAAGCATTTGAAAGTTAACTCAAACGGTTATCATACATAAAATTTTCATATTCATATAGATAACACATTTTAAATGGTAGCCCGTACAAACAAGGTAACATTCTGGAAAATTTATTAAGATTTTTGTTCCTTGAAATCACTTCAAGTTATCACATTGAAATACGACCATTCCTCTTCCAAAACATGTTGACATATCATTTGAAGCATTGAAATCACATTGCACCAATTTAACAGGTATTCATTATTTTAAACCAAAATTGCCATCTACAAAACAGTAAAGATTGCGAACGCGAAAGGTAGCGTCAACGAAATAATTCAATAGTTATACATGTATGAACAACGCATTAGTACCTACCATCGTAAGAATCACAACATAAAAGTACGTAAACATATATCCTAAAAATCACAAAGGTACCACTTATTAAATACTGACTATATAGCCAAACTAATTGTGTGTAAATAGAAATTGTCATGTAAACTTTAAGTACGACCTATGAAATACATAACTTTATAGCATTCATGGGTTGTGGTAACACATTCCTCATATCACTAGACATGGATTACTATAACATATAATTCTGATCATTCATATCCAAATACCAACCAATATATTACATAGCTATGATAGTCATTTAATAACCAGATATCATATGGGCATTCCGAAACACCAAAATAATATGATCTTGTCACCCAAATTATTGTTCAATAAATATACATCTATTCTCTAAAAAGTCCACAGTCAATCATTCAGATCAATTACCATTTCAGTATCAATCACATTCTTCCAATACACACATTAACCATAACTGATATCATTACTTACCTCATTCCGCTCCTGCATAACTGTTAATACAATATAGGCAAGGTCTAATCTTTTATTTTGTTACTACCCACTCTCTGCATCACTCACGGTTTACCAGATTAGACTGAAAGGGCCAGTGGTTTGGTTTGAGGGGGCCCCTAACTCATCCCAATGCTGGGGCTCTTAACAGTTACTAGCCTGGGGTTCATTTTATTTGACTCTTCCTATGTTCATTATTTTTCATTTGGTTTAGGCCTGAGGATCGTTCGCTCTGATACCAATTTGTAACACCCCCATTTATTTAAGAGCCTTTAGCAAGACCATCTCGGGGTAACCGAGTTAGTGAATAACAAAGTAAAACAAACTACAGTACTTTAAATAAAACTGATTAAATTAAAACTTTGGTTATTACAGATACTACTCAGCGGAAAAAGAAAATACAACTGATGACTTTTCTAGAAGTGAAATAATTCTAAGTCGGTCTGAAGTCTGCATCTCACATTCCTGCCTCAGCTCCTAGCTCATCTGTCTCTTTCCTGTAGAGTCTATCCCCATTCCGGATCATCGTAGGTGTACACGAATACACTGTCAACCTCGCGGTTGAGTAGGATAACACAACAATAAATAATGCAACAATGATGATATGCAAATGTCATAATATGCTCGAGCTCAATCTCATTCTCAATCTCAAACCCGTAACACCCAGCCATACCGAACCTCTCGGCAGACTATAATCGGCCGTCGCCGAACACCAGCTCAATAACTGATAAGACACCAGGCCTAGTCTGCAGAACCACCCTGGATTTATATCAGAACAACATCTGATTCACATCTTACTCAGTAACCAATGCATATGCCATGCTCATGAATGCAACAATACTCTTAATAATCATGCTATTAAATAATGAAATTCTCATGCCACTAATAATAATCAACACTCAATCCAACCAATATCATTATTATATCAATCATGCTCAGCATCCATAAGACACAATTTAACACCCATTCATAACACATCATAGAGTATAGTGTTAGTGTGTCCTATCTGGATAGTAAATATAATCCCATCACGCAGCTAACATCCAGTCAGTAGCATCACTCCATCACCTAATAAAATAATAGACTTAATTACGAACTAATACAATCACGCAACTAACATAATATATCAATCATTCCAATTAATTACTTAAATAATATATTACGCATAACGAGACCGTATCAATTATTTCTTTGCAACAATTCTAATTAAATAAAGAATTATATAAATTTTGGACCATAAATAAATAACAATTACTTGTCACACACGTATCAAAATCATGGAGATACGGATTTTATTATTAAAATTATAAAACATTAAAGCACAACTTATAAGGTATACGAAACTAATAAATTAACTTGACCATGTTCATAAAGATTTACGTCTAACACCTTGTGAATATATATACATATAAACATACCCAACTACATACCAACTGTCATTAATTAGCTATACATATCGATTACTATTAATCAAACATAAACTTACTATTTATAGACTTACTAAAAATAGCATTTGATCAATTAATCGATTATGACTAAATCAATATCACAACATAAAGTTACCCAATCCTAATAATAACACCATTAATAATAATAATAATAATAAAACAATCATAATAATAATAATAATAATGATGATGAAAATAATGGCCATGATTAAATATAATGATTATGATTTCAAAGGAATGATTAAACACAAACAAATCCCAAACTTAAAACACGCGCAAAACCACGGCAAACACGAACAGACCTGCACATATTAGTCTGCCGACAGCCTTGACAACCACCACTACCAACACCCACCGAAGCCCCTCGCCTCCCCACTGGCACCACCAGGCTCGCCCCTGAGGGGTGGTGATCCCAGGGAGGAGGTCAGTGGCCATCATCAGCCTCCCACGACACCCAGGCAGACGCCCAAACCCAGCAACACCACCACCATACCAGTTTTACGTTTTTCTGGTACAAAACAAAACCCGTTGTAAAAACACCCACAACCACCACGAGCAACCGCGACAGCCACCACTACGAACCCCATGCTACCCTCTCACAAACTACCCAAACACCCATCTCAATTGTAGAACACACTATACTCGAAGACCCATACAAAAGTCCAACCGCTATTCTGACAACGACACATTAACAGCATTGGTCTCCCAAACGAACCCTACTTTTAACACCCTCACGACCCACCAAAAACCACCACCTTAACCACCACACGAACCCTTTACAACCACCTTTCAACGGACTCCAATCAACATACAAAATATATACAGATTACAAAACTAAACATGACACAAACACCCTCATACGAATCGAGTATAAAAACATGCTGTAACAACGATTCTGACAGGGGGTTTAAATCACCACGAAACGACGGTCAACAAGGCCAACGGTGACTCAAATATGACCCAAAAACGACTATTGAACCTCATAGATTAAAAATAAACAAAGATCCGATCATAACAACATGATTATATACACAAAATACGAATTGAAACTGAACAGGAAAACTTGAAAAAACAGAGGGATAAATGCGTGTACCCTATTTCAGACGCCAATCGAGCCACTAAGGACCACCCTAAACCACCAACAGATCCCTCCTCCTTGAACTATGATGTGACGGCAGTGGGTTTGTGTGTGAGAGGGAGACGTAGTAGGGTTAGGGTTAGGTTTAGGAGGGGGTTTTATATGGGGCAGATACAAATTGTTGCTGTTCTCAAAACAGCCTGTTATGTCGAGATGGGTTATATCGTGGCCTTGACACAAAACTCGAGGCCCAAAAGGTACTTGCATGCATCCCTAGACTGTATATTACTAGTAGGACGTTACTCGATAAATAAATACCCGTATTCAACACCTCACCCATAACGTACAAACACTTATTCGGTACTTAGTTAATTAACAACACGTCAAAAGTAATAATAAATATTAAAATAAAAACATAGTAAAACACGGAGTATTACATCATAAGCCCAAACCCATCACGCCTCTCGAGGTCTTACACGACCACATTCCGCTCTCGACTAGTAACTTTAAATTACCGAGACATATAAATAATTAAATTATGTAAATATCAATTACTTAATTATACATAAGTTTAAATGTAATTACGCCTTAATTAATTTATAAAACATATATTAACAATGAATGAATATTAAATAGGAAATATATATATAATTATAAATATATTTTTAACATTAAAGAAATACAAATGAAATGCTATTTTATGAAATAATCATCAAATATAAATAATTATGAAATAAGAAATAATCGTAGAAATATGATTTATAAAATAATAATAGTTTACAAAAAAAAATACTTTATAAACATTCCGGTTGAAATACTTGTATAAAACATGGTTTCATTGTCGTTGACCGAGGCTAATATACGGGGTATTACAGTGTTCCCTCCTTAAAATGAATTTCGTCCCGAAGTCCGCCACCCCGTAACGATAACAAAACACTCCACATCATAAGACAAACACAAGTAGTACATATATATAAGCTCTAAAACGCGAAGTGTTACAGTGAAGTAGTTGACTTGAGTCTCATCTAGTGTACGGCTCGCATAGTATATAGCATTAAGAGCCTTGTTCTTCCTTTGGCCTAGCACAGTACCCAAAGCATAGTCACTGGCATCACACATGATCTCAAATGGGAGATCCCAATCCGGTGGCTGGATGATCGGTGTTGAGACCAAAGCTTCCTTCAACCTGTTAAAAGCTGAAAGGCACTCATCGGTAAACTCAAAGACAACATCCTTAAGGAGCAATTGTGTAAGTGGTTTAGCAATCTTAGAAAAGTCTTTAATGAAACGCCGGTAAAAACCTGCATGTCCTAAGAAACTTCTCACCCCCTTAACATTAACAGGAGGGGGTAATTGCTCAATCACTTGCACTTTTGCTTTATCTACATGTATACCCTTATCAGATATAAGATGCCCTAACACTACCCCCTCAGTGACCATAAACTGACACTTCTCCCAGTTTAAGACAAGGTTTACATCAATACAACGCTGCAAGACTTTATCAACGTTAGCTAAGCATTGATAAAACGCATTACCATAAACAGAAAAATCATCCATAAATACCTCCGTGATGTTTTCTATAAAATCAGAAAAGATACCCATCATACACCTTTGAAAGGTGGCAGGAGCATTACACAACTCAAAAGGCATTCTGCGTTATGCAAAAACACCTTGTGGGCATGTAAAAGTAGTCTTACTCTGATCATCAGGATGAATGGGAATCTGGAAAAAACTTGAATAACCATCTAGAAAAAAGAAGAATTTATTAGAAGCAAGTCTCTCAGTCATTTAGTCAACAAAAGGAAGGGGAAATGGTCTTTCTTGGTGGCGGCATTTAACTGTCTATAATCAATGCACATCCGCCACCCAGTCACTACTCTAGTAGGTATTAATTCATTTTTTTCATTTTTAACCACAGTGGTTCCTCCTTTCTTAGAAACCACCTGAACTGCGCTAACCCACTTGGAGATGCCAACAGAAAAAATAATACCTGCATAAGGAAGTTTCATCACCTCACCCATAACTACCTCCTGCATCTTAGGGTTCAACTTACGTTGACCCTGTCTATAGGGCTTATGCCCTTCCTCTAACTCTATCCTATGCATGCAAACATCAGAACTGATGCCCTTAATGTCATCCAAAGAATAACCTAAAGCTTTCTTGTTCTTCTTGAGAACAGTCATCAAGGCATAAAGTTGGTTAGGATCAAGTTTAGAACTAACAATTGCAGGATACTGCTCAGTGTCATCTAGGAAAACATACTTAAGATTAGGAGGAAATGGCTTACGCTCTGGTACCTTTACCTCTACGGCATGAACAGAATCAGTACTAATTGAATAGCACATGTTTACCAGATTAGCATTAGCCAAGCTTATGAGCTTCTCGTCTTCTTCCTCAGTCAGCTCATATTCCTCTATCTCTACTTCCACAACATCCAACTCCTCACTTTTCACCAAAAAAAAAAACATCCAGCTCCTCAACATTCTCAGCTGGATTACCTGCACACTTATCCAAAATTGTTAAATCATCTAAGGGATCCTTGGTCAAGGATTCCCTCCAGTTACGGATAACATTCCTGTCAATAATATCAATGGAGCAACAAGTATCATCAGTAAGAGTAGTTGCCTTATGGGCAAGACTAAACTCGATAGTGTCATCTCCAACCTCTAAAGTAATGATCCCGCGTTTGACATCAATCACAGCCCCAACTGTGTGTAAAAAGGGTCTACCTAAAATAATAGGTATCTGACTATCCTCAGCTATGTCTAAAACAACGAAATCAACAGGAATAAAGAACTTTCCCACTCTAACTGAGACATCCTCTAAGACCCCTAATGGTCTTTGGGTTGATCTATCTACCATTTGTAAGGTAATATTGGTGACCTTAAGTCTACCTATGTTAAGTCTCTCACAAACAGAATAAGGCATAACACTGACACTAGCCTCTAGATCACAAAGGGCTTTCCCAATAACATGATTTCCTATGGTGCATGGGATGGAGAAACTACCTCAATAACATGATTTACTATGGTGCATGGGATGGAGAAACATTCTTCCACAAAACCAATAGCACCTTCGCCTTGAAATTTCCTCTTACGACTTAAAATGTCTTTCATAAATTTAACATAAGAAGGTACCTGGGTAATTAAGTTAGTGAATGGGATGGTTACCTCAAGGTTCTTTGTAACATTGCGGGTTTTAAACTACTTTTATTCGTTTGGATGTTATACGGTGCCACATTTTATGTGCCAGGGAACATGTTTATTGACTATGGGTTGGTGAATTTCGGGACGAAGTTCATTTTAAGGAGGGAAGACTGTAATACCCGTATTTCGTTATATTTTATTTTACTATTTAATATTTATTTGGGAAAGTTAATAGTTAATTGAACGTTCGTATTCGATAATTGATTTATCGAATATATTTTTATGATGTTAGTAAGGGGGTCGAGTATGAAAGCTAGTAGTAAAACTGTGTTTAAGTTGTTATGATGTGGGCCTCGTTTTGTTGCACATACCACTTAATGAAAATTAAAAACAAAACTCATACACAAACCCTCCCTCAAACATCCAGCCGTCATACATTCATACACCACCGCCATCTTCATTTCTCGTTTTTTTTTTCTCTCGCTTAACATTCAACTCCAATTCCCTCAAAGCAATTCTCTAGCTTACCAGATTCACTCACGACACACGCATAAAGGAGTCACCTCACACCGGTTCGGAACTACCTTAAACGACTTAGTTATCTCGACATTCGGTAAGTTCATAGTCTTTCATTTATTTTGGTTTATACATATTTTCTGAGTTGTGTTTAAGGTTTTGAATTAGGAGGGGTGTAGGTGACTAGGACCTTGGTTCGGGTGACCCATGGCGGTGGCGGTAACGGTGGCCAAGTCGGTTTTCATTGTCGTTATGGGGGTGTGTAGCAGCCGCGTAATTAGGGGACCATAGATAGTGAGTCCATCGTTTTTCCGTTTTGGCTTTTGCGTTGCTCCTGTCATAGTTTTGTTGTCACTAGAGTCGAGTAGTCATGGTAGCTGGGGTTGGTCGCGAGGGTGAGGACGGATGTAGGGGGTGTTGGTTTGGGTGTCGCCGGTGGTCGTGGATGTCGGAGGAAAGAGTCGATACGGTGTAGCGTTTTCGGTCGGTTATGGGTAAGGGTTGGGATGGTGCCACCGTTGACTCGGGGGAGGTCGACGCGGTGTTACCACAGCAGTCGTATGGGTCGGAGGTCAGGAGTAAGAGGGTGGTGGTTCAGCCGGTGTTAGCGTGTTACTGGGTGTCGGCAACGGGTTGTTTTCAGGCAGAGTCGAGGGGTTGCTGGACTAGGTGGTTGTCGGCAGGGGAGGAGGTTAACGTGGTGGTTGGAGGGGCGCTGGTTGCCGCGGGTCAGGGGTTGTTGCGTCACGGGTTGTTGCTTTCTAGTGTATTCGTACTTACGTAGTATGGCTAAGAGTATTACGTATATTACTATTATTATTATATTAATATTATTTTATTATGGTTGTTATGGTTATATTATTATTAGTATTATTATTATAATTGTTATTAGTATTATTATAGTTAGTATTGTTACTCTTTATTTAAGTTGGCGAGTTGTTACGTATTACTAGTGAAAATGATATGGGTCGGTAGGTGTTCATTTTTGGGAGTTTTCCTTTTTAAGGAAATTACTATTTCGGGAAGTTTCCATTTTGGGGAACTTCCCACTTATAGAGGGTTACTATTTATAGTAGGCGTAAGTTGACTTATGGGGGTTCGGGAAGTTTATTAATTCGTTACGTATACATGCTTAGGTGACGGTTTTCGCTTGGAACACTTCTAGCAAGCTGGTGATTGACTGTGATTCTGCAATTTGAGGTAGGGGAATATCTATGACTGTGATTGTGATTCGATATGAGGACACTCAGTATCTGATTGATATATTTTTTGTTGTGATATATTGTGATTGATTGCTTATTACTGCTTATTGTGGAGAACGGAGATGTGAAATGGGTCTTGTGATATGGGTCTTGTGATAAGGGACTTGTGATATGGCCATGGTGTGGGGAATAAAGCATGTATTCGCCCTAAACTTGCAGGATTATAATGAAAATTACAGTTGTGATTATAGTCATAAGATAAATAAAAACATGAATAGAGTACAACCTTTAGTCCTTGTGCGAAAGGCCTAAGAACAGGAATTAACACAAATTCCCTCCTATAACTTGCACCCAAGACTTAGATTGAGACGATGCCGCGTGTGCTAGAAAGGCTCTCCAATTGCCTTGCAATATGGGGAGAGTTATTGAGGTTTTAGATGTGAGATCTGAGTTTTGGGAGATGAATGCTCTCAAAACCCTAATTGTGAGAATTGTGATTCAACAGTTAACCAAGAGTCACTGACATAAGGAGAAGGACTCTCCTTATGTAGCCCTAGGTCGGCCGGCCGAATGGGTATGGGGTAAGAGTGGGCTTTTTCCACTCTTACCTTATTCTTTGCATGATTCGACCCAATTTGCTAAAATAATAATTCGCGGGTTTTATTATAAATCGCATACGTGTTATCAGATACTAATGCAGTCGATGTATTAATAATGGTCTGATAAAATTACGATATTGTATAATTACCCAAATTAATATAACTGTTTATATTAATACGCGAAATCAATATTTAATTAAATATAACTGCTTATATTTAATTTTACGAATTAAACATGTAATCCGTATTAGCTAAAATTATTTAATCTGTATTAAATAATAATCTCAACATCTTATTGACTAATTTAATAGTCAATACCTCTGACTAACTATTTAGTCGTATCCGGCATAAATGTGACTGTATTTTCATACCTTCACATCTCTCAAACGTGTCCTATAGGTGTGACGTATAGGGACCAGTTGATCACCGCCATCTGTATGGCAATAACGTCAAACTTATCTAGCAAGGCAACCGTTATTGATAAACGTGGATCAACTGGTAATAATACTGAAGTATGCCCTTGTGATCCTTAAAGAGATTTAATAATTCATTGTACTTAATTGTCAAGGACACCAGCCCCAACAATCTCCCACTTGTCCGTACAAGGGTATGTGTAATGACGTTATCACACTACATGTGGAGGACACAAGCTCCAACAAACTCCCACTTGTCCGTACAAGTGTAGGTGCGATAACCGATTCTCATATCCTTTTAAAATTTCTCCCACTCAATGCAAGACAATTTGCAAATTCGTATTCGCAAAGGTCGTATCTCACAAGCGATCTGTATCAAGAGTGGTTTCCCCGACTAGAGAGTAACTTAACTGATAAAGCGAATCTGTATTCGAGCATGGCCATGCATTTCAGTTACTACTCCTCGAGTGGCCCTGAGAAATGATAAAATCCTGATAAGGGTTTGGATATTTCCCTCAACTCGAATCCTGCCGATATCGCGCAGCATGAAATAACCCAGAAAAAATCCTCTTGGCCCCTGTTACGATGACCGTGGGAAAGAAACCAAAGTTACCCAAAATCTGCCTTAATCTCAAGACACAGTTGAAAGTCAAAAGACTCAACTCTAAGGAACACTATGGAGGTCCTATCCACGACCTGGCACCCAATGTTATAAAACATTTAGGACACCATAACGTTGTCACGGGGTGTCCTACGAGATATCTGTATAACTCGCCTTTGTGATTGGTCAGTCATCCGCGTGACTTATGGCTCGTTGAACCCACCATCAACCAACGTCACAAAATGATTACCTGAGTTATCAGCTCAAGTGGGTAATCAAGGACTAAAACGATGTAATGTTATTCAGTTCACTTTGTGGTGTTCAAAATTGGCGTACAATTCCACATGAAAAACAAAACATTATATATCATAACGATGAGGTTGAATAGAGTACACGAGAAAATGAATTATTACATGAATTCATAAAAGAGTACTACAACTTAAGAACACATCTAATTCCCATGGAATGAATGTGCCCTTCATGCTTATCACGTGGTAATGCTTTAGTGAGAGGATCAGCTATGTTGTCATCCGTAGCGATCTTATCAATGAAAATCTCCTTTTGCTCCACGTAATCTCTGATTAAATGAGCTTTCCGTTGTACATGCCTAGCCTTGTTGCTAGACTTATGCTCCTTAGCTTGGAAGATGGCACCTTTATTATCATAATAAACGGTGATTGGGTCATTCGAACTAGGCACTACTGATAGTCCTTGTAAGAATTGACGCATCCATATTGCTTCCTTAGCTGCTTCTGAGGCGGCATAGTACTCGGACTCAGTCGTAGAATCTGCTGTAACACTCTGTTTAGAACTTTTCCAGCTGACAGCAGCGCCATTAAGAGTAAAAACGAATCCAGACTGAGATTTCGAGTCATCTCGATCCGTTTGGAAGCTAGCATCTGCGTAACCCGTGGCGCAGAGCGTTGAGTCGCCTCCATAAGTCAATCCCCAATCTTTAGTCCTCCGTAGGTACTTAAGAATGTTTTTCACGGCCATCCAGTGTTGTTCACCTGGATGAGCTTGGAATCGACTAGTCATACTCAATGCATATGCAACGTCTGGACGTGTGCATATCATGGCATACATGATCGATCCTATTGCCGAAGCATAAGGAATCCGAATCATGCGCTCTTTCTCTTCCAATGTCTTAGCTTCTTGAGACTTGCTTAAGTGAAGCCCAGTAGTCATAGGAAGGAACCCTTTCTTGGAGTTCGTCATGCTGAATCTTTCTAGAATATTATCTATGTAGATACGGATGCCCAAAATTCTTTGTGCCTCCCAGATCTTTCATCTGGAAATGGTTTTTCAACCATGCTTTAACCGAAGATAAGAGAGGTATGTCATTCCCAATCAAGAGTATGTCGTCGACATACAGTACTAGGAATACAATCTTGCTCCCACTCGACTTGATATAGAGAAATGGTTCCTCGACTGATCGAACGAATTCATTCTCTTTTATCACTTGGTCGAAGCGATGATTCCAACTCCGCGATGCTTGCTTAAGTCCATAGATGGAACGCTTAAGCTTGCAAACCTTCTTAGGATGTTCTGGATCAATAAAACCCTCGGGTTGTACCATGTACAACTGTTCCTCCAAATAACCGTTTAAGAAGGCGGTTTTAACGTCCATTTGCCATATTTCATAGTCATGAAATGCGGCTATCGCTAAGATAATCCGAATGGAACGTAGCATGACTACGGGTGCAAAGATCTCATCGTAGTACAAGCCTGGCACTTGGGTGAAACCTTTAGCAACTAGTCTTGCCTTATAGATGTCTTGTTTACCTTCCACGGCATGCTTTATCTTGTAAAGCCATTTGCATTGAAGGGGACGTACCTTTGCAGGTAGGTCCACAAGATCCTACACGTTGTTCTCATACATGAAGTCCATCTCCGATTGCATGGCTTCTAGCCATAGCTTTGAGTCAGAACTGGTCATGGCACCTTTATAGGTTGTGGGTTCATTACCCTCTAGGAGTAAGACGTCATCCATGTCATGTTCCTCGACCATACCAATGTATCTGTCCGGAGGAATGGAGACTCTTCCCGACCTCCTACGTTCCTCAGGAATATCTACCGCAGCCTCGGTTGAAGGAACTGTTTCCTCCAATGGTTGCTCGGTAGTTGGTTCTTGAACCTCCGATAAATCGAAGGTTCTATTACTCGACTTGTTCTCGAGAAATTCTTTCTCTAAGAACGTCGCACTGGCCGCAACAAAAACACGTTGTTCGGTTGACGAGTAGAAGTAATGACCAAAAGTTACCTTTGGATAGCCTATAAAGTATGTCTTGACCGATCGCGGGCCGAGCTTATCCTCGTGTCTCCACTTGACATAAGCCTCGCAGCCCCAAACCCGAATAAAGGACAAGTTAGGGACCGTTCCCTTCCATAATTCGTATGGAGTCTTGTCAACAGCTTTAGACGGACTTCGGTTAAGTATTAGAGCGGCCGACAAAAGAGCATAGCCCCACAATGAATCAGGCACAACGGTGTGACTCATCATGGATCGAACCATATCGAGTAGAGTTCGATTTCTCCGTTCGGACACACCATTTAATTGTGGTGTTCCAGGTTGAGTCAACTGTAGCACGATGCCACAGTCATTAAGGTGTTGATCAAACTCGTGTGAAAGATACTCACCACCACGATCAGAATGTAGTGCTTTAATCTTTCTTCCCAGTTGGTTCTGTACCCGATTCTGGTATTGTTTGAACTTGTCAAAGGATTCACTTTTGTGCTTCATTAAGTAGACATAGCCATATCTACTCAAATCATCCGTGAAAGTGATGAAATACCTATAGCCTTCTCGTGCGTTGATCGACATAGGGCCACATACGTCCGTATGTATGAGTCCTAATAGGTCGGCAGCGCATTCCAACACCTTTGAAGGAAATACAAGTCATCTTACCGATGAGACATGATTCACACGTGCCATATGATTCGAAATCAAAGGGCGAGATAGCTCCATTCTGTATGAGCTGTTTCACGCGTTTCTCATTTATGTGTCCCATACGACAATGCCATAGGTAAGTTTGATCTTTGTCACCTACCTTTAATCTCTTGTTATTCATATGTAATATCTCGGTGGTTTGATCTAAAACATAAATTCCATTCATGGAAACTGCCTTGCCATAAATCATATTGTGTAAGGAGAAAATACAGCTATTATTCTCTATTACAAATGAAAAACCGAGTTTGTCAAGCGCAGAAACTGAAATAATGTTTTTGGACAAACAAGGAACATAATAACAATTATATAAAGATAACTTGAATCCACTTGGAAGCTGGATCACGTATGTTCCCCTCGAGATTGCAGCAACACGTGCTCCATTCCCGACACGCAGGTCAACCTCACCCTTGATTAGGGGTTCTTGGTTTCAGAGGCCCTGCACATGATTACATAGATGAGAACCACAACCAGTATCTAGTACCCAAGTTCCGTAACTTGCATGGTTAATCTCAATCATGTGAATAAAAGAAGAAGAAGACATACCAACAGGAGTAACGCGGCCTGCCTTAATGTCCTCACGATACACGGGGCATGAGCGCCTCTAATGCCCAGTCTTGTGGCAATGGTGACATTCCATGCTAGTATCCTTGCTCTTTGTTTTGCCCTGTGAGTTGCTTGACTCACCTGGCCCACTCTTAGTAAATCCTGACTTCTTAAACTTGGGCTTTCCTACTGTTAGGTCGCCCTGAGCTTTAGCTTTACCCTTACCCTTACCCTTACTGTAAATCTTGA
The DNA here is from genome assembly GCA_029255685.2 of Silene conica. Classification (NCBI taxonomy): domain Eukaryota; kingdom Viridiplantae; phylum Streptophyta; class Magnoliopsida; order Caryophyllales; family Caryophyllaceae; genus Silene; species Silene conica. Next base: position 38,602,917 of record CM055312.2, on the reverse strand, counting down.
GAACATCTTGCTTCACGCTCCCACTTAATTTCAGATCCTTCTCGGTCTGTACGAGAAGGGAGTGGAGCTCATGAGGAGTCTTCTTCATGTCGTTCATGTAATAGTTGGCCCTGAAGAGGGCGAACCCATCATGAAGCGAATGAAGCATTCGATCAACGATTATGTTCTCACTGATCTTGCAGTTTAGGGCCTCCAGTTTCTCGATATTCTCAATCATGTGAAGAATATGTGGGCTAACAGCTTGGCCCTTCTGGAGTTTCGCCTCAAAGAAGCGACAAGTATGCTCATAAGAAACGATCCTCGGAGCCTTTGAGAATTCGTTAGTGAGCGTGGTGAAAATCTTGTTTGCACCATGGGCTATGAAGCGTCTTTGCAAATTGGATTCCATTGCATAGATGAGTACGTTCTTTATCGCACCCGCTTCCATGACGAAGTCGCTATGAGCGCGAACTTCGTTAGCTCTAGCTCCAGTTCCTGGGTGTGCCAGAATTGGCTCAGTTAAGTACTTAAGCTTTCCGTCAGCAATGGCAGCATTTCGTAGTGCTGCCTCCCAGTCAGAGAAGTTTGACCCATCATTCCTCAGTCTAGTAGACTGATTCATGGAGTCCATGAAGGCTTTTAGCCAGGATTCACGTGCTAGCTTGGCACTTGGCATTGGGTCTTCACCAGCCATTAGTTATACAGCAGTTTAATTGAACGTGTTCTACACTGAAAAGAAGATAAAACAGAACCATATAAGCAACTCATTGTTGTGATTTAAGTCTATATTAAATTGAAATTTAAACTCGTAGACTCATGCATTTATAAAATTGATCTCCCTCAAGAATTATATAAATGAGCCCAAGACTCAATTTCCGTATATTGATAAGCCCACAGTTTGGCTAATTCCACCGTTGGAACTCTTGGTCGATAGATTTCCGTAAATCCTATCTATTAGTCCATCTCAGTCGCTAGATATTATCGAGTGACCATGATGTTGAGATAAAATAAATCATCTGTTCCCACTTACCCGACGTAGAAGGGGTCATATTATGCCTACCGACGAAGAAGGGATTCATGGGAGTCTGATTTATAATGACTATTCTCAATTTTTGGTTATACGAGGAAGACCCCATCAACTTTTATTTATCCATTTTAAGTGAACTAATATCTAGCATATGCGTGAATGAATGAAATAAAGTGATGGCTTTGCAATTGACATGTGACATCTGTATTGTCACAGAAAACTAACGCGTAACCTCTACATGAGTCAGTTTTCAGGCATGTTTTAGGTGGTTTGGTTTTAGGCGAAATATTATGCAAGCTATTATCGATGAAAGCATAAATAAATGCAATAAACGTAAATAAAAAGTCCTAGTGTGGCCTATCCTACCAAAATAAACATAAAAACAACTTTGGAATCCACCGTTGGACCCTAGAAGCTTGTCTTGATGTTCCATCTTGGTCTTTGCAGCGGGAGTGAGCATCTGGTCTCCGTCTTCGGTCTTCACAAAATTACTAATTTAAATTACAAATATAACCCTAATTACATTCTAATTTAAATACAAAAGTAATTACATGGCAAAAACCCAAAACGGAGATTCAAGATCTCAAAATTACAAGCAAGACTGTGTCCCATCATTACGGTGACACAATCTACTAAGGCCACACTAAGTTACAACCGTTTGCAAAATAAATACGTTAGTGAAAGTATTCACAAGGCATTCAACGAGACGATAAATAAAATGCATCAACTAAATAAAATTCATACATGACATAATACTGTTATTATGATTAATAAATTTTTACCAAACCACCTTACGGGATTAAAATTATGTGATTATACCGTTTTAATCACCCAATTTTAATAAATTTATAATCCTCTTATCTTAAACCGTTTTAAAATAATATGTATCAAACGAGGGTGAACCGTTTCACAAAATTAATAATATACTATTTCCGTATATAGTATATTACTAAAGGCCATGTGAAAATAAAACATGTTATTTTCGAAAAATAAAAAAAAACGAGTCTGTTACGAGGGGGAGGTCGACCGACCTATACATGTGGTCGACCGACCTCCAGACGAGAAACAGAAACTTTCTGCAACAGCATAATCGGTCGACCGACCTATCAATTAGGTCGACCGACCAACAGGCAGTAAAAACGAATTTCAGAAAACGCAAAACGCTGCACCTTTTGAAATCAAAACAAGTTTTTACCTTTTTAAACTTTGATTAAAACAAGTAAATCAAAATTAACATCAACAAGGGTTCACATATTGTCAAGAATATCGATTAATTAACAATATGTAAACATGAATCGAAAAACTAGATCGATTACTCACAAAAGAAATAAACTTTCGAAACAGAAAATTACACAGGAGGCGGTCGACCGACCACGACAGGGGGTCGATCGACCGACTCAGCAACAGCACACGGATTTTCCAGTTTTTAAAACTTTATGAAAAACACAAAAGTAAAATTTTCATAACCTGGCTCTGATACCACTTGTGGGGAATAAAGCATGTATTCGCCCTAAACTTGCAGGATTATAATGAAAATTACAGTTGTGATTATAGTCATAAGATAAATAAAAACATGAATAGAGTACAACCTTTAGTCCTTGTGCGAAAGGCCTAAGAACAGGAATTAACACAAATTCCCTCCTATAACTTGCACCCAAGACATAGATTGAGACGATGCCGCGTGTGCTAGAAAGGCTCTCCAATTGCCTTGCAATATGGGGAGAGTTATTGAGGTTTTAGATGTGAGATCTGAGTTTTGGGAGAAGAATGCTCTCAAAACCCTAATTGTGAGAATTGTGATTTAACAGTTAACCAAGAGTCACTGACATAAGGACAAGGACTCTCCTTATGTAGCCCTAGGTCGGCCGGCCGAATGGGTATGGGGTAAGAGTGGGCTTTTTCCACTCTTACCTTATTCTTTGCATGATTCGACCCGATTTGCTAAAATAATAATTCGCGGGTTTTATTATAAATCGCATACGTGTTATCAGATACTAATGCACTCGATGTATTAATAACTGTTTATATTAATACGCGAAATCAATATTTAATTTAATATAACTGCTTATATTTAATTTTACGAATTAAACATGTAATCCGTATTAGCTAAAATTATTTAATCTGTATTAAATAATAATCTCAACATCTTATTGACTAATTTAATAGTCAATACTTCTGACTAATTGTTTAGTCGTATCCGGCATAAATGTGACTGTATTTTAATACCTTCACATCTCTCAAACGTGTCCTATAGGTGTGACGTATAGGGACCAGTTGATCACCGCCATCTGTATGACAATAACGTCAAACTTATCTAGCAAGCCAACCGTTATTGATAAACGTGGATCAACTGGTAATAATACTGAAGTATGCCCTTGTGATCCTTAAAGAGATTTAATAAGTCATTGTACTTAATTGTCAAGGACACCAGCCCCAACACATGGGAGGTGTGGGTGATGGAAGTGTGGTGTGATGGAAGGAGGGGTGTGATAGAGGTGAAGTGGATGATTGGGTCTTGTGATATGGAGATGGAGGAGGATGCATTTTTACTGTTGTTTATGTCTTATTTATCTTTCTACTCAACCTCGCGGTTGACCCTGTGTATTCGTGTCACACCTACGATGATCCGGAATGGGGAGTAGATTCTACAGGAAAGAGACAGATGAGCCAGGAGCTGGGACGGGAATGTGAGACGCGGACTTGAGACCGACTTAGATCTACATCACATATAGAGTAGTCGTCAGTTGTGCTTTTATTTTCTATGTAATTTCTGTAATAACAAAAGTTTAAGTTCTATCGGTTTTATATAAAGTACTTTGTATTGTTTTACTTTGTTATTCACTACCTCAGATTTTTCCGAGATGGTAACATCTCTATTTACTCGAGAAGGTCTTGCTAAAGGCTCTTGAATAAATGGGGGTGTTACAAAGTGGTATCAGAGCGAACGATCCGCAGGCGTAAACTAAATGAATAATAATGAACGTAGGAAGAGTCTAATAAAATGAACCCCGAGATGAAACTGATAGGAGCCCCAAAAAGAAACGGCATGGGTTAGGGGCCCCCTCACACCAAACCTGGGCCCTTTCTGTTCTGTCTGGGGAACCCAATGAGGGTAATTGAAGAGTGGGGTAGATTATATACTGACCTAGTTATCTTGTACTAACGTTCTTGCAGGAGAAGGAATGACGTAAGTTATGATGTGAAATATGGTTGATAATGTATACTGCGAATCATGAGATTGATGTTGAGTGTTGATTGAGATATACTATTTCTGGTATTGAGAACAAGAGTTTTTGAATATGAGCTTTACCTGTCTACAGCTTGGTGTTATGAATGGCTAAGGGGATCAGAGGCTACTGTTTCGTGGGCACCTGTGATATGGACTGATATGGGTGTGCCTAAGCATTTGCAATTTCATAAACAATAATCAATATATCAACATTCATAAACATACCCAATGTAAATTCCACTGAACAATTAAGTTACGGATGTAACACCCCCATTTATTTAAGAGCCTTTAGCAAGACATTCTCAAATAAATAGAGCTGTTACCATCTCGGAACGTCCGAGGTAGTGAATAACAAAGTAAAACAAACCAAAGTACTTTATAAAAACTGATAAAATTTAAAGTTTGATTATTACAGATATTACATAGTGGAAAAACAAAATACAACTGATGACTCCTCTAGAAGTGATATAGTACTAAGTCGGTCCAATGTATGCATCTCACATTCTGCCCCAGCTCCTAGCTCATCTGTCTCTGACCTGTAGAATCTACTCCCCATTCCGGATCATCGTAGGTGTACACGAATACACTGTTAACCTCGTGTTGAGTAGGATAACACAAAATTGTAATGCAACAGATAAATGATATGCAAATGCCATGATATGCTCGAGCTCAATCACAATCTCAATCTCAAACCCGTAACACCGAGCCATACCGAACCTCCCGGCAGACTATCATCGGCCGTCGCGAACACCAACATAATAGCCGAGGTCACCAGGTCTAGTCCTGCAGAACTAGCCTGGGCCCAATAATATCTCATCATCTCAAATCCGTATCCAATGCATATGCCATGCTCATGAATGCAACAATAATAGTAACCATACTTATGAATGCAACAGAATAATAATTACTCATAATCATATATCATCCTCATATCATTCATGCTCATCATCCATATCATACACCCAACATCCATTCATACACATAAGAGTACGATAGTGACAATGTAACCTACCTGGATAGCCATATAATCCAATAGCACGCCAGCAGGTAAACAGAATTATGTCACCTCACAATCGTCACCTAACAAATATAATATACGTAATCACTAACTAATACAATTACGCAAATTAATATATTATATCAATCATTCAAATCTATTATTTAAATAATATATATATCACATAACGAGACCGTATTAAATATGAGTACTTCAATTAACTTGACCAACCCGCCTCTAGTACTTTTATAATTGACTTTGATTAAACCAACGAATATAGAAAATATAACATATAATCAATTATTGATAACCGTCACATATAATAATTCACTTAACAATCTTAGTAAATAAGAATATTATTAATAATAATTATAATAATAATAATAATAATAATATAATGACAAACGACAACATCAACAATACTAATAACAATAATAATATAATAATAATACTACTACTATGGACAAACAACAACAACAACACTAATAATAACATAATAATAATAATAATAATACTATGGACAAACAACAACAGACCCGTATCAGCACTCCCTCAAAACAGCCCCCAACGACCGCCCTACCGTGACTGAGCCACCACCAACAGCCCGGTCCCCGACAACTACCACCACTGTACCCAACCTCAATTACGTACTACCCACTACAACTTCCACCCATTAGCCACCACTAGAAACCACCATAACCGCTCTAAACAGGCTGTCAAAATGGCCTGTACACAAACCCGAAAACTCCGTTTTCGCGCAGTCCGTCTCTCTCTTTTCTCACGGTGCTTTCTCTCACCACCAAGCCCCATACCAGACCCAGCCACCACCGTGGCCACCACTGACACACGGTGGTTCCATGGGTGGTAGCAATGGGTCCTCGTTCACCCAGAAACGTCATCAACACCGCTATAAAAACCCGACCCACACACGCACGGAGGTTCCTCTGTTTTCTGCCTCTAACACGCTGCTACTGTCTCCGCCACGACAACCACTAGCCACCACCCACAGCTACCACCTATGTACCAAAGTGTTAACCTAAACCCTAGCAACCTTCCACCCATAACCCATATGTAGAATCTAACACAAACAGACCCAAACCCGACACCAAACAGCCAGCACCCGCAACCCTATAATCCCCTGTTTTAAGCACGAAACGCACGACCCAGATACTGGTGGTGCTCCGGCCACCACACACGACCCGACAACCACCCAAAACAACCTACAACTCCCTAATTCGACTACCCTAGCCACTTGTATCAAGATGAACCATTACAACGACTCGGATTGCAAATGAAATTGAAATAACGAGAAAGATAAAACACGTTAATGTCGATAAAACGAAGGCTTACACTGGTGGTTGTCGATGATGACTTGCGTTTGGACAAATCTACCTCTCGTCTTCCTCATCCCATGGTAGCTGATAGCTAGGTGGGTTAGGGTTTTGAAATTTTTTTGGATATGGAGGCTGTTGTCGACAATAACAAAGGTAGGGTTAAGGTTGTGTGGTATAGGGATATGTCGATATATGGGTACGGGTTAGGGTGAAGGTGTTTTGTCGGGTTTAGGCAAAAGAAAATACGAATTATGTTATTTAATATTAGTATTACTAATTAGATTAATTACAAAAATATAAAATTATTATAGAAATATTATAATATTAGCAATTACATACGAATATATAAAAATATAGGATTTAAATACCATTACAACTTAAATAAGAAAATAGAAGTTAAATATAGATGAGAATAATTATAAAATAGGAAATATATTAAATTTTAGATATATTATTAAGATAAAGAAATACGAATAAAATGACATTTTATGAAATAATCATCAAATATAAAATAATTATGAAATACGGTATAATCGTAGAAATACGATTTATAAATAATAATAGTTTACGTAAATACTTTATAAACATTCCATTTGATTGAAATACGTGTATAAAACATGATTCGACTGCCGTTGACCGAGACTAAAATACGGGGTATTACAGTCTTCCCTCCTTAAAATGAACTTCGTCCCGAAGTTTGATACCCCATAACGGTAAGGAAACATATAACAAGCAGGAAACAATCACAAGTAGCACTTATATAGACTTTAAAACACGAAATGTTACATTCTACCCTCGTTAAGAAAACTTTGTCCTCAAAGTTTAACATACGACATAAGTATATGACACTTAAAGGACCGCAACGTTGACTAAAATATAACAAATTAAAACAGCAGACTCCATGCATGGTCAATCTCAGTCAGCCAAACATAACATACCAGTTAGCCAGATCGTAAACCATCTAGATTTTACAATCTTATCCTCCTTAAAACATGGTTACGTCCTCGTAACCCCATTATAAAATTTCACATTCATTGCTCAAGAAGATCACCGAATCAACAGTCACAAATTATTCGATAAGTTAAGCGCTCTATAATGTGCAATTAGCATCCGACTCTTAAAGTCACAAAACATTTTTGTTAATTTCATGCTACGCAATCAAACAAAATCAAGGTAACCAACATCTAGACCCTTGGAAATTTTGACACTTAATTAACATCTTTACATCAATGTGGACAATCAGCTAACTCATAGTTCACACTTGTCAAATTAAAACAATTCATGCTCATACTCAAATTATGGAGGCAAAACTCTTGTTTATGCACTTAAGAGAAAGTGACATTAGGCAAAACTTTAGTTTAAGTAAGTAAGAACGGAGCAATGATATATTTCACGGGATAGACACTAATCATAGATTAGCAAGACACTTAAGCATTTCCAGGTATAAATAAGTTAGAATCACTTAGGTACATTTCTCATCTACTCACGCTACATCATTTATCATAAAACTAGTAATAAATATAACTTGCAAGATAAGAGGTTTATATCATGAGAAATAATTTCATATTCAGGCAAAATTTCATCATCATGTAGCTATAGATTCTGTCGTGTTGCAAAATAATTACCATAATCATCGAACATCAGCTGTATCACGGATTATCACCTTGAAAACATTTTTAAACTTTCAAAACGATGAAGTTGTATTTAATGGCAATTCATAGACACGAATCACTGACGATTTTTACAAGTTAAAGATCGAAAACAAATCTAGCATTCCTACAATTCACATGTCAACCATGTTACTAATTCATTATATAGTAAGGTTCATATCCATATCATAAACGTACTGTTCATGCCATTTAAGTCATATCAGAATATTACATGGTTACATCACATAATCCATATTTGATTAAACTTTGATATTTTAACTACCGTTTCAACAATCATACATCACGTAGCAACTTCCAAAAATCGTAATTAAATAACCGTTCATCCATTTTGTGAACCATTATAGTTTTCTGGGAAATATAATGAATTCACTAATCAGAGGTAGAAGAATCAAATGTAAGACTTAAGGAGATTATTTATAACAAATTTTACAACTCGGTTGGTCTGGACAGAAACTTTACAGTAATTAGACAGAAAATCAGGCAACGTGCAAAATCACACTTAAATAACTTCTCATTAAGATTTTACGTGGCTTATCATTTTGAAACGTGAATGAAAATTCTAGACAGTGGAGTTGGAAATATGCATAAACAATAAGCACGTTTTAACATGAAATCAAAATCATAAGAAAGTTAACTCATAAGGTCATCATACATAAAACTTACACATTCATATAGAGAACACATTTTAAACGGCAACCCGTACAAATGGATAACATTCTGGAAACTTATTACAATGTCGGTTACTTTAATATTTCACATTATTACTTTACATCGTCATATTAAAACACAACTATTCTCAAAACATGTTGACGCATATATTGAAGCATAGAAATGACATCGCACCATATTAACATTCATTCTTCATTTCAACTATAATTGTCATCTAGTACACAGTAAAGATTTTGAAACTGAAAGTAGAATCAACTAAATAATTCACTAATTATATATGCATAAATAAATATGAAATTGGCATGTAACTTTAAAACATAACCTACACATAACTATATAACATTCATGGTTTGGGGCAACACATTCCGCATATCACTAGACATGGATTGCTAAGGCATTTAGTAAGATAATAACAATCATAAATCTCAAAATTCGATCACATTTGCCTAGTAAGCCAAACAGCAAACACTTGCAAAGAATAAGGAATTCAAATAAGAAGTATATACACACTCAGAAGAGCAACAAATCAATTATCAACAGACACGACACCCGTTTCTGCCTACTAGCTTTACACAAAAGACTTAACTTGATTTCGTGTCCTGTAACAACATTGCCTGGCTGGCTCTATTAACCATTCCAGTCAATCGTGGTCATATCCCTCCTATATTTAACCTCCTAGGTAGCTATAATTTATAGTGCTTCTATTACCATCTCATTACACACATCATTATACGTTATCTCTACCTAAGGGTTCAGGGATCACAAAACCGCATGCATATCATCATATAGTTCATAATTCACAACTCATGCCATCCATACACTAAAATGTCACTCAACTATTCCAATAATTCAGCATGTCAATGTCAACTATATTCTTGCATTGCACATCATTAACCATATATCACATCAGTACTTACCTCATTCCGCTCCTGCAAAACTGTTAGTACAATATAGACAAGGTCTGATCTTTTATTTGTTACTACCCACTCTCTGCATCACTCACGGGTTACCAGGTTAGACTGAAAGGGCCAGTGGCTTGGTTTGAGGGGGCCCCTAACTCATCCCAAATCCTGGGGCTCCTTACAGTTACTAACCTGGGGTTCTTTTTATTAGACTCTTCCTACTTTCATTATTATTCATTTGGTTTAGGCCTGAGGATCGTTTGCTCTGATACCACTTTGTAACACCCCCATTTATTTAAGAGCCTTTAGCAAGACATTCTCAAATAAATAGAGCTGTTACCATCTCGGAACGTCCGAGGTAGTGAATAACAAAGTAAAACAAACCAAAGTACTTTATAAAAACTGATAAAATTTAAAGTTTGATTATTACAGATATTACATAGTGGAAAAACAAAATACAACTGATGACTCCTCTAGAAGTGATATAGTACTAAGTCGGTCCAATGTATGCATCTCACATTCCTGCCCCAGCTCCTAGCTCATCTGTCTCTGACCTGTAGAATCTACTCCCCATTCCGGATCATCGTAGGTGTACACGAATACACTGTCAACCTCGCGGTTGAGTAGGATAACACAAAATTGTAATGCAACAGATAAATGATATGCAAATGCCATGATATGCTCGAGCTCAATCACAATCTCAATCTCAAACCCGTAACACCCAGCCATAACGAACCTCCCGGCAGACTATCATCGGCCGTCGCCGAACACCAGCATAATAGCTGAGGTCACCAGGTCTAGTCCTGCAGAACTAGCCTGGGCCCAATAATATCTCATCATCTCAAATCCGTATCCAATGCATATGCCATGCTCATGAATGCAACAATAATAGTAACCATACTTATGAATGCAACAGAATAATAATTACTCATAATCATATATCATCCTCATATCATTCATGCTCATCATCCATATAATACACCCAACATCCATTCATACACAAAAGAGTACGATAGTGACAGTGTAACCTACCTGGATAGCAATATAATCCAATAGCACGCCAGGAGGTAAACAGAATTATGTTACCTCACAATCGTCACCTAACAAATATAATATACGTAATCACTAACTAATACAATTACGCAAATTAATATATTATATCAATCATTCAAATCTATTATTTAAATAATATATATATCACATAACGAGACCGTATTAAATATGAGTACTTCAATTAACTTGACCAACCCGCCTCTATTACTTTTATAATTGACTTTGATTAAACCAACGAATATAGAAACTATAACATATAATCAACTATTGATAACCGTCACATATAATAATTCACTTACCAATCTTAGTAATTAAGAATATTAATAATAATAATAATAATAATAATAATAATAATAATAATAATAATAATAATAATAATAATAATAATAATAATAATAATAATAATAATAATAATAATAATAATAATAATAATAATAATAATAATATAATGACAAACGACAACATCAACAATACTAATACTAATAATAATACAATAATAATACTACTACTATGGACAAACAACAACAACACTAATAATAATATAATAATAGTAATAATAATACTATGGACAAACAACAACAGACCCGTATCAGCACTCCCTCAAAACAGCCCCCAACGACCGCCCTACCGTGACTGAGCCACCACCAACAGCCCGGTCCCCGACAACTACCACCACTGTACCCAACCTCAACTACGTACTACCCACTACAACTTCCACCCATTAGCCACCACTAGAAACCACCATAACCGCTCTAAACAGGCTGTCAAAATGGCCTGTACACAAACCCGAAAACTCCGTTTTCGCGCAGTCCGTCTCTCACTTTTCTCACGGTGCTTTCTCTCACCACCAAGCCCCATACCAGACCCAGCCACCACCGTGGCCACCACTGACCCACGGTGGTTCCATGGGTGGTAGCAGTGGGTCCTCGTTCACCCAGAAACGTCATCAACACCGCTATAAAAACCCGACCCACACACGCACGGAGTTTCCTCTGTTTTCTGCCTCTAACACGCTGCTACTGTCTCCGCCACGACAACCACTAGCCACCACCCACAGCTACCACCTATGTACCAAAGTGTTAACCTAAACCCTAGCAACCTTCCACCCATAACCCATATGTAGAATCTAACACAAACAGACCCAAACCCGACACCAAACAGCCAGCACCCGCAACCCTATAATCCCCTGTTTTAAGCACGAAACGCACGACCCCGATACTGGTGGTGCTCCGGCCACCACACACGACCCGACAACCACCCAAAACAACCTACAACTCCCTAATTCGACTACCCTAGCCACTTGTATCAAGATGAACCATTACAACGACTAGGATTGCAAATGAAATTGAAATAACGAGAAAGATAAAACACGTTAATGTCGATAAAACGAAGGCTTACACTGGTGGTTGTCGATGATGACTTGCGTTTGGACAAATCTACCTCTCGTCTTCCTCATCCCATGGTAGCTGATAGCTAGGTGGGTTAGGGTTTTGAAATTGTTTTGGATATGCAGGCTGTTGTCGACAATAACAAAGGTAGGGTTAAGGTTGTGTGGTATAGGGATATGTCGATATATGGGTACGGGTTAGGGTGAACGTGTTTCGTCGGGTTTAGGCAAAAGAAAATACGAATTATGTTATTTAATATTAGTATTACTAATTAGATTAATTACAAAAATATAAAATTATTATAGAAATATTATAATATTAGCAATTACATACGAATATATAAAAATATAGGATTTAAATACCATTACAACTTAAATAAGAAAATAGAAGTTAAATATAGATGAGAATAATTATAAAATAGGAAATATATTAAATTTTAGATATATTATTAAGATAAAGAAATACGAATAAAATGACATTTTATGAAATAATCATCAAATATAAAATAATTATGAAATACGGTATAATCGTAGAAATACGATTTATAAATAATAATAGTTTACGTAAATACTTTATAAACATTCCATTTGATTGAAATACGTGTATAAAACATGATTCGACTGCCGTTGACCGAGACTAAAATACGGGGTATTACAACGGAGGCAACCGAGCATTACCTTGGTAGCCAATTGCTTCCTAAGGGCCTTGCCTCCAGTACTCTTACGCGCAGTTTGCTTAGTACGAGCCATCTTCAATAACACATAAAACGTACAAATCAATCAATTACATATTCCGCAAACCTTTGGTTCAATAAAAAAGTGTTCAGCACCACATAAATCAGAAAAAGTCATTCATAGAATCATACACCCCTTGTACAGTGATTCAGAAAACCATTTCAACCAATATGTAGCCTAATATTGCAGACATATTTGGTCATCATTGCTCTCTTACCGCGACTTAGTGCGCTCATTTGAACCAAAAAAAATATCTAGTTTTATGATAAGTACCCCTACATATTATCTTAGGAATATTACAATATCAATTAATAATACAATAATGACCTATAATAAAAGATACACAATATCGGCAATATTCTTTCATTTAAGTATTCTATGGCTGATTTTCATGTTTTCATTGTGTTCGTAATTTAAGTCATTTTTTAAAGAGAATTTATGATTTAAACAACTTTAATGAAATTTACCAATTTTACGTTTAACTTTAGTGGTTACAAATCACACCCTTAAATAATAATGATCAAGGTTTAAACATTGGTACTCCATCAACCCTTAAAAACTTTAATGAAATTTTACGTCAATGGTTTGAAAGAGATTATGAATAAAACAAAGAAGACAAAAGAAGACAAGTTGTTTTCAGCTATCAAGATTCCACATGGAATTTCTCATCTACCGCTAGAAAGAAAAGTATGAGACATTGACACTAAATCAAAAACACGCAAGATTATCTTGTGCACAAGGCATTCTGGGCAGGGAATTTGATTCTCCAAAATATATATTATTCTCACATAAACCATTATAAATCCGATCTTCGTATTGATATAAAGAGGCAATATTATAGAAAATAACTTTGCTTCGGGTTCATAGGCGGTCTCCTTCCTCTAAGACCTACGAGAGGTGAAAGGATCTTCGAGCAATCCGTGTCAAAGTGGCTAAACAGCTCCAATCAAAGAAAATGTGTACGTTTGCTTTTTCTTATATAGGCTTTCTTTTCAAACTTCTTATTCTGGGAAAAGGGGGGGTAGAAAGTAGGCTCTTTAACTACCGTTACCGGAGTGTAGTCTCAAAAGCTTCGCTCAGGTGATTCTCGTTTTTTGATGACTTTAAAAGAAGAATGTGTTTATGTCTAGAACTTGCTGCCTTATACCTCTATAACAAAATTAGGACAGTCAAGTAAGTGGCTAAGTTCTTTTCCAGGGCCAAGGTTGCGGGAGTGCAACTCTTCTTCAAAAATGACTTCTCAAAGGTGCCTTTGATTTTCTTATTAGACTCTCGTTGTGTTATGTACTTGTTGGATAGAAAAATAAGCCAAGTTCTTCCTTTATTCTGTTCAATCTAAGTACAGCAACACGTCTAACATTTAAACCCTCTAACTGAATACCAAATACCCATCAACCCACTAACTTGCAAGGTAACCCGTCTACGCCATTTAATTTTGTATAAAGCCACTAACTGTCTCGAGAATTTAGACATGGGGAAATTCAGTGTATTTCACGACTCCTCCAAACAGGATCAAAACAGAAATGCAAATCGACAAAGGAACTTACTAAAAAAAATTAATGTGGCCACACAACAAATGCAGATTTTATTTGAAAAGTATCTGACATTTATTTTTTGCCAGGTGAAAAGTATCAAACTTAAACGCCTAAAACATAATGCGACCAAGCTAGAAACAAACCTGCTCCCACAACAGTATGAATCTCATCTATAAACAGAATGATTTGCCCATTAGAAGCACTGACTTCTTTAAGTACAGCTTTAAGCCTTTCCTCAAAATCACCAAGAAATTTAGCCCCAGCCAGTAGCGCCCCCATGTCCAAAGAAATTAATTGAACTCAAATTGAGAAAAATAACCATCAACATCCCAGAAAGTACAGAGTAACCAAATTAACAAAACAATACAATTAAAAACTTCAAGGGCAAGCCTATGTAAAGCAGACATTAATGTCACTTGTGGAAGTGTAGTAGAAACACACCTTTCGATTCATCAAGGGCTCTGGACATAACAACACATGTTTATGATTCAAGTAAATATGCTGCAAGTTTCCAAAGAAGAGAGCAAAGATGACAATATATATATGTATACTCATCACTCCATACCATCATTGGTTTACATTTGATTAAATAGTAGATACCAAATCAAATAAAGGAAGACTCACTTGTCCAAAATGCAAACAATAGTGTTCTGAGGTTCCACAAAATTAGACTGAACTTTACCTTAATTCGATCAAACCCATAAACCCGAATTCGATATCCCTATGAGCATTATGCAAAACATATTATACACAGACTCATACAAGCATTGATTTTTATTCATAAAAGCCCCAAAATCCCCGAGTCAATCATAAACCCTAATTTAAAACATAAAAATTTAACCCTAAATTTGTCTATCCACTTAAATTTACATACAAGATAGATACCTAATCAGAATTAATCAACAATAATCCGATCCACTTGAAATAAGCATAAACTAACAATAGTAATGTTGATGTTGTAAAAGACTAAAGAGATGCGAACATACATGAACGAAAGTAGGTGATGGTGGCCTTATATAGTGGACGATGATGTACGCGATGAACGGCAGTGGGGAAGGAATCTGATCGTGAGTTGGTAGGTATAAGGAGCGACGGTGGGGAGCGACGGTGGGGAGAGAGAGCGAGGGGTTGGTTTATGACTGAGGTAATAAGGTTTATCAGGAAGGAAGGTGGTTGTTCTCTGATTTTTGGTTTTTAAAATATTATTCTCTTATTTGCTGCGTTTTTAGGTAAAACGCCTCAAATGTCTTTTTTTGCGGCGCTTTTCATAAAAAACGCCTCAAATAGATTTCTATTTAAGAAAAAAAAATAAAAATTTGGACTTTTATTTGCGGCTACTTGCAAAAAACGCCTCAAATAAGTAGCCGCAAATAAATGTTTTTCTACTAGTGATATGATCCCTGAACCGTTAGGTAGAGGTATAGTATAATGATATGTGTAATGAGTTGATGGGCTATAGCTACCTAGAAGGATAGATGTAGGAGAGATGTGATGATGATTGACGGGAATGTGTTACCCCTAGCCATGAGTACTCTAGGGTTATCTGTTGCATAGATCGTACTTAAAGTATAGATGGCAATTTCTTTTGACACCCAATTAGTTTAGTAGAGAGTCATGTTTCTATAAGTGGCACCTTGGTGGTTTCTGGTATACATATTTACATACTATTATATTGTGATTGTACGATGGTAGGAACTAATGCATTGTTCATACATGTATAACTATTGAATCATTTCGTGATGCTACTTCTCAATTTCGCAATATTACCGTCTTGTAGATGACAATTTCAGTTTGAAATAATGATGTTAATTTGGTACAATGTGATTCCAACGCTTCGAATGACATGTCAACATGTTTTGGAAAAATAATGGTCATATTTGAATGTGATAGTGTGAAGTGATTGTAAGGGACGCAAATTTTTGATAAATTTTCAGAATGTTACCTTGCTTGCGAGAGCTGCCCTTTAAAATGTGTTCTCTATATGTGTATGACACTTTTATGTATGATAACCTTTTTAGTTAGCTTTCCAATGTTAATATGGTACAGAGTGATGTCTATGCTTCAAATGATTATCAACGTGATTTGGAATAAGAAAGGTTGAGTTTCGATGTAGTAATGCGAATTTTAAAGGAACCAAGTTTTAATAATTTTCATAATGTTATCTGGTTGGTACGGGCTGTCATTTTACATGTGTTCCAAATATGAGTATGACAATTTTAAGCATGATAACCTTCTAAGTTGGTTTTACAATGCTTTTGGTTTCATGTTAATAGCAGTTATATTCTGAGAGAAATAAATCTTTCGTCGACAGTGGTCAGATTGTTACTGCACAGTTCCGTTATGACCCATGTTTTTGTAAAGAAAACCATTTAGAACGTGTTTATTGTTGATGCATAATTTCAACTCCGCAATCTAGAATATTCATCTACGTTTTCAAAATGATAAACCACGAAAAATCTTAATAAGTCGTTACTTAATAGTGATTTTTGCAAGTTATGCAATTTTCTGTCGTATTACTGTAAAGTTTTTGTTCCGACCAACTGAGTTGTTAAAAAAAAAAATTTGTTATAAATGATTTCCTTGGGATATGCATTTGCTTCGTCTTCCTATGATTAGTTAATTCATTATATTTTCTAAAAGCTACATAGCTCGCAAGATAGCGAAGTGGATATTTAATTATGATTTGTGTAAATTTCTGCATAATGTTCAAGTGGTGAAATCGTGAATTATGTGATGTGACCATGTGCTATCCTAATATGGCATTAGTAACATGAATAGTAGACATATGATATGAATACGCACCTTACTATATGATAACGTAATCTTGTCTATTCCTATATAAAATAGTTTCAATTATACCGTCGCTCTTACTTTCTAGTGATATAACCTCAAAGTAAGGGCGTGATGTTCTTATGCGATGTTAAAATCGTATTTATCAGAGAAGAGTCTTGACAAGTGGTAGAATGAAATTTGACTGGTAAACTTGTTCGCATGTTATGGCAATCTAATTGTTATAAGTATGGGTGATTATTTTGAACAATGCGAATCGTGTAGATGTTCTTTCATATGTTTATGGTATATCGTGGTCTAGTTCACTGAGCTAATAACCTTCATAACACCTTCATGTATATTGTTATGTCACAAACTGTATTGCATTTGCTATGTTTAAAAACTGATCATAATATATCGAGTTATTAACTGGTTGACATGTGCTTTATGGATGTACTAATCTTGTGAATTCGTTTACTTTTATCGTTAAATGTTTTATTTTTTATAATGCGTGAGCTACAATTTACAAGAACAGTGTTTTAGTAAAGGAGAGTCAGAATGTCTCCGTGCAGTCTTGTTTCGATCTATAACTTGTAAGAATTATCTTTTGATTCATGCTGATAAATTACACTTCAATGCTTCCAAAGTTTCAAAATGTTTTCCAAGTGATGATTATCCATGATAACGCTTGATGCTTTGATAATTACAGTGATTGTTTGCAACATGACAAATTCTTTAGCTATGTCTTGACGAAATCCTGCCCGAATTTTTAATTGCTGCGCACTGTATAAAACCCTTAATTTGCAAGTCATATATATTAATAGTTTCATGACATATGGTGCAATGTGAGTGAGCGGAATATGGACCTAAGTGATTTCTTTTAACTTATTGTTAACTTGGAATGTTAAACGGTCTTGTCAGTCTATGTTTGGTGTGTATCTTGTGTATTATGTCAATGCACCATGTGTAATTACGTTAATTAATTTTGTTCTATGACCTTCCTAAAATATGGTTTTGCTTCAAAAATATGATTATGATCATGAAACGTTTTTAATTGTCAATTATGTACTATGAGTTTCTTGATTGTTTATGTTGTAAGAATGCTAACTTTGCGTTAAAATTTCAAGGGTGAGTAAGTGTTAGCTACTCCGATTCTGTTTTACTGCGTAACCCAACTTCTACAGATCCTAGTACTCTTGTTATTGCTCGAGGTTATGTGATTACATGATACTTGCTACGGGCCTCTTTTGAGTACTTATTTGAGTTGAATATTAGTAGTTGCCTTTCTATTTTGATAGTTAAAATTTTATATGGATAAGATAATTCTTTTGTTTGTGAGATGGGTAAGCTTTTGGTAATTGATTAGTTTGAGTTATGTTTAATGATTCTGTATTCGATTGGTTGGTAACGCGTACAAGTTCTTGTGTTATGAACTGCGGAATTATAAGTATACACACAAACATGTTAATGAATTTGGTAAGGGTATGTACATTAACATGTTAATTAGCTGATGGGATAGAGTTTGAGGGGACAAAATTGCTCGTGAGTCAAAAGACCCTGATTTTTTTTTGAATTGAGATTGAGATTGCAATTCAGCATTATATGGAGTTGTTGTATTCTTTGACCTTGACACGTGGGTGAGTAGCTTAGCGTTTTATTCTCTACGTATTGAGCAGATCCTTTGATGGAATAATTGACAATATTGATATTGAAATTGTGATGAGAATTGTTAAGTTATTAGGTCGTTGTGCCATATTGAGTTTGCGGTCCGGTGTGACCTTTGTTATTGAGTTATATTCGGAGCTTGCAACCGATATTGAAATGGAAGTATTGAGTTGCGGTTTTATTCCGCCAGTTCACTCACCCCTTGTCTTTGGTCTTAGGATCGACAATGAGAATACTATACTTTGTTACTTGGAGTAAGGTTTTTATGAGACGGAGTTTTGGGCTGGAAATTTATAATAGGGTTACGAGGACGTAACCATGTTTTAAGGAGGATAGGATTGTAAAATCTTACTGATTTTAGGATGTGGCTAGTTGTTATGAAACGACTAATTGGTATGTCGTGATTGTTTGCATATACTCGATAACCTGACTGCTTATGTTATGCATTTTATTAAGTTTCGTCAAGTATCATATAATAAAGTTATACGTTAAACTTTGGGGACAAAGTTTTCCTAACGAGGGTAGAATGTAACATTGCGGGTTTTAAACTACTTTTATTCGTTTGGATGTTATACGGTGCCACATTTTATGTGCCAGGGAACATGTTTATTGACTATGGGTTGGTGAATTTCGGGACAAAGTTCATTTTAAGAAGGGAGGACTGTAATACCCGTATTTCGTTATATTTTATTTTACTATTTAATATTTATTTGGGAATGTTAATAGTTAATGGAACGTTCGTATTCGATAATTGATTTATCGAATATATTTTTATGATGTTAGTAAGGGGGTCGAGTATGAAAGCTAGTAGTAAAACTGTGTTTAAGTTGTTATGATGTGGGCCTCGTTTTGTTGCACATACCACTTAATGAAAATTAAAAACAAAACTCATACACAAACCCTCCCTCAAACATCCAGCCGTCAAACATTCATACACCACCGCCATCTTCATTTCTCTTTTTTTTTTCTCTCGCTTAACATTCAATTCCAATTCCCTCAAAGAAATTCTCTAGCTTACCAGATTCACTCACGACACACGCGTAAAGGAGTCACCTCACACCGGTTCGGAACTACCTTAAACGACTTAGTTATCTCGACATTCGGTAAGTTCATAGTCTTTCATTTATTTTGGTTTATACATATTTTCTGAGTTGTGTTTAAGGTTTTGAATTAGGAGGGGTGTAGGCACTAGTAGAAAAAGGCTCATTGACATCGCTTATTTTGGCTCATTTACATCGCTTTTTGGCGATGTATCTGGGGGCGACATTTAGAGTACTTTTCCCTTTACATCGTTTCTAAAATCGATGTTAATAGTATACCATTAGCATCGGTTATAAGTGAAAAGCGATGTTAATAGTATACCAGTATCAGTGTTAATTGTATACCATTAGCATCGGTTATAAGTGAAAAGCGATGTTAATAGTATACCATTATCATTGTTATAAGTGAAAAGTGATGTTAATAGTATACCATTAGCTTCGGTTATAAGTGAAAAGCGATGTTAATTGTATACCATTAGCATCGTTATAAGTGAAAAGTGATGTTAATAGTATACCATTAGCTTCGGTTATAAGTGAAAAGCGATGTTAATTGTATACCATTAGCATCGTTATAAGTGAAAAGTGATGTTAATAGTATACCATTAGCTTCGGTTATAAGTGAAAAGTGATGTTAATAGTATACCATTAGCTTCGGTTATATGTGAAAAGCGATGTTAATTGTATACCATTAGCATCGTTATAAGTGAAAAGCGATGTTGATAGTGTCTGAATTACATCGTTTTTACTTGCAAAACGATGTTAATAATGTGTCGATTACATCGTTTTTAGTTGCAAACCTATTTGTGATGTTTACATTCATACACTATAAAAAGACCTGCAAACTGAATCAATATACAAATAATAACCGTGCATCTCATGCCTTCCAAGAATTCAAACCCAACTATATATTATACCAAAAACAATATCATAGCGTATTACAATTTCGTCCATTCAAAGTAGTTTAAAACGTATACTACTACAATATTTGACTAAGCATCCATGCATAAAAGTAGTCTAACACACTATATAATAATTTCTAGAAATTAAACCATACATAAACTAAACGTTTTTTGTACAATAAAGCGACCAAAGCTCTCGAACCTCGTTCGTTTGTGCAATTGTCATTTGCGAACCTGAAATACACTACGTAAAAGAACATAGATTATTAGGAAGGGAGCTTAGGCAATTAAACATTACGAACAATATTTATAAATATACATAAAAATTCAAACAATTCGAGACAAGAGATCAATAATATACCTTTTCTAAGTCGTCCTCCGATGTTGAGTACCTTATAGTAATATCATACATCCACTTCATAACATAATAGCCACACTCATAACTCTCTGGCTGTTGAGGACACTACATTTATACAAAATTAAGAGTTAAGTAGCAAACATTACATCTACACAATATGTCAACTTGACATACAAAGAAGAAGAAAAAGCCCCAACTACGGTTAAGCCTGCCATACTCTATCATATTATATATAAGATGGAGCTTGACTTTCAATATTATTGCAATCTCCCAAAGGAAAATATTATTTTGACTAACCATAACCTTAAGTTTAAGCTTAACCATATTATTGCAAATGTCCATAATTCATTGTGACAATCATAACCAATCTCTAAAATCTCACTCAACAACTACAGAGAAGCTTCTAGCCTTCTACAACCATAAACTCAATCATATTACCTATAAAGAAAGGTATGATTTATTTTATTATATGGGTGGGATGGAGATTTGTCAGAAGAAGACTTCACAAACTAAAAATACGAAGCATCAGCCAATGCTTTTGGAAATTCAATTTGTGTAGTTAAAGTTTTTATCTAGTACTGGACGTGAGATAGTGATTCTATTTACAGTGAGATCTACTGCTACCCCCGAGAGAGACAATGCTATAAACTTTCACCGGCGGATGCTTCAGAGTATTCTAGTGCCTTATCAAATGATAAAATAATGGAATAATGCGCCTACCTACTAGACTTTATACGCGCTTCGAAAGCGGCTCTCGCATACATCCTACTTTGGGAGTTCCCACCCTTCCTTAAGGAAGAGCTCCAGATAACCATTACAATTGCAAATACAATAATACATATATACTCCGTATAACCACTTCATAATCAAAAGAGTCTCACTATAACAATATTAGTAAACAAAACGATGTTACTAAAGGCGGGTCAAGGGAAGTTACCTCAATCATTTTTATTTGGAGTTCATTTTTTTTTGACATATTACGCAATCCAGCTGTAAAAGAATACCTTTTCCAAGCCCTGAAATTGAATACATGAAATATCGATCATTCATACCTAAACAACAATAATTTAATGTTGTTGGGTAATCAATTAAACTTACCATGATAAACAACTTCTTATCTGCCATTTCTTTTTTGTCGCCTTATCCGAGTCAAAAATATATGCAATGTTATCTCCAAGACAAAATACAACCAACATCCAATGCGAGCTATATAAAATAACAAAACATATAAATCCTTTAATTAGGTGAGCCAACTAATAATGAAATGCAGAAAAAAAAATTGTAATACTCACGCCTCAAAAAAAGCACCCATCACATATCTCTTTTCTTCTTGATCCTTTAAAGCGTCTGTCACATATCTTTCCATCTCAACCTCAGAATGCAAATATGTGCAGAGTCTATCAGGACACAAAAATCCAACTAGTTTTTTCGTCACTCCAAGTTGGGTCCCATAGTCATATAAAAAGCTACATTATAATGAGAATAAAATATATAATAAGTATATAAATACACACATGTGTAAAGGAAGCCATATTGAATTATTATGGGAAAGAAATACCTTCCCCAAAGTTGAAGTATAGATATATTTAACCATTCGTATCTAAACATCTCCCTAATATCATCAAGCATGATTATCAGCTTAATCGAGCTTTTGTAACAATAGACCACCTTGTCGATTTCTAAACATCTCCCAAATATCATCAAGCATGATTACAAAAAAAAAATCAATGCTAAATAGAATGCCAATTAACTAGAGTGGAAAAAAACACTTTCGTGTGTCAACCTTCTTCGGACAAAGTAAAGGGATGAATTATGCCATTCGGTAGACAAGAGAATGGAGGTAACTTATTCAAAATACTTTGGATAAGACAACCTGGCCTTACCCATAAATATAAAAAAACGACGAATCCTTCTAAGTTCTCTCAATTGAAGCTATTCACAGTAGCTATTCACAGGAAGCTAATATAAATGGCCAAGAATATGTAGGAAAGGAAGCTTCCTTTCAACATACGAATCCTTCGGTCATTGAAGTAGCTATTCACAGTACACTCATAGTAGTCTTAGTGATGGCCAAGTTCCGGGAAGTTCTTCCCCCTTTGAAACCTAGTTCGAAAGTAAATACATTCGCCAAGAAAGATAATATTCGACAGAAAATGACAAATTTGGAAAATGTATGAATTTGAACCTTTAAATCTTTCCAAATCGAATCTTTAATTCCCTCGGGTACTTTCAACCAATCTTCATATGTGATCTTGATATTATTTCGGGCGATATCCCCAACATCTCTTACAAAATCTACCTTCCATGGTCCAAATGGCCTACCAAACTGATCAAAATGAATTTGCTTAGGCCCTTTATTTGCTCTTTTATTGGCCCTTATACCCGTTGTTGCACCTCTCCCTTTACGTTTGAGCTTCTTACACTGATCATTTTCGCTTGTGGGGGCTTCCTTGTCCATTATATACCTTATAAAATAAATTTTAAAAAATAATTAATACCAAATATGAAAAATATGTAAGACAGGGGAATCAAGACCATTAATATACCATAACAATTAAAAACAACTACTTCTAATACTGGCAGAGTACCCACGCACCAACAACCTATACTACCCATAGGAACTACATTCCAGAAAGAATAGCAAGCAACATAGAGGATGATGAAACTGTCTTATCTATATAATGAAACTGTCTAACCTGCTCTGATGAGATTCCTGTTATGAAAGGGGTAGAGAGACTGAGCTAGTTGAACGACGTGAGTAAGAGAAATTTGGGTCTGCGTTTGGCTGTAACTGGTGTGTACAGGTCTGAAGTAGCAGAAGGTTGTTGTAAGGCAGATTTGAAGTAACAGTTATGCATATTATTTATATTTGTTGCTGGCTGTTGCAAGGCAGATTTGAAGGACTTACGATGTAGCAGAAGGTCTGGGGTGTGTACAGGTCTGAAGTAGTTATGAATGCAGGAATAAGTTGTGTCAAAATTCGGAATAAGTGCTCGTAGGCTATTTACTTCTGTAATGAGCAGGGTGAGGTGTAGCAGGCCTGTTTGTTGCTGGCCGTTGCAAGGCAGATTTGGGTATAAAAACATGTACTGGCATGTTTTGGTAGATTAAATGATATGGCAAAGTATAAGGCAACATACGCATACAGAAATATGAACTGTAAAACGAAGAATAAAAAGAATGATGAAAGGGGCAAAACTATTGAAACTACTTAATTATTATTCAGTAATCTTGAAAAAGTCTTAAACTATTTTATATTATCAAACCATAGACCCTCATCGTGATCTTGACGCATATAAGTTTCATCACGTAAATCTTGAACCGATCGACGCTTCACAGAAATGGGAGGCAGTTCATCAAGTTGATCATATTCTTCTTCGTCAACTACACCCTCGACACCAAGAATCCGTCTTTTACCATAACGAACCACAGATAATCTCCTATCCAAAGGATCGTCAATGTAGAATACTTGTTTCGCTTGAGATGCAAGAATGAATGGTTCGTGTATATGTCCAACAACATTAAAGTTTACCAAAATGAATCCCATATCGTGAACTCTGACGCCCTTATCGCAATCTACCCATTTACATCGAAACAAGGGTACACTAAAAGTTATATATTCAAGCTCCAAAATATCTTCAACTTTTCTATAGTACGCCCTTGTGATGTCTACGAGATCCTTACCCTTACCCTTTCCTACATATTCTTCTGATGATGCAAGAAGAGTCACTCCACTATTTGCATTGTACTCTTGTCATCTTGTCGGCTTGTGTAAAAGCAAAACCCATTGATATCATACCCTTCAAATGATGTGATGTTCTGTTTAGGGCCATATGCTAACCAGCGTAAGTTATCACTTACATTATGAGATTCGGTAGACAACTCACTCATCACCTTACCTTTAAACCACTCCGCAAAAGTTCGACTTTGTTCATTCAACAACCAGTCATCGCGTTTATGGGGATTTTGTCGCTTGAGTAAATTCAGGTGCTCAGTTAAATAGGGATGAACCTCAGTCATATGCTGTAAAACATATAAATGTGCTTTCTGAAAAGAATCGCGGTCCATGCTCATGTATTTCTTACCCAAAGTACCCTTCCCTAACAGTCTACCTTCGTGCCGAGATGTAGGAACTCCAAGAGATTGAACATCTGCCATGTAGTCATCACAAAACTGGATTGTCTCACATGCAATTGTTGCTTCAATAATACTACCTTCAGGACGACAACGATTCTTCATTCGTCTCTTATAAGTACCCATCTCTCGCTCCATCGCCCACATATTTCGTTGAAACACTGGACCACAAAGTTTAATTTCACGCACTAAATGAATGACGAGATGAACCATGATGTCAAAGAAAGCAATCGGAAAGTACATCTCTAGTTCACATAGAGTCACAACAACATCTGCTTGCAAGTCATCCAGGGTGTCAGGATGGATATCCTTTGAGTTGATTGCATCAAAGAAGAGACAAAGCTTGGTGATGACTTGCCTAACATGTTGTGGCAATACGGATTTAATGGTCACAGGTAGCAGTTGTGTAAGTATAACATGACAATCGTGGGATTTCATCCCAACTAACTTACAATCTTTTATGGAAACAAGACGACTTATGTTAGAGCTATATCCATGTGGTACCTTGACTCCTTTTAGAGATTCACAAACAATGATCTTCTCCTTCTTAGAAAGAGTTGTGCAAGACGGTGGTATATAGATACTTTTCCCCTTCTCTTCTGGTTGTAACTCGATACGCCCCCTAGCAGCCATGTCATTTCGAGCTTTAATCCCATCCTTAGTCTTATTCGGCATATTGAGCAATGTTCCGATTACACTATCAAACACATTCTTCTCCACGTGCATGACATCAATACAATGTCTCACATACAAATGTTGCCAATATGGAAGATCCCAAAAAATTGACCTCTTTGTGTGATATACTCCATCTGGTGGAGGTACGTACGGTTTTCCAAAAATTCTAGTTATATTCTTAACTTGATCGTAGTACTCTTCTCCACTCAAAAACAAAGGGGGTTTCCTATGCTCCGTTTTCCCATAAAAAGCCTTCTTCTTCTTTCGATATTGATGATTTTCAGGTAGAAAACGACGACTACCCATGTACGCATATTTGCCACTGTGCTCCAACCAATCAGATTCAGTGTCATTGCCGCATACCGGACATCCCTTATCGGTCTTGAGTCGGTATCTAGAAAGGTTACCATAAGCCGGGAAGTCATTAATTGTACAGTACAACATAGCATGCATTTGAAACCTAGAGTTAGTAGCTGCATCAAACACTCGTACCCCAACATCCCATAAGAGTTTCAAGTCTTCAATTAGAGGAGCCAAATACACGTCAATGTCATTACCAGGTTGCTTAGGGCCCGAAATTAGGAGTGTTAGCATAATATATTTGCTCTTTGTGGTAAGCCAAGGAGGTAAATTGTAAACTATCAACATTACTGGCCAACAACTATGCTGGGTACTTAAAGTTCCAAAGGGATTAATCCCGTCGGTGCAAAGTCCCAATCTTAAATTTCTAGGCTCTGAACCGAAATCTAGAAAGGTTCGATCAATTGTTCTCCACTGAGGAGAATCAGCTACATGCCTCAGTTTGCCATCTTTATTCCTCCCCTTATGATGCCACAACATGTACTCTGCATCTTTTTTATTTGCAAAAAACCGTTTAAATTTTGGTATTATTGGTAAATACCATAACGTATTTACAGGACTTTTCTTGATCCCACCATTACCATAGTCTACCTTCTTGTATCGTGACTCACCACACTTTGGGCATTCTTTTAATTCACTATACTCTTTTCGGTACAAAATACAGTCCTTCGAGCATGCATGAATCTTTTGGTAAGTCGTAGCTAATGGGCATAGTAGTTTCTTGCATTGGTATGTGTTGGTGGGAAGCTCATTATCTTCTGGCAACATTTGACACAAAAGTTCTAATAAGGAAGTAAAACTCTTGTCACTCCACCCATTTCCAGCTTTTAATGTGAATAGTTTCAACACAGCAGATAAAAGAGAGAATTTAGAACAATTCGGGTATAAAGGCTTCTTGGAATTATCAACCATTCCCTGAAAAATTATAGGGCACTCCACAATATCTTCTTCAAGATCCTTCATGAGCCCGTCAATATTATCATTATCAGGCATATCAGTATCTTCAAATATTTCATCGTCATTTTGACCTCCGACATCAATCTCTTCCCCATCTTTATCATTAATTCCAAAATTTACGTTGGTACAAATATCACTATCATTTTCTCCATGCCATATCCACACATTATAATTTGCTTTAAATCCTTTTAAAATTAAATGCTCCCGCAATTCATCCCTAGAATTAACATTCTTCCGATTTTGACATAGGGCACACGGACATAAGAATTGATTATCCCCAAGGCGGCTTTTATGTTCCACGGCACAACTAAGAAACTCATCTAGTCGTTGAAGATAAACAAAATCACGCTTTCCATACATCCAACTTCGGTCCATAATCTAGTTAATGAGCACGGATATGAATGAGTATGAGATGTCTATCACATTTGGATGCAACGAAGTACGAGCAAATTTAAGAGGCATTGGATTAGGCCTAGTGAGATAACACTTTCTTTGGAATAGGTTTGGCTTGCCTAAAGTCAACTTTAATACCTTTATTACCTAGTTGTTTGAATAGAAGGCTTACCACAAAGTTAGACTACAGAAAGGGATTCAGATAGATGGCTTATGCTACAAGGTCTGAATGTCAGATTGTCAGATTAGCACATATTTTGGTTGGTAGTCCAGTACAACCAAAAGTATAGTTGAGCAACGTCTAGCTGAAACTAAAAGTAATTCTAGTGCAAAGTCGCTATTATGTAGACATCCATAGAACTTTAATCAGGATCCTAAATAGCTAAAATAACTCATGAAGCAAAAATAAAAATGGGTAGAATTCATCTCAGTAACATAGAAACAAAAATAGCCAAGTGACACAAGAATAACACAACGTGTGGGTCGTGAATACCAAAACAGTAGATAAAATACAAATTCATATCTGGTAAAATAAACATGATACAAACCCACATTACTGGTATTTAACTATTTATCGTAAAATCACTTTTTAGAGGATTAATTAGTCTATGAGACCGTTTTTCATGACACTAACTATTAAGCATAAGATTATTTCTCAAAAAACAGTAAATTAGTAAATGAAAACAAATTCCGCCAAATTATACACTATCTTAATGATTTATAAACTGACATAACTAAATTTGTCCACTACAACATCATACAAAAAACATAATAGTAAAGATATGCAACAATCTGTTCTCAAGAGTGGATATTTCTTATTTGATAATAAGCCCTTGATAATTAAAGCATGGCATCCAGACATTGATCTCGTTAAAGAAGAAGTTAAATCTGTACCTACCTGTATCGGATTATAGCAACTGACTTTGAAGTTCTGGGGTAAGAGCCTGCCAAAAAACTGAATCCAGAGTGATCCTGCAACTACGCAAAAAATTCCTAATTAGATTAACTTTGTTGACGAGAAACAACAACTCATTGAAACAAGACCCTAGCCGTTTTTGGTTTGGGGACTTTATAAGCTTTTTATGCTGTTGAGACGTGAGTAGCGCACTTATGATCAGGTTAGGTCTCGGCGTATTTCCTAGGATCGTATTTAAGACTTAGAGTTCCGACATTTACTTTTACCTTACTCTTAGCTTCATCTTCGGTTTTCTTATCTATACTCTAATTAGGAGCAATTCTGCTTCTAGCCCCGTTCGGTATAGAAAGCAACTGCCATCTGAGAAGGCATTGGACTCCCTGTGTATTGCGGATGTCTCATCTTATACATTCTTAAAAAAGAGTGCTGCTAGGTAAGGCTCCTAGGGAAAGACAAGCTTCTATTTCTTATTTATTAATCCGCCCTAGTGGTAAGGCCCTTTATAAATCTCGTCCTAGAAGCATAGCCCAGAGGGTGATTGAGGATGTACGAGCAGGAGTCAGGAAAAAAGCTAGAGATAAGTACATGCAGCATGATTTAGAATGGCTTAGGCAACAACATTACTTGTAATTAGTTATCCAATCTCTAATAGCCAATTATTTGTTTCACATCTCTTGTTATTACCGTAAGTAACTATATAGTTATATGGTTGTAGATTAGATTGCAGTTAGAGGATGAGAAAGCATTGAATGTTTGAGTCTCGACTCTTCACGCCCAGAGGAACACCATACTTCCCAATTCTTGGATTATGACTTATCTTTACAATGGCTATATACTAAAAAAACACGCGTTACCCTCCTAATTGGAAATTCAAAAGCAAGATCAGAACTAGAATCATCAGATCTAGTCTATATATTCATTATTTGATGCATAATATACAAACTTAACTTCCGACTTCTTTGTAATAACTAATAAGACAATCCTATGTTCTCAATTCCTAATAACACTACAAGCTAAGTTTATACAGTTATCTCCTATTGCTATTTTGCAATTAAAAATTAACAGCAAGTATCATCCACGCCACAAAACCAAAGTTAATTCCAAGAATTGTGCCGCCAAACAATGTAAGACAATAAGAATAAACAATAACACTTTAGTGTAAGTTGATTGTACTTTTCACTGTTTCAGAGGTTTGATTTTCACAGTTCTAACATTGCTACGGATTTCCTAAAACCGTAACAAACATAATTGAACTCCTCTTTACAGACGCACAAATGCACAATAGTCCACACTATCATGTCACAAACTTCAAGCAACCAATCTATACAATCAACGAAGATGAACATGAACTAGAATACATTAAAAGAAAGTGAATTTACATGTCATACTCACCTTTGTACAGTATGAATTCCGTAATACTCCGTATAGCAGAATTTGAAAAATTGAAACTCAAATTACTGGACTTCACTATTGATGATGATGAAAACGACGAACGGAAGGAGGTAATCGTGCTATGGGATGTGAAAGGCGGTAATCTAGTTTATAATTTGTGAAAATTAAGGGATTTGGTAATCTAGGTTTTGGTTAATTTGAGCAGAATTTGTGAGAATCGTAAGATTTTGGAAAGATGCAGCTACATACGCTTAAGATTTTGATAGTTTTGGAAGAATCGTAAGTGGATTTTGTTAATTTTGGAAATCTAATAATTTGTAAAGTATCATAGGTTTTGGTTAATAGGAGGTAATTAATTGTGGTTTTGGAAAATTAACAAAAAAAAATTGTTACATCGTTTTATAATTGATAAGTAATCGATGTATTTTTTGAAGAATTGTTACATCGGTTAATAATTAATAACTAACCGATGTATTACTTTTATCATCTTAATTGCTAATAAACAAACCGGTTCATAACTAATTATCGTTAACATCGGTTTTAAACAATGTAATAAAAATATAATTAACATCGCTTTTGATTTCGAAGCGATGTAAATAACAAAAATAACTTAATTGCTAAACGTCACTTTGCTTAAAACGATGCAATTAATTGTCATTAACATCGTTTTTATAACAAACCGATGTAAAAATAATATAATTAACATCGGTTTTGATTTCGAAGTGATGTAAATAACAAAAACTATCTTAATTACTAAACATCAGTTTACTTAAACCGATGCAATTAATTATCATTAACATCGGTTTTATAACAAATCGATGTAAAATCATATAATTAACATCGGTTTTGAATTCGAAGCGATGTAAAATTATATAATTAACATCGGTTTTGATTTCAAAGCGATGTAAATAACTAAAATTAGATCAATTACATCAGTTTTAGTAAAAACCGATGTTATAGTGGCGATGTCAATAGCACTTTTTGTACTAGTGAGGTGACTAGGACCTTGGTTCGGGTGACCCATGGCGGTGGTGGTAACGGTGGCCAAGTCGGTTTTCATTGTCGTTATGGGGGTGTATAGCAGCCGCGTAATTAGGGGACCATAGATAGTGAGTCCATCGTTTTTCCGTTTTGGCTTTTATGTTGCTCTTGTCGTAGTTTTGTTGTCACTAGAGTCGAGTAGTCATGGTAGCTGGGGTTGGTCGCGAGGGTGAGGACGGATGCAGGGGGGTGTTGGTTTGGGTGTCGCCGGTGGTCGTGGATGTCGGAGGAAAGAGTCGATACGGTGTAGCGTTTTCGGTCGGTTACGGGTAAGGGTTGGGATGGTGCCACCGTTGACTCGGGGGAGGTTGACGCGGTGGTACCACAGCAGTCGTACGGGTCGGAGGTCAGGAGTAAGAGGGTGGTGGTTCAGCCGGTGTTAGCGTGTTACTGGGTGTCGGCAACGGGTTGTTTTCAGGCAGAGTCGAGGGGTTGCTGGACTAGGTGGTTGTCGGCAGGGGGAGGAGGTTAACGTGGTGGTTGGAGGGGCGCTGGTTGCCGCGGGTCACGGGTTGTTGCGTCACGGGTTGTTGCTTTCTGGTGTATTCGTACTTACGTAGTATGGCTAGGAGTATTACGTATATTACTATTATTATTATATTAATATTATTTTATTATGGTTGTTATGGTTATATTATTATTATTATTATTATTATAATTGTTATTAGTATTATTATAGTTAGTATTGTTACTCTTTATTTAAGTTGGCGAGTTGTTACGTATTACTAGTGAAAATGATATGGGTCGGTAGTTGTTCATTTTTGGGAGTTTTCCTTTTTAAGGAAATTACTATTTCGGGAAGTTTCCATTTTTGGGTACTTCCCACTTATAGAGGGTTACTATTTATAGTAGGCGTAAGTTGACTTATGGGGGTTCGGAAAGTTTATTAATTCGTTACGTATACATGCTTAGGTGACGGTTTTCTCTTGGAACACTTCTAGCAAGCTGGTGATTGACTGTGATTCTGCAATTTGAGGTAGGGGAATATCTATGACTGTGATTGTGATTCGACATGAGGACACTCAGTATCTGATTGATATATTTTTTGTTGTGATATATTGTGATTGATTGCTTATTACTGCTTATTGTGGAGAACGGAGATGTGAATTGGGTCTTGTGATATGGGTCTTGTGATAAGGGACTTGTGATATGGCCATGGGAGGTGTGGGTGATGGAAGTGTGGTGTGATGGAAGGAGGGGTGTGATGGAGGTGAAGTGGATGATTGGGTCTTGTGATATGGAGATGGAGGCGGATGCATTTTTACTGTTGTTTATGTCTTATTTATCTTTCTACTCAACCTCGCGGTTGACCCTATGTATTCGTGTGACGCCTACGATGAGCCGGAATGGGGAGTAGATTCTACAGGAAAGAGACAGATGAGCCAGGAGCTGGGACGGGAATGTGAGACGCGGACTTGAGACCGACTTAGATCTACATCACATATAGAGTAGTCGTCAGTTGTGCTTTTATTTTCTATGTAATTTCTGTAATAACAAAAGTTTAAATTCTATCGGTGTTATATAAAGTACTTTGTATTGTTTTACTTTGTTATTCACTACCTCAGATTTTTCCGAGATGGTAACAGCTCTATTTACTCGAGAAGGTCTTGCTAAAGGCTCTTGAATAAATGGGGGTGTTATATTCTTCACCATCTCCAAGAACTTACCAAATTTCCGATCCTCTTTTGAATTCTTCAATCGCTCTTGATACGGAACGGTAACACTAGCCGTAGGATCGTCTACCTTCGGCTTCTTCAGTTGTAAAATCTCAGTGAGGGAGGGGTCTAACAATTCAGGATTGGAATTCGCGTTCTGCTCAGGAACCCTGGTCGGTCGACCTGGTGTGCCGGTCGGTCGACCAGATGCGCTGTTATCAGAATTCTTCTATTTTGCAGAAACTGATCTCTCGTAAGGTACCTCGGTCGGTCGACCTGATGTAGTGGTTAGTCGACCTCCCGACCTGTGTACGGGATCATTTTCTTCGTCCCGAACTTCAGCAGAATCACCCTTGGCAGTTGATCCGTCATAAGCACGACCACTTCTGAGATTTATAGCATTTAATGTCTCTATGGAACTCTCACAACTGCCCGGAGAGCTAGCAATTTGATTAGCAGCTAAGATTGCTAATTGGTCCTCAAAAGTTTTCAAAGAAGCCACTTGAGCATTTTCCATTTCCATCATTTGTTTCATTAGAGCATGAACAAGCTCTCTTAACTCCGTCGTCTCACCCGCGTTGTCAACCGTAGTAACTAGGTTCGCACTTTCTTGCTTCAGCTGAGCCGCCTCAAGCTTTTCAAAACGAGCTTCAACGGTTGTCTCAAGAGCTTACACCCTATCCATCTCTACATTGAACCTTCGCGAATTCCCACGTGAACTCCCAAATTCGGCTCTATGCACCGCCATGTCTTCAATAGTGTTCCAACCCTTCATATGGTTGGTATTATTTTGAAATCTACCATTGGCGGACGCATCAAGAATCACCTTATATAAAGGGCGTTGTAGAATTGGTTGCACAAGTACCATTGGGGAAAACCATAATGAGGAATAGAACGGACCAATTTCTTGAACCGACCCCATGCTTCACAAAATTCTTCCTCGGGTCCTTGTTGAAAGTTAGTGATTTGACTTCTCAAGTCATTGGCCTTCGGAAGAGGGAAGTACTTTTTATAGAAAGCCAATGCCAAAGAAGTCCAATCTGTAACCTTCTCAGCTACCCTATCAAGGTAGCGGTACCAATCTCTCACAGAGTCCTTTAATGAATAGAGGAACATCATTGCCTTCACTTCATCTTGAGTCACCCCGGCTGGAATATGTATGGAACAGCAATAATCCGTGAATGTCTCAACATGCTTCAACGGATCCTCGTCAGGTGGACCAGAAAATTGGTTCCCCTCCACCAGAATGATGTAGTTCGGGTGGAGATCAAAAGAACCAGTGGTAGGTGTAGGCAAAGTAAACCCCTTCGGTAGATCTTGTACCTTTGGTTGTATGTGATCATAGATGGTAGTCATGTCTCTAAGAATGAGAGTACTCAAGCCCTCCTCTGAAAAACCTGTCTTCTAATATGCAAAAATAGCACTAGAAGAAAAGGTAAGTAACGGTCTTAAGGAACATAAGTTCTTAAGACAAGAAAAATAAACTAAAAATTTACAAACAAAATTATACCGTCTCTCCGGCAACGGCGCCAAAATTTGACACCCGTCGTTGAGGGGTGCCAAAGATCAGATTTATAAACCTCAGCTTAAACTAGATAGATTAAGTCAAGGATCGAACCACAAGGAGACAAGGTTAATATTGTTTGTGAATTTCAAAAAGGGGGTTTTGATTGATGGTTGGGACTAACAACTAAGATAGCAAAATAGACAAGAAAACTAAACAAAAGAAAAAGGATGATTAGGAACTTCGGTTCCCCATGGCTAGGGCAAGTCAACAAAGGGTAAACAATCAATTAACACAATCCCAAGGAACAAAGAATAAACCTTTAGGCAATATTCTACCCAATCCTTACGGTCTTAGGGTTCCTAGTAAAGCACTAAACTTTCGTTCATTGGGCAATCCTAAAGTTGTTGTAAAACTAATTCTAACAATCTTTCAATCTTAAAGAATTAGTTCACCAACAACAATGGGGAATGGTATACTAATCATAAAACCATTAAATCCTAGGTTTAGCCATGGTTCCCCTAATTCCTAATCACAAGAATTAGCTATGCATAATTAAAAGACCAATGCTAACAAAATTGAAGAACAACATATCAGAGGACATAATTGAAGATGAAGATTCAAAAGGGGAAAACATAAATTGAATAACAATAATAAGAGGAACAATGAAATTGAATAACAAAGAAAGATTAATTCAATAAAACTTACAACCAATTGGAAATTTAGAAGAAATATGAAAACTTGGAATTCTTCTCTTTAAACTAAGGTGTTTTGCTAATTATCACTGCTTAACCTAATTAAAGTTCTTAAACGTCCTTTTATAGTCTACTAATTACACGATTAAAAGAATAAAAGCCGAAACAAAACAGCTGATCCCGTCGCCTGGTCGACCGACCGGGTTCAGTGGTCGGTCGACCTCGAATGCTGTAGTCAGGCCTTCTGTAATCTGTGCGCTGGTCGGTCGACCACTTCCTGTGTGTTCCAGCCTTAAATTGGCTTGCACGCATCTCTAGGCTATTAATTCGGATCCTTGCTTCGTGCATTCACTTAAAATAGCTCCGGCGGACGATTAAAGCTTGATTTTGCTCACTTCCGCTTATTCCTACATTTAAAACATAGAAGTGCTAAAGTAAACCGTTTCGGGAGAAATAGTAACTAAAAGTTACAAAAATGCATAAGAAATACGTGCTGAAAGTATAAATAAAATGCATAGTATAGACACGTATCAAAACGCCCCCTTAATATACGTCAATATCAGAACCCACGCAATTGATCATTTACAGCTGACGCAATAGGGGTTTTTTGTATTAGTGATGGAGACGATCAATGCCATTAATCTCCGAAGCGGTCGCTCATATGATGGATCGGCATCCCAAGAGAAATCTGATAAAGTTTCTGATGCGGAAGTTGATTTCGTCCCTAGTAAAGGCAGTCGACCGACCAGCATCCATGGTCGATCGACCGACAGACCCGTTCATTCGTCCGTTTCTGATAACCAGAAACCTTCTGATCCCAGTTCGACTGGTCGACCGACTGACATTCCCGGTCGATCGACCGAGACACCTGAGCAGAATTTGGATTCGTCCCTGGATCGGTCTGATTCCACTCTTATCAACGATTTGACGGAGATTTTGAAGTTAAAAAAGCCGAAGTTTGTTGATCCTATGGCTAGTGTCGCGGTCCCGTATCCGGAGCGTTTGGGGAATGTAAAGTTGGAGCGTCAGTTCGGTAAATTTTTGGAAATCGCCAAAAGCCTTGAGGTAACTGTTCCTTTCACTGATTTAATTACCCAGGTACCGTCCTATATAAAATTTATGAAAGATATTTTATCCCGTAGACGACATATAGAGGATCACCATGTGGTAGCTTTTACTTCGACGGGCATTGCCCATCTTCAAAACAAGTTGCCAAGTAAAGAAATCGACTCAGGTAGTTTTTCCATATCTTGTTGTATTGGGACCCACTTAGTTGATAATGCCATATGTGATACAGGGGCTAGTGTCAGTGTTATGTCGCGCCGTTGTCTCTTGTTAGAAGACTTGGCTTCACTAAATTCCGTATTACTGATATTACCGTACGTACAGATGGCCGACCGTACCCAATCACGGCCAATAGGTATTTTAGAGGACATACCTGTGCAGATCGGGAAATTCTTTATCCCCATTGACTTTTTGGTTTTGAATATTCCCGAAGACCGACACACTCCTATTATTTTAGGACGACCATTCTTGCACACTGTTGGTGCAGTGATAGATTTCAGGGGTAAGACCATGATTGTGCAGGTAGGGGATGAAAATTTGACCCTTTATCAGACCGGCGTTCATAGGGCACCGATGCAAATCAAACCTTGTGACACATTATCCTCTATAGATCCTATTACGGATCCTCCTAATGCTAATACTGAGTTATTTTCTCATGTATTGACACCTCCGCCAAATACGTGCCTTTACTATGCATTTTATTTATACTTTCGGCACGTATTTATATGCATTTTCGTAACTTTTAGTTACTATTGCTCCCGAAACGGTTTACTTTGGTGTTTCTATGTTTTAAATGTAGGAACAAGCGGAAGCGAGCAAAACCGAACTTTAACCGTCCTCTGGAAGCTATTTTGAGTGAATACACGAAGCAAGGATCCGAACTCTTAAGCCTACAGATGCGTGCGAGCCAATTTAAGGCTGGAATACACGGGATCGGTCGACCGACCTACCTAACAGGTCGACCGACCAACGCGCAGATTACAGAAGGCCTGATTACAGCACTCGAGGTCGACCGACCTACATACCTGGTCGGTCGACCAGGCGACGGGTTTCGCTATTTTTACTTCGGTTTTAATTCTTTTAATCGTGTAATTAGAAACCTATTAAAGGATGCCAAAGCTTTGTAATTAGGTTAAGCAGTCACCATTAGCAAAACTCCTTAGTTTAGAGAGAAGAATTCCAAGTTTTAAGATCTATTCTTAGTTTTCCAATCGGTTTTGTAAGTTTTGTGCAATTTAATCTTTCCTTATTATTCAATTCCATTGTTCTTCTTATTATTGTTATTCAATTCATGTTTTCTTCTTTTGAATCTTCATCTTCAATTATGTTATCTTTCTTGTTGTTCTTCAATGTTGTTAATTCTAGTTTTATGATTATGAATATGCATAGCTAATTCTTGTGATTAGGAATTAGGGGAACCATGGCTAAGATTAGATTTTAATGGTTTTATGATTAATTTACCAATCCCCATTGTTGTTGGTGAACTAATTCTTTAAGATTGAAAGATTGCTAGAATTAGTTTAACAACAACTTTGGGATTGCCCTATGAACGAAAGTTTAGTGCTTTACTAGGAACCCTAAGACCGTAAGGATTGGGTATAATATTGACCTAAAGGTTTATTCTTTGTTTCTTGGGATTGTGTTATTTGGTTATTTTACCCCTTGTTGACTTGACCTAGCCATGGGGAACCGAAGTTCCTAATCTTCCTCATACATTGTTTTAGTATTCTTGTTTGTTTTACCATCTTAGTTGTTAGTCTCAATCATCAATCAAAACCCTCTTTTTGTTACTTTCAATAGACTTTAAATTCACAAACATTATTAACCTTGTCTCCTTGTGGTTCGACCCTTGACTTATCCTATCTAGTTTAAGCTGAGGTTTTTTTATAAATCGTATCTTTGGCACCCCTCAACGACGGGTGTCACCGCCCTAGCTTGGGAGCAAATTGGAGGACCATGCTGTCATTTCTGTTGCTGCAGGTCATGGCAAAGAGGGCATAGGAGATCCTGGTGAAACTAGTGAGACGGAATTTGAGCAAGTTGCTGAGCGAGATAGGCCGGGCAAATTAAAGAATTGTGTCATAGCTTATGCGACATTGGATACCCTTCCTCCGACTAGGCCTGTTGTCTGGAAGCCTAGAGTAGCGGTCCATAGTTCTAAAAGGACCTCTTTTAGTCAAGTGCGTTACTTTAGGGTATCTTGCTCTTGAGTCGTAGTGCTAGTCAAGTGTCCTATTTTTGTTTCTGTTGGACTACTTTTTGTTTTCGCTTTTAGACTTAGACTCTTTTTGCTTTTACTGCTTTGTTTTGAGACTTTAGACTTGGTACTCTGGTTTTTTGCGCAAGTTTTAGGAACGTATAATGTGTTTTATGGTTTTTGAAGAAAATTAACTCAATCCATTGAGTTAATTAGAAGAGAAAAAATGATCACTTCTACAGGAAAAGTGGTCGACCGACTAGATGCATCAGTCGCTCGACCGATGACTGCAACCCAGTAGCCACTGTTCACTGAGCATGTGACACCCCGCGATATAACATAAAGATAAACAAGTAATTTGCAGCGGAAATACGATACTCTTAAAAACTTTTCGACATATTTATTAAAATTTTTCGCGGAATATCACAACAACAAGCGGAAGACTAAAACTAATACGAAAGTATAAATTTTACACGAATAGTTAAATAAATGAGGGATAAGGTATCCCTCGGTAACAACATGAATTAAATCTAAACTAAGCGTAAGGGTAATTGTCGAATGATCAACAATGCTCGCTAGCCACACGTCTTCCCCAAACAGCACCAACCTACATTCATGAAACATGAATGCCACAGTCAGTGGGCAGTAACTCAGGGTTCTCCCAGCCACTTTACGTCAAAATATAAATAGATAACAATAAGAACATATTGTATATGGAGTAGTACATCTGAATATGAGAAATATCAAAGCATGATACTCAAAATTAGGTAAACAACTAGGTAATCGACTCAGAGACCAACACTTGATGGCATGTCCAATCACACAAACAACAACAACCAAGAATAGAATGAACGCCGTCAGGTAGCGTAACCGCTACAACTGATAGTCAGGGAGTATAACCGCTCCACTAACAGGCTAGGGCGTATAACCGCACCATAGCTACCGGAGCGCATAACCACGTCATCAGGATACTATGTATAGCGCATAACCGACAACTATATGCCTAAGACCTGGCCAGACCTCTCGATGTAATAACCTACACTGAACGACACACGGGGACCGGACCGCATAACCACGGATTCCGACCAATCCCGAACATAGTTAAATAAAATCCCATAACAGGAGTGGCGTTTGTTCATTACAGTGATACACAAATCGTATCACCGCTATCTATTCACAACCAAGGCAACATAACCGTTACCAACACAATTTAGCGTGACATAACCGTCACCTAAACACAAGCAAGACAACATAACTGTCACCCTACTCATCTTAAGATAACATATCCGTCATCAAAACACAATTTAAGCTAACATAACCGTTAACCAACTCATTTACATACAAGAGCCAACAATCGATAAATAAGACAACACTTAAGTCCATTCCATACGGGAGAAGAATAAACATAACTGATTAATAAAACATAAGTCTTAAAAGCGTTTTACATTTCAGATGTCCTCTGCCGTAAAATTCATAATTAATTCAAATAAAATCAAAATGATACAAGGCCAACTAGGTCAGATTAATAAGACTTTTATCTACAATATTTGTCAAATACACATTTCTAAAATACGAACTTAACAAGGGGTTATTGTCTGATCTTTACAGTGTGTCAGAAATCGTCACACAAAATGTATTGCTTCATAAAACGGGTTTAACAAATCATTTTGGGGCAAAGCAAACTCCTAAAATCATATAAACTCTTCAAAGTTTAATTATTGAAAAGGACCAGAATAGTTTCAAAGTATAAAAATGGTTTTTCGAAATAATCTTTAAGCTATTGTCCATTCTGCGAGTATTTCAGCGCAATGTTCGTAAATAATTTATTGTGAACAAACGACATGTAAGAAAATTACGAAATTTTAGAGGTTGATTCTAAATTAAAATAAATAGGGGTCTGTTTTCAAGATTTTCAAAGACGGATACTCTAAGATGTCGAAATAAATTGTACAAGACAATGGACAGATTTGTCAAGGTGCTGAAACTTATCAAATAACCAAAGTAAACCAAGCATTATGAACTTGAAAGACTATCAAACTAATCATCCTCAAAGATCACAACCCAATTTAACAATACAATTCTTAATGAATTTCCAACTAGAATATCATCCAACACAACCATGCAAAATGGAATTCATCCAAACATATGATTTATGAACTTAATCATGTCACTATTTAACCAAACACAATTCTAGTATACTAAACATTACTAGCATATAGAACAAATGCAAACATAGACGATAACTCGAGTAACCCATCACCGTTACCTAATAGCTCTTCAATAAGCATGATTTTGACTCAAAGCCACTCCGGTTTGGACAACCTAACTAGCTACACATAAATAAACGAGGTTAGCTAAGAGAACCGTGCCTTATAGGCCACGACAAGAGTATATTAAGGAATAATTTTGATACTTCTATGACCTAGAAAGATGGAGGGCGATTAGAGGAAGAGAAAGCCGTGAAAATCTTCAAAAACCGATAGGAAACGACGAGTTTATGATCGTTTTACGGTGAGGTGCACAACAATGGTGTTCTTTGTGTTTGGGTGTTCTAGCTGAAAAATAATTAAAGGATTGAAGAAGAAGGAAGGAGGAGGTTGATCTTGGGCAGCAAGGCAAAGTTCTATACTTAGCCAAGTGTCCCAAAGGACATGTGGAAAAGAGTAAAGAGTAAGCAACGAGCGAGTGTCTCGTTAGCGGATGGTCCGCGACAGCCTATCGTATTTTCGGCATATATAATTTCCTCCACGGAACTCGGAATGAGGTGTTTTCGGTGGCGTTGGAAAGCTATGAAAGAGAGCTAAAAACTTTTATTTTATAAGCAAGAGCTAAATATTCCTTTAAAATATCTTAAAATTAGTAACAATGACAGAGTAGCGTTTCACAAGTTTAAGGAGTATAACTTTAAGACGAACATTTGAATATCATTGTCAAAAACGATAAATTTTAAATGGAATTTTATTTATTGTGGATCATAATTATTATTGAAATAAGATTTTAATAATATATAAATACTTGGGAATTACGGGGTGTTACAAAGACCCCACCTTTTAAAAAGTTTCGTCCTCGAAACTTGAAAGCAGAAAAAAGGTAAGTCGTAAAGACAAGGTAAATAACCAAAGCGTTTTACCGAAATTTGATATTACAAAACATAGATTTCTTTCAAAGATTTCAAAAAGAGTTTCCAAAGGCACAAGTCCTCGTCAATGGAACAAGAGGATTCTCGTTGCGTATTCAAGAGTCCGACATTCCAAATCAAGGACTAATCCAAAACCAAATCATGCGCCGACAAACTTAGTACAAGTTATTAGACGTCCTCAATAACGAGTTCTAACACTGAATCAAACGCTAAAACCAATCAAAATTATAAACCATTTCAAGTTTTCAAAACTTGTCATTTCGAAAGTAAACTTCCATTTTTTTTAATCTGTAATATAAGTAAAATAGTAACAGAAATTTAAGTTTTTAACAACAAAAGTAAGGTAACTCAAATGCGGTTATAAAATATATAAATGAAAAACCATTTAAATATCACTCATACAAAACAGAAGTATGAAATCTACATATCATCAACCAAAGATGGTGGTTCTGATTATCCAAGAAATCAAAACTCAAGAGGTCATAAGGAAGCTAACAAAAACAAGGCATCAAAACTACCATCTTCAGGGTGAAAGACGGTACTCAACAAGAGAGTAAAGAGGCAAAAACAACAAAGGAACTGAAGCATGAACAAAAGAGGTTTAAGGTTAGGAGAGGAAAGATAACTCTTCCAAGGAACAGTACCCACTCGATCCATAAATGAAACATCATCATAACGACTCCTTACACACCCTAGAAGACAAGTCATACAACCACAAGACTCTCAAGGGTTTCCTCAACATAACTTGCATCACTTTTCCACTAGGTCGCCACTGAAACAACGTTCTTCACCACAAAAGGGGATTTCACCACTCTCAATCATTATATAACAACCAACAACCTCCACAAATGCTGAATCCAAAGGTACTAACAAGATCACACTCATACCCAACTAGCATATGTTATAGATCTCCAAACATGTTAAAACACCAAAACAAGGATCCTTAAACCAGCATCCCTCGTACTTCTAGACCTCTAAACAAAATTTGTTACGCTCATACCGACAACAAAAGATATGAAAGTGACACTCTTGGAACTTTACTTACTCTCTTACGTAGGACTATGAGATAAAGATCAAAAACATATAATCCCAAAAGCATAAACACGATATTCTTCAAACCGTAACTATTCCCAAACGCATGACTACGGGTTAAACATCCAAGGCATTAAGTCCCAAACTAGTCAACTCTAATCGACCCAAATCAAGAAAACATCTCTTAAACCTTGACTACCATAATTATTGGAAAGTGATCATCTCAAAAGAAAGTCTCATAAAAGTAACAACTTTCACCCAAACAGTCTCTAGGTAACCATCAACACTCTCATAGATAACACAAAAATTATTAACCTCACGGTTGATACCAATGCACAAGAAGTACTCATACCTTTAAACCTTTAACATGAAACCATCAAGATGGCACACTACCTAATATTACCCAAACTTTACCAAACGCTAACTCTCTCAACTAAGTCCAATAAAACAAAACCAAGGATCCTATAAGCATATATCACTATTCGACAAATGAAGTCACCCTCACAACTAGTCCAAGAAGAAAGGGTACAAGGCTC
This sequence comes from Silene conica, assembly GCA_029255685.2. Lineage (NCBI taxonomy): Eukaryota > Viridiplantae > Streptophyta > Magnoliopsida > Caryophyllales > Caryophyllaceae > Silene > Silene conica. The sequence goes on along the minus strand of CM055312.2, from coordinate 38,559,978 downwards.
ACAACGGTTAAAAATATGATACAAAGTTCAGGAACAAACTCGATATAGAAACTTGAGAGAGAGACAGATATATAAGATGACAAGCTAAGAGAATCCAGGCTATGGACTCCAACAATAGCGAAGCCATGAGGAGAAGAATGAGCATTAGAGGTAAGAAGATATATGACATAAGAAAGGTCAAGTAAGTTTTGTTATGAAAGCATAACTTGACATAATTACCGTGGAAGAAGAAAGAAGAAGAGAAGCGTTAAGGAAATTTATGATTTGAACTGACACAATTCCCAAGGCTCAGGGTCCTCAAAATCCTCACAAAGTTCTTATCTCCTATTTCTCAATTCAAGCGCCAAACTAGCACTTTCCAAGAAGAATTTCCCAGATGGTTTACTATACTATAAGTCATTTCAAAGATAAGGGTGTACGATTATCTCAATTTCGACTATTCCATAAACTTTCAGTTATCTCTATGTCTTCAATTCCTCAAACGACATTTCTGTAATACTTCAGGATAAACCATTTCTATACCATTGCTACTTCACAATCCTTATACTCCATAGATTATCAACTCTCTATTTCCTTCAATTCCCAAAAATTTCACTTTTCTTCGAATCACTCTATTCTAATCCCACACAAGGCGTAAATCCTTATAATTCATTAATATCTCAAAATATGAACACCAAGGTCAATTATAGATATTTCTCACATCTCTATATACAAATCGTAACATCCTTTAAACATCGCAACCTCGAAATCTCACAAATCCACAAGTTGCACCTTACTACATAAATCAGACATCCAAAGACATTATCTTTAGGTAGCTCCTCTAAGGTTACACCACTAACTCCGTTAAATAACTAAAACATTAAACTTCAGTCAATTCACCAAAGATTACCTTGTACATTGTTTCACTACTCATCCATCATTATAAACGATTCTTATTCTTAAACGTAACATCCCAAGTATATTTTCCAAATTCATTTTACAACGTCGAACACCTCATTCATACTCTTATAGCGTCACATTTCAATCCACCAGTTCTAAATCTCAATTATGATTCCCAAAATTAATTAAAATCCACCAAATATTGCACATACAATTCAATAATTTAATCCAAGTATTCCACTAACCATTTCCACTCACTACGTAGGGCCAACAACTACGCATTAGGGTCACCAAGACATGCCTTAAGACACTCCCTAAACGTTTTTAGTAACATTACTTTTCAAAATAAAGGCTAGGGGTTATCCTCGAACAAAATCCTCAATATCCAACTAAGGTAGGATACCTACGAAGCGCCATGGGAAAAAGGCAAGTAACAAGGATAAGGTTAAGTCGGGAAGTTACGAAAGTAGCTTCCGAGTTAGGATAGAAAAGATTTCGGGAAGGGAGGATATGCATCAAGAAATAAGGAAGAAGGTGATGCATGATGAGCAAGGAGTATCTTCGGGGACATAAAAGCATCCTTCAAAGATGGCACAAATCTTCCATCTTCGGTATTAGACAATAATGTTGATCGCCATCCAGGTAAGCTCATAGTTCACCAATCCTTGAGCACGAAAATAAAATCTTTGACAATTAACAAACATGTTAGACCTAACCAGGAGCAATCACATTACAGACTACCACTTGGTCCTTAAGTCTACCCATTTGTCATTCATTATTCTATGTCATGTTCATATTTAATTTGGGGTACACGTGAGTGCGTCGGGAGCATTACTGCTCTGATACCAACTGTGACACCCCGCGAGATAACATAATGATAAACAAGATATTTGCAGCAGAAATACGATACTCTTAAAAACTTTTCGACAAATTTATTAAAACTTTTTCGCGGAATATCAAAACAACAAGCGGAAGACTAAAACTAATACGAAAGTATAAATTATACACGAATACTTAAATAAATGAGGGATAAGGTATCCCACGGTAAAAACATGAATTAAACCTAAACTAAGCGTAAGGGTAATTGTCGAATGATCAACAATGCTCGCTAGCCACACGTCTTCCCCAAACAGCACCAACCTACATTCACGAAACATGAACGCCACAGTCAGTGGGGAGTAACTCAGGGTTCTCCCAGCCACTTTACGTCAAAATACAAAAATATAACAATAAGAAGATATTGTATATGGAGTAGTACATCTGAATATGAGAAATATCAAAGCATGATACTCAAAATTAGGCAAACAACTAGGTGATCGACTCAGAGACCAACACTTGATGGCATGACCAATCACACAAGCAACAACAACCAAGAATAGAATGAAAGCCGTCAGGTAGCATAACCGCTACAACTGACAGTCAGGGATTATAACCGCTCCACTAACAGGCTAGGGTGTATAACCGCGCCCAAGCTACCGGAGCGCATAACCACGTCATTCGGATACCATGTATAGCGCATAACCGACAACTATATGCCTAAGACCTGGCCAGACCTCTCCATGTAATAACCTACACTGAACGACACACGGGGACCGGACCGCATAACCACGGATTCCGACCAATCCCGAACATAGTTAAATAAAATCCCATAACAGGAGTGGCGTTTGTTCATTACAGTGATACACAAATCGTATCACCGCTATCTATTCACAACCAAGGCAACATAACCGTTACCAACACAATTTAGGGTGACATAACCGTCACCTAAACACAAGCAAGGCAACATAACCGTTACCCTACTCATCTAAAGATAACATAACCGTCATCAAAACAACATTTAAGCTAACATAACCTTTAACCAACTCATTTAAATACAAGAGCCAACAATCGATAAATAATACAACACTTAAGTCCATTCCATACGGGAGAAGAATAAACAGAACTGATTAATAAAACATAAGTCTTAAAAGCGTTTTACATTTCAACTGTCCTCTGCCGTAAAATTCATAATTAATTCAAATAAAATCGAAATGATACAAGGCCAACTAGGTCCGATTAACAAGACTTTTATCTACAATATTTATCACATAAACATTTTCAAAATACGAACTTAATAGGGGGTTATTGTCTGATCTTTACGATGTGTCATAAATCGTCACACAAAATGTATTGCTTCATAAAACGGGTTTAACAAACCATTTTGGGGCAAAGAAAACTCCTAAAATCATCTAAACACTGCAAAGTTTAATTATTGAAAAGGACCAGATTAGTTTCAAAGTATAAAAATGGTTTTCGAAATAATCTTTGAGCTACTGTCCATTCTGCGAGTATTTCAGAGCAATGTTCCTAAATAATTTATTGTGAACAAACGACATGCAAGAAAATTACGAAATATTAGAGGTAGATTCTACATTTAAAATAAACAGGGGTCTCTTTTCAACATTTTCAAAGACGGATAATCTACGATGTCGAAATAAATTGTACAAGGCAATGGACAGATTTGTCAAGGTGCTGAAACTTATCAAATAACCAAAGTAAACCAAGCATTATGAACTTGAAAGACTATCATACTAATCATCCTCAAAGATCACAACCTCATTTGACAATACAATTCTTAATGAATTTCCAACTATATAATCATCCAACACAACCATGCAAAACGGAATTTATCCAAACATATGATTTATGAACTTAATCATGTCACTATTTAACCAAACCCAATTCTAGTATACTAAACATTACTAGCATATAGAACACATGCAAACATAGACGATAAGTCGAGTGACCCATCACCGTTACCTTATAGCTCTTCAATAAGCTTGATTTTGACTCAAAGCCACTCCGGTTTGGACAACCGAACTAGCTACACATAAATAAAAGAGGTTAGCTAATAGAACCGTACCTTAAACGCCACGACCAGAGTATATTAAGGAAGAATTTTGATACTTTTATTACCTAGAGAGATGGAGGTCGAGGAGAGGAAGAGAAAAGCGCGAAAATCGTCAAAAACCGATAAGAAACGAAGATTTTTTATGATCGTTTTACGGTGAGGTGCACAACAATGGCGTTCTTTGTGTTTGGGTGTTCTTAGCTAAAAAATAAGTAAAGGATTGGAGAAGAAGGAAGGAGGAGGTTGACCTTGGGCAGCAAGGCAAAGTTCTATACTTAGCCAAGTGTCCCAAAGGACATGTCGAAAAGAGTAAAGAGTAAGCAACGAGCGAGTGTCTCGTTAGCGGATGGTCCGCGACAACCTTTCATATTTTCGGCATAATTTCCTCCACAGAACTCGGAATGATGTGTTTTCGGTGGCGTTGGAAAGCTAAGAAAATGAGCTAAAACTTTTATTCTATAATTAAGAGCTAAATATGCCTTTAAAATATCTTAAAATTAGTAACAATGACAGAGTAACAACCTAATAATTAAGAGCTAAATATGCCTTTAAAATATCTTAAATATGCCTTTAAAATATCTTAAAATTAGTAACAACCTAATAAAATATCTTAAAATTAGTAACAATGATAAGTGAAGGGATCCCGGAGCAAGATATCGACGACAACGAGATCTACTTCGAAGAACACGGCGGTTTCAACAAGAAAGGGTTGATACTCGGTATGGGAAATGCAGCCCCAGTCATTTACGAGCGTCGTCGTCACTCAAGTGCTGGGACCCAATCATCATACACCCCAGGTTTGTATTTTATAGTTTATTAAAAATTAAGACTAACCAATTATTTAACCGTTTATTAAATGAATATAATATCATGTTTGACTATTCATTGCAGGTATCGTCGGCAGAGTTCTTCGAGAGAATGCTCAGCTAAGAGAACGTGATCTCGAGACATCCCAAAGGCTGAAGGCAATTGAAGAATACTTAAGTCAACAGGGGGCGGAGTTCACTACTCAGAGCTGCAACCCGGGAGGCTTTTCTCAGCCGAGACGCGATTTCGACGATGATGGCGGCGCCAATGCTAGGGCGGCCACTCATTTCGCCACCCCACAGCCCACCGACACGACCGTTAGATAGGTTTTATTAGGTTGTTTAGTTGATGTACCGCGGATTATGTTTAGTTTTTAGTTGGATGATCATTTGTACAACCTTCATTTTAGTTATGAAAAGACGTTTTAAAAACCTTGTCTCCGACAAGTTTTTTGTTGCTGGGTTGTTTTTCTGAAATTGCAGGTTTACAGATCATGCAAAAGGGAAAAAATCAATCATTTCAATGGAAATGGGGAGGTGGAAAAACGGCTGAAACCCGAAAATCATACAGGAATTTGCGACGGAAATGTCTCAATTTGCGACGGAATTCCGTCGCAAACCTTGACTAGAAGTCAAAGTCAGTCCAGATTTGCGACGGAATTTCCGTCGCAAATAGTCCCTTTGCGACGGATTTTCCGTCGCAAATCTAGACTGACTTTGACCAAAAGTCAAGGTCAGTCCAGATTTGCGACGGAAAATCCGTCGCAAATAGTCCCTTTTGCGACGGATTTTCCGTCGCAAATCTGGACTGACTTTGACTTCTGGTCAAGGTCAGTCCGTCGCAAAATAAGTTCAATCCGTCGCAAAACTGTTGCGACGGAAAAATCCGTCGCAAATAAACTTTTTGCGACTATAATATGGGACAGATGCAGTTCGTCGCAAATCCGTCGCAAAAACATCATTTGCGACGGATTTCACCCTTTTTGCGACGGACAATTCCTTCGCAAAGAGCGCATTGTTTTGTAGTGGTATAACTTTAAGACGAACATTTGAATATCATTGTCAAAAACGATAAATTTTAAATGGAATTTTATTTATTGTGGATCATAATTATTATTAAAATAATATTTTAATAATATATAAATACTTGGAAATTACGGGGTGTTACAGAGCAATGGTCGGTCGACCAGATCCTGTGGTCGATCGACCGCCACTGCTGCTACTGCCTGTCACGGTAACCTCGGGGAGCGTGCAAGCAAGCCTAGGGAGTCTATCTCTCTATACTTTCTTTTATGCTCTTAATTTCTCTTCTATTTCATTCCGGGTAATTCTCATTTATCACCCAACACGTTTAACTTCCGAAAAAGGGTTTTGTCTTTCTGTCCTTTTCAAGTCATTTTGGTAGCAGTGCTGGCTACCGAAACCTCCTAGCTCACGCTGGTTTGGGGAGGTTTCTTGTCGCGCAAATATCTTGTGAGTTCATTCCTTTTTGATTCTTTGGTCAATTTTACGCAAATTCTCGTTTTCTATAATCCTTTGCATATACTTCTGCACAATGGGGACATTGTGTAATTTGGTTTGGGGAAGGGTTTTCCGTTTCATTCACATGTTTTATTGCATTTCCGTTTCACGTTTATTGCATTTCCGTTTTGCATTGTTGTTTCTTTTTCCTTACATATACACAAAATTTCAAAAAATGCACGTTTATTTTAGCATATAGGTCGAGTCGGAACGATAGTATTTCAATGATGAACTTCGCATTTCAACTGTTTATGCCCAAGCCTTGCTTGTCAACATGTTTTTAGTAAGAATCATATGCATAGTCTACAACTTTTTGTCAAACTAGCTGTTAATCTTGAGACTTGACTTTGATTTTGGCAACCTACTTTACATTCTGAGTTTCTTAGAGCTTTATGACTGGTGTCATCTATGACCAGTATGTTTAGGATGTGAGTAGTACTCCTTATGAGACGTGTTACATCGATGTGCATAAACATGAACGTAATCTGCTTAATACATGTATGTTATCTAGTTTTATTACTTTTTGACACGTGCAATTGAGTTCCATTTTTGTTGTCGTTGTTGGGGCTGGTGTCCTTGCCATTTAGTACAATGACTTATTAAATCTCTTAAAAGACCACAAGGGCATACTTCAGTATAATTATCAGTTGATCCACGTTTATCAATAACGGTTGGCTTGCTAGATAAGTTTGACGTTATTGTCATACAGATGGCGGTGATCAACTGGTCCCTATAAGTCACACCTATAGGACACGTTTGAGAGATGTGAAGGTATGAAAATACAGTCACATTTATGCCGAATACGACTAAGCAGTTAGTGAGAGATATTGACTAAAAAATTAGTCAATGAGATGTTGAGATAATTATTTAATACGGATTAAATAATTTTAGCTAATACGAATTACATGATTAATTCGTAAAATTAAATATAAACGGTTATATTTGATGAAATGTTTAATTCGTGTATTAATATAAGCAGTTATATTAATTAAGCTAATTATACAATATCGTCATTTTCTTATCAGACCATTATTAATGTATCGACTGCACATTCTGACAAAGTGATACATTAGTATCTGATAACATGTATACGATTTATAATTAATACCCGCGGATTACATTTTAGCAATTAGGGTCGAACCACGCATTATAATAAGGTGAGAGTGGAAAGCCCACTCTCACCGGATGACTATTTCGGCCGAGTAGGGTTACAAAAGGAGAGTAATTCTCCTTTTGTCAACTACTGGTATTCAGTTCTAAGAAACTAGGGGTTTGAGAGCATCCTTCTTCCAAAACCTAGATCTCACATCAAAACTCACAAAAGCTCTCCCCATATTGCAAGGCAATTGGAGAATATTTCTAGCACACGCGGCATCATCTCAGACGGATCTTGGGTGCAAGTTTTAGGAGGGAATCTCTGTTGATTCTTGTTCTTAGGCCATTCACGCTAGGTTCTAAGGTTATGCATCTATACCTTTTCGTTTCAAGTTTTTCATTTTATGACGATATTCACATGTAAAATTTCGTTATAATCCTGTAATTTTAAGGGTGAATATACGGAAATTCCCCAAAAGTGGTATCAGCGTAAGGCCATGAAACTTTTACAATTGTGATTTTCATAAGATGTTTTAAAATCGGTATTTGTAATCCTTTTGAGACTCACGGGCGTGTGCCCTATTGTGAGAAATCGATCTTGTTTTTCGATTTTGATTTGCATATTGTTGATTAATTGATATTTTTAGCAATATGTGAATCATTTGTTGTTGTTTATTGTTGATTTACACGCATTAAATCAAGAATAAATACTAGTTTTGATTTTAAAAGTGCAGCGTTTATGGATTCTACGAACGAGCGTATTACTACTCGTTCGTAGTCTTCCTCTGCAACCCATCACTCGATCGAGTACTTTTTGGCTCTATCGAGCAGTGTTCGCTTTTAAACCGTCACTCGATCAAGCCTTGTTGTACTCGATCAAGTGACACTGTTACTCGATCGAACACGTTTTGGCTCGATCGAGCTTTTTTATGAAAATTTTTCTTTTTATGAAAATTTTGGTTTTCTGGAAATTGTTTTGCCTCGATCGAGTACCGCTGTTACTCGATCGAGCAAACACGTCTGTTAAGGTTACTTGATCGAGTACCCTAGTGACTCGATCGAGCAACCCAGTTTTGGCAGGATTTCGAAAATAAATTGTTTTTTTGTTTTCTTTTAACCCATGGTAATATGCTATATACAGATATAGTGTATTAACATTTGTGAAACAGTTCACACTCGATAGATACACATTCTTTTAAAGCGATTTAAAAAATGGATTATAAGTTTATTAAGATTAATGTGAATAAAACGATTTAATCACATAATTTAAATCCTGTAAGGTGGTTTGGTAAAATTTATTAAACATAATTACAGAATTATGTCACGAATGAATTTGTTTTAGTTGATGTATTTCTTTTATCGTTTGTTGAATGCCTTTGAATGCCTTTATAACGTATTTATTTTTACAAACGGTTGTAACTTAGTGTGGCCTTAGTAGATTGCGTTTCCGAAATGATGGAGCATAGTCTTGGTTGTAATTTTGAGATCTCGCATCTCCGTTTTGTTTTTCTCTTTTAATTACTCTTATATTTAAATTAGAATGTAAAATAGGTTTATATATGTAATTTAAATTTGTAATTTTGAGAAGACCAAAGACGGAGACCGGATGCTCACTCCCGCTGCAATCACCATGATGGAACATCAAGACAAGCTTCTCGGGTCCAACGGTGGATTCCAAAGTTGTTTTAATGTTTATTTTGGTAGGATAGGCCACATGTAACACCCCAAGAGTATGAGATGAGATTGTGTGGAAATTTGTCCCACATTGGTAGAATGTGAGGCTTATGATATGTTTATAATAGCTTCCACCCACCATGTAGTAACAAGGCCTTGTGCTTTTGGGCTTAAGTGAGGACAAATAATGGGCCCAAAAGTGTGCACCCATCTTATTGGGTTTGTGTTACGACGGTGGTGGGTCGGGTTGTTACAAATGGTATCAGAGCGACCCTGCGACCGTGTGGCGAGCCTGTGGTCGGGAGTACCCGGGTCACACACCTAGCGGGGGTGGATTCTGGCCCTGGTTGTGGTCAAGTTTGAGGCACAACGAGGACGTTGTGTTCTTTAAGTGGGGGAGTTTGTAACACCCCAAGAGTATGAGATGAGATTGTGTGGAAATTTGTCCCACATTGGTAGAATGTGAGGCTTATGATAGGTTTATAATAGCTTCCACCCACCATGTAGTAACAAGGCCTTGTGCTTTTGGGCTTAAGTGAGGACAAATAATGGGCCCAAAAGTGTGCACCCATCTTATTGGGTTTGTGTTACGACGGTGGTGGGTCGGGTTGTTACACCACACTAGGACATTTATTTACGTTTCTTGCTTTCTTTTACGCATTCATCGGTTATAGTTTGCATCATTTTCCGCCTAAAACAAAACCACCTTTAAGCTATCACTTAATTTTAATCATTCACGCAAATGCTAGATTTTAGTTCTCTTAAAATGAGTAAAAACAAGTTGATGGGGTCTTCCTCGTATAACCAAAAATTGAGATTAGTCTTTATAAATCAGACTCCCATGAATCCCTTCTTCGTCGTTAGGCATACTATGACCCCTTGTACGTTGGGTAAGTGGGAACAGATGATTTATTTTATCTCAACATCGTGGTCACTAGATACTATCTAGCGAGTCTGATGGACAAAAAGATGAGATTTACGGAAATCTATCGACTAAGAGTTCTAACTGTAGAACTAGCCAAGCGGTTGTCTTATCAATTTACGGAAATTGAGTCTTGGGATGGGTTATATAATTCTTTAGGGAGATCAATTATATAAATGCGTGAGTCTACGAGTTTAAATTCAATTTAAAAATAGACTTAAATCACAACGACGAGTTGCTTATATCGTTTTGTTTTTATCTTCTTTTAAGTGTAGAACACGTACAACTTAAAACTGCTAATGACAAATGGGTGGTAACGACCTAATGTCAATTGCCACGCTAGCACGAGAATCCTGGCTTAAAGCCTTCATGGACTCCACACAACAGTCTACTAGACAGAAGAATGATGGGTCAAACTTGACTGAGCCTATTCCGGCACACCCAGGATGTAATACCTCGAATTTTGGGTACGATTTTATCTTAACTGTTTAAATAGCTAAACGTTTTACGTTGGTACGAGGCTTTATTGATTCGATGTTAAATAGAATGGTAAGTAACTACTTCGTCATTGAGTGTACGTATCATGCTTGTTATGGGTTTCTAGTTGGGAGTCACGTACATAGGTGATATGCTCTGGGTAAGATTCGAACTAGAGACCTTTAGGTGGGGGTTATGGGCTTTGGAATCCGTGCACAACCTTGTACAGCCCACGACACCTACCTAAACCCTACACATTTCTAACGTGCAAACTCACCTCTGCCGCCATATAAGAGGAGCTTGCACTCCTAATTTCTGACCTATCATCATAAAAACAAGACCCTAGACTACTGCCACCATCACACGGGAAGGAGAGAGGCTGCTCACGACCAAATCCACCGTGCCTAACACCAATCGTTTTTGGTCAGAAGTCAGGTACGTGTTTTAGGGGTCTGTGTTGTTTCTATTTATGCTGTACTTCCTGTTTTGGTTTCTTGTTCGAAGGGTCTGGGGTTGTAGTCGGTGGTTGTGGTTGGCATGGTAGGGTTGGTTGTAGTCAGGACCAGGTAATGGGGGTTAGCGTCGATAGGCTAGGTTGGTTATGGTGGTGTCGATGGTGGGGTTTCAATGGTCTGGTTGTTACTTTCAAAACACGGGTCACAAAGGAGGGTTGCTGATGTCGCTGTCGAGCAGTGGTTTCGGGGTGGTGTTACTGGCGACTCGGGGGAGGTCAATACAGTAACACCACCATGGTTAAAAGGGGGTGTCAGAGGTGGCGTCTGTTGGTGGTCGTGGTTAATGGTAGCGGTGGTACAGCCGTCTTTGTCGAGTCTGTTCAGAAGGGTTTGGGGGTTTTTATGTCACTGACCAGTGTTCAGCAGCCTTGGTTGGGGTTGTCGGCAGGTGACGAGTGTTGTGGTTGTGTTGTGGTGGTAGATGGTGGTTGGCGGTGTTGAGTGGTGGCGGTTACTGGTGTTCGAAGTGGAGGTCTAAGGTGTTTGTCGTAGGTTCTTGTCGCATAAAGGGGGTTGGGTTTCGGGTATTCCTAAGTCTTTACCGTATTACTATTATTATCGTATTATTATTATTATTATTATTATTATCCTTATTAATATTATTATTAGTATTGTTTTTTTTTATTATTTTGTCATTTATGAATATGTTGGTAATTATGGTAAAGATATTATTTGATATGGTTTTAATGAGTGTATTTATAGTTTGAATTTCAAATCGAAGTTACTATTTTTAGAAGTTACTATATTTAGAAAGTTACTATTTTGGGTAACTCGGTGGTGGGAGGCTTTCTAAATATAGGGAGTTTCTATAAATAGAATGTGCATGTGTTTTGCGAGTATTAGGGTGTTTATTAATTAAATAATATTTGTTTAGGTAGCGGGTTTCGTGTGGAACATTTCTAGGCAAGCTTTGGTTTGATCTGCGTTCCTGCTATTTCAGGTAGGGGAAAGTACTGGTTATAATAATGTGATCTATTCTCAGTTGGAATTAAGCATGTTTGCTACCTAATATCCTGTGATCATTGTATTGAGTTGTTATCTTATTCAGTGTTTTCATATGTTGTGAATATATATATATATTGGGCCTTGTGATATGGAGTTGGATCGGTGCGGAGTATATATATATGGTGTTGGATCGGTGCGGAGTATATATGGTGTTGGATCGGTGCGGAGTATATATATATGGTTTTGGATCGGTGCGGAGTATATATGGCGTTGGATCGGTGCGGAGTATATAATTGGCGTTGGATCGGTGCGGAGTTTATTATATTGTTATATTTATTCTTTTCCCTACTCAACCTCGTGGTTGACCCTGTGTATTCGTGATCACCTGTGATGAACCAATTATTGGGGAGCAGATTGACAGGTGGCTGAGACTAAGGGGGAGCTATGGGAGGAAGAGCTTGGATCCGGACCAGTTTAGATGTCTAGATCACCTTAGTCAGTTTTATACGAGTTGCACTTTATTTGTTTGTAAAGACTTTTGGATACTAATGTAAGAACATGTCTTAAGTTAAATTTTATTTAAAGTGCTGTTTATCTTCCTTTTGTATCTACTGCCTCGGGAAACCGAGATGGTAACACCGTTATTTATCTGAGGAGTCCTAGTACAGGTCCTTAAATAAATGGGGGTGTTACAAAGTGGTATCAGAGCGAACGATCCTCAGACCTAACCTAATGAACCTAATGAATGTAGGAGAGTCTAAATAAAATGAACCCCCGGGATAGGACTGTTAGGAGCACACAAAAGGGGAAGTATGAGTCTGGGGCCCCCTCACACCGAACCATAGGCCCTATCAGTTTTACCCGGGAACCCAGAATGCATATACGAGAGAAAAGGGTAGAATAGGAGGTGGTGGAAGTGATAGCGTACTGTGATAAGTATGTTATGAGAATTCTGAGTATAAGTGATTTTGGAAAAAGCCGGAAGGGGCATGAGCATGAATTAATCCTTATTTGTTTGAATAAAAGGTGTATATTGTTGTGGTATAATAAGTGATTTGAAACATGCTAGTAATTCTTCTTTTGTCATGTCTAGTGATATGCGGTTATGTGATCCCTGAGCCATGTTAAGGAATAAAACTACTCTATATTATAAGTGTTGATAGATTTTGATGCTTACGGAACATAGCCCTAAACCCAATGGGTATCCACGTATGTCGGGACTCATTTCTTTTCTTGTTTAATAGTATGCCTCCACGAAGGGATAATGCCATTAACATCACCCAAGAAGAGGTGGACCGTTTGATAGCTGAAAATGCGGCCCTAAAGGCCAAACGAATGGACTCCGCGAAAATGAGCACAATCATCGCAAGACATCACACTACCCAATTCACTGGGGAGGGGGAACCTCATCTGTTAGGGGCTTGGTGCCGGGAATTCGGTAACCTGTTCGAGTTGGTGGACTGCCCTGAAGAATTGATGGTAGACCAGGCTGCCCACTATCTGAGGGGTATGGCTGGAGACTAGTGGACCGCGAATAAGGGAGAGCTTCGGGAAGCAGCTATAGAGGGTGGATCCGCGTTTGTTCCGTGGGATGCATTCAAGGGGGTTCTGAACGAGGCGTTTCTACCAGAATTCCAAAAGAGCAAGCTGAGGGAGGAGTTCGACTCATTCCAGATGTCGGAGGACATGACCGTAGAGGCTTACTACAGGAAGTTCATCCAGTTGGTGCACTACGTGGGAGACATGGGTTTCGACGATGCTATGCTAGCCATGAAATTTGAGAGGGGATTATCAATCGCCATCAAAAAGAGACTGATTGCAGCTCCGCCCACCACAATCCGTGACATCTATTTACGGGCTGGGGCGGCGGAGAGGCTTTCGGATATGATCAAAAAGGACAAACAGTCCAAGACAGAAAAGAGGAAAGCTGAAACAGTAGTTGAGGGTTCAGGATCGAAAAAGCAAAGTAATAACAAGTACAGTGGGTATTTCGGGAGTAGTGCCTCTGGTGGTGCGAGGAATCAGAGTGGGAGCAATCACATGAGTGGGATTTCTGGCAGTGGTTCGGCAGACATAGTGTGTTTTGGCTGCGGGAAGAGGGGACATAAGCAGGCGGTGTGTCGTTCTTCTGGAGGAAATCAGTCCGGGGGTTATCGCACACCTACATCCGGATACCAGGGATCCCGCACCCAGTCCTACGGTAGTAGTGGCTATCGCACACCCACGACAAACTATGGTGGGGGTGCGAAATCTGGAGGGAGCAGCAATTATCAGAGGAACTACAATAACTATCAGAACCGCGCGTACCAGAACCAGGGGAATGGAAGCAATCAGAGGACGGGAACAGAAGGAAATCAGCAGGCTGGGACGTCTAGTGCCAGTCAGAGTGGAGTCAAGTCCAGTGGCAAGCTCTTTGCCATGGGAAAGCAGGCAGCTCAGGAGGATGCACAAGTGGTAACCGGTACTTTTCTTGTGAACTCTAAGCCTACTTTCGTACTTTTCGATTCCGGTGCCACCCATTCGTTTGTGTCTAGAGATCATGTTAAGGCTTTAGGGCTTGAGAGATTTGATTGGATCGCGGATCCAGTGACCATACCATCAGGCGAGTCGATAGTCTGTAATAGAGTATATGGTAGTGTAACCATCAAAATCGCGGAAGCATTTTTCTATTGTGACCTCATAGAGTTTCCTCTGGGGGCTTTGAGGTGATTCTGGGAATGGACTGGCTAGGGAAGTATCGAGCTTTCATCGACTGCTATCAAAAGAAAATTTCTTTGAAAGGACCTAAGGGGTTGAGGGTGTCTTACAAGGGATATCGAATCAAACCAAAGATCAAATTTATATCTGTCAATACCCTGAAGTCTAGTTTGCGGAAAGGAGAAAGCCTAATTTTGTGCCAAATGTGGGATTGTGAGGCTGAGACCCCCAAGACTAGTGAGATACCTGTGGTACGGGAGTTTGAGGGAGTTTTTCGAGACGACGTTCCGGGGTTACCGCCAAGGAGGGAAGGGGAATTTTCCATTGACCTCAAACCAGGAGCGGGACCGATCTCTAAACACCGTACCGTATGGGGCCGAAAGAGATGGAGGAGTTGAAGAAGCAATTGGATGAATTAGCTGAGAAAGGGTTCATCCGACCCAGTGTGTCGCCCTGGGGAGCACCTGTTTTATTCGTGAAGAAGAAGGATGGGAGTTTGAGGTTGTGTGTTGACTACCGAGAGCTGAACAATGTAACCATCAAGAATCGTTATCCTTTGCCGAGAATTGACGACTTGTTCGATCAGTTAAGTGGAGCTGGGGTTTTCTCCAAGATTGATTTGAGATCCGGGTATCATCAATTGAGGATAAAGGATGAAGATATTCCGAAGACTGCTTTCCGAACGAGGTATGGCCACTATGAATTTGTGGTTATGCCCTTTGGATTGACTAATGCTCCAGCTGTGTTCATGGACTTGATGAATCGAGTCTTCAGCCCGTACCTGGACAAGTTTGTGGTGGTATTTATCGATGATATCCTGGTATATTCCAAGAATGCAGAAGAGCACGAAGAGCATTTGAGGAAAGTACTTCAGACCTTGGAGGAGCATAAGCTCAATGCTAAGTTGAGCAAGTGTGAGTTCTGGTTGGAGAAAGTGGCATTTCTGGGGCATGTAATTTCAAAGGAGGGAGTAGCTGTTGACCCT
Source organism: Silene conica (assembly GCA_029255685.2). Lineage (NCBI taxonomy): Eukaryota > Viridiplantae > Streptophyta > Magnoliopsida > Caryophyllales > Caryophyllaceae > Silene > Silene conica. Next base: position 38,544,572 of record CM055312.2, on the reverse strand, counting down.
AGTAAGATCGAGGCAGTGACGAAGTGGCAAAGTCTGAAGAATGTGAGTGAGATTCGAAGCTTCCTGGGTTTAGCTGGTTACTATCGAAGATTTGTCAAAGATTTTTCAAAGATAGCAAAGCCGTTGACGTCGTTGATGAGGAAGGAGAACCGTTATATCTGGGATAAGAGTTGTGAGAAGGCATTCCTAACCCTTAAGGAACGCCTGACAACAGCTCCTATCCTTGCTTTGCCAGTAGGGAGTGATAACTTCGAAGTTTATACTGACGCTTCGAAGCATGGGTTGGGTTGTGTGCTAATGCAGAATGGGAGAGTGATCGCGTATGCTTCTCGCCAATTGAAGACCTATGAAGAGAATTATCCGACTCATGATTTGGAATTGGGCGCTGTGGTCTTTGCACTGAAATTGTGGCGTCATTACCTTTATGGGGCCACTTTTAAGGTGTTTTCTGATCATAAGAGCCTGAAATATATCTACACCCAGAAGGAATTGAACATGAGGCAGAGGAGGTGGATAGAGTTGATCGGAGACTATGATATGCAGATAGTCTACCACGAGGGCAAGGCGAATGTGGTGGCTGACGCTCTAAGTAGGAAGTCAGTACATGCTTTGAGTTGTGCCAGATCGAGAGTGAGGTTGCATGGCGAGTTAAGGGAGATGGGAATTTTCATGATCCGGAAAGGGGATGCTCTTGGTGATCTGACCGTGGAGCCTGAGTTGTATGGGGAGATTCGGGAGTTACAGAAGAGCGATGAGAGAATCCAGAAGTGGCGTGTGATGGTGGAAAATGGGAATGGAGATGGGGCATCCAAGTTCAGTATTCATACCGACGGTAGTTTGAGGTTTAGTGGGCGATGGTGTGTACCGAATGTTGAGGAGCTAAAAAAAAAAGATCCTGACTGAAGCTCACGCTACCCCTTATTCTGTTCACCCAGGGGGTGATAAGCTGTATAAGGACCTTAAGAAGACGTTTTGGTGGCCGAATATGAAGAAGGAGGTCGCAGAGTTTGTCTCGAGGTGTTTGACGTGTCAACGAGTGAAAGGGGAACATAAGAGACCTCAAGGGAAAGTTCAACCGTTGGATGTGCCAGAGTGGAAGTGGGAGAATATTTCGATGGACTTTATCGTGGGGTTGCCTCGGACTCAGAGGGGCAACAACATGATTTGGGTGATCGTGGATCGTTTAACTAAGTCAGCTCACTTTATTCCCATGAAAGATACCTGGAGTAAAGCTGAATTGGCTAAGTCATATGTTCAGAATGTGGTCAAACTGCATGGCGTACCCAAGGACATCGTTTCAGATCGGGACTCGAGGTTTATATCCAGGTTTTGGCAGGAGTTACAGGCTGCTTTGGGTACCCAATTGAAGATGAGTACAGCTTTTCATCCGGCTACTGATGGTCAGACTGAGCGGACGATTCAGACTCTTGAGGATATGTTGAGAGCTTGTGTACTGGAGTTCGGAGGATCTTGGGAGGATCGACTGGGGTTGATCGAGTTTTCCTATAATAACAATTATCATGCGAGCATAGGCATGGCCCCTTTCGAGGCTCTGTATGGAAGGAAGTGTCGGAGCCCTGTGTGTTGGGATGATCGAGCTGATGTTGTGACTTTGGGGCCAGATATGATTCAGGAGATGGTAGAGCAGGTTCAGATTATTCGACAGAGGATGAGGGCCGCTCAGGATCGACAGAAGAGCTATGCGGATCTGAAAAGGAGTGATATTTCGTTTGAGGTCGGAGAGAAAGTTCTACTGAAGGTCTCTCTGATGAAGGGTGTGATGAGGTTTGGCAAGCGTGGCAAACTGAGTCAGAAATTTATTGGACCATTTGAGATTTTGGACAGAGTTGGAGAGGTGGCATATCGGTTAGCTTTGCCTCCAACCCTATCCAAGGTCCATAATGTGTTTCATGTGTCCCAGTTGAGGAAATACGTGAGTGATCCATCACATGTGCTTCAGCATGAGGTGATTGAGGTCGATGAGCAGTTGGCATACATTGAGACTCCGAAGGAAATTCTGGACAGGAAGGTACGAAAGACTCGCAATGGCGAGACGTCCTTGGTGAAGGTCCTTTGGACCAACCATAATCAGGAGGAGGCTACGTGGGAGCCTGAGGCAGCTATGAGGGAGCGTTACCCACATTTGTTTGATTGAGGTAAGTTACGCGGACGTAACGTTTCTTTAAGGGGGGTGGAATGTAACATTCTGTGATTTAAGTAAGCTTTTGAGTTATTTTGTGATATCAGTTTGTTTGAGTTGATTGTTTTGTCGTCTGGCTGTTGTTGAACTTCGGGACGAAGTTCATTTTAAGGGGGGAAGACTGTAATACCTCGAATTTTGGGTACGATTTTATCTTAACTGTTTAAATAGCTAAACGGTTTACGTTGGTACGAGGCTTTATTGATTCGATGTTAAATAGAATGGTAAGTAACTACTTCGTCATTGAGTGTACGTATCATGCTTGTTATGGGTTTCGAGTTGGGAGTCACGTACATAGGTGATATGCTCTGGGTAAGATTCGAACTAGAGACCTTTAGGTGGGGGTTATGGGCTTTGGAATCCGTGCACAACCTTGTACAGCCCACGACACCTACCTAAACCCTACACATTTCTAACGTGCAAACTCACCTCTGCCGCCATATAAGAGGAGCTTGCACTCCTAATTTCTGACCTATCATCATAAAAACAAGACCCTAGACTACTGCCACCATCACACGGGAAGGAGAGAGGCTGCTCACGACCAAATCCACCGTGCCTAACACCAATCGTTTTTGGTCAGAAGTCAGGTACGTGTTTTAGGGGTCTGTGTTGTTTCTATTTATGCTGTACTTCCTGTTTTGGTTTCTTGTTCGAAGGGTCTGGGGTTGTAGTCGGTGGTTGTGGTTGGCATGGTAGGGTTGGTTGTAGTCAGGACCAGGTAATGGGGGTTAGCGTCGATAGGCTAGGTTGGTTATGGTGGTGTCGATGGTGGGGTTTCAATGGTCTGGTTGTTACTTTCAAAACACGGGTCACAAAGGAGGGTTGCTGATGTCGCTGTCGAGCAGTGGTTTCGGGGTGGTGTTACTGGCGACTCGGGGGAGGTCAATACAGTAACACCACCATGGTTAAAAGGGGGTGTCAGAGGTGGCGTCTGTTGGTGGTCGTGGTTAATGGTAGCGGTGGTACAGCCGTCTTTGTCGAGTCTGTTCAGAAGGGTTTGTGGGTTTTTATGTCACTGACCAGTGTTCAGCAGCCTTGGTTGGGGTTGTCGGCAGGTGACGAGTGTTGTGGTTGTGTTGTGGTGGTAGATGGTGGTTGGCGGTGTTGAGTGGTGGCGGTTACTGGTGTTCGAAGTGGAGGTCTAAGGTGTTTGTCGTAGGTTCTTGTCGCATAAAGGGGGTTGGGTTTCGGGTATTCCTAAGTCTTTACCGTATTACTATTATTATCGTATTATTATTATTATTATTATTATCCTTATTAATATTATTATTAGTATTGTTTTTTTTTATTATTTTGTCATTTATGAGTATGTTGGTAATTATGGTAAAGATATTATTTGATATGGTTTTAATGAGTGTATTTATAGTTTGAATTTCAAATCGAAGTTACTATTTTTAGAAGTTACTATATTTAGAAAGTTACTATTTTGGGTAACTCGGTGGTGGGAGGCTTTCTAAATATAGGGAGTTTCTATAAATAGAATGTGCATGTGTTTTGCGAGTATTAGGGTGTTTATTAATTAAATAATATTTGTTTAGGTAGCGGGTTTCGTGTGGAACATTTCTAGGCAAGCTTTGGTTTGATCTGCGTTCCTGCTATTTCAGGTAGGGGAAAGTACTGGTTATAATAATGTGATCTATTCTCAGTTGGCATTAAGCATGTTTGCTACCTAATATCCTGTGATCATTGTATTGAGTTGTTATCTTATTCTGTGTTTTCATATGTTGTGAATATATATATATATATATTGGGCCTTGTGATATGGAGTTGGATCGGTGCGGAGTATATATATATGGTGTTGGATCGGTGCGGAGTATATATGGTGTTGGATCGGTGCGGAGTATATATATATGGTGTTGGATCGGTGCGGAGTATATATGGCGTTGGATCGGTGCGGAGTATATAATTGGCGTTGGATCGGTGCGGAGTTTATTATATTGTTATATTTATTCTTTTCCCTACTCAACCTCGTGGTTGACCCTGTGTATTCGTGATCACCTGTGATGAACCAATTATTGGGGAGCAGATTGACAGGTGGCTGAGACTAAGGGGGAGCTATGGGAGGAAGAGCTTGGATCCGGACCAGTTTAGATGTCTAGATCACCTTAGTCAGTTTTATACGAGTTGCACTTTATTTGTTTGTAAAGACTTTTGGATACTAATGTAAGAACATGTCTTAAGTTAAATTTTATTTAAAGTGCTGTTTATCTTCCTTTTGTATCTACTGCCTCGGGAAACCGAGATGGTAACACCGTTATTTATCTGAGGAGTCCTAGTACAGGTCCTTAAATAAATGGGGGTGTTACACAGGAACTGCGGCTAGAGCTGCCGAAGTTCGCGCTCATAGCGACTTCGTCATGGAAGCGGGTGCATTAAAGAACGTACTTATCTATGCAATGGAATCCAATTTGCAAAGACGCTTCATTTCCCATGGTGCAAACAATATTTTCACCACGCTCACAAATGAATTCTCGAAAGCTCCGATTATCGTTTCATATGAGCATACTTGTCGCTTCTTTGAAGTGAAACTCCATAAGGGCCAAGCTGTTAGCCCACATATTCTCAACATGATTGAGAATATCGAGAAACTGGAGGCCTTAAACTGCAAGATCACTGAGAACATAATTGTTGATCGAATGCTTCATTCGCTTCATGATGGGTTCGCCATCTTTAGGGCCAACTATTACATGAACGACATGAAGAAGACTCCTCATGAGCTCCACTCACTTCTCGTACAGACCGAGAAGGATCTGAAATTGAGGGGGAGCATGAAGCAGGATGTTCTCATGATCTCCAGTAAAGGGAAAGCTCAAGGCGACCTAGCGGTATGTAAGCCAAAGTTTAAGAAGTCAGGATCTGCTAAGAGTGGGCCCGGTGAGTCAATCAACTCACAGGGTAAGACAAAGAGAAAGGATACAAGCATGGAATGGCACCATTGCCATAAGACTGGGCATTAGAGGCGCACGTGCCCCATGTATCGCGAGGACATAAAGGCAGGCCGCGTTACTCCTGTTGGTATGTCTTCTTCTTCTTTTATTCACATGATTGAGATTAACCATATAAGTTACGAAACTTGGCTACTAGATACTGGTTGTGGTTCTCATCCTTGTAATCATGTGCAGGGCCTCCGAAACCTCGAGCCCCACATAAAGGGTGAGGTTGACCTGCGTGTCGGGAATGGAGCACGAGTTGCTGCAGTCTCGAGGAGAACATACCTGATCCAGCTTCCTAGTGGGTATGAGTTATCATTGTATAATTGTTATTATGTTCCTAGTTTATCCAAAAACATTATTTCTGTTTCTGCACTTGACAAACTTGGATTTTCATTTGTAATAGAGAATAATAGCTGTATTTTCTCGTTACACGATATGATTTATGGCAAGGCAGTTTCCATGAATGGAATTTATGTTTTAGATCAAACCACCGAAATATTACACGTGAATAATAAGAAGTTAACGGTTGGTGACAAAGATCAAACCTAATTATGGCACTGCCGTATGGGACATATAAATGAGAAACGCGGAAAACAGCTCATACAGAATGGAGCTATCTAGGCTTTTGATTTCGAATCATATGGCACGTGCGAATCATGTCTCATCGGTAAGATGACTCGTATTTCCTTCAAAGGTGTTGGAATGCGCGCTGCCGACCTATTAGGACTCATACACACGAATGTATGTGGCCCTATGTCGATCAACGCACGAGAAGGCTATACGTATTTCATCACTTTCACGGATGATTTGAGTAGATATGGCTATGTCTACTTGATGAAACGTAAAAGTGAATCCTTTGATAAGGTCAAAGAATACCAGAATCGGGTACAAAACCAATTGGGTAGAAAGATTAAAGCACTACGATCTGATCGTGGTGGCGAGTATCTTTCTAATGAGTTTGATCAACACCTTAAAGGTTGTGGAATCGTTCTACAATTGACTCCACCTGGAACACCACAATTAAATGGTGTGTCCGAACGGAGAAATCGAACCCTACTTGATATGGTTCGATCCATGATGAGTCACACCGTTGTGCCTGATTCATTATAGGGCTATGCTCTTGTGTCACCCGCTCAAATACTTAACCGAAGTCCGTCTAAAGTTGTTGACAAGACTCCATACGAGTTATGGAAGGGAACGGTCCCTAACTTGTCCTTTATTTGGGTTTGAGGTTGCGAAGCTTATGTCAAATGGAGACACTAGGACAAGATCGGCCCGCGATCGGTCAAGACATACTTTATAGGTTATCCAAAAGGAACTTTTGGTCATTACTTCTACTCGCCAACCGAACAACGTGTTTTTGTTGCGGCTAGTGCGACGTTCTTAGATAAAGAATTTCTCGAGAACAAGTCGAGTAATAGAACCTTGATCTATCGGAGATTCAAGAACCAACTACCGAGCAACCATTGGAGGAAGCAGTTCCTTCAACCTCGGTTGCGGTAGATATTCCTGCGGAACCTAGGAGGTCGGGAAGAGTCTCTATTCCTCCGGACAGATACATTGGTATGGTCGAGGAACATGACATAGATAACATCTTACTCCTAGAGGGTAATAAACCCACAACTTATAAAGGTGCCATGACTAGTTCCGACTCAAAGTTATGGCTAGAAGCCATGCAATCCGAGATGGACTCCATGTATGAGAACAACGTGTGAGATCTTGTGGACCTACCTGCAACGATACACCCCCTTCAATGCAAATGGCTTTACAAGATAAATCATGCCGTGGAAGGACAACAAGATATCCACAAGGCACGACCAGTTGCTAAGGGTTTCACCTAAGTGCCAGGCTTGCACTACGATGAAATCTTTGCACCCATAGTCATGCTACGTTCCATTCGGATTATCTTAGCGATTGCCGCAATTCATGACTATGAAATCTAGTAGATGGATGTTAAAACCGCCTTCTTAAACGGTTATTTGGAGGAAGAGTTGTATATGGTACAACCCGAAGGTTTTATTGATCCTGGACATCCAAAGAAGGTTTGCAAGCTTAAGTGTTCCATTTATGGACTTAAGCAAGCATCACGGAGTTGGAATCATCATTTTGACCAAGTTATAAAAGAGAATGGCTTCATTCGATCAATCGAGGAACCATGTCTATATATCAAGTCGAGTGGGAGCAAGATTGTCTTCCTAGTATTGTATGTCGATGACATACTCTTGATTGGGAATGACATACCTCTCTTATCTTCGGTTAAAGCATGGTTGAAAAACCATTTCCAGATGAAAGATCTGGGAGAGGCACAAAGAATTTTGGGCATCCGTATCTACAGGGACAGATCACGACAGATGTTATCTCTCAGTCAGGAGTCTTATATAGATAAAATTCTAGAGAGATTCAGCATGACGAACTCCAAGAAAGGGTTCCTTCCTATAGCTACTGGGCTTCACTTGAGCAAGTCTCAAGAAGCTAAGACATCGGAAAAAAAGAGCGCATGAGTCGGATTCCTTACGCTTCGGCTTATAGGATCGATCATGTATGCCATGATATGCACACGTCTAGACGTTGCATATGCATTAAGTATGACAAGTCGATTCCAAGCACATCCAGGTGAACAACACTAGATGTCCGTGAAAAACATTCTTAAGTACCTACAGAGGACTAAAGATTGGGGATTGACTTATGGAGGCGACACGAGGCTCTCCGCCACTGGTTACGCAAATGCTAGCTTCGAAACGGATCGATACGACTCAAAATCTCAGTCTGGATTCGTTTTTACTCTTAATGGCGCTGCTGTCAGCTGGAAAAGTTCTAAAAAAAGTGTTACAACAGATTCTACAACTGAATCCGAGTACTATGCCGCTTCGGAAGCAGCTAAGGAAGCAATATGGATGCGTCAATTCTTACAAGGACTATCAGTAGTGCCTAGTTCTAAGGACCCGATCACCGTTTATTGTGACAATAAAGGTGCCATATTCCAAGCTAAGGAGCCTAAGTCTAGTAACAAGTCTAGACATGTACAATGGAAAACTCATCTAGTCAGAGATTACGTGGAGCAAAAGGAGATATTTATTGATAAGATCGCTACGGATGACAACATAGCAGATCCTCTCACTAAAGCATTACGACGTGATAAGCAAGAAGGGCACGTTAATTCCATGGGACTTAAACGTGTTCCTGAGTTGTAGTACTCTTTTATGAATTAGATTCATTTTCTTGTGTACTCTTTTACAATCTCATCGTTATGATATTTTATGTTTTGTTTTTCATGTGGAATTGTACGACAATCTTGAACACCACAAAGTGAACTGATTAACATTACATCGTTTTAGTCCTTGATTACCCACTTGAGCTGATAACTCAGGCAATCATCTTGTGACGTTGGTTGATGGTGGGTTCAACGAGCCATAAGTCAAACAGTTGACTGACCAATCACAAAGGCGAGTTATACGGATATCTCGTAGGACACATCGTGACAACGTTATGGAGTCCTAAATGTTTTATAACATTAGGTACCAGGTCGTGGATAGGACTTCCATAGTGTTCCTTAGAGTCGATTCTTTTGACTTTCAACTGTCTCTTGAGATTAAGGCATATTTTGGGTAACTTTGGTTTCTTTCTCACGGTCTTCCGTAACAGGGGCCAAGAGGATTTTCACTGGGTTATTTCATGCTGCGCTTATATCTGCAGGATTCCAGTTGAGGGAAATATCCAAACCCTTATCAGGATTTTATCATTTCTCAGGGCCATTCGAGGAGTAGTAACTGAAATGCATGGCCATGCTCGAATACAGATTCGTTTTATTAGTTAAGTTACTCTCTAGTCGGGGAAACCACTCTTGATACAGATCGCTTGTAGAATACGACCTTTGCTAATACGGATTTTCAAATTGTTTTACATTGAGTGGGAGAAATTTTAAAAGCATATGAGAATCAGTTATCGCACCTACACTTGTACGGACAAGTCGGAGTTTGTTGTAGCTGGTGTCCTCCACATGTAGTGTGATAACGTCATTGCACATACGCTTGTACGAACAAGTGGGAGATTGTTGGGGCTGGTGTCCTTGACAGTTAGTACAATGACTTATTAAATCTCTTTAAGGATCACAAGGGCATACTTCAGTATTATTATCAGTTGATCCATGTTTATCAATAACGGTTGGCTTGCTAGATAAGTTTGACGTTATCGTCATACGGATGGCGGTGATCAACTGGTCCCTATAAGTCACACCTATAGGACACGTTTGAGAGATATGAAGGTATGAAAATACAGTCACATTTATGTCGAATACAACTACACAGTTAGTCAGAGATATTGACTATAAAATTAGTCAATGAGATGTTGAGATAATTATTTAATACGGATTAAATAATTTTAGCTAATACGAATTACATGATTAATTCGTAAATTAAATATAAACGGTTATATTTGATTAAATGTTTAACTCGTGTATTAATATAAGCAGTTATTTTAATTAAGCTAATTATACAATATCGTCATTTTCTTATCAGACCATTATTAATGTATCGACTGCACATTGTGACGAAGTGATACATTAGTATCTGATAACATGTATACGATTTATAATTAATACCCGCGGATTACATTTTAGCAGTTAGGGTCGAATCACGCATTAGAATAAGGTGAGCTGTCTTTGGTCTTAACATGTATACTATAGCCAAGGGCTATTCCTGGCCGCGTGGGGAACAAACTGAGCTCAGTTGGAGTAAGCTAGTATGGAATAGGTGGGTTCTACCTAATCATAGATTTGTGGCATGGCTGTTTCAACACCAAGCCTTCAACACTCGAGCAAAACTTCCCGGACTGAATATTATTGCAGACAATTCCTTCTGTATTTGTGATGATGCCCCTGAAACCATAGAACATTTGTTTGGGCATTGTCAGTATGGCTGGAGCATTATACAAGGGATTGTAGAGTGGATTGGTTTCAAGCCTACTATGAACAACCAATGGAGGGTCAGAATTAGAGGGACAAAGTTGCAGAGGGCTATCAAGAACAGTGTTATTAATGCAGTTATATATCATATCTGGATGCAAAGGAATAGGAGCAGAAATGATCATAGTTAATAAGACCTACGGTTGTAATCAAAAATATTAATTCTGAGTTGTGTAGTTTTTTTCATAGCAGGATTCATACTAGTTTACCAGTCAAGGATAGGGCCTTTCTAAGCTCTCTTCTTGGCTAAATCTTTATAATTTCCTCTTTGATTGATATATACATACTTACCCTTTACCAAAAAAAAAGAGTGGAAAGCCCACTCTCACCCTATGACTATTTCGGCCGAGTACGGTTACAAAAGGAGAGTAATTCTCCTTTTGCCAACTACTGGTATTCATATTCTAAGAAACTAGGGTTTTGAGAGCATCCTTCTAACAAAACCTAGATCTCACATCAAAACTCACAAAAGCTCTCCCCATATTGCAAGGCAATTGGAGAATATTTCTAGCACACGCGGCATCATCTCAGACGGTTCTTGGGTGCAAGTTATAGGAGGGAATCTCTGTTGATTCTTGTTCTTAGGCCATTCACGCTAGGACCGAAGGTTGTGCATCTATACCTTTTCGTTTCAAGTTTTTCATTTTATGACGATATTCACATGTAAAATTTCATTATAATCCTGTAATTTTAAGGGTGAATATACGGAAATTCCCCACAGTCTTACTCATAAGCTTCACATAGCCAAATCTGTCTTTTGTCCCATAACCAACATGACACGGCTGTCACAACCCTATCGAAAATAAACCAACTGGTTCCAGCTAAATGTAGTAGAGGCAGTCGGGTATCGTATACACAGGGAGAAGGGAATCCTTTAAGCTAAGTAAGTCTGCCAAGTAACAAAAATGGAGGTTTGTTTGGTTGGTTTTTCTAAACTAATAAGAGGTTTAAAAAAGAGTAAAAAGACGAGAGAAAAATATAGGTCTAGCAGGAAATGGGAGTATGTCAGGAATCGGGTCACCGCGGTAGTTCATGTCATGCGAAAATACTAGGTCGGTCAATACTTTGATAAGGTGGGTAGTGACTATCTCCTTTCGGTCTCAAATCGCCCTAGAGTCCCCAACCAATCTTTCGATCCAGGAAGGTTATATCGATTGTTCTAAGCAAGCCTACTCTACCAATCTTTCGATCCAAGCAGAGTTTTACTAAATAAACCGGTCTCATGCATGCATTAAATTAACAGGTTTTATGGTTAAATTGCTTATAAACAAACCTCGTCGCAGAAAAGCCTAGCATGTGAATCCTACAACATTATTACCGCGATTTCCCTCATCCTAATATACTAAGAAATTAGTTAAGCATGGCTTTGGGGACTATACTAACCATTGTGACGGATGTAAAAAAAGACATGGTATGAACTAATTAAGAGTAGTAAAAAATAAAAGAAACAAGAAATAAAACAAAAGAAATTAAATTGAAAGGGAAGAAAGATTACAAATTAAACCGGAATCCGAGGCAAGAAAGAAAGAAGAAAGCTAAATCTAAAAGTTTGTGGAACTGTAGAAAGGAAAGAAGAATAGCAGAATGATGTGTAGTGTGAGATCTGGTGATTTTTACCTTAACCTCATCTCTTTTTATAAGAGAGATTAGGTTAAGTCAAAATCTAACCTAGAAAAACTACACGGAAACCAAGGCCCATTAGTGATTTACTCGATCGAGCTTCAAATCTACTCGATCGAGTAGATTAAGGACCAAAAGTACTCGATCGAGTGATTAAGGACTCGATCGAACGGATTACAGACCAAAACCTCTTGATCGAATAAAGCAAGGACTCGATCGAACACTTTTCGTCTGGCAATCACTCGATCGAACACTTTTCTTCTGGCAATCACTCGATCGAGTAGAAATAGTACTCGATCGAGTACTTCTCAGCGCGTATTTCCTGCACTGCGCATTGGACTTCAAACGGCTACCATTTCTTCGTTACTCGTCCAAACGAATCGTTTTTGGTGGCGGTGGAAATCTAAGAGGACAAGCTTTCATCTCCAATTGGAATCACCTGATTATATGTTCTAGAACTCGATATATAGGTCACCAAAGTAGGTACTAGCAAATTGAAGTTCTTCTTTGCTTGCTTAGCTTCATTTCCCCATTGTGCGCACTTCAAGTAGGTTTTTACTTGGACGATTGGCGCTTCCCAATGCTTGTAAGGCCTATTCCAACTTCCATCTTCAAAAAGAGTGTACTTGGGACAACTTTGGCTCGGTTTCAGCACTTTCTCGCTTATTCCTACAAAATACCAAGAAAAGCACAAAGTAGCGTGTTCGGGGCATAAAGTGATATAAAATCACCTATAAAACATATAAATGCGTGCCAAAATGTACTGAAAAGTGTATATAAAATGCACGCATCAAAATTTCCCAAACCAAACCTTTGCTTGTCCTCAAGCAAACTAAATGCAGCTATGTAAAACAAATACAACTACTATGAGCCTAGTTAAAAGGAGTAAATTTTAGAGCTAGCTATAAGTCAAATGCTAAATACTTCAATGCAAGTGATCAATCACCAAAAAGCGAAATACGAAAGCAAACGAATTTATGCATATCTTGAAAAACAACTTTAACATTTTGACTTTGCAAGACTTGTATATTCGGGCTCTCCCGGGTCACTCTTCTCTCAACAAAGCAAAGGGTGAGTATAATATGTGAAAAGAGAGAAAGAAAATATAGACACTCACCTAGACTACGACCAACATAAACATACATTGCAACTAATATGAGAAAGGACTCTAACTACCGTACACACGCATTTCAACCAATCAATGACTATCACATGCCGAATACTTGCAAAAGTTTGGATAAGTGAGTAAAAAGAGGCGAAAACAAATATGGGAATGAGGAGGTAAAGTGTCAAGCTAGCTACTTAATCCAAACCAAAAGGAGAACCGCCTTCGTATATCTCGATGAAACATAATGCCATGATTTGGCACACCACTCACTCAAGCCAAATACTTCGAATTGGAAATGTTGGAGCTAGTGTCCTCAACAGTTAGTTCGACAACACGTATAAATCTCTTAAAGGAACACAGGGTATACTTTTTATTTTAGCCAGTTGATTCACGTTTATCAACAACGGTTGGCTTGCTAGAAAGTTTGACGTTATTGTCATACAGATGACGGTAATCAACTGGTCCTTAAGAGTCACACCTAAAGGATGGAATCTGAGAGATATGATTAGATGAAAATGTAATCATATTGATACCCTATACGACTAAACGGTTAGTCAAAGTAATGATGATATAATTATTTAATACTGATTAAATAATTTAGCTAAGACGAATTAAAATGTTAATTCGTGATTAAATGTAAAATGTTATATTTAATTAGTGTGTAATGAAATCATTTAATAAAGATTAAATGATTCAGTTAAATATAAAAAGGTTATATTTAATTGTTTCGATTATAAGTATACGATATTTATAAGTTAAAACATTACACAAAAGAGAGCGATATAACCGATTCTATAAAGATAGAATTTCGGTCTGAGCAATTATTAAGTTGTTCAGTTGTTGGGAAGTGCTGTAGGTAGAACCAAATACTGATTTGGGGAATCCTAGTTGATTTCCAATAGCAAGGTTGTTTGCAGCTATAAATAGGACATTCACTCTACACTTAAAGGGTACGAGTTCCCACGCAAAAATCCCTCATCTCTCTCTAGCTTTTCATCTTACACAAAATTAAAGGTAATTTTGTAGTTTCTAGCTCAGGAAAGGGTATTTCTCAGGACATCCTGGGTGCAACGATTAGGAGGATATCTATTTTGATATCTGATCTTAGGCCTTTGCAAAGACAGAAGGTTAATTGATCCGATTATGGATAGGGCTTTCGTTCATCATTTTAATCTAAGATCAATGGGGCAATTTCTATTAGCTATGATCATCTTATGGCTAGTATTATGTCTATTGGAGATTCGTTGGGCCTTAATGCCTTCGACTAATAAGAGAGGATCAAGAAACAACTCAAGTCTAAAGGAAGAATAACGCAAGAAGATACGCCCCATGGCCCGAGGGTGGCGCGGACACGGCCTGATCATGGCTTGGGGTGTGCTCGGGCACGGACGTGCGTGTGCTCGGTCATCAAGAAAGATGGCTCGGCCATCTTGGAGTCATAATAGGTTTTGGACCAATTTTAATTACTATGTTATTTTTATCTTTAGGAAGTTAGTTATAAGTTTGTTAAGTTTGTTATATTTGTTACTAGTTAGTTACAAGTAGTTACAAGTTGTTATTGTTTTGTTAGTTTATTATCCTAGGGTTATTAGGGTTAGTTATTTAATTCTTTTTAAATCCTAGGATAGAGTTTATTTAATAAGGATTATTTTTAATCCATTAGATTAAGTTTAGGACTCCTATTCTCATTAGGGTTTCGAGAATATGGAGGCTTGTGGCTTGTGTTTTGGACGTGTGACCTATGTTATAAATAGGCGCATTGTTCTTCTTGTTTTAATCATCCAATATTCAAGTATTCAATAAAATTTACAAGTTTTCTTTTTAAGGCATTCTTAAAGAAATCTCAAGGACTCATCGAGTGTTGATACGAACCGTTAGTATTTGTCGCGTTTCAAATATTAGCACGAATTACAAACTATAGGTCTAGGGAGTAATTCACCATTGGGTGTCCTATAGGTCTAGGGCAAACAAATATCCTTCTACCTTGGGGATTCACCTCAAGACCGTCACAACTACAATAACAACCACCATTATCACCACCACCGACGGACGCCATCATCATCAACGACATCACCATCGTTCACCTCATCATCCATCATTCATTATTTTCAAGATTGTTTCAAGATTGTCCTTATTTTACTAATTCATTCAAGATTGTTCTCAAGATTTCCAAGAAAGCTTCCGCGGACGATTTCTTTGCTCAAGAATTCGTATCATCAGTGGTATCAGAGCTTCGGCTCTTGAATTCCTTATCTTTCAAGAAAATCCATTCGAGGCATCATGAATTTTGAAGATCCAAGATTCTTGGATAGTTTAAAGAAGGCGCTGGAACAAGTTACTAATAACAATGACAATATATGGCAACCAAGACGAGAACCCGTTCGTCCAGTCGACGAGTTCAAGGTCACCGAATTGCCAGAGTTCGAAGGTGGTACCGATCCAGAAGATTATCTAGAGTGGGAGCGAAAGATGGATCGTATGTTCGAATTCAAGGAATTAGACGATCGTAAGATGTGCAAGTACGCAATCCTAAGATTAAGCAAGGGCGCATCCTTATGGTTTGATAGTCTTAAGGCTCAAAGGGCTAGAGTCGGGAAGGAAAAGATTTGTTCTTGGGAGGGCCTAAATAAAAGATTAAGGAAACGGTATGTACCCACAACTTATTGACTTGCTTTATATCGTAAGATTTCTAATCTTGTGCAAGGCAAGATGTCGGTGAGTGAGTACTTAGACGAATTCGAAAATCTTACTTTAATGGGTGAGGTTGAAGAAAACCAAGAGCAAAAGATGGCAAGATTCTTAAGGGGGTTAAACAAAAACATATCTAATCCCGTAGAACTTCAAGTATATTCAGATTTTGATACCTTGACAAGTTTGTGCTTAAGGGTAGAAGCACAAAGCAAGAATAGGTTCGGGGGGGAATTGTATGTGGGGGCGTGCGCTTGAGGGAGGCGAAGGAGACAATTCGAGAGCAAACCCTAGTACGAGCGTAGTAAGCGGCGCATGAAGGGCAGGTACAAGCGGAACAACACAATCCAAATCTACTCCAACTCCAACTCCGAGTGAGATCAGCCTTTCTAAGGTAAGATGCTTTAAGTGTCAAGGTTTTGGGCACTTCAAGAATGCTTGCCCTAATAAAAGGGTTGTTACGATGAGGAAGGCATTAACTTGCCTAAATTTAGTAAGGGAGGAAGAGGAGTCCGAAGAGGAGGAGGAAGTGTTGGGCGACTTTGGTGATCGTTAGGGGGACGGACAAGGTGAGTCGTTTGAAGCACCTAATGCATCTACCCTAGTACTTAGGCCGTTGCAAGCCCAATCTATACCTATAATTACCGAACAAAGAGATCATATTTTTCATACCAAGTGTCTTATAAAAGATAAGTGGTGTAGTATGATTATTGATGGAGGTAGTTGTACAAATGTCGCCTCGGAGGAGATGGTATCTAAGTTAGCCTTAACTACTATAAAACATCCTAAACCATATGCCTTACATTAGCTAGGAGATGCAAACAAGGTTAGGGTGACAAAACAAGTGAAGGTGAACTTAGCCATGGGTTCATATAGGGATGAGGTGCTATGTGCGTAGTACCTATGGATGTGTGTCACATTCTTCTAGGGCGCCCTTGGCAATTTGATTGGGATGTCTTACATAGGGGGAGGGTGAACGAGTATGAACCTATGGATAGAGGGAAAAAAATTATCCTTAAACCTATGAGTCCCAAGAATGTGGGGTTGATGAGAGCCAATTCGGGGAAGAACACTCACTTAGCCAACTCGGTTTTTGCCATTGCTAGGGAAGATGAGGAGGTAGAAGAGATGTTAGGGGCTGAATTGGTGAAGGAGGACGGCTTGGGTGGGGTGTTAGCCACGGAGGTTTCGGAGGTAGCTATGGGTGTCCGGGAATTGGAGGTGTCGCCTAGTCTTAGGCGTGTGGAGGAGTTGTTACGGAGTATGGGCACGGAGCGTTAGCCTAGTAGAACGAGGGGAGTGGTTGATAGTCTTACACGGATACGCTTAGGGCTGGAGGGTTCGTTGGTTAAGCATGAGTCAAATCTTAAGGAGGTTGGTCGAGATTTTAAGAAGAGGGATGAAGCGGTGTCGCGAGAGGTTGCTAATAGTCGCGATCACAAAAATATTATCTTGGTCAATCAAGTTGAATCTATTGATACGGGAAGCATAATCCGAGATCAACGGTCCTTAAATTTTGATCATCAAGAATTGAGGTCAATTCTCTTCCAAGGGGGAGGGGATGGTCCGATTATGGATAGGGCTTTTGTTCATCATTTTAATCCAAGATCAATGGGGCAATTTCTATTAGCTATGATCATCTTATGGCTAGTATTTTGTCTATTGGAGATTCGTTGGGCCTTAATGCCTTGGACTAATAAGAGAGGATCAAGAAACAACTCAAGTCTAAAGGAAGAACGACGCAAGAAGATACTGCCCATGTCCCGAGGGTGGCGCGGACACGGCGTGATCATGGCCTGGGGTGTGCTCGGGCACGGACGTGCGTGTGCTCGGTCATCAAGAAAGATGGCTCGGCCATCTTGGAGTCATAATAGGTTTTGGAGCAATTTAAATTACTATGTTATTTTTATCTTTAGGAAGTTAGTTATAAGTTTGTTAAGTTTGTTATGTTTGTTACTAGTTAGTTACAAGTAGTTACAAGTTGTTATTGTTTTGTTAGTTTGTTATCCTAGGGTTATTAGAGTTAGTTATTTAATTATTTTTAATTCCTAGGATAGAGTTTATTTAATAAGGATTATTTTTAATCCATTAGATTAAGTTTAGGACTCCTATTCTCATTAGGGTTTCGAGAATATGGAGGCGTGTGGCTTGTGTTTTGGACGTGTGACCTATGTTATAAATAGGCACATTGTTCTTCTTGTTTTAATCATCCAATATTGAAGTATTCAATAAAATTTATAAGTTTTCTTTTTAAGGAATTCTTAAAGAAATCTAAAGGACTCAAAGAGTGTTGATCTGAACCGTTAGTATTTGTCGCTTTTCAAATATTAGCACGAATTACAAATTATAGGTCTAGGGAGTAATTCACCATTGGGTGTCCTATAGGTCTAGGGCAAACAAATATCCTTCTATCTTGGGGATTCACCTCAAGAACGTCACAACTACAATAACAACCACCATTACCACCACCACCGACGGACGCCATCATCATCAACGACATCACCACCTTTCACCTCATCATCCATCATTCATTATTTTCAAGATTGTTTCAAGATTGTCCCTATTTTACTAATTCATTCAAGATTGTTCTCAAGATTTCCAAGAAAGCTTCCGCGGACGATTTCTTTGCTCAAAAATCCGTATCCTTAACCCTTGATCCCTATCTTTATATCTTGTTATTCGTTTATGACCATAAATCGTATATTATAAATTTGTTATAATCCTGCATATAAAGTATTGGGAATATATACGGATATTTTCCCACAAGTGGTATCAGAGCATAAGGCTTACAAATTTTATTTTTGTATGATTTTCATAAACGTTTTAAGAAAATTGAGAAAATTTTTAGCCGTGTATTATTTTTTTAGCCGAGACAAGTGTTTTCGTTCGTCGTTTTCCTTTTGATTTATTGTTGTTGTCTTAAACAGTTAAAATAACAATATAATAAATTTGTAGATGTTTTAATTTAATAAGGATTTAATTAAAACGTAAAAGGATATCGTCTCACATGTTCTTGAATGATATAATTTGCTAAATAAATCGATTCCACTATAATCTTGATATTCGTCTTAAAAGGTTAATTTGAATGTTTTAGATTACAACGATATCTAATAAAGATTAGAATTTTGAATGTTATCGATCCCGTATTTAACAACCCGACATTAGTTATTCAAGTTCATGAGTTTTAAAAAGAAAGAAAAGAAAGAAAAATCGAAAAACAGGCTGTTAGGCGTGTTTTTACACTTTTCTAGGTTTGCGACGCTTTTCTGCCAATGCTATTCTGGGCTTTCAGCGCTTTTTTATTCAAATTTTGGATTACAGCGTTTTCAAAAACGTCGCAAATAGTTTAGCAGCTTCTTTTAGCCGCGCTTTCCCTTTGACGCTTTTTCTTTCTTTTTCGGCACTTTTAGAAGCGCCGGAAACTGTTCCATCCTTCTTTCTTGTGTGCGACGTTTTGTTAGCAGCGCTTTTTGCGGTCTTTTTGCGTCGCTTTTGCGGTTTCAGCATTTTTAAAGCGCTGGAACTTTGATTTTGTTTATTTTTTTTCTTCTTTTCTCTCTTTTTGTCTCGGCTATCCTTTTAATTCACGGGCTGGTTTTATTTATTTTTTTATACATTATAAAGATAATGTGTAATTTTTTTTGGGTGAAAAAGTTCACTAAGTTTTGATGCCTAAATTATTTTACAACGGTTTAAAATAATGTTGGATTAATCATATTATACGATAATATGAATATGTTTGTTTGATTAAATTATGAGAATAATTACGGAATTATCACATAATTTAAATCAATAAATGGTGGTTTGGGTAAATTACTCTACATAATTACGGAATTATGTCTTGAAACATTAATTTAATTAGTATGATGCATTATATATATCATATTATTGAATGAATGAATGGTTTTATTTCCAATTTCGCAATCAGTTGTATTTTGTAATACTTAGTGTGGCCTTAGTAAATTATGTTTTCGTAATGAAGGAAACATAATTTGTGATGTATTTATGAGATCTCGAATCTCCCTTGTGTAATATTTTTTTTACGTTTTTTGTGAATTAGAATGTAAGAATAGGATTTTATTATGTAATTCTTCAAATGTAAATAAGAAGACCAAGACGGAGATCGGATGTCTCACTCCCACTACATCACCAAGAAGGAACATCAAGACAAGACAAGCTTCCAGGGTCCATTGCTGAATGGATTCCAAGTTGTATTTTTTTTTCTTTTTGGTCGGATAGGCCACACTACGACTTGCTTTATTTCCGTTTTGTTTTTCATTCACATGTTTGTTTTGCATCATTTTTCCGCCTAAACCAAACCACCTGAATTGCATGAAATATGACTCATATAATATGTATGCTAGTCTATGTCGACATACAGATGTCACACGTTTTTAAAGCCATCACCTTAGTTTATTCATTCTCGCATGCTAGATGGGATCTTCCTAAAATTGAGATTAGTCTTTTATAAATCAAATTACTATGAATCCCTTCTTCGTCGTCAAGCATATAGGACCTTACTCTCCATATGACCCCTTCTACGTTGGGTGAGTAGTAGCTCTTGACTTATTTTACCTCAACATCATGATCCTCGTACGATCCTGTGGTTATGGTGGACTAAAGATAGAATTTACAGAAATTTATCGACCAAGAATTCTAAATGTAGAATTAGCCAAGAGGTTGGCTTATCAATTTACTGAAATTGTGTCTTGGGATCGTTTATATAGTTCTTGAGGAAGATCAATTATATAAATGCTAAAGTCATCGCATTAAACTGTTTTTGCTAGACTATTTACAAAACGATGGTATGCTTATTATGTTTTAACTTCTTCTTTACAGTGTAGAATTCACCTAAACAAAACAATAATACTGCAAATACTATGGCTGGTCATAATGATGCCCCTATGCCTAGTGCCACACTAAGAAACGAATCATGGCTTAAGGCTTTTATGGACAACATGAATCAGTCCACGCGACTGAAAAATGATGGGTCCAACTTTGCGGACTGGGAGGCTGTATTACATAATGCAGCTGTAGCTGATGGTAAGCTCAAGTATTTAACTGAGACGTTACCACCTAACCCAGGCCCCACTGCTAGAACTAAAGTATCACAAGCTTATAGTGATTTCGTTATAGAAGCGGGTGCGATAAAGAACGTACTCATTTTTGCAATGGAACCCAATTTGCAAAGACGCTTCATTTCCCATGGTGCAAATAAGATTTTCACCACGCTCACAAACGAATTCTCAAAAGCACCGAGAATCGTTTCATATGAGCACACCTGTTGCTTCTTCGATGCGAAACTCCAAAAGGGCCAACCAGTTAGCCCACACATTCTCAATATGATTGAGAATGTCGAAAAATTGGAGTCCCTGAACTGCAAGATCAGTGAGAACGTAATCATTGATCGAATGCTTTATTCACTTCATGATGGTTTTTCCTTATTCAGGACAAACTATTACATGAATGACATGAAGAAAAGTCCTCATGAGCTACACTCCCTTCTCGTACAGACCGAGAAGGGTCTTAAATTGAGTGGAAGCATGAAGCAAGACGTTCTCATGATTTCAAACAAGGGAAAGGGTAAGGGAAAGGCTCAAGCAGAGCTAAGAGTAGCTAAGCCTCCTAAATTCAAAAGGGCCGGATTTAAGAGTGGGCCTGGTGAGACAAGTAGCTAACAAGGCAAGACAAAGAGCAAAGACGGTAACATTGAGTGCCACCATTGCCACAAGACTGGGCATTGGAGGCGGAACTGTTGGTATGTCATCTTATATTCATATGATTGAGATTAACCATGCAAGTTTTAGAACTTGGGTACTTGATACTGGTTGTGGTTCTCATCTGTGTAATCATTTGCAGGGTCTAAAAAACATCACACCTCTCGCAAAGGGTGATGTGGACCTGCGAATCGGGAATGGAGCAAAAGTTGCTGCTTCTTCCATGGGAACATGTGTGATCCAGCTACCGAACGGATTCGAGTTATATCTGTATAACTGTTATTATGTACTCAGCTTATCTAAGAACATTATTTTACTTTCCGTACTCGATAAAGACGGATTTTCATTCTTAATAAAGGATAATAGCTATATTTTCTCTTTAAATGGAATGGTTTATGGTAAAGCGGTTTCCATGAATGGTATATATGTCTTAGATCAATCGACTGAAATATTACACATGAATAATAAGAAACTAAAGGTTGGTGACAAAGATCAAACATATCTATGGCACTGTCGTATGGGACACATAAATGAGAAACGTGTAAAGCAGCTAATACAGAATGGCGCTATATCTCCATTTGATTATGAATCATTTGGCACATGTGAATCATGTCTCATAGGCAAAATGACTCGTATTTTATTTAAAGGTGTTGGAATGCGCGCTGCTGACCTATTAGGCCTCGTACGTACAGATGTATGTGGACCTATGTCAATCACCGCACGAGACGGCTATAGATATTTCATCACTTTCACGGACGATTTAAGTAGATACGGATATGTCAACTTAATGAAGCAAAAAAGTGAATCCTTTGAAAAGTTCAAGGAATTCCAGGCGAAGGTTGAAAACCAACTGGATAGAAAGATTAAAGCACTACGATCAGATCGTGGTGGTGAGTATCTTTCGCATGAGTTTGATCAACACCTTAAAGACTGTGGTATAGTACTACAGATAACTCCACCTGGAACACCACAATTAAATGGTGTGTCCGAACATAGAAATTGAACACTATTAGATATGGTTCGATCCATGATGAGTCACACAGTTGTGCCAGATTCATTATAGGGCTTTGCTCTATTGTCAGTTGCTCTTATACTTAACCGAAGTCCGTCTAAAGCTGTTGACAAGACTCCATATGAGATATGGAAGGGAACCGTCCCTAACTTGTCCTTTATTTGAGTTTGGGGTTGCGAGGCTTTTGTCAAGTGGAGACACGAGGATAAGCTCGGCCCGCGATAGGTCAAGACATACTTTATTGGTTATCCAAAAGGAATATTTGGTCATTACTTTTATTCGCCTACCGAACACCGCGTTTTTGCTGCGGCTAGTGTGAAGTTCTTAGAGAAAGAGTTTCTCGAGAATAAAATAAGTAATAGAACCTTCGATCCGTCGGAGGTTAAAGAACCAACTACTGAGCAACCAATGGAGGAAACCGTTCCTTCATCTTCTGTTGCAGTCAGTATTCCCGAAGAACCCAGAAGGTCGGGTAGACACTTCATTCCTCCAGATAGATACATCGGTATGATTGAGGAACTTGATGGAGTTGACATTTTTCTCTTAGAGTGTAACGAACCCGTAACCTATAAAGGTGCCATGACCTGTTCCGACTCAAAGCTAAGACTTACTGCCATGCAATTCGAAATGGACTCCATGTACGAGAATGACGTATGGGAGTTGGTTGATTTGCCTGATAAGGTACGACCTCTTCAGTGCAAATGGCTTTATAAGATAAAGCGCTCCATCGAGGGACAACCAGACACCTATAAGGCATGACTAGTGGCAAAAGGTTTAACTCAAGTGCAAGGGTTGCACTATGATGAGATTTTTGCACCCGTAGTCATGCTGTGTTCCATTCGGATTATCTTAGCGATTGCTGCATTTCATGACTATGAAATATGGCAAATGGATGTGAAAACCGCCTTCTTAAACGGTTATTTGGAGGAGGACTTGTACAAGGTACAACCCGAAGGTTTCACAGATCCTAAAAATCCTAAGAAAGTGTGCAAGCTTAAGCGTTCCATTTATGGACTTAAGCAAGCATCTAGGAGTTGGAATCATCGCTTCGACCAACTGATAAAAAAGAATGGTTTTATTCGATCAGTCGAAGAACCATGCTTATATATCAAGTTGAGTGGGAGCAAGATCGTCTTTCTGGTGTTGTATCTCAACGATATACTCTTGATCGGAAATGACATCCCTCTCTTATCTTCGGTTAAAGTATGGTTAAAGAACCATTTCCAGATGAAACATCTGGGTGAGGCACAATATATATTGGGGATCCGTATCTATACAGATAGATCACGACGGATGTTATCACTGAGTCAGGAGTCTTATAAAGATAAGATTCTTGACATATTCAGCATGACCAAATCCAAAAAAGGGCTAATTCCGATGATCTCGGGGGTGCATTTGAGTAAGACGCATGCACCTAAGACACCGGAAGAGGTCGAGCGCATGAGTCGTATTCCTTATGCGTCAGCTATAGGATCGATCATGTATGCCATGATATGCACACGTCCAGACGTGGCATGTGCTTTGAGTATGACGAGTCGGTACCAAGGCAATTCAGGTGAACCACACTGGATGGCTGTGAAAAACATTCTTAAGTGCCTACGAAGGACTAATGATTGTGTATTGACTTATGGTGGAGGCACTGAGCTTTGCGCAAACGGTTACGCAGATGCTAGCTTCCAAACGGATTGAGATGACTCGAAATCTCAGTCTGGATTCATTTTTACTCTTAATGGCGCTGCTGTCAGTTGGAAAAGTTCCAAGCAGAGTGTTATTGCAGATTCTACTACTGAGTCCGAGTACTACGCCGCTTCGGAAGCTGCAAAGGAAGCTATATGGATGCGTCAGTTCTTACAAGGAGTCATTGTAGTTCCTAGTTCGAACGACCCGATCACCATCTATTGCGACAATAGAGGTGCCATCTTCCAGGCTAAGGAGCCTAAGTCTAGCAACAAATCATGTACTGCGGAAAGCTCACCTCATTCGAGACTACATGGAGCAAAAGGAGATAGTGATAGACAAGATTGCGACAGATGACAACATCGCAGATCCTCTCACTAAACCATTAAGACATGATAAACATGAAGGGCACGTTATTTCAATGGGAATTAAACGTATTCCTGAGTTGTATTAGTATTTTTTGTGAATTGGATATTGTATCTATTTCATATACTATTTATTACACCATCGATTTTGTTTTATATATTGTTTTTCATGTGGATTGTACTAACAACATTGAACACACAAAGTGAACTGAATTACATTATATTTGTTTTAGTCCGTAATCGCCTACACGAGCTGATAACTCTGGCAATTATTTTGCGACGTCGATTGATGGTGGGTTCAACAAACCATAAGTCAAACCGTTGACTGATCGATCACAGATACGAGATTATAACGATAACTCGTAGGACAATTTTCGTGACTACGCAATGGAGTCCTAAATGTTACTGAACATTCGGTGTCGGGTCGTGGATAGCACGTCCATCGTGTTCCTTTAGTCGATTCTTTCGACTGTCGACTGTTTCTTGAGATAAAGGGAAGTTTTGGGTGACTTTGATTTCTTTCTCACTAGTTGACCGTAACTGGGACTAAGCAGATTTTTTTTGGGTCATTTCATACTGTGCTTACATCTACAAGATTCAAGTTGAAGGAAATATCCACTCCTTATCAGGTTTTAATATTTCTCTGGGCCACTCGAGGAGTAGTAACTGAAATGCTTGGCCAAGCTCGAATAATGATTCGTTATCAGTTAAGTTACTCTCTAGTCGGGGAAACCACTCTTGATACAAATCGCTTGTAAAATACGACCTTTGTGAATACAGATTTGCAAATTGTTTTACATTGAGTGAGAGAAATTTAAGTGGATATGAGAATCGGTTATCGCACATACACTTGTACGGACAAGTGGGAGATTGTTAGAGCTAGTGTCCTCAATAGTTAGTGCGACAACACGTATAAATCCCTTAAAGGAACACAGGGTATACTTTGTATTTTAGCCAGTTGATTCACGTTTATCAATAACGGTTGGCTTGCTAGAAAGTTTGACGTTATTGTCATACAGATGGCGGTAATCAAATGGTCCCTAAGAGTCACACCTAAAGGATGGAATCTGAGAGATATGATTAGATGAAAATGTAATCATATTGATACCCTATACGACTAAACGGTTAGTCAAAGTAATGTTGATATAATTATTTAATACTGATTATGTAATACCTCGAAAATATGGCTACGATATCTAAGTTTATTTGTTATGTCGATGGTATTTTAAGTAGTATTTTAACGGTTTTGGTATGCTATAAGTATTTAATCAAGTAGTATAGTTTTATGTTGTTAAGGGGGTTTGATCTCGAGACCCTTGGCACTCTAATGTGGGCCTCGAGATGTGTGCCACCCTACCAGCCCACGTTTAGTGTTTTCCTCAAACATCTACAAACCCTACCTCCAACCGTCACTTTTAAACACAATTCCTAAAACCTAAACTACCCTAAATTTAGTATTATTATTATTAATTGTTATCTTTGTTATTATTTATTTTGGGTTAGTATCTAATGTGGCTATTAGTGTGTATGTTGAGCTATTTAAGGAAGTTACCATATTTAGAAAGTTACTATTTTGGGTAATGTCTTTTGTAGGAAACATTCCTTTTTAGGAAGTTACTATAAATAGAATACGTATTTATGTTACGAGATCTAGGGAGTTTTATTAATTATACAATATATGTTTAGGTGGCAGTTTCCGCATGGAACACTTCTAGTAGCAACTGTTCGGTTGACGTTGTCTTTCTGCAGATTCGAGGTAGGGGATATATATCTGTAGTTGTGTTATGACATGAAGTGTATGTGTTGCTCATTATAAGATCGATATAATTGATTATGAATGTATTGTTGATTGATTGTTTATTATCGATTATTGTGGAGAATGGGGCTTGTGAAATGGGTCTTGTGATATGGGTCTTGTGATATGGGACTTGTGATATGCCCATGGAAGGTGGGGTGTGTTGGAGGTGAAGTGGAGAACTGCATGATGTGAAGATGGAGGAAATTTGTATTATGTTTTTTCATGTTTTAACTATATTGCCTACTCAATCTCGTGTTGACCCTGTGTGCTTTGTTTGTGTCTGTGTTGATCCAATTTATTGGGGAGTAGAATGATAGGTTTTAGACTCAGGGAAACTGGAAAGGGAAGAGAGGATATGGACCGGACCTGTCTAGTGCTACCTCACTTTACTTAGTCTTTTTACTTCATCAGGACTTTTCGTTTTGTCTATGAGACAATTGTAGTAGTTTTGAGACACCTTTGTTTTCACCTTTAAACTATTTAATAAAGTACTGCGTTTCATTTCTTTGTTATCTACTACCTCGGTTATCCGAGATGGTAACACCCTTGGTTATTTGGGGAATCCTAGTCCAGGTCCCTAAAAAAATGGGTGTTACAGATTAAATAATTTTAGCTAAGACGAATTAAAATGTTAATTCGTGATTAAATGTAAAATATATTTAATTAGTGTGTAATGAAATCATTTAATAAGGATTAAATGATTCAGTTAAATATAAAAAGGTTATATTTAATTGTTTAGATTATAAATATACGATATTTATAGGATAAAACATTACACAAAAGAGAGCGATATAACCGATTCTATAAAGATAGAATTTCGGTCGGAGCAATTATTAAGTTGTTCAGTTGTTGTGAAGTGTTGTAGGTAGAACCTAACACTGATTTGGGGAATCCTAGTTGATGTCCATTAGCAAGGTTGTTTGCAGCTATAAATAGGACATTCACTCTTCACTTAAAGGGTACGAGTTCCCACGCAAAAATCCCTCATCTCTCTCTAGCTTTTCATCTTACACAAAATTAAAGGTAATTTTGTAGTTTCTAGCTCAGGAAAGGGTATTTCTCAGGACATCTTGGGTGCAACGATTAGGAGGATATCTGTTTTGATATTTTATCTTAGGCCTTTGCAAGGACAGAAGGTTAATTCTTGATCCCTATCTTGGTATCTTGTTCTTCGTTTATGACCATATATCGTATATTATAAATTTGTTATAATCCTGCATACTTCCTCCATTCATATCCAAACTACACCTATTCCATTTTAATCCATTCATATCCAAACTACACCTTTCCTAATAAAGTCACAAAAATTACTAAAGTATCCTTATAAACATCAATTAATTACACAAAATGCCATCAAATGGCCCACCATTACTCCACCACAAATAATAAAAAAAGCAATATACACACTTCCCACTGTACTTTCAATCATATTTCAATAAACTCTTAAAATTTGTGCATAAAGCATAAATACACTTTGGATTTGAATGGAGGAAGTATAAAGTATTGGGAATATATACGGATATTTTCCCACAAGTGGTATCGGAGCATAAGGCTTACAAATTTTATTTTTGTATGATTTTCATAAACGTTTTAAGAAAATTGAGAAAATTTTTAGCCGTGTATTATTTTTTTAGCCGAAACAAGTGTTTTCGTTCGTCGTTTTCCTTTTGATTTATTGTTGTTGTCTTAAACAATTAAAATAACAATATAATAAATTTGTAGATGTTTTAATTTAATAAGGATTTAATTAAAACGTAAAAGGATATCGTCTCACATGTTTTTGAATGATATAATTTGCTAAATAAATTGATCCCACTATAATCTTGATATTCGTCTTAAAAGGTATCTTTCAATAAATCCAATCCGATCCAAAAATTTCCACTTCTCCAATCATCAACTCCGTCATGAAAGCGAACCAAAACTGGTGCAAAATCATATATACCACAAAAACCGACACTAAATTAGCTCGACGCAAGGTAGGCTAAGATTTGGGCGTAGTTTATTGGTCAACTGGCAGTTTTTTGCTAAATGTGGAGTTTAAAATGAGTAAAACGAGAAAAGGGGAAAAATTGCAAGCATTCTCCAAACATGTGATACCAACCACAAACATATGCGTGCAGGCAATAAGAAATCAAGTGTCATATACATGCAATGTTATGAAATGCAGGGAGTAACTACTCTCAATCCTAGATGAACCGGTCATGGATGTCACCAGTTATAAGCTCTAAACCTCATATTTTTAAGTACGTTGCCAAAACACAAGTCAAGTCCAATAGTCCAAGTAAAAATTTCAAGACAAAATTCGAGGCATGTTTTACAAGATTTTGCTAAATGGTGGTGAAAAATACAAAGAATAGCAACAAAATGACTATAGAGCAGAATCACCATAAAAAAAAAACTCCAATCTGACTCGACTATATGTAAAAAAAATAAACGTGATAATTTTTTATTTATTTATTTTTTTGAAGCAAACATGAAAATAAAGATATGAAATAGACGTGAATGCATGCAAAATGAAAATGCAGACGCAAAAGGATGCATTACCCTCCCCAAACCAAAACAGACAATGCCCTCATTGTCTTCTGAGCACAACAACAAGCAAGGAGAAAAGGATACACAACCTAATACATGTTACTAAGGGAAAAGATACAAAACTAGGAAAAAAAACTAAATGCAAAAGATGGAAAATGGGAAACAGAATACTCACAATACGCGCACTTCCCAAAACCAGAAGCTTTCAAGGGGCTAGCTAATCATCTCCCGACTCAACGTTATCTGTCGTTTTTTAGCTTTTGGGCGAGAAAAGGGATGTTGCGGAAAAACGACCTCCCCAAACCGAACGGAAAAGTGAGGTTCTAGCAGATATGGAGCAAAAATCCCTTCGGGCAGCTCGATCGAGTAAAAACTCAGTCGATCGAATGAGAAATCACTCGATTGAAATATCATGCACCTCGATCGAACAACTTAAAGTAGAAGCCCACTCGATCGAGTAAACTTCAGTAGGAGATCACTCGATCGAGAAACGCATTAGCTCGATCGAAGTGGAAGTCACTCGATCGAACTCTTTGGCTCCTGTAAGCACTTTAATCATCTTTCTTTTGCGTACGACCTTCCTCACCTGCAAAAACCAACATATAACGCAGCCCAAAAGGTACACAAACCACAGTATCACAGTCTAAAATTGTTCTGACTGACTAATTGTCTAAAAACGACAGTCTAAGATAGTCTAACACGATAAAAAAGAGTCTAAAACGATGTGTATTACAAATTGCACGGGGTTGCAAACCCGGCCCATCAACTGAAAATGTTTAACAACCCGCAACAGGGCATCCGACTGAATGCAATCACTTCAGCGGTTATTAGCTTCAACACTAGCCTCCAAAGCATGACAATAGAAAAACAGTATCGCATTAAAGCATCAATCACGCCGCTATCTACCCTCCTTCGCACTTCCTTCTTAAACGGGATGAAATCTACAGTTCCTCCTCCCGGGTCTTCTAACTTGCCAAGATTTGTATAAGAAGAAACAAAAAGATGGTCCTTTATCTTCGGGTTCAGCTTGAGGAAAGCTACAGACCCCTTCATGCAGACATCAAGGCTGACGCCCTCAGTGTCATCCGATGAATAGCCTATTGGGTTCCTGTTTTTCTTAAGAACAATCAATAAAGGAGTTAACTGTTTCTTATCTAGTTTAGGGCTAAAAACGATAGGAGTTTGCTCAGTACTATCAAGAAAAGCATATTGAAAATGAGAAGGAAGGGGCTTACGCTCAGGAATCTTTACCTCGACAGAACACAAGGTGTTTACCAAATGTTGTACCTTACTTCCTTCAGCATTGGTCAATTGTCGCTCATCCAAAGCAGCTTCAAGCAAATCCAACACCATCTCATAGCTACTTGGAACATCCACAAACTCGTCTAACAATGTCAAAGCCTCCAACGGATCTTTCACCAAAGAACCTTTATCCGTGCATTGTACCCCCACAGTAGAGGGAGGTATTTCTTCCATCAACTCGTCAGAAAATTCAGCTGCACCCTGCTCTTCACTCGATCGAGTGATTTCTTCGTCAGGCTTAATCGATCGAACAGAAATTTCACTCGATCGAGTGACGTCTTCCTTATACTCGATCAAATAGTAGAGTTGCTCGATCGAGCATTTGGCTTGTCAGTGTTGGTCGACTGATATGTTTCAGGTCTGTGCTCGTCATCAAAATCGTTCAAAGCATCCTCGATCTCGGAATCAGTACTTACAGGAGTAAAACTGGGTCCGTCGTGAACTTGCTATAGCTCACTCACATTCCACAAATCAGCAATAGCAAGTTCGTCGTTTGTCACTGTCACCGTTGCTCCCCTCTTAGACAACCGTATTCAGCTACATGAGTGGCCATAGTCTCAATCAACCGCCAACCCTTATCATCTTCGGTGTTATTTAAGAATCGCCCTTGCGTGGCGGAATCCAAAATAACTCTCGCCTCATATGATAACCCGTTGTAAAATTGACAACACAAGAGCCATTTTTCGAAACCGTGGTGAGGAACTGAACGTACCAACTTTTGGAATCTGGCCCATGGAGTACTCAAATTCTCTGTGACGGATTGAGCAAAGTTTATAATCTGGCCACGCAAGGAATTAGTTCGTTGGCGAGGGAAATACCGTCTGTAAAAAGCCAAAGCTAGAGAATTCCAATCCGTCACTCCAACAGCCCATGTATCCTTATACGAGTCCCTAGCATCCTCCGTCAATGAAAAACGAAAGAGAAATTCCTTCACCATGTCATATGTCACACCACATGCTAAAGGGATGGTTGAACAAACATCTACAAACAACTCCATATGCCTAGTTTGGTCCTCATCTACAAATCCTTTAAATTGGTTCCGCTCCACCCAATAAATGAAGGAGGGATGGATCATAAAAATTCCCTTGTCAGCAACAGGGAGTAATGATACCTTGGGTAGGGTCTCGGCATTGGGCTCAGAATGACTAGCAATGCTAGGCATCCCGAAAAAAATGAACCTGAAACACTAAAACTTGTAAAAAGAATGAGAACGGCCTCAGGGAGTAAACTCCCTGAGACAAAAAACAACCTCAAGAAGCTAATAAAATTACACCGTCTCCCCGGCAACGGCGGCAAAATTTGGCACGGCTGTCGTAACCCTATCAAAAATAAACCAACTGGTTCCAGCTAAATGTGGTAGAGGCAGTCGGGTATCGTATCCACAGGGAGAAGGGAATCCTATATGCTAAGTAAGTCTGCCAAGTAACAAAAATGGGGGTTTGTTTGGTTGGTTTTTCTAAACTAATAAGAGGATTAAAAGAGAGTAAAAAGACGAGAGAAAAATATTGGTCTAGCAGGAAATGGGAGTATGTCAGGAATCGGGTCACCACGGTAGTTCATGTCATGCGAAAATACTAGGTCAGTCAATACTTTGATAAGGTGGGTAGTGATTATCTCCTTTCGGTCTCAAATCGCCCTAGACTCCCCAACCAATCTTTCGATCCAGGAAGGTTATATCGATGGTTCTAAGCAAGCCTACTCTACCAATCTTTCGATCCAGGCGTAGTTTTACTAAATAAACCGGTCTCATGCATGCATTCAATTAACAGGTTTTATGGTTAAATTGCTTATAAACAAACCTCGTCGCAGAAAAGCCTAGCATGTGAATCCTACAACATTATTACCGCGATTCGCCTCGTCCTAACATACTAAGAAATTAGCTAAGCATGGCTTCGGGGACTATACTAACCATTGTGACGGATGTATAAAAAGACATGATATGAACTAATTAAGAGTAGTAAAAAATAAAAGAAACAAGAAATAAAAAAAAAAAAATTAAATCGAAAGGGAAAAAATATTACAGATTAAACCGGAATCCGAGGCAAGAGAGAAAGAATAAAGCTAAATCTAAAAGTTTGTGGAACTGTAGAAGGGGAAGAAGAATAGCAAAATGATGTGTAGTGTGAGATCTGATGATTTTTACCTTATCCTCATCTCTTTTTATAAGAGAGATTAGGTTAAGTCAAAATCTAACCTAGAAAAGCTACACAGAAACCAAGGCCCATTAGTGATTTACTCGATCGAGCTTCGAATCTACTCGATCGAGTAGATTAAGGACCAAAAGTACTCGATCGAGTGATTAAGGACTCGATCGAACGGATTACAGACCAAAACCTCTCGATCGAATAAAGCAAGGACTCGATCGAACACTTTTCTTCTGGCAATCACTCGATCGAACACTTTTCTTCTGGCAGTCACTCGATCGAGTAGAAATAGTACTCGATCGAGTACTTCTCAACGCGTATTTCCTGCACTGCGCACTGGACTTCAAACAGCTGCCATTTCTTCGTTACTCGTCTAAATGAAGTGTTTTTGGTGGCTTTGGAAAGCTAAGACGACAATCTTTCATCTCCAACTGGAATCACCTGATTATCTGTTTTAGAACTCGATATATGGCTCTCCAAAGTAGGTACTAGCAAATTGAAGTTCTTCTTTGTTTGCTTAGCTTCATTTCTCCATTGTGCGCACCTCAAGTAGCTTTTTACTTGGACGATTGGCGCTTCCCAATGCTTGTAAGGCCTATTCCAACTTCCATCTTCTAAAAGAGTGTACTTGGGACAACTTTGGCTCGGTTTTCAGCACTTTCGCGCTTATTCCTACAAAATAGCAAGAAAAGCACAAAGTAGCATGTTCGGGGCATAAAGTGATATAAAATCACCTATAAAACATAGAAATGCGTGCCAAAAGGTACTGAAAAAGTGTATATAAAATGCACGCATCACTACATCCCATACTTAGCCTACCCTATCTGAGATAGTATTTGTGGTCACGGGAACGTTTTAGGTCATTTTTGGTTGTTATGCTCTTAGTTGGGAAAAAAAGAAAGAAAAAGAAAGGAAAAAGAAAGAAAAAGGAAAACATAAAAAGAAAAAGAAAAATCGAAAAGAAAAAAAAAATATTGTAATACTCCGTATTTTGTTATATTCTATTTTTACTAATTAATATTTATTTGGTTATGTTAATAGTCATTTGAATGTTCGTATTCGATAATTGATTATCGAATAAGTATGTATACTTTTTATGATGTTAGTAAAGAGTCGGGTATGGAAGCTAGTAGTAAAACCGTGTTTAATTTTGGCATTGGGCCTCGTTTTGCGTGCAACCATGAACAGCCCACTTATCGAAAATCAGAACAAATTACAAAAACCCTCCCTCAGCCTCACTGCCGTCATACATAAGACAACACCCAACCCTATTTTCTGACCTATCAACACTCACACACTCACCATACTTCATGCCGCCACATCTGAGATAGCAAAGGAGGGCCTGGCACGGTGGTCAAAGGGATTTAAGGGTGGTCGTTTTGCTACGGGAAAGAGGTACACACGCAGTTTTTTTCGATCTTTTCTTTGTAACAGGCTGTTTTATCACGTTTGTACTCACGGGTTATGCATATTCATAGTTCTATTTTTGCGTGTTGGGAACCAGGGATGTGTAGTAGTTGTTTTTAGACCCTTGTGGTGTCGTTGTTGACTGCCTAGAACCACCGTCGAAGGGTGTTTTGTCGCCGTGTCAGTCGTGTCTTTTCCGTTTCAAAACAGAGTAAAATAGAGTACGTTCGCGGGAGGGGTTGCTGGGTTTTGGTGCGACTGTTTGGGTGGTGGTTGTGGTGTCGACCACCACTACTTCCTCCCCTATAACCACCAAGGCTTAGAGGTGAGCCTAGTGGTGCCACTGGAGAAGGTCGGGGCTGCTACTGGTGTTAGTCGTGGTGTTTTGGCAGGGTGTCAGTCATGAATTCGGAATTTGGGATTGTGACCAGGGGTGTTTATAACCAGTGTCGTGGGTTGATGGAGTCAAGTCAGGGGCGGTGTTTAGGGTCAGAGGGTGCGTCACAGTATGGTGGTCATGACCACCGTGGAGGGGTGGTGGTTGTGTCTTTATAGGGTGGTCGTTTGGTTCGTCAAAACAGGTTGGTCAGGGGTTGTGGTCTCGGTGGGGGGGGGGGGGGGGGGGCAGTTGTTGTTGTTACGTTTTCTTTTAATTGGTTTTGGGTCAAATTGTTATTGTTGTTACTTGTTTATTATTCACCCTTTATTAGGTGTGTAATTGATATTATTAGTATTATGATTTTATGATTTTAGGATGATAATGTTATTTATGTTATTATTATTATTGTTATTGAAATAATGATAATGATAATGATAATGATATTATTAATATTATTAGTAAGGTTTGTTTAACATTAATGTTGTAGTGTTGTATATTATTATTATGAATTTACAATTGTATGGTCATATGTTATATACGTTATTATTTTTACTAATCATATCATTGGAATCGTTATGGTTACTATTTTGTCAACGAGCATTATGTTTATTATTAATTACTTATATTGTTATTGCTCTTGCTTATTAGTAATATTTGGTTATTTGAATTCTTGCTATATTTAGTAATTCTATTTTTAGTAAGTTTATATTTGGCTAATGATGATTGATATGAATAATGAGTTAACGTTAATTGATATGTATACATACATTTTGTGACAAGTAAATCATTATGAACATGATCAAGAAGCGATTAGTAGTGGTTGGTTGTACGAATAGAATTTGATAGTAAGTACTATTTATAGGATCTGAGCCGAAGTGGAATATTTCGGGCAGCTGTTCGGTTACCATTCTGCAAATCGAGGTAGGGGAACACCGTATGCCTGATGATGAGTTATTTGATCGTTATTAACAATGTTCATATTATTATTGAATGAATGATATATTGCTTTATTTGATTGCACATTTCTGTGATACGATTCGAGGTGATGAATAATGGGTCTTGTGATTGGTGCGGAGTTAATGGGTCTTGTGATTGGTGTGGAGATAATGGGTCTTGTGATTTGGTGCGGAGATAATGGGTCTTGTGATTTGGGGCGGAGGTAATGGGTCTTGTGATTTGGTGCGGAGATAATGGGTCTTGTGATACGGTGTGGAGAATATTGGGTCTTGTGATTCGGAGTGGAGATGATTGACTTTCTATTTATAGTAATGCTTTGATTGTTATACTCTTGTCCTATACGGAACCTCGTGGTTGACCCTGTCTATTCATGATCACCTGTGATGAACCAATTTATTGGGGAGCAGTTTTGACAGGAAAGATGGTGTTGTGGGAGCATGGGATGGCTTGAGCACTTGGATGGACCGACTTAGATTTAGATCACATACTTCGAAGTTATTAGTTGTACTTTAGTTTCCGCTGTGTAGTATTTGTAACATCAAAGTGTAAATTTAATCAGTTTTTATATAAAGTACTTTGGTTTGATTTACTTTGTTATTCAATACCTCGGCCATTCCGAGATGGTAACAGCTCTATTTACTGAGGATGTCTTGCTAAAGGCTCCTTAAATAAATGGGGGTGTTACAAATATACTGCAAACCAGTCGGCCGACCGAGTCACATGGTCGGTCGACCAACTGTCAGACCCAGAAATTCGCGGTTTGCTTGAAAGTTTTATTCATTAGCGATTTATACTCCCGCACTTCATTCATATCATTTGGGAGTCATTTTCCTCAAAAATTTGTGAGATTTGTACCTCAAGGTAGCACCATGTTCATTAATATTGGGTTCGGAAGTGATGAGATTTCGTTGTCTGCTAGCTTGGCTCTTAAACTCTACATATCCAAACCATATTTAGCCTTTCTTACCCATTACCTCACATATCCTTACTTTTCCTTAGCACATGTGTCATGGTCATTAGATTGGTATGTATATGCACGGTTATAGAGATTGTTTTCATGTTAGACTGCAGGTATGCTCTCATAGGTCGAAGTTAGGTGAGTGTCATTACAAAATTACTTCTTTCTATCTTTTACATACACTCACCCTTGCTTATTGTGTGATTTGAGCGACCCGCGAGAGTCCGTTTTGATGAGTCTCTATGGTCAATAGATTAGCAAATTTTGACAACTTCATAACTCGTTTGCATGATTCATTTTACTAATTGATTGTTGATTTAGCATTAAATCGGTTTAGGCTTTACATTTGCATTTCGCTCTAAGATTGAAATCGTTCCATTAGTTTTTAAGATCGAGTCTAGTTCTTGCTTGAGGACAAGCAAGGGTTTGGTTTGGGGAAGTTTGATGCGTGTCTATGATATGATGTTTTACACCTCATTTCACACGCATTTCAGAGCTCATTTGTGTAGTTTAGGCTACTATTTCCCCTATTTCGTCTACTTTCGTATTTTTGTGTGAAATTGCAGATTAATGCTGAAATGGATCGATTTTGAGCTAAATTCGTCCCCGAGTGCTTAGCATAGCATTTGACATGAAGAGGATGCTTAAGGAACGAACTTGGCGCGCGCTTCAAGACCTGAAGATAGCATAAGAAATGGTATATACAGTTTACACGCTTTAACAAGCAAAGATTCGCTTCGCGATATTGCAGCCTGTTTCAAATGGCTATATCTCGAGTTCTAGAGCCGATAATGGAGTGATTCGAATTGGAGCTGAAAGCTTATCCTCTTAGCTTTCGAACGCCGCGAGAATCACTTTATTATGCTAAGCAACGAAGAAATGGCATCTGTTTTAAGATCGACGCGCGTTGTAGAATTTGTCATAATGCATTACTGTACCTGATATTTGGTCGATCGACCACCTACTATGGTCGGTCGACCAAGGCACCTGAAGAGCGAGATTTCAGAATTCAAAATTCAAATATCAGAAGCCTCTCGGGGCCCGATAATTGGTCGGTCGACCACTTACTATGGTCGGTCGACCATCTCACCTATGACGGAAAAATCAAAACACGTGTTTAAGCCCATGAACGTGATTAGGGTTTAGGTTAATACTTCAGAATTTTCTTATAAAAGCCTAATCACTAACATTGTACTAATCACCTTTTACTTAGCTTAGCTTAGTTTCATTTAGACTTAATCAGATTCTTTTGTTTTCCCATTAGTTACACAAATTTCTATTCCATGCAACGTTTTCAATAAAGTTCAATCTTTCAGTTCTCATTTCCTATTCGTTCTACGGTAATTCTTGTTTTTTATTTATTCATACTTTGTTTAAGATTAGTACCGGATAGTTAGAATCCCAAAGCCTTGTTATCATTAATCGTCTTGTTATTTTCTTAATCATGTTATTTATTATTGTTATTGTTGAAGTTACTGTTATATTGGGTATGATGCATAGCTAAACCCCCAATTGTTAGGATGTAGGCGAGTTATAGCGTAGATGGCGTATTTTAGGGCAACCCGTAGCAGTTCTTGGTCGACCGACTGGCTTCTCTGGTCGGTCGACTGAGCAGGTTGGTCGATCGACTAGCTTAGCTTGTCGGTCGACCGACTTCGTGTATGATCAGACCTGTTTATGTTCGTTAATTGCAATATCTTACAATGGGACCGAAGGGAGACTTGTAGGATGCTTAATAATGACCAACCCGGGGATCGAAAGATAAGGGAAGGACATTAGTTAACGTTTTAAGACAGCTAAGTTACTAAGACCAAAGGGTATGTAACTTAGACATTAGGAATCACCTATATTGTTTACAACCGGTATATGTGAGACCTATGGACTAATAGTATAGATGGAAAGGAGCTATTAGTTAACTCGGACTGCAAGGAATTGTTATACCCCTTACGCGACTGTAATACGGATTTACCTAGACCGTCTTCCATTATAGCTATAGCGACCCAACATCCTAACATCTCTTTTATCATTCATTTACATCTTAATTTTCAGTTTTGTTCTTATTTCTTTTTTAGACTTAGTTCAAACCAAAACAAATCAAAACACCCTCTTTATTGTTACTTTATAAATTAAAAATTAGCAAACACAATTAGCTACGTCTCTCTGTGGTTCGACCATTACTATCACTATCTTTAGTTTCAGTTTGGTTTTATAAATCTTATCTTTGACACCCACAACGACGGGTACCAATATATATATATATATATATATATATATATATATATATATATATATATATATATATATATATATATATATATATATATATAAATCAACATACATCACTATGCAAAGGCTCTCAACTAACTTCGGAAACTATTGGAAGCGAGAGTCGGTCTCCCTTCCGGTCTGCCCGGCCGGGGGTCTTTCTCTTCAAACCATTTACGAACTTAGAATAAGAGTCGTCCAATGCCTTGGGCGAACAATACTAAGATAAACAATAATCTTAAAACAAACAATCATTCAACAACATCTGACACTGTACCCCAACTCAGGCAAGCAGATGCAAACAGCAGTATCTAAAACTAACCCCAACTCAGGAAATAACTAGACACAATCAGGAGTGTCCAAGTCACACCCCAACTCAGGTAAACTTGGTACACAAGGTCAGCAAGCATACATCCGTGAACCGCAACTCAGGCACGAATGGATACCAATCAGCTAATAATGGGTCTTGACGCAACTCAGCCAAAACCATTACCCTTCGTAGTGAATCGGGATCTCAACTCAGACCTAATCCACCACGGTCAAACAAACTCATAATGTATTATGTGACCTAGGGGCAAGTGTTAGTGTGTTACCCCTGTCACTAGCAACTAAGTTGGGTTTTTCTAGATTCAAATGCACAAACATGACTGTACAGATGGCTGACCCTAGTGTTTCGAGACCGCTAGGCATTTTAGAGGACATTCCTGTTCAGATAGGAGAGTTCTTTATACCTGTTGATTTTGTAGTCTTGGACATTCTTGAATATTCATACACCCCGATCATTGTAGGTAGACCTTTTCTGCACACTGCGAAAGCAGTGATTGACGTAGGTACCAAAACACTGACCTTTCAAGTGGATGGGGAGGACCTCATATTTAGGCGGATTAGAACACCACGGTCTCCTATGATGGTTATTCCATGCTACTCAATGTCTGATGATGTTTCTGTTGATGTAGAAATGCTAGAACTAACACCTCTGCCTCAAAAGTGCAATTTTGGACTAATAAGAGTCTTAACCGGGAGAAAAATGAAAGACAGAGGCAGCTGGACAACAAAGGAGCATTCTGGACTGATCAGGTTAACACTAATCAGATAACCTTTTTCACTTATCATTTTTCACTAATCTCATTTTTCACTTTACTTACTTCTCATTTTACACATTTTCCAATAGTTACTTGCGTTTGCTTTTCTCATTTCATAAACGCAGTAGTTCATTTTCCGGAACTTTGTTCATCATTCCTGCCAAGTATATTGTAATTTCTCTTAATCTTTAATCTCATTTACGTTCTTGTTTTTTCTTGTTCATGTTCTTTGGTTTATTTTCACTATCTATCATGTCGCATTTTATCAATTATGATATTGTTAGCGTAGATCCTGAAACCATGCGTAGGTAATCTTGTTAATATGTTAGGATGAGGGAAGTCGCGGTAGTAATGTCGTAGGAATCACATGTTAGTCGTCTCTACGATGAAGTTCATCTATAAGCAATATAATCAGAAAACTAGTTGAATGAGTGCACGCAGGAGACCGGTTTATCTAGTAAACTGTACCTAGATCGAAAGATTGGTAAAGTAGGCTTGCTTAGGACGATCGATATAACCTTCTTAGATCCAAATATTGGTTGGGGAGTCTAGGGCGATTTGAGACCGAAAGGAGATAATCACTATCCACCTCGTCAATGACTCGACTGACCTAGTTATCTCACATGCATGAATAACCGCGATAACCCGATTCCTGACATATTCCCCTTTTTATTGATTAAACTCATCTTTGCTTTATTCTTGTCTTGTTTTATTTATGTTTAATTCGTAGTTAGTTGACAACAACAAGCAACAACCCCCCATTGTGACAAATGAACTGATCGACAACTAGTTAGAACTCTGCCTCCCCGAGAATTCGACCGTACTACCACTAGCTTCAGTTAGTAGTAACTAGATTATGAAGATTATTCATAAGTAGTGAGTATCCGTCACAATTTCTTTTTGGTGCATCTTTGGTGTGCTTCAATGCTTGTTTAATTCATAGTTTGATGTTAATAATCAAGTTGTTAAGAGTAGTAGATTATATGAGATTAACATACTTGGATTGTTGGGATTTTGTGCTGTTAGGATAGTTCTTTCATGCTTGAAAATTGTTTGTTATAAGTATAGAATGAATGCTAGAAGGATTATCAAATTGCAGGAATTCTATCGCGAGTTGCAGTGAAAAGCGCAGGCTGCGTCTTTCACCATAAGCCTGCGGTCTGGCCAGCACAGGCTGCGCAATTGCCTGGAATGCGTTGTTTATCTGCAGTTCCTGCGGGCTGTTTTGATTAATTAATACTAGTTTATCCTAATATATTTTGAGTGAAGTCTTATGATAAATTTACTTAGTTTATATTGTATATTTTACCTAGGTGAGAATTTGTAAGGTGATTAGTACATATCTTGGTTGATTAACTTCTAAGTTCTTGATTATATAATTTATCGAACTAAGTTAATTAAGTTATGGCAATTGTTTAGACTTATTAGATATGAGTCTTAGAACGATTTGCTAACATTCTACTTCATTTGCACATACTTTAATAGCAACCTTTTCCAGATGAGGCCCCAACCCTATTGAGCTCCGGTTCGGTGAAATGAATTGAAAAGGTTATAGGCCGCCCTTCTTAATTCTTACATACCACTAACAATAAATATTCAGAATTACTCCTTCATATGCTGATTTTAGTCTTTCACAAACACTTTTTTTTTTTGGTATAAATGTGAGTAGATTTGTATTACTTCAAAAAGCCGTTACACAGTGGGTCGTTACAAACAGTCATTGGAGCCTATCTAACCACACTTTATCTCTATTAGTCATAAACTTCATTTGCTTCACTTCAATCATGTCTCTTATCACCTTCTTCATCGTTGCCACAATACTACCATGTCTAAGCAGCTGCAATTTTCAGCCTGCATTCACTTCGTTGGTTCCAAATGTAGTACCAATAGGTACACAAAGCCATCCTCCCTACTTTCCTCTGCAGTTTAGAGTACCCTGCCGATGCTTTAGCTTAATGCCTAGCCATTGCTCTATTTCCTCAAAAATCTTCCTCTTGTACTCACAATAAATAAAAAGATGATCATGAGTCTCCTCATATTGCTCACAAATGACACACCTATCCTCTTGGCAAATTCCTATTCACCTCAGTTTGTCCCTTGTTGGTAGTCCTTTATACATCATCATCCACGCATTCAATGAGTGTTTATGTAACAACCCGACCCACCACGGTCGTAACACACCCCTAATAAGATGGGAGGTAAGTCTTTGGGCCCATTATTTGTCCTCACTTAAGCCCAAAAGTATAAGGCCTTGTTACTAAGTGGTGAGTGGAAGTTATTATAAACACATCACAAGCCTCACATTCTACCGATGTGGGACAACTTTCCATTCATACTCTTGAGGTGTTACAAACTCCCTCACGTAAAGAACACAACGTCCTCGTTGTGCCTCAAACTTGACCACAACCAGGGCCAGAATCCACCCCCGCTAGGTGCGTGACCTGGATACTCCCGACCACAGGCTCACCACACGGTCGCAGGGTCGCTCTGATACCATTTGTAACAACCCGACCCACCACGGTCGTAACACACCCCTAATAAGATGGGAGGTAAGTCTTTGGGCCCATTATTTGTCCTCACTTAAGCCCAAAAGTATAAGGCCTTGTTACTAAGTGGTGAGTGGAAGTTATTATAAACACATCACAAGCCTCACATTCTACCGATGTGGGACAACTTTCCTTTCATACTCTTGAGGTGTTACAGTTTAGGATGATTCCAATTATCCCATACTACTCCATACCAGGGTACTGAAGGATGTTGTCCAACCAGCCACTGGTATTCTGATTTCACTGTGTATCCTCTCGAGTCATGAATGTTAGGTTTTAAACCTTGTTTTAGTCATACTAATATGTTTATCTTATAACTCATAGAACTTATGCATGCTTAACATATTATAAACGAGATTAAGGAAGGAAACCGATTCACCCTTACATAGAACAATTCGGTTTTAGGGCACAAGTGAAGACTCCTTCTTCACTTGTTCTTGAGCTATTAATATGGGAATGATCCTCCTTGAGCCTTCAAAGAGATGACCTCCAAAAGATATGCACCAAGACACTGCTACTCTTAATATATTTGTGTTTATTTTGCTAGAATCAAACACAAAATCTAGTATGAAATACTAATATTATTACTACACTTTAGCATAATATTATAAGAGAATTTTAGATCTCAAAGAGGAAGGAGGTATCACGGTTTTTAGGAGAGCAAAAACAAGACTTTATTTTTCTCTCTTATCAAAACCCGAATGAAGATGCATGAATGAATTGAGAAGAGCAAAAACTTCCTTTTGTTCTTCTCAAGTGTGCCGTGAGGGTTGGGGTAGGGTGCCCAATAGATGGGCACCTCAATACACACAATTTTTCCCACTAAAGCCTCTATAATTAATTTGATGTCTCATCATCATATTAACTCATAATATGTTAATGTATGTAAAAATGTCTTAGTGAACATAAGTTTCACACGGTCCATCTTATCAAATGGACTCACATAATTCACGTAGAAATGATACGTAATTATTACTCTGACAATTTTACTTTATGAATTATTTAGTTTACCATTTAAACAATTAATCATAAAATCAGTAGTAATCTAAAATTACATACATCAATTAATTATTTTATTGTTACTACAACAATTGTAGTTTTAAGCAAATTCATTCATACAATTATGTTTCATAAACATATAAATATTAGTGACGACATTCTGATCACTAAAATATTATAATTTATAATCCTATTATAAATGTTCCCCTCATATAATTTCGAACTAGAATTGAACTGACTCGTATCAATATATAGTCATTTCATTTATCATTAAGAGAGTTGTCCTTTAGGTGTGACCTAAAGGGATCAACTGGTCACCACCGTCATTACGACAGTAATGTCAAACTCTAGCAAGCCAATCATTACCGATTAATGTTGACCAGTTGACTATGATAAAGAATCATCCCATGAATATTCTTTTACAGATATTTGTCAATGATTCATCATTGACGTGATCACACTGTTGTGGAGGACATTGTGGGGAATATATCATGTATTCGCCCTAAAACGTGAAGGATTATAACGAATTTTACAATTGAGATTATTGTCATAAGTTAATAAAAACATGAAAAAGGAATACAACCTTGGGTCCTTGCTTGAATAGGCCTAAGAACAGAAATTAAAGTAAATTCTCTCCTATAACTTGCACCCAAGACTTGAATGAGATGATGCCGCGTGTGCTAGAAATACTCTCCAATTGCCTTGCAATATGGGGAGAGCTTTTGTGAGGTTTTAGATGTGAGATCTGAGTTTTGGGAAAATAATGGTCTCAAAACCCTAATTCTTGAGATTATCAATTAACCAGTTGAACAAGAGTTTTCTGACAAAAGGAGAGGACTCTCCTTATGTAGTACAGTGGGTCGGCCGAACGGGTTGAGGTGAGAGTGGGCTTTTCCCACTCTTACCTTATTCCTTTGCGTGATTCGACCCGATTAGCTAAATATTATTCGCGGGTTTTATTTATAAATCGTACACGTGTTATCAGATATTAATGCAGTCGATGTATTAATAATGGCCTGATAAAATTACGATGTTGTATAATTAC
Source organism: Silene conica (assembly GCA_029255685.2). NCBI lineage: Eukaryota > Viridiplantae > Streptophyta > Magnoliopsida > Caryophyllales > Caryophyllaceae > Silene > Silene conica. Next base: position 38,500,878 of record CM055312.2, on the reverse strand, counting down.
CCAAATTAATATAACCGTTTATATTCATACGCGAATACAATATTTAATTAAATATAACCGTTTATATTTAATTTACGAATTAATCATGTAATCCGTGTTAGCTAAAATTATTTAATCCGTATTAAATAATAATCTCAACATCTTATTGACTGATTTAATAGTCAATACCTCTGACTAACTGTTTAGTCGTATCCGGCATAAATGTGACTGTATTTTCATACCTTCACATCTCTCAAACGTGTCCTATAGGTGTGACGTATAGGGACCAGTTGATCACCGCCATCCGTATGACAATAACGTCAAACTTATCAAGAAAGCCAACCGTTATTGATAAACGTGGATCAACTGATAATAATACTGAAGTATGCCCTTGTGATCCTTAAAGAGATTTAGTAAGTCATTGTACTAACTGTCAAGGACACCAGCCCCAACTATCTCCCACTTGTACGTACAAGGGTATGTGCAATGACGTTATCACACTACATGTGGAGGACACAAGCTCCAACAAACTCCCACTTGTCCGTACAAGTGTAGGTGCGATAACCGATTCTCATATCCTTTTAAAATTTATCCCACTCAATGTAAGACAATTTGCAAATCCGCATTCGCAAAGGTCGTATCTCACAAGCGATCTGTATCAAGAGTGGTTTCCCCGACTAGAGAGTAACTTAACTGATAAAACGAATCCGTATTCGAGCATGGCCATGCATTTCAGTTACTACTCCTCGAGTGGCCCTGAGAAATAATAAAATCCTGATAAGGGTTTGGATATTTCCCTCAACTCGAATCCTGCCGATGTTCGCGCAGCATGAAATAACCCAGAAAAAATCCTCTTGGCCCCTCTTACGATGACCGTGGGAAAGAAACCAAAGTTACCCAAAATCTGCCTTAATCTCAAGAGACAGTTGAAAGTCAAAAGACTCGACTCTAAGGAACACTATGGAGGTCCTATCCACGACCTGGCACCCAATGTTATAAAACATTTAGGACTCCATAACGTTGTCACGGGGTGTCCTACGAGATATCTGTATAACTCGCCTTTGTGATTGGTCAGTCATCCGTTTGACTTATGGCTCGTTGAACCCACCATCAACCAACGTCACAAAATGATTACCTGAGTTATCAGCTCAAGTGGGTAATTAAGGACTAAAACGATGTAATGTAATTCAGTTCACTTTGTGGTGTTCAAAATTGGCGTACAATTCCACATGAAAAACAAAACATTATATATCATAACAATGAGGTTGAATAGAGTACACGAGAAAATGAATTATTACATGAATTCATAAAAGAGTACTACAACTTAGGAACACATCTAATTCCCATGGAGTGAATGTGCCCTTCATGCTTATCACGTGGTAATGCTTTAGTGAAAGGATCAGCTATGTTGTCATCCGTAGCGATCTTATCAATAAATATCTCCTTTCACGCGGACTCAGATGTAGAATCTTCTATAACAATTTGTTTAGAACTTTTCCAGCTGACAGCATCGCCATTAAGAGTAAAAACGAATCCAGACTGAGATTTCGAGTCGTCTCGATCCGTTTGGAAGCTAGCATCTGCGTAACCCGTGGCACAGAGCGTCGAGTCGCCTCCGTAAGTCAATCCCCAATCTTTAGTCCTCCGTAGGTACTTAAGAATGTTTTTCACGGCCATCCAGTGTTGTTCACCAGGATGAGCTTGAAATCGACATGTCATACTCAATGCATATGCAACGTCTGGACGTGTGCATATCATGGCGTACATGATCGATCCTATAGCCGAAGCATAAGGAATCCGACTCATGCGCTCTTTCTCTTCCAATGTCTTAGCTTCTTGAGTTTTTCTCAAGTGAAGCCCAGTAGTCATAGGAAGGAACCCTTTCTTGGAGTTCGTCATGCTGAATCTCTCTAGAATCTTATCTATGTAAGACTCCTGACTGAGAGACAACATCCGTCGTGATCTATCCCTGTAGATACGGATGCCCAAAATTCTTTGTGCCTCTCCCAGATCTTTCATCTGGAAATGGTTTTTCAACCATGCTTTAACCGAAGAAAGGAGAGGTATGTCATTCCCAATCACGAGTATGTCGTCGATATACAGTACTAGGAATACAATCTTGCTCCCACTCGACTTGATATAGAGACATGGTTCCTCGATTGATCGAATGAACCCATTCTCTTTTATCACTTGGTCGAAGCGATGATTCCAACTACGTGATGCTCGCTTAAGTCCATAGATGGAACGCTTAAGCTTGCAAACCCTCTTAGGATTTTCTGGATCAATAAAACCCTCGGGTTGTACCATGTACAACTCTTCCTCCAAATAATCGTTTAAGAAGGCGGTTTTAACGTCCATTTGCCAGATTTCATAATCGTGAAATGCAGCGATCGCTAAGATAATCCGAATGGAACGTAGCATGACTACGGGTGCAAAGATCTCATCGTAGTGCAAGCCTGGCACTTGGGTGAAACCTTTAGCAACTAGTCTTGCCTTGTGGATATCTTGTTTACCTTCCACGGCATGCTTTATTTTGTAAAGCCATTTGCATTGAAGGGGACGTAATCTTTGCAGGTAGGTCAACAAGATCCCACATGTTGTTCTCATACATGGAGTCCATCTCGGATTGCATGGCTTCTAGCCATAGCTTTGAGTCAGAACTGGTCATGGCACTTTTATAGGTTGTGGATTCATTACCCTCTAGGAGTAAGACGTCATCTATATCATGTTCCTCGACCATACCAATGTATCTGTCTGAAGGAATAGAGACTCTTCCCGACCTCCTAGGTTCCTCAGGAATATCTACTGCAACCTCGGTTGAAGGAACTGTTTCCTCCAATGGTTGCTCGGTAGTTGGTTCTTGAACCTCCGATAAATCGAAGGTTCTATTACTCGACTTGTGTAAGGTTTAACTAGTTGCTCATAAACTAATTTTAGTCATACTAACATAAACCTTTAATTTCTTTTAATTAACATATGAATAAACACGTTTATTAGATCTTATGCATGCTAAAATATGCGGAATAGGGAGAAATCGAACCCTTACACACGGTCCAAGCTTGGCAAGGATGATCCTCCAAAGTACCCAAATTAGAATACCTCCTTTAAAGATGCACCAAGACAACCCCTTAAAACCGAATCTTTGTTGTGCTAGACTAGGAATCGATTTCTTCCTTAAACTTATTCTAATCTCTCTAATTAGAATAATATGTAAATACTACTTATAGTATATTTTTATTATCTTATAATAAATATTGAGGTTGTAAAATTTCTCTTCTTTGTGAGTATATTTCGGCCAAAAGGGAGAAGAAGAGAAAACTAGAATGAGTATGATATATATCTCATTTATATATCAATCATGCTTTCAATAAGATAATCATATTATCATAAGCATGCTTATGAGGGAGAGGGTAGCCGGCTTAGGGAGTCTCAATAGGAGACATCTTCTCTTTTCAAGGCATTTAGGGTGGTTAATAGGTTGGTGTCTCAAGAACAATGTCTCAAGCAATGATTAAAGAGCAATTAACACACTAATTAACCACACAACCATCACCATTTAGCCGTGCCATATAGTCCATAATATGGACTTCATTTTACAATTTGTCAAATGTATAATTGTATAAAGTGTGACATCTTATATGTCATTAAGATATAAAATACTTTAGTACATTTGAAACATGTAAATATTTATCCCATAAATATTATACATAATTAAATAAATCATATTTATTCAATTAATAAGTAATTCGAAATTACTAGTGTAAAATGATCATTTATCGTCAATACGATTTACAACCTTTGTATTAATTTCAACCCAATTCATTCTAATTACGATATCTTAAAATATCGTTTAATGTTTAACAATTGACACGTTTCAATTTTAAACATAAATCTTACATTAAGATTTAACCTCTAATTTCTCGATACACGAGTTTAAGGAATATGATCAAATCGTATCAATATACATTTGATCACTTTATCAATTAAGGGAATTGTCCTAAAGGTGTGACCTAAAGGGATCAACTGACCACCACCGTCATACGACAGTAATGTCAAACTCTAGCTAGCCAATCATTACCGATTAATGTTGGTCAGTTGACTAATAATTCGTATCATCCCTTGCGCATTCTCGTTATGAGATTTAATTACGTGATCGCACTATTGTTGAGGACACATTTCCCAACAATCTCCCACTTGTCCTCGACAAGTGTGCGTCACCAATTCTCTTGTCCTATTACAATCTCCCACTCAATGCAAGATGTCTCTCTCTGGTCGTTCTTGCATTTGATCATATCATGAATGGTTTCCTCGATCTGGAGAATAACTGTCTGACCGGAATTATCTACCATAGATACCTTCCGAGCGTGGCCACGCATTTCCAGTTAACTTCTCCTCGAGTGGCCCTGAGATTTGAACAACCCTGACAAGGGGTGGACAATTTCTATCGCACTACTTCCTTCAACTAGTCACAGTTAGTCACAACCCAAAACAATCCCATTTGACTCCAGTTACGAAAAGTCGTAGAGAATGGATCAAAGTTATGCCTAAACTGTACCATCTTGGGAGAGTAGTCTTTAGTCAAAGAATTGACTCACAAGAATACTATAGCAGCTCTCGCCACGACCCGGCTATAAAATTTCCAGAACTCTATAAGCGGTCACATTGCCCGACAGAGTGTCTCTTACAGTCTGCCTATGTGATCGACTAGTCATCACATATGACTCTATGGCACTTGAACTTGCCATCAATCGCCTCACACTCTAGTCGCTTTGAGACGTCACCTCATGTAAGCGGCTAGGGGCTATACTAAGTCAATCCAGTTCACTTATGGGGTTCAATATTGTCTCATACAACCCATTTGGATTCTGACAAAGTATCTTTTACTTTGAGTTATTAATAACTCAAATGATGTTGTCATGCAACAATAGTCAACACTATTACATTGCATTTTGATGCACAATCATCTGTTTGTATTAGTGTTTTGCGAATAACCTTTATTCATGCGAATAACGTTTATTCATAATAGCAAAACTTACAACTTTTGGTCTCCTTTATTCTCATATTATCCCGTATAATATGATTCTATTTGAGTACATATCTAGAACTCTTTCTAGATTTTGAGTTTCCTTTCCGGAGGAAAGCTCCCACTGTTATCTTATAACTTGTGACGTATCAATATACTGGAGGGATTAAAATCACTCTCTACAGTCACTTATGTACTGAAATCTATATTGTAGTTTATTTATGATTTCATCATTCTTTATAATTTTCACTCATCTTGGCTATTTGATAATGGTTTCATTCATCATTATGAACAATGTATCCAACCATTCTAACTTCTAGTGGGCGACCTTTTATTATCCATATAATAAACCTTTCCGTAAAGCTCTATCATCTTATGACATAAGGTATTTGATCATCTAGAATTGAAAACCTCTTATTCTTTACACCTTAAAGAATCACTCATTCTCTCTAAATGGTAGGCTTAATTATTTTAATGAAAATCGCTCCCACTAAAATCAATATCTTTCGATATCTTAAATGAACCTTTCATTTCTCGCATGTTAAACTATTACTTGAATCATTATCACTATCATTATCTTATAGTGATCTGTTTCCATTCAATCAATCATTACCTTCTTATCATGTCTTCGTTTCCTCGAGACGAAAATGACATGATAATTTCTTTATAACTACATTGAGAGGATTGAGATGATTTCTTCTCTTTTATCTTAAAAATCATTTATTAAGGAACTGTTTTCCTACCGATTTCATACGGGGTTTTGAGTTTCCTCTCTATGAAACAATGAACACAAAGAACCTTTCTTCGAGTGTCCTCCCGTAGTTTCTTCAGTGTCCTCTCGTAGTTTCTTCAAATCATTTAGGGCTCTTCTTAAGACTCCCAAGTAAGAATCTTCTCTAAGATCCTTCCTTTATTTTCATCATTGGTTTGTGAGCGAAATATTTTCTCCCACTCTATCCTTCTAACAATAACCTTTACTTGTTTAAGGATAGCTATTTCGATTAACCAATGTATTTGAATGTTTGAAGTTTGATAGGTGTGATGAATACATTCTCATTTTCACTTAATATGAAAATCTTATAATGAACTGATATAGTCTCATTTTGATTGAATCTATCTCATGGGGTGTAGTTCTCCGTTTTAATCAACACTTTGATTGCATTATATTGATCGTATCAATAGTTTATTGCGTGATAAAATCACTATTATTCATGTTTAAACAAGGCATGCAATTTATTTGATAAATCAAAACATTGATTAAGAACAAAAGTAGTGACTCGGGTTGAAAACCAAGTCACTAATATCCAAAATTACAACCATTGTTTTAGGATTTTAATCCTTGTCATACAAGAAAATTAAATTGTTCCATAAATAAATGCAAAATATGAAAGAAGACGATATGAAAATTAGAGCCTAGCTCTTCAAGTCTTCGATCAATTGGATGCTACCGGAGCCATCCAAGTAAGGAACCTCAAACTTCCTTCTCCTTGCCCTTATCATTATTCGGGGGTGGCCCTTTAAAACAATTAAAAAGGGTAAATATCAACACATTTGTATCACTATACATAAGTTGATAAACGACATGAATTATACGCGAGAATTATTACCTACGGCGGTTGCCTTCCCATTTTTGAGATCACTTAAGTACTTGGGGCAATTTCGCTTCCAATGACCGATCCTCGTGCAATAATGGCACTTGTCTTGCTCTTTTGAAGACGAGGTGGAAGCGCCTTTCGAAAAGGTCTTTTCTTTGGTCGCTTTGGGCTTGAACGTTTTCTTGCCCTTGCCTTTCGAGGCATTCCTCTTGAAGCTCGTTTTCCCTTTCTTTTCGATGTTTAGAACATCCTTGGTGGAACTTTCATGAAGTCCCATGTCCCTTTCGGCTTGGACTAGCATCTTATGCAACTCGTCTAACGAGGTCTCTTGGTTTCGCATATTGAAATTCACCCGGAATTGAGCATACGCCTTAACCTTATTGAGCGAGTGAAGAACTCGGTCAATGATAAGAGAGTCGGGAACATCAACATCTTGAGCTTTTAGAATCTCCGCGAGCTCAACTAGTTTGAGCACATGAGGGCTTATCTTTTGCCCTTCCTTGAAAGTTATGTCAAAGAAGGCGGAAGCCGCCTCATATTGAATCACCCTAGGAGTTTGCGAAAACATGGTCGCAAGCTTGGTGTATATCTCATATGATGTGGTCAACTTAATCATACTCCTTTGGAGATCCGGCTCCATGGAGAAGAAGAGCACATTTTTAAGAGCGGAGGACTCTTTCATGTAGGCTTCATAGGCCTCACGAGTTTGGACCGACGAACGAGCGGTCGGAGCGGTCGGAGCGGCTTCGGATAGGTAACGACTCTTATCGTCACCTTGAGCGGCCAAAAGCAATTGCGCATCCCAATCCTTAAAATTGGAACCATACTTATCGAGTTTACAACGATCCATAAAGGATCGAAGCCATGATACGTTAGTGAGAGGTGGAGCGTTGGTTGCCATAGTCGATGTTGAAAATTAAACTACAATAATAAAAGGAAATACAACATCATTTTAAATTCATAATTTTAAACTAGAAACTTTAAAAGGTTTAGTTATGTATTTACTTAATGATCTCTTACCCAATTAAGTAAACAATCCCGAGACCCAAACCCATACTAATCCGGGCACGGTGTAGCCGATTCAACCCGTATCGGTATAATTTGGTGGATTAACTCTTTAATCGGTTCTACTCTTAGAACTCTCGGTCGACAATTTTCTTAAAATTATCTTTAGCCCGAACTTATTGCAACTACGGTTACGAATACTTTCGTTGAGATCAACCAAATTTCAAGGTGTAATCTTATTACCCCACTTACCCAACGTGACAATTTTAGTACCCCGGTGTAGCCGAGCCTACGTTCTTGTGAAGAAGGGATTCATGGGTCGGTACTCTTTGGTAAGGCTAAGTCTCAATATTTATATGTAAGAGATCTAGTCAAATTATTATCTATCTCCGTTTTAAGTGAACTAAGTCGGTGAATTATCGATAAAATAAAAGACTAGGTCGACTAGGTCGAAACATGCACGATACGATGTATGACGATTTGGCTATGCATGCAAACATATAAAAGCAAAATAAAAGCATAAATAAACCCTATTATGGCCTTTCCTAGAAAAGAAATAACAAAGTACAAATTCGGAAACCAACTCCTTTGGTCCCTTGAACTTCACGCGGCACGCACTTCGAGGTAAACACCGTCTTGATCGGAACTCCTTTCCGAATGGCACCGTCTTCAAGGAACTCCGGATTTTACAAATATTACAACTTTTCTAGTCTACTTTATACATTATAAAATAGAAATAAATTACAATTGGGTGATACGAGATCACAAAATTACAACCGAATCGGTAACCCCTTACATTACGGGAAATACCGATTAAAAACTAAGGCCATACTAAGTAAATTACATAATTCCCAAAATTACGTAAAAATAAATCATGACATTCATAAAATAAAATATGCAATGCTTATATAAATATGAATTAACATGCAAATCCTAAGCCAAATCGTCCTATTTAAAACACTTATTTAAATAGTTATCGCAAACCTCGGTTTATGGAATCGCGTGTTTTAACGTTTAACAACACTATGCATTTAAATGAAACGATTTTCATCCTTAAGTTAATCATCCCAACTCTTATAGGATTCAAAATTTAGTCTTACTCAAACTTTGAACATGATTTAACTTAATATATTTTAATATTGATCGGTATTACTCGGTTTTTCGGGAAAAATAATATAAAAAATCCAAAAGAGTCATAAAAATTTCGAAAATTCAAAATTCAAATTTTGAAAAATCCAGAATGTTCTTAAAATTTTCAGAAAGTTAAAATATTAGTATTTTACACGGTTTTATTATTATTTCGAAAATAACACGTAAAACGAGCAATTTAAGTCGGAAAATTCAATAATTAACTTCATAAATGCAAATTAAATACTAATAATATTTTTATACCTTCCAAAACATTTTAAGAACACAAGATGGACAGAAAATTAAATGGCACATTGCCCCATAGCCGAAATTTTAAAGCATGCCTCCTTTTATTTAATTTTAAATGCTACTTTTAACAAATCAAAATTAAATCAATACAAATCAAATCTGAAACTTTTGGCTCCCAAGAATATTTTCATGATGAACATATCACATATGACTAATATGGGTTACATTTCCGGCCATTTTTAACAACATTTGCAAATTTTAACGATTTACGTCATATATCGTACGATTTTAACCTTTAAAATTATTTCTCAAGCATAAAATAAGATAAAATTCTTGAAAATTTTATACATGCTGGTAATAATGTATATGACATCGTGTTAAAATTTTATGGCGAAATTCCAACTTAAACTATTAAAGTCGAAATAATGTCACTAATTACCCGATTTTTACATTAAAAATCTATAATATTGCAATATTTGAGATAAATTTCTGGACAATTCAACATAAATTTTAAATATTGCATGTGACATCCTCATAAATTTTTATAGTCAAATTCATAATATAACTATTTTAACCCATTTTTATTCATCTTATTGCATTTTAACCATTAAAATTCATATCACACGATTTAAAGGTCCATAATTTACGAAAATTCATATTCATATTATAGAAAATACATGTGATATCATACTGAAAAATCTCGGCCAGAAGCTTATTTTAACTATTTTTCCCAAAAATAAACTATTTTTAACCATTAAAACATATAAAAACCGAGATATTAAATACCAATAATCAATATTCATGCAAAAATTATTCCAAACATTCTAAATCATATTAGAAAACAGTAGGTATCATGCTAAATTAATTTCGTGCATATCATATATCAAAACGAAAATTATCAAGTTTTATTTTGTTATCCTAATAACTCCGTAAAAACGAAACGGAAAGCATGCAAACAACCCTTTTTGCTCTGATACCAATTGTAAGGTTTAACTAGTTGCTCATAAACTAATTTTAGTCATACTAACATAAACCTTTAATTTCTTTTAATTAACATATGAATAAACTCGTTTATTAGATCTTATGCATGCTAAAATATGCGGAATAGGGAGAAATCGAACCCTTACACACGGTCCAAGCTTGGCAAGGATGATCCTCCAAAGTACCCAAATTAGAATACCTCCTTTAAAGATGCACCAAGACAACCCCTTAAAACCGAATCTTTGTTGTGCTAGACTAGGAATCGATTTCGTCCTTAAACTTATTCTAATCTCTCTAATTAGAATAATATGTAAATACTACTTATAGTATATTTTTATTATCTTATAATAAATATTGAGGTTGTAAAATTTCTCTTCTTTGTGAGTATATTTCGGCCAAAAGGGAGAAGAAGAGCAAACTAGAATGAGTATGATATATATCTCATTTATATATCAATCATGCTTTCAATAAGATAATCATATTATCATAAGCATGCTTATGGGGGAGAGGGTAGCCGGCTTAGGGAGTCTCAATAGGAGACATCTTCTCTTTTCAAGGCATTTAGGGTGGTTAATAGGTTGGTGTCTCAAGAACAATGTCTCAAGCAATGATTAAAGAGCAATTAACACACTAATTAACCACACAACCATCACCATTTAGCCGTGCCATATAGTCCATAATATGGACTTCATTTTACAATTTGTCAAATGTATAATTGTATAAAGTGTGACATCTTATATGTCATTAAGATATAAAATACTTTAGTACATTTGAAACATGTAAATATTTATCCCATAAATATTATACATAATTAAATAAATCATATTTATTCAATTAATAAGTAATTCGAAATTACTAGTGTAAAATGATCATTTATCGTCAATACGATTTACAACCTTTGTATTAATTTCAACCCAATTCATTCTAATTACGATATCTTAAAATATCGTTTAATGTTTAACAATTGACACGTTTCAATTTTAAACATAAATCTTACATTAAGATTTAACCTCTAATTTCTCGATACACGAGTTTAAGGAATATGATCAAATCGTATCAATATACATTTGATCACTTTATCAATTAAGGGAATTGTCCTAAAGGTGTGACCTAAAGGGATCAACTGACCACCACCGTCATACGACAGTAATGTCAAACTCTAGCTAGCCAATCATTACCGATTAATGTTGGTCAGTTGACTAATAATTCGTATCATCCCTTGCGCATTCTCGTTATGAGATTTAATTACGTGATCGCACTATTGTTGAGGACACATTTTCCAACAACTTGTTCTCGAGAAATTCGTTCTCTAAGAACGTCGCACTGGCCGCAACAAAAACACGTTGTTCGATTGGCGAGTAGAAGTAATGACCAAACGTTCCTTTTGGATAGCCTATAAAGTATGTCTTGACCGATCGCGGGCCGAGCTTATCCTCGTGTCTCCACTTGACATAAGCCTCACAGCCCCAAACCCGAATAAAGGACAAGTTAGGGACCGTTCCCTTCCATAATTCGTATGGAGTCTTGTCAACAGCTTTAGACGGACTTCGGTTAAGTATTAGAGCGGCCGACAAAAGAGCATAGCCCCACAATGAATCAGGCACAACGGTGTGACTCATCATGGATCGAACCACAACAAGTAGAGTTCGATTTCTCCGTTCGGACACACCATTTAATTGTGGTGTCCCAGGTGGAGTCAACTGTAGAACGATACCACAGTCTTTAAGGTGTTGATCAAACTAGCTCGTGTGAAAGATATTCGCCACCACGATCAGAACATAGTGCTTTAATCTTTCTTCCCAGTTGGTTATGTACCCGATTCTGGTATTCTTTGAACTTGTCAAAGGATTCACTTTTATGTTTCATCAAGTAGACATAGCCATATCTACTCAAATCATCCGTGAAAGTGATGAAATACCTATAGCCTTCTCGTGCGTTCATCGACATAGGGCCACATACATCCGTATGTATGAGTCCTAATAGGTCGGCAGCGCGCATTCCAACACCTTTGAAGGAAATACGATTCATCTTACCGATGAGACATGATTCACACGTGCCATATGATTCGAAATCAAAGGCCGAGATAGCTTCATTCTGTATGAGTTGTTTTACGCGTTTCTCATTTATATGTCCCATACGACAATGCCATAGGTAAGTTTGATCTTTGTCACCTACCTTTAACCTCTTATTATTCACATGTAATATTTCGGTGGTTTGATCTAAAACATAAATTCCATTCATGGAAACTGCCTTGCCATAAATCATATTGTGTAATGAGAAAATACAACTGTTATTTTCTATTACAAATGAAAAACCAAGTTTGTCAAGTGCAGAAATTGAAATAATGTTTTTGGACAAACAAGAAACATAATAACAGTTATATAAAGATAACTCGAATCCACTTGGAAGCTGGATCACGTATGTTCCCCTCGAGACTGCAGCAACACGTGCTCCATTCCCGACACGCAGGTCAACCTCACCCTTGATGAGGGGTTCTTGGTTTCGGAGGCCCTGCACATGATTACATAGATGAGAACCACAACCAGTATCTAGTACCCAAGTTCCGTAACTTGCATGGTTAATCTCAATCATGTGAATAAAAGAAGAAGAAGACATACCAACAGGAGTAACGCGGCCTGCCTTAATGTCCTCACGATACACGGGGCATGAGCGCCTCCAATGCCCAGTCTTGTGGCAATGGTGACATTCCATGCTAGTATCCTTGCTCTTTGTCTGGCCCTATGAGTTGCTTGACTCACCTGGCCCACTCTTAGTGAATCCTGACTTCTTAACTTGGGCTTGCCTACTGTTAGGTCGCCCTGAGCTTTAGCTTTTCCCTTACCCTTACCCTTACTGGAGATCATGAGAACATCCTGCTTCACGCTCCCACTTAATTTTAGATCCTTCTCGGTCTGTACGAGAAGGGAGTGGAGCTCATGAGGAGTCTTCTTCATGTCATTCATGTAATAGTTGGCCCTAAAGAGGGCGAACCCTTCATGAAGCGAATGAAGCATTCGATCAACGATTATGTTCTCACTGATCTTGCAGTTTAGGGCCTCCAGTTTCTCGATATTCTCAATCATGTTGAGAATATGTGGGCTAACCGTTGGCCCTTCTGGAGTTTCGCCTCAAAGAAGCGACAGGTATGCTCATAAGAAACGATTCTCGGAGCTTTTGAGAATTCGTTAGTGAGCGTGGTGAAAATCTTGTTTACACCATGGGTTATGAAGCGTCAATTGGATTCCATTGCATAGATGAGTATGTTCTTTATCGCACCCGCTTCCATGACGAAGTCGCTATGAGCGCGAACTTCGTTAGCTCTAGCTCCTGTTCCTAGGTGTGCCGGAATTGGCTCAGTTAAGTACTTAAGCTTTCCGTCAGCAATGGCAGCATTCTGTAGTGCTGCCTGCCAGTCAGAGAAGTTTGACCCATCATTCCTCAGTCTAGTAGACTGATTCATGGAGTCCATGAAGGCTTTTAGCCAGGATTCACGTGCTAGCTTGGCACTTGGCATTGGGTCTTCACCAGCCATTAGTTATACAGCAGTTTAAATGATCGTGTTCTACACTGAAAAGAAGATAAAACAAAACCATATAAGCAACTTATTGTTGTGATTTAAGTCTATTTTAAATTGTATTTAAACTCGTAGACTCATGCATTTATATAATTGATCTCCCTCAAGAATTATATAAACGATCCCAAGACTCAATTTCTGTATATTGATAAGCCTACAGCTTGGCTAATTCCACCGTTGGAACTCTTGGTCGATAGATTTCCGTAAATCCTATCTATTAGTCCATCTCAGTCGCTAGATCGAGTGACCATGATGTTGAGATAAAATAAATCATCTGTTCCCACTTACCCGACGTAGAAGGGGTCATATTATGCCTACCGACGAAGAAGGGATTCATGGGAGTCTGATTTATAAAGACTATTCTCAATTTTTGGTTATACGAGGAAGACCCCATCAACTTATATTTATCCATTTTAAGTGAACTAATATCTAGCATATGCGTGAATGAATGAAATAAAGTGATGGCTTTGCAATTGACATGTGACATCTGTATTGTCACAGAAAACTAACGCGTAACCTCTACATGAGTCAGTTTTCAGGCATGTTATTATAGGTGGTTTGGTTTTAGGCGGAATATGATGCAAGCTATTATCGATGAAAGCATAAAATAAATGCGATAAACGTAAATAAAAGTCCTAGTGTGGCCTATCCTACCAAAATAAACATAAAAACAACTTTGGAATCCATCGTTGGACCCTAGAAGCTTGTCTTGATGTTCCATCTTGGTCCTTGCAGCGGGAGTGAGCATCCGGTCTCCGTCTTTGGTCTTCACAAAATTACTAATTTAAATTACAAATATAACCCTATTTACATTCTAATTTAAATACAAAAGTAATTACATGGCGAAAACCCAAAACGGAGATTCAAGATCTCAAAATTACAAGCAAGACTGTGTCCCATCATTACGGTGACACAATCTTCTAAGGCCACACTAAGTTACAATCGTTTGCTAAATTAAATACGTTATAGAAAGCATTCAAAAGGCATTCAACAGACGATAAATAAAATGCATCAACTAAAATTAAAATTCATTCATGACATAATACTGTTATTATGATAAACAAATTTTACCAAACCACCTTTACGGGATTAAAATTATGTGATTATACCGTTTTAACCACTTTAATTTTAACAAGTTTATAATCCATTATCTTAAACCGTTTTAAAATAATATGTATCAAACGAGAGTGAAACGTTTCACAAAAATAATATACTATTTCTGTATACAGCATATTACTTTTGGCCAAGGGAAAATAAAAACAAGTTATTTTCGGGAAAAATAAAACACGACTGTTACAGGAAAGTGGTCGACCGACCTCAACATGGGGTCGACCGACCTCCTAAAAAAAAAATTCTGTAACTGCATAGTGGTCGACCGACCCATTAAACAGGTCGACCAACCTTCTGACAGAAAAAATAATTTTCCTGTAACTGCAGAGTGGTCGACCGACCCAATAAACGGGTCGACCGACCACAAAAGACGAAGTCGAGTTTCTGAAAACGCGAAATTGCTGCACTTTTAATCAAAACAAGTTTTAACCTTTGATTCAAAACGCGTAAATCAAAATAAACAGCAACAAGGGTTCACATATTGTCAAGAATATCGATTAATTAACAATATGTAAACAGGAATCGAAAACAAGATCGATTACACAAAAGAGAAACTGCTAAAAAAAACAGAAACCCTACGCGGGTGGTGGTCGGCCGACCACAATAATGGGTCGACCGACCCACACGCCGGCAGAAAACGATTTTCAAAATTTTAAACTAAAACTTATGAAAAACACAAAAGTAAAATCTCGTGGCCTTGGCTCTGATACCACTTGTGGGGAATATAGCATGTATTCGCCCTAAAACGTAAAGGATTATAACAAATTTTACAATTGAGATTATTGTCATAAGTTAATAAAAACATGAAAAAGGAATACAACCTTGGGTCCTTGCTTGAATAGGCCTAAGAACAGAAATTAAAGTAAATTCTCTCCTATAACTTGCACCCAAGACTTGAATGAGATGATGCCGCGTGTGCTAGAAATACTCTCCAATTGCCTTGCAATATGGGGAGAGCTTTTGTGAGGTTTTAGATGTGAGATCTGAGTTTTGGGAAAATAATGTTCTCAAAACCCTAATTCTTGAGATTATCAATTAACCAGTTGAACAAGAGTTTTCTGACAAAAGGAGAGGACTCTCCTTATGTAGTACAGTGGGTCGGCCGAACGGGTTGAGGTGAGAGTGGGCTTTTCCCACTCTTACCTTATTCCTTTGCGTGATTCGACCCGATTAGCTAAATATTATTCGCGGGTTTTATTTATAAATCGTACACGTGTTATCAGATATTAATGCAGTCGATGTATTAATAATGGTCTGATAAAATTACGATGTTGTATAATTACCCAAATTAATATAACCGTTTATATTCATACGCGAATACAATATTTAATTAAATATAACCGTTTATATTTAATTTACGAATTAATCATGTAATCCGTGTTAGCTAAAATTATTTAATCCGTATTAAATAATAATCTCAACATCTTATTGACTGATTTAATAGTCAATACCTCTGACTAACTGTTTAGTCGTATCCGGCATAAATGTGACTGTATTTTCATACCTTCACATCTCTCAAACGTGTCCTATAGGTGTGACGTATAGGGACCAGTTGATCACTGCCATCCGTATGACAATAACGTCAAACTTATCAAGAAAGCCAACCGTTATTGATAAACGTGGATCAACTGATAATAATACTGAAGTATGCCCTTGTGATCCTTAAAGAGATTTAGTAAGTCATTGTACTAACTGTCAAGGACACCAGCCCCAACAGACATCTACTCCAACAATCTCCCACTTGTCCTCACAAGTGTGGATCACCGATTCTCTTGTCCTATTACATCATCTCTCACTCAATGCAAGGTGTCTTACAGGTTGTACTTGCACGTGATCATATCAATAGTGGTTTTTCTCGATATGGAGTGTGACTGATAGACCGGAATTATCTATCATAGATATCCTCCGAGCGTGGCCACGCATTTCCAGTTCACTACTCTGCGAGTGGCCTTGAGATTTAAGATAACCCTGACAAGGGGTAGAACAATTCTTATCCAACTGTTCTCTTCGGCTAACATCGTCCATTATGACCTAAGAGATGTCCATTTAACCCCTTTTATGGAAGATCGTAGAGCATAAATTAAAGTCACTTTGAACTATGTCACTTTAGAATAACCAGTCTCTAGTGTAATAATCGACTCACAAGAATACATACAGTAGCTCTTGCCACGACCAGGCTCCATTGAATTGCAAAGAACTCTATAAGTTGTCACTGCCCGACACGAGTGTACCTTACAGTCTGTCTATATGACCGATTAGTCATCTCTTATGACTCTATGGTGTTAGAACTTACCATCAATCGCATCATAATCTAGTCACTTCGAGATGTCACCTCATATAAGTGACTAGGGGCACTACTAAGTTCACTTTAAGAGGGTTCAGTTATTGTCATACAATCCCGTTTGGATTTAACAAAGTAAAAAAAAAAAAGTTTTAGAATCAAAACTTAAATAATGAACGAGATTATCTTATATGAACACAAAATAACACCTTTTTCATTTCATATCACATAATCGATTACATATTGGGTAAACACTTAAGACCCATAGAAGGAGCATGAAAATCATGCTTAACTTGCGACAAAGGTTTGGTTAAGGGATCAGCTACATTATCATCGGTCCCAACCTTACAAATCGCTATTTCCTTCCTATCAATGAAGTCTCGGATTACATGATATTTCCTAGGTACATGTCTAGATTTATTGCTAGACTTCGGCTCCTTACCCTGAAAGACAGCACCACTGTTATCACAGTAGAGGGTGATAGGATCTTCGGCATTTGGCACTACTCTTAGTCCCTCGATGAATTGCCTTATCCATGCTGCTTCCTTTGCAGCTTCTGATCCTACGATGTACTCTGCTTCTGTAGTAGAATCCGCAACAACTGCCTCTTTGAAGCTTTTCCAACTAATGGCACCACCATTCAAGATAAAGATAAATCCAGCCTAGGATTTAAAATCGTCTTTATCTTTTTGGAAGCTTGCATCTGTGCAACCCTTTACACACAAATTTTCTTCCCCTCCAAACACTAAAAATGAATCCTTAGTTCTTCTTAAGTACTTAAGGATATTCTTGACAGCAATCCAGTGACTCTCACCTGGATTTGCTTGATATCTACTAGTCATGCTTAAAGCATATGAGACATCTGGACGAGTGCATATCATGGCGTACATGATAGATCCCACAGCGGAAGCATAAGGGATCAATTTGTTGGAGTAAGTGTCCTCGACAATAATGTGATCACGTCAATTGTAATAATTAAATTGACAAATCTCTATAAAAGAATATTCATGGGATGATTCTTATCATAAGTCAACTGGTCAACATTAATCGGTAATGATTGGCTTGCTAGAGTTTGACATTACTGTCGTAATGACGGTGGTGACCAGTTGATCCCTTTAGGACAACTATCTCAATACTAAATGTAACAACTGTATATTGATACGAGTTGATTCATTTCTAGATCATGAATAAAATAAGGAGATAATTTATAATAGGATTATAAATTGTTTTAGTGATTGAAATGTCATCACTATTATTTATATGTTTATGAAACATAATAAAAAATGAATGAGTCGATTAAACTACAATTGTTGTAGTTATGAAATGCGATTAAATAACTATATGTAATTATTTAAATTACTAATTTGCGATAAAAAGTTTAAAGTGTTAAACTACGCAAATAATGTTGTCCTAACTAATGTACGGATTGGATCCGTTTCGGTTGTGTGGACCGTGTGATATGTCACACACACACACACACATTTACAATATTACATTAGATGTAATAGGAACATTAGTAGGACAAGGCATTTAATTCAAAGAGTGCATGCTTGGGACATTTGAGAGGATAGAGAGCCAATTGATTGGGCACTCTACCCATGCCATTTCGGCCGAACCCAAGGAGAGAACAAAAGAGGTTTTGTTCCCTCATTTTTGCATACTTCACTTATTCACAATTTAAGTTAGGGTTTGGTTGTTTTAGAGAGAACAAAAAGAAAGAAAAATAAGCTTCATTTTTCTAAACCCTAACCGTGTGCCTCCTTGCACTATCTACTGAGTTTGTGTGTTGATTCTAGCACAATAATATACAAACATTGAGAGTAAGTGTGTCTTGGTGTTCATCTTTTGGAGGCCATCATCTCTTTGAAGGTTCAAGGAGGATCATCCGTGTAATAAGCTCAAGAACAAGTGAAGAAGGTGACTTCACTTGTGCCCTTTTAGCCGAGATTATCAATGTAAGGAAGCTTGTTCTTCTTCATATATCTCGACACATATAATGTTAAGCATGCATAAGATCTACCTTTTATAAGATAAATAAAACTAGTATGACTAAATAGGTATATGAACCTAACAATTGGTATCAGAGCACTCGTTGTTGCATGCTTAATCGGTTTTTAGTTTTTCCGAGTTATGAGACTTAGAAACAAAACTATATATTTAAAGACTCATATATTTCACTCGACTTTTTGGCATGTAAGTTAAATCTGGTCCTAAAATGTTTTTAGGTTATATTGATAATTTATGAGATTTAATATATTGTTCATTATATAGATTTAATCGTTTAATATGCATTTTATGACAAAATCGAGTTAAATGATTAAATTAGAAAGAAAATGTTTCTAGCCTTGTAATTTTCACACGACCTCACATGCTTATTTTACTTAATGTATGTAAAATTTGGTACAATATGATTTTGTATAGCATGTTTTACGATTTTATTGTTAAAACCGTATTAAGAGGTAATTTTGGCCATTAATATATGATATTTCGAGTTAAATTTCGAATTGTATGACCAAAATTTTTACATTATAAATATTAAAGTAATATTTTCAGAATGTTAGTGAAAATGAAAATCCAAAATTTCGATATTTTATATTTGTTTGGATTTAATTCGTAAATGTTATGCATTTTAAGGCATTATGAACAATGTTAATATAATTAAAGTGTTAATTATTATCAAAATTATTTATGACTAATTTTGAATCCTAAAATGTGTTAGGATATTATTTAGAACATAAGTTGTTTATGTTTTAATTTATGCATTTTAAAGGAGTTAAAAATGCTAAAATCTCATAAAACCGGGTTAATTTCGACATAATAAGTTATTAGGGCGATTTGGCATTAAAATGAACATATTCATAACATATATATATTGCTACGTTTTTCTTATGAATGTCATATTATATTGCATTATTTTGGATCTTGTAATTATTCTAGTATGGCCTTAGTTTTTTAAATCGGTATTTCCCGTAATGTAAGGAGTTACCGATTCGGTTGTAATTTTGTGATCTCGTATCACCCAATTGTAATTTATTTCTATTTTATAATGTATAAAGTAGACTAGAAAAGTTGTAATTCTTGTAATTTCCGGAGAACCTTGAAGACGGTGCCATTCAGAAAGGAGTTCCGATCAAGACGGTGTTTGCCTCGATTTGCGTGCCGCGTCAAGTTCAAGGGACCAAAGGAGTTGGTTTCCGAATTGTACTCTTGTTATTTCTTTTCTAGGATAAGGCCATACTAGGAATTTATCGTTTGCTTTATTTTGTTTTAATATGTTGCAGCCAAATCGCCATTAACATGTCATGCATATCGAGTATCGGGTCTTCAACGTATCATTTTATTATCGATAATTCACCTAATTAGTTCACTTAAAAGGAGATAGATAATAATTGATAAGATCTCTTACGTTTAAAATATTGAGACTTAGCCTTACCAAAGAGTATGGACCCATGAATCCCTTCTTCACAAATATGTAGGCTCGGCTAAACCGGGGTACTAAGATTGTCACGTTGGGTAAGTGGGGTAATGACGATTACACCTTGAAATTTGGTCGATCTCAACGAAAGTATTCGTAACCGTAGTTGCAATAAGTTCGGGCTAAAGATAATTTTAAGAAAATTGTCGACCGAGAGTTCTAAGAGTAGAACCGATTAAAGGGTTAATCCACCAAATTATACTTATACGGGTTGAATCGGCTACACCGTGCCCGGATTAGTATGGGTTTGGGTCTCGGGTTTATTTACTTAATTGTGTAAGAGATCGTTAAGTAAATACTTAACTTGTTTAAAATGTTTAACAAGTATTAAAATGATGAACGTTAATTTTCCTTCGTTTCCGTTTTTGTAGTTATTTTATCGCAATGGATTCATTCAACCCTATCACTATTGATTCTTGTCACAATGTTTTCGACGATATTTGCAACCAAAACAACATTGATACTACTAGAGAAGTTCATTTCGGAACGGGTCCGGATGGCAGTATTAACTTCATTTCTTCTCTCCCACCTCCCAAAGGTCCATTTCTTGACACGGCTTATTTAGATGAGCTAAATGAAGAATTGGACGCCTTATACTTGAAGGAAAGAGCTTATGATGAAGCTAGTGGGAGTTCTAGCAAGAAAAGTCTTGCAAAGAATAAGAAGAAGAAGAGAAAGTTAGAGAATGGGCGATGCCACTTTTGTAGTGTCATGGGCCATTGGAGGAGGAATTGCCCCAAGTACTTACGTCATATCCAAGAAGGTCTTGTGATTCCGTTAGGTAATTCCAAATCAGAAATTTTTGTTATTGACATAAATTTTACATCCAACACATCATGGGTATTGGATACCGGATGTGGTTTTCACCTTTGTAATCGTTTGCAGGGTTTAAGAGAAGTGGAGAAGGTGGACAAGGGTGATATGGATCTCCGACTTGGAAATGGAGCTCGGGTAGCGGCCACTTCAAAAGGAACTTGCACTCTTGCCTTGACGAGTGGGTATGAGCTAAAACTTAATAATTGTTATTTTGTACCGTCTCTTTCCAAAAACATTATTTCTGTTGCAATGTTAGACATTGAGGGATATGATTTTTCCATTAAAAACAATTGTTGTGTAATTTCAAAGAATGACATGGTAGTTGGCCGTGCCAATTCAATTAATGGAATCTATGTTTTGGAAACTTCTGACTCGTCTAATAATGTCTACAACGTTAATAACAAAAGGATCAAAACGAGTGATCCAAATGAATCATATATTTGGCATTGTCGACTTGGTCACATAAATGAAAATCGCATTAAAAGATTGGTAAAGACCAATATAATCAAACCATTCGAATATGAATCTTATGGTACATGCGAAGCTTGCCTTCTAGGAAAGATGACTCGTAACCCCTTTAGTGGTAAAGGGACACGAGCCAGTGAGTTATTGGGACTAATACATACGGATGTATGCGGACCACTATCAATCACCGCTAGAGGCAATTATGACTATTTCATCACCTTCACCGATGATTTAAGTAGGTATGGGTATATCTACTTAATGAAGCATAAGAGTGAAGCTTTTACGAAATTTAAAGAATTTCAGAATGAAGTAGAGAACCAACTCTACAGGAAGATTAAAACATTACGATCCGATCGTGGTGGAGAATATCTTAGTAATGAATTTGATTCACATCTAAAGGAGTGTGGCATTGTGTCACAACTTTCACCTCCAGGAACACCACAACTTAATTGTGTGGCAGAAAGGAGGAATCGAACCTTATTGGATATGGTCCGATCAATGATGAGCCAAACTGATTTACCCAATTCATTTTGGGGATTTGCGATCCTCACCGCCATCAAATCGTTGAACAATAGTCCAACGAAAGCTACCGATAAGACTCCATATGAGATGTGGAAAGGAAAGGTTCCTAACTTATCCTATATGAAGATATGGGGGTGCGATGCTTATGTCAAATCTAAAAACAATGACAAACTCGCACCAAGATCCGAAAAATGCATATTTGTTGGTTATCCAACCACCTCACGTGGCTACCACTTCTACAAACCTCAAGAAAACAAAGTGTTTGTGTCTTCTGAGGCTGTCTTCTTAGAAAAGGAGTTTATTTCTAAGAGACAGAGTGGGAGAAATTTTGAACTTAATGATGTTCGAGAAGTTCAAGAGCCACAAACTGAAGCTGAGACAGATGAAGATGTTCCTTCTTCATCCACTTCGGTACCTATTCCACCCAGGAGGTCGAGTAGGGTCCCACATCAACCTGATAGGTATGTTGGACTAATTGAGGAAGATGGTAGCCTAGACGTTTTACTTTTGGAAAGTGACGAGCCTACCACTTACAAAGCTGCAATCTCTAGTCCCGACTCCATCAAATGGCATGAGGCCATGGTATCCGAGATGGATTCTATGCATCAAAACCAAGTATGGGACATGGTAGACTTGACTAAGGAGATGAGACCTCTCCAATGCAAGTGGATCTTCAAGGTGAAGAATGGCATATAAGGACATGATGATGTCTATAAAGCTAGGCTAGTCGCTAAGGGATTTTCCCAAGTCCAAGGTCTTCATTATGATGAAACCTTTGCTCCGGTAGCCATGCTAAGATCCATTAGGATAATGTTAGCGATTGCCGCATTTCATGATTATGAAGTGTGGCAAATGGATGTCAAAACCGCCTTCTTAAATGGGCATTTAAAGGAGGATGTGTATATGATACAACCTGAGGGTTTTGAAGATCCTAAAAATCCTAACAAGGTATGCAAGCTTAAGAGATCCATATATGGTCTTAAGCAAGCATCGAGGAGTTGGAATCATCGCTTCAATGAAGTCATAAAAGAAAATGGTTTCACTCGAAGTGTCGAGGAACCTTGTCTATATATGAAATTCAGTGGGAGCAATGTTGTGTTCCTAATCTTGTATGTGGATGACATACTACTCATTGGAAATGATGTTCCAATGCTTTAATCAGTGAAAGGATGGTTAGGTAACCATTTTCAGATGAAAGATCTAGGAAATGCACAATGCATATTAGGTATCCGGATCTATAGAGATAGATCCAAGAGGATATTGGCACTAAGTCAAGAACATTATATCGATAAGATTCTTCGACGGTTCAGCATGGGAAATTCCAAGAGAGGGTTTATCCCCATGGGAAGTGGCATTATATTGAGAAAGTCTCAATCACCCACAGAGCCCAAGGATGTTGAACGCATGAAAATGATCCCTTATGCTTCCGCCGTGGGATCTATCATGTACGCCATGATATGCACTCGTCCTGATGTCTCGTATGCCTTGAGCATGACTAGTAGATATCAAGCAAATCCAGGTGAAAGTCACTGGATTGCAGTCAAGAACATCCTTAAGTACTTAAGAAGAACTAAGGATTCATACTTAGTGTTTGGAGGGGAAGAAGATTTGTGTGTAAAGGGTTACACAGATGCAAGCTTCCAAACAGATAAAGACGATTTTAAATCCCAGGCTGGATTTATCTTTATCTTGAATGGTGGTGCCATTAGTTGGAAGAGCTTCAAAAAACCAGTCGTTGCGGATTCTACAACGGAAGCAGAGTACATTGCAGCATCAGAAGCTGCTAAGGAGGCAGTATGGATAAGGCAATTTATCGAGGGACTAAGGGTAGTTCCAAATGCTGAAGATCCTATCACCCTGTACTGTGATAACAGTGGTGCTGTCTTTCAGGCTAAGGAGCCTAAGTCTTGTAATAAGTCTAGACATGTACCAAGAAAATATCATGTAATTCGGGATTTCATTGATAGGAAGGAAATAGCGATATGTAAGGTTGGGACAGACGATAATGTGGCTGATCCTTTAACCAAACCCTTGTCGCAAGCTAAGCATGATTCTCATGCTCGTTCTATAGGTCTTAAGAGTTTACCCAATGTGTAACCGATTATATGATATGAAATGAAAAATGTTGTTTTTACGTTCATATAAGATAATCTCGTTCATCATTTAAAGTTTTATACAACTTGTTTATTTTATATATACTTTGTTAAATCCGAACAGGATTGTAAGACAATTGTTGAACCCTGTAGAAGTGAACTGGATTAACTTAGTACTGCCCCTAGTCACTTATATGAGGTGACGTCTCGAAGTGACTAGATTATGATGCGATTGATGGTGAGTTCTGACACCATAGAGTCATAAGAGATGACTAGTCGATCATATAGACAAACTGTAAAGTACACTTGTGTCGGGCAGTGACCGCTTATAGAGTTCTTTAGAATTCAATGGAGCCTAGTCGTGGCAAGAGCTGCTATATATATTCTTATGAGTCGATTCTTTGACTAGAGACTGGTTGCTCTAGAGGTGACATTATTCAGAATGACTTTAATTTATATTCTACGATCTTCCGTAAAAGGGGTCAAATGGATATATTTTGGGTCACAATGGATGATGTTGGCCAAGGAGAACAGTTGGAAAGAAATTGTTCTGCCCCTTGTCAGGGTTATCTTAAATCTCAAGGCCACTTGAGGAGTAGTGAACTGGAAATGCGTGGCCACGCTCGGAGACTGTCTATGGTAGATAATTCCGGTCAAAAAGTTACACTCCATATCGAGAAAAACCACTATTGATTTGATCACGTGCAAGTACGACCTGTGAGGACAAGTGGGAGATTGTTGGAGTAAGTGTCCTCGACAATAATGTGATCACGTCAATTGTAATAATTAAATTGACAAATCTCTATAAAAGAATATTCATGGGATGATTCTTATCATAAGTCAACTGGTCAACATTAATCGGTAATGATTGGCTTGCTAGAGTTTGACATTACTGTCGTAATGACGGTGGTGACCAGTTGATCCCTTTAGGTCACACCTTTAGGACAACTATCTCAATACTAAATGTAACAACTGTATATTGATACGAGTTGATTCATTTCTAGATCATGAATAAAATAAGGAGATAATTTATAATAGGATTATAAATTGTTTTAGTGATTGAAATGTCATCACTATTATTTATATGTTTATGAAACATAATAACAAATGAATGAGTCGATTAAACTACAATTGTTGTAGTTATGAAATGCGATTAAATAACTATATGTAATTATTTAAATTACTAATTTGCGATAAAAAGTTTAAAGTGTTAAACTACGCAAATAATGTTGTCCTAACTAATGTACGGATTGGATCCGTTTTGGTTGTGTGGACCGTGTGATATGTCACACACACACACACACATTTACAATATTACATTAGATGTAATAGGAACATTAGTAGGACAAGGCATTTAATTCAAAGAGTGCATGTTTGGGACATTTGAGAGGATAGAGAGCCAATTGATTGGGCACTCTACCCATGCCATTTCGGCCGAACCCAAGGAGAGAACAAAAGAGGTTTTGTTCCCTCATTTTTGCATACTTCACTTATTCACAATTCAAGTTAGGGTTTGGTTGTTTTAGAGAGAACAAAAAGAAAGAAAAATAAGCTTCATTTTTCTAAACCCTAACCGTGTGCCTCCTTGCACTATCTACTAAGTTTGTGTGTTGATTCTAGCACAATAATATACAAACATTGAGAGTAAGTGTGTCTTGGTGTTCATCTTTTGGAGGCCATCATCTCTTTGAAGGTTCAAGGAGGATCATCCGTGTAATAAGCTCAAGAACAAGTGAAGAAGGTGACTTCACTTGTGCCCTTTTAGCCGAGATTATCAATGTAAGGAAGCTTGTTCTTCTTCATATATCTCGACACATATAATGTTAAGCATGCATAAGATCTACCTTTTATAAGATAAATAAAACTAGTATGACTAAATAGGTATATGAACCTAACACAATTTCATGCGTTCAACATCTTTAGGGTCTGTGGGGGATTGAGACTTTCTCAATATGATCCCACTTCCATTGGGATAAACCCTCTCTTGGAATTTCCCATGTTGAACCGTCGTAGAATCTTATCAATATAAGATTCTTGACTTAGTGCCAATATCCTCTTCGACCTATCTCTATATATCCGGATACCTAATATGCATTGTGCATTTCCCAAATCTTTCATCTGGAAATGGTTACCTAACCATCCTTTAACTGATGAAAACATTGGAACATCATTTCCAATGAGTGGTATGTCATCCACATACAAAATTAGGAATACAACGTTGCTCCCACTGAATTTCATATATAGACAAGTTCCTCGATACTTCGAGTAAAACCATTCTCTTTTATGACTTCATTGTAGAGATGATTCCAACTCCTGGATGCTTGCTTAAGACCATAAATGGATCTCTTAAGTTTGCATACCTTGTCAGGATTTTTAGGATCTTCAAAACCCTCGGGTTGTATCATATACACATCCTCCTTTA
This sequence comes from Silene conica, assembly GCA_029255685.2. Lineage (NCBI taxonomy): Eukaryota > Viridiplantae > Streptophyta > Magnoliopsida > Caryophyllales > Caryophyllaceae > Silene > Silene conica. The sequence goes on along the minus strand of CM055312.2, from coordinate 38,474,160 downwards.
AATGCCCATTTAAGAAGGCGGTTTTGACATCCATTTGCCACACTTCATAGTCATGAAATGCGGCAATCGCTAACATTACCCTAAAGGATCTTAACATGGCTACTGGAGCAAAGGTTTCATCATAATGAAGACCTTGAACTTGGGAAAACCCTTTAGCTACTAGCCTAGCTTTATAGACATCATCATGTCCTTCTATGTCATTCTTCACCTTGAAGATCCACTTGCATTGGAGAGGTCTCATCTCTTTAGTCAAGTCTACCAAGTCTCATACTTGGTTTTGATGCATAGAATCCATTTTGGATATCATGGCCTCTTGCCATTTTGCGGAGTCGGGACTAGAGATTGCAGATTTGTAAGTGGTAGGCTCATCACTTTCCAAAAGTAATACGTCTAGGCTACCATCTTCCTCAATTAGTCCAACATACCTATCAGGTTGATGTGGAACCCTACTCGACCTCCTGGGTTGAATAGGTACCGAAGTAGAAGAAGAAGGAACATCTTCATCCATCTTAGCTTCAGTTTGTGGCTCTTGAACTTCTCGAACTTCATCAAGTTCAAAATTTCTCCCACTCTGTCTTTTAGAAATAAATTCCTTTTCTAAAAAGACAGCCTCTGAAGACACAAACACTTTGTTTCCTTGAGGTTTGTAGAAGTGGTAGCCACGTGAGGTGGTTGGATAACCAAAAAATATGCAATTTTCGGATCGTGGAGCAAGTTTGTCATCGGTGTTTACCCTGAAATAAGCTTCACATCCCCATATCTTCATATAGGATAAGTTAGGAACCTTTCCCTTCCACGTCTCATATGGATTCTTATCGGTCGCTTTCGTTGGACTATTGTTCAACGATTTGATGGCGGTTAGGATCGCAAATCCCCAAAACGAATCAGGTAAGTCCGTTTGGCTCATCATCGATCGGACCATATCTAATAAGGTTCGATTCCTCCTTTCTGCCACACCATTGAGTTGTGGCGTCCCTGGAGGTGAAAGTTGTGACAAGATGCCACAATCTTTTAGATGTGAATCAAATTCGTTGCTTAGATATTCACCACCACGATCGGATCGTAGTGTTTTAATCTTTCTGTCAAGTTGGTTTTCTACTTCATTTTGAAATTCTTTAAATTTCTTAAACGCTTCACTTTTGTACTTCATTAAGTAGATATACCCATATCTACTCAAATCATCGGTGAAGGTAATGAAGTAATCATAATTGCCCCTAGCGGTGATTGTTAGTGGACCACACACATCTGTATGTATGAGCCCTAACAACTCACTAGCTCGTGTTCCTTTACCACTAAAGGGATTACGAGTCATTTTTCCTAGGAGGCAAGCCTCGCATGTACCATATGATTCATAATCGAATGGTTTAATTATATTGGTCTTTACCAATCTTTTAATGCGATTCTCATTTATGTGACCAAGTCGACAATGCCAAACATACGATTCATTTGGGTCATTTGTCTTTATCCTTTTGGTTTGAATGTTATACACATCGTGAGACGAGTTCGAAGTTTCCAAAACATAAATTCCATTTATTGATGAAGCATGGCCAACAACCATGTCATTTTCAGAAATAACACAACAATTGTTCTTAATGGAAAAACTATATCCTTCAATGTCTAACATTGCAACAGAAATAATGTTTTTGGAAAGAGACGGTACAAAATAACAATTATTTAAATGTAGCACGTATCCACTTGATAAGGCAAGAGTGAAAATTCCTTTTGTAGTGGCCGCTACCCGAGCTCCATTCCAAGTCGGAGATCCATATCACCCTTGTCTATCTTCTCCACTTCTCTTAAACCCTGCAAACGATTACAAAGGTGAGAACCACAACCAGTATCCAATACCGATGTTGTGTTGGAAGCAAAATTAATGTCAATAACAAAAAATTCAGATTTGGAATTACCTAACGGAATTACAAGACCCTCTTGAATGTCTCGTAAATACTTAGGACAATTCCTCTTCCAATGGCCCATGACACTACAATAGTGGCATCGCCCCTTTTGTAACTTTCTTTTCTTCTTCTTTATCTTTGCAAGACCCTTCTTGCTAGAACTCCCACTAGGTTCATCATAAGCCCTTTCTTTCAAGTATGAGGCATTCAATTCTTCATTTAGCTCATCAATATAAGCCGTGTCAAGAAGTGGGCCTTTGGGAGGTGGGAGAGAAGTGATAAAGTTAACATAGCCATCCGGACTCGTTCCGAAATGAACTTCTCTGGTAGTATCAATGTTGTTTTGGTTACAAATATCGTCAAAAACATTATGGCAAGAATCAATAGTGATAGGGTTGAATGAATCAATTGCGGTTAAGTAACTACAAAAAAGGAAAATGAAGGAAAAAATTAATTGTTCATCATCTTAAATACTTGTCAAACATATTTAAACAAGTTTAGCATTTACTTAATGATCTCTTACACAACTAAGCAAATGATCCCGAGATCCAAACCCATATTAACTCGGGCACGGTATAGCCGATTCATCCCTTGTCAACATAACTCGGTGGATTAACATTTAATCGATTCTACATTAGAATTCCCGGTCGATAAAATTACATTAATTTTTATCTTTAGCCCGAACTTATTGCAACTACGGTTACGAATACCTTCGTTGAGATCAACCAAATACTACGAGTGTAAGCATATTACCCCACTTACCCAACGCAACAAGTTTAGTACCCCGGTATGGCCGAGCCCACTTCCTTGTGAAGAAGGGATTCAGGAGTTCTTTTCTTTGGTAAGGCTAAGTCTCAATATTTAATACGTAAGAGATCTTATCAATTATTATCTATCTCCTTTTATGTGAACTAAGTCGGTGAATTATCGATAATTAATTGATACGGTGAGGACTCGAAACGCGAAACTCGATATACATATTAAACAAAAGCAAAGCGTAATAAATAAAATTCCTAGTATGGCCTTTCCTAAAAAGAAAATAAAATTACAGTTTGGAAACCAACTCCTTGGTCCCTAGGGCTTCTCGGCACACAACTTGAGGAGCACCGTCTTGGACTCCTTTCGGGAATGCAATGCCTTTGGGAACTCCGAAATTACAATAATTATAATTTCTATTTTTCTATCTACTTTATACAATATAAAATAGAACAAAAATAATAAAGTGATACGAGATCACAAAATTTCATCCGAATCAATAACCCCTTACATTACGGGAATTACCGATTATCTAAGGCCATACTAGAATAAATTACATAATTCAAAATTATACAATAAAATATGACATTCATACTGAAAACGCAGCAATATAATATGATATAACATGTTCATTTTAATGCCAAATCGCCCTAATTATTTATTAGGTCAAATATAAACCGGTCTTATGGGATATTGCAACTTTTAACTCTTTAAAAATGCATAAAATAAAACATAAATTAAATTTATGTTCTAAATAATTTCCTAACACATTTTAGGATTCAAAATTAGTCATTAATAATTTTGATTATAATTAACACTTTAATTATTATTATTGTTCATTTTAGGCCTTGAATTGCATAACCTTTTACGTAATTAATCCAAATAAATTACAATAATTTTCGAAATTTGGATTTTAATTTCTTGAACATTCTGAAATATTACATTAATATTTATAATGTCAAAAATTTTGGTTAAAATTTTCGAACTTGTTTCGAAATATCAAATATTATTAACCAAAAATGCCTCTAAATATGGTTTTTATCAAATAAAATCGTTAAACATGCTATACAACTTGATTTTGTACCAAATTTTACATACAATTAGTAAAATATGCATTTGAGTTTATATGAAAAATTCAAGGTCAGAAACTTTTTCTATCTTTATATAAACCATTTTAGACGATTTTACCCTTAAAACGCATAAAATGATTAAAAATATATATTATGAACATTAAAAATCCCATAAATTATCAAAATAACCTAAATTAAATTTAGGACCAGATTATATAACATACAAAAATGTCGAGTGATATATCTTATAGATCTCGAAAATTATAGTTTTATTTTAAGTCTCAAAACTCGGAAAAACAATTAACCGATTAAGCATGCAAACAACCTTTTGCTCTAATACCAATTGTTAGGTTTTAAACCTTGTTTTAGTCATACTAATATGTATATCTTATAACTCATAGAACTTATGCATGCTTAACATATTATAAACAAGATTAAGGAAGGAAACCGATTCACCCTTACATAGAACAATTCGGTTTTAGGGCACAAGTGAAGACTCCTTCACTTGTTCTTGAGCTATTAATATGGGAATGATCCTCCTTAAGCCTTCAAAGAGATGACCTCCAAAAGATATGCACCAAGACACTGCTACTCTTAATATATTTGTGTTTATTTTGCTAGAATCAAACACAAAATCTAGTATGAAATACTAATATTATTACTACACTTTAGCATAATATTATAAGAGAATTTTAGATCTCAAAGAGGAAGGAGGTATCACGGTTTTTAGGAGAGCAAAAACAAGACTTTATTTTTCTCTCTTATCAAAACCCTAATGAAGATGCATGAATGAATTGTGAAGAGCAAAAACTTCCTTTTGTTCTTCTCAAGTGTGCCGTGAGGGTTGGGGTAGGGTGCCCAATAGATGGGCACCTCAATACACACAATGTCTCCCACTAAAGCCTCTATAATTAATTTGATGTCTCATCATCATATTAACTCATAATATGTTGATGTATGTAAAAATGTCTTAGTGAACATAAGTGTCACACGGTCCATCTTATCAAATGGACTCACATAATTCACATAGAAATGATACGTAATTATTACTCTGACAATTTTACTTTATGAATTATTTAGTTTAACATTTAAACAATTAATCATAAAATTAGTAGTAATCTAAAATTACTTACATCAATTAATTATTTTATTGTTACTACAACAATTGTAGTTTTAAGCAAATTCATTCATACAATTATGTTTCATAAACATATAAATATTAGTGACGACATTCTGATCACTAAAATATTATAATTTATAATCCTATTATAAATGTTCCCCTCATATAATTTCGAACTAGAATTGAACTGACTCGTATCAATATATAGTCATTTCATTTATCATTAAGAGAGTTGTCCTATAGGTGTGATGTAAAACCCCTCGCGAAAGCGTAAAAGTAAACATACAAAACAGGCCAAAAATGCAGCGGAATTAAAACTTTAGAAGAGATAAATAAAACATGCGAGGTGTCTTAACAATATAAAACATGCGGAAGAAGAGAAACATAAATAAGTATATAAGTGCTATACAAAACAGCCCGGGATGGCATATCCCTACAGGCACAAAATACTGAAACGTAAGTCTAAGGTCTAGCTAACGAATAGGTAAAAGTCAATGATGAAGGATCGTCGCTCGCTAGCCTCAACGTAACCCCCGCAGAACAGCCTCATGTACCTACACACATACAACATGTGCGCCATAGTCAGTGGGGAGTGACTAGAGTGCTCCTAGCCACCTATTATCAATGACATGTAACACGTAAAACATCCAACATACTCCAACATATATAAAACATGTGAAGCATATATAACAATATCTCAATCTCATATCAACATGCAATACTATGCAAAGGCTCTCAACCAACTTCGGAAACTATTTGGAAGGAGAGCCGGTTTCCCTTCCGGTTGCCCGGCCGGGGGGTCTTTCAATCCAAACCATTTACGAAACTAGACTAAGAGTCGTATGATGCCTTGGACGAACAATACTAAGATAACCAAGTATAAAACATTCACAAATACAACTAAGGCATACTCAACATCCAATTATATCAACAAGAGATAGGTCACCTAGTGACTCGACTCTAACAACTATAGGCCAACCAAGTGACTCTACAAACAAGAGATAGATCATCCAGGTGACTCTACAAACAAGAGATAGGTCATCCAGGCGACTCGACTCTTACTACTATGAGCAGGCCAACAATCGACTCGTCTATATACCACGACCTTCCCAATCTCAGACTATACAACCCCCTGGTAGGACGACATCAAAAGACTGTCCTAGTCTAAACCTGGCCAGACTCTCGGAGCGCAAACGGATTACGATCCCCGATACGACAAGTGCACGAGGCACCCCCAAGACCCGAACTAGCTAGGAACGAGATATGCCCGAACGCGGGCAGACAATCTAAGACCTGACCGTGAGAACCAAGTCACTACGGCCAACCAGTTACACGATGCAATCAGGTGAGAACTCGAGTACTATAGCAGCGCACAGCAGGTTTACACAAATCACAAATGCCATCTCTAAGATGTACAACAATTCAAACTCGAATGACAATCATTTCGTAAAACCCAACTCTAAACATCCATGTAACACTTAGCCGACTTCGGGAACTAATTTGAGGCGAGAGCCGGTTTCCCTTCCGGTTGCCCGGCCGGGGGGTCTTTCATCCTCAAATCCATTACCGAACCCGACATAAGCGCCGCCCAATTTCTTGGGACTTCAAACAATCATACGAAACATACGGAAAAAGAATCAAGCAAATCCGACATGCGAAACATAAGTTATGAACAAAATAATTCGATCAGGGGCTCTCAGCCGGTCAGCCACAGGCTGCCGGTTGGCCGGCTGAGAGACTCAATCTCTCATGCGCCAAACAAAGAAAAACAACAATGAGGTACTCCTAGCCGGTCGGCCGGCTGCCGGTCCACCGGTTGGGAACCCTTTTTCCCAAATGTCACGAAATCAACAATCAACCAACACGATGGTCTCCCAGCCGGCCGCCGGTCCACCGGCTGGGGACCCTTTTTCCAAATTTCGCAAAAACAAGAACGACAACAACAAATACCAAATGGGGCTCTCAGCCGGTCCACCGGTCGCCGGCCTCAGACCGGCTGAGAACCCGCTGTACCAAAATCGCGCATTTCGCCATTTGTAAAATCCAATCAAACTTTAGGAACTTGTTTCTATACTTTGCTTATACTTCTAAAATCACAATAAACAGCATATACAAGTACTCTTACTTCATCCTTTAATCAATTTCATGGATTATCATACACATTCATAATCATTAACATGAACATCCATATTTTCCTCATAAACAACATACCCATTATCAATACTCAATGAATCATATGAGAAACATGAAATCATCAAACCCTAGCATGATACTAACTAATTTACAGCATCACAACCACAATCCACATAACCTAAACATGTTTCTAGCAACTAAACATACTAAAAATCATGTATTGTGCTAATATAAGACAAAAGGCCGAGTTTCTCATTATCGTCACCTTAAAGAGCGATTCTTCACTTCTAATCTTGAACAATGTACGAGTCCTTATCCGGGTTGTCCAAGTCGACACTTACAATGTAACAACCCGACCCGCCACCGTCGTAACACAGCCCCAATAAGATGGGATGCGTACCTTTGGGCCAAATATTTGTCCTCACTTAAGCCCAAAAGCACAAGGCCTTGTTAATAAATGGTAGGTTGGAGCTATTATAAACATATCAGAAGCCTCACATTCTACCGATGTGGGACAACTTTCCTCTCATACTCTTGGGGTGTTACAAACTCCCCCACTTAAAGAACACAACGTCCTCGTTGTGCCTCAAACTTGACCACAACCAGGGCCAGAATCCTCCCCCGCTAGGCTGGTGACCCGGGTACTCCCGACCACAGGCTCACCACACGGTCGCAGGGTCGCTCTGATACCATTTGTAACAACCCGACCCACCACGGTCGTAACACACCCCCAATAAGATGGGAGGTATGCCTTTGGGCCCATTATTTGTCCTCACTTAAGCCCAAAAGCACAAGTCCTTGTTACTAAATGGTGGGTTGGAGCTATTATAAACATATCACAAGCCTCACATTCTACCGATGTGGGACAACTTTCCTCTCATACTCTTGGGGTGTTACATACAAACAACAAAAACGGGTTATTGGAGGGTAATTTCGAGTAAACCTCAAAACAGCCCCGAAATCAACTTTGACGAAACGGAAATTGAAAGAGATAGAAAGAACGGAAATGAAGAGAGGAAAGCGTAGGTGAAAACCTTGCGTCAATCGGAGTTGAGATGAGTAAATGGATGATGATTTTGTGAAGTGGAAATGAGTAACAATGGAGAACAATTGTCACTGTATTATTGTTTTTGAGGAGATGGAGGAAGCAACGTGGAAAGGGAGGTAGGGTGTCCTTTATATTGACTTGAGTCAGGTTTGTAAAATGTAAGGAGCGGAAAATCTTAAAACGAAAATTACCAAGTAAACGTGAAATCTTAAATTAAACAACTTAAGACGGAACTTAATGGCCTTTCTTAAAATAAAACTTACGAATTATAATTAAAATATTATTAAATTCCGTAAACTACTTTTAAATTATTAAAATTATTTTTACAAAAATGCGGGCTGTTACATGTGACCTAAAGGGATCAACTGGTCATCACCGTCATTACGACAGTAATGTCAAACTCTAGCAAGCCAATCATTACCGATTAATGTTGACCAGTTGACTATGATAAAGAATCATCCCATGAATATTCTTTTACAGAGATTTGTCAATGATTCATCATTGACGTGATCACACTATTGTGGAGGACATTTACTCCAACAATGAATCCACACACCATTCTGATAGCCAGCCTGCATCTTCCCCCTGATCTTACATATGTTCCTCCAGTTCCAACTGGAATCTAGAGGAGGTTGATAGTCATTCCAGCTCCTTCCTTTTAAATATACATGGTCAATCCATGAGACCCAAAGTCTGTCTGCTTTCGTATGTATCCAATTCACTAGCTTCCCTACAGTACCTACATTCCATACACTCACATTTTTAACATCCAAACCACCTGCAATTTTCTTATTGCACACCTTTTCCAAAGCAATGTGAGGGACTCTTTGATATTCAGCTTGTCTACTCCAAAAATAATTCCTACACATTGCTTCTATTCTTTTTACTACCCCTTTAGGAATAAGAAAGATATTTGCCCAATAATTATGAAGTGTATTCAAAACTGAGTTTATAAGGGTCAATCTCCCTACATAAGTCTGTTTTCTAGCTCCTAAACCCCTTATCCTGCTACTTATCTTCTCCAATAACACATTACAGTCTTGTTTCAGCAATCTTCCTGACTGAATTGGGAACCCCAAGTATTTGAAAGGTAACCTGCCTTCTGTGTATCCACACACCTGTAAGATTTCCTGCTTTATGCTAGAGGACACACCATTGAACACTACTTCAGACTTTGCTGCATTTACTTGCAAACCTGAAGCCACTGAGAAAGTTGACAATGATCTCAGCAAGAGCATAATAGATCTTACATCCCCCTAGCTGAATATCAAAACATCATCCGCAAACAGCAAGTGGGTTAACTTCATAGTCTTGCACAAAGGATGATATCTGAAAAACCAAGTGTCTGTTGTGTAGCTGAAAATTCTTGTCATGTATTCCATACAAATGCAAAACACTAGAGGTGAAATAGGGTCTCCTTGCCTTAGGCCTCTACTCCCCTTAAAATACCCAAACTGAGCACCATTCATGTTCAAAGTGTATGTAGGAGTAGTAATACAAATCATCATCATCTTCCTGAATTTTTCAGGAAACTGCAAAGCCATCAACATTTGGTCCACAAATCTCCATTCAATGGAATCATATGCTTTTTGAAGATACAACTTAAACAAGCATCTGGGAGTAGTTATTCCTCTACTATATTACCTCACCAAATCCTGACAAATTAAGATGTTCTCTAAGATGCTTCTTTCTTTCACAAAAGCACACTAGTTATTACTAATTTGTTCTGGCAGCACCATAGCTAATCTATTGCAAAGCAGTTTTGAGATTGTTTTGTATATGACATTATAGCAGGAAATAGGTCTATACTGCTTCACATTCTCTAGCCTCTCTTTTTTTGGGATAAGTGTAATCACAGTTGCATTCACTTGAGTTAACAGTTTTCCAGAGTGAAAGAAATCCATGACTGCTGCACACACATCCTCTCCTACAATATCCCATGCATCTCTGAAAAATTGGCTTGTGTACCCATCAGGCCCAGGTGATTTATCCTGAGGAATACTCAACAAGCATTTCTTCACTTCCTCTTCACTTACTGGTTTTAACAGTATATCCATGTGTCTCTCTGAAGAGCATGCTCCCCTCCTTACTACATGCTCATACACAGGAGTAGTACTATGACTTGACCCTAGTAATTCCATATAATAAGTCAAAAAAGCCTGCTGAATCTCATCCCCATTCACACAAATCTTCCCATCCTTATCTTCAATTTGGAACGCCTTATTTTGCATTATTCTCTTCTTAATAGCAGAATGAAAGAAAGCAGTGTTCAAGTCACCCTTTCTTGACCATTGCACTTTTGCCTTTTGAGCCAGGAAACTATCACTAGCAAGAGTCATCTCCTTTAGTCTACCAGCTAAATCCATTTCTTGCTGCAACAATTCACTGTCACCTGGCTTCTCTACCAACTTCATTTGCACCAATTCCAGGGCAGTACCAGTTAATCTACTACTATTCTCAATATCAGAAAAACAGGTTGAGTTGATCTTATTCAGTACTGGTTTCAAATGTTTAAATTTCTTTACTACTTTGAACATTTTTGTTCCAACAATATCACCCCACATATTGTAATACTTGAAGCATTTCTGGCCATCAAAACTCAACTTCCTGTTAACCACTGTGCAAGGACAATGGTCAAACAGTCCTTCTGGATGAAAGTGAGCAACATAGTCACCAAACTCATCCATCCATTCACTATTACCCATCACTCTATCCAACCTACTATACCTCCTATCAGCTACATCCTGCTTGTTATTCCATGTATAGTAAGCTTCAGTGGCTGCAACATCTTCCATACAACACAAGGATACACACTCTTGAAAATGCTCCATCTCTATTTCAGTAGACTATCCACCAAGTCTTTCAACAGGAGATAAAACAGTGTTAAAATCTCTCATCCATACCCAAGGGCCAGTAGGTTCATTTGCAAACTGCTTCAGAAACTCTCATAACTCAACCCTCTCATAAACTCCATTCATTGCATAAATCATAGTCAGCAAGAAATGACTCCCATTTGTTCTATCCTTCACTCTTATATGAATATACTGAGCACCATAGTTTAGCACTGACACCTCAAAAACATTAGGCTTCCAAAACAACCATATTCTCCCCTCTTTATGCCAGCTACAATTTGTAGTAATACTCCACCCCTCACATAGAGTACTATTCTTATTACTGAAACTAGAATGCTTTAATTTTATTTCCAACAGTCCAAACAATCCAACATTATTATTTGACATAAACCACTTAACTACTTTTTGTTTATTAAGGTCATTGAGACCCCTAACATTCCAAAATCCTAGATTATTCATGGCAACCTTTGTCAGGAGGTTCATTCCAAATAGCCTGACATTGACTGAATCTCTAGGAGAATAATTGTTGTTCAGTGCATCAGCAAATGTATATTGACTGAATCTCCCAGATAGCCTGACACCTTCCATACCACTCTGCCTTTGCATCCTTGGTACCTGTTTTGCAGGAGCAGTTTTCTCCCCAGAATGCATCCTCAAATCCCCTAATGGAGGAAATACATTAGGTGTAAACATTGAAGGAACTGGTATTGTTTCCACTGGTTGTGGTAAAGGCGTCCATATTTGTTTAGGAGGTAATTTCCTACCCCATCTCCAGTCTTTGCACTTCTTTTACCTTTCATCTTCCTGCATTGTTCACTCTTGTGTCCAATTCCATTACAACTCGTACATGTAATTGGTTTCCACTCAAATCCAACCCCTACAGTAATCACTTGTCCTTTTTCATCCATGAACTTGATAATATCAGGCAACTCTTGATCCATTTTTAATTCTACTAAAATTCTAGCATGACTCAGTAGTATTTTATTCTCTGTGTCTCTATCCATCCTAACATAATTTCCTACTAGTCCAGCTATTTTTGGAAGGCAATTTCCCCAAAATTTCAACGGGACTCCAGTCAATTTGATCCATACAGGTAATATATCCACTTTCTCCTTGATAAAATCCATATCCAGATTCAATTCCTTAATAATCACAGGTTTATTTTCAAACAAGTAATAGCCTGATCTCAACAATGCATCCCTATCAGTAACATCTTGAAACCTGGCAATGAAACTACCATTATCCAAAAACGATAGTTTATCAACTCCATACTCATCCCATACACGATATACATAATCCTCAATTGCATCCCATGGTGGATTAGCACCCAAGATATAACAAAAAAACGCATTATGCCAAAATTCTACCTCTGGTTGGATATCAGCCTGTGTGAATTGCAGCATGCCCAGAGTGTCCACCTCCTCAGCAATGGTCTCCAATATTGGAATATTCTGCCCCCCTTGATGAAGCATCCATCCATCCACAGCAGTTAAATCTTCTTCTTCATTTAGATTGAAAGGTAAGGAGCTATCCCTTTTATCTCACTTAATGATCGGGTTGTTGAAGTTTCTCCTCCAGTTGGTCCTCCAAAGAAAACAGTAGGGGCACAGTATGTCCTCTCTTGGAATTCCCAAAAGAATTATTCCAAGTATGATTATCCTTACTAGCAGATCTCATAGGATGCAGAATTATATTCTCGATTATGATTATTACTATTTTTAGCAATCGTCATGTCCAGATATTTTTATTTTTGTTAATGGTGATCTTTTTTGCAGACTTTTTCTGATTTTCAGAGCTTTTCTCCCACTTCAATAATTCTCTAGTCTTTTCTTAACTACTTTTTGCTAGACTATATTCATGACAAGCACTTTCTTATTAACTTTTCATATCATACTTTTTTTCCTAACCTAAACAAATGAACTTGTGTCCTTTCCCAAAATCAAAACTAATTGCTCCAAAATTGCTAACAATGAATCATAGTATAATATTGCTCTAACAATAATTGTAGTCCAAATGAAAGTGCATTAGATTACCAAGCAATAGAGAGCAAAGTGGAATCAAACAAAGCAAAGTGCATTCTAACATTCTGGATTTGGACAAGTTCTATAGTTGTATTATAATACAAGACTACCGGCAATACTATGGAAGGAAGATCTGAACATGTTCAAAAGTAGTAGCAACAACAACAACAACAATAAATAACGGTGGTGACCGACTTGTGGAGGGGTGGGGAATGATGGTGGTGGCCAACTTGTGGAGGGGTAGGGAATGATGATAGTGGTCGTGGGGTGATCGAACAAGGGGTAGGGTGGTCAGCTGGAGGAGAAGGCCGGGTGAGGAGAGGCCGACTAAAGGTAGTCAGTTTGCGGGGAATCAACGAACTACCAGAGCATGGGAAATCGGACCACAGTTCGACCGGGCGAAGTGGTGGTTGCCGGAAGTAAGGTGAAGGGGGAGGGAGAAGGTGAAGGAAAATTAATTAAGGGAGGAAAAAAATGACAATGATAAATTTGTAAAAAGCGTATGTAAAAGAGTAAAATTTATATGTGAAAAAGTATAACTTAACATATTTGGGGTAGCAAAATCAAAGTCTCTATTAAATTTCTTGAGGCTTGATGTAGCAATTTGTTACACCAAAGAACACCGTGGGTTCGCCCATATACATATGTGACTTAAGGTACTATCGGTTATCGAGAATACCAAACACGCTTCTTATTAGCCAAAAATTAAACAGAAGGTCTTGTAGGGTGAGAAGTTCGTTGAATATTTACCAAGGAGTAGTAAGCTCCTTTCGGGCCTTTACTCAAAAGAGACGAATGGGTACCTGTCTCAACGATCTTGCCATTATCCAAAACTGCGATTAAATTGCAGTTTTGGATAGTACTTAGTCTATGAGCTACCACCACACTTGTTCTTCCTACCATCACCCTCTCAAGTGCTTCCTGCACAATCTTTTCAGACTGGCTATCAAGTGCACTTGTTGCCTCATCAAGCAAAAGTATTGTCGGGTTCTGCAAAATAGCCCTCGCAATTGCAATTCTTTGCTTTTGCCCCCCTGAAAGTTGCACTCCTCTGTCCCCACATGATGTGTCATACCCGTCCTTAAGTCCGGCCACAAACTCATGAGCATTGGCTGCTTTCGCTGCGTTTATGACTTCTGATTCATCTGTATCGTCATTGGCTCCATACATTATGTTCTCCCGTATTGTACCTGCAAATAATGTGGGTTCTTGGCTCACTAATGCTATATGCTTCCTTAAGGACCTAAGGTTGTAGCTTTTTGTATCCCGCCCATCTATCTTAACAATGCCTTTAAGTGGATCATAAAACCTCTCAATTAGTCCAATAATGGTCGACTTTCCTGAACCACTTTGGCCTACTAGAGCAGTTGATTTCCCGGCTTCAATTTTGAGGCAAAATTTCTTGAATATAGTCACTTCGGGCCTAGCAGGGTATGCAAAGTCCACATCTTGAAGTTCAATGTGGCCCGTAATTTTACTAGTGTTATAGCCCTCGGCATCATTCGGATCAATACTAGTTACACGGTCTAGGATGGCAAATACGGATCCGATAGCATCCGAGCCCTTGGCAAGGTCCGTTGTCATGCTCCCCGCATCAGCTATGACTCGGCCAGTGCTGACTAAGATCATAAATGTCTCAAATAACTCCTTCGATGTAAGGTAACCTTGGGATATGAGCTTACCACCATACCAAAAATCCAAGGCCCACGCGCAAATGTTAAGGCCTTGTGATGATCCAAGCCCAATTCCGGCATACCAGGATTGTCGAATGCTTTCCTTTCTTGGCGCTTCTTGGGCTTTTTCGAGCATCTCCAAGATCCGTGCTTGGGACGAGAAGGCGGTCACAGTGCGGAGATGAGTCACAGCTTCAGCGGCCAGCTTGCTACTTTCATCTTGGGCCTTGATTGCTTTCTTCGACATGTTTTTGAGTAAAACTCGTCTTGTGTAGAAGCTGACAATAATAATGGGTTGTACTGCTATCATGACAATGGCCAACCTCCATGCAATAATTAAGCCCATCGTGAAGGCTATGACAACCGCCGATATGGTTTGAACTAAAAGCGCCATCCGATCACCGACTAACGATCTTACCTACAGCCAAACGACAACATACAAGTATATATTAGATTATTAGCTTGACTAAAACGAATTAAAATGTACTCTCTCCATCCCAATCAATTGTTTACCTTTTTTATAAAATATCCCTCGCAATGAATAGAAAAGGTAAACAAATGAACTAAACAAAGTCTATATCAAACAACGCATTTCATATATGCTCCTTTCATATTCATGGTGTTGTTCCCACCTTCCTTTAATAGTGTTGAATCTTTTTTACTTTTCGACACTCTTTTTCATTAATTTTGAAACTGATTATTTTAAAATAATTAAGTTTTGGTACTAGCAGAGTTCAACCTAAGTCATACTTGTACGAGTATATCAAGACTCAACAACAACAAAGACGTAATCCGAAAATAATTTGGGGTCAGCTGACATGAACCATCTTTTAGATGACCATGAGTGATCACACACCTCAAAATGCGAAAATATAGAAAACGAGACTATTATTTAAAATTAATGTAAACTTGGGGACGGCCCATGAATCAGGTTTAGAAATAAATGGTTTTTTATACATAAAATGGGCAAAGCCTCGAAATTAGTTTGCAGCAATACGAGAAAAAAGAAACACCTAAAATATCTTCCCCGAATGATGGAAGATAGATAGAGATAAGTGGTTTATGAAGTTAACAAGTTTACCACGGCTGAAACAGACAATAGCACTTAAATATTTGTCAATGAATCGATGGGACTAAAATATATGTGTTTTACTGGCATGTATATCTCAGATTTGGCACGGATATGATGGAGTTGTAACTTGTAAGCCATGACATAAAATAAAACAGAGTTTGAAACGTCAACTATGACCGAAAATGGTAGACAAATAAATGAAGGGGACGGAGGGAGTATGATGATAAATTGATAACCATAAAAACCAAAACAAAGCTTATAAGCATAGCAAATTAGCAATGAAAATAGATAATTAAAGTAGTCTCTTTTACTTACCACATTGGCATCCTTAGCAAGCCGAGAACAAACCGTACCAGTCGAATTTTGATCTTGATCAAACCAGCCTACCTCAAAAGTGAGCATCTTAGAAAGCATCCTTTCCCTTATCCTTTTAGTCAAATACTCCCCCATATATGCAAAATTGTAATGTTGAACTATATTCACAAGCAGAGACAACACGGCTAACCCCAAGAAACACGAAGCGTAAATTGTCGTCTTTCTCTTAATCTCTTCATCATCTTTCAAAAAATATACTGAAATCATGGACCCCATTGCAAATGCATAAACAGGTTGGATTGCCCCAAATACCAAGGCTCCACAACACCCTAATGAAGCTTGTTTCCATTCTGGTAAATTCATTGCCAATAATCTCTTAAATGATGGCACTGCCATTTTTTCTTGACCATTTACTTCCCTCTCCAATACCTCATGGTTTGAACCAACCGAGTTAGCTGAACTTGACCTGCTCACAATTGAATAATGCCTACGACTACTTGAACCAGACCTAGAATCGACATTGTTAATGGATGATGATGACGCGGATGGTTCAGTTTGTTGTAAACGAACAAGTGACGTATAAAGGTTGTCCTCTTGTTGTATTAACTCGTGATGAGATCCCATTTCCATGACCTTTCCATTTTGTAGGACGCCAATGATGTCAGCATTTCTAATAGTGGAGAGACGGTGGGCAATTATGATTGTGGTCCGACCCACAGTGGCCATATCAAGGGCTTCTTGGACCACTCGTTCTGACTCTGAGTCGAGAGCACTAGTCGCCTCATCTAAGAGAAGAATGCGAGGTTTCTTTATAATGGCTCTTGCTATGGCTATTCTTTGCTTTTGTCCTCCTGACATTTGAACTCCTCGTTCTCCCACCTACCAGCACAGATTTTTAACAAAATAAACGAGTGAAAATAACGATCCCGTGATAATTCAAACACAGAATTATATTAATATGTAGGTTGTGTATGGTACTCCGGTAAATTCATTACAGTATTTAAGAATTAAAACTGATTTCTAAGGCTTCTTCGATCATAGATTGCTGAGTTTCTGAAACACACTTTCACATACGACTTACGAGAGGGTGGTAGTACTTATGAGTTGTCATATCAAGGGATTCTTAAGGGACTTGGACCACAACCAATCATTCTCATCCCTCAATGCTCGATTGATGCATATTACCAGCAACATGAACAGGAAGTTGCCTCAATCAGTCAATTGTCATGCCTATGGTACGGCGACTACAAGTCTTATATCCAGATGATCGTCCATGATTGAAATTACATTAACATTTGATTGGGCAAGTTATACTTGTTAATGAATTCATAGATATTTAAATATATATTAACCATTTGTCTCAATCATTTGTTTACCACTTATAAAATTAAAATATATTTCTCACAAAGAATTAGTAGAATGAAGAAATGATTGGGAGCGACAAAGTATGTTTTTATTCCAAAATAAAATATACCTGTGTCTCATAGCCTTGAGGCAATTGAGTTATAAAATTATGAGCATTAGATGCTTTGGAAGCTTCGATAACCTCTTCAGTGGTAGCATCCTCTTTGCCGAAAAGTATGTTCTCCTTGATAGTCGTTGCAAAAAGCGCAGGTTCTTGGCTCACTAAACCCATTTGTGATCTCAGCCACTTAATTTGGAGCTTATCAATAGCCACTCCATCTAACAGAATCTCCCCACCTAGTGGATCATAGAACCTTTGCAGCAAAGCCACTGCAGTGGATTTGCCAGATCCACTTCCTCCAACTAATGCTACTGTCTTCCCAGCAGGAATTAGGAGGGAGAAATCCCGGAAAATGATGGAATCGGGCCTCGAAGGATAAGCAAACCCAACATTCTTGAATTCAACCTCCCCTACAACGGTATCCAACCTTAATCCATCCATGTTTTCTGAATCGATTTTTGGTACCCTTTTTATCACATCCATTATCTTTTCTCCTGCTGAAGCTGCTTCAGAGAAGTACTTGATGTTTGAAAGACTCGAACCGAGTGATCTAAACACAATGAATAAAATGGGCATGGATATCTTAATTAATTACAAAATTTGCTGCAAAAACAATGAATAGAACCTATCAGGTGTAGGTTGGGTGATACATTGTCATTCCTACAACTCTAGCAGGCAATCAATCAGGCATCCATAATAATTGATTAATTTCCTACCAATCCATAATCACACTTATGACAAGATTCACACATTTTGTGCTCAGATAATCATATTACATAAAATAAAGATGAGTATATATGATTGAAGAATGGAATTATATTAGTAAAACAGAAAAGTAAGCTTTTCCCAAATTAGGCAGCCTATCACAATTCACAAGTGCTATATATATGCACTTTGTATGATTCTTGATCTTTAAAACTGAGAGATTCCTCATCTTTTCTCTTCTACAATGGACCACACATTTTGATTTTATAATTGGAATGTATTAAATAATTTCGAAATCTGGGGTATGTTTTGGTGTGTTATTATCATGTTACTAGGCACGTACGTGTTATAGCTTCACGGCAGAAAAATGAAGGTCTGGTTGTGCCAGTTTCCTGGGTCATGTTTGGGTATGGGTCAGATCGCTTTGATTCATTAAGGTTGGATCTAGGTGCGAGTAATGAAACTCATAACTTGGCTTCATTTAAGACCCTTACAGTTTAACATTGTGCTCTGCTTAGACACAAACAAAAACATGTAACATCCAGGTTCAAAAGGTTATAATACTCGATAACAACTCAAGTGACAGTTAATTTACAAAAATCAATGGTAAAGGGGAGTGAAGCAATTGCAAACTTACAGTCCCCCAACAGCAAGGGCAGCCCCAACGACAAAAACGGTACCACCTTGAGCACCATGGTACATTACAAGCTTGCTGCCATACCAAGAATTAAATGCCCAAACTGCGAAAGTGACGCCATTACTCCCGATAGCAACCCCCTTCGCTAAACCTTGTTTAAGCCCCAACTTAACGGACCCTTCTAAAGCTCTTGAAAACTTGGACATTGTCTTGCTTTCTCCTACGAAAGCATACACAGTTCTTATTGAAGATATTGCTTGCTCGGCTACATTTCCGGCATGTTTGTACTCTATTGTAAGTTTCCTTGCTAGCCCCATCAAAATTCGACCATACATTAAACCCGGAATTATAAGCAGAATAACAAAGGGGAACCCTACTACTGCTAGTCTCCACAGTAATAGAAATGCTGTCACATATGCTCCTAGGAAAGTTGATGTGTTCATTATAAAATTTGGTACCTACGGATGGGAGTGCATTATTAATTAGACGCCAAATAACATCAATAACATATTTATGAAATGTAATCTAACAACAAACTACTCTACCTATTTCAAATTTTTACCTTTACAAATATTCTCCACATATATTTGAGAACAGAAAAGGCTATTAAACCATAATACTATGTACTCCCGCCGTAGTAGCTACAACGAAAGTGGCCTGGCCTCTACATTGAAACATTAGTGACGTATTCTCTATATTAAGGGATTAGTGACCTTTATAATATGCCTAATCCTTAAAAATGTATATTATACCCAATTTCCGACTTTTTTTTTTTTGACATTGCACAAAAACAACCACCGTTGAAAACAGAGACAAAAAGGTCATCAGCCCTCCCCAGTCGGCCAGTCCCCACTAACCGACCAACCCTCCTGCCACCACACCCCCTTCCTCCAGCTCCCTATGATAGCCATCCAGCCACAGCACCCCCACATTGACAATGCCCTCTCCACCGCCTTCTCCACTTCGATGAACACCCACAATCACCCCTTTCTGCCACCAATTTCCAAACCCTAATTGTAATCAACACCTTTTTTTTTAACAAAACATTAATTCAATCAATTACAAGATTACTTGTCAAGTTAATAACAAATTGATTAGGTTTTAAGAGGGTTAGTAAAGAACCATTTGTTTTTTAACGCAAATTCTCATTGAAGCCCGGGCATGATATGAGTTTTATTACCACTGTTACTAGAGATTAATTAATAATTTTATTTGTTTATTATCTCACAAAAGATCAAGCATAAACAAAAAATGTGTACAAGTGAGTAAAGTGAAATTGTTAAGACTTTATTAATGACATGGACAATCTTTTAAGAAATACTCCGTCGTATTCAAAATAACATTTTCTATTTTCTTGTTTTATTTTTATTTTAATCACCCCTTCCACAACAATCCAAGAGTATTCATATTTTATTTATTCTAATCATTTCATCTCACAACAATAACCACAATAACTTCTCTGTCCAATCATCTAACTCCACTACAATAGTTTCCCCTTATTTTAATTCATTTCCTTATTTTTTTGTAATTTTCCTCAATAAGTAAGTTTATAACTCCACTACAATAGTTTCCCCTTATTTTAATTTATTTCCTTATTTTTTTGTAATTTTCCTCAATAAGTAAGTTTATAACAAATAGGAGGGAGTAACTTTTAAAAGACTTATTAGGGCCTTGAGATGCTAAGGCCCATTAGGGTTAAATTAGGGTTAGGCTTAATAGTTTTTTTTTTTGGTTCAAATGAGCGCACTAAGTCGCAGGTGAGAATCGAACCCCCAACTTCATGGTTGGGGTAAGAGCGCTCTTACCACTTGAGCTAACTCTTGTTCTCAGGGTTAGGCTTAATAGTGAGGTATTATAAATACCTCACCATATATGACGTAAACCTAACCATTCAATAATACAATTTCCCTTATGCCTCTCAACTATAATTCTATCATGGTATCAGAGCCTCCTTCTTGAGGACTCTAAAAACTCGTTTCCGCTGTCTTGCCGGTGGGCAAACATGTATAACGCTCACCGGCGGGATATATCTTAGAAATACTATGCATTTTTCAAAAAAAAAACTCAAAAAAAAAAAAAAAAAAGATTCACTGATCTTATTTGTTTCTTTCATACTGCCTACCAAATATCATTACTAAGGACTCTGATTGCGTGGTGGTAGTTTTTAATACAATAATACTTTCTCCCTTTTATGGTGCGATTTTATCCTTCTTTTGTTCAAAAGATCAACATTTTAATCTTGCTCTTGCTAATTGATTTTGATGAGGGCAAAATCATGATATTTCCTCATTAAAATTGATAAGAAAAAGCAATTATCTATATCTCGAAAATTGAAAACTTTATCGTTTAATCAAGGTGGCATCCAAAATTTACTGGCGAGTTACGCAAGAAAATTGTCTGGCGAGACCAATACGCACTGAGAAAATTGTCTGGCGAGACCAATACGCACTGAAAAAACTGGCGAGTTACGCATTGAAAATTGTCTGGCGAGTCCAATACGCACGAAAATTGACTGGCGAGTTACGCATGAAAGTTGTCTGTCGAGTCCTATACGCACCCCTTACCACCTTGTGACGACGATGAGAAGTTTAAAGCAGATCAAGATGAAGACTATTTTTTTTTTATTGATTATGCTTTTTTGTAATTCTCCAATCGTAAAGTTCGTAAGACTGCCTTTACGATTGCGGGAGGGTATTAGGGCCTTGAGATGCTAAGGCCCATTAGGGTTAAATTAGGGTTAGACTTAATAGTGAGGTATTATAAATACCTCACCGTATATGATGTAAACCTAACCATTCAATAATACAATTTCCCTTATGCCTCTCAACTATAATTCTATCAAGACTCAAATGAACATTATATTTCTCATAAAACACTACTTTGGCTAAACACTCATTTTATAAAGGGGACAATAAAGTGGATAGATTTTGGAAAAAAAAGATGATATAACAGCACAAGTAGATTATACATAAGTTATTGTATATAAGCATGGTACAATTAATGTATATTAGGGCATATATATATATATATATATATATATATATATATACAACAAGTCTTTCTTGTGACGGATATAGCTTGTGACGAGTTAAATACAAATCAAATTGATAAATAAGACAAAAAAGAATGATACTCCCAATGCACTCAGTTTTTGTCTTATCTCTCTATATGAGTATTATTTGACCCGTTGCAAGCTTGTGACCAATATGCCCTTCACAAATGAGAATTAGTAATATGTGTATTGTGTATTGTGTTTTTTTTTTTGAGCTAAATCACAGTTCATATTTTTAATGTGTAAATGAGATTGAATACTTTCAAATAAAATTTATGTTCTTTAAAATAAAACTCAGATATTTAATATAAAACTCAAATTTTACAGTGTATAACTTGTACAATAGGTGGTATAGTGCGTGAATAAAATAAAAGTGAAATAGAGGAATTAGCATTTACTAAAAAAAAGATAAGAAAATAAGTAGATAGTGGGTGAAAAAAGAAATGTTGGGTGGCGTGATATGATATTAAAAAGTTGAAAAGAAGATAAAATACAAATAATGAGACATAATGATATGAATTATGAAAGATATGAGGGAAAGTGTGGAATTCGAAATTCCTGAAAATGGTTGTCAAATTCATTGTTTATTGTTTAGTTGAACAAGTGTATAAAGAAGACAGGAAGGACGATAGGAAAAGATGAAAAAGAGCAGACAATCAACAAGTAGCTAGTAAGTGAAGGATGGAGGATGGATGTGTACCTTTTCACTAATGGCATCTTGAATAGTAAGGCTATCACTTGAAACACTAGTGATTACCTCCGAAGTGCTAGCCACATTCATATCAAAGTAACCAACATCTTGTCTTAGCACTGCCTTTAAGTATCTGTATCTCATTCTTGCTGCTTGTCTTTCTGCTGTCCTTGTCCAACAATATCCCTCTATATATATATTTATATATTTACATGCCTCAAGAATTAATAACTTCATTAATTATGGACTATGCTAATATGCTTATTAGATTTATTACCGAATACCATAACACTATTGTAGTTTGCCGCTGCCAACCTATACGTACAAGTTACAACCATAACCATTTTACTTATCACGTTACATGTTCTAACATGATATTCAATTTAAACTCACATCCAATTACATTGTTAAAGGATATAACTTTGAAATGCATAGATCCAGTACGTGAATTTAAATTAGTTTCATCCTGTTATTAGTCAGTCAATACATACAAAATCATTTTTTCAATATATTATTCATTTATATATAATTCTCAAATACGTAGTATGTATAATTAGGTACACACACCTAGGAAACTTGCAACCCATGCTCCTCCGGCCAAAATGCAAAGAACGCCTGCATTCTGTAGACATAAAATAAGTATAAATAAACATATTATCCGTATAATGTAAGAAATACAAGTCTACCACATATATAAGGAGTATCAACTTGTTTAGAAACGGAAATATTATTATACAACAACCTACAACAAACAATAAGCTAAAAACAATAAGTTGTGTTCCTTGAATTCGAAAAATCTACAGATTACACTAGGGGTATAAAATCTTTTACACTACGAGCAATGTGGTGACACGTGACAATGGTGGGCTATAAGATATAATCTTTTATAACAACTATTTTGGTAAATTTCGAAAACTATAATATACGAACTATAATTTAAAATTTAAAATTAGTGAATTCGAAATAACTAAAGTTTACATAAAAAAATTAAGGAAATCAAGTTAAAAAAAATTATTCATTCCCTAAATACCCTATTTAAAATATCTAAAATAATTCATTCAATACAATAAGAATTTCGAGAATATTATTTTAGTAGATTTCAGAATATTAACTATTGTAATTCATAAATTAATGTGTTGATACCCTTGATTAATTGGTTAAAACTCTACTTGTAAACTTTATTGTGTGTTTAATTGATCCAAGTTCGAACCCTACAAAAAACATTTTTAAAATTAACACGTCATCTTTAATTAAATTAGAATAATCGAAAAAATGATTTCATTCAATATTAATAAAAATAAAAAAATCGAGTCAATTATTTAAAATACAAAAAAAGTAATTTTCAGAATATTAATTTATAAAAATAATTTCCAACTAAATATTAATAAAATACAAGAAAAAAGCATCTAAAATAGTTACATACAAAAGAAATTAATTTGCAGAATATTAATTTACAAAATTAATTTTGAAAATAATTTTCACAGAATATTAATAAAATACAAAAGAAAAATTAAAAAACCGTGTAAATTAATTAAATACAAAAAAATATTTTCCAGAATATTAGTTTACAAAAAAACAAATTCCAACAATATTTCCAAAAATTTAACTAAATACAAAAAATAACAAAATATTTCCCCAAATTATAAATTTAGTAAAAAATAATAAAATCTTAACAAAATAACAAATATTCCTAAATTATACTAACTACATATTGTTAAGAATATAACTACATTTGTATAATTACTATTATACCCAAACACTAACTCCTGCAAAATAACTATGGTTATACACGTTGGTTGTTGTCCTTTGACGTCGCCTCTATATAAAGATTTCTGATCATAAGACAATTCCCTTCCCTCGTTGGATCTTTGATAGTAACTTCCTGTTCGTTCTTCATATAGCTAAGATCTCCCAAGATTGATCCAATAAGAATTAAATCAAGAGCTGATCGAAGCTCTAATACCAATTTGATATGTATCCCTAGCTTAGTTTTGAGTAGATTAATTAACTTTCTTGGATACAAGATTGCAGAGAAATGACTTTCTTAAATAATATAAATGTATATGGATGAATTTTGGATGAAAATGGATGTATGATTAAGCACTATGGACTGGTTGTGATTGTTGGTGAAAGTTTCTGATCGTATGGATGATTGATGAATGTAAGGTGATGGACGAATGGTAACAGACTGTTTGTGAACGATGATGGATTATGAAAGTTTGATAGAACGATTGTATGAATGTGATGAATGAAATAGATGGATGTCGATGAACCGCCCCTCATCGCAAAAAAGACTCGGCATGACCTGCAAATCAACATTGCAAGATTGATCCCAAAGACTAGAGTCGCAAACCTAATCAATGTTAATGCTCACACAGAGACTTAAATTTAATTGTATTAATCTGAATTGTATGTTGAAATACACGGCTATCACCCCTTATTTATAGGTGTGTATAAGCCCTAATCCTAACCTAATAAGTTTCAATGACCTTAGTCCTACTAGAACTAGAAGTCCTATACCTAATGTAATTAAGACTTCCTAATATGACTAAGAATACAATTCTTAATCCTACTTAGATTCAAACACA
Source organism: Silene conica (assembly GCA_029255685.2). Taxonomy (NCBI): domain Eukaryota; kingdom Viridiplantae; phylum Streptophyta; class Magnoliopsida; order Caryophyllales; family Caryophyllaceae; genus Silene; species Silene conica. The sequence continues at coordinate 38,449,067 of CM055312.2, read as the reverse complement.
TAATTTGACTAGGATTTTGAATTCTACCCCATTATGATTGTGAATCCTATTACAACTAGGATTCCTACTTGTATTAGGATTTCCTACTTGAACTAGGATTCCTACTACCCTTTGGAAAAGTCAATACTTTCCTAATCTTTATTAACTAACTTTAACTAACTAACTAGTTAACTAATCCTACTTCTACTAGAACACACATCACCAATGTGATAGTGTAGGATGCACGGCCTTATGGCTGGTTGCACGGTTTGTGGGCTATAGCTTCCTTTTGGCTCATCTTCGACTCGTCCCATGCTATCCTTAATAGCCTAATTGATCTCATTCCGAGCCTATTATAATTATGCTCCGTGTTAGGACTAAGGAACAGATTGTATAAGGATGCTCCCACATCATACACAATGTGTATCTCTATCTATGGTCTTCCTTATTATCTTCCCCTTCATTTTTGAATTCTTATAAGATTTTTAAATGATTAGCATCATTTAACGATTAGCTACAAGTGACTCTCTTGTAAACAGAAATAATCTTATAGTATGATCCAAGTGGCCAGGCAAGTATTAATTATATCAAAATTAAAGCTCCTTGATTAAGAAAGATTTAACTAAAAAAATTTCTTGGGTATGACCAACTGAAAGGATTGCATTTTTGCATGTAGTTAATTTAAGAGGCGCTAAAAGGGTAAATGCAGCCAGTATTTTTGTTTAAATTTTTTTTCCTGATAACAATAAACTTTCATAAATGAAATAAATTACTACAAACCGTTCATTCAAATTACAAACAAAGTGGTTAGAGACCCGCGAGGATCCATATGTCTTAAACAAGAAAGGAGTAGATAGATGGGAAAAAAAACAAAATGTGTAGTAGATGATAAGAATTTTATAAGATGACAAGAATTTTATATCATTTAACTATGCAGCTCGAATGGACTTAACCGTATATGGCCATAAAGACCAACTGATTTCTTATACTCAATAATAAGTAATCCATAAACTAGCTAGATAGTATGTATAAACTACCTTTGTTTGTTACCTCGTTTATAAATAAATAACAATAAATGAGTGTTTAACTCGTCGTAAAAAGGTTGTCGTGATCGTATAGCAATAAGACGATTTTGTTCCGTAATTATAAAACAATATAGAGTTTCTCTAAAGTAAAATAATAATGACATGAATTTTAAGGGCAAGTGCAATGTTTTAGCTAAGAGACTTACATGCAAATATAAAAAGTTGTAAACTAGTAGTCAAACCATTGTACCTCTACTTTTGGATTAGCTTAGATCAAGTTAGTAGCCTCATTAAACTACTAGCTCAAATGGAACATACCAAAATTTCAACCTATTAGTTAAAGTTTCTTGTAAAAAATACTCCCTCCTACCCAACTTAAATGTCTCATTGTACATTTCCGTCTATTCAGGATATTGTCACATTGTTCATTTTTGGTAAGTTTTTTACCAATTTTTTACCACTCTACCCTTACTATTTATCATTTATTACTCACTCACCCACCCACTTCTCTACTTACTTTATACAAATCATAACACCCTCTCTCCAATCTACATACCCCTACTCAACCAAAATATTAAACAACTAATAAACCATAAATTTTGTTCTTTGAAGACAATGAGACATTTAAGTTGGGTAGGAGGGAGTAGTTATATAAAAAAAATGTTGAAATTTTAGTTTTATATGGGTTCATTTAAACTAGCTTGAACTATTATATGCAATTATAACTTAAAATGATATAGTTTAATAAATATGATGTGACAACTGAAGCTAATGGTGCATTAGCTCACCATTGCACATGCTCTAAAAAACAGTTAGGGGTCGTTTTATTACCCACAAAATTACACAGGAACTTTAATTCATGTGAATTGCAAAATGGTTAGATTGTTTGGTTACTCAAATTCACGTGAATTGGAACTTCCCATAAATTCAAAATCCTTCCATAATTGAGGAAATTGCTTATCTAGGTCCCCTAGTCATGTAGGATTGCCTACATGAATTATAATGCCTACATATAACCAAACAACATTTTTCTAATTCACATAAATCGTAAAATGATGTGATATGAAACTTCCCAGGAATTGAAAGTTCTCGTATGTAACCAAACGACTCCTAAGTCTACGTGACAGTTATATTGAAGTGAGCAGTTATATTGAAGTGAGCATGACATGCACTCATCATAAGCGTTGTCAAGGCTAATAGGCTTGATGGACACTACTCAATAAATTTTGGCGTAAAGCTGCTTAATTACATTAAACATAAGATCAAAGACAACTATGATGTTGATTCTTGAAAAGAATAAAATTTATCTTATGACACTTTAAGTGCTACTTCGTACTATTTATATGGATCATTACTGACTGTATTGCTGTTTCAGTTACCAGTGTAAACTTTTGTTCAAAGCAGTAATCTAAATGTGAAATTCAAGTTACTAAACTAACCCAATGATATATAAACATGACTATGTATGTTTCTTTTTCAAAAATAATAATGGGAATTGGGAAAGATGTTGCAATAATATATCTACAATGTTATTGTCTGGTTGGCATGTGTGAATTAAGTTCACGTTACTTTAGAAAATTGCCTAAACTTTGTTTTGTTGACATACAATAATTCTAGTTTTCAATTACTTAAAAGGACTAGGTAATTAGAAGAGTTGACAATGCATTAAAAAACAAAGTCATGAGAATTTGGGCAATCCGACAATCTTATTTAGTCCGTGTTCTTTTGAATTTCAAATCACTTAATTTAAGTTCACTTTATATCTTATAAGTTTAGTTTCTATGAGTTAAGTTCAGTTCAAATCCTATAAATTCAGTCCAATTCCTATAAATTCAGTCCAATTCCTATAAATTCAGTTCAGTTTAGATCTTATAAGTTCAATTCAAATCCAATAAGTTCCTATAAGTTCAGTTCACTTCATATTCTTTAAGTTCAGTTCACTTCATATTCTTTAAGTTCAGTTCAGATTCTATAAGTTCAGTTCAGTTTAGATCCTATAAATAAGTAGAGGCGACAATCATAGACACGACCCGAAAACCAGACACGAACCCGACACGAAATTAACAGGTTTGAGGTAAGGTGTTTCAACCCGTTTACGTTGTAATTGCGTTGACACAAACACGACTCGAACTTATATGGGTCGGTTAGGGTTGGAGTCTTGCGACACGAACCGGACACGAAATAACCCAATAATTTAAATGGATTATGATATATCCATCGGGCCTGGGTTATAATCGGGTTATGTTATTTTGAATTTGAAATAAGACATGAAGATTGTTTTTTCTTGCTGTAAATTTTAATTTGAATCCATTATATTTATATTGGTTGGATGGCTTAAACAGGTTAACGGGTTTAATAGGTCGAAATTGATCTGTTAAAACTTAAATAGGTTACACAAGTCGGGTTGGGTTATTGAAAAAATAAATCGGTTGGGTTACGCCAGGGTTGATGTATGTAACCCGTTTATTGGGTCGGGTTGAGAGGGTCATGACCCATTTGATGGTGACATGAACACTTACCCGACACGACCCGTTTGCCAGGTTTACTTATAAGTTCAGTTCAGTTCAGTTCAGATCCTATAAATTCAGATCCTATAAGTTCAGTTCATATAAGTTCAGTTCAGTTCAGTTCAGTTCATATAAACTCTGTTCAAAAAGCTATATACGAAGTATTATTTTTAACAACCGATAAAAAACAATTCGTTTTAATTATTCGATACACGTTATTTTTTAAATTAAAAAAACAACTTATTAATGATTATACCCGTTTTTACGATCTCATTAATACTAAACGATCTCACACACATTCACCCTGATGCCATATACCTGAAAACAAGCATAGAGCGTCGGAAGGAATAGTAGAATAATCTAACTATGGACATTCATCATTGAGAATGAAAGTTGAAAAGACATTTGGTCAATTAAAGAAAAAGTGAAAGGTGTTAAAAAATCATGCCCCAAACATTATCTAAGTTTCAAATGTCATCATTATTTCTACATTCAGACTCCATAATTTTATAAGAATGCACGCTCTTGGAATACCTATTATACAAGATGTTGTGAACATTCAAGAAACAATAGATTTGGCATGTTTTATAAAAGACGAAAGAAGGCTATGTATAGGGTACGAAACAACATAGCCAAAAATATTTGGCAAGGTCATGAATTCTTTGTGTATGAAGATTATGATAATATGGAAACAAATGGTTAGAAAAATTGTAATATGTGAATTATTTTTTATCGCTATGTAATCGTTATATAATCTATGAACTATGAACAACCATTATATATAAAGTGAAATTATTTTATATTAGCTTGTGTTTTAAACTATTTTTTTTATCAATGTCATCTCTTGGATAATAATATTAATAATAGTTAACTTAAATTAAATTAAGTTAATTAAACTCGGATCTTATAACTTCAGTTCAGTTCATATCCTATAAGTTTAGTTCAGTACAAATTCTATAAGTTTAGATTCTATAAGTTCAGTTAGTTCAGTTAAATTATATTCTGTAACACCCTAAAAGTATGAGAAGAAACTTGTCCCAAATAGGAAAAAATATGAGTTTGTGTGGAGATTTGTCCCACATCGGTAGAATGTGAGGCTTGTAATATGTTTATAATAGCTTCCACCACCACTTAGTAACAAGACGTTGTGTTTTTGGGCTTATATGAGGACAAATAATGGGCCCAAAAGTGTACATCCATCTTATTGGGTTTGTGTAACGACGGTGGTGGGTCGGGTTGTTACAAATGGCATCAGAGCGACCTTGCGACCGTGTGGTGAGCCTGTGATCGGGAGTACCCGGGTCACCCACCTAGCGGGGATTATCCTGGGCTTGGCTACGACCAAGCTTGAGGCACAACGAGGATGTTGTGTTCTTTAAGTGGAGGAGTTTGTAACACCCCAAGAGTATGAGAGGAAAGTTGTCTCACATGGGAAAAATATAAGTTTGTGTGGAGATTTGTCCCACATCGGTAGAATGTGAGACTTGTCATAGTTTATAATAGCTCCCACCCACCACTTAGTAACAATGCCGTGTGCTTTTCAACTTATGTGAGGACAAATAATGGGCCCAATAGTGTACACCCATCTTATTGGGTTTGTGTTACGACAGTGGTGGGTCGGGTTGTTTCATAATTTGTAAGTTCAGTCAGCTCAGTTCAGTTCTTATAAGTTCAGTTCAGTTCCTATAAGTTCAGTTCAGTTTAGTTTCTATAAGTTAAGTTCAGATTTTATAAATTAAGTTGAGATTCTATAAGTTCTGTTATGTTCAGTTTCAGTCCAAAAGAGAACAGGGCCTTATTTTCTTAGGGAATGAATTTTCAATTTGCCCACTTTAATAGTGGCAACAAAATACCAACATACTCCCTCCTACTTATTATAAGGGTCTCATTATCCAATTCCGATTCCGTCTATTCATGAAAATGTCTCATTGTCTTTATTTAGACAGCTTTTTGTTTATTTTTTTGTTACTAGATTACCCTTTCCTATTTTCACTTTTTACTCCATCCACTCCTAACCCAGCATAATAGGACACTTAAAATGAATATACTTACTCCCTAGATAACCCAAAAATGTTAAACAATAATAATTCTTAATACCCTTTTCACAATGAGACACTTATAATAAGTAGGAGAAATTATTACTCAATATATTCCGGTCAATTGTGTAATAGTTAAAGGAAGTCTTTTTATGTTATTAACTTAATATTTGTGTATAAAACATATATAAGTGGGTTGGTTGACCCTCTAAAAACACTTAAATTCCAAAATCACATAATTTACAAAAATATGTATTTGTTTGGTTGACATATTTTTGGAAAATGAAGGTATTAGAAGTTATTAGGAACTTTTAATACCTAAATGATGTAGAAATTGATCTAACTACTCTCGTGGTCCTTGAAAATTCCCATAAAATTTAATTTCTATATAAGTAACCAAACACTTTTGTCGAATTGAATACATGAACTTAATTCCAATGAAATTGAAATTCACAGAAACATTAAGTTCTTTGATAAACCAAACGTACGACTCGTAAATATTTCGTTAAAACTGACGGATTTTGTTTTATGACGAGAGGTTTAATCCTCCACGGGATTAGAACATGTACAATGGAGGGAAAGATCCACCGCTTAGCACCATCTCTCCTATTAAGAGGTTACCCTCCATTGTGGGTACCTTTAAAGATTTCTAAGGGGAAGGAGGAAACCCTTGTTTGGGGTGTAATGGTGCATTGACTCATGTGCACACTTGTTTTTTCTTTTTTTTTTTTTTCCTTTTTCAATTTTTTTGGTTCTTTTATTACTTCATATAATTGTATTTTAATTTCTTTATACTTAACTAGGTTATAACCCGTGAACTACACGGGTCTGCTTTTATTAATTTAAATTAATATTGTGAATAATTAAAAGATAAAGAAATCAATTATTTTAAAACTTTAATAATATGAAATTAATATTGTTAATAATTAAAAGATAAAGAAATTAATTATTTTAGAATTTCAAAATATGAAAATAATATAAAGATAAAGAAATTGATTATTTTAGTATTTTAATAATATGAAATTAATATTGTTAATAATATTAATCTAAAATATACTACTATTAGTTTAAAAATTACGTAGCGTTATTTTAAAAATCGTGTAAGATTATAACTAAAATACGGTCGCATAAATTAAGACGCATACATTGATAAAAGTTATTAAATAATATAAAGATAAAGAAATTGATTATTTTAGTATTTTAATAATATGAAATTAATATTGTTAATAATATTAATCTAAAATATAAATACTATTAGTTTAAAAATTACGTAGCGTTATTTTAAAAATCGTGTAAGATTATAACTAAAATATGGTCGCATAAATTAAGACGCATACATTGATAAAAGTTAAAAAAAACAAAAACAAAAATGAAAAAATAATATTGAACAACTTTATTCTAGAATATACCATATCTTGTATACCATATACCATATCTTGAATGTATTGGACGTTAATTGAAATGGAGTTAATTTGAGTCAAAGTAAAATGGAATATATGAAATGAAATCTTGTTAGAGAAATTTTTTGTCATATATGGCGTATCTTTTTTCTGATTCAAGATTGGTAACTCTAGGATTTAGGCCGTACTACGGAATTAATCTTCAGCCAAAACTGTCATTATTTATTGTTTCAATATATGGAATGAAATCTTGTGAATCCATATATTTAGACCGTGAAATCTTGGAATAGTTATTATTATACCATTATACCATTATACCATATCTTGAATGTTATTGGACAATAGCTCTAGGATGAATCTAATTGGACAATAGCTCTACGATGCTTTACAACGCGACACGTAGGACAAAGCTTTTTTCTAGTGATGCCACGTCAGCAGCTTGGCTTCTGCATTAGATAAATATATGATAATTTAATTGTGCAACTTTTTTTTAAAAAAAAATTACAAAAATACTTCATTTTCTTTTGTCTATAAATAAAGTCCAGTATCAATCTATTTTTTCTAACTTCATATTCTTAATTAGTTGATAGTAATCATGAATGATAATAATCGAAATCTTGGAAATAACCTATATTCACAAAAAAATTCAAACAATTAATTCAACCCAAATAATTTCCAGTTTGATCCGAATTTTCTCAACTCCCCTCAAGGTTAAGTTATTTTTAAATTTAAAAGAACGTTTAATTAGTTTTAAGTTTATATGTACGTAAGTACGTTATTAATAATAATGTACGTTTGATTAGTTTTAAGTTTATATAAAATTATTTTGTTTTATGATGTTTATTGAAAATAAATGGCGAATGTTTTAATAGAGTGAGATCAAATTAAATCAGCAGGTTCTCCCCTACATTGTAAAAAAAAGGATAAAAGTTAAGAGATAATGAAAAATGAGTTGGATGAAGGAAGACATGAAGTGTAAGAAATATAGAAAGAGAGAGGAAAATTGAAGGGGAAGAGTTAACCTCTTTAATGGGTATGCTCTTACCCCTCGCCGAAAATGATCAAGTTTCATCATATAGGAGATTCGAATCCAGTATTTCACAGTGGATCCTTTTGCACACTTTAAAGGAAGCTGGATCCCCACTAAAGCACAAGAGCACTCGATTAAATTAACGGAGTACTATTTATTCTCCCGCATTAAGGCCAGGTCAAATGGTAGCTTTGACGCTAAACAACCAAGTAACAAATAAAAAGAAAATTTAGAAAAATGGAAGGGACTAGTTTAAAACACAAACACAGATAATATTAATATTTTAAAAATTATGAAGCTAAAAGTAGAAGTAGAATAAATGGTAGTCGATGGTAAAACTTTCCAAATCCAATAAAAAAACATGAATTAGTTTTTAGTTTTTTAGTTTTATTCCTAACTGATAGTTACATGGACAATAATATATATATATATAGCAGCGTTGATAAATGATAATAATTAATTATGGGCTAAAAAAAGAGTTGAAGAAGGGGAGTTATGAGTTATGAGTTATGAGTTATGAGTTATGAGTTATGATGAAGATACTGTGATCGTGAATTAGTGATAGTATTATTATTATAGGAGGGAGCATACCTTGTTGATAGTAGCAGTAAATTCATGAGGGTTATTGAAGGAAATACCAGCACCAATATTGTTCATCAATTTACTAGTGATAAATAATGTTAAAGGTAAAGTCAACCCATCACCCACGGCTCCGATGAAGCCAAGTGTCATTAAAATGAAATCACCACCGTCTGCATGCATGAATATGCTCCATATTGATGACCATTTTTCCTTTTTTACCCCTACACTACCACTTTCCTTCTTCCTCCTCCTGCTGCTGCTGCTTGTCTCCCCCATTTTCTAAGACAATCCAATATAAAACTAGTCCTATTATTTTCAATTAATTTAGACCTAACCAATACACTTTGCTCTTTTTTCCTCTGTTTTTCAGACTGTATTGTGGAGAATAATAGAAGAGGCCAGGAAGGTATATATGGCACTGCTATTTATACAAGTTAATTAAAGACGACTTACTTGCGTATAAAGGGAGATATGTAGTGGATAGCGAGAGGCTATTATCAACGGTGGACCTAGCTAGGAACAAGGAGTCTTGCTCAAAACGGATAATATTTGTCACAAGTACAAGACGTATAATATTCTTCACACAACAAGATAAGTGGAAGAATAAGTGGAGGTAAATAAAGCATTTTACGGGTCGTCCACTTGCATTTTGTGAGAGAGACACTATCCATCTTCATCTTATGACGGATAATGTCCGTCTTCAATAAGGATGTGCTGAAATATAGTTAGTTAATAAATAATTCTATTAAGACAAATTCTTATTTCAAACGGGCTGTTTTCCCGTCTAAAATAAGACGAACTAATTGTAGCCATTGTTACAACAAAATGTTGCCATTTTTTGATAAAATGTTACCATCATTTTCGGGGTAAAGAGTGATAAATTTGCGATATAACATTTTGTTATTAAATGGTTACACTAGTACAGAAATGACATTTGGCTACAGTCAAAAAGCACATTTCGCAACGGTTCCCCGACACGGGGCTTTGCCTTAAACAATTACCCACGACAACAACTATTAACCGTAGCTAAATGTTAGTTTTGCCAGTTGGTAGTAGCAACCGTTGCCAAAAGTTGTTTCTTGGCAATGGTTACTAAGAGCAACCGTTGCCTTATGTATATTAAATGCTACGACTGTTAACATAAACAGTTGCATTACGTATAATAAAGGCTACTGCTCTCTTTTAGCGACCGTTGCTGTTTCTCAATTAATTTTGTAACATCCCGTATTTTCATAAAATATATTTTAAGGGTTTTTAATTATTTTAAGTAATAAAATAATATTTTAATAATTTATTGGGAAATATTTTAATAAATCGTAGATCCGTCTTAAGAACCTTAAGTCCTTAAGACGAATACAACTTGGCAACTCGAATTCATAACGTAAAACCCGTTCATGTTACCAAACCCGTTTTCCTTTGAAACGGAAAGGACAACATAAACCCCCTAAAACCCCATGTGTGTCTAGGGCTGAGTAAAAAAACCGATTATCCGAGTTATCCGATATCCGATCCGTATCTGATCCGAAATAATGGATATCTGATCCGAAAAGTGGTTCGGTTTGAATACCCGTATCCGAAATATTTGGATATCGGATCAAATATGGATATCAGGTTTAAAAATTTGGATATCCGATATCCGAAAGTTATTGTATCAGATATCAAATATCGGATCGGATACCCGATATCCGTTAATATCCGATCCGTATCCGAGATTTGATCCATAAATAGTGCTAGCTAATTTCACAAAATCGTAAATAAACATATCCACAATTTTAAGTACTAGCTAATTTCAGTCACCCGATATCCGATATCTGATATCCACAATATTACGCTAGTTTTCCTTGATAGGTAGCGGGTTTATGTTTTGTAATATATACCGAATGAAATTAGTATTACGCTAGTTTTCTTTTTTATTACAGTTTGACAATATATAAAATACACAGAGCGGATATCGGATATCGGATAACTGATCCGAAATTTTCGGATATTTTCGGATACTAAATTTCGGATATCCAATCATTTTGGATTAGATCACGGATACTAAAAATTTGGATTTTCGGATCGGATATCCGATCCGAAGTAGGGTTTCGGATCGGATATCCGATCCATACTCTGCCCTATGTGTGTCGACACATTCATCCCCACCAAAACAAATCACTGTTTCTTATTTCTCCATTTTTTCTCCTTAAATCTCCATCTTCTTTTCCAATTTCCGTCACTATCCGTTCACCGAATCAAGATAATAATTACATTTTCGGAATCCTCATGAAATTTTCAAGTCATCCGTCACTTCCATTTTTCGTTTCCTCCAATTCGAAATTTGGGCTGTTTTCTTGGAATTCGTCTTTGAGTCCTTAAAATCCGTTTTTCGTGATGTAGGTGAGGGCTTAGAAGACCCGGACGTGGATAGCTTCATTGTTGAGGAGGAGCTTTGATCGGAATTGCTTTTAAGGTGACGATAATGAGAAACTCTGCCTTTATTTGTAATATTAGCACTTTTCATGTTTAGGATGTTTAAGTTTATGATTTTACCTATGATTCATGATCAATGAGTTTAGAAATCATGTTAGGAATCCATGTGTATGATGTGCATTTGCTTTGATGATGTTTCACATGCCTAGTATTCAATTTTCAGAAATTTGTGCTTAAGACGGATACAAATTATATTCTTATTGAGTATTGTTTGTGGGTTTAATTGCTGGTAATAGGTGTATTTGATGATTTGATATAATGGGTAAACATTGTATGTTGCGAATTTAGGAGTCTTGAATCGATTTGTGAAGTTTTGGTTATGGTAGGAAGTGCGATTTTGCGTACAGCGGTCTCTGAGCCGGCAGGCTGACCGGCAGCCGGTCGGCCGACTCAGAGTCGGGGTGTGAATGTTGTGTTTGTGCAGGAAATAGGGGATAGGGTTCTGAGCCGGTAGGTCGGCCGCCGGTTGACCGGCTCAGAATACCTGATGGGTATTTGTGAAAAAATTGTGAAGGCTTGGGAAGTGACTCCCAGCCGGCAGACCGGCAGCCGGTCCACCGACTGAGACTCACTCCTCGTATTTTGACTTTTGAAAATTTATTATGGGAAAGGACTCCCAGCCGGCTGGCCGGCGGACGGTCCACCGGCTGAGAGCCTCTTCTCATTGTTTTCTTAGACGGTTGAATGGCATGGGAAGGGACTCCCAGCCGGTGGACCGGCAGACGGTCTGGGACCGGCTGAGAGCCCCTGTTCTAATTGTTTCGTTTATAACTTTCAAACGGTTAATCGGTTTTGTTTGAGATTCGTTCCGTGTACCTTTTATGTGTGTTTGAGGTCCCCGGAGGATGGGCGACACTATATTGGGTTCGGGAATGGAGAGAGGATAGAGACCCCCCGGTCGGGTAACCGAAAGGGAAACCGACTCTCCCTCATCTTAGTTCCCGGGATCAATTAAGTGTTGTTTAGTGGTTAAGAAGTTAGAACTATAGGTTAGTTTCTATCTTTTGGATGTTATTGGTTGATGCGTGTTAAGGTATGCCTTAAGCTGGCCTCTGAGCTTAACACGTGAGTTGTATGTCGCGTGATGGGATATGTGTTAAGTTCACCTCTGGACCCATTACGTGTTTTGCTTGTGGCGTGTCAGGATATGTGTTAAGTTCACCTCTGGACCCAATACTTGTTTGTAGCATTGGGATATGTGTTAAGTTCACCTCCGGACCCTTTGCTTGTGGATGTTTAGTGATATGTGTTAAGTTCACCTTTGGACCCTTTACTTGAATTGTATGTTGGGATATGTGTTAAGTTCACCTCTGACCCGACATTGTTTTGGTAGTGGGATATGTGTTAAGTTCACCTCTGGACCCATTGCTAGTGTTTATTGATATCTTGGTCTATGCCTTAAGTTGGCCTCTGAGTCCTTGATCGTGAAAGTGTGTTAGTATGTAGGTTATGTCTTAAGTTGACAGCTGAACCTTATACTTGTTGAATTTATCTGCTTGCCTAGAGTTGGTACAGTGTCAGATATGGATGATGATAATGATGTTTATAGTACCTTGCCTTTGATATTGTTCATCCAAGGCATTGGATGACTCTTTAGCCAGTTTCGTAAATGGTTTGGACTGAAAGACCCCCCGACCGGGCAACCGGTAGGGAAACCGGCTCTCCTTCCAAATAGTTTCCGAAGTTGGTTGAGAGCCGTGCATTAGTGATTGCATGATAGTATGAGATCAGTTATTGAGATATTGTTATACTTCACATGTTTATATATGTTGGAGTGTTCTGTTTGTATTGCTTGTTACGTGTCGTTACAAAAGGTGGCTAGGAGAACTCTAGTCACTCCCCACTGATTGTGGCGTACATGTTTTCATGTATGTAGGTACATGCAGGTTGGACGGGGTTCATTGAGAGCTAGCGAGTGATGATCCACTTGACATCATATGACTTACACTTTCGAGTAGCTAGACTCTAGTTTTTGATACTGTTATCTTTTGGTGCCTGTAGGGATGTTCCATCCCAGGCTTTGTATATATTTAGTTTGCAGTACTTAGAACTGTTATACTTATCTATTTTGTTTATATCAGTTTTCAGTTTCAGTTTTAATTCACCTTGCATGTTGTTATGTTTAAAAAGTTTTAATTCCGCTGCATTTTTAGTACTTTGTATGTTTTATATTTCCGCTTTCGCGAGGGGTTTTACAAATTTTTTTAAGAAAATCAATAATATTATTCCGCTGAATGTAATTTTTTTTATTAAAATAATAATTAATTACAAAAACAATGTTTACATAAAATTGCCCATTAATCAACTTCAATATACAAAGTGTGAGCATCTCGAATACTAATATTGCCAATAGCTTTCCATCACACTCTGCCACTGGTATCCCTCCTAAACTCTTTAGCCTCATCACTTTGAATGCTTCGAGAACTGGATCATTTTCGTGGACATGTAAGGGAGCATCAATACATTGTTTATCTTACTATCACCATAGAGCCACTACATACAAGTGGAATTAACCATGGTTGGCAAATTGGTTAATTGGGTAGCAACAAAAAAGGACGCAATTTGGGTGTATCAAAACTATCTGAAAGGTCAATATTGGATGGAGTATAAACCAAGTAGTTATTCGAGCTGGGCAGGAGAAGAATCTGCAGGGTGAGGAGAATAGCTACTGGCTATGATGCAGGAAATTGGATTGTTCAGACAACATGATACACCCCTGCAAGCTGTTATGGCTTGATTATGATCCTTGGACCTTCTGTCAGCTGGTCTAGCATTGTTTGGAATGTCTGGGTGGTGCCCAAGCACCAATTCATAGGGTGATTGATAGCCCATCAGGCCTTGAGGACTGTTAAAAAACTCATACTATATGGGCTAGACATTGATGATAAGTGCTTCCTGTGTGGCCAGGCCCTTAAAGCAGTGACCACTTGTTCTTTGGCTGTGTATACAGCAAGAGAGTTTTACAATGGGTGAATCAATGTACGTAAATGTAGTACCCCATATTTTCATAGTTCGTAGTAATGAGTTGTTAACTAGCATACGATACGATACGAATTAAGCAGAGATTTAGAATGAGTAGATTAAAACTAGAAATAGGGATTAACAAAGTGAACGAATGGAATCAGAAAGTAGAAATCAAAGGCAGAATACGGATGGAAAACAATGGTGAACGCTTTCATACGACAAACATAGTATATGCGCGAAATGGATCGAAATTCACAGAACGGAAACGGTAAACACAAACTAAGATAAGAATAGAAAGTAAAGATAAGGGAAAGAAAATTACAGTAACAAAAGCAAGAACAGAGATTGGAATCCTTGGAACGGAAGAACGAAGAACTCGGTATTATTACTAAATTGTGACGGCTACAAAGTTCTTGAAATAACTTAAAGTAAAAAGAGTTTTTCAGAGAGTAAAATTGGGGTCTGCAATCTCTGACCTGATGCTCTCAAACGAGCTCCTTAAATAAGCAAAGAAAACTAAACTGCAGTAATAACTGAGGTGAACATGAAGGGTCTCTAAAGCTCTCGATCGAGAGAAATTTCCTCTCGATCGAGCACTTTAGTCTTCAAAAACGGGTTGATCGAAGATAGAAGGTTACTCGATCGACTCCTCTTCTTTGGCACCCCTCGATCGATCATTTTGGCTATCGACCGAGTACTTTATTGATGGCCTACCTCTCGATCAAACACAGGACAACTCGATCGAGGACATGTCTTCGTCTGGATCCCTCGATCGAGCACAGGACTGCTCGATCGAGGATTTTTCTCCTCGATGGGGTCTACGACAGGCTATAGGTTGATTAATCACCTCAGAACTCTCGATTGATATACAACCAACCGCGATTCTTCCATTTACTATTGAAAAACAGTGCTTTGAGGCAGAAAAAGCTCGGTTTCCCCTACTATTCGTTCAATATCTGCAAAATAGCAACACAAACACAAAGTCTCACATACGGGGTATAAAATGATATAAAATCACCAATTATTATGAGAATGTGTGCTAAAACAAGACTAAAATGTCTATAAAAAATGCACACATCAGTACCTTTGAGTCGGAATCTTGTTGATTTGAGGAGCTAAAAGGTGACGATAATGAGAAAGCTCGGCCTTTGTCTTAAATTAAGTGGACATGTCATTTTTTTTCCTTGTTTATGTGGAATTGATGATGATTATAGTATGAATGTGTTAAGGGTAGATTATTTCTGAAATTTACATACTAATTATGCTAAGAAGGCTTAAAATCTGATTTTGTGTGTTTGTGTTGTTGTGTTAGTTTTGTTAGAAATCGAATTTCAGATTATATACTCATATCTCATATGAGTTTTGTTTCTTTAAGTTTAGTCATTAAAACTTAGTTATATTTTATGAATGCATGATGATTACATAAGAAGTATGAATGTCCTTACATTGGTTTTAGATGGTTTGTACTCAATAATCACCTACTATTGAGTCTTCAATGAACCGAAATACCCTTATAACGATTTATATTGAAACCGTCTCCAAAAGCTCTTATCAAGGACCCGATCTCAAACTAAAAACAATTTTGTTACTAGAAAATTGAATTTAGTATACTAGAAAAAATAATAATATTACTTTACTTAGGAAACTATTTTCTAAGGAAAATATGAGAATGTGTGAATGAAGTGTGTTGTGTGTAAGCAACCAACAACAACTAGTATGCATGTAGTGTGTGTAGTGTAGTATATAAGGAGTAATAGTGAGCTTGCTTGCTCATCTATTTGGCCGGCCTACACAAGCCATCTAAGGCCAATGTATGGCTCTCTTATACTTACACAAAGCATGAAATATGCCTTACACTTCTTACACAATCTTACACACCTATTCTTAGGCTTTGGAAGACTAGTGTAAAACACACACAATCAACACATACATATATATACACGGTTGAAATGGGGTTAATATAGACCCTATTTTATCTTTATCCATTGTGTTAATTTGTAACATGTCACACATGTCTCATAACACATGAACCAATTTGTTAATTATGCAATTTTAACTCCTTAAAATTCATAATTCACAATTTTATAACATTTAAATAATATGACTAGTAATTCTTAATTACTATATTATAAAATGTAATATCATAATTTTAATTACAACTCTTTGTAATTTTATGATCAACCGTGTTTATTCTCAATTTAATCGTTTCCCAAACGAGTAAATAAAACCGTGTAATAAAACAATTTTATTACATTGACAATTATTATTATCTCTTTACAAATATTCGTCACGTAAAATCATTTCCAAATTTCTAGTTATTAGTTAATTCGTATCCAATAAGATCTAATTAAATATTCCATTGAGACAGTATTCCCTAAAGATATGACCTTAAGGGATCAATTGATCACCACCATCATATGACGATAATGTCAAACTCTAGCTAGACAGCCAATCATTATCGGTAAATGTTGATCAGTCGACTTTAAAAGAGTAACATTCCCAGTTGTGTTTCAGTCAAATGAGTTTTAATTATGTCAACGCACTATTGTCGAGGACACTTCCTCCAACAATCTCCCACTTGTCTGATACTAGTCTGCGTTATAAATTCTCTTGCTCTATTACTATCTCCCACTCAATGCAAGACATCTTCTCAGGCCGTGCTTGCAATTGATCTTATCTAGAGTGGTTTTTCTCGATCTGGAGTTATAACTACTGACCGGAATTATCTACCATAGATACCTTCCGAGCGTGGCCACGCATTTCTAGTTATTTTTCTTCTCGAGTGGCCTAGAGATATTTCTCAAACCTGACAAGGGGTGGACAATTCCTACTCGACCTATTCCTTCCGGCTGGCCATAGCCCATCATAACATAAAATATGTCCTTATAAACCCCAGTTACGAAGGTGTTAGGACATAAATCAAAGTTAATCTGAAAACTATGCCACCTCAGCTAATAGTCATTAGTCCAAGAATGGACTCCTGTGAAACACGATAGAAGCTCCAGCCACGACCAGACAATCTTTAATAAGAATACGCCAGAGCTCTATCAGCGGTCATTAGCCCGACAAATGTATCTTAACATGTCTATACCTAGGTGATCGACTAGTCATCCCATATGACTTTATGTCAATTGAACTCGCCATCAATCGCATCATTCATCTAGTTGCATCGAGTCACCTCATTCAAGCTACTAGGGGCGAGGTCATGATAATTCAATTCACTTTAATGGGGTTCAATATGGTCTTACCATCCCATTTGAATTTTACTTGACCTTGGGTGAGTTATAAATAACTCAAACGATTAGTGGATTACTCCATCCAAGTGGTCAACCTTTGATCACCATTTAATTTACAATGAGCTTAAGTGTCTCACGTTCACTTTCTCTATAATTGTAATTATCTTCATTTCGGGTTAAACAAGTTTAACACGATTTGTATAAGCGTTCACTTTATGGATCATGTCTATACATGCTCTTCGATCTGAAAGAGATAAGTCATCTCATGACTTAGTGAATAAGATTATGCGCATTGTGTAACTCCCAGCTACAAAAATGCTTTCACATAATTATTGTGAACTCATATATTTTGTAGAATCTTACGATGATATGCATAGTCAATGAATGTAAGCCAAAGATTATCATAAATATTCACTTGATATCTTGGAACTTGAGTCGTTGTAAACCTTTTACCACATGACTAAGTTATCTTCCAAAATCTTAAATTTGTCTATCATCTCCATTGGAGAATACTTTGACAATTCATTATGGTTCAATCTTTGTTTTAACACCCTCTTAAACAGGTTATCCTGCAAGAGGTATGTGTAAAACCCCTCGCCGCAGCGGAAAAGTAAAACATACAAACATGTCAAAATTTACGCGGAATTTAAACTTTAACATGCAAGATAAAACGAGGTGAATTAAAAAAAAAACTATACAAACTGAAATGAACAACATAGATAAGTATATCAGTATAAGTACGAAAAGCATAAGTACAAAAACAGCCTGGGATGACACATCCCTACAGGCACTCAAATGTATATCCAAAAACTAGGTCTAGCTAAACGATAACGGGTAAGTCATCGAGGATAGGATCATCGCTCGCTAGCCTCCTGTAACCCACCAGCAACCTGTCATGTACCTACATACATGAAAACATGTACGCCACAATCAGTGGGGAGTGACTAGAGTTCTCCTAGCCACCTATTGTTAACGACATGTAACACATAAAGCATCCAACATACTCCAACATTTATAACATGCAAAACATATATATATCAATATCTTAACTTTCATATCAATATGCAATACTATGCAAAGGCTCTCAATTAACTTCGGAAACTATTTGAAATGAGAGCCGATCTCCCTTTCGGTTACCCGGCCGGCGGGTCTTTCACTCCAAACCATTAACGAAACCAGACTAAGAGTCGTCCAATGCCTTCGACGAACAATACTAAGATAACCAATACTCTATACAAATACTCAATCAGTCAGCAACATCTGACACTGTACCCGAACTCAGGCAAGCAGATGCAATCAACAGTATCTAGAACTAACCCCAACTCAGGCAAGATCTAAACACAATCAGCAGTGTCCAAGTCACACCCCAACTCAGGTAAACTTGGTACACAAATCAGCAAGCATACACCCGTAGCCGCAACTCAGGCACGAATGGATACCAATCAACTAATAGTGGTTCATAACGCAACTCAGTCAGAACCACTACCCTTCGTAGTGAATCAGAATCCCAACTCAGACCCAATTCACCACGGTCATACAAACTCACGGAAGGACAGAGGTCCCAACTCAGACATCTCCTACCGCATCATCCATACACGTAACGGTCCAGAGGTCCCAACTCAGACATGTCTGCCACGCCACAAACACTCACATGTCAAACTAGAGGATCCCAACTCAGATCATACCTTGACACGCATCAAACATCAGTACATATCGTACTCTAGCGGTCCCAACTCAGACATATTCCGATATGTACTACAACCAGGTCCTTAGCCCTAACTTTACTGACCTCTAATCAACACTTAATTGACCCCAGGAACTAAGTTGAGGGAGAACCTGTTTCCTTTTCGGTTGCACGACCGGGGGGTCTCTATCCTCACTCCATTCCCGAACCCAATAAAGTGTCGCCCGAACGTCGGGGACCTCAAACATACATATAAAGCATACAGAACAAGTCTCAAGCAAATCGGACAACACGATCAAAAGTTAAACACGATTTTATGAGAACAGGGGCTCTCAGTCGGTGCCAGACCGTCTGCAGGTCGGCCGGCTGGGAGTCCCCTCCCAAACATGCAGCCAACGAATGAAAACCGAGAAATAGGGTCCTCAGCCGGTGGACCGGCTGCCGGCCACCCGGCTGGGGATCCCATCCTTTAATGTTTCTACAGACTTTACAACAGGGGAGAAGGGGTTCTTAGCCGGCCGACCGGCCGCCGGCCAACCGGCTAGGAATCCCTTTCCTAGCTACTTTTTCTTAAAAACTCAACCAATAGGGACTCTAAGCCGGTGGACCGGCGGCCGGCCACCCGACACAGAGCCCTACGCATAATTCCTAATCTCTTAGAAAAACAAGTATGTGACCCCTGAGCCGGCCGACCAGCTACCGGTCAGCCTACCGGCTCAGAGTCCCTGATACACAATTTCGCAAAATTCGACAAATAGTAAATGAATCCCAAATCTTTAGCAATGGATACAAGACTCATAATTTGCAACAACAAATGTTTGCCCAACATATTAACACTCATATTCAACAAGATTCACCACTTAAGAATCAAAGGAAACACATCTTAAGATCACAATTTGTATCCGTCACAATTTCTCAAAAACTGAAAATAAACATATGAGGCATATGAAACATCATAAACATTAATTAAATCATATGTTGAACATGTAAAACGAAATCCTAACGTGCTCCTATATTCATACTTCAACATAAACTCATAATTTCAGAAGAACATCATAAGAAACCACATAAATGTGCTAATTTAACAGTATAGGTCGAGGTACTCATAATAGTCACCTTAAAGCGGTTTAAGCTCCGAAATCTTCTTCCACCACGTGCTAGGCAACCTCGAAATCGATTAGACCAACTCCTACAAGCATAAAAATGGAAGTTAAGGGCTTGAACACGAATTAGGGCAAAACAGCCCAAAAACGGAAGTCGACGAACTGAAAATTGGAAGTGATAAAAAGATCACAAATTTTGAGATGATTCCGAAAATATAAAATTTACCTTAATACGAGTTGAGGAGGGTTCGAGATGATCTCTTGAAGTTCTTAAAGAGGAGAGAAAAATGGTGTTTAGAGTTACTGTGAAATGAGTTTATGGAGTATGAGATGTCGATGAATGAAAAGGGTTAAGTGTCCTTTTTATACTTGAGTCGGGTTTATGTTAAGTGATACGGAAACTCAAGTCAGGAAATGCCAAGCGAGATAACATCTTAAGATTAAAAATATTCTTAAGACGGAACATAACGAAATCTTAAATTAAAACTTACGATTTATTATTAAAATAATATTAGATTTCCGAAATTACTTTTATAATACTAAAATATTATTTAACGAAAATATGGGATGTTACAATCACCCCATCTTTCAAAAAATTTCGTCCTCGAAACTTGAAGACAGAAATAAGTGCGAAAACAACTCTAGCTATCAAAACGTACTACCCGGGTTATGGTAACCCAAAACTTTATCTTTCAAAAAGGTTTCAAGAAGATTAGATTTCAAGGTACAAGTCTTTGTCAATGGACATTGGGATTCTCGTTACGTATTCAAGAGCCCGACTTTCCAAATCTGAGACAAGTCCCAAAATTAAATCAGTCAAAATTCAAAATTCAGATCGATTCGGTGTTGATAAGCACCGTACAGGTTATCAGACGTCTCCAATAACAAGTTCCAGTGGTAATCAACGCTGAAATCCGTCGAAGTTGCAAATCATTCAGTTCTTTTAAAACTAAATTTCCCAAAATCAACCCTTATTTTCGATTCCACAAATGAGTAAAAATTGCAACACGACCAAACGTCACTTTCGACAAAGAGGTAGCAGTTTCAAATTCTCAAAACAATTAACATTTTCCAAAAACTGTAAATTTTTATAGTGAACAATAGGGAAAAATTTCAAAAACAGTCACCGGGAGCCAGAAACAATCATAGAGATTACTTTTGACAAGAAGGATCAAAAGTGTAACAGCCCGTATTTTTATAAACATATTTTAAAGGTTTTAATTATTTTAAGTAATAAAAATAATATTTTAATAACTTAACGGAAAATATTTTAGTAAATAGTAAGATCCGTCTTAAGAACCTTAAGTCCTTAAGACGAATACAAACTTGGTAACTTAAGTTCGTATCTTAAAAACCCGTTCGTGTTATCCAAACCCGTTTCATTTAAACGGAAAGGACAACCCTTAAACCCTCATAAGACCCTTTAGTCGACATAGTGTCATCCTCAAAAACAAAACAACTAACATTTCATTTCCTAACAAAACCTCCATAATCTTCATCTTCTTTTCCATTTTGCTTCATCATCCGTTCACTGAATCAAGGTAATAATAACATTTTCGGAATCCTCATCGAATTTGCAAGCCATCTATCACTTCCGATTTTCAATTCCTCTACTTCGAAAATCTGACTGTTTTCCTAGAATTCGTTTTTGAGTCCTTAAAACCCTTTTTTCGTGATGTAGGTGAAGGCTTAGAGGACCCGGACGTGGATAGCTTCATCATAGAGGAGGAGCTTTGAGCGGGATTGCATTTAAGGTGACGATTACGAGTAACTCGGCCTTTTTGTAAAAATAGCAAGTTTTGTTGTGTTCTTGTTATTGTGTTCTGATTTTGATTGAGGTTTATGATCAATAGACTTAGAATCATGCTAGGAGTGTGTGTAAATAATGTTTACATGCCTTTTTGATGTTTCACATGCTCTTGAGTTATTTTCAGAAATTTCATGCTTGCGACGGATACACTTAATAATCGTTTTGAGGATTGTTTTGGGTTTAATTGCTGATAGATAGTGTGATTGGTTGATTTGTGATAATGGGTAAACATTTGTTGTTGTTAATTTAGAGGTTTGGGATCGATTTGAGTTGAATTGCATTTGTTAGAGAATTGTCGATTTTGCGTACAACGGCCTCTGAGCCAGCAGGCTGAGCGGCAGCCGGTCGGCCGACTCAGAGTCGCTGTGTTGAGTTTTGATTTTTCAGAAATTGAGGAAAGGTTTCTGAGCCGGTCAGTCGGCCGCCGGTCGACCGGCTCAGGATCCTTATTGTGGCTTTCAGGTTTTGAAAATGGCATGGGAAGTGACTCCCAGCCGGCAGGCCGGCAACCGGTACACCGGCTGAGAGTCACTCCTCGTGTGTAAAGTTGAAGTTTTGACTATGGGGGAAGGGACTCCCAGCCGGCTGGCCGGCGGACGGTCCTCCGGCTGAGAGCCTCTTCTCTTGTTTTTCAGCCGATGGTTTGGCATGGGAAGGGACTCCCAGCCGGTGGACCGGCAGACGGTCTGGGACCGGTTGAGAGCCCCTGTTCCCATTATTTTGTTTATAACATTCAAAGGCTTGTTCGATTTTGATTGAAACTCGTTCCTTGTACTTTTGATACATGTTTGAGGTCCCCGGAGGATGGGCGACACTATATTGGGTTCGTGAATGGAGTGAGGATAGAGACCCCCCGGTCGGGTAACCGAAAGGGAAACCGGCTCTCCCTCGTCTTAGTTCCCGGGGTCAATTAAGTGTTGTTTAGTGGTTTAAGAAGTTAGAGCTATAGGTTAGTTTCTATCTTTGGATGTTAATGGTTGAGTTGTATGTCGCGTGATGGGATATGTGTTAAGTTCACCTCTGGACCCATTACAATTTTTGTATGTCGCGTGATGGGATATGTGTTAAGTTCACCTCTAGACCCATTACGTGTTTTGCTTGTGGCGTGTCAGGATATGTGTTAAGTTCACCTCTGGACCTGACACGTGATCGGTTGTCGTACACGGGATATGTGTTAAGTTCACCTCTAGACCCGGTGTGCGATAGCTGTGTATTGGAATATGTGTTAAGTTCACCTCTGGACCCAATACTTGTTTGTAGCATTGGGATATGTGTTAAGTTCACCTCTGGACCCTTTGCTTGTGGATGTTTAGGGATATGTGTTAAGTTCACCTCTGGACCCTTTACTTGAATTGCATGTTGGGATATGTGTTAAGTTTACCTCTGGACCCGACATTGTTTGGTAGTGGGATATGTGTTAAGTTCACCTCTGAACCCATTGCTAGTGTTTATAGATGTTTATATCTACTTGCCTTGAGATTGGTACAGTGTCAGATATGCATGATGAAGTTGATGATTATGTTAATTGAGTTATAGTTTGTTCCTCCAAGGCATTGGATGACTCTTTGATCGGTTTCATAAATAGTTGGACTGAAAGACCCCCCGACTGGGTAACCAGTAGGGAAACCGGCTCTCCTTCCAAACGGTTTATGAAGTTGGTTGAGAGCCGTGCATTAGTGATTGCATGATAGTTGTTGAACAGTTATTGAGATATTGTTATACTTCACATGTTTGTATATGTTGGAGTATTCTGTTTGCTTTACTTGTTACGCGTCGTTACAAAAGGTGGCTAGGAGAACTCTAGTCACTCCCCACCGATTGTGGCGTACATGTTTTCATGTATGTAGGTACATGCAGGTTGGACAGGGTTCACTTGAGAGCTAGCGAGTGATGATCCTTTCATCATATGACTTACACTTCATCGATTAGCTAGACTCTTAGTTTTGATACAGTTCATGTTTTGGTGCCTGTAGGGATGTTCCATCCCAGGCTTTGTATATATTTGGTTTTCGTACTTAGAACTGTTATACTTATCTATTTTGTTTATATCAGTTTCAGTTTCTAGTTTCAGTTTTAATTCACCTCGCTTGATGTTTATGTTTAAAAAGTTTTAATTCCGCTGCATTTTTAGTACTTTGTGTGTTTTATATTTCCGCTTTCGCGAGGGGTTTTACAGTTGGTATCAGAGAATTATTGCTCCCGACACACTCATGTGACCCCCAACCTTAACTTGACCAAATAAACAAATAATGAATGAGAGATGGGTAGATATAAGGATTTATATTGTAGTCTATTTGTGAATGCTAATTGCTAAGTTAACACTCGTTTTCTCTTTTGAAGGATGGTGAGAACCACGGCTGCTGAGAACACTATAATGCAAGCACTTCATCAGTTGCTTGAGAACCAGAGACAGCAAGCATAGACTGTTCCACCTCCTCCACCGCCAGGCAATGAGGCTAATCGTCCTGGTAGCTTCTCTTGGATAACATCCCAGATGTCCAGGAGCCACGTGAAGACTTATGGAGGCGAGGTTAATCCGGTAGCTCTTACTGAGTTGTTCCGTGAGATGGAAAAGAGCTTTACCATGTATTCGGTTGGCAGAGAGGATAGAGTGCGGCTAGCCACTCACTTTTTGACCCTAGAGGCCGATAGATGGTGGGCATTGACCGGACCGACTTTTATTCTTGATCCTTTGTTCGATTGGGAGGCTTTTAAGGATAAGCTCAAGACGAGGTTTTATCCTAAGGAGCTTAGATCACAGAGACTTAAGGAGTTCATGGACTTTAAGCAGGGTAAGATGTCCGTTCAGGAGTACACCGACAAATTCAACCAGCTTGCACATTTCGCTTTGAAGTTTGTCAGGGATGAGGCTGAGAGAGTTTACTTCTACCGTGGGAAGTTAGGACCGCGCATCGAGAGTATGGTTCGTCGTGACTCGACTTATTTTGTGGAGGTATATGATGATGCTATTTGGGCCGAGAGTTCCATTCGTGCCATAGATGCTGAGACCCGAGCTGCTACTTCCAGTGTGACTTCTCACCAGAGATCAGTTTACCAGGGGAAGAGGCCGTTTGTTCCTTCTACTTCTTCGCCTTCTTCTCAGAAGAAGCGGTTTGAGAGGTTCTCTGCTCCGGTTGCTAAGACCATTGTTCACACCGACACAGCTGCTAGTGTTTGCCACCGTTGTGGTAAACCATCTCATCCGGGTTTTGACTGTTTCAAGAATGCCTATAAGTGTTTCACCTGTAATGGATTTGGGCATCGATCTTATGAGTGTCCTGAGAGGAACACCGCACTTGGCAAGGCTGCCACAGCTGCTGTAGTGACTAGAGGAGGAAAGCCGAAGGGGAAGATCTTCGTGATGACTAGAGCTGAGGCTGAGGCTCATCCAGATATTGTGGCTGATATCTTTTCTGTACTTGGTGCCGAGTGTCTTATTTTGTTTGACACTGGAGCTTCTTTATCATTTATATCGGCTCAGTTCGCAGACCGATTAGCTCTCGAGTCTTCATTGGTTGAGGAGACTCCCATTTCTTTACCTTTTGGAGACGTGTTTTCCTGCTCTTCGTCCCATAGGGATGTTCCGATTATTATCGGTCAAGCCACATTTCCAGCGGACTTACTGAGATTCCCTCTCGACGAATTTGACATTATCCTCGATATGGATTGGTTATCGCGATACCATGCTCGTTTCGAGTGTCGCGACCAGTAAATCTGCTTGAGGAGTTCTTCAGGAGTTCGTGTTTCCTATAGGAGAACTCGCCCTAAAAAGGGTGTTCGTGTTATCTCTTCGATGAAAGCATCTCATCTTCTTAGGAAGGGTTGCCAAGCCTTCCTGTGTGTTGTTTCAGCTGCAAAGCCATCGCTACCGAAGCTTGAGGATGTAGCCATTGTTCGTGAGTTTCCAGATGTTTTCCCAGATGACTTGCCAGGGATACCGCCAGAGAGAGATGTGGAGTTTACAATTGAGCTTGTTCCAGGTACCGGACCGATATCCAAAGCTCCTTACCGTATGGCTCCACCAGAGTTGAAGGAATTGAAGCAACAGTTGGAAAAGATGATCGAGAAACGGTTCATTAGACCGAGTGCTTCTCCGTGGGGTGCTCCAGTTTTATTTGTTAAGAAGAAAGATGGTTCCATGAGACTTTGCATTGATTATAGAGAGCTGAACAGAGTGACCGTGAAGAACATATATCCTTTACCTAGGATAGATGATTTGTTTGATCAGTTGAGAGGTGCTTCTAGGTTTTCTAAGATTGATCTTCGATCGGGTTATCATTAGATTCCAGTGAGAGAGGCTGATATTGCAAAGACTGCTTTTCGTACCAGATATGGGCATTTTGAGTTCGTGGTTATGCCTTTTGGGTTGACTAATGCACCTGCTATTTTTATGGATCAGATGAACCGCACCTTTAGTGAGTATCTTCACACTTGTGTTGTGGTGTTTATTGATGACATCCTCATTTACTCTAAGACCGATGAGGAGCATGCCGAGCGTCTCCGATTGATACTTGGGATTTTACGTCGACAGAAGTGGTTCGCGAAGTTCTCTAAGTGTGAGTTTTGGTTTTCTAAGGTTGCATTTCTTGGACATGTGATATCTAGTTAGGGAGTTATGGTTGATCCCGCGAAGATTGAGGCTGTTGTTGATTGGGAGAGTCCCAAAGATGTGGGAGAGATCCGTAGTTTCCTTGGTTTAGCGGGTTACTACCGTCGATTTGTTGAGGATTTCTCTAGATTAGCTCGTCCGATGACTCAGTTACTGAAGAAGAAAGATAAATTTGTGTGGACCGACAAGTGTGAGAGTTCTTTCCAGGAATTGAAGACTAGGTTGACTTCCGCTCCCGTACTTGATTTGCCAGAGATTGGAGTTGACTTCGATGTTTACTGCGATGCTTCGATGTTAGGGCTTGGATGTGTGTTGATACAAAGTGGTAAGGTGATAGCTTACTCATCTAGACAGTTGCGAGTTCACGAGGTGAACTATCTGACACATGATCTTGAGTTAGCTGCAGTTGTTCATGCCTTGAAGATGTGGTGTCATTACTTGATGGGATCTCATTGTCGCATTTTCACGGATCATAAGAGTCTTAAGTACATTTTCACACAGAAAGACCTCAATATGCGACAACGTCGTTGGCTAGAGTTGGTTAAGGATTATGACATTGAGTTATTGTATCATGAGGGGAAGGCCAATGTTGTTGCTGATGCGCTTAGCCGCAAGACTTCTCATTCGATGAGTGCTATGCGTGTATTGCCCGATGAGTTGTGTTCCGAGTTCCGGAAGTTGAGATTAGAGATGGTTGGTAGTGGTTTTGATTGGCTATCTGCTATGACCGCCGTGCCGTCCTTATATTGGGAGATTCGCCGGAGTTTGCCTACAGATGCTGCTTTCCGGAAGTTCGAGGCTAAGATTTCGAGTGGTGTTGCACCAGATTTAGTGATTGATTCCGATGGTTTCCTTAGGTTCCGTGGTAGGATGTATGTTCCAGATGTGCCAGATTTGAGGAAGAGGGTTCTTGATGAGGCTCACTTGACACCGTATTCAGTTCATCCGGGCGGAGAGAAGATGCACAAGGACTTGAGACTTATATTTTGGTGGCCCGGGATGAAGAAAGACATTTTGGATTACGTGAGTAGGTGCTTGACTTGTCAACAAGTCAAGAGAGAGCATAGGAGGCCAGGAGGTTTGTTACAGCCGCTCCACGTTCCTCAGTGGAAGTGGGAGTGCATATCGATGGACTTTGTGACGGCATTGCCTAAGACAGTGGGAGGCATGGATGCGATTTGGGTTGTGGTTGATAGGATAACTAAGTGTGCCAGATTTGTGCCTATCAGAGAGACATGGGATATGGACCGTTTAGCCAGGGCTTATATTGGAGAGATAGTCCGTTACCATGGTGTCCCGAGAGAGATCGTTTCTGATCGTGATCCTCGTTTCTGTTCCAGATTTTGGAAGGCTTTACATGAGGCTATGGGTAGCCGTTTGCTGATGAGTACCGCATTTCATGCCGCGATCGATGGCCAGTCCGAGAGGACTATTCAGACATTAGAGGACTTGCTCCGTGCTTGTGCACTTGATTTCAGAGTTCTTGGGAGCAGTGCCTACCGTTAGTTGAGTTTTCTTACAACAACAGTTACCATTCAGCTATTGGTATGGCTCCGTATGAGGCGCTCTATGGCAGGAAGTGCCGTAGTCCGATCTGTTGGGATCAGGCGAGTGACGTGCACGACCTAGGACCGGACCAGTTAGCTGTTACGATTGATCAGGTTCAACTTATCAGGGGTAGGATGAAGGCCGCACAGGATCGGCAGAAATCTTATGCTGATGTTCGCCGTAGACCTCTAGAGTTTGAGGTGGGTGACAGAGTCTTCTTGAGAGTTTCACCGATGAAGGGCGTTAAGAGGTTTGGAGTTAAGGGCAAGTTGAGTCCTAAGTATATTGGGCCGTTCGAGATCGTGAAGAGGATTGGTGCTGCTGCTTATCGTTTGGACTTGCCTCCTAGTTTGGGCAAGGTTCATAGTGTCTTTCATGTTTCTCAGCTCCGTATGTATGTTAGTGATCCGAGTCATGTTTTTCCCAGAGAGATCGAGAACTTAGAGCCGAGTCTTGCTTTCGAGGAGCGTCCCGTGAAGATCCTTGACCGACAGGATAAGAAGATTAGGAGCAAGGTGGTGCCTTTAGTGAAGATCCTTTGGCGTTGCGGTGATGTTGAGGAGCAGACGTGGGAGACCGAGGCATCGATGCGTGCTGCGCATCCTTCTCTTTTCGATTGAGGTATAGTTAGTTAGAATTTATCTTCGTTCGAGTTTCGAGGACGAAACTTTTTGAAGTTGGGGTGATTGTAACAGCCCGTATTTTTATAAACATATTTTAAAGGTTTTAATCATTTTAAGTAATAAAAATAATATTTTAATAACTTAACGGAAAATTTTTAGTAAATAGTAAGATCCTTCTTAAGAACCTTAAGTCCTTAAGACGAATACAAACTTGATTGGTAACTTAAGTTCGTATCTTAAAAACCCGTTCGTGTTATCCAAACCCGTTTCATTTAAACGGAAAGGACAACCTTTAAACCCTCATAAGACCCTTTAGTCGACATAGTGTCATCCTCATAAACAAAACAACTGACATTTCATTTCTTCACAAAACCTCCATAATCTTCATCTTCTTTTCCATTTTGCTTCATCATCCGTTCACCGAATCAAGGTAATAATAACATTTTCGGAATCCTCATCGAATTTGCAAGCCATCTATCACTTCCGATTTTCAATTCCTCTACTTCGAAAATCTGACTGTTTTCCTAGAATTCGTTTTTGAGTCCTTAAAACCTGTTTTTCGTGATGTAGGTGAAGGCTTAGAGGACCCGGACGTGGATAGCTTCATCATAGAGGAGGAGCTTTGAGCGGGATTGCATTTAAGGTGACGATTACGAGTAACTCGGCCTTTTTGTAAAAATAGCAAGTTTTGTTGTGTTCTGATTTTGATTGAGGTTTATGATCAATAGACTTAGAATCATGCTAGGAGTGTGTGTAAATAATGTTTACATGCCTTGTTGATGTTTCACATGCTCTTAAGTTATTTTCAGAAATTTCATGCTTGCGACGGATACACTTAATAATCGTTTTGAGGAGTGTTTTGGGTTTAATTGCTGATAGATAGTGTGATTGGTTGATTTGTGACAATGGGTAAACATTTTTTGTTGTTAATTTAGAGGTTTGGGATCGATTTGAGTTGAATTGCATTTGTTAGAGAATTGTCGATTTTGCGTACAACGGCCTCTGAGCCGGCAGGCTGACCGGCAGCCGGTCGGCCGGCTCAGAGTCGCTGTGTTGAGTTTTTATTTTTCAGAAATTGAGGAAAGGTTTCTGAGCAGGTCAGTCGGCCGCCGGTCGACCGGCTCAGGATCCTTATTGTGGCTTTCAGGTTTTGAAAATGCCATGGGAAGTGACTCCCAGCCGGCAGCCGGTACACCGGCTGAGAGTCACTCCTCGTGTGTAAAGTTGAAGTTTTGGCTTTGGGGGAAGGGACTCCCAGCCGGCTGACCGGCGGACGGTCCACCGGCTGAGAGCCTCTTCTCTTGTTTTTCAGCCGATGGTTTGGCATGGGAAGGGACTCCCAGCCGGTGGACCGGCAGACGGTCTGGGACCGGCTGAGAGCCCCTGTTCCCATTATTTTGTTTATAACTTTCAAAGGCTTGTTCGGTTTTGATTGAAACTCGTTCCTTGTACTTTTGATACATGTTTGAGGTCCCCGGAGGATGGGCGACACTATATTGGGTTCGGGAATGGAGTGAGGATAGAGACCCCCCGGTCGGGTAACCGAAAGGGAAACCGGCTCTCCCTCGTCTTAGTTCCCGGGGGCAATTAAGTGTTGTTTAGTGGTTTAAGAAGTTAGAGCTATAGGTTAGTTTCTATCTTTGGATGTTAATGGTTGAGTTGTATGTCGCGTGATGGGATATGTGTTAAGTTCACCTCTGGACCCATTACGTGTTTTGTATGTCGCGTGATGGGATATGTGTTAAGTTCACCTCTGGACCCATTACGTGTTTTGCTTGTGGCGTGTCAGGATATGTGTTAAGTTCACCTCTGGACCTGACACGTGATCGGTTGTCGTACACGGGATATGTGTTAAGTTCACCTCTGGACTCGGTGTGCGATAGCTGTGTATTGGGATATGTGTTAAGTTCACCTCTGGACCCAATACTTGTTTGTAGCATTGGGATATGTGTTAAGTTCACCTCTGGACCCTTTGCTTGTGGATGTTTAGGGATATGTGTTAAGTTCACCTCTGGACCCTTTACTTGAATTGCATGTTGGCATATGTGTTAAGTTCACCTCTGGACCCGACATTGTTTGGTAGTGGGATATGTGTTAAGTTCACCTCTGGACCCATTGCTAGTGTTTATAGATGTTTATATCTACTTGCCTTGAGATTGGTACAGTGTCAGATATGCATGATGAAGTTGATGATTATGTTAATTGAGTTATAGTTTGTTCCTCCAAGGCATTGGATGACTCTTTGATCGGTTTCATAAATAGTTGGACTGAAAGACCCCCCGACTGGGTAACCAGTAGGGAAACCGGCTCTCCTTCCAAACGGTTTATGAAGTTGGTTGAGAGCCGTGCATTAGTGATTGCATGATAGTTGTTGAACAGTTATTGAGATATTGTTATACTTCACATGTTTGTATATGTTGGAGTATTCTGTTTGCTTTACTTGTTACGCGTCGTTACAAAAGGTGGCTAGGAGAACTCTAGTCACTCCCCACCGATTGTGGCGTACATGTTTTCATGTATGTAGGTACATGCAGGTTGGACAGGGTTCACTTGAGAGCTAGCGAGTGATGATCCTTTCATCATATGACTTACACTTCATCGATTAGCTAGACTCTTAGTTTTGATACAGTTCATGTTTTGGTGCCTGTAGGGATGTTCCATCCCAGGCTTTGTATATATTTGGTTTTCGTACTTAGAACTGTTATACTTATCTATTTTGTTTATATCAGTTTCAGTTTCTAGTTTCAGTTTTAATTCACCTCGCTTGATGTTTATGTTTAAAAAGTTTTAATTCCGCTGCATTTTTAGTACTTTGTGTGTTTTATATTTCCGCTTTCGCGAGGGGTTTTACAGTTGGTATCAGAGAATTATTGCTCCCGACACACTCATGTGACCCCCAACCTTAACTTGACCAAATAAACAAATAATGAATGAGAGATGGGTAGATATAAGGATTTATATTGTAGTCTATTTGTGAATGCTAATTGCTAAGTTAACACTCGTTTTCTCTTTTGAAGGATGGTGAGAACCACGGCTGCTGAGAACACTATAATGCAAGCACTTCATCAGTTGCTTGAGAACCAGAGACAGCAAGCATAGACTGTTCCACCTCCTCCACCGCCAGGCAATGAGGCTAATCGTCCTGGTAGCTTCTCTTGGATAACATCCCAGATGTCCAGGAGCCACGTGAAGACTTATGGAGGCGAGGTTAATCCGGTAGCTCTTACTGAGTTGTTCCGTGAGATGGAAAAGAGCTTTACCATGTATTCGGTTGGCAGAGAGGATAGAGTGCGGCTAGCCACTCACTTTTTGACCCTAGAGGCCGATAGATGGTGGGCATTGACCGGACCGACTTTTATTCTTGATCCTTTGTTCGATTGGGAGGCTTTTAAGGATAAGCTCAAGACGAGGTTTTATCCTAAGGAGCTTAGATCACAGAGACTTAAGGAGTTCATGGACTTTAAGCAGGGTAAGATGTCCGTTCAGGAGTACACCGACAAATTCAACCAGCTTGCACATTTCGCTTTGAAGTTTGTCAGGGATGAGGCTGAGAGAGTTTACTTCTACCGTGGGAAGTTAGGACCGCGCATCGAGAGTATGGTTCGTCGTGACTCGACTTATTTTGTGGAGGTATATGATGATGCTATTTGGGCCGAGAGTTCCATTCGTGCCATAGATGCTGAGACCCGAGCTGCTACTTCCAGTGTGACTTCTCACCAGAGATCAGTTTACCAGGGGAAGAGGCCGTTTGTTCCTTCTACTTCTTCGCCTTCTTCTCAGAAGAAGCGGTTTGAGAGGTTCTCTGCTCCGGTTGCTAAGACCATTGTTCACACCGACACAGCTGCTAGTGTTTGCCACCGTTGTGGTAAACCATCTCATCCGGGTTTTGACTGTTTCAAGAATGCCTATAAGTGTTTCACCTGTAATGGATTTGGGCATCGATCTTATGAGTGTCCTGAGAGGAACACCGCACTTGGCAAGGCTGCCACAGCTGCTGTAGTGACTAGAGGAGGAAAGCCGAAGGGGAAGATCTTCGTGATGACTAGAGCTGAGGCTGAGGCTCATCCAGATATTGTGGCTGATATCTTTTCTGTACTTGGTGCCGAGTGTCTTATTTTGTTTGACACTGGAGCTTCTTTATCATTTATATCGGCTCAGTTCGCAGACCGATTAGCTCTCGAGTCTTCATTGGTTGAGGAGACTCCCATTTCTTTACCTTTTGGAGACGTGTTTTCCTGCTCTTCGTCCCATAGGGATGTTCCGATTATTATCGGTCAAGCCACATTTCCAGCGGACTTACTGAGATTCCCTCTCGACGAATTTGACATTATCCTCGATATGGATTGGTTATCGCGATACCATGCTCGTTTCGAGTGTCGCGACCAGTAAATCTGCTTGAGGAGTTCTTCAGGAGTTCGTGTTTCCTATAGGAGAACTCGCCCTAAAAAGGGTGTTCGTGTTATCTCTTCGATGAAAGCATCTCATCTTCTTAGGAAGGGTTGCCAAGCCTTCCTGTGTGTTGTTTCAGCTGCAAAGCCATCGCTACCGAAGCTTGAGGATGTAGCCATTGTTCGTGAGTTTCCAGATGTTTTCCCAGATGACTTGCCAGGGATACCGCCAGAGAGAGATGTGGAGTTTACAATTGAGCTTGTTCCAGGTACCGGACCGATATCCAAAGCTCCTTACCGTATGGCTCCACCAGAGTTGAAGGAATTGAAGCAACAGTTGGAAAAGATGATCGAGAAACGGTTCATTAGACCGAGTGCTTCTCCGTGGGGTGCTCCAGTTTTATTTGTTAAGAAGAAAGATGGTTCCATGAGACTTTGCATTGATTATAGAGAGCTGAACAGAGTGACCGTGAAGAACATATATCCTTTACCTAGGATAGATGATTTGTTTGATCAGTTGAGAGGTGCTTCTAGGTTTTCTAAGATTGATCTTCGATCGGGTTATCATTAGATTCCAGTGAGAGAGGCTGATATTGCAAAGACTGCTTTTCGTACCAGATATGGGCATTTTGAGTTCGTGGTTATGCCTTTTGGGTTGACTAATGCACCTGCTATTTTTATGGATCAGATGAACCGCACCTTTAGTGAGTATCTTCACACTTGTGTTGTGGTGTTTATTGATGACATCCTCATTTACTCTAAGACCGATGAGGAGCATGCCGAGCGTCTCCGATTGATACTTGGGATTTTACGTCGACAGAAGTGGTTCGCGAAGTTCTCTAAGTGTGAGTTTTGGTTTTCTAAGGTTGCATTTCTTGGACATGTGATATCTAGTTAGGGAGTTATGGTTGATCCCGCGAAGATTGAGGCTGTTGTTGATTGGGAGAGTCCCAAAGATGTGGGAGAGATCCGTAGTTTCCTTGGTTTAGCGGGTTACTACCGTCGATTTGTTGAGGATTTCTCTAGATTAGCTCGTCCGATGACTCAGTTACTGAAGAAGAAAGATAAATTTGTGTGGACCGACAAGTGTGAGAGTTCTTTCCAGGAATTGAAGACTAGGTTGACTTCCGCTCCCGTACTTGATTTGCCAGAGATTGGAGTTGACTTCGATGTTTACTGCGATGCTTCGATGTTAGGGCTTGGATGTGTGTTGATACAAAGTGGTAAGGTGATAGCTTACTCATCTAGACAGTTGCGAGTTCACGAGGTGAACTATCTGACACATGATCTTGAGTTAGCTGCAGTTGTTCATGCCTTGAAGATGTGGTGTCATTACTTGATGGGATCTCATTGTCGCATTTTCACGGATCATAAGAGTCTTAAGTACATTTTCACACAGAAAGACCTCAATATGCGACAACGTCGTTGGCTAGAGTTGGTTAAGGATTATGACATTGAGTTATTGTATCATGAGGGGAAGGCCAATGTTGTTGCTGATGCGCTTAGCCGCAAGACTTCTCATTCGATGAGTGCTATGCGTGTATTGCCCGATGAGTTGTGTTCCGAGTTCCGGAAGTTGAGATTAGAGATGGTTGGTAGTGGTTTTGATTGGCTATCTGCTATGACCGCCGTGCCGTCCTTATATTGGGAGATTCGCCGGAGTTTGCCTACAGATGCTGCTTTCCGGAAGTTCGAGGCTAAGATTTCGAGTGGTGTTGCACCAGATTTAGTGATTGATTCCGATGGTTTCCTTAGGTTCCGTGGTAGGATGTATGTTCCAGATGTGCCAGATTTGAGGAAGAGGGTTCTTGATGAGGCTCACTTGACACCGTATTCAGTTCATCCGGGCGGAGAGAAGATGCACAAGGACTTGAGACTTATATTTTGGTGGCCCGGGATGAAGAAAGACATTTTGGATTACGTGAGTAGGTGCTTGACTTGTCAACAAGTCAAGAGAGAGCATAGGAGGCCAGGAGGTTTGTTACAGCCGCTCCACGTTCCTCAGTGGAAGTGGGAGTGCATATCGATGGACTTTGTGACGGCATTGCCTAAGACAGTGGGAGGCATGGATGCGATTTGGGTTGTGGTTGATAGGATAACTAAGTGTGCCAGATTTGTGCCTATCAGAGAGACATGGGATATGGACCGTTTAGCCAGGGCTTATATTGGAGAGATAGTCCGTTACCATGGTGTCCCGAGAGAGATCGTTTCTGATCGTGATCCTCGTTTCTGTTCCAGATTTTGGAAGGCTTTACATGAGGCTATGGGTAGCCGTTTGCTGATGAGTACCGCATTTCATGCCGCGATCGATGGCCAGTCCGAGAGGACTATTCAGACATTAGAGGACTTGCTCCGTGCTTGTGCACTTGATTTCAGAGTTCTTGGGAGCAGTGCCTACCGTTAGTTGAGTTTTCTTACAACAACAGTTACCATTCAGCTATTGGTATGGCTCCGTATGAGGCGCTCTATGGCAGGAAGTGCCGTAGTCCGATCTGTTGGGATCAGGCGAGTGACGTGCACGACCTAGGACCGGACCAGTTAGCTGTTACGATTGATCAGGTTCAACTTATCAGGGGTAGGATGAAGGCCGCACAGGATCGGCAGAAATCTTATGCTGATGTTCGCCGTAGACCTCTAGAGTTTGAGGTGGGTGACAGAGTCTTCTTGAGAGTTTCACCGATGAAGGGCGTTAAGAGGTTTGGAGTTAAGGGCAAGTTGAGTCCTAAGTATATTGGGCCGTTCGAGATCGTGAAGAGGATTGGTGCTGCTGCTTATCGTTTGGACTTGCCTCCTAGTTTGGGCAAGGTTCATAGTGTCTTTCATGTTTCTCAGCTCCGTATGTATGTTAGTGATCCGAGTCATGTTTTTCCCAGAGAGATCGAGAACTTAGAGCCGAGTCTTGCTTTCGAGGAGCGTCCCGTGAAGATCCTTGACCGACAGGATAAGAAGATTAGGAGCAAGGTGGTGCCTTTAGTGAAGATCCTTTGGCGTTGCGGTGATGTTGAGGAGCAGACGTGGGAGACCGAGGCATCGATGCGTGCTGCGCATCCTTCTCTTTTCGATTGAGGTATAGTTAGTTAGAATTTATCTTCGTTCGAGTTTCGAGGACGAAACTTTTTGAAGTTGGGGTGATTGTAACAGCCCGTATTTTTATAAACATATTTTAAAGGTTTTAATCATTTTAAGTAATAAAAATAATATTTTAATAACTTAACGGAAAATTTTTAGTAAATAGTAAGATCCTTCTTAAGAACCTTAAGTCCTTAAGACGAATACAAACTTGATTGGTAACTTAAGTTCGTATCTTAAAAACCCGTTCGTGTTATCCAAACCCGTTTCATTTAAACGGAAAGGACAACCTTTAAACCCTCATAAGACCCTTTAGTCGACATAGTGTCATCCTCATAAACAAAACAACTGACATTTCATTTCTTCACAAAACCTCCATAATCTTCATCTTCTTTTCCATTTTGCTTCATCATCCGTTCACCGAATCAAGGTAATAATAACATTTTCGGAATCCTCATCGAATTTGCAAGCCATCTATCACTTCCGATTTTCAATTCCTCTACTTCGAAAATCTGACTGTTTTCCTAGAATTCGTTTTTGAGTCCTTAAAACCTGTTTTTCGTGATGTAGGTGAAGGCTTAGAGGACCCGGACGTGGATAGCTTCATCATAGAGGAGGAGCTTTGAGCGGGATTGCATTTAAGGTGACGATTACGAGTAACTCGGCCTTTTTGTAAAAATAGCAAGTTTTGTTGTGTTCTGATTTTGATTGAGGTTTATGATCAATAGACTTAGAATCATGCTAGGAGTGTGTGTAAATAATGTTTACATGCCTTGTTGATGTTTCACATGCTCTTAAGTTATTTTCAGAAATTTCATGCTTGCGACGGATACACTTAATAATCGTTTTGAGGAGTGTTTTGGGTTTAATTGCTGATAGATAGTGTGATTGGTTGATTTGTGACAATGGGTAAACATTTTTTGTTGTTAATTTAGAGGTTTGGGATCGATTTGAGTTGAATTGCATTTGTTAGAGAATTGTCGATTTTGCGTACAACGGCCTCTGAGCCGGCAGGCTGACCGGCAGCCGGTCGGCCGGCTCAGAGTCGCTGTGTTGAGTTTTTATTTTTCAGAAATTGAGGAAAGGTTTCTGAGCAGGTCAGTCGGCCGCCGGTCGACCGGCTCAGGATCCTTATTGTGGCTTTCAGGTTTTGAAAATGCCATGGGAAGTGACTCCCAGCCGGCAGCCGGTACACCGGCTGAGAGTCACTCCTCGTGTGTAAAGTTGAAGTTTTGGCTTTGGGGGAAGGGACTCCCAGCCGGCTGACCGGCGGACGGTCCACCGGCTGAGAGCCTCTTCTCTTGTTTTTCAGCCGATGGTTTGGCATGGGAAGGGACTCCCAGCCGGTGGACCGGCAGACGGTCTGGGACCGGCTGAGAGCCCCTGTTCCCATTATTTTGTTTATAACTTTCAAAGGCTTGTTCGGTTTTGATTGAAACTCGTTCCTTGTACTTTTGATACATGTTTGAGGTCCCCGGAGGATGGGCGACACTATATTGGGTTCGGGAATGGAGTGAGGATAGAGACCCCCCGGTCGGGTAACCGAAAGGGAAACCGGCTCTCCCTCGTCTTAGTTCCCGGGGTCAATTAAGTGTTGTTTAGTGGTTTAAGAAGTTAGAGCTATAGGTTAGTTTCTATCTTTGGATGTTAATGGTTGAGTTGTATGTCGCGTGATGGGATATGTGTTAAGTTCACCTCTGGACCCATTACGTGTTTTGTATGTCGCGTGATGGGATATGTGTTAAGTTCACCTCTGGACCCATTACGTGTTTTGCTTGTGGCGTGTCAGGATATGTGTTAAGTTCACCTCTGGACCTGACACGTGATCGGTTGTCGTACACGGGATATGTGTTAAGTTCACCTCTGGACTCGGTGTGCGATAGCTGTGTATTGGGATATGTGTTAAGTTCACCTCTGGACCCAATACTTGTTTGTAGCATTGGGATATGTGTTAAGTTCACCTCTGGACCCTTTGCTTGTGGATGTTTAGGGATATGTGTTAAGTTCACCTCTGGACCCTTTACTTGAATTGCATGTTGGCATATGTGTTAAGTTCACCTCTGGACCCGACATTGTTTGGTAGTGGGATATGTGTTAAGTTCACCTCTGGACCCATTGCTAGTGTTTATAGATGTTTATATCTACTTGCCTTGAGATTGGTACAGTGTCAGATATGCATGATGAAGTTGATGATTATGTTAATTGAGTTATAGTTTGTTCCTCCAAGGCATTGGATGACTCTTTGATCGGTTTCATAAATAGTTGGACTGAAAGACCCCCCGACTGGGTAACCAGTAGGGAAACCGGCTCTCCTTCCAAACGGTTTATGAAGTTGGTTGAGAGCCGTGCATTAGTGATTGCATGATAGTTGTTGAACAGTTATTGAGATATTGTTATACTTCACATGTTTGTATATGTTGGAGTATTCTGTTTGCTTTACTTGTTACGCGTCGTTACAAAAGGTGGCTAGGAGAACTCTAGTCACTCCCCACCGATTGTGGCGTACATGTTTTCATGTATGTAGGTACATGCAGGTTGGACAGGGTTCACTTGAGAGCTAGCGAGTGATGATCCTTTCATCATATGACTTACACTTCATCGATTAGCTAGACTCTTAGTTTTGATACAGTTCATGTTTTGGTGCCTGTAGGGATGTTCCATCCCAGGCTTTGTATATATTTGGTTTTCGTACTTAGAACTGTTATACTTATCTATTTTGTTTATATCAGTTTCAGTTTCTAGTTTCAGTTTTAATTCACCTCGCTTGATGTTTATGTTTAAAAAGTTTTAATTCCGCTGCATTTTTAGTACTTTGTGTGTTTTATATTTCCGCTTTCGCGAGGGGTTTTACAGTTGGTATCAGAGAATTATTGCTCCCGACACACTCATGTGACCCCCAACCTTAACTTGACCAAATAAACAAATAATGAATGAGAGATGGGTAGATATAAGGATTTATATTGTAGTCTATTTGTGAATGCTAATTGCTAAGTTAACACTCGTTTTCTCTTTTGAAGGATGGTGAGAACCACGGCTGCTGAGAACACTATAATGCAAGCACTTCATCAGTTGCTTGAGAACCAGAGACAGCAAGCATAGACTGTTCCACCTCCTCCACCGCCAGGCAATGAGGCTAATCGTCCTGGTAGCTTCTCTTGGATAACATCCCAGATGTCCAGGAGCCACGTGAAGACTTATGGAGGCGAGGTTAATCCGGTAGCTCTTACTGAGTTGTTCCGTGAGATGGAAAAGAGCTTTACCATGTATTCGGTTGGCAGAGAGGATAGAGTGCGGCTAGCCACTCACTTTTTGACCCTAGAGGCCGATAGATGGTGGGCATTGACCGGACCGACTTTTATTCTTGATCCTTTGTTCGATTGGGAGGCTTTTAAGGATAAGCTCAAGACGAGGTTTTATCCTAAGGAGCTTAGATCACAGAGACTTAAGGAGTTCATGGACTTTAAGCAGGGTAAGATGTCCGTTCAGGAGTACACCGACAAATTCAACCAGCTTGCACATTTCGCTTTGAAGTTTGTCAGGGATGAGGCTGAGAGAGTTTACTTCTACCGTGGGAAGTTAGGACCGCGCATCGAGAGTATGGTTCGTCGTGACTCGACTTATTTTGTGGAGGTATATGATGATGCTATTTGGGCCGAGAGTTCCATTCGTGCCATAGATGCTGAGACCCGAGCTGCTACTTCCAGTGTGACTTCTCACCAGAGATCAGTTTACCAGGGGAAGAGGCCGTTTGTTCCTTCTACTTCTTCGCCTTCTTCTCAGAAGAAGCGGTTTGAGAGGTTCTCTGCTCCGGTTGCTAAGACCATTGTTCACACCGACACAGCTGCTAGTGTTTGCCACCGTTGTGGTAAACCATCTCATCCGGGTTTTGACTGTTTCAAGAATGCCTATAAGTGTTTCACCTGTAATGGATTTGGGCATCGATCTTATGAGTGTCCTGAGAGGAACACCGCACTTGGCAAGGCTGCCACAGCTGCTGTAGTGACTAGAGGAGGAAAGCCGAAGGGGAAGATCTTCGTGATGACTAGAGCTGAGGCTGAGGCTCATCCAGATATTGTGGCTGATATCTTTTCTGTACTTGGTGCCGAGTGTCTTATTTTGTTTGACACTGGAGCTTCTTTATCATTTATATCGGCTCAGTTCGCAGACCGATTAGCTCTCGAGTCTTCATTGGTTGAGGAGACTCCCATTTCTTTACCTTTTGGAGACGTGTTTTCCTGCTCTTCGTCCCATAGGGATGTTCCGATTATTATCGGTCAAGCCACATTTCCAGCGGACTTACTGAGATTCCCTCTCGACGAATTTGACATTATCCTCGATATGGATTGGTTATCGCGATACCATGCTCGTTTCGAGTGTCGCGACCAGTAAATCTGCTTGAGGAGTTCTTCAGGAGTTCGTGTTTCCTATAGGAGAACTCGCCCTAAAAAGGGTGTTCGTGTTATCTCTTCGATGAAAGCATCTCATCTTCTTAGGAAGGGTTGCCAAGCCTTCCTGTGTGTTGTTTCAGCTGCAAAGCCATCGCTACCGAAGCTTGAGGATGTAGCCATTGTTCGTGAGTTTCCAGATGTTTTCCCAGATGACTTGCCAGGGATACCGCCAGAGAGAGATGTGGAGTTTACAATTGAGCTTGTTCCAGGTACCGGACCGATATCCAAAGCTCCTTACCGTATGGCTCCACCAGAGTTGAAGGAATTGAAGCAACAGTTGGAAAAGATGATCGAGAAACGGTTCATTAGACCGAGTGCTTCTCCGTGGGGTGCTCCAGTTTTATTTGTTAAGAAGAAAGATGGTTCCATGAG
Source organism: Silene conica (assembly GCA_029255685.2). Taxonomy (NCBI): domain Eukaryota; kingdom Viridiplantae; phylum Streptophyta; class Magnoliopsida; order Caryophyllales; family Caryophyllaceae; genus Silene; species Silene conica. The sequence continues at coordinate 38,408,182 of CM055312.2, read as the reverse complement.
ACTTTGCATTGATTATAGAGAGCTGAACAGAGTGACCGTGAAGAACATATATCCTTTACCTAGGATAGATGATTTGTTTGATCAGTTGAGAGGTGCTTCTAGGTTTTCTAAGATTGATCTTCGATCGGGTTATCATTAGATTCCAGTGAGAGAGGCTGATATTGCAAAGACTGCTTTTCGTACCAGATATGGGCATTTTGAGTTCGTGGTTATGCCTTTTGGGTTGACTAATGCACCTGCTATTTTTATGGATCAGATGAACCGCACCTTTAGTGAGTATCTTCACACTTGTGTTGTGGTGTTTATTGATGACATCCTCATTTACTCTAAGACCGATGAGGAGCATGCCGAGCGTCTCCGATTGATACTTGGGATTTTACGTCGACAGAAGTGGTTCGCGAAGTTCTCTAAGTGTGAGTTTTGGTTTTCTAAGGTTGCATTTCTTGGACATGTGATATCTAGTTAGGGAGTTATGGTTGATCCCGCGAAGATTGAGGCTGTTGTTGATTGGGAGAGTCCCAAAGATGTGGGAGAGATCCGTAGTTTCCTTGGTTTAGCGGGTTACTACCGTCGATTTGTTGAGGATTTCTCTAGATTAGCTCGTCCGATGACTCAGTTACTGAAGAAGAAAGATAAATTTGTGTGGACCGACAAGTGTGAGAGTTCTTTCCAGGAATTGAAGACTAGGTTGACTTCCGCTCCCGTACTTGATTTGCCAGAGATTGGAGTTGACTTCGATGTTTACTGCGATGCTTCGATGTTAGGGCTTGGATGTGTGTTGATACAAAGTGGTAAGGTGATAGCTTACTCATCTAGACAGTTGCGAGTTCACGAGGTGAACTATCTGACACATGATCTTGAGTTAGCTGCAGTTGTTCATGCCTTGAAGATGTGGTGTCATTACTTGATGGGATCTCATTGTCGCATTTTCACGGATCATAAGAGTCTTAAGTACATTTTCACACAGAAAGACCTCAATATGCGACAACGTCGTTGGCTAGAGTTGGTTAAGGATTATGACATTGAGTTATTGTATCATGAGGGGAAGGCCAATGTTGTTGCTGATGCGCTTAGCCGCAAGACTTCTCATTCGATGAGTGCTATGCGTGTATTGCCCGATGAGTTGTGTTCCGAGTTCCGGAAGTTGAGATTAGAGATGGTTGGTAGTGGTTTTGATTGGCTATCTGCTATGACCGCCGTGCCGTCCTTATATTGGGAGATTCGCCGGAGTTTGCCTACAGATGCTGCTTTCCGGAAGTTCGAGGCTAAGATTTCGAGTGGTGTTGCACCAGATTTAGTGATTGATTCCGATGGTTTCCTTAGGTTCCGTGGTAGGATGTATGTTCCAGATGTGCCAGATTTGAGGAAGAGGGTTCTTGATGAGGCTCACTTGACACCGTATTCAGTTCATCCGGGCGGAGAGAAGATGCACAAGGACTTGAGACTTATATTTTGGTGGCCCGGGATGAAGAAAGACATTTTGGATTACGTGAGTAGGTGCTTGACTTGTCAACAAGTCAAGAGAGAGCATAGGAGGCCAGGAGGTTTGTTACAGCCGCTCCACGTTCCTCAGTGGAAGTGGGAGTGCATATCGATGGACTTTGTGACGGCATTGCCTAAGACAGTGGGAGGCATGGATGCGATTTGGGTTGTGGTTGATAGGATAACTAAGTGTGCCAGATTTGTGCCTATCAGAGAGACATGGGATATGGACCGTTTAGCCAGGGCTTATATTGGAGAGATAGTCCGTTACCATGGTGTCCCGAGAGAGATCGTTTCTGATCGTGATCCTCGTTTCTGTTCCAGATTTTGGAAGGCTTTACATGAGGCTATGGGTAGCCGTTTGCTGATGAGTACCGCATTTCATGCCGCGATCGATGGCCAGTCCGAGAGGACTATTCAGACATTAGAGGACTTGCTCCGTGCTTGTGCACTTGATTTCAGAGTTCTTGGGAGCAGTGCCTACCGTTAGTTGAGTTTTCTTACAACAACAGTTACCATTCAGCTATTGGTATGGCTCCGTATGAGGCGCTCTATGGCAGGAAGTGCCGTAGTCCGATCTGTTGGGATCAGGCGAGTGACGTGCACGACCTAGGACCGGACCAGTTAGCTGTTACGATTGATCAGGTTCAACTTATCAGGGGTAGGATGAAGGCCGCACAGGATCGGCAGAAATCTTATGCTGATGTTCGCCGTAGACCTCTAGAGTTTGAGGTGGGTGACAGAGTCTTCTTGAGAGTTTCACCGATGAAGGGCGTTAAGAGGTTTGGAGTTAAGGGCAAGTTGAGTCCTAAGTATATTGGGCCGTTCGAGATCGTGAAGAGGATTGGTGCTGCTGCTTATCGTTTGGACTTGCCTCCTAGTTTGGGCAAGGTTCATAGTGTCTTTCATGTTTCTCAGCTCCGTATGTATGTTAGTGATCCGAGTCATGTTTTTCCCAGAGAGATCGAGAACTTAGAGCCGAGTCTTGCTTTCGAGGAGCGTCCCGTGAAGATCCTTGACCGACAGGATAAGAAGATTAGGAGCAAGGTGGTGCCTTTAGTGAAGATCCTTTGGCGTTGCGGTGATGTTGAGGAGCAGACGTGGGAGACCGAGGCATCGATGCGTGCTGCGCATCCTTCTCTTTTCGATTGAGGTATAGTTAGTTAGAATTTATCTTCGTTCGAGTTTCGAGGACGAAACTTTTTGAAGTTGGGGTGATTGTAACAGCCCGTATTTTTATAAACATATTTGAAAGGTTTTAATCATTTTAAGTAATAAAAATAATATTTTAATAACTTAACGGAAAATTTTTAGTAAATAGTAAGATCCTTCTTAAGAACCTTAAGTCCTTAAGACGAATACAAACTTGATTGGTAACTTAAGTTCGTATCTTAAAAACCCGTTCGTGTTATCCAAACCCGTTTCATTTAAACGGAAAGGACAACCTTTAAACCCTCATAAGACCCTTTAGTCGACATAGTGTCATCCTCATAAACAAAACAACTGACATTTCATTTCTTCACAAAACCTCCATAATCTTCATCTTCTTTTCCATTTTGCTTCATCATCCGTTCACCGAATCAAGGTAATAATAACATTTTCGGAATCCTCATCGAATTTGCAAGCCATCTATCACTTCCGATTTTCAATTCCTCTACTTCGAAAATCTGACTGTTTTCCTAGAATTCGTTTTTGAGTCCTTAAAACCTGTTTTTCGTGATGTAGGTGAAGGCTTAGAGGACCCGGACGTGGATAGCTTCATCATAGAGGAGGAGCTTTGAGCGGGATTGCATTTAAGGTGACGATTACGAGTAACTCGGCCTTTTTGTAAAAATAGCAAGTTTTGTTGTGTTCTGATTTTGATTGAGGTTTATGATCAATAGACTTAGAATCATGCTAGGAGTGTGTGTAAATAATGTTTACATGCCTTGTTGATGTTTCACATGCTCTTAAGTTATTTTCAGAAATTTCATGCTTGCGACGGATACACTTAATAATCGTTTTGAGGAGTGTTTTGGGTTTAATTGCTGATAGATAGTGTGATTGGTTGATTTGTGACAATGGGTAAACATTTTTTGTTGTTAATTTAGAGGTTTGGGATCGATTTGAGTTGAATTGCATTTGTTAGAGAATTGTCGATTTTGCGTACAACGGCCTCTGAGCCGGCAGGCTGACCGGCAGCCGGTCGGCCGGCTCAGAGTCGCTGTGTTGAGTTTTTATTTTTCAGAAATTGAGGAAAGGTTTCTGAGCAGGTCAGTCGGCCGCCGGTCGACCGGCTCAGGATCCTTATTGTGGCTTTCAGGTTTTGAAAATGCCATGGGAAGTGACTCCCAGCCGGCAGCCGGTACACCGGCTGAGAGTCACTCCTCGTGTGTAAAGTTGAAGTTTTGGCTTTGGGGGAAGGGACTCCCAGCCGGCTGACCGGCGGACGGTCCACCGGCTGAGAGCCTCTTCTCTTGTTTTTCAGCCGATGGTTTGGCATGGGAAGGGACTCCCAGCCGGTGGACCGGCAGACGGTCTGGGACCGGCTGAGAGCCCCTGTTCCCATTATTTTGTTTATAACTTTCAAAGGCTTGTTCGGTTTTGATTGAAACTCGTTCCTTGTACTTTTGATACATGTTTGAGGTCCCCGGAGGATGGGCGACACTATATTGGGTTCGGGAATGGAGTGAGGATAGAGACCCCCCGGTCGGGTAACCGAAAGGGAAACCGGCTCTCCCTCGTCTTAGTTCCCGGGGTCAATTAAGTGTTGTTTAGTGGTTTAAGAAGTTAGAGCTATAGGTTAGTTTCTATCTTTGGATGTTAATGGTTGAGTTGTATGTCGCGTGATGGGATATGTGTTAAGTTCACCTCTGGACCCATTACGTGTTTTGTATGTCGCGTGATGGGATATGTGTTAAGTTCACCTCTGGACCCATTACGTGTTTTGCTTGTGGCGTGTCAGGATATGTGTTAAGTTCACCTCTGGACCTGACACGTGATCGGTTGTCGTACACGGGATATGTGTTAAGTTCACCTCTGGACTCGGTGTGCGATAGCTGTGTATTGGGATATGTGTTAAGTTCACCTCTGGACCCAATACTTGTTTGTAGTATTGGGATATGTGTTAAGTTCACCTCTGGACCCTTTGCTTGTGGATGTTTAGGGATATGTGTTAAGTTCACCTCTGGACCCTTTACTTGAATTGCATGTTGGCATATGTGTTAAGTTCACCTCTGGACCCGACATTGTTTGGTAGTGGGATATGTGTTAAGTTCACCTCTGGACCCATTGCTAGTGTTTATAGATGTTTATATCTACTTGCCTTGAGATTGGTACAGTGTCAGATATGCATGATGAAGTTGATGATTATGTTAATTGAGTTATAGTTTGTTCCTCCAAGGCATTGGATGACTCTTTGATCGGTTTCATAAATAGTTGGACTGAAAGACCCCCCGACTGGGTAACCAGTAGGGAAACCGGCTCTCCTTCCAAACGGTTTATGAAGTTGGTTGAGAGCCGTGCATTAGTGATTGCATGATAGTTGTTGAACAGTTATTGAGATATTGTTATACTTCACATGTTTGTATATGTTGGAGTATTCTGTTTGCTTTACTTGTTACGCGTCGTTACAAAAGGTGGCTAGGAGAACTCTAGTCACTCCCCACCGATTGTGGCGTACATGTTTTCATGTATGTAGGTACATGCAGGTTGGACAGGGTTCACTTGAGAGCTAGCGAGTGATGATCCTTTCATCATATGACTTACACTTCATCGATTAGCTAGACTCTTAGTTTTGATACAGTTCATGTTTTGGTGCCTGTAGGGATGTTCCATCCCAGGCTTTGTATATATTTGGTTTTCGTACTTAGAACTGTTATACTTATCTATTTTGTTTATATCAGTTTTAGTTTCCAGTTTCAGTTTTAGTTTTAATTCACCTCGCATGATGTTTATGTTTAAAAAGTTTTAATTCCGCTGCATTTTTAGTACTTTTTGTGTTTTATATTTCCGCTTTCGCGAGGGGTTTTACAAAAAGTTTCTAGCTTCACAGCTAGCAGAACATACACAGGAGGATCAGAAGAACGAAACAACTAGGTTAAGGGCCAAGGAAGACGGTAACTCTTGCCAAACATGGGGACACTAATCACTCAATCCATAGTCAAAACATCGTTACAATGATTCCTAATATATTTCAAGGAGGGCGATTCAAGTGATCTCTAGACTCACAATGGTTTCACGATCCCTCTTACCGTTATATCATCCACAGAACAAGATATTCCTCAACAAGAAGGTATTCCAAACACCTCATTCGACTCACACTAACCTGAAATTTCCACAAAATGAGGTCAGCCACATTGATTAGTGATACATGCAATTTATATAGACTTTTTAGGTCCATTTTGCACGTATTTGTCCTTTAACTCTTAGCTTTTAGCACCCTTTTTCCTCCGAATTGTCTACTTTGTTGCCTTTGTGTTCATTGCAGATAAATAACGAGGGAGAAGAAGAAATGCGCTCAAATCTTGGCAAATCGGCATCTTCAAGGACATCAGGAAAAGACCAGAAATCCCAGATGAAGGAAGTCTCGCCAAAACCCTGTAATTCACTTGATCGACCTTTGATTTCACTCGATCGAGTGGTTGTTGGAGAAAAGGCGCTCGCTCGAAGGCCACCTGCGATGACATCGAGGACCATCTGAAGAATACTCGATCGAGTACTGGCGTATACTCGATCGATTAGAAGGGAGCAAGGAACTACTCGATTGAGTAACTCACTTACTCGATCGAGCTAGGGTGCGAGATTTCAGGATTCGAAAGATTCCTAAAATTAGCATAAAAGGGGAAGAAAAAGGAGAAAGAGGACATCACTCGACAGACAGAAAGAAAGCAGCATTGTAACCTAGATCTCATAAAAACACTTTTCTCATTTTCTAGAAATCTTTACTTAGTTTATCATTTTGTTTTCAAGCAATCTTTTGGTTCTTCTTCCTTCAATCTTGTAGTAACGGTATTCTTCCTTTCATCTTAGTTTTTATTCATGTTTTGCATTCCCTATTCTCTCATCATGTTAAATCTCATTTTATCTATTTACTTTAGCAATCTCATGAAAATGGTTGGCTAAGTTCTTCACTAGGATTTAGGGGAACCATAGCTTAAGATCTGATTGTTGTTTCGAATGTTTTAGAATTAGGGGTTGCATTTAATCGCCGCATTTAATAGCTTTTGATTGTTTGAGTCGACGCATCCAATCAATTGTGAGGATTTCCTAACCCTAAATCGAAAGATTGGATTAGGTAGACCTGCGACGAACTTTAGGATGTATTAACTTGATCGAAAGTTTGTTAGTTTTATCCTAGGGCGAATAGCGGACTGAAAGGACCTTTTCACTGCCCCTTTCCCGACTTTAATACGTTCTCGACCTTCTCATTTCGCCCTAAGCCATGGTGAACCAGAAATCTTAGTCTCCTCTCTTCTTTATTTAATCGTTTGGTTCTTGCTTCCGTTTCTTTTCTTTTAAATCTTAGACTATAGATAAACCACAAACACCCCCCACTTTGGTTACGTAGCAAACTTATAAGAACTTTTAGAATTCTCTTCTCCCTGTGGATTCGATACCCGACTGCCTCTACTACATTAGTTTGGGACCAGTTGGTTTATTTTTGATAGGGTTGCGACAGCCGTGTCAAATTTTGGCGCCGTTGCCGGGGAGAGGGTGTAATTTTATTTGTTCTTTTTAAGTTTGTTTTAGCCTTAGGGAATCAATTCCTTGAGGCTGTTCTCATATTTTTCTCTAGTGCTGTGAGTATTTTCAGGTACTTTGCACCGGAGAGTGACACCCGTCGTTGAGGGGTGCCAAAGATAAGATTTATAAAACCTCGGCTTAAGACTAGATAGAGTAAGTCAAGGGTCGAACCACAAGAAGACAAGGTTAATATTGTTTGTGAATTTAGGGTCTATTGAAAGTAACAAAAGGGGGGTTTTGATTTATGGTTGAGACTAATAACTAAGATAGCAAAATAAACAGGGATACTAAATAAAAGTAAAAGGATGATTAGGAACTTCGGTTCCCCATGGCTAGGGCAAGTCAACAAAGGGTAAACAATCAATTAACACAATCCCAAGGAAAAAAGAATAAACCTTTAAGTCAATATTCGACCCAATCCTTACGGTCTTAGGGTTCCTAGTAAAGCACTAAACTTTCGTTCATAGGGCAATCCCAAAGTTGTTGTTAAACTAATTCTAACAATCTTTCAATCTTAAAGAATTAGTTCACCAACAACAATGGGGATTGGTATATTAATCATAAAACAATTAAATCCTAGGTTTAGCCATGGTTCCCCTAATTCCTAATCACAAGAATTAGCTATGCATAATCAAGAAACTAATACTAACAAAATTGAAGAACAACATATGAGAGGACATAATTGAAGATTTAGATTCAAAAGGGGAAAACATAAATTGCATAACAATAATAAGAAGAGCAATGAAATTGAATAACAAAGAAAGATTAATTGAATAAAACTTACAACCAATTGGAAATTAAGAACAAATCTGAAAACTTGGAATTCTTCTCTCTAAACTAAGGTGTTTTTACTAATTGTGACTGCTTAACCTAATTACCATAGGTAAGCGTTCTTAAATAGTCTTATAATTACAAGATTAAAAGAATAAAAGCCGAAACAAAACAGCTGATCCCGTCGTCTGGGCGACCGACCGGGTATGTAGGTCTGTCGACCTCTCGTGTTGTAATCAGTCCTTTCTGGAATTGTGCTCTGGTCGGTCGACCGGTTGGGTAGGTCGGTCGACCACTTCTTGTGTATTCCAGCCTTACATTGGCTTGCACGCATCTCTAGGCTATTAATCTGGATCCTTGCTTCGTGCAAATCCTTAAAATGGCTTCCGGAGGACGAATAAGGCTTGATTTTGCTCACTTCCGCTTGTTCTTACATTTAAAATATAGAAATGCCAAAGTAAACCGTTTCGGGAGGAAAAGTAACTAGAAGCTACAAAAATGCATAGAAATACGTGCTGAAACTATAAATAAAATGTATAGTAAATGCACGTATCAAACTCCCCAAACCAAACCTGCTTGTCCTCAAGCAAGCACTAAGACTCAAATGAAAAGAAAAACTTCTGCTTGGAACGGATTTCGAGCTCAAAACCAAACACAACGCCATGCCTAACCATTTTAATGCAGCGTTCAAAGAAAATCAAGCTTGTTGCCAAATGCAAACGAATTAAACATGTTGGAATAAAATGCTAAACTTTCAACGTTGCAAGACTCATTCTAAATGGACTCTCGCGGTACGCTCGAGACGCTCATGAAGATGTGAAAGACAAGAAGATTCTCCCTTTTTCTTTTTCCTTTTTCTGAACTCATAAATTTTTTTCTTTTCACTTTCTTTTCTTTTCCCTTTTTCACCATTCTCACACAAAAAGATTCTCCAATGAAGCATAAAACCAAAAGACGGTCACAACAGTCCCAACATACTATGTTACTAGCTCGGCTAGGGTAAGCAATTTAAGGATGTAGTATATGGGGTAAAAGAGGCAATTTGGCTATGTGAGGGTTATGTGTCAAACAAGGAAAGGGAAACCTCTACCACATGTGTCAAAAACAAACCCGAATGCATATAGGTATCAAGTAGACAAAATTCATGCTTATGCAAGTTGATGTGACATGCCTTAGGAGGAGAAACTACTCACAATCCTACATGAAATCGGTCTGAATGTCACCGATTTATTAAGCTCTATAACTTAGAATATGCAATAGATTGCCAAAAAGAGAGTCAAGTCTAACAATTCAGCATAAAATCAACAAAAACTCGTAGACCATGCAAAAGACTAGCTTGAAATTTTTTTGAAAATGCAAGGCAAGGCATTAGGCGACATGTGAGGCAAAATTATCATAGTATCCGTCCGTTCCGACTCGACCTATATGCTAAAGAAAACGTGCATTTTTTTGAATTTTTTTTTGGGTATGTATGCAAACTGAAAGGAGAAAAAGTAACTGAAATGCAGTAAACGTGCGACAGAAAAAGATGAAATGCAGATGCAAACACAACAAAAGGAAAAGGACAAAAGACACCTAAACAAATGCAGACTCAACAGAAGGATGCATATACCCTCCCCAAACCAAAACGCACAATGCCCCCATTGTGCTGATAAGCAAAAATCCACAACATAGGGATGAGGATAGGCGAAGACAAACAAAAGAAAGAAAAAGAAGGAAACTAAAGCTAGCAAAAAGAGGCTAAAGGGGAGCAGAAAGAGGCTAAAGGAAATAAAAAGAAAAAACAAAAGGTTACTTACAAGACAAAGGAACCTCCCCAAACCGAACATCGAAGAGGGGAGGTTTGGGCTCAACAGTAATCCTATGGCTCATATTCCGAGCCACTAGCTTCCTCTTACTCCTTCTCCTCATCGGAACCTACGCCTGTTCCTGAGGCAGATCCCGATGCTTCCCCGTGTCCTTGACCGCCCGCCTGAGGTGTGTACCAGGAGGGGTGAGTCCATGGGCCGGTAGGGAGCCTACCCTGAGTAGTATACTCCGAGTAGGAGGGGTACTGGTAGAGACAATCGTCCAACCGTTTCTGGTTGAACTGCCTGCAAAAGTCGGCCATCATGTGCGTGAGGGACCTGTGATCAATGACAGGAGGAATAACAACGTTAGGAGGAGCAGTAAAATCGGATGGGTAACCCGTCCCTGGTGCAGCATAGTGGGCACCAGGAGCGGGAACCTTATGACCTCTAGAGGTGCCTCCCCTAAGTGGAAGGCGGTAGGATGGAAGGAGGGGTCTAGGCTCCCCCTGAAAAGTATCAAAGGGTAGCATGGGGGAAGCATCAGTGATGGGAATGCGAACACTAGAATATATGTCCACCTTCCAAACATCATTCCTAGTCACCCAATGCACGGCCTTGACATAAGCCATGTCCATGTACCGGGAGGTAGGGTGAAGCGCCTCCTCATAGCGGGGGAATTGAAGGAGAAGTGAGTTAGCCAAACGAGTGACTAACCCACCACAGACAATAGTGGTCAAAGAAGTTCCCTCGCTAACCGCCACAAAGTGAGAGGCGACCAAATAAGCGGTGTTATAAAACGTAGGACCCAAACGCCTGACATTAAGATAGCCAGACAAAATAGAGAGCTCAATGTTTTTGACATTTTGAGACTCTTTGCGGCCAAAAACAGTGTTGGCCAAAAGACGCAAGTAATAACGGGGAGCGGGTAAGTGAACGGTAATGCTCTTCTTTTTCCCCTCGCGGGAATCAGAGAGATAAGACCACATGACAGTGTATGACTCAGCAGAGTCACCCGTACGACCCGTAGCCGATAAACCTAAGTACTCAGCAAATTCACCTAAGCTCAGCGAATAGGTGACATTAAACAGCCTAAAAGTAATGCATTTATTAATATAGACAGAGCTGTAAGCAGAAACATCAAAAAGAAAAGAAGAAAAGAACTCAATAGTAAGGGTGGGATAGGTGATCTCTTCCATGGTGACGAGTCCCTGAAAACCCGTCCCATTAAGCAGGCTCACAACATCATCATAGCACCCCAAAGACCTCAATACCGACTCACACAAGAAGCGGATGACTACCACTTGACAGTAGGTCACAAGGTGAAGGAACCGGGCCGTTTGAGCCGGGGTGTGGAAAATAACCTGCGGATAGTCTACCAGACTATCCGTGTTGAGTGCCGTTAAACCCCTTGAAGTGCTAGCCTGTGAACTACGAGATCTTTTGCTTTGACCGCGGCTTGACATGGTGATTCTGCAAAATTACAACAATTATTCTCAATACTTACACTTCTTGCAACAAAACCTTTTTACTTATCAAAATAAAACAGATTAATTGTGAAATAAAAGTTTCTGTAACAGTGGCGTGGTCGACCGACCTCACCTCTAGGTTGACTGACCAATTGCTAGTAAAATCAGACCCCCTGTAACATTCCCAAGGTCGACCGACCTACATCCATGGTCGACCGACCATTCAATCGAAAAAACGAGCTTCTGCACAACACTGAATGGTCGGCCGACCTCTATTCCTAGTCGGTCGACTATTCCCTGCACTAGAACGAACACAGCACGCAATTTTCGACAGATTTTAAGCATAGAAAATTGGGGGAAATACTAAGCTAACCTTAAACAACACCAAAATCACACAAGAAACCAGATCTGAGACTAAGAAAGCTAAGTGGAAAGCAAAAACATAAGAAGAGAACAAAAACATAAGAGAAACAAACCCTAAAAACAAAATCAAACTGAAAAATCTAAGCAAGAAACTACCTAAAAACGGAACTAAGAGTCTATAAAACGAAAGGTAAAAGAAAAATTAAAATAAAACAAACCTTGAATGGAGAAAAAATGAGAGAGAGCAAAAAATGAGGTAGAATGAAGGAAGGAGGCAGGTTAGGGTTTCTAGAGAGAAGGGGTGTTCAAAAGTGTGAAGGAAAATAATGATTTGTTTTCAAATAAATAGACTTAAAATCCCTTTTTAGAAACCCGGTATTTGCCCTCTGGTCGATCGACCACGGGTTGTGGTCGGTCGACCTGGTCACTGCGTACCTGATTTTGCAGCAGCTATTTAATGCAGTCAGATGGTCGGTCGACCTCGACAGTAGGTCGGTCAACCCAAATACCTGATAATTCTGCCTATTTTTCCTGCAAAAGCTCAAAATTCCATCAAAAGTGTAAAAACATGACAGAAAACGTGTACCTCTAAAAGGGAAATTACGGAAAAACAAAATTAAGCTACAACACGGGTTGCCTCCCGGTTAGCGCTGGTTTAAGAGGTCCCGCACGACCTTTTTACCTATCATGAAGCATCCGAAAAAGGGTCAAAGTAAGAAACTTCAACCTTCCCAATGAATTCATTCTCTCCACGGAAGTGCTTCACATATTGGCCATTAACTTCAAACCTCTCACCGGATGAGGTTTCTAGCTCAATTGACCCAAACTTCGAGACAGCTGTGATGGTGTAAGGTCCGCTCCACCTGGATTTCAGCTTACCAGGAAAAATACGGATACGAGCATTAAAAAGTAAGACCTTATCACCTACCTGAAAATCACGCTTAATTATTCTCTTGTCATGCCAGCGCTTGGTTTTCTCCATGTAAATCCTGGCATTGTCATAGGCAAGCAACCTAAATTCTTCCAACTCGTTTAGCTGCGACAAACGTTTCTCACGGGGAAGGTTAGGGTCTAAATTAAGATCACAAATGGCCCACCAAGACTTGCGTTCTAACTCAACTGGTAAGTGACAAGTCTTACCATAAATCAACCGGAATGGTGACATTCCGATTGGAGTTTTGAACGCAGTTCTATAAGCCCGTAAAACATCATCAAGCTTTAGACTCCAATCTTTCCTAGACTTAGAAACAACTTTGGCTAGGGTCTCCTTGAGTTCTCTATTAGAGATCTCAACTTGACCACTAGTCTGACGGTGATATACTAGACCCCTACGATGTTGGACACCGAATTTATTTAGCAAGACACCTAATTGTTTCTCTTTTAAATGCATACCCCCATCACTAATGACAACTCTAGGGACACCAAAGCGAGGAAATATGATTTTCTTAAACAGTTTAATAACAGCTTTTGCATCACAATGGGGAGTAGCAATAGCTTCTATCCACTTAGACACATAATCAACGGCTACAAGAATATACCTGTTACCTTGACTACTGGGGAAAGGTCCCTGATAATCAATGCCCCAAACATAAAAAATCTCTACCTCTAAAATACCAACCTGTGGCATCTCATGTCTTTTGGAGACATTCCCAGATCTCTGACAAGCATCACAGCTACCTACAAAATTCCTACAGTCATCATGCAAAGTAGGCCAATAAAAACCAGACTGTAATACCTTGGCCACGGTCCTAGATGGACTGTGGTGTCCACCATATGCAGAAGAGTGACATGCTTCCAGAATGTCCTTCACCTCCCATTGGGGGACGCATCTCCGGATAAGTCCATCTCCGCATTCTTTGAAAACATAAGGGTCATCCCAAAAATACTGCTTTGCATCAAAGATAAATCTCTTCTTCTGTTGCCATGAAAGCTCAGGAGGAATTTTACCTGTGACAACAAAGTTAGCAAAATCAGCATACCAAGGAGGGGGGTAAGAACCTGAACTATTAATAATAAATAAACTCTCATTAGGAAATGAATCATCAATAGGTAAAGAATCTTCCCCATCAGTCAACTGAAGGCGAGATAGGTGTTCAGCTACCACATTCTCCGCGCCTTTCTTGTCCCTAATCTCAATGTCAAACTCTTGTAGAAGGAGTATCCACCTCAACAGCCTCGGCTTTGATTCTTTCTTCAGGAAGAGACCTTTCAAAGCTGCATGGTCAGTATAAACAATTACCTTATTACCTACCAAATAGGATCGGAATTTCTCTAAGGCAAAGATCACATCTAGTATCTCCTTCTCAGTGGTGAAGTAGTTGACTTGAGTCTCATCTAGGGTACGGCTCGCATAGTATATAGCATTAAGAGCCTTGTTCTTCCTTTGGCCTAGCACAGCACCCAAAGCATAGTCACTGGCATCGCACATGATCTCAAATGGGAGATCCCAATCTGGTGGCTGGTTGATCGGTGCTGAGACCAAAGCTTCCTTCAACCTGTTAAAAGCTGAAAGGCACTCATCAGTAAACTCAAAGACAACATCCTTAAGGAGCAACTGTTTAAGTGGTTTAGCAATCTTAGAGAAGTCCTTAATGAAACGCCGGTAAAAACCTACATGTCCTAAAAAACTTCTCACCCCCTTAACATTAACAAGAGGGGGTAATTGCTCAATCACTTGCACCTTTGCTTTATCTACATGTATACCCTTATCAGATATAAGATGCCCTAACACCACCCCCTAAGTGACCATAAACTGACACTTCTCCCAGTTTAAGACAAGGTTTACATCAATACAACGCTGTAAGACTTTATCAAGGTTAGCTAAGCATTGATCAAACGCATTACCATAAACATAAAAATCATCCATAAATACCTCCATGATGTTTTCTATAAAATCAGAAAGATACCCATCATACACCTTTGAAAGGTGGAAGGAGCATTACACAACCCAAAAGGCATTCTGCGGTATGCAAAAACACCTTGTGGCATGTAAAAGTGGTCTTACTCTGATCATCAGGATGGATGAGAATCTGGAAAAAACCTGAATAGCCATCTAGAAAACAAAAGAATTTATTAGAAGCAAGTCTCTCAGTCATTTGGTCAACAAAAGGAAGGGGGAAATGGTCTTTCTTGGTGGCGGCATTTAACTGTCTATAATCAATGCACATCCGCCACCCAGTCACTACTCTAGTAGGTATTAATTCATTTTTCTCATTTTTAACCACAGTGGTTCCTCCTTTCTTAGGAACCACCTGAACTGGGCTAACCCACTAGGAGTTGCCAACTGAATAAATAATACCTGCATCAAGAAGTTTCATCACCTCAGCCATAACTACCTCCTGCATCTTAGGGTTCAACTTACGTTGACCCTGTCTATAGGGGTTATGCCCTTCCTCTAACTCTATCCTATGCATGCAAACATCAGGGCTGATGCCCTTAATGTCATCCAAAGAATAACCTAAAGCTTTCCTGTTCTTTTTGAGAATAGTCATTAAGGCAGAAAGTTGGTTAGGATCAAGTTTAGAACTAACAATTGCAGGATACTGCTCAATGTCATCTAGGAAAACATACTTAAGATTAGGAGGAAGTGGCTTACGCTCTGGTACCTTTACCTCTACAGCATGAACATAATCAGTTTAATTGAATATCACATGTTTACCAGATTAGCATTAGCCAAGCTTATGAGCTTCTCATCTTCTTCCTCAGTCAGCTCATATTCCTCTATCTCTGCTTCCACAACATCCAACTCCTCAGCATTCTCAGCTGGATTACCTGCACACTTATCCAAAACTGTTAAATAATCTAAGGGATCCTTGGTCAAGGATTCCCTCCAGTTACGGATAACATTCCTGTCAATAATATCAATGGAGCAACAAGTATCATCAGTAAGAGTAGTTGCCTTATGGGCAAGACTAAACTCGATAGTGTCATCTCCAACCTCTAAAGTAATGATCCCGCGTTTGACATCTATCACAGCCCCAACTGTATGTAAAAAGGGTCTACCTAAAATAATAGGTATCTGACTATCCTCAGCAATGTCTAAAACAACGAAATCAACAGGAATAAAGAACTTTCCCACTCTAACTGGGACATCCTCCAAGACCCCTAATGGTCTTTGGGTTGATCTATCTGCCATCTGTAAGGTAATGTTGGTGACCTTAAGTCTACCTATGTTAAGTCTCTCACAAACAGAATAAGGCATAACACTGACACTAGCCCCTAGATCACAAAGGGCTTTCCCAATAACATGATTTCCTATAGTACATGGGATAGAAAAACTACATGGGTCTTTCAACTTGGGTGCTATATTATTTTGTGAAAGAACATAACATTCTTCCACAAAAGCAATATCACCTTCGTCCTGAAATTTCCTCTTACGACTTAAAATATCTTTCATAAATTTAGCATAAGAAGGTACCTGGGTAATTAAGTTAGTGAATGGGATGGTTACCTCAAGGTTCTTCACCATCTCCAAGAACTTACCAAATTTCCGATCCTCTTTTGAATTCTTCAATCGCTCGGGATACGGAACGGTAACACTAGCCGTAGGATCAGCTACCTTCGGCTTCTTCAGCTGTAAAATCTCAATGAGGTCTTAAATGAGGGACGGGTCTAACAATTCAGGATTGGAATCCGCGTTCTGCTCAGGAACCCTGGTCGGTCGACCTGGTGTGCCGGTCGGTCGACCAGATGCGCTGTTATCAGAATTCTTCCGTTTTGCAGAAACTAATCTCTCGTCAGGTACCTCGGTCGGTCGACCAGATGTAGTGGTCGGTCGACCTCCCGACCTGTGTACGGGATCAGTTTCTTTGTCCCGAACTTCAGCAGAATCACCCTTGGAAGTTGGTCTGTCATAAGCACGATCACTTCTGAGATTTATAGCATTTAATGTCTCTATAAAACTCTCACAACTGCCCGGAGAGCTAACAATCTGATTAGCAGCTAAGATTGCTAATTGGTCCTCAAAAGTCTTCAAAGAAGCCACTTGAGTCTTTTCCATTTCCATCATTTGTTTCATTAGAGCATGAACAAGCTCTCTCAACTCCGCCATCTCACCCGAGTTGTCAACCGTAGTAACTAGGTTCGCACTTTCTTGCTTCACCTGGGCTGCCTCAAGCTTTTCAAAACGGGCTTCAACGGTTGTCTTAAGAGCTAATACCCTATCCATCTCTACATTCAACCTTCGCGAATTCCCACGCGAACTCCCAAATTTGGCCCTATGCACCGCCATGTCTTCAATAGTGTTCCAACCCTTAATGTGGTTGGTATTATTTTGGAATCTACCATTGGCAGCTGCATCAAGAATTACCTTGTAATCATCATAAAGAGCATTGTAAAATTGGTTGCACAAGTACCATTGAGGAAAACCATGATGAGGAATAGACCGGACCAATTTCTTGAACCGACCCCATGCCTCACAAACTTCTTCATCCGAACCTTGTAGAAAGTTAGTGATTTGACTTCTCAAGTCATTGGCCTTCGCAAGTGGGAAGTACTTTTTATAGAAAGCCAATGCCAAGGAAGTCCAATCTGTAACCTTCTCAGCTACCCTATCAAGGTAGCGGTACCAATCTCTCGTAGAATCCTTCAATGAATAAAGGAACATCATTGCCTTCACCTCATCTTGAGTCAGCCTGGCTGGTATATGTATGGAACATCAATAAACCGTGAATGTCTCAACGTGCCTCAACGGATCCTCATCGGGTAGACCAGAAAATTGGTTCCGCTCCACCAGAATGATGTAGTTCGGGTGGAGCTCAAAAGAACCAGTGGTAGGTGTGGGAAAAGTGAACCCCTTCGGTAGATCTTGTACCTTTGGTTGTATGTGATCATAGATGGTAGCCATGTCTTTTAAAAATGAGAGTACTGAAGCCTTCCTCTCAAAAACCTGTTTTCTAATGTAACAACCCGACCCACCACGGTCGTAACACACCCCAATAAGATGGGAGGTAAGCATTTGGGCCCATTATTTGTCCTCACTTAAGCCCAAAAGCACAAGGCCTTGTTACTAAGTGGTGGGTGGAAGCTATTATAAACATATCACAAGCCTCTCAAACTACCGATGTGGGACAAACCTCCACACAAACTCATATCATACTCTTGGGGTGTTACATCTAATATGCAAAACAACACTAGAAGAAAAGGTAAGTAACAGTCTTAAGGAACCGGAGTTCCTTAAGACAAGAAAAAAAATAAACTAAAAACTTACAAACAAAATTATACCGTCTCCCCGGCAACGGCGCCAAAATTTGACACCCGTCCTTGAGGGGTGCCAAAGATAAGATTTATAAAACCTCGGCTTAAGACTAGATAGAGTAAGTCAAGGGTCGAACCACAAGGAGACAAGGTTAATATTGTTTGTGAATTTAGAGTCTATTGAAAGTAACAAAAGGGGGGTTTTGATTTATGGTTGAGACTAATAACTAAGATTTAGCAAAATAAACAGGGATACTAAATAAAAGTAAAAGGATGATTAGGAACTTCGGTTCCCCATGGCTAGGGCAAGTCAACAAAGGGTAAACAATCAATTAAAACAATCCTAAAGAACAAAGAATAAGCCTTTAGGTCAATATTCTACCCAATCCTTACGGTCTTAGAGTTCCTAGTAAAGCACTAAACTTTCGTTCATAGGGCAATCCCAAAGTTGTTAAACTAATTCTAACAATCTTTCAATCTTAAAGAATTAGTTCACCAACAATGGGGATTGGTATACTAATCATAAAACCATTAAATCCTAGGTTTAGCCATGGTTCCACTAATTCCTAATCACAAGAATTAGCTATGCATAATCAAGAAACTAATACAAACAAAATTGAAGAACAACATATGAGAGGGCATAATTGAAGATGAAGATTCAAAAGGGGAAAACATAAATTGCATAACAATAATAAGAAGAGCAATGAAATTGAATAACAATGAAAGATTAATTGAATAAAACTTACAACCAATTGGAAATTAAGAACAAATCTGAAAACTTGGAATTCTTCTCTCTAAACTAAGGTGTTTTTACTAATTGTGACTGCTTAACCTAATTACCATAGGTAAGCGTTCTTAAATAGTCTTATAATTACAAGATTAAAAGAATAAAAGCCGAAACAAAACAGCTAAATCCCGTCGTCTGGTCGACCGACCGGGTATGTAGGTCGGTCGACCTCTCGTGCTGTAATCAGGCCTTTCTGGAATTGTGCTCTGGTCGGTCGACCGGTTGGGTTGGGCGGTCGACCACTTCCTGTGTATTCCAGCCTTAAATTGGCTTGCACGCATCTCTAGGCTATTAATCTGGATCCTTGCTTCGTGCAAATCCTTAGAATGGCTTCCGGAGGACGAATAAGGCTTGATTTTGCTCACTTCCGCTTGTTCCTACATTTCAAATATAGAAATGCCAAAGTAAACCGTTTCGGGAGGAAAAGTAACTAAAAGCTACAAAAATGCATAGAAATACGTGCTGAAACTATAAATAAAATGTATAGTAAATGCACGTATCAGAGAGGTTGGCAGTTTTCCATCTAAAATGCCCACTATTGCAAGCCATTCTGATCCTAATGTTCAATCACTACCCACCGTATCTCTGCTTCCTACTACAAGTGAGGGTACCTTTTCTATCCACCCTTCATTCTATCAACTGATAGAATGGAATGTGTTCAAAGGAGAGGTAAATGAGGATCCAGCAAAGCACCTTGAGACGTTCACCGATTATTGTTCCACGGTACCACTAGCTCCTGGTGTTACGCACGAAAGGGTCAAGGAATTCCTCTTCCCCTTTTCCTTGACCGAGGATGCGAAGGATTGGTGGAGGGATCTAGACAAGGAGAGTTCCGGGATAACGGATTGGAACTCTTTGGCACTAACTTTCAATCGAAAGTACTTTCCCCCTCAGAAAGCTAACGCGTTAAGGGCACAAATAACCGACTTCACCGAAAAGGATACCGAAGACTTGAATGCCGCATGGGGAAGATTCAAAAATTTGGTCCGATCAATTCCACATCACGGGTTTGAACGATGGTTCCTATGTAGCAAATTCTACAATGGGTTGTCCTACTAAAAAAGGGCACTGCTAGATTCGGCCGCTCAAGGTCGATTTTTGGTGAATGTGGCGGATGACAAAGGGTGGCAATTGATTGATAATATAGCCACACATGAGGCCCAATACGGAAATCCGCGGGAAGAATCGGAGATGAAAGTTGCTAGTGAACCCCGTACGGTTAGTGAAGTGAACCGAGTTCACCTCGTTGAGGAGGATACGCGTGGTAGGTGTGGCGAAAAAGGGCACAACCCTGTCACATGTCTAGCTGATTCGGCAAGGGTGCTGGCCTACAAAAAAATTAGGTTAGGTGGCTCCTTTTCTGAGATGTATGCCGAGTTTGAGAAGGCAAAGATCGTTGCTTTCACGGATGATAGACTGCCGGTTAATCAACCAAGTGAGACTAGTTGGGAAATTCAACATGAACCGCCAAGTTCACTAATTTTTGAGGAAGAATGGGAAGGCGTCGCGATTTTGAGGAGCGGGCGCTCTTATAATAATCAAGAGGCTGAAGTGGAAACTGTACCCAGTGAGCTAGACGAAGAGCAGCCTTTAGAAAATCAACAAGCTGCTCGAATGACGCGATCGAACAGAGATTCCCTCGATCGAGCTCCAGAATTGGCTCGATTGAGTGAACCTGCACTGGCAAATCCTCGATCGAGCGATCACCTTACTCGATCGACTGAACCTGGTTTGGAGGGCTTACGATCGAGCATAATACAGCCTCGATCGAGTAACTTTGAAGAAGAAATCACTCGATCAAGTGAAAGCCTAACTTGATCGAGTGAATTCGCCTCTGATAAAGAAGGCCAGGCTGATAATTCTGACGGAAGACCCTCCCCTGCTGTGGGGGTACCACGAGCTGTTACGGAGAAAAAGAAAGCTGGAAATGTCGTTCCTATGGTAAAAATTCCGTATCCCGGAAGACTAAAGGACGCAAAGCTCGAGAAGCAATTCTGTAAATTCATTGAGATGATCAAAAACATCCAGGTATCAATTCCTTTTGCTGAGGTAATCACCCAAATTCCTCCTTACGCTAAATTCATGAAAGACATTCTATCCCGTAAGAAGGAACTTGGGGAGGTTGCCACTGTTGCTTTTATGACCGAGTCAAGTAGTTGTCTTCTCAGTAAAATTCACCCCCTAAGCGGAAAGACCCAGGGAGCTTTTCCATCACATGTGCCATAGGGAGTGGAACCACAGATAAAGCCCTATGTGATCTCGGGGCTAGCGTCAGTATTATGCCATTTTTTGTGTGTCGTAAACTCAACCTAGGTCGCTTGAAGAAAACTAACATTACCCTACAAATGGCAGATAGGTCAGTTAAGACACCTTTAGGTATCTTAGAGGACGTACCTGTTAGAGTAGGTAAGTTTTTCATCCCGGTAGACTTTATCGTGCTAGACATAGCTGAAGACACCCGCACACCGATCATCTTAGGCAGACCTTTCTTATGCACTGCTGGGGCAGTTATAGATAGTAGACAGGGACGTTTGACCTTATTGGTAGGGGATGACATAGCCTCCTTTAGTTTGGCTAAGACACTTTCTAGGCCTATGATTGCGGATACGTGTTATTCTGTTGATATTTTTGAGCATCTTAGCCGTGAGACTTGGACGGAATCCTTGATCGAGGCACCATCGTCAGCATTAAGTCTGCTAAGTAAATATGCAGAGTACATAGGTATTGGTAATGATTCTGAGCCAACTCCTCTCACTCCAGGTAGCTAGGTTGACCAAGGGTGAAAATAAAGAGGTAGGGTCACTGGTAAGTACCTTGTGCTCTCTTGAGGCAAAGGTTCCTGAGCGTAAGCCACTTCCATCTCATCTCCGTTATGCTTTCCTTGATGACACTGAGCAATTTCCGGTTATTGTTAGCAATAAACTTGAAGATGTTCAGTTAACTGCCTTACTAACCGTTCTTAAACGAAACAGGAAGACCATGGGATACTCTTTGGATGACATCAAGGCATCAGCCCTGATGTATGCATGCACATGATCGAGCTGGAAGAAGGTCATAAGCCATGTAGACAAGGACATCGTAAGCTAAACCCGAAGACGGAGGAAGTAGTCATGACCGAGGTGATGAAATTGTTGGATGCAGGTATCATCTATTTTGTAGGGAACTCCAAGTGGGTAAGTCCAGTTCCGGTAGTACCTAAGAAAGGAGGTACTACCGTTGTAAAGAATGAGAAAAATGAGCTAATACCCACTCGTTTAGTAACCAGCTGGCGAATGTGCATAGATTCTCGCCAGCTGAATCCAGCTACTAAGAAAGACCATTTCCCTCTTCCCTTTATTGACCAAATGATTGAAAGGTTAGCGTCACACGAATTTTTCTGCTACTTAGACGGATACTCAGGTTTTTTCCAGATCCCGATTCATCCGGAGGATCAGGAAAAGACTACCTTTACTTACCCCAAGGGTGTTTTTGCTTATCGCAGAATGCCTTTTGGGCTGTGTAATGCCCCTGCCACCTTTCAAAGGTGCATGATGGGGATATTTTCTGAGTACATAAAGTCAATTATGGAGGTCTTTATGGATGACTTTAGTATCTATGGTAACAGTTTTGATGATTGTCTAGCTAACCTCGATAAGATTTTGCAGCATTGCATAAAAGTGAATTTGGTGCTGAACTGGGAGAAATGCCATTTTATGGTCAATGAGGGAGTAGTCCTTGGTCATTTGGTTTCTAACCGAGGCATAGAGGTTGATAAGGCGAAGGTGCAAGTGATTAAGCATCTACCACCCCCAGTCAATGTTAAGGGTGTGAGAAGTTTCCTTGGTCATGTCGGATTTTATCGTCGGTTCATCAAGGACTTCTCAAAGATAGCTAAACCACTTACACAGGTTCTCTTGAAAGATGCCCCCTTTGTTTTTACTGACGTTTGTCTTTCCGCTTTTCAGACCTTGAAACAGGCTTTGGTGTCTGCACCGATCATTCAACCCCCAAACTGGGAGTTGCCCTTTGAGATCATGTGCGATGCCAGTGATTATGCATTGGGAGCGGTCTTGGGACAGCGGAAGGAGAAAGCTTTGAGTGCCATTTTACACGAGCCGAACTCTGGATGAGGCTCAAGTGAAATATGCCACCACTGAGAAAGAGCTTTTGGCTGTAATTTTTGCTCTTGATAAATTCCGTTCATATCTTCTTGGTTCTAAAGTCATTGTTTTTACAGATCATGCAGCCCTGAAGTATCTTTTGGGTAAAAAAGAAGCAAAATCCAGATTGCTGCGATGGATACTTCTGCTTCAGGAATTCGATCTAGAAATTAAGGACAAGAAGGCCGCTGAGAATGTCGTGGCCGATCATCTGTCACGTTTGACTTATCAAGAAGGAGAGGACACTTTACCCATCAATGACTCTTTTGGTGACGATTCTCTTTTCTCCCTTTGTGCTATTATTGATCAGACTAACGATGAGGTTGAACCGTGGTTTGCAGATTTTGCTAATTTTGCAGCTGGTAAGGAAATGCCGAAAGGCCTAACTTACCAACAACGCAAGAAGTTCTTACATGATGCCCGGCATTACTTCTGGGACGAGCCTTACTTATTCAAAGAATGTGCAGACGGTCTCTACCGACGATGTATTCCACAATGGGAGACCAAAGCAATTCTGGAAGGGTGTCATTCCTCACATTATGGTGGTCATCACGGTGCATCGCGAACCGTGACTAAGGTACTTCAATCAGGTTTCTATTGGCCAACCATGTTCGCTGACACTAGACCTTTTGTTTCTAGGTGTGACGAATGCCAACGATTAGGTAACCTTTCTAAACGTCATGAGATGCCCCAGAACGGAATTTTAGAAGTTGAACTCTTTGATGTCTGGGGTATTGAGTACCAAGGACTGTTCCCTACAAGTCAAGGTAACCGGTATATCTTAGTTGTAGTTGATTATGTGTCAAAATGGGTCGAAGCGCGCCCGACACCCAATTGTGATGCCAAAACTGTTATTAAATTATTTCGTAAAGTCATCTTTCCTCGTTCGGAGTCCCACGTGTCGTCATTAGTGATAGGGGTATGCACTTTAAGGAACAAATCCTGACCCATATGTTGACTAAGTTTGGTGTACGACATCGTAGAGGTTGGGCATATCACCCTCAGACCAGTGGTCAAGTTGAGGTCTCCAATAGGGAACTTAAGGAGATCCTACCTAAGGTTGTGTCTAAGTCTCGTAAGGATTGGAGTCAGAAGCTTGATGATACTTTGTGGGCCTATAGAACGGCTTTCAAAACACCAATCGGTGCCTCACCATATCGGTTAGTGTACGGGAAATCGTGTCATTTACCTGTCGAGCTGGAGCATAAGGCATGGTGGGTAATACGCCAACTTAATTATGATGCTGATCGTCGTGGTGAGAACCGTCTTTTACAGATTGATGAGCTTGAGGAATTCCGCTTGAAAGCTTATGAAAGCTCGCGAATTTACAAAGAAAAGACAAAAAGATGGCATGACAAGCGCATCCTACCACGGGAATTCCACGAGGGTCAAAAGGTGTTGCTCTTCAATTCCCGTATGAGATTGTTCCCAGGCAAGCTGAAATCGAGGTGGTCGGGCCCTTACACGGTAGTGGGAGTCACCAAATTTGGTTCCGTCGAGTTGGAAGACTCTCAGGGGTCGAAGTTTAAGGTCAATGGTCATCAAGTGAAGCGTTATCACGGAACGGAGGAAGTTGGTAATTTGGTTGAAGTGTTATTCTTCGACATTGAGGAAAGTTGACACCAAGTTAACAGAAGGTTGTGCAGGACCTGTTAAACTTGCGCTTCCCGGGAGGCAACCCGATTTTTCATGTTTTATTTTCATTTCAGACAATTATTGCTTTTGTACTGTTTCAAGACTGATTTTGGAGAGTTTTCTGTCTTTCTGCTGCTGTTTCAATATCCTTCGCAGGTTCGCAGACCAAAACCCTCGATCGAGCGACATATCTGCTCGATCGAGTGGAGAAACTTCTGGATCGAACGATTCACCCCTGAAAAATGTTCGATCGACTAACCTGCAGCTGACGGATGTTCGATCGAGCAACCACCATCTTCGATCGAACGATCGCCATCTCGATCGAAGCCTTTGCAATCTCGATCGAACGGTTGCGCTACTGCCGAATGAACTTCTGCTCTCACCTCTAACAAACCTCACTTTCTCGTTCGGTTTGGGAGGTCGCTGTTCAGTTTAATCCTGTAAGTTCCCGTCTCATCTCCTCTTTTTCACCTCCACCTTGCACAATGAGGACATAATATCAGTTGGTTTGGGGAGGTTTATGCTTCCATCTTGTCTACATTAGAAGCTGAGTCGGAACCTTCATGTTTTGTCTTTTTCAAGCCTGACATAACCTTTAGCTTTTACATAAGCAGTATGCATGATTTGTCACTTCACCAGAAAACTACTGAACAAATAGACTGGACCCGAGATTTTGGCAACCTACTTATAATTCTGAGGAATTAGAACTTTATTAACTGGTGTCATCCATGACCGTTTCATTTAGGATTGTGAGTAGTTACTCCCTGCATGTCGTGTAACATTAATTTGCACAAGTATGATTTTTGATTGCGTATTACCTATATACATTCCGGTTTGAGGACGGTATTACATGTTCGGAGAATGCTTGCGAAATCCTTTTTATTCATTTTACCCATTAACTTCACATTAGCCAGAAATTGCCAGTTGACCCTTTAGCTTCAATCCATAAACTAAGCCTACCTTTTGCTGAGCTAGTTTAGTAGTTTTAGTGGTATTCTTTCTTTGTATCAATTTTTTCTCGATCTTTTTGTATGAAGTTGGCGAATGAAGAAGTGGAATGAAAAAGAAAAAAACAATTGTTGAAAAAAAAAAGAAAAAAAAACAAGAGGAAATCAGAAAAAAAATGAGAAGAGGAAACGGAAAAAGAAAAAGAAAAGCGAAAAGGAAAAAAAAAAAAAATTTGGAATAAAATTTGGAATTTTTCTCCTATGTTGCAATCCATATTTTATGAGGAGTTTTATTTTGGATCAATGAGTTGATTGCCTAAGGCTTTGAGTTTAATTCAGTGAGTTAGAAGTTGATGTTTTATTCAGTTTGATTAGGATGCTAGCTTGGCTACTTTCCCCTTCACTCCCATATTGTTTTGCCTCTTCTTACCCATAGCCTCACGTATCCAAACTTTGCAAGTATTTGGCATGTGAGGGGCCCTGAATGGTTGGAATGTATGTGCACGGTAGCTAGAATCATTTATCATACTAAATTGCATGCACGATTATGTTGGTCGCAGTCTAGGTGAGCGACTTTTCCTCTACCTCTCTTACATTCACTTGTTTTAACCTTTGCTTCACGAGAGAAGAGTGACCCGCGAGAGTTCATCGTCAAGGGTCTTGCAAGGTTGACAGTTCAGTAGGCCTTGGACAAAGTTGCAACTCATCTGCATGCTAGGTTGTGTAAGACCTTTTACTTATGTCTTAAATATGGTTTGAGTAGACATTTCGGCAAGTGTTCTGCGCTCAGTTCCTTTTTGCAAGGCTAGATGCATCTTAATTGCTTGAGGACAAGCAAAGGTTTGGTATGGGCCGGGGATATTTGATACGTGCAATTTATATAGACTTTGTAGGTCCATTTTGTACGTATTTGTCCTTTAACTCTTAGCTTTTAGCACCTTTTTTCCTCCGAATTGTCTACTTGTTGCCTTTGTGTTCATTGCAGATAAATAACAAGGGAGAAGAAGAAATGCGCTCAAATCTTGGCAAATCGGCATCTTCAAGGACATCAGGAAAAGACCAGAAATCCCAAAAGAAGGAACTCAAATATGTCACTGATCAAACCAATCAATAAAGTACATTATGCTTCTGCGCATTTTGAGCCTTTTTCCTCTTTTCCTATAATCAAAACACTCAAATATGTCACTGATCAAACCAATCAATAAAGTATAAAAATAAAGATGCGTATAGTTAATCAATCAATAAACAATAATGCACAGTAACCTTGTGTTCAGGACTCATGCGCTGCTTAACAAACTCGTCCCAGTCCTCTTGCGTGAGTTGTTTGTACTTTCCAACTGGACTTTTAATAGCCACTTCTCCATCATCAGACTTTTCTGACTTTTCTTCTTCGTCGTCAGAATTTTGTTCTCCGTCATCAGACCTCTCTTTAGGGAAAATGTAGGTATTTGTCATCCTCGTCTTCCAATCCCTAAATCTATTACGCAGAATCCTTAAAATCAACTTTTCTTTGTCGTCCTCGAGATTCCATGTTTTCTGAGAAAAAAAAGTATAAATTCAAGTAATAATGAATATTGATATTTTAAATCAAATTATCATAATGCTATTAATTTCCTACCTTCACACAACACCACATTGTACTTCTCTCGCCATTTGTTACATCTATCCAACTTTTAGTGATCTTGATATTTCGCGCCAACTTTCCCATATCAGTACGAAATGTCTTCAACCATCGCCCGTAAGCTTGACCATGCTTATTAAACTCAATATGTAGTAGGTCTTTTTTATCACCTTTTGCTTGGTTTGCTACACTTTCAATACTACTAAGAATCTCTTCAAATGTTTTTCCCGTTGACGGACCCCTTGTCTTCTTTTTTGGATGTGAATCTTTATCTCCTTCTTTATCTCCTTCTTTACCCATAGCATAAGAACTACTGTAGAGCAGGCCTAGGCAGAACCACTGAACACAAAAAGTAAATGAAATTTTTAGAATAAATTACAAAGTAGTAACTTACAAGAATATATTTCTAATAGACAATGTAGGCACCATTTAATTCTGCAGATGAAAGCATAAAATAACCGTGAAAATGATCAGACATAGGCCTGCTATAGGGAAAAGAACCATTTAACCTTAAAGAAAACAAATGATACAAGCACATTCACATAAGCTTCATGTTATAGATGCAATGATATCAGGTTCACAATAGCATGGTTTGAGGTTCGGTAGGGCGATCCTCGAGCCATATGGTACATACTGAAACAGAGTTCATTTGTGGCAGACTTGCAAACCAGGTTGCGGTGTTCTTTTATGTTTGAACCAACTTGCATTCTACTAAATCAAACAGCCCAGAAAATGGACCTGAAAATGACGTTGAACAGACTCGAAATGGACCAGAAATAACGTGAAATCAGACCTGAAAAAGGGCGTGAAACTGGCCTGAAACAGATGCATAAAACGGACTGCAACAGACCCATAATAACGTGCAGAACAGACCAGAAATCCAGACCTGAACAGACCCTTAAACAGACTTGAAACGGACCTGAAAATGGCGTTGAACACAGACCCGAACAGACCCACCATAGGCGTGAATTCAAACTTCAAAACAGACCTTAAAGTGACGTGGGAACTGACCTGAAAGACGCCTACAATCAGGCCTAAAAAGACGCCTAAATCAGACCCCAACCAGACTGAAATCAGACCTGAACATGACGCAAATATCACACCCATATCACACCTGAAATGACGTTGAACCCAGACCCGAACAGACCCAATATAAGCGTGAAATCAGACCTGAAATAGACGTATAAGACAGACCCGAAATAGACCAGAAAGTGCATGAACAGAATGAATGTAAAAATCAGAAAAGCATGTCTACGAGTCAAGGATATTATCCAAATAAGGGACATGTCTACGAGTCAAGTGAGCAGTGAGCTGAAGTTCATATTGACGCGGCATGGGTTGAAAATGCCATATAGTAGAATAGATCAAAAGCCGAGCAAGAGGGTATCTAGAGTAGATGAACTTACAAATAAAACCATCGCAACGGTGCAATAGATAGATTAAATTAAAAGTAAAAAGTTTCTATTGAAAATTAAAAGTTCCCAATGAATGACATAATCGTCTATAAACTAGTTCAAAAATCAGCCAAGGATATTATCTATTATTTGAATTAATCAAACCATAATTCCCTCATTATGGTCATCTCGCATATAGACTTCGTCACGTAGTACTTGCGCTTGTTGGCAAGTGGTCGAAAAAGGAGAAAGTTCATCAACTTGATCATAATCTTCTTCATCAACAACACCATCTACACCAAGAATGCGTCTTTTACCGTTACGGACAACTGAGTGTTTCTTGTCTAAAGGATCCTCAATATAGAAAATTTGCTTTGCTTGAGATGCTAGAATATAGAGGTCATCTTTGTGACCTAAACAATTGAAATCTACTAAAGTGAAACCCATATCATCAACATTAACTCCCTTGACACAATCGACCCACTTATATCGAAATAAGGGTACTGAAAAATCATGATAATCAAGCTCCCATATATCTTCAATTACCCCATAGTAAGGCTTTGTTATATCTACAGGTTGTTTACCCTTTCCTACATATTCAACTGACGATGCCATAACTGTTACACCACCATTTTGCATCGTACTTTTTGCATCCTGACGACTTGTGTAAAAGCAATACCCGTTAATATCATACCCTTCATAAGATTTGACGGTGAGCTTAGGACCATATGCTAACCATCTTAAGTTCTCACTTAGGCTATGTGTTGTGTTTGACAACTCTCTCATCACCTTCTCTTTAAACCAGTGTACAAATGTCCGATTCTGTTCACTTACCAACCAACCTTCACGTTTATTTGGATTTTGTCTTTTTATGAAGGCAAAATGATCAACTAAATATGGATGAACTTCAGTCATGTGTTGCAAAACATACATATGCACCTTATCAAAACAAGCACGGTCAACTGTAATAAACTTTTTCCCCAAAGTACCCTTCCCTTGAAGTCGTCCCTCATGCCTAGAGGTAGGGAGTCCGATATATTCCACAGTGGTCAAGTAATCTTGGCAGAATCCAAGTGTCTCACAAGCAACAGGCGCTTCAACAATACTAGCTTCAGGTCGATACCGATTCCTCACTCGCCTCTTATACGTCCCCATCTCTCGCTTCATAGCCCACATGTTTCTGAGAAACACCGGGCCACAAATTTTAATTTCTCTAACCAAATGAATGATTAAGTGAACCATAATGTCAAAAAAACTGATGGGAAAGTACATTTCAAGTTCGTAAAGTGTCACAATAACATCAGCTTGTAGCTCATCTAAAGACTCCGGATCAATGTCCTTAGCATTAATTGCAGTAAAGAATATGCAAAGCTTAGTGATCACTTGTCTAACATGCTTAGGTAAAACGGACCGAATAGCCACAGGGAGAAGTTGTGTCAACAAAACATGACAATCATGAGATTTTAGTCCCACTAACTTCAAATCTTTTAATGACACAAGACGACTTATGTTGGAGGAATATCCATGCGGTACCTTCATGCCCTTTAAAGACTCACATAATGCCACCTTCTCCTTCTTAGATAAAGTAGTGGAAGTCGGGGGTAAGTAAGTACATTGCCCCTTCTGAACTGGTTCTACCTCGACACGCCCCCTAGCAACCATGTCATATCTAGCTTTGACCCCATCCTTGGTCTTATTAGGCATGTTCAACAAAGTGCCTATGATACTATCAAACACATTCTTCTCTACGTGCATGACATCAATACAATGCCTAACCGACAAGTGCTCCCAATATGGTAGGTCCCAAAAGATGGACCTCTTTGTGTGGTACACCCCATCTGGTGGAGGTTTGTACGGTTTTCCAAATGTTGTGGTGATATTCATAACTCGTTTGTGATACTATACCCCGCTCAAAAATAATGGAGGCGGTCGGTGCTCAGTTTTTCCATAGAATGCCTTCTTTCTCTTACGATATTGATGATTTTGGGGAAGAAATCGACGACTACCCGTGTACACATATTTCCCGCAATTCGCCAACCATTCAGATTCAGTGTCATCACAACAAACGGGGCACCCCTTCGCAGTCTTTAGCCTATAACCAGAGAGGTTTCCATAAGCCGGGAAATCATTAATTGTACAATATAGCATAGCACGCATTTGAAAGTGTGAGCCAGTAGCTGCATCAAACACCCTCACACCAACATTCCATAACAACTTCAAGTCTTCTATTAGTGGCGCCAAATATACGTCTATGTCATTACCAGGTTGTTTAGGACCCGATATTAGGAGCGTAAGTAAAATATACTTACTCTGTGTTGTAAGCCAAGGAGGCTGATTGTAAATTATTAGCATTACTGGCCAACTGCTATGTTGGGTACTAAGAGTCCCAAAAGGATTTATTCCATCAGGACAAAGCCCTAGTCTTAAATTCCTAGGCTCTCCACCAAAATCAGGAAAGGTTCTATCAATTGTTCTCCATTGGGGTGCATCTGCCACATGTCGTAGTTTACCATCTTTATTTCTCTCTTGATGACGCCACACCATATAGTCTGCATCCTTTGGATTTGAAAAAAACCTCGTAAGCCTTGGTATAATTGGCAAATACCATAAGAACTTGATTGGGCTCTCTTTCTTCTTATACCTCGCTGCTTTACATCGTGGACACTTGTCTAAGTCACTATAATCTTTCCAGAACAAAATGCAGTCATTTGGGCATGCATGAATTTTTTTGTAACTCGTAGCCAATGGACACAATACTTTCTTACATCGATAAGTATTAGATGGAAGCTCATTACCCTCTGGCAACATTTCTGATAAAAGTTGCACTAAAGCGGTAAAACTCTTATCACTCCATCCATTCGCCGCTTTTAAGGTATACAATTTCAACACAGCTGATAAACGGGAGAATTTGGAGCCCGGATATAATGGCGTTTTAGAATCATCAACTAGCGTTAGGAAAATTTCTGGACATTGTATGAAATCTTTTTCTAAATCATCCATCATTCTATCAATATTCTCACCCTCTACGTTGTTTTTCTCATCATGACTATCATCGTTATCATTGTCCACATTAATCGGAATATTATTGAACTCCAAACCATGCATCTCAAATTCATCCACATTATCAAACTTGTTCTTCTCATTTATAGTATTTGAGGTACCTTCCATGTCATTGTCTTTCTCTCCATGCCATATCCATACATGATAATCAGGTTTAAAACCCTTCATTAGCAAATGTTCCCGCATAGTTTCAGAGTTTACCTTTACCCGGTTCTTACATACGCTACACGGACACATGAGTGACTTCTCATCCCCAAGTAGTTTTTGATGTGCAATAGCATGCGTGATAAATTCATCAACCCGTTCTAGAAAATGGAAATTTCGCTTTCCATACATCCAACTCCTATCCATAGCCAGCACAATAAACCGCTAAAAAAAATAATAACTTTTATTAGAGTTGTCCTAACAATAAACCTAGGGTAGCTAGTACATAGGCTGAAGTTTGAGGAATAATCAACTAAGCAAGTACATTTCAAGGCGAATTTACATATGAGTTCCCTACTATTATCTTAATGCCTAGCAAGAACCTAGCAACCACTATAATGGGAACCTATAACCAACTACCGAAAGGTGGAATGTACCCTATGCGTACCATAGCACCACACCTACAAATTTCTACATTGACAGTGGCTTGTAAACTATGCAATTCGAACCCATTTCAATTACTTAGCTTACATATGAAATTACTAGAGAAAGAATAGTAGTGGTAGTATAAGTAATATCTATTCATGCAAGAAACAGACTAGCTATGCAGTAGGAAGACTAGTAAATAAGAGCAGTTAGAACACAGGAATTTCAGTAGCGACAAGATAATAATGATGGAGCAGTGGGCAGTGTGTTGAGTAGCAGATACAGGAAGTGCAGAATCAGAATAATGTACAGTAGCAGAAACTTCAATTAACAACGAGAAGAAAAGGAACATAGGAAGAGAGAAAACTGGTGCCTAAAAGTGTGCAAGAAGATAAAGGAGTGCAGTTTCTCTAGCAATGAAATTGCTGAACTGTATTTGGGACATGAAGGTTTAATTTCTTTATCATTTACAGTTTGTTTAATTTTAAGCTTCTAGGAACTTGACTGCCCGAGTGATGATAATTATTGCTTTCTTTGTAGCCGCACTAGCCGGTAGCT
This sequence comes from Silene conica, assembly GCA_029255685.2. Classification (NCBI taxonomy): domain Eukaryota; kingdom Viridiplantae; phylum Streptophyta; class Magnoliopsida; order Caryophyllales; family Caryophyllaceae; genus Silene; species Silene conica. The sequence goes on along the minus strand of CM055312.2, from coordinate 38,375,680 downwards.
AGCAATATTTTGGTACTTGTTAGTGCATACGTATCCAACCAGATACGGCGTACCCGAGTCCGAGTAACACAGCTCAAAACCCCACTTAGTGTCACCATTCCAGCATCTGCCTGCTACTCTTCCTCTATCAGACCTCCCAAACGCCATTATCTGCATAACCCACAGAGTGTATTGCCTACTACTTCAACATCTGAGTGTTTACACCCAGCTTCTCACGACTTCCAGTCAAACAGATCAATATATCTGCCAACACAAATCAGCCTGAATCTGCCATATAATTGTCAGACCCTACAATGCTGTTCTGCTGCTACGGATCAAAGAAACTAAACTCCTACCCTTATTCCTGCATTCAAAATTGTCCCTGCGCAACCAGGTATGCATTTCCTGAATCCGCCCTTACACCATTCCCATCCATTTTGAACCTATCTAGATGATGCATCCCAATCTAACGCATTAGCTAAGGATACAAAATTCCAAGATTCAATCCTTTAGGGCTGGTAAGCACCTATCTAACGCATTAGCTACAAAGAAGAACCAAGCTCATGAGAACGATGTCCCGGGCGATTCAATAAACCTCCAATGACCGGCACCACTTCCTTAAGGACACTCCGGCAACAACAACTTCCTTAACGATGTTCTAGGGCTTAAATCTGACAGGATCGCGGCTATACAGAGTAAAATTGACCAATTCACAAAGCGGATGTCGATATTGCTCCAAATAGAACGAGATGCCGAGTTGGAGTTTACACAGGAGGAGTTAAATGCAGTCCCTATGCCTCCTGATGACAATTCTGATTCTTCCAGGCCTATTGAATACTTGGTCTCTCATGGGCAGGCACAACAAGAACTATGTGATACACTTTGCAACTTGACTGCTGTTAGCACTTCAATAGGTATCTAAACCCTCGATCTTTAACCAAGTACTCAAAACAACCCAATTATGTCATTGCCTAGTGTCAGTATCTTTTTTGCAGTTCTTGTTACAGTGAAGTGGCATTTATGTTGAACTTACACTTTTCGTATTGGGTAATGTAGAAGAAACCTCTATGTGCAGTTAACATTGGGTAATACTGACTACAGAAGACAAAATGAAGAAGAGCAACAACAACAATTTGAGCAACAATAACAATTTGAGCAGCAACAACAATTTGAGCAGTTAACAAAGAGACCAGGAAAGGGAGAAATCGATACATATTTGAGCAACAACAATTTAGCAACAATTAATCTCCTTACCCTAACAAACAATAATAATTTAGCAACAATTACTCTAACTAGACGAAGAAGAGCAAATAAAACTTACATGTAATCGGCGAGAAAGCTAGGGTTTGAGCGTGAATCTTGCAAGCGATGAATTGAATAAGATATTTGAAGTTGAAATTGATGTTGAAGATGACAAATGAAGCTTATGATGAAGAATTTGATCAACAATTTTCGAAAAAATTGATGAATTTGCTTGTGGTTTACTGTTCTATTAGTCGTAGGTTTTCGAAGAAATTGACATTGAAGAATTTTAGCGTAGGTTTACTGTTCAATTAGTCGTGGCTTTTCGAAGAAATTACTTTTCTTTCTTTTTTTAAATTATATCAAATACATCAATTCTAAAGACCAACTGACGCAAAAACTCAAAACCAAATAAGTCAGTTATATTGAAAACTGATGTTTTTGGTAAAAACAAGAATTCTATTAGTCGTGGGTTTTTTAAGTTATATCAAATACATCAGTTGGGTTCAAGAACTGACGCAAAAACTTAAAACCAAATACGTCAGTTATTATTAAAACTGATTTTTTTGTGTTAAAAACGTCAGTTGTAGCGGAACCGACGTTTTTAATACGTCAGTTCTTTGTTTAGAACCGACGTAAATGACTTTGCTATAGGGAAAAACTAGACTCCCGCCAAAATTATGTACCTTTTGCATCGGTTTGGGTACAACCGACGTAAATTGCTTGACGCAATAGGGGGATTTTGTACTAGTGTCATTCTCAACAAACTTATTCCACGAGGTGTTTCGAAATCCTAAATTCCCAAATTTTATTACCATAGTGAACATACAATCAAGACCTTACTAAGGTAACAACTTCTAAATCCTCTGGTTTCTAACCACTTACCAATAGTATACATCCCAAAGAAAACTTCCAAAGAAGTAACAGCTTTCACTCCGATAGTTTCCTTAAGACTTAGTTATTCACATTCCGAGATTCCTCAAATGGTATCCATGAACACCTATAAGTTGCAAATCCCTACACTATGATTATCCCAATCATCCATTCGACCATATTATCATTATCTAAGGCACATTCCTCTAAATTCATCTAGAACTCCATGCATTCCATTCAAATCCTCAAATGGTACTTCAAATTCTACAAGTATCCCTTACGCACCGATCCATCCAACATGGAACTCTCAAGATGGCACACTATCCAATATCGCCCGAACATTATTATCATAAACTTCTCAACCAAATTCTGACAACGCAAAACCAAGCATTCCTCAAGGCATGTATCGCTACTCCAAGAACAAGTCAACCTCGCCACTAATCTAAATGAAAGGGACAAGGCTCACAGAAGAGGGGATGGGATACGGACTTCAGGGATAAACACGATACAGATCTCGAGAAGGTCACCCGAAAACGACTCGAGGAACAACGAGACGACAAGGTAAGGAACTTTAGGCTATGATCTCCAATAAAATTGAAGCCAAGATCAGAAGGAGAAGCAAAGGAGAAGAAAGGAGAGAAGCGACATGAAGGATTGATTACGGAAATCTCCCAAGGTGCGGGTCTCTCACTATTCTCACGGGGTTCTCACTTCTTACTTTCCAAATCAAGTCATTCAATTATCGGTTCTCACGAACAATTCCTCGAACGATTTATATACCCAAATCTTCCAAACTTTAAACAATATCATCATTACGGCTACCTATTCCCAAAAGTTTGAGATGTCCCATCTCTACTAGTTCCTCAAATGACAATTCAATAACACTTTCAGGCCAGCACCCCTATATGCTGTACCCACTTTACATACCTTACTGTCCACCAGATAACAATTCCTAAACCATCAAGTTTTCCGAACTCTCCTCTCCCAATAGATTACTTTATTCTATCCACATACCGGTGGTGCATCCCCAAATTCTCTTAAGTTTTTCAATAAATAAACGCTAAGATTTATTAAGCAACCTATGGTCAAATAGTGATTCACTTATTCTAAGCTTAAGTCATAAACTCTTCAAGTATTCAACTATTATAGCCAATGATTCGTATTCCTCAACAACGGGCCTTTCCCAGCTCAATCACTCACCTAAGTCAAGTGATACTAACTCACTTCAATCATCCATTTCTCATCATTAGCATCTTAAGCCCATTCTCTCAGGTCGTTCTATATCCTCAAGTATCTTATCTAACTCCTTAGACAATACTCTTCAATCCACAAATTTTTCACAATCTAAGCATGGTTCTCAAGGTTAAGCTCCACCGAATACTAAGTATACAACTCAACCTTCAAGCAAGTACCCTATCACTCACTTTCACTCTCTCAATTGGATAGACAACTGGACACTTGGATCATCAAAACATGTCTCTCGATACCTCATAAGTTATTCCTCAAATAATAACATTTCTTATAATACAGTTCACAGTTATCCTAAAACTAGTTCCTCCAAATCCAGCAAAAGGGAAGATTACCTACAGGGCACCTTGAGAAAGTACGCAACAAGGTTAAGTTGAAAAGGTATGAAAATCTGTTCAAGCAGATAGACAAATATTCTACAAGAAGGATGTGCATCCGGAGTTATCGAAGAAGGTGATGGACAAAGAAAGAAGAGTATCTTCAAGGTTCAGAAGCATCCTCCAATAGTAGCACGAATCTTCTATCTTCGGTAGAAACTCTGGTCTTGATCGCCAAATGGCTATACCCACGGTTCGTCGATTGGAAGACATAAAAGTAAAATCAATGACAATCAACAAACACGTTAGAACCTAATAAAGACAATCATAAAACAGACTACCACTTGTCCTTAAGTCTACCCCATCTCTCATCATTATTCAATTATATCGTCAAGTTAAGGTTGGGGGGTTACATGAGTGCGTCGGGAGCGATAACGCTCTGATAGCAACCGTAAAACCCCTCGTCGCAGCGGAAAAGTAAAACATACAAACATGCCAAAATTTACGCGGAATTTAAACTTTATCATGCAAGATAAAACGAGGTGAATTAAAATAAACTATACAAACTGAAATGAACAACATAGATAAGTATATCAGTCTAAGTACGAAAAGCATAAGTACAAAAACAGCCTGGGATGGCACATCCCTACAGGCACTAAAGTGTATATCCAAAAACTAGGTCTAGCTAAACGATAACGGGTAAGTCATCGATGATAGGATAATCGCTCGCTAGCCTCTTGTAACCCACCAGCATCCTGTCATGTACCTACATACATACATGAAAACATGTTCACCACAATCAGTGGGGAGTGACTAGAGTTCTCCTAGCCACCTATTGTTAACGACACGTAACACATAAAGCATCCAACATACTCCAACATTTATAACATGCGGAGCAATATATATATATATATATATATATATATATATATATATATATATATATATATATATATATATATATATATATATATATATATATATATATATATATATATATATATATATATATATATATATATAGAGGCAGGATCCCGTGAGTCCACCTAAATATTTGAGTCCATGAGTCCATTTAGAGTATCACAAGTTGTATTAAAAAATATCACGTTTTTTTTACACTACAAAGCCTACAATATCACAACCTTTTCAATAAAATATCACAGGAAACAATATCACGCACTATATAAAACAATATCACAAAATTTTTTCCAGAACTTTGTTTCCCGAATTTTTTTTTTTTCAAATTTTTTTTTCCAAATTTTTTTTCTCGATTTTTTTTTCACAATTTTTTTTTGGTGATATTATTTTGAAGAACCGGTGATATTGTATTGAGTAACTTGTGATATTGTAATGAAAAAAATTCGAAAAAAAATTTCGAGAAAAAACGCATTTTGTTGAACAATATCACGCACTATATTAAACAATATCACGAAATTTTTTCAAGAACTGTTTTTCTCGGAAATACAACAACAACAACAACATCAGAGCCTTAGTCCCAAAATGTTTTGGGGTCGGCTGACATGAATCATCCCTTGAACCGTCATGAGTGAATTATCATCTCAACAAGAGAAAAAAGAAGGAAAAGAAAAAAAACGGAAGTGGAGTGAAACAAAAAATGGAAGGCAAAGGGGTTTTTTTATAAATTTTAAATCGAACTTATCACATGTATAAAAACCCAAAAAAATAAATCAAGAATAAAGTTTAAAGTGATTTTGAGAAACGAAGTAAAAATTAAAATAAGAGTTTTGGAGGAAAAAGTGTAACAAATCCAAACATAATTTTTTTTTTTAGCAAACTTAGTAAAAACATCAAAGGCTAGAAGTCCACAAGTTGCTCAAATTTTTTTCCCGGAAATTTTTTTTTCAAATTTGTTTTTTCAATTTTTTCTCTCGAATTTTTTTTTCCGAAATATTTGTTTCTCGAATTTTTTTTTGTGATATTATTTTGAAGAACCGGTGATATTGTATTGAGTAAGTTGTGATATTGTAATGAAAAAATTCGAGAAAAAGGTCTTTTTATTAAAAAAAAAAACGTGTTTGTTTTAAAAAAAAAAGTGCATACTGAAAAAAAGGGAATTTTTTTAATGAAGAAAATGTCATTTTAAAAGAAACGGCAAAAAACAGAAAAAAAGAAAAGTAATATTGAAAAAGAAAAAACAATAAAAGGAAAAAAAATTGATATTGAAAAAACGGGAAACTTTTTTATATAACTTGTGATATCATTGTTAGACTCATGGACTCAAATATTTAGGGTGGACTCATGTGATCCCAACTTTATATATATATATATATATATATATATATACATCAATATCTCAACTTTCATATCAACATGCAATACTATGCAAAGGCTCTCAATTAACTTCGAAAACTATTTGAAATTAGAGCCGGTCTCCCTTCCGGTTGCCCGGCCGGCGGGTCTTTCACTCCAAACCATTTACGAAACCAGACTAAGAGTCGTCCAATGCCTTGGACGAACAATACTAAGATAAACAATACTATATACAAATACTCAATCAATCAGCAACCACTAGTAGAAAAAGTCTCATTGACATCGCTTATTTTGCCCAATTTACATCGCTTTTTGGCGATGTATCTGGGGGCGACATTTAGAGTATTTTTTCCTTTACATCATTTCTAAAAACGATGTAAATAGTATACCATTTACATCGGTTATAAGTGAAAAGCGATGTTAATAGTATACCATTGATATCGGTTATAAGTGAAAAGCGATGTTAATAGTATACCATTAACATCGGTTATAAGTGAAACCGATGTTAATAGTGTCTCAAATACACCGTTTTTTTGTCTGAAATCGATGCAAATAGCATACCATTAACATCCGTTATAAGTGAAATCGATGCTAATAGAGTTTCAATTACATCGTTTTTGGTTAAAAACCGATGTTAAAAATGTCTCAATTACATCATTTTTGGTCAAAAATCGATGTAAATATTATCTTTATTTTTTACAATAACATCGGTTTATATTCAAACTGAAGTAATGAATATGACAATAACATCGGTTTATAATCATTCTAGCAACTCAAATTATATAATTTATCCGGACCTATTTGTGATGTTTACATTTTACACTAGTAGGCGACCTGCAACATGAATCAATATACAAATAATAACTCGCATCTCATGCCTTTCAACAATTCAAACCCAACTATTTATTATACCCAAAAAAATATCATAACGTATTACAATTTCGTCCATTCAAAGTAGTTAAAAACATACACTATAGGCTTTTATTAGTCATCCATGTATAAAAGTAGTCTAAAATACTATATAATAATTTCTAGAAATCTAAATTATACATAAACTAGACGTTCTTTCCACAACAAAACGACCAAAGCTCTAGAACCTCATTCATTTGTGCAATTGCCATTTGCGAACCTGAAATACACAACGTAAAAGAACACGAAATATTAGGAAGAGGTAACTTAAGCACCTAAAAATTTCGAACAATATCTATACATAAAAATTCAAACAGTTCAAGACAATAGATCTATAATATACCTTTTTTATGTCGTCCTCTGAAGTGGAGTACTGGTAATATCTTGCGACGGATACACGTCCGTCACAAATGAGAATTTGTGTTTGTGAAAAGAAGAATTTATCCTTCATAAAGTAGACAACCATTACCTATAAAGTACAAAGGAACGAAGCCAATTTCAAAGTGGATGCTCTTGATGACAAAAGATGGCAGACGGTCCAGTTTGAAATGTGAAGCATACAACCAATTAACTACGGAATCACAAAGAAATTTGCGTACCTCTCGAGCTGTTGATGAAAATTAATAATATCCCAATATTTTTCTAGTGGAAGTGTGGAACGATTTTCGTTTCCCGACCCTTGCCATAAGTTTCCCCATATCAACGATATATCGCATGCTTACTAGAATATGACTCAATCAGCCAAAACCTGAAATAAAAGATAACTAGGGAATCGTAATTACATATACTCGCACCATCCCAGCCAAGGTTACATCAGGAAACATAAACTAATGAAAATATTCAAACACAACAATAAGTAAATGGAAAGTACAGAGTCAAGACATTCGAGTAAACGGCCAACTTATGTTTCTCAAAAGAAAAATGACAACCTTTAATGGTAACCAACGTAAAAATACGCAAATCCATTAATAATACCATTCCTTAATTTTATGATCTTACATCAACCACGGCAATAAACTTGGTTTGAGAACGATTTAGGGTCAACTAACATTACGGTCAAGACAAAAGAGCAGTGCAATGTCACCGCACGGACTGTGCACCATATCAGATTTCATATTGTGGATAAGTTTATTATTGAAGTCTTTAAAAGAGGAGGAAATCCAGCCAACAACCAAGGGAAAGTACATACCATGTGTAGGTGAAAGCTGCTCTTGCTCCCAATGTGTATGATTAGATCATTTGGAACTTATGTTCTAACAAACCTGTACACGAAACACCTGAGAACTAGCATATTGTCAAAGCATTAAGAAAAAAGAATGCAAAAATAACCTGAAGTATACCAGTTGGTATCTTTTCTTTCTATAGCTTCAGCAATCATATCGACTTCAGAAGGAACTATCATACATCTGTTAGGCCTTTCCAGTAATACAGATCCTGAATTTGCACTTCTTTTATCATAACTTCATCTCCCCTGTATAGCAGCTGCAGCTTTCTCATGTCCGAAAGCTAACTTATTTATTGTAACTTCACTCAGTATGAGCAAAGTAACCAGACCTATAAGTTTTCGATAGCTAGCTTATTCTAAGCTAAGCTGCAAGACTTGATAGCCAGAACGTATTCTATTTGACAGGGGTGCGTGGAATTACGTGCAAAACGGATTTGGTACACACATAAACAGGAGAAAAAGTCTGTTTCGTAAGGTGAAAAGAAGTTTCACTCGAAAATCATTTGGCAAACGGTTGAGTAACTCATTGGTTTATTACGAGACCGACTCCTATCTTTCATTGTGGGACACCTCAAACATAGGCACAAGTGCGAAACACATAATAGGAGTTGTTTTAACCACAAGAAATCATGAAGCTTGAATATTGAGAATTTACGACAGACCTGCGCAATAGGGGACCAAAACAAAGTTTCATTGAGTTAGCTAGGCATGAGCATCAGTCCATCAATTTTGAAGCTCTCAGCTTTGGTTCATGAAAAAGAATCGATGTTGATAGCTCTTAAGTTTTCAACACGGAAACGTCGTGTACACTAGCCACCCTTACTTTTCCATACCTGAGAGCATTTGAGGCACTAGGTTACATGGAAGAAACAAAATACTTTGAAAGAGATTCACAATTTTTAAGCGCCTTTGTGTGCGAATTCATACAGTTAGCTAAGCTTAACATATCATACAACTTTACAACTACTACTTAAATTAAGGTTCCTTAGTAAAGTGCTGATTCCTTGACGTTGTCTAGATTAACTGCTAAAGTCATCGAAATGTTTTATTTACAACTTATGTTTCTCAAATGGATTCTCTCCGGAGTTGACAAATACTGACTCGGACACTTGGGCAGTCTGAACATCAGGATCTTTGAAGACTTAAACAAACAGAAAACACAATGAATTATACCAGAGCATCTTCATTATTCTGATCTCGAGTTCCGTTCTTAATTGCATCAGATAAATTCTCCACCAACTATCATCACCAGTTCAACCCCAAATTTCACAATCAATAAACTCAAAACTAGAAAAATACTCAAAACATTAAGAAAAATATGAAATCAAATTTCCAAACACAATTGTACTAAGCCTGTTGTTGAAGACTTTCGCTGTCTGTTGTGGACTCACGACCGAAACTATATTTTTTTACCTAGTTCTCCCCCATTTTGAGGATAAAAATTGAGAGTGAGTGGAGCAAGATGAAGGAAAAGCAGAGAGACTGGCATCCTTAATGCGCAAAAAAAATGTTAATAAATGCAAATAACATAACCCATGGAAATTTCATTAGAGGTAAGATGAAACACCCTAACCATATGTAGGAAAGAAGAGGGTATGGAAGAAATAGCCGAGGAAGCCGCCATTTTTGAATAAGCAATGTCACCTGAAGTTGTTTGGTTCTATGCGTTCAATACTTCAATGCTCTACTCGAATCTTGATGCTGCAAAATTATGGTGGCAACTAAATATTAGTCTACTTCCCTTGCATTGGATATTTCTCGCTTTTTCCTAAAACATTTGCTGCTCCTTCATAATGGAAAAGCACTAACAGTTCCCTATTGTTCAACAAAAAAAGATGCAACACTTCATAGCTCAGTGATGAGGCTTATATGTCTGCATTTTCATCAGAGTATAATTAACATTCATAAAGAACCATACAGAACAAGACTGGCAAAATGATTTCGAACCACAGACTTCAGTACTATAGTGTCCTCCAACAACCTCATTAGATGACATACATTTCACCTTTATAGCAGACATTCCATTCCCACCATTTGTTTACCTTCGATTAAAATGCCAAAAGGTAAACAAATAACTGAGACGGAAAGACTACAAAACAGTATAACTAGCAACAAGCAGTACAGGCCTTGAATATATGCATATAATGGCGCATTTTCACACACTTTTTTTTTCAATTTTCCGCATTAAATGATCGAGACGGTTTAACAGAAGACTTACTCAATCGACAATTGCACACAAGAGAAAAAACAATGCGATAATACCAACAATTGTTTTTTTTATTCTCAGTGAACAAATATAATGGAGTCCCCAGTAAGACCTAAAAAGCAAGGAACAACAACAGTATGGGATTCACAACATCCAAAGAACATATAAAACCGAACCAATTCTAACATTGTACAATGTCTCTATTCACGAATCAGGAGTCACGGACGAAGCATGACCAAAGAATTGTTGATTGCAGCTGATTTTCGTCAACCAAACAATTATAAAACTGAACAAAACAAATATAATGGAGAAACAATAAGACCATACTTCAACTATTGCTCTGCCATTCAAACAATAACACTAAATATAATGGAGAAACAATAAGAAAAATTCTGATAATACCTTAATCAATTCATACAACGCTGCGTCGAAGGAGAATATCAATCGATCGACCGATGAAGGATAGCGAGCATGACAGCATCATAGAGGAGAAGTTGGCGATAAAGGTGTGGTGAACGGCCCGGTTGCAGAGGAGGAGGACGATGAAGTAGGAAGCTAAGGGATTGTGGGAAACAAATTGCTTCTTTAGAAAACTTAGGGTTTCACTGAAAATTATGTGAATGGGGTAATTAAGGGTCATTTTAGGTATTACTCGTAGACTCGTAGTTGATCGAACGATTTTTTGAACTAGCGCTCAAAAACAAAATAATTGTTCTTTTGGGTTGATTTTGAAAATAATTGTCAAAATGGTGTCCACGTAGGCTCGGTTTTTACGAACCTAAAACACGCCATTACAAATGGCGTGTTTATAGTGAAAATCTGAGCTAGACGAAACAATTGGGAAAATTTGGAAAAAATAGAACACGCCGATACGAGTGGCGTGTTATAAGAAAGATGTCCGCCATTAGTAATGGCGTGTTTCAACAGTTTTATTTTTATGTTGCTATAGAAAATGGAGCAAGCTGAACACGCCATACACAATGGCGTGTTATGGGCTGGAAAATTGATTACTTCGTACTACAATACTATCGCATCTACTCCGTCATAATATAGCTTCCCCTGTAATTTATATCTCTGCTTCTAATTCTTCATGTTGTTCTGTTAATCCTTCAATACTTCATGTTGTCCCGAAGCTTTTTGCAACTCTTTAATTCGACGGCGAAGCCTCTTTTATTAAATGTCTTCCTCGTCTTCACCTTCACTTTTTCGTGCGCTACCGGCCCGTACCAAGTACTCGATAGTATAAGAGTAAGCAATCATCACCTGTAATGCGCATTTGCATCTGTGGATAAGAAAGATACGGTTGACATGGATTCACCGTGTTTGCAATTTGCGTCATTCCAGGGATCTGAATGGGGTATTGAAGAATTTGACAGAAGGAAATAAAGAAGATAGTGAAAGAGGCAATTTTCTTATTGAATGCCAGAGCAACGTACACCCTTATGTATACAAAGATTATGCAACTAGAATTAGAATATAATATCCTAATATCTCTCCTAATATAAGGTAACTGAATAACCAAAACATATACACCCACATATAGAAGATATGATCAAATATTTACAATATCGTATAATATCTTAACATATATTTTTCATTAGGTATTGATTTTCTGTAGAATCTGCTGGAGTGTTTCGGGCTTTCGCTAGTGACGATCAAGTATAGCGATGAGTACCTTTTCTCGATAAAGGCAATATGAGCATTAAGTCGGGTCTTCGTAATATTAAGAAGTTGGAGTAAGCTCTCGTCATGTAAGCAGGTGCTCCATCTTCATGGCTTATTAATTAATATGCAATCAATGTCTTTGTTGAAATCTACAAGTTTACATCACAATGCCTCATTTGCCAAACGTTGTGTTCTTTAACATGACGATAGCTTGTCAACCGAACCAAAATCGTCCAATTCAGAGGAGTTGGAAATAAAATCCCAATATCACTCGATTCGATGAATAAAGATGCTTGACAAGACGATTATAGTTGCACAATAGAGAATGTTAGGGTGATAGCTAAGGATACAATAAATAGTGTGCATGGTCTGATAAGAGAGATGGAGGAAAGGAACGGTGAGGTCCGAGACCATGGTCAGTTGGAGGCAAAAGGCGGATGGATAAAACCGAGTGAGGGAGCTGTCACACTGAATGTAGATGCTGGGGTTAAGGTGGGGGTGGGGACGACATTTGGGGGTTGTTTTTCGAGCTGGTAATGGTAAGAGGATGGAGCCAAAGTGTGATGTTGCTTTGCCATTTTGGTGATCAAAACAAACACGCCATTTCATGTGGCGTGTTTCGACCCCCAATCTTATTTTATTTTTTATATACTATAAACACGCCATTACCAATGGCGTGTTTGTTCCGCATTTTAGGTTTCAAAAATCCGAGCCTACGTGGACACCATTTTAACAAATATTTTCAAAACCGACCCAAAATGATAAATACTTTATTTTTGAGCATTATTTTAAAAAATCGTTCTAGTTGATCGTCGGTAACAATAGACATCATTTGTAAAACGTTGCAATGTAAATATCATCTCAATAAATTGACATCGGTTTCGTTAAAACCGATGCAATGTAAATATATTAACATGTTTTTTTAGATAATGATGCTAATAACGGATGTAAATAATAAAATAAAATAAATAACGTAGTTTTATTTGAAAAAGCGATGTTAATAACTCTATTATTATAAATTACATCGTTTTTACTAAAAAGTGATGTTAACTAGGCGATGTCAATAGCCCTTTTTCTACTAGTGAATTAACATCGGTTTTGATTTAGAAGCGATGTAAATAAAAAAATTATCTTAATTGCTAAACATCGGTTTACTTAAATCGATGCAATTAATTATCATTAACTTCGGTTTTATAATAAACCGATGTAAAATCATATAATTAACATCGGTTTTGATTTCGAAGCGATGAAAGATTATAAAATTAACATCGGTTTTGATTTCGAAGCGATGTAAATAACAAAAATTAGATCAATTACATCAGTTTTAGTAAAAACCGATGTTATAAGGGCGATGTCAATAGCACTTTTTGTACTAGTGAACATCTGACACTATACCCCAACTCAAGCAAGCAGATGCAATCAGCAGTATCTAGAACCAACCCCAACTCAGGCAAGATCTAAACACAATCAGCAGTGTCCAAGTCACACCCCAACTCAGGTAAACTTGGTACACAAATCAACAAACATACACCCGTAGCCGCAACTCAGGCACGAATAGATACCAATCAGCTAATAATGGTTCATAACGCAACTCAGTTAGAACCATTACCCTTCGTAGTGAATCAGAATCCCAACTCCAACCCAATTCACCAAGGTCATACAAACTCACGGAAGGACAGAGGTCCCAACTCAGACATCTCCTACCACATCATCCATACAGGTGACGGTCCAGAGGTCCCAACTCAGACATGTCCGCCACGCCACAAACACTCACATGTCAAACTAGAGGATCCAAACTCAGATCATACCTTGACACGCATCAAACATCAGTACATATAGTACTCTAGCGGTCCCAACTCAGACATATTCCGATATGTACTACAACCAGGTCCTTAGTCCTAACTTTCTGACCTCTAATCAACACTTAATTGACCCCAGGAACTAAGTTGAGGGAGAGCTGGTTTCCCTTTCGGTTGCCGACCGGGGGGTCTCTATCCTCACTCCATTCCCGGACCTAATACAGTGCCACCCGAACCTCAGGGACCTCAAACATACATATAAAGCCGGCTGGGAGTCCCCTCCCAAACATGCAGCCAACGAATGAAAACCGAGAAATAGGGTCCTCAGCCGGTGGACCGGCTGCCGGCCACCCGACTGGGGATCCCATCCCTTAATGTTTCTAAAGCTTTTACAACAGGGGAGAAGGTGTTCTTAGCCGGCCGAACGGCCGCCGGCCAACCGGCTAGGAATCCCTTTCCTAGCTACTTTTTCTCAAAAACTCAACCAATAGGGACTCTAAGCCGGTGGACCGGCGGCCGGCCACTCGGCTCAGAGCCCTATGCACAATTCCTAATCTCTCAGAAAAACAAGTAGGCGACCTCTGAGCAGGCCGACCGGCTGCCGGTCAGCCTACCGGCGCAGAGTCCCTGATACACAATTTTGCAAAGTTCGACAAAGAGTAAATGAATCCCAAATCTTTAGCAATCGATACAACACTCGTAATTTGCAACAACAAATGTTTGCCCAGCATATTAACACTCATATTCAACAAGATTCACCACTTAAGAATCAAAGGAAACACATCTTAAGATCACAATTTGTATCCGTCACAATTTCTCAAAAACTGAAAATAAACATGTGAGGCATATGAAACATCATAAACACTAATTAAGTCATATGTTGAACATGTAAAACGAAATCCTAACCTGCTCCTATATTCATACTTCAACATAAACTCATAATATCAGAAGAACATCACAGGAAACCACATAAATGTGGTAATTTAACAATATAGGTCGAGGTACTCATAATAGTCACCTTAAAGCGGTTTAAGCTCCGAAATCTTCTTCCGATCCACCACGTGCAAGGCAACCTCGGAATCGACTAGACCAACTCCTACAAGCATAAAAAGGTAAGTTAAGGGCTTGAACACGAATTAGGGCAAAACAGCCCAAAAACGGAAGTCGACGAACTGAAAATTGGAAGTGATAGAAAAATCACAAATTTCGAGATGATTCCGAAAATATAAAACTTACCTTGATACGAGTTGAGGAAGAGTTCGAGATGATCTCTTGAAGTTCTTAAAGAGGAAAGAAAAATGGTGTTTAGAGTTACTGTGAAATGAGTTTATGAAGAATGAGATGTCGATGAATGGAAAGGGTTAAGTGTCCTTTTTATACTTGAGTCGGGTTTATGTTATTTAAGTGATAGGGAAACTCAAGTCAGGAAATGCCAAGCGAGATAACATCTTAAGATTAAAAATATTCTTAAGACGGAACTTAACGAAATCTTAAATTAAAACTTACGATTTATTATTAAAATATTATTTAACGAAAATACGGGATGTTACAGTATGCATCAAGCTTTACACGACTGTACTAATAGCGAAGTCATTAGTAAATTCGACCGTGTAAATTGTAGTACTTAAGGTTCGATAAATTCCATGATCTCATCATGGTTATTCTATCTTCATCTCCATGAACAACCTTAATACTAATAAACAAAACGTCTTTTACAATCTCAACCAAACATCCCATGTTTAATTAGATTTAAATCATATCAATTTGTCATCTAAAATTGAAAACTCACATACTTCTCAGAAGTATTAATGCCTCATTCCAAACGAGCAATGAGTTGTTTTAGATAACGTTTACTGTAATAGCCCGTATTTTCATAATTCGTATTAATTAGTTGTTTTATATTATATTTCAAGACGAAGTATGATGGTTAGTTATTCGATGCGTAGCTACTAATTTATATTATAATTATATAAGTTTATATGCTCGTCTATTAGTAGTTACGAGTCAAGAACGGAATTTTATCGTATAACCCATATAGAGGTGTGATGGGCTTGGGTTAACCATGAGATGCAACCATAAAAAAAAAGAGACAAACCCTAGATACATCTCACGACATACTCCCTACTCTCCCATCGACACAAAACAAGAAAAAAACAAAACTCATGTACAAACCCTTCCCCTCCCCTGCCTCCAACTCTTCCTGCCTTCCTTCATCATCAAATGTATCACCCTAACCCAACGAGAAAAATGAGCAGACAACCAGTGAAGACAAACATCAACACGGCATCATCATCGCATCATGTTCACTCGTAAGTTTTACACCCTTCTATAAGTTTTTCGATCAGATTAGAGTGTTAGGAGTAACTAATTTAGTATGTTTAATTGCTCCTCGAGTTACACTACCATTCCACTGCTATAACTCGTTTAACAGGAACCAAAGACGTCGATAGTAGACGTGTTTGCACACTCTGTTTTCTGCGTGGGTTTTATGTTCGTTTTGTGGTCGTTCATCAGTGTTTTGGGTCTGATTCTAGTCATGGGTCATGAGTAAAGGTAGTGGTGTGTTGTAGGTTGTAGTAGTGGTGGTGAGATGGGGTATGGTGGCTGGAGGAGGCTGTTTTGACAGCGTGTTTAAGAAAACCAGAACATGGAACTCGTGTTGTGTCTGTCGGTTTTGAGGTGGTTTTTTCAGGGTGTTTGGTGGCATCAAAGGGTAGTTCTTGGCACTGGGGATTGTGGGTGAGGTGAGGTGTTGAGGGCGGTGATTGGTGGTGGTGGTGACGGTGGTGTTAGAGGGTGGTTATGACTCTTATGAGCGTGTTTATAGAGGGGCAGAAATATGGTTGCGGTAAGGTGTTCCTGGTCTGGTGTTTTCCACTGTTTTCGAGGGTTGGTATGGGTGAGTCAAGTGTCGGGGTCGGGTCAGTGTAAGCGTCAGAGTACAGTGGTGGCAGCCACCACGCGTGGGTGGTGGTTCAGGCACTGTAAGGCGGTCAACGGGGGCTGTGTTTGAGGGCTGCCAATGAGTTGTTGAGTCGTGATGGTTGTGCTAGTCGCATGATCCATAGGCCGTAGGGCTGCTGTTCGTGGGCTTCCTTATAGTTTTCTTATTAGTGTTACATTTTTAGTATGTGCAGATGGTTGTTGTGTTATTATTGTTATTATTATTAATTTTTTTTTATTATTATTAGTATCCTTCGTGTTGTTATCGTATGTATTTGTGTACTATTCTTATTACTATTTAGTAATATTATTATGAATGTTATTAGTATTGTTATGGTTGTTAGTATATGGTTAATATTAGTAAATGTTACGCATGTCTTAATTATTAAGTTGTATGTAAGTCTTATACAAGAATGTGACAGTTATCAATAGTTCGTATATAATTGCTAAGATCGTTATCTATTTGAAGTTAATTATAAAGGAAACGAGTCGTTGAGTTAATTAATATAATCAAGGTGATTTTACGAAGTAAGTTAACTAATTGGTTGTGAACGTGTCATATTAAATAGAGAATTGATATTAAATAATATATGTCTTGGTGACGGTTTCCGCGTGGAATATTCGAGCAGCTGTTCGTTGTCATTCTGAAATTTGAGGTAGGGGAATAACTGTGAACTCGTTTCTGATTTGAGATGTGATTATTAGCTGTTGTGAGTGTTATGCTTCATGTTGAATGATTAACGTTATAATGTTTTAATTGTCTGTATATTCCTTATGATGCAGAAATGCGATATTGGGTCTTGTGATATGGAGTGGAGATATTGGGTCTTGTGATATGGAGTGGAGATATTGGGTCTTGTGATATGGAGTGTAGATATTGGGTCTTGTGATATGGAGTGGAGTTATTGGGTCTTGTGATATGGAGATGGAGGTAGATGCATTACTACTGTTGATTATGCTTTATTCATATGCTGTTTTTCCTCTACTCAACCTCGTGTTGACCCTGTGTATTCGTGAACACTTGTGATGAACCAATTATTGGGGAGCAGATTGATAGGGTCTTGAGGCTACGGGAACTGCAGGGAAGAGAGAGCTAAGATCCGTACCAGACTATAGTCTAGATCACTTTAGAAGTTGTTGTACTAGTTACTCAGACTTTACTCTTGTTATGAACAGTTGTTATCTTTCATTTGACACTAAATTATTTAATAATGTACTGTGTTTTTTGACTTTGTTATCTACTACCTCGGTATTCTGAGATGGTAACACTCTTGATTAATTGGGGAGTCCTAGTCCAAGTCCTTAAATAAATGGGGGTGTTACAAAGTGGTATCAGAGAGAACGATCCTCAGGAGTAAACCAAATGAATAATAATGAACGTAGGAAGAGTCCAATAAAATGAACCCCGAGATGGAACTGATAGGAGCCCAAAAAAGGAACGGGATGAGTTAGGGGCCCCCTCACACCAAACCATAGGCCCTTTCGGTTCTGTCTCGGAAACCCAATGAGAGTAATTGAAGAGTGGGGTAGATTATATGGTAACCTAATTATATGGTACTAACATTCTTACAGGAGAAGGATGAGGTAAGTGGCACGTAAAATTATGGTCAATGATGGTATTGGAAGAATATGCTTAATATTGAAATGTGGATCGAGCTGGATGATTGAATTGAAATTTCAAGAGTATGGATGTGTGCTTGTTGAGCAATAATTAAGAGTGAGGTGATCATATGATTTGGTGTTTGGAATGTCCATGATTATCTAGTTATTAAATGATTATTGTAACTATGTAAAATATTGTTGGTATTCGGATATGAATGATCAGGCTTATATATTAGTAATCCATGTCTAGTGATATGCGGAATGTGATGGAAATCAAATTTTAGATTTTATACTCATATCTAATGTGAGTTTTGTTTCTTTAAGTTTAGGTTTAAAACTTAACATGATCTTATGCGTGCATGATGATTACATAAGGTGGATGAATGTCCTTACAATGATTTTAAAGGTTTATACTCAATAATCACCTATTATGTGAGTCTTCAAACGAAATACCCTTACAACGATCTAACATAAAACCGTCCCCAAAAGATACGTATCAAGGACCCGATCTCAAACTAACACCATTTTGTTACTAGAAAAATTGTATTAGTAAAACTAGAATTAATAATAATATTACTCTTAATATTATTAATATTGGAAATGAATCTTACTTAGAAAAACTATTTTCTAAGTACTACAAGTATGAATGAAGTTGTAGTGTATGATGAGTGTAAGCATCCAAGAAGACAACTAGCATGTTAGTGAGGTGTGTGTGTGTGTGTGTTATATATAGAGCAACAATTGCTCAAAATTGAGAGCAAGGGGCCGGCCAAGTCAAGCCAAGTGCATGGCCTCTTACACAATGCCAAAAGGAATAAATATGCCTTACATATTCCTTACACTCTTACACACCTTTGAACACTTACACACTCAATCATAATGCACACACGACCTCAATACTTCCTCTATACTACATGACAGAAATGGGTTTATAATAGACCCATTTTATTTTTGTCAATTGTGTTAATTTGTAACATGTCACACATGTCCCATAACACATGACATGATTTGTTAATTATGCAATTTTAACTCTTTAAAATTCATAATTCACAATTTTATAACATTTAAATAATCCCTCTAGTAGTTCGAAATTACCATCTTATAAAAATGTAATATCATAATTTTAATTACAACTCTTTGTAATTTTATGATCAACCGTGTTAATTCTCAATTTAATCGTTTCCCAAACGAATAAATATAATCCGTGCAATAAAACAATTTTTATTACTTTGACCATTATTATTATAATCCCATTACAATAATATTTGTCACGTAAAATCATTTCCTAATTTCTAGTTATTAATTAATTGGTTTCCAATACGATATTAATTAATTATTCAATTGAGACGGAATTCCCTAAAGATATGACCTTAAGGGATCAACTAATCACCACCATCATATGAAGATAATTTCAAACTCTAGACAACCAATCATTATCGGTAAATGTTGATCAGTCGACTTTAAAAGAGTAACACTCCCAGTTGTGTTTCGTTCAAATGAGTTTTAATTATGTCAACACACTATTGTCGAGGACACTTTCTCCAACAATCTCCCACTTGTCCGAGACAAGTGTGTGTTACCAATTCTCTTGCCTTATTACTATCTCCCACTCAATGCATGGCGTCCTCTCAGATCGTGCCCGCAATTGATTTAAATCTAGAGTGGTTTTTCTCGATCCGGAGTTATAACTACTGACCGGAATTATCTACCATAGATACCTTCTGAGTGTGGCCACGCATTTCTAGTTATTTTTCTACTCGAGTGGCCTAGAGATATTTCTCAACCCTGACAAGGGGTGGACAATTCCTAATCGACCTATTCCTTCCGGCTGGCCACAGCCCATCATAACCCAAAATATGTCCTTATAAACCCCAGTTACGAAGGTGTTAGGACATAAATCAAAGTTAATCTGAAAACTATGCCACCTCAGAGAACAGTCATTAGTCCAAGAACTGACTCATGTGAAACACGATAGATGCTCCCGCCACGACCAGACAATCTTTTAATAAGAGTATGCCAGAGCTCTATCAGCGGTCATTAGCCTGACAAATGTTTCATAACAAGTCTATGCCTAGGTGATCGACTAGTCATCCCGTATGACTCTATGGCAATTGAACTCGCCATCAATCGCATCACACATCTGGTTGCATTGAGACGTCACCTCACTTAAGCAACTAGGGGCGAGGTCATGATAATTCAATTCACTTTAATGGGGTTCAATATGGTCTTACCATCCCATTTGAATATGACATGACCTGGGGTGAGTTATAAATAACTCAAATGATGAATGCATTATCACATATGTAAAATTGATGCCATATCAATTACTACATAATCTATAATTCAGACTTGTATAGTATTACACCTCAACTCAATTGAAATGACATGATTTATCATGTTAAGCCTATAAGAAGGCCTTTGGTTAGTAAGCCTTAACAACTTTTGTACTTCACATAACCTTACTATAATTTCCCTTGGTTATGCATAATGTCATTATGCTAACCTTACGAGTACGTGTCTTGATCCATATCTAGACACAAGCTTTCTAACAATAGAATAGCTCCCACTGTTTTCACAGTGTCTAAGAGACTCTTCCCTCTATTATGTCTCATAGTTATAAGTGTACTCATATTTGTTGAATACCTTCCATTGTTCTACTGTCTAGAATAATTCTAACAGATTTCTTCCTTTATGATTGTAGTCAAAATGGTTCTCTAACCATCCATATGTGTTTTGAACATGGTATTGTGCAACTCTTTGTACATTAAACCAATGAAATATCCAAACATTTAGCTTCATACTTTTAGTACTTATTCAGTAGTGTTTGATGACTATATGGCTACACATAGAGACATCTCTCCAAATTCGATTTGTAACATTTCGTCATACTCCAAGTATACGAAGTTTGATAATGGTAATACATCTTAGCGTAAAGAATTGATCCTGCAACGGAAGCATGTGGATTCAATTTCTATAGTTCAAAACATTTGAACTTACGCTTATTCTTATCGACATAAGAATATCTACTTATACGCTAATATCCATTAATAGGATATCCTAGTGATGTAATTATTTCTTTTACAAGTCTTTATCATTCATAATGATATTTATCATTTATAATGATCAACATGTCACATTCATGTAAGACTAGAGACATAACTTTACTCCCACAAAACTTCATGTATAAACATAACTTCTTGACTTTCAAGAAAATGCTTATCACATGATCAAAATAAAGAATTCATCCTTTTGACATTTCGCTTTTAGGATAGTTGCGATTTTACAAAGCTCATACTCGATGACTTTTAAAATCCAACAACATCATTTGATCCGGTTTTAATATAGTTCCGTTGTTTGCGTGCGAAACCCTTTCCACCAATCAATTGAGCTATTTCGGATTCAAATAGTGTCAAAACTAAATAAAGCATCTAAGCAAGTTACAAGTTCGTTGCACTAAAAGGCAACATGACACTCGTCAACTTAATTTTCGAATGAAATTTCCCCTGATCTCAACTAGGAAGAACATTTTCCTATTGCCTCATACTGAAGTTGTGGCTCTACAATAATTTCTCCCACTCTGTCTAAAAGAAATAAACCTTTTTTCTTTATAGACAGCATCATGAGCCACAAACCATTTGTTCTCATGATCATATAAGAAAAATTTCGCCATTCGAAATAGGCTACAACTTAGGCACCTTGCCTATTCATATCTCATATGACTTGTAAGCCCATGCTTTATAACATAGCGGAAAGATAAATGGTCTACAAAATCGGAATAGAAAATAACTCCCACTTAATTGTAAAGATTTAATCATATCTCATATGATTTAATACTACTTTCTTGCCCATTCGGTGCTTATGAAAGTAAACTTGTGATACATTATCACACTCTATTTGGCGTAAATTACTAGGCTCAATTAGATCACTATCTAATTCCAAGAACATCTTCTTGAGCCATTGCACATGTATTCTTAACGAGAATTTCATGTGCGTTGATTTCCTCAATAGAAGATAGACCTCATCTACTCGAGGATATATCCTCTAGATAAATTATTTCTACTTCGGTAAAAGAAGAATTAAAATATTTTTCATGATTTACAATTTCACTCACCTACACACCTTAAAGTGTTTATACGGTGAATGACTTGCCTTGAATGCAAGATTCGCATAACCCATGAGATTCCTAACCTCAAATGCGACTTTCAATCGAGAAATGAGAAAAAGAAAAAAATTTGGGGTAACAACTCGAGTTTTAGGGTACATATGACATTTCCACCTTAGTTTTGGAATATAATTACCTTGATTCGTATGGCCTAACCATGAATCAATTCGTGGTAACATTGAGTACAACATTTGTTTCAATTGCGTAATGGTAAAATGTTTACCTTTTATGCAAAACTCAAATTATATTTAGAGATGATGTACATAATAACTATTTTTTATGTATTACTCTAAATCCAAAACTTGGCAAGCACAATATAACATGTATATGTCTTAAGGATGAATTGGAAACTACCTTAGTTCCATTCATGTTTATCATTCTTGGCAAATCGTCATACGATTTTCTTCACGTTAGGACGATAGGATTCACAAGAACCCTCGGATTGTGTTATTAACACATCCTTCTCTAAATACCAATTTAGATTAGCGGGTTTCGTCATCCCTTTATCATATTTCAATCACATGAAAATGGAATTACTAACATGATTCATCAATTTGCACTCATATACAAATAATGTAGAATGAAAACTCAATGTCATAAGTATTACCTAAGAAATATGTTGGAGTCATACTTCCAACATCCTTAGACTTTATAATTTGGAGTTGTATCTAACTTCGTGTCTCACACGATTTTCTTTCAACCTCGTTCTCTTCTTAACTACTTAAGAAAAATTTGGTCTTCCCATAGCTCCCAGTCACTTCAAGAATTATTACTTGAAGAAGACCTTTTCTTCAATTAATTCCAAATTAATTCCTCATAGGAGTTAATATCTATGAAGTGAGGTGGTATTGGTTATAATGATTTTCTCAAATCTATTTACCAATTTATATTAACTTCGTCATGTTCTTAACCCTTAAGTTTTAGACGATAAGTTATTAAATTGAGCAATAAGACTTTAGAACCATGTTTGAATAGAAGATTTAATCAACACTTTTTTACTAGGATCACTTCTATTTAAGTTTCTTTATAAGAATTCATAATGGTTTGATAGGAATTTTAAGATGTTAATCTTATGTTTGCATAGGACCTTCCTATCAAATTCTATGGAATAGAATAATTCCTACGGACTTTGTCCATAACAAAAGACAAGGTTTTAAGTGAGGAGAAAGAGATTCTATTTGTCGATATAGCATAAGATGTTTAGCGGAGATATTGGTTACAATCGAATGATATTATATAGGAGTAAAAATGAACAATTATAAAGCAACAAGCTAAGTTTAGGGAAAACAAACATTCATCATTTTGATTCAACTTGTAAATAATTTAACAAGTTAAAGCATCTATAAAATGACCTCTATCCAATTTTATAAATGATTCCAAGACCCAAACCCATACCACCGAAATCGTGAACCACTGGAACTCCGACCCAATGATATGGTTTGGTGGGTTAAAATTTTAACCGGTTCTACCATAGAACTCTTGGTTGATGAAAAATCATTATTTATTCATCTTAGCCCGGAACACATTGACCACTGGTCCTCTACACTTCCGTTGAGTACAAACCAAATTTCAATTGCATCGAGATGCGATCCGCCCACTGGACTGAATCTACCTCATCCCCCCACTTATCCTACGTAATGGGGTTCGCACTGCCCACTGGACTAGCACCACACCATGAAATAGAAGCTCATGGGTTCTACTGTTTGGTAAGGCTAATCCTCAATTGTTTTGTTTAATATAGAGGTCTTATCAATTTATTATCTATCTCCTTTCAGCGAATTAAATCGGTGAACTCGATAATTATAATTGACACGGTCGTTTTTAACGATTTAAACTAATATGCATGTTTATGACGATTTGGCTATGCATGCAAACATATAAATAATGCAAAAATAAAAGCAATAAAGCAATAAAATCCTAGTATGACCTTCCTAGTAATAGAAAAACTAATTAACTAGTACAAATTCGGAAACCAACTCCATGGTCCCTTGAACTTCATTGGCACGCCATCCAAGAAAACACCGTCTTGTCGGAACTCCTTTCCGTATGGCACCGTCTTTTGGATCTCCGGAATTACAATAAAATAATACAACTACTCTATTGTAAAACTGAAAATTAAATTTAAATTACAAATCCGTGATACGAGATCACATAAATTACAACCGAATCAATATTCCCTTTCATTACGGATAATATTGATTAAAACTAAGGCCATACTAAGAAAATTATATAATTTGCAAATTATATAAAAACATTCAAATATGACATTCATATTAAATAAAATGCAATAATAAAATATGTATGCACATGCTCAATTTTTAATGCCAAATCGCCTTATGGGAGCAAATATCTCATATTTGTTTACGGTTAATGATCCTAACATACTTTAGGAATCAATGATCCTAATAAAATACAACTATTAAAATCATCAAAATTACATAAATCTCATTTATGTTCAAGTTAATGATCCTAACATACTTTAGGAATCAATGTTTAGTCTCTACTAATGTTTGATCAAGATTCAACTTGATTTTGCATTATTAATTTTTTTTTTTTTGCAGAAAAGCAAAGGATCTTTTATATCATAAAATAAGAGTGAGATTACAAAGACCCTAAACCAAATCAATTTGGACCATTTCTCGATTTATGCGTGTCAGCATTGCGCAGGGGCCATGCTAATCTTCTCTGTATCGTTCCAATTTTATCAGATGTCCACAAGGGACATGATTTTGCATTATTGTTCATATATTACTTGTATTTACGGGAAAATAAACGGAATATGGCCACATGAGTCAACAAAAATTCGAAAATTAAAATTCAAAATTTTTTAAACTTTCTGGAAATTTCTAAACTTTCAGAAATTAATAAAATGGTCTTATGCAAATATATAGTTTATTTCTCAAACAAATCGTATAAAAAGCGTTTTTATGGTTAAAATCCAATTTAAATTATAAAAACTTGCAATAAATTGCTATAAATTTTTAGTCATCCTTAAATATATTTTAGAATATGGAAATGACCAAAAAATACAGACCATACTCGAAATTTTATTTTTACGACTCATAAATTACGATTATTAGCTATTTAACTCAAAAAAATTAATAATCATAAAAACAGAAACTTTTTGATATCCAACTTTTAGATCTGATGTTCCTATTATATAAGACATGTATGGGTAAAATTTTATGCCATAATCTTAAGATTAACTATTTTCAACACAATAAGTCATTATTTAGCCGATTTTAACTATTAAAATCATAAATCATGCATCACTTGAGAATAAAATTCTCAAAATTTATACACATTCTGTAAATATTTCATGTGACATTGTGTAATGTTTATGGCAAAATTCCAACTATAACTATTAAAGTCGAATTTGAGTCACTATTAATGCGATTTTTACTATAAAAATCATTAATCATGCAAAATAAGTTCAATAATTCCGAAAATTTTTATAGGTACTGTATATATTGCATGTGACTAATCATAAAAGTTTTAAGGTCAGATTCGAAATATAACCTCCTTAACCCATTTTAACTCATATTATAACTATTTATCTTTAAAAATTCATAATCCATGCATAATAACTTCATTTGTTACAAAAATTTATATACAATATATAAAATATGCATGTGAGAACATATCAAAAAATCTCGGCCAGAAACTATGTTTAACTATTTTTCTCATTAATTGTTGTTTAAACCGATTTAAACTTCAGTAATATACAAATAAATATAAAAATGAACAATAAAAATCCATAAAATTATTTTTATGTCCTAAAGCAATTTTAGAAACAGAAACTTTAACATGCAAAATTATTGTGATTTATCATAATAAAGACAATAATTTCGAAATATGTATGTTAATTCGTTTAACATAAAACATGAATCCGATCATGCATGCAACAACCGTAATGCTCTGATGCCACTTGATGGAAATCAAATTCCAGATTTTATACTCATATCTAATGTGAGTTTTGTTTCTTTAAGTTTAGGTTTAAAACTTAACATGATCTTATGCATGCATGATGAGTACATAAGGTGGATGAATGTCCTACAATGGTTTTAGAAGGTTTATACTCAATAATCACCTATTATGTGAGTCTTCAAAACCGAAATACCCTTACAACGATCTAACATAAAACCGTTTCCAAAAGATACGTATCAAGGACCCGATCTCAAACTAACACAAATTTTGTTACTAGGAAAATTGTACTAGTAAAACTAAAATTAATAATAATATTGTTGGGAAATGTGTCCTCAACAATAGTGCGATCACGTCAGTGAATATAAATCACTGATAAATCGACAATAAGAATACTCATGGGATGATTCTTTTCATATAGTCGACTGATCAACATTAATCGGTAATGATTGGCTTGCTAGAGTTTGACATTACTGTCGTATGACGGTGGTGATCAGTCGATCCCGTTAGGTCACACCAATAGGACAACTCTATTAATAGAAAAATGATATACTGTATATTGATACGAGTTATATCGATCCTAGTTTATATTTCGTGTATGGAGTATATTTATAATACGATTATAAATTATAACATTTTAGTGGATGAATTGTCATTACTAAAATTAATATGTTTATGAAACATTATTTAGAATGAATATAGTTATATTAGAAATGTTTTAATATAATTTATAAAGATAATAATCGGATTATTATTTTATAAGAATTAAAGTTTAATTAGTTAAACTCATAAAATGTTTTAAATGTTCAATTTTATAATTGATAAAATTGAACATATTGTTTATATGTGGACCGTGTGACATTGTCACACTACACATTGTACAAATATGTTGTATAACATTTTATATGATAAAATTAATAATAAAACATTTTATATTTTATTATGCATGAAATTGGCCAAGAGTAATATGAATGGTGCCCGTGCATTTGGCACCCTATTGTAGCCGACCTCACATGTGAAGAGGTGGGTTTTGGTTTTCAAACAACCAACTCATAATTCATTCTATGCATGCACAAAACTTAGAGAGATTTTTAGAGAAATAAGTTCTCATTTTCTCTCTTTGTTTTAGCCGTGTACTCCTCCCACATGAACAGTCAATATTGTTTTTATTTTAGATTATTATAAGATAATAATAAACTAGCTAGGTTATTTGTGAAGGGATTCTAGCTAAATCAAACACAAATTTTATTAGAGTGTGTCTTGGTGTCTACTTTTTGGTGGTCTTCTATTTTGGGGACTAAGGAGGATCATACCTTGAATATTAAGCTCAAGAACAATCAAAGAAGGTGTCTTTGATTGTGCCCATTTTAGCCGAAAATTAACTATGTAAGGATTGTTCTTATTATTTGATGTTTCGGCAATTTATAGTTATGCATGCAATAAGATATTTTAATTATGAGATAATAAAATTAGTATGACTACATTTAATTTGAGTTTATAGAAACCCAACAAATATTACTCTGAATATTATTAATATTGGAAATGAATCTTACTTAGAAAAACTATTTTCTAAGTACTACCGGTATGAATGAAGTTGTAGTGTATGATGAGTGTAAGAAGATTAAATATGGTCCTAAAAATGTTTTTAGGTTATATTGATAATTTATGGAATTTTTAATTGTTCATTTGTATAATTTTTAGTTCTTTTAATCGGTTGAATTGTTAAAATCGGAAAATTAGACTAAAAATAGATGGGAAAGGTTTCTGGCCGTAATTTTAATATATGATGTCACATGCATATTTTACAAATAGTATGTAAAATTTCGTACAAAATGGTGTTGTATTGCATGCATTACAGATTTTATACGATAAATAGCGTAATATTGACATTCCTGTTAAAATTAAATATGTTATCGAAATAAGTTCGAAAATTTTAACCATGAAATTTGACATTATGAGTATTAAAGTAATTTTTCAGAATGTTCAAGTTTTCGAAATTCAAATTTCGAATTATTGTAATTTAATTTGAATTTTTCGTAATAGTTATGAAATTATTAAGGCCAAAATGAACATATTAATTAATTTTGAATTAATTACTGTCGAGATTAGTATAGATTAATTTTGATCCTAAAATGTGTTAGGAAAATAGATTTTGACGTAAATACGATTTATGTTATAAATTAAGGCATTTTAAAAGTTAAATTGCGAATTCCATAAAACCGGATGAGTTATGACTAATAAATTGTATTAGGGCGATTTCGCATTAAAATGAACATATTTTTATATTTGATTCTTTATATTGTTTTTCTATGAATGTGATATTTATTGTTATATAATTTTTGAATTATGTAATATCTTAGTATGGCCTTAGTTATTTAATCGATATTTCCCGTAATGTAAGGGTTATCGATTTGGTTGTAATTAAATGTGATCTCGTATCACTTTATTTCGTTATTTTATTTTCTAATGTATAAAATAGATAGAAAATTTGTAATTATTTGTAATTCCGGACATTCCTTGGAGTTGGTGCCATTTCGGGAAGGAGTCCCGACCAAGACGGAGTTGACCTTGGGATGCGTGCCGCGAGTGAAGTTCAAGGGACCAAGGAGTTGCTTTCCGAATTTGTAATTTACATTATTTTCTATTTTAGGAAAGGCCATACTAGGAGTTTTATTATGTTTAGCATTTATTTTGTATGTTACATGCATTGCCAAATCGCCATTAACTTAAACATGCATATCGAGTTTCGAGTCCCACTCTGTGTCAATCAATTTATCCATAATTCACCGACTTAGTTCACTTAAAGGGGATAGATAATAAATTGACAAGATCTCTTACGATATTTTAAAATTGAGACATAGCCTTACCAAAAAGTAAAGAACCCGCGAAGGATCTTCTTCATAAGGGAGTAGGCTCGGCTAAACCGGGGTGAAAACCTTATTACGTTAGTGAAGTGGGGTAATATGATTACATTCTAGAAATTTGTTCGATCTCGACGAAAGTATTCGAGCCACCGTAGTGGTAATCAGTTCGGGCTAAGATAAGAATTAATGTAATTTTATCGACCGGGAGTTCTAAAGGTAGAATCGATTAAGGAGTGAATCTACCGAGTCATATTAATGAGGGATGTATCGGCTAAACCGTGCCCAAGTTAGTACGTATTTGGGTCTCGGGATCATTTACTTAATTGGGTAAGAGATCATTAAGTAAGTGTTTTACTTGTTTACACAAGTGAATAAATTAAAATGATAAACGTTAATATTACTAGAGAAATTCATTTCGGAACGGGTCCGGATGGCAATGTGAATTTTGTTACTTCCCTCCCACATCCTAAGGGACTTTTACATGATACGGCTTATATTGATGAGCTAAATCAAGAGTTGGATGCCTTGTATTTGAAAGAAAGAGCTTATGATAAAGCTAGTGGGAGCTCTAGTAAGAAAAGTCTTGCAAAGAAGAAAAGGAAGGGAAAGAAATCACAAAAGGGTCGATGTCACTATTGTTGTGATATGGGCCATTGGAGGAGGAATTGTCCAATTTATTTACGGCATATTCAAGAGGGTCTTGTAATCCCGTTAGGTAATTCTTTATCCGAAATTTATGTTATTGACATTAATTATACTTCTTAGTCAATTGGGTATTGGATACCGGTTGTGGTTCTCACCTTTGTAATCGTGTACAGGGTATAAGAGGAGCCGAGAAGATTGACAAGGGAGAGATGGATCTCAGACTTGGAAATGGAGCTCGGGTAGCGGCGACTTCGAAGGGGACTTGCACTCTAGGCTTGCCAAGCGGATTTGAGCTACATTTAAATAATTGTTATTATGTACCGACGCTTTCTAAGAACATTATTTCCGTTGCAATGTTAGACATTGAAGGTTATAGTTTTTCCATTAAGAACAATTGTTGTATTATTTCTAAGAATGACATGTTGTTGGCCATGCTACTTCTATTAATGGAATTTACGTTTTAGAAACTTCAAACTCATCCCGTGATGTTTATAACGTAGAAGCAAAAAGAGCAGAAACAAGTGAACCAAGTGAATTTTTTTATTGGCATTGTCGACTTGGTCATATTAACGAAAATCGCATTAAGAGATTAGTAAAGACTAACATTATCAAGCCATTTGATTATGAATCATATGGTGTATGCGAGGCTTGTTTCCTAGGCAAAATGACTCGAAATCCCTTTAGTGGTAAAGGAACAAGAGCAAGTGATTTACTTGGACTCATACATACCGATGTATGTGGTCCATTAACGATCACCGCTAGGGGAAACTATGACTACTTCATTACCTTCACGGATGATTTGAGTAGATATGGGTATATCTACTTAATGAAGTATAAAAGTGAAGCTTTTATGAAATTCAAGGAATTTCAAAATGAGGTAGAAAACCAACTTAACAAGAAAATTAAAGCACTACGATCGGATCGTGGTGGCGAATATCTTAGTGGTGAATTTGATTCACACTTAAAAGTTAGTGGTATATTATTACAACTCTCACCTCCTGGAACACCACAACTTAATGGTCTGGCTGAAAGGAGAAATCGAACTTTATTAGATATGGTTCGATCTATGATGAGTCAAACTGATTTACCAGATTCATTTTGGGGATTTGCGATTCTCACCGCCATCAAATCGTTGAACGTTAGTCCAACAAAAGCGACCGAAAAGACTCCATATGAGATATGGAGAGGAAAGGTTCCTTCATTATCCCATATGAAGATATGGGGTTGTGAGTCTTATGTCAAGGTAAAGACCGATGCCAAATTAGCTCCGAGATCCGAAAAATGCACTTTTATTGGTTATCCAACCACCTCACGTGGATATTACTTCTATAAACCTCGAGATAACAAAGTGTTTGTGTCTATAGAGGCTGTCTTTCTAGAAAAGGAGTTTGTTTCTAGAAGACAGAGTGGGAGAAATTTTGAACTTCGCGAAATCAATGAAGTCCAAGAGCCACAAACTGAAGTAGAGACGAACGAAAATGTTCCTTCTTCGTCTACTTCGGTGCCTATTCAACCTAGGAGGTCGAGTAGAGTTCCACATCAACCTGATAGGTATGTTGGACTAATTGAGGGAGATGGTAGTCTTGATGTTTTACTTTTGGAAAGTGACGAGCCTACCACTTATAAAGCTGCAATCTCTAGTCCCGACTCCGCAAAATGGCAAGAGGCCATGAAATCCGAGATGGATTCTATGTTTCAAAATCAAGTATGAGACTTGGTTGACTTGACTGAAGGTATGAGACCTCTTCAGTGCAAGTGGATCTTCAACGTGAAGAATGGCATAGAAGGACATGATGATGTCTACAAAGCTAGGCTAGTGGCTAAAGCGTTTACCCAAGTTCAAGGTCTTCATTATGATGAAACCTTTGCTCCAGTTGCTATGCTTAGATCCATTAGGATTATGTTAGCGATTGCCGCATTTCATGATTATGAAGTGTTGCAAATGGATGTCAAAACCGCCTTCTTGAATGGGTATTTAAAGGAGGATGTATATATGATACAACCTGAAGGTTTTGTGGATCCTAAAAATCCTAACAAAGTATGCAAGCTTAAGAGATCCATTTATGGTATTAAGCAAGCATTCAGGAGTTGGAATCATCGTTTCAATGAAGTTATAAAAGAAAATGGTTTCGCTCGAAGTGTCGAGGAACCATGTTTATATACTAAATTCAGTGGGAGCAAAGTTGTATTCCTAATACTGTATGTGGATGACATACTACTTATTGGAAATGATGTTCCAATGCTATCCTCTGTGAAAGGGTGGTTGGGAAGTCATTTTCAAATGAAGGATTTAGGAAATGCACAACGCATACTAGGTATCCGGATCTATAGAGATAGATCCAAAAGGATATTGGCACTAAGTCAAGAATCTTATATTGATAAGGTTCTTCGACGTTTCAGCATGGGGAATTCTAAAAGACGATTTCTTCCGATGGGAAGTGGGATTATCTTGAAGAAATCTCAATCTCCCACGGAGCCCAAAGATGTTTAACGTATGAAAGAGATTCCTTATGCTTCCACAGTTGGATCTATCATGTATGCCATGGTATGCACTCATCCGGATGTCTCGCATGCTTTGAGCATGACTAGTAGATATCAAGCTAATCCAGGTGAGAGTCACTGGATTGCTGTAAAGAATATCCTTAAGTACTTAAGAAGAACTAAGGATTAATTTTTGGTGTTTGGGGGGGAAGATGAGCTAAGTGTAAAGGGTTACACGGATGCAAGCTTCCAAACGGATAGAGACGACATGAAATCCCAGCCTGGATACGTCTTTATCCTGAATGGTGGAGCCGTTAGTTGGAAGAGCTTTAAAGAGCCAGTTGTTGCGGATTCTACAACGGAAGCAGAGTACATAGCAGCATGTGAAGCTGCAAAAAAGGCAGTATGGATTAGGCAATTTCTTGAGGGACTAAGAGTAGTGCCCGAGGCCGAATATCCTGTCACCCTTTATTGTGATAATAGTGGTGCTGTCTTTCAAGCTAAGGAGCCGAAGTCTAGCAGTAGATCGAAACATGTACTTAGAAAATATCATGTGATTAGAGATTTTCTAGATATAATGGAAATTGTGATATGCAAGGTTGGGACAGAAGAAAACGTTGCTGATCCCTTAACCAAAGCATTGTCACAAGCTAAGCATGATTCTCATATTTTGTCTATGGGTTTAAGGCGTATGCCAAACATGTATTAGATTATGTGATATGAAATAAAAGTTTTATTGTTCATATATGATAATCGCGTTTATTATTTAAAAGTTTTATGTTTTACATTAAAACTTAATATTTATATACTTTGTCAAATCCAGATGGGTTGTAGAGACAATTTTAACCCAATTAAGTGAATCGGATAGACTTAGTATAGCCCCTAGTCGCTTGTATGAGGTGACGTCTCGAAGCGACTAGAGTGTGAGGCGATTGATGGCAAGTTCAAATACCATAGTCATAAGGGATGACTAGTCGATGACATAGGCAGACTGCAAGAGGCACTTTGTTGGGCAATTTGTGACCGCTTATAGAGTTCTGGAAATTTTATATTAGCCTGGTCGTGGCGAGAGCTACTATATGTATTCTTGCTAGTCAATTCTTTAACTTGAGACTGTTCGCCCAAGGTGGCATAGTTTTTAGAGTGACTTTGATTTTTGCTCTATGATCAACCGTTAAAGGGGGTCAAATGGGCTTCTTTTGGGTCATGATGGATTGTGCTAGTCGAAGGGAACAGTAGGATAGGAATTTTCCAACCACTTGTCAGGGTTATCTTAAATATCAGGGCCACTCGAGGAGAAGTTAACTGTAAATGCGTGGCCACGCTCGGAAGGTATCTATGGTAGATAATTCCGGTCAAATCAGTTAATCTCCAGATTGAGAAAACCACTCAAGATATGATCAAATGCAAGTACGACCTGCAAGACACCTTGCATTGAGTGGGAGATGATATAATTGCATTGAGTGGGAGATGATGTAATAGAACAAGAGAATTGGTGACGCACGCTTGTCGAGGACAAGTGGGAGATTGTTGGGAAATGTGTCCTCAACAATAGTGCGATCACGTCAGTGAATATAAATCACTGATAAATCTACAATAAGAATACTCATGGGATGATTCTTTTCATAAAGTCGACTGATCAACATTAATCGGTAATGATTGACTTGCTAGAGTTTGACCTTACTGTCGTATGACGGTGGTGATCAGTCGATCCCTTTAGGTCACACATATAGGACAACACTATTAATAGAAAAATGATATGACTGTATATTGATACGAGTTATATCGATCCTAGTTTATATTTTGTGTATGGAGTATATTTATAATACGATTATAAATTATAACATTTTAGTGGATGAATTGTCATTACTAAAATTAATATGTTTATGAAACATTATTTAGAATGAATATAGTTATATTAGAAATGTTTTGATATAATTTATAAAGATAATAATCGGATTATTATTTTATAAGAATTAAAGTTTAATTAGTTAAACTTATAAAATGTTTTAAATGTTCAATTTTATAATTGATAAAATTGAACCTATTGTTTATATGTGGACCGTGTGACATTGTCACACTACACATTGTACAAATATGTTGTATAACATTTTATATGATAAAATTAATAATAAAACATTTTATATTTTATTATGCATGAAATTGGCCAAGTGTAATATGTATGGTGCCCATGCATTGGGCACCCTATTCTAGCCGGCCTCACATGGGAAGAGGTGGGTTTTGGTTTTCAAACAACCAACTCATAATTCATTCTATGCATGCAAAAAACTTAGAGAGATTTTTAGAGAAATAAGTTCTCATTTTCTCTCTTTGTTTTAGCCGTGTACTCCTCCCACAAGAACAATCAATATTGTTTTTATTTTAGATTATTATAAGATAAAAATAAACTAGCTAGGTTATTTGTGTAAGGATTATAGCTAAATCAAACACAAATTTTATTAGAGTGTGTCTTGGTGTCTAATTCTTGGAGGTCTTCTATTTTGGGGACTAAGGAGGATCATAACTTGAATATTAAGCTCAAGAACAATCAAAGAAGGTGTCTTTGATTGTGCCCATTTTAGCCGAAAATTAACTATGTAAGGATTGTTCTTATTATTTGATGTTTCGGCAATTTATAGTTATGCATGCAATAAGATCTTTTAATTATGAGATAATAAAATTAGTATGACTAAATTTAATTTGAGTTTATAGAAACCCAACAAATATTACTCTGAATATTATTAATATTGAAAATGAATCTTACTTAGAAAAACTATTTTCTAAGTACTACCGGTATGAATGAAGTTGTAGTGTATGATGAGTTTAAGCATCCAAGAAGACAACTATCATGTTAGTGAGGTGTGTGTGTGTGTGTTATATAGAGCAACAAATGCTCACAATTGAGAGCAAGGGGCCGGCCAAGCCAAGCCAAGGAAGCCAATGCATGGCCTCTTACACAATGCCAAAAGGAATAAAGATGCCTTACATATTCCTTACACTCTTACACACCTTTGAATACTTAGATACTCAATCATAATGCAAACACAACCTCAATACTTCATCTATACTACACGGCTGAAATGGGTTTATAACAAACCCATTTTATTTTTGTCAATTGTGTTAATTTGTAACATGTCACACATGTCCCATAACACATGACATGATTTGTTAATTATACAATTTTAACTCTTTAAAATTCATAATTCACAATTTTATAACATTTAAATAATCCCTCTAGTAATTCGAAATTACCATCTTATAAAAACGTAATATCATAATTTTAATTACAACTCTTTGTAATTTTATGATCAATCGTGTTAATTCTCAATTTAATCGTTTCCCAAACGAATAAATAAAATCCGTGTAATAAAAAAAAATTATTACTTTGAACATTATTATTATAATCCCATTACAATAATATTTGTCACGTAAAATCATTTCCTAATTTCTAGTTATTAATTAATTTGTATCCAATACGATATTAATTAATTATTCCATTGAGACGGAATTCCCTAAAGATATGACCTTAAGGGATCAACTAATCACCACCATCATATGACGATAATGTCAAACTCTAGACAACCAATCATTATCGGTAAATGTTGATCAGTCGACTTTAAAAGAGTAACACTCCCAGTTGTGTTTCATTCAAATGAGTTTTAATTATGTCAACACACTATTGTCGAGGACAGTTCCTCCAACAGAATGTGTTGCCCCAAGCCATGAGCGAAGTATAGTTATGATATACAATTGTATATACATTTAAAAATTTGAGTTATTTAGTTGATTCCGCTTTCGGTTTCGAAATCCTTACCGTGTTCTAGACGACAATTACTGTTTGAATGATGCATACATGTTAATATAGTGGTTTCTGTGCTTCTAATGCTATGACAACGTATTTCGGAAGAAGATTGGTTTAGTTTTGATGTAGTAAAGTGAAGTTGTAAAAGAACCAAAATTTTTTTCAAGAATGTTCCCTTGTTCGTACGGGCTTCCATTTTACATGTGTGCCATATATGAGTATGACAATCTTATGTATGATAACCATCTGAGTTAACTTTTCAATGCTTTTGGTTTCATGTTAAAAGGAGTTATATTTTGAGAGAAATAAATATTTTAGTCGACAGTGGTCAATTGTTTCTGCACAACTGTTTTGACTCATATATTTGAAAAAATGAATCATTTAAAACGTGTTTATGGTTTATGCATAATTCTAACTCCACTGCTTAGAGTATTCGTTCACGTTTCCAAAATGATAAGCCATATAAAATGTTAACGAGTCGTTATTTAATAGTGATTTTTGCAAGTTGCCCAATTTTCTGCCGAACTGCTGTAAAGTTTTGGTTCAGACCAACTGAGTTGTAAAAATTGTCATAAATAATGCCCTTGAGATATGCATTTGATTTTTTTTTTCATATGATTAGTTGACTCATTAAATTTTCTAAAAACTATAATAGCTTGCAAAATAGCTGAGCGATTATCTAAGTGTGACTTTTGAAAGTTGCCTCATGATGTTTCGTTGTTGAAATTGTGAGATATGTAAGCTTCCTATATATTCTTTATATATATTTATTAGAATTAACATTTAATTCATTTCTCCTAATTATTATTATATGTTTATCATCTACTTAACTACATTTAGCTAAGTTTAGCATTTACGTAATTATATCAATATATAATCACATTTCTCAGTACTATCCTATAGGTGTGACCTTTAGGGATCAGCTGATTATCACCATCATATGACAGTAACGTCAACCTACTAGTGAGCCAATCGTTACCGATAAACATTAACCAACCAATTAAAATACTAAGTATCCCTGTGTGATCCTGTAAAAGGTTTATTCAAATAATCACACACTGTGGAGGACATTTACTCCAACATATGCACGGTTGTAGAGTTTATTTTCATGTTAGATTGCAGGCATGTCTCATGGGTCGAAGTTAGGTGAGCGTCTTTACAAAATTACCTCTTTCTATCTTTTACGTACACTCACCCTATGTTTATTGTGTGATTTGAGCGACCCGAGAGAGTCCATTGTGACAAAGTCTCTATTGTTGATAGATTAGCAAGTTTGACAGCTTCATAATTCGTTTTGCATGATTCATTTACTATTTTGCTTGTTGACTTTGCATTAAATTGGTTTAGGCTTACATTTGCATTTCGCTCTGAGATTGAAATCATTCTAAGTTTAAGATCGAGTCTAGTTCTTGCTTGAGGGCAAGCAAGGTTTGGTTTGGGGAATTTGATGCGTGTCTATTATATGATGTTTTACATCTATTTTTACACGCATTTCAGAGCTCATTTACGAGTTTTTAGTTGTTATTTCCCTATTTCGTCTACTTTCGTATTTTTATGCTATTTTGCAGATTTATGCTGAAACGAGACGATTTCGAGCCAAGAATTACCCTCGAGATTTTTGCATAGTTAAAGGAACAAAGGTGTGAAGAAGGGACAGAGTCTAATGCGCATTTCAAGGACCAAAAGTCCAACTTATGAAGATTTTAGAAGCTGATACTACAGGTGCTTCGGTCGACCGACCGAATACACTGGTCGGTCGACCAACACACCTGACAACTTAATTTCAGAAGTTCAAAATCAAAGTCAGAAACCTTCATGGGCTCGATAACGGTCACCGGTCGGTCGACCAGGGCGCGGGATTTGGAAAAAAAATCAGAAAGAAGGTTAAGCCCACAACATACTAGGTTTAGAGGAGGTTTTCTGAAATCTTATTATTTAAGCTTAATCAGCCCTTGTACAAAGTATCTTATGTTTTACTAATCTAGTTTTACCTTTGAATCTCATCAAATCAGTTCTTAGTTTTTAGAGTTATGATTAGCTACGTTACAAAAGTTCTTCTTTAGTTTAGTTCGCAATCTATCTGATTCCACGTGATTAGCAATAAAGTTCAGTCCTTCAATTCATAATCCCTTGTC
The DNA here is from genome assembly GCA_029255685.2 of Silene conica. Taxonomy (NCBI): domain Eukaryota; kingdom Viridiplantae; phylum Streptophyta; class Magnoliopsida; order Caryophyllales; family Caryophyllaceae; genus Silene; species Silene conica. The sequence goes on along the minus strand of CM055312.2, from coordinate 38,337,388 downwards.
ACGGTAACCCCTCTTTATTAATTCAGTTTTGTTTATTCTTATTATCGTTATACCGGTTAGATAGAATCCCTAAACCTAGTTTGTTAATCACATGTTTACTGGTTTAATCGCTATGTTTAGTATTGTTATAATCGTAGTTGTTGTTTTTACTGTTATCATGCCTAGGTAAACTTTATATGTTAGGATGTAGACGAGTAATGGCGTACATGGCATGAATTTGGGCAACCCGTAGCAGACCTCGGTCGACCGACTGGCTTCTCTGGTCGGTCGACTGAGGTAGTTAGTCGATCGACTGGAATAGCTGGTCGTCGGTCGACCAACTCCGTGTATGATCAGACCTGTTTTCTTCCGTTAATCGCAATATCTTACAACGAGACCGAAGGGAGACTTGTAGCTAGGATTCTTAACAATGACCAACCCGGGGATCGAAAGATAAGGGAAGGGAATTAGTTAACGTTTTAAGACAGCTAGGTTACTAAGGCCGAAGGGTATATGACCTAGACATTAGGAATCACCTTTATTGTTGACACCCGATATTTGTGAGACCTAGGAACTAATAGCATAGGCCGAAAGGAGCTATTAGATAACATAGACCGAAAGGATTTGTTATACCCCTTACACGACTTCAATACATGTTGACCTAGACCGTCTGCCATCGTAGCTATAACGACCCAATCATCCTAACATCTCTTTTATCATAGTTTTTATTCACATCTTTATTTCAGTCTTGTTCTTATTTCTATTATTAGACTTTGTGACAACTCAAAAAAAATCTCAAAACCCCCAATTGTTACCTTAAGACATATACGTAAAACGACTAACACTCCCAACATCCTTGTGGTTCGACCCTTAGTTTCACTATCTATAGTTAAAGTTTAAGAACTCTAAAGTTTATCTTTGGCACCCTCCACGACGGGTATCACTACCAATGCAACATGTAACACCCCCATTTACCTAGGAGCCTGAACTAGGACTTCCAGAGTAAATAGGACCGTTACAATCCTGGATAAACCAGGGTAGTAGATATTCACAGTGAAAGAAACACAGTACTTTAATTCATAAGAAGTTAAACTGAAATCTATTACAAGGCATAGTCCACAAGACTTCCAAAACATCTGATTATGAATAAGAGTCCAACTGAGAAAAGCTAAGTGATCTAGTAACTAGGTAGGTCTAGTCCATGTCTCTCTTCCATGCCCAGTCCTAGTCCACCTGTCTCTAACCTGAAAGATCTACTCCCCATTCCGGATCATTGTAGGTGAACACGAATACACTGTCAACCTCGCGGTTGAGTAGGATAACACAATAATAAATAATAATGCAACAAAACAATAATATGCAAATGCTTATGTCATGCTCGAGCTCAAACACAATCTCAATCTCAAACCCGAAACACCCAGCCATACCGAACCTCCCGGCAGATTATAATCGGTCGTCGCCGACACCAGCTCAAAAGTTGATAAGACACCAGGCCTGGTCTGCAGAACCACCCTGTGCTTTATATCAGAACAACATCTGATTCACATCTTTCTCAGTAACCAATGCATATGCCATGAGTATGGATGCAACAACAAAATAAATAATCATATCTATCATGTTCAGAACTCATACTTGCATTCATAACATCCAATGCACAATTACACAGAACTTAACACAGAACAAGCACCAGTGTAACCTACCTGTATTAGCAAGTCTGCGAATGTAAACACCCTCTAGAAGTATTCCACTTCGAATTCCGTTCCTATAAATTATTATTCATATCAAATTCTGCCCATATACACAACGCTACTAAAATTACTTAAACATGTTCCTAATTGATTCATACATAACACATTATGAATATATATATATAAGCATGCCCTTTACATACAAATATCATTACCCAAATATACTTACGATTTTAGACTTACTATAAATAGCATAACTCAACCACAATTATTATTATGTCCCAACACATAGATAATTATTATAATCACATAATAGCATATCGTTAGCAACCAACCCGATAAATCTCATTTATGTCCAAGTTAATCATCCTAACTTACTTTAGGAATCAATGTTTAGTCTCTACTAATATTTGATCATGATCTAACTTGATTTTGCATTATTGTTCATAAATTACTTGTATTTTCGGGAAAAATAAACAAAATATGGCCAAATGAGTCAATAAAATTCGAAATTTAAAATTCAAAAATTTTAAACTTTCTGGAAATTTTCTAAAAATTCAGAAATTAATAAAATGGTCTTTTGCAATTATATATGGTTTATTTCTTACATAAATCCTATAAAAGCCGTTTTTATGGTTAAAAATCTGATTTAAATTATACAAACTTGCAATAATTTGCCATAAATTTTTAGTCATCCTAAAATACATATTAGAATCTGAAAATGACCAAAAATTACAGACCATACTCGAAAATTTTATTTTCGACTCATAAATTACGATTATTAGCTAATTAACTCATTAAAATTAATAATCATAAAAATAGAAACTTTTTGATATCTAACTTTTATATCTGATGTTCCTATCATATAAGACATCTATGGGTAAAATTTCATGCCATAATTTTAAGATTAACTATTTTTAACACAATAAGTCACTATTTATCCGATTTTAACCATTAAAATCATAAATCATGCATCACTTGGGAATAAATTCCCAAAACTTACATACATACTTTAAATATTGCATGTGACATTGTGTAAAGTTTTTATGGCAAAATTCCAACTATAACTATTAAAGTCGAATTTAAGTCACTATTAATACGATTTTTACTATAAAAATCATTAATCATGCAAAATAAGTCCAATAATTTCGAAAATTAATACAGGAACTTTATATATTGCATGTGACTTCTCATAAAATTTTTAAGGTCAAATTCGAAATATAACCTTATATACCCATTTTTACTCATATTATGACTATTTATCTCATAAAATTCATAATCCATGCATATTAACTCCATTTCTTACGAAAAATCATATACAATATATTAAATATGCATGTGAGAACATATCAAAAAATCTCGGCCAGAAACTATTTTTTGCTATTTTTCCCATTAATTGTTGTTTAAAACCGATTTAAACTACAAAATACACAAATAAATATAAAAATGAACAATAAAAATCGATAAAATTATTTTTATGTCCTAAAACCATTTTAGAAACAGAAACTTTAACATGCAAAATTATTTTGTGATTTATCATAATAAACACAATAATTTCGAAATTTTCGAAATGTGTATGTTAAACCGATTTTAACATAAAACATGAATCCGATCATGCATGCAACAACCGTAATGCTCTGATACCAATTGTTGGAAACTAGGTTCCTTATATTATACTCAAATCTAATATGAGTTTTGTTTCTTTAAGTTTAGTCATAAAACTTAAATGGATCTTATGCATGCAAGATGATATCATAAGATGAGATAGTCCTTACATTGGTTTTAGAAGGTTTATACTCAATAATCACCTATTATATGAGTCTTCAAACCACCGAAATACCCTTAAACGATCTAAGAAAAATCGTCTCCAAAAGATGCGTATCAAGGACCCGATCTCAAACTAATACTAATTTTGTTACTAGAGAATTAGTATAAGTATACTAGAAATAATAATAATAGTATTACTCTTAATATTATTAGTATAGGAAATAATTATTTCCTTAGTAAAAACTATTTTACTTAGAAATATATTGAGAATGATGTTGTGGTGTTGTGTTAGTGTAAGCATCAACTTAGCAACAACAACTAGTTTGCAAAACCCTTGGTCATTTGTGAGGTGTGTTTGAGTGTATTTAAAGAGCAAATGTGAGCTTACTTGCTCACTCTTTGGCCGGCAATCACATGCCCACAATGGCCTATGCATGCCTTTCTTTTACTTACACAAAGGCAAGAATATGCCTTACACTCTTACACATTCACTTACACACACAATCCTTATACACTTACACACACAAACTCACATGTATACTACATGTTTACACGGTCCAAATGAGGTCCAAAATGGACCCATTTTATCTTTGTCAATTGTGTTAATTTGTAACATGTCACATATGTTCCATAACACATGACTCAATTTTTTAATTGTGCAATTTTAACTATTAAAATTCATAATTTACAAATTTATTACATTTAAATAATTACACTAATAATTTCGAAATTATTATTGCACAAAAATGTAATGTCATAATTTAATTACAACTCTTTGTAATTTTATGATCAACCGTGTTCATTCTCAATTTAATCGTTTCCCAAACGAATAAATAAAACCGAGTAATAAAACGATTTTATTACTTTGACTTTTATTATTATTATAATCCAATTATAAAATATTCGTCATATAAAATTATTTCCAAAATTTCCAGTTATTGATTAATTTGTATCCAATACAATATTAATTAATTATTCTATTGAGACGGAATTCCCTAAAGATATGACCTTAAGGGATCAACTGATCACCACCATCATATGACGATAATGTCAAACTCTAGACAGCCAATCATTATCGATAAATGTTGATCAGTCGACTTTAAAAGAGTAACACTCCCAGTTGTGTTCCATTCAAATGAGTTTTAATTACGTCAACACACTATTGTCGAGGACACTTCCTCCAACAATCTCCCACTTGTCCGAGACAAGTGTGTGTCACCAATTCTCTTGCCCTATTACTATCTCCCACTCAATGCATGGCGTTCTCTCAGGTCGTGCCGGCAATTGATTAAAATCTAGAGTGGTTTATCTCGATCTGGAGTTATAACTACTGACCGGAATTATCTACCATAGATACCTTCCGAGCGTGGCCACGCATTTCTAGTTATTATTCTCCTCGAGTGGCCTAGAGATATTTCTCAACCCTGACAAGGGGTGGACAATTCCTAATCGACTTATTCCTTCCGGCTAGCCATAGCCCATCATAACCCAAAATATGTCCTTATAAACCCCAGTTACGAAGGTGTTAGGACATAAATCAAAGTTAATCTGAAAACTATGCCACCTCTGAGAACAGTCATTAGTCCAAGAACTGGCTCATGTGAAACACGATAGATGCTCCCGCCACGACCAGGCAGTCTTTCAATAAGAGTACGCCAGAGCTCTATCAGCGGTCATTAGCCCGGCAAATGTATCTTAACATGTCTATGCCTAGGTGATCGATTTAGTCATCTCGTATGACTCTATGGTAATTGAACTCGCCATCAATCGCATCACACATCCGGTTGCATTGAGATGTCACCTCACTTAAGCAACTAGGGGCGAGGTCATGATAATTCAATTCACTTTAATGGGGTTCAATATGGTCTTACCATCCCATTTGAATTTTACTTGACCTTTCGTGAGTTATAAATAACTCAAACAATTAGTGGATTACACCATCCAAGTGGTCAACCTTTGAACACCATTTAATTTACAATCAGCTTTAGGGTCTCTCGTTTACATCCCTTAAAATTGTAATTATCTCCATTTTGAGTAAACCAGGTTTACCACGGTTCGTGCGATCGTTCACTTTGCGGATCATATCCACACATTGATCTTTCCTCTGAAAGAGACAAGTCATTCTCATGACTAGCGAATAAGATTATGTGCATTGTGTAACTCCCAGCCACAGTAATGCCTTTACATAATTTATGAACTTACACATTTTGTAGAATCTTGTGATGACCATGTAGTTAAAATACAAGTCATTGAGATGCATAGTCAATGAATGTAAGCCAAAGATTATCTCAAATCTTTGCTTGGTTTCTTGGAACTTGAGTCGTTGCAAACCTTTTACGATACGACTAAGTTATCTTCCAAAATCTTGAATTTGTCTTTCATCTTCATTGTAGAATACTTTGACAATTTACCAAGGTTTAATCATTGGTTTAACACCTGCTCCAAGGGGTTGTCCTGCAAGCGGTGCGCATCCACTTTACACGATTATACTAATGGCGGAAACATTAGTGATTTAAACGTGCAAACAATAGTACTTAAGGTTCGATAAATTTCCATGATCCCATCATGGTTATACTATCTTCATCTCTATGAACAACCTTAATACTTTATAAACAAGACGTCTTTTATAATCTTAACCAAACATCCCATGTTTAATTAGATTTAATTCATATCAATATGTTATCTAGAACCAAAAACTCGTGTACCTCTCATGAGTATCAATGCTTCATTCCAAACGAGCAATGAGTTGTTTTAGATAACGTTTGCTCCCACTAAACTCTTGTTCTTGCCTGATTCTGAAGATCCCGAAGTCATACCCATGACTCAATAGCTTCAAATCCTGGAGCGAGAACTCCCACTGAACTTTACATTTAACCGTAAATCATAAAGCTCCCACTCAATTCAATGTTCCTTAACATTTAATGAATTGAAATGGTTGGGACTTCAACCATATGTGCTTATAGTCACATCCTTTTCAAATACCCTTTTGAAAAGTGGTTATTGAGTTTACTGAATTCATTCTCAATGAATTACCTTACTACTTTCAACAAAGTTACCCTTAACTTTGTAGACTGCAGACATCCACATGTCTGCTTATGCTACCCTCAACATATCTCATTTATCAGCACGTAAATCTTATAAATTTCATGGTTCTTTGCATTGGCACATTTAGATCACCATCTAAATCCAAGAACCCTTTCTTGAGCCTTTACAAAGTCTTTTGAATAATTTTCTTCGAGTGTCCTCCCGTAGTTTCTATAAGAGTCTTTTCTTATGGTATATAATTTTGTGTGTGGGAACTTTCAGTTCCCCACATTTATCTTATCTTGTACTGTACGAGGACTCTATCATGGATCTTATCCATGTATAGAATTTTTCCTTACAAACTTCAAGAATTTATCTTTGAAGTATCCTCCAGGGCCGAGGCCGTTGGTATATAAGGCGTAGATTTTTACCAAACCGTAGATCTTATCCACAACCTTTGGGTTTATCCACAACTTTTGGGATGATAAGGCTTAGAATCTTATCCACAGCCTAATCTACCTTTTACAACCATAAGGTGTAGATTGCTCTTGGGATATAAGGCGTAGATTTTTACCAAACCGTAGATCTTATCTACAACCTTTGGGCTTATCCACAACTTTTGGGATGATAAGGCGTAGAATCTTATCTACAGCCTAATCTGCCTTTTACAACTATAAGGTGTAGATTTTCTTAAATCGTAGATCCCATCCACAACTTAATCTTCCTTCTTATCTTTCACATAACCAAAACACAATAAATCCTACTATTCACTAATAGATCATATCCATTGTGTTAATCAAAATCACTTGCTATTTGTGGCATTTTAAATTTCTCCCACTCTATCTTTGTAATAATAATCCCATTTTATTACCAAAGATAGCTACTAAGGCCACAAGCAATGACTTTGATGTTGGTTTGTGTACCCTTATGATTTATTACAGAAATTATTCGTTTTTAAAGCTTAGATAGTTTTGGATGGTTCACAACTTTTCCTCTTAATTGAGTTCTAAACTTAATTTGATTTTGATTTGATTTGAATTGGGTATCCTATACCAATTTGGCTTCAATGGTCATACATTGAAATTTCATAATCAATTCTATTTTATGTTTAAGATTTGCAAGTGTATGTCAACTAAACAAGAACATAATTATAAACCGATAGTGACTCGGGTTGAAAACCAAGTCACTACATTATCCAAAATACAACATATTGTTCAAGGATTACCCTTTCCTTGTCCAACAAGGAAATAAAACATAGGTTTTAATTGTTCATACAACACTTGAAATATTAGCAAAATAAGTGGAAAAACAAAGCTCCTTGATCATCCCGAGTGGAGCTACTCTTAGTTCCCTTGATCCATCAAGCTTGTTTCTCTTTTCCCTTATCTTTGCTTTCATGCCCTAATTCAAGTAAGAAGAGCATTCACATCACAACTTGTATCATGATACATTAGTTGAGATTAACATAAAATCGGGATAGTTATCGTACCAACTGGAAGAATCTTCCCAGCTTTGAGATCGCTGAGATACTTGGAACAGTTCCTCTTCCAATGTCCTTTGCCATTGCAGTAAAAGCATTTGGCCCCTTGATGAGGGCTCTTCTTGGATTTGGAGGTGCTTGCCTCAGAAGACACTTTCTTTGAACCTTTGGAAGGTTGCTTCCCCTTTGCCTTACCCTTCCTTTTGAACTTTCCTTTGCTCTTAACATTAATGTTGAGCACATCCTTAGGGGCACTAACATTAATGTCGAGAGAGATGTCTTGGTTTCTCATGTTGAAATTCACTCGGAATTGTACATAAGTTTTCACCTTAGACAAGGAGTGGAGGATTCTATCAATCACAAGTTCCTTAGGAATGTCCACTTGATTCATCCTTAGGGTTTCTACATGCTCAATTAACTTGAGCACATGTGGGCTAGCCTTTTGCTCCTCCTTAAGGTTGAGATCAAAGAAGGCCGATGCCGCCTCGTATTGGACAATTCTCGAAGCCTTTGAGAACATTGTCACAAGCCTGGAGTAGATCTCATAGGCCGTGCCAATCTTTATGGCACTCCTTTGGAGTTCTGGCTCCATCGAGAAGATCAAAACATTTTTGATTGCCGCAGACTCCTTCTGATAAGTATCATAGGGTCGTCTTGCTGCGGCGGTGGCATTTTCTGCAGGTTCAGGAGGTGATTCTTCAATGAGGAATTCGGTCTTACCGTCTCCCTCTGCCGCTAACAACAGTTGGGCATCCCAATCGGCAAAGTTCGCCCCATTCTTTTCTAGCTTACAACGATCCATGAAGGAACGTAACCATGAATTGTTCGTAGTAGTGGAAGTAGCCATGATTGATATTGATACGAAGACTACAAAATTTTAAACATATGAAGAAATTAAATGCTAATCGTTTTAATTTTATTTTTAACTTGTAAACATAGTTACTAAGTTGATGCATCTATAAAATGACCTCTATCCAATTTTATAAATGATTCCAAGACCCAAACCCATACCATCGAAATCGTGAACCACTGGAACTCCGACCCAATGATATGGTTTGGTGGGTTAAAATAAACCGGTTCTATCCTAGAACTCTTGGTTGATGACAAATCATTATTTATTCATCTTAGCCCGGAACACATTGACCACTGGTCCTCTACACTTCCGTTGAGTACAAACCAAATTTCAAATGCATCGGGATGTGATCCGCCCACTGGACTGAATCCATCCCATCGCCCCACTTATCCTACGTAATGGGGTTCGTACTGCCCACTGGACTAGCACCACCCCACGAAATAGAAGCTCATGGGTTCTACTATTTGGTAAGGCTAATTCTCAATTGTTTAGTTTAATATAGAGGTCTTGTCAATTTATTATCTATCTCCTTTAAGTGAATTAAATTGGTGAACTCTATAATTATAATTGACACGGTCGTTATTAACGATCTAAACTAGTATGCATGTTTATGGCGATTTGGCTATGCATGCAAACATATTAAAATGCAAAAGTAAAAGCAATAAAGCAATAAAATCCTAGTATGACCTTCCTAGTAATAGTAAAAACTAATTAACTATTACAAATTCGGAAACCAACTCCTTGGTCCCTTGAACTTCATTGGCACGCCATCCAAGAAAACACCGTCTTGTCGGAACTCCTTTCCGTATGGCACCGCCTTTTGGATCTCCGGAATTACAATAAAATAATACAACTATTCTATTGTAAAACTGAAAATTTAAATTACAAACCCGTGATACGAGATCACATAAATTACAACCGAATCAATATTCCCTTTCATTACGGGTAATATTGATTAAAACTAAGGCCATACTAAGAAAAATTACATAATTCCAAATTATATAAATAACATTCAAAATATGACATTCATATTAAATAAATTGCAATAATAAAATATGTATGCACATGCTCAATTTTTAATGCCAAATCGCCTTATGGGAGCAAATATCTCATATTTGTTTACGGTTTTTACGGATATGCGCGATTTTAACTATTAAAATCATCCAAAATTACATAAATCTCATTTATGTCCAAGTTAATCATCCTAACTTACTTTAGGAATCAATGTTTAGTCTCTACTAATATTTGATCATGATCTAACTTGATTTTGCATTATTGTTCATAAATTACTTGTATTTTCGGGAAAAATAAACAAAATATGGCCAAATGAGTCAATAAAATTCGAAATTTAAAATTCAAAAATTTTAAACTTTCTGGAAATTTTCTAAAAATTCAGAAATTAATAAAATGGTCTTTTGCAATTATATATGGTTTATTTCTTACATAAATCCTATAAAAGCCGTTTTTATGGTTAAAAATCTGATTTAAATTATACAAACTTGCAATAATTTGCCATAAATTTTTAGTCATCCTAAAATACATATTAGAATCTGAAAATGACCAAAAATTACAGACCATACTCGAAAATTTTATTTTCGACTCATAAATTACGATTATTAGCTAATTAACTCATTAAAATTAATAATCATAAAAATAGAAACTTTTTGATATCTAACTTTTAGATCTGATGTTCCTATCATATAAGACATCTATGGCTAAAATTTCATGCCATAATTTTAAGATTAACTATTTTTAACACAATAAGTCACTATTTATCCGATTTTAACCATTAAAATCATAAATCATGCATCACTTGGGAATAAATTCCCAAAACTTACATACATACTTTAAATATTGCATGTGACATTGTGTAAAGTTTTTATGGCAAAATTCCAACTATAACTATTAAAGTCGAATTTAAGTCACTATTAATACGATTTTTACTATAAAAATCATTAATCATGCAAAATAAGTCCAATAATTTCGAAAATTAATACAGGAACTTTATATATTGCATGTGACTTCTCATAAAATTTTTAAGGTCAAATTCGAAATATAACCTTATATACCCATTTTTACTCATATTATGACTATTTATCTCATAAAATTCATAATCCATGCATATTAACTCCATTTCTTACGAAAAATCATATACAATATATTAAATATGCATGTGAGAACATATCAAAAAATCTCGGCCAGAAACTATTTTTTGCTATTTTTCCCATTAATTGTTGTTTAAAACCGATTTAAACTACAAAATACACAAATAAATATAAAAATGAACAATAAAAATCGATAAAATTATTTTTATGTCCTAAAACCATTTTAGAAACAGAAACTTTAACATGCAAAATTATTTTGTGATTTATCATAATAAACACAATAATTTCGAAATTTTCGAAATGTGTATGTTAAACCGATTTTAACATAAAACATGAATCCGATCATGCATGCAACAACCGTAATGCTCTGATACCAATTGTTGGAAACTAGGTTCCTTATATTATACTCAAATCTAATATGAGTTTTGTTTCTTTAAGTTTAGTCATAAAACTTAAATGGATCTTATGCATGCAAGATGATATCATAAGATGAGATAGTCCTTACATTGGTTTTAGAAGGTTTATACTCAATAATCACCTATTATATGAGTCTTCAAACCACCGAAATACCCTTAAACGATCTAAGAAAAATCGTCTCCAAAAGATGCGTATCAAGGACCCGATCTCAAACTAATACTAATTTTGTTACTAGAGAATTAGTATAAGTATACTAGAAATAATAATAATAATATTACTCTTAATATTATTAGTATAGGAAATAATTATTTCCTTAGTAAAAACTATTTTACTTAGAAATATATTGAGAATGATGTTGTGGTGTTGTGTTAGTGTAAGCATCAACTTAGCAACAACAACTAGTGTGCAAAACCCTTAGTCATTTGTGAGGTGTGTTTGAGTGTATTTAAAGAGCAAATGTGAGCTTACTTGCTCACTCTTTGGCCGGCAATCACATGCCCACAATGGCCTATGCATGCCTTTCTTTTACTTACACAAAGGCAAGAATATGCCTTACACTCTTACACATTCACTTACACACACAATCCTTATACACTTACACACACAAACTCACATGTATACTACATGTTTACACGGTCCAAATGAGGTCCAAAATGGACCCATTTTATCTTTGTCAATTGTGTTAATTTGTAACATGTCACATATGTTCCATAACACATGACTCAATTTGTTAATTGTGCAATTTTAACTATTAAAATTCATAATTTACAAATTTATTACATTTAAATAATTACACTAATAATTTCGAAATTATTATTGCACAAAAATGTAATGTCATAATTTAATTACAACTCTTTGTAATTTTATGATCAACCGTGTTCATTCTCAATTTAATCGTTTCCCAAACGAATAAATAAAACCGAGTAATAAAACGATTTTATTACTTTGACTTTTATTATTATTATAATCCAATTATAAAATATTCGTCATATAAAATTATTTCCAAAATTTCCAGTTATTGATTAATTTGTATCCAATACAATATTAATTAATTATTCTATTGAGACGGAATTCCCTAAAGATATGACCTTAAGGGATCAACTGATCACCACCATCATATGACGATAATGTCAAACTCTAGACAGCCAATCATTATCGATAAATGTTGATCAGTCGACTTTAAAAGAGTAACACTCCCAGTTGTGTTTCATTCAAATGAGTTTTAATTACGTCAACACACTATTGTCGAGGACACTTCCTCCAACATATTAACCATCAAATTACCAAGTCCTAACAACAACAATAATAATATTAATAGTTATAATAATAATAACAATAATAATAATAGTAATAATAATAATATTTCCCATAAATTAAATACATTATAAATTAGGAAATGCTATAATTACCAAAATCAGACCAACGCTCAAAACCTACTCCAAAAAATACACGCATTCACAACTACATACGAAACAATCCAAAACCGCGAACCCACTGCCAACAGCCCCGTTAAACACCCTTCCCAACACCTGCTGCCACCGCTGGCCTCCCCACTGGTGTAACACCCCCATTTATTCAAGAGCCTTTAGCAAGACATTCCCAAATAAATAGAGTTGTTACCATCTCGGAATGTCCGAGGTAGTGATTAACAAAGTAAAACAACCCAAAATACTTTATATAAAACTGATTAAATTTAAACTTTTGTTATTACAATTACTACGCATAAAATAAAAGTACAACTGATAACATCTAAGTATGTGATCTAATTCTAAGTAGGTCCAAGTCATGTCTCTCTCCATGCCCAAGCTCCTAATCCATCTGTGTCTGACCTGTAGAATCTACTCCCCATTCCGGATCATCGTAGGTGTCACTCGAATACACTGTCAACCTCGCGGTCGAGTAGGATAACACAATAATAAATAATGCAACAATGATGATATGCAAATGTCATGACATGCTCGAGCTCGATCTCATTCTCAATCTCAAACCCGTAACACCCAGCCATACCGAACCTCCCGGCAGACTATAATCGGCCGTCGCCGAACACCAGCTCAATAGCTCATAAGACACCAGGCCCGGTCTGCAGAACCACCCTGGGCTTTATATCAGAACAATATCTGATCCATATCTTTCTCAGTAACCATGCATATGCCATGCTCATGAATGCAACACTAAAATAGATAACCATTAAATACCATGCTCATATAACTCATACTTGCATCCATAATACAAGGCAACATCCATTCATAACACTTCATAGAGTATAGTGCCAGTGTATCCTACCTGGATAGCAATATAGTCCAAAAGCAAGCCATCGAGTAGACAGAATAATGCCACTTCAAAATCGTCACCTAAAAATATAATATACGTAATCACTAACTAATATAACTACGTAAACAAATATAATATATAAATTATTCAAGTTAACGATTTAAATAATATATATTACACACAGCGAGACCGTATTAAACATGACTACTTCAATTAACTTAAGCAACTTGTCCTTATTACTTTTATAACCAACTTCAATTAAATAAACGAACATTGAAAATATGATCGAACTACTGATAACCGTCACATTCTTGTATAAAGAAAATTCACTTAACAACTTAATAGTTAAAGCATGAACAACACTAATAATAATATTAATAACAATAACATATAATAATAATATCAATAATACTAATAATAATGATAATATCAAATAATAATAATAATAATATATTAATAAATCTTGATGGCAATTGGTAAATGACGGCAGCCATTACTAATAATGATACACAAAATGACAAAAATAGCACTAGGTATAAACAAACAATCACGCAAAAACAGACTCCCTGCAGCACGAACAACAACCTCCTGACCACCCACTTCACATCCTTTTCGATGCCCCTTCCACCGCTTACACCACCACCTCACCACCGTGGTCACCACCTATGAACCATGACGTATCCATTGACACCAACCACGGCCCTCGACACCACTCTAACAGCCCTCGAAACCAGTCCCAAAACCCCCTGCCACAACCTCACTTGCGATACGTATTTTATCGACCCTCTGTAAACAGCCCCTTACACACCTTCTACCACCACTTGCACCACCTCTTATCACTACCCTTGACACCTCACACCACCCTTAACCCCATGGTGCCAAACACTAGTCTTCGACCCTAGCTAAACCCCATGAAACAGACTCCCCAAAACCGGTGCACACCACCCCTATACCCCTATTTCTGCCATTTTTACACGTTCCTGTTACTTTCTGAATAACAAAAACACGGTGGTTTCAACCACCACTCACCACCCTAACCACCACCAAACAACCCACAAACACCCTACTACTATTACCCAAAATTTCGTACTCAAAGACACATCAGATGAGCAATTGAACACGACACAAAAGACGAGCATATTATATGAAACAGAACAGAGTATGAAATAGGGTTGTCACTGTCGACATTTAAGGGGGTTCTCGTGACACCCATGGTGTCCTATGGTGATGTGAAGATGGTAAACATATTATACGTACTACAGAGATTACATATAGCTATAATACTCATATATAACGATATGAAAAGAGAACGATAATTACTCACGAAAATAGTGTGAACGATGATGGTGATAACAATGTTACTCACGAAAATAGTGTTGCCTTGTTCCTTCCTTTCTTCTTCCCAACATACACTCGGGCTCTTGGGTACACGGAGTATGGAGGCAGAAGAGAGGGTAGGGTTTTGTCTCACGTTGATGGAGGCAGAATGGAGAGTAGGGGTTTTAGGGTTTGATTAGGTTGTAGGTCGATGGATAGGTTTGGTTAGGATGTCGATATGGTGTTTATGTTTACTAGGGTTTTGTGTTTTTGTTCCCATACAAGGTTCCCTACCAAACCCTAGCCCATCACGCATCCGAGGCCCTTCATGACTATAACCCGTTCGTAACCCGTAACTTAAACTTACGAAACCCGTAACTTAAAATAAACGAGTACGTACAATTAATTTATACTAAATTAGATTTTGTAATTAGTGTTAGTAAATATAAATTAAATAAATTTTAAGAATATATAAAGAATATAGAATTTAAATATAATTACGACTTAAATAAAAATAGAAATTAAGTATAGATGAGAAGTAAATATAAAATATAAAATAGATAAAATTATAAATGTATTATCAGAATTAAAGAAATACGACTGAAATGTCATTTTATGAAACAATCATCAATATAAAACGATAATGAAATACGAAATAATCATAAAAATACGATTTATAAAATAATAACAGTTTACGTAAAATACTTTTTAAATATTCCATTTGAAATACGTGTATAAAACATGGTCTGACTACCGTTGACCGAGGCTAACATACGGAGTATTACAGTCTTCCCTCCTTAAAATGAACTTCGTCCCGAAGTTCGCCATCCCGTAACAATAAGGAAACACATAACAAGCATGAAACAATCACAAGTAGCACGTATACGAGTGTCCAAAAAGTGAAATGTTACATTCTATCCCCCTTAAGAAACTTTGTCCCCAAAGTTTAACATACAACCGTAAAACATGACACTTAAAGAACCACAATATAACATATAACAGAAGTAATCAGGATTTCCAAGTACAGTCAAACAATCACAACATACCAATTTGTCATGTCATAACAACTAGTCATATCCAGATTTTACAATCATATCCTCCTTAAGACATGGTTACGTCCCCGTAACCCCATTACAAAATTCAACATCCAATGTTCAAGAAGATCACCGAAACAATAGCCACAGTTCATCTGATAAGTTAATTACTCTATACTGGGCAACTAGCATCCGACTTTTAAAGCAACAAAACATATTTGTCAATTTCAAGATACGCAGTAAAATTTGGATAACTAACACTTATATACCCTTGGAAATTTTAACACAACCTAACACATTTACACCAATGGAGACAAGCAGTTAACTCATAGTTCATACTTGACAAATTAAACCATTTCATGCTCATACTCATATTATAGAAGTAAAATCATGTTTATGCACACCAGTTATATTAGAAAGACATTAGGCAATTATTGAATTAATGTAATTAAACACGGAGCAATAACATATTTCACGAGATATACACCAATCATAGACTAGCAAGTCAGCTTAGCATTTCTAGGTACAAATGAGTTAAAATCACATAGATACATTTCCAATCTACTCACATTACATCATTTATCATGAAATCGGTAATAAATATAACTTGCAAAATCAGAGGTTTATTATCATATAATAAGTTCATGTTCATATCACCTGCCTATTCTTCATGCCACTAATGTAATATCAGGACATCACATGGTTGCATCACATAATGCATATTTGATTAAAATTTTATATTGAAAACTTACATAACTTACAATTTCAACAATCAAACATCATGGTGCAACTGCCAAAAATCGTAATTAAATAATCGCTTAGCTATTTTGCGAGCTATTATAGTTTTTAGAAAATATAAAGGGGTTAGCTAATCATAAGAAAAAAAATCAATCGCAAAGCTTAAGGAGAGTATTTATAACAAATTTTACAACTCAGTTGGTTGGAACAAAAATTTTACAGCACTTAGACAGAAATTCAGACAACTTTCAAAAATCACTATTAAATAACAACTTGTTAACATTTTACGTGGCTTATCATTTTGAAAACTTGAATGAACATTCTAAACAGTGGAGTTCGAATTATGCATAAAAAAAATATGTTTTAAATGGTTTCTTTTGCAAACATGGGTTAAAACAGAACTATGCAGTGACAATTTGACCACTGTCGACTAAAATATTTATTTCTCTCAAAATATAAGCCGTTTTAAAATGAAACCAAAAGAATTGAAAAGCTAACTCATAAGGTAACATTCTGGAATTTATTAAAAAAAAAGAAAAATTGGTTCTCTTAAAATTATTTCACATTATCACATTTAAACACAAACATTATTCCTCCAAAACATGTTGAAATATCATTTGAAGCATTTAAAGCACATTGTGCCATATGAACATGTATTTCTCATTTCAAGTATAATTGTCATCTAGTATACAGTAGATATTTTAAAACTGAAAGTAGAATCAATTAAATACACTAGTAGAAAAATACTTATTTGAGGCGTCAAAAAAGAGGCTATTTGCGGCGTTTTTAGTGTAGCAGCAAATAAGGGGGCCGCAAATAGAAAATGTTATTTGAGGCGAAAAAAAACGCCGCAAATAATGGCCTATTTGAGGCGTTTTCTGGCCAAAACGCCGCAAATGATGGTGTGCTATTTGAGGCGTTTTTACTATAAACGCCGCAATTGATGATGGTCTATTTGAGGCGTTTTGCTACAGATGCCGCAAATGATGGATAGTTTTTGAGGCGTTTTTACTACAAACGCCGCAATAGATTTTATGAATTTAAAAAAAAAAAAATTTAATAATTATTTGAGCACATTTCATTTAATTCCTGCAATAGCAACAATTTCTACCAGTTTTTATCCCGCAAATATGTTCCTCAATACATGTATGTCAACCGGAAAAATGTCATTTCATATAACCAAAACCAATTTCATCCATTACACACACTTCATTACAACTAATACCATACTAGCTATTACCACCAACATTCTTCACAACTAAACATTACATAAACATAATAAACCGGGAATGATGTTCTCTCTAATCGTTTAGGTAGAAAGCAAAACGGTACATACGAGTTAACGTCTAATTAACACATCGGTTGGTGAAGTACGTAGCCCACTTGTCCCGCACTTCATTTATCTCACCATTCGTGTATGACTGATCTTCTCCTTGTGATGAGTAGAAAACCTAAAAATAACATAACACAAACAAGTTATTAGCTTAAAATCATCAATTCGAATCTGCTTGCTTTTCAACAGTCAAATAACCACACCTATTTACTGCACCAGACCCCCCCTTACTGCACTCACCTCACTACTCTATACTACCCACTGTTACACATACATATACTGTACCCCGGCCCCTGGACACCCGTGCTGTCAACACTGCACCAGACAACCACCCCCCCCCCCCTTACTGCACTCACCTCACTACTCTACCCACTGTCAACACTGCACCATAAGAGTAGTAACTAGCATTCAGTTAACTAGCATTGGTTTGGCTTGACTATTTCAAACAGGAGAAGATAGTGGAAGACATTGGGACATACCTTCTCCAAATCAGTTATAGTTGTGCAACTCTTCACTATGTCATACATGAAACGCATCACGAAATAGCCAGACTCCACGCTCCCGTTTTGTTGAGGGCACTAGTACATTATATTAAAAAAAAACGATGATAATCGTAATTGAAATACGAGGTAATGATATAAAATGCGCTTAATGTATTATGAAAATGTGTCAATCACCTTAATGGATTTCCACAATGGTTCTTTCCTTTTCACCTTTATTTCGCCACCCGACATTTTGTACCTTTTTAAGGAGCTACCATACAAAAAATTAACAAGGTTAGTTGACATACAAAAGCTCCAAGGTTAGTTCACAGAAATTTATAAGTGACGCTCATGTAGCTAGGCTAGATAAATAAGAAATTAAAATGTAAACTACCATTACTTGCCTGAGAACTATCATCTTCATGTATAACTGGCGACCTTCTTTAAGGGCAGCCGACTCAAACTCATATATGGTATACGTTCGCGGAGAAATAGCGAGTAGAACCCAATGCTTACTGCATATAACAACAATTCAAGAACTCAGTAGCAGCAATCGAGTAAGCAAATGGGTTTATAAGCCAGAACTCTCCTTGTATGCTAGTTAGCGGTAAAGTATTGTAATAGTTTTACATATCAATAATTGGGGCCAAGATGAATTCGTGGCCATTCTGTACTGACTTCTGAAATGCACTAGTAATATACGCAATTGCAATCTCCGCTTTTTTAATCAGTTTGAATCTGAAGTTGCATCAGGGCACAACCATCGTATCCGAGGTTGGGTAACGACTTTGGCTAGATCATCTCGAAGTGCCCTGCATGTACATACGGGTGATTAATATAAGTCTACGTATATATTACCTAATTCAAACAAAATTTCAAATAGCTCTAGATAAATTACAGGACCTTATGAATATTTGAATGATCGAGATATTTAGCTCACACCCCTCGAGAAATTGGCTTAGATCATCTTTGTATACTACCGTCTTTTCATCTGTGTTGTGATAAAATAAACCGGCATCTAAGCAAATGTCATAAGTCTCTCCATCCATCATTGTACTAAGAAGTACTTGCAGCCATTGCAAGTCTAGACTTAAAGACTCCACTATCGGTTCCTCATCAACTGCTGCTTTTGTTGGCGTGACCGATAATTTCGTATGGTGTGAGTTGCTACCCATTACTTCAAGTTGTGAAGCTCTTGTGGCCTGCACAGACAAGTCAAGTAATGCAGGAAAAATGCAGGAAAAATGGGTCTAATTGAGTAAAGTGGAGAGAGTAGCTGAAACATGGTTACATACTGCTAGTTTTCATGCACTTCTAAACAGAAAAGTGGAGAGAGGAAAAATGGGTCTAATTGACCCTGACATAAACTATCCAAAACACAATAAAATTAGTACAACATTGTCTTTGAATCTTAAATACTTGATATCAGGCATCACAATTCACAATGTCGCATGATTCAAACTTTCAGATGAGTATGACACTCCTTATTCGCCTTTAAAACAAGTCAAATGTGAAATACCAAACTGATGGAGTAAAGTATTTACTGCACGCATGTCTCCGATTACGGACAGTATCATCACAATCAAAATCATCACCGCATGCATAAAGACTAGATATATAGGATGGCATGGATTAATCTCACAACAGTAATAATGTTCTTTTCCGAAATAGTAACCAGAGATAAAATATTTAACCCATATGATAAATATTCTTAAAAATAACATTCCGCAATCATTGCATGGCTTTAAGCAAAGCAAAAAAGTAATTAAGAAACTAAGTTGTATGCCCTTTCTACTGTTAATGCTAAAGTTCCTTAGAAACTGTGTTTACATGATTGGGAAATCATTACTAAAACATCCCACCGTGTACACTAGGAAAATTTTAAAGGTTCTGCAAACAGTTCAGTATATGACAGTTTATGAAGCCTAGAGTCATCCCAATGATAGTTGCTCAAGTCAACTAATATGCCAGAAACACAATTCGACTGTAGCCACAACCCACCCTGGTAAGTGGTAACAGTGCCAGCACATACACTTAAGCAACCCACCCTGTTGTATAGATCACACAAGGATACTAACTGACACTAGACAAATGAGAGAATTTGAAACATAAATAGGGGATCTGAGGCATACTGAATCACCTGTAATTACCTCATTTTCAACTCTCACTAACGCAAGTGGCCACAATACAATACTTCCAATCGCATCCTTCAATGTAAATAGATCATAGGCTGACACCGGAATAGGAAGTGGAACCGTCTCGAACTCTTTAGGAACAATCGAAACTTTTACCCTTACTTTATCTGATCCAACAGAGTCATGATGACATATCTCTCCTGGAAATGCCTTGCCACGAGCAACTTCATACGTTACTCCGCCTTGAGGGTCATTTAGAAGAAGGCGAAGTGGTGTATCATCCTACATATATAACAATCTGTTAGTTATAGCTTAGAAGCAAAAACAAAAGCAAAAATAATAACATTTAACAGTGCAAGAATACTGTGGTTACCTTAATTTCTGGTGTTGAAGACGGTTTTAAATTGTTTACTTCAAAATGGTCATCAGGTTGCTTGAAGTTGGACATGCCCATTTCTTGCAAAGCCAATGACACACTATTCTTAACCACCAATTGCATCTCACTTTGAAGCTCCAATCTTAGTTCAGCTTTTAAGGCCTCTCGGTCCTCTAACGATGTATTACTTGTTCTCCAATGACTACTGTTGGATGCTTCCCCAAATGCACATTGCAGAGTAATATTAACTCCACCAAAACCTCTAGCATGGCTCGGGTGATCATCCTTTTCACCAAGAGCATAAAACAAGGCATCTTTGTTGGAATCTGGAACAAATTCTCCATTGGCTTGCTTTTTTCTTAGATCAAACTAACATACAAATTAAAGTTATTAAGACAATGTTACAATGAGTGGCATGTTGATCAATTTGAGCAATGAATTTAATTACTTACGCATTTTTCAGCTAGTTCCTTGGTCTTGGGCTCAATTACAACATATTTGCCAGTTTTTTTATCTTTGACATGCATTGAACAAAACCAATCATCAGCCCGATTCGGTTCAACGGTAACTGTTGTAGAAGGTGTCTCTGATGATACGAGAGTCTTCGCCGGATAAAAGCCATCTTTGATCCAAGTCTCTCGAGAAGTAGTATAGCTTTTTTGACCCAAGTGATGATGATGTACATTTTTTTTTGCACATTCGATAGCCTTCTCACGCTTTTTCTGTAACAGTAGGCCATACAAAAAACCTAATGAGTAAAGCTAATTTGTTTGGTATGAACAGATAAATAAATGATTAAATTTATTGGTAGTAGAGAAGAGCATCCTTATTTTATCAACAAACAAAAACATACCTATTTGATCATATAGGTTAACTTAAACTTGATCATATAGGTTAACAAAAACAATTCCAAACAACAAAACTTCTCTTCTGGAAACGAGAAGTTTGTTATGAAAACAATGATCGAAAATCCAATCTGGAGTCTGGACTACACTTATAGTGATATGAAATGGATTATTGCTATCTTGGATTAATCCTTTCTAGTTCAGAATTGGACTCAACAACTGTCATCCTCAATCTGCCGCTAGTATTGTGATACAAATTTGGGTAAAACATCCAAGGAGCATAATCTTTAAAAACCTTGATAAATATTAACCTCAAACTATCACCCTTCAAGTCAGTTCAGTGAATTGACATAGCTAAGCTGATTACTTCCAACTTCACGTCTGACTATATGACTTATGCGGTGTTGGAAGGACTTCTATATCAAAAGTTCAAAACAGTAGATATGATCACAGAATATGCAATTTTAAAGTAATGGGATTTCAGCTCTTCGACAAAGAGAAGCAATCCTTGTCCAGCTACGACTAAAATGACCCAATATCGCATAAGTAGCTCTGATTACTGTGATTAGAGCTACCAGAATTGATACTGTAACTTAATAATGACAATGTCTGCGTCTACATAAGCCCAAATCCAATAATAATGTGAGAACTCTTGGGTCATAAACTGATCAACTATATCATCTTTAATCAGTGTGAGCTGCTCATGTGTGCCATGTGATTATACGGGTTGGAAACTTGCACGAAAACCTCCATTGTATATATAACCCGATCTTTTATACAAAAAGAACAGGTGATTCATTATCGATCCAACTAACAGTCTTCAACACCACAAGAACATCTAGCATTCTTACCCAATTTCAAATCTTTCGGGTTTTAACATACTAATGCTGAACTTTCTGTATTTCTCCTGACTTCAACTCCACAGTTCACAGATCACTCTACTGCCCCAATTCTGCTCCCAACATTTAATGAACTTAGAATTACAAATAAATGAGTAGTTATTTTAGGATCATTTATTACCTTGGCTGGACTCGAGTTTTTAATTTGCTGAAAAAGTCTCCAATCTTCTATGCTTATATGTTTCCAAATATTGTAAGGCTCTCGTCCATCCTCATGCTTTGTTCTCTTTCTAGTCTTAGTAATCCATCCACTTACCAATTTGCCTTTGAAATCCCTAAATCTTTTGGCCACTACACTAAAGAAGTTCTTCCTCAGTATCTTTTCATCGGGGATGTGGAATATAGTCAGCCAATTCAAAGAAAAAACTACATCAGATCAATATACCATATTGTAATAAGAAAAGATAAAGCCTAAACTACATTAATAACCAAAACATCATGTAAAAAAAATTGAGAGTACGTAGCAATTTACCATTGTATCTTGCCACAACAATTTCTTCTTTCCTACACTCACATCTTTCCAATTCCAATTAATGTTCAATTTTCGCATACAAAACCCAATTTGTTTGCCGTAATTTGATTGCCATTTGCCAATGGGACGATTGTACTCATCAAAATCAAGCTTCATGATCTCGTTAGGTTTCGGTAACTTGAACCCCTTTGTAGACGTCCTTCCTTTGCCTTTGCCTGAACCCTCACCTTGTTTCTGGACTTGTTTCTGAACTTGAACTGTAGGAGTTGTCACTAAGGTGGATAGACTAACAGGCTCCACTATTTCTATGCCTTTCAAAGCAGCTGCATCGGATATCATCTCAAACTCATTCATTCGACGTTCTTCCTTCGTCTCATCATCTTGTTCTTCCCTCATCTCATCTTCAAGGTCATCACTATAACCGGCATCATCATCGTAATCCTCATCTTCCACGTAATCGTAATCCATGTCAGTCATGATTGACAAATTGCAGAATGGACCTGAAAATTCAAAAATCATAAAACTAATGTTAGTTATTCAATTTTATGGAAAGAAACAGGCTCTACAAGACTGTTAATAATTACAACAGAAGACCATCCAGCATCAAACACAGAAAACATACCTAGCTAAATCCCCTAATTAAGAATCATCCACGATAATTCCTTCTCTATGATCAGAGCGTGTATATATTGTGTCAAGATCTCCAATTTCATTCACATTGTTTATAGGATTTGAGAAAGGTGGAATGTCCTCAAAATCATCATACTCATCCTCATCAAGAACATCCCAAACGCCTAGAACTCGCCTCTTTCCATGAATCACAAGAGACCAACGCTTGTCAGAAGGATCAAGAATGTAAAAGACTTGTTTAGCTTGTGATGCAAAAATGAATGGTTCATTAGTGTCTTGCAAACGATTCATATCTACTTGAGTAAATCCAAATTCATCTACATGAACACCAAGTCGATTATTCTCAATCCATTTGCACCTATAAAGGGGAACTTTAAAATCACAATAATCTAGTTCCCATATATCTTGAATAACGCCATAGTATGATTGTGTCGCATCAATCAGACATTTGTCTTTGGAACTAGAAAATTCTCTTGATGATGCAACAATAGTTACGCCACTATTTTGCACGGATAAAGACTTTCTATCTTGGCGCTCAGTATAGAAAGTGTATCCGCTTATAGTAAACCCTTCGTAAGAGGTAACACTCACTCTAGGACCATAGGCAAGCCACTTGATCGTGTTAGATACATCCTTATCATTATTTGACAATTCTTGCATCACTTCATCATAAAACCACTTAATAAACGTGCGATTGTGTTCTTGCATCAACCACATTTCACCTCTTGAAGGATGATCAGATGTTAATACTTGTTTGTGCCTGATCAAATATGGTTGCACCTCATCACTTTGTTGTAATACGTATATGTGTGCCTTATTTCTTAGATTTGATGGAGGTGAGATCACTTTGGCACCAACAAGACCTTTACCTTCAAACCTTCCATCATCTTTACTTCTCGGAAGACCAATAGCATCGAGTTTACTCACAAACTCACTACAAAACTCAGTTACCTCCTCACTAATGATACCTTGAATGATGCTAGCTTCAGGTCGAGCTAGATTTCTAACCTTATCTTGCAAAGTAGCCATGTGTCTTTCAAAAGGATATGCCCATCTTAAGAATACTGGACCACACAACTTGATCTCTTGGACAAGATGTAAAATTAAATGGATCATAATGTCAAAAAAATAAGGTGGAAAATACATCTCAAATTGGCAAAGTGTTTCGGTAACATCAACTTGTAGTGCATCTAGCGTCTCAGGGTCAACCACCTTACTACATATGGTATTAAAAAACGAACAAAGTTTAGTAATGGCTCCCCTCACATGCTTTGGCAATATTCCACGAATTGCGATTGGTAAGAAAACTGGCATCATGACATGACAATCATGAGATTTCATGCCAGTTAACTTAAAATCAGTCTTGGATGCAAGCCTTTTTATATTAGATGAATACCCGGTAGGAACCTTGATCCCATATAAGCACTCACAAAATATCCGTTTTTCTTCTTTAGATAAGGTGTAACAAGCTGGTGGAAGATAAAAGGATGTCTTATTTCCCTTCCTTGGTATATTCTTCTCAATTGGCCACAAGTTTGATCGAATCTTCATTTCCATCAAGTCATTACGCACTTTCAAGCCATCTTTTGTCTTCCCAGTAATGTTGAGTAGTGTCCCCAAGAGAGCATCACATACATTCTTCTCAATGTGCATCACATCAAGACAATGTCGTACCGGTAAGTCTTGCCAATATGGAAGTTTCCAAAATCTTGACTTCTTCTTCCAAAGACCTTCAGACTCTTTTGGTTTCACGAGCTTACCAAAAATTGTTTCAACACCTTTCACTCGATCATAAACCTCTTTTCCACTTAATGGTTTGCGAGCTACTTCTTCCTCCGGCTTTCCATTGAATGGTAATTTCTTCTTACGATAAGGGTGAAAGCGTTTTAGGAACCTGCGATTATCCATGTAGACGTATTTTCTAGAATGTGTCAAATACGTTGACTTCATATCATCCTCACATATAGGGCATGGCTTTTTTCCCTTAACTTTATAACCTGACAAATTACCATAAGCCGGAAAGTCATTGATGGTACAAAAGAGCATTGCACGCAATGTGAAGTGCTCATTAGCATGAGCATCGAACACAGTCACACCTTCATCCCATAACTTCTTAAGTTCGTCAATGAGTGGCGAAAGGTACACATCTATGTCGTTTCCTGGTTGTTTAGGCCCTGATATTAGAAGTGGCAATATCATGTACTTACGCTTCATGCATAACCATGGGGGTAGGTTATAAATCACTAAAGAAACTGGCCACGTGCTGTGCAAACTACTCAAACTACCATATGGGTTCATTCCGTCCGTGCTAAGGCCAAATCTTAAATTTCTAACTTCATTTTTGAACTCAGGATACTTGTCATCAATAATCTCCCACTGAGGAGAATCAGCGGGATGTCTTAGCTTTCCATCTTTCTTCCTTCGATCCTTGTACCACCTTAAAAGTTTGGCAACTTTCTTGATTGAAAAGAAGCGTTTCAAGCGTGGTATAATTGGAAGATACCATAGAGGCTTTGCCGAAGGATACTTCTTAGTCCCATCAAATACAATCTGGTATCCTAACTTGTAGCGTGATTTACCACAACGAGGACATTTATGTAAATCGGCATACTCATTTAGAAACAGTAGGCAATCACATGGACACGCATCTATCTTTACGTACCCCAAATCTAAGGGACACAACAACTTCTTAGCATAATAGTTGGACTTAGGAAGTTGGTTTCCTTCAGGGAACATGTCTTGCAAAGCTTCTAACAATTCCGTGAAGCTTGTGTCGCTCCAACCATGTTTAGATTTTATGTTAAATAATGTTAAGACCCCAGATAATTTAGTGTACTTATCACATCCATGATACAGCGGAAGTTCACATGCTTCCATCAAACTTTCGAATCCAGAATGGGTACGAAACTCATCGTCAACTCCATCTAACATCTCATTTAATTGGTCGTCATCCTCATCACCATAGTCATCATTAATATTTTCCTCTTCAATATCAACTCTATTACCCTCATTCAAATTATCCTCATCAATCTCAAGATTTGGTTCCACCTCATGGAGTTGAACCTGGTGCTCAGTTTGTAGAGGGTTTTCGTTTTCTACAAGTTGCTCGGATAAATGATTATTGATATTGGAATTTCTCCTATATATCCCTTCTTCACCATGCCATATCCAAATATGATAACCTAGTCTAAATCCACGACAAATAATATGTTCTCTTAACAACTTTATACTATCAACCTTCGTCACATTGGAGCAATCCACACAAGGGCAATAAAACTCTTCATCATTCGTAGTTTTCGAATATTCTAAAGCAGTTCTACAAAACTCTTCAACGCCTTTTTGAAATTCTATCGAACTACGTTTACCATACATCCAACTTCGATCCATCTTATGAAAAACCTATTAAATATAAGGAAAATTAAATAAATAACTATGAACCTCCCTTAAGGAGAAGTATATGGAACGGTAAGAATAGTATGAAGACAAGGAAAATATATATAGCGTTGAATGTCTACTGAATAATCATATTAGTTTAGATAGTAGTAGTCAGGCTGATAAGGCTACATACAAAGCCAGAAAAGTAAGGAAAGATGACAAGTCGATAAAATTGACTCCCATTAATCCAAAATGGGAGTTCTAACCATTTTTGGATGACAAAAGCTTTAATCATGTTCGCAGAACTAAAGTAAATTCTAACAGAATGGCAAAAAGTGTTCCATTAATCCAAATCATCAATAATCAGAACCATTATCTCTTTAGTTCTCAAAACTTCTAACCATTATTTTAAAGTCAGCGGAAAATGTCACACACGCTCCAACATATATAGGCCGCTAACAGTTCTAACGTAGAAATTTTAACACTTCTACAAAATAGATTGAGAAGCAGTGACAATGCCCACTCTAGTGTTACTGAAGATGTGTCAGTTCCAGCAACTATGAAAACCTGCATTCAACACTACAACAACTAGTGATCTATTGAATCTCATCGTCTCGTTGATTACTGAATTACCCAACTTAAATATGTCACATTTGATTCATGTTTCAAACAAAATCTACATCTGACATAAGATAAGAAGCGGAAAAACTAACCAATATAAGCCCTTTAATCGTCTCGTCTGTGTAATAGTCAGGCTCTGATTCCTGCAAAGACAGTAGACGAGCAATCACTATTTCATCTTCACCTTCTACTTTCAGATACCTTCTAATTAAAGTACAGTATAATTAAAATTTAGAGTATAATTATTAATCCTAAACATAAACACTCCAAAAATTATTAATCCAAAAACATAAACACTCCAAAAATTATTAATCCAAAAACAAAATATAATCCCTAACAATAATAACACTGAATTTAACCCTAAACATAAACAATGAACCCTAAATTTACATACCTAATATCCAAACAACATACGGAAGGCGAGGTGCGCGGTGGTGAAGGTGGGGCACGCGGTGGTGGTGGAGCACGCGGTGCTTGTGAGTAAGTTTGCAGCGGTGGTTATTTGGTGGAGGACGCGGTGGTGGTGGCGAAGGCAGGCGGAATGAATTATTGAAATTGGTGAACTGAGAAAGAAGAGGGCATCGCGCGGGGGTTCTTCATTATTTCTGAATGAAGAATAGAAATTGGTAAAGTGAGAATAAGGCTGTAGGCGTACGTGGGCATTAATTATTCAATTCATTCCCTAATCATTTGCTGCGTTTTTTATAACGCCTCAATTAAATTTTTGTAACGCCGCAATTACGACTAATCATTTGCTGCGTTTCTCGATATAACGCCGCAATAACACTATTTGAGGCGTTTTACAAAATAACGCCGCAAATCAATTTTAATTTTAAAAAAAAACTATTTGCTGCTATTGGGATAAAACGCCTCAAATAGATAGCCGCAAAAAGCTATTTTTCTACTAGTGATAATTCACTAGTTATATATGCATAAATAAATATGTAATTGACATGTAAATTTAAAGCATAACCTACACATAACTATTTAACATTCATGGTTTGGGGCAACACATTCCGCATATCACTAGACATGGATTAGTATAACATATACATTTGATCATTCATTTCCAAATACTAAACAATATACTACATAATTACGATAGTCATTTAATAACCAGATATCATATAGACATTTCGAAACACCAAAATCATATGATCATGTCACTCCAAATTATTGTTCAATAAGTATACATCCATTCTCTGAAAATTTCAATTCAATCATTCAGATCAATCAACATTTCAATATCAGTCATATCCTTTCAATGCACATCATCATATAAGTCAAGATTATATTTCAATCTCATATTCCAATTTTCATGTTCTCAATACTTGAAATCATATACCTCAATTAACATTCGATATCAACCTCATGTTTCACAATACACATTACCAACGATTGTTTCACGTTGTAACAACCCGACCCACCACGGTCGTAACACACCCCCAATAAGATGGGAGGTAAGCCTTTGGGCCCATTATTTGTCCTCACTTAAGCCCAAAAGCACAAGGCCTTGTTACTAAGTGGTGGGTGGAAGTTATTATAAACATATCACAAGCCTCACATTCTACCGATGTGGGACAATTTTCCTCTCATACTCTTGGGGTGTTACAAACTCCCCCACTTAAAGAACACAACGTCCTCGTTGTGCCTCAAACTTGACCACAACCAGGGCCAGAATCCTCCCCCGCTAGGTGTGTGACCCGGGTACTCCCGACCACAGGCTCACCACACGGTCGCAGGGTCGCTCTGATACCATTTGTAACAACCCGACCCACCACGGTCGTAACACACCCCCAATAAGATGGGAGGTAAGCCTTTGGGCCCATTATTTGTCCTCACTTAAGCCCAAAAGCACAAGGCCTTGTTACTAAGTGGTGGGTGGAAGTTATTATAAACATATCACAAGCCTCACATTCTACCGATGTGGGACAATTTTCCTCTCATACTCTTGGGGTGTTACACACGTTCTAACTTACCTCGTTCCTTTCCTGCGGAAAGGTTAGTACAATATAAATTGGGTCTTTTCCTTTATTCTATACTACCCACTCTCTACATCTCTCAAGGGTGACCAGGTTAGACTGAAAGGGCCAGTGGCTTGGTTTGAGGGGGCACCTAACTCATCCCAATCCTAGGGCTCCTAACAGTTACTAACCTGGGGTTCATTTTATAAGACTCTTCCTACGTTCATTATTATTCATTTGGTTTAGGCCTGAGGATCGTTCGCTCTGATACCACTTTGTAACACCCCCATTTATTCAAGAGCCTTTAGCAAGACATTCCCAAATAAATAGAGTTGTTACCATCTCGGAATGTCCGAGGTAGTGATTAATAAAGTAAAACAACCCAAAATACTTTATATAAAACTGATTAAATTTAAACTTTTGTTATTACAATTACTACGCATAAAATAAAAGTACAACTGATAACATCTAAGTATGTGATCTAATTCTAAGTAGGTCCAAGTCAAGTCTCTCTCCATGCCCAAGCTCCTAATCCATCTGTGTCTGACCTGTAGAATCTACTCCCCATTCCGGATCATCGTAGGTGTCACACGAATACACTGTCAACCTCGCGGTCGAGTAGGATAACACAATAATAAATAATGCAACAATGATGATATGCAAATGTCATGACATGCTTGAGCTCAATCTCATTCTCAATCTCAAACCCGTAACACCCAGCCATACCGAACCTCCCGGCAGACTATAATCGGCCGTCGCCGAACACCAGCTCAATAGCTCATAAGACACCAGGCCTGGTCTGCAGAACCACCCTGGGCTTTATATATGAACAATATCTGATCCATATCTTTCTCAGTAACCAATGCATATGCCATGCTCATGAATGCAACACTTAAATAAATAACCATTAAATACCATGCTCATATAACTCATACTTGCATCCATAATACAAGGCAACATCCATTCATAACACTTCACAGAGTAAACATCCATTCATAACACTTCATAGAGTATAGTGCCAGTGTATCTTACCTGGATAGCAATATAGTCCAAAAGCAAGCCATCGAGTAGACAGAATAATGCCACTTCAAAATCGTCCCCTAAAAATATAATATACGTAATCACTAACTAATATAACTACGTAAACAAATATAATATATAAATTATTCAAGTTAACGATTTAAATAATATATATTACGCACAGCGAGACCGTATTAAACATGACTACTTCAATTAACTTAAGCAACTTGTCCTTATTACTTTTATAACCAACTTCAATTAAATAAACGAACATTGAAAATATGATCGAACTACTGATAACCGTCACATTCTTGTATAAAGAAAATTCACTTAACAACTTAATAGTTAAAGCATGAACAACACTAATAATAATATTAATAACAATAACATATAATAATAATAATATCAATAATACTAATAATAATGATAATATCAAATAATAATAATAATATATTAATAAATCTTGATGGCAATTGGTAAATGACGGCAGCCATTACTAATAATGATACACAAAATGACAAAAATAGCACTAGGTATAAACAAACAATCACGCAAAAACAGACTCCCTGCAGCACGAACAACAACCTCCTGACCACCCACTTCACAGCCTTTTCGATGCCCATTCCACCGCTTACACCACCACCTCACCACCGTGGTCATCACCTATGAACCATGACGTATCCATTGACACCAACCACGGCCCTCGACACCACTCTAACAGCCCTCGAAACCAGTCCCAAAACCCCCTGCCACAACCTCACTTGCGATACGTATTTTATCGACCCTCTGTAAACAGCCCCTTACACACCTTCTACCACCACTTGCACCACCTCTTATCACTACCCTTGACACCTCACACTACCCTTAACCCCATGGTGCCAAACACTAGTCTTCGACCCTAGCTAAACCCCATGAAACAGACTCCCCAAAACCGGCGCACACCACCCCTATACCCCTATATCTACAATTTTTACACGTTCCTGTCACTTTCGGAATAACAAAAACACGGTGGTTTCAACCACCACTCACCACCCTAACCACCACCAAACAACCCACAAACACCCTACTACTATTACCCAAAATTTCGTACTCAAAGACACATCAGATGAGCAATTGAACACGACACAAAAGACGAGCATATTATATGAAACAGAACAGAGTATGAAATAGAGTTGTCACTGTCGACATTTAAGGGGGTTCTCGTGACACCCATGGTGTCCTATGGTGTTGTGAAGATGGTAAACATATTATACGTACTACAGAGATTACATATAGCTATAATACTCATATATAACGGTATGAAAAGAGAACGATAATTACTCACGAAAATAGTGTGAACGATGATGGTGATAACAATGTTACTCACGAAAATAGTGTTGCCTTGTTCCTTCCTTTCTTCTTCCGAATATACACTCGGGCTCTTGGGTACACGGAGTATGGAGGCAGAAGAGAGGGTAGGGTTTTGTCTCACGTTGATGGAGGCAGAATGGAGAGTAGGGGTTTTAGGGTTTGATTAGGTTGTAGGTCGATGGATAGGTTTGGTTAGGATGTCGATATGGTGTTTATGTTTACTAGGGTTTTGTGTTTTTGTTCCCATACAAGGTTCCCTACCAAACCCAGGCCCATCACGCATCCGAGGCCCTTCATGACTATAACCCGTTCGTAACCCGTAACTTAAACTTACGAAACCCGTAACTTAAAATAAAAGAGTACGTACAATTAATTTATACTAATTAGATTTTGTAATTAGTGTTAGTAAATATAAATTAAATAAATTTTAAGAATATATAAAGAATATAGAATTTAAATATAATTACGACTTAAATAAAAATAGAAATTAAGTATAGATGAGAAGTAAATATAAAATATAAAATATATAAAATTATAAATGTATTATCAGAATTAAAGAAATACGACTGAAATGTCATTTTATGAAACAATCATCAATATAAAACGATAATGAAATACGAAATAATCATAAAAATACGATTTATAAAATAATAACAGTTTACGTAAAATACTTTTTAAATATTCCATTTGAAATACGTGTATAAAACATGGTCTGACTACCGTTGACCGAGGCTAACATACGGAGTATTACAACTGGCGCCACCAGGCTCGCCACTGAGCCACGGTGGTTCCAGGGAGGAGGTCAGTGGCTACCTGCCACGACCGCAGACGCCATAAACCACCACCAGAACCTGACCGTGTGCTGAAAAAGGAAACCCGCATTCAAACAGACTATAAACCACCGTGACAAAACTAACCTCTGACACCACCCACGACCACCAGCTTCACCCCTGGCACCACCTGACTCGCCACTGAGTCGTGGTGGTTCCAATGGCGATGGTAGTAGTCACAACCACCGTGACAGACAACCCAAAAACCCCTAAGAAAACCCAGATCTGACAACAACAGTGTTTATATTAGGGTCTTGACAGCCACCGTACACCACCGTGTGACACCACGACTAACAGACCCGACCACCCTTCGACTCCCCTGCCTACGGTCATACCAAACGTACCAAGACACAGAGTACATAACTACAGAAAAGACATCAACACCCTCATACAAAAACGCCATTTGCGGTCTCTGTTTTTGATAAAACGAAAGAGATTAATGAACCCAGACACGACTCTTAGCAGCAAAACGAAACACCCTAAACGATGAACCTACTGATAAAAGATAACTTAAAGATGAACGAATTATAACAACTACATATCACAGATTAAGAATTAACAAGGAAGCATGATTATTATCATAGGGTGTAAACACAATTAAGTCTTAAATATCAAGAGAATTCACGAAAATAGCAGAAACGAGATAAGTGTGGTGGTCTTACCTCCTTGCCCTAGCCAACGAACACCCTATAGACCCTTGAACCACCGTGAGAAACACCTCTTACTACCCTCTGTTGTGGCGGCTGTCGAATTGATGTGAGAGTTGTGTGTCGTTTAGGTTAGGAGTAGGTCTAGGTCTTGGCATATATAGGGCGGCGGGGAGGTGGTGTGCTGAATTCTATTTTCAAAAGTGCAAAAACCGTGTGATGGGTCATAATTGGCACGCAACCCTATGCCCATAGATGGGTATTCCTCGTGTATGGGTCGGTGTTCACGCATCCCAATATGTAGACAACCCAATTCAAATACGGTTTTTGTTAAAAGTTTGCCCACACGATTTTAAATGCAACACGAAAACGCCTTGTCCACAATTATTATATCGCTTTTATTATTATTTATCGACCTCGATATCCAAAATGAAGACAAGATAAATAAATAAACGAATTAAAAATACGAGGTATTATAGTCTTCCCCCCTTAAAATGAACTTCGTCCCGAAGTTCACCATCCTAAAGTCCCCACAACTGATCAGTAAAGCATGTAACGAACAGAGAAAGTGACAGCATATAACATTAGAAGCTAATAAAGGTACTTTAAAACAATAATTGTCACATTCTACCCTCCTAAAAAAAAAGTTATGTCCTCGTAACATACCTCAAGGGAACAGTTCAGGATATTTTTCCCGCATCGAAACCTCAGTCTCCCAAGTAGCTTCCTCGACATTATGATTTGTCCATAGTACTTTGACAAGCGCGGTTTCCCCATTCCTGGTTTTCCGCACCTTCCTGTCGAGTATTTCCTTGGGTCTCTCCTCGTAGGTCAACTGCTCGTCGACCTCGATGAATTCGTGGTCAAGGATATGCGAAGGGTCATTGATCTATCTCCTCAGTTGTGAAACGTGAAACACATTATGCACTCTGGATAAAGCTGGTGGTAGAGCTAATCGATAGGCTACCTCACCGACTCGCTCCAAAATCTTGAATGGCCCAATGAACTTCTGACTCAACTTGCCCCTCTTGCCGAACCTCATCACTCCTCTCATGGGTGATACTTTCAGCAACACTTTCTCCCCGGCCTCAAAGGTAATGTCACTCTGTTTTAGATCTGCGTAACTCTTCTGCCTATCTTGGGCAGCTCTCATCTTCTGACGTACCACCTGGACCTGTGCTATCATTTCCTGAATCATCTCAGGTCCCAAGGTCACTGTATCAGCTCGATCATCCCAGCAGACTGGACTCCTACACTTCCTCCCATACAATGCCTCGAAAAGGAGCCATCCCTATGCTAGCATGATAGCTGTTGTTATAAGAGAACTCTATCATATCATTTCTCTCCTCCCAAGATCCTCCAAACTCTAGCACACAAGCCCGCAACATATCCTCCAGTGTCTGGATAGTCCTCTCAGTCTGACCATCAGTTGCTGGAAGGAATGCAGTACTCATCTTCAAAGTAGTTCCCATCAATGACTGCAATTCTTGCAAAAATTTAGAGATGAACCTGGAATCTCGATCAGAAACAATGTCCTTAGGGACACCATGAAGTTTCACCACATGCTTTACATATGCCTTGGTCAATTCAGCATTACCCCAAGTCTCCTTCATCGGTATGAAATGGGCCGACTTAGTCAATCTGTCAACTATCACCCAAATCATGTCGTTCCCTCTCGAAGTCCTAGGTAAGCGCACGATGAAATCCATTGATATACTTTCCCACTTCCACTTAGGTACATCAAGTGGCTGTAACTTCCCTTGCGGCCTCTTATGTTCTCCCTTAACTACCCTCTGACATACCAAGCATCGAGAGACAAACTCAGCCACCTCCTGCTTCATTTTTGGCCACCAGAATGCTTTCTTCAGGTCTTTGTACAGCTTATCCCCTCCAGGATGAACGGAATAAGGTGTAGAATGAGCTTCGACCAGAATCTTTCTCTTTAATTCCTCATCATCAGGTACGCACCATCTCCCATCAAATCTCAAACTATCATCACTGTAAACCTCGAACTTAGAATATGGCTCGGTATCACTAGCTTTGTTCACTGCCTCACGCCACTTCTGAATTCTTGGATCACCCTTTTGGCGCTCTCGGATCTCAGAATATAACTCTGGCTCGATCGTCAAATCCCACATGGTCTCACCCTTCTTTATCACTGCGATTCCCATCTGTCCCAACTCACGATACATACTCAACCTGGACATAGTTGTGCATAGAGCGTGAACAGACTTCCTACTCAATGCATCAGCCACAACATTAGCCTTTCCTTCCTTGTACAGAATTTCCATGTCATAATCTCCAATAAGCTCGATCCATCTCCTCTGGCGCATGTTTAGTTCCCTCTGAGTATAGATATACTTCAGGCTCTTATGATCAGAATACACTTTGAATGTAGCTCCATAAAGATAATGTCGCCACAGCTTAAGTGGAAAACCTACCTCTCCAAGCTCCAGATCATGCGTCCGATAATTCTCCTCATAAGGCTTCAACTGCCTAGAAGCATAAGCAATCACTCTCTCGTTCTGCATCAGCACACATCCCAAACCCTTCTTAGAAGCATCTATATAGACTTCAAAATTTTCACTCCCTTCTGGCAAACAAGGATATGAGCTGTAGTAAGACGCTCCTTCAGATCTAAGAATGCCTTTTCACAACTCTCATCCCAGACGAATCTATTCTCCTTCCGCATCAACGAAGTCATCGGTTTAGCTATCTTCGAAAAATCTTTCACGAACCTCCTGTAATAACCAGCCAAACCCAAGAAACTACGGATGTCAGCCACATTCCTTGGTCGCTCCCATTTCGAAACGGCCTCTATCTTGCTAGGGTCAACAGACACACCATCTGTAACACCCCCATTTATTTAAGAGCCTTTAGCAAGACATTCTCAAATAAATAGGGTTGTTACCATCTCGAAATGTCCGAGGTAGTGAATAACAAAGTAAAAACAACCAAAGTACTTTATATAAAACTGATAAAATTTGAACTTTTGGTATTACAACTACTATGCAAAGAATAAAGTACAAATGATAACATCTAAGTATGTGATCTAATTCTAAGTAGGTCCAAGCCATGTCTCTCTCTCCATGCCCAAGCTCCTAATCCATCTGTCTCTGACCTGTAGAATCTACTCCCCATTCCGGATCATCGTAGGTGTACACGAATACACTGTCAACCTCGCGGTTGAGTAAGATAACACAAAATAGATAATGCAACAATTATGATATGCAAATGCAATGATATGCTCGAGCTCAATCTCAAGCTCAATCACAATCTCAAATCCGTAACACCCAGCCATACCGAACCTCCCGGCAGACTATAATCGGCCGTCGTCGAACACCAGCACAACAGCTGAGGTCACCAGGTCTAGTCCTGCAGAACTAGCCTGGGCCCAATATTATACCACCATCTCGAATCCGTATCCAATGCATATGTCATGCCCATGAATGCAACAATAATATTAATCATGCTTATGAATGCAACAGTAATAATAATCCATCATAACCATATATCATTCTCATATCATTCATGCTCATCGTTCATATCATACACTCAGCATCCACTCATAACATATAACTGTAGTATAGGGTCAGTGTATCCTACCTGAAATAGCAAGTCTGAAAGGAAGTAGACACCGACTAGAAGTATTCCATCTCGAATTTCGTTCCTATAAATGTTACTTAATATTAAAGGCTATTCATACAATACACGTGATAACTAATCATAACTTACAAAACATAGACTTACTAAAAAAATGGATTTACTAACTGTAGCACATGATCAACTATTTAATTATTATTACTAACATAATAACATATACGATTCCTTTAACGATACTACTCTTATTCTCAATAATAACAATAATATAAAATACGGACATAGTAATATTCCTCTTAATAAACTAATAACAACACCAAGATGTATTATCTTACAATTATCGAAACATAGCAATAAAACGCCCTTAATAAGTAATATCACAAAATAATAAGAGAACAACAAACAGCAACAACAACAACAATAGTTCAATTACTACAATTAACATTTAACACTAATAATAATAATACTAATAATAATAATAATATTAGTAGTAATATTAATAATAATAATAATAATAATATACTATTAAATAATAATTAACAACCAGAACATGTGACCAAAACACAAAACCCACGAACAGTCCCAATTTTCGCAAACACCGAAACAGACCACGACCAGCCCGCACAAACACCTCATCCGCCACCTACTACGGCCCCTGACCTCGCCCCTAGTACCACCAGGCTCGCCACTGAGCCACGGTGGTTCCAGGGGTAAGGTCCTTGGTCGTCGACAAGCCCCGTCACCACCTGACAACCACGTTCAAGACCCCATAAACACCCTGCCCTCTGTTTCTGTGTTACCACGCACAAAACGAACCCCAGTTTGGTTACACCCACGACACCCACGACCCACCATGACATACAACAGTACCAGCCCTATACCACCCTCTAACTCACTAACCTAACACTCGTAACAATCGTACATAGGAAAGTAGCTCGAATTACTATGCAAGGGTTAACGCTCAGAACTTTGTTCATCGCTATTCTGAACCACTTGAAAACGACTCTGACAACACAATTACACCACCCCAAACGACGGCCAACAAAGTTCAACAATGACCCTATTCTGACCCAAACATGCCGACCAAACAACATACATTAAAACTATAAGAAAAACAAAACTGTAACATAGGTATAAAGTTTACAAAACGTGACTGAAGGTGGACATTAAACGCAATAAAAGGAAAAACAGAGGTGAGTGTACCATCTTCCTGCTGCAAACGACCACTGTTAGCCTCCCTTAGGCCACCGTGAAACTTGCCTCCGTACTCCTTGGTGTGGCGGCAGAGATGTGAGGGTGTGAGATTTTGTGTTGATGGGTTAGGGTTAGGGTTTTAGGACTTGTTTATATGGGGTGCCAGGAAGGGGGTCTGAAATTATGATTTGTGTTTTAGTTGTACAAGTCGGGTAGGGCTGTTAGTAAGGGCACGAAAAACAAGGCCTAAGCTTAAACTAAAACTCGATTTTGTTACCCATTCACATACTCGATCCCTTACTAACACGTACAACACTTAATCGATAAATTAATTATCACTTACGAACGTTTAAATAATTATAAACATGTCGACCTCCGAATGAATATCAAAATATTTAAATAAAACGTAGTAAAAACGAGCACATATAACTAATATAATTACTATAGTGATTAGTAAAACACGTATCGAATAATATATAACTATACTAATTAAATTATGTAATTTATTTGTAGTAAATATTAATTAATTATAATAATAATATAAAATTATTAGTACGTTCGTAAGAGTTTATAAAAAAAATTAGAATTTAAATGTAATTACGACTTAAATAATAAAGCAAGTATAAATGAGAAATAAATCCAAAATATTTAATTATAAATATATTATCAAAAATAATAAACACGAATGAAATGTCGTTTTATGAAATAATCATAAAATATAAAATGATTATGAAGTACGAAATAACCGTAAAAATACGATTTATAAAATAGTTAACAGTTTACGTAAAATACTTTATAGACATTCTAGTTGAAATACTCGTACAAAACAAGGTTTGACAGTTGTTGACTGAAGCTAAAATACGGGGTATTACATTCTTCCCTCCTTAAAATGAACTTCGTCCCGAAGTTCGCCACCCCATAACGGTAAAGAACTTATAATAAGCATGAAACAATCGCAAATAGCACTTATATAG
The DNA here is from genome assembly GCA_029255685.2 of Silene conica. NCBI lineage: Eukaryota > Viridiplantae > Streptophyta > Magnoliopsida > Caryophyllales > Caryophyllaceae > Silene > Silene conica. Next base: position 38,297,968 of record CM055312.2, on the reverse strand, counting down.
ACTTCAAAACACGAAATGTTACATTCTACCCTCGTTAAGAGAACTTTGTCCCCAAAGTTCAACGCATAAATAAGTTAAAAGATACTTCACGAATCACAGTATAATGCATAACAGAAGTAAACAGGATTATAAGTATATTCGAACAAACACGGCATATCAATTTTACATGCTATAACAACTAGTCATACCATAAACCTTTAAGATTTTACAATCATATCCTCCTTAAAGCATGGTTACGTCCTCGTAACCCCATTACAAAATTCCGCATCTAGCGTTCAAGCAATCATCGAACACATCCAGTGTTCAAGCAATCATCGAATCAACAGTCATAAGTCATTTGATAAGTTAATTACCCTATACTAGACAACTATCATTCGACTTTTAAGGCAATCAAACACAGCTGGCAATTTCACATTATGCAGTAAAGCAAAATTAGGGTAGTTAACACGTATATACCCTTGAAATATCATTTAACACAATTTAACATATTTACACCAATGTAGACAATCAGCTAACTCATAGTTCATAATTGACAAATTAAAACATTTCATGATCATAATCATATTATAGAAGCAAAATCATATTATAGAAAATACATAAAGCAAATTTTAACTAATGTAATTAACATGGGCATTAACATATTTCCCGAGGTATACACCAATCTTAGACAAGGAAAACAGCTTAGCATCTCCAGGTATAAAGAAGTTAAACCAATTAAAAATTCAATATATTGCGATTAGATTTTAAACATAGCAGTGTGCAATCAACTTTGTGGCATAACAATATACATGAAGAATTTATAAAGATTAGAATCGCAGGGAACTAGACAAAGATATACCATTAATATATGAAAGAACATCAACTAGATTCACATTGTTCACAATACTCACACTTATAACAATTAGAATGCTATATCATGCTAATGATTTTACCAGTTAAATTTATTCTATCACGTGCCCAGACTCTTCTTCGATGAACATGATTTTAACAATACATATGAACACCACATAATTGTTTTGAGGTCATAGCAATAAAAGCAATAGCGTCCGTATAATTGAAACTACTTTATATAAAGCTCAACGAAATGACAAGGTTACATTATCATATAATAGCGTTCATATTCATATCAGATGCCTACTGTTGATGTTACTAATGACATAATAGAGTATTACATGGTTACATCACAAAATTCATATTTGATTCAACTTTTAATATAAAACTTTATCATTTCAACAATCATATATCACGCAACAACTTCCAAAAATCATAATTAAATCACTGCTTTGCTATTTGCGAGCTATTATAGTTTTTAGAAAATATAATGAAATAACTAATTATAGGAAAATAAGTCAAAATCATATCTTAAGGGAATTATTTATAACGATTTATACGACTCAATTGATCTGAACAGAAACCTTACTGCAGTTATACGGAAATTTGGGCAACTTGCAAAAATCACAATTAAATAACGACCCGTTACGATTTTACGTGGTTTATCATTTTGAAAACATGAATGAATATTCTAAACAGTGGACTCGGAACTATGCACAAACAATAATCAAGTTTCAAATTATTTTCTTTGCAAAAACATGGGTCAACACAGAAATGTACAGTAACAATCTGACCACTATCAACTAAAATGTTTATTTCTCTCAAAATATAATTCGTATTAACATGAAACCAAAAACATTAGAAAGCTACATCAGAAGGTTATCACACATAAAATTTTCATACTCATATATGGATCACATTTTAAATGACTACCCGTACAAACAAGGTAACATTCTGGAAATTTTATTACAATTTTGGTTCTAAAAAAAAAATAATAAAAAAAAAATGTGCTTCACATTATTACATTTACACAATCATTCCTTTTCTAAAACATGTTGACATATCATTTGAAGCATTGAAATCCCATCGCACCATATTAACATGTAATTGTCATCTAGAAAACAGTAAGGATTGCGAAACCGAAAACAAAATCAACTAAGTAACTCAATAATCAGGTATGTGTAGACAAAGCATTAGTTTCTACCACCGTAACAATCACAACTTATTTAAGTACGTAAATATATCCTAGAAGTCACTAGGTTGCTACTTATCAGCAACTCATTACACATATCATTTTACTATATCTCTACCTACGGGTTCAGAGATCATATGGCTAAATGCATATCACCAGACATGGATTAATATAACATACAAATACGATCCTTCTTTTTCAAACACCAAACAACATATTACATAATTGCGATAGTCATTTAATAACCAGATATCATATAGACATTTCGAACACCAAACTCATATGATCATATCACTATAAATTATTGTTCAATAAATATACAACCATTCTCTGAAAATTCCACATTCACTCATTCATATCATTCAGCATTTCGGTATCAATCATATTCTTCCAATACACATATTAACAATAACTCACATCATTACTTACCTCATTCCGCCCCTGCAAAACTGTTAGTACAATATAGGCAAGGTCTGATCTTTTTATTTTGTTACTACCCACTCTCTGCATCACTCCCAGGTTACCAGGTTAGACTGAAAGTGCCAGTGGCTTGGTTTGAGGGGGCCCCTAACTCATCCCAATCCTGGGGCTCCTAACAGTTACTAGCCTGGGGTTCATTTTATTTGACACTTCCTATATTCATTGTTTTTCATTTGGTTTAGGCCTGAGGATCGTTTGCTCTAATACCACTTTGTAACACCCCCATTTATTTTAGAGCCTTTAGCAAGACATTCTCAAATAAATAGGGTTGTTACCATCTCGGAATGTCCGAGGTAGTGAATAACAAAATAAAAACTACCAAAGTACTTTATATAAAACTGATAAAATTTGAACTTTTGGTATTACAACTACTATGCAAAGAATAAAGTACAACTGATAACATCTAAGTATGTGATCTAATTCTAAGTAGGTCCAAGCCATGTCTCTCTCCATGCCCAAGCTCCTAATCCATCTGTCTCTGACCTGTAGAATCTACTCCCCATTCCGGATCATCGTAGGTGTACACGAATACACTGTCAACCTCGTTGTCGAGTAAGATAACACAAAATAGATAATGCAACAATTATGATATGCAAATGCAATGATATGCTCGAGCTCAATCTCAATCTCAATCACAATCTCAAACCCGTAACACCCAGCCATACCGAACCTCCCGGCAGACTATAATCGGCCGTCGCCGAACACCAGCATAACAGCTGAGGTCACCAGGTCTAGTCCTGCAGAACTAGCCTGGGCCCAATAATATATCACCATCTCGAATCCGTATCCAATGCATATGTCATGCCCATGAATGCAACAATAATATTAATCATGCTTATGAATGCAACAGTAATAATAATCCATCATAACCATATATCATTCTCATATCATTCATGCTCATCGTTCATATCATACACTCAGCATCCACTCATAACATATAACTGTAGTATAGGGTCAGTGCATCTTACCTGAAATAGCATGTCTGAAAGGAAGTAGACACCGACTAGAAGTATTCCACCTCGAATTTCGTTCCTATAAATGTTACTTAATATTAAAGGTTATTCATACAATACACGTGATAACTAATCCCAACTTACTAAACATAGACTTACTAAAAAAATGGATTTACTAATTGTAGCACATGATCAACTATTTAATTATTATTACTGACATAATAACATATACGATTCCTTTAACGATACTACTCTTATTCTTAATAATAACAATAATATAAAATACGGACATAGTAATATTCCTCTTAATAAACTAATAACAACACCAAGATGTATTATCGTACAATCATCGAAACATAGCAATAAAACGCCCTTAATAAGTAATACCACAAAACAATAAGAGAACAACAAACAACAACAACAACAACAATAGTTCAATTACTACAATTAACATTTAACACTAATAATAATAATACTAATAATAATAATAATAATATTAGTAGTAATATTAATAATAATAATAATATTATACTATTAAATAATAATTAACAACCAGAACATGTGACCAAAACACAAAACCCACGAACAGTCCCAATTTTCGCAAACACCGAAATAGACCACGACCAGCCCGCGCAAACACCTCATCCGCCACCTAATACGGCCCTGACCTCGCCCCTGGCACCACCAGGCTCGCGACTGAGCCACGGCGGTTCCAGGGGTAAGGTCCTTGGTCGTCGACAAGCCCCGTCACCACCTGACAACCACGTTCAAGACCCCATAAACACCCTGCCCTTTGTTTCTGTGTTACCACGCACAAAACGAAACCCAGTTTGGTTACACCCACGACACCCACGACCCACCATGACATACACCAGTACCAGCCCTATACCACCCTCTAACTCACTAACCTAACACTCGTAACAATCGTACATAGGAAAGTAGATCGAATTACTATGCAAGGGTTAACGCTCAGAACTTTGTTCATCGCTATTCTGAACCACTGGAAAACGACTCTGACAACAGAATTACACCACCCCAAACGACGGCCAACAAAGTTCAACAATGACCCTATTCTGACCCAAACATGCCGACCAAACAACATACATTAAAACTATAAGAAAAACAAAACTGTAACATAGGTATAACGTTTACAAAACGTGACTGAAGGTGGACATTAAACGCAATTAAAGGAAAAACAGAGGTGAGTGTACCATCTTCCTGCTGCAAACGACCACCGTTAGCCTCCCTTAGGCCACCGTGAAACTTGCCTCCGTACTCCTTGGTGTGGCGGCAGAGATGTGAGGGTGTGAGATTTTGTGTTGATGGGTTAGGGTTAGGGTTTTAGGACTTGTTTATATGGGGTGCCAGGAAGGGGCTCTGAAATTATGATTTGTGTTTTAGTTGTAGAAGTCGGGTTGGGCTGTTAGTAAGGGCACGAAAAACAAGGCCTAAGCTTAAACTAAAACTCGGTTTTGTTACCCATTCACATACTCGATCCCTTACTAACACGTACAACACTTAATCGATAAATTAATTATCACTTACGAACGTTTAAATAATTATAAACATGTCGACCTCCGAAAGAATATCAAAATATTTAAATAAAACGTAGTAAAAACGAGCACATATAACTAATATAATTACTATAGTGATTAGTAAAACACGTATCGTATAATATATAATTATACTAATTAAATTATGTAATTTAGTTTAGTAAATATTAATTAATTATAATAATAATATAAAATTATTAGTGCATTCGTAAGAGTTTATAAAAAAAATTAGAATTTAAATGTAATTACGACTTAAATAATAAAGCAAGTATAAATGAGAAATAAATCCTAAATATTTAATTATAAATATATTATCAAAAATAATAAACACGAATGAAATGTCGTTTTATGAAATAATCATCAAATATAAAATGATTATGAAGTACGAAATAACCGTAGAAATACGATTTATAAAATAGTTAACAGTTTACGTAAAATACTTTATAGACGTTCTATTTGAAATACTCGTACAAAACAATGTTTGACAGTTGTTGACTGAAGCTAAAATACGGGGTATTACACCCTCCTTAGACACCACATGCCCCAAAAAGGAAACCTTCTCGAGCCAAAATTCGCACTTACTCAGCTTGCCATATAATTAATGATCCCTCAAAGTCTGTAACACCAAGCTCAAATGTTTAGCATGCTCTTCTCTATTCTTCGAATACACCAAGATGTCATCGATAAACACCACCAGAAACTGGTCCAGATAAGGACTAAACACTCTGTTCATCAAATCCATGAAAACAGCAGGTGCATTAGTCAAACCAAATGGCATCACTACGAATTCATAATGCCCATACCTCGATCTGAATGCAGTCTTGTGAATATCTGCATCTTTGATTCTTAGCTGATGATACCCTGACCTCAAATCGATCTTGGAAAACACACCAGCCCCACTCAACTGGTCGAATAGGTCATCGATGCGAGGTAAAGGATATCGATTCTTGATTGTCACATTCTTAAGCTCTCTATAATCGACGCACAACCTCATGGTTCCGTCCTTCTTCTTTACAAACAATACTGGTGCTCCCCAAGGTGACACACTTGGTCGTACGTATCCCTTGCTTGCTAGCTCATCCAGCTGCTTCCTCAACTCCTCCAATTCCTTGGGTCCCATGCGATAAGGTGCTTTAGAAATTGGCTCAGCCCCAGGTTTCAGATCAATGCCAAAATCCAAGTCCCTCTTTGGCGGTAACCCAGGAATTTCTTCTGGAAACACGTCTTCAAAATCCCTTACAACATCGATCTCCCTGGCTTGGGGTTTCTCTGCAGTCAGATCTCTCACATGGCACAACAACATCTCATCACCCCTCTTCAGACAGGTCTTCAGCGCATTGATAGTTATCAGCTTCAGTTTAGGCTTTACACAATATCCCTTGTAGGATACCCTCACTCCCTTGGGTCCCCTCAAAGTGATCTTTACTTGGTAGCAATCAATGTAGGCCTTGTAATTTTTCAACCAATCCATACCCAGTATCACCTCAAAGCCACCCAAAGGGAACTCTATCAAGTTCGACTCAAAACTTACATCTCCTACTTGGATCATTACATTGGTGTAAACTCTATTACAAGCTATGGACTCCCCAGAAGGTATGTTTACAGAATCAGCTATACTACTAAATACATCGAGTCCTATAGCCCTAGCATGCTCCGCAGATATGAAAGAATGTGATGCACCAGAATCAAATAAAACGAAAGTAGGAAAAGAGTGTACTAGAAATGTACCCGTAACAACATGTGCGTCCTCCTCTGCAGCCTCCTTGCCCATCATGAACAAGGCCCCACTTTTCTTTGCCCCACTCTGATTCACAGATCCTGCTCCACTCTGTGTGCTAGCCTCTGCCAGGGTCTTCTGGAAATTACCATTACCACTGCTTTGATTTCCTTGGTAACGGTTCTGATTATTGTAGTTATTGAAATTCCGTTGGTAGTTGTTACCCCCGGATCTGTTGTTGTTCGAGTAGCTTGCATTTGGCGTTCTGAAACCACCACTTTGGTTGCCCCTATTATAATTGTTCCCGGCACTCTGAGTTCCAACCCAACAAGTTGCTTGCTTATGTCCGATCTTTCCACACTTAAAACATGCAGCACTTGAACCACTTGCCCCAGTCGCAGATCGGTTGCCACCACGATTGCCATTTCCTCCTGGCGCACTGTTGGAGAAAAATGACCGGTACTGGTTATTTGGCTTCTTATTCCCTGAGCTTTCGGCCCCAAATTCTGCTTTTCTCTTGTCACCCTTGGCTTTCTCTTCCTCTTTAATCATGACAGCGATTCTTTCTGCCTGGCCAGCCCTCTCGTATATATCTTCCACAGTCGTGGGCTTAGTTGCTAGAAAACTTCTCTTGATTTCAACGGTTAGCTCTTTCTCAAACCTAGCAGCTAACATCTCCGATGTGTAGCCCAGGTCAGCTACATTCTCTGCCAGCTGCATAAACTTACTGTGATATGCTTCCACAGTCATTTCTTCGGTCATCTTGAAACAATCGAACTCGGCTCTCAGCTTCCCCTTCACATGCTCTGGCACAAACTTAGAGGTTAAAATCCCCTTGAACCCGTCCCAGCGTACATATTCTGACCCAATCTCTTCCGCAGCTACCTTGATCACTTCTTTATTGTTATTCCACAATAACCTAGCTGTACCCTTTAGATAGAATACAGCTTGGTCCACCTTCATTGATTCCGGCACTGACAACAGTTCGAAGATACTCTCGAACTCTCGGCACCATTCCGCTGGCAAACTTGGTGCTCCTTCCCCATCGTACTTGGTGGGGTTATGCCTAGAAATATTATTGCACATCTTGATTGCATCTGATTGAGTATTTGCCCCAATCCTGGCTAGGAGAGCAGCGTTCATAGCTAGTAGACGATCGAATTCCTCTTGCGATACATTAGCAGTGTTGGGTTCTCTTCTGGGAGGCATTTTGCTACACAAGTGACAGAATTTATGAGCATCCTAGGTCAACTCCTACTCTGACGTGGTCTTGCTAACATACATAACCTAACATGTAACTTCTTTCACACGGTCAAGTCCTATTTAACATCGTATTAGAAGTCTACCTATAGGCTTAGGGATCACATAACCGCATGCATATATATTCATACAAATCACACTCAGACAAAATTACGATATAAACTCATGTTCTCAAAGCTTGGAAATAATATCATATACATGTCTCTCATCATGCAACATCACTTTCATGCTTGACAGTATACATATATACTCATCCATCTTTCACATCATATCTTACCTCATTCCCTTGGCGCTGAAATGTTAGTACAACATACATATATTATATATCTGCCTTGGGTATTTCCACACTACCCACACACTTCAACTCTCAAGGTAACTAGGTTAGACTGAAAGGGCCAGTGGCTTGGTTTGAGGGGGCCCCTAACCTATCCAAACTCCTAGGGCTCCTAACAGTTACTAGCCTGGGGTTCATTTTATTTAGACACTCCTATGTTCATTATTTCCTTTTTAGTTTAGGCCTGAGGATCGTTCACTCTGATACCACTTTGTAACACCCCCATTTACCTAGGAGCCTGAACTAGGACTTCCAGAGTAAATAGGACCGTTACCATCCTGGATAAACCAGGGTAGTAGATATTCACAGTGAAAGAAACACAGTACTTTAATTCATAAGAAGTTAAACTGAAATCTATTACAAGGCATAGTCCACAAGACTTCCAAAACATCTGATTATGAATAAGAGTCCAACTGAGAAAATCTAAGTGAGCTAGTAACTAGGTAGGTCTAGTCCATGTCTCTCTTCCATGCCTAGTCCTAGTCCACCTGTCTCTGACCTGAAAGATCTACTCCCCATTCTAGATCATTGTAGGTGAACACGAATACACTATCAACCTCGCGGTTGAGTAGGATAATACAATAATAAATAATAATGCAACAAAACAATAATATGCAAATGCTTATGTCATGCTCGAGCTCAAACACAATCTCTATCTCAAACCCGGAACACCCAGCCATACCGAACCTCCCGGCAGACTATAACCGGCCGTCGCCGACACCAGCTCAAAAGCTGATAAGACACCAGGCCTGGTCTGCAGAACCACCCTGGGCTTTATATCAGAACAACATCTGATTCACATCTTTCTCAGTAACCAATGCATATGCCATGAATATGAATGCAACAACAAAATAAATAATCATATCTATCATGTTCAGAACTCATACTTGCATTCATAACATACAATGCACAATTACACAGAACTTAACACAGAACAAGCACCAGTGTAACCTACATGTATTAACAAGTCTGCGAATGTAAACACCCTCTAGAATATTCCACTTCGAATTCCGTTCCTATAAATTATTATTCATATCAAATTCTGCCCATATACACAACGCTACTAAAATTACTTAAACATGTTCCTAATTGATTCATCCATAACACATTATGAATATATATATATATATATATATATATATATATATATATATATATATATATATATATATATATATATATATATATATATATATATATAGAATCGGGATCATATGAGAACCACCAATATAATGAGAACCGTGAGAACTCTACCATACGGACTTTTTTAAAAAAAATTAATGACATATTTGGATTCGGCATGGAATTTTATGGCTAGAAAACATATTTCTTGATCTAGAAAATATATACTGGTGACGGAAATCGAGGCGAGATACGTTTTATTAATTTTCATGCACCTACTACCGATTTTGACGTATCTATGATTTTTCATGCACCTAGTAATCATTTTCATGCACGTAAAATATTTCATGCACGTAGTGGTTGTTTTCGTGCATTAATAGCCGTTTTAGTATGCCTAGTTGTATTTTGGTACACTAAGTATATATTTTGTTAATAAAATCAAAATTTTTTGTTTAATGTAACTAAAATGTGTATTTGAATAAGTTCAACTAATGGTAAATGATTCATCGAAACTTTCAAAGCGAGATATGGTGGAGATTTAGTGAGGGTTCTCATGGTTCTCATTATAAGGGTGGTTCTCACCGGATCCCAACCCTATATATATATATATATATATATATATATATATATATATATATATTTATATTTATATATAAGCATGCCCTTTACATACAATTATCATTACCCAAATATACTTACGATTTTAGACTTACTATAAATAGAATAACTCAACCACAATTATTATTATGTCCCAACACAGATAATTATTATAATCACATAATAGCATATCGTTAGCAACCAACCCGATAAATATCAACACGTGATTAAGATTACACATGACACTATTAACCATCAAATTACCAAGTCCTAACAGCAACAATAATAATAATAATAGTTATAATAATAATAATAATAATAATAATAATAATAATAATAATAATAATAATATTTCCCATAAATTAAATACATTATAAATTAAGAAATACTACCATTACCAAAATCAGACCAACGCTCAAAACCTACTTCACAAAATACACGCATTCACAACTACATACGGAACAGTCCACCGCGAACCCACTGCCAACAGCCCCGTTAAACACCCTTCCCAACACCTGCTGCCACCGCTGGCCTCCCCACTGGCGCCACCAGGCTCGCCACTGAGCCACGGTGGTTCAAGGGAGGAGGTCAGTGGCCACCTGCCACGACCGCAGACGCCATAAACCACCACCAGAACCTGACCGTGTGCTGAAAAAGGAAACCCGCATTCAAACAGACTATAAACCACCATGACAAAACTAACCTCTGACACCACCCACGACCACCACCTTCACCCCTGGCACCACCAGACTCGCCACTGAGTCGTGGTGGTTCCAATGGCGAAGGTAGTAGTCACAACCACCGTGACAGACAACCCAAAAACCCCTACGAAAACCCAGATCTGACAACAACAGTGTTTATATTAGGGTCTTGACAGCCACCGTACACCACCGTGTGACACCACGACTAACAGACCCGACCACCCTTCGACTCCCCTGCCTACGGTCATACCAAACGTACCAAGACACAGAGTACATAACTACAGAAAAGACATCAACACCCTCATACAAAAACGCCATTTGCGGTCTCTGTTTTTGATAAAACGAAAGAGATGAATGAACCCAGACACGACTCTTAGCAGCAAAACGAAACACCCTAAACGATGAACCTACTGATAAAAGATAACTTAAATATGGACGAATTATAACAACTACATATCACAGATTAAGAATTAACAAGGAAGCATGATTATTATCATAGGGTGTAAACACAATTAAGTCTTAAATATCAAGAGAATTCACGAAAATAGCAGAAACGAGATAAGTGGGGTGGTCATACCTCCTTGCCGTAGCCAACGACCACCCTATAGTGTGACACCCCGCGATATAGCATAAAAATTAAACAAGTAAATTGCAGCGGAAATACGATACTTTTAAAAACTTTTCGACATATTTATTAGAACTTTTTCGCGGAATATCAAAACAACGTGCGGAAGACTAAATCTAATAAGAAAGTATAACTTATTCACGTATACTTAAATAAACGAGGGATAAGGTATCCCACGATAACAACATGAATTAAATCTAAACTAATCGTAAGGGTAATTGTCGAATGATCAACAATGCTCGCTAGCCACACGTCTTCCCCAAACAGCACCAACCTACATTCATGAAACATGAACGCCACAGTCAGTGGGGAGTAACTCAGGGTTCTCCCAGCCACTTTACGTCAGAAAACATGTAAACGTTAATACAAAACATCTTATACATATGAACATGTATATAATTTCAGAAACAACCATATATGCATTTCCAAACGTGATCAACATGATCAATGCATGAGCGATAAACCAAAATATGTGGGAACAACATGAATCAACATGCAAAACATAATTAAAGCCAACAAGTGAGATGATCTCGAAATCAAGTAGACATCCAAGTGATCGACTCAGAGGCCAACAACTAGGTGGCATGTCCAATCACGCATACAACAAGCCAAGAATAGAATGAACGCCGTCAGGTAGCATAACCGCTACAACTGACAGTTAGGGAGTATAACCGCTCCACTAACAGGCTAGGGCGTATAACCGCGCCCTAGCTACCGGAGCGCATAACCACGTCATCCGGATACTATGTATAGCGCATAACCGACAACTATATGCCTAAGACCTGGCCAGACCTCTCGATGTAATAACCTACACCGAACGACACACGGGGACCGGGCCGCATAACCACGGACACCGACCAATCCCGAACATAGTTAGATAAAATCCCATAACAGGAGTGGCGTTTGTTCATTACAGTGATACACAAATCGTATCACCGCTATCTATTCACAACCAAGGTAACATAACCGTCACCTACACAAGCTTAGGATAACATAACCGTTAACCCACTCATTTAAACATACATGAGCCAATAAAAGATGAATAAGACAACACTTAATGCCATTCCATACGGGAGAAGAATAAACGAAACTGATTAATAAAACATAAGTCTTTAAAGCGTTTTACATTTCAGCTGTCCTCTGCCGTAAAATTCATAATTAATTCAAATAAAATCGAAATGATACAAGGCCAATTGGGTCGGTTTAATAAGACTTTTATCTACAATATTTGTCAAATAAACATTTCCAAAAGACGAACATAACAGGGGGTTATTGACTGATCTTTACAGTGTATCAGAAACCGTCACACAAAATGTATTGCTTCATAAAACGGGTTTAACAAATCATTTTGGGGCAAAGCAAACTCCTAACATCATCTAAAATCTTCAAAGTTTAATTTTTGAAAAGTACCAGAATCATTTCAAAGTTTAAAAATGGTTTTCGAAACAATCTTTGAGCTACTGTCCGTTCTGCGAGTATTTCAGCGCACTGTTCGTAAATAATTTATTGTGAACAAACGACATGCAAGAAAATTACGAAAATTCAGAGGTAGACTCTTAACTCAAAATAAACAGGGGTCTCTTTTCAACATTTTCAAAGAAGGATACTCTAAGATGTCGAAATAAATTGTACAAGACAATGGACAGATTTGTCAAGGTGCTGAAACATCATGAATTAACCATTGTAAGCAAAACACTATGAACTTGAAAGACTATCAAACTAATCATCCTCAATGATCATAAACTCATTTAACCATACAATCCTTAATTATTTTCCACAATTAAAAACTCATCCAACACAAGCATGCATGATGAAATTCATCCAAACATATGATTTATTATCCTAATCATGCCACTACTTAACCAAAAACAATCCTAGTATACTAAACATTACTAGCATATAGTCATGCAAACAAAGACGATAAAGTCGAGTAACCCATCACCGTTACCTTATAGCTCTTCAATAAGCATGATTTTGACTCAAAGCCACTCCGGTTTGGACAACCGAACTAGCTACACATAACTAAACGAGGTTAGCTAAGAGAACTGTGCCTTAAAGGCCACGACCAGAGTATATTAAGGAAGAAATTTGATAATTTTATTACCTAGAAAGATGGAGGTCAAGGAGAGGAAGAGATAGGCGCGAAAATCGTCGAAAACGGATAAGAAACGGAGATTTTACGACCGTTTTACGGTTGAGGTGCACAACAATGGTGTCTTTTGTTTTGTGTTTTTGTGTGAGTGTTTTTCTGAAAAAAATGAATGATTTGAAGAAGAAGAAAGGTAGAGGATGACCTTGGGCATCAAGGCAAGGCTTAGTACTCAGCCATGTGTCCCAAAGGACATGTGGAAAAGAGTATAGAGTAAGCAACGAGCATGGGTCTCGTTAGCGGATGGTCCGTGACAGCCTTTCGTATTTTCGACATAATTTCCTCTACAGAACTCTGATTAACGTGTTTTCGGTGGCGTTGGAAAGCTAAGAAAAAGAGCTAAAACTTTTATTTTATAAGCAAGAGCTAAATATTCCTTTAAAATATCTCAAAATTAGTAACAAGGACTGAGTAGTTGTTTGCGACTTTAAGAAGTATAAGTTTAAGACGGACATACTAATATCATTGTCAAAAACGATATATTTTAAATGGAATTATATTTATTATGGATCATTATTATTACTAAAATAAGATTTTATTAATATATAATGACTTGGAAATTACGGAGTGTTACAATCACCCCACCTTTTAAAAAGGTTCGTCCTCGAAACTTGAAAGCAGAAAAACGGTAAGTTGTAAAGCCAAGATAAACAACCAAAGTGTTTACCCAAAATTTGATATTACAAAACTCAAATATCTTTCGAAGATTTTGAAAAGATGTTCCAAATCCACAAGTCCTCGTCAATGGATCAAGAGGGTTCTCGTTGCGCATTCAAGAGCCCGACATTCCAAATCAAGGGCTAGTCCAAAACTAAATCATGCGCCGACAAGCATAGTACAAGTTATTAGACATCTCCAATAACGAGTTCTAACGCTGAATCAAACGCTAAAATCAATTAATATTATAAACCATTTCAAGTTTTTCAAAACATGTTATTTCGAAAGTAAACTTCCATTTTCGAATCCGTAAAAATAGGTAAGGTTGTTACAAAAACTAAGATTTTCAACAACAAAAGTTAGCTAACTCAAATCGTTATAAAATATATAAATGGAAAATATTTTGAATACTTCAAACAAAACACTAGGATGAAAGCTACATATTAACAACCAAAGAGGATCGGGTCGGTCTTTCAAAGATCTCAAAGCAGAAAGAGGTCAACAAGGAAGCTAACCCAAAACAAGGCTTCAGAAACTGCCATCTTCAAGGTTAAAGACGGTACTCAGCAAGAGAACAAAGAGACAAAGACAACAAAAGAACGAAAGCATGGACAAAAGAGATTTAAGGTTAAGGAGGGGATAACTTTTCAGATTACAGAAATCACTACTCACTCAATCCATAAATGAGTCATCATCATCATGGTTTCTTACACACCTCAAAAGGCAGCTCTTTCATCCGCAAAACTCTAAAGGCTTCCTCAACTCAATTTGGGTCACTCACTTCCAGGTCATCCACGATACAAGGTATCACATTACCAAAGGAACTTCACAACTCTTAATTATTACTCAACAACCAACATCCTTCACAGAGCTAGGTCCAAAATTATTAACAAGGTCACATTCATAACCAACCAACATAAGATATATGTCTTTAAACAAGGTAAAACACCAAAACAAGGATCCCAAACCATAATCCATCGTACTTCACTACTACAGAAACCCTTAAGGACATCGGCTAATGGACATCAGATTTTTGAAAAATCTGATGTAATTAATTTGCACATCAGTTGTTTAAAAAAATCTGATGTCCTTATTAAGTAAAGGACATCGGTTGCTAATTCAAACCTATGTCCATAAGTATTGATTTTAATGCACATCAGACTAAATGATAACCCATGTACATTAATTGATGAAGGACATCAGTTATTTATTTAATCCGATGTTAATTGTTGTTGAAAAATTACGCGCAAAACATCACAATAACCCTCACTCATCAGATGTAAAACATAAAACATACGATATATACCTAGCTACTGTTCATCTATCGTCTCTTCCAATTATCGTCTCTTCTAAATTACTACTGTTCATCGACTTCTAGTTCATCGATCAACCTCTAATTCGCTCCTGCCGCTGTCGCGCAACCACCGTCGCTGTCGTCGTTCGTCATTCAGTTCATTCCTTCATTCAATTCGTCATTCAGTTCATTCCTTCATACCTTATTCTTTCATTTATTAGGTAATTTTCTTAGTTAAATTGGTTATTTTTCTGTATTGTGTACTAATATTTGTTTTGTTTTGTTCCGGCTTGTTTATATTTTGATTCAAGAAGTAAATTGATTGTGGTTTAGGGTTTAGGGTTTAAATTGGGGGTTTAGGGTTTAGGGTTTAAATTGGGGGATAAGGGAATAATTGATTGTGGTTTAGGGTTACGAGTTAACATCTTTAATAAAATACTCATTTCAACTGTAGCAGGCTATGCATTTTTGCAGTTATGAGACCAAGGAGCAAGCTCTTGCAGCTATAGACGCTGTAAACGAGAAAATTAAAATGAAGGTTTGATGTTCTGTTGTAGTTTTATTTTGCCAAAGTATTCTTCAAACTATATTGAATTTTTGAATGTTTTTTCCATTGGTGATTTTATTATTCACGTTTCCTAATTTATCTTGTTCTTTATAAGATATCTGTATATATTGAACTCATGTATACATGTTCTGACAGTTGGACAGAAGATAACTTTTGAGTACCAAGGCAACAACTTTCTCATCACAGTTAACCAGGATGTAGTGGAGGGACAGGAAAATGCTGGTATTGAGAGAGGTCGATTTTTTTGAGCTTGATTTTTGTTTATGGTGCTAAGATTAGCGTCTTCATATTTTGGACACGGCTAGATTGCATAATTTGATTGTGATGTCAAAACATGGAAAGCTATCTTTAAGCAGAAAGAATTCAATTTGAAAGCACTTGGTATTGGTGGGCTGAGCGCTGAGTTTGCAGACATATTCAGAAGAGCTTTTGCCTCTAGGGTGTTTCCAGCCCATGTCACTAGCAAGTAATTTATTAACTACAACTATCATGTCGTAAGTTACGTGAATTTGACCAACCACATAGTGTCCTAGCTCAACACAATCTAGCTAGGTTAAGTAGTTGTGAGTGGATCATGCAATTACTATTATGCAATCTCTTCCTGCTGACAACCACATATTTTGCTGGTTTAGTAATTACAAATATTTGTGCTCAGATTAGAAATGGGTCAGAAGTACTCAGCAAGTTTGTTGGTGAGACTGAAAAAACATCAGGGATTTATTTGCTGATGCTGAGCAAGACCAGAGAACTCGAGGTATTTTCGGATACTTTCCACACTTGCCTGGTTGTTGTGCAGTTATGCTTGTTCACAGTTATCTGTCAAAAAAAATTGTGGATTCTCTTTTGCTGCTTATCTGTTTTCCTATTGTAAGGTCTTTGTTCATGTTCCCAGGGGATCAAAGTGACCTGCATGTCATCATCTTTGATGAAACCGATGCTATTTTTAAGGTGAGTGTTTAACTTTCATTCTTCTTGATTCTTGATATTTTATCGTCATTATATGCATGATAATTTGAGTATAAATTTAACATGTCATGACCTTACTGATTTTGAATTATATTTGCTTTCTTTGTATCTAACCACACACCCATCTGGATATAATATATCCGATTATATTCAACTTTCCCATTTGCAAACTAATTAAATTGGCTGAGAATGTTTTTGGTCCTGATATTGATTTGGTAGGAGGGAAGACTCAAAATGAAAGCTTTATGGGTCTCAGTGACGCGAAGCATTGTGGAAAAATGAAAGCTGTAGAGAGATTAATGATATCTTGGATTTCACATGGTGATAAAGTTCTCCTCTTCAGTCACTCTGTAAGGTCAGCTTCATAACTTGTATTTTCATGGAGATCAGGGCTGTTACTTTACTACGTCTTTGGCTTAAAACTTCCGCTTGATAAGCAACCCCAATTGTATTAAATGCCGGGACAAAAGAATATGAGGAGGTGATCGCTTTGACGAGAGTAAATTGAGTAGTTATTATTATATCAATTTTTCTTTTAAAAAAGTTAAATTCTCCATTTTCTATTTTGGGAAGACGAGGCCAATAGTTGAGATTATTCTAAGTTAAATTGTAGTAAGGATTAATACGAGAAGGTCGTCCATAGGTAGGATTATTGTTGTGAATTAATCGTTGAAAATACGGGAAAGGATTAAATATGTACCATTATCGCTTTTGGGATCATTTTTTGTACGAGTAATTCATAGATTGGCATGTGCACTCCTTCCCAGCTTTGTTTCGGCAGTAATAAAGCTCATTGGGGTATCTTGATGTGGATTCCTGCTAAAATGCAGCAACTGATGATGTGATACAATGTTTCTTATGTTGATTCATTTTGTTAGGATGTTAGACATCCTGGAGAAGTTTATGACACGGAAGGGATATTTCTATACAAGACTTGATGGGTCGACACCCACTGGAGTGCGCCAATCACTTAGAAAGGGACGTTTTGTATGCTCAAATAATGTTTGTCGAATTTTGTAGTGACCTCAAGTAGACAGTTGTCCTTGAAGTGACCAAGTCCTTTTTAGCTAATCTTGTACATCTATCTTCTTTTCTTGAGTTGCGGGAGCTGGCATTAGCAAATATTGGTGCAGTAGACAAGCGTGTTGATCTCTCGAAAAAGCTGTATGTACTTTCTATTGTAATATTAACACTTTCTATTGTAATATTAACACTTATTCACTTCTCTTTAGCAAATATTGGTGCAGTAGACAAGCGTGTTGATCCTCATGCTTCTTCAGGTCTGTTTTGCTGTTTGGTCTTCCACAGTTCTGCTTTATATGTTTCTGAGGTTTGTCTTTGTCTGCTGTCAGGGAGTTGATCATTTTAAGAAGATTCAGTATGCCGATGGTATCTCCTATGGAGAACTGTTTTCAGAAAATGAGTAAATACCTCAGTTCCTTTCATTTTTTTAAAAGTATAAAGCCTGTATAAATGGAAATTTTCTATACCTACAAGCCACAGTTGTCGTCAAAGTCAGTATGCAGGATACAGAGTAATTATTGTAGTATCAGTTCTCTTTTGGTTGCTTACTTGTTTTGTTGTACTTTTTTTCGGTAGTTCAGTATGCACCAGGAGTCCAGGACTAGGCACTAGCTCTTAATGTACTATTGTTGGTCTCCATGCTTTCATAGGGAATAGGTTTTATCAAATGACCCCTGTTTTCTTGTCACAGATAGGGGCCTTTACAAGGATAATATCTTTGTATGTTACTCCCTCCAGTCAAATGCAATATTCCCATGTCTTAAAACATTTGAGGGGGATTTTGAAATCTGGAAAGATTGGATTGCAGGGAGTATTTTTGTGTACATTTCATTTGACCATTTAATGGTGTTGTATCTTTTGCCTCTATTTGACCTATGCTGTTGCTTTGTTTATCAGTTTATGAGCCTTAAGTTTATATTTCAGGAAGGAAATGAGTGCGCATTATCTGGAGCACGCCAACGTTGATCATATTCAAAAGCATTTTGATTTTCATGAGGAAGAAGCTCGCTGCTTGCTTGGACTGGGCCTGGCAATCCCTGCGTATGTCCTTTATGCTGACTGCAAGTGTGATTTAAATCATTCTTGAGTCTTGATAGTAAATATAGTCACTGAAACTTACATGAATATTAAATGTGCTAGGTATGATCAGCTTCTGAAGACATCTCATTGCTTCAATATCTTAGATGCATGCCTCTTCGTCTTCATTTGTTCACGGATATAATCTGTCGTTCATGAGGTTGAAGAATTCAGTCCATATTTTTTTTACATGCATGCCTCTTCGTCTTCATTTGTTCCATTTAGAATACCTCATATTAATTTTATGAATTATGATGATTTACAGGTTTTCAAACACCGACTGCCATATTCCCAAGAAGAAATCGACGAGGTCAGGGACTTGTGGGCGGACTATTTTCTAAATGCATAGTCTTTTTAGTAACGTAGTATTTTAGATGTCGTGATTTACTTTGAATTTGGATAATGTATGAAAGACGACCGACCTTTGTCGTGATTTACTTTGAATTTGTTTAATGAAAGACGAACGACTTTGTCGTGATTTGCTATGAATTTGTGTTTGTTTTGTTGATGGTGGCCTATAATCTGTTTTGATACGCCAGTCTAAATGGCTGGCATCTGAATAATGTATACTGGTGGTACAAATTACCATCAATACCAGCTTTTTTTTTAAAAAAAAAGGCAACATCAAGGACAGCGGTTTATTCAATAGTATGATGTATATTAACATAAATGGACATCAGATTACAGCAAAAAAATGATGTGCATACATATAAAGGACATCAGACATATTAAACCTCCGATGTACAAAACATAAATGGACATCAGATTAAAGCAAAAAAATGATGTGCATACATATGAAGGACATCAGACATATTAAACCTCCGATGTGCATACATATTAAGGACATCAGACATATTACACCTCCGATGTGCATACATATGAAGGACATCAGATGTGAGCTACAGAATGATATGCATAAGAATGAAGGACATCAGATTTATTAAACCCCCGATGTGCATTACCAAATGGACATCAGATGTTAGCTAAAGTCTGATGTGCATAAGGATGATGGACATCAGACTTTTGAAACATCCGATGTGCATTACCAAATGGACATCGGTTGCACAACCGATGTCCTTTACACCCATAATGGACATCAGCGAACTCTACATCGGTTGCTAATCCGATGTCCTTGTCCATAAAAGTCCGATGTCCTTAAGGCTTTCTGTAGTAGTGCTTCCAGACCTCTAAACAAAATTTGTTACGCTCATACCGACAACAAAAGATATGAAAGCGACACTCTCGGAACTGTACTCACTCTCATACATAGGGCTATGAGATAAACATTCAAAACATCTAATCCCAAAAGAATAGACACGGAATTCTTCAAACCGTAACTATTCCCAAACCTAGGACTACGAGTTAAACATCCAAAATATTTAGTCCCAAACTGGTCAGCTCTCATCGACCCAAATCAAGAAAACATTTTTAAACCTTGACTACCATACTTCATTACCGTACAGTGATCATCCCAAAAGAAAGTCTCATAAAAGTAACAACTTTCAGCCAAACGGTCTCTAGATAACCATCAACACCCTCATAGATAACACCAAAATCATCAGCATTAGGGTTGATATCAATCCATAAGAAGCACTCATACCTTCAAACCTTTAACATGAAACCGTCAAGATGGCACACTACCTAATATTACCTAAACGTCACCAAACGCCAACTCTCTCAACTAAGTCCGATAACAAAACCAAGGATCTTCTAAGCATATATCACTATTCCACAAACGAATTCAACCTCACACCTAGTCCAAGAAGAAAGGGGACAAGGCTCACAACAATTAAAGATATGATTCAAACTTCAGGAACAAACGCGAAATAAAAACTTGAGGGAGAGATACGTAAGATGATGGCTAAGAGACTCTAGATTATGGATTCCAACAAAAGTGAAGCTATGAGTAGAAAGATAAACATTAGAGGTAACAAGATATATGACGTAAAAAGAGGTCAAGTAAGCTTTGTTATGAAAGCATAACTCGACGGAATTAGCACTGAAGAAGAAAGAAGATCGAAGAGAAGCGTTGAGAAAAGATTATGATTTGAACTGACACAATTCCCAAGGCTTAGGATTCCTAAAATTCTCACAAGGTTCTCATCTCCTATTTACCAATTCAAGCACACTGAACTATAACTTTCCAAGAATAATTTTCCCATATGGTTTACCATATTATAAGTCCTTTCAGGTGTACGATTATCTCAATTTCGACTATTCCATAAAGTTTCAGGTATCTCTACTTCTTAAATTTCCTAAACGACACTTCTTTAATATTCCAGGATAAACCATTTTTATACCATTGCTAGTTCATAATCTTTATACTCCATAGATTATGTACTCTCTATTTTCTTCAATTTCCAAAAATTTCACCTTTTATCGAATCACTCTATTCTAATCCCACACGATCGATAAATCCATACAAATTCTTAGATACCTCAAAATGTGAACACCAAGTTCAATTATAGATATGTCTCACATCTCTATATACGAATCCAAACGTCCTTTAAACATCGCATCCTCGAAATCTTACAAATCCACAAGTTGCACCTTACTACATCAATCAGACATCCAAAGACATGATCTTCAAGTAACTCCTCAAAGGTTACACCTCTAATCCAATCAAATAACTAAAAGAGTAAACTTCAGTCAGTTCCTCTAAAGTTACATCGCTAACTCTTTCAATAATCGTCCATCAATATACACGATTCTTATCCTCCAAAAGTAAAATCCCAATTAAAGTCAAACCCAATTCCCAAAGTCAAGCATTACTGATTCACTTTACTCAACCATTCATTTTCACTAGCATCCCAAGTATATTCCAAATTCATTTATGACTTCTAACACCTCATTCATACTCTTAGAGCAACACATATTAACCCACTGGTTCTAAATCCCAATTATGATTATGAAGGTTAAATTCTTCCAAAAGCTACGTATACCACTCAAACTTTAATCTAGGAATATCACCAACCAATTTTACCCACCAATTGGGTAAACAACTAAACATTAGGATTGCCAAGATATGGCTTACTACACTCCCTAAATGTTTTCAGTAAGATTACTTCTCAAAATAAGGGCTAGGGGTTATCCTCGAACAAAATCCTCAATATCCAACTAAGCTAGGCTACCTACAAAGCGCCATGGGGAAAGGCAAGTAACAAGGATAAGCTTAAGTCGGGAAGTTACGAAAGTAGCTTCCGAGTTAGGATGGAAGAGATTTCAAGAAGAGAGGATATGCATCAAGAAATAAGGAAGGAGGTGATACATGATGAACAAGAAGTATCTTTGGGGACATAGAAGCATCCTTCAAAGATAGCACAAATCTTCCATCTTCGGTAGTAGACAATAATCTTGATCCCCATCCAGGTAAGCTCATGGTTCACCAATCCTTGAGCACAAAAATAAAATCTTTGACAATTAACAAACATGTTAGACCTATCAAGGAGCAATCACATTACAGACTACCACTTTGTCCTTAAGTCTACCCATCTCTCATTCGTTATTTTAGGTCAAGTTCAAATTTAATTTGGGGTACACGTGCGTGCGTCGGGAGCATTACTGCTCTGATACCAACTGTGACACCCCGCGATATAGCATAAAAATTAAACAAGTAAATTGCAGCGGAAATACGATACTTTTAAAAACTTTTCGACATATTTATTAGAACTTTTTCGCGGAATATCAAAACAACGTGCGGAAGACTAAATCTAATAAGAAAGTATAACTTATTCACGTATACTTAAATAAACGAGGGATAAGGTATCCCACGATAACAACATGAATTAAATCTAAACTAATCGTAAGGGTAATTGTCGAATGATCAACAATGCTCGCTAGCCACACGTCTTCCCCAAACAGCACCAACCTACATTCATGAAACATGAACGCCACAGTCAGTGGGGAGTAACTCAGGGTTCTCCCAGCCACTTTACGTCAGAAAACATGTAAACGTTAATACAAAACATCTTATACATATGAACATGTATATAATTTCAGAAACAACCATATATGCATTTCCAAACGTGATCAACATGATCAATGCATGAGCGATAAACCAAAATATGTGGGAACAACATGAATCAACATGCAAAACATAATTAAAGCCAACAAGTGAGATGATCTCGAAATCAAGTAGACATCCAAGTGATCGACTCAGAGGCCAACAACTAGGTGGCATGTCCAATCACGCATACAACAAGCCAAGAATAGAATGAACGCCGTCAGGTAGCATAACCGCTACAACTGACAGTTAGGGAGTATAACCGCTCCACTAACAGGCTAGGGCGTATAACCGCGCCCTAGCTACCGGAGCGCATAACCACGTCATCCGGATACTATGTATAGCGCATAACCGACAACTATATGCCTAAGACCTGGCCAGACCTCTCGATGTAATAACCTACACCGAACGACACACGGGGACCGGGCCGCATAACCACGGACACCGACCAATCCCGAACATAGTTAGATAAAATCCCATAACAGGAGTGGCGTTTGTTCATTACAGTGATACACAAATCGTATCACCGCTATCTATTCACAACCAAGGTAACATAACCGTCACCTACACAAGCTTAGGATAACATAACCGTTAACCCACTCATTTAAACATACATGAGCCAATAAAAGATGAATAAGACAACACTTAATGCCATTCCATACGGGAGAAGAATAAACGAAACTGATTAATAAAACATAAGTCTTAAAAGCGTTTTACATTTCAGCTGTCCTCTGCCGTAAAATTCATAATTAATTCAAATAAAATCGAAATGATACAAGGCCAATTGGGTCGGTTTAATAAGACTTTTATCTACAATATTTGTCAAATAAACATTTCCAAAAGACGAACTTAACAGGGGGTTATTGACTGATCTTTACAGTGTATCAGAAACCGTCACACAAAATGTATTGCTTCATAAAACGGGTTTAACAAATCATTTTGGGGCAAAGCAAACTCCTAACATCATCTAAAATCTTCAAAGTTTAATTTTTGAAAAGTACCAGAATCATTTCAAAGTTTAAAAATGGTTTTCGAAACAATCTTTGAGCTACTGTCCGTTCTGCGAGTATTTCAGCGCACTGTTCGTAAATAATTTATTGTGAACAAACGACATGCAAGAAAATTACGAAAATTCAGAGGTAGACTCTTAACTCAAAATAAACAGGGGTCTCTTTTCAACATTTTCAAAGAAGGATACTCTAAGATGTCGAAATAAATTGTACAAGACAATGGACAGATTTGTCAAGGTGCTGAAACATCATGAATTAACCATTGTAAGCAAAACACTATGAACTTGAAAGACTATCAAACTAATCATCCTCAATGATCATAAACTCATTTAACCATACAATCCTTAATTATTTTCCACAATTAAAAACTCATCCAACACAAGCATGCATGATGAAATTCATCCAAACATATGATTTATTATCCTAATCAATCCACTACTTAACCAAAAACAATCCTAGTATACTAAACATTACTAGCATATAGTCATGCAAACAAAGACGATAAAGTCGAGTAACCCATCACCGTTACCTTATAGCTCTTCAATAAGCATGATTTTGACTCAAAGCCACTCCGGTTTGGACAACCGAACTAGCTACACATAACTAAACGAGGTTAGCTAAGAGAACCGTGCCTTAAAGGCCACGACCAGAGTATATTAAGGAAGAAATTTGATAATTTTATTACCTAGAAAGATGGAGGTCAAGGAGAGGAAGAGATAGGCGCGAAAATCGTCGAAAACGGATAAGAAACGGAGATTTTACGACCGTTTTACGGTTGAGGTGCACAACAATGGTGTCTTTTGTTTTGTGTTTTTGTGTGAGTGTTTTTCTGAAAAAAATGAATGATTTGAAGAAGAAGAAAGGTAGAGGATGACCTTGGGCATCAAGGCAAGGCTTAGTACTCAGCCATGTGTCCCAAAGGACATGTGGAAAAGAGTATAGAGTAAGCAACGAGCATGGGTCTCGTTAGCGGATGGTCCGTGACAGCCTTTCGTATTTTCGACATAATTTCCTCTACAGAACTCTGATTAACGTGTTTTCGGTGGCGTTGGAAAGCTAAGAAAAAGAGCTAAAACTTTTATTTTATAAGCAAGAGCTAAATATTCCTTTAAAATATCTCAAAATTAGTAACAAGGACTGAGTAGTTGTTTGCGACTTTAAGAAGTATAAGTTTAAGACGGACATACTAATATCATTGTCAAAAACGATATATTTTAAATGGAATTATATTTATTATGGATCATTATTATTACTAAAATAAGATTTTATTAATATATAATGACTTGGAAATTACGGAGTGTTACATATAGACCCTTGAACCACCGTGAGAAACACCTCTTACTACCCTCTGTTGTGGCGGCTGTCGAATTGATGTGAGAGTTGTGTATCGTTTAGGTTAGGAATAGGTCTAGGTCTTGGCATATATAGGGCGACAGGGAGGTGGTGTGCTGAATTCTATTTTCAAAAGTGCAAAAACCGTGTGATGGGTCATAATTGGCACGCAACCCTAGGCCCATAGATGGGTATTCCTCGTGTATGGGTCGGTCTTCACGCATCCTAATATGTAGACAACCCAATTCAAATACGGTTTTGGTTAAAAGTTTGCCCACACGATTTTAAATGCAACACGAAAATGCCTTGTCCACAATTATTATATCGCTTTTATTATTATTTATCGACCTCGACATCCAAAAAGAAGACAAGATAAATAAATAAACGAATTAAAAATACGAGGTATTACACAACACCACTGTACACTGAGCACCATTACTCACTGATGAACACCACTGCCACTACATAGTACATCTAATTACTTCTACTGCTATTTACTACCCTTACTGCACCCCACTGCATCTAATACTACTGCACACATGCCATTTTATAAATGCATTCACTCCATTCTCTAATATGATGTTACATCCTATTTATGAAATTACTATACTATACATTTCTGATGGACTGCGCGTCTGATGTCTGCTGCACTTCTAAACCATTGTGGGTAATACACTAAGCTGTTGTTGGTAATTCTCCCTATCACGAAATTGCTAACCCTCTTTCCTGATGCACTCAATTACTGATAAACATTATAATCTACTGCACGCTGCTACACTACTCACCGCTGCTTACTACTGCATACTACTACCCACTGTTGTTATTACGGAACTGTCACTGCACAAACTACCATGTACTCTGCTGGCCTGTTTATACCAGACCACCCCTTCCCCTCTACTTCTGCCTACACTTACTGCCACTGCACTAACTAGTGTTGTCCATACTCTTTAAATGTTGTACATGAAGAGTCTATTGATATAATATACTCAAGAAGGGGGGGGGTTGAATTGAGTATGCCTTCTTTTTAAATCTTCTTCGATGTGTGTATAGTTGTATGATGATCTTCGAGTAGAACAAATAACAAAGAGAGACACAATATTTTTGAAGTGGTTCAGTCTCACACTTTGAGACCTACGTCCACTATTCTCGATTAATAAAATTAGTACCAACACTGGATTACAATTTTATCAACCCTACTCGTGCAACTTTGATGTTAGTCGCAACTCTATCTAGATACCGTTAAATATCTAGCTATGACAAATACCGTTAAATATTTGCCTTACAATGAGTACCGCTAAATACTCGTTCTATCTTACGTAAATAAGATAAAGTCTTCAACGTTTTTTGATGTCACAATCTTGAATGAATAAGATCAATGCTTGAGCACTTGAATCTTGGATCGGATATGACAATGAAAAGCTCGAATATTGAAGTAGATGATCGGAGGTTTTCTCTCTCAACTTGCGTGAATATATGTGTGTGTATTTCGTGTGTATTAATGTGTCATTGGTAGTCTATTTATATAGAATATATATCTAGGTAATTCAAACCCTAGATAATTTAGGAATATTACTTAAACTAGAATACTAGTCTTTTAGTAATACTACCTTAAATCTAATCTTAATATATTTAGGAAAGATTTAATAATATACTACAAGTATTATATAAGGAATCAATTTCCTAATTCATATTTAGGAAAGATCTTTATATAATAAACAATTAGTATCCTTATTAAAACAACTTCCTAAACCATGTCAAAGATAATAAAATATATTATCACAATATAATCTTAGTTTGTTTAGGATATTAAATAAATACATAATATTTACTTAACTTAATCCCTTCACGATTTATGGTAACGTGACATGTTACACGTTTCCCAAAGTCGTAACAAACTATATCTAGATTATATTTTTTTTTGACAATTAAGATCATATAAAAATCCTTCGTTTATTTAGTAATAAATAATTATCTCATAAGAAAATTATTGATTCCTATTTAACCAAAAGATATTTTATCTAATCTTATTAAGATTAATAATTCCATAATAAAAATAGAATACCAATTAAACATTAATTGTACATGACTATATTTGGAAACAACAATTGTTTCAACCAAACATATATATTCCGACCATTTCTTCATAAATATAGAGTTATAGCTACGAGCTATAACTTGAATCGATCTTGTACTAAAGCTATAGTTGATAAGTATAACTTTAGTTCATTAGGCGCGCTTGTGATCTTCTATCAATCTCCGATTTAGTCAATTCATTGACTAAGATACTTGAGCCTTTTAATACTTGATAGATTAGATCTTGTTAATAATATTCTGTACACATAGCACACGATTATTCATACGAGTATATAATATATACATAGTTAGACTTGTCATTATCAAAACATAGACATATATACTTAGTATATATATTTGAATATATGGTTCAACAAATTCCCCCTTTTTGATGATGGCAAGTCTTCTTAGATTTGTGACTAAGTGTTTGGTTCCCCCTCAATATAATAAGGGTCAATCGTAGCAAAGAATTATTTAGGGTGTTTATCTTCTATCTATCCCATATCCTTTAAGAACCCTAAGAGACAATGAATTACGACAAGGAGCAAGCTTAGGCAAATTCTAATCTAAGTCGCATTTTTCTCCCTCTTGACATCATCGAAAAGATGAGAACAAAGACATAAAACGACTAGACTAATATACTACGAAACATAAGAATGCATGAAAAACGAGTCGAAAAATATGAACACACATAATATCATACAAGCACATACTAATGTTAAAATATACAAAACTAATCCGAAAGTACTAAGCAAATGGGCCGAATATGAACTATAATGTTTAAGAAAATTGGGCCGGCTAGGGTTAGTTGATAATGGCCTGCAAAAGATAAGGAGTAATATGGGCCAAGGCAAAAAGAAATAGCAAGTTGGGCCGCATCAAAACAAGGATAAGGACTGGGCCGGTTAGGAGTAAGAAATCCGAGGGAGGCAAAACGAGATAAGGCCTCGGATTCCTAATGGGCCAGGGAATTAATTGGGCCACAATTAAAAAGTCTTATAAGTCCACCACCGGACTTAACCAAAACAACAACACAACTTCAATATCGAAAAACAGAGACGGGTACGAATGATCAGGAACGAGAACTGGAAGCTGGCGTCTTGGCATATGGGTTCACGTAATCGGGTCGGGTACGAAACTCGAGTGTCTCCAACCTATCCAAGCAACTACTCACGTTTCTCCCTTGAGCATTAAGCGCGAGCTCGAAGTTTAACACTTTGAGTGAGAGTGCCTTGACAGCCTCAAGTGTTTTAGATGCATCCTCCATCAATAAGCCATGATCACGCACCATTGCCCCTCCTTGCGTTGTGAGAAAAGAGAGACGATCACTCATTGCGAGCAATTCGGAGCATACCACCGAGACCTCTGAGCCAATCTTCACCAACTGCTTATCAACTTTTTCCATCCACACCTTCACATCCTCTTCGAATCCACGACTACCACTTGCACGACTTCCCGAGGCACCCAAATTTTCTTTTTCTTGCTTAACTTGACACAGACCAATAATCTGATCCATCTTAGCCTCCAAGCCTTCAAACGAAGGAGATGGATTCGGATTTGGTCCCTCCTCAACCGTCTTTCCGAAAGCCAAATCGACTCCATCAAACATAATACCCATCAATTTGAGCAATTTATCACACATTCGATCATGGGGCTTAACACCGAAACTTAAGTCATCCACAACAACCTTTTTGAGCAAGATTTCTGAGACCCACATTCCATAAGGAATGTCAAGTGTCGAACTTGTCTTTTCCTTGATTAAGACGGATGAAGTTTGACAAATTTTCAAACACAATAAGAATGCAAGATTTATTTTATTTCCTTCTAACCAATGGAATAAGACGATAGCTTCGATACTCGGTAACTTGTCACGACCACCTCTCCTAGGTAAAATCGTGTTCCAAAGATAGTTCACAAACAACTTCAATTTGGGCGAAAACGAATTTGTGAGGAGAGGAGAAATTTCAGTGGCATTTGGATCAAAATATTGTTTGATCATCATCTTTTGTTGGGAGCGTGTGGCGCGTAAGGAGGCATGGTGGTGGTGATAAACGATGGTGGCTTAAGTCGAAGTTTTTGGTGGAGGTTTTGAAGGATTTTAATGGAGGTTTGATTTTAGGGAGGTTTGGATTATTTAGGATTTTAATGGGGTAGGAGTTTGGGACGGTAATAGTGTGAGGTAAGTAATGGAGGTGAGAGGTAATTTAGGTGAGGTAATAAAAGTGGTTGGGTGAAGTCAATAGCTAGGGGAGTAGGGTAGGCACGTGGCAGTTAGTTGTGGGGCAAGTGGGGATGAGACGTGGCATATGGTGGGGCTAGTTCACACGGTTTGTGTGAATATTTAAGGTAAGTTTTATTTTTGTTATTTTTTGTTTTTTGTTTTAGTAATATTTGTATAGTATTATATTATATAACTTGTAATATGTATATTTGGGGTAAATTATAATATGTGACGTAATATAATTTTGAGATCGGTTGTGCACACATTCATATGTAAATTGTATAACATAAATATGATCACGAAATTTATCATCGAATACATACATACACATGCAGCGGAGTATACGGACACAGTCATATAATCTCATCTAAACCGTAGTCAATCATTGGGGTATTTTTGCTTTTAAGATTTGATTAGGTGCCACCGATTAAACCAATTTCCAATCGCAAAGTCTCAAAGCGTTCTCTAGCCAATGGTTTAGTGAAGATATCTGCCCATTGTTTTTCCGTACTACAAAATTCCAATTTTATATTTTTCTTTTCAACATGGTCTCTTAGAAAATGATGTCTAATTTCAATATGTTTAGTTCTCGAGTGCTGGGCTGGGTTTTTAGATATAATTATGGCACTCGTATTATCACATAATATAGGCACACATCCAACATCAACACCATAATCATGTAATTGTTGCTTTAACCATAAAAGTTGAGAACATACCAGTGCGGCTGCAATATATTCTGCTTCAGCAGTTGACAGAGCGACAGAATTTTGTTTCTTGGATCCCCAAGATATAATACAAGGACCTACAAAGGTAGCAAGTCCAGAGATACTTTTTCTGTCTAAAGAACATCCTGCATAATCTGCATCTGAATATCCTACTAGGTTAAAGTTACAGTCCATAGGATACCATAGATATAATTTTGAGGTTCCGATTAGGTATCTTAATATTCTTTTAACTGCAATCATGTGTGATTCTTTTGGTGCAGATTGGAATCTCGCACAGACACAGACACTAAACATTATATCTGGACGACTTGCTGTAAGATAAAGAAGTGAGCCAATCATACCTCGGTAAGTTGTTTCGTCTACAGACTTACCATCTTCGTCTTTGGTTAACTTCTCATATGTGACCATTGGAGTAGGCATTGCATGAGAGGTTTGCATTCCGAATTTCTTTAGCAACTCCTTGACGTATTTCTGTTGATGAACTTTGATTCCTTCTTCAGTTTGTTGTATTTGAAGTCCAAGGAAGAACTTTAGTTCTCCCATCATACTCATCTCGAACTCAGAAGTCATCAACTCAGAGAAGTACTTGCACAACTTTTTATTAGTTGAGCCAAAAATAATATCGTCAACATATATCTGAACGACTAGTAGATCTGAGTTTTCACTTTTAAGAAATACGGTTTTATCCACAGATCCTCTCTTGAATCCACTCTCCAATAGGAACTTTGATAATCTGTCGTACCATGCCCTAGGTGCTTGTTTCAGGCCATAAAGAGCTTTGTCCAATTTGAATACATGATCTTTGAGTTTGCTGTCAGGAAATCCAGGAGGTTGTTCAACAAATACTTCCTCTTGGAGATAGCCATTAAGAAATGCAGTCTTAACGTCCATCTGAAAAAGCTTCATTCCCTTGTGTGCTGCAAATGCAATGAGTAGTCTTATTGCCTCAAGACGAGCAACAGGAGAAAAGGTTTCGTCATAATCAATCCCTTCCTGTTGGTTGTATCCTTGAACCACTAGTCTGGCCTTATTTCGCACAATGACTCCAGTGTCATCTAGTTTGTTTCTGAATACCCATCTAGTTCCAATGACAGTTCTGTCCTTAGGTCGAGGAACAAGATGCCAAACTTTGTTTCTCTCAAATTGCTGGAGTTCTTCTTGCATGGCAACTATCCAGTCAGGTTCTGCGAGAGCTTCCTTGATATTTGAAGGTTCAATGGTGGAGAGAAAGGAGTAGAATGAGCAAAAGTTATTTAAGCTCCTTCGAGTTTGAACTCCATCTGACAGGCTTCCTATGACATTGTCCAAAGGATGAGAACCTTTGTATCTCCAGTTCCTTGATTAATTATTAGCATTGCCTGAACTTGACTCGGGATCTTGACTTGTTCCCCCTGAATCCAAACCTGGGTTTATAGTAGGGTCAGGTATAACTCTGGCCTCTTCCCTTTGGTTTTGATTCAAAGTTACAGCTTCATTAGTTTTAACTCTGGGTTCCAAGTCATTGGTTTGAGAGTTATCTACAGTATCATCAACTGAAGTTTCATCTCTCGCACCATTTTCTCCCAAGTTGAGTTCATCATGAGTTCCTTGAGGTTCTCCTTCTTCAATTTCCATTTCAGGAGGATCTTCCCTTGATAACCTGAAATCAGGTTCATCTAGGTTTTCTTCTATATCCTGTAATGGCTTATCGAAGACATTATTTTCATCAAAGATAACATGAATACTTTCCTCTATGCATAACGTACGTTTGTTAAAAACTTTGTAGGCTTTACTATGATCTGAATATCCTATAAAGATTGCTTCATCACTTCTAGGGTCGAATTTGCTTAATCTGTTTTTACCATTGTTGTGAACAAAGCATTTACTACCAAAGCATCTTAAGTGAGATATGTTTGGTTTACGACCTCGAAGAAGTTCATAAGGTGTCTTTTTGAGAATAGGTCTAATCATAGCACGGTTATGAATGTAGCAAGCTGTACTTATAGCCTCAGCCCAAAAGTTTCTAGGTAGGCCACTACAAAGAAGCATTGTTCTAGCCATGTCTTCTAGGGTTCTGTTCATTCGTTCTACGACTCCATTTTGTTGTGGGGTTCTAGGGGCCGAGAAGTTATGTCCAACACCATTGGTTTTACAGAACTCGATAAAAGCATGATTGTCGAACTCAGTTCCATGGTCAGTACGGATTGTTACTAGGTTTGATTTATATTTGTTTTGGACAAGTTTCATGAGACTAACAAATTCATCAAATGTTTCGTCTTTAGAATGGAGAAAGATTGGCCAAACAAATCTAGAGTAATCATCAACTAGAACGAAAACGTACCTGGAACCACCTCTGCTTCTTACCTTCATAGGGCCACATAGATCCATGTGTACTAGTTCAAGAGCTTGTTCTGTGCTTACCACTCTTTTTGGCTTAAAGGATGATCTGGCGTGTTTACATCGTGCACATGTGTCACACATCTTTTCTTGATCAAATTTGATCTTTGGAAGACCTTCGACCAAGTCCCATCTTTTCAGCTTACTTAGGATAGGTGAGCTAATATGACCAAATCTCTTGTGCCATAGACATGGATCATCTAACGTAACTTTCATGCATGATAGAGAATCAGTAGGTACAACATTTAAGTCAATCATATAAACATTTTTCATCCTGTGACCTTCAAGTATTACTTTACTGGTGCCTTCTAGGATTATACGACATATATCTGAATGAAAAACCACTTTTTTTCCTTTGTCACATAATTGAGATATACTAATAAGATTGTGTTTGAGACCACTTACAAGGTATACATCATTTATAGTATGAGAAGATGAAATACCTATCTTACCAATTCCGATGATCTTTCCCTTTTTGTTATCACCAAATGTGACTTTACCTCCATCAAAGGGTTTAAGGGTTTGGAATAGATTTACGTCGCCTGTCATTTGTCTTGAGCATCCACTGTCGAGATACCATAGGTTATTTTCCTTGGCGACAAACTGCACGAATAATTTCAAAGGCAGGATTTTGGTACACAAGCATACTTGGGTCCTTTGTTGTTAGTAATCACAAATACATCTTCCTTTTTAACCCAAACTTGCCTTACATAGGTCTTTCTAAATTGGTAGTAGTTGGGTTTTGATGTTCTTGTGTAAGTCTTAGTTTGGACTCTTGGTGACCAATTTTTGTGTGTTGTTTGAGGAGTTTGTTTAGTTCTATTTTTCTTTTCTTCGTAGTCAAATGTCATGTCATAGAACCATCTGTGGTCAATATTTCTTTCCTCAGTTTTGTCATCATCACTATCGGAGACAAAAATAGTGTCGTTTGGAATTCCTAAGGATTTAACAAACTTAACTCCGGTTTTAAAATCTTGTGCGTGTTTCACACAGTTTTCTCGGAGGTGTCCAGTGTGGCCACAATAAGTGCATATTAAATACTCAGGAAGGTCGGCATATTTTCTTCTTCTAAAGTCTCTGTCTGTTGGGCTTTGCTTACACTTTGAGTGATCCCTTCTTCCATAACACTCGTGACCTAATCCCATCTTCATGTTGTTGTCGGTTTGTTCAGTTAGGAAGTTTAGAACGTTAGTGCTTCCTTCCCATTTGTCGTGAACTTTCCGAGCATGAAGATGAAGGTCCTTTAAGGAGTCTATTTCTTTCTTACATTCACTATGGTCAGTGTTGCTAGACTCTTTTAGGTTTTGAATGTCTCTATGAAAGTCGGACACAATTTTGGCATGTTCCTTCTTGATTTTAGATAGATTGAATTCTAGATCCATAATTTTGCTTTCGAGAATCTCAACTTCTTCTAGATGAGTCTCATCTTCGACCATAACCGAAGATTTTGACTTTAAAAGCTCATTTGCCTTTCTTAAATCTGAAGTTATAGGTTCATTAGCTATAACTTTGGATTGAAGCTCTTTTATGTTGAGTTTCAGTTTTGAGGTTATAGCTTCATTAGCTATAACTTTAGACTCAAGAACCTTTTTCTCAGACATAACTGCTTCCAACTTAGCATTGGCTTCAATGCTTATTTTTGATTTCAGTTTCTTAGCTTTGGCTTTCAGAAGTTGATTTTCCTCAGCAATATCGAGGATCTGTTCCTTCAAATCATTTAATTCAAGGCTTTGCTCATGACATTGGTCTAGGGTTTCCTCAAAGTATTTAATTAACATAGCCTTAGATAGATTTTTAACTTGACTTTTGAGTTGAAGAAAATTTACCTCTTCATCGTCGTCATCGTCTGAGTCGGATTCTCTAAGGAGACACATATGAGATGCTTCATCTTCATCATTGTCGTCTGAGATTAGATCTAGGCTGACGTTGCTTAGGCACAAGTGTGCTACCTCTTCTTCTTCTGAGTCCTCGTCATCCTCAGATTCTAATTCTCCCCAGCATGATGCAAGCATTACTTTCTTGAACTCTGTTTTGGTCTTTTCTCTTTTTGACTTGTCTTTGATTTTGTCCCAGCTTGGACAATCCTTGATCATATGATGTTGTTGACCACATTTGAAACATCCTCTTTTGAAGAATGTTTGTTTGGTGTCAGTTTTCTTTTTATCGACCGTTTTGTTGTTAGGGTTTTTGTATCTACCCTTGAAAACTGCTTTCATAAATCTTCTTGCGAATAGAACTGTTTCGTCCTCAAGTTCCTCTTCGCATACTTCACTTGTGGAAGCTTGTAGGGCGACTCCTTTTCCTTTAGAATCATCATCGTCTTTATTTAGCATGATCTCGTGTGCCATTAGAGATCCAATTAACTCTTGGTAAGTAATCTGAGATAGATCACGTGCTTCCTCTATGGCCGTGACCTTTGGTTGCCATTTTTTGGTGAGACTCCTAAGAATCTTTCGAATGATATCTTCAGAATCGATCTTTCTGCCAAGGTTCCGGAGTTCATTAATAATACAAGAAAATCGTGCAGACGTGCTATCAATAGATTCATTCTTTTCCATATTGAAAAGTTCATATCTTTGAATGAGCAAGTCTATACGATGTTTCCTGACTGCAGATGTTCCTTCAATGGCAAGTTCGAGACTATCCCATATTTCCTTAGCGGAACTACAAGATGAGAATCTATCAAATTCCGAGGTTATCATACCGTTCTGTAGGAGGCTCATGGCCTTAGAGTTTTTCTCTGCAATTTTGTAGTCACTTTCCACATAATCGCTTTCCATCTTTTCATAGGTTGTTCCATTTGCGGTGGCGACCAAGATTTTCTTTGGCCCGGTTTGGATGATCTTCCAACATTCCCAATCACAACCCTTGATGTAATGAGTCATCATATTCTTCCATAGACAGTAGTTTTTGTCATCGAAGATAGGGCACTTGAGATGCTTGGAATCCATTGTTGAAGGAGTATATAATATAGAATCAATAGAAGGATCAAAACTCACGCGGCTAGGCGATCAAGAGCACGAGGCTCTGATACCAATTGAAGAATCTATTGATATAATATACTCAAGAAGGGGGGGTTGAATTGAGTATGCCTTCTTTTTAAATCTTCTTCGATGTGTGTATAGTTGTTTGATGATCTTCGAGTAGAACAAATAACAAAGAGAGACACAATATTTTTGAAGTGGTTCAGTTTCACACTTTGAGACCTACGTCCACTACTCTCGATTAATAAAATTAGTACCAACTCTGGATTACAATTTTATCAACCCTACTCGTGCAACTTTGATGTTAGTCGCAACTCTATCTAGATACCGTTAAATATCTAGCTATGACAAATACCGTTAAATATTTGCCTTACAATGAGTACCGCTAAACACTCGTTCTATCTTACGTAAATAAGATAAAGTCTTCAACGTTTCTTGATGTCACAATCTTGAATGAATAAGATCAATGCTTGAGCACTTGAATCTTGAATCGGATATGACAATGAAAAGCTCGAATATTGAAGTAGATGATCGGCGGTTTTCTCTCTCGACTTGCGTGAATATATGTGTGTGTATTTCGTGTGTATTAATGTGTCATTGGTAGTCTATTTATATAGAATATATATCTAGGTAATTCAAACCCTAGATAATTTAGGAATATTACTTAAACTAGAATACTAGTCTTTTAGTAATACTACCTTAAATCAAATCTTAATATATTTAGGAAAGATTTAATAATATACTACAAGTATTATATAAGGAATCAATTTCCTAATTCATATTTAGGAAAGATCTTTATATAATAAACAATTAGTATCCTTATTAAAACAACTTCCTAAACCATTCAAAGATAATAAAATATATTATCACAATATAATCTTAGTTTGTTTAGGATATTAAATAAATACATAATATTTACTTAACTTAATCCCTTCACGATTTATGGTAACGTGACATGTTACACGTTTCCCAAAGTCGTAACAAACTATATCTAGATTATATTTTTTTTTTGACAATTAAGATCATATAAAAATTCTTACTTTATTTAGTAATAAATAATTATCTCATAAGAAAATTATTTATTCCTATTTAACCAAAAGATATTTTATCTAATCTTATTAAGATTAATAATTCCATAATAAAAATAGAATACCAATTAAACATTAATTGTACATGACTATATTTGGAAACAACAATTGTTTCAACCAAACATATATATTCCGACCATTTCTTCATAAATATAGAGTTATAGCTACGAGCTATAACTTGAATCGATCTTGTACTAAAGCTATAGTTGATAAGTATAACTTTAGTTCATTAGGCGCGCTTGTGATCTTCTATCAATCTTCGATTTAGTCAATTCATTGACTAAGATACTTGAGCCTTTTAATACTTGATAGATTAGATCTTGTTAATAAAATTCTGTACACATAGCACACGATTATTCATACGATTATATAATATATACATAGTTAGACTTGTCATTATCAAAACATAGACATATATACTTAGTATATATATATTTGAATATATGGTTCAACAGTACACTATTACTGAACTGCTACTGCTAGTTTGATGTTGTTGCAGCTCCACTACTGTTGCACATACGACTATCTAAACCACTGCACACTCTACTACTCTGTCACTGTATTTTACTACACCTGAAATTGCTACTTGTGTGCTGCCATTTTTGTCATCATAATACCGCTGAAATTTGCTATTAATCGCTGCTGCCACGCTGTTGTTTCTGCACTTTCTCATCGTTAGTATGGTTGTATTTCTTGCTATGATGTTGCTGATTTATTCCCTGAATATATGGTTGCTAGGGTGTTTAACTTGGGTTGTTATTATCACGAAATTTGGTTGCTTTTGATGAATCAAAATCAATTGCTGTTGTTACTAGTGTAAGGGTTGCGTTGTACATATTGACTAGGCTTATTTTGCTTGAGTTAGTTTATTCCGTGTGTGGCGGTTGACTGTTTTAGAATATATCTTTTGATAATTGACTCCTCATGTTTAAAATATTTGACTCGTTATTTTATAAATGCGTTAGTTATATATAAAAATTATGTCGTATAAATGAATTCTTAAATAAATTTGTGGTTTGTCATTTTTCGATGGACGACCAATTAGAATATAATGTATTATTTATTTCGTATACTTCTTAATTTTCGTTTAGAATATGGGTTATAGAATGTGAATTTTATTTAAGTTCCGTATGGAGTATATGTTAATATATAATAAGATTATAGCCGATTCTTGAGTTCTTATCGTATGAAATATATATATTCCTATTTCATAATTAGTAATTATTATTTTATCGATTTCCTTTCTCTATAAGTTTCTTTTATTTGTATAATATCTTATGAGTTGAAGTATGGCCTCCTTAAGGAGATTCGTGTGTTTACGCATGTATAGTTACGTATTAGGATATTTTTTAAGCTCACCTCTGAACCTAGTACATGTTGCTTGTCAGGATATGTGTTAAGCTCACATCTGGACCTGACTCGTGTGTGTTTGTCGGATGATGGGATACGTGTTAAGCTCACCTCTGGACCCATTATGTGTTTCGTATGTCGCGTATCGGGATATTTGTTAAGCTCACCTCTGCACCCGGTATGTGTATGGATGTGGCGTGTCAGGATATGTGTTAAGCTCACCTCTGGACCTGATACATGATTGGTTATCGTATGATTGGGATATGTGTTAAGTTCACCTCTGGATCCTTTGTGTACGATGACTTTAGTATTGAGATATGTGTCAAGCTCACCTATGGACCCATTGTTTGTGTATGTATGTTGGGATATGTGTTAAGCTCACCCTGGACCCAACATTTGATTGTAGTGGGATATGTGTTAAGTTCCTCTCTGAACCAATTACTAAGTTGTGTATTGGTTATGTCTGAGTCGAGACCTCTGAACCAATGCTAGCTGATTGTATCTTTTCATACCTGAGTCGGGGTTTATGATTTGATATTGTTGATTGATTGTGTCTAAGTTTTACCTGAGTCGGGGTCAGACTTAGATGCTGCTGATTGTGTTTAGCTTGCCTGAGTCGGGGTATAATGCTAGACACTGCTGAATGAATTATATTTAACTTGCCTGACTCGGGGTATAATGCTAGTGTAACACCCCCATTTATTTAAGAGCCTTTAGCAAGACATTCTCAAATAAATAGAGCTGTTACCATCTCGGAATGCCCAAGGTAGTGAATAACAAAGTAAAAACAACCAAAGTACTTTATATAAAACTGATAAAATTTGAACTTTTGATATTACAACTACAATGCAAAGAATAAAGTACAACTGATAACATCTAAGTATGTGATCTAATTCTAAGTAGGTCCGAGCCATATCTCTCTCTATGCCCAAGCTCCTAATCAATCTGTCTTTGACCTGTAGAATCTACTCCCCATTCCGGATCATCGTAGGTGTACACGAATACACTGTCAACCTCGCAGTTGAGTAGGATAACACAAAAATAGATAATGCAACAATTATGATATGCAAATGCAATGATATGCTCGAGCTCAATCTCAATCTCAATCACAATCTCAAACCCGAAACACCCAGCCATACCGAACCTCCCGGCAGACTACAATCGGTCGTCACCGAACACCAGCTCAATAGCTGATAAGACACCAGGCCTGGTCTGCAGAACCACCCAGGGCTTTATATTAGAACAACATCTGATTCACATCTTTCTCAGTAACCAATGCATATGCCATGCTCATGAATGCAACAATACTCTTAATCAATCATACTATTAAATAATGCAATGCTCATGCCACTAATAATAATCAACACTCAATCCAACCAATATCATTACCATATCAATCATGCTCAGCATCCATAACACACAATTTAACACTCATTCATAACACATCATAGAGTATAGGGTCAGTGTATCCTACCTGGAGTAGCAAGCCTGCAATTAGAATCACCGTCTAGAAATATTCCTCCTCGAATAACGTTCCTATAATTATTACTTAATATTAATTTCAAACCATACAACCACATGCACTACTAATATTTATTCGATCTTGTACATAAGTATATACTTATAACACGTTATCCCTACACATTTACAAACATGCTCATATACTATCAATTATCATTAACCAATTACAAACTTGCTAATTATAGACTTGCTAATTTTAGCATACGACTGAAATTATAGAATTATTACAACTTCAATAGCAATAACAATATAATTATTCATGAATAATCACAATGTTCGTTTATAAATATTAACCATAACACTTGCTAGCAAAATGATTAACAAAAATACAATACCATTAATATACTATC
Source organism: Silene conica (assembly GCA_029255685.2). Classification (NCBI taxonomy): domain Eukaryota; kingdom Viridiplantae; phylum Streptophyta; class Magnoliopsida; order Caryophyllales; family Caryophyllaceae; genus Silene; species Silene conica. The sequence goes on along the minus strand of CM055312.2, from coordinate 38,257,836 downwards.
ATACAATTATCATAATACTAATAACGTCACAATTAATAATATTATTAACATATAATATCAATAATAATAATATACTAATAATAATTAATAGGTCAACAAAAATAATAATAATAATAATAACACAAACATTGACCATGACAATAATAATAATAATATACAAACAAACAACAACCCACTAATAATATAAATAATAATAATAATAATAATAATAATAATAATAATAATAATAATAAGGATAAGGATAATAATAATAACATACATTAATACATGTCATGACAAAACAACATTCACGCCTAAAGTTAAGTAACCAACTCAGACCACGATATCAACGCGGATAACAGGTCTGCTGCCGACCCTTTTCCCGACGTCACCACTACCAGTCCGGTCCCCGACAACCGTCACTACTGGTCCCAACCTAAACTTCGTACTACCCACTACAACTTCCACTATTGGGCTACCATGGGCAGCCAATACAGCCACCAGCATAACCCCTCTAAACCGCCTGGACACCCATTCTTATACTCTGTATTTCCGCGCACCCGACTTTCTCTATTCTCACGACAACCTACTACAGCCTGCCCGTAACCACCCAAAACCACTACGGTAGCCACCACCTAGTACCACCCTCGGCACTACACACTACCCCCGACTCCTTGGTGTCTTACACCAGGCTTCGACCCTCACAACACTGCCTGAGACAGCCGTCACAACCGTAACTATCTGTTCTAATATGATAAACAACGAAAACGAACCCCACTGTTATTCGCAAAACCCGACACCTTGACCACCGTGACTACCAGCATCTGACTGCCCTGACAACCACTACCAACACAACCCCAACACTCGTCTTAAACATACACAGGACTTCTTTCGATATTAAACAAAACTAGACACGTTCAAACCAGAGACCTGAAACAAGTTATAAATCGACTCTGACGCAGTGATTAAACCACCATTCTGACGGCCAACGACGGTCAACGACGGCCTACCCATGGTCCCAACGTGATAAATACACTTCATATAGTATTACAACATAAAGAAACATAAATTATAACACAGATGTATGATCGGAATTAAGGGATTAAAACTAAAGGAACAGAGCAAAAAACCGAAGACTGTGGTGAACATACCTTCTTCTCTCAGAATTCGAGTAACCCTAGACCACCTAAGACCCACCGTGAGACCCTTCTTCTTGCTCTATGATGTGGCGGCAGAGGTGTGAAAGTGAGAGGTAGGCGTTTGATAGGTTAGGGTTAGGGTTTTAGAGGTGTCATTATGGGGTGGTAGGAAGGGGTTTGGTGGTCTGATTTGTGTTATGTTTTAAGTGTCGAGGTGGGCTGTTTTTAGCGACACGCAAATCAAGGCCCAAACCACTACTTAACTCGGTTTTGTTACTTATGCACATACTCGACCCCTTACTAACACATATAACACTTAGTCGATAAATAAATTATCGATTACGAATATTTAAATAATTAAAAACACGTTGACATAACAATTATATAAATATATATATTAAAATAAACGCAATAAAATACATTAAAAATACGTAGTATTACAACTAGTTAAATAATTTATAAGGATTTAAAATTATTAGCACTTGAATAAAATAATAAAACAAGTATATTTGAGGAATAAATAAATATATTATCAAAATAAAGAAATACGAAAGAAATGTCATTTTATGAAATAATTATCAAATATAAAATGATTCCGAAATATGAACTAATCGTAGGAATACGATTTATAAAATAATAATAGTTTTCGTAAAGTACTTTACAAACATTCCTTTTGAAATACTTGTATAAAACACGGTTTGACTGCGGTTGACCGAGGCTAAAATACGGGGTATTACAGCTAGACACTTTTGAACGAATTCTATTTAACTTGCCTGAGTCGGGGTACCGTGTTATATGTTATTGATGTATTTTTTTAGATATGCCTAAGTTGTGGGTTGATCTATTTACATGAGTTGAGTATGTTAAGGTAATGGAGACGAAATATTACTTCTCATAATTATATTTATGTTGGAGTATGTATGATTGATTATATGTGATTAAGTGTTATGTGTTATGATAATAGGTGACTGGGAGATGCTCTAGTCACTCCCCAGTGACTACGGCGTACATGTTTCATGTATGTAGGTTGATGCTGATCTTGCTGGGGGACTCACAGAGAGCTAGCGAGCGATGATCCTTCATCGATTGACTTACCCTATTTTGTTAGCTAGACTCTAGTTTTACATTTCAGTTTTGGTTGCCTGTGGGATATGTTATCCCGGGCTGTGTACAACTGTATATAACTTAATTACTTATCTATGTTTATTTCTTCCGCATTCTTGATTATCGTAATTCACCTCGTATGTTAGTTAAGGATGTTAAAAGTTTTAATTCCGCGCAAAAATTGCATGCTTTTGTATGTTTTACTTTCCGCTGTCGCGAGGGGTTTTACAACACTAGCTCCAACAATATCCTATTTGTTCGTACAAGTATATGTGCGATAACCGATTCTCATATCCAATTAAGTTTCTCCTACTCATTTTAAAACAATTTTCAAATCTGTATTAACAAAGGTCGTATTTTAGAAGCGATCTGTATCAAGAGTGGTTTTCCCGACTAGAGAGTAAGTCTACTGATAGCGAATCATTATTCGAGCAGCCATGCATTTCAGTTACTACTCCTCGAGTGGCCCTGAGAAATATTAAAACATGATAAGGGGTCGATATTTTCCTCAACTCGAATCTTGCAGATGTAAGCACAGTATGAAATGACCCAAAAAAATCTGCTTAGCCCTAGTTACGGTCAGCTAGTGTAATACCTCGAATTTTAAGCTCGATTGTATCTTATTTGTTTATATGTATATGGGTGTGTATTGTGCTAGTTAGGGGATTCGATCTAGGGATCTCTTATATATGGGTCATGCTTGTGGTAGGATTCGAACTTGGGGTCGTTAGGTGAAGGTCTTGGGCCTCGTTTTCCGTGTGAACACAAGCAGCCCAAGTCTCACGTTTATGAAACCCTCACAAACACCTCACTCAGCCGCCTTATAAGAAGTGCTTCGACACACTTATTCTGACCTAGCTACAACAACCACCCCTACCCTATTTGCTCAGCCGCCACCACGCCCCAAGAAGGAGGAGACTCTCACGGTTGTTCGACCTAGTCTAGCCCTCGATTTGAGTCAGAAAACGGGTAAGCCGCAACCTGTGTCTGTTTTATTTGCAATTCTTTTATACTGCTGGTGTTTGTTGCTCTGTCGAGGGGGGTTGTGGTATCGTTTTTGTTATGGTTTTTGTTTTGTCGTTCTTCTGGTGTTTAAGAGGTGGTCAGGGGTGAGTCGTGGTGGGTGTTGGATATCACGGGTGGTGTAAAAAGGAGGGTTCGTTGTGTCATTCGGGTGGTTTAGTTCTCGGGTCTGTTTTGGGTTGTCACAGGGGGTGTAAAGGGGGTGGTACCACTGTTGACTCGGGGGAGGTCGACACAGTGGCACCACCGTGGTGTCTAGTGCGGGTGTCAGGGTGTGTCAGCGTGGTGGTTCCAGGGGTTGTCGACACTGGTGGTGGTGTCGATTTGAGTCTGTGTTGGTTGGGTTAAAGGGGCTGGTTGCAGGCGTTTAGAGCAGGTGGATGAAGGGTCGGTGTTTGTCACGGGTTTTGGTTGCTCGCCGGAGGTCAGTGGTAGGGAGGTGATGTCGCGGTGGTAGAAGGTGGTTAGGAGTGTTAGGGGGATGCGTGTGTTGGTGGCCGAAGGGCCTGGTCACGGTTGTTGGGGGCTGTTCGAGGGTGAGGTGTCGGTAGGGCTGTTTTGGGTCGTGGGTTTCTTTTGGGTTTTATTATTCTTATTATTATTATTATTATTCTTATTATTATTATGTTTATAATTAGTATTTTGGGAGGTATGAGTAAATTATGTTACTAATGTTTGAATGGTGATTTTACTTCTAAGTTTTAAGAGTCATTTTTCGTTCTTTTCTTTTAATTCGTTAGCACGTAGTTGAAGGTTACTAGTCGGGAATCTTTAAGTGGGAAGTTTCTATTTATGGAAAGTTTCCTTTTATAAAGGTTTCTATTTTTGGGAACTTTCCATTTATGGAAGGTTTCTATTTATAGAAAGAGTAAATTGTTTTGGGATTCGGGAAGGTTTTAATTCGTTACATATACTTGTTTAGGTAGCAAGTTTCGTGTGGAACACTTCTAACGAGCTTGGATATATCTACATTCCTACTATTTCAGGTAGGGGAAACTACTAATGTTTGATGATGTGTAAACCGTCCATAATTGATATCAAGCATGTTGTTATATATTATCATGTGATCTTTATATTGTGCACTTATATTATACTGTGATAACAATGAGGCGATGAGATGATGGGTCTTGTGATTGGCGCGGAGATAATGGGTCTTGTGATTGGTGCGGAGATAATGGGTCTTGTGATTGGTGTGGAGATAATGGGTCTTGTGATTGGTGCGGAGATATTGGGTCTTGTGATTCGGAGTGGAGATGATCGACTTTCTATTTTTAGTAATATGGTTTGTTTACAGTTTTTCTCTACTCAACCTCGTGGTTGACCCTGTGTATTCGTGATCACCTGTGATGAACCAATTATTGGGGAGCAGAATGACAGGTATAAAGACTGTGGGAGCTCAGGGAAGGGAGAAGCATGGACCCGGACCTGTTTAGAGTCTAGACCACGAGATAGCAGTCTATGAGTTGTACTTTTACTTTTATCAGAACAGTTTTGTTTTCGGATATGTAAGAACATGTTTGAGTTTAAATTTAAATTAAAGTACTGTTGACTTTCTTTGTATCTACTGCCTCGGGAAACCGAGATGGTAACATCTTTATTTATCTGAGGAGTCCTAGTGCAGGCCCTTAAATAAATGGGGGTGTTACAAAGTGGTATCTGAGAGAACGATCCTCAGGCCTAACCTAATGAATCCAATGAATGTAGGGGAGTCTAAATAAAATGAACCCCGGGATAGGACTGTTAGGAGCACACTAAAGGTAAAGTATGAGTCTGGGGCCCCCTCACACCGAACCATTGGCCCTATCAGTTTTACCCGGGAACCCAGAGTGCATATACGAGAGAAAAAGGGTAGAATAGGAGGTGGTGAAAGTAATAACATACTGTGATAAGTATGAGAATTTTTTGATAAGTGACTTTTGAAAAGCCGGAAGGGGCATGAGCATGAATGAATCTTTAATGGTTGGAAAGGTGTATATTGATGTGATATGTTAAGTGATTTGAAACATGTTAGAAATCTTTCTTTCATCATGTCTAGTGATATGCGGTTATGTGATCCCTGAGCCATGTTATAGAAGCAAACTACTCGATATGATAAGTGTTTATAGATTTTGCTGCTTAGGGGACATAGCCCTAAACCCAATGGGTACCCATGTACGTCGGGACTCATTTCTTTTCTTGTTTTATAGTATGCCTCCGCGAAGAGATAATGCCGTTAACATCACACAAGAGGAGTTAGACCAATTACGAGCTGAGAATGCGGCTCTAAAGGCCAAACGTATGGACTCCGCTAAGATGAGCACGATAATTGCAAGGCATCACCCCACCCAATTCACCGGGGAGGGTGAGCCTCACTTGCTGGGGGCCTGGTCTAGAGAATTCGGTAACTTATTCGAGTTGGTGGATTGCCCTGAAGAATTGAGGGTGGACCAGGCTGCCCACTATCTGAGAGGTATGGCTGGAGACTGGTGGACAGCGAATAAGGGAGAGCTCCGGGAAGCAGCTATAGAGGGTGGATCCGCGTTTGTTCCGTGGGATGCATTCAAGGGGGTTCTGAACGAGGCGTTTCTACCAGAATTCCAAAAGAGCAAGCTGAGGGGGGAGTTCGACTCATTCCAGATGTCGGAGGACATGACTGTAGAGGTTTACTACAGGAAATTCATCCAGCTGGTACACTATGTGGGAGATATGGGATTTGACGATGCTATGTTAGCCATGAAATTTGAGAGGGAATTATCAATCGCCATCAAAAAGAGACTGATTGCAGCTCCGCCCACCACAATCCGTGACATCTATTTAAGGGCTGGGGCGGCGGAGAGGCTTTCGGATATGATCAAAAAGGACAAACAGTCCAAGACAGAAAAGAGGAAAGCTGAAACAGTAGCTGAGGGTTCAGGATCGAAAAAGCAAAGTAATAACAAGTACAGTGGGTATTTCGGGAGTAGTGCCTCTGGTGGTGGAAGGAATCAGAGTGGGGGCAGCTTCAGGAGTGGAGGTTCCGGCAGTGGTTCTGTAGGAATAGTTCGCTTCGGCTGTGGAAAGACGGGACACAAGCAGGCGGTGTGTCGTTCATCTGGGGGAAACCAGTCCGGGGGCTATCATACACCTACATCCGGATATCAGGGACCTCGCACTCAGTCCTATGGCAGCAGTGGCTATCGCACACCCATGACAAACTATGGTGGGGGTGCGAAGTCTGGAGGCAGCAGCAACTATCAGAGGAACTACAGCAACAACAACAATCAGAACCGTTCATATCAGAATCAGTACAATGGAAGTGGGAACAACAACAAGACGGGGACGGCAGGAAATCAGCAGGCTGGGACATCTTCTGCCAGCCAGAGTGGGGTCAAGTCCAGTGGCAAACTCTTTGCCATGGGAAAGCAGGCCGCTCAGGAGGATGCTCATGTGGTTACTGGTACTTTTCTTGTAAACTCTAAACCTACGTTCGTACTTTTCGATTCCGGTGCCACCCATTCGTTTGTGTCTAGAGATCATGTTAAAGTTTTGGGACTTGAGAGATTCGACTGGGTCGCGGATTCAGTGACCATACCTTCGGGCGAGTCTATTGTTTGTAATAGAGTATACGGTAGTGTACCCATTAAAATCGGGGAAGCAACTTTCTTTGGTGACCTTATAGAATTTCCACTGGGGGGATTCGAAGTGATCTTAGGGATGGACTGGTTGGGGAAGTATAGGGCTTTTATCGACTGTCATCAAAAGAAAATTTCCTTGAAGGGACCCAAAGGGGTGAGGGTATCCTACAAGGGGTATAGAGTCAAACCAAAGATCAAATTTATATCTGTCAATACCCTGAAGTCTAGTTTGCGGAAAGGAGAAAGCTTAATTTTGTGCCAAATGTGGGATTGTCAGGCTGAGACCCCCAAGACTAGTGAGATACCTGTGGTACGGGAGTTTGAGGGAGTATTTCGAGACGACGCGCCAGGGTTACCGCCGAGGAGGGAAGTGGAATTTTCCATTGACCTCAAACCAGGAGTGGGACCGATATCTAAATCACCGTACCGTATGAGACCGAAAGAAATGGAGGAGTTGAAGAAGCAATTGGATGAACTAGTTGAGAAAGGGTTCATCCGACCCAGTGTGTCGCCCTGGGGAGCACCTGTTTTATTCGTGAAGAAGAAGGATGGGAGTTTGAGGTTGTGTGTTGACTACCGAGAGCTGAACAATGTAACTATCAAGAACCGTTATCCTTTGCCGAGAATTGACGACTTGTTCGATCAGTTAAGTGGAGCTGGGGTTTTCTCCAAGATTGACTTGAGGTCCGGGTATCATCAGTTGAGGATAAAGGATGAAGATATTCCGAAGACCGCTTTCCGAACGAGGTATGGCCACTATGAATTTGTGGTTATGCCCTTTGGATTGACTAATGCTCCCGCTGTGTTCATGGACTTGATGAATCGAGTCTTCAGCCCGTATCTAGACAAGTTCGTGGTGGTATTTATCGATGATATCCTGGTATATTCCAAGAATGCAGAAGAGTACGAAGATCATTTGAGGAAAGTACTTCAGACCTTGGAGGAGCATAAGCTCAATGCCAAGTTGAGCAAGTGTGAGTTCTGGTTGGAGAAAGTGACATTTCTGGGGCATGTAATTTCAAAAGAGGGGGTGGCTGTTGACCCTAGCAAGATCGAGGCAGTGACTAAGTGGCAGAGTCCGAAGAATGTGAGTGAGATTCGAAGCTTTCTGGGTTTAGCTGGTTATTACCGGAGATTCGTCAAAGATTTTTCAAAGATAGCGAAGCCGTTGACGTCGTTGATGAGGAAGGAGAACCGTTATATCTGGGATGAGAGTTGTGAGAAGGCATTCCTAACCCTTAAGGAACGCCTGACAACAGCTCCTATCCTGGCCTTACCAGTTGGAAGTGATAATTTTGAAGTATACACCGACGCTTCAAAGCATGGGTTGGGTTGTGTGCTAGTGCAGGATGGTAGAGTGATCGCGTATGCTTCTCGCCAGTTGAAGACCTACGAAGAGAATTATCCGACTCATGATTTGGAATTGGGCGCTGTGGTCTTTGCACTGAAATTGTGGCGTCATTACCTTTATGGAGCCACTTTTAAGGTGTTTTCTGATCATAAGAGCCTGAAATATATCTACACCCAGAAAGAGTTGAACATGAGGCAGAGGAGGTGGATAGAGTTGATCGGAGATTATGATATGCAGATTGTCTACCACGAAGGCAAGGCAAATGTGGTAGCTGACGCTCTAAGTAGGAAGTCAATACATGCTTTGGATTGTGCCAGATCGAGAGGGAGGTTGTATGGTGAACTAAGGGAGATGGGAATATTCATGATCCGGAAAGGGGACACTCTTGGTGACTTGACAGTGGAGCCTGAGTTGTATGGGGAGATTCGGGAGTTACAACAGAACGATGAGAGAATCCAGAAGTGGCGTTTGATGGTGGAGAATGGAAATGGTGATGAGGCATCCAAGTTCAGTATTCATACCGATGGTAGTTTGAGGTTCAGTGGGCGATGGTGTGTACCGAATGTTGAGGAGCTAAAGAAGAAGATCCTGACTGAAGCTCATGCTACTCCTTATTCTGTTCACCCAGGGGGTGATAAGTTGTATAAGGATCTTAAGAAGACGTTTTGGTGGCCTAATATGAAGAAGGAAGTCGCAGAGTTTGTGTCAAGATGTTTGACTTGTCAGAGGGTGAAAGGGGAGCATAAGAGACCTCAAGGGAAAGTTCAACCGTTGGATGTACCAGAGTTGAAGTGGGAGAATATTTCAATGGACTTTATCGTGGGGTTGCCTCGAACTCAGAGGGGCAACAACATGATTTGGGTGATCGTGGATCGTTTGACCAAGTCGGCTCACTTTATTCCCATGAAAGATACCTGGAGTAAAGCCGAGTTGGCTAAGTCCTATGTTCAGAATGTGGTCAAACTACATGGCGTACCCAAGGATATTGTTTCAGATCGGGACTCGAGGTTTATATCCAGATTTTGGCAGGAGTTGCAGACTGCTTTGGGTACCAAATTGAAGATGAGTACAGCTTTTCATCCGGCTACGGATGGCCAGACTGAGAGGACAATTCAGACTCTTGAGGATATGTTGAGGGCTTGTGTACTTGAGTTCGGAGGATCTTGGGAGGATCGACTGGGGTTGATCGAGTTTTCTTATAATAACAGTTACCATGCAAGCATAGGCATGGCCCCTTTCGAGGGTCTATACGGGAGGAAATGTCGGAGCCCTGTGTGTTGGGATGATCGAGCTGATGTTGTGACTTTAGGGCCAGATATGATCCAGGAGATGGTGGAGCAAGTTCAGATTATTCGACAGAGGATGAGAGCCGCTCAGGATAGACAGAAGAGCTATGCCGATCTGAAGAGGAGCGATATTGCATTTGAGGCCGGAGAGAAAGTACTACTGAAAGTCTTTCCGATGAGGGGTGTGATGAGATTCGGCAAGCGTGGCAAACTGAGTCAGAAATTTATAGGACCATTTGAGATCTTGGACAGAGTTGGAGAGGTGGCATATCGCTTAGCTTTGCCTCCAACCCTATCCAAGGTCCATAATGTGTTCCATGTGTCTTAGTTGAGGAGATACGTGAGTGATCCATCACATGTGCTCCAGCATGAGGTGATTGAGGTAGATGAGCAGTTGGCATACATTGAGACTCCGAAGGAAATTCTGGACAGGAAGGTACGAAAGACTCGCAATGGGGAGACGTCCTTGGTGAAGGTCTTGTGGACCAATCATAATCAGGAAGAGGCTACATGGGAGCCTGAGGCATCCATGAGGGAGCGTTACCCGCATTTGTTTGATTGAGGTAAGTTACGGGGACGTAACTCTTTTTTTTAGGAGGGTGGAATGTAACATTCTGCGATTTAAGTAAACTTTTGTGATGTTTTAGTTTCCAAGTTCGTTGAGTTGGTTTGTTTTGTCACCTAAGTGGGGATGAACTTCGGGACGAAGTTCAATTTAAGGAGGGAAGACTGTAATACCTCGAATTTTAAGCTCCATTGTATCTTATTTGTTTATATGTATATGGGTGTGTATTGTGCTAGTTAGGGGATTCGATCTAGGGATCTCTTATATATGGGTCATGCTTGTGGTAGGATTCGAACTTGGGGTCGTTAGGTGAAGGTCTTGGGCCTCGTTTTCCGTGTCAACACAAGCAGCCCAAGTCTCACGTTTTTGAAACCCTCACAAACACCTCACTCAGCCGCCTTATAAGAAGTGCTTCGACACACTTATTCTGACCTAGCTACAACAACCACCCTTACCCTATTTGCTCAGCCGCCACCATGCCCCAAGAAGGAGGAGACTCTCACGGTTGTTCGACCTAGTCTAGCCCTCGATTTGAGTCAGAAAACGGGTAAGCCGCAACCTGTGTCTGTTTTATTTGCAATTCTTTTATACTGCTGGTGTTTGTTGCTCTGTCGAGGGGGGTTGTGGTGTCGTTTTTGTTATGGTTTTTGTTTTGTCGTTCTTCTGGTGGTTAAGAGGTGGTCAGGGGTGAGTCATGGTGGGTGTTGGATATCACGGGTGGTGTAAAAAGGAGGGTTCGTTGTGTCAGTCGGGTGGTTTAGTTCTCGGGTCTGTTTTGGGTTGTCACAGGGGGTGTAAAGGGGGTGGTACCACTGTTGACTCGGGGGAGGTCGACACAGTGGCACCACCGTGGTGTCTAGTGCGGGTGTCAGGGTGTGTCAGCGTGGTGGTTCCAGGGGCTGTCGGCACTGGTGGTGGTGTCGATTTGAGTCTGTGTTGGTTGGGTTAAAGGGGCTGGTTGCAGGCGTTTAGAGCAGGTGGATGAAGGGTCGGTGTTTGTCACGGGTTTTGGTTGCTCGCCGGAGGTCAGTGGTAGGGAGGTGATGTCGCGGTGGTAGAAGGTGGTTAGGAGTGTTAGGGGGATGCGTGTGTTGGTGGCCGAAGGGCCTGGTCACGGTTGTTGAGGGCTGTTCGAGGGTGAGGTGTCGGTAGGGCTGTTTTGGGTCGTGGGTTTCTTTTGGGTTTTATTATTCTTATTCTTATTATTATTATTCTTATTATTATTATGTTTATAATTAGTATTTTGGGAGGTATGAGTAAATTATGTTACTAATGTTTGAATGGTGATTTTACTTCTAAGTTTTAAGAGTCGTTTTTCGTTCTTTTGTTTTAATTCGTTAGCACGTAGTTGAAGGTTACTAGTCGGGAATCTTTAAGTGGGAAGTTTCTATTTATGGAAAGTTTCCTTTTATAAAGGTTTCTATTTTTGGGAACTTTCCATTTATGGAAGGTTTCTATTTATAGAAAGAGTAAGTTGTTTTGGGATTCGGGAAGGTTTTAATTCGTTACATATACTTGTTTAGGTAGCAAGTTTCGTGTGGAACACTTCTAACGAGCTTGGATATATCTACATTCCTACTATTTCAGGTAGGGGAAACTACTAATGTTTGATGATGTGTAAACCGTCCATAATTGATATCAAGCATGTTGTTATATATTATCATGTGATCTTTATATTGTGCACTTATATTATACTGTGATAACAATGAGGGGATGAGATGATGGGTCTTGTGATTGGCGCGGAGATAATGGGTCTTGTGATTGGTGCGGAGATAATGGGTGTTGTGATTGGTGTGGAGATAATGGGTCTTGTGATTGGTGCGGAGATATTGGGTCTTGTGATTCGGAGTGGAGATGATCGACTTTCTATTTTTAGTAATATGGTTTGTTTACAGTTTTACTCTACTCAACCTCGTGGTTGACCCTGTGTATTCGTGATCACCTGTGATGAACCAATTATTGGGGAGCAGACTGACAGGTATAAAGACTGTGGGAGCTCAGGGAAGGGAGAAGCATGGACCCGGACCTGTTTAGAGTCTAGACCACGAGATAGCAGTCTATGAGTTGTACTTTTACTTTTATCAGAACAGTTTTGTTTTCGGATATGTAAGAACATGTTTGAGTTTTAATTTAAATTAAAGTACTGTTGACTTCCTTTGTATCTACTGCCTCGGGAAACCGAGATGTTAACATCTTTATTTATCTGAGGAGTCCTAGTGCAGGCCCTTAAATAAATGGGGGTGTTACAGCTAGTAAGCAAGAAATCAAAGTCACCCAAAACTGCCCTTTATCTCAAGAAACAGTCGATAGTCAAAAGAATCAACTCAAGGAACACACTACTACAAAAATCATAATAGACATCGGACATTCTCATCAATATGCATCAGATTTACAGCTGATGCATAGTCCACACATGTATATTCTTTTATACATATACATCAGATTTAAATCCGATGTCTATTTTTAGAATAGACATCGGTTTTATTTTATCTGATGTCTATTCAAAAGATATGCATCGGTGTTCCACTAAAAACTGATGTATATTGCCTCTATTAGACATCAGTTGTATTTTATCTGATGTCTATCCGTAAGATATGCATCAGTGTTCTACTAAAGAATGATGTCTATTGCCTCTGTTAGACATCAGGTTTTGAAAAATCTGATGCATATTGTTTTTTTTTGTTTTTTAAAAAAAAAGTTTAATAGGCCGGTTTAATCAACCAATTCAATTACGCAAAAATCACAAGCATCCAAAATCAATAGTCACCAAATACATCCATGGCCAATACATTACGTACGCACTCCTACATCATTGCAACTGCTAGCCTGTAGTGCTACTACAATTACACAGAAAAAATATTGCACCGCCACCATTGATGACAGTCTACAGCAATTACAAACCGGAGCACCTACAAATCATACTCATCAAACCAGCATTCCACAACCAGCTACTACAACTGCAACTGCTCAACACAGACTTGACCAGCATAATGCACTACTACACTGGCACCAGAACAGCACCTCTGCACTCTGCACAATCTCAGACAACAGACACCACACAGTAGTTAGGGATGGCGCAAGATATGCCAGATTAAGTAACTACTGAAAATGGTTTCATGGATAATGGCAGGCCTGTTGATGGGGCGGGGCTGGTAAGTATGTATAGCTAACAATTATCAATGGCTCCATCCTTAAGTTCGAATACTACTACTACTACTAATAATAATAATAATAATAACACAATAATCATAATAATAACAAATTTTCATGGTGTTATCACTGTTATGTTATGGTTACTGCATCAGAAACTTAGTAAACATAAGTTAACAACATATCCTCCCCCCTTTGGTTTATTTCGGACCATGTCATAGCTAAGTAAGGTTGTCGAACACCTGAGTTTGAAACTAATCTACATCAATGTTAGGACGCTAGAGGGTGTACTTAACTTACATCTTTGTTGTAGACCCAAAGAGGTTGCTAACTAGAATAATCAACAATGTGACAAATATATAAACTGTCAGCTACTCAATCTAACGTAGGCTCTTTTAGTGACGGTCGTTTGTTTAAATTTGGTTTTACAATGACTAGGAAGGAGTAGTTAACAAGCTATAGAGAACTTTGCTTTGCTCTAACACATTCCAAAGCTAAATAACAAAGCCAAATAATAGCAAATTAAAATTCATCACAGAATAATCAACAATGTGACAGAAAATGTAGTAGTATCAATCATACAAAAATGACAACTTGAGAAAAAAAGGAGGAAAAAAAGACCTTGGGGCTGTTAAGAGCAGCTCTAATAAGAGTTGATTGTCGTGCGGAGGCCGGTGTGGATTGGTGGAGACAAGTGAAGGGCTTGAACGCCATTGAGGAAGTCATTGCACTGTGGTGTATGGCAGTTGTGCTTGAGTGTGTGTGACTGTGTGGAGTGAGTGTGCAGCTTGTAGGTCTTTAGTGCAGAGTATTTTTCAGGTCTGTCATCTTGTTTTGGGTCTGCCAGCTTGTAATTTTGTTTGCAGGAAGCAGAATTTCCTACCTTCTGAAAAAATACACGTTCATATTTTATTTCCCATTCCAAGTGTTGCTGCAAGCAATAGATATTTTTTTAGAAACTTAATGTCGATCAAAACCGGATAAAGCACACAGTAAATCAAGTAATCAATCAATTGTTATTATAACCACAATATTACAATCAATGGCAAACAATTGCATATACAGAACGAGGCAAACAATTCCCACATCACACAAACATAAAAAAAGTGAAATACCCACCAGGATCTTGGTTTAATATAACCTAAAAAAAAGTGCAAAACTAACACAAATACACTACATATATGTGATAATATCTGCATATTATCCCCCCCAGTGAGTCTGACACATGTACATAAGTCTGACTGTCTGAGTAACAAGACTTCCTCTGTGGTTGTGCAATTTATGAATGTACTTAGTACTCCGTATTTCAGTGCTCCGTAAACCTTATAGTAGAGATGATAGAAATACATTGTTTAATTTTGGTACGGTGAGCCTCAAAGCCGACCTACATTCCAGGAATTGTTACAGAAGCTGAAGGATATGCAGAAAAAATATGCCATACAATCCCGAGCAGCTCGGGATTCTGCTTCTGCAGATGCTCCCGTGAAGCAACTGCTCATCACTAATCAGTGATGTTCGTTGAAAAACCTGAACACTCTCAAAAGCCAAATTGATGCAGTCTTTTTACCGCCTGCAACACTCTGAGCCAAGTGCACTAAGGCCTTTTATGGTCTGCAGGAAAGATTAGGCTCAAATGAGTTGTATTAGTCACCGAGTCCCTACCGTGACTGATACTAAACCCGTCCCATCATTTCGTTGGCGACTATTGCAACTCATTTCGAACAGACTCTTCCCTGTGGGCAATGAGAGGCCTTTCTCAACCGTATTGCAAGTCAGACCGTATAAATGGAAAGGAATATCATCCAAATTCGGCGGTGAAGATGTAAATCAGATAAGTACTTGTGAATATTACCATATACATACATGTAGACAATTACTGGTCTCTGTTGCAATCAGGAGACGACAAATCACCCCCAGTTTGCTGCTTTTGCCCCATCATCTGCTGCTACTGCTGCTGCTGACCTTTGTTGGGGCTGGTGTCCTTGACAATTAAGTACAATGACTTATTAAATCTCTTTAAGAATCACAAGGGCATACTTTTGTATTATTACCAGTTGATCCACGTTTATCAATAACGGTTGGCTTGCTAGATAAGTTTGACGTTATTGTCATACGGATGGCGGTGATCAACTGGTCCCTATACGTCACACCTATAAGACACGTTTGAGAGATGTGAAGGTATGAAAATACAGTCACATTTTGCCGGATATGACTAAACAGTTAGTCAGAGGTATTGACTATTAAATTAGTCAATAAGATGTTGAGATTATTATTTAATATGGATTAAATAATTTTAGCTAATACGGATTGCATGATTAATTCGTAAAATTAAATATAAACGGTTATATTTAATTAAATATTGTATTCGCGTATTAATATAAACAGTTATATTAATTTGGGTAATTATACAATATCGTAATTTTATCAGACCATTATTAATACATCGACTGCATTAATATCTGATAACATGCATACGATTTATAAACAAAACCCGCGAATAAAGTTTAGCTAAATGGGTCGTATCACAAATTAGAATAAGGTAAGAGTGGAAAGCCCACTCCTAACCTATTGGAAATTTCGGCCAAAAGAGCTACATAAGGAGGAGGACTCTCCTTATGTCAGGGACTCTTGTTTCACTGTTTAAACAAATCTCAAAGAAAAATTAGGGTTTTGAGAGCTTTCTTCTACCAAAACCTCAGATCTCACATCTAAAACCTAAATAGCTCTCCCAATATTGCAAGGCAGTTGGAGAGGATTTCTAGCACACGCGGCCACGTCTCATTCTAAGTCTTGGGTGCAAGTTATAGGAGGGAATTTGTGTTAATTCCTGTTCTTAGGCCTTTCGCACAAGGACCAAAGGTTGATTTCTTTTTCATGCTTTTTATTAACTTATGACTATAATCACAATTGTATGTTTCATTATAATCCTGCAAGTTTGGGGCGAATACATGCTTTATTCCCCACAAGTGGTATCAGAGACAGGTTATGAAAATTTTACCTTTGTGTTTTTCGTAAGTTTTAAAACCTGAAAAATCGTCTTCTGCCGCTAAGTCGATCGGTCGACCGCCTCCTGCGTGTTTTTCTGTTTCGACAGTTTATCTTTTGTGAGAAATCGTGTTCAGAAACTCGGTTTCGTGTTTTGTGGTCGGTCGACCTGTTTTTCGGGTCGGTCGACCATTCTGCTAACAGACTCGTTTTTTTTTTTTTTTTTTTTTTTTCCGAAAATAACACGTTTTATTTTCACATGGCCTTTAGTAATATACTATATACGGAAATAGTATATTATTAATTTTGTGAAACGGTTCACCCTCGTTTGATACATATTATTTTAAAACGGTTTAAAATAATAGGATTATAAACTTATTAAAATTAAAGTGGTTAAAACGGTATAATCACATAATTTTAATCCTAAAAGGTGGTTTGGTAAAAATTTGTTAATCATAATAACAGTATTATGTCATGTATGAATTTTTATTTAGTTGATGCATTTTATTTATCGTCTTGTTGAATGTCTAATGAATGCTTTCAATAACGTATTTAATTTTGCAAACGGTTGTAACTTAGTGTGGCCTTAGAAGATTGTGTCACCGTAATGATGGGACACAGTCTTGCTTGTAATCTTGAGATCTTGAATCTCCGTTTTGGGTTTTTGCCATGTAATTACTTTTGTATTTAAATTAGAATGTATCTAGGACTACTTTTGTAATTTAAATTAGTAATTTTGTGAAGACCAAAGACAAGACGGAGACCGGATGCTCACTCCCGCTGCAAGGACCAAGATGGAACATCAAGACAAGCTTCTAGGGTCCAACGGTGGATTCCAAGTTGTTTCATGTTTATTTTGGTAGGATAGGCCACACTAGGACTTTTTATTTACGTTTATTGCTTTCATTTTATGCTTTCATCGATAATAGCTTGCATCATATTCCGCCTAAAACCAAACCACCTATATCATGCCTGAAAACTGACTCATGTAGAGGTTACGCCTTAGTTTTCTGTGACAATACAGATGTCACATGTCAATTGCAAAGCCATCACTTTATTTAATTCATTCACGCATTTGCTAGATATTAGTTCACTTAATATGAATAAATAAAAGTTGATGGGGTCTTCCTCGTATAACCAAAAATTGAGACTAGTCTTTATAAATCAGCCTCCCATGAATCCCTTCTTCGTCGGTAGGCATAATATGACCCCTTCTACGTCGGGTAAGTGGGAACAGATGATTTATTTTATCTCAACATCATGGTCACTCGATACTATCTAATGACTGAGATGGACTAATAGATAGGATTTACGGAAATCTATCGACCAAGAGTTCCAACGATTGGAATTAGCCAAACTGTGGGCTTATCAATATACGGAAATTGAGTCTTGGGATCGTTTATATAATTCTTGAGGGAGATCAATTATATAAATGCATGAGTCTACGAGTTTAAATTCAATTTAATATAGACTTAAATCACAACAATGAGTTGCTTATATGGTTTTGTTTTATCTTCTTTTCAGTCTAGAACACGTTCAATTAAACTGCTGTATAACTAAATGGCTGGTGAAGACCCAATGCCAAGTGCCAAGCTAGCACGTGAATCCTGGCTAAAAGCCTTCATGGACTCCATGAATCAGTCCACAAGACTGAGGAATGATGGGTCAAACTTCTCTGACTGGGAGGCAGCACTACGGAATGCTGCCATTGCTGACGGAAAGCTTAAGTATTTAACTGAGCCAATTCCGGCACACCCAGGAACTGGAGCTAGAGCTAACGAAGTTCGCGCTCATAGCGACTTCGTCATGGAAGCGGGTGCGATAAAGAACGTACTCATCTATGCAATGGAATCCAATTTGCAAAGACGCTTCATAGCCCATGGTGCAAACAAGATTTTCACCACGCTCACTAACGAATTCTCAAAAGCTCCGAGGATCGTTTCTTATGAGCATACCTGTCGCTTCTTTGAGGCGAAACTCCAGAAGGGCCAAGCTGTTAGCCCACATATTCTTCACATGATTGAGAATATCGAGAAACTGGAGGCCCTAAACTGCAAGATCAGTGAGAACATAATCGTTGATCGAATGCTTCATTCGCTTCATGATGGGTTCGCCCTCTTCAGGGCCAACTATTACATGAACGACATGAAGAAGTCTCCTCATGAGTTCCACTCCCTTCTCGTACAGACTGAGAAGGATCTGAAATTAAGTGGGAGCATGAAGCAAGATGTTCTCATGATCTCCAGTAAGGGTAAGGGTAAGGGTAAAGCTAAAGCTCAGGGCGACCTAACAGTAGGCAAGCCAAAGTTTAAGAAGTCAGGATTTACTAAGAGTGGGCCAGGTGAGTCAAGCAACTCACAGGGCAAAACAAAGAGCAAGGATACTAGCATGGAATGTCACCATTGCCACAAGACTGGGCATTGGAGGCGCTCATGCCTCGTGTATCGTGAGAACATTAAGGCAGGCCGCGTTACTCCTGTTGGTATGTCTTCTTCTTCTTTTATTCACATGATTGAGATTAACCATGCAAGTTACGGAACTTGGGTACTAGATACTGGTTGTGGTTCTCATCTATGTAATCATGTGCAGGGCCTCCGAAACAAAGAATCTCTAATCAAGGATGAGGTTGACCTGCGTGTCGGGAATGGAGCACGTGTTGCTGCAATCTCGAGGGGAACATACGTAATCCAGCTTCCAAGTGGATTCGAGTTATCTTTATATAACTTTTATTATGTTCCTTGTTTGTCCAAAAACATTATTTCAGTTTCTGCGCTTGACAAACTCGGTTTTTCATTTGTAATAGAGAATAATAGCTGTATTTTCTCCTTACACACTATGATTTATGGCAAGCCAGTTTCCATGAATGGAATTTATGTTTTAGATCAAACCACCGAAATATTACATGTGAATAATAAGAGATTAAAGGTAGGTGACAAAGATCAAACTTACCTATGGCATTGTCGTATGGGACACATAAATGAGAAACGCGTAAAACAGCTCATACAGAATGGAGCTATCTCGCCCTTTGATTTCGAATCATATGGCACGTGTGAATCATGTCTCATCGGCAAGATGACTCGTATTTCCTTCAAAGGTGTTGGAATGCGCGCTGCCGACCTATTAGGACTCATACATACGGACGTATGTGGCCCTATGTCGATCAACGCACGAGAAGGCTATAGGTATTTCATTACTTTCACGGATGATTTGAGTAGATATGGCTATGTCTACTTGATGAAACATAAAAGTGAATCCTTTGACAAGTTCAAAGAATACCAGAATCGGGTACAGAACCAGCTGGGTAGAAAGATTAAAGCACTACGTTCGGATCGTGGTGGTGAGTATCTTTCACACGAGTTTGATCAACACCTTAAAGACTGTGGCATCGTGCTACAGTTGACTCCACCTGGAACACCACAATTAAATGGTGTGTCCGAACGGAGAAATCGAACTCTACTCGATATGGTTCGATCCATGATGAGTCACACCGTCGTGCCTGATTCATTGTGGGGCTATGCTCTTTTGTCGACCGCTCTAATTCTTAACCGAAGTCCGTCTAAAGCTGTTGACAAGTCTCCATACGAATTATGGAAGGGAACGGTCCCTAACTTGTCCTTTATTCGGGTTTGGGGCTGCGAGGCTTATGTCAAGTGGAGACACGAGGATAAGCTCGGCCCGCGATCGGTCAAGACATACTTTATAGGCTATCCAAAAGGAACGTTTGGTCATTACTTCTACTCGCCAACCGAACAACGTGTTTTTGTTGCGGCTAGTGCGACGTTCTTAGAGAAAGAATTTCTCGAGAACAAGTCGAGTAATAGAACCTTCGACTTATCGGAGGTTCAAGAACCAACTACCGAGCAACCATTGGAGGAAACAGTTCCTCCAACCGAGGCTGCGGTAGATATTCCTGAGGAACCAAAGAGGTCGGGAAGAGTCTCCATTCCTCCGGACAGATACATTGGTATGGTCGAGGAACATGATATGGATGACGTCTTACTTCTAGAGGGTAATGAACCCTCAACCTATAAAGGTGCCATGACCAGTTCTGACTCAAAGCTATGGCTAGAAGCCATGCAATCCGAGATGGACTCCATGTATGAGAACAACGTGTGGGATCTTGTGGACCTACCTGCAAAGGTACGTCCCCTTCAATGGAAATGGCTTTACAAGATAAAGCATGCCGTGGAAGGACAACAAGATATCCACAAGGCTAGACTAGTTGCTAAAGGTTTCACCCAAGTGCCAGGCTTGCACTACGATGAGATCTTTGCACCCGTAGTTATGCTACGTTCCATTCGGATTATCTTAGCGATCGCCGCATTTCATGATTATGAAATATGGCAAATGGACGTTAAAACCGCCTTCTTAAACGGTTATTTGGAGGAAGAGTTGTACATGGTACAACCCGAGAGTTTTATCGATCCAGCACATCCTAAGAAAGTTTGCAAGCTTAAGCGTTCCATCTATGGACTTAAGCAAGCATCGCGGAGTTGGAATCATCGCTTCGACCAAGTGATAAAAGAGAATGGGTTCATTCGATCAGTCGAGGAACCATGTCTCTATATCAAGTCGAGTGGGAGCAAGATTGTATTCCTAGTACTGTATGTCGATGACATACTCTTGATTGGGAATGACATACCTCTCTTATCTTCGGTTAAAACATGGTTGAAAAACCATTTCCAGATGAAAGATCTGGGAGAGGCACAAAGAATTTTGGGCATCCGTATCTACAGGGATAGATCACGACGGATGTTGTCTCTCAGTCAGGAGTCTTATATAGATAAGATTCTAGAGAGATTCAGCATGACGAACTCCAAGAAGGGGTTCCTTCCTATGACTCCTGGGCTTCACTTGAGCAAGACTCAAGAAGCTAAGTCATTGGAAGAGAAAGAGCGCATGAGTCGGATTCCTTATGCTTCAGCAATAGGATCGATCATGTATGCCATGATATGCACACGTCCTGACGTAGCATATGCATTGAGTATGACAAGTCGATTCCAAGCTCATCCAGGTGAACAACACTGGATGGCCGTGAAAAACATTCTTAAGTACCTACGGAGGACTAAAGATTGGGGATTGACTTACGGAGGCGACTCGACGCTCTGCGCCACGGGTTACGCAGATGCTAGCTTCCAAACGGATCGAGACGACTCAATCACCGTTTATTGTGATAATAAAGGTGCCATCTTCCAAGCTAAGGAGCATAAGTCTAGCAACAAGGCTAGGCATGTACAACGGAAAGCTCATCTAATCAGAGATTACGTGGAGCAAAAGGAGATTTTCATTGATAAGATCGCTACGGATGACAACATAGCTGATCCTCTCACAAAAGCATTACCACGTGATAAGCATGAAGGGCACATTCATTCCATGGGAATAAGATGTGTTCCTAAGTTGTAGTACTCTTTTATTAATTCATGTAATAATTCATTTTCTCGTGTACTCTATTCAACCTTATTGTTATGATATAAAATGTTTTGTTTTTCATGTGGAATTGTACGCCAATTTTGAACACCACAAAGTGAACTGATTAACATTACATCGTTTTGGTCCTTGATTACCCACTTGAGCTGATAACTCAGGTAATCATTTTGTGACGTTGGTTGATGGTGGGTTCAACGAGCCATAAGTCACGTGGATGACTGACCAATCACAAAGGCGAGTTATACGGATATCTCGTAGGACACCCCGTGACAACGTTATGGAGTCCTAAATGTTTTATAACATTGGGTGCCTGGTCGTGGATAGGACCTCCATAGCGTTCCTTAGAGTCGAGTCTTTTGACCTTCAACTGTCTCTTGAGATTAAGACAGATTTTGGGTAACTTTGGTTTCTTTCCCACGGTCACCGTAACAGGGGCCAAGAGGATTTTTTCTGGGTTATTTCATGCTGGGCGATATCGGCAGGATTCGAGTTGAGGGAAATATCCAAACCCTTATCAGGATTTTATCATTTCTCAGGGCCACTCGAGGAGTAGTAACTGAAATGCATGGCCATGCTCGAATACAGATTCGTTTTATCAGTTAAGTTACTCTCTAGTCGGGGAAACCACTCTTGATACAGATCGCTTGTGAGATACGACCTTTGCGAATGCGGATTTGCAAATTGTCTTACATTGAGTGGGAGAAATTTTAAAAGGATATGAGATTCGGTTATCGCACCTACACTTGTACGGACAAGTGGGAGTTTGTTGGAGCTTGTGTCCTCCACATGTAGTGTGATAACGTCATTGCACATACCCTTGTACGGACAAGTGGGAGATTGATGGGGCTGGTGTCCTTGACCATTAAGTACAATGACTTATTAAATCTCTTTAAGGATCACAAGGGCATACTTTTGTATTATTACCAGTTGATCCACGTTTATCAATAACGGTTGGCTTGCTAGATAAGTTTGACGTTATTGTCATACGGATGGCGGTGATCAACTGGTCCCTATACGTCAAACCTATAGGACACGTTTGAGAGATGTGAAGGTATGAAAATACAGTCACATTTTGCCGGATATGACTAAACAGTTAGTCAGAGGTATTGACTATTAAATTAGTCAATAAGATGTTGAGATTATTATTTAATACGGATTAAATAATTTTAGCTAATACGGATTGCATGATTAATTCGTAAAATTAAATATAAACGGTTATATTTAATTAAATATTGTATTCGCGTATTAATATAAACAGTTATATTAATTTGGGTAATTATACAATATCGTAATTTAATCAGACCATTATTAATACATCGACTGCATTAATATCTGATAACATGCATACGATTTATAAACAAAACCCGCGAATAAAGTTTAGCTAAATGGGTCGAATCACAAATTAGAATAAGGTAAGAGTGGAAAGCCCACTCCTACCCTATTGGAAATTTCGGCCAAAAGAGCTACATAAGGAGGAGGACTCTCCTTATGTCAGGGACTCTTGTTTCACTGTTTAAACAAATCTCAAAGAAAAATTAGGGTTTTGAGAGCTTTCTTCTCCCAAAACCTCAGATCTCACATCTAAAACCTAAATAGCTCTCCCAATATTGCAAGGCAGTTGGAGAGGATTTCTAGCACACGCGGCCACGTCTCATTCTAAGTCTTGGGTGCAAGTTATAAGAGGGAATTTGTGTTAATTCCTGTTCTTAGGCCTTTCGCACAAGGACCAAAGGTTGATTTCTTTTTCATATTTTTTATTAACTTATGACTATAATCACATTTGTATGTTTCATTATAATCCTGCAAGTTTGGGGCGAATACATGCTTTATTCCCCACAACCTTGACCTGTCACCTGTTGTTGCTTCCTATACCCAAGATCCAATCTATCATCATCCCCATAATTCCGAACATATTTTTTAAATGTAACCTACTCTTTTGGAAATAACGCATTTTAGTAATATCTGAACACAATTACAAGACGATGATCATTACCTACTCACTTCAATTCTACCAGTATGAATCCTTCAAATAGCTATTTTACATGAATCCTTCAAATAGCTATTTTACCTACTAACTTCAATTTTACCAGTATGAATCATTTACTACCTACTAACTTCAATTCCGTACATACGAATTGCTTTGTATACATACTTTCACCTAAATTTCGCTGCCTGTCAATTAGGGTTGACTAACCCAAATTGCACATTGAAAATCAATTTTTGAACTAATACACAAATTCAATCGGATAATAATGAAATGTAAATTGAAAAATTGAAATGAAGTTAGAGAAATTTAGAAGTGAAACTAGAGAACCATATCAATAAACTGAAAACATTAAAACATGTAATTAAGAAACTGTAAAATTGACCCTAAATTAAAATAAATACAAGTTGGAGGGGAAGACAAGTACCTAAAGAGGAGCATACGATTTAAAGGAGCAGCAGTTATTATGGGGGTGGTGACTGGTGAGGAGCAACAATGACGCGTCGGAGTTATGAGTGAGAGCAGTGGGTTTGGCGAGCGGCGGTGGAAGAGTTTTGCAAAGATGAGAAGACTATGTACGGAGTATTTGTTGTGTTGGAAAGTAAATAAAGTAACAATAAATATACATCGGTTGTTTTGATATCTGATGTTCTTTAAACTTTAAGTTGGATAGACATCGGTTTTGTAAAACCCTGATGCATATTCAAATTTATAGACATCCGTTTTTTTTAAATATCTGATGTCTATACTTATAAATCAGTCTTTTTAAAATATCTGATGTATATTAAGTGATGTCTATTACGCTTTTCGTAGTAGTGACACTATGGACGTTCTATTCACGACCTGGCACCGAATGTTCAGTAACATTTAGGACTCCATTGCGCCGTCACAAAATACCCTACGAGTTATTGTTATAATCTCGTATCTGTGATCGATCAGTCAACGGTTTGACTTATGGTTTATTGAACCCACCATCAATCGACGTCACAAAATAATTGCCAGAGTTATCAGCTCGTGTAGGCGATTACGGAAAAAAAAATATAATGTAATTAAGTTCACTTTGTGGTGTTCAATGTTGTCTGTACAATCCACAGGAAAAACAAAATAGAAAACAAAATTGATGGTGTTATAAATAGTATATGAAACAGATACAATATCCAATCCACAAAAGTACTAATACAACTCAGGAACACGTTTAATTCCCATTGAAATAACGTGCCCTTCAGGCTTATCATATCTTAATGGCTTTGTGAGAGGATCTACGATGTTGTCATCTGTCGCAATCTTGTCTATTACTATCTCCTTTTGCTCCACGTAGTCTTTTATCATGTGAGCTTTCCGTAGTACATGTCTAGATTTATTGCTAGACTTAGGCTCCTTAGCCTGGAAGATGGCACCTCTATTGTCACAATAGATGGTGATTCGGTCATCCAAACTAAAAACTCCAGTTAGTCTTTGTAAGAACTGACGCATCCATATAGCTTCCTTTGCATCTTTCGAAGTGGCATAGTACTCGGACTCAGTTGTAGAATCTGCAATAACACTCTGCTTGGAGCTTTTCCAACTGACAACAGCGCCATTAAGAGTAAAAACGAATCTAGACAGAGATTTCAAGTCACACGATTTTAGGGCATAAGATTAGAACACCTTTAATTTCTAATCTTGTTCTTGAGCTTAAAATGGCTAGGATGATATTCCAACCTTTAGTCTTCAAATGTAGAAGACCTCCTGTAATAACCCGACCCGCCACCGTCGCAACACAAACCCAATAAGATGGCTGCGCACTTTTGGGCCTTGCTACTAAGTGGTGGGTGGAAGTTATTATAAACATATCACAAGCCTCACATTCTACCGATGTGGGACAACTTTCCTCTCATATTCTTGGGGTGTTACAAAATCCCCCTACTTAAAGAACACAACGTCCTCGTTGTGCCTCAAACTTGACCACAACCAGGGCCAGAATCCTCCCCCGCTAGGTGTGTGACCCGGGTACTCCCGACCACAGGCTCACCACACGGTCGCAGGGTCGCTCGGATACCATTTGTAACAATCCGACCCGCCACCGTCGTAACACAAACCCAACAAGATGGGTGCATACTTTTGGGCCCATTATTTGTCCTCACTTAAGCCCACAAGCACAAGGCTTTGTTACTAAGTAATGGGTGGAATTTATTATAAACATATCACAAGCCTCACATTCTACCGATGTGGGACAACTTTCCTCTCATATTCTTGGGGTGTTATACCTCCTCTTGTTGCACCAAGGTTATTCCGAAAATAGGTCGAGTACACAAAACAGTTTTGTGTAATTTTCGAGTAATAATTCTCTAAAACACTTAGAGAGAAAAGTTGGAAAAAAAAGTATGAAAAATGAAGAATGAGGAAAAGTTGGAGGCAAAACAATTTTCCTCTTCTTTTGTTTGTGCCGTGACCAACACAAGGGACAAAGGAATCAATTCTTTTTCTCTTTTGTGTATTTCTAAAACACATAGGAAATAGGGTAGTTTTTGTTAAGTGTGATATGCATTCCCCATATAACGCACTTAATACCGTGTCCCCTTACTGCTCTAACACAAACCGAGACCCATTCAGGAACAGTTTTTCCAAAACGTAATTTATACGTCATTACGTAATTACAATAATATAATATGCAACCGATTTGCAATTTTAGTCATTTCGTCAATCTTAATTTAAGTCGCTTCGTAAACAACATGATTTGGTAATTTAACATTTACTCTTGAATATTTATTCGATTCATGACGACTTATACAATTAATCGTCATTTTCGGGAATAACCCTTTAGGTGTGACCTTAAGGGATCAACTGACCATCATCGTCACACGACAGTAATGTCAAACTATTTAAAGCCAATTATTACCGATTAATGTTGGTCAGTCGACTATATGTAAATTTGAGAATCATCCCTCTGTATTCTTACTTCGAGATTTAATTTAATTGTGATTGCACTATTGTTGAGGACACTTACAATCTCCCACTTGTCCTCAACAATTGTGCGTCACCAATTCTCTTGTCCTATTACAATCTCCCATATCTTTAGTGGTTTTCTCCATCTGGAGATTAACTACATTGACCGGAATTTTCTACCTCAGATACCTTCCGAGCGTGGCCACGCATTTCCAGTTAACTACTCCTCAAGTGGGCTTGAGATTTGAACAACCCTGATGTATTACCCCGTATTTTAGTCTCGGTCAACGGCAGTCAAACTATATTCTATACAAGTATTTCAGATGGAATGTTTATAAAGTATTTTACGTAAACCGTTATTATTTTGTAAATCGTATTTCTACGATTATTTCGTATTTCATAATTATTTTATATCTGATAATTATTTCATAAAATGACATTTCATCCGTATTCCTTTAATTTTGATAATATATTTATAATTAAAAATATTTTTAATTGTATATTTATTCCTCAAATATTTTATTATTTTTATATAAGTGCTAATAATTTGATATCCTTATAAATTATTTAATTAATGATTACTAATACTAAAGTACATAATTAAATTATTATGAATAATTTATGCGTACTCGTTTATTTTAAGTTACGAGTCGGGAATGGGTAATATAATCCTTGGAATGCGTGATGGAACTTTGATGACGGACTTAGACTTGGGTTTGGGTAGTTTTAGTCGAGGAACAAAACAGCCTAGCAAGACATCATAAACCCATCGACTACCTAGCATACAAACCCTAATCCCCATGTCCTATCTGCCTCCATCGACGCTCACCAAAAAAATACTACGCATCATCCTTCCTTCTCTCTATCTTCCTTCACCAACAAACCCTAAGCCACCGTGAGTTTCGACATGAGAAAAACAGAAAGAAAACAACACGAAGAAACAACCATCACCATCTTCGTTTTCATTCCTGCGTGTATGTAAGTTTAACGCCTTATCTCTCTCGTATAACGAACCTTCGACATGGTAGTTTCAGGCCTCGAATAATCTATATAGTACCCTTGACATGTGCATCACCATAAGACCACCAAGGAACCACCGTGACAGTCACAACAAGGACCATAAATAACGACTGTAATCATATTAATTATACTCTGTTTCATTCGTACTATGTCTTGTTTTGTACTGCGTTTAATCGTATTTCGGGTTAGTCCTTGTTGCGAGTGAATGAGCCCTAGTAGTGGGGTGTTTGTAGATTATATTGGTGGTGGTAGGATGGTGCATGGTGGTCGGGGAACCTACTGTCGACAGATTTTTGAGGTGTCAAAGAATTGTGCAGAAATAGGGGAGTCACATGGTATGCAACGTGTTTTGGGGCGGTTACTTCAGAGGGATGAGTGTAGTCGAATCCCGGTGGTTGGCACTAGAGGGTAGTCGGTGGCAAAAGGTGTCGTGAGAGGTGGTTGGTTGGGTTGATGGTTAAATAGTGGTTAAGGGGTTGTTTACAGAGGGTCTGTAAAACGATACCGCAAGTGAGGTTGTGGCAGGGAGTTTTGTAACCGATTTCGAGGGTTGTTAGGGTGGTGTCAGGGGTTGTGGTTAGTCCTAGCGGGTGCGTCATGGTACAGTGGTCATGACCACGGTGGATGGGTGGTGTTTGTGGCTTTGTAGGGTGGTCGCTTGGGTTGTCAAAACTGGCTGATCAGGGGGCTATTGATCACGGTTTGGGGATGATGAGGTTGTGCGAATTGTAGTGTTGCGTTGAATTCTGATGCTCTCATTAATATTATAATTATTATTATATTATTATTATTACCATCATCCTAATTATTATTATTATTGTTATTATTATTATATTACTATTGTTAGTTTTAGTAATATTATTATTGCATAATGTGATTCGTTAATTATTAGTGAATGTTGTTATGATGTTTAATCATTAAAATTGTTAAGTAATTGGTATACAAGAATGTGACGGTTATCAATAGTTCGAGCATATAATTGTTATGTTCGTTAATTAATTGAAGTTAGTTATAAAAATAATAAGGTCGGGTTGGTTAAGTTAATTGCGGTAGTCATGTTTGGTACGATCTCGTTATGCGTAATATATTATTTAAATAATTAATTTGAATAATCGATATATTATATTGGTTGCGTAATTCTTTTAGTTAGTAATTAAGTATATTATTTTGTTAGGTGTTGAGAATGTAATGAAGTGATTCAGCTGATTGGATGTTAGCTACGTGATGAGATTATATTGCTATCCAGGTAGGATACACTGGTACTATAATCTGTGAAGTGCTATGAATGGATGTTGTATTGTATGATATGGATGCAAGCATAATTTATATAAGAATGATGTTTATTGGTTGGCTATTTTATTATTGTATTCATGAGCATAACATATGTATTGGTTACTGAGAAAGTTATGGAACGGATATTCTTTTGATATAAAGCCCGGGGTGGTCTGCAGGCCAGGCCTGGTGTCTTCAGCTTTTATGCTGGTGATCGACGACCGTCGATGATACTCTGCCGGGAGGTTCGGTATGGGTTGGTGCAAGGGTTTAAGAATGAGATTGAGATTGAGCTCGAGCATATCATGGCATTTGCATATCATATTTGTTGCATTATGATTTTGTGTTATCCTACTAGACCGCGAGATTGACAGTGTATCCGTGTGACACCTATGATGATCCGGATGTGGAGTAGACTTTACAGGAAAGACACAGATGAGCTAGGAGCTGGGGCAGGAATGTGCGATGCAGACTTTGGACCGACTTAGAATTTTATCACATATAGAGAAGTCATCAGTTGTAATTTCCTTTCCGCTAAGTAGTAATTGTAATAAAAAAAGTTTAAATTTTATCAGTTTTATATAAAGTACGTTGGTTATTTTACTTTATTATACACTACCTCGGACATTTCGAGATGGTAACAACTCTATTTATTTGAGAATGTCTTGCTAAAGGCTCTTAAATAAATGATGGTGTTACACGGTCTTGATCGCCACACAGTTGTGCCGGACTCATTATGGGGCTTTGCTCTATTGTCAGCTGCTCTTATACTTAACCGAAGTCCGTCTAAAGCTGTTGACAAGACTCCATATGAGGAATGGAAAGGAACGGTCCCTAACTTGTCCTTTATTCGGGTTTGGGGCTGCGAGGCTTATGTCAAGTGGACACACGAGGATAAGCTCAGCCCGTGATCGGTGAAGACATAATTTATTGGTTATCCAAAAGGAATGTTTGGTTTTGCCTACCGAACACCGCGTTTTTGTTGCGGCTAGTGCGAAGTTCTTAGAGAAAGAGTTTCTTGAGAATAAGGCAAGTAATAGAATCTTCGATCTGTCGGAGGTTCACAAACCAACTACTGAGCAACCAATGGAGGAAACCGTTCCTTCATCTTTTGTTGCAGTCAGTATTCCCGAGGAACCCCAAAAGGTCGGGTAGACACTTCATTCTTCTAGATAGATACATCGGTATGATCAAGGAACTTGACGGAGTTGACGTTTTTCTCTTAGAGAGTAACGAACCCGTGACCTATAAAGGTGCCATGACCTGTTCCGACTCTAAGCTATGGCTTAATGCCATGCAATCCGAAATAGACTCCATGTACGAGAATGAGGTATGGGAGTTGGTTGATTTGCCTGATAAGGTACGACCTCTTCAATCCAAACGGCTTTATAAGATAAAGCATTCCATCGAGGGACAACCAGACACCTATAAGGCACGACTAGTGGTAAAAGGTTTCACAAGTGCAAGGGTTGCACTATGATGAGATTTTTGCACCCGTAGTCATGTTGCGTTCCATTCGGCTTATCTTAGCGATTGCTGCATTTCATGACTATGAAATTTGGCAAATGGACGTCAAAACCGCCTTCTTAAACGGTTATTTAGAGGTGGACTTGTACATGGTACAACCCGAAAGTTTCACAGATCCTAAAAATCCTAAGAAAGTGTCCAACATTAAGCGTTCAATTTATGGACTTAAGCAAGCATCTAGGAGTTGGAATCATCGTTTCGACCAAGTGATAAAAAAGAATTGTTTTATTCGATCGGTCGACGAACCATGCTTATATATCAAGTCAAGTGGGAGCAAGATCGTCTTTTTGGTATTGTATGTCGACGATATACTCTTGATCGGAAATGACATCCCTCCCTTATCTTCGGTTAAAATATGGTTAAAGAACCATTTCCAGATGAAAGATCTGGGTGAGGCACAATGTATATTGGGGATCCGTATCTATAGAGCTAGATCACGACGGATGTTATCACTGAGTCAGGAGTCTTATATAGAAAAGATTCTTGACAGATTCAGTATGACCAACTACACAAAGGGGTTACTTCGGATGATCTCGGGGGTGCATTTGAGTAAGAATCAGGCACATAAGACACCGGAAGAAGTCGAGCGCATGTTTCGCATTCCTTATGCATCAGCTATAGGATCGATCATGTATGTTATGATATGCACACGTCCATACGTGACATATGCTTTGAGTATGACGAGTCGGTACCAAGGCAATCCAGGTGAATCACACTGGATGGCTGTGAAAAACATTCTTAAGTACCTACGGAGGACTAAAGATTGGGTATTAACTTATGGTAGAGGCACTGAGCTTTGTGCAAACAGTTACGCAGATGCTAGCTTCCAAACGGATCACGATGACTCGAAATCTCAGTCTGGATTCGTTTTTACTCTTAATGGCGCTACTGTCAGTTGGAAAGGCTCCAAGCAGAGTGTTATTGCAGATTCTACTACTGAGTCTGAGTACTATGCCGCTTTGGAAGCTGCAAATAAAGCTATATGGATGCGTCAGTTCTTACAAGGACTCACTGTAGTTCCTAGTTCGAACGAGCCGGTCACCATCTATTGCGACCATAGAGGTGTCATCTTCTAGGCTAAGGAAACTAAGTCTAGCAACAAATCTAGACATGTACTGCGGAAACTTCACATCATTCGAGATTACGAGGAGCAAAAGGAGATAGTGATAGACAAGATTACGACGGATGACAACATCGCAGATACTCTCACTAAACCATTAAGACATGATAAACATGAAGGGCACGTTATTTCCATGGGAATTAAACGTGTTCCTGAGTTGTATTAGTACTTTTGTGGATTGGATATTGTCACTATTTCATATACTATTTATAACACCATCGATTTTGTTTTATATATTGTCATTCATGTGGATTCTGACAACATTGAACACCAAAAAGTGAACTGAATTACATTATGTTTTTTTTTTGTCCGTAATCGCCTACACAAGCTGATAACTCTGGCAATTATTTTGTGACGTCGATTGATGGTGGGTTCAATAAACCATAAGTCAAACCGTTGACTGATCGATCACAGATACGAGATTATAACGATAACTCGTAGGACATTTTCGTGACGACGCAATGGAGTCCTAAATGTTACTGAACATTTGGTGCCCTGTCGTGGATAGGACGTCCATCGTGTTCCTTGAGTCGATTCTTTTGACTATCGACTGTTTCTTGAGATAAAGGGCAGCTTTTGGTGACTTTGATTTCTTTCTCACTAGCAGACCGTAACTGGGGCTAAGCAGATTTTTTTTGGGACATTTCATACTGTGCTTACATCTGCAAGATTCGAGTTGAAGGAAATATCCACCCCTTATCAGGTTTTAATATTTCTCAGGGCCACTCGAGGAGTAGTAACTGCAATGCTTGGCCAAGCTCGAATAATGATTCGTTATCAGTTGAGTTATTCTATAGTCGGGAAAACCACTCTTGATACAGATCGCTTATAAAATACGACCTTTGTGACTACAGATTTGCAAATTGTTTTACATTGAGTGGGAGAAATTAAGTTGGATATGAGAATCGGTTATCGCACATACACTTGTACAGACAAGTGGGAGATTGTTGGAGCTAGTGTTCTCAACAGTTAGTGCGAAAACACGTATAAATCTCTGAAAGGAACACAGGGTGTACATTCTATTTTAGCCAGTTGATTCACGTTTACCAATAACGGTTGGCTTGCTAGAAAGTTTGACGTTATTGTCATACAGATGGCGGTAATCAACTGGTCCCTAAGAGTCACACCTAATAGATGGAATCTGAGAGATATGATTAGATGAAAATGTAATCATATTGATACCCTATACGACTAAAGAGTTAGTCGATGTAATGATGACATAATTATTTAATACCGATTAAATAATATTAGCTAAGACGAATTAAAATGTTAATTCGTAATTAAATATAAAATGTTATATTTAATGTTGTGTAATGAAATTATTTAGTAATGATTAAATGATTTAATTAAATATAAAAGTTTATATTTAATTAGTGCATTAGAAATACAAGATATTTATAAGATAAAACATTACACAAGAGAGAGCAATATAACCGATTCTATAAAGATAGAATTTCAGTTTGAGCAATTATTAAGTTGTTCAGTTGTTGTGAAGTGCTCTAGGTAGAACCAAAAACTGATTTGGGGAATCCTAGTTGATGTTTATAGCAAGGTTGTTTGCAGCTATAAATAAGACATTCACTCTGCACTTAAAGGGCACGAGTTACATGACTACTTCCCTCCTCTCTCTCGCTATAACTTTCATCTTACACAAAATTAAGGATAATTTTGGAATTCCTAGCTCTAGAAAGGGTATTTCTTATGACATCTTGGGTGCAACGATTAGGAGGATATCTGTTTTGATATCTGATCTTAGGTTTGCAAGGACAGAAGGTTAATTCTTAATCCCAATTTTTGTATCTCGTTCTTCGTTTATGACTATAAATCGTACATTATAAATTTGTTATAATCCTGCATATAAAGAATTGGGAATATATACAGATATTTTCTCACAGTTATTTGTTTTTATATTTGCCATCATGACCATTTCCCCTCTTACCCACAATTCGAGCATGAACCATTGTATATCTATTGTAATAGATTAACCTCTTTCCTTTCTCAGTCTGACTATCCTGTTAGTATTGGGGAGGTTTGTCGTATCATTTATGATGGAGTCACTAGTAAGACTTTGATCAAAATTGAGGCAAGTTGTGGATGGGATTTTTGTGACCTACCCTGTAAGGAGCAATCAGAGCTTCTTAAACAATTAATCCAAGCCAGTGAAGATATAGAGGCGGATGAGAGAGTTGACATTAGTGACCTGAATCTTTCTGTTGAGAGTAATCTTATCACCCCCATTACAAAAGATTCGCTCATTCTTGATAAGGATGGGTATGATGGGTTACTTGACTCTCTTTCCCTTCCTGTTAATGAAACTGATTTAGATACAGCTGAGGAGTTAGAAATTTATCCCTAGACTTACGAACCTATTTTTGTAGGTAGTAGTAAGGAACATGTTTCTGATACGTTTGAACCTTCTGATAATGAGTCTTATTATATGCATGATTCATTTGTTGACATTTCTAATTTTTTAGATAATATTATTGAATGTTCTGCACAAGGATCCTTTACAAAGGATCCTTCGGAGGCTTTGATGTCTTTTGAGACATGTGCAGGTGAATCTCTTGCTCGGAAAGCTAAATTGGATGTTCCAAAGGTTGCAACTTATGGGACGGAGTCCCCAGTCGGCAGCAAAAGAAGTGTTCTCGATCGAGTAGTAACACTTACTCGATAAAATGATATAGAGAAGGAGATCACTCAATCGAGTGATCCCATGGCTGAAGAGAAGAGCCTAAGGAATAAGAAGAAACCAAGGAAAGCGTCGACTCATGACTTCGGAGTTGA
This sequence comes from Silene conica, assembly GCA_029255685.2. NCBI lineage: Eukaryota > Viridiplantae > Streptophyta > Magnoliopsida > Caryophyllales > Caryophyllaceae > Silene > Silene conica. The sequence continues at coordinate 38,223,602 of CM055312.2, read as the reverse complement.
TGAACCTGACGACCTCAGAAGGTGGAGGATTAGAGCTGCGGATGATGACCCATCCATTTACATAGTGGAGAGGAGCCCATCCAACCAAATCAGTACGACTGAAGGAGTCGCCTGTAGTCAGAAGCCGTGGTCAAAGAATTTTCGAATCCTTCGCGGATAACTTCTCCTTGTTGCTCGTTTTTCAAGACAATTTTTGTGTTTTTTTGAGACTTTTTGTTGTTTGTTTGTTTTTAGACTTAGACACTTTTGCTTTTGTTGTTTAGTTTTTTTTAGACTTAGACTTTGTACTCTGGGATTGTGCGAAAGTTTGGGCGCGTATATTTTACTTTTACAGGTTTTGGGGGGAATTAACTCAATCCGTTGAGTTAATTCGAGGAAGAAAACAGAGCACTGTCACAGGCGTTTTGGTCGACCGACTAGATGCATCAGTCGGTCGACCGACATCTGCATTTCAGTAGCCAATTTACCCCGAGACTTGGTCGGTCGACCAAGAGTTGTGGTCGGTCGACCACAATCGCTGTTAATACTTATCTTGGGATCTCAGAAAGCATGCAAGCAAGCATAGGGAGTCCTTCTTTCTATTCTTTTCTTTTACGCTCTCATGTTTTCTTCCATTTTAATACGTTGTAATCACTATTTATCACCCAAAACTCTTTTAAATTTCCGAAAAAGGTTTTCTTGCTCTTTTTCAGGTCTATGAGGTAACACTGTTGGCTACCGAAACCTCCTATCTCACGCTCGTTTGGGGAGGTTTCCGTCCACGCATAAATCTTGGGAGTTCCTTCCATATTCCTCCTTGGCTTTAATTTATACGCAAACTCCCATTTTCTATGTTCTTTGGTAATGATTTTGCACAATGGGGACATTGTGCGATTTGGTTTGGGGAAGGGTTTTGCGTTGCATTCATATATTTTATTGCATTTCTGTCACACGTTTATTGCATTTCCGGTTTGCATTGTTTATTTTATTTGCCTTGCATATACACAAAAACAAAAATCCAAAAACATTGAAAGATTCAAAATTTTTTTAAAAAAATGCACGTTTACTTTAGCATATAGGTCAAGTCGGAACGATAGTATTTCAATGATGACATTGCATTTTTCATTTGTTTATGCTGAAGCCTAGCTTGTCAACATGTTTAGTGGTAGAATCATAGGCATATCCACGAGTTTTTGTCAAACTTTTTGTTATTCTTGAGACTTGACTTGTACCTTTGACAAACTACTTTACATTCTGAGTTTTAGAGCCTTATCACTGGTTTCATTCATGACCAGTTGTCTAGGATGTGAGTAGTACTCCCCTTGTGACATGTTACATCAAAATGCATAAACATGAACGTAATCTACTTTATACCTGTATGCTATCTAGTTCTGTGATTTGTGACACGTGCAATTGAGGTCCCTTTTTCTTATCTTACCCATAAGCCTTACATTGCCAAATTTGCCCTTTTGTCCCAAAAGCTAAATCCCATATTTAGCCTACCTTAACCAAGCTAGTATTTGTGGTCACGGAAACGTTTTGGTTGTATTTGGTTGTGATGTTTTCATGTAAGAAAAGAAAGAAAAGAAATAAAGAAAGAATGAAGAAGGAAAAGAAAACATAAAAATATAAAAAGAAAGAAAAATTGAAAAGTACACTGCAAGTCAGTCGACCGACCGCCACCATGGGTCGGTCGACCAACTGACAGAAACAGAAAAGTACAGTTTGTTCAGAAAATGCCTTTCTTCAACATTTATTACTCCCGTACTTCATTCTTATGACTTGGGAGTCTTTTCCTTGAAAAATCTGTGAGTTTTGTGCTACAAAATAGCACCGTGTTTAAGTTCCTTGGGTTGGAAGTTGTGAAATATTCCATAGTTTGGATTCCGTTGTTTTGCTAGCTTGGCTATCTAACTCTACATATCCAAAACCATCTTAGCCTTTCATACCCATTACCCCACACATCTTTCTTTACCTCAGCGTGTGTCAAAGTCACTAAATTGGTATGTATATGCACTGTAATACCTCGTTTTGTTTATGCCTGAGTTGAGTTCGATGTGATGTGATTATGGTTAAACTTCGGGACGAAGTTCATTTTAAGGGGGGGAAGACTATAATACCTCGTTTTAATTTCTTTTTAGACACGGGTTTTGACTCGAGTTAATGTTATAAGCTCAATATTATATTATCGTATAGAACTAATAATAATTTTACGTGGTATATCGACTGAGCTAATAATGATGTTACATGTTATATTGTATTTATAATATCGCGTTGAGGTTGGTTCGTATTACTTAAGACGAAGCTCGTATGTATAATGGGCAGGCCCACGTCCACACTTACACAAACCCTATGTTCCTTACGTTATAATACTATCTAAAATACTACCTTACGTTATAATACTAAGAGGCCAAAACCCTAAACCCATATAATAAGAAAAAAAACACGCTACACTCATCATTCACGGGCAAGCGGCGGCTAGTAAAAACGAGAGAGAGAGAGAGAGAGAGAGAGAGAGAGAGAGAGAGAGAGAGCGGTGGTTAGGAGCGGTTTCAGGGGCGTTGCAAGCCATCTCAGGCGAGTAAGGTAAGCGTTCGTCGTCCGTTTCGGTTTTACGTTGTTGCTGTCGTTGTAGTGTTGTCGCTAGGGTTGAGTCGTTGTGGTGGCTAGGGTTGGTTACGGGAGTGAGGGTGAGTGCAAGGGCGGTGGATGGCTGCCGCTGGTGGTCGTTGATGTCGGAGGAAAGAGCGGATGCGAGTTAGGGTCTGTTACGGGTATAGGTTGGGGTGGTGCCACCGTTGAATCGGGGGAGGTCGACACGGTGGTACCAAGGTTGTCGTCTGAAGTAGGGAGTCGTGTTAGTTTTGGTCCTGGTGGTTGTCGAGGTTGCGAGTGGTGGTTGCGGGGATCGGTAGTAGTCGAGTTCGCGGGAGTTGAGGGAATAACGTGGCTTGGTTGTGTCTATGGTGGCACACGCATGTGGAGGTGAGGGTGATTGGCGGTGGCTGCCGGCAGTGGTGGTGGCAGTATCCTGGTGGTGGTTGGGTTTTACGTGAGATGCGAGATGATTCGTGGTTTTAGGGGCCTGGTTGCCGCGGGTCGTGGGTCGGTTTCGATAGTTTGGGTGTAATCGTAGTATTACTACGATTATTACAAATATTATTATATTATTATATTATTATCATAGTAATATTATCCTTATTATGGATATTATTGTTATTATTAGTATTTTTGTTAATGTCTTATCAATGTTTTTGTTATATAATTATTATTACTATTATTATTTTTATTGTTATTATTATTATTATTACTATGTTTATTATTTTGGGTTGATGGTAATATTTGGTTGGTAATTTATTTATTTGTAGTGGTTGAAAGTATTTACGAGTCGGGGAGTTGTTTTTTTTAAAAAGAAAGTTACTATTCCGGGAAAGTTTCCACTTTAGAAAAATTTCCATTTTTAGAAGGTTTCTAATTATAGTAGAGTAACTTGAGTTATGGGGGTTCGGGAAGATTATTAATTCTTTATATAATATATGTTTAGGTGACGGTTTTCGCGTGGAACACTTCTAACAGCTTTTCGGTTGACTTTGTCCTTCTGCAGTTTGAGGTAACACTAGTAGAATTATGCCCTACAGTGTCGGTTCTAAAAGACCATCAGTGACGGTTTTGAAGCGACGTGATTGCTGGGGTCACATAAGGTTTGTGTCGGTTACCGTAGCTTACCCTACGGTGTCGGTTGTGCGTTAAAACCGTCACCATAGCGTACGCTATGGTGTCGGTTGTGCGTTCCAAACCGCCACCATAAGGGTCTAAACCGTCACCATAGGGTAAGTTATGGTGTCGGTTTTGCGTCTACAATCGTCACAATAGGGTAAGCTATGGTGTCGGTTTTGCGTCTAAAACCGTCACCATAGTGTAAGCTATGGTGTCGGTTGTGAGTCCCAAACCGCCACCATAAGGGTATAAACCGCCGCAATAGGGTAAGGTATGATGTCAGTTTTACGTCTAAAACCGTCACCATAGGGTAAGGTATGGTGTCGGTTTTGCGTTTAAAACCGTCACCATAGGGTAAATTTTGGTGTCGGTTTTGCGTCTAAAACCGTCACGATAAGGCAAGTTATGGTGTCGGTTTTGCGTTTAAAACCGTCACCATAGGGTAAATTATGGTGTCGGTTTTGCGTCTAAAACTGTCACCATAAGGCAAGTTATGGTGTCGGTTTTGCGTCTAAAACCGTCACCATAGGGTAAGCTATGGTGTCGGTTCCAATATAAGAACCGTAGCCATATATATATAGATTTAAAAAAAAAATAGCTAGCTAATTTCGACAGCACCTTCCCTAATTCGATGCTAGCCGAATATAAATATTGATGGAAGAATACCTGCAAAGAATTTTAATCAATTACCAACAAAATAATGCTTCATTCAATAGCTTCGGAATAACCATACATCTCATATTCTCATCCAACAATCCAATAACAGTATTACGTTTCCCAACGACGTATAATCCGAGAAAACAAGCAACAAGTATCCTGAGCAATAACCTCAACTAAGCAACAAGTAAAAATCCAACAATTAATCTAAACTACATGTTCTCGAAACATTTTGTAGCCCACACCTCTTTAACTTTATTCATATCTTCAACTGACATGGTTGAATCTTCAATAATCTACATTTAAGAAAATCAATGATAAGATGCTGTTGTTTAAAAAGAAAATAAGTAAACTATATATACTTTTACTTAAAAATAAGAAATACCTGCTCAAATTGTTCCTCACTGCCCTTTGAGTAATAAAATGTTATGTTATACATCCACTTCATGACATAATAACCACATTCGTAATCTCCGGGTTGTTGGGGGCACTAAATATATAAAATAGGATATTGTTATTGTATTTAAACTATATTGGATTATGATATTAGATAATTGAAAAAAAAAAGTAGCTAATGTTCACTTACCTTCTTAATCACTTTGATCTGAAGTTGATTCTTTTTAGCAAAATTACGCCTTCCTCCATTAACACAATGTAAAATCCAAGCAGCTTTTAGCCTTCCTTTTATGCTGAGCTTCTTTGCCACCATTTATTGTGAATCCAAAATGTACACAGTGTTCAGCCCCAAGCAAAAAACCATCAACATCCAATGATTTCTATGCATTTGAATTCATACTTAGAGTTAATATATAATATAAAGAACAAGATTTCAAGCAGCATAAGGATGTGGTAGAGCATCAACAACATGTAATCATGTATACTTTTGACCTATACAAGATTTCAAGCATTTAAAATCTAAGGAAATTTGTACAAAACAAATGATTTTCATGAATCTTAAAACCACAGTTGGTTTGAAGGTTCAAATAGAATGATCCCTGTAAATATAATCATTGTTGGATTCAAAATCAGTAAAATTTAAGGCTTCCTTCAAGTGTTCCTGGAAACATCATCACATAATTTGCGTGACTCTTTTATAACTGTAGCATGGCATTACATGCATTCATATTATAAAAGATTATAATCTACACAATTATAAGAGACTCGTCACGACAATTATAAGAATAGGGTATGCAATAGTTAAGTGCATTCTAAAAGAAGAGGTGGCCTGGGAAGAGCAACTGATGACTCAACAAGACCCCATTCCATCTACTTACTTGGATAGTTATGAATCAGGGACTGAATGTCAAAGCCTACCACTATTGTGACACATTCTATTATCTAAGGTAAAGACCAACTTAAGTTATATCCAACAAGCCTTATTCAGATGGGAAAGAAAATAGCGCTACCTATTTGCCGAAATTGCATGAATTACAGGGGACTGAAAACGAGGTATCACCCTACTTCAACAAAATTGAGAAGAAATTTCATAGAATAGGCCTAATTTGGAAAGCTACCTAGCCTTGCCTCATTTTATTAAGAATCACATTGATCTCGTTATCAAAGTCTGTCTTATTTTAAGAGTTCTGAGCCAAGAGCTAGATGTTAGCACCCTTTTTAAACAGGACCCATATGCAATCAAGAGGGAGAACTAAGACTATCATATTTTTTTCGTTTTTCTAAAAACTGCGGTGGTATATTTGCTTATTCAGTATGACTCAACTGTTAAGGAGAGGAGAAAAAACTGCTTAGTAAAGTAAACTAAATCTTTAATGCCTGAAAGACTATCATCAGTGAGTCTGTGGGAGGTAATGAGATTGGATGTGCTGAAGTTGTGCTACTGTAAGCTTCAGTTTTTTTCTCTTCATTTTAGTTTTTGTTCTGGTTGGTTATGTTTGCCAAACGGTATTTGAAATTTATGGATGGCTATGTGGGGTTGATGAAGAATGTATGTTTATATAACTCTTATGGTCAAGGAAACAAGTACGTACAAAGAATGAACTGTATTTTGCTTTGGTGATTAGTCGGTCTTTGCTTCGGGAGCTGTAGGCCAACGACTGGATTAGACCTTTATTCTATAGATAGAATTGTAGAAGATTATATAAGGTAAAATGGGTCTGACTTAGTAGAATGCTAGGTTGCAGAATAAAGAATTACTGGGGCTTTAGTCGCATACCACACCTCAATTAAAGTACAAATTGCTTAATTTCAATAACAATACTGGAGTATAATATTTCACAATGTCCTTAATTTAAGTAATTTAAAATCGTAGGAGATATCGATTTTAACTTTTTTTAGTGGACGAAAGCACAAGTTAAAACAAATATGTGCAGTACTTACAAATGTAAATATGAAATTACTGTGTATTACTATCAGTTTACTTGCTTAGTACCTATTATATTCATGTTGTTGTTCACCTGATATTTAGAACAAGATGCATAGGAACCTAATTCCCATGTCACGGACATTTTTTTCATAATGTACACTCCATAAGAGCACACCCAACGTACCTATACTGGATACTAAAGGGCTCTGGCATAAGATTCTTTCGTTTTTTATCTGGTAGAACTTTAGCTATTTGATTGGCCGTAGTGTCATGTTTTTCTTTGCCTTCGGATCGTGTACAACAGAATAGAGATGATGAAGATGGGAAAATACCAACATTATTTGTTAGCCATTTCCTACGGATTTTGGCCGTGGGAAATCACATTATTTGTAGTAGTGTGTACTCTGTTGCTACCCTCTAACAGACACTACAGGTCTGATTTCCTCCTATTACTGACTGCACATCTACTGCTCTGCCTATACCAGACCCTCGCATCCCCTTCTACTTTGAACTGTCACTACACTTACTACTACTGCGTTACTCATGTCACTGCCTATACCAGACCCTCCCATCCCCTTCGTTAATATGATACCTCTAGACCAAGTTCTACGAAAAATATCGAGACAAAAGACATCCAAGCGTATAATATGGTACCAATAACTTTATTAAACATGAACTATTGCGAATTGGGGCAGTAACTTTCTAGTATTCACATAATAAGCAGTATTCACATAATCCATAAAAGAGCTAGATTAAGGATAGCTAAATGGGGCAGCAATTGGTATTCACATAATAAGCAGTATAGATATGAGATGAATATCAAATTAAACAACATATTACTGAAATTGATTATAGAAAAAGCAATAGTAGTATGACACACGCACCTTTGACTGACGAATCGCGAACGAATTGATGATTGCGAATTGTTGTTTGCGAAATATGAACGAACAGCTATCTGAAATATGATTGCGAAATATGATTGCGAACGAAATATGATTGCGAAATATGAACCAATTGAACGAATTGAACTAACTGTGAACGAATTATGACTGCGAATTGTGAACAAACTGTGAACTCTGATTGCGAATTCAGAACGAATTACAAACAAATTGTGAATGAATTGCTGATTTGTGAACGAATTGCTGACGAATTGCTCATTTGGGAACGAATTGATGATTTGGGAATGAGTTGAATTGAATTGAATTGAATTGAATTTGTTTTTGAAGAAGATGCGTGTTGCAGTTTCAGGAAATTGTTTAGATGAAGGCGCGCGGAGTAGCAGCAGTTAACTTCAACACAAACACGTCCCTAGCTTGATATACGTCTATTATAATTAAAACCGTCACAAATTTCATACGTTGACGGTTTTTGCTAAAAAACCGTTGTTTTTTTTCACTACTTTTAATGTCGTTATTAATGTCGGTTATACTTAAAACCGTCACAAATGATTTATAGTGGCGGTTCTGACTTACAACCGACACAAATAATTTATTTTATCGTGACGGTTCTTTATTAAAACCGTCACAATAGACTCCCTATAGCCTAAAAAATCCTTCCCGCCAGTTTTTTTAGCCTTTTTATGTCGTTTCTATTAGAACCATCACGATAGCTGCGACACGATAGGGGTTTTTTGTACTAGTGTAAGGGAATGACTGTGCATTCGTTTTTGAAGTGAAACATGATTATTAACTGTTGTGAATTATATATATTTTATTGATTGAATAAGGTTGTGATGTTAATAATTGTCTGTATATTCCTATGATGCGGAGATAATCGGGTCTTGTGATATGGTGCGGAAATACTTTGGTCTTCTGATATGGTGTGGAGATACTTGGGTCTTGTGATATGGTGCGGAGATATATGGGTCTTGTGATTTGGTGTGGAGATAATGGGTCTTGTGATACGGAGTGGAGTTATTGGGTCTTGTGATCCGGAGTGGAGGAAGATGCTCTCTACTAATGTTATGTTTTATATGTTGTTTTCCTCTACTCAACCTCGTGGTTGACCATGTGTATTCGTGATCACCTGTGATGAACCAATTTATTGGGGAGCAGATTGACAGATGCTTGAGACTGTGGGAGCTGAATGGGATGGGAGACCTTGGATCCGGACCAGACTTGAATCTAGATCACCATAATTTTCCAGTTATGAGTTGTTGAGCTTTTAATATATATACTTTTGAGACAGTTTTGGAGACAGTTGTAAGCACGCTAATTTGAGTTTTAATATTTAATAAAGTATTGTGTTCTTTCCCTTTGTTATCTACTGCCTCGGTAATCCGAGATGGTAAGACCCTTAATTATCTGGGGAGTCCTAGTCCAGGCCCCTGAATAAATGGGGGTGTTACATGCACGGCTGTAGAGTTTATTTTTATGTTAGATTGCAGGCATGTTTTCATGGGTCAAAGTTAGGCGAGCGTCTTTACAAAACTATTTCTTTCTATCTTTCATATATCCTCACCCAGTGCTTATTGTGTGATTTGAGCGACCCGCGAGAGTCCATTGTGAAAAGTCTTTATGGTTGATAGATTAGCAAGTTTGACAACTTCATAACTCGTTTGCATGATTCATTTACTATTTCATTGTTGACTTTGCATTAAATCGGTTTAAGCTTTACATTTGCATTTCGCTCTGAGATTGAAATTGTTCCATTAGTTTAAGATCGTGTCTAGTTCTTGCTGAGGGCAAGCAAAGTTTGGTTTGGGGAATTTGATGCGTGCCTATTTCATGATGTTTTACACCTCATTTTACACGTATTTCAGAGCTCATTTACGAGTTTTTGATCATTATTTCCCTATTTCGTCTACTTTTATATTTTTATACACTTTTGCAGATTCGTGCGGAAATGAGACGATTTCGAGCCAAGTTTATCCTCAATAGTTTTGCATGGCTAAAGGAACAAAGGAGTGATGAAGGAACGAAGTCCGAGGCGCGTTTTAAAGACCAAAAGACTGATTTCTGAAGATTTCGAAGCTAATACATCAAGTGCTTCGGTCGACCGACCGAGCCCACTGGTCGTTCGACCAACATACCTGATGACTCAAGTTCAGAAGTTTGTTTACGAAATCAGAAAACTTAATGGGCCCTATAACTGGTCGACCGACCAGCATCACCGGTCGGTCGACCATGGCGTGGGATTTGGAAATTTCAGAAAACAGGATTAAAGCCCACAACGAGATTAGGTTAAGCAAATTACCTTCTGGGATAATTATAAAAGCTTAATCCCCCTTTGTATTCAGTACTTAGTTTTTAATCATCAAATCTTATCTTTTAGTAATCCAGTTCTTAGGTTAAGTTTAATATACATCATATCTTAATCTTTTGTTATTAGCTTAGTTTGTAATTCTCATTCAACATTCTATTTCCACGCGAAGTTCCGATACAATTATAATCTTTCAGTTCTTATTCCATTGCTACCGTAATTCCCTTTCTTAATTCAGTTTTGTTCAATTTCGTTATTGTTCTACCGGATAGATAGAATCCCTAAACCTTGCTTTTGTTAATTACATTATCGTTATCATCATGTTATTTTGTATTCTTATCATTAAAGTTATTGTTTTTATTAAACCCCATATGTTAGGACTGGCTTCTCTGGTCGGTCGACTGAGGTGGTTGGTCGATCGACCGGGATAGCTGGTCGGTCGACCGACTTCGTGTATGATCAGACCTGTTTTTGTTCGTTAACTGCAATATCTTAGAATGAGACCGAAGGGAGACTTGTAGAATGCTTAATAATGACCAACCTGGCGATCGAAAGATAAGGGAAGGGCATTAGTTAACGTTTTAAGACAGCTAAGTTACTATGACCGAAGGGTATGTAACTTAGACATTAGGAATCACCTATATTGTTGACACCTAGTATTTGTGAGACCTAGGAACTAATAGCATAGGCCGAAAGGAGCTATTAGATAACATAGACCGAAAGGATTTGTTATACCCCTTACACGACTGCAATACATGTTAACCTAGACCGTCTGCCATCATAGTTATAACGACCCAATCATCCTAACATATCTTTTATCATAGTTTATTCATATCTTTATTTCAGTCTTGTTCTTGTTTTTATTGCTAGACTTAGTGACAACCCAAAACACAATCTCAAAACCCCCAATTGTTACCCTAAGTCATAGACCTAAAACGACTAACACTCCCAATCCTCCTTGCGGTTCGACCCTGACTTACTCTGTTTATAGTTTAAGTTTAGGAATATAAATTTTATCTTTGGCACCCTCAACGATGGGTATCATGTCACGAAAAGTGGCTGTAGGAGTGAGAGCCTTTTCTCGCAACGACCCCACACATATGTTCACAAAATCTCATCTCGTAACCACAAGTGATATTATTCTTACATCAGAACAATAACATCGTTATAATATATCAGAAATACCGTCACAGTCACATAACAGATGACTGAGTAGGAAGAACCCTACGTCAAGGCAACCAATCACGAAATGCAAATCTCATCTCGTAACCACGAATAAGACACTTACTTGATGACAACAATGCTAGGCTATGATAATTGGCGCGGCTAGACTCCGGTGTGAACTCTTAAAGGTTTTAGTGTGAGATATTTGAGAGAAAAGGTGAAAGGTGGCAGAAGGTTTTAGAGTAAAAGTGATTTTAATGTACGGTTAATATTTTATAAGAAACCCGACGCTGAAGACAGACCCGGTAACTCGTCCGAGTCGGACCAACTCGGTCGAGTAGCCTTAACTCGGTCGAGTAGACACAACTCGACCGAGTAGTCTCAACTCGGTCGAGTTACCTCGTAGTTCTCAGCACTGACTAGTTTTCGCAAAATAGTCATAACTCCCTCAATACTTGGTATTTCTGGGCGTCTGACTTACCGTTAGAATCGCAAAAGGATAAGCTATCACCTAAAATTAGAAATACATCAATATCATAAGTAAATCTCAAGTTATATCAGTTTTAAGACAACTTATCTATAACCGGGCAACATAACTATACTATTTTCTTTCTCCAATAACTTATATATCAACAATGCGACCGAGTCCAACCAATTCCATCGAGTAACTCATAAGAAAAATAGAGGGGTATTACAATATTTCCTCCTTAGAACGAACTTCGTCCTCGAAGTTCACAACCAACCTGAAAATACATGACTTACGATAACACAACTACGATATGGAAACATCTACTTTTACTTTTTACTCTGCAAGGCCAACCAAGATGTAGGACAACAGAAATACACCACATCCCGAAGATGTGCAAAACACAATAAAGCTGATAAAACATATATGAAACTTATGTTATACTGACTGGAAAGACATAAAACTCAACGCGATCATCTCATAACCCCCCTAAAAGAAACAGGTTTTGTCCCCGTAACCTCACATGCCTCATCAAACAACTGACGATAACACTCTCTCGTAGCAGGCTCAGACTCCAAAGTAGCCTCCTTAACTTCGTAATTTGGCCAAAATATTTTAAGATGCTTGGTCTCTCCGGTTCTGGTATTACGAATCTTTTTGTTTTTGGTGAAATGTGAGTATGTATAGATATATCAAAAATGATTCTATGAATTTACAAGAGGTTGGGAGTTCGAGACTCCACAAGTGCTCCAAAGCTCAAACAAATGTGAAACACTCAAACAATAAGAAAACTCAAGATAGCTCAACAAGAGTCTTCCCTTCAGCATTCGGCGGGGCCATTTGAGGTCCTGCTTTGTTGGTGATACGCTTCCTCACATTCTCTTCAATTTGCTCAAACACTTTCACTAGGACAAGTAATGTCATGGTCAGTCTAGCTTGATTTCTTTGGAACCAGACATAGTATCTGTAAACAGCCAGAATCAGAGTTAGAATCCTCCATTGCATTCTGGATTTGTTTACAGCCAAAAGTTCAGAGTTATCAGGAAGGGGTCTGTCAAGCCAGCATTGGATGCTCTCCCTAATTTTGCAACTATACACACATTCATCAAAGATATGAGTAATGGTTTCAGGCATCATTCCACAGAGGCAGCACAGGTTGTCAGAGCAGTAACCATAGCTCTGAAGTTTGGCCTTAGTATTAAGCCCTTCATGCATAAGTAACTAGAAAAAAATGGAATATTTAGGCCAATTCCATTTGTTCCATATAAGATGTACCCATTCAGGCTTGGAGTGAGAGTTAGTAAGCCAAGTATAACCTTGTTTGATAGAGTAACCCTTGTCATCAAGAGCCCATCTATTTGCTACATATCCTTCTTTGAGTTTCTCTTTAATTTTGCAGACACTTTTCCATGTCCAGGGGGCATCCACCTTATCTAGAGCCCGTCAGATTTAGTGTAAACCCAGTCCACTAGCTTGCCAACAGTAGCCATGTTTCATTCCTCACATTTTTTGATCCCTAACCCACCTGCAGATTTTGGTAAAGTGACCATGTCCCAGCCAACCAGAGGCACTCTTTGATACTCTGCAGTCCCTCCCCATAGAAAGTTTTTGCATATGGCTTCAATGCGCTTGATTACACTCTTAGGAATAACAAACATCGACCCCCAATAATTATATAATGTATTCAGCACTGAATTGTTACTATCCAGCATTTGAACAACTAAACTAATCATACCACCCTCATGAAACCACCATTCGGAAATTTAATCTAAATATAACAATTTAACAAACGCATAGAAGTAAACATAGGTAAGATCAAACCATACACAAATCAACATCTAGACCAGTGAAAATAAACTACGTCAACATCAGAAACAACGTAAACAACACACAGGAAACATCACGCGCTTCCCCCTAAAAACAAATTTCATCAAGAAGTTTTTTAGCAAGTGTTTACCCAATCATATCATCACCTAAATTATTCATTGCATCATTAACAACTCTTTACTCATATCCCAATTCATGCAAGGTTACATAAAGACAGTAAGCTAGGTATTTTTATTCCTTGAGTATCGGTCCCATCATATTCGTTCAATTACATCAAAGTACGTACATAAAACACTACAGCACCAAATCACGTCATTAACTAATCATACCGTAGACATATAGCTCAGCATGCGATAAACTTTACATGTGATTGCATATCACCTTCTTCTAGCTTATTCAGATTTCATTATTTTAATTCTATCAGTTTACATATCAATGTTATTATTTACGCATATAAACTATACTTCTTGGACTCGGAATATGACACATGTACATTTAATACGGCTACCATTTCTATCCCACCAATAACACATTCACAAGAATTAGACAACATGGCTATCCCACTAGATCGTTCATTCTCTTTGGCTACCTCGCATGTGTATACAATTATCAGAGATTATCAGTTCCCCTTACTTGGCAGGACATAACACACATCGTTAGACACATGGTTTTTAAATTGCTAGTAGATTCACCTTAACATGTATAAAATATTTTATATCTCTGGTCCCGCCAATTTATAAGTCAAAACCGTATTAATGAAAAGGAATAACAAATACTTGGGTTTTATGCATTAAACTGATATTATACACTTACCTCTAAAACAATTCTATTCTCCATTATTTCGATGAGGAAAGCTCAAACAGTTTAAGAATAAAACTCATACATCTCAACAACGCATACCTCATCTTAACTCGATGCTACACATTTTAAGCTATTTTATCATGCTAATACCTTAACCTTCTGATGTTTCTAACACAAATGTATAAAATGCATATAAACAATCACATAGGTCCTACGTTATAGTCATTCAATCTTTTCAATTCTCATGTCAAACCAATTGTCAGGTCATTATCTGATGCATTCATAGTAAGGCTTTATAACATTGAAGTTTTGTAACAACCCGACCCGCCACCGTTGTAACACAAACCCAATAAGATGAGTGTGCACTTTTGGGCCTGTTATTTGTCCTCACTTAAGCCCAGAAGCACAAGGCCTTGTTACTAAGTGGTGGGTGGAAGTTATTATAAACATATCACAAGTTTCATATTCTACCGATGTGGGACAAATCTCCACACAATCTCACTCATACTCTTGGGGTGTTACAAGTTTATAACTATTTCTCCGTATATATCTTCTTATATAAGCATAAATAATACCTGACATAAGGTAAGAAACTGATATCATCCAAAAAACAGACTCATTTATATCAATACATTTTCATTAGGACTTGTAGATAGATCTCATATGTCACACATAACTTGATAGCTAGACAAAAATCCACTTCAAGCACAAGTATTATACACATCATGATTATCATCATGCTTAAGGAAGATAATCAGCAGAAACGATTTAACATGTCACCAGGTATGCCGTTCTAGTCATGGAATTCATAAACTACATTATCTTATATAAAGGCCGAAACTGAACGTAAATTATTCATAGAATCATTTATTGTACTTATCTACCATATTAGACATGTACTCATATACCAAAGACCATATCGCATAGGAATCAGCTTGTAATACCCCGTATTTTAGTCTCGGTCAACGGCAGTCAAACCGTGTTTTGTACAAGTATTTGGGGTGGAATGTTTATAAAGTATTTTACGTAAACTATTATTATTTTATAAATCATATTTCTACGATTATTTCGTATTTGTTAATCGTTTTATATTTGATGATTATTCGTCAAAATGTCATTTCAATCGTATTTATTTATTTTGGTAATATATTTATAATTAAATATATTTCATATTTTACATTTATTTCTCTTTTAAACTTGTTTAATATTTAAGACGTAATCATATTTAATTTCTATTTTTATTTTTAAGTAAGTACTAATAATTCTATATTCTTATAAATAATTCAATTAATATTCTATTAAATTACATAATTTAATTATTATAATTAGTTACTTGTGTCGTTGATTTTACGTGTCGAGAGTGGAATATAGATAATATAATGCTTCGATATGCGTGATGGGCTTGGGCCTATGATCGTTTTACGATTTTGATAAAACCGTATGTGTGAACTATGACCCATAAACATAATACATGTATCCATCGACATACTACAACCTATAACCCTAATCACCACACCTCATATGTGCCTCCATCGACATATGAAAACTGCCTCCATCCACACAACGTAAAAACCCTACTCACCCTCCTGCATCTCGTCTGCCTCCCTACCCCATCCACAACCAGAAACCCTACCTTGGCCACCATGGTTTGGAAGAGAACGAAAACAACGACAACACAGCCATCACCAGTTTCGTGTTCGTCTTTGCGTACCTGTAAGTTTAACCCGCTTTTTCTCGTACTTGTAAGACCTTCGAATCTGGGTTTTATAGGTGTGAGTAATCCGTGTAGTATGAATAACATATATATCGTCTTTAGACCGCCATAGGACCACCGTGGGTGGCAGTAAAGCAGCCGTCGATGGCGGCAGTAAACACGCTTGAATACTCTGTTTTATAGCGCTATAATCGTGTTATTTGTAGTTGTTATTTCGCTCGTGTTTTAGTTTGTTTCTTGTCATGGGTCATGAGTAATGGTAGAGTGGATATGGTATGTGGTGTTATTGGTGGTAGGAGGACGTGTGGTGGTCGTAACAGGCTGTTTAAACAGCCTGTTCAGGTCGCGCGGAACAGGGGAGTCGGTGGTGGGTTAGTACTTTTTGGGCGTTTGTTTCAGGCCGTACATGGGTGTCGACGCCTGGTGGTTATCACCAAGGTGTCGGGGGTAGTATGGAGCGTCGCAGGTGGTGACTGGTGGTGGTAATGGTGGTGCTAGTTGGTGGTTCGGGGCTGGTTATAGTGGGTTGTCACACGGGTGCAATCGGGAATTCTGGGGTTGCTGTCGTGGACAGGGGGTTTCGGGACTAGTTTTGAGGGCTGTTATGGGCTAGCTGAGGGTGGTGGTGGAGGTCGGTAGGTACACCGTGGTACAGGGATGACAACTACGGTGGTGTGACGGTGGTACAGGCGGTAGAAGGGTGTCGAAGGGGGCTGGAAAGTAGGTTGGTCAGGGTTGTCGGGTTCGGTTTGGTCTGTGAATTTCTGCGTGATGTGTTTGTTATTATTGTTATTTTTGTTTTTGTTTTACAATCACTATGTTATGATTATTATTATATTATTATTAGTATGGTTGTTAGTCTTGTTAATATTAGTATTATTATTATTATCATTGTTATTGTTAAAAGTTTATTTGTAGCTTGATAATAGTTATATGATGGTTATTGATAATATAAATATTACTTTATGTTTTGTTATTGCTATTAGCTTATTAGTTAGATTAGTTAAATTGTTTTTATGGTTTTGTGACGGTAATTTAATTAAAATACGAATTTAGTTAATCGACTAGTTATATTTATAATCTCGTTATGCTTGAAGTACCATTTGGTTAATTAATTAATTAGTTAATAGATTATACGTTGTTTCCGTAATTATATCAGCTAGTAATTGTTTATATTATATTGTTAGGTGACGGTATTGAAGTGACATAACTCTGTTTACTTGCTGGCTTGCTATTGGATTATATTGCTATCCAGATACGATACACTGACACTATACTTTATGAAGTGATATGAATGGATGCTTACTCTGTGATGTGTTATGAATGGATGTTACCTTGTATGTGATGGATGCAAGCATGAATTATATAAGAATAATATTAGTTGGATTGATTGTGGATTATTGGCAATGACATGAGTATTTCAATAGTTGATTGCATGATTAAATAATTATATTGTGGCATTCATGAGCATAGCATATGCATTGGTTACTGAGAAAGTTATGGTCAGATATTGTTCTGATATAAAGCCCAGGGTGGTTTTGCAGACCAGGCCTGGTGTCTTATTAGCTGTTGAGCTGGTGTTCGGTGACGACCGATTATAGTCTGCCGGGAGGTTCGGTATGGCTTGGTGCACGGGTATGAGTTGAGATTGAGAATTGAGATTGAGATTGAGCTCGAGCATATCATTGCATTTGCATATCATAATTGTTGCATTTTAATTATTGTGTTACCCTACTCAACCGCGAGGTTGACAGTGTATTCGTGTACACCTACGATGATCCGGAATGGGGAGTAGATTCTACAGGTAAGAGACAGATGGACTAGGAGCGTGGGCAAGGAGTGAGACATGGCGTGGACCTACTTAGAATTAGATCATATCTAGAGAAGTCATCAGTTGTATTTTCTTTTCCGTCATGTAGTAACTGTAATAACCAAAAGTTTAAATTTTATCAGATTTATATAAAGTACTTTGGTTTGTTTAATTTGTTATTCACTACCTCGGACATTCCGAGATGGTAACATCTCTATTTATTTGAGAATGTCTTGCTAAAGGCTCTTCAATAAATGGGGGTGTTACAAAGTGGTATCAGAGCGAACGATCCTCAGGCCTAAACCAAATGAATAATAATGAACGTAAGAAGAGTCTAATAAAATGAACCCCAAGTTAGTGACTGGTAGGAGCCCCAGGATTGGGATGAGTTAGGGGCCCCCTCAAACCAAGCCACTGGCCCTTTCAGTCTAACCTGGTAAACCTTGAGTGATGCAGAGAGTGGGTAGAATAAAATAAAAAGTTAGACCTTGCATATTGTACTAACGTTTCCGCAGAAAAGGAATGAGGTAAGTTATGATGTGAAATATGGTTGATGATCTGTATTGTGAAGCATGATATTGATATTGAATGTTGGTTGATATATATGACTTCTAAGTATTGAGAACATCAAAATTGGAATATGACTTTGAAATATAAGCTTGACTTGTATAATGATGTGCATTAGAAGAATACGACTGATCTTGAAATGTTGTTCATCTGAATGATTGAATTAAAAATTTGTAGAGAATGGTTGTATATCTATTGAACAATAATTTGGAGTGATATGATCATATGAGTTTGGTGATTCGAAATGTCTATATGATATATGGTTATTAAATGACTATCGCAGTTATGTAATATGTTGTTTAGTATTTGAATAAGAATGATCAGATTTGTATGTTATGGGAATCTATGTCTAGTGATATGCAGAATGTGTTACCCCAAGCCATGATTGTCATATAGCTGTGTGTTACATTCGTGTATACTTGTACGAATATTGATTTATTTAGTTGATCCTACCTTTCAGTTTCACAATCTTTACCGCTTTCAAGATAGCAAGTACAAATTGAAATAATGAATAAATATTAATATGGTGTGATGTCATTTCTATGCTCCAATATATGCGTCAACATGTTTTGAGGATAGTTGTGTTTTACTATGACGATGTAAAGTAATAATGTGAAATATTAAAGTAACCGACATTGTAATAAGTTTCCAGAATGTTATCGATTTGTACGGGTTGCCGTTTAAAATGTGTTCTCTATAAGAATGTGTAAGTTTTATGTATGATGACCTTATGAGTTAACTTTCTTATGATTTTGATTTCATGTTAAAACGACTTATATTTTTAAGTAAATAAATATTTTGGTTAACAGTGGTCAGATTGTTACCACACAGTTTGGTTTTGACCTATATTTTTGTAAAGGAAATCATTTAAAAACGTGCTTATTGTTTATGCATATTTCCAACTCGACTGTCTAGAATTTTCATTCACGTTTTCAAAATGAGAAGCCACGTAAAATCTTAATGAGTCGTTATTTAATAGTGATTTTTGCAAATTGTCCAAATTTCCGTGCAAGCGCTGCAAAGTTTTGTTCAAACCCACTGAGTTGTAAAATTTATTATAAATAAATTCCTTAAGCTTTGAATTGATTGTTCTTCCTATGACTAGTTAATTCCTTATGGTTTTAATTATGATTTTTGGAAGTTGCTAAGTGATGTTTGATTGTGAATCGGTAAAGTTTTAAAAATAAAAGTTTAAATCAAGTATGAATTATGCTATGAAATCATGTAATATTCCGATATGACATAGTAGCATGAATAGTAGACATATTATATGCATATGAACCTTGTTATATAATAATATAACCTTATTTATTATTGGTGAGTTTCATACAAAGTTAGTTTCTTTTATATCGACGCTATTGGTTACGCCACAAGGTGAATTACACATGATTATGTTTAAGTCTGATCACAATATATTGAAGTAGTAATTTAGTTGACACGTGAATTGTGAGAATGCTAGTCTTGTTTTCGATCTACAACTTGTAAAATCGTTAGTTGATTCGTGTTTATAAATTGTCATTAAGTACAACTTCATTGTTTTGAAAGTTTCGAAATGTTTTCAAATTGATAATTCATGATATAGCTGATGTTTGGTAATTATGGTAATTGTCTTGCAACAGGAAGAATGTGTAGCTACATGTTAATAAATTTTTTGCTTAAATATGAAATTGTTGATATAAACCCTTATTCTGCACGTTATATCCATTACTGGATTTATGATTGATGTAAATTGAGTAGATGAGAAATGCACCTATGTGGTTTTAACTTATTTATACCTAGAAATGTTAAGCTGACCTGCTAGTCTATGATTGGTGTATATCTTGTCAAATAAGCCAGGCTCCATGTTCCATTATATTAGTTAAATTTTGCCTTATGTCTTTTCTAGAATATGATTTCGTTTCTATAATATGATTATGAGCATGAAATGTTTTGATTTGTCAATTTTGAACTATGAGGTAGCTGATTTCCTACATTGGTGTAAATACGTTAAGTTTGTGTTAAAATTAAGGGTATATAGGTACTAGTAGTTACCTTGATTTTGTTTTACTGCGTAGCATGAAATTGACAAATATGATGGTTGCTTCAAAATCGGATGCTAGGGGTAATTATCTTATCATATGAATTGACATTTCTTGAGCACGGAATGTAAAATTTTGTAATGGGGTTACGAGGACGTAACCATGTTTTAAGGAGGATAGGATTGTAAAATCTTGATGCTTTATGATATGGCTAGATGATAATGATAATTAGTATGTCGTGATTGTTTGAATATATATTTGATAATCATGTTTACTTCTGTTATGCATCATACCGTGATTCGTGATATATCTTTTAACTTAGTTATGCGTTAAACTTTGAGGACAAAGTTTTCTTAACGAGGGTAGAATGTAACATTTCGTGTTTTAAAGTCTATATAAGTGCTACTTGTGATTGTTCCTGTTTGTTATATGTTTCCTTACCGTTAAGGGGTAGCGAACTTCGGGACGAAGTTCATTTTAAGGAGGGAAGACTGTAATACCCCGTATTTTAGTCTCGGTCAACGGCAGTCAAACCGTGTTTTGTACAAGTATTTGGGGTGGAATGTTTATAAAGTATTTTACGTAAACTATTATTATTTTATAAATCATATTTCTACGATTATTTCGTATTTGTTAATCGTTTTATATTTGATGATTATTAGTCAAAATGTCATTTCCATCGTATTTATTTATTTTGGTAATATATTTATAATTAAATATATTTCATATTTTACATTTATTTCTCTTTTAAACTTGTTTAATATTTAAGACGTAATCATATTTAATTTCTATTTTTATTTTTAAGTAAGTACTAATAATTCTATATTCTTATAAATAATTCAATTAATATTCTATTAAATTACATAATTTAATTATTATAATTAGTTACTTGTGTCGTTGATTTTACGTGTCGAGAGTGGAATATAGATAATATAATGCTTCGATATGCGTGATGGGCTTGGGCCTATGATCGTTTTACGATTTTGATAAAACCGTATGTGTGAACTATGACCCATAAACATAATACATGTATCCATCGACATACTACAACCTATAACCCTAATCACCACACCTCATATGTGCCTCCATCGACATATGAAAACTGCCTCCATCCACACAACGTAAAAACCCTACTCACCCTCCTGCATCTCGTCTGCCTCCCTACCCCATCCACAACCAGAAACCCTACCTTGGCCACCATGGTTTGGAAGAGAACGAAAACAACGACAACACAGCCATCACCAGTTTCGTGTTCTTCTTTGCGTACCTGTAAGTTTAACCCGCTTTTTCTCGTACTTTTAAGACCTTCGAATCTGGGTTTTATGGGTGTGAGTAATCCTTGTAGTATGAATAACATATATATCGTCTTTAGACCGCCATAGGACCACCGTGGGTGGCAGTAAAGCAGCCGTCGATGGCGGCAGTAAACACGCTTGAATACTCTGTTTTATAGCGCTATAATCGTGTTATTTGTAGTTGTTATTTCGCTCGTGTTTTAGTTTGTTTCTTGTCATGCGTCATGAGTAATGGTAGAGTGGATATGGTATGTGGTGTTATTGGTGGTAGGAGGACGTGTGGTGGTCGTAACAGGCTGTTTAAACAGCCTGTTCAGGTCGCGCGGAACAGGGGAGTCGGTGGTGGGTTAGTACTTTTTGGGCGTTTGTTTCAGGCCGTACATGGGTGTCGACGCTTGGTGGTTATCACCAAGGTGTCGGGGGTAGTATGGAGCGTCGAAGGTGGTGACTGGTGGTGGTAATGGTGGTGCTAGTTGGTGGTTCGGGGCTGGTTATAGTGGGTTGTCACACGGGTGCAATCGGGAATTCTGGGGTTGCTGTCGTGGACAGGGGGTTTTGGGACTAGTTTTGAGGGCTGTTATGGGCTAGCTGAGGGTGGTGGTGGAGGTCGGTAGGTACACCGTGGTACAGGGATGACAACTACGGTGGTGTGACGGTGGTACAGGCGGTAGAAGGGTGTCGAAGGGGGCTGGAAAGTAGGTTGGTCAGGGTTGTCGGGTTCGGTTTGGTCTGTGAATTTCTGCGTGATGTGTTTGTTATTATTGTTATTTTTGTTTTTGTTTTACAATCACTATGTTATGATTATTATTATATTATTATTAGCATGGTTGTTAGTCTTGTTAATATTAGTGTTATTATTATTATCATTGTTATTGTTAAAAGTTTATTTGTAGCTTGATAATAGTTATATGATGGTTATTGATAATATAAATATTACTTTATGTTTTTTTATTGTTATTTGCTTATTAGTTAGATTAGTTAAATTGGCTTTATGGTTTTGTGACGGTAATTTAATTAAAATACGAATTTAGTTAATCGACTAGTTATATTTATAATCTCGTTATGCTTGAAGTACCATTTGGTTAATTAATTAATTAGTTAATAGATTATACGTTGTTTCCGTAATTATATCAGCTAGTAATTGTTTATATTATATTGTTAGGTGACGGTATTGAAGTGACATAACTCTGTTTACTTGCTGGCTTGCTATTGGATTATATTGCTATCCAGGTAGGATACACTGACACTATACTTTATGAAGTGATATGAATGGATGCTTACTCTGTGATGTGTTATGAATGGATGTTACCTTGTATGTGATGGATGCAAGCATGAATTATATAAGAATGATATTAGTTGGATTGATTGTGGATTATTGGCAATGACATGAGTATTTCAGTAGTTGATTGCATGATTAAATAATTATATTGTGGCATTCATGAGCATAGCATATGCATTGGGTACTGAGAAAGTTATGGTCAGATATTGTTCTGATATAAAGCCCAGGGTGGTTCTGCAGACCAGGCCTGGTGTCTTATCAGCTGTTGAGCTGGTGTTCGGTGACGACCGATTATAGTCTGCCGGGAGGTTCGGTATGGCTTGGTGCACGGGTATGAGTTGAGATTGAGAATTGAGATTGAGATTGAGCTCGAGCATATCATTGCATTTGCATATCATAATTGTTGCATTTTAATTATTGTGTTACCCTACTCAACCGCGAGGTTGACAGTGTATTCGTGTACACCTACGATGATCCGGAATGGGGAGTAGATTCTACAGGTAAGAGACAGATGGACTAGGAGCGTGGGCAAGGAGTGAGACATGGCGTGGACCTACTTAGAATTAGATCATATCTAGAGAAGTCATCAGTTGTATTTTCTTTTCCGTCATGTAGTAACTGTAATAACCAAAAGTTTAAATTTTATCAGATTTATATAAAGTACTTTGGTTTGTTTAATTTGTTATTCACTACCTCGGACATTCCGAGATGGTAACATCTCTATTTATTTGAGAATGTCTTGCTAAAGGCTCTTAAATAAATAGGGGTGTTACACAGCTACTTACAACATCTTAATACATTTTAGCACTATTGTCATATGCATCATAATTACTAACTTATTAATATATTCCCTGATAAGCCAAAACATAATTGTTAACAATTCACTATCAGTTTCTCATGTCATCATGTAAGCTACCAATTCATGCTATTCTTTGAAGGTGTCCATATCTGATGCAGGAGCATTAGGAGATAGCACAAATAAAATCTTGATATCTCGAAGTATCACTAACATCAGCGAAGGGTTCAAGATAGGTTCGAATTATGTAACCATGATTACTTTGGTAGGGGAAGTGGTGGCGTGAGAAGCAAGCAAGGTCACGACAACAAGGTCACAGCTAAGGGCTGTTTTAGGTTAGTTTATTAATTAGAATAAAAGGACTAGGTACTATGTGTTTCCTAGATTAAGCAGGAGTAGAGGTAAGAGTCCTAATGCGAGTAGGAAATCCTATATTAAGTAGGAGTCCTAGTTGTGATAAGATTTTATAATCCTAGTAGAAGTATGATTTCTATTTGTAATAGGATTCACAATCCTAGTAGAAGTAGGAATCCTAATTATAGTAGGATTGGTAGTTTGTGTAGGAATATGACTCTCAATCCTAGTCAAACTTTGTGTTTGAACTTAAGTAGGATTAGGGTTTCTAATCCTTCTAGAATTAAGGTGTTTGTACCTTATTAGGTTAGGATTAGGCTGTTTTACCACCTATATATAAAGAGGGGCAGCCGTGTAGGATTTCATTCGTTCAAGTTATAGTAAAATCTTTAGTTTACATATTTGTGAGCTTTTTTTTCGAGTGTCTTGCGAGATAATCGAGTATATAACATTCTTGCGAGGGTTCTATTTGAGAGTGTCGAGTGATCTACTTTGCGAGGCTGAAAGCGAGTTACTTTCTTGGTTACTTAGTTACTAGTTCTACATCAATTTGGTCATCAGAGCTCAAAGTTTTCGATTTGTTTCTAGCACAAATCAGTCTTGGGAGACGACATCGTTACTGACAAAGGATCTTCATCACACACGAACAAGCCATGGATGGGCGACATTGACGATCTAAAATAGTAATTCAACAAGGTAAGCTACGTGGTCAAGAACATAGCTGCTTTGTTGAACGATGAACGAAAGGAGAGAAATAAAGGGAGAGAGGACGCGGCATCAGAAATAGGAGTGAAGGACGAAAAGCAAGAAGAACCAAACAGAAGGAGGAACGGCGATGATATGGGTCTTAAACTCGACATACCTGAGTTTAATGGAGGTATCGATGCAGAGAAGTTTCTAGAATGGGTGAGACAAGCGGAGAGAATTTTCGAGTATAAGGAATACGACGGACACAAAAAATTCAAGGTTGCTACTTTAAAACTTACAAAGTATGCATCTTTATGGTACGAGAATGTAAAGAAACAGTAGAAAAGGAACAGAAAACCAAATGTCGAAACGTGGGAAAAGCTTAAAAAGCAGATGATGAAGAGGTTCCTTCCTAGAGATTATGAACAAGAAAACTATCTCAAGCTTACATCTTTGACGCAAGAGAACATGTGTGACACCCCGCGATATAGCATAAAAATAAACAAGTAATTTTCAGCGGAAATACGATACTTTTGAAAACTTTTTGACATATTTATTAAAACTTTTTCGCGGAATATCAAAACAACATGCGGAAGACTAAAAACTAATGAGAAAGTATAAATTATAAAAAATAACTTAAATAGACGAGGGATAAGGTATCCCATGATAACAACATGAATTAAATCTAAACTAAGCGTAAGGGTAATTGTCGAATTATCAACAATGCTCGCTAGCCACACGTCTTCCCCAAACAGCACCAACGTACATTCATGAATCATGAACGCCACAGTCAGTGGGGAGTAACTCGGGGTTCTCCCAGCCACTTTACGTCAGAAAACATGTAAACGGTAATACTAAACATCTTATACATATGAACATGTATATAATTTCATAAACAATCATATATATTACCAAACATGAACAACATGATCAATGCGTTGGCGATAAGTCAAAAACATGTGAAAACCGCATGAATCAACATGTATAATAACAGAATTAAAGCCAGCATATGAGATAGTATTAAAATCATGGAAACATCCAAGCAAAGAATACACATAGTCAGAGTGTATAACCACTGCCTCTGACATATCAGAGCGTATAACCACTGCCTCTGGCTACTGGAGCGTATAACCACTGCCTCCAGTTACAAAGCATATAACTATCAAACAACACATGAATAGAATGAACGCCATCAGTATAACATCCCGCATTTTCGTAAATCATATTTTAAAGATTTTAATTTACTTTTCGGAAGAAAATAATATTCTAATATTTATTGTTAAGTTATTTTAAAATACTCAGTTAAGATCCGTCTTAAGAACCTTAAGTCCTTAAGACGTAATAACTTGGCAAGTTAAATCCGACTCATAAAACCCGTTCACTTTACAAACCCGTTTCACTTAAAGGGGAAAGGACAATTAAAACCCTAAACCCATTTGCATATGTCGACATTCATACTTCACAAAAATAACAAACACTGCTTCTCCATTTTCTCATTTTCTCTTCAACCTTTCAAGCTTCAAATCGATTTTCAGTCATCATCCGATTTCCAAACCAAGGCATGTTATACATTTCTGAAATCCTCTCGAAATTTGCAAGACATCTATCACTTTCAATTTCCATTTCGTCCAACTTGAAAAATGGACTGTTTTTGGTGGAATTCAATTTTAGCTTCTCATAATCGTTTTTCATGTTGTAGCAGATGGTTTAGAAAATCCCAAGGTGGTTAGTGTCGTGATTGAAGAGGAGCTAGGAGCATAATCGCTTTAGAGGTGACGATAATGAGAAAGTCGGCCTTTATTTGTGATATTAGCACGTTTCATGACTTTGATGATGTTATTTTCTGACTTTGTATATACTGATTGTTGTTAAGACTTAGAATAATGCTAGGAATACATGGGATTGACTTTCACATGCTTTGATTGTGTTTTATGTGCTTAGAAGTTGATTTTTCAGAAATCCTATGCTTAAGACGAATATGAAGTATGAACTTGTTGTGATATTATGGTGGAAATTAATGCTTGCTTTCGATGCATATAAGTCTTATAGATGCTGGGTAATGTATAATTGTTGAAATTTTGGAAGTTTGGATTCGATTTGTGAGGATTAGAATCATAAGTGAAAATGTGCGATTTTCGTGCAGGGGCTCTGAGCCGGTAGGCTGACCGGCAGTCGGTCGGCCGGCTCAGAGTCAAAGTTGATTTTTGAATGATGAGTTTGGGGAAGGAACTCTGAGCCGGCAGGTCGGCCGCCGGTCGACTAGCTCAGAGTCCCTTCTTGGGGATTTTGGAAAATTTATAAGAAGGCTTAGGGAGGGACTCTCAGCCGGCAGACCGGCAGACGGTCCACCGGCTGAGAGCCTCTTCCCTTCATTTTGTGATTTTAAGCAAGTTGGTGGGAAGGGACTCCCAGTCGGCTGACCGGCAGACGGTCCACCGGCTGAGAGCCTCTTTCCACGTTTTTCAGATTTAAAGTTTGGCATTGGGAAGGGACTCTCAGCCGGCTGACCGGCAGACGGTCCCAGACCGGCTGAGAACCCCTGTTCTCATTAAAATTTTTTTTAACTTTCTAACGGTTAATCGGTTTTGTTTGAGATTCGTTCCGTGTACCTTATATGTGTGTTTGAGGTCCCCGGAGGATGGGGGACACTATATTGGGTTCGGGAATGGAGAAAGGATAGTGACCCCCCATTCGGGTAACCGAAAGGGAAACCGGCTCTCCCTCAACTTAGTTCCCGGGATCAATTAAGTGTTGTTTAGAAGTATAAGAGATAAGAACTAAGGTTCAGTTATTGAATTGAATGTTATTGTAGTGATGCGTGTTAAGTTATGCGTTAAGATGTCGCCTCTGAACTTAATACGTAGATTGTTGTTTGTCATATATAGGGGTATGCGTTGAGTTGTCGCCTCTGAGCCCTATATGTGTATGTTTGTCATGTGTGGGGGTATGCGTTGAGATGTCGCCTCTTAGCCCTATACGTGTTTGGTTGTCGTGTCTGGGGTATGCGTTGAGACGTCACCTCTGAGCCCAGACATGTTTGAGTGATCGCGTCGGGACATGCCTTAAGTTGGTCTGTGAGTTCGATGAGTAGAGCAACTGCACAACGGGGCAGTCAGGTTGTAATACCTTACCCGGGGTGCAGGTGTTGATGCTAGGCCATGCGTTGAGTTATCGCCTCTGACTCTAGTGTCTTGTGATGTAGTACTGAAACATGCGTTGAGTTGTCGCCTCTGAGTTCCTTACTTGTGATTGTGAATTTGGATGCTAGTCCATGCGTTGAGTTTTCGCCTCTAAGTCTAGTGTCTTGTTGAGCAGCAGGTCCATGCGTTGGGTTGTCGCCTCTGAGTCCTTGCTTGAGATTGTGAATTTGGTATCTAGGTTATGCGTTAAGATGTCGCCTCTGAACCTTTATACTTGCTGATTGTTTGGTATTCAAGTTATGTCTTAAGTTGATCGCTGAACCTTATACTTGTTGAGGTTTATCTGCTTACCTAGAGTTGGTACAGTGTCAGATATAGTTGTTGATATTGATGAGTATAGTACTTTGAGTATGATATTGTTCATCCAAGGCATTGGATGACTCTTTAGTCAGTATCGTAAATAGTTTGGACTGAAAGACCCCCCGGCCGGGCAACTGGCAGGGAAACCGGCTCTCCTTCCAAATAGTTTCCGAAGTTGGTTGAGAGCCTTGCATAGTAATTGCATGATGATATGAGATTCAGATATTGAGATTTGTATGCTTCACATGTTTATATATGTTGGAGTATTCTGTTTGTATTTCTGTGTTACGTGTCGTTACAAAAGGTGGCTAGGAAAACTCTAGTCACTCCCCACTGATTTTGGCGTACATGTTTACATGTATGTAGGTACATGCAGGAGGTTGGCAGGGGTTGCTGAGAGCTAGCGAGCGATGATCCGTTTATCATCGATTTGACTTTACACACTGCTTTAGCTAGACTCTAGACTTTTGATACAGTTGCTGTTTTGAGTGCCTGTAGGGATGTACCATCCCAGGCTGTTTTGTATATATTTACTTTCAGTACTTAGACAGTTATACTTATTTATTTCTGTTTATATCAGTTTCAGTTTTCAGTTTTTAATTCACCTCGCATGTTAGTTATGTTAAAAAGTTTAAGTTCCGCTGCATTTTTAGTACTTTGTATGATTTTTATTTCCGCTTTCGCGAGGGGTTTTACAATCAGAGCGTATAACCACTGCCTCTGACATACCAGAGCGTATAACCACTGCCTCTGGCTACTGGAGCGTATAACCAGTGCCTCCAGCTACGGAGCGTATAACCACTGCCTCCGAATACTATGTATAGCGTATAACCACTGCCTATATGCCTAAGACCTGGCCAGACCTCTCGATGTAATGCCTTACACCGAACGACACACGAGGACCGGAGTGTATAACCACTGCCTCCGACCAATCCCGAACATAGATAAATTCCCATTGCGTGGGTGGCGTTATTTCATTACAGTGATACACAAATCGTACCACCGCTATCTATTCACATGTCAAGGCAACATAACCGTCGCCAACATAATTTTAGGATGACATAACCGTCACCTAGAGAAGCTTAGGATAGCGTAACCGTTAACCCTATTATTTAAACATACATGATCCAACAAATGATGAATAAGACAACACTTATATCCGTTCCATGCCAAAAGAGAACACACGGGATTGAATAATGAAACAAAAGTTCTAAACGCATTTCACATTACAACTGTCCTCTGCCGTAAAATTCATAATTAATTCAAATAAAATATAAATGAAGGACAATTGGGTATGAATAATATGACTTATATACAATATTCATTAAATAACCATTTCAAAAATATGAACATAACAGGGGTTTATAATTTGATCTTTACAGTATGTCAAAAATCGTCGCATTAAAAGTATTGCTTCATAAAACGGGTTTAACAAAACATTTTGTCGCAAATTAACTCCTAACATCAACTAAATTCTTCAAAGTTTAATTATGGAAAAGTACCAGAATAGTTTCAAAGTGTAAAAGTGGTTTTCGAAATAAACTTTGAGCTACTGTCCGTTCTGCGAGTATTCCAGCGCAATGTTCGTAAATAATTTATTGTGAACAAACGACATGCAAGAAAATTATGAAATTTTAGAGGTACACTCTACACTTAAAATAAACAGGGGTCTATTTTCAACATTTTCAAACACGGATACTCTAAGATGTCAAAATTCATTGTACAAGATGACGGACAGATTTGTCAAGGTGCTGAAACTTTATGAAATAACCAATGTAAACAAAGTACTATGAACTTGAAAGACTTTCAAACTAACGATCCTCAATGATCATAACCTCATTTAAAAATACAATCCTTAATGGATTTCCACAATTAAAATCTCATCCAAAACAACCATGCAAGATGAAATTCATCCAAACATATGATTTATAAAACTAATCATGCAACTATTTAATCAAACACATTTCTAGAATACTACATATCACAAGTATATAGAACACATGCAAAAATAGACGATTAAAGTCGATTAACCCATCACCGTTACCTTATAACTTTTCAATAAGCATGATTTTGGCTTAAAGCCACTCCGGTTTGGATAACCGAACTAGCTACACACAAATAAACGAGTTAGCATTGAAATTCGTGCCTTAAAGGCCACGACCATAGGGTAGGATTGAATTTATATTATACTTTTCTTACCTATAAAGATGGAGCGCGAGGAGAGGAAGAGATAGGTGCGAAAATCGTCGAAAACCGATAAGAAACGACGATTTTACGATCGCTTTAAGATTGAAGGTAAGGACGCATAAGAATGGTGTTTTGGTGTGCTAAAGCTGAAAATAAAGGAAGGGAAGGAGTATATTACGTTAAGCAAAGTGGTATGCATGCCAAAGTAGACCTTGGGCATCAAGTAACTTAATTTGCATGCTTAAGCCAAGTGTCGAGAACCCTATGCCACTTGTCGAAACGATTAGGCCATGTGTCGAAGCTTAGGCCATGTGTCGAGAGCTTTAGGCCATGTGTCGAGAATCTAAGGAATTATGGAAGAATTGATTAGGGTAGGTGACTAAATTCTTAGGACAAGTGTAAGAAGTGCTAAGCTATGTGTCGAAGTTCTTAGACCGATAGGAAGAGGTAGCAAAGTCTCGTCGGCGGATTTTCTGCGACAGCCTTTCATATTTTCGGCATAATTTCCTCCACAGAACTCCGATTAAGGTGTTTTCGGTGGTGTTGGAAAGATAAGAAAAAAAACTAAAACTTTTATTTTATAAGACAGACCTAAATATGCTTTTAAAATAATATTAAAATTAGTAACAAGGACAGAGTAGCATTTCGCAAGTTTAAGGAGTATAACTTTAAGACGGACATATTAATATCATTTTCAAAAATGATAAATTTTAAATGGAATTTTATTTATTTTGGAACATTAGTATTACTAAAATAAGATTTTAATAATATATAATGACTTGGAAATTACAGGGTGTTACAATCACCCTACCTTTTAAAAAGTTTCGTCCTTGAAACTTGTAAGCAAAAACACGGTAACTTGTAAAGACAAGGTAATAACCAAAGCGTTTACCCAAAATTTGATATTTCAAAACTTAGATTTGTTTCAAAGATTTTAAAAAGATTTTCCAAAGGCACAAGTCCTTGTCAATGGAACAAGAGGGTTCTCGTTGCGCAATTAAGAGCCCGACATTCCAAATCAAGGACTAGTCCAAACCAAATCATATCATGCGTCAACAAGCGTATTACGAGTTATTAGACGTCTCCGATAACAAGTCTTACATCAAATCAACGCTAAAACCAATAAAGATTATAAACCATTTCAAGTTTTTCAAACCACGTCATTTCGAAAGTAAACTTCTATTTTCGAATCCGTAAAATAAGTATGGTTGTAACAGAAATTAATGTTTTTCAACAACAAAAGTAAGGTAATTCATTTCGGTTATAAAGTACATAAGTGAAAAATATTTTGAACATCACTCATACAAAACACAAACATTGAAGCTACATATCATCAACCAAAGAGGGTCGGGTCGGTCCATCAAAGAACTCGAAACACAAAAGGTCACAAGGAAGGTAACTAAAAGAAGGCATCAAAACCACCATCTTCAAGGCTAAAGATGATACTCAAGAAGAGAGCAAAGGGGCAAAAACAACAAAGGAACTGAAGCATGTACAAACGAGGTTTAAGGTTAAGAGAGAAAGATAACTCTTCGAATTACGGAAATCACTAACCACTCAATCCATAAACGAGTCATCATCATCGTGGTTTCTTACGCACCTCAAAAGGCGACTCTTATAATCACACAACTCTCAAGGCTTACTTAACTAAATTTGGGTCATTCACATCTAGTTCATTCACGATATAAGGTATCATATTACCAAAGGGACTTCACAACTCTCGATTATTACTCCACAATCAACATCCTTCATAGAGCTAGATCCAAAACTACTGACAAGGTCACACTCATAACCAACCGACATAAGATATATGTCTCTAAACTAGGTAAAACACTAGACAAGGATCTTAAACTAAAATTCATCGTACTTCCATACTTCTAAACAAAAATCTGTTACACTTATATTGACAACCAACGATATGAACGCGACACTCTCGGAACTGTACTTACTCTCATACATAGGATTATGAGATAATCATTTAAAACATCTAAACCCAAAAGCACAAACACGGTATTCTTCAAACCGTAAACTATTCCCAAACGTAGGACTACGAGTTAAACATCCAATGCATTTAGTCCCAACTACTCAAATTTCGTCGACCCAAATCATAGAAAACATTTCTTAAACCTTGACCACCATACTTCATTAAAGTAAAAGTGATCAACTTTTATCCAAACCATCTCTAGGTAGCCATCAACACACTCATAGATAACACCAAAATTATTAGCCTCACGGTAGATAGTAATCCACAAGAAGCACTTATACCTTCAAACCTTTAACTTCAAACCATCAAAATGGCACACTACCTAATACTACCCAAACGTCACCAAACGCTAATTCTCTCAACTATGTTCGATAAAACAAGACCAAGGATCCTATAAGCATATATCACTATTCGACAAACGAAGTCACCCTCACAACTAGTCCAAGAAGAAAGGCGACAAGGCTCACAACGGTTAAAGATATGATACAAACTTCAGGAACAAACTCGATATAGAAACTTGAGAAAGAGAGAGATACATAAGATGACGAGCTAAGAGACTCCAGGCTATGGACTCCAACAATAGCGAAGCCATGAGGAGAAGAATGAGCATTAGAGGTAAGAAGATATATGACATAAGAAAGGTCAAGTAAGTTTTGTTACGAAAGCATAACTTGACATATTTAGCGTGGAAGAAGAAAGAAGAAGAGAAGCGTTGAGGAAAGGGTATGATTTGAACTGACACAATTCCCAAGGCTCGGGGTTCCCAAAATCCTCACAAAGTTCTCATCTCCTATTTACCAATTCAAGCACACTGAATTATTGCTTTCTAAGAATTATTTTCCCAGATGATTCACCATACTATAAGTTCTTCCAAAAATTAAAGATGTATGATCATCTCAATTTTAGCAATTTCATAAAATTCCGGGTCTCTACACTTCTTAAATCCCTCAAACAACATTTCTGTAATACTCTATGATAAACCATTTCTATACCATTGCAACTTCATAATCTTCATACTCCATAGATGATCAACTCTCTACTTACTTAAATTTCCAAAACTTTCATTACTCATCGAGTTACTCTATTCTAATCCCACACAAGGCGTAAATCCTTATAATTCATTAATACCTCAAAATGTGAACGCTAAGAAAATCCACTATTAACATTCTCACACCTCTATATCTGAATCGAAACGTCCTTTAAACATCGCAACCTCAAAATCTCACAAATCCATAAGTTAAACCTCACTACCTCACTCAGCTTAGACATCCAGCCAAATACATTATTGGTAGGTAGCTCCTCTAAGGTTACACCACTAATTCCGTTCGAACAACTAAAAGCATAAACTTTAATCAATTCTCCAAGGATTACCTCATAGATCCTTTCAAGACTCATCTATCATTATGAATGATTCTTTTTCTTAAACGTCACATCCCAAGTGTAACAACCCGACCCGCCACCATCGTAACACAAACCCAATAAGATGAGTGTGCACTTTTGGGCCTGTTATTTGTCCTCACTTAAGCCCAAAAGTACAAGGCCTTGTTACTAAGTGGTGGGTGGAAGTTATTATAAACATATCACAAGCCTCACATTCTACCGATGTGGGACAACTTTTTCTCTAATACTCTTGGGGTGTTACAAACTCCCCCACTTTAAGAACACAACGTCCTCGTTGTGCCTCAAACTTGACCACAACCAGGGCCAGAATCCTCCCCGCTAGGTGTGTGACCCGGGTACTCCCGACCACAGGCTCACCACACGGTCGCAGGGTCGCTCTGATATGTAACAACCCGACCCACCACGGTCGTAACACACCCCAATAAGATGAGAGGTAAGCCTTTGGGCCCATTATTTGTCCTCACTTAAGCCCAAAAGCACAAGGCCTTGTTACTAAGTGGTGGGTGGAAGTTATTATAAACATATCACAAGCCTCACATTCTACCGATGTGGGACAACTTTTTCTCTAATACTCTTGGGGTGTTACACCAAGTATATTTTCCAAATTCTTTTATGACTTCTAACACCTCATTCATACTCATAAAGCAACCCATTTCAATCCACTAGTCCTAAATCCCAAATATGATCCCCAAGGTTAAAATCCACTAAATATCGCACATATAATTCAATATTTTAAACCAAGAGTTCCACCAACCATTTCCACTCACTATGTAGGGCAAAATACTATGCAATAGGATCACCAAGACATGCCTTACTACACTTCTTAAAGGTTTTTCAGTAACATTACTTTTCAAAATAAGGGCTAGGGATTATCCTCGAACAAAAACCTCAATATCCAGCTAAGGTATGCTACCTACGAAGCGCCATGGGAAAAGGTAAGTAAAAAGGATAAGGTTAAATTGGGAATTACGGAAATAACTTCCGGGTTAAGATAAAAAAGAGTTCGGAAAAGAAGGATATGCATCAAGAAATAAGAGACGGTGATGCACGATGAACAAGGCCAGGAGTATCTTCAGAGACATAGAAGCATCCTTCAAGATAGCACGAATCTTCCATCTTCTGTAATAGACACTAGTCTTGATCGCCATACAGGTAAGCTCACGGTTCACCAATCCTTGAGCACAAAAATAAAGTCATTGACATTTAACAAACATGTTAGACCTAACAAGGAGCAATCACATTACAGACTACCACTTGGTTCTTAAGTCTACCCATCTCTCATTCATTATTTTGGGTCAAGTTCAAATTTAAGTTGGGGTACACGTGTGTGCGTCGGGAGCATTAGTGCTCTGATACCAAGTGACACCCCGCGATATAGCATAAAAATAAACAAGTAATTTGAAGTGGAAATACGATACTTTTGAAAACTTTTCGACATATTTATTAAAACTTTTTCGCGGAATATCAAAACATGCGGAAGACTAAAAACTAATGAGAAAGTATAAATTATACAAAATAACTTAAATAGACGAGGGATAAGGTATCCCACGATAACAACATGAATTAAATCTAAACTAAGCGTAAGGGTAATTGTCGAATTATCAACAATGCTCGCTAGTCACACGTCTTCCCCAAACAGCACCAACCTACATTCATGAAACATGAACACCACAGTCAGTGGGGAGTAACTCAGGGTTCTCCCAGCCACTTTACGTCAGAAAACATACATGTAAACGGTAATAATATTATTCTTAATTTATAAGATAAAATATAGTCATATGATATTTTGTTTGATTTATCGTCATGAATATTATAAAAATATCAATTCTTTTTTAATAATGTGTAGATAAATATATTTACATTACAAAGCGTGCATTAACAACCATGATAAAACAACCATTATTTTTGGTTTCAATGAAAAAAGAGTATAAGACAATTTATAATTTTAATAAAAGAGTTTCATATAATATTTGGAACAACACCAGCCTCTCAATATCGTTATCTTAAAATATATCGCCAATCAAAGTGATAGCCTACTATTTTTGCGAGGGGATCCGTGAATAAAATTAATATTGGTATAGTTGAGACTTGAGAGGCCGAAACGTTGGAAGAGTTTCGATGAATAAGACATGTGCAATTGTGCATGAAGAAAGGGGGTAATGTGTATCTGTGTTGGATGTGGTTGACTTTGGTTAAGCAACTTAGCGTCATTAATGACGCTTTTCTTGGTGCTTCGCTATTCATATTAGCAAACCTACACCAGATGCTTATTCGATTCTGTAAGCACATTTGAAAAACTGACAGTTCGCACGTTCCGATCATTTATTCAACCATTTTAATTTATTATCAAAATATTTTATTCAGTAAAACAGACAGAACATATTACGACAATTGAAAACCCAATATTATACTGCATAATTTATATGAATATATTACATACCAAAATGTTTGTCAAACTAATTAAAAAAGTAACTTATCTAAGTGAAATGACGTAAAAGAAATTGAGAAATAAAAGTGTTAGGCTCCAAAAATAACACTTTTGTCCATCAACATGTGTCGGTGCCCGCGTGGATAACCCCATAAAGAGAAGGATTGGTGAAGTGTAATTGATGCGTGCATATTATATACACTTTTTAGCATCTGTTGGCACGCATTTCCATGCATTTACATGCGTTTTATGCGTTTTTTTTTGCCCCTATTTGGCTTCTTTGTGAATTTCTTGTTGTTTTGCAGGAAAGTATGTAAAATTCGCGAAAACCATGCTTTTTTGTGGAAAGTAAGTTATATTTAGAAGATAGAAGTTGGAATAGGCTTTACAAGCATTGGAAAGCGCCAATCGTCCAAGTGAAAAACTACTTGAGGTGCGCACAATGGAGAAAGGAAGCTTAGCAAGTAAGGAAGAACTTCAGTTTGCTAGTGCCTACTTTGAAGAGCCATATCACCAGTTATGCAACATATAATCAGGTGATTCCAATTGGATATGAAATCTTGTTCTCTTAGCTTTCCAACGCCACCAAAAACTCTTGATTTTCACGAGTAACGAAGAAATGGCATGTAGGGAATTAAGGTTCCCTTATATTATACTCATATCTAATGTGAGTTTTGTTTCTTTAAGTTTAGTCATAAAAACTTAAATAGATCTTATGCATGCATGGTGATATCATAAGATGTGATTGTCCTTACATTGGTTTTAGAAGGTTTATACTCAATAATCACCTATTATGTGAGTCTTCAAATAACCGAAATCCTCTTGTAACGATCTAACAAAAATCGTCTCCTAAAGGTGCGTATCAAGGACCCGATCTCAAACTAACACCAATTTTGTTACTAGAAAATTAGTATTAGTATACTAGAATTACAATTAATATTACCCTTAATATTATTAGTATAGGAAATAATTTCTTACTTAGAAAAACTATTTCTAAGTACCATGAGTATGAAGGAGGTTGTAGTATGTATGTGATTGCAAGTATCCACCAAAAACTAACTCTTATGTGGTGTCTAAGTGTTGTTTAAATAGAGCAACAATTGCTCTCTTGAGAGGGCAATAGGCCGGCCATGTTGAGCCAAAGATGGCCAATGCATGCCTCTTATGCTCTTACAAAAAGGGAGTAATATGCCTTACATATTCTTACACCCTTACACATACACTTACGCACACAATCACTTAGCACACACTCAACCCACACACTACACTCATACACGGCTGAAAATGGGTCTAAAATGGACCCATTTTATCTTTGTCAATTGTGTTAAATTGTAACATGTCACACATGTCTCATAACACATGACCCAATTTGTTAATTGTGCAATTTTAACTATTAAAATTCATAATTTACAAATTTATTACATTTAAATAAATATTCCAACTTTTCGAAATTATTATTGTATAAAATGTAATATCATAATCTCAATTACAACCCTTTGTAATTTTATGATCAACCGTTCATTTAATCGTTTCTTAAACGAATAAAATAAAAACCGAGTAATAAAACGATTTTATTACTTTGACTATTATGATCTCATTATAAAATATTCGTCATATAAAATTATTTCCAAAATTTCTAGTTATTAATTAATTTGTATCCAATACAATATTAATTAATTATTCCATTGAGACGGAATTCCCTAAAGATATGACCTTAAGGGATCAACTGATCACCACCATCATATGACAATAATGTCAAACTCTAGACAGCCAATCATTATCGGTAAATGTGATCAGTCGACTTTAAAAGAGTAACACTCCCAGTTGTGTTTCATTCAAATGAGTTTTAATTACGTCAACACACTATTGTCGAGGACACTTCCTCCAACATGGCGGCCGTTTGAAATTCAGTACGCAGTGCAGGAATTACGTGCTGAGAAGTACTCGATCGAGTACTCTTTATATTCGATCGAGGGCTTCTTTGCTCGATCGAGTCATTGCCAGAATGGAAGACCTCGATCGAGTCCTTTCTTTACTCTATCGAGGGGATTTTTGAGATTTTTACTTGATCGAGTGAAATTGGAACTCGATCGAGAACTTCACTTATGGGCTTCGGATTCCGTGTAACACCCCGATATTTTCCTTATTTTAAATTTAAAGATTTAATTTAATTTCGGGAATAATTTATATTTCATAAAATTTCGTAAATATATTTTAGTAATATGAGTATTTCATTTTTAAGCATATTAGTTTCAAATGATATTTCGAGTTTTATAATTTTTAAGTTTCGACTTTAATTTTCAAAAAAAAAATGAATGACAAGTATGTCGAATAATTTCATAAGTTGTGTTTTATTTGTAAAATGAGTCCCATCTTGAGTAATAATAGACTTGAGATGTCATCTCCGTCTTAGTTAGCCAAATCCGAGTCATCCCGACTCATTAAATGAATCCCGAGTCATTTCCAACTCGAAACCCCTTATAACCCTTATGTTGTGTTTAATTTTCACACAAATCATTCCCTTCATCCTCTTCATAAACACAAAACCCTTTCACCTTGTTGGTGATTTCTCAAGAGCACAAATCCAACTCTAGCTCCTTCGTTTCTTGCTCAAATTCCGAGTTCTTTATAGGTTTGTTCTCCTCTCCTTCTCATCTTTCGTTTGACATAATCAATTCCTAGTTTTGTTGAGTTTTCTGAAAACCCGTCTTTCTAGGGTTACGTTTTTAATTCGTTTTTCTTATTGTTTGTTGGTGAGAATGAATGTTTGGACTTTAATGAAGGGTTCTTTGAAGATTTGAAGAGCTTTAAAGGTAACTTTGAGAGGTTACTCGACTTTAAGTCAAAATCGTTTATGTGTGTTTGTTGTTGGTTTAATTTATGAAATTATGAGGATTGTGTTGCTTAGTTTCTGAGATTGTGAAGCATTATGTTGTTTACTTCCATATTCAATTGGATGAAATGGGTTCCTTGTTGATTAGTATTAATGAATGTGGAATCGGGTTATTGTTAATGGGGAAAATGATATCCGTCACATGCTCATTGTATTCATTGCGATAGTATGGTTTTCGATTGATTTTAATCCATGTTCAAGGTTGCTAATCATGTTTGTAATTGTTTGTCTACATTGCATAATGGTATATACCCGTCTTGGATGAGATATTATGTTGCCTTGAACATGTAGGATGGGTGTGCAAATCGTTTCGGGAAGTTATGCACGAAAGGGGGCTATTTTTGCATGTTGCTGAGCGCTGGCGAGGCTATGCCCGAGCAAACCGCAGTTTGCGGCCTGCGGCCAGGCCAGGCGCAGCCTACACGGCAGCCTGCGCTTTTCACTGTGTTTGGCCGATTTGGTTGGGCTGTTTTGAGGCTGTTGCGGGGGGCTGTTCGGGGCTGTTTTCGGGGCTGTTTTTGAGCTGTTTTAGGGGCTGTTTAGGGGCTGTTTTGAGGCTTGTTTTGGGGCTGTTTTGAAGGTTGATTCGGGGCTGTTTCGGGGCTGTTTCGAGGGCCTGTTTCGGGGCTGTTTCGAGGGGCTGCTCGGGGCTGTTTTGCGGGCTGTTTTGAGTTGTCTTTGTTGGCTTGTTTTAGTGTTTGTCGAGTGTTGTTATATGATAAAAATACTTGGTTAATGATGTATAAAAATATTATATGAGTTTCGTAGATCAAATTTCCTTTAGGCCTATGTTTATTTATCACAAAATAATAAGAAGTTATTCATTGTTTTAGCGCTTATTCGGACATTGTTTAAGCATGTTAAATCATTATAAAAATTGTATTAGAGAGTATATATTTTTCATACATGATTAATGAGTCGAATCACGTACACCTTTCATTGTTTAAGTCACATGTCTACGATATTGAACTAGTCTTTAAATTCTAGTTTGTTTTACTTCCAGATGAAATGTAAACTTCTAGAATGAGACTTGTCAAATGTATTCTTGCTATTTTATACTCATGTGAGTCGTGTACTTGAGTGGCTTCGTTGTGGATGTATGGTTGAATGTTTAAGCCGTATTTAGAAGCTAAGTTGAGGAGGAAGACCCCCGGCCGACAACCGAAATGGAAACCAGCTCCCACTTCAAATTAACTTCTAGAAACTAGCTTAAGCGTTGTCTTGTTTGAATTGAGGCTCACATGTATTAAATGAGTTAGTAAACGGTTATGTTAGTTTGAGTGGTAATGATAACGCTTATGTTATCTTTGGTTGAGTCGGGTAACGGTTATGTTGCCTTGCTTATGTTTGGGTGACGGTTATGTTATTCTAAGTTGTGTTGGTAACGATTATGTTACCTTGTTTGTGAATGGATAGCGGTGGTACGATTTGTGTATTATTGTAATGAACTAATGCCACCCAAGTTATGGGATTTATCTATGTTCGGGATTGGTCGGTGTCCGTGGTCATGCGGCCCGGTCCCCGTGTGTTGTTCGGTGTAGGTTATTACATCGAGAGGTTTGGCCAGGTGTTAGACATATAGTTTGCGGTTATGCTCTATACATAGAATCAGTATCGTGGTTTTGCGTCCCGATAGCTAGTGTCGTGGTTATGCGATCTAGTGGTCAGTGGTAACGGTTATGTTCCCTGACGGCGTTCATTCTATTTTTGGTTATTGTTTGCGTGAGTGAAAATGCCACCTAGTTGTTGGCCGCAGAGTCATTCCCTTGGTTGATTATCCGTTTTGATAATAGTTCATGTGTTGACTTTGATTATGTTTCACACGTTAATGCATGCTGTTTTCATATGTTTTGGCTTAACGTTCATGCCTTGACCATGAATGTCATGCTTGAATATATCATGTTTGATTTCTCATCATTATATATGTAACAACCCGACCCACCACCGTCGTAACACAAACCCAATAAGATGAGTGTGCACTTTTGGGCCCGCTATTTGTCCTCACCTAAGCCCAAAAGCACAAGGCCTTGTTACTACATGGTGGGTGGAAGCTATTATAAACATATCATAAGCATCACATTCTACCAATGTGGGACAAATCTCCACACAATCTCATCTCATACTCTTGGGGTATTACAAACTCCCCCACTTAAAGAACACAACGTCCTCGTTGTGCCTCAAACTTGACCACAACCAGGGCCAGAATCCTCCCCCGCTAGGTGTGTGACCCGGGTACTCCCGACCACAGGCTTACCACTTTATATTAATTGCTATCGTAACTCCTAAGTATATAAATTAGGTAGTGTTACGAGTTATGCTTGTATATCGAATTGGGTTCGAATTACTTAAAAGGGGTCGTAAGGTTAGTCGTTATACTAGATGGGTATTGGGCCAAGTTCATTATACAATTTCTCGGCCCATAATTCCCCTACAAACCCTAATCACCAAATGCCCTATCTGCCTCCATCGACACTCCTATCAGCCTCCATCGACACGCACCAAATAAACCCTACTCATCCTCTTACATCCTCTCTACCTTCCTTCACCAACAAACCCTAGGCCACCGTGAGTATTGACAGGAGCAAAAGAGAAAGAAAACACACGAAGAAACAACCTTCATCATCGTCTTTTCACCGCTACACGTATGTAAGTTTGACACCCTGATTCTTGTGCTTTTAGGAACTTCGAATCTGAGTGTTATTGTTGTGGGTAATCCTTGTTATATGAATAATATGTTTGGCATCATTAGATCACCATAGGACCACCGTAATTGTTAAAACAAAGATCAGAAAGTGGCGACAGTAACTTCGTATATACTACTCTGTTCCGTGTTAATTGCTTAATTATTCATGTTTTGGTGTTAATCCTTGTTGTGAGTCCATGAGTGCTAGTAGTGGGGTGGTAGTAGGTTATGTTCGTGGTGCTGGGGAGGTGTGTGGTGGTCGGGAAACTTACTTGTGACAGTCCGTTTAGGGGCGTGTTGAAGTCGACGCAAAAATAAAGTAAAACACGGTCTTTGTACAGCAGGAATGTGGCGGTTATTTCAGAGAGTTGGGTGGTGTTGAAGGTGGGTGTTTGGCACCAGGGGGTTGTGGGTAGTGTGAGGTGTCGAAGGTAGTGTTTGGTTGTGGTGACGGTGGTGTTAACAGGTGGTTAATGGGCTGTTTACAGAGGGGACAGAAACTTGGTTGCAGCAGGTGGGTGTTGCGACCAGGGGTGTTTGTCACTGGTTTCGAGGACCGGTATGGTCATGTCAGGGGTGGTGGTCAATGTCAGTGGATGCATCATAGTACATAGGTCGTAACCACCTTAGAGGGGTGGTAGTCCAGGCGGCCAGAGGGCGGTAATGAGGCTGCAAAATAGGTTGTCAACATACTGTGGGTCGTGATTGAGGAATGTTTTGAGTGGGTTTGCGTCTTTGACATGTTCTGTTTATTATAGTTATTAATATTAATATTATATTAGTAGTAGTAGTACGTAGTGTTGTACTACTTAGCCTTATTAATATTATTCTTATTATTATTACTATGATTATTGTTATTACTATATTATTATTATCATACTATTATTATTAGTAGTAGTATTATTAAGTGTTATTATTTTTCGTACATTAGTTTAAGTAAATTGTCGTTTTTGGGAAAGGTTACTATTTCGGGTAGTTTCTATTTCGGGAAACGTTTCTTGTTTAGGAAGTTACTATATTTAGCATTCGTATTATTCTAATTATATGGGTTAAGTGAAGGGTTGTAATCGTTAAATATTATATGTTTAGGTGACGGTTTCCGCGTGGAATATTTCTAGCAGCTGTCACTCGTCATCCTACAAATTGAGGTAGGGGAATACTGTGTATATAACGATGAGTAATCTGTTGATATTTGGTGACAACCATGTTCATTTTATATTATAATATGATTGTTATATTGTGCTACTTGTTTATATAATTCTGAGATACGATACGAGGTGATGATAAATGGGTCTTGTGATTGGTGCGGAGTAAATGGGTCTTGTGACTGGTGCGGAGTTAATGGGTCTTGTGATTGGTGCGGAGTTAATGGGTCTTGTGATTGGTGCGGAGTTAATGGGTCTTGTGATTGGTGCGAAGTTAATGGGTCTTGTGATTGGTGTGGAGAATAATTGGTCTTGTGATTCGGAGTGGAGATGATCGACTTTCTATTTATAGTCAATTTAATTGTTTACTTTCCTCTACTCAACCTCGTGGTTGACCCTGTGTATTCGTGATCACCTGTGATGAACCAATTTATTGGGGAGCAGATTGACAGGTGCTTGAGACTATGGGAGCTAAGGGAAGGGAGAGCTTGGATCCGGACCAGACTAGAGTCTAGATCACTATAGTCTTTTATCATGAGTTGTATTTTATTTTTTTATAAGACAGTTTTGAAAACGGTTGTAAGGACTTGTTACTGAGTTACATTTAATAATTAAAGTACTGTTATCTTTCCTTTGTATCTACTGCCTCGGGAAACCGAGATGGTAACACCCTTATTTATCTGGGGAGTCCTAGTACAGGCCCTTAAATAAATGGGGGTGTTACAATATATGCATGTTCATATGTATATGTTGTGTTGTATTACCGTTTACGTGTTTTGTGACAAAAAGTGGCTGGGAGAACCTCGAGTTACTCCCCACTGACTGTAGCGTACATATTTCATGTATGTAGGTTGATGCTGCTTGGGGAAGACGTGTGGCTAGCGAGCATTGTTGATTATTCGACATTTAACTATTTACGTTTAGCTCAGATTTAAATTATGTTGCTATCGAGGGATACCTTATCCCTTGTCCTTTTATATTATCTTGTATAAGTTATACTTTTCCTTGGGTTTTTAATATAGAGCGTTGTTTTGATATTCCGCGATTAAGTTTTATTCATATATGTTGAAAGTTTGGAAAATTATCGTACTTCCGCTGCAAGTTCATTGTTTATTTTTATGTAATATCGCGAGGTGTCACATTCCGCAGTTTTGTTTTTAGGTTAGATTAGTAGTATAACCTAATTTCTCTATATAAAGGGACTAGGTTAAAGTACTAGATATCAACTTTTACATTAGAATTTTGTTTTCACTTTTTACTCTATTGTTGTAGACAGGAGACGGAGGAAACCCCGTTCTCCTTTCCCTTCGCATTTTTAGATCTGTAATCCCTTCTTTCATGTTATTCGGTAATCCTTAATCTAGTTTACTTGTCCTCTTTATCTCTTTTATGCTTTGTTTACTTTTCATTATACGTAGATAGTTTCTTTTGCTAAGACTTTGGGAATCCGT
Organism: Silene conica; assembly: GCA_029255685.2. Classification (NCBI taxonomy): domain Eukaryota; kingdom Viridiplantae; phylum Streptophyta; class Magnoliopsida; order Caryophyllales; family Caryophyllaceae; genus Silene; species Silene conica. Next base: position 38,179,275 of record CM055312.2, on the reverse strand, counting down.
AATTATGAAAGAATAGTAATCGTTTTATTGGGATTATGCTCATATGATCTTCGTTGTAAATTGCTACATTTAATAGCGACTAGTTTCTTGAGTCGACGCATTTGACTAGTTGATTCGGTAAGCCTTGACCTGGACCGAAAGGTTGGAAAGGGTGAGACCTGTAGTAACATATTAGGATCGTAATGAGGGCGAAAGCTAAGCTATTGTTGTTTTAGGGTGAATGGAGAACGAAAGGAGATATTCGATACCCTTTAGTTCATGTTTAAATCGTTTAACCCGAGACGTTGATTACTAGACTTGATTGATTACGGTGAACCGGATGTCTTTGCTATTTTCTTTTCCTTGCTATATCTTTATTTCTCTTACCTTTTTCCTTCTTTGCTTGTAGTTTAGATAACAAAAAACCTAAAATAGCCCCCTTGTGATCGATAAGCGAACCTTAGAACAGATATCTTGCCTCCCTGTGGAATCGACCCGACTTCCAAAGTAATATTAGTTTAGGCAAGTTGGTTTATATTTGATAGGTATAAGACACCCCTGTCAAATTTTGGCGCCGTTGCCGGAAGGTAATTGCCCTATCAGTTTTTTGATTCGTTTATTTCTTTCCGTCTCAGGGAATTTTATTCCCTGAGACAGTTTTTATCTTCTTCTTTAGTGTTGTTTCGATAGGTCCTACAGGTCTTATCAGCAGTACTTCTAGAGAGGCCACCTATGATCCGTTCACCGGAGCCCTAGGTGGCATTTTGTGAGAGATGTGGTACTGTAGGACATCATGCAATTTACTATTTTGAATGTTGTGGTCAAGTTTATTCTTATCAACAATATAAAAAAAGTCACTATGCTCTGATCCAACTCCGCAGTTATACACCGCCACATCCGTAGTATCAACGAGGCTTTCAAGAGCCCTCTTACCCTTCTTCACCACCGCAATAACAAAACCCCCCTCCCGCTGCCTACCATGATGAGATGGATAAACTGAAGTCGTTAATAGCGACACTTGCTCTTCAGTCACTACATGTTGAAGAATCGATAAATGCTTCTATCACGGGTCTTATACATAAAATAGCTCAAGTAACAACCGAGCTAGAGTATGATATGCATGACTCGGATCTCGAGGAAGTCTTCAACGTTGCTGCATATGACTAGTTCGATCACAAAAGCCAATATATTCAGTCGAACGATACGGCGGAGGAAGAAGTCGATCGAGCATGTCACAGTACTCGATCGAACATGTTTGATGAGGATTTGACTGTAGAATATTGCATAAATTTCCATTAGAGTATTAATCTAATTAATACTGTCGTGGATTATATGAAAAGACGAATTGATACAAAAACTATAAATTGAATTAAAAAGACATGAATATAGAAATAACCTTTAGATCTATGAAGAATCGGCCTAAGAAAAACCTAGTAAACCCAAATTTTAATGTAGAAATTCTCCTTAGATTGCACCCAAGATGACCGAGAAAATTGCCTTTCAAGTTACCACCTTAATTACTATTAATTTTGGAGGCTTTCGTTTTTAGAGTTTTTAGGTGATTAACAAGTAGTCAAAATAAGAGAAAACTGTCATCTTATATTTGTGATTCACACGGCTCAATACTACTACCCACCGTTTGACATAAACACAATTTTTAGGAAAGTGTTAATTAATTATCTTATAATTAATTAACCTAATTATATTATTCTAAAATATCATATATTAAAATATATATAATTGATAAATATAACATTTATATATATTTGTTAGAATTAACATTTAATTCATTTCTCCCAATTATTATTTAATCATATCTAATGTTTATCATCCCTTTAACTACATTTAGCTAAGTTTGGCAATTACGTAATTATATCAATATATAATCACATTTCTCAGTACTATCCTATCGGTGGGACCTTTAGGGATCAGCTGATTAACGTCATCATATAACAGTAACGTCAAACTTCTAGTAAGCCAACCGTTACCGATAAACGTTAACCAACTGATTAATATACTAAGTATTCCTGTGTGATCCTGTAAAAGATTTATATAAATAATCACACACTGTGGAGGACATTTACTCCAACATTGACTCGATCGAGTGACTGGGTTACTCGATCGAGTGGTTTTGTTGAAGATGGGACTCGATTGATTGATAATGTTACTCGATCGAGCGATTATGGTGAAGAAGGAACTCGATCGAGTGACTTTGCTGCTCGATCGAGCACAATGATTACGGATAACGCTGTTTTTGCACCCGATTCTGTCCCGGCTAGCGATGAGAAGGTAAGCGAAGGTCATTCCTCTTAAATAGAAGGTACTATCATTACTTTTATTTGTTTTGGTACGATTTACCGTACACCTTTCGTTAAATCTTATACTGCTGTTGATTTAACGCCTCCGACCCAGTTTGGGAGCAAGTTAGAGGAACATCGTATTATTTCTTCTTACACAAGTCTAGAGAGGTTGAAGGACCCGGGAAGGGGATCTAAACATTCCAACCCGCCTAAGAAGGAAGTACAAGAAGAGATGAGGGAAATATGTTGTCTGTTGTAATAAGCCTCTACCCTGCTGTTTCTGTGCTTAAGAGGATAATAGTGAAGCTCATGATGGCTGAAATAACTGCATTCAGTCAGAAGCCTAGTTGGAGGCCATTATTTTTCGGTGGTGGATGACAAAAGAAGGTCAAGCTGGGACCTAGCTGAAACTAGCGCTGCCCGGGAGGCAACCCGGATTTTTAATGTTTTCTGCTTTCCTTACATTTTCGGACAATTTTCTGTTTCTTTGCTGTTTTAAGACTGTTGGTTGTTGTAGAACATCTTCCTATATTTCTGTCGAAGGCTTTTAGCTCTCATATGTTCGATCGAGCACCTTTTAACTCGATCGAGACAATGTACTATTCGATCGAGTTATTTTCCACTACACTTTACTCGATCGAGTAGGTTCCTGCTAAAGGTTGTTCGATCGAGCTCCGTGATATTTTGATCGAGTGTTTTTCAATTCGATCGACTGATGTTTCGCTCGATCAAGCCATCCGCTGCTGCCTGAGAGAATGTTGCTCCGTATCTACCAAAACCTCACTTTCTCGTTCGGTTTGGGGAGGTTGTAAGTTCCCTTTTCCTTTTTCCATGTCTTTGTTTTTGTTTTTGTTTTATTAGTTTTGGTATATACATACATACATATATATATATATATACGTATATATATATATATATATACGTATATATATATATATATATATATATATATACGTATATATATATATATACGTATATATATATATATATATACGTATATATATATATAGAGGCGAGTTCCGGTGAGTTTGCCATATTTCGTGAGTTACCCCCGCGTATAAATACAATTGACCTAAACCCAAATTACTAACACGCGCCTAATTTTTGACAATTCCAGCTGAGAATTCTGTTATCCCCAACTTTCTCTCACCGACAAAATTCCCAAATAATCATCAAAATAATCGCACAATTCCAGCTGAGAATTCTGTTGATTTTAGAATACACAATTATTACCTAAATTCATTCATTGTCTTCAATAATTCAATTAAAAACTATCAATTCAGGAAGATCAGATGAAAATATTTCAGGAACCCTAATTTTTCGAAGGTACCAATATTTCTTGCGATTTTCTTATTTTATTACTCGAATAACTGAATTATTTGATTCAAATAACAAATTGTACGACAATTTATGTACTGTTTATCATACCGTTGGCATTTGACTGATAATTTATTATCATAATCTTAAAAAATTATTGATAATCTAGATTAGTACACCAACTGTTTGTTAAAATGCCTAGTTGAATGTAGAAACTTAGTTGTAATATTAATGTTTGATGCGTGCCTATTTTATGATGTTTTACATCTATTTTTACACGCATTTTGTCGCTCATTTACGATGTTTTAGCATTTATTTCCCAACAATTGTCTACGTTCGTATTTTTATGCTCTTTTGCAGATTTATGCGGAAAAGGGACGATTTTATACCAAATTTATGCCCTCGGGATTTTTTATGACTAAAGACAAGAAGGAACGAAACCTAGCGCATATTTCAAGGCCTGAAGATAGCTTTAACAAGCAAAAGAATCAATCCACGATGTTGCAGCCTGTTTCAAATGGCTATATCTCGAGTTCTAGAGCTGATAATGGAGTGATTCCAGTTGGAGGTGAAAGCTTATCCTCTTAGCTTTCCAACGCCTCGAGAATCGCTTGATTACGATAAGTAACGAAGAAATGGCAGCTGTTTTAAGAACGATGCGCGCTGCAGTCCCGACAGTTGGTCGACCGACCCACTATTTGGGTCGACCGACCAGGTGCCTATTGGAAAAGCCCAGAATTTGCCTGAAGCCCAGAAATTGCATAAAATCCGTAAAGCGGTCGACCGACCCAAAATATTGGTCGACCGACCACAGCACCGACCCAGAAGTTTCCGCGAAGCCTATTAAAGTATTTAGGTCATTAGGAAACTCTTTAATTCCGCCTATATAAGCTAATCTAGTTCCTGATTCAGAATAATAAAGTCCTAATAGAGAGAAGCAAGCAGCCCCAAATAGAGAAAACTCCATAGTTAGTTAAAGATTTTATTCAAGTTTTTATCTTTTGTTCTTAGATTTTCCAATTAAGTTGTAAGTTTGCTACAATTAATCTCTCCCTTTTAATTTAATCTTGTTGTTCATCTTATTGTTGTTTCTTAATTCATGTTTTCCCTTTTATTGTCATCTTTAATTATGTTGATTCCTTTGATGTTCTTAGTTATTGTTAGTTTCATAATTAGAAGTATGCATAACTAATTCTTGTGATTAGGAATTAGGGGACCCATGGTAAAGATTTGATTTTGATAAGTTTAATGATTGCCAATCCCCCATTGTTGTTGGTGAACTAATCCTTAGGATTGAAAGATTATTAGTATTAGTTTAACAACAACTTTGGGATTGCCATATGAACGAAAGTTTAGTGCTTTTCTAGGAACCCTAAGACCGTAAGGATTGGGTAGAATATTGACCTAAAGGTTTATTCTTTGTTCCTTGGGATTGTGTTATTTGATTATTTTACCCTTCATTGACTTGTTTTAACCATGGGGAACCAAAGTTCCTAATCTCCTTCTCATCTTATTTTAATTTCCTTATTATTATTGCATGTTTAGATTGATGTTCTTTATGATTTCCATGTTTACTCCTATTTTTATAATTGTTTTAATAACTACGAGTAGCTAATTTCATATGTTAGGATGTAGGGAGTAAATATGCATAGGTAGTATAATTCCCGAATCAACATGTCGCAGGCAGGAGGTCGACCGACCACCCTTATAGGTCGGCCGACCGACTCGTGTTCGAATTCCGTTTCGGTTTTATTTGTAGACTATAATAACCTACAATGAGATCAAAAGGAGACTTGTAGGATGTTAGTATTGACCTACCCAAGATTGAGAGATTTGGGAAGGGCATTGGTTTACATCTTAAGACGGATAGGTTACTTAAGACTGAAAGGTTTGTGACCCAAAATTTAGGAATCACCCTTATTGTTGACACCCAATAATTGTGAGACCTAGGAACTAATAGCATAGACCGAAAGGATCTATTAGGTAGCATAGACCTAAAGGATATGTTACACCCCTTACGCGACTGCAATACATGTTGACTTAGGATTTATAGTATCTTAGCTGTTTATTACCCGAACATCCTAGCATCTCTTTTATTATTTTTTTATTCTCATCTTTATTTACTTGTTTTACCTTATTCTTAGACTTAGCAACAATAAATCAAACCCCCTCTTTTTATTATTATTTTATAGATTAAAAATTAGCAAACAGAATTAACCTTGTCTCTCAGTGGTTCGACCCTTACTATCACTATCTATAGTTTTAGTTTGGTTTATAAATTTTATCTTTGGCACCCCTCAACGACGGGTGTCAAATTTTGGCGCCGTTGCCAGGGAGACGGTATAATTTTGTTTGTTAATTTTTAGTTTATTTTTCTTGTCTTAAGGAACTTAGGTTCCTTAAGACCGTTACTTACCTTTTCTTCTAGTTTTGTCTTGGAAGACAGGTTTTTGAGAGGAAGACTTGAGTACTCTCAGTGCTATTGCGATCATGTTTACTGTGTCTGAGTTAGAAGCGATTTTTTCGGAATTAAAAAAAGAACGAGATGCAGCTGTGAAGAGTGTTGAAAGGCAATTAGTAATCTTAGCTAATCGGATTGCTAGCTCTCCAGTTGGTTGTAAGAGTTTCATAGAGACATTAAATGCTATAGATCTCAGGATTGGTCGTGCTTATGAAAGACCAACCCCAAAGGATGATTATGCCAAAGTTCAGGACGAAGAAATTGATCCCGTGCGCAGGTCAGGAGGTCGACCGACCACAACATCAGGTCGACCGACCTCGACGCCTGACGTGAGATCAGTTTCTACAAACCAGAAAAATTCGGATGATACAGAAGTCAGTCGACCGACCACTATATCAGGTCGACCGACCAGGGTTCCTGAGCAGATTGTGGATTCGCCTCCTGAGCTACCTGACTCTCCTCTCGTCAATGACTCAACGGAGATTCTGAAGTTAAAAGAGCCAAGGCTTGCCGATTCCGCGACAAGCATTGTGGTCCCGTTTCCGTATCATTTGGAGAAATTAATGTTGGAGCATCAGTTCAAAAAACCCTTGGAGAGGTATGAGGGTGTTGATATTAGTAACCCAGATATTTCTGTCAAGTGTGATCCCATCACACCCATTACTAAAGAGTCGCTCATTCTTAAGGAAGATAATGATAGGTTACTTGATTGTCTCTCCCTCCCCGTTGATGATACTAACTTGGATCTAGAAACAACCAATGAGTTAGACTTTCACCCCTTGACTGACCAACCTATTTTTGTAGGTATTAGTGATGAACATGTTCCTAACATGATTGAACCCTCTGTTGATGAACCTTGTTTTTTGCAGGATTCATTTATTGACATTCCTGATGTTTTTAATAATATTAGTGAATGTTCTATGCAAGGATCCTTTTCAAAGGATCCTTCGGAGGCTTTGATGTGTTTTGAGGCATGTGCAGGTGAATCTCTTGCGCATGAGGCTGATTTGGATGCTCCAGAAATTGCAACTCTAGTGATAGAGTCTATAGGCGATAGGAAGAGAGATGTTCTCGATCGAGTAGTACCACTTACTCGATCAAATGATGTAGAGAACGAGATCACTCAAGCTAGTGATCATTTGGCTAAAGAAAAGAGCCCTAAGAAGAAGAAACCAAGGAAGGTGTCGGCCCACGACTTGGGAGTCGACAACTCCGGGAGATGGATGGCTAGAGCTGTGGATGATGACCCACCCATCTACATGGTGGAGAGAAACTCATCTACCCAAATCACCATAGCTGAAGGAGTAGCCTATAGTCAGAGCCCTTGGTCAAAGAAACGCCGAATCCTTCGCGGATGACTTCTTCTTTTTGCTCGTTTCTGTTTTTCTTAAGACATTTTTTTTTGTTTTGCTAAGACTTTCTAGCCTGATTTCTTTAACTTTTTAGGACAACTTTTTTTGTGTTTGCGTAGTTAAGACTTTTTGGACTTGTTTCTGGGATCTCGCAAATGTTGGGCGCATATACTTTTCTTGCTTTTTCAGGTTTTACGAAGAAACGAAGACCATTGGGACACAGAGGGTCGACCGACCAGATATACCAGTCGGTCGACCTAGTCGCCGTATCGCTGAATTCCTGTATTCTGCAAGAAGGTCGGTCGACCTGTTCTTTTGGTCGGTCGACCTACCTGTCTGTCGCAGTCAGTTCGTTTCTTCCTCGGGAACCGTGCAACCGTCTTTGGTACTTTAGTGGCACTGCTGGCCACCAAAACCTCCCAGCTTACGCTGGTTTGGGGAGGTTTTTCTCATACATCTATTAACCCAGTGAGTTCTTTCCAGTTTTTCCTTAATTTTTATTCTCTTTGCATCTTTCCTTTAATTTTCTGAAACCTTTACTTAGGCTATTGCACAATGGGGACATTGTGCGGGTTGGTTTGGGGAATGGTTTCGCGTCACATGCATTGTTCCATTGCATTTTTGTCACACGTTTATTGCATTTCTGTCTTGCATTGTTCTTTTCTTTATTTTCTTTGCCTATACAAAAGAAAAATACAAAAAAATATAGAAAAATCTCAAAAATTCTAAAAAATGCACGTTTATTTTAGCATATAGGTCGAGTCGGAACGAGAGTATTTCAAGGATGATTTTTGCTATCTTACATGTTTTTGCCTTTACCTTGCCTTGTCAACTTGTTTCAGTATGAGAGTCTTTTGCATATCTACGAGTTTTTGTTAACTTGCATTTCTTGAGACTTGACTTATACCTTGGCAACCTACTATACATTCTAAGTTTTAGAGCTTTATTTCCTGGTTTCATTCTTAAACCAGTTGTCTAGGATGTGAGTAGTACTCCCCTTGGAACATGTTACATCAATATGCATAAACATGAACTTGAATTGCTATATACTTGTCTTACTATCTCGTTTTGTGAGTCTTGATACGTGCATTTGGGATCCCTTTTCTCATATTTACCCATAAGCTTCACATAGCCAAATTTGCCTTTTTATTCCCCCAAAAAAACTACATCCCATACTTAGCCTACCCTTCCAAGCTAGTATCTGTGGTCATTGGATTATTTTTCGAGGCATCTTGGTTTGTATGCTATCATGAGCAAAAAGAGAAAAGAAAGAAAGAAAGCAAGAAAGAAAAAAAAAAGAACAAAAAAATTCAGAAAAACAAAGAAAGAAAAGAAAAACGAAAAAAAAGTCAAAACGTACAGGAAAGAAGTCGACCGACCTCATTCATGGGTCGGCCGACCACCTGACAGCACCAAAATTCAAAGTTCGTTCTGAAATCCCTTTCTTTTATGTGTTATCACTCCCGTACCTCATTCAAAATATTTGGGAGTCCTTTCTTATATTTAATGTGAGAGTTGTGCTACAAAAAAGCACTTTCTTAATATCAAAAGTTGTGAAATATGTTGTTGGGAACCAGTTTTACTAGCGTGGCTACTAACCCCACAATTCCAAAAAACATCTTAACCACTTTTACCTTTTACCTCACATATCTTTCATAACCCCAATTGCATGTATCCTAGTCACTTAATGAGTTTGTTAGACATAGTTGTAGAATTCCTGTTCATGTTAGATTGCAGGCATGTTTCCATGGGTCGCAGTTAGGTGAGTGTCATTACAATATACTTCTTTCTATCTTTTACATGTACTCACTCTTTGCTTCATGAGTGTCTCGAGCGTACCGCGAGAGTCCATGGTATAAAGTCTCTATAGTCTTTATTTTTGCAAGTCTGACAACACCATAACTCGTTTGCATGATTTAAATGCTTTCTCATTTTGTACTTAGCATTGGTTTAGGCTTACATGTAAATTTCGCTCTGAGATTGAAATCGTTCCATTAGTTAAGATCGAGTCTATTTCTTGCTTGAGGGCAAGCAAGGTTTGGTTTGGGGAATTTGATGCGTGCCTATTTTATGATGTTTTACATCTATTTTTACACGCATTTTGTCGCTCATTTACGATGTTTTAGCATTTATTTCCCAACAATTGTCTACTTTCGTATTTTTATGCTCTTTTGCAGATTTATGCGGAAAAGGGACGATTTTATACCAAATTTATGCCCTCGGGATTTTTTATGACTAAAGACAAGAAGGAACGAAACCTAGCGCATATTTCAAGGCCTGAAGATAGCTTTAACAAGCAAAAGAATCAATCCACGATGTTGCAGCCTGTTTCAAATGGCTATATCTCGAGTTTTAGAGCTGATAACGGAGTGATTCCAGTTGGAGGTGAAAGCTTATCCTCTTAGCTTTCCAACGCCGCGAGAATCGCTTAATTACGATAAGTAACGAAGAAATGACAGCTGTTTTAAGAACGATGCGCGCTGCAGTCCTGACAGTTGGTCGACCGACCCACTATTTGGGTCGACCGACCAGGTGCCTATTGGAAAAGCCCAGAATTTACCTGAAGCCCAGAAATTGCATAAAATCCGTAAAGCGGTCGACCGACCCAAAATATTGGTCGACCGACCACAGCACCGACCCAGAAGTTTCCGCGAAGCCTATTAAAGTATTTAGGTCATTAGGAAACTCTTTAATTCCGCCTATATAAGCTAATCTAGTTCCTGATTCAGAATAATAAAGTCCTAATAGAGAGAAGCAAGCAGCCCCAAATAGAGAAAACTCCATAGTTAGTTAAAGATTTTATTCAAGTTTTCATCTTTTGTTCTTAGATTTTCCAATTAAGTTGTAAGTTTGCTACAATTAATCTCTCCCTTTTAATTTAATCTTGTTGTCATCTTATTGTTGTTTCTTAATTCATGTTTTCCCTTTTATTGTCATCTTTAATTATGTTGATTCCTTTGATGTTCTTAGTTATTGTTAGTTTCATAATTAGAAGTATGCATAACTAATTCTTGTGATTAGGAATTAGGGGAACCATGGTAAAGGTTTGATTTTGATAAGTTTAATGATTGAATTACCAATCCCCCATTGTTGTTGGTGAACTAATCCTTAGGATTGAAAGATTATTAGGATTAGTTTAACAACAACTTTGGGATTGCCATATGAACGAAAGTTTAGTGCTTTTCTAGGAACCCTAAGACCGTAAGGATTGGGTAGAATATTGACCTAAAGGTTTATTCTTTGTTCCTTGGGATTGTGTTATTTGATTATTTTACCCTTCATTGACTTGTTTTAACCATGGGGAACCAAAGTTCCTAATCTCCTTTTCATCTTATTTTAATCTCCTTATTATTATTGCATGTTTAGATTGATGTTCTTTATGATTTCCATGTTTACTCCTATTTTTATAATTGTTTTAATAACTATGAGTAGCTAATTTCATATGTTAGGATGTAGGGAGTAAATATGCATAGGTAGTATAATTCCCGAATCAACATGTCGAAGGCAGGAGGTCGACCGACCACCCTTATAGGTCGGCCGACCGACTCGTGTTCGAATTCCGTTTCGCTTTTATTTGTAGACTATAATAACCTACAATGAGATCAAAAGGAGACTTGTAGGATGTTAGTATTGACCTACCCACGATTGAGAGATTTGGGAAGGGCATTGGTTTACATCTTAAGACGGATAGGTTACTTAAGACTGAAAGGTTTGTGACCTAAAATTTAGGAATCACCCTTATTGTTGACACCCAATAATTGTGAGACCTAGGAACGAATAGCATAGACCGAAAGGAGCTATTAGGTAGCATAGACCTAAAGGATATGTTACACCCCTTACGCGACTGCAATACATGTTGACTTAGGATTTATAGTATCTTAGTTGTTTATTACCGGAACATCCTAGCATCTCTTTTATTATATTTTTATTCTCATCTTTATTTACTTGTTTTACCTTATTCTTAGACTTAGCAACAATAAATCAAACCCCCTCTTTTTATTATTATTTTATAGATTAAAAATTAGCAAACAGAATTAACCTTGTCTCTCGGTGGTTCGACCCTTAGTATCACTATCTATAGTTTTAATTTGGTTTATAAATTTTATCTTTGGCACCCCTCAACCACGGGTGTCAAATTTTGTTTTGCCTTTTTATTCCCCCAAAAAAAAACTACATCCCATACTTAGCCTACCCTTCCAAGCTAGTATCTGTGGTCATTGGATTATTTTTTGAGGCATCTTGGTTTGTATGCTATCATGAGCAAAAAGAGAAAAGAAAGCAAGAAAGAAAAAAAAAAGAACAAAAAAATTCAGAAAAACAAAGAAAGAAAAGAAAAACGAAAAAAAAGTCAAAACGTACAGGAAAGAAGTCGACCGACCTCATTCATGGGTCGGCCGACCACCTGACAACACCAAAATTCAAAGTTCGTTCTGAAATCCCTTTCTTTTATGTGTTATCACTCCGTACCTCATTCAAAATATTTGGGAGTCCTTTCTTATATTTAATGTGAGAGTTGTGCTACAAAAGAGCACTTTCTTAATATCAAAAGTTGTGAAATATGTTGTTGGGAACCAGTTTTACTAGCTTGGCTACTAACCCCACAATTCCAAAAACATCCTAACCACTTTTACCTTTTACCTCACATATCTTTCATAAGCCCAATTGCATGTATCCAAGTCACTTAATGAGTTTGTTAGACATAGTTGTAGAATTCCTGTTCATGTTAGATTGCAGGCATGTTTCCATGGGTCGCAGTTAGGTGAGTGTCATTACAATATACTTCTTTCTATCTTTTACATGTACTCACCCTTTGCTTCATGAGTGTCTCGAGCGTACCGCGAGAGTCCATGGTATAAAGTCTCTATAGTCTTTATTTTTGCAAGTCTGACAACACCATAACTCGTTTGCATGATTTAAATGCTTTCTCATTTTGTACTTAGCATTGGTTTAGGCTTACATGTAAATTTCGCTCTGAGATTGAAATCGTTCCATTAGTTAAGATCGAGTCTATTTCTTGCTTGAGGGCAAGCAAGGTTTGGTTTGGGGAATTTGATGCGTGCCTATTTTATGATGTTTTACATCTATTTTTACACGCATTTTGTCGCTCATTTACGATGTTTTAGCATTTATTTCCCAACAATTGTCTACTTTCGTATTTTTATGCTCTTTTGCAGATTTATGCGGAAAAGGGACGATTTTATACCAAATTTATGCCCTCGGGATTTTTTATGACTAAAGACAAGAAGGAACGAAACCTAGCGCATATTTCAAGGCCTGAAGATAGCTTTAACAAGCAAAAGAATCAATCAACGATGTTGCAGCCTGTTTCAAATGGCTATATCTCGAGTTCTAGAGCTGATAATGGGGTGATTCCAGTTGGAGGTGAAAGCTTATCCTCTTAGCTTTCCAACGCCGCGAGAATCGCTTGATTACGATAAGTAACGAAGAAATGGCAGCTGTTTTAAGAACGATGCGCGCTGCAGTCCCGACAGTTGGTCGACCGACCAGGTGCCTATTGGAAAAGCCCAGAATTTGCCTGAAGCCCTGAAATTGCATAAAATCCGTAAAGCGGTCGACCGACCCAAAATATTGGTCGACCGACCACAGCACCGACCCAGAAGTTTCCGCGAAGCCTATTAAAGTATTTAGGTCATTAGGAAACTCTTTAATTCCGCCTATATAAGCTAATCTAGTTCCTGATTCAGAATAATAAAGTCCTAATAGAGAGAAGCAAGCAGCCCCAAATAGAGAAAACTCCATAGTTAGTTAAAGATTTTATTCAAGTTTTCATCTTTTGTTCTTAGATTTTCCAATTAAGTTGTAAGTTTGTTACAATTAATCTCTCCCTTTTAATTTAATCTTGTTGTTCATCTTGTTGTTGTTTCTTAATTCATGTTTTCCCTTTTATTGTCATCTTTAATTATGTTGATTCCATTGATGTTCTTAGTTATTGTTAGTTTCATAATTAGAAGTACGCATAACTAATTCTTGTGATTAGGAATTAGGGGAACCATGGTAAAGATTTGATTTTGATAAGTTTAATGATTGAATTACCAATCCCCCATTGTTGTTGGTGAACTAATCCTTAGGATTGAAAGATTATTAGGATTAGTTTAACAACAACTTTGGGGGATTGGTAATTCAATCATTAAACTTATCAAAATCAAATCTTTACCATGCGTGTAAAAAGAGATGTAAAACATCATAAAATAGGCACGCATCAATGTTAAAACTCATTTATTGTATCTAGTAGTTATTTCTTGGAAGTTCTGTTAACTTATATTCTATTTTTTGGTGATTTGCAGGTTGAATCAAGATAGACGTGAATAATTGACGTTCAATGAAAAAAATGATGCATATACCTGGTCTTAGTTATTGTAATGTAGAAACTCAGTTATAGTAATGTAAAACTTTGGTATTTGTAGTTATTCTAATATAGAAACTCAGTTATTGTAATGAGTAAATCGTGTTATTGTATTGACATCAAAACTCAAATGTATTCAAATTTCTATGTTTTATTTGTTTTCAGCTTGTTTAATTGACTAACTCAGTTATTTTAATGTAGAAACCCGGTTATTGTAATGTAGAAACTCAAAACTTAATTATTGTAATGTAGAAACTCAATTATTGTAATAATGTAAAACTCTGATATTGTAATGTAGAAACTCAGTTATTGTAATGTAGTGTAATAACCCGAGTTATTAGAATGAGAATATAATAAATTATGGGAACGCGATGAATTACTTATTGAAATGGTCGTTTTATAAGCTTGTGCATACTCGTATTTTGATGAGCGTTTTAGTCTTCAGTGGGATTCGAAATGGGAACCAAGGCACCTTGTAATAATAGTAGTGGTATGGTGTTAGTAAGACTCGAACTTGTGACCTACTGGTGCCTTGCTTTGGGCCTCGAAAAGCGTGACAAGAGACCTAGCCCACTCGTTATTCAGAAACGCAGTTTAGAATGCCTGCCTGCCGCCATATATAGGAAGGTATTTCATACCCTAAACCCTATTCAAACACAAACAAGATCTCACCAAAACCTAGCCGTCACTTTAGGGAAGAAAAGGAACATGCTCACGGTGGTTGTAGGCTGTCCTAGGGTACCTCGATTTGGCCAAGGATCTGGTATGCTCACCACGTTCTTTCTAATCTCAGTTTTATGTATGGTCTTTGTCATCTGTTTAGGGGAGTGTAAACACGTTTATTTCTTATTGTTTTTACATACTAATATACTAGGACGTATAATGTTTATGTGTAGGCCATAGATGTAGTGTCGTTGGTCGTTTTTACATATGTTAGAAGGTGGCAAAGTCGGTGTCAGTATAAGGGTGTAGTACTACGATCAGCAGGTGTTCCAGATGCGTGTTTTTTTATAATTAGTTTTTAGATGAGTTAGTATGTCTACTGTTATGGGTCTTCGTGTGTTGAGGCAGGTGGTATTTGGGGGTTGCTTATGGTGGTGGTCTCGAGGTCCGGTGGTGTCAGATTATGGTGGTACAGGGTTGTTTGTCAGGGGTGGTCGTGAGGTTGAGTTTTGTTTGTAGTCCAGTTTTGTTTTGTCTATGCGTGTACAGGGATGTTTGGGGGGTGGTAGCATCGAGGACTCGAGGGAGGTCAGTGCGATGTTACCACCGTGTCTGGAGTCTGGAGTCCAGGGGTGGTTTTGGTGGTCGAGGTTGGTGTTAGTTGTGGCGGGGATTTCGTCGAAGTGGTGGTTAAAGTGGCGTGGTCAGGGTCGCGGGTGAGGAACCAAGCCTAATCTGAGCCCTGGTTCAACTCACTGGTGGTTGTCGGTCAGGTGGCTGGTGGTTGCGGTGGTAGAAGGTAGTCTGGGTGTTTGTGTCGGCGGCTGTCGGTGGTAGTGGGGTGTGTCACGGTGGTTATAAGGGGCTGGTTGTCACAGGTGGTAGTACACGGGTAAAGGATGTTTATTTTGGGTTATAATGTTTATTTGTGGTATTATTATTATTATTATTATATTTTATTATGTTTTTAATATACTTATTAATATTAGAATTATTGTTATTAATATGGGAATATGGGTGTTTATTATAGGAAGGTATTAATGTAGTTATTAATGAATATTTGAATAGTTGTATTCAAATAAAGTTGCTATGTTTGGAAAGTTACCTATTTTAGAAGTTACTATGTTGGGAGGTGTCTAATTTGGGAAAGTTTCTATTTATGGTAGTCATACTTGTTTCACATGAATTAGGGAGTCCTGTTAATCATACGCATTACACGTTTAGGTAACGACTTCCGAGTGGAACATTTTTAGCAGCTGCGCAACTGACGACTTCATCCGACTATTGAGGTACGGAAATATCTATGATTGTGATTGTGATCTGACATGAGGGCACTCCGTATCTGGTTGATGTATTTAATTCTGATATATTGTGATTGATTACTTATTACTGTTTATTGTGGAGAACGGAGATGTGAAATGGGTCTTGTGATATGGGTCTTGTGATATGGCCATGGGAGGTGCGGTGTGTTGGGGATGGAATGGAGGAATGGAGGTTGAGGTGATGGAGGATATATATATATATATATATATTGTGTTGTTCATGTCTTGATTATATTACCTACTCAATCACGTGTTGACCCTGTTTGTTATTTTGTGTCTGTGTTGATCCAATTCATTGGGGAGCAGATTGACAGGTCTTAGACTCACGGGAGCTGGATGGGAGGAGAGGCTATGAACCTGACCAGTCTAGTGATAGATGACGTTACTTAGTTACACTTTATTTTATCATGAGACAGTTGTAATGGAGTTGTTTTGGAGACTTCATGTTTTATCATTTTAATTATCTAATAAAGTACTGCGTTTCTTCCCTGTGATTATCTACTGCCTTGGTATTGCGAGATGGTAACACCCTTGATTATTTGGGGAGTCCTAGATCAGGCCTCTAAATAAATGGGGGTGTTACATGTAGAAACTCATTTATTGTAATGTAAAACTTTCGTATTTGTAGTTATTCTAATATAGAAACTCAGTTATTGTAATGAGTAAATCGTGTTATTGTATTGACATCAAAACTCAAATGTATTCAAATTTCTATGTTGTGTTTGTTTTCAACTTGTTTAATTGACTAACTCAGTTATTTTAATGTAGAAACCCGGTTATTGTAATGTACAAACTCAAAACTTAATTATTGTAATGTAGAAACTCAATTATTGTAATAATGTAGAACTCTGATATTGTAATGTAGAAACTCAGTTATTGTAATTTAGTGTAATAACCCGAATTATTAGAATTAAAATATAATAAATTATGGGAAAGCGATGAATTACTTATTGAATTGGTCGTTTTATAAGCTTGTGCATACTCTTATTTTGATGAGCGTTTTAGTCTTCAGTGGGATTCGAAATGGGAACCAAGGCACCTTGTAATAATTGTAGTGGTATGGTGTTAGTAAGACTCGAACTTGTGACCTGCTGGTGCCTTGCTCTGGGCCTCGAAAAGCGTGACAAGAGACCTAGCCCACTCGTTATTCAGACACGCAGTTTAGAATGCCTTCCTGCCGCCATATATAGGAAGGTTTTCCATACCCTAAACCCTATTCAAACACAAACAAGATCTCACCAAAACCTAGCCGTCACTTTAGGGAAGAAAAGGAACCTGCTCACGGTGGTTGTAGGCTGTCCTAGGGTACCTCGATTTGGCCAAGGATCTGGTATGCTCACCAAGTTCTTTCTAATCTCAGTTTTATGTATGGTCTTTGTCATCTGTTTAGGGGAGTGTAAACACGTTTATTTCTTGTTGTTTTTACATAATAATATAGTAGGACATATAATGTTTATGTCTAGGCCATAGATGTAGTGTCGTTGGTCGTTTTTGCATATGTTAGAAGGTGGCAAAGTCGGTGTCAGTATAAGGGTGTAGTACTACGATCAGCAGGTGTTCCAGATGCGTGTTTTTTTATAATTAGTTTTTAGATGAGTTAATATGTCTACTGTTATGGGTCTTCGTGTGTTGAGGCAGGTGGTATTTGGGGGTTGCTTATGGTGGTGGTCTCGAGGTCCGGTGGTGTCTGATTATGGTGGTACAGGGTTGTTTGTCAGGGGTGGTCGTGAGGTTGAGTTTTGTTTGTAGTCCAGTTTTGTTTTGTCTATGCGTGTACAGGGATGTTTGGGGGGTGGTAGCATCGAGGACTCGAGGGAGGTCAGTGCGATGTTACCACCGTGTCTGGAGTCTGGAGTCCAGGGGTGGTTTTGGTGGTCGAGGTTGGTGTTAGTTGTGGCGGGGATTTCGTCGAAGTGGTGGTTAAAGTGGCGTGGTCAGGGTCGCGGGTGAGGAACCAAGCCTAATCTGAGCCCTGGTTCAACTCACTGGTGGTTGTCGGTCAGGTGGCTGGTGGTTGCGGTGGTAGAAGGTAGTCTGGGTGTTTGTGTCGGCGGCTGTCGGTGGTAGTGGGGTGTGTCACGGTGGTTATAAGGGGCTGGTTGTCACAGGTGGTAGTACACGGGTAAAGGATGTTTATTTTGGGTTATAATGTTTATTTATGGTATTATTATTATTATTATTATATTTTATTATGTTTTTAATATACTTATTAATATTAGAATTATTGTTATTAATATGGGAATATGGGTGTTTATTATAGGAAGGTATTAATGTAGTTATTAATGAATATTTGAATAGTTGTATTCAAATAAAGTTGCTATGTTTGGAAAGTTACCTATTTTAGAAGTTACTATGTTGGGAGGTGTCTAATTTGGGAAAGTTTCTATTTATGGTAGTCATACTTGTTTCACATGAATTAGGGAGTCCTGTTAATCATACGCATTACACGTTTAGGTAACGACTTCCGAGTGGAACATTTTTAGCAGCTGCGCAACTGACGACTTCATCCGACTATTGAGGTACGGAAATATCTATGATTGTTATTGTGATCTGACATGAGGGCACTCCGTATCTGGTTGATGTATTTAATTCTGATATATTGTGATTGATTACTTATTACTGTTTATTGTGGAGAACGGAGATGTGAAATGGGTCTTGTGATATGGGTCTTGTGATATGGCCATGGGAGGTGCGGTTTGTTGGAGATGGAATGGAGGAATGGAGGTTGAGGTGATGGAGGATATATATATATATATATATATTGTGTTGTTCATGTCTTGATTATATTACCTACTCAATCACGTGTTGACCCTGTTTGTTATTTTGTGTCTGTGTTGATCCAATTTATTGGGGAGCAGATTGACAGGTCTTAGACTCACGGGAGCTGGATGGGAGGAGAGGCTATGAACCTGACCAGTCTAGTGATAGATGACGTTACTTAGTTACACTTTATTTTATCATGAGACAGTTGTAATGGAGTTGTTTTGGAGACTTCATGTTTTATCATTTTAATTATCTAATAAAGTACTGCGTTTCTTCCCTGTGATTATCTACTGCCTCGGTATTGCGAGATGGTAACACCCTTGATTATTTGGGGAGTCCTAGATCAGGCCTCTAAATAAATGGGGGTGTTACATGTAGAAACTCATTTATTGTAATGTAAAACTTTCGTATTTGTAGTTATTCTAATATAGAAACTTAGTTATTGTAATGAGTAAATCGTGTTATTGTATTGACATCAAAACTCAAATTTATTCAAATTTCTATGTTATGTTTGTTTTCAGCTTGTTTAATTGACTAACTCAATTATTTTAATGTAGAAACCCGGTTATTGTAATGTAGAAACTCAAAACTTAATTATTGTAAAGTAGAAACTCAATTATTGTAATAATGTAAAACTCTGATATTGTAATGTAGATACTCAGTTATTGTAAGGTAGAAACTCAAATATTGTAATGTAAAAGTTTGGTATTTGTAGTTATTCTAATATAGAAACTCAGTTATTGTAATGAGTAAATCGTGTTATTGTATTGACATCAAAACTCAAATGTATTCAAATTTCTATGTTGTGTTTGTTTTAAGCTTGTTTAATTGACTAACTCAGTTATTTTAATGTAGAAACCCGGTTATTGTAATGTACAAACTCAAAACTTAATTATTGTAATGTAGAAACTCAATTATTGTAATAATGTAGAACTCTGATATTGTAATGTAGAAACTCAGTTATTGTAATTTAGTGTAATAACCCGAATTATTAGAATTAAAATATAATAAATTATGGGAAAGCGATGAATTACTTATTGAATTGGTCGTTTTATAAGCTTGTGCATACTCTTATTTTGATGAGCGTTTTAGTCTTCAGTGGGATTCGAAATGGGAACCAAGGCACCTTGTAATAATAGTAGTGGTATGGTGTTAGTAAGACTCGAACTTGTGACCTGCTGGTGCCTTGCTCTGGGCCTCGAAAAGCGTGACAAGAGACCTAGCCCACTCGTTATTCAGACACGCAGTTTAGAATGCCTGCCTGCCGCCATATATAGGAAGGTTTTCCATACCCTAAACCCTATTCAAACACAAACAAGATCTCACCAAAACCTAGCCGTCACTTTAGGGAAGAAAAGGAACCTGCTCACGGTGGTTGTAGGCTGTCCTAGGGTACCTCGATTTGGCCAAGGATCTGGTATGCTCACCAAGTTCTTTCTAATCTCAGTTTTATGTATGGTCTTTGTCAACTGTTTAGGGGAGTGTAAACACGTTTATTTCTTGTTGTTTTTACATAATAATATAGTAGGACGTATAATGTTTATGTCTAGGCCATAGATGTAGTGTCGTTGGTCGTTTTTGCATATGTTAGAAGGTGGCAAAGTCGGTGTCAGTATAAGGGTGTAGTACTACGATCAGCAGGTGTTCCAGATGCGTGTTTTTTTATAATTAGTTTTTAGATGAGTTAATATGTCTACTGTTATGGGTCTTCGTGTGTTGAGGCAGGTGGTATTTGGGGGTTGCTTATGGTGGTGGTCTCGAGGTCCGGTGGTGTCTGATTATGGTGGTACAGGGTTGTTTGTCAGGGGTGGTCGTGAGGTTGAGTTTTGTTTGTAGTCCAGTTTTGTTTTGTCTATGCGTGTACAGGGATGTTTGGGGGGTGGTAGCATCGAGGACTCGAGGGAGGTCAGTGCGATGTTACCACCGTGTCTGGAGTCTGGAGTCCAGGGGTGGTTTTGGTGGTCGAGGTTGGTGTTAGTTGTGGCGGGGATTTCGTCGAAGTGGTGGTTAAAGTGGCGTGGTCAGGGTCGCGGGTGAGGAACCAAGCCTAATCTGAGCCCTGGTTCAACTCACTGGTGGTTGTCGGTCAGGTGGCTGGTGGTTGCGGTGGTAGAAGGTAGTCTGGGTGTTTGTGTCGGCGGCTGTCGGTGGTAGTGGGGTGTGTCACGGTGGTTATAAGGGGCTGGTTGTCACAGGTGGTAGTACACGGGTAAAGGATGTTTATTTTGGGTTATAATGTTTATTTATGGTATTATTATTATTATTATTATATTTTATTATGTTTTTAATATACTTATTAATATTAGAATTATTGTTATTAATATGGGAATATGGGTGTTTATTATAGGAAGGTATTAATGTAGTTATTAATGAATATTTGAATAGTTGTATTCAAATAAAGTTGCTATGTTTGGAAAGTTACCTATTTTAGAAGTTACTATGTTGGGAGGTGTCTAATTTGGGAAAGTTTCTATTTATGGTAGTCATACTTGTTTCACATGAATTAGGGAGTCCTGTTAATCATACGCATTACACGTTTAGGTAACGACTTCCGAGTGGAACATTTTTAGCAGCTGTGCAACTGACGACTTCATCCGACTATTGAGGTACGGAAATATCTATGATTGTGATTGTGATCTGACATGAGGGCACTCCGTATCTGGTTGATGTATTTAATTCTGATATATTGTGATTGATTACTTATTACTGTTTATTGTGGAGAACGGAGATGTGAAATGGGTCTTGTGATATGGGTCTTGTGATATGGCCATGGGAGGTGCGGTGTGTTGGGGATGGAATGGAGGAATGGAGGTTGAGGTGATGGAGGATATATATATATATATATATATTGTGTTGTTCATGTCTTGATTATATTACCTACTCAATCACGTGTTGACCCTGTTTGTTATTTTGTGTCTGTGTTGATCCAATTCATTGGGGAGCAGATTGACAGGTCTTAGACTCACGGGAGCTGGATGGGAGGAGAGGCTATGAACCTGACCAGTCTAGTGATAGATGACGTTACTTAGTTACACTTTATTTTATCATGAGACAGTTGTAATGGAGTTGTTTTGGAGACTTCATGTTTTATCATTTTAATTATCTAATAAAGTACTGCGTTTCTTCCCTGTGATTATCTACTGCCTTGGTATTGCGAGATGGTAACACCCTTGATTATTTGGGGAGTCCTAGATCAGGCCTCTAAATAAATGGGGGTGTTACATGTAGAAACTCATTTATTGTAATGTAAAACTTTCGTATTTGTAGTTATTCTAATATAGAAACTCAGTTATTGTAATGAGTAAATCGTGTTATTGTATTGACATCAAAACTCAAATGTATTCAAATTTCTATGTTGTGTTTGTTTTCAACTTGTTTAATTGACTAACTCAGTTATTTTAATGTAGAAACCCGGTTATTGTAATGTACAAACTCAAAACTTAATTATTGTAATGTAGAAACTCAATTATTGTAATAATGTAGAACTCTGATATTGTAATGTAGAAACTCAGTTATTGTAAGGTAGAAACTCAAATATTGTAATGTAAAAGTTTGGTATTTGTAGTTATTCTAATATAGAAACTCAGTTATTGTAATGAGTAAATCGTGTTATTGTATTGACATCAAAACTCAAATGTATTCAAATTTCTATGTTGTGTTTGTTTTAAGCTTGTTTAATTGACTAACTCAGTTATTTTAATGTAGAAACCCGGTTATTGTAATGTACAAACTCAAAACTTAATTATTGTAATGTAGAAACTCAATTATTGTAATAATGTAGAACTCTGATATTGTAATGTAGAAACTCAGTTATTGTAATTTAGTGTAATAACCCGAATTATTAGAATTAAAATATAATAAATTATGGGAAAGCGATGAATTACTTATTGAATTGGTCGTTTTATAAGCTTGTGCATACTCTTATTTTGATGAGCGTTTTAGTCTTCAGTGGGATTCGAAATGGGAACCAAGGCACCTTGTAATAATAGTAGTGGTATGGTGTTAGTAAGACTCGAACTTGTGACCTGCTGGTGCCTTGCTCTGGGCCTCGAAAAGCGTGACAAGAGACCTAGCCCACTCGTTATTCAGACACGCAGTTTAGAATGCCTGCCTGCCGCCATATATAGGAAGGTTTTCCATACCCTAAACCCTATTCAAACACAAACAAGATCTCACCAAAACCTAGCCGTCACTTTAGGGAAGAAAAGGAACCTGCTCACGGTGGTTGTAGGCTGTCCTAGGGTACCTCGATTTGGCCAAGGATCTGGTATGCTCACCAAGTTCTTTCTAATCTCAGTTTTATGTATGGTCTTTGTCATCTGTTTAGGGGAGTGTAAACACGTTTATTTCTTGTTGTTTTTACATAATAATATAGTAGGACATATAATGTTTATGTCTAGGCCATAGATGTAGTGTCGTTGGTCGTTTTTGCATATGTTAGAAGGTGGCAAAGTCGGTGTCAGTATAAGGGTGTAGTACTACGATCAGCAGGTGTTCCAGATGCGTGTTTTTTTATAATTAGTTTTTAGATGAGTTAATATGTCTACTGTTATGGGTCTTCGTGTGTTGAGGCAGGTGGTATTTGGGGGTTGCTTATGGTGGTGGTCTCGAGGTCCGGTGGTGTCTGATTATGGTGGTACAGGGTTGTTTGTCAGGGGTGGTCGTGAGGTTGAGTTTTGTTTGTAGTCCAGTTTTGTTTTGTCTATGCGTGTACAGGGATGTTTGGGGGGTGGTAGCATCGAGGACTCGAGGGAGGTCAGTGCGATGTTACCACCGTGTCTGGAGTCTGGAGTCCAGGGGTGGTTTTGGTGGTCGAGGTTGGTGTTAGTTGTGGCGGGGATTTCGTCGAAGTGGTGGTTAAAGTGGCGTGGTCAGGGTCGCGGGTGAGGAACCAAGCCTAATCTGAGCCCTGGTTCAACTCACTGGTGGTTGTCGGTCAGGTGGCTGGTGGTTGCGGTGGTAGAAGGTAGTCTGGGTGTTTGTGTCGGCGGCTGTCGGTGGTAGTGGGGTGTGTCACGGTGGTTATAAGGGGCTGGTTGTCACAGGTGGTAGTACACGGGTAAAGGATGTTTATTTTGGGTTATAATGTTTATTTATGGTATTATTATTATTATTATTATATTTTATTATGTTTTTAATATACTTATTAATATTAGAATTATTGTTATTAATATGGGAATATGGGTGTTTATTATAGGAAGGTATTAATGTAGTTATTAATGAATATTTGAATAGTTGTATTCAAATAAAGTTGCTATGTTTGGAAAGTTACCTATTTTAGAAGTTACTATGTTGGGAGGTGTCTAATTTGGGAAAGTTTCTATTTATGGTAGTCATACTTGTTTCACATGAATTAGGGAGTCCTGTTAATCATACGCATTACACGTTTAGGTAACGACTTCCGAGTGGAACATTTTTAGCAGCTGCGCAACTGACGACTTCATCCGACTATTGAGGTACGGAAATATCTATGATTGTTATTGTGATCTGACATGAGGGCACTCCGTATCTGGTTGATGTATTTAATTCTGATATATTGTGATTGATTACTTATTACTGTTTATTGTGGAGAACGGAGATGTGAAATGGGTCTTGTGATATGGGTCTTGTGATATGGCCATGGGAGGTGCGGTGTGTTGGGGATGGAATGGAGGAATGGAGGTTGAGGTGATGGAGGATATATATATATATATATATATATATATATATATATATATATATATATATATATATATATATATTGTGTTGTTCATGTCTTGATTATATTACCTACTCAATCACGTGTTGACCCTGTTTGTTATTTTGTGTCTGTGTTGATCCAATTCATTGGGGAGCAGATTGACAGGTCTTAGACTCACGGGAGCTGGATGGGAGGAGAGGCTATGAACCTGACCAGTCTAGTGATAGATGACGTTACTTAGTTACACTTTATTTTATCATGAGACAGTTGTAATGGAGTTGTTTTGGAGACTTCATGTTTTATCATTTTAATTATCTAATAAAGTACTGCGTTTCTTCCCTGTGATTATCTACTGCTTTGGTATTGCGAGATGGTAACACCCTTGATTATTTGGGGAGTCCTAGATCAGGCCTCTAAATAAATGGGGGTGTTACATGTAGAAACTCATTTATTGTAATGTAAAACTTTCGTATTTGTAGTTATTCTAATATAGAAACTCAGTTATTGTAATGAGTAAATCGTGTTATTGTATTGACATCAAAACTCAAATGTATTCAAATTTCTATGTTGTGTTTGTTTTCAACTTGTTTAATTGACTAACTCAGTTATTTTAATGTAGAAACCCGGTTATTGTAATGTACAAACTCAAAACTTAATTATTGTAATGTAGAAACTCAATTATTGTAATAATGTAAAACTCTGATATTGTAATGTAGAAACTTAATTATTGTAATTTAGTGTAATAACCCGAATTATTAGAATTAAAATATAATAAATTATGGGAAAGCGATGAATTACTTATTGAATTGGTCGTTTTATAAGCTTGTGCATACTCTTATTTTGATGAGCGTTTTAGTCTTCAGTGGGATTCGAAATGGGAACCAAGGCACCTTGTAATAATAGTAGTGGTTTGGTGTTAGTAAGACTCGAACTTGTGACCTGCTGGTGCCTTGCTTTGGGCCTCGAAAAGCGTGACAAGAGACCTAGCCCACTCGTTATTCAGACACGCAGTTTAGAATGCCTGCCTGCCGCCATATATAGGAAGGTTTTCCATACCCTAAACCCTATTCAAATACAAACAAGATCTCACCAAAACCTAGCCGTCACTTTAGGGAAGAAAAGGAACCTGCTCACGGTGGTTGTAGGCTGTCCTAGGGTACCTCGATTTGGCCAAGGATCTGGTATGCTCACCACGTTCTTTCTAATCTCAGTTTTATGTATGGTCTTTGTCATCTGTTTAGGGGAGTGTAAACACGTTTATTTCTTGTTGTTTTTACATAATAATATACTAGGACGTATAATGTTTATGTGTAGGCCATAGATGTAGTGTCGTTGGTCGTTTTTGAATATGTTAGAAGGTGGCAAAGTCGGTGTCAGTATAAGGGTGTAGTACTACGATCAGCAGGTGTTCCAGATGCGTGTTTTTTTATAATTAGTTTTTAGATGAGTTAGTATGTCTACTGTTATTGGTCTTCGTGTGTTGAGGCAGGTGGTATTTGGGGGTTGCTTATGGTGGTGGTCTCGAGGTCCGGTGGTGTCTGATTATGGTGGTACAGGGTTGTTTGTCAGGGGTGGTCGTGAGGTTGAGTTTTGTTTGTAGTCCAGTTTTGTTTTGTCTATGCGTGTACAAGGATGTTTGGGGGGGTGGTAGCATCGAGGACTCGGGGGAGGTCAGTGCGATGTTACCACCGTGTCTGGAGTCTGGAGTCCAGGGGTGGTTTTGGTGGTCGAGGTTGGTGTTAGTTGTGGCGGGGATTTCGTCGAAGTGGTGGTTAAAGTGGCGTGGTCAGGGTCGCGGGTGAGGAACCAAGCCTAATCTGGGCCCTGGTTCAACTTACTGGTGGTTGTCGGTCAGGTGGCTGGTGGTTGCGGTGGTAGAAGGTAGTCTGGGTGTTTGTGTCGGCGGCTGTCGGTGGTAGTGGGGTGTGTCACGGTGGTTATAAGGGGCTGGTTGTCACAGGTGGTAGTACATGGGTAAAGGATGTTTATTTTGGGTTATAATGTTTATTTATGGTATTATTATTATTATTATTATATTTTATTATGTTTTTAATATACTTATTAATATTAGAATTATTGTTATTAATATGGGAATATGGGTGTTTATTATAGGAAGGTATTAATGTAGTTATTAATGAATATTTGAATAGTTGTATTCAAATAAAGTTGCTATGTTTGGAAAGTTACCTATTTTGGAAGTTACTATGTTGGGAGGTGTCTAATTTGGGAAAGTTTCTATTTATGGTAGTCGTACTTGTTTCACATGAATTAGGGAGTCCTGTTAATCATACGCATTACACGTTTAGGTAACGACTTCCGAGTGGAACATTTTTAGCAGCTGCGCAACTGACGACTTCATCCGACTATTGAGGTACGGAAATATCTATGATTGTGATTGTGATCTGACATGAGGGCCCTCCGTATCTGGTTGATGTATTTAATTCTGATATATTGTGATTGATTACTTATTACTGCTTATTGTGGAGAACGGAGATGTGAAATGGGTCTTGTGATATGGGTCTTGTGATAAGGGACTTGTGATATGGCCATGGGAGGTGCGGTGTGTTGGAGATGGAATGGAGGAATGGAGGTTGAGGTGATGGAGGGTATATATATATATATATATATATATATATATATATATATAGATTTGGGATCCTGTGAGAACCATCAAGATAATGAGAACCATGAGAACCACTTACAGCCCTTAGATCAAATTGAAATTTGACGGTGAGATGAACAATGATTATCCATATTCTAATTTTGTAAACCGTGCGTCCTACCCAAATCATCAAAACCCTTTTTTTCCCCTAAATTTCTTTTCTCAAATCTGGTTCTCTCTCTCTCTCTTCGACTATGGCATTTTAGCTCCTTCTTTACTTTTGTTTGTCACAAACATTCCGATCAAGCTCCTCGATGATCAAAATCTTCCACGTTTCTTTCAGCAATAGATCATGGTAATTCGACGAGGTAAATTTTTGATATTGATGATTAATTTTAGCGAAACTAGGGTTTGTCTTTTTCTCTTTGTAATTTTTTTATTTGTCGATTAAATTAGTTGAATCTAAACCTTTATTAATGTACTAATATCGGAATGATGAATTATGTTTGTGAAATTAGGATTTTTGTGAATCAGATTGGGGAAACTGTGAAATTAGGGTTGGGGGGAGTTGAGAATTTACGTAAATTGGTTGAAATCATGAAATTAGGGACTGAATTTCCAAAATTTTCGCTAGTTAATTTAATTTATTGTTCTTATATGGCAGATTCTTAGATTCGTAGTCTTATTGTTCAACCTCTGTGAAATTATTGATACTTTTCTATCTAACTCGGACCTGCTTGATTAGAAAATTCAAGTTAGCACCTAGCTTCATCACTGTGAATTTTTTAGTGCTGCATCTTATCCATTAATTGACTTATGTGATTATGGCTACGTTGTAATCATGATATGTGGATTCTCTCTTATGAAAATAGTTGTCGTATTCGTATTTCTACAATTTATCTCGTTTTCGTAATATCAATTTATATTCATCTTTAAGAACATGCACCTATTTTATATTATGAAAGAGTATCAGTTCGATAACTCGGAGTTTATTGATCATCATACTTAAATGTGGAAAATATATGGAATATTAGATATTTTTTGGTTGCGACTCTACTCCTGCTTCATTTTGGTTTTATTACAACTGCCACAAGTTATATACTAGCTATGTTCTTACGTTTCTTGGTATGTATATCAAATGCTCCGTATTTGAATTCCTGGAATCATATTCAATGTTAGTTAGCTAATTTTTGAAACTATAACATATCAATGACATCTTCATTTAAAACCATCCTTTGATTGATTCTTGCTTATTAGGACGAGGATCAAAGATATTGCACAATTCTAAAAAAAGCAAAGCTCTAAAATAATGCCAGAAATATTACTCAAAGACGCAACAAACCATCCTTCTAATAAACTGTACATGCATGACATAGCCTTGCAGGTGCATCAAAAACCAATCTATGTGCATTAAACAGCCTCGTACATGCATGAAATAAACTGTTTTATTACTGGTCATTTTGGTTTACAGTAGTATTTTGTATGAAATATATTATGTAAGTTATTTATAATTGTGACGCCAAAAACAATTATGAAGTATGTAATTTAAGATACTTGTCATGATTAGGAGTCCAACAGAATTACGTATGTATGACATAGCATTGCAGGTGCATAAAAAAGTATTCTATGTCCATTAAACAACCCCGTACATGCATGAATTAATCCGCCTTCTTGATGCTCATTACTGTCAGCTTGGGGTTGCATAATGCATGAAGTTCCATAATAGTTGGCCTGGATAAAAAAGTAGAAAGCTTATATTGTGAACCATTTTGATAAAAGGTTGATTTAGATTAGTTTTCTTATATTGTGAATTCTAGGGCCTTAAATTGTAAAACTAGAAGCTTATATTGTGAAACTCTGTATGTGCATTTAACAACCATGTATATGCAACAGTGTTCTGCATTAAATCGACCAGCCTTATTAATGCATCAAAAATCTAGACGTGTGTGTTAAAAAACCTTGTACAAGCATGAAGTAAGCTACTTTTGTAATGCTAATCATATGTTAATCCAAAGATGAAGAAAACTCCTCCCCTGTGAAATCAACACCGCCTGTTGGCTATTGTATACTTGTATACAACTTATTTATAACAAATTTACCATTTGAAGCAAGAGCCAAAGACCTTAAAGAATTTTTCCAATCAGGTGACAGTTGAAGTCATATTTCAAGACAAAGAAGATAATGCTTAGGAACTAACGTATTTTTTTCTTTGGTTTCGCATTTTTCGCTAATTTAGTCTTTGGTTTCGCATTTTTCGCTAATTTAGTCTTTAGCTAATTTGACGTTCATTCTCTTGTGATTAATTAGCTAATTACTAGTAGTCTGTAATTCTGTATTGAAATTAACATTTAACAAATAATACAATAGGTAAACTTCCAACATTAGTTGAGATGATTTGAGTTTCTTCCCTGGATTTTTGGATGTGCTATTTTATAGTGTAGTTTTTTTAAGACATTCTATTTTTTATGATATAAGATTTTATGTGCATGAAATAAGGTTCTATGTTCATGAAATAAGGTTCTATGTGCATGAAATAAGTGTTAATAAATGAGCATGAAATAAAATTATATGTGCATGAAATAAGTTTCTGTGTGCATGAATTAAGGATCTACGTGCATGAAATAAGGTTCTGTGTGCATGAGATAAGTGTTAAATGTGCAAGAAGTAAGGTTATATGTGCATGAAATAAGGTCTTATGCGCAATAAAAAGTTCCTCGGTTGCATTAGTTGGTTATAATTTTTTTTGTTAAAATGTAAAATTTGTATATATCAAAATCGATTTATAAAATATAAATTGTGGGACAAACACAAGGCTAACAACATTTGTATGTAGATGAAATAAGGGAAATGATTGTGGAGGAGATTTAATGTATTTATTGGTCGTTTTATGTAACTACAAGGCATTTTAGTGTATCTCTTACAGTCTTACATATCTTACTAAAATGTATATCAGTTATTTAGGCTTCCATAATATGATACGCCCGCTATTTCATACTCGTATTTGTTTGGCATATTTTTAAAGGCTATTAGCTCAATGGTAGAGCAATGTGCAAATTGTGCACAAAGGTATGGGTTCGAGTCCCATATAGCCTATTAGATTGCAAATCCAATTATAGGAACGTGTCGTATGATGCAAGCAATATAGTACTATTATTTAGGAGAATATAGTCATATTCGGGAAATGGCGCGCATACCTTGGTGCTTGGTCAGACTCAAGCGAGCAGCAACAATGGCAATGAACCCGTGAAATGGCTTCGCAATTATCATAAGTTCAATACAAGCATTTCAAAGCCTCGCATATATACCAAAACTATTACCAATTTAGCATACAAGTCATACTTGAATTAAATGAGATTATCAATTACACTATTTTCATTCTTAAGAGTAAAATAAAGATTTGGTATTTCATGGCCAATATGGGAGTCGAACCCACATCTTATGCATTGCACAATGCTCTCCCATTTGAGCTAATTGGCTTTCAAAGTAAAACGTAGAAGAAAGAAGAGCACATGTATTTTGCTTACGACATCAAGAAGGTGACAACAAAATATTTTGGATTCTTCTTTTTACATATGAAGCAGGCACGAGATCCAAGTTATTGCTTTTCGACTCCAAATAATAATGATGGTATATTATGCAGTAAATAAATTGTTGCAAATGGACAACAGTTTCAACATTTACTATTACGAAACAACTAAAGTATAAGGAGTCTATGACTCAACAAAATTGTTACATTATTGCTATGATGTAACTCCAATTAGTAACTCCAATTAATAATTATGAATCAAACTGAAACAATCATCTTGTGATAGTTTTTAAGTTTCTAACCAAAACCAGTGTAGCGAAATACTCCGTAAACAAGTAAATGGCCGAAAATTCAATGGAATTGATAAAGCTGAGTGATAAAATTCGGCATAGGAGGAGACATGTTACATATCCAATCTGAACAAGTGTGAGGCTATAATCACATCAACCAACAAAATTATATTCGAGTAATCAAGATAAGTATGACACCCATCCTGGAAGCTAACACCTATTATGGAACCGAACTTTCAAAGTAAGACTTCTATGTCACAACACTAGAGTTCAATCAAAACCAATTGATGTACCGGTACACCGGATTTAGGTGTTCCTAGAGCACGAAAATATGTTAACTAAAACCCACATATAGTTCATGAAAGTCAAGACCCCCAATCCTTGAAATTTGTATCTATGTTCAGAAAGACAATGAACTACTCGTAATACACAACACTGAAACAAATAAAGGACCAAAAAGCAAGGTCTCACCTTAATGACCGAGGTGTCGCGTACAAGTGAAAGGTTAAATCAATCTGCAATAATACAACAAGCATTCACTTAAATGTTGAATAATTTTCACCAATCTCCAACTAATTCACAATTCACAACTCAAGCAGAAATTTTGAAAAATTCAATTCACATACATTCCCATAATCTACAAAATCCAACCCCATCAATTCATAACAAGAAAAGAAACACTAGTAAGCTAATTCTCTATTTAAATGACTTGCAGCTAAACGTAAATTATACTCCCTCCGGGCTCCGTCCCATTCATTAGTTTACCATTGATCAAAACACCTCACAAAAAGAATAAAATCTGAAAATTAGGCCTTATTCCACCAGTCTTTGTAATTATTAGTCCACAATCTGTCTTATTATGATTCTGAGCTAGATTTTTAGCAAGTTCTGTATATCAATTTAAGTCTAAAACAGAAGTAATTAGTTTAAGAAAGTTGGCATAAGCTCTTGATTTCAATATGTGAAAAGTTGAGAAATTAATATTCGAACCAATTGAGTTAATTTATGAATTTACCCCAACCCTAATTTCAATTCATAACCCCAATTATATGTATACAAACTCGAATCAACAATTCGTGTCAACCTTAATTTGTTGACAAATTAACAAATTTAAACACATAAAGTCGAAATTAAGGAAAATTAAAAGAGAAATTAAAGAAACCTCATCGAATTCGGATGTACGGTGAAGTATTGTTCAATTATTGCGTCTCAAGTGAAGAAGGAAGTCGCATAATATTGAAGTTACCTTTGTGAATGACAGTAATGGAGGAGTATTAAGGTAGCTGATGATATGAAGACGGAGAAACGTGATGGTCAGCGACGGTCCCGGCGGAAGAGCTGAAAAACCGCGGTGATCGAATTGAACAAGGAAGGAGAGAAAAGAGAGGGAGGTGAGTGGTTTGTAATAATGGAGATCAGTGTATCAAATTTTCTAGCAGTCGGACAAATATCAGTCATTGGGATTATGTGTGGTCCAACGGTTACTATAATTTGTTTAGAGGTTCTCATGGTTCTCATTATACTAGTGGTTCTCACCCGATCCCGACCCTATATATATATATATATATATATATATATATATATATATATATATATATATATATATATATATATATATATATATATATATATATATATATATTGTGTTGTTCATGTCTTGATTATATTACCTACTCAACCACGTGTTGACCCTGTTTGTTATTTTGTGTCTGTGTTGATCCAATTTATTGGGGAGCAGATTGACAGGTCTTAGACTCACGGGAGCTGGATGGGAGGAGAGGCTATGAACCTGACCAATCTAGTGATAGATGACGTTACTTAGTTACACTTTATTTTATCATGAGACAGTTGTAATGGAGTTGTTTTGGAGACTTCATGTAACAACCCGACCTACCACGGTCGTAACACATCCCCAATAAGAAGGGAGGTATGCCTTTGAGCCCATTATTTGTCCTCACTTAAGCCCAAAAGCACAAGGCCTTGTTACTAAGTGGTGGGTGGAAGCTATTATAAACATATCACAAGCCTCACATTCTACCGATGTGGGACAACTTTCCTTTCATACTCTTGGGGTGTTACAAACTCCCCCACTTAAAGAACACAACGTCCTCATTGTGCCTCAAACTTGACCACAAACAGGGCCAGAATCCTCCCCCGCTAGGTGTGTGACCCGGGTACTCCCGACCACAGGCTCACCACACGGTCGCAGGGTCGCTCTGATACCATTTGTAACAACCCGACCTACCACGGTCGTAACACATCCCCAATAAGAAGGGAGGTATGGCTTTGAGCCCATTATTTGTCCTCACTTAAGCCCAAAAGCACAAGGCCTTGTTACTAAGTGGTGGGTGGAAGCTGTTATAAACATATCACAAGCCTTACATTCTACCGATGTGGGACAACTTTCCTTTCATACTCTTGGGGTGTTACACTTCATGGTTTATCATTTTAATTATCTAATAAAGTACTGTGTTTCTTCCCTGTGATTATCTACTGCCTCGGTATTGCGAGATGGTAACACCCTTGATTATTTGGGGAGTCCTAGATCAGACCTCGAAATAAATGGGGGTGTTACATGTAGAAACTCAGTTATTGTAATGTAAAACTTTCGTATTTGTAGTTATTCTAATATAGAAATTCAGTTATTGTAATGAGTAAATCGTGTTATTGTATTGACATCAAAAATCAAATTTATTCAAATTTCTATGTTTTGTTTGTTTTCAGCTTGTTTAATTGACTAACTCAGTTATTTTAATGTAGAAACCCGGTTATTGTAATGTAGAAACTCAAAACTTAATTATTGTAATGTAGAAACTCAATTATTGTAATAATGTAAAACTCTGATATTGTAATGTAGAAACTAAGTTATTGTAATGTAGAAACTCAGTTGTTGTAATGTGAAACTTTGGTATTTGTAGTTATTCTAATATAGAAATTCAGTTATTATAATGAGTAAATCGTGTTATTGTATTGACATCAAAACTCAAATGTATTCAAATTTCTATGTTTTGTTTGTTTTCAGCTTGTTTAATTGACTAACTCAGTTATTTTAATGTAGAAACCCGGTTATTGTAATGTAAAAACTCAAAACTTAATTATTGTAATGTAGAAACTCAATTATTGTAATGTAAAACTCTGATATTTGTAGTTATTGTAATGTAGTCATTTAGTTATTGTAATGAGTAAATCGTGTTATTGTATTGAAACGAAAATCAAATATATTCAAATTTCTACCTTTTGCTTGATTTCATCTTATTTAACTGAATAACTAGCCATTTTCATTGAATCAATAAATGAGTTTGGTTAATGCAGTAGAAAAATTTGAAAAATGGAATAATAATATATAACAAGGTTAACAAAACGACCTACTTTCATTATATAACTATTTTGGCTTTCATCATATTGAAACACTTAAGAATTTCCAACAATCTATGCATCTTTATCATTACATCTAAGCATTTTAAACAATGCATCTAACAACAGTAGCAATCTTTAACGTTACATATATATATATATATACATATATATATCTCCAATGCTACGTCTAAAAATATTTCTTCCCGACGAGAACCATGTGTTATCGGTGTTTTCACCATTCTTCCGCCAATATTTGTTCCCAGCGAAAACCATGACTTCCTTGTCTATTGGTTAGGGCTATACCAGTAGAAAGCGAACGCTCACTAAATGAAATAAAAACAAAAAAGAGCGTAAGTTTAAAATAACTATGCAACCGAAATACAATAATCCCATATAAGTAATGAAATAACAATAATAACGTTACTAAATGATTAGATAATCTAGAGAAATAAACACTACAGTAACTATGACTTTAGGAGTAAACAATACAATATATGAGATTATACAATAAAATAACAAAGTTTATACAGTACAATAACAAGGTATAAATAATACAATAACGGGGGTTATACAATAAATTAATGGGTTTATACAATAGAATAACTGGGTATAAACAATACAATAATTAATTTACACAATACCCATGAAAATATTGTGCTCCTTCTTTGGGAAAACTACTTTTGAAAGAGGTGATACACATGAAGTCACTACTAGATACAATAACTAAACTTCATAATACAATAACTATGTAAAAGGTGATACAATAATCAACATGTAATGTTACAATAACTACATTGTACACATGAAGTCACTACTGGATACAATAACTGTGTAAAAGGTAATACAATAATCAAGAAGTTATGTTACAATAACTACATTGTACACATGAAGTCACTACTAGATACAATAACTGAAATTTCTTAATACAATAACTGTGTAAAAGGTGATACAATAATCAACATGTAATGTTACAATAACTACATTGTCCACATGAAGTCACTACTGGATACAATAACACAATCATATAGAATAACTACATCAATAAATAACAATAACTGTGTAACGATAATGCATAATCGACATGTGTAATACAATAACTGCATCAATATATTACAATAACATGCGCAGATTATCAGATAATACACACAACCATATAGAATAACCACATCAATATATTACAATAACACACACAGATTATCTTCATTAGAACAACAATACAAACTAATTTAAAGAAAATGCACAAGAAAAAACACATCAAAATTCGAAATTAGGTACAAATCTGGAAAATACAATTACGAAACCCTAAAATAAGTGAAATCAAATTGAAAACGACTAATTGAACTACATAATGCAACCGGCTGAATAAATTGAAGAAAACAAACACAAGAACACACCAATTTCAAGTAAAAACACAATACAACTACAAAAATGAAAATTTTAAAAAAATTGACGAAAATGAAAGAAGAAAGATGAAAACCCTTAAATTATGTGAAAACAAGTAAAAAATGTAATGCAACAACACACAATAGACTAATTGAACTACATATTGAAAATATTGAGTAAAATTGAAGAATAGAAACACAAAACACAAGAAAAATCAAGTAAAAAAACCTACAAGTAGCGAAAATTGAAGAAAAGGAACGAAAAATTGTAGAAAATCAATTACCTGAAGATGAACGAACATGACGACGAAGATGAGCAAAGAAGTCGACGAAGAAGATGAGCAAGAAGATGAACGAAAATGAAGAAGAAGCTAACTGGCGAAAATGGAGGTTTACTGTATTTCAATTGGGAAGTTGAAAAAAGGGGAAAAAAAGAAGTCCACAGTGAAAATTCTTGTTTATATAGTAGTTGTAAGATCTAATCTCAGCCACTCATCAATACTAGATATGAATGGTCCAGATTTAAAGGTGTAACTCACCAATATTACCCCTACTCATATGATCCTACTTCTATATAGAGGCCGGATCACGTGAGGCCACCTATTACGGTGAGGCCGCCGAACCCTTACTATGTTGCACATAATTTTCAATGTTCATTGGACTAATTTCAATGGGATGAAAAGTATGGGTCATTTATAACAATTCATTAGGCCCAAATAATTTCTCTATCTAAAAAAATTATCCACTTTGCTCTTTTTCTTATTTCGTGAATTTGGGCTTAAAATATTTGTTTACTCACAAAATGTTTAATTTCTTATTTTGTGAATCTTCGACCTTGATTTGTGAACTCGGGACCTTATTTCGTGAAACTTAGACTTAAAATGTTTGTTTGCTCACAAAATGGATAATTTCTTATTTCGTGAATTTCGGACCTTAATTTGTGAAACCGAAACCTTATTTCGTGAAACTTGGACTTAAAATGTTTGTTTACTCACGAATTGTTTAATTTCTTACTTCGTGAATTTTGGACCTTAATTTGTGAAACCGGAACCTTATTTCGTGAAACTTGGACTTAAAAAGTTTGTTTAATCACGAAATTTATAATTTCTTATTTCGTGAATCTTGGACCTTAAATTGTGAAGTGGGGACCTTATTTCGTGAAACTTGGACTTAAAATATTTGTTTACTCACGAAATGTTTAATTTCTTATTTCGTGAATCTTGGACATTAATTTGTGAAACCGGAACCTTATTTTGTGAAACTTGGACTTAAAATATTTGTTGCGCACAAAATATATAATTTTTTATTTCGTGAATCTTGGACCTTAATTTGTGAAACCGGGACCTTATTTTGTGAAACTTGGACTTAAAATGTTTGTTTACTCACGAAATTTATATTTTTTTACTTCGTAAATCTTGGACCTTAATTTGTTAAACCGGAACCTTATTTCGTGAAACTTGGATTTAAAATGTTTGTTTACTCACGAATTGTTTAATTTCTTACTTCGTGAATTTTGGACCTTAATTTGTAAAACCGGAACCTTATTACGTAAAACTTGGACTTAAAATGTTTGTTTACTCACGAAATTTTTAATTTTTTATTTCGTAAATCTTGGATCTTAATTCGTGAAACCAGAACCTTATTTCGTGAAACTTGGATTTAAAATGTTTCTTTACTCATGAATTGTTTAATTTCTTACTTCGTGAATTTTGGACCTTAATTTGTGAAACCGGAACCTTATTTCGTGAAAATTGGACTTAAGATATTTGTTTACTCACGAAATTTTTAATTTTTTATTTCGTAAATCTTGGCCCTTAATTTGTTAAACCAGAACCTTATATCGTGAAACTTGAATTTAAAATGTTTGTTTACTCACGAATTGTTTTCTTTCTTACTTCATGAATTTTGGACCTTAATTTGTGAAATCGGAACCTTATTTCGTGAAATTTTGATTTAAAAAGTTTGTTTAATCACGAAATGTATAACTTCTTCTTTCGTGAATCTTGGACCTTAATTTGTGAAGTCGGGACCTTATTTCGTGAAACTTGGACTTAAAATATTTGTTTACTCACGAAATGTTTAATTTCTTATTTCGTGAATCTTGGCCCTTAATTTGGGAAATCGGAACCTTAATTTAGTGAAACTTTGACTTAAAATATTTGTTTCGCACAAAATATATAATTTTTTATTTCGTGAATCTTGGACCTTAATTTGTGAAACCGGGACCTTATTTCGTGAAACTTCTACTTAAAATGTTTGTTTACTCACGAAATTTTTAATTTTTTATTTCGTAAATCTTGGACCTTAATTTGTGAAACCGAAACCTTATTTCGTGAAACTTGAATTTAAAATGTTTGTTTACTCACGAATTGTTTTATTTCTTACCCTGCGAATTTTGGACCTTAATTTGTGAAACCGGAACCTTATTTCGTGAAACTTGGACTTAAAAAGTTTGTTTAATCACGAAATGTATAATTTCTTATTTCGTGAATCTTGGACCTTAATTTGTGAAGTCGGGACCTTATTTCGTGAAACTTGGACTTAAAATATTTGTTTACTCACGAAATGTTTAATTTCTTATTTCGTGAATCTTGGACCTTAATTTGTGAAACCGGGACTTTATTTTGTGAACTTGGACTTAAAGTGTTTGTTTAGTCACGAAATGTATAATTTTTTATTTCGTGAATCTTTGACCTTAATTTGTGAAAGCAGTACCTTATTTCGTGAAACTTGGACTTAAAATGTTTGTTACTCACGAAATGGATAATTTTTTATTTCGTGAATCTTGGAACTTAATTTGTGAAACCGGGACCTTATTTCGTGAAACTTGGACTTAAAAAGTTTGTTTAGTCACGAAATGTATAATTTCTTATTTCGTGAATCTTGGACCTTAATTTGTGAAACCGGGACCTTAGTTCGTGAAACTTGGATTTAAAATGTTTGTGAATCTAACACATAAACAGGTGACATTGGACATATATTTTTTCATCTATGTGAGACTTGAACCCACACCTTGTGCAATAGCACCATGCTCTACCTTTTGAGCTAATAGATGATATAGGATAAACAGTAAATTATGCATCAACAAATAACAGTACTATAACGACAGAAGCAGCCAGACTTAGAGATGACAATTATAGCAACATCTAGTAGCAAGAGCAACCCCTCTCAACGTAACAACCCCTATGCCCACTCCGCTCTCTATTCAAGGAGTTAGTGAGTTATATGTATACGACAGTCTCACGCAAGACTAACACAAAATGTTAACAACTAAACTCCCATCAAACAACGACAACGACAATTTCTCTTACTATAATAATCCAAAAAATGTTAACCAAATATGACAAATTGACAGTCCCATGGATAGAATTTGGTTCACAAGTTGCAACTGTTACACAAATCATCAATGATAAGAACAAAACGTGGAAAATAGTATACTCAGACTTCAATTTTGCACCTCCAATTATGATAAAAAAATGCTTTTGGAACTTTTGTCAAGGCCAAACCCTGGGAAAACACACCCATCATACACCCACCAACATTTTGCCGCACTTTTTTTTGCTTCCAAAATTTTACATTTTCCGCAAGTCGAAAACCAAATTCAATAAAATCATAACTGATCACCTACATGTGCTTGCAGTCCCGGTAATGTAGCTGAAAGAATAGCGGCCTAAAACATAAAATTAATTAACACATAATTCATACTCCGTAACAAGGTGGAAGTTTCAAGTTTCAACCAAAAAAATGAACATCAATGTCCACATAGTAAAACAATAGTGCCCTCGAACCTCTGCGTATAATGCGTGTTTACACATACCAAACATGCAGGAACCAGAGAATATAATGTTACCGCAGCTTCCCAATTTTGTGCTAAGAAAATTACAAGTGGTAAATTGCGTATGTAATAGACTTATAGCATTAGATAATTGTATGACACCGTTAAGGCGTAAACAATCCTTTAGCGCAGCCACTGGTATGAATGTATTCATTTTCAAGTGATGAGCAAGTTTTAACATAATTATATCTACAGCTACATGTTTGGAACCTAAAAATAACATTTAGAATTAATCACTTTCATAAGCCAAAATATACCCATGTCATACCATTGTTGCTCTTATGTTCTCGACCGATTCGCTCACAATACTGGCTCTTTGACATACTGTAGACCATAAATTCATCGTCTGAGAACCAATACCAACTTTTGATCTTCCTAAAATAGAAGAATAGTGTCCTAGTTCTTGAACCATTGGGTTTCATAACATGCACATAAGCTACTCGCTCTAAGTGTAAAAAAGTGAGTACTAGAGTCTTTTACTAGTGCAACATCCACCTATTAAACGTCGGTAACAATCAAATATGCAAATTAACAAGTTCCGAAACTAAGATTACTCCAACATCCACCTCATTTCATCAATAAAAACACTAAATTACACTAAAACATAATCAATAAACTAAATAACTCAAAATTAATCGAATATTACCGATCAAACTCAGGAGTATGAGCGGCACGATCAGCAGCGAGATTAGACAAAGCATCGGGGCGAATAGGTAGAACAAAGACCTGATCAAAGTCGGTGGAGGAACGAGCATGGAGGAAGCTAACAAGACGAAGACTGAAGAGATGTGCGGAAGTGTAATCGCGATTATCGAGAGCAGGTTCGGCGAGAAAATGATTAAAGTTAAATTCAAGTGAAGGAAAATAGTAAAACACGAGCAAAACTCAATAATTAAAGTAACCGAATAAGATTTTGACCAAAATTTAACAGATGAAGCAACAATAATCGAAATCTGGTAACAAAAGGGAAATCAACATACAAAGAAGCAAATCGATCTAAACTTGCATAAACAAGAGCGAAAATCAGTAATTAAATTAGTAGATAATATATTTAACAAATTAAATATGTTGATAAAAAATTAGTGTAATGAATGCAGTATGAAATAAGGATGGATTGAAATGAAAATTACGTGATCGAAGTCACCTAGATCGAAAAAGAAATTAGGTAAATGACGGCCATAAAAATATGAGTGATGCGATCGATGCAAAATGTAATCGAGATGAATTGAACTGGAAATTAATAGATCAAAAATACCTAAGACAGAAGCTCGGTGAAGATGGAGGTCGAAAAGCATAATGATAATGGCTAACCTATAAAATTGCGTTGAAGTCTGGGTGAACGGCGAAGACGGAGCTCAACGAAGATGAAGACGATCTGAAGAGAGAAAAAGTGATTGTAGTGAACGACGGAGTATACGACTGAGGATGATGGAAATGTACAGTTATTGACATTATATAGGGACAAGTGGCATCATCCTATCCACTGTAATTTTTTTAATTTGACGGTTTAAGATGGGTACAGCGGCCTCACCCTAAGAAGGGTGCCTCACGTGAATATATATATATATATATATATATATATATTTATGTAGAGGCGGGATTCGGTGAGTCCACCTAAATATTTGAGTCCATGAGTCCATTTAAGGTATCACAGGTTGTACTACAAAATATCATGTTTTTTTTACAATACAAAGTCTACAATATCACAACCTTTTCAATACAATATCACAGGAAACAATATCACGCACTATATAAAACAATATTACCAAATTTTTTCAGAACTTTTTTTCCCGAAATTTTTTTTTCCAAAATATTTTTTTTTCAATTTTTTTTCTCGAATTTTTTTTCCGAAATATTTTTTTTCTCGATTTTTTTTTCATAATTTTTTTTTTCTGATATTATTTTGAAGAACTAGTGATATTGTATTGAGTAACTTGTGATATTGTAATGAAAAAAATCGAAAAAAAATTTCGAGAAAAAACGCCTTTTGTTAAACAATATCACGAAATTTTTTCAAGAACTTTATTTCCAGGAAATATTTTTTTCAAATTTTGTTTTTCAATTTTTTCTCTCGAATTTTTTTTCCAAAATATTTTTTTCTCAAATTTTTTTTAGTGTACGTTGTGATATTGTTTAGTATAACGTGTGATATTCTTGAGTATAACGTGTGATATTCTTGAGTATAACGTGTGATATTGAATATAAGTTCACCTATATTACCCTTATCATTTTTCACATACGAATTTTACTTTTTCATATACGCGTTTTACAATTTTATCCTTATCATTTTTTTTCTTTTGTAATCAATTGATTTTTATTCGTCTCCCTTTCCGTTATATCATAAAATAAAATAAAAGTCTGACTTACCGTGGATTTGCTGAAGAAAACAATTTTAATAGCATTCGAGATGGACAAATTTTGGGACTTGGCTGTTCAACAGGGACTTTGATGATACATCGAAAGTTTGAATTATGTGAGAGCATTACACCAGCAGCCCCAACTTCCTAAAGTCACAATATGTCATTAATAATCATGACCGACAACGACAATAATACTTCTCCGTAAGAAATTAGAAATGGGTAATAAAACAAATATCACATTCAACATCAACGAAATTAATTAATAATCTTTAATAATCTCAACAAAATATTAATAATTGATAAATAATTAAGTTAGTTCAATAATTGAAGAATTATGATCCATTGTCAAGTTTTTAGAACAATTAAAAAATAAAAAGTGATATTGAAAAAACGTGATACTTTTTTATATAACTTGTGATATCATTGCTAGACTCATGGACTCAAATATTTAGGATGGACTCATGTGATCCCAACTCTATGTATATATATATATATATATATATATATATATATATATATATATATATATATATATATATATATATATATATATATATATTATCCCGTATGAGCATGTATTAGGTTGTGTACCCTATGGTTTGGGGAGGAGAAATGTATCCTTTTGCACCTGCATTTTTCATTTCTTTTGCATGCATACACGTTTACCTTATCCATCTTTAGTTTTTCTTTTCATTTTATTTTTATCTTTTGCATAATATTTTTTTTCAAAAATACAAAAAATGCACGTTTATTTTTGCATATAGTTGAGTCGGAACAGAGTTTACGATGATGATACTGCCCTATAGGTTATCTGTGTTGATTGTTTATTGCAGTTCTCCACCACCTTGTTGTAAAAACCATTTAGCATGTCCCGAATTCCGTTTTGAAAAAAAAATTACTTCGACTTTTGGACTTGACTTGACTTGTATTTGACAAACTACTTCAAATTTCTAAGTTTAAGAGCCTATAAGTAGTGACATTCATGACGAGTTTATCTAGAATTAAGAGTAGTACTCCCTTCATTTCATCGCATTTCACATGTATGACTTTTGATTGCTTTTTGCCTACGCGCATGGTTTTGTGGTTGGTATCACATGTTTGGAGAATACTTGCATGTCCCATTCCTCATTTCACCCATTTAACTCCACATTTAGCTATAAACTACCAGTTTACCTATAAACTACACCCAAATCTTAGCCTACCTTGCGTCGAGGTAGTTTAGTGTTGTTTTGCGGTATACATTCAGTTCATCAGTTTTGGTTTGGATTTCATTTTGGAGTTGGTATTTTGAGAATATTGGAACTTGAACTCAGAATTGGCTGTTTTTCACGAACTTAGCAAAAAAAGAAAAGAAGAAAACGGAAAAACAAATGAAAAGAAAAGAAAAAAAAATGCATTCTCGCGCTTATCATTATACCTTTTGGGAATTGGAAAAAGAAAGAAAGAAGAAAGCTAAGTATGTTTTTGCCCGTTTCAAGTTTCGTGTTTGTATGAGTTGTATGTCGAGCATGGCATCGACGTTTTTGTGAGTAAGATAGATGGTTCCACTTTTGGATGAGTTTTGGTAGCTAGCTCGAGTCGTTACCTCCTCTTTTCCTTATTGTTTTTTTGCTTCTTCTTACCCATTTTTAACAATAACTTGCTGGCATGTGATAGTCAGTGAAAGGTTGATATGCGTGTGTACGGTAATTAGAATCATTTGTCATACTAGTTGCATTGCTAGATTTGTTGGTCGCAGTTAGAAGACTGTCTTCATTTTCTTATATTCTTCTCTTGCACATAAATGTTTACCCTTGTTGATGAAAGAAGAGTGATCTGGGAGAGTCCAAAGCACACAAGTCATTTGAGGTTAATTGTCCAAGTTGTTTTTTCATTACATGTATGAATTTGTTGCTTTTGGTTTTGAACTTCATGGTGGCGGATTTTCTGCATTTAGACGGTTAATGAGTGATCCATAGTTGGCTCAGAGGCGATTCCATTCTATTAGGTAGTTAGTTAGTTGCATTTAGTTCTTGTAGATGCATCAATTTGCTTGAGGACAAGCAAAGGTTTAGTTTGGGGATATTTGATGCGTGCATAATATATACACTTTTTAGCAGCTTTTGGCACGCATTTCATGCACTTTTTGCGCTATTTTACCCCTATTTTGCTTTTTTGTGAATTTCTTGTTGTTTTGCAGGAAAATATGTAAAAGTCATGAAAACCATGCCTTTTTTTGTCGAAAGTATGCTATTTTTAGAAGATGAAAGTTGGAATAGGCTTTACAATCATTAGAAAGCGCCAATCGTCCAAGCGAAAAACAACTTGAGGTGCGCACAATGGAGAAAGGAAGCTAAGCAAGTAAGGAAGAGCTTCAATATGCTACTGCGTACTTTGAAGAGCCATA
Source organism: Silene conica (assembly GCA_029255685.2). NCBI lineage: Eukaryota > Viridiplantae > Streptophyta > Magnoliopsida > Caryophyllales > Caryophyllaceae > Silene > Silene conica. The sequence continues at coordinate 38,135,336 of CM055312.2, read as the reverse complement.
TCTCGAGTTCTACAACGGATAATGAGGTGATTCCAATTGGAGATGAAAGCTTGTCCTCTTAGATTTCCAACTTCACCAAAGACGCTTGATTTTCATGAGTAACGGAGAAATGGCAGCCGTTTGACATTCAGTGCGCAGTGCAGGAATTACGCGCTGAGAAATACTCGATAGAGTACTTTTTCTATTTGTCGAGGGCTTCTTTGCTTGATCGAGTCATTGCCAAAATGGAAGAACTCGATCGAGTCCTTGCATAATTCGATCGAGGGGAATTTGGAGATTTTGACTCAATCGAGTGAATTGAAACTCGATCGAGCACTTCACTTATGGGCTTCGGATTCCGCAGTTTTGGTTTTTAGGTTAGATTAGTAGTATAACCTAATTTCTCTATATAAAGGGACTAGGTTAAAGAACTAGACATCAACTCTTACTTTAGAAATTTGTTTTCACTTTTTACTTTGTCGCTGTAGACAGGAGACGGGGGAAACCCCGTTCTCCTTTCCCTTCGCATTTTCAGATGTAATCCCTTCTTTCATGTTATTCGGTAATCCTTAATCTAGTTTACTTTTATTTTCTTTTTTTGATCTCTTTTATGCTTTGTTTACTTTTCATTATGCGTAGGCAGTTTCTTTTGCTAAGACTTAGGGAATCCGTAATTATGAAAGAATAGTAATCGTTTTATTGGGATTATGCTCATATGATATTTGTTATAAATTGTTACATTAATAGCGACTAGTTTCTTAAGTCGACGCATTTGACTAGTTGATTCAGTAAACCTTGACTTGGACCGAAAGGTTGGAAAGGGTGAGACCTGTAGTAACACATTAGGACCGTAGTGAGGGCGAAAACTAAGCTATTGTTGTTTTAAGGTGAATGGAGACCGAAAGGAGATATTCGATACCCCTTAATTCATGTTTAAATCGTTTAACCCGAGACGTTGATTACTAGACTTGATTGATTACGGTGAACCGGCACTAGTACAAAAAGTGCTATTGACATCGCCACTATAACATCGTTTTTACTAAAACTGATGTAATGGATCTAATTTTTGTTATTTACATCGTTTCGAAATCAAAACCGATGTTAATTATATAATTTTACATCGCTTCGAAATCAAAGCCGATGTTAATTATATGATTTTACATCGATTTGTTATAAAACCGATGTTAATGATAATTAATTGCATCGGTTTAAGTAAACTGATGTTTAGCAATTAAGATAATTGTTGTTATTTACGTCGCTTTGAAATAAAAACCGATGTTAATTATATTATTTTTACATCGATTTGTTAAAGCGATGTTAATGATAATTAATTGCATTGGTATAAGTAAACTGATGTTTAACAATTAAGATATTTTTTTTATTTTCATCGCTTCGAAATCAAAACCGGTGTTATTTATATTATTATTATATCGATTTGTTTTAAAACCGATGTAAATGATAATTAATTATGAACTGATTTGTTTAGCAGTTAAGATGATAAAAATAATACATCGGTTACTTATTAATTTTCCTTGCTATATCTTTATTTCTCTTACCTTTTTCCTTCTTTGCTTGTAGTTTAGATATCAAAAAACCTAGAATACTTCCCTTGTGATCGATAAGCGAACCTTAGAACAGATATCTTACCTCCATGTGAAATCGACCCGACTTCCCTAGCTATATTAGTTTAGGCCAACTGGTTTATCTTTGATAGGTATACGACACCCCTGTCAGTAATCATCCTAGCCATGGGATGAAAAACAAACAAGCACAAAAGTTACTTGCTCACGTGAACAAGGGGAAGCAAGTGGGCTGATGAGTGTGCTGAGGAAGATTGGGGATTAGGCCCAAAATGGTTAGAATTTAAAGAGGTTAAAGGAAAAGAAGAAAAAGCATGAAAGCCAAATAAGGGTAAGAGTCAAAATACAAGGGTCCTTAGCCAATGGAAAACATGATAAATAGGGAGCTTGAGGACATTAGAATGTATGAAAAACTACTTATCTCACTAGAACTAGTCTTCCTCCAGAATAATCGTAATATCATCGACAGTCATGGGTCAGTCTTTGTAGTGAAGTTGGTGGGACACCGATTCCCCCGCGGTTTTTCCCACACGGGTATCCCGCGTAAACAAAAACATCATTCTTCACCCTCGCCACTTAGCATTCGTTACCCTAAAAATTCCAATACAAATCTTAAGCAAGTGATAAAGATCATTATAACCCCTAAATCTAAGTTTGATAATTTTTGAACAAAACATTTTGGCGCCCGCTGTGGGGCTATAGTGATCGCTTTCCTCAAAACCAATTCAAAGAGAAACCACAAGTATGTCGGGAACAATTCCCCACGTCACCACCTGACCATCAACAACCATCACTGGTGGTAGCAACATCTCTTCATCAACCGGAGCATTCCACGTGTCGCCAGTAACAATGATGGCCCTAGTCAGCAGCACCTCCCAAATCCAGCCATCTCCCACTCAACCGCGTGGAATAGCTCCAGCTGTCAGTTCAGCAGGAACTAGTAGAGCTGCCCCCACATTGGAGATGTGGAAAACAATGCATTACAAAAAAATGCTGCCTTTGCGACGGAAACTTTGCGACGGATAGAAAATCCGTCGCAAACTTGGGTTTGGGACGGATTTTGCGACGGATTTTGTGTGAGTTCCACTGAAGGAGCTAACTACTATGGGACCCTTGAGGAAATTGTTGAAATGACTTATACAGGCCCACAAAGCACTTACAAAGTCATTTTGTTCAAATGTAGTTGGCTAGATAACTCCGAAAGAGGCATGCAAGTGCATAAGGCATATAAGCTTGTGGATGTTAACCGGAGTACAAAATTTGCAAAGTACGACCCATTTGTGTTGGCATATCAAGTGGAACAAGTTTACTATAGTCCTTATCCAGGTATAAAAAAGGATCAAAGTCAATGGTCAGCGGTATTCAAAACCAAGGCTAGATCACATGTCGATGCCCCCGTTGATGAATCTTTCTTTCAAGAAAATGTTACTAATGGTGAAACAATACTGTCACCAATTGAAGTAGAAGAAGAAGATGAAGATGAAATTGTGGAGGAACCAGAATACATACAAATTGTGACAGTGGGGCAACATGAGGATGAGGATGAGGATGAGGATGAGGACGAGGATGAGGATAAGGATGAGGATGAGTATGAGGATGAGGATGAAGATGAAGATATTATAGATTCTCTTTGTAAGGATGTAGGAATAAATTGTTCAAGTGATGATGATGATGATTAAGACTACTATCTATTAGATTCGATAATCTTGTATTTGTTGAAATTATTGTAGATGCCGTATGGCTTAATGTCAATGAAATTATCTTATTAATCTTATTATTCAAGTTTTTAATTACGTAAAGCATTTCTTTCTAATTGTTGCTATATTAGTTTGATAATTATATGCCGGGCGGAAGACGACGAGGTGGTGGTAGTCGTCAGCCTGAGGGAGGACGATCGGGAGCTAATGATGATGAGGACGAGATTGTTCCACCTGAGCCTCAGCCGCCTACACATCGAATACACCTCGATCCGACTGATTACGAAGGCGCCAAGTGGTAAGTATCTTATTTGTTTACGGATAATTGATTATATATATGTATATATTGATTATAATATGATTACTTGTTGACTATTTTATTTTCACATTTAACTCTTTTTCAGGTTCAGTCACAAACACGTTTCTAATCTTATAACACAGACCATTATTTGCAACTACAAGGAGTATGCGCCCAACTGGTCAGAAGCGTCGGATGCCATTAAGGAAGAGTGGTGGAATTGGTTTGAGGTATTTATTAACTGTTTACTACCTATTTCCGTTTTATTATTTATTACCTATTTATTATTGTTTCATATTTATTTAACTATTTTTTTTTTGAAACAGAAAAAAGTTACCTTTCACCCTCGTGATAGAGCAGCGGTTAGGTCGGCGTGGGAAGACATGATGAAAGACCGCCTTCGCAAAAGAATCCACTACGCTATGAGGAAAACAACGGAGCAAAGGCCGCAGTGGATACCGGCCGATATTTTCGAACAACTAAAGGGAAGAAAGGACGATCCAAAATTCCAAGAGAAATCCGACAAAAACAAGACCAACCGGATGTCGGGAAGTACCGAAAAAGGCAAGGCCTTAGGTAATCACATTATGGGTCGTAAAAACACCCTACAGATGATGGATGAAAGGATAATTTCTTAGTTTTTAATTCACTTTTTCTTGTCTTGAATAATTTTCACCCTTTGACAATCTTGAATGTTTTTTTTAACAAGTGCCGTTGGATTTAAATTGCAGGCTGGAGAAGATGGGAGGGATGTACCATCCGCCTTGAAGTTGCTGGAGAAGACGAAGAAGCATGCCAAGAAGGGATGGCTATCAACGAAACCCAAAGCACTCTTTGTAAGTTAACAGAAACTTTTCTTTATGTTTTAGTAATTTGGTTTACTAATTAATTAACGTATACTAATCACATTTTATTTTTGTTTTGTAGGAAAAAGTTTTTTCAAGAAAGTCGAAAATGATAAGTGAAGGGATCCCGGAGCAAGATATCGACGACAACGAGATCTACTTCGAAGAACACGGCGGTTTCAACAAGAAAGGGTTGATACTCGGTATGGGAAATGCAGCCCCAGTCATTTACGAGCGTCGTCGTCACTCAATGCTGGGACCCAATCATCATACACCCCAGGTTTGTATTTTATAGTTTATTAAAAATTAAGACTAACCAATTATTTAACCGTTTATTAAATGAATATAATATCATGTTTGACTATTCATTGCAGGTATCGTCGGCAGAGTTCTTCGAGAGAATGCTCAGCTAAGAGAACGTGATCTCGAGACATCCCAAAGGCTGAAGGCAATTGAAGAATACTTAAGTCAACAGGGGGCGGAGTTCACTACTCAGAGCTGCAACCCGGGAGGCTTTTCTCAGCCGAGACGCGACTTCGACGATGATGGCGGCGACAATGCTAGGGCGGCCACTCATTTCGCCACCCCACAGCCCACCGACACGACCGTTAGATAGGTTTTATTAGGTTGTTTAGTTGATGTACCGCGGATTATGTTTAGTTTTTAGTTGGATGATCATTTGTACAACCTTCATTTTAGTTATGAAAAGACGTTTTAAAAACCTTGTCTCCGATAAGTTTTTTGTTGCTGGGTTGTTTTTCTGAAATTGCAGGTTTACAGATCATGCAAAAGGGAAAAAATGAATCATTTCAATGGAAATGGGGAGCTGGAAAAACGGCTGAAACCCGAAAATCATACAGGAATTTGCGACGGAAATGTCTCAATTTGCGACGGAATTCCGTCGCAACCCTTGACCAGAAGTCAACGTCAGTCCAGATTTGCGACGGAAAATCCGTCGCAAAAGGGAGTATTTGCGACGGAAATTCCGTCGCAAATCTGGACTGACTTTGACTTCTGGTCAAGGTCAATCCGTCGCAAAATAAGGTCAATCCGTCGCAAAAGTGTTGCGACGGAAAAATCCGTCGCAAATAAACTTTTTGCGACAAAAATATGGGACAGATGCAGTCCGTCACAAATCCGTCGCAAAAACATCATTTGCGACGGATTTCACCCTTTTTGCGACGGACAATTCCGTCGCAAAGAGCGCATTGTTTTGTAGTGAATGGTGGGAAGAATGAGCGCTCTCCATCAAGCGGTGGACAGCCTCAAGAAAGACAACCATGAGTTAAGAGAACAGAATGCAACCATAAGTCAAGCAAGCCCAACCAGCGGCGTGCGAAACGTAGGAGTCAGGGCCCCTAGGCCACCTAGTGGCAGAAGCAAAGTGCGATCCATTCCCGCAGAACTGGTCACTCGACTAGATCTGAGCTGAACTAATCCTTCAAAAAGAATAGCACCCCGCGGGTTTCGATGCCTATCCGTTGATTGACCCCCGCACTAGTTACTGGTTCCAGGTAATGAACTTATAAGAGCACCGCCCAACACTAACTATTATGGTCATGCAGGACTTTCGTTCCAGCCCACCCCCGAGTGGCTAGTAGGATCCTCGATGGGACCGTAATTTCCTAGAGGAAGCAGGCTAGCAGAATAAAGTGTCCAGCCGACACCGTCGATAGTGCATACTACCCCAGCTACCAGCTTCCCGGTCAGCCAGACCTCTGGAACATACGGGTTTGGAATTCCAACCCTTCATCCAGTTACAACTAACCCTCCTGTAGGATCCGACATGTGGGAGCAACAGTACAAAGAACTTTGGGACCTGATGTATCGAATACCGGGAGTACCGCGGCCCCTGGAGAAAGCTGCACCAAACAGTTAAACCGATTCACGTTTCACTAGCAACATCGTCTCCGTGGACGTGCCAAAAGGGTTCACACCTCCAACAATGGTGCATTACGATGGCACGACTGACCCCATAGACCACGTCAGCTAGTACAACAAGAATGTAATACCTAACATTTCTAAGACTCAACTTTTGACTCGAGACTATTTAGTATTAAGTTAACTCGGAGTTTAATGTTATAATCGTAAAGTATTAATCATTATTGTGTATATATCGAATAAGATTATTATAAGTTCATGTGTTATATTAGACTTTGAGTCGGGATGGTTGGTAAATCGTATGTCGTGTAATGTGGGTCAAACACCTTTTTACCACCTACTTCTAACCGACCCATTTACCTTACCAAACCCTAAATTTTCCCCTTATACCCACGTAACATATCCTCCCTAAACCCTATTTTTGATTCTACAAACCCTACTTCCTAAATGTGACGGCGTGATAACGAGTGAGGGAGAAGCACGACGGTGGTCCAGGGCTATTTCAGGGACGTTCTAAGGCGTATTCAGGCGAGGTAAGGCGTTTGTTCTTTTGTGTTTGTTGATTCGCCATCGCGTTTGTCATAGGGTTTCGCCGTGGTTAGATTGTCATGGGTGGTTTGGGTGAGTCACAAGGGTGAGGATGAGGGTTGGAGTCTGGTCGTGGTTGTCGTGGGGGTGGTGGTCGTCAGTGGATTGTCGACAGTAGGAATATGGCGTGTGAAGGTCTATTCTTAGGTTGTGGGTTGGGGTGGTGTCACTGTTGATCGGGGGAGTTCGACACGGTGGCACCACGTCGGTCGTCTGGGTCTGACGTCAAAGGTTGAGATGGTGGTGGGCATGGGTGGTGTTAGGGCTTCTAGTGGTGGCGGCAGCAGGTTGTTTATGACGGTGATGTGTCGGTTCGGTGATGAACTAGGCCTGGTTAAGGCGCTGGTTCATCTCGCTAAAGGGAGTCGACGGGTCTGGTAGGTGTCAGTGGTGGAGTAGGTATTGTGGGGGTTGTGTGTGGTGGTTGCCTGTAGGAGCTGTGGTTGTCACGCCGCTGTAGGGGGGGGGGGGGGTTGGTTTGGCCGCGGGATAGAGTCGTGGGTCGGGTAGTTGGGTGTATTAGATTTATTATTGTTGTTATTATTATTATTATCATTATTATTATTATTATTATTATTATTATTATTATTGTATTAGTAATTGGTAATTTACATAGTTGTACTAGTTGAAGGTTTATGAGTCGGGAAGTTACTAATTTGGGAAGTTTCCTTTTTAAGAAAGTTGCTATTTTGGGAAGGTTTCAATTTTAGGAAACTCTTCACTTTTAGAAGGTTGCTATTTATAGTAGGTGTACCTTGTGATATGGGGTTTGTGAAGACTTATTAATCGTTACGTAATATATGTTTACGTGACGGTTTCCACGTGGTATTTTTCTAGCTGCTGTGTGGTTGACACTTCTATTCCGAAATTGATGTAGGGTAATATTTGTGAAGTTAGTTATGACATGAGATGTGTTTGTTAATTCGTGTGAGCTTTGCATTACAGTTCAAATGCTAAAATCATGATGTTATTAATTTTATATATATTTGTATATGATGCGGAGCGGAGATAACGGGTCTTGTGATAATGGGTCTTGTGATATTGGGTCTTATGAAATGGAAGTTGAATGAATGGGTCTTGTGATAGAGGAGCAGTTGTGGTGGTGGTATGAAGGTGGAGGCAGTTGTATATTTGCATGTTGACTATGTCTTATCTATTTTCCTACTCAACCTCGTGTTGACCCTGTGTGTTGTGTATACCTATGATGAACCAATTATTGGGGAGCAGAATGATAGGTACTAAGACTATGGGAGCTGGAAGGGAAGAGACAGTCAAGATCCGGACCAGATTGTAGTCTAGCTCACTTAGAACTTCTTTGATCAGTTTTTCAAACTTTAAGTTTTGAGACTTTGTAACATCTTTGTATAACTTTTAAAGTACTTAATAAAGTAGTGTGTTTCTTTCCTTTGCTATCTACTACCTTGGTACTCCGATATGGTAACATCCTTAATTATTTGGGGAGTCCTAGTCCAAGTCCTTAAATAAATGGGGGTGTTACAAAGTGGTATCAGAGAGAACGATTCTCAGGCCTAACCTAATGAACCCAATCAACATAGGATGACTCTAAATAAATGAACCCCGGAATAGGACTGTTAGGAGCACACAAAAGGTAAGGGATGAGTTAGGGCCCCCCTCACACCGAACCATAGGCCCTCTTTGTTTTACCCGGGTACCTTGAGTGCATACGAGAGAAAAGGGTAGAATAGGAAGAGGTGAACATTTTGGAGGGAAAGTGTATAAGTCTCTTTGACATGTGGATAAATATGAATACCGGAGTTAAGGGCATGTGGATGAATGAGCTATGCGTTTAAATACTATCCGATGATGTGATGGTTGAGAATGTAGGCAATGTTTATATTAAGTAATATATTCTGTCTAGCGATATGCTGTTATGTGATCCCTGAGCCATGATAATAGCTGATTAATAGTAAAGCATAGTGATAATAGTGAAGGGAGAGTAAATTTTTTTTTACGTTGAAGAAATGTAACTCTAATTTAGATGAGTACCCTACTGAGCCGGGACTCATTATTTTTTTATGTGTTAACATCACGCAAGAAGAATTGGATCAACTGCTAGCTGAGAATGAGGCCCTAAAGGCCAGACGCTTATATTTCGTAAAGATGATCACGATAATAGCGAGGCATAATCCTATCCAATTCAGCGGGGAGAGGGAATCTCACCTCCTAGGAGAGTGGTGCCTAACCGTTTGAAAGTTACAAACTATTTTATGAGAACAGGGGCTCTCAGCCGGTCTGGGACCGTCTGCCGGTCAACCGGCTGGGAGTCCCTTCCCATGCCAATTTGAAACCTGAAAAATAATGAGAAGAGGCTCTCAGCCGGTGGACCGTCCGCCGACCAGCCGGCTGGGAGTTCCTTCCCAACAACCTTCTTCAACAAAACCAAAACAAAGGGGGGAGGCTCTCAGCCGGTGGACCGTCTGCCGGCCTGCCGGTCTGCCGGCTGGGAGTCCCTTCCCAAGCCTTTTACAAAATTTTCTCAAAATCCAAGAAGGACTTTGAGCCGGTCGACCGGCGGCCGACCTGCCGGCTCAGAGTACATTTCCCCAAACTCAGAATTCAAACACGACTATGACCCTGAGCCGACCGACCGGCTGCCGGTCAGCCTACCGTCTCGAGCCCCTGCAAGAAAAACGCATCATTCCTACAATACTCAAATCTTCTCAAATCGATTCTAAACTTCCAAAATTGCAACATTCACATATTACCCAGCATCTATAAGTCTCATATACATCAAAAACAAGTATCAAATTCCACAATAAAGCCTCAACAAGTTCATCCTTTGTATTCGTCTTAAGCACATAATTTCTGAAATTTCATCATCTAGGCAAGTAAAACACAATCAAAGCATGTGAAAGTCATTCTCATGTAATCCTAGCATGATACTAAGTCTCAACAACATTCCCAAACATGAAAATCAGAAACTTATATCATCTAAACCAAGAAAAGTGCTAATATTACAAATAAGGCCGAGTTCCTCATAATTGTCACCTTTTAACTTCTTAAACCAACATGAATCCGACTCCAAGCTACTCCCTTTGTCCAGGTCCGCGCTAGAAACACAACAAACCCCTTAAATCTCGAAAAACGTAACCTTAGGGTCACGGCCAGAATATAATACGAAATTATTTTGGGTAAAAACTTACCTAGAAAGATGGAGGGCGAGAAGAGGAATCCGTGGCCGCGAAAATCGTCTCAATCGGATAAGAAATGAAGATTTTATGAGAGTTTTAAGGTTTGGAGGAGAAACTAAAATGGTGTTTGTTACAAATCTGAAAAATGAAATGAAGGAGGGAGGTAGAAGATGGAGGGGTTAGGGTTTTGTGAGGAAAAATAGAGAAAATGGGTCCATTAGCAAGTTAGGCCAATAAGACAAGTTTTAAGACGGTTTAAGCTAAGAACATCGACTTAAGGTAACTACAAACTTAAGACGATATAAATATTTCCGGACTATGAAATTAAATTCCTAAGACGTAAATTACGCAATTAAATAAAATATTATTTAAATCCTTTTAAACAACCTCACATAAACTAATCAGTTATTTAAATGAAATACCAAGAATTACGAAATATAAATTATTTCTCGAACTTGAACTTAATGTTGGAGACTTGTGTCCTCCACATGTAGTGTGATAACGTCATTGCACATACCCTTGTACGGACAAGTGGGAGATTGTTGGGGCTGGTGTCTTTGACAGTTAGTACAATGACTTACTAAATCTCTTAAAGGATCATAAGGGCATACTTTTGTATTATTATCAGTCGATCCACGTTTATCAATAACGGTTGGCTTGCTAGATAAGTTTGACGTTATTGTCATACGGATGGCGGTGATCAACTGGTCCCTATACGTCACACCTATAGGACACGTTTGAGAGATGTGAAGGTATGAAAATACAGTCACATTTATGCCGGATATGACTAAACAGTTAGTCAGAGGTATTGACTATTAAATTAGTCAATGAGATGTTGAGATTATTATTTAATACGGATTAAATAATTTTAGCTAATGCGGATTACATGATTAATTCGTAAAATTAAATACAAGCAGTTATATTTAATTAAATATTGAATTTGCGTATTAATATAAACAGTTATATTAATTTGGCCAATTATACAATATCGTATTTTATCAGACCATTATTAATATATCGACTGTATTAATTGTTGGGGCTGGTGTCCTTGACAATTAAGTACAATGACTTATTAAATCTCTTTAAGGATCACAAGGGCATACTTTTGTATTATTACCAGTTGATCCACGTTTATCAATAACGGTTGGCTTGCTAGATAAGTTTGACGTTATTGTCATACGGATGGCGGTGATCAACTGGTCCCTATACGTCACACCTATAGGACACGTTTGAGATATGTGAAGGTATGAAAATACAATCACATTTATGCCGGATATGACTAAACAGTTAGTCAGAGGTATTGACTATTAAATTAGTCAATAAGATGTTGATATTATTATTTAATACGGATTAAATAATTTTAGCTAATACGGATTGCATGATTAATTCGTAAAATTAAATATAAACGGTTATATTTAATTAAATATTGTATTCGCGTATTAATATAAACAGTTATATTAATTTGGGTAATTATACAATATCGTAATTTTATCAGACCATTATTAATACATCGACTGCATTATTATCTGATAACATGCATACGATTTATAAACAAAACCCGCGAATAAAGTTTAGCTAAATGGGTCGAATCACAAATTAGAATAAGGTAAGAGTGGAAAGCCCACTCCTACCCTATTGGAAATTTCGGCCAAAAGAGCTACATAAGGAGGAGGACTCTCCTTATGTCAGGGACTCTTGTTTCACTGTTTAAACAAATCTCAAGGAAAAATTAGGGTTTTGAGAGCTTTCTTCTCCCAAAACCTCAGATCTCACAGCTAAAACCTAAATAGCTCTCCCAATATTGCAAGGCAGTTGGAGAGGATTTCTAGCACACGCGGCCACGTCTCATTCTAAGTCTTGGGTGCAAGTTATAGGAGGGAATTTGTGTTAATTCCTGTTCTTAGGCCTTTCGCACAAGGACCAAAGGTTGATTTCTTTTTCATGCTTTTTATTAACTAATGACTATAATCACAATTGTATGTTTCATTATAATCCTGCAAGTTTGGGGCGAATACATGCTTTATTCCCTACAAGTGGTATCAGAACCAGGCCATGAAAAGTTTACCTTTGTGTTTTCGTAAGTTTTAAAACCTAAAAAATCGTCTTCTGCCGCTAAGTCGGTCGATCGACCCCCCGTTGCGGTCGGTCGACCGCCTCCTGCGTGTTTTTCTGTTTCGACAGTTTATCTTTTGTGAGAAATCGTGTTCAGAAACTCGGTTTCGTGTTTTGTGGTCGGTCGACCTGTTTTTCGGGTCGGTCGACCATTCTGCTTTAAAAAAAAAAAAAAAAATTTTTTTTTTCGTCAGGTGGTCGGTAGACCTGTTTTTTGGGTCGGAAGACCACCCCTGTAACAGACTCGTTTTTTTTTTTTCCGAAAATAACATGTTTTATTTTCACATGGCCTTTAGTAATATACTATATACGGAAATAGTATATTATTAATTTTGTGAAACGGTTCAGCCTCGTTTGATACATATTATTTTAAAACGGTTTAAAATAATAGGATTATAAACTTATTAAAATTAAAGTGGTTAAAACGGTATAATCACATAATTTTAATCCTAAAAGGTGGTTTGGTAAAATTTTGTTAATCATAATAACAGTATTATGTCATGTATGAATTTTAATTTAGTTGATGCATTTTATTTATCGTCTTGTTGAATGTCTAATGAATGCTTTCAATAACGTATTTAATTTTGCAAACGGTTATAACTTAGTGTGGCCTTAGAAGATTGTGTCACCGTAATGATGGGACACAGTCTTGCTTGTAATCTTGAGATCTTGAATCTCCGTTTTGGGTTTTTGCCATGTAATTACTTTTGTATTTAAATTAGAATGTATCTAGGACTACTTTTGTAATTTAAATTAGTAATTTTGTGAAGACCAAAGACAAGACGGAGACCGGATGCTCACTCCCGCTGCAAGGACCAAGATGGAACATCAAGACAAGCTTCTAGGGTCCAACGGTGGATTCCAAGTTGTTTTATGTTTATTTTGGTAGGATAGGCCACACTAGGACTTTTTATTTACGTTTATTGCTTTCATTTTATGCTTTCATCGATAATAGCTTGCATCATATTCCGCCTAAAACCAAACCACCTATAACATGCCTGAAAACTGACTCATGTAGAGGTTACGCGTTAGTTTTCTGTGACAATACAGATGTCACATGTCAATTGCAAAGCCATCACTTTATTTCATTCATTCACGAATATGCTAGATTTTAGTTCACTTAATATGAATAAATATAAGTCGATGGGGTCTTCCTCGTATAACCACAAATTGAGAATAGTCTTTATAAATCAGCCTCCCATGAATCCCTTCTTCGTCGGTAGGCATAATATGACCCCTTCTACGTCGGGTAAGTGGGAACAGATGATTTATTTTATCTCAACATCATGGTCACTCGATACTATCTAGTGACTGAGATGGACTAATAGATAGGATTTACGGAAATCTATCGACCAAGAGTTCCAACGATTGGAATTAGCCAAACTGTGGGCTTATCAATATACGAAAATTGAGTCTTGGGATCGTTTATATAATTCTTGAGGGAGATCAATTATATAAATGCATGAGTCTACGAGTTTAAATTCGATTTTATATAGACTTCAATCACAACAATAAGTTGCTTATATGGTTTTGTTTTATCTTCTTTTTCAGTCTAGAACACGATCATTTAAACTGCTGTATAACTAAATGGCTGGTGAAGACCCAATGCCAAGTGCCAAGCTAGCACGTGAATCCTGGCTAAAAGCCTTCATGGACTCCATGAATCAGTCCACAAGACTGAGGAATGATGGGTCAAACTTCTCTGACTGGGAGGCAACACTACGGAATGCTGCCATTGCTGACGGAAAGCTCAAGTACTTAACTGAGCCCATTCCGTCACACCCAGGAACTGGAGCTAGAGCTAACGAGGTTCGCGCTCATAGCGACTTCGTCATGGAAGCAGGTGCGATAAAGAACGTACTCATCTATGCAATGGAATCAAATTTGCAAAGACGCTTCATATCCCATGGTGCAAACAAGATTTTCACCACGCTCTCTAACGAATTCTCCAAAGGTCCGAGAATCGTTTCTTATGAGCATACCTGTCGCTTCTTTGAGGCGAAACTCCAGAAGGGCCAAGCTGTTAGCCCACATATTCTTCACATGATTGAGAATATCGAGAAACTGGAGGCCCTAAACTGCAAGATCAGTGAGAACATAATCGTTGATCGAATGCTTCATTCACTTCATGATGGGTTCGCCTCTTTAGGGCCAACTATTACATGAATGACATGAAGAAGACTCCTCATGAGCTCCACTCCCTTCTCGTACAGACTGAGAAGGATCTGAAATTAAGTGGGAGCATGAAGCAGGATGTTCTCATGATCTCCAGTAAGGGAAAGGGTAAAGGGAAGGCTAAAGCTCAGGGCGACCTAGCAGTAGGTAAGCCCAGGTTCAAGAAACCAGGATTTGCTAAGAGTGGGCCAGGTGAGTCGAGCAACTCACAGGGCAAGACAAAGAGCAAGGATACTAGCATGGAATGCCACCACTGCCACAAGACTGGGCATTGGAGGCGCTCATGGCCCGTGTATCGCGAGGACATTAAGGCAGGCCGCGTTACTCCTGTTGGTATGTCTTCTTCTTCTTTTATTCACATGATTGAGATTAACCACGCAAGTTGCGGAACTTGGGTACTTGATACTGGTTGTGGTTCTCATCTATGTAATCATGTGCAGGGCCTCCGAAACCAAGAACCCTTAATCAAGGGTGAGGTTGACCTGCGTGTCGGGAATGGAGCACGCGTTGCTGCAGTCTCGAAGGGAACATACGTGATCCAGCTTCCAAGTGGATTCGAGTTATTTTTATAAAACTGTTATTATGTTCCTAGTTTGTCCAAAAACATTATTTCAGTTTCTGCGCTTGACAAACTCGGCTTTTCATTTGTAATAGAGAATAATAGCTGTATTTTCTCCTTACACAATATGATTTATGGCAAGGCAGTTTCCATGAATGGAATTTATGTTTTAGATCAAACCACCGAGATATTACATGTGAATAATAAAAGGTTAAAGGTAGGTGACAAAGATCAAACTTACTTATGACATTGTCGTATGGGACACATAAATGAGAAACGCGTAAAACAGCTCATACAGAACGGAGCTATCTTGCCCTTTGATTTCGAATCATATGGCACGTGTGAATCATGTCTCATCGGCAAGATGACTCGTATTTCCTTCAAAGGTGTTGGAATTCGCGCTGCCGACCTATTAGGACTCATACATACAGACGTATGTGGCCCTATGTCGATCAACGCACGAGAAGGCTATAGGTATTTCATCACTTTCACGGATGATTTGAGTAGATATGGCTATGTCTACTTGATGAAACATAAAAGTGAATCCTTTGACAAGTTCAAAGAATACCAGAATCGGGTACAGAACCAGCTGGGTAGAAAGATTAAAGCACTACGTTCTGATCGTGGTGGTGAGTATCTTTCACACGACTTTGATCAACACCTTAAAGACTGTGGCATCGTGCTACAGTTAACTCCACCTGGAACACCACAATTAAATGGTGTGTCCGAACGGAGAAATCGAACTCTACTCGATATGGTTCGATCCATGATGAGTCACACCGTCGTGCCTGATTCATTGTGGGGCTATGCTCTTTTGTCGGCCGCTCTATTACTTAACCAAAGTCCGTCTAAAGCTGTTGACAAGAATCCATACGAATTATGGAAGGGAACGGTCCGTAACTTGTCCTTTATACGGGTTTGGGGCTGCGAGGCTTATGTTAAGTGGAGACACGAGGATAAGCTCGGCCCGCGATCGGTCAAGACATACTTTATAGGTTATCAAAAGGGAACTTTTGGTCATTACTTCTACTCGCCAACCGAACAACGTGTTTTTGTTGCGGCTAGTGCGACGTTCTTAGAGAAAGAATTTCTCGAGAACAAGTCGAGTAATAGAACCTTCGAGTTATCGGAGGTTCAAGAACCAACTGCCGAGCAACCATTGGAGGAAACAGTTCCTTCAACCGAGGCTGCGGTAGATATTCCTGAGGAACCTAGGAGGTCGGGAAGAGTCTCTATTCCTCCGGACAGATACATTGGTATGGTCGAGGAACATGATACAGATGACGTCTTACTCCTAGAGGGTAATGAACCCACAACCTATAAAGGTGCCATGACTAGTTCTGACTCAAAGCTATGGCTAGAAGCCATGCAATCCGAGATGGACTCCATGTATGAGAACAACGTGTGGGATCTTGTGGACCTACCTGCAAAGGTACGTCCCCTTCAATGCAAATGGCTTTACAAGATAAAGCTTGCCGTGGAAGGACAACAAGATATCCACAAGGCTAGACTAGTTGCTAAAGGTTTCACTCAAGTGCCAGGCTTGCACTATGATGAGATCTTTGCACCCGTAGTCATGCTACGTTCCATTCGGATTATCTTAGCGATCGCCGCATTTCATGATTATGAAATATGGCAAATGGACGTTAAAACCGCCTTCTTAAACGGTTATTTGGAGGAAGAGTTGTACATGGTACAACCCGAGGGTTTTATCGATCCAGCACATCCTAAGAAAGTTTGCAAGCTTAAGCGTTCCATCTATGGACTTAAGCAAGCATCGCGGAGTTGGAATCATCGCTTCGACCAAGTGATAAAAGAGAATGGGTTCATTCGATCAGTCGAGGAACCATGTCTCTATATCAAGTCGAGTGGTAGCAAGATTGTATTCCTAGTACTGTATGTCGATGACATACTCTTGATTGGGAATGACATACCTCTCTTATCTTCGGTTAAAGCATGGTTGAAAAACCATTTCCAGATGAAAGATCTGGGAGAGGCACAAAGAATTATGGGCATCCGTATCTACAGGGATAGATCACGACGGATGTTGTCTCTCAGTCAGGAGTCTTATATAGATAAGATTCTAGAGAGATTCAGCATGACGAACTCCAAGAAGGGGTTCCTTCCTATGACTCCTGGGCTTCACTTCAGCAAGACTCAAGAAGCTAAGTCATTGGAAGAGAAAGAGCGCATGAGTCGGATTCCTTATGCTTCGGCAATAGGATCGATCATGTATGCCATGATATGCACACGTCCAGACGTTGCATATGCATTGAGTATGACTAGTCGATTCCAAGCTCATCCAGGTGAACAACACTGGATGGCCGTGAAAACCATTCTTAAGTACCTACGGAGGACTAAAGATTAGGGATTGACTTATGGAGGCGACTCAACACTCTGCGCCACGGGTTACGCAGATGCTTGCTTCCAAACGGATCGAGATGACTCGAAATCTCAATCTGGATTCGTTTTTACTTTTAATGGTGCTGCTGTCAGCTGGAAAAGTTCTAAACAGAGTGTTACAGCAGATTCTACGACTGAGTCCGAGTACTATGCCGCCTCAGAAGCAGCTAAGGAAGCAATATGGATGCGTCAATTCTTACAAGGACTATCAGTAGTGCCTAGTTCGAATGACCCAATCACCGTTTATTGTGATAATAAAGGTGCCATCTTCCAAGCTAAGGAGCATAAGTCTAGCAACAAGGCTAGGCATGTACAACGGAAAGCTCATCTAATCAGAGATTACGTGGAGCAAAAGGAGATTTTCATTGATAAGATCGCTACGGATGACAACATAGCTGATCCTCTCACAAAAGCATTACCACGTGATAAGCATGAAGGGCACATTCATTCCATGGGAATTGGATGTGTTCCTAAGTTGTAGTACTCTTTTATGAATTCATGTAATAATTCATTTTCTCGTGTACTCTATTCAACCTTATTGTTATGATATAAAATGTTTTGTTTTTCATGTGGAATTGTACGCCAATTTTGAACACCACAAAGTGAACTGATTAACATTACATCGTTTTGGTCCTTGATTACCCACTTGAGCTGATAACTCAGGTAATCATTTTGTGACGTTGGTTGATGGTGGGTTCAACGAGCCATAAGTCACGTGGATGACTGACCAATCACAAAGGCGAGTTATACGGATATCTCGTAGGACACCCCGTGACAACGTTATGGAGTCCTAAATGTTTTATAACATTGGGTGCCTGGTCGTGGATAGGACCTCCATAGTGTTCCTTAGAGTCGAGTCTTTTGACCTTCAACTGTCTCTTGAGATTAAGACAGATTTTGGGTAACTTTGGTTTCTTTCCCACGGTCACCGTAACAGGGGCCAAGAGGATTTTTTCTGGGTTATTTCATGCTGGGCGATATCGGCAGGATTCGAGTTGAGGGAAATATCCAAACCCTTATCAGGATTTTATCATTTCTCAGGGCCACTCGAGGAGTAGTAACTGAAATGCATGGCCATGCTCGAATACAGATTCGTTTTATCAGTTAAGTTACTCTCTAGTCGGGGAAACCACTCTTGATACAGATCGCTTGTGAGATACGACCTTTGCGAATGCGGATTTGCAAATTGTCTTACATTGAGTGGGAGAAATTTTAAAAGGATATGAGATTCGGTTATCGCACCTACACTTGTACGGACAAGTGGGAGTTTGTTGGAGCTTGTGTCCTCCACATGTAGTGTGATAACGTCATTGCACATACCCTTGTACAGACAAGTGGGAGATTGTTGGGGCTGGTGTCCTTGACAATTAAGTACAATGACTTATTAAATCTCTTTAAGGATCACAAGGGCATACTTTTGTATTATTACCAGTTGATCCACGTTTATCAATAACGGTTGGCTTGCTAGATAAGTTTGACGTTATTGTCATACGGATGGCGGTGATCAACTGGTCCCTATACGTCACACCTATAGGACACGTTTGAGAGATGTGAAGGTATGAAAATACAATCACATTTATGCCGGATATGACTAAACAGTTAGTCAGAGGTATTGACTATTAAATTAGTCAATAAGATGTTGAGATTATTATTTAATACGGATTAAATAATTTTAGCTAATACGGATTGCATGATTAATTCGTAAAATTAAATATAAACGGTTATATTTAATTAAATATTGTATTCGCGTATTAATATAAACAGTTATATTAATTTGGGTATTTATACAATATCGTAATTTTATCAGACCATTATTAATACATCGACTGCATTAATATCTGATAACATGCATACGATTTATAAACAAAACCCGCGAATAAAGTTTAGCTAAATGGGTCGAATCACAAATTAGAATAAGGTAAGAGTGGAAAGCCCACTCCTACCCTATTGGAAATTTCGGCCAAAAGAGCTACATAAGGAGGAGGACTCTCCTTATGTCAGGGACTCTTGTTTCACTGTTTAAACAAATCTCAAGGAAAAATTAGGGTTTTGAGAGCTTTCTTCTCCCAAAACCTCAGATCTCACATCTAAAACCTAAATAGCTCTCCCAATATTGCAAGGCAGTTGGAGAGGATTTCTAGCACACGCGGCCACGTCTCATTCTAAGTCTTGGGTGCAAGTTATAGGAGGGAATTTGTGTTAATTCCTGTTCTTAGGCCTTTCGCACAAGGACCAAAGGTTGATTTCTTTTTCATGCTTTTTATTAACTTATGACCATAATCACAATTGTATGTTTCATTATAATCCTGCAAGTTTGGGGCGAATACATGCTTTATTCCCTACATTAATATCTGATAACATGTGTGCAATTTATAATAAATACCCTCAAATTATATTTTAGCAAAATGGGTCGAATCATGCATTGGAATAAGGTAAGAGTGGAAAACCCACTCCTACCCAAGACCAATCTCGGCCGGCCAAGTATTACAAAAGGAGAGAACTTCTCCTTTTGTGGGACTACTGATTGTTTTACTGATTAAAAACACATCTCAAGAATAATTAGGGTTTTGAGAACATCTTTTTCCCAAAACTCAGATCTCACATCTAAAACCTCAAAAGGCTCTCCCCATATTGCAAGGCAATTGGAGAGTATTTTCTAGCACACGCGGCATCATCTCAATCAAGTCTTGGGTGCAAGTTATAGGAGGGAATTTACTTTAATTCCTGTTCTTAGGCCATAAGCACAAAGGACCAAAGGTTGATTTCTTTTTCATGCTTTTAATTAACTTCTGACTATAATCACAATTGTATGTTTCATTATAATCCTGCAAGTTTGCGGCGAATACATGCTTTATTCCCCACACTGAAAATCTTTAAACTTTCAAGTCTCGAAATATTGGGATGTTACAATCACCCCAACTTTCAAAAAGTTTCGTCCTCGAAACTTGAAAACAGAAGTAAGTACGAAAACAACTTTAACTACCAAAACGTACTACCCGGGTTATGGTAACCCAAAACTTTATCTTTCAAAAAGGTTTCACGTAGAAACAGATTCCAAGGTACAAGTCATCGTCAATGGACATTGGGATTCTCCTTACGTATCCAAGAGTCCAACATTCCAAATCTGAGACAAGTCCCAAAATTAAAACATTAAAAGCTCAAAATTTAGATTGATTCGGTGTTGATAGGCATAGCACAGGTTATCATACGTCTCCAATAACAAGTTCCAGGTCTCAAGAGAGACAAACGAAAGACGGCTCCAGGGACAACAAGATGACAAGGTAAGGAACTTTAGGCTATGGACTCTAGTAAAATTGAAGCCAAGATCAGAAGGAGAGCAAAGGAGGGGAAAGGAGAGAAGCGATATGAAAGAAACGATTATGGAAATCTCCCAAAGTGCGGTCTCTCACTATTCTCACGGGGTTATCACTTCTTACTTCCTAAATCAAGCCATTCAATTGTCGGTTCGCACGAACAATTCCTCGAACGATTTATACACCCAAATCTTCAAAACTTTAGACAATATCATCATTAAAACTACCTATTCCCAAAAGTTTGAGATGTCTCATCTCTGCTAGTCCCTCAAATGATAATTCGATAACACTCTCAGGCTATCAAACCCATATGCTATATCCACTAAACTTGCATTACTGCTCGCTAGATATCCATACTCAAATTAATATGTTTCCGAACTTACATCTCCCAATGTATTACTTTATTCCATTCGCAAACTGGTGGTGCATCCTCAAATTTCTCTTAAGATTTTCGATGACTAAACGTTAAGATTCATTAAGCAACCTAGGGTCAAACAGTGATTCACTCCTTCTAGGCTTAAGTCATAAACTCTTTGGGTATTCAACTATTATAGCCAATGATTCGTATTCCTCAAACAACAGGACTTCTCAGCTCAATCACTTACCTAAGCCAAGTGTAACTAACTCGCTTCACTCATCTATTCTTCATCCTTAGCAACTCCGGCCTATTCTTCCAGGTCGCTCTATATCCTCAAGTACCTTATCTAACTCCTTAAACGACTCTTCAATCCACAAATTTTCACAATCTAAGCATGGTTCTCAAGACTAAGTTCCACCGAATACTAAGTATACAACTAAACCTTCAAGCCAGTACCCAAACACTCACTTTCACGCTCCCAATAGGGTAGACAACTAGACACTTGGATCACCAAAACATGTCTCTCGATACCTCTTAAGTCATTCCTCAAATAACAATATTTCTCATAACACAGCTTACGGTTATCCTAAGACTAGTTCCTCCAAATCCAATAAAATGGAAGTTTACCTAGAGGGCACCTTAAGAAAGCAAGCAACAGGGTTAAGCTGAAAAGATATGAAGATCTGTTCAAGCAAGATAAACAAATATTCTAAAAGAAGGATGTGCATCCAGAGTTATCAAAGAAGGTGATGCACAAAGAAAGAGGAACATATTCAAGGTTCAGAAGCATTCTCCAACGGTAGCACAAATCTTCTATTTTCGGTAGAAACACCGGTCTTGATCGCCAAAAGGAAACGTCCACGGTTCGTCGATTGGAAGGCAATAAAGTATTATCAAGGACAATCAATAAACACGTTAGAACCTAATAAAAGCAATCAGAAAACAGACTACAATTTAAGTCCTTAAATCCACCCCATCTCTCACTCATTATTCCATCATATGGTCAAGTTAAGGTTGGGGTTACATGAGTGCGTCAGGAGCGATAGCGCTCTGATACCAACTGTAAAACCCCTCGCGAAAGCGGAAAATAATAAACATACAAAGTACTAAAAATGCAGCGGAATTAAAACTTTTTAACATAAATAAACATGCGAGGTGTCCTACTACAAAACTGAAACATAAATAAGTACATAAGTGTAATATAAAAGCAGCCCGGGATGGCACATCCCTACAGGCACTCAAAAACTGAAATGTAAACTAAAGTCTATCTAACGTAAACGTGTAAGTCAATCGATGAATAGGATCATCGCTCGCTAGCTCCATGCAACCCTCTGCCAACCACCTGTCATGTACCTACATACATGTAAACATGTACGCCACATTCAGTGGGGAATGACTAGAGTTCTCCTAGCCACCTTTTGTAACAACACGTAACACATAAGCATACAATATACTCCAACATATACAAAACATGTGAAGCATACAACCTCAATATCCGAATCTCATATCATCATGCAATTACTAATGCAAGGCTCTCAACCAACTTCGGAAACTATTTGGAAGGAGAGCCGGTTTCCCTGCCGGTTGCCCGACCGGGGGGTCTTTCAATCCAAACTATTTACGGAAGTGAGTAAAGAGTCATCCAATGCCTTGGATGAACAAATCCTTAATCAAAGTAGTATACTCGTCAATATCAACAACTATATCTGACACTGTACCAACTCTAGGCAAGTAGATATAACATAACAAGTATAAAGGTTCAGCCGTCAACTTAAGACATAACCTAGATACTAAAACACTTTCACAATCAAGGACTCAAAGGCCAACTTAAGGCATAGACCTTGATATCAATAAACACAGGTAATGGGTCCAGAGGTGAACTTAACACATATCCCACTACCAAAACAATGTCGGGTCCAGAGGTGAGCTTAACACATATCCCAACATACAATACAAGTAAAGGGTCCAGAGGTGAACTTAACACATATCCCTATACACAACTCAGTAATGGGTCCAGAGGTGAACTTAACACATATCCCACTACAAACAAATGTCGGGTCCAGAGGAGAACTTAACACATATCCTAACATACATCCACAAGCAATGGGTCTAGAGGTGAACTTAACACATATCCCACTGCTACAAACAAGTATTGGGTCCAGAGGTGAACTTAACACATATCCCAATACACAGCTATCGCACACCGGGTCTAGAGGTGAACTTAACACATATCCCGATATACGACAATCGATCACGTGTCAGGTCCAGAGGTGAACTTAACACATATCCTGACACGCCACAGCCAAAACACGTAATGGGTCCAGAGGTGAACTTAACACATATCCCATCACGCGACATACAACTCACATGTTAAGCTCAGAGGCCAGCTTAAGGCATACCTTAACACGCATCAATCCAATAACATCCAAAGATAGAAACTAACCTATAGTTCTAATCTCTTAAACCACTAAACAACACTTAATTGATCCCGGGAACTAAGATGAGGGAGAGCCGGTTTCCCTTTCGGTTACCCGACCGGGGGGTCTCTATCCTCTCTCCATTCCCGAACCCAATATAGTGTCGCCCATACTCCGGGGACCTCAAACAGACATAAAAGGTACACGGAACGAATCTCAAACAAAACCGATTAACCGTTTGAAAGTTACAAACTATTTTATAAGAACAAGGGCTCTCAGCCGGTCTGGGACCGTCTGCCGGTCAACTGGCTGGGAGTCCCTTCCCATGCCAATTTGAAACCTGAAAAATAATGAGAAGAGGCTCTCAGCCAGTGGACCGTCCGCCGGCCAGCCGGTTGGGAGCCCCTTCCCAACAACCTTCTTCAACAAAACCAAAACAAAGGGGGGAGGCTCTCAGCCGGTGGACCGTCTGCCGGTCTGCCGCCTGGGAGTCCCTTCCCAGGCCTTTTACAAAATTTTCTCAAAATCCAAGAAGGACTCTGAGCCGGTCGACCGGCGGCCGACCTGCCGGCTCAAAGTACATTTCCCCAAACTTAGCATTCAAACACGACTATGACCCTGAGCCGGCCGACCGGCTGCCGGTCAGCCTACCGGCTCAGAGCCCCTGCACGAAAAACGCATCATTCCTACAATACTCAAATCTTCTCAAATCGATTCTAAACTTCCAAAATTGCAACATTCACATATTACCCAACATCTATAAGTCTCATATACATCAAAAACAAGTATCAAATTCCACAATAAAGCCTCAACAAGTTCATCCTTTGTATTCGTCTTAAGCACATAATTTCTGAAATTTCATCATCTAGGCAAGTAAAACACAATAAAAGCATGTGAAAGTCATTCTCATGTAATCCTAGCATGATACTAAGTCTCAACAACATTCCCAAACATGAAAATCAGAAACTTATATCATCTAAACCAAGAAAAGTGCTAATATTACAAATAAGGCCGAGTTCCTCATAATTGTCACCTTTTAACTTCTTAAACCAACATGAATCCGACTCCAAGCTACTACTTTTGTCCAGGTCCGCGCTAGAAACACAACAAACCCCTTAAATCTCGAAAAACGTAACCTTAGGGTCACGGCCAGAATATAAGACGAAATTATTTTGGGTAAAAACTTACCTAGAAAGATGGAGGGCGAGAAGAGGAATCCGTGGCCGCGAAAATCGTCTCAATCGGATAAAAAATGAAGATTTTATGAGAGTTTTAAGGTTTGGAGGAGAAACTAAAATGGTGTTTGTTACAAATCTGAAAAATGAAATGAAGGAGGGAGGTAGAAGATGGAGGGGTTAGGGTTTTGTGAGGAAAAAATAGAGAAAATGGGTCCATTAGCAAGTTAGGCCCTTAAGACAAGTTTTAAGACGGTTTAAGCTAAGAACATCGACTTAAGGTAACTACAAACTTAAGACGATATAAATATTTCGGGACTATGAAATTAAATTGCTAAGACGTAAATTACGCAATTAAATAAAATATTATTTAAATCCTTTTAAACATCCTCACATAAACTAATCGGTTATTTAAATGAAATACCAAGAATTACGAAATATAAATTATTTCTCGAACTTGAACTTAAAATCTTTAAACTTTCAAGTCTCGAAATAATGGGATGTTACACTTATGATATAAGGTATTTGTTCATCTAGAATTGAAAACCTCTTATTCTTTACACTTTAAAGAATCACCCATCCTCTATAAATGGTAGGTTCAATTCTTTAATGAATATCGCTCCCACTAGAAACAATATCACTCGATTTCTTAAATGAACGTTTCATTTCTCGCATGTAAATCTTTATTATCACTTGAATCATTATCTCTATCACTATCACTATAGTGATCTATTTTCATTCAATCAATCATCACCCTCTTTTCATGTCTTTGTTTCCTCGAGACGAATATGACATGATAATTCCCTTATAACTACATTCAGAGAATTGAGATGATTTCTTCTCTTTTATCTTATAAATTTAGAAAAATCATTTATTAAGGAACCGTTGTCCTTCCGATTTCATACGGGGTTTCAAACAATGAACATAAGGAACCTTTCCTCTTGTGTCCTCCCGTAGTTTCTTCAGTGTCCTCTCGTAGTTTCTTCAATTCATTCATTTAGGGCTCTTCTTAAGTCTCCCATGTATGAATCTTCTCTAAGATCCTACATGTATATCATTGGTTTGTGAGCGAAATATTTTCTCACACTCTATCCTTTTAACAATAACTTTTTCTTGTATAAGGATAGCAATTTCGATTTAACCAATGCATATGAATGTTTGAAGTTTTATAGGTGTGATGAATACATTCTCATTTTCACTTAAAATGATCATCGTATAATGAATTAATGATTTCTTAATTTGATTGAAAGTATCTCATGGGGTGTAGTTCTCCGTTTTAATCAACACTTTGATTATATTATATTGATCGTATCAATGTTTATTTCGTGATAAAATCACCATTATTCATGTTTTAACAAGGTATGCAATTTATTTTAAAAATCAAGAAATTGATTAAGAACAAAAGTAGTGACTCGGGTTGAAAACCAAGTCACTAATATCCAAAATTACAACCATTGTTTTAGGATTTGAATCCTTGTCTTACAAGAAAATAAATTGTTCTAATAAAATGCAAAATATGAAAGAAGACAATATGAAAATTAGAGCCTAGCTCTTCAAGTCTTCGATCAATTGGATGCTACCATAGTCATCCAAGTAAGGAACTTCATGCTTCCTTCTCCTTGCCCTTATCATTAGGAGGTGGCCCTTTAAAACAATTAAAAAGGGTAAATATCAACAAATTTGTATCACTATACATAAGTTGATAAATGACATGAATTTAAACGAGAATTATTACCTACGGCGGTTGCTTTCCCATTTTTGAGATCGCTTAAGTACTTGGGGCAATTACCCTTCCTTTGACCTATCCTCGTGCAATAATGGCACTTGTCTTCGGATTTCGAAGACGAGGTGGAACCGCCTTTCGAAAAGGTCTTTTCTTTGGTCGGTTTGGGCTTGAACGTTTTCTTGCCCTTGCCTTTAAAGGCATTCTTCTTGAAGCTCGTTTTCCCTTTCTTTTCGATGTTTAAAACATCCTTGGTGGAACCTTCATGAAGTCCCATGTCCCTTTCGGCTTGGACGAGCATATTATGCAACTCATCCAATGTTGTCTCTTGGTTTCGCATATTAAAATTCACCCGGAATTGAGCATACGATTTTACCTTATTGAGCGAGTGAAGAACTCGGTCAATTATGAGAGAGTCGGGAACATCAACGTCTTGCGTTTTTAGAGTCTCCGCGAGCTCAACAAGTTTGAGCACATGAAGGCTTATCTTTTGCCCTTCCTTCAAGGTAATGTCGAAGAAGGCGGAAGCTGCCTCATATTGAATCACCCTTGGAGTTTGCGAAAACATGGTCGCAAGCTTGGTGTATATCTCATATGATGTGGTCAACTTGATCATACTCCTTTGGAGAGCCGGCTCCATGGAGAAGATGAGCACATTTTTAAGAGCGGAGGACTCTTTCATGTAGGCTTCATAGGCCTCACGAGTTTGGACCGCGAAACGAGCGGTGGGAGCGGTCGGAGCGGCTTCGGATAGGTAACGAGTCTTATCGTCACCTTGAGCGGCCAAAAGTAATTGCGCATCCCAATCTTTAAAAATGGAACCATGCTTATCGAGTTTGCAACGATCCATAAAGGATCGAAGCCATGATACGTTAGTGAGAGGTGGAGCGTTGGTTGCCATTGATGATGTTGAAAATTAAACTACAATAAAATGAAGGAAATAAAACAACATCATTTTAAAATTCATAATTTAAACTTAAAACTTAAAACAAGTTTATTAGTTATTTACTTAATGATCTCTTACCCAATTAAGTAAACAATCCCGAGACCCAAACCCATACTAATCCGGGCACGGTATAGCCGATTCAACCCGTATAGGTATAGTTTGGTGGATTAACCTTTTAATCGGTTCTACCTTAGAACTCTCGGTCGACAATTTTCTAAAAATCGTCTTTAGCCCGAACTTATTGCAACTACGGTTACGAATACCTTCGTTGAGATCGACCAAATTTCAAGGTGTAATCTTTATTACCCCACTTACTCAACGTGACAATTTTAGTACCCCGGTGTAGCCGAGCCTACATTCTTGTGAAGAAGGGATTCATGGGTCCATACTTTTTGGTAAGGCTAAGTCTCAATATTTATATGTAAGAGATCTAGTCAAATTATTATCTATCTCCGTTTAAGTGAACTAAGTCGGTGAATTATCGATAAAATAAATGACTAGGTCGACTAAATCGAACAATGCATGAGACGATATATGACGATTTGGCTATGCATGCTAACATATAAAAAGCAAATAAAAGCATAAAAATAAACCCTAGTATGGCCTTTCCTAGAAAAGAAATAATAAAAGTACAAATTCGGAAACCAACTCCTTTGGTCCCTTGAACTTCACGGGGCACGCACTTCGAGGTAAACACCGTCTTGTTCGGAACTCCTTTCCGAATGGCACCGTCTTCAAGGGTCTCCGGAATTTACAAAAATTACAACTTTTCTAGTCTACTTTATACATTATAAAATAGAAATAAATTACAATTGGGTCATACGAGATCACAAAATTACAACCCAATCGGTAACCCCTTACATTACGGGAAATACCGATTTAAAAACTAAAGCCATACTAAGTAAATTACATAATTCCCAAAATTACGTAAATAAATCATGACATTCATAATAAAATATGCAATGCTTATGAATATATTAACTTATCATGCAAACCCTAAGCCAAATCGTCCTATTTAAATATTAATAATATAAATAGTTATCGTATACCTCTGTTTATGGAATTGCGTGTTTTAACGTTTAACAACACTATGCATAATGTGAATCGGAATTCACTCTTAAGTTAATCATCCCAACTCTTTTAGGTTTAAAAATTTAGTCTTACTCAAACTTTGAACATGACTTAACTTAATTTATTTTAATATTGTTCGGTATTTAACTCGGTTTTGCGGGAAAATAATATAAAAACCGAAAAGAGTCGTAAAAATTTCGAAAATTTCAAAATTCAAATTTTGAAAATTCTAGAATGTTCTTAAAATTTCAGAACTTTAAAATATTAGTATTTATACGGTTTTAACAGTTATTCGAAAATAAGACGTAAAACGAGCATTTTAAGTCGGAAAATTTAATAATTAGATCCATAAATGCAAATAAAATACTAATAATATTTTTACACTTTCCAAAAAATTTTAAGAACATAAATGGACAGAAAATTAAATGGAACACTGCCCAATGAGCCGAAATTTTAATACATGACTCTTATTATTCAATTTTAAATGCAACTTTTTAACAATTAAAATTAAATCAAAACACAAACTTTTGGCTCCCAAGAATAATTTCGTGATGAACATATTATATATGACTATTATGGGTTAAATTTTTCGGCCATTTTAACAACTATTGCAAATTTTAACGATTTTCGTCATATATCGTACGATTTTAACCTTTAAAATTATTTCTCAAGCATAAAAAAAGATAAAAATCTCGAAATTTTTATACATGCTGGAAATAATATATATGACATCGTGTTAAATTTTATGGCCAAATTCCAACTTAAACTATTAAAGTCGAAATAATGTCACTAATTACCCGATTTTTACATTAAAAATCTATATAATGCAATATATAAGATAAATTTCTGAAAATTTAGCATTCATTTTAAATATTGCATGTGACATACTCATAAATTTTTATAGTCAAATTCCAAATATAACTATACAAACCCATTTTTATTCATCTTATTGCATTTTAACATTTAAAATTCATATCACATGTTTTATTAGTCCATAATTTACGAAAATTCATATTCATAACATAGGATATACATGTGAAAACATACTGAAAAATCTCGGCCAAAAGATGATTTTAACTATTTTTCCCAAAATAAACAATTTTTAACCATTAAAAATCAATAAAACCGAAAAATAAAATACCAATGAACAATATATATGCAAAATATATTCCAAATATTCTAAAAAAATTTTAGAAACAGTAGGTATTCATGCTTAAATAATTTCGGCCATCTCATATATATTAAACGAAATTCCAAATTTTATTTTGTTATCCTAATAACTCCGTAAAAACGTAAACGGAAAGCATGGAAACAACCTAGTTGCTCTGATACCAATTGTTGGGTTTAGTTATCTCATAATCTAATTATTTTAGTCATACTAACAAGATTTTAATTAACATTTTAATTAACATATTAAGTGATCTTATGCAAGCTTAATATATATGCAGAAATAGGAGTGATTTAGAACCCTTACACATGGTCCAAATGGAATGCTAGGATGATCTTCCAAAATGTTCAACAATAACACCTCCTCTGTAGTACCCCGTATTTTAGCCTCGGTCAACGGCAGTCAAACCATGTTTCATACGAGTATTTCAAATAGAATGTTTATAAAGTATTTTACGTAATTTATTATTATTTTATAAATCATATTTCTACGATTGTTTTGTATTTCATAATCATTTTATATTGATGATTATTTCATAAAGTGACATTTCATTTGTAATTTCCTTAATTTTGATAATATATTTATAATTCAATATATTTCCTATTTATATTTATTTCTCATTTAAACTTGTTTTATTATTTAAGTCGTAATTATATATTTAAATCTTAAATCTTAAATTTTGTTATATTCTTATATAAGCGCTAATAATTTATATTCGTATAATTAATTTAATATATTTTTACTAATACTAATTACATAATTTAAGTAGTATAATTATATTTTACGTACTCGTTTATTTTAAGTACGAGCTGTGAACGGTAAATAGGGGCCTTTTACCTAGTGATGCGTGATGGACTCTTAACAATGGACTTGAACTCGGGTTAAGGGTAGTAAGAAACCGTGGAATAGAAACAACTTAAAGCATACACAAACCCTAATACCTTAACATTGTTGCCTCCATCAACTTACACAAAACAACACAAAGACTAAACCCTACTCATTCCTTCACTCGTCTGCCTCCTTTCCGTTACTGCCTCCTTTCACCAACAACACAGAAACCCTTCCTATCTTAACCACCGTGGTTTTAGAGGATAACAAGAAGAAAAAAAACGCAGCAATAACAATCATCATCATCGTTTCACCCTTGCACAATAGGACTTTGTAAGTAATTTTTCGTGCGCTTTTGATGCTTCGATTTTGTATGTTAAGGTCGTGACTAATCTTGGTGGTATATATAATATGTATCCAGTGTTTAAACAACCAGTATACCACGAAAACAGATATAGCAAAGGCCCTAGAAGTCGACAGTAAACTCTTTTATATACTATGTTTTCATGCTTATGACGATGTTCGTTTATGGTCGTGAATTAGCATGTTTTTGGGTTTTTCTGGGTGTGAGCTTTATGGGTTATAGTAGTGGCGTGTTAGTGAGTCGTATGGTGGTGGTTAGGGTGGTGAGTGGTGGTTGAAACCACCGTGAGTTATGTCAGAAAGTAGCGTGGACATAGCATAATAGAAATAGGGGTGCGTGTTTCGGGTAGGTTTGGTGTCGGTTTGTGGTCTTTTTGGGTTAGGTTCTACTTATGGGTTATGGGTGGAAGGTTGTTGGGGTAGTGGTGACCACCATGGTGCCTGTGTGGTGGTCATGGGTGGAGGATGCAGTCGGTGGTGGTCGTCCAAAGTTGGGGTGTCAGAACAAGGCGGTTGTGGTGTGTTTGTGAGCAATGAAGTTGGTGAGGTTGTCGTGGTGGTTCAGTTGAGGTCGAGGGTAAGAGTGGACCACCCCTGGAACCACCATGGGGCATTGGTGACTATGGTGGTGGCCATAGGTGGTGTGGGGTAGGGTGGTGAGAGAAACGAGGGTGAGGAGTAAGGGTGCTCAAGAGGCTTTCGGGAAAGTTTCCAGATTTGTCGTATGAGCAGACTGTGTTGACGGCCATTTTAGGGACGCTGTGGTGGTCGCAGGTGGTGGCACAAGGGTGGATATGGTAGACAGTGGTGTAGGCTAGAGGTAGGGGTCTTTGGCGTGGCTGTGGGTGGCTAGAAACGTGGTGGAGGTGTTATGAAGTGGGGTGTGCGAGTACGGGATACTGAGTTCTTCGAGGTTGCTGCTATTGTCGTGATATACGAACTACTGTTCATATTTTGTGGCTGTCGTGTACTCGTGTATTAGTATAATTAACATTATTAGCATTCATTGTTGTTGTCTTTGTTTGTATTATTATTATTATTGTTATTATTATTATTATTATTATTATTATTAATAGTTTTATTAATTGTATTACATGGTATTTATTATGGTTGTGTTATTAAGTTTATTATTAGTATCACATGTTAATGTTGTTATTACTATTATCATATGTTATTACTATTATTATTATCCTTTCTATTATTTATTTTTGTTATTATATAATGGTTAGAGTTTGTATTATTATTATGATTATAAGTTATTATTAGTATTGATAATAATTATGTGATGGTCAAAAATGTTATTTGATTAAGTTTATGTTTGATGTTGTTAATAGTTTAAAATGTCTAGTTCATGTTTGAATAGTTGGGATCAATTAGTTTATATTAGGTGAACTGGTTTAGCTAAATTGTTTAAATAGTGTTGTGACGGTAATTTTATTTAATCACCTAAATGAGTCAATTGACTAGTCGTACTTAATATAGTCTCGTTATGCGTAATGTATTATTTGGATTAATTAAAATTTATTGGTTGATATATTATATTGTTTACGTAGTTATATGAGTAAGTGATTATGTATATTATTTTATTAGGTGTTGAGTATGTGATGGAGTGATTCTATCCATTGGATGTTAGCGGCGTGATGAGATTATATTGCCATCCAGGTAGGATACACTGACCTTATACTCTATAATGTGTAATGAATAGATGTTGGATTGTGTGTATTGGATGCTGAGCATGATTTATATGAGATTGATATTGGTTGGTTTGAGTGTTGATTATTATTATTATTGGTATGCGCATTAGATTATTTAATAGCATGATTGATTAAGAGTATTGTTGCATTCACGAGCATGGCATGTGCATTGGATACGGATTTGAGATGATGAGATATTATTGGGCCTAGGCTAGTTCTGCAGGACTAGACCTGGTGACCTCAGCTGTTATGCTGGTGTTCGGCGACGGCCGATTATCGTCTGCCGGGAGGTTCGGTATGGCTGGGTGTTACGGGTTTGAGATTTGAGATTGTGATTGAGATTGAGATTGAGCTCGAGCATATCATTGCATTTGCATATCATAGTTGTTGCATTATCTATTTTGTGTTATCCTACTCAACCGCGAGGTTGACAGTGTATTCGTGTACACCTACGATGATCCGGAATGGGGAGTAGATTCTACAGGTCACAGACAGATGGATTAGGAGCTTGGGCATGGAGAGAGACATGGCTTGGACCTACTTAGAATTAGATCACATACTTAGATGTTATTAGTTGTACTTTTATTCTTTGCGTAGTAGTTGTAATATCAAAAGTTCAAATTTAATCAGTTTTATATAAAGTACTTTGGTTTGTTTTACTTTGTTATTCACTACCTCGGACGTTCCGAGATGGTAACAACTCTATTTATTTGAGAATGTCTTGCTAAAGGCTCTTAAATAAATGGGGGTGTTTGTAACAACCCGACCCGCCACTGTCGTAACACAAACCCAAGAAGATGGGTATGCACTTTTGGGCCAATTATTTGTCCTCACTTAAGCCCAAAAGCATAAGGCCTTGTTACTAAGTGGTGGGTGGAAGTTATTATAAACATATCACAATCCTCACATTCTACCAATGTGGGACAAATCTCCTCACAACTCATATTTTTCTCTGGGGTGTTACAAACTCCCCCACTTAAAGAACACAACGTCCTCGTTGTGCCTTAAACTTGACCACAACCAGGGCCAGAATCCTCCCCCGCTAGGTGTGTGACCCGGGTACTCCCGACCACAGGCTCACCACACGGTCGCAGGGTCGCTCTGATACCATTTGTAACAACCCGACCCGCCACTATCGTAACACAAACCCAAGAAGATGGGTTTGCACTTTTGGGCCCATTATTTGTCCTCACTTAAGCCCAAAAGCATAAGGTCTTGTTAATAAGTGGTGGGTGGAAGTTATTATAAACATATCACAATCCTCACATTCTACCAATGTGGGACAAATCTCCTCACAACTAATATTTTTCTCTGGGGTGTTACAGTGTTACATCCTCTAAGATGCACCAAGACAACCCCTTAATAATCCGAAGTCTTGAGTAGGCTAGATCAAGAACCGGATTTCCTTAAACAATATAAGTTCTAATATGAACTTAGTATACTAATATAATATCTTTTATATAACTAGTATTAATATTATCTTATAATAATTCTTAGAGGATTTTATTAGTTTTTCTACACTTAGAAAAATTGTGCAAGCATTAGAACTAGGGTTAGTGTGAGTATCTCATACTATTTA
Source organism: Silene conica (assembly GCA_029255685.2). Lineage (NCBI taxonomy): Eukaryota > Viridiplantae > Streptophyta > Magnoliopsida > Caryophyllales > Caryophyllaceae > Silene > Silene conica. The sequence continues at coordinate 38,101,431 of CM055312.2, read as the reverse complement.
TGGTGTGGTGCTTGGGGTGTGGTGTGGCCGGGTAGGGGAGGGCTCCAAGGGGGAACACACCTCTTTCCCATGTAGATAGGGTGGCTCATAGGTAATAGTCTCAAGGTACTTTAATGATTGTGTCTTTAACAATTTAAAACACTTAAATCATTCCTTGTTACATACCCCAAAACCGGCACACATACACTAATATGGACCTCATTTTACAATTTTGTCAACTTTATAATTTCATGTTATTTGGCATACAATATGTCACAATATTATCAAACAACAATTGTTTTTAATTTAATCATATATATATTTGCCATGTAAATATTATTCATAAATTAATAAATCTCATTTATCAAGTTGACAAGTAATTCGAAATTACTAATGTGTAAAATGGTCACTTTAAATAATCGGCAATACGATCTACAACTTTTGTAGAAATTATAACCCGGTTCATTCTAATTACGATATTATAAAATATCGTTTATTGTTTAACAATTGACACGTTTCAATTTTAAACATAAATCTTACAATAAGATTTAACCTCTTATTTCTCGATATACGAGTTTAAGGAATATGATCAAATCGTATCAATATACATTTGATCACTTTATCAATTAAGGGAATTGTCCTAAAGGTGTGACCGAAAGGGATCAACTGACCACCACCGTCATACGACAGTAATGTCAAACTCTAGCTAGCCAATCATTACCGATTAATGTTGGTCAGTTGACTAATATAAATCGTATCATCCCTTGCGCATTCTCATTATGAGATTTAATTACGTGATCGCACTATTGTTGAGGACACATTTCCCAACACGTGCACGTCGCTCGCCTGATCCCAACAGATCGGGCTACGGCACTTCCTACCATAGAGCGCCTCATACGGAGCCATACAATTAGACGAGTGAAAGCTGTTGTTGTAGGAAAACTCAACTAACGGTAGACACTGTTCCCACGAACTCTGGAAATCAAGTGCACAAGCACGGAGCAAGTCCTCTAATGTCAGAATAGTCCTCTCGGACTGTCCATCAGTCGCGACATGAAATGCTTTACTCATCAGTAGACTGCTACCCATAGCCTCCTGTAGAGCCTTCCAAAATCTGGAACAGAATCGCGGATCACGATCAGAAACGATCTCTCTCGGGACACCATGGTAACGGACGATCTTGGCAATATAAGCTCGGGCTAACCGGTCCATATCCCACGTCTCGCGGATAGGCACAAATCTGGCACACTTAGTAACCTATCAACCACAACCCAAATCGCATCCCTGCCTCCAACTGTCTTAGGCAATGCAGTCACGAAGTCCATCGAAATGCACTCCCACTTCAACTTAGGAATGTGGAGCGGCTGTAACAAACCACCTGGCCTCCTATGCTCTATCTTGACTTGTTGACAAGTCAAGCACTTGCTCACGTAATCCAAAATGTTCTTCTTCATCCCGGGCCACCAAAATATAAGTCTCAAGTCCTTGTGCATCTTCTCGCCGCCCGGATGAACTGAATAAGGCGTCAGGTCAGCCTCTTCTAAAACCCTCTTCCTCAAATCTGGCACATCTGGAACGTACATCCTACCTCGGAACCGAAGAAAACCATCAGAACCAATCACGAAGTCATGTGCATCACCACTCGCAATCTTGGCCTCGAACTTCTGGAAAGCAGCATCTGAAGGTAAATCCTGGCGAATCTCCCAATACAATGTCGGCTCGCAGTCATAGCAGATAACCAATCAAAACCACTAACAACCATCTCTAATCTCAACTTCCGGAACTCAGAACAAAGCTCCTCAAGCAGAACTCGCATAGCACTCATCGAATGAGAAGTCTTGCGGCTAAGCGCATCTGCAACCACATTGGCCTTACCCTCATGATACAACTCAATGTCATAATCCTTAACCAACTCTAACCATCGACGCTGTCGCATATTGAGGTCCTTCTAGGTGAAAATGTACTTTAGACTCTTGTGATCCGTGAAAATGCGACAATGAGATCCAATCAAGTAATGACGCCACATCTTCAGGACGTGAACAACCACAGCTAACTCAAGATCATGCGTCGGATAGTTCACCTCGTGAACTCGCAGCTGTCTCGAAGAATAAACAATGACCTTACCACTCTGCATCAACACACATCGAAGCCCTAACATCGAAGCATCGCAGTAAACATCGAAGTCAACCGCAATCTCTGGCAAAGCAAGTACAGGAGCAGAAGTCAACCTGGTCTTCAATTCCTGAAATGAGCTCTCACACTTATTAATCCAAACAAACATAGCCTCTTTCTTCAATAACTGAGTCATCGGACGAGCCAATCTAGAGAAATCCTCAACAAATCTATGATATTAACCAGCCAAACCGAGGAAACTACGAATCTCTCCCACATCCTTGGGACTCTCCCAATCAACAACGGCCTCAATCTTTGCGGGATCAACCATAACTCCATCACTAGATATCACATGTCCAAGAAATGCAACCTTAGATAGCCAAAACTCACACTTGGAGAACTTCGCGAACCACTTCTGTCGACGTAAAATCCAAAGAATCAATCGAAGAAGTTCGGCATGCTCAGCATCAGTCTTCGAGTAAATGAGGTTATCATCAATAAACACCACAACACAAGTGTCTAAGAACTCACTGAACGTCCTGTTCATCTGATCCATGAACATAGCTGGAGCATTCGTCAAACCAAAAGGCATGACAACGAACTCAAAGTGCCCATATCTGGTACGGAAAGCAGTCTTCGCAATATCAGCCTCTCCCACTGGGATCAGATGATAACCGGAAGGAAGGTCAATCTTCGAAAATCTGGAAGCACCTCTAAGCTGATCAAATAAGTCATCAATCCTAGCCAAAGGATATCTGTTCTTCACGGTGACTCTATTCAACTCTCTGTAATCAATGCAAAGTCTCATGGAACCATCTTTCATCTTGACAAATAAAACTGGAGCACCCCAAGGAGAAGCACTCGTTCTAATGAACCCTTTCTCGATCATCTCCTCTAATTGCTGCCTCAACTCTTTCAACTCAGGTTGAGCCATACGGTAGGGAGCCTTAGATATAGGTCCGGTACCTAGAACAAGCTCAATAGTAAACTCCACATCTCTCTCTGGCGGTATCCCTGGCAACTCTTCTGGGAAAACATCTGGAAACTCACGAAAAATAGCTACATCCTCAAGCTTCGGTAACGATGGCTTTGCAGCTGAAACAACACAGGAAGGCTTGGCAACCCTTCATAAGAAGATGAGAAGCTTTCATCAAAGAAATAACACGAACACCCTTTTTAGGGCGAGTTCCCCTATAGGAAACACGAACTCCTGAAGAACTCCTCAAGCAGATTTTCTGGTCGGGACACTCGAAGCGAGCATGGTATCGCAATAACCAATCCATACCGAGGATAATGTCAAATTCCTCGAGAGGAAATCTCAGTAAGTCCGCTGGAAATGTGGCTTGACCAATAATATCGGAATATCCCTATGGGAAGAAGAGAAGGAGAAAACATCTCCCGAAGGCAATGAGATAGAAGTCTCCTCAACAATAGAAGACTCCAGAGCTAGTCTGTCGGCAAACTGGGTCGATATGAACAATAGAGAAGCACCAGTATCAAATAGAATAAGGCACTCAGCGCCGAGACAGAAAAGATACCGGCGAAAATGTCTGGCCGAGCCTCAGCCTCAGCTCTAGTCATCACGAAGATCTTCCCCTTAGCTTTTCCTCCCCTAGTAGCTGCAGCAGCAGTGGTAGCCTTGCCAAGTGCGGTGTTCCTCTTAGGACAATCAAAGGATCTATGCCCAAATCCATTACAAGTATAACACTTTTAGGCATTCTTGAAACAGTCAAAACCCGGATGAAGCGGTTTACCACAACGGCGGCAAACACTAGAATCAGTATTAGTGTGGACAATGGTCTTAGTGACCGAAGCAGAAAACCTCTCAAATCGCTTCTTTTGAGAAGAAGGAGAAGAAGTGGATGGAACAAATGGTCTCTTCCCCTGGTAGACGGATCTCTAGTGAGAAGAAACACTGGAAGTAGCAGCTCTGGTCTCGACATCTATAGCACGAATGGAACTCTCGGCCCAAATAGCATCATCATAAACCTCAACGAAAGAAGTCGAGTCACGGCGGACACTGCTCTCAATGCGCGGCCCCAACTTCCCCTGATAGAAGTAAACTCTCTCAGCCTCATCCCTGACAAACTTCAAAGCGAAATGTGCAAGCTGGTTGAATTTGTCGGTGTACTCCTGAACGAACATCTTTCCCTGCTTCAAGTCCATGAACTCCTTAAGCCTCTGCGATCTAAGCTCTTTAGGATAAAATCTCGTCTCGATCTTATCCTTAAAAGCCTCCCAATCAAATAAAGCTAAGGATCCAGAATGAAAGTCGGTCCGGTCAATGCCCACCATCTATCGGTCTCTAAGGTCAAAACGTGAGTGGCTAGCCACACTCTATCCTCTCTGCCAACCGAGTACATGGTGAAGCTCTTTTCCATCTCACGGAACCACTCAGTAAGAGCTACCGGATCAACCTCGCCTCCATAAGTCTTCACGTGGCTCTTGGACATCTGTAATGCTATCCAAGAGAAGCTACCAGGCCTGTTGGCCTCATTGCCTGGCGGTGGAGGAGATGGAACAGTCTCTGCCTGCTGTCTCTGGTTCTCAAGCAACTGATGAAGTGCTTGCATTATAGTGTTCTCAGCAGCCGTAGTCCTCACCATCCTTCAAAAGAAAAGCAAGTGTTAACTTAGCAATTAGCAATCACAAATAGACTACAATATAAATCCTTAAATCTACCCCATCTCTCATTCATTATTTGTTTATATGGTCAAGTTAAGGTTGGGGGTCACATGAGTGTGTCGGGAGCAATAATGCTCTGATACCAACTGTAAAACCCCTCGCGAAAGTGGAAAATAAAATCATACAAAGTACTCAAAATGCAGTGGAATTAAAACTTTTTAACATAAACATGCGAGGTGAATTAGAACTGAAAACTGAAACTGATATAAAAAGAAATAGATAAGTATAACAATTCTAAGTACTAAAGCAAAATATATACAACAGCCTGGGATGGAACATCCCTAGAGGCACTCAAAAGAAACAATTGTATCAAAACTAGAGTCTAGCTATCGTAAACTGTAAGTCATAAGATGACAAGTGGATCATCACTCGCTAGCTCTCTGCAACCCCTGCCAACCTGCATGTACCTACATACATGTAAACATGTACGCCACAATCCGTGGGGAGTGACTAGACTTCTCCTAGCCACCTTTTATAACGACACGTAACACAGAAAAGGCAAGCAGAATACTCCAACATATATCAAAATGTGAAGTATAATTAAATATCTCATCAACTGAATCTCTTACGATCATGCAATCACTAATGCACGACTCTCAACCCAACTTCGGAAACCATTTGGAAGGAGAGCCGGTTTCCCTACAGGTTGCCCGGTCGGGGGGTATTTCAGTCCAAACTATTTACGAAACTGACCAAAGAGTCATCCAATGCCTTTGATGAACAAACTATAACCAAGATAATATAATCATCAATACCATCATGCATATCTGACACTGTACCAATCTCAAGGAAAGCAGATATAAAACAACAAGTAAAAAGGTTCAGAGGCGACATCTTAACGCATAACCTAGATACTAAATCAATCAAGAAGTATAAAGGTTCAGAGGCGACATCTGAACGCATAACCTAGATACCAAGTTCACAATCTCAAGCAAGGACTAAGAGGCTAAAACTCAACGCATGGACTGGCTATCAATAAGATACTAGACTCAGAGGCGAAAACTCAACACATGGACTAGCACTCAATTCACAATCAAAGTAAGGAACTCAGAGGTGAAAACTCAACACATGTTCCCCTACTACATCACAAGACACTAGACTTAGAGGCGAAAACTCAACGCATGGACTAGCATCCAAGACCTGCACTCCGGGTAAGGTATGAAAACCTGACTGCCCCGTCGTGCAGTTGCTCTACTCGTCAGACTCAGAGGCGAAAACTCAACGCATGTCCTGACGTGATCACACAAACATGTCTGGGCTCAGAGGCGACATCTCAACGCATACCCCAGACACGACAACCAAACATGTGTGGAGCTGAGAGGCGACATCTCAACGCATACCTCCATACACGACAAACAAACACATATAGGGCTCAGAGGCGATATCTCAACGCATACCCCTATATATGACAACCAATCTACGTACTAAGTTCAGAGGCGACATCTTAACGCCTAACTTAATACGCATCACTATACGCATTCAACTCAATAACTAAGTCTTAGTTCTTATCTCTTATATATCTAAACAACACTTAATTGACCCCGGGAACTTAGTTGAGGGAGAGCCGGTTTCCCTTTTGGTTACCCGACCGGGGGGTCTCTATCCTCTCTCCATTCCCGAACCCAATATAGTGTCGCCCATCCTCCGGGGACCTCAAACACACATAAAAGGTACACAGAACGAATCTCAAACAAAACCGAATAACCGATTAAAAGTTATAAATCAAATAATGAGAACAGGGGCTCTCAGCTGGTCCGGGACCGTCTGCCGGCCCACCGGCTGGGAGTCCCTTCCCATGCTTTACTAAAATCAGCCAAATCAATGAGAAAAGGCTCTCAGCCGGTGGACCGTCCGCTGGCCAGCCGGCTGGGAGTCCCTTCCCAATACCTTTCTTCAAAATCCAAAACAACAAGGAGAGACTCTCAGCCGGTGGACCGGCTGCCGGTCTGCCGGCTGGGAGTCCTTTCCCAAGCCTTTACAAAAATTTTCCAACACCAAGAGGGATTCTGAGCCGGTCGACCGGCGGCCGACCTGCCGGTTCAGAACCCTTCCTCAGACTTAACGACCGAAAAATGCACAACTACGACTCTGAGCCGGCCGACCGGCTGCCGGTCAGCCTACCGGCTCAGAGTCCCCTGTACGCAAATCGACATTTTCCTAAAACATTCAAATCTTCTCAAATCGATTCTAAACTTCTAAAATCGCAACATCCAAAGATTACCCCGCATATGTAAGTCCCAAATACACCGACAGCAAGTATTAAACAACACAATAAAGCCTCAACAAAATCATCCTTTGTATTCGTCTTAAGCACATAAAATATGAAACTTCATCATCTAGCATATGAAACATAAACAAGGCATATGAAGGTCTTTCCTTGTGTAGTCCTAGCATGTTACTAAGTCCCAACAACATTCATATCATGAAAAATCAGAAACTTAAACATCTCAAGCAAGAAAAGTGCTAATATTACAAATAAGGTCGAGTTTCTCTTAATTGTCACCTCTTAAGCGATTTTGATCAAAGCTCCTCCTCAATAATGTAGCTATCCACGCTAGGGTCTTCTACGCCTTCACCTACAACAAGAAAAACGGATTTAAGGGACTAAAAACGGATTTCTACTAAAACAACCACTTTTTGGAGTTGAAGGAAAAGGAAATCGAAAGTGATAGATGTCTTGCAAATTTCATGAGAATTTCAGAAATGTAAAAATTACCTTGATTCGGAAATCGAATGATGACTGAAATTGGATTTGAAGATGGAGGTTTTAAGGAGAAATAAGGAGAAATGAAGAAGTAGTATCTTATTTTTGTGAAATGAATTATGTCGACATTCACTAAGGGTTGAAGGGTTTATGTTGTCCTTTCCCGTTTAAATGAAAACGGGTTTGGAAATGAACGGGTTTTATGATACGGACTTAAGCTTGCCAAGTTGTATTCGGCTTAAGGACTTAAGGTTCTTAAGACGGATCTTAACGATTTATTTAAAATACCTTCTTAATAAATATTAAAATATTATTTTATTCCTTAAAATAATTTAAAACCTTAAAAATATATTTTATGAAAATACGAGATGTTACAGCAAATCCCTTGAGGACGGGTTTGACTCGAAATCGCCTTATTTCCGCATAAATCTGCAATAATGCATAAAAATACGAAAGTAGACGAAATAGGAGAAATAATTACCAAAAACTCATAAATGAGCTCTGAAATGCGTGTAAAAATAGATGTAAATCATCATAAAATAGACACGCATCAATAAGTTTGATCATTGACACTTTTAGACTCTATTTACTCTCGAATACTTTGTTGTGAAGACATGATTCTCTACTTCTCCTTATTTTAGTTGTTCACTGCGAAAATCGCACATAAACAACCCTTATGGTCATGACAACCTAGTCCAAGCGTATCTAAATTCAATCATACCATAGATTATAACTAGAGAAGTCAACAAAGAAGAACAAATGCATACACAAGCGGTTTTACACTTTAATTCATATGATTATTACTCCTACAATTCAGCAATGATGAAAAGCATACAATTGATGAACAATAGTTGCTACTAATGTCTAGGTAATTAAACAAAAGATTCAAATTTATAAACTAGCAATAGATTAGAGATAATATAAACTAGGTGATCAAACTAGTAAAAACTATCAATAATCGTAATAATGAGTTGAGAATAAAAATCAATATTCAAGAGATAAAAATTTAGAGTAAAGAGTCTTACAAAAAACTAATTAATTTGCTTCAATTGCTTGATCCAAGATGAATAACTTACTGTTCCATACAAATAAAACAAACTAAAATAAACTACGGAGATTATGTTCTAATGATTATAATGTAGAGAAAATATGTACTTTATTAAAAAAAGGGAAACGAGGACAGTTGAAAACCGTCCTAAAACCTGAAAGAAACCGTCCTAAATTCCCCCGACCTCGTTGCCTAAGAGGACAGTTGAAAAAAAGTCAAACCGTCCCCTTTGTATTTATGAAAGAGGACGGTTGCAATTAGAATCATCTTCTTTGTATATTTGAAAGAGGAGGGTTGCATTTAGAACCGTTTTCTTTGTATATTTGAAAGAGGAGGGTTGCATTTAGAATCGTCTTCTTTGTATATTTGAAAGAGGACGATTGCATTTAGAACCGTCTTCTTTGATATTTTTAAGGAGGACGGTTGGAGTTTTGAACCGTCTTGTTTTGAACAAGCTCACATAATTTTAAAAGGTGAATTTTAGGACGCTTATGAACAAAACCGTTCTGTATAGCCAATTTTTGGGCGCCAATTTAAAACAATTATCGCAACTCATTTCAAATGCTCGCACAATTACCGCAAGCCATTTAAAACCATCCTGTATAGCCAATTAACGCAGCAGTAGTTACGTAGCCCCATATGGCAGCAATGAGACAGCAACAACACAGTACCAAACGACTATACATACCACAAGCACATACTCGCTACCAATTAACTCAACCGTTACCATATAACAAACAAAAGAACGAATATTTGACAGCAATATTGTTTCATTAACTTAAATATATCATCTCCTACATTTCGGAAAAAGCAATAAGTTTGTTTCTATAAAATAGGAACTATAATATAAGTTCACCACAACTTACAAAATTTGAAGCTATCTAGATAGAATCCGTTGGTATACTTTAAACGCTGCCTTCAAATACTTGCGCCTTAAACTGCAATACATATGTTGCCCAAATGTCTCGCACCTCGTCAATTTGATCCACTGAGTATGTCTTTGGTTCTTAAAACATGAACTACATAGAAACAAAAGACACAATTACACTCATTTACATATCAAGGCGTGTAATTTATATCAAAATAAGTAAATATTGCAACCAAAAAACAATAAAGCACGTACACTTGGCATAATATTAATATATCGTCCTCTAATGATCTCCAACATATATCGGCAGATGTAATATCCACATAAGACGCTTCCAACGGGCTGCCTAGAACACGAAAATCGAAATCATGTGAATTTGACTACAATTTATAAACAAGAAAGTCATAACAATAAAACATAAACTTCTATATATAATTTAGGAGGTAACAAGATTATTAGTTAAAGAGATACCTTTATTATTTTCCATTCAAACTCTTTTTCTTGACATTTATCAAGATCCATAGAACTTATCTTCGTAATTGCCATGTGTTAAATATATGTTATAGAGGCCTAGTTATAGCTATTTTACGAAAATAAATGTAAATATACTTGATAAGTGTAATTTCTTAAATCATATACATGCTAAACTTACATATTAATTGTATCCTTCAAAAAATTACGAAGATCTTGAGTTCCAAGTAGATCACACCAATAAACTACATTATCCTTTGGATTAATAGCAGCCAACATCCAATGATTACTACCATTTAAAGAGTTAACAATGTATCAATATCAAGTAGCATCGAATAATATAGTTAATAGTAGCTAGTATAAAGAAAAAGGTACATACCCTTCAAAATATGGAGCCAAAATAAGCTTTCGACCTCTTTCACAACCCGTACATGTCATAGCCTTAGCAATATATGTTGGGAAATGTGTCCTCGACAATAGTGCGATCACATAATTAAATCTCATGACGAGAATGCGCAAGGGATGATACGAAATTATTTTAGTCAACTGACCAAACATTAATCGGTAATGATTGGCTAGCTAGAGTTTGACATTATTGTCGTATGACGGTGGTAGTCAGTTGATCCCTTTAGGTGACACCTATAGGACAATTCACTTAATTGACAAACTGATCAAATGTATATTGATACGAGTTGATCATATTCCTTAAACTCGTATACCGAGAAATCAGAGGTTAAATCTTAATGTAAGATTTATGTTTATAATTGAAACGTGTCAATTTTCAAACAATGAACGATATTTTATAATATCGTAATTAGAATGAATCGGGTTAAATTATTACAAAAGTTGTAGATCGTATTGACGATTATTGTAAATGACCATTTTATATTAGTAATTACGAATTACTTGTCAAATTGATAAATGTGATTTATTTAATTTATAAATAATATTTATTCGATAAATATATATGTTTTAAATTAAAACAATAGCATTTTATTACATTATGACATATTGTATGTCACATAATGTAGAATTATACAATTGACAAAATATAAAATAGAAGTCCATTTTATGCTTAAATGGGACGGATTAGTGGAGGTGGTTGTGGGGATAATTAGTGTGTTAATTATGCCTTAACATAATCATTGCTAGTGCTTTGAGAACACACACTATGGCCACCCAAAGGACTTAGAAAAGGGTGAATGTTCCCCCTTTGTTCTTTCCCATACCCGGCCACCCACAACCCAAGGACAACCCACTTAAATATTGTGACATGCTCACAAAATAAATTCATTCTACACTTTGGCAAATTTTCTAAGTAAATAAAACTACATCAAAACCTCTAAAATTATTATTGAGATAATAAAAATACTAATAATAATAAGTTATATTAGTGTTTTTAATTCTAAATAAAGATTAGAATTTGTGTTAAGGAAAAACCGATTTTTGTACTAGCATACTCTAAGTGTCGGTCCTTTTAAGGGTGTCTTGGGTGCAACTTTGAGGAGGTGTTCTAGTTGAATACTAAGGAGGATCATCCTTGCATTGGTTTCGTCGGATTGTAAGTATTTGAGTCCTTTTTCCGCATATATATATTAGCATGCATAAGATCTAAAATATAATAATTAAAATGCTAATTATCATCTTAATTAATATGAATAACATATTAGGTTTTGAGATATTTAAATCTAACAATTGGTATCAGAGCAACAAGGTTGTTTGCATGCTTTTCGTTTAATTTATACGAAATTATTAGATAACAAAATAAATTTGATATTTATTTTCGTATATGATATGGCCGAAATAAATTATGCATGAATACCTACTGATTCTAAATGTATTTGAGGATATTTGGAATATATTTTGCATATATATTGTTCATAGGAATTTTATTTTCGGTTTTTATTATTTTTAATGGTTAAAAATGTTTATTTTTGGGAAAAATAGTTAAAATCAACTTTTGGCCGAGATTTTTCAGTATGTTTTGACATGTATTTCCTATGACATGAATATGATTTTTCGTAAATTATGGAGTTAAAATACATGGGATATGAATTTTAAATGTTAAAATGTAATAAGATGAATAAAAATGGGTTTGTATAGTTATATTTCGAATTTGATTATAAATTTTTTTGAGTATGTCACATGAAATATTCAAAGTATATATTAAATTTTCCATAAATTTTTATTATATATTGCATTATTATTGATTTTTAATGTAAAAATCGGGTAATTAGTGACATTATTTCGACTTTAATAGTTTAAGTTGGAATTTGGCCATAAAAATTGCACATGATGTCATATATATTATTTCCAGCATGTATAAAAATTTCGAGAATTTTATTTAATTTTATGCTTGAGAAATAATTTTAATAGTTAAAATTGTACGATATATGACGTAAATCGTTAAAATTAGCAATAGTTGTTAAAATGGCCGAAACATTTAACCTATAATAGTCATATTTGATATGTTCATCACCATATTTTTATTGGGAGTCAAAAGTTTCTGTTTTATTTAATTTTTATTTGTTAAAAGTTACATTTAAAATTGAATAATACGAGTCATTTTTTATTAAAATTTCGGCTGTTGGGCAGTGTGTTATTTAATTTTCTGTCCATTTCAGTTTCTTAAAGTATTTTGGAAAGTGTAAAAATATTATTAGTATTTTATTTGCATTTATGAAGCTAATTATTTAATTTTCCGACTAAAAATGCTCGTTTTACGTATTATTTACGAAATAAATGATAAAACCGTATAAGTACTAATATTTTAAGGTTCTGAAATTTTAAGAAAATTCTAAAATATTCAAATTTTGAATTTTGAATTTTTCGAAATTTTATGACTCTTTGGAATTTTATATTATTTTTCCGTAAAACCGAGTAATACCGAACAATATTATAATAATAAGTTAAGTCATGTTCAAAGTTTGAGTAAGACTAAATTTTGAAACCTAAATGAGTTAGGATGATTAACTTAAGAGTGAATTCCGATTCACATAATGCCTAGTGTTTTTAATCGTTAAAGCACGCAATTCCATAAAACTAAGGTATACGATAACTATATATATAAATGTTATTAAATAGGACGATTTGGCTTAGGTTTTGCATGTTAATTCATATTCATAAGCATTGCATATTTTAATTATGATTGCCATGATTTTATTTACGTAATTTTGGATTATGTAATTTTACTTAGTATAGCCTTAGTTTTTAATCGATATTTCCCGTAATGTAAGGGTTATCGATTCGGATGTAATTAATATGATCTCATATCACTTTATTATTGTTTTCTATTTTATAATGTATAAAGTAGACCAGAAAAGTTGTAATTTTTGTAATTCCGGAGATCCTTGAAGACGAAGGCTTTCGGGATGGAGTTCCGACCAAGACGGTGTTTGCCTTGGGATGCGTGCCTCATGAAGTTCAAGGGACCAAAGGAGTTGGTTTCCGAATTTGTACTTTTATTATTTCTTTTCTAGGAAAGGCCATACTAGGGTTTATTATTTTTATGCTTTTATTTTCTTTTATATGTTTGCATGTATAGCCAAATCGTCATATCATGTCATGCATTTTATTCGATTTAGTCGACCTAGTCAATAATTTATCGATAATTCAACGACTTAGTTCACTTAAACGGAGATAGATAATAATTTTGACTAGATCTCTTACAAATGAATATTGAGACTTAGCCTTACCAAAAAGTATGGACCCATGAATCCCTTCTTCACAAGAATGTAGGCTCGGCTACACCGGGGTACTAAAATTGTCACGTTGGGTAAGTGGGGTAATTAGATTACACCTTGACATTTGGTCGATCTCAACGAAGGTATTCGAAACCGTAGTTGCAATAAGTTCGGGCTAAAGACAATTTTTAGAAAATTGTCGACCGAGAGTTCTAAGGTAGAACCGATTAAAAGGTTAATCGACCAAATTATATCAATAAGGGTTGAATCGGCTACACCGTACCCGGATTAATATGGATTTGGGTCTCGGGATTGTTTACTTAATTCGGTAAGAGATCATTAAGTAAATAACTAAACTTGTTTAAAAATTTAATTACGAGTTTTAAAATGATGTTGTTGTAATTCCTTCTTTTTATTGTATTTTATTTTTCTACATCGTCAAAGGCAACCAACGCTCCACCTCTCACTAATGTATCATGGCTTCGATCCTTTATGGATCGTTGCAAACTCGATAAGCATGGTTCCAATTTTAAGGATTGGGATGCGCAATTAATTTTGACCGCTCAAGGTGACGATAAGACTCGTTACCTCTCCGAAGCCGCTCCGACCGCTCGTTCCGCGGTTCAAACTCGGGAGGCCTATGAAGCCTACATGAAAGAGTCCTCCGCTCTTAAAAATGTGCTCATCTTCTCCATGGAGCCGGCTCTCCAAAGGAGTATGATCAAGTTGACCACATCATAAGAGATATAGACCAAACTTGCGACGATGTTTTCACAAACTCCAAGGGTGATTCAATATGAGGCGGCTTCCGCCTTCTTCGACATTTGCTTGAAGGAGGGACAAAAGATAAGCCCTCATGTACTCAAACTAGTTGAGTTCGCGGAGACTCTAAAGTTGCAAGGAGTTGATGTTCCCGACTCTCTCATCATTAACCGATTTCTTCACTCTCTCAATAAGGTGAAATCGTATGCTCAATTCCGGGTGAATTTCAATATGCTAAATCAAGAGACCACGTTGGATGAATTGCATAAGATGCTTGTCCAAGCCGAGAGGGACATGGGACTTCATGAAAGTTCCACTAAGGATGTTTTGAACATCAAAAAGAAAGGGAAAACTAACTTTAAGAGGAATGCCTTCAAAGGCAAGGGCAAGAAAACGTTGAAGCCCAAACCGGCCAAAGAAAAGACCTTTTCGAAAGGCGCTTCCACCTGATCTTCAAAATCTGAAGACAAGTGTCATTATTGCACGAGGTTAGGACATTGGAAGCGTAATTGCCCCAAATACTTGAGCGACCTCAAAAATGGAAAGGCAACCGCCGAAGGTAATACTTCTCGTTCAAAATTCATGTTATTTTGTCAACTTATGTATGGTGATACAAATTGTTGATTTTACCCCTTTTTAATTGTTTTAAAGGGCCACCTCCTAATGACAAAGCCAAGGATAAGGAAGCATGAAGTTCCTTACATGGATGACTATGGTAGCATCCATTTGATTGAAGACTTAAGAGCTTGACTCTAATTTTCATTATTGTCTTCTTTCATATTTTGCATTTTATTTCCTAGAACAATTTATTTTCTTGTAAGACAAGGATTTGAATCCTTAACAACGGTTTTATTTTGGATGTTAGTGACTTCGTTTTCAACCCAAGTCGCTACTTTTGTTCTTAATCGAATTATTGATTCCTAAAAATAAATTGTATAACTTGTCGAACATGAATCAAAGTGATCTCTATAAATCACTAGATAAAAAAAAACATGAAACGTTCATTTTAAAATAACATTGATACGATCAATATAAAGAATCAAAACGTTGATGAAACAAAAACGAGAATATACACCTCTAAGAGAAAAATATTCAATCAAAATGAATATTAGTTCATTATAAGATGATCATTTTAAGTGAAAATGAGAATCTATTCATCACACCAATAAAAAATTTCAAACATTCATATGCATTGGTTATATCGAAAATTCCTATCCTTATACAAATAAAGGTTATTTTTTAGAGAATAGAGTGGGAGAAAATATTTCGCCCGCAAACCAATGATATAAATGTAGGATCTTAGAGAAGAATCCTACATGCGAGTCTTAAGAAGAACCCTAAATGAATGAATAAAAGAAACTACGAGAGGACACTGAAGAAACTACGGGAAGACACAAGAGGAAATGTTCCTTATGTTCATTGTTTCAGAGAAAGGATTATAGAAACCCGGTAAGAAAAGAAAAAAAAAAACGTTTCCTTAAAATAATGATTTTTCTAAAATTATAAGAAAAAAGAGAAGAAATCATCTCAATTCTCTCGATGGTAGTTATAAGGGAATATCATGTCATATTCGTCTCGAGGAAACGAAGACATGAAAGAAGTGATGTTGATTGAATAGAAGTAGACCACTATAGGGATAGTGACACTGGTTCATGTAGAAGCAAATGAATAACATGCCAAGGTTCATTTAAGAATAAATGATAAATCGAGTGATGTTGATTTTAGTGGGAGCAATATTCATTAGAAAATTGAACGTACCATTTAGAGAGAATGGTGATTCTTTAAAGTGTAAAGAATAAGAAGTTCTCAATTCTAGATGAACAAAATACCTTATATCATAGGATGATGGAGCTTCACGGGAAGGTTTATTATATTGATAATAAAACGTCGCCCATTAGAAATCAAAATGGTTGGATACGTTATTCATATTGATGAATAAAGCCTTGATCAAATAGCCAAGATGGTTGAAAATAGTAAGAGTGATGAAATCATAAATAACTACAATATAGATTTCAGTACATAAGTGACTAGGTACTTTCGAGTGATTTTTAATCCCTCTTGCTTACCTATACGTCACGAGTTATAAGTTAACAATGGGAGCTTCCCTCAGGAAAGGAAACTCGAAATCTAGAAGGAGTTCTAGATATGTGCTCAAATAAGATCATATTGTGTGAGATAATATGAGTTGGAAGGAGACCAAAATTTGTAAGTTTTGGAATCATGAATAAAAGGTCTATTCGCAAAACACTAATACAAATTGATGATCGTGCATCAAATGCAATGAAATAGTATTGACTATTTTTGCATAACAATATCATTTGAGTTATGATTAACTCACAATGAAAGATACTTTGTCAAATCCAAATGGGTTGTAAGAGAAAACTTTGAACCCCATAAAGTGAACTGGATTGACTTAGTATAGCCCCTGGCCGCTTACATGAGGTGACATCTCAAAGCGACTAGAATATGAGGCGACTGATGGCAAGTTCAAATGCCATAGAGTCATATGTGATGACTAGTCGATCACACAGACAGACTGCGAGAGACACTCTGTCGGGCAGAGTGACCGCTTATAGAGTTTTGGAAATTTTATGATAGCCGGGTCGTGGCAAGAGCTGCTATAGTATTCTTATGAGTCAATTCTTAGACTAAAGACTACTCTCCCAAGATGGTACAGTTTTGGCATAACCTTGATCCATTCTCTACGAATTTTCGTAACTGGAGTGAAATGGGATTGCTTTGGGTTGTGACTGACTGTGGCTAGCTAAAGGGAGTAGTACGATAGAAATTATCCACCCCTTGCCAGGGTTGTTTAAATCACAACGCCACTCGAGGAGAAGTTAACCGAAAAATGCGTGGCCACGCTCGGAAGTTATCTATGGTAGATAATTCCGGTCAAACAGTTATTCTCCATATCGAGGAAACCACTCATGATATAATCAAATGCAAGTACGACCTCAGAGAGACACCTTACATTGATTGGGAGATTGTAATAGGACAAGAGAATTGGTGACGCACACTTGTCGAGGACAAGTGGGAGATTGTTTGGAAATGTGTCCTCAACAATAGTGCGATCACATAATTAAATCTCATTACGAGAATGCGCAAGGGATGATACGAAATTATTTTAGTCAACTGACCAACATTAATCGGTAATGATTGGCTAGCTAGAGTTTGACATTACTGTCGTATGACGGTGGTGGTCAGTTGATCTCTTTAGGTCACACCTATAGGACAATTCCCTTAATTGACAAACTGATCAAATTTATATTGATACGAGTTGATCATATTCCTTAAACTCGTATACCGAGAAATCAGAGGTTAAATCTTAATGTAAGATTTATGTTTATAATTGAAACGTGTCAATTATCAAACAATGAACGATATTTTGTAATATCGTAATTAGAATGAATCGGGTTAAATTTTTACAAAAGTTGTAGATCCTATTGACGATTATTGTAAATGACCATTTTATATTAGTAATTACGAATTACTTGTCAAATTGATAATTGTGATTTATTTAATTTATAAATAATATTTATTCGATAAATATATATGTTTTAAATTAAAACAATAGCATTTTATTATATTACGACATAAAGTATGTCACATAATGTAGAATTATACAATTGACAAAATATAAAATGGAAGTCCATTTTATGCTTAAATGGGACGTATTAGTGGAGGTGGTTGTGGGGATAATTAGTGTGTTAATTATGCCTTAACATAATCATTGCTAGTGCTTTGAGAACACACACTATGGCCACCCTAAGGACTTAGAAAAGGGTGAATGTTCCCCCTTTGTTCTTTCCCATACCCGGCCACCCACAACCCAAGGACAACCCACTTAAATATTGTGACATGCTCACAAAAGAAATTCATTGTACACTTTGGCAAATTTTCTAGGTAAAGAAAATTACATCAAAACCTCTAAAATTATTATTGAGATAATCATAATACTAATAATAATAAGTTATATTATTGTTTTTAATTCTAAATAAAGATTAGAATTTGTGTTAAGGAAAAACCGATTTTTGTACTAGCATACTCAAAGTGTCGGTGCTTTGAAGGGTGTCATGGGTGCATCTTGGAGGAGGTGTTCTAGTTGAATACTAAGGAGGATCATCCTTGCATTGGTTTCGTAGGATTGTAAGTATTCGAGTCCTTTTTCCGCATATATATATTAGCATGCATAAGATCTAAAATATAATAATTAAAATGTTAATTATCATCTTAATTAGTATGACTAACATATTAGGTTTTGAGATATTTAAAGCTAACAATATAGTCTGGCCGATTATCTTCATTTTCAAAACTAGCAAACTTGGACAATGATGTGGGGGAAAAGAATCCATATGAACTTGTACATTGATTACACAATACTACTTCAGTCAAATACCTACCACAAAGAAAAAACATAATTGTTGAAGCCACCATCACTATAAAATCAATGGGGTTTAATTGGTAGAAAAAGTATTTGAAGAGTAACCAAACCTCATGAACAGAGCAATGTGGGAGGCACTTATCTTTTCTTCATCACACCAATGAATAAGATCTTCTTAGTTAAGCATGCATTGCTGTTTATGTTGTAGTACATGCTCATCTATATATACCCACCTTAAACATCGTTGCACTTGTCTTTAACACACGAGCCTCATTTGCCAACTTCTTTAATGACAAGGTTCTCCACTTTTGCCTGAAGTCGAGACTAACTTTCACACCAATAAAACTAGTTGATGTTGTTGGGTCTAAAGACATACACTTTGGTTTTGTAGAATTGGTTCATTCCGGTGTCTGTTCTTCTCCTATATTCTTTTGCAAGAAAGATGCAAAAAATAGAAATATTTCACAACAATTCAACATGAATTTGAACTGTACATGCCTCTTTATGCCAACAATTAAAATTACCTCATTTGGAGTATGGATATTATTTTGTGGTCATTGAACAAATGAGTCCTTAGCATCATTTAATATCTCCAAGTCACCAGCGGGAATCGGCAACAAAGCTCTTTCGGACCCCTCGTAGACTCTCTTGATTGTGACTTTTTTAACACCATCGCGTAGGGTGGTGTCGTGAATGGAAGAAAACTCCCCATTACGTGATGTGTACACCAACCCGAAAGTAACCATCTTTATCGCTTTTCCTGGCAATGATAATAAAAATTTTCTGCCAAGCCTACACATATATTGCATATGGGTATAATACTTGTTGAGGGTGCCAAAGATAAAATTTATAGTTCCTAAACTTTAACTATAGATAGCGAAAGTCAGGGTCGAACCACAAGGAGGTTAGGAGTGTTAACTATTCTAAGTCTAACAAATAAAAACAAGAACAAGACTTAAAATAAAGATATGAATGAACTATAGTAAAAGAGATGTTAGGATGATTTGGGTCGTTATAGATACGATGGCATATGGTCTAGGTCAACAAGTATTGCAGTCGTGTAAGGGGTATAACAAATCCTTTCGGTCTATGTTATCTAATATCTCCTTTCGGCCTATGCTATTAGTTCCTAGGTGTAACACCCCCATTTATTTAAGAGCCTTTAGCAAGACATTCTCAAATAAATAAGACTGTTACCATCCCAGAATATCCGAGGTAGTGAATAACAAGGTAAACAAACCAAAGGTAATTTATATAAATACTGATTAAATTTGAACTTGGTATTACAACAGTTATGAGTTCCAAACTTGATAAAATGAAAGTACAACTGACGATATCTAAATGTGATCTAACTCTAAGTAGGTCCGTGCCATGTCTCTCTCCACGCCCAAGCTCCTAGTCCATCTGTCACTGACCTGTAAAATCTACTCCCCATTCCGGATCATCATAGGTGTCACACGAATACACAGGGTCAACCGCGAGGTTGAGTAGAAAGATAATTAAGACAACAATATAATATACTCCGCACCGATCCAACGCCAAATAAACTCCGCACCGATCCAACACCAAATAAACTCCGCACCGATCACAAGACCCAATATACTCCACGCCATATCACAGACCCTTTATCTCCGCACCAAACACAGACCCTTTATCTCCGCACCAAACACAGACCCTTTATCTCCGCACCAAACACAGACCCTTTATCTCCGCACCAATCACAGACCCTTTATATTCACATTGTATTATAACACAGAATAGCATAGATAACACTATATACGATCACATGGTATTATATCACAAACATGCTTAATAATAAATAAGAACAGTTTACACATCGTCATATACCCGTAGTTTCCCTACCTCAATTTGTAGAAAGATAACCAACAGCTGCTAGAATTATTCCGTCTCGAACTCGGATCCTATAAATAGTACTTAATGTCAACATCCAACCATACTACCAACCACTACTGAAATATTCGATCATGTTCATAAATGATAAACTTATTCGATCATGATTAGTCGATTACAACAATACACCAATCATGCTACTTACTATATATAGATTTACTATATATAGACTTACTAAATATATCATGCGATTCAAATACTCAATTATCATTATATCGAGACAACAACAATATGGGTAAATAGTAATAACCACCATGCTCATTGATAATAATACTAACCATAAGTAATAACAACAATCATAATATCAAAACATTCTTATCATGCCGTTACAATTATATCACTAATTACAACAATGATTAATTCTAATATTAAACACCAATTATATTATTAGTAATAATAATAATAAGAAATAATAATAAGAATAAGAATAAAAGTAATAATAGTATTAGTAGTAATATTAACATAATCCTATAAAACCAACACCCAAAATAAAGATCATACTAATAATACTAACTAACAATAATATAATAGTAATACAATAATATAATAATAATAACAGTATGATTAGTAGTAATAAAACAATTAGTAACCCTAAAGGACCCACGCAACAGCAGCAAAAAAAACGAAACGACCCAACAGCCTTTCCCTCCGTCAACCACACCACCGAACACGACCTTAACTAACACAGCCTCTACACCAGCTGCAGCCCCTGACCCCTTCCCGTGGCACCACCAGGCTCACCACCGTGCCGCGGTGGTTCCAGGGAATGGATCAGTGGCCGTCGACCCCCACCACTAACGCCATATAACTGCAATAAGAAGCCACCACGAAAATCCCTGTTCCGTTTAATCCCCAGCCAACCCCTGAACGAAACCCAGAAAAAGGACGACAAACACCACTAAGAACGGCCGTGACAACCACCATAAAAACCCCTAACTACCACCAAAAGACTCACCTTGTCACCAACATAAATTACAAACAGAAACTCCATCGAATTGACACATAAACATCACGTGTCCAGCACTCTGTTTTGACAACGGTTGCAAACGACTCTGACACAGTTATAAAACACCATCTACGACGGTCAACGGTGGTCAACGACGACCCAATACTGAAACAAGTACGACTACTAAACTTCATAGATCAACTTTAGGCAATGATCAGGAACTAATAACATGACTTACACAATTAAAACTGACGAAAGAAGAGCAAGGGAACAGAGAAAACGGTATGTTTCAGGTGGGTGTACCTCTTTTCTCGCCTGAACGACCACCCTTGGCTCCCCTTGACCACGGTGACAACCCCTCCGTTGCGAACCCAGATGTGGCGGCATGACTCCTTGTGAGGGTGAGTGTTGATAGGTTTGGATTAGGGTTTTTTTTGGTAGGTGTTAAAACAGCGGCAGTCACTAGGTAGTATGTATTTTGTGTAGTTTATGTGTTTGACGAGGTGTGGGCTGCCTTGGTTGGTGCACGCAGTTCGAGGCCCACAACCGTCACTTAAACGTGATTAGAACTAATACCCTACCCGACACTACACCAAACACAAATAAAAAAAATATAAACACGTATCCGATAACTAATAGAACGTATCCGATAACTAATTATCGAATAGATTTCTTTTGCAAGGTTACAATTAACACACCAAAACTTTATCCGAAGGCCCATAACTTATTTAACTAATAACCCGTCATAAGCATATAAATTAAATAAGAAAACGGGTTATTACAATCTTCCCCCCTTAAGATGAACTTCGTCCCGAAGTTCACCCACTCACATCAGCAACAAAACACACCCACCACACGACTCACACGACTCAATCCTGATAAAATCTCATGGAATGTTACAACTCGTGGTAGGCCAACAAACTGGTCACTCGACACATAACGAACACAGAATCTGATGCCAACAACATTAATAAAGTAATTACTTTAGACACGAAATGCTACATTCTACCCTCGTTAAGGAAACTTTGTCCCCAAAGTTTAACGTATAACTAAACTAAATGATATATCATGAAACACAATAACTGCATACAGAGGTAAATTATCAAGTGTATTCAAACAATCACGCCATACCACAATAGCCCAGCCTTAACAACAAGCCATAACATAAATCAAAAGATTTTACAATCCTATCCTCCTTAAAACACGGTTACGTCCCCGTAACCTCATTATAAAATTCTCAGCTCATTACTTTGTCTCACTCATTTACTTTATCTCATACCATCTAACTCTAAGCAACCAAGTATCACACTCATCGTCGTATCTAAGACCAAAGACAAGGGGTGAGAGAACTGGCGGGCTAAAACCGTAAATCAATACTTCCATCCCAAAATCACATCTCCATAACGCTTTCAGATTCAAAATGTGACTCAATAATCAAGGTCATACTTGACCGAAAACACAAAGTGGCCCAACGGCTCAATAACGCATAACTCAAACCAGTGACCAATTCTCATCTCAAATCCGATATTAACAATGTCAATTATTGCATTAAAGGACCCACTCCACTCTTAGAGAGTGAAACCCTACGCTACTCACCCACGAGTCAAGGTCAAAGAATACGACAACTCGATAAAATACTGAACTGCAATCTCAACCTCAAAGCAAAAACAATCATGGCCTTTGTTCTAGACTCACGGGCAATTCAATCCTGTCGAACTCAATCTCATCAGTACTTACCTTCCAATTTCATTGACTTACTCATATGAATACTGACAATTCCACAGTTCATAACCTAAGAATCTGGACGCTATACCAACCAACCTAATACAGAACCATTATGCATAAACAACTCACCAATTACCACAAGTTTACCCATCCCACAATTCAACCCGTTTTACAGACAAAAGGATTATTTATCGATAGGAGAAATTAACTATCAAAATAAAGGAACAATTACAAATTTTCAACTCAAATCAGTACTCAAAAGAGACTCATACCAATTATCATATAACATATAGCCTCGAACAATAATAAAGTATTAGGGTCGGTAGGATCGTGTTACACAGTAAAACAGATTCGGAATAGATAACACTCATACACCTATGAAATTTACCACAACTTTAATATACTAACAATATAAAGAATTAAGAAGCTTATAGTTCATACTTGACAGATTAAATGTTTCATGCTCATAATCATATTATAGAAGCAAATCATATTTAGGAAAAGACATAGCGCAAAATTAGTTAACGTAATTAAACGTGGAACATAAACACATTTCCCAAAATATACATAACTCATAGACTCACACGATCGTTTAACATCCCTGGATATCAATTAGTTAACCAAATCACTTAGCTACATTTCCATCCCCTCTCATTACATCATATATCATGAAATCGTTAACGTAATTGACTTGTACAACGAGAGGTTTTTTTTTTTTTTTTTTTTTTTTTTTTTTTATATATATATATATTGCGTATAAATTAAACATGCGGGCAGGAGTCCATCATCACGTAACTACCGTATTTGTCATGTTGCAACAGTCACTATAACATCAGAAGTTGTCAGGGATAATCTCCATTTTGAAAACATTTTGAAAAAAATTTGAAACATTGAGGTGGTAAATTGGTGACCATTTACAAACATGAGTCGAAAGGCAATTTTCACAAGTTGCACTTTGAAACGAGACCACACGGAGGCATTCTGACTCTTCTTTACTAAAGATTGTTCTTGTAGTTCATGAGTTATGAAAGTTTTATCGACCATAAATAAATAAATAAATAAATAAATAAACGAATTCACCAGAGTAGTACTTTCCATAAATCATATATCAAACAATTTAGTAGTTCCGAAACATCGTGACCATATTTTATACATATCTACATGCTCTTCACTTTATGGCATAAAAGTACACAGGAAAAGTTGTAAGATTGTTATCGCAGGGATTAGACAGGGTTATACCATCAATATACGGAAGCACATCAACACGTTTCACACTGTTCAAATAGTCACAATTACGCATAACAATTAGATTGCTATATCACGCTAATAAATTGACCAGTTACATATCATTCTATCGCTTGGCAAGACTATTCTGTAATCAATATGATTTTAATATTACATACGAACATCACATAACTCAAATTTGATTACACATTCATATGAAACTTACATAACTCACACTTTCACCAATTAAACAGTATGTAGCAATTTACACAGATTATAATTACATATCCACTTAGCCATCTTGCGGGCTATTATAGTTTTAGAAATATGAAGAATTAGCTGGGCATAGGGAAAAGAATCGAAGGCATACTTCAAAAGAATTATTTGTAACACAACTCAATTAGTCTGGACAGGGACTTTACAATCATTCAACAAAAATTTGGGCAACTTTCACAATTCAAAACTAAATGACGACTTGTTAGGTTTTCATACAATTTATCATACATAAAATTTTCATACACAGAGAGAGAACACATTTTAAATGGCACCCCTCGCAAGCAAGGTAACATTCCGAAAATTTATCAAAATCTTGTATTCCTTAAAATCACCACACTATCATATTTAAATATAACCATTATTTTCCGAAATATGTTGGCATACAAATGAGGCATATACATCACTTGTACCATAACAACATGCATTCCTCATTTCAACAATAATTATCATCTAGAACACGGTAAAGATCTCGGAATTGAAAGTAGTCTCAACTAAATAACTCGATAATTATACTTGTGTATATAAGTAAATTAGTTTCTACCAGCACATACCCACAACCTATTCAAATACGGAAATATAAAGTAGGAGTTACCACAAAATCACTTATTGATTACTATCTCTATAACAAATTTTAAATGCGTATAAAGGCATAAAATCTTAAGTACGATATATGCAGCATATAACTATATACATTCCTGGCTTAGGGTACTCATTCCGCATATCACTAGACATGGATTACTATTACATCTGAATCCGATCATTCATATCTAAATTCCAACCAATATATAACATAGATACGATAGTCATTCAATTCCAGCTAATCGTATGAACACTTCAACTATCAAAATCATATGATCACAACGCTCTAGCCATGGCTCAACAAATACAACACTCAAACTCCGATAATTTCATTTCAATCATCCCTATCAACCACAGTTCATATTGCACATATCCTTAATCAGGACTCACATATGACTTACCTCGTTCTTCTCCTGCAAGAACGTTAGCATAAAATAACCAGGTCACTATATAGTCTACCCCACTCTTCAATTACTCTCTTTGGGTTCCCGAGACAGAACAAAAAGGGCCCAGGACTGGTGTGAGGGGGCCCCTAACTCATCCCGTTCCTTTTTGGGGCTCCTATCAGTTTCATCTCGGGGTTCATTTTATTAGACTCTTCCTACATTCATCATTATTCATTTGGTTTAGGCCTGAGGATCGTTCGCTCTAATACCACTTTGTAACACCCCCATTTATTTAAGAGCCTTTAGCAAGACATTCTCAAATAAATAAGACTGTTACCATCCTAGAATATCCGAGGTAGTGAATAACAAGGTAAACAAACCAAAGGTAATTTATATAAATACTGATTAAATTTGAACTTGGTATTACAACAGTTATGAGTTCCAAACTTGATAAAATGAAAGTACAACTGACGATATCTAAATGTGATCTAACTCTAAGTAGGTCCGTGCCATGTCTCTCTCCACGCCCAAGCTCCTAGTCCATCTGTCACTGACCTGTAAAATCTACTCCCCATTCCGGATCATCGTAGGTGTCACACGAATACACAGGGTCAACCGCGAGGTTGAGTAGAAAGATAATTAAGACAACAATATAATATACTCCGCACCGATCCAACGCCACATAAACTCCGCACCGATCCAACGCCAAATAAACTCCGCACCGATCCAACACCAAATAAACTCCGCACCGATCACAAGACCCAATATACTCCACGCCATATCACAGATCCTTTATCTCCGCACCAAACACAGACCCTTTATCTCCGCACCAAACACAGACCCTTTATCTCCGCACCAAACACAGACCCTTTATCTCCGCACCAATCACAGACCCTTTATATTCACATTGTATTATAACACAGAATAGCATAGATAACACTATATACGATCACATGGTATTATATCACAAACATGCTTAATAATAAATAAGAACAGTTTACACATCGTCATATACCCGTAGTTTCCCTACCTCAATTTGTAGAAAGATAACCAACAGCTGCTAGAATTATTCCGTCTCGAACTCGGATCCTATAAATAGTACTTAATGTCAACATCCAACCATACTACCAACCACTACTGAAATATTCGATCATGTTCATAAATGATAAACTTATTCGATCATGATTAGTCGATTACAACAATACACCAATCATGCTACTTACTATATATAGATTTACTATATATAGACTTACTAAATATATCATGCGATTCAAATACTCAATTATCATTATATCGAGACAACAACAATATGGGTAAATAGTAATAACCACCATGCTCATTGATAATAATACTAACCATAAGTAATAACAACAATCATAATATCAAAACATTCTTATCATGCCGTTACAATTATATCACTAATTACAACAATGATTAATTCTAATATTAAACACCAATTATATTATTAGTAATAATAATAATAATAAATAATAATAAGAATAAGAATAAAAGTAATAATAGTATTAGTAGTAATATTAACATAATCCTATAAAACCAACCCAAAATAAAGATCATACTAATAATACTAACTAACAATAATATAATAGTAATACAATAATATAATAATAATAACAGTATGATTAGTAGTAATAAAAAAATTAGTAACCCTAAAGGACCCACGCAACAGCAGCAAAAAAAACGAAACGACCCAACAGCCTTTCCCTCCGTCAACCACACCACCGAACACGACCTTAACTAACACAGCCTCTACACCAGCTGCAGCCCCTGACCCCTTCCCGTGGCACCACCAGGCTCACCACCGTGCCGCGGTGGTTCCAGGGAATGGATCAGTGGCCGTCGACCCCCACCACTAACGCCATATAACTGCAATAAGAAGCCACCACGAAAATCCCTGTTCCGTTTAATCCCCAGCCAACCCCTGAACGAAACCCAGAAAAAGGACGACAAACACCACTAAGAACGGCCGTGACAACCACCATAAAAACCCCTGACTACCACCAAAAGACTCACCTTGTCACCAACATAAATTACAAACAGAAACTCCATCGAATTGACACATAAACATCACGTGTCCAGCACTCTGTTTTGACAACGGTTGCAAACGACTCTGACACAGTTATAAAACACCATCTACGACGGTCAACGGTGGTCAACGACGACCCTATACTGAAACAAGTACGACTACTAAACTTCATAGATCAACTTTAGGCAAAGATCAGGAACTAATAACATGACTTACACAATTAAAACTGACGAAAGAAGAGCAAGGGAACAGAGAAAACGGTATGTTTCAGGTGGGTGTACCTCTTTTCTCGCCTGAACGACCACCCTTGGCTCCCCTTGATCACGGTGACAACCCCTCCGTTGCGAACCCAGATGTGGCGGCATGACTCCTTGTGAGGGTGAGTGTTGATAGGTTTGGATTAGGGTTTTATTTGGTAGGTGTTAAAACAGCGGCAGTCACTAGGTAGTATGTATTTTGTGTAGTTTATGTGTTTGACGAGGTGTGGGCTGCCTTGGTTGGTGCACGCATTTCGAGGCCCACAACCGTCACTTAAACGTGATTAGCAACTAATACCCTACCCGACACTACACCAAACACAAATAAAAAAAATATAAACACGTATCCGATAACTAATAGAACGTATCCGATAACTAATTATCGAATAGATTTCTTTTGCAAGGTTACAATTAACACACCAAAACTTTATCCGAAGGCCCATAACTTATTTAACTAATAACCCGTCATAAGCATATAAATTAAATAAAAAAACGGGTTATTACACTAGGTCTCACAAATATTGGGTGTCAACAATATAGGTGATTCCTAATGTCTAGCTCACATACCTTTTAGTCTTAGCGACCTAGCTGTCTTAAAACGTTAACTAATTCCCTTCCCTTATCTTTCGACCCCCGGGTTGGTCATTTTTAAGCATCCTACAAGTCTCCTTTTGGTCTCATTGTAAGATATTGCGATTAACGGAAGAAAACAGGTCTGATCATACACGGAGTTGGTCGACCGACCAGCTAATCCGGTCGATCGACTAACTACCTCATTGGACCGACCAGAGAAGCTAGTCGGTCGACCGAGGTCTACTACGGGTTACCCTAATTCATGCCATCTACGCAATTACTCGCCTACATTCTAACATGTGAAGTTTAGCAAAGCATGGTAACAGTAAAAACGACAACTACGACGATAATAACAATACACATCGTGATGAAAACGATAAACATGCAATGAACAAAAAAGGTATAACGATTCTATCTAACTGGTATAACGAGATAACGATAATGAAATTAAGCAAAACATAATTATGAAAAGGAGATTATCGTAACGAAGGAATAAGGACTGAAAGATCATTGAACTTGCGTGGAATCAGAATGTTACGAAAATAAACTAAGAAGAACTTTATGAACTCACTAAAGAGAATTCTAAGAACTAAAACTTAATTAGGGTTTTCTGCTAAAAACTAAGATACTTAATACAAAGCGATTAGTCTACGCTTAAATAAAAAAATTAGAAAGCTTTCCCTAAACCTAATCTCGTGCTTATGGGCTTAATCTTCTTTTCCGAAATTTTGAAATCTGCGCCTTGGTCGACCGACGGATGATGCTGGTCGGTCGTACAGTTATCGGGCACATGAGGTCTTCTGGCTTTTATTCTGAACTTCTGAACTTAACACGTCAGGTGTGTTGGTCGACCGACCCGTGGGCTCGGTCGGTCGACCGGAACACCTGTGGTCTCAGCTTCTAAAGTCTTCAAACGTTGGTCTTTTGGTCCTTGAAATGCCCATTGGGATCCGTTCCTTCTTCATTCCTTTGTTCCATCAACCGTGCAAAAATCTCGAGGGTAAACTTGGCTCGAAATCGCCTCATTTCTGCATAAATCTGCAAAAAATAGCATAAAAATACGAAAGTAGACGAAATATGGAAATAATGGCTAAGAACTCTTGAATGAGCTCTGAAATGCGTTTAAAGATAGATGTTTTAAAGATAGATGTTTTAAAGATAGATGTAAAACATCATAAAATAGACACGCATCAAATTCCCCAAACCAAACCTTGTTTGCCCTCAAGCAAGAATTAGACTCGATCTTAAACCTATGGAACGATTTCAATCTCAGAGCGAAATGCACATATAAGCCTAAACCAATTTAATGCATAGTCAACAAGGAAATAGTAAATGAATCATGCAAAACAAATTATGAGGTTGTCAAACTTGCTAATCTATCGACCCAAAAGACTTTGTCACAATGGACTCTTGCGGGTCGCTTAAATCACACAATAAGCACAGGGTGAGTGTATGTAAAAAGATAGAAAGAAGTAATTTGTAAAGACACTCACCTAACTTCGACCCATGAAAACATGTCTGCAATCTAACATGAAAATAAACTCTACAACCGTGCATATACATACAAATCAAGTGACTTTGACACACGCTAAGGTAAAGAATGATGTGTGAGGTAAATGGTAAGAAAGGTTAAGATGTTTTTTGATAAGTGGGGTTAAATAGCCAAGCTAGCAAAACCGTGATCCAAGAACAGATTTCATAACCTCCAACCCAATGAACTTAAACACGGTGTCATTTTGTAGCACAAAACTAGCAAAATTATAAACGAAAAGACTCTCAATTGATTTGAATGAAGTATGGAATACCCCGTATATTAGACTCGGTCAACGACAGTCAAACCATATTTTATACAACTATTTCAAATAGAATGTGTATAAAGTATTTTACGTAAACGATTATTGTTTCATAAATCGTATTTCTACGGTTATTTCATATTTCATAATTATTTGATATTTGATAATTATTTCATCAAACGACGTTTCATTCGTACTTCTTTAATTTTAATAATATATTTATAATTAAATATATTCCATATTTTATATTTATTTCACATCTATAATTAATTTCTATTCTGGTTTATTTCAGTCATAATTGTATTTAAAATCGTAAATCTTATATATTTTTATGCAAGCGCTAATAATTTTATATCCTTACAATTAATTTAATTAAAATATTTTACGTAATTTAATTAGTATAATTAGATATATGTGCTCGTCTATTTTTTTTTAAGTTACGTATTAGAAGCGGGATATAGACATGTAAGTGTCTTGGGATGCGTGATGGACCGAGTAAGAGGAGTGTAATACCCAGTATGTTGTTGCTTTTATAATTTCATATTTAATATTTATATGGTCGTGTTGGTAGCATTTGGAAACGTTAGTATTCGATAATTTAATTATCAACTAAGTGTTTTAGATTTTACATGTGGTTGTAAGAGGTCGGGTTACGAGTTAGTACTAAAACGTGTTAGGAAGTGATGATGGGCCTCGATTTTTTTGCCAAGCACCAGCAGCCCATATCACGTTAAAAACACAAACACTACCACACTATTTCACTGTCGCCTTATTAAGCAAGCACGAAACCTAGATCTGACCTAATGGACTCATAGCTACACCCACACACGCACAGCCGCCGCAACAGAGGTCAAGGAGGAGAACTCATGAGGTGGTTGGGGTGGTCGTTGGTTGTTCGTTTTCATCTGAAAACTGGTACATTCATCATTGTTTCCTTCATTTTCGCAGTGTCTGCCTCTTTTCAAGTCATAATTGCAAGTATGTAATCATGTTGTGTAAGTCTGATCTCGTCATAATAATAATCTATGATGTTAGTAGTTGTAATTCGACCATAGTGGTTAGAGTCGTTGGCCGCCTAGGACCACCCACAGAGGTTGTTAATCAGCGTGTCAGAATCGTTGTCTTCGTTTTTTTTCCAGAACAGAGTCACGAACAGGTAATTTTGCGTAAGGGTTCGTTTGATGTTCTCGTCACGTTTGTTGTGGGTGTTAGGGTAGATTAGTAGAGGGTAGTGTGAGGTTTTGATTGATGGTTCTCACGGGGGGTCGTGGTGGTTGTGACAGTTACTACGGTGGGTGTTGTACTGGGTGGTTGAAACACATAAAAACGGAGCAGTTGGGGATGCCGAGTTTGTAGGGCGAGTTTTGGGGTGGTACTCTGGTGTCGACGGCCACTTATTGTTCCCCTGGAACCACCGCGGCTCAGAGGCGAGCCCGGTGGTGCCATGGGGGAGATCCGGGGCTGTTGGTGGTGTCGGGGCCAGGTGTTTACGAGGGTGGTCAGTCACAAAAGCTGTGTTTGCTGGGTTGTGTTTCACGGGAAGGTTAATCTTGGGCTGATTCAATTGAATTGTTGTTCCACGCAAGTGTCATGGGATTACTTATGTTAATTGTTATTATTATTATTATTATTATTATTGATATTAATATTAAAATAATTAGTATTATGAATATAGCATGTGTTTTAGGTAGTTGTTGTTATTGTTTTAATTAATTGTTATTTTAATTAGTGTGAGCTATATTATTGATACTAGTAGTACTATGATTACTATTATTGTCATTTATATTATTAGAATTTTTGTTACGACTATTAGTATTTATTTATATTATTGTGATATCGTAATAATTGATTTAGTTGGTCATATACTATTTTTTGTAAGTCCATAATAAGTAAGTCTATAAATCATTATATATATAAAAGAAGAATGGAAAACTGCCTATGTGGCACAATGTGGATGCAGAATTATGGTAATGCAAGCCTCTCATTCAATCTCACAATTTTAGTTTTTTTAAACCAATCATGTTTAATCAAGATGTCCATCTTTCCACATCAGCAAACTAAAACAAACAAAAAACCGAAATTAATTGAGAACCACCTAATTAACCGTGTGTAATTAATATAATCGTGTTAATTAATATAGGTACCAATTTTCAAAACCTAATAAAAAATTGTTTTACTTTCTCAATGTTCTAGAAAATCTCAAGCAACATTGAGAACCACCCACCATAATCTTATAATTACAAAAACGTCATGGTCGGGTTTAATAATTATACTTAATTTCGGAATACCGTATTCCGTTTATTTAAGTTAAATAATTTAATTAAATTTCAGATTAAAGTTATTTGAAACCATTTTTTTAAAACGTATTTTGCTAAAAATTAATAATTTTCCATTCCTAATGTATAGATTACGCTTTCTCAAGTGATAAGCCAAACGTCTAATATTTAATCATTTTTTTAAAATAAATCACGTATTACTTTGTCGTATTA
The DNA here is from genome assembly GCA_029255685.2 of Silene conica. Classification (NCBI taxonomy): domain Eukaryota; kingdom Viridiplantae; phylum Streptophyta; class Magnoliopsida; order Caryophyllales; family Caryophyllaceae; genus Silene; species Silene conica. Next base: position 38,068,532 of record CM055312.2, on the reverse strand, counting down.
CCGACTTTTTACTTCGGTTAAAAGAACTCAAAGTTCTATGACTACTTCACACTTAATTGACAATATTTTTATAAAACCTACCCATTTAATAACGCATAATATTGTATAGTGCTGACGTGACACTATAATATTTCAGTATTTGCATAATGAAGACCTCTCATTCATTCTTAGAATGTTACATTATCCAATTTGACCAATAAAAGTAAGTCGACTTTAATACAATATAATAATAATATAATTATAATAAATAATAAATTATAATAATAATAATAATAATAATGATTGATTTTCCAATGCATATAATTATGATAGTATTAACTACAATAATTATAATACTATTAACTACAATTGTTGACACATTCCCAATAGTATTAATTATTGTAGTTAATAGTTCTAGGAATACTGACTATCAAAATGCAGGAGCACCACGCATCAAATAATAAAACCATTATATTATACTCTTTTGGTTTCCCACGCAATCAAATAATAAAACCGTTACTATTAATTACATAATGTAATTACCAACAAAATATTAATTATAGAGCTAACCATTATATTTTCAACAACCCTTTTGGTTTCTCTATGTCGCTCGAAAAGTGCAACGAGCCAACGACCAGCCTTCTCTTTTTCTTCTCCTCATTTGTCTTCTACAATATGTAAATAGTTAAAATACCAATTTGTCTTCTATAATTATTCCTGTTCTGAAATTGTAAGTCTCTAAACAATACAATTTCTCTTCTAAAAAATCACAAAATCGAATTACCATCATGGCTATTGCACCGTTACTTGCTATTAACCAACTACGTTCTACGTGAAATTTTTATTCTATTACTAAAACCTCATTTTACTGGAAAGTTATAAGTTTCCTTTTTTAATTATATTTGACGCTTTTCAAGTTTTACGTCAAACTTTTAAATATCAACATGTTCTGATATATCTTATGTTATAGATATACCCTTTTATTTTTCTTTAAAGTATTTACATATACACCACATACATTATTAGTATATCTAACAACTTTAATTGATCATTTTTCGTCAAAATTAAAATTGAACAACCCGTGAATTTTCACGGGTGTTACGCTAGTAGTAAGTTATATTTGGATAATACTAATCGATATGTATGATTAGTTACTGATAATTGGTATGTGTATATGTATATGTATATAATCACGAGGTGTTATAAGTAAATCAATTATGAATATGATCGGATAATTTAGTAGTGTTTGGTCGTATGAATAGAATTTGATATTAAGTACTGTTTATAGGAACGGGATTTAAAGTGGAGTATTTCTAGACGGTGTTTGCTTTTCAGACTTGCTATCCAGGTAGCATACACTGGCACTATACTCTATGATGTGTTATGAATGAGTGTTAAATTGTGTGTTATGAATGCTGAGCATGATTGATATGATAATGATATTGGTTGGATTGAGTGTTGATTATTATTATTGGCATGAGCATTTCATTAGTTAATGGTATGATTGATTAAGAGTATTGTTGCATTCATGAGCATGGCATATGCATTGGTTACTGAGAATGATGTGAATCAGATATTGTTTTGATATAAAGCCCAGGGTGGTTCTGCAGACCAGGCCTGGTGTCTTATCAGCTTTTGAGCTGGTGTTCGGTGACGACCGATTATAGTCTGCCAGGAGGTTCGGTATGGCTGGGTGTTACGGGTTTGAGATTGAGATTGTGATTGAGCTCGAGCATATCATGGCATTTGCATATCATATTTGTTGCATTATTTATTATTGTGTTATCCTACTCAACCGCGAGGTTGACAGTGTATTCGTGTACACCTACGATGATCCGGAATGGGGAGTAGATTCTACAGGTCAGAGACAGATGGACTAGGAGCTTGGGCAAGGAGAGAGACATGGCTTAGACCTACTTAGAATTAGATCACATACTTAGATGTTATCAGTTGTACTTTATTCTTTGTGTAATAGTTGTAATATCAAAAGTTTAAATTTAATCAATTTTTATATAAAGTACTTTGGTTTGTTTCACTTTGTTATTCACTACCTCGGACATTCCGAGATGGTAACAGCCCTATTTATTGAGAATGTCTTGCTAAAGGCTCTTAAATAAATGTGGGTGTTACAAATACGGGAGTAAAAAATGTTAAAGAAAGGCAATTTCTGAACAACTGCAAGTTTCTGTTTCTGAGGGTTGGTCGACCGACCAGGTGATGCGGTCGGTCCACTGAATTGCAGTGTATCGTTTTTGATTTTTTCTTTCTTTTCTGATTTTTCTATTTTTCTTTTCTTTTTCCTTCTTTTTCTTTCTTTCATACGTCTCTTTCTTTCTCTTTCTTTTCTCATATGAACATACAGTAACCAAAGATGACTCAAAAAGTTTCCGCGACCACAAATACTAGCTTGGTAAGGTAGGCTAAGTATTGGATGTAGTATTAGGGAGAAAAAGGCAAATATGGCAATGTAAGTCTTATGGATAGAACGAGAGAAAGGGACCTAAAATGCACGTGTCGCAAATCACAAAATAAGATAGCATATAGGTATATAGCAGATTACGTTCATGTTTATGCATTTTGATGTAACATGTCTCAAGGGGAATACTACTCACATTCCTAAACAACTGGGTATGAATGAAACCAGAACTAAAGCTCTGAAACTCAGAATATGAAGTAGTTTGCCAAAGGTACAAGTCATGTCTCAAGAATAGCAAATATTTGGACAAAAAACTCGGGGAAATGCAACGATTCTACCGCTAAACACGTTGACAAGGCAAGGCATATGCATAAACATATGAAAATGCAAAGTTATCATTGAAATACTCTCGGTGCGACTCGACCTATATGCTAAAGTAAACGTGCATTTTTTTAAAATTTTCTTTTTTTGGATCTTTTTTTTGGATTTTTGTATAAGCAAGGAAAAATAAAAGAAACAATGCAAAACAGAAATGCAATAAACGTCTGACAAAATGCAATAAAACAAATGAATGTGACATAAAACCCTTCCCCGAACTAAATCGCACAATGTCCCCATTGTGCAATAACATAAGCAAAGGTTATGAAAAAAAGAAAATTTGCGGAAAAGGGAAAACAAAGGAAAACATCGAAGGAACTCACAAGATCTGTGCGCGAATCAAAACCTCCCCAAACCAGCGTAAGCCAGAAGGTTTTGGTGGCCAGCAATGTCACCTTAAGGACCTGAAACGGAATAAGAAGACAAACCTTTTTCGGAGATTAAAGGCGTTTTGGGTGATAGATGATAATTACAATGTTTGAAAATGGAAAAGAAAGTGAAAGCATAAAGGAAAGGATAGGGAGGAAGACTCCCTAGTCTTGCTTGCACGCTTCCCGAGGTTCCCGAAATAGGCTGTAGCAGTCTTAGTGGTCGACCGACCGAGACTCGGGTTACAGTGATTTTCTTGGTTGCAGTATCTGGTCGACCGACTGATGCATCTGGTCGGTCGACCAGAATTTCTGTGCAGTACTCTTTTTCTTCTCCGAATTAACTCATTTGTATTGAGTTAATCTTTTTTCCAAACTTGTAAATAGCATTTATGCGCCCAAAACATGCGCAAAATCCCAAAGTACCAAGTCTAAAAGTTTTAGAAACAAAACAACCAAGCAAAAAGTCTAAGTCTAAAACGAACTAGCAACTAAAAGTCTTAACGAAATCAGAAAATAGTCTCAAAAATAAGAAATGCAAAACCTCATCCGCAGAAGATGCTGAATACCTCGGACCAAGGCTTCCGACTGCACGCCGTGGCCTCCACAGTGCTTGTCTTGATAGCCAAGCACGTCTCCATCTCGTCACAAAGCATATGTGACGGTCCACCCTCTCTAGCTTCTTCTCTTCTTTCCTTGTCCTCCGCATCCTTCGTCGGGTTCATCATCCGACCCATAGCTCAACATCCCAAGTCCTCCTCTTTGAATGATTGGTTCTTTGACGGTAGGCTCCATTCCTTGCTCCTTTTCCTTCCCCAAACCGAATCCTGCAAATGATGAAACTGTGGGAAAATATCCGTATATATTCCTAAAACTTTATATGCAGGATTATAACAAATTTATAATGTACGATTTATGGTCATAAACGAAGAACAAGATACAAAGATAGGGATCAAGAATTAACCTTCTATCCTTGCAAAGGCCTAAGATCAAATATCAAAACAGATATCCTCCTAATCGTTGCACCCAAGATGTTCCAAGAAATACCCCTTCTAGAGCTAGAAACTGCAAAATTCCCTCTAATTTTGTGTAAGATGAAAGCTAGAGAGAGGGAGTATGTATGTCGTGTAACTCGTGCAGCATAGGACGGCGTGCCATGTGCTATTTATAGGGGTGGTGTTTGATAATCCGTATATCTCTTAACCACCTTACCTATTTTAGATAGAATAATCAAATCCGTATTTGATTCTACCTAAACCACTGCTTAAACAAATAACAAACTCTATCTGAATGCACTACCTATCTGACCGAAAATACTCCCAACTGGCTGAAAATTTTATCTGTTTCAGCCTTAGTAACCTTTTTTATACTTACTTAAATTCGGTTATTAAGCTCTCTTTTGTGTAATGTTTTATCTTATAAATATCGTATATTTATAATCTAAACAATTAAATATAACCTTTTATATTTAACTGAATCATTTAATCCTTATTAAATGATTTCATTACACACTAATTAAATATAACATTTTACATTTAATCACGAATTAACATTTTAATTCGCCTTAGCTAAAATTATTTAATCAGTATTAAATAATTATATCATCATTACTTTGACTAACTGTTTAGTCGTATAGGGTATCAATATGATTACATTTTCATCTAATCATATCTCTCAGACTCCATCCTTTAGGTTTGACTCTTAGGGACCAGTTAATTACCGCCATCTATATGACAATAACGTCAAACTTTCTAGCAAGCCAACCGTTATTGATAAACATGAATCAACTGGCTAAAATACAAAGTATGCCCTGTGTTCCGTTAAGAGATTTATACGTGTTGTCGCACTAACTGTTGAGGACACCAGCTCCAACAATCTCCCACTTGTCCGTACAAGTGTATGTGCAATAACCGATTCTCCTATCCAATTAAATTTCTCCCACTCAATGTAAAACAATTTGCAAATCTGTAGTCACAAAGGATGTATTTTACAAGCGATCTGTATCAAGAGTGGTTTCCCCAACTACAGAGTAACTCAACTGATAACGAATCATTATTCGAGCTTGGCCAAGTATTTCAGTTACTACTCCTCGAGTGGCCCTGAGAAATATTAAAACCTGATAAAGGGTTGATATTTCCTACAACTCGAATCTTGCAGATGTAAGCACAGTATGAAATGACCCAAAAAAAATCTGCTTAGCCGCAGTTACGGTCAGCAAGTGAGAAAGAAATCAAAGTCACCCAAAACCGCCCTTTATCTCAAGAAAGAGTCGATAGTCAAAGAATCGACTCAAGGAACACGATGGACGTCCTATCCACGACCCGACACTAAATGTTCAGTAACATTTAGGACTCCATTGCGTCGTCACAAAAATGTCCTAAGAGTTATCGTTATAATCTCGTATCTGTGATCGATCAGTCAACGGTTTGACTTGTGGTTTATTGAACCCACCATCAATCGACGTCATAAAATAATTGCCAGAGTTATCAGCTCGTGTAGACTTTTACGGACAAAACAAATATAATTTAATTAAGTTCACTTTGTGGTGTTTAATGTTGTCAGTACAATCCACATGAAAAACAATATATAAAACAAAATCGATAGTGTTATAAATAGTATATCACAAAAGTACTAATAAAACAAAATTTGCGATGTTGTCATCTGTCGCAATCTTGTCTATCACTATGTCCTTTTACTCAGTAGTAGAATCTGCAATAACAATCTGCTTGGAGCTTTTCCAACTAACAGCAGCGCCATTAAGAGTAAAACGAATCCAAACTGATATTTTCGAGTCATCTCGATCCGTGTGGAAGCTAGCATCTGCGTAACGGTTTGCGCAAAGCTCAGTGCCTCCACCATAAGTCAATACCCAATCTTTAGTCCTCCGTAGCTACTTAAGAATGTTTTTCACAGCCATGCAGTGTGGTTCACCTGGATTGCCTTGATACTGACTCGTCATACTCAAAGCATATGTAACGTCTGGACGTGTGCATATCAAGGCATACATGATCGATCCTATAGCTCACGTATAAGGAATGCAACTGATGCGCTCGACCTCTTCCGGTGTCTTAGGTGCCTGAGACTTACTCAAATGCACCCCCGAGATCATCAGAAGTAACCCCTTTTTGGAGTTGGTCAGGCTGAATCAGTCAAGAATCTTATCCATATAAGACTCCTGAGTCAGTGATAACATCCGTCGTGATCTATCTCTATAGATGCGGATCCCCAATATACATTGTTCCTCACCCAGATCTTTCATCTGGAAATGGTTCTTTAACCATACTTTAACCGAAGATAAGAGAGAGATGTCATTTCCGATCAAGAGTATATCGTTGACATACAACACAAGAAAGACGATCTTGCTCCCACTTGACTTGATATATAAGCATGGTTCGTCGACTGATCGAATAAAATCATTTTTTTTATCACTTGGTCGAAGCGATGATTCCAACTCATAGATGCTTGCTTAAGTCTATAAATGGAATGCTTAAGCTTGCACACTTTCTTAGGATTTGTTGGATCTGTGAAACCTTCGGGTTGTACCATGTACAAGTCCTCCTCCAAATAACCATTTAAGAAGGAGGTTTTCAAATCCATTTGCCATATTTCATAGTCATGAAATGCAGCAATCGGTAAGATAATCCGAATGGAATGCAGCATGACTACGAGTGCAAAAATCTCATCATAGTGAAACCCTTGCACTTGAGTGAAACCTTTTGCCACTAGTCGTGCCTTATAGGTGTCTGGTTATCCCCTGATGGAACGATTTATCTTATAAAGCCATTTGCACTAAGGAGGTCGTACCTTATCAGGCAAATCAACCAACTCTCATACGTCTTTCGCATACATGGAGTCCAGTTCGGATTGCATGGCATTAAGCTATAGCTGAGAGTCGGAACAGGTCACGACACCTTTATAGGTCACGTGTAAAACCCCTCGCGAAAGCGGAAATATAAAACATACAAAGTACTAAAAATGCAGCGGAATTAAAACTTTTTAAACATAAACAACATGCGAGGTGAATTAAAACTGAAACAGAAACTGAAAACTGATATAGACAAAATAGATAAGTATAACAGTTCTAAGTAAGGAAATCAAATATATACAAAGCCTGGGATGGAACATCCCTACAGGCACGAAAAGATAAACAGTATCCAAAACTAGAGTCTAGCTACTCGAAAAATGTAAGTCATAAGATGACAAGTGGATCATCACTCGCTAGCTCTCAATGAACCCCGTCCAACCTGCATATACCTACATACATGAAAACATGTACGCCACAATTAGTGGGGAATGACTAGAGTTCTCCTAGCCACCTTTTGTAACGACACGTAACAAGCAATACAAACAGAACACTCCAACATATATAAACATGTGAAGCATACAATATCTCAATCACTAAATCTCATATCATCATGCCATTACTAGTGCAAGACTCTCAACCAACTTCGGAATCTATTTGGAAGGAGAGCCGGTCTCCCTACCGGTTACCCGATCGGGGGGTCTTTCAGTCCAAACCATTTACGAAACTGACTAAAGAGTCATCCAATGCCTTGGATGAACAACATCAAAGTCAAGGTACTATAAACATCACTATCATCATGCATATCTGACACTGTACCAACTCAAGGCAAGTTGATAAACTCAGCAAGTATAAGGTTCAGCGGTCAATGTAACATTCTGTGAGTTAAGTGAACTTTTGTGATGTTTTGTGTTCCAAGTTCAGTTTGGTTGGTTGTTTTGTAACCGACGTGAGGAAGAACTTTGGGACGAAGTTCATGTTAAGGGGGGAAGACTGTAATAACCCGAGTTATTATTCGTATTATTGTTTACCTTTATATAATTTATGAGTCGACGACATATTTTATACGTAATTAATTGGATCGAAATAGAGTTTTAGGCATCAAGGGAGTTAGTAAATTTTCATGTTCTTTTGATACTTGTAGTGGGGTTTGAACCATGGACCAATGAGGGTGTTTTGATGGGCCTCGAAATGTGTGAAAAACAATAGAGCCCACACTTAGTAAATATCACACGGCCAGACTCACTCTTACTGCCGTCATTTATAGACGACTTTTGCATACACTAAACCCTACCCTAACACAGATCTACTCACACCAAACCCTAGCCGCCTTGTCAGAGAAGGAAAGGAAGCTAATCACGGTGGTTGTACCCTAGTCTAAGGTGGTTCGTTTTGGCCAAGAGTCGGGCATGTTATCATCAGCGTTTTCTTTATGTTGTCTGCACTCGTTTTCGTGTCTCTTTTATTGTTGCTTTTACGTTATAAACGAGTCGGGTAAATTCATTAGACCTGTATGTGACATGTGGTGGTCAGTTATGAACCGTGGTATGTCGTCTCTGACCACCCGAACACCGTTGTATAGGCGTCTGAAGGTGGCTGTGTCGGTATGGGTTGTCGGGTATGTGTTTTTGTGTTGGTGTTTTCGTCTCTGTGTAGGATAAAACAAGGGTCGTGGTGTTTTTGTATGGGTCTAGGGAGAGTCTGAGTGTAGGGTAGTGGTTGTCCTGGTGGCTAGAAGGGTGTCGTATGGTGGTCAAGGGGTTTTCCGTGGTGGATGCAAAAAGGACATCAGGGATCAGGGGGTTTGTTTTCTTTTGGGTCGTGTGACAGGTTGGTTTGGGGGTGGTACCACCGATGACTAGGGGGAGGTCAGTGCGGTGGTACCACCACGGTCAGAGGGTTCAAGGTCAGGTGTGTCGTGGTGGTAGTCTAGGGTGGTCTGACAGTCAGGGGTGGTGGCCGTGGCAGGCTGTTCAGGTGTGTGTCACGAGTTGAGGGTGAAGAATCAGGGATGTTTGAACCCCTGGTTCTCCTCGCCGGAGGGAGTCGGCCGTCCTGGTGGTGGTCGGTGGTGTAGTGGCCGTAGTAGGGTGTGGTCGGTGGTGGTTGTCAGCCGAGTCCAGGGCTGTATGCGGCTTCGGTGGGGGTGTTAGTACGTGTGTGTTGTTAGAGTCGGTTTGACTTTATTATTATTATTATTATTATTATTATTATTATTATTATTATTATTATTATTATTATTATTATTATTATTATTATTATTATTATTATTATTATTATTAATGTTAGTATTATTACTATTTTATTGGTAATTAGTGTTTTAGTATTTTATTACGGTTTTGGGTCGTGTTAATTAAATATGCGAGTCGGGAATTATTTAAGTCATGGGAGCTTCTATATTTGGAAAGTTACTATGTTGGGAAAGTTTCTATTTATGGAAACTTTCCACTTATGGGAGGTTTCTCGTTATAGTAAACATGATTGTTAAGGGGTTCGGGAAGGTTATTAATTCGTTGCGTATACCTGTTTAGGTAGCGGGTTTCGCGTGGAACATTTCTAAACAAGCCTCGGATTTATCTGTGTTTCCTGCTAATTCAGGTAGGGGAATATTGTATACATGATGACGAGTGATCTGTTTTTATTATGTTAACTATTTATATATCTCATTGGATGAATGGTATTATATTGCGTTTAATTGTCTTGTATATTTCTATGATACAATACGATGTGAAAATATTGGGACTTGTGATACGGTGCGGAGTTTATTTGGTGTTGGATCGGTGCGGAGTTCATTTGGCGTTGGATCGGTGTGGAGTTTATTTGGTGTTGGATCGGTGCGGAGTTTATTTGGCGTTGGATCGGTGCGGAGTGTATTATGTTTTTGGTATATTTATTTCTTTTTCCCTACTCAACCTCGTGAAGTTGACCCTGTGTATTCGTGATCACCTGTGATGAACCAAATTATTGGGGAGCAGATTGACAGGTGGCTGAGACTAAGGGGAGCTATGGGAGAGAGAGCTCGGATCCGGACCAGACTAAAGTCTAGATCACCTTAGTCAGTTTAGCATGAGTTGTACTTTCTTTATTTTGTTAAGACTTTTGGTTACAGTTGTAAGAACATGTTATGAGTTTAACTTTAATTAAAGTATTGTTTATCTTCCTTTGTATCTACTACCTCGGGAAACCGGGATGGTAACACCCTTACTTATCTGGGGAGTCCTAGTACATTCCCTTAAATAAATGGGGGTGTTACAGTCAACTTAAGACATAACCCTAATTACCAATCATTCAGCAAGTATAAAGGTTCAGCAGTCAACTTAAGAAATAACCTACATACATATCATTCAGCAAGTATAATGGTTCAGCGGTCAACTTAAGACATAACCTAAATACCAATCGTTCAGCAAGCAAGGACTCAGAGGCCAACTTAAGGCATGGACCTGCCAATCAGCAAGACACTAGACTCAGAGGCGACATCACAACGCAAGGGCTAGCATCCAAAAGTAAAGGACTCAGAGGCCAGCTTAAGGCATGTCCCTTCACCACATCACAAGACATTAGACTCAGAGGCCAGCTTAAGGCATGTCCTAGCGTCAAACATCTGCACTTCGGGCAAGGTGTCAGTTCCTTAGCTACCCCGTTGTGCAGCTGCTCTACTCGTCAGACTCAGAGGCCAACTTAAGGCATGTTCCAACGCGATCACAATCAAACATGTCTGGGCTCAGAGGCCAGCTTAAGGCATATCCCAGACACGATACTCATACACATATAGGGCTTAGAGGCCAACTTAAGGCATATCCCCATATATGACAACCAACTCACGTATTAAGTTCAGAGGTCAGCTTAAGGCATAACTTAATACGCATCAATACAATATCATCCAAGTCTAGGAACTAATCTATAGTTCTACTTTCTTATACTTCTAATCAACACTTAATTGATCCGGGGAACTAAGTTGAGGGAGAGCCGGTTTCCCTTTCGGTTACCCGACCGGGGGGTCTCTATCCTCTCTCCATTCCCGAACCCAATATAGTGTCGCCCATCCTCCGGGGACCTCAAACACACATAAAAGGTACACGGAACGAATCTCAAACAAAACCGAATAACCGTTTGAAAGTTGTAAGTAAAACAATGAGAACAGGGGCTCTCATCCGGTCCCAGACCGTCTGCCGGTCCACCGGCTGGGAGTCCCTTCCCATGCCCAATCACCGTCTTAAAATCGATGAGAAGAGGCTCTCAGCCGGTGGACCGTCCGCCGGCCAGCCGGCTGGGAGTCCATTCACATAAGCCAAAGTTCAAAAACTAAATACAAGGAGTGACCCTCAGCCGGTTGGCCGGCTGCCTGCCTGCCGGCTGGGAGTCATTTCCCAAACCTTTGCAAAATTTGAAAAACGCACAAGAAGGATCCTGAGCCGTTCGATCGGCGGCCGACTGACCGGCTCAGTAACCTTTCTCACATTTCAGAACATTCAATTGAAGACACCCTGACTCTGAACCGGCCGACCGGCTGCCGGTCAGCCTACCGGCTCAGAGTCTCCTGTACTCAAAATCGCAAATCCTCTATAATACTCAAAACTCCTGAAATCGATTCAAGACTTCTGAAATCACAACAACAAATGTTTACCCAGCATGTATAAATATCAAATACACTATCCACCAGCAATTAATTCCACAAACAATCCTCAACAAGAATATTATTTGTATCCGTCTTAAGCATGAATTTCTGAAAATCAACAACTAAGCATGTGAAACATCGTCTAAGCATATAATCATCATGTATGAACATTCCTATCATGTTTCTAAGTTCAATCAACAACAACAACATGAAAATTCAGAAGCTTAAAGCATCCTTGTAACACCCCCATTTATTTAAGAGCATTTAGCAAGACATTCTCAAATAAATAGAGCTGTTACCATCTCGGAATGTCCGAGGTAGTGAATAACAAAGTAAAACAATACAAGGTACTTTATATAAAACAGATAAAATTTAAAACTTGGTTATTACAGTTATTACATAACGGAAAAGAAAATTACCACTGATGACTTCTCTAGATGTGATATAATTCTAAGTCGGTCCAAAGTATGCATCTCACATTCCTGCCCCAGCTCCTAGCTCATCTGTCTCGGATCTATAGAATCTACTCCCCATTCCGGATCATCGTAGGTGTACACGAATACACTGTCAACCTCGCGGTTGAGTAAGATAACACAACAATTATAATGCAACAGTTAAATGATATGCAAATGCCATGATATGCTCGAGCTCAATCTCAATCTCATTCTCCAACTCATACCCTTGCACCAAGCTATACCGAACCTCCCGGCAGACTATAATCGGTCGTCACCGAACACCAGCTCAATAGCTGATAAGACACCATGCCTGGTCTGCAAAACCACCCTGGGCTTTATATCAGAACAATATCTGACCATAACTTTCTCAGTAACCAATGCATATGTTATGCTCATGAATGCCACGATATAATTATTCAATCATGCTATCAACTACTGAAATGCTCATGCCATTGCCAATAATCCACAATCAATCCAACCAATATCATTCTTATATAATTCATACTTGCATCTATAACATACAAGGCAACATCCTTTCATAACACATCACAGACTAAACATCCATTCATAATACTTCATAAACTATAGTGTTAGTGTATCCTACCTGCATATCAATATAATCCAATAGCAAGCCAGCAAGTAAATGGAGTTATGCCACTTCAATACCGTCACCTAACAATATAATATAAACAATTACTAACTAATATAACTACGTAAACAAGGTATAATATATCAAGCAATCAATTGAATTAACCAAGTAATGTATTACGCCTAACGAGACTATATTAAGCACGACTAGTCAAATAACTTAATTAGGTGATAAACTAAAATTACCGTCACAACACTATTTAAACAAATTAATTAAACCAGTTCAACTAATTAAACTAATTGATCCCAACTAAATAAACATGACTAAACAATTTAAACTATTAACAACATCAAACATAAACTAATCAAATAATATAAATAACCATCACATAATAATTATAAATACGAATAATAAACTTATAATAACAATACTACTAATTAACGTAACTAACATAATAAAGTACCATCACAAAATAAATTAAACGAACTCAACTAACCCGTCCTCATTACTTTTATACTCAACCTTCAATTATATAACCGAACATGGAAATATAGTCGAACTATTGATAACCGTCACATCCGTGTATAAAAAAATTTACTTAACTACTTTAAAAAGCATTACTTATACTAATAATAATAGTACACATCAATGCATAATCATAACACAATAAGACTAATAATTAGTAACACAATAATACTAATAATAACATTAACATATAATAATAGTAATAAAATAATAATAATACTAATATTAACAAGACTAACAATAATGATAATAATAATATAATAATATAATAATAATCAAAGCATATTGATTGTAATAAAACAAAACAAAATAATAATAATACAAACACACACAGCAGCATCCCGCATAACTTCACAGCCCAAACCGAAACCGACAGCCCTGACCAGCCTACTTCCCAGCCTCTTTCGACACCCTTCTACGGCCTGTATCACCACCACACCACCGTGGTTGTCATCCCTGTACGACGGTGTACCTACTGACCTCAACCACCACCCTCAACTAGCCCATAACAGCCCTCAAAACTAGTCCCAAAACAGGTGCGCACACGCCCCTTTCACTCACCACCCCATAACTAAGAGACATTTCATCGAACACTTGCGCACTCCTCTTAAACCACTCATTTTCACCACCAGCAGTCACCAACGACCGCCGTGAAGGGTTCCTACACCATACTTGCACCACCGAGAACCTATACCTTACACTAACTACCACCTAAAGCAGCCATAACAGCCACCACGCATCGCCCAAAATAGCCTGTACACGCTCAGCCTATTATTTCCAGCAACTCCCCCTACACCCGCTGATTCTCACGCCCCTTTTTCTCTCTCCACCGTACTCAACACCACCTCTGGCCACCACCGTTGTCACCACTGACGCACGGTGGTTCCAGGTGTGGTTAGCCTCTGGTCTCGTTTCCTCTGTAGCATACACAACAGCCCTCCAACTACAGACCAAACGCGAAATCCTACCCCTGTTTTGAAACCCCCTGTTTTCGTCTGAAACTGCCGCCATTAAACCACCAGGCTGATGGTGCTCCGGCCACCACACGACACCCCACAGCAACCAAAACCATCTACCCATATCCTACTTCGACTACCTAAACAACGTGTACCCCAAACGACACAATACGTCATTGAAAAGCATGGTAAAACGCAGCAAAGTAAACGTAATTATATGAATATAAGTCGACAAAACGAAGCTTACTTGGTAGTCACGATGATTGGCGATGGTGATGATGATGGTTGCTCACGGTGGCTGCAAGGTGCCTAGGGTTTTAGGGTGTTAGGGGTGTCGCTGCTACTGTTACTATTTTGTCGATCTTGGGTTGGTAGGTGGATGGTATGTCGACAAAACAAGGGTTTTAGGGTTAGGTATGACAATTGGACATGCCCATTATTTTATTACTCAGTCCATCACGCATCTCGAGGCTATGTCTCGCCCTCAACCCGTAATTTAAAATAAACGAGTACGTATAATTTATTTATACTAATTAATTAAATTAATTATGAGAATATAACTTTATTAGAACTAACATAAAAATATATAAAATTAGGATTTAAATATAGGGTTATTTAATGAGAATACTCTAAACTATTGGGGTACTTCTCATAATACTCCAAACTACATTTTAACTACAATTACACCCAACAATTACACCCATTATCTTTTAATGGAATAGCCTATTTATTGACTTGTAGTAGTAGGTAAAACCAAGCGTGGAGCCCACCTTCATCCTTACCTTCATCTTTCTCTTTATTAACCCAGATTGGGAACATTCATTTGTTTAAACAAGTGCAGAAAATTTAACAAAACTCATACTTCGTACTAGTTATCCAAAACCAAGAATAAACTAAAATAAAATTAGAAAACAATGATGATATATATATAAACACACAAATCGTTTGTCTTTGCTTATTAACACAAAAAACTAAACCAAAACCAGAAAAACGATTATCAATTACAAAACCCAGAAGATCCATTATCAATTACAATACCCAGATAACCTAAATAATCCTTCTTTTTCTAAAGTTACAAACGGATGAAGGACTCATGTTCCTCCTCCATTTACCCCTCTCTTTATAACTACAAACGAATCAATTAGATGGTTGTTCCCATATCAGATAATGAACATATAATAATTAATCGAAAGGATTTAGTGAATTTTGATTAATTTAATTCTGAGTATTAAGTATTAGATGATGGTGAAGAAGATGAAGATGATGAACAAGATAAAATTGAAGAAGATGATGGTATGGGTTATTGGGTTTAGAAGAGAAAGAATCTGAATTTATGTTGTTCTGATATCAAGTCTGTATAAAAGAATCAATCATATATATCATATGAGGATATTTTGGGTTTTAAGTATAAATGATGGTTTATGATAATACTATTAAAATTACTGATTCTTATTACCTTGAATTCGTGTTTTGATATGTTTCGTAACATACAGAATTTGTGTTCTAATTGCTACTACCTGAATTTGTTTTTTGTAACACTATCCAAAATTTGTATAAAACAAGTAGAGAAATAATAAGAAATTGGGTTCTTATGTTTGTTAATAATAACAATGGTGATCTGATTTGAGAAGGAACTCTAATGAAGGTTTCTGAGAGGTAAAGAAGTGGGATATGGGGATGATGTTTTAAACTGGAAAAAAAATCACAATGAAGGTAACCTATTAAACCGGTAGCCCTTCCACCTATTCTACTATATGACAATGAGGGTAATAGTTAGGTATATTGCTAGTTAAATTAAAATTTGGAGTAATTTGAGAAGGAGCTTCATAGTTTGGAGTATTCCTATTAAATAACCCTTAAATATAATTATGACTTAAATAATAAAACAAGTATAAATGAGGAATAAATATAAAATATGAAATATATAATTAAAAATATATTATCAAAATAAAGAAATCCGAATGAAATGTCATTTTATGAAATAATCATCAAATATAAAAATGATTAAGAAATACGAAATAATCGTAGAAATACGATTTATAAAATAATAATAGTTTACGTAAAACACCTTAAAAACATTCCGTTTGAAATACGTGTATAAAACATGGTTTGACAGTTGTTGACCAAGGCTAAAATACGGGGTATTACAGTCTTCCCTCCTTAAAATGAACTTCGTCTCGAAGTTCACCACCACGTAACGGTAACGAAACATATAACAAGCATGAAACGATCATAAGTAGCACTTATATAGGTTTCAAAACGCGAAATGTTACATTCTACCCTCGTTAAGAAAACTTTGTCCCCAAAGTTTAACGTATAACTAAATTAAAGGATAATTCACGAATCATAATATAATGCATCACATAAGTAATCAGGATTATCAAGTATATATAAACAATCACGACACACCAATTTAGTACGAGATTGATTCAAGTTGTAGCTCGCAGCTATAACTCTATAATGAAGAAATGTTCGGAAAAAATTGTGATGGTTGAAACGACTTTGGTTTCCAAAGTCGTCGTGAACAATTAATGTTTAATTGGTATTCTATTTTTAGAATATGGAATTATTAATCTTAATGGGTTAATATAAAATATCTTTTAGTGAAAAAGGAATAAATAATTTTCTTATGAGTTAATTATTTAATTCTAATAAACTAAGGATTTTTATATAACTTAATTGTCAAATAATATAATTCTAGTAATTGTGAGAAACGGTTTTGGAAAGTCGTGTGCTATGACACATTCCATAATCCTGTAGGGTTGTTTAAATAAATAAATATGTATTTATTTAGATATCCTAAAAACAATCTAGATTATATTATGGAATATATTTTATTATATTTTGACAAGGTTTAGGAAGTTGCTTTTAATAAGGTTACTATTTATTTATTATATAAGATCTTTCCTAAATATGAATTAGGAAATTGATTCCTTATATAATACCTAAAGTATCTTATTAAATTTTTCCTAAATAAATTAAGATTAGATTTATGGTAGTATTACCTAATGACTAGAATTCTAGTTTAAGTAATATTCCTAAATCATCTAGGGTTTGATTTACCTAGATATATATTCCATATAAATAGACTACCTATGACACATTAATCATAAGACATACACATACATATATTCACGAAAACCGAGAGACACCACCGATCATTGTTCTTCAAGATCCGAGCTTTAATTGTCATATTCATATCAAGATTCAAGTGCTCAAGCATTGATCTTATTCATTCAAGATTGTGACATCAAGAAACATCGAAGACTTTATCTTATTAACGTAAGATAGATCGAGTATTTAGCGGTACTCATTGTAAGGCAAGTATTTAACGGTATTTGTCGTAGCTAGATATTTAACGGTATCTAGATAGAGTTGTGACTAACATCAAAGTTGCACGAGTAGGGTTGATAAAATTGTAATCCAGAATTGGTACTAATTTTATTAATCGAGAATAGTGGACGTAGGTCTCAAAGTGTGAGACTGAACCACTTCAAAAATATTGTGTCTCTCCCTATTAATTGTTTTACTCGAAGATCATCATACAACCATACACACATCGAAGAAGATTTAAAAAGAAGGCATACTCAATTCAACCCCCCCTTCCTGAGTATATTATATCAATAGACTCTTCAATTGGTATCAGAGCCTCGTGCTCTTGATCGCCTAGCCGCGTGAGTTTTGATCCTTCTATTGATTCCATATTATATACTCTTTCATCAATGGATTCCAAGCATCTCAAGTGCCCTATCTTCCATGGCAAAAACTACAGTTTATGGAAAATATGATGACTCATTACATCAAGGGTTGTGATTGGGAATGTTGGAAGATCATCCAAACTGGACCAAAGAAGATCTTGGTCGCCACCGCAAATGGAACAACATATGAAAAAATGGAAAGCGATTATGTGGAAAGTGACTACAAAATTGCAGAGAAAAACTCTAAAGCCATGAGCCTCCTACAGAACGGTATGATAACCTCAGAATTTGATAGATTCTCATCCTGTAGTTCCGCTAAGGAAATATGGGATAGTCTCGAACTTGCTTATGAAGGAACATCCGCAGTTAGGAAACATCGTATAGACTTGCTCATTCAAAGATATGAATTTTTCAATATGGAAAAGAATGAATCTATTGATAGCATGTCTGCACGATTTTCTTGTATTATTAATGAACTGCGGAACCTTGGCAGAAAGATCGATTCTGAGGATATCATTAGAAAGATTCTTAGGAGTCTCACCAAAAAATGGCAACCAAAGGTCACAGCCATAGAGGAAGCACGTGATCTATCTCAGATTACTTACCAAGAGTTGATTGGATCTCTAATGGCACACGAGATCATGCTCAATAAAGACGATGATGACTCTAAAGGAAAACGAGTCGCCTTACAAGCCTCCACAAGCGAAGTTTGCGAAGAGGAACTTGAGGACGAAACAGTTCTATTCGCAAGACGATTTAAGAAAGCAGTTTTCAAGGGTAGATACAAAAACCCAAACAACAAAACGGTCGATAAAAAGAAAACTGACACCAAACAAACATTCTTCAAAAGAGGATGCTTTAAGTGTGGTCAACAAGATCATATGATCAAATATTGTCCAAGCTGGGACAAAATCAAAGACAAGTCAAAAAGAGAAAAGACCAAAACGGAGTTCAAGAAAGTAATGCTTGCGTCATGCTGGGGAGAATTAGAATTTGAGGATGACGAGGACTCTGTAGAAGAAGAGGTAGCACACTTGTGCCTAAGCAACGTCAGCCTAGATCTAATCTCAGACGACAACGATGAAGATGAAGCATCTCACATGTGTCTCCTTGGAGAATCCGACTCAGACGACGATGAAGAGGTAAATTTTCTTCAACTCAAAAGTCAAGTTAAAAATCTATCTAAGGCTATGTTAATTAAATACTTTGAGGAAACCCTAGACCAATGTCATGAGCAAAGCCTTGAATTAGATGATTTGAAGGAACAGATCCTCGATATTGCTGAGGAAAATCAACTTCTAAAAGCCAAAGCTAAGAAACTGAAATCCAAAATAAGCATTGAAGCCAATGCTAAGTTGGAAGCAGTTATGTCTGAGAAAAAGGTTCTTGGGTCTAAAGTTATAGCTAATGAAGCTATAACCTCAAAACTGAAACTCAACATCAAAGAGCTTCAATCTAAACTTATAGCTAATGAAGCTATAACTTCAGATTTGAGAAAGGCTAATGAGCTTCTAAAGTCAAAATCTTCGATTATGGTCGAAGATGAGACTCATCTAGAAGAAGTTGAGATCCTCGAAAGCAAGATTATGGATCTAGAATTCAATCTATCTAAAATCAAGAAGGAACATGCCAAAATCGTGTCCGACTTTCATAAAGACAATCAAAACCTAAAAGAGTCTAACAACACTGACCACAGTGAATGTAAGAAAGAAATAGACTCCCTAAAAGACCTCCTTCTTCATGCTCGGAAGGTTCACGACAAATGGGAAGGAAGCACTAACGTTCTAAACTTCCTAACTGAACAATCCGACAACAACATGAAGATGGGGTTAGGACACGAGTGTTATGGAAGAAGGGATCACTCAAAGTGTAAGCAAAGCCCAACAGACAGAGACTTTAGAAGAAGAAAATATGCCGATCTTCCTGAGTATTTAATATGCACTTATTGTGGCCATACTGGACACCTCCGAGAAAACTGTGTAAAACACGCACAAGATTTTAAAACCGGAGTCAAGTTTGTTAAATCCTTAGGAATTCCAAACGACACTATTTCTGTCTTTGATGGTGATGATAACAAAACTGAGGAAAGAAACATTGACCACAGATGGTTCTATGACATGACATTTGACTACGAAGAAAAGAAAAATAGAACCAAACAAACTCCTCAACAAGCAACACACAAAAATTGGTCACCCACAGTCCAAACTAAGACCTACACAAGAACATCAAAACCCAACTACTACCAACATAGAAAGACCTATGTAAGACAAGTTTGGGTTAAAAAGAAAGATGTATTTTTAATTACTAACAACAAAGGACCCAAGTATGCTTGGGTACCTAAATCCTGTCTTTAAAATTATTCGTGCAGTTTGTCGCCAAGGAAAATAACCTATGGTATCTCGACAGTGGATGCTCAAGACATATGACAGGCGACGTAAATCTATTTCAAACCCTTAAACCCTTTGATGGAGGTAAAGTCACATTTGGTGATAACAAAAAGGGAAAGATCATCGGAATTGGTAAGATAGGTATTTCATCCTCTCATGCTATAAATGATGTATACCTTGTAAGTGGTCTCAAACACAATCTTATCAGTATATCTCAATTATGTGACAAAGGAAATAAAGTGGTTTTTCATTCAGATATATGTCGTATAATCTTAGAAGGCACCAGTAAAGTAATACTTGAAGGTCATAGGATGAAAAATGTTTATATGATTGATTTAAATGTTGTACCTACTGATTCTCTATCATGCATGAAAGTTACGTTAGATGATCCATGTCTATGGCACAAGAGATTTGGTCATATTAGCTCACCTATTCTAAGTAAGCTGAAAAGATGGGACTTGGTCGAAGGTCTTCCAAAGATCAAATTTGATCAAGAAAAGATGTGTGACACATGCGCACGATGTAAACACGTCAGATCATCCTTTAAGCCAAAAAGAGTGGTAAGCACAGAACAAGCTCTTGAACTAGTACACATGGATCTATGTGGCCCTATGAAAATAAGAAGCAGAGGTGGTTCCAGGTACGTTTTCGTTCTAGTTGATGATTACTCTAGATTTGTTTGGCCAATCTTTCTTCATTCTAAAGACGAAACATTCGATGAATTTGTTAGTCTCATGAAACTTGTCCAAAACAAATATAAATCAAACCTAGTAACAATCCGTACTGACCATGGAACTGAGTTCGACAATCATGCTTTTATTAAGTTCTGTAAAACCAATGGTGTTGGACATAACTTCTCGGCCCCTAGAACCCCACAACAAAATGGAGTCGTAGAACGAATGAACAGAACCCTAGAAGACATGGCTCGAACAATGCTTCTTTGTAGTGGCCTACCTAGAAACTTTTGGGCTGAGGCTATAAGTACAGCTTGCTATATTCATAACCGTGCTATGATTAGACCTATCCTTAAAAAGACTCCTTATGAACTTCTTCGAGGTCGTAAACCAAACATATCTCACTTAATATGTTTTGGTAGTAATTGCTTTGTTCACAACAATGGTAAAAATAGATTAAGCAAATTCGACCCTAGAAGTGATGAAGCAATCTTTATAGGATATTCAGATCATAGTAAAGCCTACAAAGTTTTTAACAAACGTACTTTATGCATAGAGGAAAGTATTCATGTTATCTTTGATGAGAATAATGTCTTCGATAAGCCATTACAGGATATAGAGGAAAACCTAGACGAACCTGACTTCAGGTTATCAAGGGAAGATCCTCCCGAAATGGAAATTGAAGAAGGAGAACCTCAAGGAACTCATGATGAACTCAACTTGGGAGAAAATGGTGCGAGAGATGAAAATACGGTTGATGATACTGTAGATAACTCTCAAACTAATGACTTGGAACTCAGAGTTACAGCTAATGAAGCTGTAACTTTGAATCAAAACCAAAGGGAAGAGGCCAGAGTTATACCTGACCCTACTATAAACCCAGGTTTGGATTCAGGGGGAACAAGTCAAGATCCCGAGTCAAGTTCAGGTAATGCTAATAATCAATCAAGGAACGGGAGATACAAAGGCTCTCATCCTTTGGACAATGTCATAGGAAGCCTGACAGATGGAGTTCAGACTCGAAGGAGCTTAAATAACTTTTGTTCATTCTACTCCTTTCTCTCCACCATTGAACCTTCAAATATCAAGGAAGCTCTCGCAGAACCAGACTGGATAGTTGCCATGCAAGAAGAACTCCAGCAATTTGAAAGAAACAAAGTTTGGCATCTTGTTCCTCGACCTAAGGACAGAACTGTCTTTGGAACTAGATGGGTATTCAGAAACAAATTGGATGACACTGGAGTCATTGTGCGAAATAAGGCCAGACTAGTAGTTCAAGGATACAACCAACAGGAAGGGATCGATTATGACGAAACCTTTGCTCCTGTTGCTCGTCTTGAGGCAATAAGACTACTCATTGCCTTTGCAGCACACAAGGGAATGAAGCTTTTTCAGATGGACGTTAAGACTGCCTTTCTTAATGGCTATCTACAATAGGAAGTATTTGTTGAACAACCTCCTGGATTTCCTGACAGCAAACTCAAGAATCATGTATTCAAATTGGACAAAGCTCTCTATGGCCTGAAACAAGCACCTAGGGCATGGTACGACAGATTATCAAAGTTCCTATTGGAAAGTGGATTCAAGAGAGGATCTGTGGATAAAACCCTATTCCTTAAAAGCGAAAACTCAGATCTACTAGTCGTTCAGATCTATGTTGACGATATTATCTTTGGCTCAACTAATAAAAAGTTGTGCAAGTACTTCTCTGAGTTGATGACTTCTGAATTCGAGATGAGTATGATGGGAGAACTAAAGTTCTTCCTTGGACTTCAAATACAACAAACTGAAGAAGGAATCAAAGTTCATCAACAAAAATACGTCAAGGAGTTGCTAAAGAAATTCGGAATGGAAACCTCTCATGCAATGCCTACTCCAATGGTCACAGATAAGAAGTTAACCAAAGACGAAGATGGTAAGTCTGTAGATGAAACAACTTACCGAGGTATGATTGGCTCACTTCTTTATCTTACAGCAAGTCGTCCAGATATAATGTTTAGTGTCTGTGTTTGTGCGAGATTCCAATCTGCACCAAAAGAATCACACATGATTGCAGTTAAGAGAATTTTAAGATACCTAATCGGAGCCTCAAAATTATATCTATGGTATCCTATGGACTGTAACTTTAACCTAGTAGGATATTCAGATGCGGATTATGCAGGATGTTCTTTAGACAGAAAAAGTACCTCCGGACTTGCTACCTTTGTAGGTCCTTGTATTATATCTTGGGGATCCAAGAAACAAAATTCTGTCGCCCTATCAACTGCTGAAGCAGAATATATTGCAGCCGCACTGGTATGTTCTCAACTTTTATGGTTAAAGCAACAGTTACATGATTATGGTGTTGATGTTGGATGTGTGCCTATATTATGTGATAATACGAGTGCTATAATTATATCTAAAAACCCAGCCCAGCACTCGAGGACCAAACATATTGAAATTAGACACCACTTTCTAAGAGACCATGTTGAAAAGAAAAATATAAAATTGGAATTTTGTAGTACGGAAAAACAATGGGCAGATATCTTCACTAAACCATTGGCTAGAGAACGCTTTGAGACTTTGCGATTGGAAATTGGTTTAATCGGTGGCACCTAATCAAATCTTAAAAGCAAAAATAACCCAATGATTGACTACGGTTTAGATGAGATTATATGACTGTGTCCGTATACTCCGCTGCATGTGTATGTGTATATTCGACAATAAATTTTGTGATTATAGTTATATTATACGATTTACAAATGAATGTGTGCACAATCAATCTCACAATAATATTACGTCACATATTATAATTTCCCTACAATATATATACTATATCAAATCATAATATACAAATATTACAAAAATAAAATAAAAAAATAAACTTACCTAAAATTAAACACACAAAGTGTGTGTGATGGTCCCCCGTGCCACGTCTCCCCCCAAACCTGTCCCACTACTACCTGCCACGTGCCTTACCCTCTATTCCCTAGCCTTTGACCTTTACCCCTTTCCCATTATTACCCCAACTCCCTCAACTTACCTCACCCTCCCACCATTATTACCGTCATAAAATTTGTAAAAACCATTAATACTCTCAAATCTCCACAAACACCAAACCTCCATTAAAACATCCTCAAAACCTCCACCAAAAACCGTCAACTTAAAACACCATTCTCATCATGCCTCCATCTCGTGCAACCCGCTCTCAACAAAAGAAACCCTCTCCACCCTCACCTACTCCGTCACCACCACCATCCCCAACACCCATTGCCACCGCAAGTCCAACCCCAGACAACGGCAAGCGTCGTAAACTAAACCGAGTCTCATCCTCCGTTTCTGATGACATGCAAGAACTAGGATCAAACCTCAAGTACCCTCGTCCTCTGTTTAAAGATTACTCCATCGAAGCCACCAAGAAAGGACTCGAGCGAGTTCGTATGACAAAACATGAAGGTATGCTTATTGATCGTCTTCTTCCTTATTCCATTCATTCGGGTCGGTTCTACCCGACATCTTGGGGCGAAGGGTCGAAGTCTCTGCTTTTCTTTAAAAAGTTTTTGGAGTTTCAGGGATGGAAGTATATTAGTAATTTTTCGGGTTTGATATTTCCTATTGAGTTGGTACAGTTCTTTGCCTCTGTTAAATTGAGTGAATCTGGGTTAACAGCTGTGGTAAATGGAAAAGATGTCGAGATTTCTTATGGTGATATTTGTGAAATTTTCCACCTTGATCCTAATGGTCTTGAAATTGATACCCGTAAAGAGTGGGGAGTGGTAACCCGAGAACAAAAAATGCTCATCAAACAATACTTTGATCCCAATGCTACTGAAATTACTCCACTCTTGACAAACTCTTTCTCACCCAAATTAAAACTCTTTGTTAACTTCCTTTGGAACACTATATTACCAAGGAGGGGTGGTCGTGATAAGTTGTCGAGCATTGAGGCCATTGTTCTTTATCATTGGTTGGAAGGAAACAAGATAAACCTAGCCTTTCTTTTGTGTACCAAGATTTGTCAAACTTCATCTGTGTTAATCAAAGAAAAACCAAGTTCTACACTAGACATCCCCTATGGAATGTGGGTTTCAGAAATCTTGCTAAAAAAAGGGTGTTGTCGATGATTTGAGTTTTGGTGTTAAGCCACGTGATCGGATGTGTGATAAATTGCTTAAGTTGATGGGTATTATGGGTGATGGAGTAGATTTGGCTTTTGGGAAGACGGTTGAGGAGGGACCCAACCCGAATCCATCTCCATCTTTCGAAGGTTTGGTGGCTAAGATGGATCAAATTATTGGACTGTGCCAAATTAAGAAAGAAAAAGAGAATTTGGGTGCCTCAGGAAGTCGTGCAGAGGGTCGTCGAGGATTTGAAGAAGATGTTAAGGTTTGGATGGAAAAAGTTGATAAGCACTTGGTAAAGATTGGGTCAGAGGTCTCGGTGGTATGCTCCGAATTACTCGCCATAAGTGATCGCTTGTCTTTTATCACGACACAAGGAGGGGCAATGGTGCGTGATCATGGCCTATTGCGAGAGGATGCTTCTAAAGCACTTGAGGCCGTCAAGGCACTCTCGCTCAAGGTGCTTAACTTCGAGATTGCGCTCAATGCTCAAGGGAGGAACGTCAATAGCTGCCTAGATAGGTTGGAGACCCTAGAATTCCGTACCCGACCCGATTATGTGAACCCATATGCAAAGACACCGGGCTCAAGTTCTCGTTCGTGATCCGTCATCTCCGTCTCTGTTTTTCAGAATTGAAGTTGGCTTGTTGTTCTTTTGTTTAAGTCCTGGGGTGGACTTATAAACTCTTTAACTTTGTGGCCCAATTCCCCTCCCTGGCCCATTAGGAATCCGAGGCCATATTTCTTTTTGCCTCCCTCGGATTTCTTAATCCTAACCGGCCTTATTATTGTTTTGATGTGGCCCAACTTGACATTCCTTTATTTTGGCCCATCTTATTTTGTTATCTGTTGCTTTGGCCCATACTATCCTAATCCTAACCAGGCCCAATTTTCTTAACCCACTATTATTCCTAATTCGGCCCATTGGCATATTATACTCGGATTGGTTGTGTATATTTTAACATTCCGTATGTGCTTGTGTGATATTTTCCATGTTCATATTTTTTCGACTCGTTTATATGCTTGCTTATGTTTCGTCGTATATTATTCTAGTCGTTTTATGTCTTTGTTCTCATCTTTTCGATGATGTCAAGAGGGGGAAAAATGCGACTTAGATTTAGAATTTGCCTAAGCTTGCTCCTTGTCGTAATCCATTGTCTCTTAGGGTCCTTAAAGGATATGGGATAGATAGAAGATAAAAACCCTAAGTTAATCTTTGCTATGAATAACCTTTATTATATTGAGGGGGAACATACACTTAGACACGAATCTAAGAAAGACTTGCCATCATCAAAAAGGGGGAATTTGTTGAACCATATATTCAAATATATATATAGTATATATGTTTATGTTTTGATAATGACAAGTGTAGCTATTTATATATTATATACTCGTATGTATAATCGTGTGCTAAGTGTACAGAACATTAGTAACAAGATCTAATCAATCAAGTATAAAAGATTCAAGCATGTTAGTCAATGAATTGACTAAGTCGAAGATTGATAGAAGATCACAAGCGCGCATAATAGACTAAAGTTATACTTATCAACTATAGCTTTAGTTCAAGATTGGTTCTAGTTATAGCCCGTAGCTATAACTCTATATCATGAAGAAATGATCGGAATATATATGTGTTTAAGTTGAAACGCTTGTTTCCAAATCTGTGTCGTGTAGAATTAGTGTTTAATTGGTATTCTATTTTAATAAATAGAATTGTTAATCTTAATAGGATTATATAAAATATCTTTAAGTTAAATAAGGAATAAATAATTGTCTTATGAGATAATTATTTATTACTAAAATAAACTAAGGATTTTTTATATGATCTTTATTGTCAAATTTATATAATCTAAATGTAGTTTGTTTCGACTTTGGGAAACGTGTGATATGTCACGTTTACCATAATTCATGTAGGATTAAATTAAGTAAATATTATGTATTTATTTAATATCCTAAAACAAACTAAGATTATATTATGGTAATATATTTTATTATCTTTGACATGGTTTAGGAAGTTGATTTAATAAGGATACTAATTGTTTATTATATAAAGATCTTTCCTAAATATGAATTAGGAAATTAATTCCTTATATAATACTTAAAGTATATTATTAAATCTTTCCTAAATATATTAAGATTAGATTTAAGGTACTATTACTAAAAGACTAGTATTCTAGGTTTAGTAATATTCCTAAATCATCTAGGGTTTGAATTACCTAGATACATATTCTATATAAATAGACTACCATGATACATTAAACCACACGAAACACATACACACATATACACGCAAATCAAGAGAGAAACCGCCGTTCATATACTTCAATATTCGAGCTTATCATTGTCATATCCGATTCTAGATTCAAGTGCTCAAGCATTGATCTTATTCATTCAAGATTGTGACATCAAGGAACATTGAAGACTTTATCTTATTTACGTAAGATAGATCGAGTATTTAGCGGTACTCATTGTAAGACAAATATTTAACGGTATTTGTCGTAGCTAGATATTTAACGGTATCTAGATAGAGTTGTGACTAACATCAAAGTCACACGAGTAGGGTTGATAAAATTGTAATCCAGAGTTGGTACTAATTTTATTAATCGAGTATAGTGGACGTAGGTCTCAAAGTGTGAGACTGAACCACTTCAAAAATATTGTGTCTCTCCTTATAATTTGTTTTACTCAAAGATCATCATACAATCATTCACACATCGAAGAAGATTTAAAAAGAAGGCATACTCAATTCAACCCCCCCCCCCCCCCCCCTTCTTGAGTATATTATATCAATAGACTCTTCAACCATGTTATATCAACTAACCACATCATAAATCATTGAGATTTTACAATCCTATCCTCATTAAGACATGGTTACGTCCCCGTAACCCCATTACAGAATTCCACATTCATTGTTCAAGGTCACCGAATAAACAGTCACAAATCATCTGATAAGTTAAGTACTCTATACTGGGCAACTAGCATCCAACTTTTAAAGCAACAAAACATATTTGTCAATTTCATGCTACGCAATAAAACAAAATCAATGTAACTAACACCTATACGTTTGGAAATTTTAATACAAAATTTACACATTTACACCAATGTAGACAATTAGCTAACTCATGATTCTTACTTGCCAACTTAAAACATTGTGTGCTCATAATCAAATTATGGAGGCAAAACTCTTGTTTATGCACATAAGATAAAATGGCATTAATAGGCAAAATTTAATTAATGTAATTAAACACGAAGCAATGATATATTTCATGAGATACACACCAATCATAGACTAGCAAGTCAGCTTAGCATTTCTAGGTATAAACAGGTTGAAATCAAATAGGTACATTTCTCATCTACTCTCATTACATCATTTATCATAACACCAGTAATATAAATAACTTGGAAAATAAGAGATTTTTATATCATGCGGAACAATTCATATTTAATTAAACTTTTGTATAGAAACATACATAACTTACAATTTCAACAATCAAACATCATGCTACGACTTCCAAAATTTATAATTAAATAACCGCTTAGCTATTTTACGAGCTATTATAGTTTTTAGAAAATATAATGAAATAACTAATTATGGGAAAAGAAATCAAAAACATATCTTTAGGGAATTATTTATAACAAATTTTTACAATTCAATTGGTCTGAACAGAAACTTTACGGCAATTAAACACGAAATTGGTCAACTAACAAAAATCACTATTGAATAACGACTTGTTGAGAATTTTCGTGGCTTATCATTTTGAAAACGTGAATAAATATTCTAAGTAGTGCAGTTGGAAATATGCATAAACAGTAAACACGTTTTGGATAATTTCTTTTGCAAAAACATGAGTCAGAACATAATTGTGCAGTAATAATCTAACCACTGTCAACCAAAATATTTATGTCAACCAAAAATATTTATTTCTCTTAAATTATAAATCATTTTAACATAAAACCAAAAGCATTGGAATGCTAACTCAGAAGGTTATCATGCATAAAATTTTCATATTCATATATGGGACACATTTTGAATGGCAGCCCGTACAAACAAGGTAACATTCTGGAAACTTATTACAATTATGGTTCCTTTAAAATTACATCACCTTATCACCTCGAAACACAACATTCCTTCTCTAAAACGTGTTCGCATATCATTTGAAGCATAAAATCACGTTGCACCATATTAACATGTAATTGTCATCTAGAGAACAGTAAAGACTGTGAAACCGAAAATAAAATCAACTAAGTAACTCAATAATCATGTATGTATAGACAATGTCATCGTTCCTACCACCGTAACAATCACAACTTATTTAAGTACGTAAATATTGTTGGGAAATGTGTCCTCAACAATCGTGTGATCACGTAATTAAATCTCATGACAAGAATACGCAAGGGATGATACGATTTATATTAGTCAACTGACCAACATTAATCAGTAATGATTGGCTAGCTAGAGTTTGACATTACATTCGTGTGACGGTGGTGCTCAGTTGATCCCTTTAGGTCACACCTTTAGGACAATTCCCTTAATTGATAAAGTGATCAAATGTATATTGATACGATTTGATCATATTCCTTAAACTCGTATACCGAGAAATCAGAGGTTAAATCTTATTGTAAGATTTATGTTTAAAATTGAAACGTGTCAATTGTTAAACATTAAACGATATTTTTATAATATAATATCGTAATTAGAATGAGTCGGGTTATAATTAATACAAAGGTTGTAAATCGTATTGACGATAATTATAAATAATCATTGTACAATTGTAATTTCGAATTACTTGTCAGTTGATAAATATAATTTATTTAATATAATATTTATATGATAAATATTTATATGTTTTAAGATAATTATATTGTATTGCCTTGTGACATATAAGATGTCACATTTTATACAAATTATACAATTGACAAAATTGTAAAATTAAATCCATTTTATGGACCAAGTGGCCGGTTATGGTGAAGGTGGGTGTGAGGTGTTTTAATTGTTAACTACACCCTTAATCATTATGTTTAATGTGTTGCCTAGAGAACACACACTACTTAGCCACCCTATATGCCTTGAGAAGTGTAACACCCCCATTTATTTAAGGGCCTGTACTAGGACTCCCTAGATAAATAAGGATGTTACCATCTCGGTTTCCCGAGGCAGTAGATACAAAGGAAGATAAACAGTACTTTAAATTGATAAAGTTAACTCATACGGTTTTACACAACTGAATTATAAAACTGTCTTGCTAAAATAAAAGTACAACTCGTAAACAAACTATCATGTGATCTAGACTCTAGGCAGGTCCGGATCCAAGCTTCTCTCTTCCCCTAGCTCCCACAGTCTCAACACCTGTCAATCTGCTCCCCAATAATTGGTTCATCACAGGTGATCACGAATACACAGGGTCAACCACGAGGTTGAGTAGAGAAAAACTGTAAACAAACCACATTACTATAAATAGAAAGTCGAGCTTCTCCACTCCGAATCACAAGACCCATAATTCTCCACACCAATCACAGACCCTTTATCTCCGCACCAATCACAGACCCTTTATCTCCGCACCAATCACAGACCCTTTATCTCCGCACCAATCACAGACCCTTTATCTCCGCACCAATCACAGAATGATATAAACAACACAATATAACAATCACATGATATTATGTAACAAACATGCTTAATATCAAATAAGAACAGATTACACATCAATATTTATCAGTATTTCCCCTACCTCAAATGGCAGGAATGTAGATAAATCCAAAGCTTGCTAGAAACGTTCCACGCGAAACCCGCTACCTAAACACATATATGTAACGAATAAATAACCTTCCCGAACCCCTTAACAAACCACTTTTACTACAAATAGAAGCCTTCCATAAGTGGAAAGTTTCCAAAAATAGAAACTTTCTAAATATAGAACTTTCCAAATATAGAAACTTTCCAAATGTAGAAATAGGAACTCCCATGACTTTTATAATTTCCCGACTCGCATCTTTAGTTAGCACGACCCCAAACCACAAAGTAATACCAAATACTAATAACAAAACTAATAATAATACAAGTAATAATAATAATAATATAATAATAATAGTAATAATAACAATATAATAATAATATAGTACGTAGTAACTACTACTCCTAACCTCAACACATATAATAGTAATAATATTATAATAATAATAATAGTAATAGTAATAAAGTTATCACCATTACAAACAAACCCTAACCACGGTTCACGCCATACTCACGCCCCCACGGAAACCAGTCCCCACCAACGCTCCAACACGCCACATCTGCCGGCAACCACCGCACTAACACCCCCAACGGCTTGCCTCACCAACAACATTACCCCTGACACCCAAACCCACACCAAGACACTCGCCCTCACCCCCGTAACCAACTGTAACTATAATACCCGCAATATCCGTAATAATTTTTAACGGATAATTTTTATTTAAGCTCGAGTACTAATTAAATCCGGGTATGGTTTAATTAAAACCGAGAATTTCGTACGTAAAACCGTCGCATGCATCTTTTCCGTCACGTAATCGTTAATCGTACACTCTAGACAAATGGACCAATGCATGCTAAAAGATTTGGCCAATGCATGGGAAGATTCCCTTTCCCCTTTGTCCCCCATTTGTGCCGCCACCCCCTTCCCCATATCCTCTCTTTTCCAATTTTCAACACACCATTTATACAACACCTTCTCCATCCTTCCTAAAAACAAATATTCAGATTTCAAACCATAATTTACACAAAACTTAGTGAGAGGATAGAGTAAGGAAGAGGGAGACGTGAGGAAGAATAAGAAAGAACAAGAGGAGGATCTTGCATAATACTTGATTTCTACACTAAGTAAGCTTACATTTCTCTTCAAATCTGATTTTATAACCTTTTAACATGCATTCACATATCACTTAACATCTAAACATGAACTTAAAAATCTACAACCATGCATGCAAAGGATTGAACATAGTAAAAACCGTTATTTTGTCAAAAACGTAGCATGCATGTAGTAGATCTGAACACACATGTTTAAATGAGTATTTTCAGAAAAATAAAATTTGGGACTTTCCTTAAGTTGTTATAAAATCACGCACCAAAATTTAGGATTTTTGCATGAATCGTTTAGAAATGAAAAATCATATACTACAGCCTGTTTTCTGTTTGTCCGAATCACTAGATCTCACTTAAAGAGTCATCAAACAATATTTACAAAAGGAATCAGTGTCTCATCTCTTCATATGTTAAACGACTTTGAGTCTAGATGATAATAGGCATTTGAATCAACTCGTTTCGATTTGTTAAGAGGGATTTATGATGAAAAACTTTTCATGACTCATTTTCTGACCACTGTTTTTAAAACGTGTTTTTAGATCTGAAAATCCCGTTTTTGAGACAACATGCATGGCTAACAATATGTTGTAGACACATAAAGGAATCCAATAAAACCGACCATGCACGAAAATATGATGTTTTGGATTTTATATGATTTTTACAAGTTTCGGTTGTATTCTGGAAAAATGTTCTAATTAGTGATACTTGTTTAAAGCTTGCATTTCCATAAAAGGGTAATTTAGTCATACATATAAAAATAATCAGTGACCCATCTCTTCACATGTTACATTTTAATGAATTTAAAGTATAGTAGGCTTTCGTTTCGACGAGTTTCGACATGTTAAGAGTATTTACCACCCCGTAACTTTTTAAGACTCACTTTTTGACCAACTTTGGTAGACTGTAACTTTGGACCCCTTAAACACGTTTTTAGACTCTGACCACAGATACATTAAAGATGGAAGACTCACTAAGGAACCAAACCCCACTAGTCTCGCATCAAAATATTTAGTAGCGAAGGAGATATGACGGTTTAAAGTTTCTGTTTTGAATCTGTAAAAACCGAGAAAGTATAGCTATCGCGTAATTTACTACAAGTAGCTTAGTAATGGTCGTTCATATAAGTGACTATTATTTTAAACCTTATGTAGAGTCGGGATTCGTAGAAGAGGCTCTCTAACCTTTAACCGCTTGCAAGGTAAGGGAAAACACCTTTTGCGTACCCTATTGATAAATCGTTTGAATTATTGTCTATCTTGTATATTGATATCTTTTGTTATATTAAGTATTTATATTGTTTGAACTTACCTTAAAAATGATTTTGGACAAGTATTTATTTGTTTTAATCTCTGGAAAGGATATTGTATTTGATAAGAAATAAGTATTTATGATTTTCGGAAATCCAAAACCGTTTTGCTTTCTACAAGTTTATAAGGACTTATCAAATGATTGAGGAAATGGTTTTGTTTTGGAAATGGAATTTCATATTGGTTGAAACGGTTTTGGTAGAGGGGTAGGTTGTCCCTAGTGAAAGGGATTTCCTATAGAGAGCTTTTGATGGGGGTTAGTTGATCGAGACCCCGTCCTCTTATCTTCCTCTTTGGGGTCGACCCTTAGAGGGGTGTGCACACTCGGGATGCTAGGACAGTTTTTGTACATGATTTGGTGACCCTCGTCTTATCCGGTTTGGGGCGAGTATATCCATTTCATACGGCCTCTATCCAAAGTTATACCGATGTTGAAATAATTGGAAAAGAAAGGTTTTCTTGAAATAGAACTATCTTGAAGGATTGGTTTGAGTTTGAATACTTTGGAATACTTATGTTAATCTACCCGTTTAAATGATTATTTCCTTTGATTTAATGTTGGCAAATCTTATATTATGTTCTTCAATTATTCGAAGTATTTTGATATGTATTATTATTTTATAAAATACTTTCCAAATTAATCTTTCTTAATTCATTTACATTCTTTTCAAATTGTTTACCTTACTCAACAATAATGTTGACCCCTTTTATTTGTTTTGTCCTTGCTTGGACCTGCGGTGATCACAAAATGTGTGACCAGATCGTGTGACAGGTACCCATGGGAATTAGTCGTGGGATGCACAAGAGAGCGCGCTTAATGTTTCAATCAAAGACAAATGCTTTGACTCTTTATCTTCTTTTGGATCAATGAACTTTAATTTCGCTTCCGCAAACTTTAAAATTTGGTTGTATCGTATTTTATCATTTGGATTTTAAATTGCATTAGACAATTACCTATTTTATTTCATGGTTAGGTACTACTACCACATTTGGTTTAATTGTGACACACCCATTATCCGAATTACACTGGAAAACCCTATTTATTAATGAATAGGATGATGGGGGTGTTACAGTAACCACCATAGCTCGACTCCGGTGACACCCTAACTACGAATGGACAACCATAAATAACCAAAAGAAAACGAGATACTCACCTTATACTCGCCTGGCCAGGTTTGAGCACCTCTGAAACCGCCCTTAACTGCCGCCATCACTCTCCCTCTCTTTCGTTCTTATGCCGTCACAAGGATGAGGGAATGGGAGGTAAAATTTAGGGTTTAAATGTTTGGAACCCGTGGATTATGTGTAGTGTAGGGAAATAGGGTTTGTAGTGGTTTAATTTGTAGTATATTGGGTCGGTCAAACAAAACGTAGGACTTGATCCACTTACCCATACGACCTTCGTCTTAAATACTACGAACCAACCCCAACGCGATGTGTAAATATAACACGTAACATTATTATTAGCTTAGTCGATAGACTTATGATAAAGATTAGTATAATACAATAATATCATATAGAACTTATAATATTAAACTCGAGTCAAAACCCGAGTTTCGAAAATGAGTGGTATTACAGTAGATTAAGGGTCACCACTCGAGTACTTACAACTCGGTCTACTAACTAATACTCAACCCGATATAACACCAATGTTATATATAATATAAAACACGCATTCGATAAATTAATTATCGAATATATATATACGTTCAATATTATCAACATGTTAATATAATATACATTAATTATCGAGAAACTACGAGGTATTACAAGAAGAGAATATGTTCCCCATTGAGGCTCTCTAAGGCCGGCTCCCCTTTTCCCATGAGCATGCTTAAGTTAATTTGATTATCCTAAGTAAAAGCATGCTTAATATATATGTGATATATCATACTCATTCTAGCTCTTCTCTGAGCCGAAAAATCACACTAAGTAAGAAGAGATTTTACAACCTCAAATCAATATTATGAGATAATATAAATATACTAATTTGTAGTATTAAAAATTATATTCTAATTAGAGAGATTAGAATTGTTTAAGGAGAAATCGATTTCTAGTCTAGCAACTACAAGATTTCGGTTCATTAAGGGATTGTCTTGGTGCATCTTAGAGGAGGTGTTCTTGTTGAGCATTTTGGAAGATCATCCTAGCATTTGATTTGGACCGTGTGTAAGGGTTCTAAATCATTCTTATTTCCGCATTTTAGCATGCATAAGATTAGACCTGGCAAACAGATCGGGTCGTGTCGGGTTCGTGTTCGTGTCACATGTAAACGGGTCACAAAACCTCCAACCCAAACCCGACCCAATTAAATTTCGTGTCGTGTTCGTGTCGACCCACTTAGATAAATGGGTCATCAAGCCTCAACCCTAACCTGTTAATTTCGTGTCGGGTTCGTGTCGTGTTTTCGTGTCATGTCCATATTTGGAAAGTTTAAGTATATTTATGTGATGAAGGATAAAAAAATTAGGATTAGTTTAGTAAACAGGTCATTCGTGTCGAGTTCGTGTTTATAGAACTCAACCCAAAGCCGACCCAATTAAATATCGTGTCGTGTTCGTGTCGACCCACTTACATAAATGGGTCATTAAGCCTCAACCCAAACCCGCTAATTTCGTGTCGGGTTCGTGTCGTGTTTTCGTGTCGTGTCATTATTTGCCAGCTCTACATAAGATCACATAAATAGGTTAATTAAAATGTTAATTAAAGTATTTTGATTTGTATGAGTAAATATTTAGTTTATGAGTAACTAAAAACCTATCAATTGGTATCAGAGCAATAGGTTGTTTGCATGCTTTCCGTTTACGTTTTTTCGGAGTTATTAAGATAACAAAATAAAAGTTAAAATTTCGTTTGATATAAGATATGGCCGAAATTATTTAAGCATGAATACCTACTGTTTTCTAAAATGTTTTAGAATATTTGGAATATATTTTGCATGAATATTGGTTATTGGTATATTAAATATCGGTTTTATTAAGTTTTAATGGTTAAAAATTGTTTATTTTGGGAAAAATAGTTAAAATCATCTTTTGGCCGAGATTTTTCAGTATGTTTTCACATGTATATCCTATGTTATGAATATGAATTTTCGTAAATTATGGACTTATAAAACATGTGATATGAATTTTAAATGTTAAAATGCAAATAAGATGAATAAAATGGGTTTGTATAGTTATTTTATGAATTTGATTATAAAAATTTATGAGTATGTCACATGCAATATTTAAAATGTATGCTAAATTTTCCAGAAATTTATCTCATATATTGCATTATTATAGATTTTTAATATAAAAATCGGGTAATTAGTGACATTATTTCGACTTTAATAGTTTAAGTTGGAATTTGGCCATAAAAATTTAACACGATGTCATATATATTATTTCAAGCATGTATAAAAATTTCGAGATTTTTATCTTATTTTATGCTTGAGAAATAATTTTAAAGGTTAAAATCGTACGATATATGACGAAAATCGTTAAAATTTGCAATAGTTGTTAAAATGGCCGGAAAATTTGACCCGTAATAGATATATATGATATGTTCATCACTAAAATTTTCTTGGGAGCCAAAAGTTTCTGATTTAATTTAATTTTAATTGTTGAAAAGTTGCATTTAAAATTAAAATAATAAGAGTCTTTAATTAAAATTTCCGGCTACTTGGACAGTGTGTAATTTAATTTTTCTGTCCATTTTGTGTTCTTAAGTGGTTTGGAAAGTGTAAAAATTTTATTAGTATTTTATTTGCTTTTATGGAATTAATTATTGAATTTTCCGACTTAAAATGCTCGTTTTACGTACTATTTACGAAATAATGTTAAAACCGTACAAATACTAATATTTTAAAGTTCTGAAATTTTAAGAACATTCTAGATTTTTCAAAATTTGAATTTTGAAATTTTCGAAATTTTTTATGACTCTTTCGGATTTTATATTATTTTTCCCGTAAAACCGAGTTATACCGAACAATATTAAAATATGTTAAGTTAAGTCATGTTCAAAGTTTGAGTAAGACTAAATTTTGAAACCTATATGAGTTGGGATGATTAACTTAAAGATGAATACCGATTCATTTTATGCATAGTGTTGTTAAAACGTTAAAACACGCGATTCCATAAACCGAGGTATACGATAACTATTTATTTAAATAGGACGATTTGGCTTAGGATTTGCATGGTAGTTCAAATATTCATAAGCATTGCATATTTTATTATGAATGTCATGATTTATTTACGTAATTTTGGGAATTATGTAAGTTACTTAGTATGGCCTTAGTTTTTAATCGGTATTTCCCGTAATGTAAGGGGTTACCGATTGGGTTGTAATTTTGTGATCTCGTATCACCCAATTTTAATTTATTTCTATTTTATAATGTATAAAGTAGACTAGAAAAGTTGTAATTTTGTAAAATCCGGAGTTCCTTGAAGACGGTGCCATTCGGAAAGGAGTTACGACAAGACGGTGTTTACCTCGAAATGCGTGCCTCGTGAAGTTCAAGGGACCAAAGGAGTTGGGTTCCGAATTTGTACTTTTATTATTTCTTTTCTAGGAAAGGCCATACTAGGGTTTATTTTATGCTTTTATTTTGCTTTTTATATGTTTGCATGCATAGCCAAATCGTCATATATCGTCTCATGCATTTTCGATTTAGTCGACCTAGTCTTTTATTTTATCGATAATTCACCGACTTAGTTCACTTAAACGGAGATAGATAATAAATTGACTAGATCTCTTACATATAAATATTGAGACTTAGCCTTACCAAAAAGTACGGACCCATGAATCCCTTCTTCCCAAGAACGTAGGCTCGGCTACACCGGGGTACTAAAATTGTCACGTTGGGTAAGTGGGGTAATAAGATTACACCTT
This sequence comes from Silene conica, assembly GCA_029255685.2. Taxonomy (NCBI): domain Eukaryota; kingdom Viridiplantae; phylum Streptophyta; class Magnoliopsida; order Caryophyllales; family Caryophyllaceae; genus Silene; species Silene conica. The sequence goes on along the minus strand of CM055312.2, from coordinate 38,030,576 downwards.
GAAATTTGGTTGATCTCAACGAAAGTATTCGTAACCGTAGTTGCAATAAGTTCGGGCTAAAGACGATTTTTAGAAAATTGTCGACCGAGAGTTCTAAGGTAGAACCGATTAAAGGGTTAATCCACCAAATTATACCGATACGGGTTGAATCGGCTACACCGTGCCCGGATTAGTATGGGTTTGGGTCTCGATATTGTTTACTTAATTGGGTAAGAGATCATTAAGTAAATATACTTAACTTGTTTAAGTTTTTAGTTTAAATTATGAATTTTAAAATGATATTGTTTTATTTCCTTCATTTTATTGTAGTTTAATTTTCAACATTGTCAATGGCAACCAACGCTCCACCTCTCACTAACATTTCATGGCTTCGGTCTTTTATGGACCGTTGCAAACTCGATAAGCATGGTTCCAATTTTAAGGATTGGGATGCGCAATTACTTTTGGCCGCTCAAGGTGACGATAAGAGTCGTTACCTATCCGAAGCCGCTCCGACCGCTCCGACCGCTCATTCGCCGGTCCAAAATCGTGAGGCCTATGAAGCCTACATGAAAGAGTCCTTTGCTCTTAAAAATGTGCTCATCTTCTACATGGAGCCGGATCTCCAAAGGAGTATGATTAAGTTGACCACATCGTATGAGATTTACACCAAGCTTGCGACCATGTTTTCGCAAACTCCAAGGGTGATTCAATATGAGGCGGCTTCCGCCTTCTTCGACATCACCTTGAAGGAAGGGCAAAAGATAAGCCCTCGTGTGCTCAAACTCGTTGAGCTCGTGGAGACTCTAAAAGCGCAAGACGTTGATGTTCCCGACTCTCTTATAATTGACCGAGTTCTTCACTCGCTCAATAAGGTCAAATCGTATGCTCAATTCCGGGTGAATTTTAATATGCGAAACCAAGAGACCACGTTGAATGAGTTGAATAAGATGCTCGTCCAAGCCGAGAGGGACATGGGACTTCATGAAAGTTCCACCAAGAATGTTTTGAACATCGATAAGAAAGGGAAGACAAGCTTCAAAAGGAATGCCTCTAAAGGCAAGGGCAAGAAAACGTTCAAGTCCAAGGGGACCAAAGAAAAGACCTTTTCGAAAGGCGCTTCCACCTCGTCTTCAAAATCCGAAAACAAGTGCCACTATTGCACGAGGATCGGTCATTGGAAGCGTAATTGCCCCAAATACTTAAGCGATCTCAAAAATGGGAAGGCAACCGCCGTAGGTAATAATTCTCGTTGATATTTATCCTTTTTAATTGTTTTAAAGGGCCGCCCCCTAATAATGATAAGGGCAAGGAGAAGGAAGCATGAATTTCCTTACTTGGATGGCTACGGTAGCATCCAATTGATCGAAGACTTGGAGAGCTAGGCTCTAATTTTCATATTGTTTTCTTTCATATTTTGCATTTTATTTGCTAAAAACAATTTATTTTCTTGTAAGACAAGGATTATAATCCTAAAACAATGGTTGTAATTTTGGATATTGGTGAATTGGTTTTCAACCCGAGTCACTACTTTTGTTCTTAATCAATTTCTTGATTTCAAAAAATAAATTGCATACCTTGTTAAAACATGAATAATAGTGATTTCATCACGAAATAAGAAACATTGATACGATCAATATAATCAAAGTGTTGATTAAAACGGAGAACTCACCCCATGAGATACTTTCAATCAAAATGAGACATCATTAATTCATTATACGATGATCACTTTAAGTGAAAATGAGAATGTATTCATCAAACCTAGAAACTTTTATCCACTCATAAAACATTGGTTGCATCGAATATGCTATCCTTATACCAAGGTTATTGTTAAAAGGATAGAGTGGGAGAAAATAGTTCGCCCGCAAACCAATGAGTCAAATGTAGGATCTTAGAGAAGAATCCCACAAGGGTGTCTTAAGAAGAACCCTAACAGAATGAATAAAAGAAACTACGAGAGGACACTGAAGAAACTACGGGAGGACACTCGAAGAAATGTATTTATGTCATTGTTTCAAAGAGAGGAGACATGAAACCCCGTATGAAATCGGAAGGAAAACGGTTCCTTAATAAATGATTTTTCTAAGTTTATAAGATAAAAGAGAAGAAATCATCTCAATCCTCTCAATGTAGTTATAAGGGAATATCATGTCATATTCGTCTCAAGGAAACGAAGACATGAAAGAAGTGATGATTGGTTGAATAAAATTAGATCACTATAGGGATAGTGATGGTGATAATGACTCACGTGATAAATAAAGATTTACATGCAAGTAATGAAAGGTTCATTTAAGAGATCGAGTAATATTGATTTTAGTGGGAGCGATATTCATTAAAATAATTAAGCCTACCATTTAGAGAGGATGGGTGATTCATTAAAGTGTCAAGAATAAGAGGTTTTCAATTCTAGATGATCAAATACCTTATATCATAAGATGATGGAGCTTTACGGGAAGGTTTATTATATTGATAATAAAAGGTCGCCCATTAGAAATTAAAGTGGTTAGATATGATTCATAATGTTGAACAGAATCATGATCTAATAGCCAAGATGTTTGAAAATAGTTAGAGTGATGAAATCACTAATAACTACAATATAGATTTAAGCACATAAGTGACTAGATTATTTCGAGTGATAGGATAACAGTGGGAGCTTCCCTCAGGAAAGGGAGCTCAAGATCTAGAATGAGTTCTAGATATGTGCTCAAATAAGATCATATTATGTGAGATAATATGAGTCGGAAGGAGACCAAAATTTGTAAGTTTTTGCAATAATGAATAAAAGGTTTATTCGCAAAACTTTAATACAAATACATGATTGTGCATCAAATGCAATGAAATAGTATTGACTGTTTTTGCGTGACAATGTCATTTGAGTTATAATTAACTCAAGTTGAAAGATACTTTGTCAAAATCACAATGGGTTGTATGAGACAATATTGGACCCCATAAGTTAACTGGATTGACTTAGTATAGCCCCTAGCCGCTTACATGAGGTGACATCTCAAAGCGACTAGAATGTGAGGCGATTGATGGCAAGTTCAAGTGCCATAGAGTCATATGTGATGACTAGTCGATCACATAGGCAGACTGCAAGAGACACTCTGTCGGGCAAAGTGACCGCTTATAGAGTTCTGGAACTTTTATAATAGCCGGGTCGTGGCGTGAGCTGCTATAGTATTCTTGTGAGTCAATTCTTAGACTAAAGACTAATCTCCCAAGATGGTACAGTTTAGGCATAGCCTTGATCCATTCTCTACGACTTTTCGTAACTGGAGTCAAATGGGATTGCTTCAGGCAGTGACTGACTGTGACTAGTCAAAAGAAATAGTGCGATAGAAATTGCCCACCCCTTGTCAGGGTTGTTCAAATCTCAAGGCCACTCGAGGAGAAGTTAACTGGAAATGCGTGGCCACACTCGGAAGGTATCTATGGTAAATAATTCCGGTCAAACAGTTATTCTCCAGATCGAGGAAACCACTCATGATATGATCGAATGCAAGTACGACGTCAGAGAGACATCTTGCATTGAGTGGGAGATTGTAATAGGACAAGAGAATTGGTGATGCACACTTGTCGAGGACAAGTGGGAGATTGTTGGGAAATGTGTCCTCAACAATAGTGTGATCACGTAATTAAATCTCATGACATGAATACGCAAGAGATGATACGATTTATATTAGTCAACTGACCAAAATTAATCGATAATGATTGGCTAGCTAGAGTTTGACATTACTATCGTATGACGGTGGTGGTCAGTTGATCCCTTTAGGTCACACCTTTAGGACAATTCCCTTAATTGATAAAGTGATCAAATGTATATTGATACGATTTGATCATATTCCTTAAACTCGTATACCGAGAAATCAGAGGTTAAATCTTATTGTAAGATTTATGTTTAAAATTAAAACGTGTCAATTGTTAAACATTAAACGATATTTTTATAATATAATATCGTAATTAGAATGAGTCGGGTTATAATTATTACAAAGGTTGTAAATCGTATTGACGATAATTATAAATAATCATTTTACAATTGTAATTTCGAATTACTTGTCAGTTGATAAATATAATTTATTTAATATAATATTTATATGATAAATATTTATATGTTTTAAGATAATTATATTGTATTGCCTTGTGACATATAAGATGTCACATTTTATACAAATTATACAATTGACAAAATTGTAAAATTAAATCCATTTTATGGACCAAGTGGCCGGTTATGGTGAAGGTGGGTGTGAGGTGTTTTAATTGTTAACTACACCCTTAATCAATATGTTTAATGTGTTGCCTAGAGAACACACACTACTTAGCCACCCTATATGCCTTGAGAAGAGAATATGTTCCCCATTGAGGCTCCCTAAGGCCGGCTCCCCTTTCCCCACGAGCATGCTTAAGTTAATTTGATTATCTTAATTAAAAGCATGCTTAATATATATGTGATGTATCATACTCATTCTAGCTCTTCTCTGAGCCGAAAAATCACACTAAGTAAGAAGAGATTTTACAACCTCAAATCAATATTATAAGATAATATAAATATACTAATTTGTAGTATTAAAAATTATATTCTAATTAGAGATATTAGAATTGTTTAAGGAGAAATCGATTTCTAGTCTAGCAACTACAAGATTTCGGTTCATTAAGGGATTGTCTTGGTGCATCTTAGAGGAGGTGTTCTTGTTGAGCATTTTGGAAGATCATCCTAGCATTTGATTTGGACCGTGTGTAAGGGTTCTAAATCATTCTTTTTTCCGCATTTTAGCATGCATAAGATCACATAAATAGGTTAATTAAAATGTTAATTAAAGTATTTTGATTTGTATGACTAAATCTTTAGTTTATGAGTAACTAAAAACCAATCAAATATATCCTAGAAATTACTAAGGTGCTACTTATCAGCAACTCATTACACATATCATTATACTATATCTCTACCTAAGGGTTCAGGGATCATATAGCCACATGCATATCCCACACATGGATTAATATAACATATAAATTTGATCATTCTTATTCAAATACCAAGCAATATATTACATAGTTACGATAGTCATTTAATAACCATATATCATATAGACATTTCGAAACATCAAAATCATATGATCTTATCACCCAAATTATTGTCCAATAAATATACATCCATTCTCGTAAAATTTGACATTCAATCATTCAGATCAATCAACATTTCAGTATCAATCACATTCTTCCGATACACACCATTTACCATAACTCACATTATGACTTACCTCATTCTTCTCTTGCAAAGATGTTAGTACAATATAATAAGGTCCGTTCCTTTATTTCATTACTACCCACGCTCTGCATCACTCGAAGGTTTCCAGGTTAGACTGATAGGGCCAGTGGCTTAGTTTGAGGGGGCCCCTAACTCATCCCAATCCTGGGGCTCCTAATAGTTACCAGCCTGGGGTTCATTTTATTTGACTCTTCCTATATTCATTGTTTTTCATTTGGTTTAGGCCTAAGGATCGTTTGCTCTGATACCACTTTGTAACACCCCCATTTATCTAAGAGCATTTAGCAAGACATTCTCAAATAAATAGAGCTGTTACCATCTCGGAATGTCCGAGGTAGTGAATAACAAAGTAAAACAATACAAGGTACTTTATATAAAACAGATGTGATATAATTCTAAGTCGGTCCAAAGTATGCATCTCATATTCCTGCCCCAGCTCCTAGCTCATCTGTCTCGGATCTATAGAATCTACTCCCCGTTCCGGATCATCGTAGGTGTACACGAATACACTGTCAACCTCGCGGTTGAGTAGGATAACACAACAATTATAATGCAACAGTTAAATGATTGCAAATGCCATGATATGCTCGAGCTCAATCTCAATCTCAATCTCAATCTCATTCTCCAACTCATACTCGTGCACCAAGCCATACCGAACCTCCCGAAAGACTATAATCGGTCGTCAACGAACACCAGCTCTATAGCTGATAAGACACCAGGCCTGGTCTGCAGAACCACCCTGGGCTTTATATCAGAACAATATCTGACCATAACCTTCTGAGTAACCAATGCATATGTTATGCTCATGAATGCCACGATATAATTATTCAATCATGCTATCAACTACTGAAATGCTCACGCCATTGCCAATAATCCACAATCAATCCAACCAATATCATTCTTATATAATTCATACTTGCATCCATAACATACAAGGCAACATCCTTTCATAACAAATCACAGAGTAAACATCCATTCATAGCACTTCATAAAGTATAGTGTCAGTGTATCCTACCTGGATAGCAATATAATCCAATAGCAAGCCAGCCAGCAAGTAAATAGAGTTATGCCACTTCAATACCGTCACCAAACAGTATAATATAAACAATTACTAACTAATATAACTACGTAAACAAGGTATAATATATCAACCAATCAATTGAATTAACCAAGTAATGTATTACGCCTAACGAGACTATATTAAGCACGACTAGTGAAATAACTTAATTAGGTGATTAATTAAAATTACCGTCACAACACTATTTAAACAAATTAATTAAACCAGTTCAACTAATTAAACTAATTGGTCCCAACTAAATAAACATGACTAAACAATTTAAACTATTAACAACATCAAACATAAACTAATCAAATAATATAAATAACCATCACATAATTATTATAAATACGAATAATAAACTTATAATAACAATACTACTAATTAACGTAACTAACATAATAAAGTACCATCACAAAATAAATTAAACGAACTCAACTAACCCATCCTCATTACTTTTATACTCAACCTTCAATTATATAACCGAACATGGAAATATAGTCGATCTATTGATAACCGTCACATCCGTGTATAAAAAAATTTACTTAACTACTTTAAAAAGCATTTCTTATACTAATAATAATAGTACACATCAATGCATAATCATAACACAATAAGACTAATAATTAGTAACACAATAATACTAATAATAACATTAACATATGATAATAGTAATAAAATAATAATAATACTAATATTAACAAGACAAACAATAATGATAATAATAATATAATAATATAATAATAATCAAAGCATATTGATTGTAATAAAACAAAACAAAATAATAATAATACAAACACACACAGCAGCATCCCGCATAACTTCACAGCCCAAACCGAAACCGACAGCCCTGACCAGCCTATTTCCCAGCCCCTTTCGACACCCTTCTACCGCCTCTATCACCACCACACCACCGTGGTTGTCATCCCTGTTCGACGGTGTACCTACTGACCTCAACCACCACCCTCAACTAGTCCATAACATCCCTCAAAACTAGTCCCAAAACAAGTGCGCACACGCCCCTTTCACTCACCACCCCATAACTAAGAGACATTTCATCGAACACTTGCGCACTCCTCTTAAACCACTCATTTTCACCACCAGCAGTCACCAACGACCACCGTGAAGGGTTCCTACACCATACTTGCACCACCGAGAACCTATACCTTACACTAACTACCACCTAAAGCAGCCATAACAGCCACCACGTACCGCCCAAAATAGCCTGTACACGCTCAGCCTATTATTTCCAGCAACTCGCCCCTGCACCCGCTGATTCTCACCCCCCTTTTTCTCTCTCCACCGTACTCAAGACCACCTCTGGCCACCACCGTTGTCACCACTGACGCACGGTGGTTCCAGGGGTGGTTAGCCTCTGGTCTCGTTTCCTCTGTAGCATACACAGCAGCCCTCCAACAACACACCAAACGCGAAATCCTACCCCTGTTTTGAAACCCCTTGTTTTCGTCTTAAAAAGCCGCCATTAAACCACCAGGCTGATGGTGGTCGGACACCACACGACACCCCACAGCAACCAAAACCATCTACCCATATCCTACTTCGACTACCTAAACAACGTGTACCCCAAACGACACAATACGTCATTGAAAAGCATGGTAAAACGAAGCAAAGTAAACATAATTATATGAATATAAGTCGACCAAACGAAGCTTACTTGGTAGTTATGATGATTGCCGATGGTGATGATGATGGTTGCTCACGATGGCTGCAAGGTGCCTAGGGTTTTAGGGTGTTAGGGGTGTCGCTGGTACTGTTACTATTTTGTCGATCTTGGGTTGGTAGGTGGATGGTATGTCGACAAAACAAGGGTTTTAGGGTTAGGTATGACAATTGGACAAGCCCATTATTTTATTACTCAGTCCATCACGCATCTCGAGGCTATGTCTCGCCCTCAACCCGTAATTTAAAATAAACGAGTACGTATAATTTATTTATACTTATTAATTAAATTAATTATGAGAATATAATTTTATTAGAACTAACATAAAAATATATAAAATTAGGATTTAAATATAATTATGACTTAAATAATAAAACAAGTATAAATGAGGAATAAATATAAAATATGAAATATATAATTAAAAATATATTATCAAAATAAAGAAATCCGAATGAAATGTCATTTTATGAAATAATCATCAAATATAAAAATGATTAAGAAATACGAAATAATCGTAGAAATACGATTTATAAAATAATAATAGTTTACGTAAAACACCTTAAAAACATTCCGTTTGAAATACGTGTATAAAACATGGTTTGACAGTTGTTGACCAAGGCTAAAATACGGGGTATTACAATCCTAAACATGAAAAGTGCTAATATTACAAATAAAGGCCGAGTTTCTCATTATCGTCACCTTAAAAGCAATTCCGATCAAAGCTCATCTTCCACCACGTAGCTATCCACACTAGGATCGTCTAATCCTTCACCTACAATCAAGAAAACGGATTTTAGAGCTTAAAGGATGGATTCTACAAAAACAGGCAGATTTTCGAATGAAAGGAAACGAAAATCGGAAGTGACGGATGACTTGCAAATTTCATGAGGATTCCGAAAATGTATTTATTACCTTGATTGAGTCCGGATGATAAAGAAAAATGGATTAAGAGATTGAGTTTTAAGAGAGAAAATGAGAAGAATGAAGAACACTGTTCTTATTTGGTGAATGTGAAATATGTCGACATCCAAGGGGTTTTAGGAGGGTTTATAAGTGTCCTTTCCGTTTCAAAGGAAAACGGGTTTGGTAACATGAACGGGTTTTATTTGACACGGACTTAAGTTTGCCAAATTGTATTCGTCTTAAGGACTTAAGGTTCTTAAGACGGATCTTACGATTTATTAAAAATACTTTCTCAATAAATTATTAAAATATTATTTTATTACTTAAAATAATTAAAAACCCTTAAAATTTATTTTATGAAATACGGGATGTTACATCACGGGTCCGTACTCTCTAAGAGAAAAACATCAACTCCGTCAAGTTCCTCGATAATACCGATGTATCTATCTGGAGGAATGGAGTGTCTGCCCGACCTTCCAGGTTCCTCAAGAATACTGACTGCAATAGAAGATGAAGGAACAGTTTCCTCCATTGGTTACTCAGTAGTTGGTTCTTGAACCTCCGACAGATCGAAGGTTCTATTACGTGTCTTATTCTCGAGAAACTCTTTCTCTAAGAACTTCGCACTAGCCGCAACAAAAACACGGTGTTCGGTAGGCGAATAGAAGTAATGACCAAATATTTCTTTTGGATAACCAATAAAGTATGTCTTGACTGATCGCGGGCCGAGCTTATCTAATGGAAAACGGTAGTCATACTTGTTTATCATAATAATCTAGTCTTACTAATTATTTTACATTTTAATTAATCTCATATTAATTATACTCAAGATCTTATGCATGCAATAATATATGCGAAACAATAACAGAAAGGGCCTTACAAACGGTCCAAATAAGTGCTAGGACGATCCTCCACGGAGCAACCAAAATAGCTTGCCTCCTTTACGTTGCACCCAAGACCTACCCTTAAACACCGAAGACCGAACACGAGCTAGGTGACGGAAACGGTTGCCTTAAACCGTGTACTGATACATATTATTAGTATATTAGAATACTACAATGAATGTAGTATAAATATTATGACAATAATATTTTAGAGGGTTTTAGGATTTTCTATACTTAGAAAATATGTATGCATTTTGCATTAGCTTTTATGTGAACAATTCACATTGCTTATATAGACGGTTTTGGGTGGAGTGTGTCGTGACGTGTGTTGGGGTAGGACAATTAGGTGGCTTGTCTTACACATGCAATTAGGGTTGCATGCCTACTATTAGGCATCAACCTATCCTAATCATTATGCATGTAAATAAATAATATTACTAATATTTACCCAAAACACACACACTTACACGACACACTAAGTGAAAAATGGACTTCCATTTTACAATTTGTAATTTGTACAATTGTGTAATATGTGACATCCTATGTGACATAATTCAATTGTATTAATTTAAAATATATTTATCACATAAATAATATTTCTAAATTAATCAAAACATATTTAACAAATTATTTAGTAATTCATAATAACCGTCTCAAAATATGGTTATTATAATAATCGTCAATACGATATACAACATTTGTTATAACCACGAACCCTTTATTATACTAATTTCGATATTTCTAAAATATCATTTAATATTTGACAATTGACACATTTCAATTTCAAATATAAATCTTACTTTAAGATTCAACCTCTAAATTCTTGATATACGGTTTTAAGAATATCGATCAATCTGTATCCTATACAATTAATCAATATATATTATTTAAGGGGTCTGTCCTATAGGTGTGACCTAAAGGGATCAACTGACTACCACCGTCATACGACAGTAATGTTAAACTCTAGTCAGCCAATCATTACCAATTAATGTTGGTCAGTTGACTAAATCAATATTGGATCGTCCCTTGCATATTCATTTCATAAGATTTATGACAATGATTTAATCATTGTCGTGATCGCACTATTGTTGAGGACACATTTCCCAACAATCTCCCACTTGTCCTCGACAAGTGTGTGTCACCAATTCTCTTGTCCTATTACGTCATCTCCCACTCAATGCAAGGTGTCTTCCAGGTCGTACTTGCATTTGATCATATCTTGAGCGGTTTTCTCGATCTGGAGATTTAACTGCTTTGACCGGAATTATCTACCATAGATACCTTCCGAGCGTGGCCACGCATTTTCAGTTAAACTTCTCCTCGAGTGGCCCTGAGATTTAAGACAACCCCGACGAGGGACTGGACAATTCGTATCCTACTGTTCCCTTCGACTAACACAGTCCATCATGACCCAAAAGAAGCCCATTTGACCCCCTTTAACGGTTGATCGTAGAGCTAAAATCAAAGTCAATCTGAACTGTGCCACCTTGGGCGAACAGTCTCAAGTCTAAGAATCGACTTATGTGAATAATATAGTAGCTCTCGCCACGACCAGGCTAATTATAAAATTTCCAGAACTCTATAAGCGGTCACTAAATGCCCGACAAAGTGCCTCTTGCAGTCTGCCTATGTGATCGACTAGTCATCCCATATGACTCTATGACATTTGAACTTGCCATCAGTCGCCTCACATTCTAGTCGCTTCGAGACGTCACCTCATATAAGCGACTATGGTCTATACTAAGTTAATCCAGTTCACTTATGGGGTTCAAATTGTCTCTTACAACCCATTTGGATTTCACAAAGTATAAATTGTGAGTTAATATTAATAATAATAACTCAAACGATAAGAGTGATTGTTATGTGCGAACAATCAATAAGATATTGTTGCTCCACATAAACAATCTTTGATCTATTTGTATTAATGGTTCGTTATATGAATATACCATATATTCACATCTTTTAACCTACAAATTCTGGTTTCCTTATGACTCATATTATCTCGCATAATATGATCTTGTTCAAGTACATTTTAAGTCTTTATACTCGACTCGAGTCTCCTTACTTTAAGGAAGCTCCCACTGTTTTCTTAAAACTCATGACATGTTATCCTTATGAACATAGTCATACTGTACTAGAATTTATATTGTAGTTTACCTAGATTCGATCTACTAGTTCTCCTTGAGAAACTTATATCGAAAGAGGGCTTTATTTCAACTTATGGCATTTTGATCAAGGTTATATGAATTAACATTTTCATATCTCGGATTCAAATCCAAACTTCGTTAACTGATCGATGACGTTTCATTATCATATAATAAACTCACGTATGATTTATGTTCTTAACATACATTCATCTAGAATTGAAAACCTCATATTCTTTACTTTTAAAAGAATCACCATTCTCTCTAAATGGTAGGTTTCGTTTCCTTAATAACTTTTCTCCCACTGAATTCTATATTACTATCTTATAGTTTGATAACTCCCACTATCTTCATAGTGATTAGGTAACATCTTCAAATATCTTCTTAACTCATAATGAACATTTCATTTTGATTTACTTCAAACATTTTCTCAACTCGCTATGAACATTTCATTTTTCATTTTCCTTCCCACGAGAACGGGGAGGAGATGATTTCTCCTCTATTATCTTTATAAAACAGAAACATTAACATCATGGAAACGATTTCCTTCCGTTAACACTCACGGTCCCCTTTGTCCTCTCTGGGAACTAATGACAACATATGGAACATTTCTAGTTGTGTCCTCGCGTAGTTTCTTCTGTGTCCTCTTGTAGTTTCTTCTATCCAATCTCTTAGAGTTCTTCTCAAGGACTCCTTATAGGATTCTTCTTTAAGATCCTATGTTTATTTCATTGGTTTGCGGGCGTAGAATTTCTCCCACTATATCCTTTAAAATAACCGTTATTTAAGAAGGATAACATTTTCGCCCGTCAACAATGTATTGGATAAAGAATTAATTTGAGTATTGAGACATTAAAATTTTCATTCTTTTAAGGTGAAAATCTTATAATGAACTAATGTTCTTATGTTTGAATTTGAAGTATTTTACGGGATGCAATTCTCGTTTTTAAGTAAGTCGTATTACTTTTATAATGATCCTATCATATTACTCATGTTATTTGTCATAAGAGCATTTTAAAACAACCAAACATGTTTGATTAAGAACAAAAGGATGACTTGGGTTGAAAACCAAGTCACCACTATTACAACCATTGTTTCAACAAGATTCTTGTCATACAAGAAATACAAAGTTCTTAAATTAAAATGCAAAAGGAAAGAAGACATCAAAATGGAAAAATAAGAGGCATGCTCTTTTATGTCTTCAATCTTGGATGTTACCATAGCCATCCATGGAAGGAACTTCAAGCGTCCTTCGCTTTCTCCTTGCCTTTGTCTTTGGTAGGAGCCCCTTTAAAACAATTTATAAACGGGTAAGAATCAATAACTTGTATCACTATACAAAAATTGATTAAATAACATGAATTAGACGAGAATTAATACCTACTGCAAGAACCTTTCCGGCTTTGAGGTCATTGAGATACTTCGGGCAATTGCGCTTCCAATGCCCCATCTTAGTGCAATAAAGGCACTTGTCATCAACCTTTGATGACGACGAAGAAGAAGCACCTTTCGTAAAAGTCTTCTCCTTAGGAGATGTGGGTTTGAAAGCTTTGACATTTTTACCCTTTTTAGCCTTGCGCTTAAACTTCCTCTATCTTTTTGTATCGATATTAAGCACATCCTTGGTGGAACTTTCATTAAGTCCCATATCCCTCTCTGCTTGGACCAACATCTTATGTAACTCGTCCAAGGAGGTTATTTGATTACGCATGTTATAGTTTACCCGAAACTGAACATACGATTTTACTTTGTTGAGGGAGTGAAGGATTTTGTCAATAATAAGCGAGTCGGGAACATTCACCCCTTGCAACTTCAAGGTTTCGGCTAGCTCAACCATTTTGAGCACATGAGGACTAACCCTTTGACCTTCCTTTAAGGTCAAATCAAAGAATGCGGAGGCCGCCTCATATTGGATTACCCTAGGAGCTTGCGAAAACATGGTCGCAATCTTAGTGTAAATCTCATTAGCCGTGGCTAGCTTAATCATTCTTCTTTGGAGATCCGGCTCCATCGAAAATATAAGCACGTTCTTCAAAGCATGTGACTCTTTCATGTAGGCCTCATAGGCCTCATGAGTCGTTTCCGATGAACGAGCACCGGGAGTGGGAGGAGCGGCAATGGTAAGATAACGAGTCTTATCGTCGGCTTCCGCGGCCAACACCAATTGGGCGTCCCAATCTTTAAAATTGGCGCCATGCTTCTGAAGCTTGCAACGATCCATAAAAGACCGAAGCCATGAAACGTGATGTGGGAGTGGTGGAGCGTTATTTGCCATTTGATGGTTGAAAGTCGAAAAATGAACTACAAATGAAAATGAAGGAATTAAAACACAATTATCTTTTTAATAAATAAACTTGTAATTTTAAAACAAGTTAAGCATCTACTTAATGATCTCTTACCCAATTAAGTAAATGATCCCGAGACCCAAATACACACTAACTTGGGCACGGTTTAGCCGATACATCCCTCATTAATGTGACTCGGTAGATTAACTCCTTAATCAATTCTACTTTTAGAACTCTCGGTCGATAAAATTACACTAATTCTTATCTTAGCCCGAACTTATTACCACTACGGTGGCTCGAATACCTTTGTCGAGATCAACCAAATTTCAAGAATAAGTAATCATATTACCCCACTTCACCAACGTAATAAGGTTTGCACCCCGGTTTAGCCGAGCCTACTCCCTTATGAAGAAGATCCTTCGCGGGTCCTTTACTTTTTGGTAAGGCTATGTCTCGATTTTTAAATAACGTAAGAGATCTTGTCAATTTATTATCTATCTCCTTTAAGTGAACTAAGTCGGTGAATTATCGATAATTAATTGACACGGTCGATAAAATCGATGAAATGCATGAGTTTGAATGACGATTTGGCTATGCATGCAAACATGATAAGCATAAATAAAAGCATAAAACTTAAAAGCATAAATAAAACCCTAGTATGGTCTTTCCTAAAATAGAAAATAAAGTAAATTACAAATTCGGAAACCAACTCCTTTGGTCCCTTGAACTTCACACGCGGCACGCATCCCAAGGCAAACTCCGTCTTGGTCGGAACTCCTTTCCGAAATGGCACCGTCTTCAAGGATCTCCGGAATTACAAATAATTACAAATTTTCTATCTATTTTATACATTATAAAATAAAATAAAACAATAAAATAAAGTGATACGAAATCACATTAAATTACAACCGAATCGATAAACCCTTACATTACGGGAAATATCGATTAAAATCTAAGGCCATACTAAGTAAATTACATAATTCCAAAATTACGTAAATAAAATATGACATTCATAAATAATAATTAAATATGCAATGCTTATGTAAAATGCAAAACCTAAGCCAAATCGTCCTATTTAAACACGTTTTAAATATCGTTATTCGTAATAACACGGTTTTATGGAATAACGTGATTTAAACAATTTTAAAATCACTAATCACTCTATGAATCATTATTCACGATTTAGTTAAGTTTCCTAACACATTTTAGGATTCAAAATTTAGTCTTACTCAAATTTCGAAAATTACTTAACTTTCATTTTAATATTGTTCGGTTTTAATCGGTTTTACGGGAAATAGCATTAAAATAATCAAACGAGTCATAAAACTTTCGACAATTCAAAATTCAAAATTTTGAACATACTGAAAATTTCTTAAAATTTCAGATCCTTTAAACTCAAATATTTTCGAAATACACTATTTACTTCGTAAAATGGGCCGTGTACATGCAAAATTAATCGAAAAATCAAAATTACTTCAAAAATTATGAAATAAATTACCAATATAATTTTTACATCTTCCTAGACACTCAAAGTGACTGAAAAATTCTGGAAAAACAGATGCACACTGATTTAGAGCTGAAAAGTAATGATTATGACTCCTTAAACACTCAATTTCAACTTTAACTTTTAAAATTAAAATTTACAATTTCAGAAACTTTTGGCACTAAATAAAAACATGTTGATGATCATATGTAATATGACTAATATGGGTGAATTTTTCGGACCATATTAGCAACATTTACTATTTTTAATAATTCGTGTCATATATTACGCGATTTTACCGATTAAAATCATTTCTCATGCAATATTCGAGATTTATAGCTCAAAATTCACATGCATGCTAGAAATAATATATGTGACACTATATTAAATTTTTATGGTCAAATTCGAACTTAAACTAATTAAGCTAAAATATGTCACTAATATTACGATTTTTACGATAAAAATCAATATTCATGCAATATTAAAGAAAAATTTCTGGAACATTTATCATATGTTTTAAATATTGCATGTGACATGTACAAAAAAGTTTATAGTTAAATTCATAATATAACTATTTATCCCATATTTAACTCATTTTATGACTATTTAACAATTAAAAATCATAAACCATGCATACAACCTTCAATAATTTCGAAAATTATATATTCATAATATGTTAAATGCATGTGAGAACATATTTAAAATTCATGGCCAGAAACATTATTTAGCTATTTTTCCCATAATAAAACATTTTTAACCGATTTAGAGCATGAATTAACAAATTTAATTACTATGATGAACAATATTATTCCATAAATCA
This sequence comes from Silene conica, assembly GCA_029255685.2. Lineage (NCBI taxonomy): Eukaryota > Viridiplantae > Streptophyta > Magnoliopsida > Caryophyllales > Caryophyllaceae > Silene > Silene conica. The sequence continues at coordinate 38,014,077 of CM055312.2, read as the reverse complement.
TCAAAATGACTTAAAACTATTTTAGGACCAGAAAGTATACATGCATTAACATTTTCGTGCATATCCTATATGTACTACTCATTTTCGTTTTTAATTAAAATCGCATTTTCTCGCAAAAACGTAAAAATCGAGTTGCATGCAAGCAACCAAATGCTCTGATACCACTTGATGGAAAACAGTAGTCATACTTGTTTACCATAATAATCTAGTCTTACTAATTATTTTACATTTTAATTAATCTCATATTAATTATACTCAAGATCTTGTGCATGCAATAATATATGCGGAACAATAACGGAAAGGGCCTTACAAACGGTCCAAATAAGTGCTAGGACGATCCTCCACGGAGCAACCAAAATAGCTTGCCTCCTTTACGTTGCACCCAAGACCTACCCTTAAACACCGAAGACCGAACACGAGCTAGGTGACGGACACGGTTGCCTTAAACCGTGTACTAATACATATTATTAGTATATTAGAATACTACAATGAATGTAGTATAAATATTATGAGAATAATATTTTAGAGGGTTTTAGGATTTTCTATACTTAGAAAATATGTATGCATTTTGCATTAGCTTTTATGTGAATAATTCACATTGCTTATATAGAGGGTTTTGGGTGGAGTGTGTCGTGAGGTGTGTTGGGGTAGGACAATTAGGTGGCTTGTCTTACACATGCAATTAGGGTTGCATGCCTACTATTAGGCATCAACCTATCCTAATCATTATGCATGTAAATAAATAATATTACTAATATTTACCCAAAACACACACACTTACACGACACACTAAGTGAAAAATGAACTTCCATTTTACAATTTGTAATTTGTACAATTGTGTAATATGTGACATCCTATGTGACATAATTCAATTGTATTAATTTAAAATATATTTATCACATAAATAATATTTCTAAATTAATCAAATCATATTTAACAAATTATTTAGTAATTCATAATCGCCGTCTCAAAATATGGTTATTATAATAATCGTCAATACGATATACAACATTTGTTATAACCACGAACCCTTTATTATACTAATTTCGATATTTCTAAAATATCATTTAATATTTGACAATTGACACATTTCAATTTCAAATATAAATCTTACTTTAAGATTCAACCTCTAAATTCTTGATATACGGTTTTAAGAATATCGATCAATCTGTATCCTATACAATTAATCAATATATATTATTTAAGGGGTCTGTCCTATAGGTGTGACCTAAAGGGATCAACTGACTACCACCGTCATACGACAGTAATGTTAAACTCTAGTCAGCCAATCATTACCGATTAATGTTGGTCAGTTGACTAAATCAATATTGGATCGTCCCTTGCATATTCATTTCATAAGATTTATGACAATGATTTAATCATTGTCGTGATCGCACTATTGTTGAGGACACATTTCCCAACATTATCCTCTTGTCTCCACTTCACATAAGCCTCGCAGTCCCAAACCCGAATAAAGGACAAGTTAGGGATCGTTCCCTTCCATATCTCATATGGAGTCTTGTCAACAGCTTTAGACGGACTTCGGTTAAGTATAACAACAGCTGACAATAGAGCAAAGCCTCATAATGAATCCGGCACAACTGTGTGACTCATCATGGATCAAACCATATCTAATAGTGTTCGATTTCTCCGTTCGGACACACCATTTAATTGTGGTGTTCCAGGTGGAGTTAACTGTAGTACTATACCACAGTCTTTAAGGTGTTGATCAAACTCATGCGAAAGATACTCACCACCACAATCTGATCGTAGTGCTTTAATCTTTCGATCCTGTTGGTTTTCAACCTTCGCCTGGAATTCCTTGAATTTTTCAAAGGATTCACTTTTATGCTTCATTAAGTAGACATATCCGTATCTACTTAAATCATCCGTGAAAGTGATAAATTATCTATAGCCGTCTCGCGCGGTTATTGACATAGGTCCACATACATCTGTATGTACGAGGCCTAATAGGTCAGCAGCGCGCATTCCAACACCTTTGAAGGAAATACGAGTCATCTTGCCAAATAGACATGATTCACATGTGCTAAATAATTCATAATCAAATGGGTATATTGCGCCATTCTATATTAGCTGCTTTACACGTTTCTCAATTATGTGTCCCAAACGACAGTTCCATATATAAGATTTATATTTGTCACCAACCTTTAATTTCTTATTATTCACGTGTAATATTTCAGTCGATTGATCTTAGACATATATACCATTCATGGAACTGCGTTACCATAAACCATTCCATTTAAAGAGAAAATACAACTATTATCCTTTATTAAGAATGCAAATTCGTCTTTATCGAGTACGGAAACTGAAATAATATTCTTAGATAAACTGGGTACATAATAACAGTTATACAGCTATAACTCGAATCCACTCGGTAGCTGGATCACATATGTTCCCATTGAAGCAGCAACATTTTTTGCTCCATTCCCGACTCGCAGATCCACATCACCTTTGCGAGAGGTGTGCTGTTTTTTAGGCCCTTTAAATGATTACACAGATGAGAACCACAACCAGTATCAACTACCCAAGTTTTGAAACTTGCATGGTTAATCTCAATCATGTGAATATAAGATGACATACCAACAGGAGCGACGCGGCCTGCTTTTATGTCCTCACGGTACACTGGACAGTTCCGCCTCCAATGCCCAGTCTTGTCGTAATGATGGCACTCAATGTTATCGTCTTTGCTCTTTGTCTTGCCTTGTGAGCTACTTGTCTCACCAGGCCCACTCTTAAATCCGGCACTTTTGAATTTAGGAGGCTTAGCTATTGTTAGCTCTGCTTGAGCCTTTCCCTTACCTTTTCCCTTGTTTGCAATCATGAGAACATCTTGCTTCATGCTCCCACTCAATTTAAGATCTTTCTCGGTCTGTACGAGAAGGGAGTGTAGCTCATGAGGACTTTTCTTCATGTCATTCATGTAATAGTTTGCCCTGAATAAGAAAAAACCATCATGAAGTGAATGAAGCATTCGATCAATGATTATGTTCTCACTGATCTTGCAGTTCAGGTACTCCAATTTCTCGACATTTTCAATCATATTGAGAATGTGTGGGCTAATTGGTTGGCTCTTTTGGAGTTTCGCATCGAAGAAGCAACATGTGTGCTCATATGAAACGATTCTCGGTGATTTTGAGAATTCGTTTGTGAGCGTGGTGAAAATCTTATTCGCACCATAATAAATGAAGCGTCTTTGCAAATTGGGATCCATTGCAAAAACAAGTACGTTCTTTATCGCACCCGCTTCCATAACGAAATCACTATAGGCTTGTGATACGTTAGCTCGAGCAGTGGGGCCTAGATTAGGTGGTAACGGCTCAGTCAAATACTTGAGCTTACCATCAGCTACAGCTGCATTCCGTAATGCAGCCTCCCAGTCCGCAAAGTTGGACACATCATTTTTCAGTCGCGTGGACTGATTCATGTGGTCCATGAACGCCTTAAGCCAGGATTCTTTTCTTAGTGTGGCACTAGGCATAGTGGCATCATTATGACCAGCCATAGTATTTGCAGTATTATTGGTTTGTTTAGGTGAATTTTACACTGTAAAGAAGAATTTAAAACATAATAAGCATACCATCGTTTTGTAAATAGTCTAGCAAAAACAGTTTAATGCGATGACTTTAGTATTTATATAATTGATCTTCCTTAAGAACTATATTATGTATCCCAAGACTCAATTTCAGTAAATTTATAAGCCAACATCTTTGCTAATTCTACATTTAGAATTCTTGGTCAATAAATTTCTGTAAATTTTATCTTTAGTTCACCATAACCACAGGATCGTACGAGGGTCATGATGTTGAGGTAAAATCAGTCAACAGCTACTACCTACCCAACGTAGAAGGGGTCATATGGAGAGTAAGGTCCTATATGCCTGGCGACGAAGAAGGGATTCATAGTAATTTGACTTATAAAAGACTAATCTCAATTTTAGGTTATATAGGAAGATCCCATCATCTTTAATTTTAATTCGTTTAAGTGAACAAATATCTAGCATGCGAGAATAAATAAACTAAGGTGATGGCCTTAAGGGAAAAACGTGTGATATCTTTATGTCGACACAGACTAGCATACATACTATATGTGTCATTTTTCATGCAATTCAGGTGGTTTGGTTTAGGCGGAAAAATGATGCAAAACAAACATGTGAATGAAAAACAAAACGAAAAATAAATCAAGTCCTAGTGTAGCCCATCCTACCAAAAAGAACAAAAATACAACTTGGAATCCATTCAGCAATGGACCCTGGAAGCTTGTCTTGTCTTGATGTCCCTTCTTGGTGATGTAATGGGAGTGAGCAATTCGATCTCCGTCTTGGTCTTTTTATTTACATTTGAAGAATTACATGATAAAATCCTATTATTACATTCTAATTCCCAAAAACGTAAAAAAAATATTACACAAGGGAGATTCGAGATCTCATAAATACATCACAAATTATGTTTTCTTCATTACGAAAACATAATTTACTAAGGCCACACTAAGTATTACAAAATACAACTGATTGCAAAAGCGTAAATAAATCCATTCATTCATTCAACAATAATATATAATACATCATACTAATTAAATTAATCTTTCAAGACATAATTCCGTAATTATGTAGAGTAATTAACCCAAACCACCATTTAATGATTTAAATTATGTGATAATTCCGTAATTAATCTCATAATTTTAATCAAACAAACATATTCATATTATCGTATAATATGATTAATCGAACATTATTTTAAACCGTTTTAAAATAAATTATGTATCAAAACTAGTGAACTTTTTCACCCAAAAAAATAAAATTACACATTATCTTTATAATGTATAAAAAAAACATAAAAGAAAAACAACCCAAAAGCTTTTAGAATTAGCCGAGACAAAACAAGAAAGGGAAAAAAACAAGGAAAAACCCTAAAGCGCTGCAAACAAACAACCGCAAATAAGAAAGAAGGCAAGAAACTGATTTCCGGCGCTTCTAAAAAGCACTGAAAACTAAGCAAAGCGTCGAAAACAGGGGAAAAACGCGGCTAAAAGAAAGCTTGAACTAGTTGCGATGCTTTTAAAATTGCTCTAAATAACTAAACGCAGAAAAGCGTCGGAAAAACCCAGAAAAGTGTCGAGTAAAAAGCGTCGAAAGCAAAAACGCTGAAAGCTACACAACGCGTCGCAAAAGACCCAGAAAAGCGCTGGAAAAAGCAGAAAGTGTCGCAGAAACCCAGAAAAACCGTTGGACAACCTTATTTCGAAATCTCTTTTTGTTTTCCTTTTATAAACTCATGAACTTGAATAACTAATATCGGGTTGCTAAATACGAGATCGATAACCTTCAAAATTCTAATCTCTATTAGATATATGTGTAATCTTAATCATTCAAATTAACCTTTTAAGACGAATATCAAGATTATCAAGATTATAGTGGGATCGATTTAATTAGCAAATTATATCATTCACGAACATTTGAGACGATTTCCTTTCCCGTTTTAATTCAATCCTTATTAAATTAAAACATCTACTAATTTATTATTTTGTTATTTTAACTGTTTAAGACAACAACAACAATAAATCAAAAGGAAAACGACGAACGAAAAAAAAAACTGTCTCGGCTAAACAAAAATATACACGACTAATTTTGTTTTTCTTTAAATTTTCTCAAAATGTTTATGAAAATCATACAAAAATAAAATATGTAAGCCTTAGGCTCTAATACCACTTTGTGGGAAAATATCCGTATATATTCCCAAAACTTTATATGCAGGATTATAACAAATTTATAATATATGATTTATGGTCATAAACGAAGAACAAGATACAAAGATAGGGATCAAGAATTAACCTTTTGTCCTTGCAAAGGCCTAAGATCAGATATCAAAACAGATATCCTCCTTATCGTTGCACCCAAGATGTTCCAAGAAATACCCCTTCTAGAGCTAGAAACTGCAAAATTACCTTTAATTTTGTGTAAGATGAAAGATAAAGAGAGAGGGAGTATGTATGTCGTGTAACTCGTCCAGCAAAGGAGGGCATGCCATGTGCTATTTATAGGGGTGGTGTTTGGTAGTCCTTATATCTCTTAACCACCTTACCTAGTTTAGATAGAATATTCAAATCCGTATTTGATTCTACCTAAACCACTGCTTAAACAAATAACAAACTCTATCTTATGGCACTACCTATCTGACCGAAAATACTCCCAACTGGCTGAAATTTTTATCTGTTTCAGCCTTAGTAACCATTTTTATATTTAATTAAATTCGGTTACTAAGCTCTCTTTTGTGTAATGTTTTATCTTATAAATATCGTATATTTATAATCTAAACAATTAAGGATTAATTGATAACAATACTCTGAACTATGGGTATCCTGCTCAAAATACTCCAAACTCTATTTTAACTACCAATATAACCAATTAATGCTCTCATTCGTTTTTATTATAATATATGACCTGTTACATGCTAATTAAGTGAAGAAATTTCTAACTCTTCTTTAACCCGTCTTTCTCTTTTTACTTCTATGTTAATCTATTTACCTAACCTTAGCATTAAAACATGCTAAAACAACTTAACAAAACAACAAATTCTATTCAAAGCAAATGAGGGCCTTAGTTGGTTATATTGGTAGTTAAAATAAGGTTTGGAGTATTTTGAGCAGGACACCCATAGTTTAGAGTATTCTTATCAATTAATCCAACAATTAAATATAACCTTTTATATTTAACTGAATCATTTAATCTTTATTAAATGATTTCATTACACACTAATTAAATATAACATTTTACATTTAATCACGAATTAACATTTTAATTCGTCTTAGCTAAAATTATTTAATCAGTATTAAATAATTATATCATCATTACTTTGAGTAACCGTTTAGTCGTATAGGGTATCAATATGATTACATTTTCATCTAATCATATCTCTCAAATTCCATCCTTTAGGTGTGTGTAACATCCCATATTTTCGTGATTTATATTTTAAAGGCTTTTAATTATTTTAAGTAGTAAAATAATATTTTAATAATTTATTGGGAAGTATTTTTAATGAATAGTAAGATCCGTCTTAGGAACCTTAAGTCCTTAAGACGAATACAAACTTGGCAACTTAAGAATTCATCTTAAAACCCGTTCATTCCGACCCGTTTTCATTTAAACGGAAAGGAAAACTAAAACCCCTAAAATTTCTAATGTGTCGACATATTGTCATCTTCAAAAACAATAACACAGTAAACTTCATTCCTCCATAACTCTCTTAAATCTTCATCTTCTTTTCCATTTTTCTTCATCATCCGTTCACCGAATCAAGGTAATAAATACATTTTCGGAATCCTCATGAAATTTGCAAGCCATCCGTCACTTCTGTTTTCCGTTTCCTTCAATTCGAAATTTGGCCTGTTTTGAGTAATTCGAATTTTAACCTCTTTAAAACCGTTTCGCTTGTTGTAGGTGAAGACTTAGAAGATCACAAGGTGGTTAGTGGCAAGATTGAAGAAGAGATTGGAGCTTAAAAGCTTAAAAGGTGACGATTACGAGTAACTCGGCCTTTTTGTTAAAATAGCAAGTTTTGTGTTGTGTTCTTGTTTAAGTTTCTGATTTTGCTTGAGGTTTATGTTCAAGGACTTAGAAATCATGCTAAGAATATATGGGTATGATGTTTTTGTGCTTAGATGTTGTTCCACATGTTTATTGTCAAATTTCAGAAATTATATACTTGCGACGGATACAAATAATATTCGTATTGAGGATTGTTGTGGGTTTATGTGCTGATAGATAGTGTATTTGATGTTTGAGATAATGGGTAAACATTGTATGTTGCTAGATTAGAAGTCTCGAATCGATTTAGGTCGAATTTGCAAGTTACTGTAAACGCGATTTTTAGGCTCAGGCACTCTGAGCCGGTCGACCGACCGGCCGCCGGTCGACCGGCTGGGAGCGCGAGTTGTTATTTTGCGATTTGCGTAGAAAATAGGCGTTGGCTTCCCAGCCGGTGGGCCGGCTGCCTGCCGACCGGCTGGGAGCCCCTTGTGATGATTTTTGCGTAAGTTGACACATAGAATTTGGGTCCCCAGCCGGTGGACCGGCCGCCTACCGACCGGCTGGGAACCCTTTGTCCTTGGTTCGTTTATTTTGGAAAGAAATAGAGAATGAGTGTCCAGCCGGTAGGCCGGCTGCCTGCCGACCGGCTGGGGACCCCTGATGCCTATTTTACTTTGAATTCGTAATTAGCCCGTAACTTTTAAGCGGTTGTTCGATTTTGATTGAAACTCGTTCCTTGTATCTTTGATATGTGTTTGAGGTCCCCGGAGGATGGGCGACACTATATTGGGTTCGGGAATGGATTGAGGATGGAGACCCCGCGGTCGGGTAACCGAAAGGGAAACCGGCTCTCCCTCGTCTTAGTTCCCGGGATCAATTAAGTGTTTGTTTAGTGATTTAAGAAGTTAGAGCTATAGGTTAGTTGCTATCTTTGGATGTTAATGGTTGAGTTGTATGTCGCGTGATGGGATATGTGTTAAGTTCACCTCTGGACCCATTACGTGTTTTGTATGTCGCGTGATGGGATATGTGTTAAGTTCACCTCTGGACCCATTACGTGTTTTGCTTGTGGCGTGTCAGGATATGTGTTAAGCTCACCTCTGGACGTGACACGTGATCGGTTGTCGTACACGGGATATGTGTTAAGTTTACCTCTGGACCCGGTGTGCGATAGCTGTGTATTGGGATATGTGTTAAGTACACCTCTGGACCCGACATTTGTTTGTAGTGGGATATGTGTTAAGTTCACCTCTGGACCCATTACTGTGTTATTTTTAGGGATATTTGTTAAGTTCACCTCTGGACCCTTTACTTGAATTGAACGCTTAGGGATATGTGTTAAGTTCACCTCTGGACCCTTTACTTGAATTGAATGTTTAGGGATATGTGTTAAGTTCACCTCTGGACCCTTTACTTGAATTGCATGTTGGGATATGTGTTAAGTTCACCTCTGGACCCGACATTGTTTGGTAATGGGATATGTGTTAAGTTCACCTCTGGACCCATTGCTAGTGTTTATTGATGTTTATATTGTGGGGAATATTACGTGTATTCGCCCTATACTTGCAGGATTATAATGAAAAATACAATCGTGAATATAGTCATAAGATTAAAAAGACATAAAAAGAGTACAACCTTTAGTCCTTGCGCGAAAGGCCTAAGAACAGCAATTAACACAAATTCCCTCCTATAACTTGCACCCAAGACTTAGATTGAGACTTTGCCGCGTGTGCTAGAAATCCTCTCCAACTGCCTTGCAATATCGGGAGAGCCTTTTAAGTTTTAGATGTGAGATCTGGGTTATGGGAGAAGAATGCTCTCAAACCCTAATTATCTTGAGATTTGTTTAAACAGTGAAACAAGAGTAACCTGACATAAGGAGAATTCTTCTCCTTATGTAGTATACACGGCCGAAAATTCTCGAGTAGGGTAAGAGTGGGCTTTCCACTCTTACCTTATTCTAATTCGTGATTCGACCCATTTACTTATAAGTTGTTCGCGGGATTTGTTTATAAATCGTAACATGTTATCAGATATTAATACAGTTGATATATTAATAATGGTCTGATAAAATACGATATTGTATATTTACCCAAATTAATAAAACTGTTTATATTAATACGCGAATACAATATTTAATTAAATATAACCGTTTATATTTAATTTACGAATTAATCATGTAATCCGTATTAGCTAAAATTATTTAATCCGTATTAAATAATAATCTCAACATCTTATTGACTTATTTATTAGTCAATACCTCTGACTAACTGTTTAGTCATATCCGGCATAAATGTGACTGTATTTTCATACCTTCACATCCCTCAAACGTGTCCTATAGGTGTGACGTATAGGGACCAGTTGATCACCGCCATCCGTATGACAATAACGTCAAACTTATCTAGCAAGCCAACCGTTATTGATAAACGTGGATCAACTGATAATAATACTGAAGTATGCCCTTGTGATCCTTAAAGAGATTTAATAATTCATTGTACTTAATTGTCAAGGACACCAGCCCCAACAATCTCCCACTTGTCCGTACAAGGGTATGTGCAATGACGTTATCACACTACATGTGGAGGACACAAGCTCCAACAAACTCCCACTTGTCCGTACAAGTGTAGGTGCGATAACCGATTCTCATATCCTATTAAAATTTCTCCCACTCAATGTAAGACAATTTGCAAATCCGCATTCGCAAAGGTCGTATCTCACAAGCGATCTGTATCAAGAGTGGTTTCCCCGACTAGAGAGTAACTTAACTGATAAAACGAATCTGTATTCAAGCATGGCCATGCATTTCAGTTACTACTCCTCAAGTGGCCCTGAGAAATGATAAAATCCTGATAAGGGTTTGGATATTTCCCTCGACTCGAATCCTGCGGATTTTCGCGCAGCGTGAAATAACGCAGAAAAAATCCTCTTGGCCCCTGTTACGATGACCGTGGGAAAGAAACCAAAGTTACCCAAAATCTGCCTTAATCTCAAGAGACAGTTGAAAGTCAAAAGACTCGACTCTAAGGAACACTATGGAGGTCCTATCCACGACCTGGCACCCAATGTTATAAAACATTTAGGACTCCATAACGTTGTCACGGGGTGTCCTACGAGATATCCGTATAACTCGCCTTTGTGATTGGTCAGTCAGCCGCGTGACTTATGGCTCGTTGAACCCACCATCAACCAACGTCACAAAATGATTACCTGAGTTATCAGCTCAAGTGGGTAATCAAGGACCAAAACGATGTAATGTTAATCAGTTCACTTTGTGGTGTTCAAAATTGGCGTACAATTCCACATGAGAAACAAAACATAATATATCATAACAATAAGGTTGAATAGAGTACACGAGAAAATGAATTATTACATGAATTCATAAAAGAGTACTATAACTTAGGAACACATCTAGTTCCCATGGAATGAATGTGCCCTTCATGCTTATCACGTGGTAATGCTTTTGTGAGAGGATCAGCTATGTTGTCATCCGCAGCTATCTTATCAATGAATATCTCCTTTTGCTCCACGTAATCTCTGATTAGATGAGCTTTCCGTTGTACATGTCTAGCCTTGCTGCTAGACTTATTCTCCTTAGCTTGGAAGATGGCACCGTTATTGTCACAATAAACGGTGATTGGGTCATTCGAACTAGGCACTACCGAGAGTCCTTGTAAGAATTGACGCATCCATATTGCTTCCTTAGCTGCTTCTGAGGCGGCATAGTACTCGGACTCAGTCGTAGAATCTGCTGTAACACTTTGTTTAGAACTTTTCCAGCTGACAGCAGCGCCATTAAGAGTAAAAACGAATCCAGACTGAGATTTCGAGTCATCTCGATCCGTTTGGAAGCTAGCATCTGCGTAACCCGTGGCGCAGAGCGTCAAGTCGCCTCCGTAGGTCAATCCCCAATATTTAGTCCTCCGTAGGTACTTAAGAATGTTTTTCACGGCCATCCAGTGTTGTTCACCTGGATGAGCTTGGAATCGACTGGTCATACTCAATGCATATGCAACGTCTAGACGTGTGCATATCATGGCATACATGATCGATCCTATTGCCGAAGCATAAGGAATCTGACTCATGCGCTCTTTCTCTTCCAATGTCTTAGCTTCTTGAGACTTGCTCAAATGAAGCCCAGTAGTCATAGGAAGGAACCCTTTCTTGGAGTTCGTCATGCTGAATCTCTCTAGAATCTTATCTATATAAGACTCCTGACTGAGAGACAACATCCGTCGTGATCTATCCCTGTAGATACGGATGCCCAAAATTCTTTGTGTCTCTCCAAGATCTTTCATCTGGAAATGGTTTTTCAACCATGCTTTAACCGAAGATAAGAGAGATATGTCATTCCCAATCAAGAGTATGTCATCGACATACAGTACTAGGAATACAATCTTGCTCCCACTCGACTTGATATAGAGACATGGTTCCTCGACTTGGTCGAAGCGATGATTCCAACTCCGCGATGCTTGCTTAAGTTCATAGATGGAACGCTTAAGCTTGCAAACTATCTTAGGATGTGCTGGATCGATAACTCAGGTTGCACCATGTACACCTCTTCCTCCAAATAACCGTTTAAGAAGGCGGTTTTAACGTCCATTGGCCATATTTCATAATCGTGAAATGCGGCGATCGCTAAGATAATCCGAATGGAACGTAGCATGACTACGGGTGCAAAGATCTCATCGTAGTGCAAGCCTGGCACTTGGGTGAAACCTTTAGCAACTAGTCTAGCCTTGTGGATATCTTGTTGTCCTTCCACGGCATGCTTTATCTTGTAAAGCCATTTGCATTGAAGGGGACGTACCTTTGCAGGTAGGTCCACAAGATCCCACACGTTGTTCTCATACATGGAGTCCATCTCGGATTGCATGGCTTCTAGCCATAGCTTTGAGTCAGAACTGGTCATGGCACCTTTATAGGTTGTGGGTTCATTACCCTCTAGAAGTAAGACGTCATCTATATCATGTTCCTCGACCATACCAATGTATCTGTCCGGAGGAATAGAGACTCTTCCCGACCTCCTAGGTTCCTCAGGAATATCTACCACAACCTCGGTTGAAGGAACTGTTTCCTCCAATGGTTGCTCGGTAGTTGGTTCTTGAACCTCCGATAACTCGAAGGTTCTATTACTCGACTTGTTCTCGAGAAATTCTTTCTCTAAGAACGTCGCACTAGCCGCAACAAAAACACGTTGTTCGGTAGGCGAGTAGAAGTAATGACCAAAAGTTCCCTTTGGATAGCCTATAAAGTATGTCTTGACCGATCGCGGGCCGAGCTTATCCTCGTGTCTCCACTTGACATAAGCCTCGCAGCCCCAAACCCGAATAAAGGACAAGTTAGGGACCGTTCCCTTCCATAATTCGTATGGAGTCTTGTCAACAGCTTTAGACGGACTTCGGTTAAGTATTAGAGCGGCTGACAAAAGAGCATAGCCCCACAATGAATCTGGCACAACGGTGTGACTCATCATTGATCGAACCATATCAAGTAGAGTTCGATTCCTCCGTTCGGACACACCATTTAATTGTGGTGTTCCAGGAGGAGTTAACTGTAGGACGATGCCACAGTCTTTAAGGTGTTGATCAAACTCGTGTGAAAGATACTCACCACCACGATCAGAACGTAGTGCTTTAATCTTTCTTCCCAGTTGGTTCTGTACCCGATTCTGGTATTCTTTGAACTTGTCAAAGGATTCACTTTTGTGCTTCATTAAGTAGACATAGCCATATCTACTCAAATCATCCGTGAAAGTGATGAAATACCTATAGCCTTCTCGTGCGTTGATCGACATAGGGCCACATACGTCTGTATGTATGAGTCCTAATAGGTCGGCAGCGCGCATTCTAACACCTTTGAAGGAAATACGAGTCATCTTACCGATGAGACATGATTCACATGTGCCATATGATTCGAAATCAAAGGGCGAGATAGCTCCATTCTGTATGAGCTGTTTTACGCGTTTCTCATTTATGTGTCCCATACGACAATGCCATAGGTAAGTTTGATCTTTGTCACCTACCTTTAATCTCTTGTTATTCACATGTAATATCTCGGTGGTTTGATCTAAAACATAAATTCCATTCATGGAAACTGCCTTGCCATAAATCATATTGTGTAAGGAGAAAATACAGCTATTATTCTCTATTACAAATGAAAAACCGAGTTTGTCAAGTGCAGAAACTGAAATAATGTTTTTGGACAAACTAGGAACATAATAACAATTATATAAAAATAACTCGAATCCACTTGGAAGCTGGATCACGTATGTTCCCTTCGAGACTGCAGCAACACGTGCTCCATTCGCGACACGCAGGTCAACCTCACCCTTGATTAGGGGTTCTTGGTTTCGGAGGCCCTGCACATGATTACATAGATGAGAACCACAACCAGTATCTAGTACCCAAGTTCTGCAACTTGCATGGTTAATCTCAATCATGTGAATAAAAGAAGAAGAAGACATACCAACAGGAGTAACGCGGCCTGCTTTGATGTCCTCGCGATACACGGGGCATGAGCGCCTCCAATGCCCAGTCTTGTGGCAGTGGTGGCATTCCATGCTAGTATCCTTGCTCTTAGTCTTGCCCTGTGAGTTGCTCGACTCACCTGGCCCACTCTTAGTAAATCCTGGTTTCTTGAACCTGGGCTTACCTACTGCTAGGTCGCCCTGAGCTTTAGCCTTCCCTTTACCCTTTCCCTTACTGGAGATCATGAGAACATCCTGCTTCACGCTCCCACTTAATTTCAGATCCTTCTCGGTCTGTACGAGAAGGGAGTGGAGCTCATGAGGAGTCTTCTTCATGTCGTTCATGTAGTAGTTGGCCCTAAAGAGGGCGAACCCATCAGGAAGCGAATGAAGCATTCGATCAACGATTATGTTCTCACTGATCTTGCAGTTCAGGGTCTCCAGTTTCTCGATATTCTCAATCATGTTGAGAATATGTGGGCTAACAGCTTGGCCCTTCTGGAGTTTCGCCTCAAAGAAGCGACAGGTATGCTCAGAAGAAACGATTCTCGGAGCTTTCGAGAATTCGTTAGTGAGCGTGGTGAAAATCTTGTTTGCACCATGGGATATGAAGCGTCTTTGCAAATTTGATTCCATTGCATAGATGAGTACGTTCTTTATCGCACCCGCTTCCATGACGAAGTCGCTATGAGCGCGAACTTCGTTGGCTCTAGCTCCAGTTCCTGGGTGTGCCGGAAAGGGCTCAGTTAAATACTTAAGCTTTCCGTCAGCAATGGCAGCATTCCGTAGTGCTGCCTCCCAGTCAGAGAAGTTTGACCCATCATTTCTCAGTCTAGTAGAGTGATTCATGGAGTCCATGAAGGCTTTTAGCCAGGATTCACGTGCTAGCTTGGCACTTGGCATTGGGTCTTCACCAGCCATTTAGTTATACAGCAGTTTTAATGAACGTGTTCTACACTGAAAAAGAAGATAAAACAAAACCATATAAGCAACTTATTGTTGTGATTTAAGTCTATATTAAATTGAATTTAAACTCGTAGACTCATGCATTTATATAATTGATCTCCCTCAAAAATTATATAAACGATCCCAAGACTCAATTTCCGTATATTGATAAGCCCACAGTTTGGCTAATTCCACCGTTGGAACTCTTGGTCGATAGATTTCTGTATATCCTATCTATTAGTCCATCTCAGTCGCTAGATAGTATCGAGTGACCATGATGTTGAGATAAAATAAATCATCTGTTCCCACTTACCCGACGTAGAAGGGGTCATATTATGCCTACCGACGAAGAAGGGATTCATGGGAGGCTGATTTATAAAGACTAATCCCAATTTTTGGTTATACGAGGAAGACCCAATTAACTTTTATTTATTCATATTTAAGTGAACTAAAAACTAGCATATACATGAATGAATTAAATAAAGTGATGGCTTTACATGTGACACGTGACATCTGTATTGTCACAGAAAACTAACGCGTAACCTCTACATGAGTCAGTTTTCAGGCATGTTATAGGTGGTTTGGTTTTTTAGGCGGAATATGATGCAAGCTATTATCGATGAAAGCATAAAAATAAAAGCAATAAACGTAAATAAAAGTCCTAGTGTGGCCTATCCTACCAAAATAAACATAAAACAACTTCGAATCCACCGTTGGACCCTAGAAGCTTGTCTTGATGTTCCATCTTGGTCCTTGCAGCGGGAGTGAGCATCCGGTCTCCGTCTTTGGTCTTCACAAAATTACTAATTTAAATTACAAATATAACCCTATTTACATTCTAATTTAAATACAAAAGTAATTACATGGCAAAAACCCAAAACGGAGATACAAGATCTCAAAATTACAAGCAAGACTGTGTTCCATCATTACGGTAACACAATCTACTAAGGCCACACTAAGTTACAACCGTTTGCAAAAATTAAATACGTTATTGAAAGCATTCAAGGCATTCACAAGACGATAAATAAAATGCATCAACTAAAAATAAAATTCATTCATGACATAATACTGTTATTATGATTAACAAACTTTAACCAAACCACCTTACAGGATTAAAATTATGTGATTATACCGTTTTAATCACCCAATTTTAATAAATTTATAATCCATTATCTTAAACTTTTTTAAAATAATATGTATCAAACGAGGGTGAACCATTTCACAAAAATAACATACTATTTCCGTATACAGTATATTATTTTAGGCCATGTGAAAATAAAAAGACATGATATTTTCGAAAACCAACAGCCAGGAACACGAGCACTCGATCGAGCAACAGGGGCACTCGATCGAGTGTCAGCGTCACTCAATCGAGTGCAGCAGGGCTCGATTGAGTGACTCGTTAAAAAATGCAAATCGCTGCACTTTGAACCAAAACAAGTTTATATCTTTGATTTAAAACGTGTAAATCATAAATAAACAACAACAAAATATTCACATATTGCTAAAAATATCGATTAATTAACAATATGCAAATAAGAATCGAAAACAAGATCGATTACAACCCAAAAAACACACGCACGGTGCCTGGTACAGGGACACTCGATCGAGTGCTACAGAGACTCGATCGAGTGTCAAGGCAGAAAGTACGGTTTTGCAAAATTTGTAAACTTTATGAAAAACACAATTGTAAAATTTCATGGCCCTAGGCTCTGATACCACTTGTGGGGAATATTACGTGTATTCGCCCTATACTTGCAGGATTATAATGAAAAATACAATCGTGAATATACTCAAAAGATTAAAAAGACATAAAAAGAGTACAACCTTTAGTCCTTGCGCGAAAGGCCTAAGAACAGGAATTAACACAAATTCCCTCCTATAACTTGCACCCAAGACTTAGATTGAGAATTTGCCGCGTGTGCTAGAAATCTTCTCCAACTGCCTTGCAATATCGGGAGAGCCTTTTGAGTTTTAGATGTGAGATCTGGGTTATGGGAGAAGAATGCTCTCAAACCCTAATTATCTTGAGATTTGTTTAAACAGTGAAACAAGAGTAACCTGACATAAGGAGAATTCTTCTCCTTATGTAGTATACACGGCAGAAAATTCTCGAGTAGGGTAAGAGTGGGCTTTCCACTCTTACCTTATTCTAATTCGTGATTCGACCCATTTAGCTATAAGTTGTTCGCGGGATTTGTTTATAAATCGTAACATGTTATCAGATATTAATACAGTTGATATATTAATAATGGTCTGATAAAATACGATATTGTATATTTACCCAAATTAATAAAACTGTTTATATTAATACGCGAATACAATATTTAATTAAATATAACCGTTTATATTTAATTTACGAATTAATCATGTAATCCGTATTAGCTAAAATTATTTAATCCGTATTAAATAATAATCTCAACATCTTATTGACTTATTTATTAGTCAATACCTCTGACTAACTGTTTAGTCATATCCGGCATAAATGTGACCGTATTTTCATACCTTCACATCTCTCAAACGTGTCCTATAGGTGTGACGTATAGGGACCAGTTGATCACCGCCATCCGTATGATAATAACGTCAAACTTATCTAGCAAGCCAACCGTTATTGATAAACGTGGATCAACTGATAATAATACTGAAGTATGCCCTTGTGATCCATAAAGAGATTTAATAAGTCATTGTACTTAATTGTCAAGGACACCAGCCCCAACATATATCTGCTTGCCTTGAGATTGGTACAGTGTCAGATATGCATGATGAAGTTAATGATTGTATTACTTGAGTTATAGTTTGTTCATCCAAGGGATTGGATGACTCTTTGATCGGTTTCATAAATAGTTGGACTGAAAGACCCCCCCGACTGGTTAACCAGTAGGGAAACCGGCTCTCCTTCCAAACGGTTTATGAAGTTGGTTGAGAGCCATGCATTAGTGATTGCATGATAGATGATGATCAGTTATTGAGATATTTTTATACTTCACATGTTTTTATATGTTGGAGTATTCTGTTTGCTTTACTTGTTACGTGTCGTTACAAAAGGTGGCTAGGAGAACTTTAGTCACTCCCCACTAATTGTGGCGTACATGTTTTCATGTATGTAGGTACATGCAGGTTGGACGGGGTTCACTTGAGAGCTAGCGAGTGATGATCCTTTCATCATATGACTTACACTTTACCGATTAGCTAGACTCTTAGTTTTGATACAGTTCATGTTTTGGTGCCTGTAGGGATGTTCTATTCCAGGCTTTGTATATATTTGGTTTTCGTACTTAGAACTGTTATACTTATCTATTTTGTTTATATCAGTTGCTGTTCCCAGTTTCAATTTTAATTCACCTCGCATGATGTTTTTGTTTAAAAAGTTTTAATTCCGCTGCATTTTTAGTACTTTGTGTGTTTTATATTTCCGCCTTCGCCCAAAAATTATAAAGTGTTTCCCTACCTTTATGGTCAAAGTTCCACTCCCCACATCAATTATTGCACCAGCAGTGTGCAAAAAGGGTCTCCCTAGAATGATATGTATGTGGGCATCCTCGGGGATGTCCAACACAACAAAGTCAACCGGGAAAAAGAATATGTCAACGCGAACGAGAATGTTTTCTAACATCTCTATGGGTTCTACCGAGGTGCGGTCCACCATTTGGACCGTCATACTAGTCATAGAAAAGGTAGTCATTCCTAGTCTCTTAGCTAGACTCAAATGCATAACACTAATACTAGCCCCTAGGTCGCAAAGTGCCTTGTTGATTGGGAAGGTACCTATGTTACATGGGACTGAAAAGCTACTTGGGTCTGCAAGCTTATGAGTTGCAATCAAATGAGATAAGAAATTAGAAGACTCTTCGGTCCAAGCTACTGACTCAATATTATCTAAAGACCTCTTCCTAGTCAAAAGTTGGACGCATGAAATTCACATAGGAAGGGACTTGTTGAACCAATTCTAAAAACGGGACTTGTACATTGAGACTCTCGGGGTACGGAGGAGTAGTAGAGCATTCAACATTGGTGCCTCTTCTTAAGAAATTCGGGACGTTGTCACCTTGAAACAGAAATTGCTTCAAATTTTCAGGCACTTCGGGCCTGAACGAATCTGTCTCATCAGCTACAGCGGTCGGTTGACCACTGTCTTCAGTCGGTCAACCGGTCTCTACCTCCTCTGAATTTCAAGTAGGTATTGGAATTGTTTCTGACTTGTCGACATTGGTCGACCGACTGACGTCACTGGTCGGTCGACCACTTCCACTGCTACCCGCCTCTTATTTTATCTGATTCTTCTTTTTCAAGGCCTTGGAGCTTCCAAGCTTGGTCCCACTCCTCAACGATATGATGTTGAGGGTCTCCTTTTTCTGGTCGGGCTGCGTCGAAACTTGCCCGGAGTTTTTGAAATATTCTTGCTCGCAAGTTGAGCACTTTAGGACTCCAACATTTTCATTCCGGCCTCCCTTACTTGGGACTCTTTCTGCACCATCCCCATAAGGTTTTGGTTCATCGTCTCTGTGCTTTGAGGTGGGTTTTGAGTTTGTTGTGGAATGAAGGGCTCTTTTTGGAAGTTTTGTTTGTGGGGTGGGATGTAGCTTTGATTTTGTGGTGGTGGTTGTTTTGGATTTTGTGCATTTTGGCTGGTCCACCGCAAGTTAGGTTGGACATTATTCGAGTCGTAGAAGTTGTTTTGGCAGTAGTGTTGGAATGCCGCATAAGTTTCGTTTCAAGTAGTACAAAACTTGGAGACATGGCCTTCTCCACCACACCTCTCACAAGTAAACGGTCCATCCGTCACCGCGTTTACTTGGTACATCCCTCCTTTACTTCCCCCACCAAGTTCGTATTTGTCAAAACGAGCTACAAGAGCCTCAATCGCAGCTACCGAAGATTTGTCTTTTCTCTGATTACCACGGGAAGTCCCGTGTTCGGCTCGATGTACAGCAACATCCTCTATTTGTGTAATAACCCGTAATTTCAAAATCCTTAATAATGTGTGGTTTTATATTATATTTCAAGACGAAGTATGATGGTTTGTTTTTCGATATGTATTTTACTAATCGCTATAATAATTATATTAGTGTACGTGCTCGTCTATCCTTAATCGAGTCGAGAACGGAATATGGGTAATATAATTATCGAGATACGTGATGGGCTTGGGTTTGAGCGAGGCATGAAGGGTAGGGTGACCCGTGTATACCATAATTAGAACAAAAAAAAAGGAAACCCTAACAATGCTAAAACCGACTTTCACAATCCAAAAACCCTAATCACCTTATCATACTCTGCCTCCATCGTTCGTCAAAACCCTACTACTACTACCACTACTACCTACACCCCATCTCCCTCTACAACCCCATAGTGAACACCACCCAAACCACCGTGTAAATTAGGGAAAACAAGAGGAGGAAACTGTAACACCCCCATTTATTTAAGGGTCTGTACTAGGACTCCCTAGATAAATAAGGATGTTACCATCTCGGTTTCCCGAGGCAGTAGATACAAAGGAAGATAAACAGTACTTTAAATTGATAATGTTAACTCAAACGGTTTTACGCAACTGAATTATAAAACTGTCTTGCTAAAATAAAAGTACAACTCGTAAACAACTATCATGCGATCTAGACTCTAGGCAGGTCCGGATCTAAGCTTCTCTCTTCCCCTAGCTCCCACAGTCTCAACACCTGTCAATCTGCTCCCCAATAATTGGTTCATCACAGGTGATCACGAATACACAGGGTCAACCACGAGGTTGAGTAGAGAAACACTGTAAACAAACCACATTACTATAAATAGAAAGTCGAGCTTCTCCACACCGAATCACAAGACCCATAATTCTCCACACCAATCACAGACCCTTTATCTCCGCACCAATCAGAGACCCTTAATCTCCGCACAAATCACAGACCCTTTATCTCCGCACCAATCATAGACCCTTTATCTCCGCACCAATCACAGAATGATATAAACAACACAATATAACAATCACATGATATTATGTAACAAACATGCTTAATATCAAATAAGAACAGATTACACATCAATATTTATCAGTATTTCCCCTACCTCGAATAGCTGAATTGTAGATAAGTCCAAAGCTCGCTAGAAATTTTCCACGCGGAAACTGCTACCTAAACACGTATTTGTAACGAATCAATAAAACTTCCCGAACCCCAAAACAAACTACACTTACTATAAATAGAAACCTTCCATAATTGGAAAGTTTCCATAATTAGGAACCTCCCAAAATAGAAAATCCCACGATTCACCACTTTCCCGACTCATAAATCTGACTACTCCAAAACCGTACTCAAAAGTAAGAATAATAAATCGTAATACTAACGAGTGACAACAACTTTAGATTAGATTATAATAACAACAATAGAAAATATAATAATAAATAATAACAATAATAAGAAACACTAATAATAACAATAATAATAATAATAATAATAATAAAAATAATATTAGTAAACAATGTAGTAGTACAACAACCAACTACGACTCATAAACACAAATAGAGCCCATTACCAACCGCTAAACACAAATAACCACCAGCTTTTGCTTGACACACGGTTTCACCCTTCTACTCCCTTATTGCCGCCGCAACTCAACCCCCACAATCACCAGGCGGCAACCCAGAACCTCCCTCAACACCTCTGACCACCGGCAGTAGGGTCGTCTGCTGCCGACGAGGTGAACCAGACCCCTAAACTGACCTGGTTCCTCTCCCTGCCACCTAACCAGCCTGGTTTGCGCAGGCTGCCGACAACCCCACAATCCAAGCCACCATCTACGACCACCACCAGAACCGCCCCCTGACATCAGACTATAACCCACGGTGGTACCACCGTGTCGATCTCCCCCCAGGTCAACGGTGGTACCACCCCCAATTAACCCCTGTAAACTCGACATCAGACTTTGCAAAAACAGAGAACTAATAGAGCCACGAACGACCGTCACAAACGCCACCTTAACCGCCCAAACTTGACATGAAAACCACCAAGACGCACTTCTGACCACCACCAATCTTAACACGCAAGACCCTAAACCAAAAACTAACAAGAACAGACTCGAAACACCCACACAAAACAACACGTAAAAGGCTCTGATTTGAAACATAAATTAATGGGTTGTCTTAAGCGACAAAACCAGCACGCCTGGTGGTTCCTGGTGACCAACGGTGACCCATACTGTGGTCCAAACACTACTACTAATGTCGTAGGTTACGACTAGACACAGACCCGAACCCACCACCATGAAATACACACACGAAAAGCTACTGAAAACCACCGGA
This sequence comes from Silene conica, assembly GCA_029255685.2. NCBI lineage: Eukaryota > Viridiplantae > Streptophyta > Magnoliopsida > Caryophyllales > Caryophyllaceae > Silene > Silene conica. The sequence continues at coordinate 37,991,841 of CM055312.2, read as the reverse complement.
AAACGCAGATGAGAAAGAAAACGTGCTGACATACCTACTTCGTCTAAGTTTCGACCACCCTTAAACTGCTCTATGGCCACCATGAAAACCGCCTATGTATTCTCCGTTATGACGGCTGTAGATTAGAGTGTTTGTCTGAGAGATAGGGTAGTTAGGTTTAGGTTTTCTGACTTGTAGAAAGTGAGGGCATGCTAGGGTTTGTGTTTGTTTGAAAAGAAAAATAAACGTGAGTTATGGGCTGAGATGTGCACGCAACTCGAGGCCCATACTATCCCCTTGGTCTCGAGTTCGAACCCCCTTGTCAACACAATACATTACCACTTGATTAAAAACACAACAACTCAATTAAAAGGACACAAAACTATCGATATCATAATTAAATCTTCGATGCTTATTTAACGAATAACCCGTCACAACTATATAATTTGAATAATAAAACGGGTTATTACAATCTTCCCTCCTTAAAAATGAACTTCGTCCCGAAGTTCACCATCCCGTGATCCATCAACCGGTCTCTAGGCACATAACGAATTAAAAGAGTGACACCACATAACATCAAGAACTAATAATGGTATTTTATACACGAAATGTTACATTCCACCCACGTTAAGAAAACTTTGTCCCGAAAGTTTAACGTACAACCAAATTAAATTCCCGAACACAACAAGATTCACAACAGGAGTTATCAGGATTATCGAGTAGATGCGTGCAACCAAAAACGACACCACAATTAGCCATGTCATAAATCGTTAAGATTTTACAATCATATCCTCCTTAAAACATGGTTACGTCCTCGTAACCCTATAAACATTCTAACACAGTACTCCATCTCACTCATTATTTTATCTCATAAAATCTAAATCCAAGTGACCAAGTATCGCACTCATCGTCGCATATAAGACCAAAGACAAGGGTTGAGTGAACTGGCGGAGTAAAACTGCAATTGAAACTTCCATCTCAATATCGATCTCAAATTCCGAATATAACTCAATCACCAAGGTCACACCGGACCATAAACACAATATGGCACTACGGCCAGATAACCTATAACTCGGTACCAATGACCAATTCCCATCTCGATTTCAATATCAATATTATCAAATATTCCATTAAAGAAACTGCTCAACATTTAGGGAATAACTCTAAGCTACTCACCCACAAGTCAAGGTCAAAGAATGCGACAACTTGATAAAACACCGAACAGAAACCTCAATCTCAATACAACATCATCATAAATAACTCAGCTAATCAAATACCAGAAGTTTACCTAGCTTACACTCAGCCTATCTCACAAACAAAAGGATTATCATATCAACAAGGAATGAACTGTCAAAATAAGAGAATACTTACTAATATTCCACTTAAATAAGTACCCGTAAGAACCCATAGCAATTATCATGTTATCATATACCCTCGAACAACAACAGGAGTATTAGGATCGGTAGAAATCATGTTACGCAGTAAAATAGAATCAGAGTAGTTAATACTTACATACTATTGAAATTTTAACACAAAATCAATATATTCAAAATAATGTAGATAATGAAGAAACTCAGAGTTCGTAATTGACAAATTAAACATTTCATGTTCGTTATCATATTATAGAAAAGATATAAGGCAAAATTTGTTAATGTAAATAAACATGGAACATTGACATACTTCACAAGTTATACACAATCATGGGCTAACGAGACCGTTTAACATATCTGGGTATTAATAAGTTAACAAGATCACTTAGGTATAACTCAACTTACATCATTTATCATGAGACTAATAAAATACATGTCTTGTAAAGTAAGGGTTTATAAAATGCGCAACAATTAAGCATTCGGGCAGGCTTTCATCAACACGTAGGTACATAATTTGTCATATTGTAAACAATTACTATAATTATTAAAATATCAAGCGTCATCATGGATAATCATCACCTTGAAATACAAATTCAAAACTTTTGGAACCTTTGGAAAACTTTTGAAACGCTGAAATGGTAGTTTGTGACAATTATAAACACAATCAAAGGCTATTTTCAACTACAGATCGGACTCAAAACTGCTCGGAGACATTCTGACTCTCCTTTACTAAACATTGTTCTCATAAATTGTAGCTCATGAATCATGAAGATTTTGTGCTAAAGGTAAACGGATTCACAACACTGGTACTTCCATAAAACTCATCATGTCAACTAATTAACGAATCCATATATTATGATCAGATTTTTAATCCTAGCAAAAGCAATTCAGTCGTGACATAATAATATACATGAAAATGTTATGAATGTTATTATCTTAGTGACTAGACAACGATATACCATAAATATATGAAGGAACATCAACACGATTAACAACGTTCCAAATGATCACCATTACTTATAACAATTAGATTGCTATATCATGCTAATAGGTTTACGAGTCCAATTGCATTCTACCACCTGTCAAGACTCTTCTCTGATAAATATGATTTTAACATCACATACGAACATCACATCATTATTTTGAAGTCAAAACACTAGAAAGTAAGGGCGACAGTATAATTGAAACTATTTTATATATAAATAAGCAGGATAACGTTATCATAAAGTAAGTTTCATATTCATATCATATGCCAACTATTCATGTTACTAATCCCATATTAGGATACCACATGGTCACATCACATAATTCACATTTGATTAAACATTCATATGAAACTTACATAACTCACAATTTCCACCATTTAGACATTACGTAGCAATTTACACAAATTATAATTACATATCCACTTAGCTATCTTGCGAGCTATTATAATGAATTAACTAATCATAGGAAACAGAAGCGGATACATATCTCAAGGGAATCACTCATAACAATTTTGATAACTTAAATGGTTTGGACAGGAACTTTGCAGCAATTCAACGGAAATTGAACAACTTGCAAAAATCACAATTAGACAACGACTCGATAAGATTTTACATAGCTTATCCTTTTGGAAATGTGAACGAATGTTCTAAACAGTGGAGTTCGAATATACAAAAAAAAGTAAACACATTTTAAATGACTTTATTTACAAAACCATGGGTCAAAACAGAACCATGCAGTAACAATCTGACCACTGTCAACTACAAGATTTATTCCTCTCAGAATATAACTCCTATTAACGTGAAACCAAAAGCATTGGAACCCCAACTCGGAAAGTCATCATACATAAAATTTTCATACTCAAACATAGGACACATATAAATGACAGTCCGTACAATCCAGGTAACATTCTGGAAATTTATTAAAAATTTGGTCCCTTTGCAAATACACACCACTACATCCAAACCCATCTTTCTTATTCCAAAATACGTTGTCAAACATTTGAAGCATAGACACCACTTTGTACCATATTAACATTCATTCCTCATTTCAATTGTAGTTGCCATCTAACACAGTAAAGGTTTCGAAACTGAAAATAGGATCAACTAAATAGCTTGATAGTTATACATGTGTATCAAAATAAATTCATTGCACCATCATAACCTATCCAAGTACGGAACTTAAGCTAGGGACTATTATGTATCCCTTATTGATTACGAACTTCATAACAACTTTAAATGCGTATAAAAGGCATAAAAAGAACTCTTATTTACAATATATGCAACACATAACTATATACGTTCATGGCTTAGGGAACACATTCCGCATATCACTAGACATGGATTACTAATTTATATAAATCTGATCATTCATGTTCAAATACCAACAATATATTATATAGATACTATAGTCATTCAATTCCAGATAATCGTATAAACACTTCAAATATCAAAATCATATGATCACATCACTCTAAGTATGGCTCAACAAATACAACTCCCAAACTCTGATAATTTCAATTCAATCATCCATGTCAATCCACAGTTCCTATTGCACATATCATTAATCAGAACTCACATATGACTTACCTCGTTCTTCTCATGCAAGAATGTTAGCATAGTATAACCAGGTCACTATATAGTCTACCCCACTCTTCAATTACTCTCTTTGGGTTCCCGAGACATAACAGAAAGGGCCCGGGTTTGGTGTGAGGGGGCCTGTAACACCCCCATTTATTTAAGGGCCTGTACTAGGACTCCTCAGATAAATAAAGATGTTACCATCTCGGTTTCCTGAGGCAGTAGATACCAAGGAAGATAAACAGTACTTTAAATTAAATGTAACTCAGACATGTTCGTACATTTGTATCCGAAGGTCTTAACAAGACAAATAAAATACAACTCATACTAAACTGACTAAGGTGATCTAGATTCTAGTCTGGTCCGGATCCAAGCTCTTCCTCCCATAGCTCCCCCTTAGTCTCAGCCACCTGTCAATCTGCTCCCCAATAAATTGGTTCATCACAGGTGATCACGAATACACAGGGTCAACCACGAGGTTGAGTAGGGAAAACAATAAATATAAAAGCAATATAATAAACTCCGCACCGATCCATCGCCAAATAAACTCCGCACCGATCCAACACCATATATACTTCGCACCGAACCAACACCAAATATACTCCGCACCGATCCAACACCAATTACACTCCGCACCGATCCAACCCCAAATATACTCCGCACCGATCCAACACCGTATCACAAGACCCAATATATATATTCACATCGTAACAATGTCTCAGCAAGATATAGATAGCACAATATAACGATCACATGATATTATAACATAAACATGCTTATCACCACATAAGAACAGATTACACATTATTGTAAACCAGTATCTTCCCCTACCTCAACTTGCGGAACGGAAATGACAACCACACAACAGCTAGAAATAGTCCACGCGAAAACCGTCACCTTAAAATATATTACGTAACGATTAATAAACTCCCCGTACCCCTTAACAACCACATTTACTATAAATAGAAGCCTTCCATAAGTGGAAAGTTTCCAAAAATAGAAACTTTCCAAATATAGAAGCTTTCCAAATATGGAAACTTCCTTGACTCGCTAATTTCCGACTCATATATTTATTAACACAAAACATCAACCAAACTAATAACCTAACCAAAAAAAATAACACAAAATATAAAGAGTGACATCATTAACAAGTAAATTGATAAATAGCAATAATAATATCAATAAGTAATAACAATAATTAAATAATAATAATATTAATAATAACAATAATAATAAATATAATATAATTGTTAACATATTAATTATAACAACTAATAATAATAAAACTATAGTGACCAACGTAGCAAAACACGTCTAAACCCGACATACAAAACCACGCCTATCAGCCCTCCCTTAAACGTGACACAGCAACCCGCAACAGACCCGGCCGCCACCACGTAGCACCACCATTACCTCCGGCAACCACCAACCACGAACCCCACAACCACCAGCTACCACCCCGACATCAAACAGCCCCTTCGACAGTCGTCAACGAGGTGAACCAGTGCCCAAAACAGGCCTGGTTCCTCACTCGAACACTGCAGATCCTACGGACACTAACCCCCCTGTCGACACCTCTAACAGCCCTAACACCGCTTGAAACCACCACCATGTCCGCCCCTGACACCAGACCTATACGCAGCAGTGGTACCACCGCGTCGACCTCCCCCGAGTCACCGGTGGTACCACGCCCAACCCTCTATACCTGAACCACGAACACCCAGACCCGTGACAACTAGAGAACACAACCTACCCTTCTTACCCCGACGACACCTCCACAACCACCGTGACACCACCACCCAACCACCCTGACTCCATCCCTGAACATTCGATAACATACAACATGAATATCGACAACCTACCCTTATTCGAAAACGACCACCACGAAACAGGAGAAAAACGCAACTCAGTGACGTACCTGTTTCACGCTTAAAACGAACCACCCTATACCACCTAGCCTAGCCGTATAAGCTGCCTTCGTCGTCTCTGATGTGGTGGCTGCAAGATTGGGTTGTTGGTAGAGGTTGGGATAGGTAGAACTAGGTTACACAAGGTTGTATATGTCGGCATATAGTAGGGTGTAGAATTAGGTTTTTTTTACAAAAGAATAAGTTGTGGGTTGTACGTGTGATGTGTATGGCATTCAAGGCCCACAACTCCGTGCCAAAGGTCTCAAGTTCAAACCCCGTTAGCGACACGTAATAAAATATCATTAGTAAATATCATTCGATAATAAATATATTTATCGAATATATTAACTACCGTTCAAACATCAAGGACACGACCAACATAATAACAATTATTATAATAAAATTTTGAGTCATTAAACCTCACCCACAGCCTGAGTAATAAAATATATTAACTACCGTTCCCAACTCGTAATATTAAATAAAGACACGTATAACTCATTATACCAATTATACTAATTAGCAAATTCATATCAAATAAAATATAATCATATCTCGTTTCGACAAAAGTACAATAAATCATCATTACAAACTACGAAATTATGAGGTATCACAGTCTTCCCTTCTTAAAATGAACTTCGTCCCGAAGTTCACCATCCCGTAATGAAACAAACACAAGTAGTGCTTGTATAGGCTTTGAAACGTGAAATGTTACATTCTACCCTCCTAAAAAAAAACTTTGTCCCCAAAGTTCAACTACCACGGAAACTCATGATACTTAAAGAACCACTTTATAGAGCATAACAGAAGTAGTCAGGATTATTATGCATATTCAGACAATCACCACATACCAATTAGCCATGTCTTACCAACTAGCCATATCATAAAATCATTAAAATTTTACAATCCTATCCTCCTTAAAACATGGTTACGTCCCCGTAACCCCATTATAAAAAAAAAATTCTAGCTCATCACCTTGTCTTGCTCATTACTCTAATTCATAAAATCCTACTCCAAGCAAACAAGTATCGTACTCATCGTCGCATCCAAGACCATAGACAAGGGGTGAGTGAACTGGCGGAAATAAGCCGCAATTCAATACTTCCATTTCGATATCGATTTCAACTCCGAATATAACTCGATAACCCAGGTCACACGGGACCGGAAACACAGTATGGCACAACGGCCTAACAACTCATAACTCAAAGCCAGTAACCAATTTTCCTCCAAATTCAATATCAATGTTATCACATATTCCATTAAAGGAACTGCTCAACACTTAGAGCGTAAAACTCTAAGCTACTCACCCACGAGCCAAGGTCAAAGAATACGACAACTCGATAAAATATTGAACTGCAAACTCAAATTCAACACAAAACCAATCATGGCCTTTGTTCCAAACTCACGAGTAACTCAAACTCATCCATTCAATCTCAATAGCACTTACCTTCCAAGTTCATTGACATACTTCTATGTATACTTACAATTCCACAGTTCATAAAATAAGGATCTGGACGCTATACCAACCAACCTAATACAAAACCATTATGCATAAACAACTAATCAACTACCACAAGTCTACGCATCTCACAACTCAACCCGTCTTACAAACAAAATGACTATTCTATCAATAGGAATTATTAACTAACCAAAAAAAAAAATTAAAAAAATAAAAAAATAAAGGGACAATTATAATTTTTTTTTTTTTTTTTTTTTTAAAACTCGAATAAGTACTTGTAAGAAATCTTTAGTAATTATCACGCAAACATATATAACCTTGAGCAATAACCAGAGTATTAAGATCGATAGGAACCGTGTTACGCAGTAGACAGAATCAGGGTAGCTAACACTTACATACCTTTGAAATTTCAAGACAATGTTAATATATTTACAATAACGTATACAATCAAGAAGCTCGTAGTTCGTACTTGCCAAATTAAAATGTTTCATGCTCATAGTCATATTATGGAAGCAAAATCATATTTTAGGAAAAGACATAGAGCAAAATTAGTTAATGTAACTAAACATGGGTCATTGACCTATTCCACAATATACACTCAAATCCTAGACTCACAAGACCGTTTAACCTTCCCGGATATCAATTAGTTAACAAAACCACTTACGTACATTTCCCACCCACTCATATTACATCATTTATCATGAGGCTATTATTATATATGACTTGCACAATAAGGGTTTTATACAATGCGCAGCAATTAAACCTTCAAGCAGGATTTCATCTACACATAGATACAGAACTGTCATTTGCAACCAATCACCAAAATTATCAACATCAAGCTTAAACCTGGTTTATCATTTTGAAAATACTTTGAAATGTTTGAAACATTGAAAGGGTTGTTTGTGACAATATAAATGCGTGTCAAAGACAATTTCACAAGTTTTAGCTTGAAACAAGGCTACACGGAGGTATTATGACTCTTCTTTATTAAGTCGTTATTCTTCTCACTCATGAATTATGAAAAGTTTAACGATATAAGTAAACAATCACAAAGCTAATACTTCCATAAATCGTATGTCAACAATTAATAACTTACACATCGTGATCAGATTCTAAATATAACACTATGCAATTCACTGTGTGGTATACAATATACTTGGAAAAGTTATAAAGATTATAATCACAGGAAACCAGACAGTGATAAACAATCAACATCCGAAAGAACCTCAACAAGATTCACATTATTCAAATAATCACAATTACGTATAATTATTAGATTACTATATCATGATGATAAACTGACCAGTTAAATTTCATTCTGCCACTTGGCAAGACTCTTCTCAGATAAACATGCTTTTGACACCACATACGAGTAGCACATAATCATCTTGAGGTCGTAAAATTTGACATACAATTGAAGTAATTCTATATTAAACTTGACGAAATAACAAGGTTACGCTATCATATAGTGAGGGTTCATACTCATACCATACATCCATTATTCACGTTACTAATGCCATATCAGGATATCACGTGGTCACATTACATAAATCACATTTGATTAAACTTTTATATGAAACTTTTATATCTCACAATTTCAACAATTAAACATTACGCAGCACTTACCAAATCATAATTAAATACAGCTTAGCTAACGTGCGAACGATCATAGTTTTTAGAAAATATAAAAGTCTAGCTAATCATAGGCAAAGAATCGAATGTATATCTCAAGGAAATTATTTAATACCATTTCCATAACCCAATCGGTCCGAACAAGAACTTTACAGCAATTCAACAGAAAATTAGGCAACTTGCAAGAATCACAATTAAACAACGACTCGATAAGATTTAACATAGCTTATCCTTTTGTGGAAATGTGAACGAATGTTCTAAATAGTGGAGTTGGAATATACATAAAAGGTAAACACATTGTAAATGACTTTGTTTTACAAAAACATGGGTCAAAACTGAACCCTGCAGTAACAATCTGACCACTGTCAACTACAAGATTTATTCCTCTCAGAATATAACTCCTATTAACGTGAAACCAAAAGCATTGGAACACCAACTCGGAAAGTTATCATACATAAAATTTTCATACTCAAATATATGACACATGTAAAATGACAGTCCGTACAATCCAGGTAACATTCTAGAAATTTATTAAAATTTTGGTCACTTTGCAAATACACACCACTACATCCAAACCCACCTTTCTTATTCCAAAATACGTTGTCAAACATTTGAAGCATAGACACCACTTTGTACCATATTAACATTCATTCCTCATTTCAATTGTAGTTGCCATCTAACACAGTAAAGGTTTCGAAACTGAAAATAGGGTCAACTAAATAGCTTGATAGTTATACATGTGTATCAAATAAATTCATTGCACCATCATAACCTATCCAAGTACGGAACTTAAACTAGGGACTATTATGTATCCCTTATTGATTACGAACTTCATAACAACTTTAAATGCGTATAAAAGGCATAAAAAGAAATCTTATTTACAATATATGCAACACATAACTATATACGTTCATGGCTTAGGGAACACATTCCGCATATCACTAGACATGGATTACTAATTTATATAAATCTGATCATTCATGTTCAAATACCAACAATATATTACATAGATACTATAGTCATTCAATTCCCGATAATTGTATAAACACTTCAAATATCAAAATCATATGATCACATCACTCTAAGTATGGCTCAACAAATACAACTCCCAAACTCTGATAATTTCAATTCAATCATCCATGTCAATCCACGGTTCCTATTGCACATATCCTTAATCAAAACTCACATATAACTTACCTCGTTCTTCTCCTGCAAGAAACGTTAGTATAGTATACCGGGTCACTATATAGTCTACCCCACTCTTTCAATTACTCTCTTTGGGTTCCCGAGACAGAACAGAAAGGGCCCAGGTTTGGTGTGAGGGGGCCCCAAACTCATCCCGTTCCTTTTTGGGGCGCCTAACAGTTTCATCTCGGGGTTCATTTTATCAGACTCTTCCTACGTTAATTGTTATTCATTTGGTGTGCTCTGATACCATTTGTAACAACCCGACCCGCCACCGTCATAACACAAACCCAATAAGATGGGTGTGAACTTTTGGGCTCATTATTTGTCCTCACATAAGCCCAAAAGCACAAGGCCTTGTTACTAGATGGTGCGTGGAAGTTATTATAAACATATCACAAACTCACATTCTACCGATGTGGGATAACATTCCTCTAATACTCTTGGGGTGTTACAAACTCTCCCACTTAAAGAACACAACGTCCTCATTGTCCCTTAAACTTGACCACAACCAGGGCCAGAATCCTCCCCCGCTGGGTGTGTGACTCGGGTACTCCCGACCACAGGCTCACCACACGGTCGCAGGGTCGCTCTGATACCACTTTGTAACACCCCCATTTATTTAAGGGCATGTACTAGGACTCCTCAGATAAATAAAGATGTTACCATCTCGGTTTCCTGAGGCAGTAGATGCCAAGGAAGATAAACAGTACTTTAAATTAAATGTAACTCAGACATGTTCGTACATTTGTATCCGAAGGTCTTAAAAAGACAAATAAAATACAACTCATACTAAACTGACTAAGGTGATCTAGATTCTAGTCTGGTCCGGATCCAAGCTCTTCCTCCCATAGCTCCCCCTTAGTCTCAGCCACCTGTCAATCTGCTCCCCAATAAATTGGTTCATCACAGGTGATCACGAATACACAGGGTCAACCACGAGGTTGAGTAGGGAAAACAATAAATATAAAAGCAATATAATAAACTCCGCACCGATCCATCGCCAAATAAACTCCGCACCGATCCAACACCATATATACTCCGCACCGATCCAACACCAAATATACTCCGCACCGATCCAACACCAATTACACTCCGCACCGATCCAACACCAAATATACTCCGCACCGATCCAACACCGTATCACAAGACCCAGTATATATATTCACATCGTAACAATGTCTCAGCAAGATATAGATAGCACAATATAACGATCACATGATATTATAACATAAACATGCTTATCACCACATAAGAACAGATTACACATTATTGTAAACCAGTATCTTCCCCTACCTCAACTTGCGGAACGGAAATGACAACCACACAGCAGCTAGAAATAGTCCACGCGAAAACCGTCACCTAAACATATATTACGTAACGATTAATAAACTCCCCGTACCCCTTAACAACCACATTTACTATAAATAGAAGCCTTCCATAAGTGGAAAGTTTCCAAAAATAGAAACTTTCCAAATATAGAAGCTTTCCAAATATGGAAACTTCCTTGACTCGCTAATTTCCGACTCATATATTTATTAACACAAAACATCAACCAAACTAATAACCTAACCAAAAAAAATAACACAAAATATAAAGAGTGACATCATTAACAAGTAAATTGATAAATAGCAATAATAATATCAATAAGTAATAACAATAATTAAATAATAATAATATTAATAATAACAATAATAATAAATATAATATAATTGTTAACATATTAATAATAACAACTAATAATAATAAAACTATAGTGACCAACGTAGCAAAACACGTCTAAACCCGACATACAAAACCACGCCTATCAGCCCTCCCTTAAACGTGACACAGCAACCCGCAACAGACCCTGCCGCCACCACGTAGCACCACCATTACCTCCGGCAACCACCAACCACGAACCCCACAACCACCAGCTACCACCCCGACATCCAACAGCCCCTTCGACAGTCGTCGGCGAGGTGAACCAGTGCCCAAAACAGGCCTGGTTCCTCACTCGAACACTGCAGATCCTACCGACACTAACCCCCCTGTCGACACCTCTAACAGCCCTAACACCGCTTGAAACCACCACCATGTCCGCCCCTGACACCAGACCTATACGCAGCAGTGGTACCACCGCGTCGACCTCCCCCGAGTCACCGGTGGTACCACGCCCAACCCTCTGTACCTGAACCACGAACACCCAGACCCGTGACAACTAGAGAACACAACCTACCCTTCTTACCCCGACGACACCTCCACAACCACCGTGACACCACCACCCAACCACCCTGACTCCATCCCTGAACATTCGATAACATACAACATGAAAATCGACAACCTACCCTTATTCGAAAACGACCACCACGAAACAGGAGAAAAACGCAACTCAGTGACGTACCTGTTTCACTCTTAAAACGAACCACCCTATACCACCTAGCCTAGCAGTATAAGCTGCCTTCGTCGTCTCTGATGTGGTGGCTGCAAGATTGGGTTGTTGGTAGAGGTTGGGATAGGGTAGAACTAGGTTACACATGGTTTTATATGTCGGCATATAGTAGGGTGTAGAATTAGGTTTTTTTTACAAAAGAATAAGTTGTGGGTTGTACGTGTGATGTGTATGCAATTCAAGGCCCACAACTCCGTGCCGAAGGTCTCAAGTTCAAACCCCGTTAGCGACACGTAATAAAATATCATTAGTAAATATCATTCGATAATAAATATATTTATCGAATATATTAACTACCGTTCAAACATCAAGGACACGACCAACATAATAACAATTATTATAATAAAATTTTGAGTCATTAAACCTCACCCACAGCCTGAGTAATAAAATATATTAACTACCGTTCCCAACTCGTAATAGTAAATAAAGACACGTATAACTCATTATACCAATTATACTAATTAGCAAATTCATATCAAATAAAATATAATCATATCTCGTTTCGACAAAAGTACAATAAATCATCATTACAAACTACGAAATTATGAGGTATTACAAGGCCCCTAACTCATCCCGTCCCTTTTTGGGGCTCCTACCAGTTTCATCTCGGGGTTCATTTTATTAGACTCTTCCTACGTTCATTATTATTCATTTGGTTTAGGCCTGAGGATCGTTCGCTCTGATACCACTTTGTAACACCCCCATATATTTAAGGGCCTGTACTAGGACTCCCTAGATAAATAAGGATGTTACCATCTCGGTTTCCCGAGGCAGTAGATACAAAGGAAGATAAACAGTACTTTAAATTGATAAAGTTAACTCAAACGGTTTTACGCAACTGAATTATAAAACTTTCTTGCTAAAATAAAAGTACAACTCGTAAACAACTATCATGCTATCTAGACTCTAGGCAGGTCCGGATCCAAGCTTCTCTCTTCCCCTAGCTCCCACAGTCTCAACACCTGTCAATCTGCTCCCCAATAATTGGTTCATCACAGGTGATCACGAATACACAGGGTCAACCACGAGGTTGAGTAGAGAAAAACTGTAAACAAACCACATTACTATAAATAGAAAGTCGAGCTTCTCCACTCCGAATCACAAGACCCATAATTCTCCACACCAATCATAGACCCTTTATCTCCGCACCAATCACAGACCCTTTATCTCTGCACCAATCACAGACCCTTTATCTCCGCACCAATCACAGAATGATATAAACAGCACAATATAACAATCACATGATATTATGTAACAAACATGCTTAATATCAAGTAAGTACAGATTACACATCAATATTTATCAGTATTTCCCCTACCTCGAATAGCAGAATTGTAGATAAGTCCAAAGCTCGCTAGAAATGTTCCACGCGGAAACTGCTACCTAAACACGTATTTGTAACGAATCAATAAAACTTCCCGAACCCCAAAACAAACTACACTTACTATAAATAGAAAACCTTCCATAATTGGAAAGTTTCCATAATTAGAAACCTCCCAAAATAGAAAATCCCATGATTCACCACTTTCCCGACTCATAAATCTGACTACTCCAAAACCGTACTCAAAAGTACGAATAATAAAACGTAATACTAACGAGTGAAAACAACTTTAGATTAGATTATAATAACAACAATAGAAAATATAATAATAAATAATAACAATAATAAGAAACACTAATAATAACAATAATAATAATAATAATAATAATAATAATAATAATATTAGTAAACAATGTAGTAGTACAACAACCAACTGCGACTCATAAACACAAATAGAGCCCATTACCAACCGCTAAACACAAATAACCACCAGCTTTTGCTTGACACACGGTTTCACCCTTCTACTCCGTTATTGCCGCCGCAACTCAACCCCCACAACCACCAAGCGGCAACCCAGAACTTCTCTCAACACCTCTGACCACCGGCAGTAGGGTCGTCTGCCGCCGACGAGGTGAACCAGACCCCTAAACTGACCTGGTTCCTCTCCTGCCACCTAACCAGCCTGGTTTGCGCAGGCTGCCGACTACCCCACAATCCAAGCCACCATCTACGACCACCACTAGAACCGCCCCCTGACATCAGACTATAACCCACTGTGGTACCACCGTGTCGATCTCCCCCCGGGTCAACGGTGGTACCACCCCCAATTAACCCCTGTAAACTCGACATCAGACTTTGCAAAAACAGAGAACTAACAGGGCCACGAACGACCGTCACAAACGGCACCTTAACCGCCCAAACTTGACATGAAAATCACCAAGACGCACTTCTGACCACCACCAATCTTAACACGCAAGACCCTGAACCAAAAACTAACAAGAACAGACTGGAAACACCCACACAAAACAACACGTAAAAGGCTCTGATTTGAAACATAAATAAATGGGTTGTCTTAAGCGACAAAACCAGCACGACTGGTGGTTCCTGGTGACCAACGGTGACCCATACTGTGGTCCAAACACTACTACTAATGTCGTAGGTTTCGACTAGACACAGACCCGAACCCACCACCATGAAATACACACACAAAAAGCTACTGAAAACCACCGAAAAACGCAGATGAGAAAGAAAACGTGCTGACATACCTACTTCGTCTAAGTTTCGACCACCCTTAGACTGCTCTATGGCCACCATGAAAACCGCCTATGTATTCTTCGTTAAGAAGGATGTAGATTAGAGTTTTTGTTTGAGAGATAGGGTAGTTAGGTTTAGGTTTTCTAACTTGTAGAAAGTGAGGGCATGCTAGGGATAGTGTTTGTTTGAAAAGAAAAATAAACGTGAGGTATGGGCTGAGATGTGCACGCAACTCGAGGCCCATACTATCCCCTTGGTCTCGAGTTCGAACCCCCTTGTCAACACAATACATTACCACTTGATTAAAAAGACAACAACTCAATTAAAAGGACACAAAACAATCGATATCATAATTAAATCTTCGATGCTTATTTAACGAATAACCCGTCACAACTATATAATTTGAATAATAAAACGGGTTATTACAGAAACGCAGCAGGAACAAGACATCACCATCATCGTTTACCCTTGCGCGCAGGTGTGTTTGTAAGTAGTTTATTGTGCTTTTCCTTGGCTTCGAATCAGCATACTATGGTAGTGTCTCATGTTTGTAGTGTGAATAACATAATTATCATCTTTAAACTCCTTAGGACCACCGTGATTATGGCTTTAACCACCATGGAAGTGGACAATATTTACACGTTAAAATACTCTGTTTTCAGTCCGTTTTCTGCTCATGTTTTGTTACGTTTTCTGCTCCTGTTGTGTTCGTTTTCTGACTTGTGCTTGAGTACTATTTTATGGGTAATGATAGTAGGGAGTTTGTAAGAGGCGTTACTGGTGGTAGGATGGTTGTGGTGGCCGGAGAAGGGGAGGTTTGACAGCGTGTTTTGGAGTTGCAGAAACATTTTTCTAGGTTGGCTAGGTGTTCAGCGGTTTTGGGCAGTTGGTTCAACAGTTGTGAGGGGTGTCGAGGCCTGTTGTTTGGCACCGGGGGGTTGTGGGTAGTGTGGAGTGTCGAGGGGTCGTGAGTCGTGGTGGTGTTGGTGGTGTTTCAGGCGGGTTTATGGGGCAGGAAAAACAACTGGTCCAGTGGTGTTACGGTTTTCGGTTGTGTAGGTGCGGGTTTTGCACTGGTTTCGAGAGCTTCTGGAGTTGAGTCATGTGTCGTGGTGGTGTCCGGGGGGGTGCGTCATGGTGCAAGGGTGTCAACCACCATGGGTTGGTGGTGGTCCAGGCGTGGTGAGGGTGTCGAAGGGGATGTCGAAAAGGGCTGTCAGAGTGTAATTTGTTAATTGTGAGGTCAGGGGGTTACGGGTTGTTAAGAGGGTTGTTTGGGGTTTGCGTGATTAATGTTGGGTGTGCTATTATAATTATTACTCTTATTATTATTATTATTATTATTATCTTTATTAATGTTGCATTATTACTATTGTTTATTATTCTTCTTATTATTATTAGTATTAGTACATGGTTAATCTTATATTATGTTTATTAGTATCTTTATGTTATTGATAATTATAGTTTTAATATTTGTATTGGTCTTATTGATGTGGAATAATTAAGATATTGAATTCAGTAATAATTGTCGGTGTTAGTAGTGGTGTTTGACACGGTTGTTGGTCACGGTAAAGGTTTGGTTGAGTTCGTTTCGCGATTCGTATAAGTGTTGCGTTTTTTTTGTAAATTTTGTTAGTTTTTATTATTACTATTATTATCCTTAATATTATTAGTGGAGATCCTTGTTGGGGTGATAATTTTATAAATTATGATAATAATGCTATAGGAATTAAGATTATTATTATTATTATAATATTATTATTATATTATATTGTTATTATTAGATTGTTATGATTAGGAGATTTTTATTATTGTTTTTTATTTGTTGTAATAGTATATTATGTAGTTTATTATGTTGTTCAATTGAAGGTTTTTACGAGTCGGGAAAGTTTCTATTTTAAGAAAGTTGCTACTTCGGGAAAGTTTCCATTTTGGGAAACTTTCCACTATTAGAAGGTTGATATTTATAGTAGGTGTAACTTGAGTTTTGGGGGTTCGGGAAGATTATTAATTCGTTACATAATATACGTTTAGGTGACGGTTTCCGCGTGGAACACTTCTAGCAGCTATTCGGTTGACCTTGCCCTTCTGCAGTTTGAGGTAGGGGATATATATATCTGTGGTTGCGTTATGACATGAAGTGTGTGTGTGTTGCTTATTTAAGATTGATATAATTGATTATGAATGTATTGTGGATTGTTTGATTATTATCGATTATTGTGGAGAACGGGACTTGTGAAATGGGTCTTGTGATACGGGTCTTGTGATATGGGACTTGTGATATGGCCATGGAAGGGGTGGTGTGTTGGAGGTGAAGTGGATGGTTGAATGATGTGGATATGGCGTGGAGTGATTTTGGGTCTTGTGATATGGAGACGGAGTGGTGGTCTAATTTATTATAATGTATGTCTTATTGATGTTTACCTACTCAACCTCGCGGTTGACCCTGTGTATTCGTGTGACACCTGTGATGATCCGCGATGGGGAGCAGTTTTGACAGGAAACATGGTGCTGTGGGAGCATGGGATGGCGTGAGCACTTGGACGGACCGACTTAGATTTAGATCACATACTTCGAAGTTATCGGTTGTACTTTAGTTTCCGCTGTGTAGTACTTGTAACAACAAAGTTTAAATTTAATCAGTTTTTATATAAAGTACTTTGGTTTGATTTAACTTGTTATTCACTAACTCGGACTTTCCGAGATGGTAACAGCTCTATTTACTGAGGATGTCTTGCTAAGGCTCCTTAATAAATCGGGGTGTTACAAAGTGGTATCAGAGAGAACGATCCTCAGGCCTAAACCAAATGAATAATAATGAACGTAGGAAGAGTCAAATAAAATGAACCCCGAGATGGAACTGATAGGAGCCCCAAAAAGGAACAGGATGAGTTAGGGGCCCCTCACACCAAGCCTGGGCCCTTTCTGTTCTGTCACGGGAACCCAAAGAGAGTAATTGAGGAGTGGGGTAGACTATATAGGGACCTAGTTATATTTTACTAACGTTCTTGCAGGAGAAGAAAGAGGTGAGTAATATGTGAGTTATGATTAATGATGTGCGTTGGAAGGATATATGTAATATGAAATGCGGATCGATATGATATGAAATGTGGATCGATACGAATGATTGAATTGAAATTTTCAGAGTCTGAAGGTATATTGGTTGAGCAATGGTTAGAGTGATGTGATCATAGTATGTTGGTGTTTGAAATGTCCATATGATTTTCTGGTTATTAAATGATTATCGAAACTATGTAATATATTGTTGGTATTTGGATATGAACTATCAGACTTATGTATATTAGTAATCCATGCCTAGTAATATGTGGAATGCGTCACCCCAAGCCTTAATGACGTAAAGTTAGGTGTTACATTGGAATATACATGTATAAATATTGAGTTGTTTAGCTGATTCTACTATCAATTTCCGAAATCTTTACCGTGTTCTAGGTGACAATTTAAGTTTGAATGATGCATACATGTTAATATGGTGGTGTCTGTGCTTCAAATGTTATGTCAACGTGTTTCGGGAAATGAATGGTTGATTTTCGATGTAGTAATGTGAAATCGTAACGGAACCAAAATCAGGATTAACTTCCAGAATGTTACGTGATTGTGTGGGCTGTCATTTTAAATATGTTCCATATTTGAGTATGATTTTTTTTTTTTTGTATGATAAGCCATGTAAAATCTTCACGGGTTCTTATTTAATTATGATTTTTGTAAGTTGCTGCATAATGATTAATTGGTGAAGTTGTGAGTTATGTAAATTTTATATTAAAGTTTAATAGAATGTGAATTATGTGATGTGACCACGTGATCTCATGTTATGGCATCAGTAACATGAATGGTAGGCAAACATTATCAATATGAACTTTACTATATGATGAAGTAACCTTGTTTATTTCGTCAAGTTTATATAAAATAGTTTCAATTATTCTTGTGTGATGTTAAAATCATGTTTATCGGATAAGAGTCTTGACAAATGGTGGAATGAAATCTAATTAGTAAGCTTATTAGCACGATGTCATGAGAAAGTTATATAGCAATCTAATTGTTATAATTAATTGTGAGTATTTGAACAATGTGTATCTTGTTGATGCTCTTTCGTATATTAATGGTATACCTTTATCTAGTTCATGCCCTACTATAATAATCTTATAACTTTTTCATGTATATTGTTATGTCATAAAGTGAACTGCATATTGCCATATTTAAAATCTGATCACGATGTATTGAATTAGTAATCGGTTGACATGTGATTTATGGAAGTACTAGTCGGGTGAATTCGTTTACTTTTATCGTCAAAAATTCTCATAATTCATGAGCGACAAGAACAACGTCTTAGTAAAGAGGAGTCAGAATGTCTCTGCATAGTCTTGTTCCGATCTATAGCTTGTGAAATTGCCTTTTGATTCGTATGTATAATTGGTCACAAAATTTCCGCTTCAATGTTTCAAACGTTTCAAAATATTTTCAAAGTGATAAACCATGATTAAGCTTAATGTTTGATAATTATGATGATTGTTTGCCATATGACATATTCTGTAACTATCTGTTGATGAAATCCTGCACGGAACATTAATTGTTGCGCATTAGGTAAACCCCTTATTTTTCAAGTCACATATATTGACAATTTCATGATAAATGATGTAATGTGAATGGATAGGAGATGTGCCTAAGTGATTTTAACTTATTGATGTCTAGGAGTGTTAAACGGTCTTGTTAGCCTATGTTTTGTGTGTACCTTGTGTAATATGTCAATGCGCCATGTGTAATTACGTTAATAAATTTTGCTCTATGACCTTCCTAAAATATGGTTTTGCTTCTAAAATATGATTATGAACATGAAACGTTTTAATTTGTCAATTATGAACTATGAGCCTCTTGATTGTTTATGTTGTTGTAAAAATACTAACTTTGCGTTAAAATTTCAAGGGTGTATGTAACACCCCCATTTACCTAGGAGCCTGAACTAGGACTTCCAGGGTAAATAAGACTGTTACCATCCTGGTTAGACCAGGGTAGTAGATATACATAGTGAAAGAAGCACAGTACTTTATAAATAATTAGTTAAACGAAAACTATTACCTGACTTAGTCCCAAACTTCCAAACAACTGAATTAAAATAAATGTTCTACTACGACAACGAGACTAAGTGATCTAGCAGCTAGGTAGGTCCAGTCCAAGTCTCTCTTCCACGCCCAGTTCTAGTCCCGCTGTCTCTGACCTGAAAGATCTACTCCCCATTCCGGATCATCGTAGGTGAACACGAATACATTGTCAACCTCGCGGTTGAGTAGGATAACACAATAATAATTACGCAAACAAACAGTATATGCAATTAATTATGCCATGCTCGAGCTCAATCTCATTCTCATTCTCATTCTCATTCTCAAACCCGTGACTCCCAGCCATACCGAACCTCCCGACAGACTATACTCGGCCGTCGCCGAACACCAGCATAATAGCTGAGGTCACCAGGTCTAGCCCTGTAGAGCTAGCCTGGGCCCAAAATATCTCATCATCATCTCACTCTGCAACCGTCTTCATGCCATGCTTATGAATGCAATAATAAAGATTCAATACTGTAAATGCATCTCATAAATAAACATACTGGCATCCATAGCATCCGGTTCACATATAAACATAACACAATACAAAAGTAGTCCCAGTGTAACCTACCTGTAAAGCAAGTCTGCAATGAAATCACCCTCTAGAAGTATTCCACCTCGAATTCCGTTCCTATATTTTTTACTTAATATTAAACTCTACTCGTATAATCAAACGCTACTAAAATTACTTAGACATGTTCCAAACTAATTTATTTATAACGCATGGTGAATCTATCCACCTATAAGCTTGCCGTAGAACACAATTATCATAGTCAATTAACTTAGTATAATTAGAATTATTATTTTTGGACTTACTAAATATAGCATACGAACACTTACTCAAATATCATAATATTGTTAATAAATAATAACAACAACTCTTATATCTTAATATCCCGTATCATTAATAATTATACTATCGAATTAAGATATTAAAAAACATGATAATAATAATAATAAAGCAAACAACAATATAAGGAATATATTAATAATGTTAACATAGTTATAATTGTAGTATTGGTAATAATTAACATGATTAATATTATTACCATCCCTAATTTAACTAAGTAACCATGATTAGAAGAAAAAGAAAAGGAACAAAACAAGCAAACTAAACCCTAAACAATTTCTGAAACGTAACCACAACAGCCCCAACAGCTAGACCTGACTGCGACCACCCTCTGTTTCCACCCGCTGCTGCACCACCGTCAATGCCTGACCTCCCCACTGGCGCCACCAGGCTCGCCTCTGAGCCACGGTGGTTCCAGTGGAGGAGTCATCCGCCGTCGATTACCACCACGAGCAACAAACTGTCGCGTCAAACACCCCTGACCACTACCCGACTCAGATTCCTGTGCTACTGCTTACCTAACGAATCACGCTATAACCACCGTGACAACCACTGACTTCACCTCTGGGGCCACCAGGCTCATCTCCAAGCCACGGTGGTTCCAGGGACGAAGTCAGTGGCCGCCGACTTCCACCACCGTCACCAAACAACCGCAACCAAAACCCCTGACCACTCGACATGTACCCAGAAACTCAGATTACCCCCTGACTGACTGAACTTCAACCACGACACCACCACCGTGAGACCCCACGACTGGTCACCGATACCACCTATCGACACTCTACCCTACGGTCATGCTACATACACCAAAATCCAGAAAAGTCACTGACACTAACGAGTTCGAAATCACATACAAAACCCCCATTCCCATACTCTGTTTTCGATGAACCATGGAGTTAACAACCCAGAAAGAAAAGACGCATAACCAGAGACGAAACCTAGAAAACGAAGACCTTAAATTACTAAAGATGTCTCGACAAAGGTTGATGCATATTATTGGCATAACACAGATTACCAAGATACAAAAATACGAGATTATGAGCATGTGAATGATTTACAAAAGAGATCCAAACTTAGAGCAGTAACTCGAAAATCAGAAAATAACGAAATGGTATGTGTCTCATACCTGTTTGCCCTTGTCAAAGATTACCCTACAACCTTATAACCACCGTGATAAGTGCTCCCTTGCAGACCCAGTAGTGGCGGCGAAAGATGGAGTGTGTGTGTGTTTATAGATTAGATCAAGAAGGTCTCAAACTCGAGCTATAAATAGGACGGCTGAGCCTTGATTTCAGAATTTCTGAAATCAAGGAGGATTAACGTGTATGGGCTAGGGTTTGGGCACGCAACCCTAGGCCCAGCGATGGTAACAGCCCGCGTCAGATTAGCCCAGCACGCACTCCAATACACACATAACGCGAATTAAGTACGGGTTTGTTAAATAAATACTTCTACGATTCTAAAAACGATGCGTAAAAACCCTTGCCCACTACACTATATCGCTTTTGTTATAATCCCTCGACATCGAAAACAAATAAAACTAGCATAAATAAATAAATAAAACGTAATAAAATACGAGGTATTACAGTCTTCCCCCCTTAAAATAAACTTCGTCCCGAAGTTCACCATCCCAAGGTCAACACACTGATCGATAAAGTATGTAGCGAACACAGAAAGTGACATCATAAAACATTAGAAGACTACTAAAAGTACTTTAAAACACGAATTGTCACATTCTACCCTCCTAAAAAGAAGGTTACGTCCTCGTAACATACCTCAAGGAAACAACTCCGGATATTTTTCCCGCATGGAAACCTCAGTCTCCCAAGTAGCCTCCTCGACATTATGATTTGTCCATAAGACTTTGACAAGCGCAGTCTCCCCATTTCTGGTCTTCCGCACCTTCCAGTCTAGTATTTCCTTGGGTCTCTCCTCGTAGGTGAACTGCTCATCGACCTCGATGACCTCATGATCGAGAATAGGTGAAGGATCACTGATATATCTTCTCAGCTGGGATACATGAAACACATTATGCACTCTGGCTAAAGCTGGAGGTAGAGCTAATCGATAACCTACCTCACCAACTCGCTCCAAAATCTCGAATGGCCCAATGAAATTCTGACTCAACTTGCCCCTCTTGCCAAACCTCATCACTCCTCTCATGGGCGACACTTTCAGTAAAACTTTCTCTCCCGCCTCAAATGTGATGTCACTCCTCTTCAGATCGGCATAACTTTTCTGTCTATCCTGAGCGGCTCTCATCTTCTGACGAATCACCTGGACCTGTGCTATCATCTCCTGAATCATTTCAGGTCCCAAAGTAACCGTATCAGCTCGGTCATCCCAGCAGACTGGACTCCTGCACTTCCTCCCATACAATGCCTCGAAAGGAGCCATCCCGATGCTAGCATGATAGCTGTTGTTATATGAAAACTCTATCAAGTCAAGTCTGTCCTCCCATGATCCTCCAAACTCAAGTACACAAGCCCTCAGCATATCCTCCAATGTCTGGATTGTCCTCTCCGTCTGACCATCTGTTGCTGGATGAAATGTTGTACTCATCTTCAATGTAGTACCCATCAATGATTGCAACTCTTGCCAAAATTTAGAGATGAATCTCGAATCACCATCAGAAACAATGTCCTTAGGGACACCATGAAGCTTCACCACATGCTTTACGTAAGCCTTGGCTAATTCAGCTTTACTCCAAGTCTCCTTCATCGGTATGAAATGGGCTGACTTAGTCAACCTGTCAACGATTACCCAAATCATGTCATTCCCTCTCGAAGTCCTAGGCAAGCGTACAATGAAATCCATCGATATGCTTTCCCACTTCCACTCAGGTACATCAAGGGGTTGTAACCTCCCTTGCGGCCTCTTATGTTCTCCCTTCACTCTTTGGCATACCAAGCATCGAGAGACAAACTCAGCCACCTCCTGCTTCATTTTTGGCCACCAGAATGCTTTCTTCAGGTCTTTGTACAACTTATCCCCTCCAGGATGAACGGAATAAGGTGTAGAATGAGCTTTGACTAGAATATTTCTCTTCAATTCCTCATCATCAGGTACACACCATCTGCCATCAAATCTCAAGCTATCATCGCAGTAAATCTCGAACTTAGAATATGGCTCGTCATCACTAGCTTTGTTCACCGCCTCACGCCATTTCTGAATTCTAGGATCACTCTTCTGTCTTTCTCGAACCTCAGCATATAAGTCAGGCTCGATCGTCAAATCCCCCATGGTCTCACCTTTCCTTATCACTGCGATTCCCATCTGTCCCAACTCACGATACATACTCAATCTGGACATAGCTGTGCACAGAGCGTGAACAGACTTCCTACTCAATGCATCAGCCACGACATTAGCCTTTCCCTCCTTGTACAAAATCTCCATATCATAGTCTCCAATAAGCTCTATCCACCTCCTCTGACGCATATTCGGCTCTCTCTGAGTATAAATATATTTCAAACTCTTGTGATCCGAATACACCTTAAATGTAGCTCCATAAAGATAATGTCGCCACAACTTAAGTGCAAAAACTACCGCTCCAAGCTCTAGATCATGCGTTGGATAATTCTCCTCATAAGGCTTCAGCTGTCTAGAAGCATAAGCAATTACTCTCCCGTTCTGTATCAGCACACATCCCAATCCTTTCTTAGAAGCATCGGTGTACACTTCGAAATTCTCACTTCCCTCTGGCAAAGCAGGGATAGGAGCTGTGGTGAGACGCTCCTTCAGGTCTAGAAATGCCTTCTCACAGCTCTCATCCCAGACGAATCTGTTCTATTTCCGCATCAACGAAGTCATTGGTTTGGCTATCCTTGAAAAGTCTTTCACGAACCTCCTGTAGTAACCAGCCAATCCCAAGACACTTCGAATGTCAGCCACATTCCTTGGTCGTTCCCATTTCGAAACGGCCTCAATTTTGCTAGGATCAATAGAAACACCCTCCTTAGATACCACATGGCCCAGAAAAGCAACCTTCTCGAGCCAAAACTCGCACTTACTTAACTTGGCATATAATTGATGGTCCCTCAAGGTCTGTAACACCAAGCTCAAATGCTTAGCATGCTCTTCTCTATTCTTTGAATATACCAAGATGTCATCGATGAACACCACCACAAATTGGTCCAGATACGGACTAAACACCCTGTTCATTAGGTCCATGAAGACAGCAGGTGCATTAGTCAAACCAAATGGCATCACTACGAATTCATAATGCCCATACCTCGATCTGAACGCAGTCTTGTGAATATTTGCATCTTTGATTCTCAGCTGATGATACCCTGACCTCAAATCGATCTTGGAAAACACACCAGCCCCACTCAACTGGTCAAAAAGATCATCGATGCGAGGTAAATGATACCTATTCTTGATCGTCACATTATTAAGCTCCCTATAATCCACGCACAGCCTCATTGTTCCATCCTTCTTCTTTACGAACAACACTGGTGCTCCCCACGGGGATACACTTGGTCTTACGTACCCTTTGCTTGCTAGCTCATCCAGCTGCTTCCTCAACTCTTCCAATTCCTTAGGTCTCATGCGATAAGGTGCTTTAGAAATTGGCTCAGCCCCAGGTTTCAGAGCAATGCCAAAATCCAAGTCCCTCTTTGGCGGTAACCCAGGAATTTCTTCAGGAAACACGTCTTCAAAATCTCTTACAATCTCGATCTCACTGGCTTGGGGTTTCTCCGCAGTCAAATCTCTCACATGGCATAACAACATCTCATCACCCTTCTTCAGACAAGTCTTCAGCGCATTGATGGTTATCAGCTTCAGTTTAGACTTTACAGAATATCCCTTGTAAGATACCCTCACTCCTTTGGGTCCCCTCAAAGTGATCTTCCCTTGATAGCAGTCAATGTAGGCTTTATACTTTTTCAGCCAATCCATACCCAGTATCACCTCAAAGCCACCCAACGGAAATTCTATCAGGTTCGACTCAAAACTTACATCTTCTACTTGGATCATTACATTGGTATAGACCCTATTACAAGCTATGGACTCCCCAGATGGTATGGTTACAGAATAAGCTATACTACTATAGACATCAAGTCCTATAGCCCTAGCATGCTCTACAGATATGAATGAATGCGATGCACCGGAATCGAATAAAACGAAAGTAGGAACAGAATGTACGAGAAATGTACCAGTGACTACATGTGCATCCTCCTCTGCAGCCTCTTTGCCCATCATAAACAGGGTCCCACTTTTCTTCACCCCACTCTGGTTCACAGATCCCGCACCGCTCTGGTTACTAACTTCTGCCAACGTCTTCTGGAAGTTACCATTGCCACCACCCTGATTTCTTTGGTAGCGGTTCTGGTTGTTGTAATTGTTGTAGTTCCGCTGATAATTGTTCCCTCCAGATCTGTTATTCCCAGAATAACTCGCATTCGAAGTTCTGAATCCTCCACTCTGGTTTCCCCGCTGATAACTGCTCCCAGCACTCTGAGTACCTGACCAGCACTCTATCTTCTTGTGTCCTGGTTTCCCACATTTGAAACATGTAGGAACTCCACCACCAGATCCAGACATAGCTCGGTTACCCCCACGATTGTTGTTGTTCCCTGGAGCGCTAGTCGAGAAGAAAGAACGATACTGATTATTCGGCTTCTTAGTCCCTGAGCTTTCGGCTCCAGATTCCGCTTTCCTTTTATCACCCTTAGTCTTCTCCTCCTCTTTGATCATGTCAGCTAGCCTTTCCGCCTGGCCAGCCCTCTCATATATATCTTCTACAGTGGTGGGCTTAGTGGCCAGCATACTCCTCTTGACAGTGAGCGTCAGTCCTTTCTCAAACCTGGATGCTAACATCTCCTGAGTGTAGCCTAAGTCAGCTACATTTTCTGCGAACTGCAAGAACTTACTGTGATATTCCTCCACAGTCATCCCTTCAGTCATTTGGAATGAATCGAACTCTACTCGCAGCTTCCCTTTTACATGTTCCGGCACAAACTTAGAGGATAAAATCCCCTTGAACTCCTCCCAGCGTACATACTCTAACCCGATTTCCTCTACAGCTGCTTTGATTTCCTCTTTACTGTTATTCCACCATAACCTAGCCGTACCCTTCAGATAGAATACAGCTTGGTCCACCTTCATCGATTCTGGTACAGACAGTAGTTCGAATATGCTCTCAAACTCCCGGCACCACTCCGCAAGTAGACTCGGTGCTCCCTCCCCATCGTACTTGGTGGGGTTATGCCTAGAAATGTTATTACTCATCTTGATGGCGTCAGACTGAGTGTTTGCCCCAATCCTAGCTAAGAGAGCAGCGTTCATAGCTACTAGGGGATCATACTCTTCCTGTGACACGTTAGCAGTGTTGGGTTCTCTTCTGGGAGGCATTTTTGCTGTACAAGTGACGAAATTTTATGAGCATTCTAGGTCATCTCCTACTCTGACTTGGTCTTGCTAACATACAAGACCTAGCATGTAACTTCTTTCATACGGTTAACTCCTATTAACATCATATTAGAGGTCTACCTAGAGGCTTAGGGATCACATAACCGCATGCATATATTCAGACAACTCATACTTATATCCAGAATTAAGATGTAAACGCATGTTCTATAACTTGGAGATATCAACATATTCATGTCACTCATCACGTACGTACACTTCCATGTTGTACAGTATACATACATACTCATCCCTTTTCACATCATAACTTACCTCATTCCTCAGCGCTGAAAAGTTAGTACAACATATATATAATTTCTACCTTGGGTCTTTCTTATACTACCCACACTCTTCATCTCTCAAGGTCACCAGGTTAGACTGAGAGGGCCGGTGGTTTGGTTTGAGGGGGCCCCTAACTCATCCCAACCCTATGGGGCTCCTAACAGTTACTAGCCTGGGGTTCATTTTACTTAGACACTCCTACGTTCATTATTTTCATTTTAGTTTAGGCCTGAGGATCGTTCGCTCTAATACCACTTTGTAACACCCCCATTTACCTAGGAGCCTGAACTAGGACTTCCAGGGTAAATAAGACTGTTACCATCCTGGTTAGACCAGGGTAGTAGATATACATAATGAAAGAAGCACAGTACTTTATAAATAATTAGTTAAACGAAAACTATTACATGACTTAGTCCCAAACTTCCAAACAACTGAATTAAAATAAATGTTCTACTACGACAACGAGACTAAGTGATCTAGCAGCTAGGTAGGTCCAGTCCAAGTCTCTCTTCCACGCCCAGTTCTAGTCCCGCTGTCTCTGACCTGAAAGATCTACTCCCCATTCCGGATCATCGTAGGTGAACACGAATACATTGTCAACCTCGCGGTTGAGTAGGATAACACAATAATAATTACGCAAACAAACAGTATATGCAATTAATTATGCCATGCTCGAGCTCAATCTCATTCTCATTCTCATTCTCATTCTCAAACCCGTGACTCCCAGCCATACCGAACCTCCCGGCAGACTATACTCGGCCGTCGCCGAACACCAGCATAATAGCTGAGGTCACCAGGTCTAGCCCTGTAGAGCTAGCCTGGGCCCAAAATATCTCATCATCATCTCACTCTGCAACCGTATTCATGCCATGCTTATGAATGCAATAATAAAGATTCAATACTGTAAATGCATCTCATAAATAAACATACTGGCATCCATAGCATCCGGTTCACATATAAACATAACACAATACAAAAGTAGTCCTAGTGTAACCTACCTGTAAAGCAAGTCTGCAATGAAATCACCCTCTAGAAGTATTCCACCTCGAATTCCGTTCCTATATTTTTTACTTAATATTAAACTCTACTCGTATAATCAAACGCTACTAAAATTACTTAGACATGTTCCAAACTAATTTATTTATAACGCATGGTGAATCTATCCACCTATAAGCTTGCCGTAGAACACAATTATCATAGTCAATTAACTTACTATAATTAGAATTATTATTTTTGGACTTACTAAATATAGCATACGAACACTTACTCAAATATCATAATATTGTTAATAAATAATAACAACAACTCTTATATCTTAATATCCCGTATCATTAATAATTATACTATCGAATTAAGATATTAAAAAACATGATAATAATAATAATAAAGCAAACAACAATATAAGGAATATATTAATAATGTTAACATAGTTATAATTGTAGTATTGGTAATAATTAACATGATTAATATTATTACCATCCCTAATTTAACTAAGTAACCATGATTAGAAGAAAAAGAAAAGGAACAAAACAAGCAAACTAAACCCTAAACAATTTCTGAAACGTAACCACAACAGCCCCAACAGCTAGACCTGACTGCGACCACCCTCTGTTTCCACCCGCTGCTGCACCACCGTCAATGCCTGACCTCCCCACTGGCGCCACCAGGCTCGCCTCTGAGCCACGGTGGTTCCAGTGGAGGAGTCATCCGCCGTCGATTACCACCACGAGCAACAAACTGTCGCGTCAAACACCCCTGACCACTACCCGACTCAGATTCCTGTGCTACTGCTTACCTAACGAATCACGCTATAACCACCGTGACAACCACTGACTTCACCTCTGGGGCCACCAGGCTCATCTCCGAGCCACGGTGGTTCCCGGGACGAAGTCAGTGGCCGCCGACTTCCACCACCGTCACCAAACAACCGCAACCAAAACCCCTGACCACTCGACATGTACCCAGAAACTCAGATTACCCCCTGACTGACTGAACTTCAACCACGACACCACAACCGTGAGACCCCACGACTGGTCACCGATACCACCTATCGACACTCTACCCTACGGTCATGCTACATACACCAAAATCCAGAAAAGTCACTGACACTAACGAGTTCGAAATCACATACAAAACCCCCATTCCCATACTCTGTTTTCGATGAACCATGGAGTTAACAACCCAGAAAGAAAAGACGCATAACCAGAGACGAAACCTAGAAAACGAAGACCTTAAATTACTAAAGATGTCTCGACAAAGGTTGATGCATATTATTGGCATAACACAGATTACCAAGATACAAAAATACGAGATTATGAGCATGTGAATGATTTACAAAAGAGATCCAAACTTAGAGCAGTAACTCGAAAATCAGAAAATAACGAAATGGTATGTGTCTCATACCTGTTTGCCCTTGTCAAAGATTACCCTACAACCTTATAACCACCGTGATAAGTGCTCCCTTGCAGACCCAGTAGTGGCGGCGAAAGATGGAGTGTGTGTGTGTATAGATTAGGTCAAGAAGGTCTCAAACTCGAGCTATAAATAGGACGGCTGAGCCTTGATTTCAGAATTTCTGAAATCAAGGAGGATTAACGTGTATGGGCTAGGGTTTGGGCACGCAACCCTAGGCCCAGCGATGGTAACAGCCCGCGTCAGATTAGCCCAGCACGCACTCCAATACACACATAACGCGAATTAAGTACGGGTTTGTTAAATATATACTTATACGATTCTAAAAACGATGCGTAAAAACCCTTGCCCACTACACTATATCGCTTTTGTTATAATCCCTCGACATCGAAAACTAATAAAACTAGCATAAATAAATAAATAAAACGTAATAAAATACGAGGTATTACAGTGTATAAGTGTTAGCTACTCTGATTCTATTTTTACTACGTAACCCGATTTCTACAGACCCTAATGCTCTTGTTATTGCTCGAGGTTATATGATTACATGATACTTGCTATGGGCCTCTTTTGAGTACTTATTTGAGTTGAATATTAGTAATTGTTCTTTATTTTGATAGTTAAAAAAAAAAAAAAAAATCTCTATTTATACGATAATTCTTTTGTTTGTGAGATGGATAAGCTTTTGGTAACTGATTAACTGAGTTATGTGTAATGATTCTGTATGAGGTTCGTTTGGTATAGCGTACAAGTTCTTGTGTTATGAACTGTGGAAGTGTAAGTATACGTACAAGCATGTCAATGAAATTGGTTAAGGTACGTCCATTGCTATGTTAATTAGCTGATGAGATTGAGTTTGGTGGGATAGAGTTTGCCCGTGAGCTAAAAACAAAGACCATGAATGATGTTGTATTGAGATTGAGATTGCAGTTCGGTGCTTTATCGAGTTGACGCATTATTTGACCTTGACTCGTGGGTGAGTAGCTTAGTGTTTTACCCTCTAAGTGTTGAGCAGTTCCTTTAATGGAATATTTGACAATTTTGATATTGAAATCGAGAGGAGACTGGGTTACTGGTATTGAGTTATGAGTCATTCAGCCGTTGTGCCATATTCTGTTTATGGACCAGTGTGACCTTGGTTACTGAGCTATATTCTGAGTTTGAAATCGATATTGAGATGGAAGTATTGATTTGCGGTTTTATCCCACGAGTTCACTCACCCCTTGTCTTTGGTCTTTGGTTCGACGATGATAACACGATACTTGGTAACTTGGAGTAAGATTTTATGAGATAGAGTAATAAGAAGGACGGAGTAATGTGCTGGAATTCTTATAATGAGGTTACGGGGACGTAACCATGTTTTTAAGGAGGATCGGATTGTAAAATCTTAATGATGTATGACATGGCTAATTGGTATGTCATGATTGTTCTAATATACTTGATATTCCTGATTGCTTATGTTATTCTGATTACTTCTTCTATGCACTACATTGTGATTAGTTAAGTGTCATACTCTCTTTCGGCGACGTGTCAAACTTTGGGGACAAAGTTTCTTAAGGGGGATGGAATGTAACTTTTCGCGATTGAAATGAATATAAGTGATACTTGCGATTGTTTCATGCGTGTTATGTGTTTCGTTACCGATATAGGATGGTGAACTTCGGGACGAAGTTCATTCTAAGGGGGAAAGACTGTAATAACCCGTAATTTCAAAATCCGTAATAATGTGTGGTTTTATATTATATTTCAAGACGAAGTTATGATGGTTTGTTTTTCGATACGTATTTTACTAATCGCTATAATAATTATATTAGTGTACGTGCTCGTCTGTCCTTAATCGAGTCGAGAACGGAATATGGGTAATATAATTATCGAGATACGTGATGGGCTTGGGTTAGAGCGAGGCATGAAGGGTAGGGTGACCCGTGTATACCATAATTAGAACAAAAAAAAAGGAAACCCTAACAATGCTAGAAGCGACTTTCACAATCCAAAAACCCTAATCACCTTATCATACTCTGCCTCCATCGTTCGTCAAAACCCTACTACTACTACCACTACTGCGTACACCCCATCTGCCTCTACAACCCCATAGTGAACACCACCCAAACCGCCGTGTAAATTAGGGAAAACAAGAGGAGGAAACGCAGCAGGAACAAGACATCACCATCATCGTTTACCCTTGCGCGCAGGTGTGTTTGTAAGTAGTTTATTGTGCTTTTCCTTGGCTTCGAATCAACATACTATGGTAGTGTCTCATGTTTGTAGTGTGATTAACATAATTATCATCTTTAAACTCCTTAGGACCACCGTGATTATGGCTTTAACCACCACGGAAGTGGACAATATTTACACGTTAAAATACTCTGTTTTCAGTCCGTTTTCTGCTCATGTTTTATTACGTTTTCTGCTCCTGTCGTGTTCGTTTTCTGACTTGTGCTTGAGTAATATTTTATGGGTAATGATAGTAGGGAGTTTGTAAGAGGCGTTACTGGTGGTAGGATGGTTGTGGTGGCCGGAGAAGGGGCGGTTTGACAGCATGTGTTGGAGTTGCAGAAACATTTTTCTGGGTTGGCGAGGTGTTCAGCGGTTTTGGGCAGTTGGTTCAACGGTTGTGAGGGGTGTCGAGGCCTGTTGTTTGGCACCGGGGGGTTGTGGGTAGTGTGGAGTGTCGAGGGGTCGTGAGTCGTGGTGGTGTTTGTGGTGTTTCAGGCGGGTTTATGGGGCAGGAAAAACCACTGGTGCAGTGGTGTTACGGTTTTCGGTTGTGTAGGTGCGGGTTTTGAACTGGTTTCGAGAGCTTCTGGAGTTGAGTCATGTGTCGTGGTGGTGTCCGGGGGGTGCGTCATGGTGCAAGGGTGTCAACCACCATGGGTTGGTGGTGGTACAGGCGTGGTGAGGGTGTCGAAGGGGCTGTCGAAAAGGGCTGTCAGAGTGTAATTTGTTAATTGTGAGGTCAGGGGGTTACGGGTTGTTAAGAGGGTTGTTTGGGGTTTGCGTGATTAATGTTGGGTGTGCTATTATAATTATTACTCTTATTATTATTATTATTATTATTATTATTATCTTTATTAATGTTGCATTATTACTATTGTTGATTATTCTTCTTATTATTATTAGTATTAGTATATGGTTAATCTTATATTATGTTTATTAGTATTGTTATGTTATTGATAATTATAGTTTTAATATTTGTATTGGTCTTATTGATGTGGAATAATTAAGATATTGAATTCAATAATAATAGTCGGTGTTAGTAGTGGTGTTTGACACGGTTGTTGGTCACGGTAAAGGTTTGGTTGAGTTCGTTTCGCGATTCGTATAAGTGTTGCGTTTTTTTGTAAATTTTGTTAGTTTTTATTATTACTATTATTATCCTTAATATTATTAGTGGAGATCCTTGTTGGGGTGATAATTTTATAAATTATGATAATAATGCTATTGTTATTATTAGATTGTTATGATAAGGAGATTTTTATTATTGTTTTTGTATTTGTTGTAATAGTATATTAAGTAGTTTA
Source organism: Silene conica (assembly GCA_029255685.2). Taxonomy (NCBI): domain Eukaryota; kingdom Viridiplantae; phylum Streptophyta; class Magnoliopsida; order Caryophyllales; family Caryophyllaceae; genus Silene; species Silene conica. The sequence continues at coordinate 37,958,152 of CM055312.2, read as the reverse complement.
TTATGTGGTTCAATTGAAGGTTTTTACGAGTCGGGAAAGTTTCTATTTTAAGAAAGTTGCTACTTCGGGAAAGTTTCCATTTTGGGAAACTTTCCACTATTAGAAGGTTGATATTTATAGTAGGTGTAACTTGAGTTATGGGGGTTCGGGAAGATTATTAATTCGTTACATAATATATGTTTAGGTGACGGTTTCCGCGTGGAACACTTTTAGCAGCTATTCGGTTGACCTTGCCCTTCTGCAGTTTGAGGTAGGGGATATATATATCTGTGGTTGCGTTATAACATGAAGTGTGTGTGTGTGTTGCTTATTTAAGATTGATATAATTGATTATGAATGTATTGCGGATTGTTTGATTATTATCGATTATTGTGGAGAACGGGACTTATGAAATGGGTCTTGTGATACGGGTCTTGTGATATGGGACTTGTGATATGGCCATTGAAGGGGTGGTGTGTTGGAGGTGAAGTGGATGGTTGAATGATGTGGATATGGCGTAGAGTGATTTTGGGTCTTGTGATATGGAGACGGAGTGGTGTTCTAATTTATTATAATGTATTTCTTATTGATGTTTACCTACTCAACCTCGCGGTTGACCCTGTGTATTCGTGTGACACCTGTGATGATCCGCGATGGGGAGCAGTTTTGACAGGAAAGATGGTGCTGTGGGAGCATGGGATGGCGTGAGCACTTGGACGGACCGACTTAGATTTAGATCACATATTTCGAAGTTATCGGTTGTACTTTAGTTTCTGTTGTGTAGTACTTGTAACAACAAAGTTTAAATTTAATTAGTTTTTATATAAAGTACTTTGGTTTGATTTACTTTGTTATTCACTACCTCGGACTTTCCGAGATGGTAACAGCTCTATTTACTGAGGATGTCTTGCTAAAGGCTCCTTAATAAATCAGGGTGTTACAATTAGTTTGAGACCCTTTGTCTCCCCACTGTTGTCCTGAAACCTTCTGTTGGCCACGACATCCAGGTAGGCACGGTTGTCATCATACAACCTGTTATAAAACTGGTTGCAAAGGAACCACTGTTTAAATCCATGGTGAGGTATGGATCGAACAAGCCTCTTGAAGCGCGTCAACGCTTCACTAAAATCTTCAGCCGGCCCTTGTTGAAACTCTTGATCCGGGCCCTCGAGGCATTGGTTTTTGACGCGGAATAATATTTACGGTAAAAAGCCGACGCCAACGTATTCCAATCCGTGACTCCTGCAGTAGTGCGGTCCAAATCCCGATACCATTCCCGAGCTGAATCCCGAAGAGAGAAAAAAAACATCGTTTGCTTAATCTGATCCTGGGCAACACCATCTGGAGGCGCAATAGAGCAAATATAGTCGGTAAAGATCTCTACGTGCTTCGCCGCGTCTTCGTCGGATGCACCCCCAAACTGATTTTTTTCAACCATAGAGATGTAAGAGGGTTTAGCCTCGAATGGTTTACCCGTCTCCGCAGGTAATGTGAACCCTTTGTAAAGGTCCTTCACCTGGGGCATGGAATGACTGGCAATACTTGCTTCCTCGGCCATTTCTTCTTCGTCGGGTTTAGGTGGTTCGGTGTTTATGAGTGAGGTGGGTGTGGGTGGTTGATTTGGTGAAAGTGAGTGATTTAGTTTAGGTGGTTAGTTATCAAAGATATCTTCCTAGAACAAAGAAGATGGAGAACCTCCTTCTTTGTCTTGCTGAAATAACCTTCTATTAGTCCTTAGCGTCTTCTCAAGCTCGAGGTCAAGGGGAAGTAGTTCTCCTTGAACTGACCTGCGCATAAGATAGAAACTACAGGAAAAAGTGAGAATGGTTTAAGGAACAAAGTTCCTTAAACATAAAAATAAGACAAAAACAAAAACAATTAACACTAGCGCTATCTCCCCGGCAACGGCGCCAATATTTGATATCCGTCGTGGAGGGTGCCAAAGATAAAATTTATATTTCCTAAACTTTTACTATAGATAGCTGTAACTCCTCGTATTTTATTATGATATTTATTGTTTATATTGACGTATTGATCGTATTTGAACATTAGTATTCGATAATTAATTTATCGAATATGTTATATCTCATTTTTTTTAAGACTCGGGTTGCGATATTATAAGTTAACCCGAGACTTAATATTATAAGTAATTCATGATATTATCGTGTTATACTAATCGCTATCATAAGTATACCGACTAAAGAAATAATAATGTTACGTGTTATGTTATATTTATAATATCGCGTTGAGGTTGGTTCGTATTAGTTAAGAGGAAACTTGTATTCGTAATGGGTCAAGCCCACGCCCCTATACGACCATATACAAAACCCTATTTTGTTACCCTTCCTTACGTATAGCCTTCCCACCCATCTAAACCCTAAAAAAAATAAGAATAATAAGAAGTGTACTCCCCGTTTGATGCGTGTCTATTTTATGATGTTTTTCATCTATTTTTACACGCATTTGGTCGCTCATTTACTATGTTTTAGCCCTTATTTCCCAACAATCGTGTACTTTCGTATTTTTATGCACTTTTGCAGATTTATGCGGAAAAGGCGCGATTTAGCACCAAATTCACGTCCTCGAGATTTTTGCATAATTAAGGAACGAAGGAAAGTCAACTGGAGTCATTATTTAAGTACCAAAAGTCAAAACAAGAATAACCGGAGAATTTCTACGCGGAAACGGTCGACCGACCTACTAAATGGGTCGGCCGACCTGGCCTGAAGTTTAAGAAGTCCAGAATCTTAAAGAAAGCCCGGAATTCGCCTAAGCCCGTAAAAGAGGTCGACCGACCCACCAAACTGGTCGACCGACCTCAGCGAAGCCCAGGAACGTTTTTGGAAATAGATTAGAAGTATGGAGTCTTTAGGAAACTCTAATTTTCTGCCCTATATAAGCTAATCTTGAGATTAGGGTTGATAAAATTCAGTTTTTATCATTAAGTTTTAGGATTCGGTTTTACATCAAGTTTTATCATAGAGAGTTTTAGTATCCAAGTTCGTAATTTAGTTTTACTCAAACTTTTAGTTCAATTGTAATCTTTCAATAATTCTCAAGCTTTCAATAAAGTTTGTTCATTTTCTGCCTTAATCCTGTCTCTGGTAATTATTCTTTTAATTTAGTTCTGTTATTGTTCTTATTATTATTGCATCCGGTTAAGATAGAATTCCCAAGCTTTATCGAATCTTACATGCTTAGATTATTATTTACTATGTTTTCCATGTTTATTCCCGTTTTCATCATTGTTTCAGTAATCATGCGTAGCTAAATCTCATATGTTAGGATGTAGGGGATGAATATGCATAGGTAATAGAATTCCATGACCGACTTGTAGCAGAGCTGTGGTCGGCCGACTCAAATAATGGGTCGGTCGACCAGGGCGGTGGTCGGCCGACTGGAGTAGCTGGTCGGTCGACCCACTCGCGCATGAATCCTGTTTCGTCTTTCCTTGTTGACTATAATAACCTGCAATGAGACCGAAAGGAGACTTGTAGGATGTTAGTAATGACCTACCCAAGATTGAGAGATACGGGAAGGGCATTGGTTTACACCTTAAGACGGCTAGGTTACTTAAGACTGAAAGGTATGTGACCTAGGATTTAGGAATCACCCTTATTGTTGACACCCAATAATTGTGAGACCTAGGAACTAATAGCGTAGGCCGAAAGGAGCTATTAGGTACCATAGACCGAAAGGATATGTTACACCCCTTACGCGACTGCAATACATGTTGACCTTAGGATTTATATTACATTACCTATTTATTACCCGCACATCCTAGCATCCCTTTTATTATATTTTATTCTCATCTTTTATTATTTGTTTGTTTTAATCTTTGCTTAGACTTAGTAATCAACCAATCAAACCCCCAATTTTGTTACCTTAAACATAAACAACAAACAATAAACATTCCCTACCTCCTTGTGGTTCGACCCTGACTTTCACTATCTATAGTTTAAGTTTAGGAATTATAAATTTATCTTTGGTACCCTCAACGACGGGCATCAAATTTTGGCGCCGTTGCCGGGGAGGTGACGCCAGTGTTTATTGTTTTTGTTTTTGTTTCTCTTTGTTTAAGGAACTTTTGTTCCTTAAACCTTCTCACCTTTTTCTTGTAGTTTCCATCTTATGCGCAGGTCAATGCAAGGAGAACTCCTACCACTTGACCACGAGCTTGAGAGGACTCTTGGAGAAAGAAGGAAGCAACTTCTAGCGAATCAGGAAGGAGGATCACCATCTTCCTTATTCCAAGAAGACATATTTGAACAACCATCATTACCATCTTCACCAAAAACACCAACTTCACAACCAAGTTCACCCAACAATCCACCTTCACCAAAAACACCACCTTCTACCTACTTTCCAGTCTTTCCGAAAGAAGAAGAGAACATGACAGAGGAAGCCACTATTGCCAGTCACTCTATGCCTCAGGCAAAGGACCTATACAAAGGGTTCACTTTACCTGCAGGTACTGGGAAGCCATTCGAGGCCAAGCCTGCCTATATTACTATGGTTGAAAGAAACCAATTTGGAGGCTCGGCCAATGAGGATGCTGCAAAGCATATTGAAATCTTCACAGATTACATATGCTCTATTGCACCCCCCAGAAGGAGTGACGCAGGACCAGATTAAGCAGACCATGTTTATCTTCTCTCTTAGGGACGCTGCAAGGGAATGGTACAGAGACTTGGACAACACTGCTGCGGGAGTCACAGATTGGAATAACCTAGCCTTAGCATTCTACAGGAAATACTATTATGTATCCAAAACTAATGCTTTAAGGGCGCAGATTACAAATTTTAAGCAAGGCCCCAATGAGCATTTTAGTGAGGCGTGGGACAGGTTCAAGAGACTTGTTCGATCCATACCACACCACGGATTGGAACAATGGTTTCTTTGTAACCAGTTCTACAATGGCCTCTATGATGACAACAGGGCTTATTTAGATGCTGCAGCCAATGGGAGATTCCAGGACAATTCAGGAGAGACTAAGGGTCTCAAATTGATAGAGGATGTTGCTGTACACTGTGCTGAACATGGAACTTCCCGAGGAAATCAAAGGAAACCTGAGTATAACCTGGCAGCTGTTGAGGCCTTGACAGCCAAGTTAGAGAAACTAGAGGCTGGAGGGAAGTTCGATCTAGGAAGTGGGAGCAAGGGAAGTATTTATCAGGTGAACGCCGTTCAAGACGGACCCTTTGCTTGTGAGAGGTGTGGTGGAGAAGGGCACGTGTCGAAATTCTGTACCTCATCCAATGAGACATGTGCCGCTTTCCAACACTATCGTGGGAAAAATTTTTATTACCCAAATAATAATAATAATGTCCATCCCAACATGAGGTGGATAAGCCAGAATGTTCTCAACCCACAACACATGCAACCTCAGCAAAATTCCACATACATTCCCCCACATAAGCAAGGTTTCCAAAAACCACCCTTCAACCCTCAACCACCTTCAAATCCACCACCCAACACAGACACTCTTATCCAAAATCTTATTGGGTTGGTTCAGAAGGAGTCTCAGGCTAGAGAGGCAGGGATGAAGATGTTAGAATCTCAGATTGCTCAATTTGCGGGCAAGAATGTGATAGGCTTATCGCGTACCTAACAAAGATACCCTAGACTTAACTAACAAATAAATGTGGATAAGGAAGTAGGGGTCGATCTCAGGGAGACGGTAGATGCAATATGAAAAGCTATGGTTAGAATTCTATCAAGGTCGGTTCGATTGATTGTTTGGTATGATGATTAAAACGATAACAAATTGAGATGTAAAACAATGATAATAAAATATCTAGGGAAATAGGTTCACACATGTAAATTAGCAATAATTGATGTCGAATTGGGGAAACATACGATCAAAAGTTGTCTAGACTTATTAGCAATTATCTCTCGATTTTATTACTAGTCTTAGAACGATTACTAGCGGGCTCTCGCACTTACTAGGTCGTGCTACAAAACATGCTTAGGCAAATTCCATTCCCGACTTTCGATCTTAGGAAAAGAATTAACAAGATAACCAATAATTGTGATCAAGAATCAAAGGTTAACAATACATAACAAGCATGTTATAGAAACAACAAATTGATAATAATAAATCCCAATTCAACAATTATCAATTACTAATCTAACATGGCTTCCCTAAACCCTAGATTATAAGACTACTCACTAATGATAATATATAAACTAACAAAGATTGATTTGATTAACATAAACATAATAACAATATATAAATTGGAATTAAAATGATAATATAAAAGAAAGGAATAGAAATTACCAACTTAAGGAAATAAAAACAAGAACTTGATTAATAAGAGCAAAATAATCTTCAAATAAAACCCGGAATTAAAGCATAAATGTTGATGATTGAGAAACTAAGAACATAAAGGAAACTAGGTTTTTGTAGATTTAGGGAAATGTATGAAAAAGCATGAATAAAATGCTCTCTAGTGATGAGTTTATATACAAAAACTAGCTAGGAAAGTGAAGAGTTGCTCAGTTGCACAATCCCCGAAAATCCGGGGACCAAACAATCCTAGGGGGCGCAGCATTTGAGCCTAAGAATTGCTCAGGTATCAAACCCCAAGATTCTGGGGTTTGAACAACTCCCGGGGGCGCAACATTTTAGGCCTATGGCTATCTCGCATCAACCCCGAGATTCTGGGGTTCGAACAGCAATCCGGGGACCTTGCAATCTCTTCTTTTCTTTACTAGTTCTCACTTTTTTGGCTCAAGTACCAACCAAATTTAATTTCTTCTTCCTCGGGAATGAGTGAATCTTCCCAAAATGCCCTTACATGGCCAAAACTCGCTCCAAGTAGCCTCGTGGTGCTCGGTGAATGCCAAAATGATAGAAAAAGGTCGCAACTTGCTCCGTTTCCTACAAAATGCAACAAAACATGCAAAACACCTACAACACGGAATTAGCTCATAAAATCACCTCATAAAGTGCAAATTATCAAGTAAAGATGACCTAAAAGAGGGGTGAAAATCATATAAAAATAGGACACATCAAATTCCCCCAAGCTAAACCCTTGCTTGTCCCAAGCAAGCACACAATATCAAGGCAAGGGTAAGGAGCACCAAATCTCATCAATTGCAAATCCCAACATAAGCTAACAAGCGTAATGAATCATAATCCCAAAACAACGTGGGCATAAGGATAGTGCAAAAACATGGATGAGATTTACATGGCGGCGTAGCATGAAAGATTTTATTCAAACTTTTCGGCTCTTGCATGATCTTATTGACAATGGACTCTCGCGGTACACTCAAGCACACATTTATATGTAAAATGAGATTTGTATTAGTGATACTCTCCTATACTCTACTCATGAGAGTGCGCCCGCAATCTAATCTGGTGATCATTCCAAGTCCACGAGTCAAAACAATCAGATGCAAGCATAAAAAGAAGAAGCCAAGGATTAGAGGAAGGCTATGGTGATGGGTAAGAAAGGGGAACATATGAATTATGGTAAGTGGAGCTAAGTCAAGCTAGCAACTAACCAATGAATGCATGGATGCTCAATCCAAATCCCAAACCCATCCCAAGTAGGAGGCTTGAAGTCAAAAGTAGCATATTGACTTCTTTTCATGACAAATCAAGTGTAAACTTCCCAAATACTTGTGATATAAAACATGGAAGCTAAATCACAAAACCTCTTCTTCTCTTTTCTTTTCAACAACTCAATTTCATGCTTTTTTTTTCATATTTCTCAACTCTTTCAATTTTTTTCCTTCTTGTTCTTCTTTTTTTCACATTTTTTTTTTTTCAACTTCTCATTTTTTTTTTCTCAACTTTCTTTCTTCAACTCAAGAATAAAACGAGACACGGAAATCAGTAATTCCGTCTTACCAAGCTCACGATGACACAAAAATGGACCATATATCCCAAATGATCACCCAAACACCAATGATAAAGCTACTAACTCGACAAGGTAGGCAAGTTTAAATGTAGGTAGATATGAGAAAATGTATAAGGGTGAAAATGGGCAACAAAGTCATGTGAACGGCTTCAAATGCTTACAAATTATGAATGCAATGCTCATAAGAAATGGAATAAAGACCATACTTGTGCCTTTTGATGTAACGCACACCACAAGGAGACCTACACACACCTAAGTGAGACCGGGTATAGATGCACCGGTCTAAGGAGGCTCTACCTTTCAAATTTTTGTAGGTTGCCAATGTCAAGATCAAGCCTAATAGGTCCAAATTCCATCCCTCACCCACTATGTCAAGACATCCCCATGTTTGCAAAAATCCCGTCAATAAATGTGATTCAAATAGCTATAAAGCTACAATTGGGATAAGCAAAGAGAGAAATCAAAGAGCAAAAGTGAGGGCAAGCATCACAATATTCATGGAAAGCACACAATTGTTCAACTTTTTTTTGATTTTTGATTTTTTTTTATGAAGAAACTACATGCAAGCTAAACTAACATGCTCTAACAAGATGCAAATCCCTCCCCCAAGCTAAACATCACATTGTCCCTAATGTGTTGAACAAGGAACAACCATCTAACCGTAGAAACGGTTCTCACACATAATCCAGCAAGACAAAATGTTTAATGGGGAAAGGGGAGAACAACGAAAATGCAAGGGAAACAAATATGCTTACTAGACTATCTAGCCTCACCCAAGCTAGTATGTACAAGGGGATGAGTGATAGCAAATCACTCGGAAGCGGCATGGTAATCGGTAGCACGACCATCAACATCGCGGGTCTCCCCGTCATCAGCTCCACCGCCTTCTTGGACACCAGAAGTACCTGCAGAAACATCACTAGGAGCACCAAACCCGTCCATGGTCCAAGTAAAAAATGAAGGGTGAGGGCCTTCGGGCCGAACAATTCCCCTACGAGCAAAGTAAGAATAAAGAGGTGCTAAGGACAAACGGGTGTCAGTCATCATGGTTGTGAGGTCACGCCGCATCCCACTCATCATTTCTCTCATCTCCTCCTCAAAAGGTGACCGAGAGGGTGCCGAAGAGGAGATAGGGGTCGGTTCGGACCGACGACTATAAGTAAGAAGTGGTAGTGAGGACACGGCGATATTTTCCACTACGGTGAGCAAGTAAGAGGGTCGGGGTAGAGGTGGTGACTCAGGGTCAAGGGGAACGGGTTGCGGTGGTAATGGCTCAAGGGTGGGGAGGTCGGGGGCTGTGCTTGGTAAAAGCACGGAATCTTTCTCATCAATCCGCCACATGTAATTGGGCGGGGATACCTTAAGCCACTTCAAATGGAGTAAAGAAGCAAGATCAATGTACATACCTCCTTCAACCGGCCGGAGGCGTGTAGTATTCTCATTAAAACGGACTTGCTTAACGGCAATACTGGTGATTAAACCCCCAAACACAATCTCTTTGGCTCTTACAGCACCAGCCAATTGATTAGCAAAAAGATATGGAATATTAATAGCAAATGGTGTACGACGCTCAACATTCAAATAACCCCCAAGAATGTCAATCTCAGCGCGTCGAACGTTATGGGGTTCAGCACGACCCAAAAAGGTACCACCCATAAAATGTTGCTAAACACGCAAAACGGGGTGGTGGATTTGAGTATCCGGGACATGATTCCAATCGGACACTGCAAAAGTAGACATACTCTGCCAAGTAGAGGTACAACTGAATTCATCGGGACAATGAACATCAACATCATAGGGCAGGCCAAACATGTGAGCAAATGTAGCCAAATTCAATTCAAAGTCCCTATTCATGAGTCTAAATTCCACAGTTATAACCACACCCTTCCTCCGAGGCTTGTTGAATTTGTACGAACTCAAAAATTCCAATGTCAATTGGGCATATGTGTTATGTTTCATGGTATAAGCAATACCCATACCCACACCGGTAAACAAAGCTTTGGTCTGACTCTCAATTCCTAAAGTACGTAAACAATCATGAGAAATAAACTGAGTGGGTTTAATTGTCTTACGCTTTAGCTTCTAGAAAGTATCCCATTGTTGGGACGAGATGAATTTCACATCGGGATAGTCAACATCGGGACCGTACGCCACTTGTACAGGGGTAGGACTCTCCGTATTTTCCGGCCTAGCTCTCTTCTTCGTCCCTTTTGAAGGCATTATGAGGTGGAAATCTGAAAAAGTTGCGAATTAGAACACAGAGAGAGCGAAAAGCAATCACAATATCGATAAAGAGCGGAAGTGTTCAGCGAATAGCACAATAACAACATGAAATCAATACCAAAAACAGATGGTATAGTGCAAATCCGTCACAAAATAAACCCAAATCGAAATTAGGGTTAGGATGAGAAAAAAGCACGGTGGATGGCAGTAGATGACGGCAGCAGTCGCCGGCGGTAGATGGTGGCAGAGAGTAGAGTAGCGGCAGCGGTGGCAGGAGACAGGACAACAGCGCGCGGCAGACGCGCGGGATGGTGAAGGTGGCGGTAAGTAGTGGTGGTTGCGGGATGATGTCGAGGTAGCGGCCGGCGGGTGGCGGCGGTGAGCAGCGGTGGTTGCGGTGAGTAGGGGTGGATGGTAGGTGGGGGCAGTGTTGAGGGTCTAGGGGAGGGATTTTGTTTTGTTTTTTCTTCTTTCTTTTTAATTTCACGTGAAAGCTCTTTTGTGGTTTTTTTGTTTTTTTCCTTTTTTTTTTTTTAATTGTTCCGCCCCTAAGATATGTTTGATCCCCGACATCTCGGGGTTCCAACACGTTGGCTTTCAAGCGTGAAATTGCTGCGCCCCCAAGATATGTTTGATCCCCGATTTTCTGGGGTTCAAAACTGCTAGTTATCACTTCCGCAAGACGAAGAAAGCAACAACTTGAGACACCTACAAAATTAACAAGAAGCACATTTAAGCATCCTTTCTTGAAAAATAAAATAAAAGAAGTAAACAAAAATTAAAAACTAGCTAAACTCGGGTTGCCTCCCGAGAAGCGCAATTTAAAGTCTTGCTAGACGTAGAGAGCTTGAACGGATTAATTCTTCAAAGACGGAGGTTCCAAGAAAACCTCCTCCACGACTCCAATTATTGCACTCTCGTGATAAACCTTTAATCGATGACCATTGACTTTGAATTTTTCACCATTGGTAGTCATCACCTCGACGGAACCAAGCTTGTTGACATTAGTAACGGTATATGGACTGGACCACCTTGATCTTAGTTTTCCCGGAAAAATCTTCAAACGGGAATTAAACAAGAGCACCTTATCACCAATCATAAAAAATTTCTTGAGAATTTTCTTATCATGCCACCGCTTTGTCTTTTCCTTGAAAGACGAGAACTTTTATAAGCTTGCAACCGGAATTCATCAAGTTCATTACGTTGCAACAATCGCTTCTCTCCACAAAGAGTAGCATCAAAATTGAGCTCTTTGATAGCCCAAAAAGCTTTTTGTTCCATCTCCACCGGTAAATGACAAGTTTTTCCATAGACCAACCTATACGGTGAAGTGCCAATACACTACAACAAATTGACACTTGCGCCACGATTTATGCCACGAGAATTTATAATTTGTGGCTAAATTTTGTTTAGCCACGGGAAAAAAATTATTCACTATTTTAGAAAAATTTTACGCCACGGGAAAAGTTTTCCCGTGACAAAAAGTCAATTGCGCCACGATTTAGGTTACAGTCGTGGCTAATAATCATTTTTGCCACGAACAATGTCACACCCATGACAAATATATATTTAGCCACAGATCATTCCGTGGCCAATATTTCTTTAGCCACGGCTTACATATTGTCTGTGGCAACATATTTGTTTACCAACAAAACTAGTAACAAACACCAGTGCCTAAGATTTTCTTCAGACTTTTATCAAGATATTTTATATTAAGGTAAACGTAAAAACTTGGTTTTGTAAGAAATACAAGGAAAATACAAAAGTTGAATGAAACTTAATCAAATATACATAATATGAAAAATTTAAATGTAAAATTTTGAAAATATTTTGATTAATTTAATAAATATTTGGTATTTGTTTTTTTAGTCTAATAAGAAATGCAACACTTCTATAAAATGATACCCACGTAAAGAAAATTACCATCGTCTTAAATTTTTTAATTTTTTTACAAACTATATTAATATTTAGTGGTTTTTTCATAACATCGATAATTTAATAAATAATTAATTCTTTTTTTGTTAAATTTTAAAATATTGAATAACATTATTTAGTGACCGCATCACATTTAAAGAGAAAGTATGTCCAATTAAATAACTAACTTATTAACACCTATCATTGAGAAGTATGAAACTAATATATTGTTAAGTTTTTCATTAGAAAATTGATTTACAACTTTATTTGTAAAATATTTCTAAAAGAACTTGAATTCGAGATGTTAAATTTGAAAAAAATTGGGGAAGTTTTTAAGGAGAAAAAAAAAAAAAAAAAGACAATTAGATTTATAATATGATTAAATAAAAAAAAGTAGTCTAAAAAATTAAATTCAAAATGATTTCCAATAAATCATTGAATAAAATGGAAAAATACATATTGATAAAATAAGTGATATAAAAATATCAATATAGAAAAACATTTTAATTATTGAAAATGAGTGTATCACACCGAAAAATAAAAGGATTAATTGATAAGAATACTCTTAACTATGGGTGTCCTACTCAAAATACTCCAAACTTTATTTTAACTACCAATATAACCAACTAATGCCCTCATTTGCTTTGAATAAAATTTGTTGTTTTTTAAGTTGTTGTAGCATGTTTTAATGTTGTGATTAAGTAAATAGATTAACATAGAAGTAAAAAAGAGAAAGACGGGTTAAAGAAGGGTTAGTAATTTCTTCACTTAATTAGCATGTAACAGGTCATATATTATAATAAAAGCGAGTGAGAGCATTAGTTAGTTATACCGGTAGTTAAAACAAAGTTTGAAGTATTTTGAGCAGGAAAAACATAGTTCAGAGTATTTTTATCAATTAAAATGGAAATTAAAATAATAGATTTACATGTGTAAATAATGTGAAATTTTGTTACAAAATAAAATATCAAGAATAATGAAAAGAAATCAATTTAGAGAAAACAGAAATTTTTACGATCTTTTCTGTGTTTTTTTGGCAAAAACTGATTATTTTCGAGTTAATAATGTCTTGGTCATTTTTTTAAAACTCGGTCATTGATACCCATATGTAATCATTATTCAAAAGTGATCATTATTTAGTAAAAAGTTATTAAACTTTTTTTCGTTACAAATACGACGATCTTACAAATAGTATTTGTGTGGAAAAATATATGAAAAAATGGATAAAAGAGAAATAAAATAAAAATGCCGACAAATGAAAAAAAATATAAAAAAATATATTATGGAAAAAAATATAAGGAATATTTGATTAAATAGTTTGGAGAAAATGGTGTTGTTGAATCGGGCAAAAAATGACCCGAGCATCACTAGTCGGGAGGTCAACATTGAAAACTCGAGTAATTTGAGAAAAATAATATTTGTTTTGCAAAAATATGTAAATCATTTAATATTTTTTCGCAAAAATAATAGTGAAGTTAATTTAGAAACAAAAGAATACAATTTAAAAAGGTTTCAAAGTGTTAACTATATCAACAAGTTTAAGTTTCAATTTCGGTAGCTCATCATAATAACTCCACAGTTAAGCGTGCTCAGGTGAGAGTAGTCTTGGCATGAGTGACCTCCTGGAAAGGATATACGATTCGCAAAAGTGAATGACTTCTGATTGTAAGTAACGAGTTGAGATAACTAGTCAAACAAGGATTAAAGCTTGACAAGACTCCATATGTAACAAATGTGTTTGGTAGTGTGGTGGTTGCTCACCTCATCCCTTAACCATGAGGTCAGGGGTTCGATCCCTACCCATGAGAATGGAGCAACTCTTTGGCCAGCCGTTACCTCTTCGTGAGAGCACCCACGGCTGATACATCGTTGTCGACGGTGGACACCCCGGTTTATTTAGACCAAAAAAAAAGATTCCATATGTGAAAATATTTTCATTATAAGTAAAAAATAATATATTACATTTTGTTTATTTATTTTTTATTTTTTTGTTTGCCACGGGAATAATTTTGGCCACGAGAATTAATTTTTGGCCACGGGAATTATTAGCCACGTGAGAATCTGTGGCTAAAAATATAATTTTAGCCACGTTCTTGTTTTTCCCGTGGCTATCTGTTAGCCACGGCCACTTGGGCCACGGAAGGTATTTCCGTGGCAAAAAGCTATAGCCACGGGAAATTAGTACTTGCGCCACGAATTTAGCCATGGCCCAAGTGCTCAATTGTAGTAGTGATAGGTGTCTTGAAAGCCGTCCGATATGCCCACAAGGTGTCATCTAGCTTTGTACTCCAATCCTTCCTTGACTTAGCAACAACTTTTTCAAGAATGGATTTGATTTCACGATTTGAGACCACGACTTGGCCACTTTTTCGCGGATGGTAGGCCAAACCCCTTCTATGAGAAACCCCGTATTTAGCAAGCAATGCATCAAGTTGTTTCTCACCAAAATGAGTTCCACGATCACTAATCACCGCTCTAGGTACACCAAAGCGCGGAAAGATGATCTTTTTGAACAAACTTATGACATGACGGGCATCATTAGTTGGAGTAGCAATGGCTTCTACCCATTTAGAAACGTAATCAACGGCGACCAAGATATAAAAATTACCCTTTGATGAAGGAAAAGGGCCTTGGTAATCGATACCCCACACATAGAAAATTCCAACCTCAAGGATCCCATTTTGAGGCATCTCGTGCCTCCTTGAAATAGAGCCGGTTCTTTGGCAAGCATCATATGCCTCACAAAATTCTTAGCATCTTGGAACATAGTAGGCCAATAGAAGCCGGATTGGAGAATCTTAGCAACGGTCTTAGATGGTCCATGGTGACCACCATAAGGAGAAGAATGACAACCTTCTAATACACCCTTCACATCCCATTGCGGGATACATCTCCGGTATAGCCCATCGGAGCAATGTTTGAACAAATGAGGATCATCCCAAAGATAAAATTTGGCATCATGCATGAACTTCTTTCTTTGTTGATATGAAAGGTTAGGTGGCAACTCATGACCAACAAGATAATTGGCAATATCGGCATACCATGGTGTATTCTCATCTACCATCATCAAGGAGTCATCGGCAAAAGAATCATCAATAGGTATATGAATACCCCCATCATCAAACCTCAAACGGGAGAGGTGATCGGCAACAACATTTTCGGCTCTTTTCTTGTCACGAATCTAAAGATCAAATTCTTGCAAGAGTAAGATCCATCTAATGAGTCTTGGCTTTGCCTCGTTCTTTGAAAGTAGATGCTTCAAGGCGGCGTGATTGGTATGGACAATGACTTTGGAGCCAATAAATTAGGAACGAAATTTTTCTAAGGCATAGACAATAGCAAGAAGCTCCTTCTCGGTAGTGGCATAGTTGATTTGAGCTTCATCCAACGTTTTGCTCGCATAGTAGAGTGCATGGAGCGCCTTGTCTTTCCGTTGTCCAAGTACGGCACCCACCGCATAGTCACTTGCATCACACATCAATTCAAAGGGCAAGCTCCAATCCGGTGATTGGATGATAGGGGCAGAGATCAAAGCCTTCTTAATCCTGTTGAATGACTCAAGACAAGCATTAGTAAACACAAATGGAGCATCCTTTAAGAGGAGCTCGGTAAGGGGCTTAGCAATTTTGGAAAAATCCTTGATAAAACTACGGTAAAACCCCGCATGACCTAAAAAGCTCTGCACACCTTTGACATTCACGGGAGGGGGAAGTCGTTCAATTACTTGAACCTTAGCACGATCCACTTCAATACCTCTTTCCGAAACAAGATGGCCGAGTACCACTCCTTCATTCACCATGAAGTGACACTTTTCCCAATTCAAAACTAAGTCCACTTCTTCACATCTTTTCAAGACCTTAGTCAAGTTGGCCAAGCATGCATCAAATGTAGTGCCATAGACACTAAAATCATCCATAAAAACTTCCATGATCGACTCAATGAAATCTGAGAAAATACTAGTCATGCAACATTGGAAGGTCGCGGGGGCATTACATAGACCAAAGGGCATCCTACGGTAAGCAAAGGTACCATAAGGGCAAGTGAAAGTGGTCTTCTCTGTGTCATCGGGATGTATGGGTATTTGGAAGAAACCCGAATAACCATCTAAGTAGCAAAAGTACTTATGACATGCCAACCTCTCCAACATTTGGTCAATAAAGGGTAATGGGTAATGGTCTTTCTTGGTGACGAAGTTCAACCTCCTATAGTCAATGCACATGCGCCATCCCGTCACAATTCGAGTAGGGATGAGTTCATTCTTATCATTTTTGACTACCGTAGTCCCTCCTTTTTTAGGGACCACTTGGACCGGACTTACCCACTTTGAATCGGAAATTGCATAGATAATTACCGCATCTAAAAGTTTCATGACTTCCTTTTTGACAACTTCTTGCATGTTAGGATTTAATCGACGTTGACCTTGGACACATGGTTTATGACTCTTCAAGATGAATTCTATGCATGCAAAATTCGGGGCTTATACCCCTCAAATCATCAAGAGTATAACCAATGGCTTTTCTATGTGTTCTCAACACATCCAATAGAGAAGACAATTGACTCTCACTGAAATGGGCACTAACTATGACCGGGCACATTTCCGACTCATCAAGAAAAGCATACTTCAAGTTCAAGGGGAGGCGTTTGAGTTCGGGTTTTTGTACCTCAATTTCTTTAGGGGTAGCAATCAAACCTATGAATTGAGAGCTTTCCTCCAAAGGTAGCTCCTCTCCATCCAAGTCCACCTCCAAAGCTTCAATTTCATCGTTGTCGATTTCATCATCTCCTGCAAAAGATTCCAACAACAAGAGTGCCTCCAAAGGATCTTTAATTAAAAATCGAGGCAATGAGTCATCCATTATAACATCAATAGCATCTATGACTTCTATGGAATAACATGGCTCTTCTAGCATTGGACTTTTCATGGCACTGTTCAAACTATAGGTGACCGTCTCATCACCTATTTCCAAAGTTATCTTACTATTCTTGACATCAATGACCGCACCTGCGGTATGCAAAAACGGTCTTCCCAAAATGATTGGGATTTGTGAATCTTCGGCAATGTCAAGAACAATAAAATCAACTAGAATAAAAAATTTTCCAACTTTAACGGGCACATCCTCCAAAATACCCAAAGGGCGTTTTATAGAACGGTCCGCCATTTGCAAGGTGACACTAGTACATTTCAAAACACCCATGTTAAACTTTTCACATATAGTGTTAGGCATCACACTCACACTAGCACCTAAGTCAAATAAAGCTTTATCAATGGTGTAGGTGCCAATGGTGCATGGAATGGAAAAGCTACCTGGGTCCTTTAAATTAGGAGGGGACTTGTTTTGCAAAAGAGCACTACACTCGGCGGTGAATGCTATAGTTTCAACATCATCAATAATCCTCTTCTTAGTTAAAATGTCTTTCATGAACTTTGTATAAGAGGGGATTTGGGTAATTAATTCGGTAAAAGGAACGGTTACCTGTAGGTTTTTCACCACTTCCATGAACTTACCAAAATGAGTTTCCTTGTGAGCCTTTCTTAATCTATGTGGCAAAGGCACTTTAACCTTTTCTGGAACTTTGACCGGAGCATCAACCTTTGGAGGAGTATCCTCCACATCTTCTACCACAACCAGCTCCTCAACTTTATTTGAAACATCTCCCTCCTTTGTTGATTCATCAACCTTGTTGCTATGATCAACATCATCTCTTTTCTCACCAACTACCCCATCATCAACATTTGGCATTTGGGGTGCATCATAAGTGGTACCACTCCTCAATGTGATGACATTTATGGTGTCATGAGGTTGTGCACCTTGAGGTGGAAATTGACCTTGTTGTCTTTGAGCATTGGAAGTGGCAAGTTGAGCAATTTGGTTTCAAGCATTTTGATGGTTGCATCCCTAGATTGGTCACTCTTTTGAATGTGGGTGGCCATGTTCTTTTGTGTCTCAACCACTTGTGTCATCAAAGCCTCTAGCTTGCTCATTTGTTGATTATTTTGTTGGGAATTTGATGATTGACCTTGAACTTGTTGATTTTGAAAAGGTTGTTGAAACCCTTGTTGAAAGTTTTGTTGGGAATTTTGTTGGGGATTTTGGAAATTTTGTTGGGGTCTGTGAATTTGGTGTTGAAAACCGGGTGGTGGGACTTGAGCTTGCCTTTGTTGTTGTGGGACATGTTGATTTTGATGTTGTGGATTTAGCACATTAGTACTTTTGTAGGACAAGTTTGGGTGAAACTTTGTAGCTTCATTGTAGGTGTTGGAGTAAGGATTAAAGTTTTGTTTAAAACTTTGATAAGCATTCACTTGCTCAACCGTATTCCTACATTCTTGTGCAAAATGCCCCGCTCCACCACATGCGTCACACACCAAAATTTGGCTAGTAGCATTGACTTGTTCATAAGTGTGTGATGAACTTGATTCCCGATTATCAACTTGTTGTTGGAGGAGAGATATTTGAGCTTTCAAAAGAGACACGTTTGGGTCCTCCTCCTTTGCCTTGAATGGGATGTTGCGAGTGTTGGCGTATTGTGAGTCATGCACCGCCATGGATTCAATGGTAGCATGAGCAAGTTCCGTATCAATTTGGTCGAATCTCCCATTGTTAGCGGAGTCCAAAACTCGGCGTGATTCGGCACAACAACCATTGTAGAATGTGATTGCAAGGATCCAACCCATGATGAGGACATTGCCTTTGTAACTCTTTATACCTCTCCCATGCTTCAAACAAGCTTTCATTACCATTTTGACGGAACCCCGTGATTTGGCTTCTCAATTGTTGGGTCTTTTCCGGTGGAAAATATTTTTGATAAAATGCGAGAGCCAATGTTTCCCAATTGGTGATCCCCAAAGCGGTCCTATCAAGGCTTTTAATCCACAACTTGGCGTTGTCTCTCAATGAAAAAGGGAAGAGTATCTCCCTTATCTGCTCTTGTGTCACACCCGTTTGCCTAATCATCGAGCAATAATCACAAAAATTTGTGATGTGCAAATTAGGATCTTCCAATGGACCTCCACCGAATTGTTTTCTCTCAACAAGGCTAATAAAAGCCGGCTTGATCTCAAAATTTGCCGCATCAATTTGGGCAGTAGCAATACCCCTAGGAAGCATAGCCGCGGTGGGCGTAGAATGATCGGATAAACGGACCATCTTCCTTATTGGTTGTGAATTGGAAACTTCTCCTTCCTCAAGAATTTGAAGATCTTCTAAATAAGATTTTCTCGCACTTTCAAGTTGTGCAAGAGTTGCAGCTTCAGAAATTTCCTTCAAGAAACGTTGTCGTCTACGCAAGGTTTTCTCGGGCTCGGGATCAACCGGAAGTAGTTCACCAATCCGTGAGGACCTGGGCATAAGACAACAATCTAGAGAGGATTGTAAGTAACGGTCTCAATGAACAAGTGTTCCTTAAGACAAGGAAAAACAAGATAAAATTCAACTAATCACAAAGCAAGAAAACCGTGCTCCCCGGCAACGGCGCCAAAATTTGATAGGCTTATCGCGTTCCTAACAAAGATACCCTAGACTTAACTAACAAATAAATGTAGATAAGGAAGTAGGGGTCGATCTCAGGGAGACGGTAGATGCAATATGACAAGCTATGGTTAGAATTCTATCAAGGTCGGTTCGATTGATTGTTTGGTATGATGATTAAAACGATAACAAATTGAGATGTAAAACAATGATAATAAAAGATCTAGGGAAATAGTTTCACACATGTAAACTTGCAATAATTGATGTCGAATTGGGGAAACATACGATCAAAAGTTGTCTAGACTTATTAGCAATTATCTCTCGATTTTATTACTACTCTTAGAACGATTACTAGCGGGCTCTCGCACTTACTAGGTCGTGCTACAAAACATGCTTAGGCAAATTCCATGCCCGACTTTCGATCTTAGGAAAAGAATTAACAAGATAACCAATAATTGTGATCAAGAATCAAAGGTTAACAATACATAACAAGCATGTTATAGAAACAACAAATTGATAATAATAAATCCCAATTCAACAATTATCAATTACTAATCTAACATGGCTTCCCTAAACCCTAGATTATAAGACTACTCACTCATGATAATATATAAACTAACAAAGATTGATTTGATTAACATAAACATAATAACAATATATAAATTGGAATTAAAATGATAATATAAAAG
Source organism: Silene conica (assembly GCA_029255685.2). NCBI lineage: Eukaryota > Viridiplantae > Streptophyta > Magnoliopsida > Caryophyllales > Caryophyllaceae > Silene > Silene conica. The sequence goes on along the minus strand of CM055312.2, from coordinate 37,938,010 downwards.
AAAGGAATAGAAATTACCAACTTAAGGAAATAAAAACAAGAACTTGATTAAAAAGAGCAAAATAATCTTCAAATAAAACCCGGAATTAAAGCATAAATGTTGATGATTGAAAAACTAAGAACATAAAGGAAACTAGGTTTTTGTAGATTTAGGGAAATGTATGAAAAAGCATGAATAAAATGCTCTCTAGTGATGAGTTTATATACAAAAACTAGCTAGGAAAGTGAAGAGTTGCTCAGTTGCACAATCCCCGAAAATCCGGGGACCAAACAATCCTAGGGGGCGCAGCATTTGAGCCCAAGAATTGCTCAGGTATCAAAACCCAAGATTCTGGGGTTTGAACAACTCCCGGGGGCGCAATATTTTAGGCCTATGGCTATCTCGCATCAACCCCGAGATTCTGGGGTTCGAACAGCAATCCGGGGACCTTGCAATCTCTTCTTTTCTTTACTAGTTCTCACTTTTTTGGCTCAAGTACCGACCAAATTTCATTTCTTCTTCCTCGGGAATGAGTGAATCTTCCAAAAATGCCCTTACATGGCCAAAACTCGCTTCAAGTAGCCTGGTGGTGCTCGGTGAATGCCAAAATGATAGAAAAAGGTCGCAACTTGCTCCGTTTCCTACAAAATGCAACAAAACATGCAAAACACCTACAACACGGAATTAGCTCATAAAATCAACTCATAAAGTGCAAATTATAAAGTAAAGATGAGCTAAAACAGGGGTGAAAATCATATAAAAATAGGACACATCAGAATGATACTAGGGCTCTGGGTCAACTTCCGACCAAAACGGACCAGAAAAAAGAGACTCTAAATGTCATATCCCTACGAAGTGAAGCTAAAGTGGGAGGCGAGAAAGAAAAACAGTCGAGTAACAGCGAGGAAGGTCGACCGACCCAGGAGCCAGGTCGACCAACCTCTGAGCAGAATCCGAAAAATCTCGTTGTACAGGAAGGTGGTCGACCGACCGAGGAAGGGGGTCGACCGACCACCGATGCGGAGGGAGAGGCCCCTTTTCGTCCCGAATTGCCGAACAACTTAAGGGATTTCCTTTTTCGGGGTGATAAGACCCCTAGGTTTCTAAAAAAGGCTGCAAATACCGAATCTTCAGCCCCTCCTTTCCCAGAAAGACTCATACCTTCGAAGGGCCAGGTATCTTTTGATAAATTTAAAGATGTAATTCGTTCATTAAATGTTCAAGTTCCGTTTTTAGAATTAGTCCAACAGGTTCCTTCATATCTTAAATTTATGAGACAGCTTTTGTCAAGAAAGAGGTCTTTAGATAAGCTTGAGTCAGTGGCCCTCACTGAAGAGTCATCCAGTTTTCTATCACATGTTATTGCTCTTCACAAACTCGATGATCCTGGTAGTTTTTCTGTCCCTTGCAATATAGGAACGTTCCTTGTGAAAAAGGCTTTATGCGACTTAGGAGCTAGTATAAGTGTCATGCCCCTAAGTGTTGCCTTAAAACTAGGAATGACCGAATTTGCAGTAACCAGCATGACTGTCCAGATGGCAGATCGTACATCTATGGAACCCATAGGGGTGTTGGAAAACATCCCTGTGCGTATTGACAGGTTTTTCTTTCCAGTTGACTTCGTAGTTTTGGACATCCCAGAGGATGCCCATATACCTATAATACTAGGAAGACCTTTCCTCCACACTGCTGGAGCAATCATAGATGTAGGCACTGGGACTTTAACCTTCAAAGTAGGAAAGCATTCCATCATCTATGGCCTATCTTATAGGAAGAAGGATGATATGACCCCCAACACTTGTAATGCTATCACTGCTGAGAAGAAGTATGAGGTCATCACTAGTTCTCCTACTTTATTGCCTACTCCTGTATCTGTTTTTACACCTCCGCCCCAGATTGGGAGCAATATGGAGGCTACTTCTATTTTGACTAATGCAGGAATTGGTTTGGGGAAACCCAAAATAAAGGAAGTCACAGTACAGAGAGGAGGAATGGGATTCTTGAGCTACAAAGAAGATGAAGACCCAGATGTTGTGGATCGGGAAGAAAAGAAAAAGAGGAGACAAGCGCAAGAGAAAAGGTCGTCGCATATGCTTTGCGACGGAAAGAAGATGTGTTTTGCTACTCAAGAAAACACTGTGGAGACTACGGCATGTCGTCAAAAGCCGTGGTCGGATATATTCCGCATCTTTAGCAGATAGTTATTTCAAGTTTCTATTTTTAAGACAATTTACTTTTGTTGTTTAAGACTTTTTAATTTGGTTTGCTCGTAGTTTTAGAACTTTTTCCGTTATGCTTGCGTAGTTAAGACTTTAGACTTGTTTCTGGCATCTCGCGCATTTGTTGGGCGCATATTTATTGCATTTTCAGGTTTTACGAAAAAACGACGACCGCTGTTCAGCAGTGAGGTCGACCGACTTGAAATATGGGTCGGTCGACCTAGTCCCTGCATTCCTGAGCGGTCGGTCGACCTAATATACGGGTCGGTCGACCGACCTTTCGTCACAGCCTGTTCGTTTCTTCCTCGGGAATCGTGCAACCGTCTTAGGTACTTGAGTGGCACTGCTGGCCACCAAAACCTCCCAGCTTACGCTGGTTTGGGGAGGTTTTTCTCATGCGCTACATAACCCAGTGAGTTCTTTCCAGTTTATCCTTAATTTATTCTCTTTGCATCTTTCCTTTAAATTTCTGAAACCTTTACTTAGGCTAATGCACAATGGGGACATTGTGCAGGTTGGTTTGGGGAATGGTTTTGTGTCACATGCATTGCATTTTTTTTTTGTCACACGTTTATTGCATTTCTGTCTTGCATTGTTCTTTTCTTTATTTTCCTTACCTATACAAAAGAAAAAAAATACAAAAAAAATGAAAAAATTCAATAATTCCAAAAAAAAATGCACGTTTATTTTAGCATATAGGTTGAGTCGGAACGAGAGTATTTCAAGGATGACTTAGCTATCTTACATGTTTATGCCTTTACATTGCCTTGTCAACTTGTTTTATTATGAGAGTCTTTTGCATATCTACGAGTTTTTGTTAACTTGCATATCTTGAGACTTGACTTATATCTTGGCAACCTACTATACATTCTGAGTTTTAGAGCCTACTTCCTGGTTTCTTTCTTAAACCAGTTGTCTAGGATGTGAGTAGTACTCCCCTTGGAACATGTTACATCAATATGCATAAACATGAACTTGAATTGCTATATACTTGTTTTACTTTCTCGTTTTGTGAGTCTTGATACGTGCATTTGGGATCCCTTTTCTCATATTTACCCATAAGCTTCACATAGCCAAAACTGCCTTTTTATTCCCCCAAAACTACATCCCATACTTAGCCTACCCTTTCCAAGCTAGTATTTGTAGTCCTTGGTTTATTTTGAGGTATCTTGGTTTGTATGCTATCTTAAGCAAAAAGAGAAAAGAAAGAAAGAAAGAAAAGAAAAAGAACAGAAAAAAATCCAGAAAAGAAAGAAAGAAAGAAAAGAAAAACAAAAAAAAGGTCAAAACGTACAAAAACAAAGTCGACCGACCTCCTTAATGGGTCGGTCGACCCATTGTCGTCATCAGATTCAAAAATTCGTTCCAAAATCCCTTTCTTTTATATGTTATCACTCCCGTACTTCATTCAAAATATTTGGGAGTCCTTTCTTATATAATGTGAGAGTTGTGCCACAAAAAGAGCACTTTCTTAATTTCAAAAGTTGTGAAATATGTTGTCGAGAACCGGTTTTACTAGCTTGGCTACTAACCCCACAAGTCCAAAAACATCTTAACCACTTTTACCTTTTACCTCACATATCTTTCATTACGTCAATTGCATGTATCTGGGCCACTTAATGGGTTTGTTTTACAAAGTTGTAGAATTCTTGTTCACGTTAGATTGTAGGCATGTTTTCATGGGTCGCAGTTAGGTGAGTGTCTCTACAGATTTACTTCTTTCTAACTTTTACATATACTCACCCTTTGCTATATGAGTGTCTCGAGCGTACCGCGAGAGTCCATGGTATAAAGTCACTATAATCTCTAGGTTTGCAAGTTTGACGACACCATAACTCGTTTGCATGATTTGAATATTATCTCATTTTGTACTTGGCATTGGTATAGACTTACATGTAAATTTCGCTTTGAGATTGAAATCGTTCCATTAGTTAAGATTGAGTCTACTTCTTGCTTGAGGGCAAGCAAGGGGTTTGGTTTGGGGAATTTGATGCGTGTCTATTTTATGATGTTTTTCATCTATTTTTACACGCATTTGGTCGCTCATTTACTATGTTTTAGCCCTTATTTCCCAACAATCGTGTACTTTCGTATTTTTATGCACTTTTGCAGATTTATGCGGAAAAGGGGCGATTTAGCACCAAATTCATGTCCTCGAGATTTTTGCATAATTAAGGAACTAAGGAAAGTCAACTGGAGTCATTATTTAAGTACCAAAAGTTAAAACAAGAAGAACCGGGGAATTTCTACGCGGAAACGGTCGACCGACCTACTAAATGGGTCGGCCGACCTGGCCTGAAGTTTAAGAAGTCCAGAATCTTAAAGAAAGCCCAGAATTTGCCTAAGCCCGTAAAAGAGGTCGACCGACCTCGGCGAATCCCAGGAACGTTTTTGGAAATAGATTAAAAGTATGGAGTCTTTAGGAAACTCTAATTTTCTGCCCTATATAAGCTAACCTTGTGATTAGGGTTGATAAAATTCAATTTTTTTCATTAAGTTTTAGGATTCGGTTTTACATCAAGTTTTATCATAGAGAGTTTTAGCATCCAAGTTCGTAATTTAGTTTTACTCAAACTTTTAGTTCAATTGTAATCTTTCAATAATTCTCAAGCTTTCAATAAAGTTTGTTCCTTTTCTGCCTTAATCCTGTCTCTGGTAATTATTCTCTTAATTTAGTTCTTTTATTGTTCTTATTATTATTGCATGCAGTTAAGATAGAATTCTCAAGCTTTATCGAATCTTACATGCTTAGATTATTATTTACTATGTTTTCCATGTTTATTCCCGTTTTCATCATTGTTTCAGTAATCATGCGTAGCTAAATCTCATATGTTAGGATGTAGGGGATGAATATGCATAGGTAATAGAATTCCGAGACCGACTTGTACCAGAGCCGTGGTCGGCCGACTCAAATAATGGGTCGGTCGACCAAGGCGGTGGTCGGCCGACTGGAGTAGCTGGTCGGTCGACCCACTCGCGCATGAATCATGTTTCGTCTTTCCTTGTTGACTATAATAACCTGCAATGAGACCGAAAGGAGACTTGTAGGATGTTAGTAATGACCTACCCAAGATTGAGAGATACGGGAAGGGCATTGGTTTACACCTGAAGACGGCTAGGTTACTTAAGACTGAAAGGTATGTGACCTAGGATTTAGGAATCACCCTTATTGTTGACACCCACTAATTGTGAGACCTAGGAACTAATAGCGTAGGCCGAAAGGAGCTATTAGGTACCACAGACCGAAAGGATATGTTACACCCCTTACACGACTGCAATACATGTTGACCTTAGGATTTATATTACCTTAGCTATTTATTACCCGAACATCCTAGCATCCCTTTTATTATATTTTATTCTCATCTTTTATTATTTGTTTGTTTTAATCTTTGCTTAGACTTAGTAATCAACCAATCAAACCCCCAATTTTGTTACCTTAAACATAAACAACAAACAATAAACATTCCCTACCTCCTTGTGGTTCGACCCTGACTTTCACTATCTATAGTTTAAGTTTAGGAATTATAAATTTATCTTTGGTACCCTCAACGACGGGCATCACCGTTCGTCATGCTGGTGGTGGCTGCATCAGAGCAAAAGGGGGGAGAGGGTGACGGCAGTAGTTAGGACGTTTACGAGGGTGCTCAAACCTAGCCAGGCGAGTGTAAGGTGAGTCTCTCATTCACGTTGGGTTTTCTTTAATATAACAGTCTTGTCGTGGTTAGGGTGTCACCTTAGTCGAGTCGTAGTGGTGGTTGCTTTCGGTTTCAGGAGCGAGGGCGAGGGTGTTGGTGTGGGTTTGGGTGGAAGGGGTGGTCGTCGGTGTCGGCGAAGGCTATCGTTTTTAGGTCTGTTACGGTAAAGGGTTGGGGTGGTGCCATATTTGACTCGGTGGAGGTCGATACGGTGGTACCACGGTTGTCGTCTGAGTCTGGTATCAGGAAGTCGTGTTAGTGGTGGTTCTGGTTGTTGTCAGGGTTGCGAGCTATGGTTGCAGGGGTCGGTATTAGTCGGGTTCGCGGAGTTGAGTGAATAACGCGACTTGGTTATGGCTGTGGTGGGACACGCATGTTGAGGTAAGGGTGGTTGACGTCAACATGGTGGTTGCCGGCAGTAGGTGGCAGCAACATGGTGGCGGTTTGGGTTTTACGCGGATACGAGAGGGGTCGTGGGGGGATATGGGTGTATTTTGTTTTATTATTATTATGACTCCTTCTTTTTATTATTATTACTATTATTAGTATTATTATTATTATAATATTATTATTATTATAATATTATTATTATATTATATTGTTGTTATTAGATTGTTATTATTAGAAGGTTTTTATTATTTTTTTGGTATTTGTTGCAATAGTATATTAAGCAGTTTATTATGTAGTTCAATTGAAGGTTTTTTACGAGTCGGGAAAGTTTCTTTTTTTAAGAAAGTTGCTACTTCGGAAAAGTTTCCATTTTGGGAAAAATTCCACTATTAGAAGGTTACTAATATTTATAGTAGGTGTAACTTGAGTTATGGGGGTTCGGGAAGATTATTAATTCGTTATATAATATATGTTTAGGTGACGGTTTCTGCATGGAACACTTCTAGCAGCTATTCGGTTGACCTTGCCCTTCTGCAGTTTGAGGTAGGGGATATATCTGTGGTCTGTATTATGACATGAAGCGTGTGTGTATGTGTTTACTACAATATTGTTATATTTGATTATGAATGATGTTGTGTAATATTGTTTAATATTAATTGTTGTGGAGAACGGGACTTGTGATACGGGACTTGTAATATGGGTCTTGTGATACGGAACTTGTGATATGGCCATGAAAAGAGTGGTGTGATGGAAGGAGTGGTGTATTAGAGGTGAAGTGGATGACTGGTGATATGGGGACGGAGTGGTGTTCTGATCTTTTATAATTTGTCTTATTGATGTTTTTCCTACTCAACCTCGTGGTTGACCCTATGTATTCGTGTGACACCTACGATGATCCATAATGGGGAGTATATTTTACAGGAAAGAGACAGATGAGCTAGGAACAGGGACGGGAATGTGAGATGCGGACTTGAGACCGACTTAGATCTATATCACCTTTAGAGTAGTCATCAGTTGTACTTTTATTCTTCTATGTAGTTTCTGTAATAGCAAATTTTAAATTTTATCACTTTTATGTAGTGTGCTTTGGGAGTTTTACTTTGTTATTCACTACCTCTGTCATTCCGAGATGGTAACAGTCTTATTTATTTGAGAATGTCTGGCTAAAGGCTCTTAAATAAATGGGGGTGTTACAAAGTGGTATCAGAGCGAACGATCCTCAGGCCTAAACCAACTGAATAATAATGAATGTAAGAAGAGTCTAATAAAATGAACCCCGAGATGAAACTAATAGGAGCCCCAAAAACGAACGGGATGAGTTAGGGGCCCTCTTACACCAAACCTGGGCCCTTTCGGTTCTGTCTCGGGAACCCAATGAGAGTAATTGAAGAGTGGGGTAAATTATATAGTGACCTAGTTATATTGTACTAACATTCTTAAAGGAGAAGAATGAGTTAAGTGATACGTGAATTATGGTTAACGATGTTATTAGAAGTTTATGATCAATATTGAAATGTGGATCGAACTGGATGATTGAATTGAAATTTCAAAGAGTATGGTTGTGTATTTGTTGAGAAATTGTTAAAAGTGATGTGATCATGTGGTTGGTGTTTGAAATGTCCATGTGATTATCTGGTCATTTAAATGATTATCGTAACTACGTGATATATTGTTGGTATTTGGATATGAATGATCAGACTTATATATAGTAGTAACACATGTCTAGGGATATGCGGAATGTGTTGCCTCAAACCATGAATTACATATAGCTATGTGTTACATATGTATATACATGTGTTAATATTGGGTTATTTAGTTGATTATACTTCCAGTTTCGAAATCTTTACTGTGTTCTAGATGACAACTATAGTTGAAATGAGGAATGAATGTTATGTGGTACAAAGTGATGTATATGTTCCGAATGATATGTCAACGTGTTTTGGAAGAAGAATGGTTGAGTTTCGATGTAGTAATGTGAAATAGTAACGGAACCAAAATTTTATTAAATTTCCCAGAATGTTACCTTGATTGTACGGGCCGCCATTTTAAACGTGTTCCGTATTTGAGTATGAAAATTTTGTGTACGATAACCCCCTGAGTTAGCTTTCCAATGCTTTTGGTTTCATGTATGTACGAGTTATATTTTGAGAGAAATAAATCTTTTAGTCGACAATGGTCAGATTGTTACTTCACAGTTCCGTTATGACCCATGCTTTTGTAAGGAAAACAATTTAGAACGTGTTTATTGTCTATGCATAATTTCAACTCCGCTGCATAGAATATTGACCTACGTTTTCAAAATGATAAACCACAAAAAATCTTAATGCGTCGTTATTTAATGGTGATTTTTGCAAACCGTCCCATTTTCTGTCGTCTTGCTGTAAAGTTCTTGTTCAGACCAACTGAGTTGTAAAAATTGTTATAAATGATTCCCTTGAGATATGCATTGCTTCTTTTCCTATGATTAGTTAATTCATTTTTTTTTTCTAAAAACTATAGTAGCTCGCAAGATAGCTAAGTGGATATTTAATTATGATTTGTGTAAATTGTTGCATAATGTTTAATTGGTGAAATTGTGAGTTATGTAAGTTTCATATAAAAGTTTAATCAAATGTGAATTATGTGTTGTGACCATGTGATATCCTGATATGACATTAGTAACATGAATAGTAGGCATTGATATGAATATGAACCTTACTGTATGATAACGTCATCATGCTTATTGAAAGGTTCGTATACCTATAGTCATACTAGTTTTATTTTATCATATAAAATATAGATCTTTAGCATGCTTAACTAGAGATTATGACGAGATTTAAGGAGTAAGAATGAGCTCCCTTACATTGGATATCTCGGCAAAATAAGGGCACAAGTGAAGTCACCTTCTTCACTTGTTCTTGAGCTTAATGTGTGGATGATCCTCCTTGAACCTTCAAAGAGATGATGGCCTCCAAAAGATGAACACCAAGACACACTAACTCTCAATGTTTGTATATTGTTTTGCTAGAACCAACACACAAGCTCACTAGATTGTTAGAGGCACACGGCTAGGGTTATGCAAGAAGGAATTATTTTTCTTTCTTTTCTTATGTTTTTCTCTCTCAAAAACAAACCCTAATTTGTGATTGAATGAATGTTGTGAGCAACCAAATCTCTCTTTTGTTGCTCCTTTTGCTTCGGCCGAGAGTGAGGTGAGAGTGCCCAATGGGGTTGCTCTCAATCCTCTCAAATGTCTCAAGCATGCTCCATTGTCTTAAATGCATGTCATCCTAATGTTCCTATTACATAATGTTAATATGTAAAATGTGTAGGTCTAAGTGTGACATATCACACGGTCACTAAGACCAAAACGGATCCCATCCGTGACTTAACATTAGGATTATATTATTTACGTAGTTTAACATTTTAAACCTTTTTATCGTAAATTTGTTAATTAAATAATTTCATATAATTATTTAATCGCATTCTATAACTACAACAATTGTAGTTTAATGGATTCATTCATTTTAATTATTATGTTTCATTAAACAAATAATTGATAGTGATGACATTTCGATCACTAATATAATTTACAATCTTAATTATAAATTATCTCCTCTTTTCTTCACAATCTAGAAATGTATCAACTCGTATCAATATACAGTTGTTACATTTAATATTGAGATAGCTGTCCTAAAGGTGTGACCTAAAGGGATCAACTGGTCACCACCGTCATTACGACAGTAATGTCAAACTCTAGCAAGCCAATCATTACCGATTAATGTTGACCAGTTGACTTATGATAAGAATCATCCCATGAATATTCTTTTCTAGAGATTTGTCAATATAATTAATATAATTGACGTGATCACATTATTGTCGAGGACACTTACTCCAACAATCTCCCACTTGTCCTCACAAGTGTGGATCACCGATTCTCTTGTTCTATTACATCATCTCCCACTCAATGCAAGGTGTCTTTCAGGTCGTACTTGCACGTGATCAAATCAATAGTGGTTTTTCTCGACATGGAGTGTAACTGTTTGACCGGAATTATCTACCATAGACAGTTTCCGAGCGTGGCCACGCATTTTCAGTTCACTACTCCTCGAGTGGCCTTGAGATTTAAGATAACCCTGACAAGGGGCAGAACAATTTCTTTCCAACTGTTCTCCTTGGTCAACATCATCCATTGTGACCCAAAATATATCCATTTGACCCCTTTTACGGAAGATCGTAGAATATAAATCAAAGTCATTCTGAATAATGTTACCTCTAGAGCAACCAGTCTCCAGTCTAAGAATCGACTCATAAGAATATATATAGCAGCTCTTGCCACGACCAGGCTCCATTGAATTCTAAAGAACTCTATAAGCGGTCACTGCCCGACACAAGTGTACTTTACAGTTGTCTATATGATCGACTAGTCATCCCTTATGACTCTATGGTGTAAGAACTCACCATCAATCGCATCATAATCTAGTCACTTTCGAGACGTCACCTCATATAAGTGACTAGGGGCAATACTAAGTTAATCCAGTTCACTTGAACAGGGTTCAACAATTGTCCTACAATCCTGTTGGACTTAACAAAGTATATAAAATAAACAAGTTGTATAAAACTTTAAATGATGAACGAGATTATCTTATATGAACGTAAAAACAACATTTTTCATTTCATATCGCATAATCGGTTACACATTGGGTAAACTCTTAAGACCCATAGAACGAGCATGAGAATCATGCTTAGCTTGCGACAAGGGTTTGGTTAAAGGATCAGCCACATTATCGTCTGTCCCAACCTTACATATCGCTATTTCCTTCCTATCAATGAAATCCCGTATTACATGATATTTTCTTGGTACATGTCTAGACTTATTACTAGACTTCGGCTCCTTAGCCTGAAAGACAGCACCACTGTTATCACAGTACAGGGTGATAGGATCTTCAGCATTTGGAACTACCCTTAGTCCCTCGATAAATTGCCTTATCCATACTGCCTCTTTAGCAGCTTCTGATGCTGCAATGTACTCTGCTTCCGTTGTAGAATCCGCAACGACTGGTTCTTTGAAGCTCTTCCAACTAATGGCACCACCATTCAAGATAAAGACAAATCCAGCCTGGGATTTAAAATCGTCTTTATCTGTTTGGAAGCTTGCATCTGTGTAACCCTTTACACATAAATCTTCTTCCCCTCCAAACACTAAGTATGAATCCTTAGTTCTTCTTAAGTACTTAAGGATGTTCTTGACAGCAATCCAGTGACTTTCACCTGGATTTGCTTGATATCTACTAGTCATGCTCAAAGCATACGAGACATCAGGACGAGTGCATATCATGGCGTACATGATAGATCCCACGGCGGAAGCATAAGGGATCGTTTTCATGCGTTCAACATCCTTGGGCTCTGTGGGTGATTGAGACTTTCTCAATATAATGCCACTTCCCATGGGGATAAACCCTCTCTTGGAATTTCCCATGCTGAACCGTCGAAGAATCTTATCGATGTAAGGTTCTTGACTTAGTGCCAATATCCTCTTGGATCTATCTCTATAGATCCGGATACCTAATATGCATTGTGCATTTCCTAGATCTTTCATCTGAAAATGGTTACCTAACCATCCTTTCACTGATGAAAGCATTGGAACATCATTTCCAATGAGCAGTATGTCATCCACATACAAGATCAGGAATACAACATTGCTCCCACTGAACTTCATATATAGACAAGGTTCCTCGACACTTCGAGTGAAACCATTTTCTTTTATGACTTCATTGAAGCGATGATTCCAACTCCTTGATGCTTGCTTAAGACCATAGATGGACTTCTTAAGCTTGCATACCTTGTTAGGATTTTTAGGATCTTCAAAACCTTCGGGTTGTATCATATACACATCCTCCTTTAAATGCCCATTTAAGAAGGCGGTTTTGACATCCATTTGCCACACTTCATAGTCATGAAATGCGGCAATCGCTAACATTATCCTAATGGATCTTAGCATGGCTACCGGAGCAAAGGTTTCATCATAATGAAGACCTTGGACTTGGGAAAAACCCTTAGCTACTAGCCTGGCTTTATAGACATCGTCATGTCCTTCTATGCCATTCTTCACCTTGAAGATCCACTTGCATTGGAGAGGTCTCATCTCCTTAGTCAAGTCTACCAAGTCCCATACTTGGTTTTGATGCATAGAATCCATTTCAGATACCATGGCTTCATGCCATTTTATGGAGTCGGGACTAGAGATTGCAGCTTTGTAAGTGGTAGGCTCGTCACTTTCCAAAAGTAAAACGTCCAGGCTACCATCTTCCTCGATAAGTCCAACATACCTATCAGGTTGATGTGGGACCCTACTCGACCTCCTAGGTGGAATAGGTACCGAAGTGGATGAAGAAGGAACATCTTCTTCAGTCTCAGCTTCAGTTTGTGGCTCTTGAACTTCTCGAACTTCATTAAGTTCAAAATTTCTCCCACTCTGTCTCTTAGAAATAAACTCCTTTTCTAAGAAGACAGCCTCAGAAGACACAAACACTTTGTTTTCTTGAGGTTTGTAAAAGTGGTAGCCACGAGAGGTGGTTGGATAACCAACAAATATGCATTTTTCGGATCTTGGTGCGAGTTTGTCATCGTTTTTCGACTTGACATAAGCATCGCACCCCCATATCTTCATATAGGATAAGTTGGGAACCTTTCCTTTCCACATCTCATATGGAGTCTTATCGGTCGCTTTCGTTGGACTATTGTTCAACGATTTGATGGCGGTGAGGATCGCAAATCCCCAAAATGAATTGGGTAAATTAGTTTGGCTCATCATTGATCGGACCATATCCAATAAGGTTCGATTCCTCCTTTCAGCTACACCATTAAGTTGTGGTGTTCCTGGAGGTGAAAGTTGTGACACAATGCCACATTTCTTTAGATGTGAATCAAATTCATTACTAAGATATTCTCCACCACGATCGGATCGTAATGTTTTAATCTTCCTATCGAGTTGGTTCTCTACTTCATTCTGAAATTCTTTAAATTTCGTAAAAGCTTCACTCTTATGTTTCATTAAGTAGATATATCCATACCTACTTAAATCATCGGTGAAGGTGATGAAATAGTCATAGTTGCCTCTAGCGGTGATAGATAATGGTCCGCACACATCCGTATGTATAAGTCCCAATAACTCACTTGCTCGTGTCCCTTTACCACTAAAGGGGTTACGAGTCATCTTTCCTAGAAGGCAAGCCTCGCATGTACCATAAGATTCATATTCGAATGGCTTAATTATGTTGGTCTTTACCAATCTTTTAATGCGATTCTCATTTATGTGACCAAGTCGACAATGCCAAACATATGATTCATTTGGATCATTTGTTTTAATTCTTTTGTTATTGACGTTGTAGACATTATTAGACAAGTCGGAAGTTTCCAAAACATAGATTCCATTAATAGAATTGGCACGGCCAACAACCATGTCATTCTTTGAAATTACACAACAATTGTTTTTAATGGAAAAATCATATCCTTCAATGTCTAACATTGCGACAGAAATAATGTTTTTGGAAAGAGACGGTACAAAATAACAATTATTGAGTTTGAGCTCATATCCACTCGTCAAGGCAAGAGTGCAAGTTCCTTTTGAAGTGGCCGCTACCCGAGCTCCATTTCCAAGTCGGAGATCCATATCACCCTTGTCTACCTTCTCCACTTCTCTTAAACCCTGCAAACGATTACAAAGGTGAGAACCACATCCGGTATCCAATACCCATGATGTGTTGGATGTAAAATTTATGTCAATAACAAAAATTTCAGATTTGGAATTACCTAACGGGATCACAAGACCTTCTTGGATATGACGTAAGTACTTGGGGCAATTCCTCCTCCAATGGCCCATGACACTACAATAGTGGCATCGCCCTTTCTCTAACTTTCTCTTCTTCCTTTTATTCTTTGCAAGACCTTTCTTGCTAGAACTCCCACTAGCTTCATCATAAGCTCTTTCCTTCAAGTATAAGGCGTCCATTTCTTCATTTAGCTCATCAATATAAGCCGTGTCAAGAAATGAACCTTTGGGAGGTGGGAGAGAAGAAATGAAGTTAATACTGCCATCCGGACCCGTTCCGAAATGAACTTCTCTAGTAGTATCAATGTTGTTTTGGTTGCAAATATCGTCGAAAACATTATGACAAGAATCAATAGTGATAGGGTTGAATGAATCCATTGCGATAAATTAACTACAAAAACGGAAATGAAGGAAAATTAACGTTCATCATTAAAAACTTGTTAAACGTTTTAAACAAGTTAAGTATTTACTTAACGATCTCTTACACAATTAAGTAAATAAACCCGAGACCCAAACCCATACTAATCCGGGCACGGTGTAGCCGATTCAACCCGTATTGGTATAATTTGGTGGATTAACCCTTTAATCGGTTCTACTCTTAGAACTCTCGGTCGACAATTTTCTTAAAATTATCTATAGCCCGAACTTATTGCAACTACGGTTACGAATACCTTCGTTGAGATCAACCAAATTTCAAGGTGTAATCGTCATTACCCCACTTACCCAACGTGACAATTTTAGTACCCCGGTATAGCCGAGCCTACATATTTGTGAAGAAGGGATTCATGGGTCCATACTCTTTGGTAAGGCTAAGTCTCAATATTTTAAACGTAAGAGATCTTATCAATTATTATCTATCTCCCTTTAAGTGAACTAATTTAGGTGAATTATCGATAAAAATTGATACGTTGAAGACCCGATACTCGATATGCATGATATGTTAATGGCGATTTGGCTATGCATGCAACATATTTAAAACAAAATAAAGCAAGCGATAAATTCCTAGTATGGCCTTATCCTAGAAAAGAAACAACAAGAGTACAAATTCGGAAACCAACTCCTTTGGTCCCTTGATCTTGACGAGGCACGCAAATCGAGGCAAACACCGTCTTGATCGGAACTCCTTTCCGAATGGCACCGTCTTCAAGGAACTCCGGATTATACAAATATTACAACTTTTCTAGTCTACTTTATACATTATAAAATAGAAATTAAATTACAATTGGGTGATACGAGATCACAAAATTACAACCGAATTGGTAACCCCTTACATTACGGGAAAAACCAATTTAAAACTAAGGCCATACTAGAATAATTACATGATTCAAAATAATGTAATATAAAATGACATTCATAAGAAAAACGCAGCAATAAAACATGTTATAAATATGTTCATTTTAATGCCAAATCGCCCTAATAACTCTTTTATGTCGAAATTAACCCGGTTTTATGAGATTTTAGCATTTTTAACTCCTTTTAAAAATGCATAAATTAAAACATACACAAATTATGTTCTAAAAATATCCCAACACATTTTAGAATTCAAAATTAGTCATAAATAATTTTGATAATAATTAACACTTTAATTATATTAACATTGTTCATAAGCCTTTAAAATGTATAACATTTACGAATTAAATCCAAATAATTATAAAAATTCGAAATTTTGGATTTTCATTTTCACTAACATTCTGAAAATATTACTTGAATATTTATAATGTAAAAATTTGGTCATTTTTAAGCGAAATAAATTTCGAAATATCATATATAAATGGCCAAATTACCTCTTTTTACGATTTTAATCCTAAAAACGTAAATCATGCTTATACAAAATCATATTGTATCATATTTTACATACATTAAGTAAAATAGCATGTGAGGTCGTGTGAAAATTACAAGGCTAGAAACATTTTCTTTCTCATTTAATCATTTAACTCGATTTTTCATAAAAATGCATTTAAACGATTAAAATCTTAATTATGAACAATATATTAAATCTCATAAATTATCATATAACCTAAAAACATTTTAGGACCAGATTTAATTTACATGCCAAAAATTCGAGTGATGTATATAAGGGTCTTTAAATATTAGTTTTGTTTTAAGTCTCAAAAACTCGGAAAAACTATAAACCGATTAAGCATGCAACAACAAGAGCTCTGATACCAATTGAAAGGTTCGTATACCTATAGTCATACTAGTTTTATTTTATCATATAAAATATAGATCTTTAGCATGCTTAACTAGAGATTATGACGAGATTTAAGGAGTAAGAATGAGCTCCCTTACATTGGATATCTCGGCAAAATAAGGGCACAAGTGAAGTCACCTTCTTCACTTGTTCTTGAGCTTAATGTGTGGATGATCCTCCTTGAACCTTCAAAGAGATGATGGCCTCCAAAAGATGAACACCAAGACACACTAACTCTCAATGTTTGTATATTGTTTTGCTAGAACCAACACACAAGCTCACTAGATTGTTAGAGGCACACGGCTAGGGTTATGCAAGAAGGAATTATTTTTCTTTCTTTTCTTATGTTTTTCTCTCTCAAAAACAAACCCTAATTTGTGATTGAATGAATGTTGTGAGCAACCAAATCTCTCTTTTGTTGCTCCTTTTGCTTCGGCCGAGAGTGAGGTGAGAGTGCCCAATGGGGTTGCTCTCAATCCTCTCAAATGTCTCAAGCATGCTCCATTGTCTTAAATGCATGTCATCCTAATGTTCCTATTACATAATGTTAATATGTAAAATGTGTAGGTCTAAGTGTGACATATCACACGGTCACTAAGACCAAAACGGATCCCATCCGTGACTTAACATTAGGATTATATTATTTACGTAGTTTAACATTTTAAACCTTTTTATCGTAAATTTGTTAATTAAATAATTTCATATAATTATTTAATCGCATTCTATAACTACAACAATTGTAGTTTAATGGATTCATTCATTTTAATTATTATGTTTCATTAAACAAATAATTGATAGTGATGACATTTCGATCACTAATATAATTTACAATCTTAATTATAAATTATCTCCTCTTTTCTTCACAATCTAGAAATGTATCAACTCGTATCAATATACAGTTGTTACATTTAATATTGAGATAGCTGTCCTAAAGGTGTGACCTAAAGGGATCAACTGGTCACCACCGTCATTACGACAGTAATGTCAAACTCTAGCAAGCCAATCATTACCGATTAATGTTGACCAGTTGACTTATGATAAGAATCATCCCATGAATATTCTTTTCTAGAGATTTGTCAATATAATTAATATAATTGACGTGATCACATTATTGTCGAGGACACTTACTCCAACACTTATTTCTATATGAAATAGTTTCAATTATACCAACGTTCTTACTTATTATTTCCAATACTAATAACATTAAGAGTAATATTATTATTAACCCTAGTTTACTAATTCAATTTTTCTAGTAACAAAAATTGTTTTGGTTTGAGATTGGGTCCTTGATACGTATCTTTTGGAGACGATTTTGTGTTAGATCATTATAAGGGTATTCGGTTTTTGAAGACTCACATAATAGGTGATTATTGAGTATAAACCTTCTAAAACCAATGTAAGGACATTCATTCATCTTATGTAATCATCATGCATGCATAAGATCTAATTAAGTTTTTAAGCTTAAACTTAAAGAAACAAAACTCATATGAGATATGAGTATATAATCAGAAATTAGATTTCCAACAAGTGGTATCAGAGCATTACGGTTGTTGCATGCATGATCGGATTCATGTTTTGTATTAATTAGATTAATACATATATTTCGAATTTTTTGTGTTTATGATGATAAATCACAAAATAATTTTGCATGTTAAAGTTTCTGGTTCTAAAATTGTTTTAGGACATAAAAATAATTTTATGGATTTTTATTGTTCCTTTTGTATTTATTTGTATATTCTTGATGTTTAAATCGGTTTTCAACAACAATTAATGGGAAAAATAGCTAAAATTAGTTTCTGGCCGAGATATTTTGTTATGTTATCACATGCATATTTTATATGTTGTATAAAATTTTTCGTAACAAATGAAGTTATTGTAACACCTCAAGAGTATGAGAGGAAAGTTGTCCCACATTGGTAGAATGTGAGGCTTGTGATATGTTTATAATAGCTTCCACCCACCACT
Source organism: Silene conica (assembly GCA_029255685.2). Lineage (NCBI taxonomy): Eukaryota > Viridiplantae > Streptophyta > Magnoliopsida > Caryophyllales > Caryophyllaceae > Silene > Silene conica. Next base: position 37,919,761 of record CM055312.2, on the reverse strand, counting down.
TAGTAACAAGGCCTTGTACTTTTGGGCTTAAGTGAGGACAAATAAGGGGCCCAAAAGTGTGCACCCATCTTATTGGGGTTGTGTTACGACGGTGACGGGTCGGGTTGTTACAAATGGTATCAGAGCGACCCTGCGACCGTGTGGTGAGCCTGTGGTCAGGAGTACCCGGGTCACCCACCTAGCGGGGAGGATTTTTGGGCTTGGATGCGGTCAAGTTTGAGGCACAACGAGGACGTTGTGTTCTTAAAGTGGGGGAGTTTGTAACACCCCAAGAGTATGAGAGGAAAGTTGTCCCACATTGGTAGAATGTGAGGCTTGTGATATGTTTATAATAGCTTCCACCCACCACTTAGTAACAAGGCCTTGTGCTTTTGGGCTTAAGTGAGGACAAATAACGGGCCCAAAAGTGTGCACCCATCTTATTGGGGTTGTGTTACGACGGTGACGGGTCGGGTTGTTACAAATGGTATATTTTTATGAGATAAATAGTCATAATATGAGTTAAAATGGGTGTAGGAGGTTATATTTTGAATCTGACCTTGAAAATTGTATGAGAGGTCACATGAAATATGTACAGTACCTATAACAATTTTCGGACTTATTGGACTAATTTTGCATGATTAATGATTTTTATAGTAAAAATCATATTAATAGTGACTCAAATTCGACTTTAATAGTTAGAGTTCGAATTTTGCCATAAAAATTTTAAACAATGTCATATGCAATATTTACAGAATGTATGGGAACTTTGAACAGGAATCAGAAGGGCTGGAAGGTCATGGCAGTGGTGATTAATGCATATTATTATCATGTTTGGATGCAAAGGAACAAAGCCAGATTACATGGGGTCCTTCTTCTTCCTAAAACAGTGGCTGGAAATATCAAAAAAGAAGTCCTTCATCGAGTTAGATCCCATAATGGTAGCAGTAATAACATGTTAAGTTGAATAGCTTTGCTCTTTGTCAGTAGCAGTTTGTTAGATTTGGTTGCTTCAGGTTTCCAAGCTCTATACTCCTTGTACATGTAACTCCTTTTGGATATCTATAATACTTCTCACATTTCACCAAAAAAAAAATTATTTACGGAATGTATAAAATTTTTGAGAATTTGTTCTCAAATGATGCATGATTGATGATTTTAATGTTAAAATCGGCTAAATAATGACTTATTGTGTTAAAAATAGTTAATCTTGAGATTATGGCATAAAATTTTACCCATAGATGTCTTATATGATAAGAACATCAGATCCAAATGTTGGATATCAAAAAGTTTCTGTTTTTTTTATTATTAATTTTTATGAGTTAATTGTTAATAATCGTAATTCTTGAGTCATAAAATTAAAATTTCGAGTATAGTCTGATATTTTTGGTCATTTCCAGATTCTAAAATTTATTTTAGGATGACTAAAAATTCATAGCAATTGTTTGCAAGTTTTTATAATTAAATCGGATTTTTAACCATAAAAACGCCTTTATTACGATTTATTTAAGAAATAAACTAAATCTTTTTGCATGAGACCAGTTTCTTAAATTCTGAAAATTTTAGAAATTTCCAGAATTTTTAAAAATTTTAAATTTTAAATTTCGAATTTTATTGACTCATGTGGCCATTTTTCGTTTATTTTTCCCGTAAATACGAATAACTTGTGAACAATAATGCAATATCAAGTTGAATCATGATCAAAATTAGTAGGGACTAAATTTCGATTCCTAAAGTATGTTAGGATGATTAACTTGGATATAAATGAGATTTATGTAATTTTGGTGATTTTAATAGTTAAAATCACGCATATCCGTAAAATTCGTAAACAAATATGAGATATTTGCTCCCTTAAGGCGATCTGGCATTAAAAATTGAGCATGTGCATAAATATTTTATTATTGCATTTGATTTAATATAAATTTCATATTTGAATGTTTTATATAATTTGGAATTATGTAATTTTTCCTTAGTATGACATTAGCTTTAATCAATATTACCCGTAATGAAAGGGAATATTGATTCGGTTGTAATATATCTGATCTCGCTCGTATCACGGCTTTGTAATTTAATTTAAATATCAGTATTACAATAGAGTAGTTGTATTATTTTATTGTAATTTCGGAGATCTAAAAGACGGTGCCATACGGAAAGCAGTTCCGACAAGACGGTGTTTTCTTGGATGGTGTGCCTATGAAGTTCAAGGGACGATGGAGTTGGTTTCCGAATATGTAATAGTTAATTAGTTTTTATATTACTAGGAAGGTCATACTTGGATTTTATTGCTTTATTGCTTTTATTTTTCCTTTATTTATATGTTTGCATGCATAGCCAAATCGCCATAAACATGGATATTAGTATAATCCTTAAAAACAACCGTGTCAATTATAATTATCGAGTTCACCAATTTTATTCACTTAAAGGAGATAGATAATAAATTGACAAGACCTCTATTTTAACAAAACAATTGAGATTAGCCTTACCAAATAGTAGAACCCATGAACTTCTATTCGTGGGGTGGTGCTAGTCCAGTGACCAGTACGAACCTCATTACGTAGGATAAGTGGGGCGATGAGTTGGATTCAGTCCAGTGGGCGGATCGCATCTCGATGCAATTGAAATTTGGTTTGTACTCAACGTAAGTGTAGAGGACCAGTGGTCAATGTATTCCGGGCTAAGATGAATAAATAATGATTTTTCATCAACCAAGAGTTCTATGGTAGAACCGGTTAATTTTAACCCACCAGACCATATCATTGGGTCGGAGTTCCAGTGGTTCACGATTTCGGTGGTATGGGTTTGGGTCTTGGAATCATTTATAAAATTGGATAGAGGTCATTTTATAGATGCATTAACTTGATAAAAATGTTTCAAAGTTAAATTTAAAACGATTAGCATTTAATTTCTTCAAATGTTTAAATTTTGTAGTTAAGTCCTCAAATCAATATCAGTCATGACAGCTTCCACTACTACAAACACTTCATGGTTACGATCCTTCATGGATCGTTGTAAGTTAGAAAAGAATGGGGCAAACTTTGCCGATTGGGATGCCCAACTTTTGTTGGCCGCAGAAGGTGATAGTAAGACCCAATACATCATCAAAGAATCACCTGATGAACCAGAGGATAATGCCACTGCCGCAGCTAGGCGACCCTATAAAACCCATCATAAGGAGTCTGATGATGCATGTCTATTTTATGATATTTTACATCTATTTTTACACGCATTTCAGAGCTCATTTATGAGTTTTTGGTTATTATTTCTCCTATTTCGTCTACTTTCGTATTTTTATGCATTATTGGAGATTTATGCTGAAATAAGAAATTTCGATTCAAACCCGTCCTCAAGTGATTTGCATGACTAAGGATGCAAAGGAACGAAGGAGGAACAAAGCCTAGAGCACATTTCAAGCCCTGAAGATATCATAAGCAAAGGTGCATACAGTTTACAAGCTCTAAAAAGCAAAGAATCGATCCACGATATTGCAGCCTGTTTCAAATGGCTATATCTCGAGTTATAGAGCTGATAATGGAGTTATTTCAGTTGGAGGTGAAAGCTTATCCTCTTAGCTTTCCAACGCCGCGAGAATCGCCTTATTATGATGAGTAACGAAGAAAGAATTCGTCAGAATGCATTACTGTACCTGATGTTTGGTCGATCGACCACCTACTATGGTCGGTCGACCAAGGTACCTAATGCGCGAGATTTCAGAAACCCGATAGTTGGTCGACCGACCAGCATCATCGCTCAATCGACCACATGGCCCATTGCGGAAGATTTTAAACGCCTAATTAAGCCCGTGATGAAGCTAGGTTTTGAAAGAAGCATCGATATTTCTCTATAAAATTTTCTTAATCTTTTCTTTAAAACATCCCAAGAACAGATTTTCTCCTTCTTGGCTCTAGCCCTTTGAGCCTTAAGACTGTCGAACCATAAGGATGCGCCTTTGCTTAATCTTAGGATTGCGTAATTGCACATCTTACGATCGTCTAACTCCTTGAATTCGAACATACGATCCATCTTTCGCTCTCACTCTAAATAATCTTCTGGATCTATACCTCCTTCGAATTCTGGTAATTCGGTCACCTTGAACTCGTCAACTGGGCGGACGGGTTCTCTCCTTGGTTGCCATCTATTCTCGTTGTTGGTTACATGTTCTAACGCCTTGATACCCGTCGTTGTGGGTGTAAAAGATAAGATTTATAAACCAAACTAAAACTATAGATAGTGATAGTAAGGGTCGAACCACATAGAGACAAGGTTAATTATGTTTGGTAATTTTTAATCTATTAAGTAACCATAAAGAGGGGGTTTTGAGTTATTTTGGTTTGAACTAAGTCTAACAATTATAGTAAAGAATAAAACTGAAAAGAAGATGTAAAAACGATGATAAAAGAGATGCTAGGATGTTCGGGTAATAAATAGCTACGATGGTGTAAATCCTAAGTCAACATGTATTGCAGTCGCGTAAGGGGTGTAACATATACTTTCGGTCTATGCTACGTAATAGCTCCTTTCGGCCTATGCTATTAGTTCCTAGGTCTCACAATTATTGGGTGTCAACAATATAATAAGGGTGATTCCTAATTTCTAAGTCACATACCTTTCAGTCTTGAGTAACCTACCTGTCTTAAAACGTAAACCAATGCCCTCCCCATATCTTTCAATCTTGGGTAGGTCATTACTAACATCCTACAAGTCTTCCTTTGGTCTCATTGTAGGTTATTATAGATTACGAAATAAAACAGTTCGAAAACATACGCGCGTTGGTCTGCCGACCAACACCTCAGTCGACCGACTTATGAAGGAAGTCGGCCGACCAAGGCCCTGGTACAGTCGGTCTCGGAATTCGCACCATCTACGCATATTACTCCCTACATCCTAACATATGAAATTTAGCTACTCATAGAAACTGAAATAATAACAATAATAAAGACGGAATTCATGGCGATCATTAATCTAAGCATGCAATAATAATAAAGGCTTTGGGATTCTAACTTAAACCGGATGCAAGCAATTCTAAAATAACGATAATGAAACTGAAATTGAGAAAGGAATTACCGGAAACAATGATTAAGGCAGGAAAGAACGAACTTTATTGATTATTGTGGAAAGATTGATGAACCATGAACAAAACTAAAGAAAGTGTTTGAAGGTAATTGATAGATTAAAACGAAAACTGAATTGTAATTCTATGATAGAAAACTAGGTAGAAAACTTGATGTAAAACTGAATGAATAACCGTAATCACGTAATTTAGCTTAAATAGGTGGAAATAAAGAGTTTCCTAATGACCTAATCACTTGAATGAGCTTTGCGGAAACTTCTGGGTCTGTGCTGTGGTCGGTCGACCTAAGTAGTAGGTCGGTCGACCTAATGTCGGGACTGCAGCGCGCGTCGATCTTAAAACAGCTGCCATTTCTTCGTTACTCATCTTAATCAAGCGATTGTTCCGGCGTTGGTAAGCTAAGAGGATAAGCTTTCACCTCCAACTGGAATCACTCCATTATCAGCTCTAGAACTCGAGATATAGCCATTTGAAATAGGCTGCAACATCGTGGATCGATTCTTTGCTTTTTTTAGAGCTTGTAAACTATATGCACCTTTGCTTATGCTATCTTTATGCCTTGAAATGTGCGCTAGGCTTGTTCTTCGTGTCCTTAGGCATAAAAATCACTTGAGGACGAATTTGGTTTCAAATCGCCTTTTTTCCGTATAATTCTGCAAAATAACATAAAAATATGAAGGTAGACAAAAGTTGGGAAATAAAGGCTAAAACATCGTAAATGGGCTCTAAAATGCGTGTGAAAATAGATGTGAAACATCATAAAATAGACACGCATCAAATTGCCCAAACCAAACTCTTGCTTGTCCTCAAGCAAGAACTAGACTCGATCTTAACTAATGGAACGATTTCAATCTCAGAGCGAAATTTACATGTAAGCCTAAACTAATGCCAAGTACAAAATGAGAAAGTATTCAAATCATGCAAACGAGTTATAAGGTTGTCAAACTTGCAAAACTAAAGACTATAAAGACTTTATGCCATGGACTCTCGCGGTACGCTCGAGACACTCATGAAGCAAAGGGTGAGTATATGTAGAAGATAGAAAGAGGTATATTGTAATGACACTCACCTAACTGCGACCCATGAAAACATGTCTGCAATCTAACATGAACAAGAATTCTACAACTATGTATAAACACACTCATCAAGTGACTCGCGCACATGCAATTGAGGTATGAAAGATATGTGAGGTAAAAGGTAAAAGTGGTTAAGATGTTTTTGGACTTGTGGGGTTAGTATCCAAGCTAGTAAGACCGATTCCCAACAACATATTTCACAACTTTTTGACATTAAGAAGGTGCTCTTTTGTAGCACAACTCTCACATTAAGTATAAGAAAGGACTCCCAAATATTTTGAATGAAGTACGGGAGTGATAATATGTAGAAGAAGGGGATTTCAGAACGAAATTTTGAATTTCTGATGCTGTAAGTTGGTCGGCCGACCTATGAAGGTGGTCGGTCGACTGACTCTACTGTGTATTTTGATTTTTCGTTTTTCTTTTCTTTCTTTCGTTTTTCTTTCTTTTTCTGTTCTTTTTCTTTTTCTTGCTTTCTTTCTTTCTTTTCTCATTTTGCTCAAGATAGCATACAAACCAAGATGCCTCAAAAAAAAATGAACCAAAGACCACAAATACTAGCTTGGAAGGGTAGGCTAAGTATGGGATGTAGTTTTGGGGGATAAAAAGGCAATTTTGGCTATGTGAAGCTTATGGGTAAATACGAGAAAAGGGATCTCAAATGCACGTACCAAGACTCACAAAACGAGATAGTAAAACTGTGGGGAATAAAGCACGTATTATCCCTAAACTTGCAGGATTATAATGAAAATTACAGTTGTGATTATTGTCATAAGATAAATAAAAACATGAAAAATGATACAACCTTGGGTCCTTGCTTGAATAGGCCTAAGAAAAGGAATTAAAGTAAATTCCCTCCTATAACTTGCACCCAAGACTTTGTTTGAGATGATGCCGCGTGTGCTAGAAAATACTCGCCAATTGCCTTGCAATATGGGGAGAGCTATTGAGGTTTTAGATGTGAGATATGAGGTTTTTGGGAGAAGAATGCTCTCAAAAACCCTAATTTTGAGATTTATCAATTATCAATTAAAACCAAGAGTCCCCGACATAAGGAGAATGACTGTCCTTATGTAGCCCTGGTCGGCCGAATTGGATAGTGGGTAGGAGTGGGCTTTCCACTCTTACCTTATTCCAATGCGTGATTCGACCCAATTGCAAAATATAATTCGCGGGAATTTATTATAAATCTTATACAGGTTATCAGATATTAATGCAGTCGATGTATTAATAATGGTCTGATAAAATTACGATATTGTATAATTACCCAAATTAATATAACCGTTTATATTAATACGCGAATACAATATTTAATTAAATATAACCGTTTATATTTAATTTACGAATTAATCATGTAATCCGTGTTAGCTAAAATTATTTAATCCGTATTAAATAATAATCTCAACATCTTGTTGATTAATTTAATAGTCAATACCTCTGACTAACTGTTTAGTCATATCCGGCATAAATGTGACTGTATTTTCATACCTTCACATCGCTCAAACGTGTCCTATAGGTGTGACGTATAGGGACCAGTTGATCACCGCCATCCGTATGACAATAACGTCAAACTTATCTAGCAAGCCAACCGTTATTGATAAACGTGGATCAACTGGTAATAATACTGAAGTATGCCCTTGTGATCCTTAAAGAGATTTAATAAGTCATTGTACTTAATTGTCAAGGACACCAGCCCCAACAATCTCCCACTTGTCCGTACAAGGGTATGTGGAATGACGTTATCACACTACATGTGGAGGACACAAGGCTCCAACAAACTCCCACTTGTCCGTACAAGTGTAGGTGCGATAACCGATTCTCATATCCTTTTAAAATTTCTCCCACTCAATGTAAGACAATTTGCAAATCCGAATTCGCAAAGGTCGTATCTCACAAGCGATCTGTATCAAGAGTGGTTTCCACGACTAGAGAGTAACTTAACTTATAAAACGAATCTATATTCGAGCATGGCCATGCATTTCAGTTACTACTCCTCGAGTGGCCCTGAGAAATGATAAAATCCTGATAAGGGTTTGGATATTTCCCTCAACTCGAATCCTGCCGATATCGCGCAGCATGAAATAACCCAGGAAAAATCCTCTTGGCACCTGTTACGATGACCGTGGGAAAGAAACCAAAGTTACCCAAAATCTGCCTTAATCTCAAGAGACAGTTGAAAGTCAAAAGACTCGACTCTAAGGAACACTATGGAGGTCCTATCCACGACCTGGCACCCAATGTTATAAAACATTTAGGACTCCATAACGTTGTCACGGGGTGTCCTTCGAGATATCCGTATAGCTCGCCTTTGTGATTGGTCAGTCTTCCGCGTGACTTATGGCTCGTTGAACCCAACATCAACCAACGTCACAAAACGATTACCTGAGTTATCAGCTCAAGTGGGTAATCAAGGACTAAAACGATGTAATGTTATTCAGTTCACTTTGTGGTGTTCAAAATTGGCGTACAATTCCACATGAAAAACAAAACATTATATATCATAACATTGAGGTTGAATAGAGTACACGAGAAAATGAATTATTACATGAATTCATAAAAGAGTACTACAACTTAGGAACACATCTAATTCCCATGGAATGAATGTGCCCTTCATGCTTATCACGTAGCGATCTTATCAATGAATATCTCCTTTTACGTGGACTCAGTTGTAGAATCTGCTGTAACACTTTGTTTAGAACTTTTTCAGCTGACAGCAGCGCCATTAAGAGTAAAAACGAATCCAGACTGAGATTTCGAGTCGTCTCGATCCGTTTGGAAGCTAGCATCTGCGTAACCCGTGGCGCAGAGCGTCGGGTCGCCTCAGTAAGTCAATCCCCAATCTTTAGTCCTCCGTAGGTACTTAAGAATGTTTTTCACGGCCATCCAGTGTTGTTCACCTGGATGAGCTTGAAATCGACTTGTCATACTCAATGCATATGCAACGTCTGGACGTGTGCATATCATGGCATACATGATCGATCCTATTGCCGAAGCATAAGGAATCCGACTCATGCGCTCTTTCTCTTCCAATGTCTTAGCTTCTTGAGACTTGCTCAAGTGAAGCCCAGTAGTCATAGGAAGGAACCCTATCTTGGAGTTCGTCATGCTGAATCTCTCTAGAATCTTATCTATGTAAGACTCCTGACTAAGAGACAACATCCGTCGTGATCTATCCCTGTAGATACGGATGCCCAAAATTTTTTGTGCCTCCCCCAGATCTTTCATCTGGAAATGGTTTTTCAACAATGCTTTAACCGAAGAAATGAGAGGTATGTCATTCCCAATCAAGAGTATGTCGTCGACATACAGTACTAGGAATACAATCTTGCTCCCACTCGACTTGATATAGAGACATGGTTCCTTGACTGATCGAACGAATCCATTCTCTTTTATCACTTGGTCGAAGCGATGATTCCAACTCCGCGATGCTTGCTTAAGTCCATAGATGGAACGCTTAAGTTTGCAAACCTTCTTAGGATTTTCTGGATCAATAAAAGCCTCGGGTTGTACCATGTACAACTCTTTTTCCAAATAACCGTTTAAGAAGGCGGTTTTAACGTCCATCTGCCATATTTCATAGTCATGAAATGCGGCGATCGCTAAGATAATCCGAACGGAACGTAGCATGACTACGGGTGCAAAGATCTCATCGTAGTGCAAGCCTGGCACATGGGTGAAACCTTTAGCAACTAGTCTTTCCTTATGGATATCTTGTTTACCTTCCACGGCATGCTTTATTTTGTAAAGCCATTTGCATTGAAGGGGTCGTACCTTTGCAGGTAGGTCCACAAGATCCCACAAGTCGTTCTCATACATGGAATCCATCTCGGATTGCATGGCTTCTAGCCATGGCTTTGAGTCCGAACTGGTCATGGCACCTTTATAGGTTGAGGGTTCATTACCCTCTAGGAGTAAGACGTCATCCATATCATGTTCCTCGACCATACCAATGTATCTGTCCGGAGGAACGGAGACTCTTCCCGACCTCCTTGGTTCCTCAGGAATATCTACCGCATCCTCGGTTGAAGGAACAGTTTCCTCCAATGCTTGCTCGGTAGTTGGTTCTTGAACCTCCGATAAATCGAAGGTTCTATTACTCGACTTGTTCTCGAGAAATTCTTTCTCTAAGAACGTCGCACTAGCCGCAACAAAAACACGTTGTTCGGTTGGCGAGTAGAAGTAATGACCAAAAGTTCCCTTTGGATAGCCTATAAAGTATGTCTTGACAGATCGCGGGCCGAGCTTATCCTCGTGTTTCCACTTGACATAAGCCTCGCTGCCCCAAACCCGAATAAAGGACAAGTTAGGGACCGTTCCCTTCCATAATTCGTATCGAGACTTGTCAACAGCTTTAGACGGACTTCGGTTAAGTATTAGAGCAGCCGACAAAAGAGCATAGCCCCACAATGAATCAGGCACAACGGTGTGACTCATCATGGATCGAACCATATCAAGTAAAGTCCGATTACTCCATTCGGACACACCATTTAATTGTGGTGTTCCAGATGGAGTCAACTGTAGCACGATGCCACAGTCTTTAAGGTGTTGATCAAACTCGTGTGAAAGATACTCACCACCACGATCAGAACGTAGTGCTTTAATGTAATACATCGTATTTTGATTATAATATTTCGTATTTATATAGCCACTTGTTGATAATATTTGAATGATGTTTATCTCGTATTTTAGTATGACATTTATTGTTTATATTGACGTTTGATCGTATTTGAACAATAGTATTCGATAATTATTTTATCGAATATGTAATACCTCTCATTTTCGAAACTCGTGTTTTGACTCGGTGTTAGCGTTATAGGTTTATATTATGTTACGACTTTATATTAATTGTTATCGTAAGTAGATACATCCATTAATAATAATGTTACGATTTATATGTGTATAACGAGTTGGGCTCGGTTCGAATTACGTAAATAATGTTTTGTGAATAGTCATAATAGACTATGAGTTGTGATTGGGCCAATAATGTAAGTGTAACCGTATGCCCTAATCCGCGAAAAACCCTAACCAAACCCTACCCGCGCGTATGAATACGATGTATTACCCAATCTTAAACCTTTTCTTTCCTTCCTTCACACCTGCCCCCTCAACACTGTCAACGGCGACAATCAGAGCAAGGGAGAGAGTAAGGTGGCAACGGCGGTAGTTAAGAGTGTTTTCAGGGAGTCTACGAAGCGGTTTCAGGCAAAACTAAGGTGAGTTTATCGTTCCTTCTTCCGTTTCGCGTCTGTGGTGGTTAGCATCGCTGGGGTCGAGATTTAGTAGTGACTAGGGTTGTTACTGGGGTGAGGGCGAGTGTTGGTGGTGGTCTGAAATTTGGTGGTGGTCGTCGATTGGGTTGTTTACGTATATGGATTCCAGGGTGGTGCCACCGTCGACTCGGGGGAGGTCGACACGGTGGTACCACGGTGGTTGTGTTAGTCTGACGTCGAGGGTAATGGCAGTGGTGGTTCTGGGTGGGGCAGGGTCGCGGATGGTGGTTGTAAAGGGGTAGCGTAAACGTGGTTGCGGGGGTTGGATGACGAACCAGGCCTCAGTATGGCCGCTGTTGGGCACGCCGGCTAGAGTCGACCCGCCTCAGGTGTCGGTGTTGGGGTAGGCGAGGCTGAGTGTTATTGGCGGTGGTTGCCGGCTGTAGTTGTGACGGTGACGTGATTTTGGGTATGGGTTTCCGCGGTTATTATTACGTGAGTCGTGAGGGGAGTATGGAAATGGGGGTTAGTATTATTATTATTATTATTATTATTATTATTATTATTATTATTATTATTATATTATTATTATTAGTGTTAATAATGGGTTGTTATCATTACTATTAGTATTATTGTCATTATTATTATTATAATTGTTACTACTCAATTTTAGTTTTGGATAGTTTACGTTTTGGCAAGTTCACATTTCGGGAAGTTCTACTTCAGGAAACTTTCCAAATTTAGCAAGTTTCTATAATTAGCAATTTGTACTATCCTATATATATGGTTAAGTGAAGAGTTGTAATCGTTGAATATTATATGCTAGGTGACGGTTTTCCGCATGGAATATTCCTAGCAGCTGTTCGGTTGTCATTCTGCAATTTGAGGTAGGGGATATCTATGACTGCGATTGTGATCTGACATGAGGATACACCTTATCTGACTGATATATTTAATTGTGATATATTGTGATCGATTGATTATTATCGATTATTGTGGAGAACGGGAGTTGTGGAATGGGTCTTGTGATATGGCTCTTGTGATAAGGGACTTGTGATATGGCCATGGGAGGTGTGATGTGATGGAAGTGTGGTGTGATGGAAGGAGGGGTGTGATGGAGGTGAAGTGGATGATTAGGTCTTGTGATGTGGAGATGGAGGAGGATGCATTTTTACTGTTGTTTATGTCTTATTTATCTTTCTACTCAACCTCGTGGTTGACCCTGTTTAACAACTAAACCAACCACGGTCGTAACACACCCCCAATAAGATGGGAGGTATGCCTTTGGGCCCATTATTTGTCCTCACTTAAGCCCAAAAGCACAAGGCCTTGTTACTAAGTGATGGGTGAGAGTTATTATAAACATATCACAAGCCTCACATTCTACCGATGTGGGACAAATCTCCACACAACTTTCCTCTCATTCTCTTGGGGTGTAACAAACTCCCCCACTTAAAGAACACAACGTCCTCGTTGTGCCTTAAACTTGACCATAGACAAGGCCAGAATCCTCGCTCGCTAGGTGTGTGACCCGGGTACTCCCGACCACAGGCTCACCACACGGTCGTAGGGTCGCTCTGATACCATTTTTAACAACTAAACCAACCACGGTCGTAACACACCCCCAATAAGATGGGAGGTATGCTTTTGGGCCCATTATTTGTCCTCACTTAAGCCCAAAAGCACAAGGCCTTGTTACTAAGTGATGGGTGAGAGTTATTATAAACATATCACAAGCCTCACATTCTACCGATGTGGGACAAATCTCCACACAACTTTCCTCTCATTCTCTTGGGGTGTAACAAAAGTATGAGAGGAAAGTTGTCCCACATCAGTAGAATGTGAGGCTTGTGATATGTTTATAATAACTTCCACCCACCACTAAGTAACAAGGCCTTGTGCTTTTGGGCTTAAGTGAGGTCAAGTAATGGGCCCAAAGACATACCTCCCGTCTTATTGGGGGTGTGTTACGACCGTGGTGGGTCGGGTTGTTACAAATGGTATCAGAGCGACCCTGCGACCGTGTGGTGAGCCTGTGGTCGGGAGTACCCGGGTCACCAGCCTAGCGGGGGAGGATTCTGGCCCTGGTTGTGGTCAAGTTTGAGGCGCAACGAGGACGTTGTGTTCTTTAAGTGGGGGAGTTTGTAACACCCCAAAAGTATGAGAGGAAAGTTGTCCCACATAAGTAGAATGTGAGGCTTGTGATATGTTTATAATAACTTCCACCCACCACTAAGTAACAAGGCCTTGTGCTTTTGGGCTTAAGTGAGGACAAGTAATGGGCCCAAAGACATACCTCCCGTCTTATTGGGGGTGTGTTACGACCGTGGTGGGTCGGGTTGTTACACCCTGTGTATTCGTGTGACACCTGTGATGATCCCTGATGGGGAGCAGTTTTGACAGGAAAGATGGTGCTGTTGAAGCATGGGATGGCGTGAGCACCTGGATGGACCGACTTAGATGTAGATCACATACTTTGTAGTTACGAGTTGTACTTTATTTCGTTGTGTAGTATTTGTAACATCAAAGTTTAAATTTTACCAACTTTTATATAAAGTACTTTGGTTTGATTTACTTTGTTATTCACTACCTCGGATATTCCGAGATGGTACCAACTCAATTTACTGAGGATGTCTTGCTAAAGGCTCCTTAATAAATCGGGGTGTTACAAAGTGGTATCAGAGCGAACGATCCTCAGGCCTAAATCAAATGAATAATATTGAACGTAGGACGAGTCAAATAAAATGAACCCCGAGATGAAACTGATGGGAGCCCCAAAAGGGAACGGGATGAGTTAGGGGCCCCCTCACACCAAACCTGGGCCCTTTCGGTTTTGTCTCGGGAACCTAATGAGAGTAATTGAAGAGTGGGGTAGATTATATGGTAACTTATGTATGTCATACTAACAGTTTGACAGGAGCGGAATGAGGTTAGCAATGATGTGGTATATGGTTAATGGTGTGCAATGAAAGAATACGGTTGATATTAGCATGCTGACTTATTTGAATATTTGATTGGAATTTTAGTGTATGAATAGTATGAGTTGTGAATTATGAATTATATGATGATATGCATGCGGCTTTCTGATCCCTGAACCCTTAGGCAGAGATATAGTATAAAGGTATGTGTAATAAGTTGACGATAGAGACACATGCATAAGCTATAGCTACCTAAGAGGTTAGAGGTAGGAAGGTTTTGACAATGATTGACATGAATGGTTAGAAGAGCCAACCAGGCTATGTTGTTACAGGAGGAAGAAACAAGTTGAGTCCTATGTGTAAAGCTAGTAGATTGAAACTGGTGTTGTGCCCGTTGATAATTGTTTTGGGTTATTCTAAGTGTGTATACATTTCGGAGCTGAATTCCTTATTCCTTGCAAGAGTTACTATTTAGTTACTATACAAACGTGATCGGATTTTGAGATTTATGATTGTTATTATTCGACTAATTGCCTTAGCAATCCATGTCTAGTGATATGTGGAATGTGTTGCCCTAAGCCATGAATGTTATATAGTTATGTGTTGAAAATTTCATGTCAATTTATACGTCTAATTAGATACATTTAATTTAGTTATAAGGTGTGTATTCCATATATGTCACCCTAGTGATTTCTGGGATATGTTTTAGTATTTAATAAAGTTGTGATTGATACGATGATAGAATGAAACTAATGCATTGTCTATACAACCATGATTATTGAGTTGTCTGGTTGATTTTATTTTGGCTTCACAATCTTTACCGTCTTCTAGATGGCAATTACATGTTATTATTGTGCAAAGTGATTCCAATGCTTCAAATGATATGTCAACGTGTTTCGAAAGAAGAATGCTGAGCTTTGAAATAGCAATGTGAAGTTGTAAAAGAACCAAATTGTTTTAATAAGTTTCCTGGATGTTACCTTATTGTATGGGCTGCCATCTTAAATGTGTTCCGTATATGTATATGAAAATTGTATGTATGATAACCTTCTGAGTTAGCTTTTCAATGTCTTTGGTTTCATGTTAATAGGAGTTATATTTCAAGAGAAATTAATATTTTAGTTAATAATGGTCAGATTGTTACCGCACAGTTCCGTTATGACCCCTGTTTTTGTAAAGAAAATCATTTAGAACGTGTTTATTGTTTATGCATAATTTCAACTCCAATGTGTAGAATATTCGCCTACGTTTTCAAAATGTTAAACCACGAAAAATCTTAATGCGTCGTTATTTAATAGTGAGTTTGCAACTTATCCAATTTTCTGTCGTATTACTGTAAGGTTTTGTTCAGACCAACTGAGTTGTAGAAATTGTTATAAATGATTTCCTTTGAGATATGCAATTGCTTCTTTTCCCATGATTAGTTAATTCATTATTTTTTTTTTTCTAAAAACTATAATAGCTCGCAAGATAGCGAAATAGATATTTAATTATGATTTGTGTAAGTGCTGCATAATGCAACTAGTGAAATCGTGAGTTATGTAAGCTTCACATAAAGGTGTAATCAAATGTGAATTATGTGACGTGACCATGTGATATCCTGATATGGCATTAGTAACATGAATAGTAGGCATATGATATGGATATGCATCTTACGATATGATAACGTAATCTTGCTTCTTTATACATGGAATAGTTTCAATTACATCAATGCTCTTACTTTCTAGCGATATGACCTCAAATAACGATGTGATGTTCGTATATGATATTAAGCTCGTATTTATCAGAGAAGAGTTTTGACAAGTGGTAGAATGAAGTTTGACTGGTAAACTTGTTAGCTTGATATCGCAATCTAGTCTAATTGTTATGAGTAATGGTGATTATTTTGAACAATGTGAATCGTGTTGATGTTCTTTCATATATTTTTGGTATATCGATGTCTAGTTCACTGAGCTAATAATCTTTATAACACCTTCATGTATATTGTTATGTCACAAACTCAATTGCATCGGCTATGTTTAAAATCTGATCATAATATATTGAGTTATTAACTGGTTGACATGTGATTTATGGAAGTACTAGTCTTGAGAATTCGTTACTTTTATCGCTAAAATTTTCATAATTCATGAACTACAGGAACAATGTTTCAGTAAAGAAGAGTCCGAATGGCTCCGTGTATTCTTGTTTCGATCTGTAGCTTGTAGAATTGTCTCTTGATTTGTGTTAATAAATTGTCACAAATTACCACTTCAATGTCTTAAAAGTTTCAAAATGTTTCCAAAAGATGATTATCCATGATAACGCTTGATATTTTAATAATTATGGTGATTGATTGCAATATGACGGATTCTGTAGCTAAGTATTGATGAAATCCTACACGGATATTTAACTGTTGCGTGTTATGTAAACCCCTTATTTTGCAAGTCATATATATTAATAGTTTCATGATAAATGATGTAATGTGAGTGGATAGGAGATGTGTCTAGGTGATTTTCACTTATTGATATCTAGGAATGTTAAACGGTCTTGTTAGTCTATGTTGGTGTGTATCTTGTGCAATATGTCAATGCCCCATGGGTAATTACGTTAATTAATTTTGCTCTATGACCTTCCTAAAATATGGTTTTGCTTCAAAAGTATGATTATGAACATGAAACGTTTTAAATTGTCAATTATGAACTATGAGTTCCTTGATTGTTTATGTTGTTGTAAAATACTAACTTTGCGTTAAAATTTCAAGGGTGTGTAAGTGTTAGCTACTCTGATTCTGTTTTACTGCGTAACACGATTCTACCGATCCTAATACTCTTATTACTGTTCGAGGTTATATGTTTTCATGATAATTGATATGAGTTTCTTACGAGTGCTTATTTGCGTTGAATATTAGTAATTGTTATTCTATTTTGTTAGTTAATATTTTCTATTCATAAGATAATTCTTTTGTTTGTGAGACGGGTTGAGTTGTTATCTGAGATGGGTAAACTTTTGGTAATTGATTAGTTTGTGTTATGTATAATAATTTTGTATTAGATTGGTTTGGTATAGTGTACAAGTCCTTGTTTTATGATCTTTGGAGTTATAAGGATAATTAACTGATGGGATATAGGCTGCTCGTGAGTTTAGTACAAAGACAACGATTGAGATTGAGATTGGATTTTAGTGTTGTATCGAGTTGTCGTATTCTTTGACATTGACTTGTGGGTAAGTAGCTTAGACTTATGGTCTAAGTGTTGAGCACGGTTAAATTGTTGGACCTTTGACGATATTGAAATTGATACTGAGATTCGTTACTGGAATGAGTTATGGAGCCTATGTGCCGAGTTATTGTTACGGTCCGGAGTGACCTAGTTATTGAGTTACATTGTTGGAGTTTGAAATTGATATTGAGATGGAAGTATTGATTATGGTTTTATCCCACCAGTTCACTCACCCCTTGTCTCCGGTCTTAGTGTTCGACGATGAGGATACGATACTTGATTACTTGGAGTAAGATTGTATGAGATAGAGTAATGAGTAAAACGGAGTAAGGAGCTGAAAATTTTATAATGAGGTTACGGGGACGTAACCATGTTTTAAGGAGGATAGGATTGTAAAATCTTAATGATATTATGGTATGCTAATTGTTATGACATGACTACTTTGTGTATGGTGATTGTTTATACTTGAAAATTCGGATTACTTCGGTTGTGCATTTTATTGTGTTTCGTGGAGTATGCTTTAATTTAGTTATACGTTAAACTTTGAGGACAAAGTTTTCTGAAGGAGGGTAGAATATAATATTCCTTGTTTTAAAGTACCTTTATTAGCCTTGAGGTTATGTGGTATCACGTTTTGTGTTCGTTACATGCCTAGTGACCAGATTGTTGACCATGGGATGGTGAACTTCGGGACGAAGTTCATTTTAAGGAGGGAAGACTGTAATACATCGTATTTTGATTATAATATTTCGTATTTATATAGCCACTTGTTGATAATATTTGAATGATGTTTATCTCGTATTTTAGTATGACATTTATTGTTTATATTGACGTTTGATCGTATTTGAACAATAGTATTCGATAATTATTTTATCGAATATGTAATACCTCTCATTTTCGAAACTCGGGTTTTGACTCGGTGTTAGCGTTATAGGTTTATATTATGTTACGACTTTATATTAATTGCTATCGTAAGTAGATACATCCATTAATAATAATGTTACGAGTTATATGTGTATAACGAGTTGGGCTCGGTTCGAATTACGTAAATAATGTTTTGTGAATAGTCATTATAAACTATGAGTTGTGATTGGGCCAATAATGTAAGTGTAACCGTATGCCCTAATCCGCGAAAAACCCTAACCAAACCCTACCCGCGCGTATGAATACGATGTATTACCCAATCTTAAACCTTTTCTTTCCTTCCTTCACACCTGCCCCCTCAACACTGTCAACGGCGACAATCAGAGCAAGGGAGAGAGTAAGGTGGCAACGGCGGTAGTTAAGAGTGCTTTCAGGGAGTCTACGAAGCGGTTTCAGGCAAAACTAAGGTGAGTTTATCGTTCCTTCTTTCGTTTCGCGTCTGTGGTGGTTAGCATCGCTGGGGTCGAGATTTAGTAGTGACTAGGGTTGTTACTGGGGTGAGGGCGAGTGTTGGTGGTGGTCTGAAATTTGGTGGTGGTCGTCGATTGGGTTGTTTACGTATATGGATTCCGGGGTGGTGCCACCATCGACTCGGGGGAGGTCGACACGGTGGTACCACGGTGGTTGTGTTAGTCTGATGTCGAGGGTAATGGCAGTGGTGGTTCTGGGTGGGGCAGGGTCGCGGATGGTGGTTGTAAAGGGGTAGCGTAAACGTGGTTGCGGGGGTTGGATGACGAACCAGGCCTCAGTATGGCCGCTGTTGGGCACGCCGGCTAGAGTCGACCCGCCTCAGGGTGTCGGTGTTGGGGTAGGCGAGGGTGAGTGTTATTGGCGGTGGTTGCCGGCATTAGTTGTGACGGTGACGTGATTTTGGGTATGGGTTTCCGCGATTATTATTACGTGAGTCGTGAGGGGAGTATGGAAATGCGGGTTAGTATTATTATTATTATTATTATTATTATTATTATTATTATTATTATTATATTATTATTATTAGTGTTAATAATGGGTTGTTATCATTACTATTAGTATTATTGTCATTATTATTATTATAATTGTTAATACTCAATTTTTGTTTTGGATAGTTTACGTTTTGGCAAGTTCACATTTCGGGAAGTTCTACTTCAGGAAACTTTCCAAATTTAGCAAGTTTCTATAATTAGCAATTTGTACTATCCTATATATATGGTTAAGTGAAGAGTTGTAATCGTTGAATATTATATGCTAGGTGACGGTTTTCCGCATGGAATATTCCTAGCAGCTGTTCGGTTGTCATTCTGCAATTTGAGGTAGGGGATATCTATGACTGCGATTGTGATCTGACATGAGGATACTCCTTATCTGACTGATATACTTAATTGTGATATATTGTGATCGATTGATTATTATCGATTATTGTGGAGAACGGGAGTTGTGGAACGGGAGTTGTGGAATGGGTCTTGTGATATGGGTCTTGTGATAAGGGACTTGTGATATGGCCATGGGAGGTGTGGTGTGATGGAAGTGTGGTGTGATTGAAGGAGGGGTGTGATGGAGGTGAAGTGGATGATTGGGTCTTGTGATGTGGAGATGGAGGAGGATGCATTTTTACTGTTGTTTATGTCTTATTTATCTTTCTACTCAACCTCGTGGTTGTGTTGGGGCTGGTGTCCTTGACAATTAAGTACAATGACTTATTAAATCTCTTTAAGTATCACAAGGGCATACTTCGTTATTATTATCAGTTGATCCACGTTTATCAATAACGGTTGGCTTGCTAGATAAGTTTGACGTTATTGTCATACGGATGGCCGTGATCAACTGGTCCCTATACGTCACACCTATAGGACACGTATGAGAGATGTGAAGGTATGAAAATACAGTCACATTTATGCCGGATACGACTAAACAGTTAGTCAGAGGTATTGACTATTAAATTAGTCAATAAGATGTTGAGATGATTATTTAATACGGATTAAATAATTTTAGCTAATACGGATTACATGATTAATTCGTAAAATTAAATATAAACGGTTATATTTAATTAAATATTGTATTCGTGATTAATATAAACAGTTATATTAATTTGGGTAAATGTACAATATCGTATTTTGTCAGACCATTATAAATATATCGACTGTATTAATAACTGATAACATGTTACGATTTATAAATAAAAACCCGCGGACAACTTATAGCTAATTGGGTCGAATCACGCATTGGAATAAGGTAAGAGTGAAAGCCCACTCCTACCCGACATCCAATTCGGCCGGCCGTGTACTACATAAGGAGAGGGACTCTCCTTATGTCAGATACTCTTGTTGCACTGACAAATAATTCTCAAGGCAAAATTAGGGTTTTGAGAGCATTCTTCTCCCAAAACCTCAGATCTCACATCTAAAACCTGAATAGCTCTCCCTATATTGCAAGGCAGTTGGAGAGGATTTCTAGCACACGCGGCCTCGTCTCATTCTATGTCTTGGGTGCAAGTTATAGGAGGGAATTTGTGTTAATTCCTGTTCTTTGGCCTTTCGCACAAGGACTAAAGGTTGTACTTCTTTTCTTATCGTTTTTAAATCTTACGAAAAACACAATTGTAAAATTTCACGGTTCCCATAGCCTATTCGAGCCCAAGCCCATCACGTTTCTCAAGGACTTACACCCCGATTCCGACTCATAACTTAAAAAAAATTAAGAATTACATATAAATAATTATATTACTTATATAACTAGTATTGATATATATCAATTAAATTAATTATAAGATCACAAAATTATTAGTACTTACTTCAGAATATATATAAAATTAGAATTTAAATATAATTACGACTTAAATAATAAAACAAGTTTAAAATGAGAAATAAATATAAAATAGGAAAAATATTTAATCATGAATTATAAATATATTACTAAAATTAAGAAGTACGAATGAAATGCCATTTTAAAAAATAACCCTCGAATATAAAATAATTATGAAATAAGAACTAATCGTAGAAATACGATTTATAAAACAATAACCGTTTACGTAAAATACTTTACAAAGATGCCTTTTGAAATACGTGTCTAACCACCAGGGTTTGACTGCCGTTGACCGAGGCTAAAATACGGGGTATTACACAGCGCCACAGGTTACGCAGATGCTAGCTTCCAAACGGATCGAGATGACTCGAAATCTCAGTCTGGATTCGTTTTTACTCTTAATGGCGCTGCTGTCAGCTGGAAAAGTTCTAAACAGAGTGTTACAGCAGATTCTACGACTGAGTCCGAGTACTATGCCGCCTCGGAAGCAGATAAGGAAGCGATATGGATGCGTCAATTCTTACAAGGACTATCAGTAGTGCCTAGTTCGAATGACCCAATCACCGTTTATTGTGATAATAAAGGTGCCATCTTCCAAGCTAAGGAGGATAAGTCTAGCAACAAGGCTAGGCATGTACAACGGAAAGCTCATCTAATCAGAGATTACGTGGAGCAAAAGGAGATTTTCATTGATAAGATCGCTACGGATGACAACATAGCTGATCCTCTCACAAAAGCATTACCACGTGATAAGCATGAAGGGCACATTCATTCCATGGGAATTGGATGTGTTCCTAAGTTGTAGTACTCTTTTATGAATTCCTGTAATAATTCATTTTCTCGTGTACTCTATTCAACCTTATTGTTATGATATATAATGTTTTGTTTCTCATGTGGAATTGTACGCCAATTTTGAACACCACAAAGTGAACTGATTAACATTACATCGTTTTGGTCCTTGATTACCCACTTGAGCTGATAACTCAGGTAATCATTTTGTGACGTTGGTTGATGGTGGGTTCAACGAGCCATAAGTCACGCGGCTGACTAACCAATCACAAAGGCTAGTTATACGGATATCTCGTAGGACACCCCGTGACAGCGTTATGGAGTCCTAAATGTTTTATAACATTGGGTGCCAGGTCGTGGATAGGACCTCCATAGTGTTCCTTAGAGTCGAGTCTTTTGACTTTCAACTGTCTCTTGAGATTAAGGCAGATTTTGGGTAACTTTGGTTTCTTTCCCACGGTCACCGTAACAGGGGCCAAGAGGATTTTTTCTGGGTTATTTCATGCTGCGCGATATCGGCAGGATTCGAGTTGAGGGAAATATCCAAACCCTTATCAGGATTTTATAATTTCTCAGGGCCACTCGAGGAGTAGTAACTGAAATGCATGGCCATGCTCGAATACAGATTCGTTTTATCAGTTAAGTTACTCTCTAGTCGGGGAAACCACTCTTGATACAGATCGCTTGTGAGATACGACCTTTGCGAATGCGGATTTGCAAATTGTCTTACATTGAGTGGGAGAAATTTTAAAAGGATATGATAATCGGTTATCGCACCTACACTTGTACGGACAAGTGGGAGTTTGTTGGAGCTTGTGTCCTCCACATGTAGTGTGATAACGTCATTGCACATACCCTTGTACGGACAAGTGGGAGATTGTTGGGGCTGGTGTCCTTGACAATTAAGTACAATGACTTATTAAATCTCTTTAAGGATCACAAGGGCATACTTCAGTATTATTATCAGTTGATCCACGTTTATCAATAACGGTTGGCTTTCTAGATAAGTTTGACGTTATTGTCATACGGATGGCGGTGATCAACTGGTCCCTATACGTCACACCTATAGGACACGTTTGAGAGATGTGAAGGTATGAAAATACAGTCACATTTATGCCGGATACGACTAAACAGTTAGTCAGAGGTATTGACTATTAAATTAGTCAATAAGATGTTGAGATGATTATTTAATACGGATTAAATAATTTTAGCTAATACGGATTACATGATTAATTCGTAAAATTAAATATAAACGGTTATATTTAATTAAATATTGTATTCGCGTATTAATATAAACAGTTATATTAATTTGGGTAAATGTACAATATCGTATTTTGTCAGACCATTATTAATATATCGACTGTATTAATAACTGATAACATGTTACGATTTATAAATAAAAACCCGCGGACAACTTATACCTAATTGGGTCGAATCACGCATTGGAATAAGGTAAGAGTGAAAGCCCACTCCTACCCGACATCCAATTCGGCCGGCCGTGTACTACATAAGGAGAGGGACTCTCCTTATGTCAGATACTCTTGTTGCACTGACAAATAATTCTCAAGGCAAAATTAGGGTTTTGAGAGCATTCTTCTCCCAAAACCTCAGATCTCACATCTAAAAACTGAATAGCTCTCCCTATATTGCAAGGAAGTTGGAGAGGATTTCTAGCACACGCGGCCTCGTCTCATTCTAAGTCTTGGGTGCAAGTTATAGGAGGGAATTTGTGTTAATTCCTGTTCTTAGGCCTTTCGCACAAGGACTAAAGGTTGTACTTCTTTTCTTATCGTTTTTAATCTTATGACGATATTCACGACTGTAATTTTCATTATAATCCTGCAAGTTTAGGGCGAATACACGTTTTATTCCCCACAAGTGGTATCAGAGACTTAGGCCATGAAATTTTACAATTGTGTTTTTCATAAGATTTAAAAATTTTGAAATTCGAAGCATTCTGCCTTGGCACTCGATCGAGTCTCTGTAGCACTCGATCGAGTGCCCTTGTACCAGGCCTCGTACGTGTGATTTTAGGGTTGCAATCGATCTTGTTTTCGATTCTTATTTGCATATTGTTAATTAATCGATATTTTTAGCAATATGTGGATCTTTTGTTGTTTTTATTTTTGATTTACACGTTTTATATCAAGATAAAAACTTGTTTTGATTTAAAGTGCAGCAATTTGCGTTTTAACGAGTCACTCGATCGAGCCCCTGCTGCACTCGATCGAGTGACACTGACACTCGATCGAATGCCCCTGTTGCTCGGTCGAGTGCTCATGTTTCAGGCTCTCTTTTTCGAAAATAACTTGTTTCTTATTTTCACATGGCTTAAAATAATATACTGTATACGGAAATAGTATATTATTTAGTGAAACGGTTCACCCTCGTTCGATACATATTATTTTAAAACGGTTTAAGATAATTGGATTATATGTTTATTAAAATTGGTGATTAAAGCGGTATAGTCACATAATTTTAATCTTAAAAGGTGGTTTGGTAAAAATTTATTAATCATAATAACTGTATTATGCCATGTATGAATTTTAATTTAGTTGATGCATTTTATTTATCGTCTTGTGAATGCTTAGTGAATGCTTTCAATAACGTATTTATTTTTTCAAACGGTTGTAACTTAGTGTGGCCTTAGAAGATTGTGAAACCGTAATGATGGGACACAGTCTTGCTTGTAATTTTGAGATCTTGAATCTCCGGTTTTGGGTTTTTGCCATGTAATTACTTTTGTATTTAAATTAGAATGTAAATAGGTTATACTTGTAATTTAAATTAGTAATTTTGTGAAGACCAAAGACGGAGACCGGATGCTCACTCCCGCTGCAAGGACCAAGATGGAACATCAAGACAAGCTTCTAGGGTCCAACGGTGGATTCCAAGTTTTTTTATGTTTATTTTGGTAGGATAGGCCACACTAGGACTTTTATTTACGTTTATTGCATTTATCTTTATGCTTTCATCGATAATAGCTTGCATCATATTCCGCCTAAAAACCAAACCACCTATAACATGCCTGAAAACTGACTCATGTAGAGGTTACGCGTTAGTTTTCTGTGACAATACAGATGTCACGTGTCACATGTAAAGCCATCACTTTATTTAATTCAATCACGCATATGCTAGATTTTAGTTCACTTAATATGAATAAATATAAGTCGATGGGGTCTTCCTCGTATAACCAAAAATTGGGATTAGTTTTTATAAATCAGCCTCCCATGAATCCCTTCTTCGTCGGTAGGCATAATATGACCCCTTCTACGTCGGGTAAGTGGGAACAGATGATTTATTTTATCTCAACATCATGGTCACTCGATACTATCTAGTGACTGAGATGGACTAATAGATAGGATATACAGAAATCTATCGACCAAGAGTTGCAACGGTGGAATTAGCCAAACTGTGGGCTTATCAATATACGGAAATTGAGTCTTGGGATCGTTTATATAATTCTTGAGGGAGATCAATTATATAAATGCATGAGTCTACGAGTTTAAATTCAATTTAATATAGACTTAAATCACAACAATAAGTTGCTTATATGGTTTTGTTTTATCTTCTTTTTCAGTGTAGAACACGTTCATTAAAACTGCTGTATAACTAAAATGGCTGGTGAAGACCCAATGCCAAGTGCCAAGCTAGCACGTGAATCCTGGCTAAAGGCCTTCATGGACTCCATGAATCAGTCAACTAGACTGAGGAATGATGGGTCAAACTTCTCTGACTGGGAGGCAGCACTACGGAATGCTGCCATTGCTGACGGAAAGCTTAAGTATTTAACTGAGCCCATTCCGCCACACCCAGGAACTGGAGCTAGAGCCAACGAAGTTCGCGCTCATAGCGACTTCGTCATGGAAGCGGGTGCGATAAAGAACGTACTCATCTATGCAATGGAATCAAATTTGCAAAGACGCTTCATATCCCATGGTGCAAACAAGATTTTCACCACGCTCACTAACGAATTCTCGAAAGCTCCGAGAATCGTTTATTATGAGCATACCTGTCGCTTCTTTGAGGCGAAACTCCAGAAGGGCCAAGCTGTTAGCCCACATATTCTCAACATGATTGAGAATATCGAGAAACTGGAGACCCTGAACTGCAAGATCAGTGAGAACATAATCGTTGATCAAATGCTTCATTTGCTTCATGATGGGTTCGCCCTCTTTAGGGCCAACTACTACATGAACGACATGAAGAAGTCTCCTCATGAGCTTCACTCCCTTCTCGTACAGACTGAGAAGGATCTGAAATTAAGTGGGAGCATGAAGCAGGATGTTCTCATGATCTCTAGTAAGGGAAAGGGTAAAGGGAAGGCTAAAGCTCAGGGCGACCTAGCAGTAGGTAAGCCCAGGTTCAAGAAACCAGGATTTACTAAGAGTGGGCCAGGTGAGTCGAGCAACTCACAGGGCAAGACAAAGAGCAAGGATACTAGCATGGAGTGCCACCACTGCCACAAGACTGGGCATTGGAGGCGCTCATGCCCCGTGTATCGCGAGGACATTAAGGCAGGCGCGTTACTCCTCTTGGTATGTCTTCTTCTTCTTTTATTCACATGATTGAGATTAACCATGCAAGTTGCGGAACTTGGGTACTTGATACTGGTTGTGGTTCTCATCTATGTAATCATGTGCAGGGCCTCCGAAACCAAGAACCCCTAATCAAGGGTGAGGTGGACCTGCGTGTCGGGAATGGAGCACGCGTTGCTGCAGTCTCGAAGGGAACATACGTGATCCAGCTTCCAAGTGGATTCGAGTTATTTTTATATAACTGTTATTATGTTCCTAGTTTGTCCAAAAACATTATTTCAGTTTCTGCACTTGACAAACTCGGTTTTTCATTTGTAATAGAGAATAATAGCTGTATTTTCTCCTTACACAATATGATTTATGGCAAGGCAGTTTCCATGAATGAAATTTATGTTTTAGATCAAACTACCGAGATATTACATGTGAATAACAAGAGATTAAAGGTAGGTGACAAAGATGAAACTTACCTATGGCATTGTCGTATGGGACACATAAATGAGAAACGCGTAAAACAGCTCATACAGAATGGAGCAATATCGCCCTTTGATTTCGAATCATATGGCACGTGTGAATCATGTCTCATTGGCAAAATGACTCGTATTTCCTTCAAAGGTGTTGGAATGCGCGCTGCCGACCTATTAGGACTCATACATACGGACGTATGTGGCCCTATGTCGATCAACGCACGAGAAGGCTATAGGTATTTCATCACTTTCACGGATGATTTGAGTAGATATGGCTATATCTACTTGATGAAACATAAAAGTGAATCCTTTGACAAGTTCAAAGAATACCAGAATCGGGTACAGAACCAGCTGGGTAGAAAGATTAAAGCACTACGTTCGGTTCGTGGTGGTGAGTATCTTTCACACGAGTTTGATCAACACCTTAAAGACTGTGGCATCGTGCTACAGTTGACTCCACCTGGAACACCACAATTAAATGGTGTGTCCGAACGGAGAAATCGAACTCTACTCGATATGGTTCGATCCATGATGAGTCACACCGTTGTGCCTGATTCATTGTGGGGCTATGCTCTTTTGTCAGCCGCTCTAATACTTAACCGAAGTCCGTCTAAAGCTGTTGACAAGACTCCATACGAATTATGGAAGGGAACGGTCCCTAACTTGTCCTTTATTCGGGTTTGGGGCTGCGAGGCTTATGTCAAGTGGAGACATGAGGATAAGCTCGGCCCGCGATCGGTCAAAACATACTTTATAGGCTATCCAAAGGGAACTTTTGGTCATTACTTCTACTCGCCAACCGAACAACGTGTTTTTGTTGCGGCTAGTGCGACGTTCTTAGAGAAAGAATTTCTCGAGAACAAGTCGAGTAATAGAACCTTCTAGTTATCGGAGGTTCAAGAACCAACTACCGAACAACCATTGGAGGAAACAGTTCCTTCAACCGAGGCTGAGGTAGATATTCCTGAGGAACCTAGGAGGTCGGGAAGAGTCTATGGACTTAAGAGAGCATCGCGGAGTTGGACTTAAGAGAGCATCGCGGAGTTGGAATCATCGCTTCGACCAAGTGATAAAAGAGAATGGCATACCTCTCTTATCTTCGGTTAAAGCATGGTTGAAGAACCATTTCCAGATGAAAGATCTGGGAGAGGCACAAAGAATTTTGGGCATCTGTATCTACAGGGATAGATCACGACGGATGTTGTCTCTCAGTCAGGAGTCTTATATAGATAAGATCCTGGAGAGATTCAGCATGACAAACTCCAAGAAGGGGTTCCTTCCTATGACTCCTGGGCTTCACTTGAGCAAGACTCAAGAAGCTAAGTCATTGGAAGAGAAAGAGCGCATGAGTCGGATTCCTTATGCTTCGGCAATAGGATCGATCATGTATGCCATGATATGCACACGTCCAGACGTTGCATATGCATTGAGTATGACTAGTCGATTCCAAGCTCATCCAGGTGAACAACACTGGATGGCCGTGAAAAACATTCTTAAGTACCTACGGAGGACTAAAGATTGGGGATTGACTTACGGAGGCGACTCGACGCTCAGCGTGTAACACCCCCATTTATTTAAGAGCCTTTAGCAAGACATTCTCAAATAAATAGAGTTGTTACCATCTCGGAATGTCCGAGGTAGTGAATAACAAATTAAACAAACCAAAGTACTTTATATAAAACTGATAAAATTTAAACTTTTGGTTATTACAATTACTACCTAACGGAAAAGAAAAAATACAACTGATGACTTCTCTAGGTATGATCTAATTCTAAGTAGGTCCACGCCATGTCTCACTCCTTGCCCAAGCTCCTAGTCCATCTGTCTCTGACCTGTAGAGTCTACTCCCCATTCCGGATCATCGTAGGTGTACACGAATACACTGTCAACCTCGCGGTTGAGTAGGGTAACACAAAAGTAAATAATGCAACAAATATGATATGCAATGCCATGATATGCTCGAGCTCAATCACAATCTCAAACTCAATCTCAATCTCAAACCCGTGACTCCTAGCCATACCGAACCTCCCGGCAGACTATAGTCGGCCGTCGCCGAACACCAGCATAACAGCTGAGGTCACCAGGTCTAGTCCTGCAGAACTAGCCTGGGCCCAATAATATCTCATCATCTCAAATCCGTATCCAATGCACATGTCATGCTCATGAATGCAACAATGCTCTTATTCAATCATGCTATTAAATAATGAAATGTGCATACCGATAATAACAATAATTAACACTCAATCCAACCAGCATCATTCTCATATAAATCATGCTCAGCATCCATAATACACAATCCACATCCAATCCTAACACATCATAGAGTATAGAGTCGGTGTATCCTACCTGGATAGCAATATAATCCCATCACGCAGCTACATCCAATCAGCAGAATCACTTTACCACATACTCAACACCTAATACAATAATATATATAATTACTAATTACTACAATTACGCCATTAATATAATATATCAGTTATTCAAATTAATTAATTAGATACTATATTACGCATAACGAGACCGTATTAAACATGATTATTTAAATTAACTTGACCAACCCGTCCTTATTACTTTCATAACTAACTTCGATTAAACAAACGAACATAAAAATAAATATAATATATATATAATCAAACTGTTAATAACCGTCACATATAACATTCACTTAACAAATTTTTAATAATTAAAATATAACAATATATGCTAATGGTACTAATACTAACAATATTAGCAATAACAATAGTACAAAGTTAATAACAACTAATAACATCATTAATTAGTAATAATAATAATAATAATAATAATAATATTAATAATAATAATAATTAGACAAAACAACAAACATGTAATCCAAAGATATAATATTATTATTAATAGTAATGACAAAGCGCAGGTCATGGCAAACTGAAACACGCGAAAACTGATACTCAAACAACCAGCCTCCATACCCATGACACACAGTTCTTAACAACCTCCCAAAACAGCCACTTCGACTAGCCTAACGACGCCTGAACAACCACCCAATCACGGTGGTCGAGACCCCTACACCATTATGTATCCACTAACACCAACTACGACTCCTGACTCGCCCCCGACGACCCTCGATATCAGCCCCCAACCAGCCTATCAACAACGACCTATAACAGAGTCTCTGCACCTGTTTCGTTCCTACCTTGAACACACACCTCCAGCCACCAGCTATCGCCACCCTAAACACCACCCATCACACCCCTCGACACTATGCACCACCCACGACACCTGGTGGAAGGCACCACGCTTCCACCTTAACCAGCCCCGTGAAACAGACACCACAAAACTGGTGTTCACAGCCCCCTTATTCCTGTGTTCTGCACTGACTCAAAACCTACCCTATTATGGACTGTTCACGGTGGTTTCTAAACCACCACACACTACCTCAGCACCACCCACGCAACCCACTAACACCATGCCACCAGGACTCACGAACCCACGACCCACCTTAGACCAGGAACCTCATTAAAACACAGAAGGAAAAAGCACCAGTGAAACACGTATAACAGAGCATTATATTCGTGTTTACCAACGACATTCATGGGGATTATTATGACAGTTACAGCGGTCCTATGTTGATTCGAAGATGATGAACATGTTATGGTCATTACAACGTTTACATAGAACCATTAAACATACAAAAAGATGGTCTGGGGTGTACAACAACCACTTACAAATTCGCTGCAGTGCATAGGCAAAAACGAGGATGGTTCTTGGCTGTAAATTCTGCGTGTTTCCCTTCCTTTGGTCTCCTTAAACTTCACGGTGGTCCAAGTATATCACGGTATGGGGGATGTAGGTGGCAGACGCGGCCTCAAGGTGATTAGGGTTTGTGTTGCAATACGTTGTTGGAGATAACCGGTGAATAGGTATTAGGGTTTGTTTGATTCTTAGACTTTTTGTGGTATGTCGATGGGTTGAACTATATTATAAGTCGATTAGTAGATTAGATTGGTATTACACGGTTCCCATAGCCTATTCGAGCCCAAGCCCATCACGTTTCTCAAGGACTTACACCCCGATTCCGACTCATAACTTAAAAAAAATTAAGAATTACATATAAATAATTATATTACTTATATAACTAGTATTGATATATATCAATTAAATTAATTATAAGATCACAAAAATATTAGTACTTACTTCAGAATATATATAAAATTAGAATTTAAATATAATTACGACTTAAATAATAAAACAAGTTTAAAATGAGAAATAAATATAAAATAGGAAAAATATTTAATCATGAATTATAAATATATTACTAAAATTAAGAAGTATGAATGAAATGCCATTTTACAAAATAACCCTCGAATATAAAATAATTATGAAATAAGAAATAATCGTAGAAATACGATTTATAAAACAATAACCGTTTACGTAAAATACTTTACAAAGATGCCTTTTGAAATACGTGTATAACCACCAGGGTTTGACTGCCGTTGACCGAGGCTAAAATACGGGGTATTACAGTCTTCCCTCCTTAAAATGAACTTCGTCCCGAAGTTCGCTACCCCATAACGGTAAAGAAACATATAACAAGCATGAAACAATCACAGGTAGTGCTTATATAGACTTCAAAACACGAAATGTTACATTCTACCCTCATTAAGAAAACTTTGTCCCCAAAGTTTTAACGCATAACTAAGTTAAAAGGTATATCACGAATCACGGTATAATGCATAACAGAAGTAAACAGGATTATCAAATATATTCAAACAATCACGACATACTAATTATCATTATCAACTAGCCATATCATAAATCATCAAGATTTTACATTCCTATCCTCCTTAAAACATGGTTATGTCCCCATAACCCCATTATAAAGTTTCACATTCAATTGTTCAAGAAGATCGCCAAACAATAGTCACAAATCATATGATAAGGTAATTACAACTAACATCCGACTTTTGAAGCAATCCAAAACACAATTGGCTATCTCACGTTACGCACTAAAACAAAATCATTATAACTAACACTTATATACCCTTGAAATCTCTTTTAACACAAACTTCAACTATTTACACCAATGTAAACAATCAGCTAATTCATAGTGTATAATTGACAAATTAAAACATTTCATGCTCATAATCATATTATTGAAGCAAAAACATATTTTAGAAAAGATATAAGGCAAAATTTTAACTAATGTAATTAACATGGAGCATCGACATATTTCTCGAGGTATACATCAATCTTAGACTAGGAATACAGCGTAGCATCTCTACGTATTATAATAAGTTAAACCAATTACTTAATTCAATATATTCTGATCAGATTTTAAAGATAACGATATGCAATTCACTTCATGGCATAACTGTAATACCTCGAAAAATTAGTCTTGACAAGTAAGGCTTCGCATCGATAACTTAGTTGTTTTATGGTTACGTATTAATATGTTTTAAGTAAAGTTTAGTTGTTGTTGTGAGGAGTCGATCCTTAGACCACTTAGTACGTTGGGTTTAGGGTTTATACGTGGGATGGGGCCTTGGGATGCGTGCCATCACCCAAGCCCACGGTTGGTATAAGCAAACTCTATACATAAACCCTCCTAGAGCAGCCTCTCTGCCGTCATTTTCTAATCCTTTCCCAGATCTCATTTGTACCCTAACCTCTTATCCAACCACACACACACGTAGCCGTCATATCAAAGTAGAGAATCAGGCCGAGCACGGTGGT
This sequence comes from Silene conica, assembly GCA_029255685.2. Classification (NCBI taxonomy): domain Eukaryota; kingdom Viridiplantae; phylum Streptophyta; class Magnoliopsida; order Caryophyllales; family Caryophyllaceae; genus Silene; species Silene conica. Next base: position 37,887,105 of record CM055312.2, on the reverse strand, counting down.
CCAGGGTGGGTGCACGGTGGTTCGTTTCGCCTATAAATCTGGTATGTCACACACAGAAACTGATCCGAGTAAGGTTTTATGGTTTTAATCGCGTGACTACTCTTTTATAGCACCTTTAATCTGGGTCTTTGTTGTGTAAATGTGTAGTCTATCACGCAATGAACGTTTATGGTCTGTTTGTTGGGTGTCGTTGGTGGTGAATGGTGGTCGTCAGGGGTGATAACATGGGGGTAAGGGATGTTTGTTCTTCGTTTTCGTTAATTGCGTTCTCTGTATGTTAATGTACGTTATGATTGAGTCGTGATCTGGGGAGTTTTAACAGGGGTCTCGGGTTGTGGAGTCAAGCTGGACCTGGGAGTGTCTGTTGAGGGCAGTGGTGGTGGTTCACGGTGGTTGGGGGTGACGTTTAAGGGGTAGTCGATAGGGGTCGTGTTAAGAGGCTGCTGCTGTGTCTCTGTTTTGTTTATAAGTCAGATTGTTGGAGCGATCTTGGGGGTGGTAACACCGTTGACTCGGGGGAGGTCGACACGGTGTTACCACCGAGTCTTATGGGTCTGGTGTCACAGAGGGTCGTGGTGGTAGGAACAGTGAGTCGTGGTGGCTGGATGTGTTTCGAGGAGGCTGGGTTTGGGTCTGGTCAGGGAGTCAGCGTGGGGGACCAGGCTCGGTGTAAGCGCTGGTTCACCACGGCAGGGGTAGTCGGGGGGGTCTGATGGTGGTTGTGATAGTAGGTGGTGGTGCGGGGTACGCGTGGTGTTGCTTGGCGGTGGGTGTAGTGGTGTATTACGGTGGTTAGAGAACGTATTGATGACGGGTTGTGGGTTTGTTGGTGTGTCGGGTTAATATGTTAATACTACTATGTTGTGGGTTTGTTTGTATGTCGGGTTAAGTGGTTGTTGTTTTTACTTCTTTTATTTTTATTATTATTATTATTATTATTATTATTTTTATTATTAATGTTATTATCATTAATATTATTATTCTCATTTTATTTTGCCATTAATTGATGATCTTTGCCTTTAAGAATAAATATTTTATCATGGGAAAGTTTTGACTTGGTTTAGTAAGTATTTTGGAATTTAAATTCATTCCTATCCAAGGCATCTATTATTTTTGGAAGGTTGCTATTTTGGGTAACCTCGTTTGTTAGGAAGTTTTCTATTTATAGGGGGTTTCTATAAATAGAATGTGTATACGTATTTCGAGTATTAGGGTGTTTATTAATTATATAATGTTTGTTTAGGAAGCGGGTTTCGCGTGGAACACTTCTAAACAAGCTTTGGTTTATCTGCGTTTCCTGCAAATTCAGGTAGGGGAAAGTACTAGTTATAATAATGTGTTATCTATTCTCCGTTGGCATTAAGCATGTTTGCTACCTAATGTCATGTGATCATTGTATTGAGTTGTTATCTTAACCTATCTTAACCTGTGTTATCATACAATGTGAATATATATATATTGGGCCTTGTGTTATGGAGTTGGGTCGGTGCGGAGTATATATGGCGTTGGATCGGTGCGGAGTATATATGGCGTTGGATCGGTGCGGAGTATATATATGGTGTTGGATCGGTGCGGAGTTTATTGGCGTTGGATCGGTGCGGAGTTTATTAATTATATTTCTTATGTTATTCTTTACCTACTCAACCTTGTGGTTGACCCTGTGTATTCGTGATCACCTGTGAAGAACCAATTATTGGGGAGCAGAATGACAGGTGCTGAGACTAAGGGGGAGCTATGGGAGAAAGAGCTTGGATCCGGACCAGTTTAGATGTCTAGATCGCCTTAGTCAGTTTAATTGAGTTGTACTTTATTTACTTTGTTAAGACCTTTTGGATACTGATGTAAGAACATGTCTTGAGTTTAATTCTAATTAAAGTACTGTTTTTCTTTCCTTTGTATCTACTGCCTCGGGAAACCGAGATGGTAACACCCTTACTTATCTGAGGAGTCCTAGTACAGGCCCTTAAATAAATGGGGGTGTTACAAAGTGGTATGAGAGCGAACGATCCTCAGGCCTAACCTAATGAACTTAATGAATGTAGGAGAGTCTAAATAAAATAAACCCCGGGATAGGACTGTTAGGAGCACACAAAAGGGGAAGTATGAGTCTGGGGCCCCCTCACACCGAACCATTGGCCCTATCAGTTTTACCCGGGAACCCAGAGTGCTTATATGAGAGAAAAGGGTAGAATAGGAGGTGGTGAAAGTGATAGCATATTGTGATAAGTGTGTTATGAGAATTCTGAGTATAAGAGACTTATGGAAAAGCCGGAAGGGGCATGAGCATGAATGAATCCTTATTTGTTTGAATAAAAGATGTATATGGTTGTGGTATGATAAGTGATTTGAAACATGCTAGTAATTCTTCTTTCATCATGTCTAGTGATATGCGGTTATGTGATCCCTCAGCCATGTTATGGAATAAAACTACTCTATATAATAAGTGTAGATAGATTTTGATGCTTAGGGAACATAGCCCTAAACCAAATGGGTACCCACGTATGTCGGGACTCATATCTTTTCTTGTTTTATAGTATGCCTCCGCGAAGAGACAACCTCGCTAACATCACACAAGAGGAGTTAGATCAATTACGAGCTGAGATTGCGACTCTAAAGGCTAAACGAATGGACTCCGCGAAAATGAGCACAACCATCGCAAGACATCACCCTACCCAATTCACTGGGGAGGGGGAACCTCATCTGTTAGGAGCTTGGTGTCGGGAATTCGGAAACCTGTTCGAGTTGGTGGACTGCCCTGAAGAATTGAGGGTAGACCAGGCTGCCCACTATCTGAGGGGTATGGCTGGAGACTGGTGGACCGCGAATAAGGGAGAGCTCCGGGAAGCAGCTATAGAGGGTGGCTCCGCGTTTGTTCCGTGGGATGCATTCAAGGGGGTCCTGAACGAGGCGTTTCTACCAGAATTCCAAAAGAGCAAGCTGAGGGAGGAGTTCGACTCATTCCAGATGGCGGAGGACATGACCGTAGAGGCTTACTACAGGAAGTTCATCCAGTTGGTGCACTATGTTGGAGACATGGGGTTTGATGATGCCATGCTGGCAATGAAGTTTGAGAGAGGGTTATCTATCGCCATCAAGAAGAGACTGATTGCAGCTCCGCCCACCACAGTCCGTGACATCTACTTAAGGGCTGGGGCGGCGGAGAGGCTTTCGGATATGATCAAAAAGGACAAACAGTCCAAGACAGAAAAGAGGAAAGCTGAAACAGTAGCTGAGGTTTCAGGATCGAAAAAGCAAAGTAATAACAAGTTCAGTGGGTATTTCGGGAGTAGTGCCTCTGGTGGTGGGAGAAACCAGAGTGGGGGTAATCACATGAGTGGGATTTCTGGCAGTGGTTCGGCAGGAATTGTGTGTTTTGGCTGTGGGAAGAGGGGACATAAGCAGGCGGTGTGTCGTTCGTCTGGAGGAAATCAGTCCGGGGGCTATCGTACACCTACATCCGGATACCAGGGACCTCGCACTCAGTCCTATGGCAGCAGTGGCTATCGCACACCCATGACAAACTATGGTGGGGGTGCGAAGTCTGGGGGCAGCAGCAATTATCAGAAGAACTATAACAATTACCAGAGCCGCCCGTACCAGAATCAGTTCAATGGAAGTGGAAGCAACCAAAAGACAGGAGCGGGAGGAAATCAGCAGGCTGGGACATCTTCTGCCAGCCAGAGTGGAGTCAAGTCCAGTGGCAAGCTCTTTGCCATGGGAAAGCAGGCAGCTCAGGAGCATGCGCACGTGGTAACCGGTACTTTTCTTGTGAACTCTAAGCCTACTTTCGTACTTTTCGATTCCGGTGCCACCCACTCGTTTGTGTCTAGAGATCATGTTAAGGCTTTGGGACTTGAGAGATTTGATTGGATCGCGGATCCAGTGACCATACCATCAGGCGAGTCGATAGTCTGTAATAGAGTATATGGTAGTGTACCCATCAAAATCGGGGAAACAATTTTCTATTGTGACCTCATAGAGTTTCCTCTGGGGGGCTTTGAGGTGATTCTGGGGATGGACTGGCTAGGGAAGTATCGAGCTTTCATCGACTGTCATCAAAAGAAGATTTCCTTGAAGGGACCTAAGGGAGTGAGGGTGTCTTACAAGGGATACCGGGTCAAACCAAAAATCAAATTCATATCTGTCAACACCTTGAAATCTAGCTTGCGGAAAGGAGAGAGCCTGATCTTGTGTCAAATGTGGGATTGTGAGGCTGAGACCCCCAAGACTAGTGAGATACCTGTGGTACGGGAGTTTGAGGGAGTTTTTCGTGACGACGTTCCGGGGTTGCCGCCGAGGAGGGAAGTGGAGTTTTCCATTGACCTAAAACCAGGAGCGGGACCGATCTCTAAATCACCGTACCGTATGGGGCCGAAAGAGATGGAGGAGTTGAAGAAGCAATTGGATGAACTAGCTGAGAAAGGGTTCATCCGACCCAGTGTGTCGCCCTGGGGAGCACCTGTCTTATTTGTGAAGAAGAAGGATGGGAGTTTGAGGTTGTGTGTTGACTACCGAGAGCTGAACAATGTAACCATCAAGAATCGTTATCCTTTGCCGAGAATTGACGACTTGTTCGATCAGTTAAGTGGAGCTGGGGTTTTCTCCAAGATTGATTTGAGATCCGGGTATCATCAGTTGAGGATAAAAAATGAAGATATTCCAAAGACTGCTTTCTGAACGAGGTATGGCCACTATGAATTTGTGGTCATGCCCTTTGGATTGACTAATGCTCCAGCTGTGTTCATGGACTTGATGAATCGAGTCTTCAGCCCGTACCTGGACAAGTTTGTGGTGGTATTTATCAATGATATCCTGGTATATTCCAAGAATGTAGAAGAGCACGAAGAGCATTTGAGGAAAGTACTTCAGACCTTGGAGGAGCATAAGCTCAATGCTAAGTTGAGCAAGTGTGAGTTCTGGTTGGAGAAAGTGGCATTTCTGGGGCATTTAATTTCAAAAGAGGGGGTGGCTGTTGACCCTAGTAAGATCGAGGCAGTGACTAAGTGGCAGAGTCCGAAGAATGTGAGTGAGATTCGAAGCTTTCTGGGTTTAGCTGGTTATTACCGGAGATTTGTCAAAGATTTTTCAAAGATAGCGAAGCCGTTGACGTCGTTGATGAGGAAAGAGAACCGTTATATCTGGGATGAGAGTTGTGAGAAGGCATTCCTAACCCTTAAGGAACGCCTGACAACAGCCCCTATCCTGGCCTTGCCAGTTGGGAGTGATAATTTTGAAGTATACACCGACGCTTCAAAGCATGGGTTGGGTTGTGTGCTAATGCAGAATGGGAGAGTGATCGCGTATGCTTCTCGCCAGTTGAAGACCTATGAAGAGAATTATCCGACTCATGATTTGGAATTGGGCGCTGTGGTCTTTGCACTGAAATTGTGGCGTCATTACCTTTATGGAGCCACTTTTAAAGTGTTTTCTGATCATAAGAGCCTGAAGTATATCTACACCCAGAAAGAGTTGAACATGAGGCAGAGGAGGTGGATAGAGTTGATCGGAGATTATGATATGCAGATTGTCTACCACGAAGGCAAGGCGAATGTGGTAGCTGACGCTCTAAGTAGGAAGTCAGTCCATGCTTTGAGTTGTGCCAGATCGAGAGTGAGATTGCATGGCGAGTTAAGGGAGATGGGAATTTTCATGATCCGGAAAGGGGATGCTCTTGGTGATCTGACCGTGGAGCCTGAGATGTATGAGGAGATTCGGGAGTTGCAGCAGAATGATGAGAGAAACCAGAAATGGCGCAAGATGGTGGAGAGTGAGGGTGGAGAGTCTGCATCCAAGTTCAGTATTCATGCGGATGGTAGCTTGAGGTTCAGTAGACGATGGTGTGTTCCAGATGTAGAAGAACTAAAGAAGAAGATCCTGACTGAAGCTCATGCTACTCCTTATTCTGTTCACCCAGGGGGTGATAAGTTGTATAAGGATCTTAAGAAGACGTTTTGGTGGCCTAATATGAAGAAGGAAGTCGCAGAATTTGTGTCGAGGTGTTTGACTTGTCAGCGAGTAAAAGGGGAGCATAAGAGACCCCAAGGGAAAGTTCAACCGTTGGATGTGCCGGAGTGGAAGTGGGAGAATATTTCGATGGACTTTATTGTGGGGTTGCCTCGGACTCAGAGGGGAAACAACATGATTTGGGTGATCGTGGATCGTTTGACTAAGTCAGCTCACTTTATTCCAATGAAAGATACCTGGAGTAAAGCCGAGTTGGCTAAGTCATATGTTCAGAATGTGGTCAAACTACATGGCGTACCCAAGGATATTGTTTCAGATCGGGACTCGAGGTTTATATCCAGATTTTGGCAGGAGCTGCAGACTGCTTTGGGTACCCAGTTAAAGATGAGTACAGCTTTTCATCCTGCTACTGATGGTCAGACTGAGAGGACGATTCAGACCCTTGAGGACATGTTGAGGGCTTGTGTCCTTGAGTTCAGAGGATCTTGGGAGGATCGACTGGGATTGATCGAGTTTTCCTATAATAACAGTTATCATGCAAGCATAGGCATGGCCCCTTTCGAGGCTCTATACGGGAGGAAGTGTCGGAGCCCTGTGTGTTGGGGTGATCGAGCTGATGTTGTGACATTAGGGCCAGATATGATTCAGGAGATGGTGGAGCAGGTTCAGATTATTCGACAGAGGATGAGGGCCGCTCAGGATCGACAGAAGAGCTATGCGGATCTAAAAAGGAGCGATATTTCGTTTGAGGTCGGAGAGAAAGTTCTACTAAAGGTCTCTCCGATGAAGGGTGTGATGAGATTCGGCAAGCGTGGCAAACTGAGTCAGAAATTTATTGGACCATTTGAGATCTTGGACAGAGTTGGAGAGGTGGCATATCGCTTAGCTTTGCCTCCAACCCTATCTAAGGTCCATAATGTGTTCCATGTGTCTCAGTTGAGGAAATATGTGAGTGATCCGTCACATGTACTTCAGCATGAGGTAATCGAGGTCGATGAGCAGTTGGCGTACATTGAGACTCCGAAAGAAATTCTGGACAAGAAGGTGCGAAAGACTCGCAATGGCGAGACATCCTTAGTGAAAGTCTTGTGGACAAATCATAGTCAGGAGGAGGCTACGTGGGAGCCTGAGGCATCTATGAGGGAACGCTACCCACATTTGTTTGATTGAGGTAAGTTACGCGGACGTAACTTTGCTTTAAGGGGGGAGGAATGTGACATTCTGTGATTTAATTAAGTTTATGTAAATTGCGTTGTGATATTTGTGTTTCGAGCTTGTGTGAGTTGTTTGTTTGTCACTTAAGTATGTTAGAACTTCGGGACGAAGTTCTTTTAAGGGGGAAAGACTGTAATACCTCGAAAAATTAGTCTTGACAAGTAAGGCTTCGCATCGATAACTTAGTTGTTTTATGGTTACGTATTAATATGTTTTAAGTAAAGTTTAGTTGTTGTTGTGAGGAGTCGATCCTTAGACCACTTAGTACGTTGGGTTTAGGGTTTATACGTGGGATGGGGCCTTGGGATGCGTGCCATCACCCAAGCCCACGGTTGGTATAAGCAAACTCTATACATAAACCCTCCTAGAGCAGCCTCTCTGCCGTCATTTTCTAATCCTTTCCCAGATCTCATTTGTACCCTAACCTCTTATCCAACCACACACACACGTAGCCGTCATATCAAAGTAGAGAATCAGGCCGAGCACGGTGGTCCAGGGTGGGTGCACGGTGGTTCGTTTCGCCTATAAATCTGGTATGTCACACACAGAAACTGATCCGAGTAAGGTTTTATGGTTTTAATCGCGTGACTACTCTTTTATAGCACCTTTAATCTGGGTCTTTGTTGTGTAAATGTGTAGTCTATCACGCAATGAACGTTTATGGTCTGTTTGTTGGGTGTCGTTGGTGGTGAATGGTGGTCGTCAGGGGTGATAACATGGGGGTAAGGGATGTTTGTTCTTCGTTTTCGTTAATTGCGTTCTCTGTATGTTAATGTACGTTATGATTGAGTCGTGATCTGGGGAGTTTTAACAGGGGTCTCGGGTTGTGGAGTCAAGCTGGACCTGGGAGTGTCTGTTGAGGGCAGTGGTGGTGGTTCACGGTGGTTGGGGGTGACGTTTAAGGGGTAGTCGATAGGGGTCGTGTTAAGAGGCTGCTGCTGTGTCTCTGTTTTGTTTATAAGTCAGATTGTTGGAGCGATCTTGGGGGTGGTAACACCGTTGACTCGGGGGAGGTCGACACGGTGTTACCACCGAGTCTTATGGGTCTGGTGTCACAGAGGGTCGTGGTGGTAGGAACAGTGAGTCGTGGTGGCTGGATGTGTTTCGAGGAGGCTGGGTTTGGGTCTGGTCAGGGAGTCAGCGTGGGGGACCAGGCTCGGTGTAAGCGCTGGTTCACCACGGCAGGGGTAGTCGGGGGGGTCTGATGGTGGTTGTGATAGTAGGTGGTGGTGCGGGGTACGCGTGGTGTTGCTTGGCGGTGGGTGTAGTGGTGTATTACGGTGGTTAAAGAACGTATTGATGACGGGTTGTGGGTTTGTTGGTGTGTCGGGTTAATATGTTAATACTACTATGTTGTGGGTTTGTTTGTATGTCGGGTTAAGTGGTTGTTGTTTTTACTTCTTTTATTTTTATTATTATTATTATTATTATTTTTATTATTAATGTTTTTATCATTAATATTATTATTCTCATTTTATTTTGCCATTAATTGATGATCTTTGCCTTTAAGAATAAATATTTTATCATGGGAAAGTTTTGACTTGGTTTAGTAAGTATTTTGGAATTTAAATTCATTCCTATCCAAGGCATCTATTATTTTTGGAAGGTTGCTATTTTGGGTAACCTCGTTTGTTAGGAAGTTTTCTATTTATAGGGGGTTTCTATAAATAGAATGTGTATACGTATTTCGAGTATAAGGGTGTTTATTAATTATATAATATTTGTTTAGGAAGCGGGTTTCGCGTGGAACACTTCTAAACAAGCTTTGGTTTATCTGCGTTTCCTGCAAATTCAGGTAGGGGAAAGTACTAGTTATAATAATGTGTTATCTATTCTCCGTTGGCATTAAGCATGTTTGCTACCTAATGTCATGTGATCATTGTATTGAGTTGTTATCTTAACCTATCTTAACCTGTGTTATCATACAATGTGAATATATATATATATTGGGCCTTGTGTTATGGAGTTGGGTCGGTGCGGAGTATATATGGCGTTGGATCGGTGCGGAGTATATATGGCGTTGGATCGGTGCGGAGTATATATATGGTGTTGGATCGGTGCGGAGTTTATTGGCGTTGGATCGGTGCGGAGTTTATTAATTATATTTGTTATGTTATTCTTTACCTACTCAACCTTGTGGTTGACCCTGTGTATTCGTGATCACCTGTGATGAACCAATTATTGGGAGCAGAATGACAGGTGCTGAGACTAAGGGGGAGCTATAGGAGAAAGAGCTTGGATCCGGACTAGTTTAGATGTCTTGATCGCCTTAGTCAGTTTAATTGAGTTGTACTTTATTTACTTTGTTAAGACCTTTTGGATACTGATGTAAGAACATGTCTTGAGTTTAATTCTAATTAAAGTAGTGTTTTTCTTTCCTTTGTATCTACTGCCTCGGGAAACCGAGATGGTAACACCCTTACTTATCTGAGGAGTCCTAGTACAGGCCCTTAAATAAATGGGGGTGTTACAATAACAATATACATGAAGAAGTTATAAAGATTATCGCAGAGGACTAGACAAGATTTACCATTAATTTATGAAGGAACATCAACAAGGTTCACATGATTCAAAATACTCACAATTACTAATGACAGTTAGATTGTCATATCAGGCTAATAAGTTTACCAGTTAAATTCATTCTACCACGTGTCCAGACTCTTCTCTGATAAACATGATTTTAACATTACATCTGAACACCACATAATTATTTTGAGGTCATATAAATAGAAAGCAATAATGTCTGTAAAATTGAAACTATTTTATATAAAACTCAACGAAATAACAAGGTTACATCACAAAATTCATATTTGATTCAACTTTTAATATAAAACTTTATCATTTCAACAATCATATATCACGCAGCAACTTCCAGAAATTATAATTAAATAACGACTCGTTAACATTTTTCGTGGCTTATCATTTTGAAAACATGAATGAATATTCTAAACAGTGGACTTGGAACTATGCACAAACAATAATCACGTTTCAAATTATTTCATTTGCAAAACATGGGTCAAAACAGAAATGTACAGTAACAATCTGACCACTGTCAACTAAAATGTTTATTTCTCTCAAAATATAATTCTTATTAACATGAAACCAAAAGCATTAGAAAGCTAAATCGGAAGGTTATCACACATAAAATTTTAACATTCATATAGGAAACACATTTTTATACGGCAGTCCGTACAAATAGGTAACATTCTGGAAACTTATTACAACGTTGGTTACTTTCATATTTCACATTATTACGTTACATCGTCATATTAAAACACAACTATTCTCAAAAACATGTTGACGCATATATTGAAGCATATAAATGACATTGCACCATATTAATATTTACTCATTATTTCAATTTGTACTTGCCATCAAGAAAGCGGTAAAGATTGCGAAACTGAAAGATGGGATCAACTAAATAAATCAATATTTATACATGTATATACAAATGTAACACATAGCTATATGACATTCATGGCTTGGAGCAACGCATTCTGCATATCGCTAGGCATAAATTACTATAACATTTAAATCTGATCATACATATTCAAATTCAAGATGATATAGTACATAATTACGATAGTCATTTGATAGCCAGATATCATATGAAAATTCCTAAACACCAAAATCACATGATAATATCACTCAAAATTATTGTTCGATAAATATACATCCATTCTCTAAAATTTCAATGCAATCATTCAGATCAATCAACATCTCACTATCTGTCGTATTCTTCTAATGCACATCATCATGTCAGTCAAGCTTATATTTCAAACTCATATTCAAAACTCGTGTTCTCAATACTTGAAAATCGTACATCTCAATCAACACTCAATATAAATCTCATACAACACAGATCTCCAACCATATATCACATCATACTTACCTCATTCCTTTTTCTGCGGAACCGTTAGTACAATATATATATATTAGGTCTTGTACTTTATTCTATACTACCCACGCTCTATATCTTTCAAGGGTAACCAGGTTAGACTGAAAGGGCCAGTGGCTTGGTTTGAGGGGGCCCCTAACTCATCCCAATGCTGGGGCTCCTAACAGTTACTAACCTGGGGTTCATTTTATTAGACTCTTCCTACGTTCATTATTAATCATTTGGTTTAGCCCTGAGGATCGTTCGCTCTGATACCACTTTGTAACACCCCCATTTATTGTTAGTATTAGTACCATTAGTATATATTGTTATATTTTAATTATTAAAAATTTGTTAAGTGAATGTTATATGTGACGGTTATTAACAGTTTGATTATATATATATTATATTTATTTTTATGTTCGTTTGTTTAATCGAAGTTAGTTATGAAAGTAATAAGGACGGGTTGGTCAAGTTAATTGAGATAGCCATGTTTAATACGGTCTCGTTATGCGTAATATAGTATCTAATTAATTAATTTGAATAACTGATATATTATATTAATGGCGTAATTGTAGTAATTAGTAATTATATATATTATTGTATTAGGTGTTGAGTATGTGGTAAAGTGACTCTGCTGATTGGATGTAGCTGCGTGATGGGATTATATTGCTATCCAGGTAGGATACACTGACACTATACTCTGTGAAGTGTTATGAAAGGATGTTTACCCTGTGATGCGTATTATGAATGGTTGTTGCCTTGTATATTATGGATGCAAATATGAGTTATATGAGCATGGTATTTAATGGTTATTTATTTTGTGTTGCATTCATGAGCATGGCATATGCATTGGTTACTGAGAAAGTTATGGATCAGATATTGTTCTGATATATAGCCCAGGGTGGTTCTGCAGACCAGGCCTGGTGTCTTATCAGCTATTGAGCTGGTGTTCGGTGACGACCGATTATAGTCTACCGGGAGGTTCGGTATGGCTTGGTGCACGGGTATGAGTTTGAGATTGTGATTGAGCTCGAGCATATCATGGCATTGCATATCATATTTGTTGCATTATTTACTTTTGTGTTACCCTACTCAACCGCGAGGTTGACAGTGTATTCGTGTATACCTACGATGATCCGGAATGGGGAGTAGACTCTACAGGTCTGAGACAGATGGACTAGGAGCATGGGCAAGGAGTGAGACATGGCGTGGACCTACTTAGAATTAGATCATACCTAGAGAAGTCATCAATTTTATTTTCTTTTCCGTTAGGTAGTAATTGTAATAACCAAAAGTTTAAATTTTATCAGTTTTATATAAAGTACTTTGGTTTGTTTAATTTGTTATTCACTACCTCGGACATTCCGAGATGGTAACAGCTCTATTTATTTGAGAATGTCTTGCTAAAGGCTCTTAAATAAATGGGGGTGTTACAGGGAGAGTAAATCCCTGGGGAAGGTGGTGTGCTGCTGGCTGAAGATTATCAGAAATAGTAGACATGATCGCAAAAGCACTGAGAGTCTAAAGGAACCGAAGCTCTTTAAGACAAGGAAAATGAACTAAAAACTAACAAACAAAATTATACTGTCTCCCCGGCAACGGCGCCAAAATTTGATACCCGTCGTTGTGGGTGTCAAAGATAAGATTTATAAACCAAACTAAAACTATAGATAGTGATAGTAAGGGACGAACCACAGAGAGACAATGTTAATTATGTTTGCTAATTTTTAATCTATTAAGTAACAATAAAGAGGGGGTTTTGAGTTATTTTGGTTTGAACTAAGTCTAACAATTATAGTAAAGAATAAAACTGAAAAGAAGATGTAAAAACGATGATAAAAGAGATGCTAGGATGTTCGGGTAGTAAATAGCTACGATGGGGTAAATCCTAAGTCAACATGTATTGCAGTCGCGTAAGGGGTGTAACATATCCTTTCGGTCTATGCTACGTAATAGCTCCTTTCGGCCTATGCTATTAGTTCCTAGGTCTCACAATTATTGGGTGTCAACAATAAGAGTAATTCCTAATTTCTAGGTCACATACCTTTCAGTCTTGAGTAACCTACCTGTCTTAAAACGTAAACCAATGCCCTCCCCATAACTTTCAATCTTGGGTAGGTCATTACTAACATCCTACAAGTCTCCCTTTGGTCTCATTGTAGGTTATTATAGATTACGAAATAAAACAGTTCGAAAACATACGCGCGTTGGTCGGCCGACCAACACCTCAGTCGACCGACTTATGAAGGAAGTCGGCCGACCAAGGCCCTGGTACAGTCGGTCTCGGAATTCGCACCATCTACGCATATTACTCCCTACATCCTAACATATGAAATTTAGCTACTCATAGAAACTGAAATAATAAAAATAATAAAGACGGAATTCATGGCGATCATTAATCTAAGCATGCAATAATAATAAAGGCTTTGGGATTCTAACTTAAACCGGATGCAAGCAATTCTAAAATAACGATAATGAAACTGAAATTGAGAAAGGAATTACCGGAAACAATGATTAAGGCAGGAAAGAACGAACTTTATTGATTATTGTGGAAATATTGATGAACCATGAACAAAACTAAAGAAAGTGTTTGAAGGTAATTGAAAGATTAAAACGAAAACTGAATTGTAATTCTATGATAGAAAACTAGGTAGAAAACTTGATGTAAAACTGAATGAATAACCCTAATCACGTAATTTAGCCTAAATAGGTGGAAATAAAGAGTTTCCTAATGACCTAATCACTTGAATGAGCTTTGCGGAAACTTATGGGTCTGTGCTGTGGTCGGTCGACCTAAGTAGTAGGTCGGTCAACCTAATGTCGGGACTACAGCGCGCGTCGATCTTAAAACAGCTGCCATTTCTTCGTTACTCATTGTAATCAAGCGATTCTTGCGGCGTTGGAAAGTTAAGAGGATAAGCTTTCACCCCCAACTGGATTCACTCAATTATAAGCTCTAGAACTCGAGATATAGCCATTTGAAACAGGCTGCAACTTCGTGGATCGATTCTTTGCTTTTTTAGAGCTTGTAAACTATATGCACCTTTGCTTATGCTATCTTTAGGCCTTGAAATGTGCGCTAGGCTTTTTCTTTCGTGTCCTTAGCAATAAAAATCACTTAAGGAAGGATTTGGTTTGAAATCGCCTTTTTTCCGCATAATTCTGCAAAATAAAATAAAAATACGAAAGTAGACAAAAGTTGGGAAATAAAGGCTAAAACATCGTAAATGAGCTCTAAAATGCGTTTGAAAATAGATTTGAAACATCATAAAATAGACACGCATCACGCCTTCTTCAAACTGTCCAAGAATCTTGGATCTTCAAAATTCATGTTGCCCCAAATGGATTTTCTTGAAATAAAAAGAATTCAAGAGCCGAAGCTCTGATACCACTGATGATACGAATTCTTGAGCAAAGAAATCGTCCGCGGAAGCTTCTTGGAATCTTTTAGAACAATCTTGAATGAATTAGCAATTTAGGCAAAGTATGGAACGATCTTTGATGAATCTTGATTGATGATGATGATGATAAACGATGAAGATGGCGGTGGTGATGACGTTGGCGTCGTAAATGGTGGCTATCGGTGGTTACGGTGGTGGTTATTTATGTAGTTGTGACGGTCTTGAGGTGAATCCCCAACGTAGAAGGATATTTGTTTGCCCTAGACCTATTGGACACCCAATGGTGAATTACTCCCTAGACCTATAGTTTGTAATTCGTGCTAATACTTGAAACGCGACAAATATTAACGGTTCGGATCAACACTCGATGAGTCCTTGAGATTTCTTTAAGAATACCTTAAAAACAAAACTTGTAAATTTTATTTAATACTTGAAAATTTGATGATAAAACAAGAAGAACAATGTGCCTATTTATAACATAGGTCACACGTCCAAAGAGCAATCCCACATGCCTCCGTATTCTCGAAACCCTAATGAGAATAGAAGTCTTAAACTTAATCTAATGGATTAAAATAATCCTTATTAAATAAACTTTATCCTAGGAATTAAGAAGAATTAAATAATTAACCCTAATAACCCTAGGATAACAAATTAACCAAATAATAACAACTTGTAACCACTTGTAACTAACTAGTAACAAAAAAAAACAAACTTAACAAACCTATAACTAACTTCCTAAAGATAAGAATAACATAGTAATTAAAATTGCTCCAAAACCTATTATGACTCCAAGATGGCCGAGCCATCTTTCTTGATGACCGAGCAACGCTCAACCTGCGTCCGAGCCACGACCGAGCCATGATCAGGCCGTGACCGAGCATTCCTTGGCCCATGGGCCGTGCCTTCTCGCATATTCTCTTTCTTGTACTTTAGTCGTTTCTTGATCTTCTTTTATTAGCCCAATATTTTAAGGCCCAACGAATCTTCAATAGACAAAATACTAACCATACGATAATCATGGCTAATAGAAATTGCCCCATCGATCTTGGATTAAAGTAATGAACGAAAACCCTATCCATAATCGGATCAGTACTTGCATTCGATCATATCATGAGTGGTTTCCTCGATCCGGAGATTAACTGTTTGACCGGAATTATCTACCATAGATACCTTCCGAGCGTGGCCACGCATTTCTAGTTAACTTCTCCTCGAGTGGCCTTGAGATTTGAACAACCCTGACAAGGGGGTGGACAATTTCTATCGCACTACTCCCTTTAACTAGCCACAGTCAGACATAACCCCAAACAATCACATTTGACTCCAGTTACGAAAAGTCGTAGAGAATGGATCAAGGCTATGCCAAAGCAGTGCCATCTTGGGTGAGTAGTCTTTAGTCTAAGAATTGACTCATAAGAATACTATAGCAGCTCTAGCCACGACCGGGCTATTATAAAATTTCCAGAACTCTATAAGCGGTCACTTTGCCCGACAGAGCGTCTCTCACAGTCTGTCTATGTGATCGACTAGTCATCACATATGACTCTATGACATTTGAACTTGCCACCAATCTCCTCACACTCTAGTCGCTTCGAGATGTCACCTCATACAAGCGGCTAGGGGCTATACTAGGTCAATCCAGTTCACTTCATGGGGTACAAAGTTGTCTCTTACAACCTATCTGGATTTGACAAAGTATCTTTCAATTGTGAGTTAATTATAACTGAAACGATATTGTCATGTATGGACAGTCAATACAATATTACTGCTCCATAGCATTTGATGCACATTCATCAATTTGTATTAGTTGTTTGAATTTGTGAATAAACCTTTTATTCATGTTTTCAAAACCTACAAATCTTAGTGATGCGGGAGCATTATCACGGATTAGAGGTCGTGACCCACGACCCGGGAAAAGATTAAAAATGTTCGATTTGGGTTCTATACGGATTTTTAAGTTAGGTTGGGAAGACGTATTGAAGGAACAAAGTAAGGTGCGAGGAAAGTCCCTTGGGACGTGTGCCACAGATCCACGTGTGGTCCCACACGTCTAGGGTTTCCTAGTTGTGTTAGGGTTTGGGTTTTTATCTTATTTTATTTTATTTACTAAGTTTGTTATTTAATTAGCTAAGTTTGTCACAAGTTAGTTAAGGTTGTTACAAAGTTAGTTACAAGTTTGTTAGGGTTATTAAGTTGTTAGGAGTTTGTTACAACTTAATCTTTTCTTTTTATTATTTTATCTTTTAGATTTAAATAAGGATTATTTAGTCCATAAGATAGAATTAGGGAGCCCTAATTTGGGAAGGATCACACGTTTGGACGTGTAGTTTGAGGCGTGTGGCTTTCTTGGTTGTTTCCTATTTTAAGTCGGATTGTGACGGATGACCTTACTATAAATAGGCATCCTTATTTATTGTTTTAATCATTCAAGTTATAAAATAAAAACCTCTTTGTTAAGTTTTACTTACAAAAACCTAAAGTATCTGTGTGAGCTTTAATGCTGAAGTATCTGTGTGAGCTTCAAAATAATTGAGAGCGTATCTGTGTAAGCTTAATCAATTATCCTATCCTACGAAATACATAATTCATTCATTACATCGTCTCATCAATCTTTCAAGTATTGAGCGCTGTGCCTCTCTACATCATCACCGACCACCATTCGTTCATCATTCATCATTCTTTGTCATTTTTCGGTCTTTATTTGTCCTAAACCATATTATTTCACAAGTTATATTTTTCCGCTGCAACATACGTATTTTTGTTGATCGTCTTAATTGATTATCACCCCAAATACGCATCAAATTGGTATCAGAGCTTCGGCTCTTGGTCTAATTTTTATTACACCTATTCTAAGGAAAGTTTATCACCATGGTAGGATCTCAAGACGGAGATGGAGAAGAGAAGTCATGGGAGGCGAGCAACATGGAATTAAAGTCAGAAATTCAAGAGCTCAAATACCTCATCAAGACTATGATGACCAAAGGAGGTCATAAGAAAACGGGAGAGTCCTCATCTAGGGCGAGTGACTCGGAAGAAGAGGCCGAATTCAAGGGTAAGACTTGGGACAAAAACAAAGATGATAGAGGTCTCAAACTTGACATCCCTGAATTCAAGGGAGATATTGTAATAACCCGTATTTGATAATAGAATATCGATATAATTATATTGTCAAGAAATTATTTTATTTGTGACAGGTGCGACATTTTACGTATATATGGATATTTTATATCTTGGATTATACTTATCATAGTATTATAATTATTATTATGATTCTTATCGTTATGTTTATTAATCTTATTGTCACATTATTATTAATATTATTATTATCGTGATGTTACTTTTATTATTAATATCACTTCATCGGTATATTGATTTCATTATTACTAATATGGTTATTACTAGTACTTTTATTAACATTATTATTATGGCAATTTTTCTATAAACTCATGATAATATTGAATTAAATGTTATTATAGTATTTTCTAAAATAGTATTATATGTATATATATTGTGTTTAATATCGTGATGTTTATGATAATTAACGTTTATAGGAATCTCGCTATACGTACGTAATTACGTATTAATTATACTAATAACCATATACGATATAGTCTATAGGCCTTGTTATTAACGCCTCACTATTATTAGTTAATACATTCATGCACCTATTCATTCACACATTCATGTACTTATTCATTCATACATTTATGCATCAAACTCATGCCACTCATATGTTCATACAGTATGCAATTCACATTCATTTAAAGCGTGGAACAACGCTTCTCATTCCAATTACTTATCTACATTCACCTTGCTTATTTTCCATCGCCTTCCACCACCACCTTCACTCCAAATTGCTTAATTACCATACACAACAGAGCATACCCAGAAATGGCGTTATGTTCAGTAATAAAAGTAATACGCTTCACCTGCCCACAACCTTATTAATCCAAAACCAGATAGTGTATATGCGACGGTCTCAATGAAGAACTCAATCCCGCGTTCGACACCCCTATTTCTTTAGATGACGACATTTTATTTTCAGGTTATTCTCAATTTACTTTTCTGAATATTTGTTTACTGCTTTTGAATTTGAAATCTGGGAATGGGGTTCTCTTATGGGAGTAATTGATTGGATTGGTGCTAGCGTGAGAAACTACGGGTACACTCTGTTTTAGTCGCTTTCTGCAGACGTTTTGGGACAGGTTTTGTGGTGGCTGTGAAGCCTGAAAACGGCGGCCAAAATAGGGATGTCGTGGGTGGTAGTGTAGATGGTAGGATAGACCTCTTTCTGTTGGCCGTGGGCGGCCTGGATGGTGGTGGAAAGGCCGTGAATTTGGGACGTGCGTAAGCCGTATATTGGGTAATGATATGCTTATCGTGGTTTTGGGAGCTTTGACGAGAGCTGGTGAAGTGTATTATGGGTAGTACGTACATAGTTGTGTCTACTATATTTAATTAGATAATTATTGTTAATTAATTTGTAGTTTGTTTATTCCTTCTCTCTATTTAATCGACGAGTTAAGTTATTTAATTAGTTACGAATTATACAGTTCGATATCCGTATTTGAAAAAGTAATCGTTATATATTTATTTCTTAATAATTTATAACTAGTGTTGGAAAGGTATTTTTTTTATATTTATTCTTCATAATAATTTCACATGTAATTTTATATATAGCAATAATTATTTGTAAAGGATTTTATATCTATGAAATCGGCATAGCAACATGTGATAATACGAATAGTATAGTAATAATGATATTATTGGTCTTTTTATGATATTTTTCTTAATCGACTAATTAAGTTAATTGAATTAGTCACGTTTAATATGGTCTCGTTACGCGTACGCAATATATATTAATTAGTTAATTAATTTGATTAATTGGATATATTATATTTGTTACGTGATTATATTAGTTAGTAATTACGTATATTATATTTGTTAGGTGTCAATTTCATGGAGAATGTTTCTAATTGGATATTAGCTGCGCAATTGGATTTTTGCCGAAAGGTAGGATAATTCAATATGTCTTCTTGTTTATAATTCTGTGTGGGTTCTATTGGATGATTTTTGATGTGAGTTATGGCATTTTGAAACATACATTCATCAGTCTGGTATATGCATTATTATTAGTTGGATATTGAATTGAGGTACGAAATAGTATGGTTGCATTCATTTATTGTTATCGGTTGGATAGGAATTGAGTTACGAAATAGCGTGCACGGTTGCATTCATTGGCATGGCATATGCATCGGCATACAGGTTTAACCTGGGCAGACATCATGGTAAGAGCCTTCGGGTGATGTATAAATAACTTACCGGCAGACACCGTTTTATACCTTCGTGGTGGTGTAGTTCAGCTGTTAAGCTGGTTTCTCGATGACGATCGAGGCAGACCCGGCCAGGAGGAGGCGGGTGGGCCAGGAGGAGGCGGGTGGAAGTTTGGGGATGAGATCAATATAGAAAGGCCATGGCATTGCATCTTCATTTGCATACTCATTTATTGCATAATTATTGGTTTGATTATTATCCTACTCAACCGCGAGGTTGACCGTGTATTCGTTTGACACCTGTGATGATCCGTAATGGGGAGCAGATTTGACAGGACAGATGAATCTATGGGAGCATGGGATGGCGTGAGCACTTGGATAGACTAACTTGGAATTAGATCACATATTTAGAAGTTGCCAGTTGTACTTTAATTTTCGGTTGTGTAGTAATTGTAATATTAAAAGTTTAAATTTAATCAGTTTTATATAAAGTACTTTGGTTTGTTTTACTTTGTTATTCACTACCTCGGTCATTCCGAGATGGTAACAACTCTATTTATTTGAGAATGTCTTTCTAAAGGCTCTTAAATAAGTGGGGGTGTTACAAAGTGGTATCAGAGCGAATGATCCTTAGGCCTAAACCAAATGAATATAATAATAATGAACATAGGAAGAGTCTAATAAAATGAACCCCGAGAAGGAAGCTGATGGGAGCCCCAAAAAGGGATAGGATGAGTTAGGGGCCCCCTCACACCAAACCCTCGGCCCTTTCAGTTCTGACTCGGGAACCCAATGAGAGTAACTAAACAGTGGGGTAGTCTCTATCGTGACCTAATATAGTATCGTACTAACTTTCTGCAGGGAAGGAGCAAGGTAAGTAAAATTGAGTGTACGTTGATTGATTAATAACTTGAATGATATGATTATATGGCTGGCATTTGAAGTAATGATATATTCTGAATATTTTCATACGATTCTCTAGTTATGAAATGGCTATATCGTAGTTAATTTTTTTTATTTTGGTGATTACTTGTGATGGAGGAGTAATTCTGTTAAATTTATCATTATATGTCATAGTATCATATTTGGTAATATGCGGTACATGTTCCTGAAGGCATGATAATATAATGTCGTTACCATAATGAGAAGCTTTATCGACTTGCATGTTTTCTCTCTATCATAGTTGTTGGTTAGCATGTAAGACATGAGTTGTGAGGGATGCAATATGATAAACACTTAGATATGATTAGGTGAGGTCTAAGATGGGATGAGCCAAGATGATATGGTACCTATAAGAATCTGTAATTTAGTGGGAGATTGACGTTGCGATGAAACTTGTTTACCTGATATTTAAACCTTCTTGGTCTGGCTGTTCTTTGCTCTCTGTTTACCGTCTATGTCCGTAATTTTATGCATGATAGTCTCGTGAGTTAGCTTTCCTATGTTTTTTTTATATGCTTATATGATTTACATTTTTGAATAATAAATGTTTTACTGGTCAATGGTCAAAATGTCCATGCTCAAATGTATTTGACCTATGTTTTATAAATTTTGCCATTTAGAACTTACTTATTGCTTAAGGATGATTTCAACTCTATCGTTCAAAAGAGTCGTATAAATTCTATAATGATAAGCCACGTGATGATACCCTGATGTGTTATCGTTTAATGCTTATTTTGCAAGTTTCGCTAAGTTCTGATAAATTGTTGTTAAATTTCTGTGAAGACCAACCAATTTGTAATTTTTTTTTTTATAAATTAATCTTTTGAGCTGTGAATTTGATTTTTAATGGCACAATTAGTTGATCCGCTGTGTAGAACGATTATTTATTTACGGACTTTTGGGAGTTGATGTACGATGTATGACTTTTGGAAATACAATTTTTATGTCAAGTTAATATCATAGTTTTGTCATACCTCAAGTTCTGTTCATGTGACCTTGTAATGTTCTTACGTGGTGATAATATGTGATGTTAATATCATGTTAATAGAGATGTGTCTCGATGAGTAGTAGATTGAAAATTTTAATAGACAAACTGATAGCATGAACTCATGAGTAGAATTATATAACAATATATTTGTTTACAGTTAATTCTGAGTATTTTGAAAGCATGTTAATGATTTATTATTAATTTATACATCGGTTAGGTATTTATATATGTTTAGTTCCTTGTCATAATAATCTGTATAATTTGTTCAGAATAAATTGGATTAAGTGGATTAGTACACATTATTGTCTTTGGTCACAAGGTGAATCACATTTTTATGCCGACTACTGTTTTGTTTAATAATAATAATAATAATAATAATAATAATAATAATAATAATAATAATAATAATTTGGATCATAAATATAATGAAATGAGAATTTTATTGACACATCAGAAATTTTACCTTTGTTTGTAGAAGTTGTCATGCTTGATCCATCTAATGTCTAATTATGAAAGTTGTGTGAGTATTGGCTTTGTGAGTTAGCTTTCTTTTACACAGATTCGCTTGTTCAGTTTACGGATTTAGGAAAATAAATGTTTTAGTAGACGTGGGTCAGAGTATTATTGTGTCGTATTGTTTTTGATCTGAAATCAACTTGTGTTTATGCCTTGCCACAAAATACCAATTCTGTTGTTTAGTAGGTTTTAAAATGTTTTCAAAACGATAAGCTATGTTACAACTAAAATAACGATATTTATGATGAATTGTAATATAACCCAAATTATGAAAACCTTCTGCGTGAACCCTCTATGTTATAAATTTTTTTATGAATTGTATAATTAGCTTATGAATTCTAAGTGTTTCCACATTTTTTTTTTAAATTTCCGTATTTTCTAAAAGTATAAGACTTTGTCATAAAAGAAATGGTTAATTAACTGTGATTTTTGCAGTTTACAAACGTTGTCAGTTTTATGTTAAATGATGACATGTGTTACCTGAAAATTTTGTTCTTAAGCAAGATGTCGCACAAGCGCGAGTTAGTCAATCTCGAAGTTGAGCATGTCGATTATCTTCTTTTCAGACTTAGAAATAATCAATTGTATCTGCCATAGTATATCTCATGCAGTATATCATTACTCAGTGTTTACTTATATTGATTAATTGATGCCAAATGTTATTTTCCGAACCTAATGTGCATGCATATGAATTCTACTTTTGTAATTTGATTATTGATACGAAATATTTATATTGTCAACTATGTCCTACCAATGTGCTTATTGACTATTATGCTGATATATGTGTGTTAATTTAGCTAATATAATTTGCCAATATGATGACTTTCATTCTGGTTATAACTGCGTGTTCTAGGATTGTCAACAATGTATTTTACCTTAATAACTAAGTACTAGTTGCCCAGTAGGGATCAAGTTAACTTGCCATATGATTCGTGATTGTCTCATTTTCTGGACAGTATGTGATGTTTTATAATAGAAGGTTACGAGGGCGTAACCGTGTTTTAAGGAGGGTAGGATTGTAAAATCTCGATGATTTACAATATGGCTAGTTGGTATGTCGTGATTGGTTTGACTGAGATTGACTACACTCAGAGTTTTTGATTAATTATGTTATGCCTTGGTCAATGTTGTGGTTCCTTAAGTGTCCTGTATTTCTGTTGTATATTAACTTTGGGGACAAAGTTTCTTAAGGCGAATAGAATGTAATAATACGTTTTAATTGGTTACCTATCGGGGTCGATAATGCATGGTCGGAATGGGAACGAGTTACATTGTGCAAGTATTGATAGGTGTATGGTTCCCGTAGGTGTGGGTGAACTTCGGGGCGAAGTTCATTTTAAGGGAGAAAGACTGTAATAACCCGTATTTTCATATCTCGTGATAATAGAATATCGATATAATTATATTGTCAAGAAATTATTTTATTTGTGATAGGTGCGACATTTTACGTATATATGCACTACAACAAATCCCTTACATTCTTGACACTTTTGAGTCGACACTTTTATAAAGCGTCGGTCTCCTTTTAGCCCATATTTACTCTTGTGTGTGTAAACGCTCCAAAATTAGTAATTAATTAAAATAACCGCTGCACACTTCTTTCAAATTCTTCTTACTCAAACCCTAGTTTTCTCATCTTCTCCAGCCCACACCCCCACCGATCCCTAATTCTATCATCTTCTCCAATCCAAAACACATCCCCACCGATCAGACTAATGGCAGAATATGATGTCGAATTTCTCAAGAAACCGCTGTGTGACGACAAATCCGCTCTTAAAACCTCCATTTTCAATATCCTCGAGTTCAACTATCGTATGAGCAAATCCGGATTTTGGTAATTTTAACTTTCACATTCTTTAATTTCATGTTTTTATCCATTTTAAAACCCTAATAATTGGTTAGTTGCATCGAATAATTGGAGTTTAATGCTGAAAGTTTGGTGATTTTCTAATTCGTTTCATTGTTGATATTATTAAGGTGTCGTTTATCCTCCATTTCTTATATATTCAAACAAACCAACTATGCAGAGAAATGGAAAAGAATGGAACTCATTTGGCATGGAATGACGTATGAAATATTTGGATGGATTGCTTTCTTTTCATGGTCTTTCAGCTTCTATCCTCAACTCATAGTTAATTTCCGCCGTAAATGGTTTCTTCACTATGTAGTGTCTAATGTCTGTGTATGTTCAACCCTGTTTTTATGTCACTAACTCGGGCAATGTTACCATCCCTCTCTTTTCTCAAGTAATACCAAGTATATTTTATTTGATACTCCGTATAGATTATGTTTGTGTTGTGTTGTGTTGTGTTGTGTTATGTTGTGTTGTAGTGTTGTGCTGCAGTGTTCTTGGATTTGATACGCGGTACCGAATTTAACGAAACACAGCACTTACCTGATATACAACACAACACTTTACTTCAGTTTTGCTGTTCAGGAGCAGTACCGCCAAAGTATGGCCTCCATCAGGTCCTCGCTCCCCACTCTCCCTTTCTTAGCTTCTTAATCTCATCTGTAGTACCTTACTACTTCATGTTTCCGTTTTTCTGGCCTGTGGGAACATAATAAAATAAACCGTCTGTCTGAATAACAGTTTTATTTGTGAGCGGCAATATTCCTAAATGGTCGGTGTTTCAAACACTACCAGCTGGCTAGGCAAGGCAAGAATGCTTATGAACAAATATTATTTGAATAGTAATGGGACTCGTGACTGAATATGTCTTATTTGTACTCACAGCAATGCAAAATAGCATGCAGTAACATAAAAGTGAACTCTTACATACTGATTGTACACTTTTGATATCTGCAGGTTATTTGTTTACTGTCGGTGTGATGGACTTGCTACTGCCCCATTTCTGAATAACTGAAATAGGCGAAGGTGGGCTTTCTTTATTTCTCAACAGCCAGGTATCGTTAACTTTCACCCGAGTTTTTGATACCATAGTAGTATCACAATTTGTAGATTATATTGTCTTTAAGGCCTCGACAACCTCAACCATTGAGAGCCGTAATTCTTTCCTTTGTTGTAAACACTGAAGGTCAAGCTTTTATTTGTACTCAGAGCATGCGAAATAGCATGCAATAACATAAAAGTGAAATCTTACATAGTGATTGTACACTTTTGTTATCTGCAGGTCATTTGCTTACTGTGTGGCTTTCATTACTATTGTGCATCTTTCTGCACACTTTTTGATGATTTTTTTTGGTTTCCTATGAACTAAGTAATTTTTTCTCCATCACTACATTTAACAAGAGTTAAATTGTCTTACGCAGTACGGTTCAATATGCACCTGCCTTGGATAAGCCTCAATATGCATTCCTTGCCTGACAAAGTCAGTAGTTTCGTTGCCTAACAAAGCCGCAATGTCAGCAATGAATAAAGGGAAGTAAGGTATAACCATTTTCTAGATCGTCTGATATCATTTAATCTCTTGATTCCTTTCCTTTATTAATAATGAAAAAACAATACCTTTCGGTATAGTTAATGTACTTCAACGAGTTAAGAAGAACTTAGCAATTCACTTCATCACTTGCCGAGTTTTGGAGCGTTAAAGAATACTATTGCAAGCATAGAGTCGTTTTCTTTTCCATCTTCTGTTAGTTGCAGTATTATCTTACTATTTTGCATTTGCTACAGAGTGTTGCCTTCTGCTATTATCTTACTTTCTGATTGGTTTATTTCAGGTATGATTACAGAGTCCTAATATTGTTAGTGTAGTTCTATATTTACTAGAAATAGAATGTGCAGAAATGGCCCTGCGACTTATTTTTATTTATTTATTTTTTTAACCGAGAATAGCAATGAATGATTGCTACTTAGTAAAAAATATTCTCAATCACTCAAGTGAGACTTATTTTACTTTCATCAGAATCTCAAACCAAAAGGTTTTGTTGGAATTAAAAGCAATGGTATGAGCTATTAGTATCGCCTAAGAGCGCTAAAATATTTAACTATCCCAACCCAGTAAGAAAGTACAACCCTGTAGGCAGCTAGACTTTCTTCCTGGTCGCGACAAAGACTCTCTTAACATGTTTCAATTCTCCTTCTTTGCAGTAGATCTAATCAGAAAGTATCCGCACCCCAATAAGAAAGTATATGTTACAGCCAAGAGAAATTTTAAACAGTGGGATTAAGGTAAGACCTAATCACCACCAAACCACACTACATTAAGAGCTAGACACTATTCCCCATCTTCGAAGCCATTGCATATCTTTGCTACTGAGATTATTCATCATATCATCATCATCAAAAGTTCTGAGTTTATATCTGATCCTTGTTTGCACCTCTGCTTTGATGATTGTAGTAAGTCTTACAGGCATTAGCAGAGTCTCAGTCATCCTTACTGTATTTCTTTGGTACCAAATATGGGCATACAAGCATACCAGATGAGATAGTGGACCTACATGTGATTGAAGCTCCTACAACGAGTGTTCTGGTCTCTAGTTAGTTACGTATAGCGCTATTTACGATACTTTTACAACATTATGTTGGATTTTAATATCATCCGGATCCCTATTAATATTTTTGATTTTTTCTTATTGTAGAGTACTAGTTTATAATAGTTTAATTGTTAATGGTAGTGTTTGTGATGAAGACGATATTTCAGACGTACGACGATTATTTATACAAGTACGTGGGTACTTTGTTATTTTATTCATGATTTAATTGAGTACTACATATAGGTTTATTTAATCTCTACTATTTATTCGGAAATCAAATTTCTAAAAATCTAATATCCAGAATAACTGCAACGGTAATACTTAAGAATGTGGTATGTCGACAACCAAAAGTATCACTAAGATTATCAGTTTTAAGAGTCAAAATATAGAAAATTGACGCCTAATTATGTCTTATTAAGTGACACATAAAGGCATCAATAGTTGCTAAATACGCTTCAAAACATCACATTTGTTGACATATAAGAGCGTCAATACGCACTTAAGACACTTTTAAGCGTCACCTTTGATGACAAATAAGAGCGTCAATACGCACTTAGACACTTTTAAGCGTCACCTTTGTTGACAAATAAGAGCGTCAATACGCACTTAGACACTTTTAAGCGTCACATTTGCTGACATATAAAAGCGTCACGAAGTAGTAAAGACGCTTTAAAACGTCACATTTTTTGACGAACAAAACTATCAATAGTCATTGAAGACACTTTTAAGCGTCACATATGTTGACATAAAAAAGCGTCAACAAATAACGACGGCCCAAAAATTGACGCTTTTTCAAAGCGTCGATAAAAATAAATGTGACACTTTAAAGCGTCACAAAACGCTTCAAAAAGCGTCACATTTGCACGGTATTTGTTGTAGTGATGGATATTTTATATCATGGATTATACTTATCATAGTATTATAATTATTATTATGATTCTTATCGTTATGTTTATTAATCTTATTGTCACATTATTATTAATATTATTATTATCGTGATGTTACTTTTATTATTAATATCACTTTATCGTTATATTGATTTCATTATTACTAATATGGTTATTACTAGTACTTTTATTAACATTATTATTATGGCAATTTTTCTATAAACTCATGATAATATTGAATTAAATGTTATGATAGTATTTTCTAAAATAGTATTATATGTATATATATTGTGTTTAATATCGTGACGTTTATGATAATTAACGTTTATAGGAATCTCGCTATACGTACGTAATTACGTATTAATTATACTAATAACCATATACGATATAGTCTATAGGCCTTGTTATTAACGCCTCACTATTATTAGTTAATACATTCATGCACCTATTCATTCACACATTCATGTACTTATTCATTCATACATTTATGCATCAAACTCATGCCACTCATACGTTCATACAGTATGCAATTCACATTCATTTAAAGCGTGGAACAACGCTTCTCATTCCAATTACTTATCTACATTCACCTTGCTTATTTTCCATCGCCTTCCACCACCACCTTCACTCCAAATTGCTTAATTACCATACACAACAGAGCATACCCAGAAATGGCGTTATGTTCAGTAATAAAAGTAATACTCTTCACCTGCCCACAACCTTATTAATCCAAAACCAGATAGTGTATATGCGACGGTCTCAATGAAGAACTCAATCCCGCGTTCGACACCCCTATTTCTTTAGATGACGACATTTTATTTTCAGGTTATTCTCAATTTACTTTTCTGAATATTTGTTTACTGCTTTTGAATTTGAAATCTGGGAATGGGGTTCTCTTATGGGAGTAACTGATTGGATTGGTGCTAGCGTGAGAAACTACGGGTACACTCTGTTTTAGTCGCTTTCTGCAGGCGTTTTGGGACAGGTTTTGTGGTGGTTGTGAAGCCTGAAAACGGCGGCCAAAATAGGGATGTCGTGGGTGGTAGTGTAGATGGTAGGATAGACCTCTTTCTGGTGGCCGTGGGCGGCCTGGATGTGTGGGGAATAAAGCATGTATTCGCCCTAAACTTGCAGGATTATAATGAAACATACAATTGTGATTATTGTCATAAGTTAATAAAAACATGAAAAAGAAATACAACCTTGGGTCCTTGCTTGAAAAGGCCTAAGAACAGGAATTAAAGTAAATTCCCTCCTATAACTTGCACCCAATACTTTGTTTGAGATGATGCCGCGTGTGCTAGAAAATACTCTCCAATTGCCTTGCAATATGGGGAAAGCTATTGAGGTTTTAGATGTGAGATCTGAGTTTTGGGAGAAGAATGCTCTCAAAACCCTAATTGTGAGAATTATGATTCAACAACAGTTCCTGACATAAGGAGAAGGACTCTCCTTATGTAGTACTTAGGGTGCGTCGGCCGAATTAGGGTAAGAGTGGGCTTTCTCCACTCTTACCTTATTCCTTTGCATGATTCGACCCGTTTTGCTAAATATTATTTGCGGGATTTTTATTATAAATCGCATACGTGTTATCAGATATTAATGCAGTCGATGTATTAATAATGGTCTGATAAAATTACGATATTGTATAATTACCCAAATTAATATAACTGTTTATATTAATACCCGAAATCAATATTTAATTAAATATAACTGCTTATATTTAATTTTACGAATTAATCATGTAATCCGCATTAGCTAAAATTATTTAATCCGTATTAAATAATAATCTCAACATCTTATTGACTAATTTAATAGTCAATACCTCTGACTAACTGTTTAGTCGTATTCGGCATAAATGTGACCGTATTTTCATACTTTCACATCTGTCAAACGTATCCTATAGGTGTGACGTATAGGGACCAGTTGATCACCGCCATCCGTATGACAATAACGTCAAACTTATCTAGCAAGCCAACCGTTATTGATAAACGTGGATCAACTGGAAATAATACAAAAGTATGACCTTGTGATCCTTAAAGAGATTTAATAAGTCATTGTACTTAATTGTCAAGGACACCAGCCCCAACAATCTCCCACTTGTCCGTACAAGGGTATGTGCAATGACGTTATCACACTACATGTGGAGGACACAAGCTCCAACAAACTCCCACTTGTCCGTACAAGTGTAGGTGCGATAACCGAATCTCATATCCTTTTAAAATTTCTCCCACTCAATGTAAGACAATTTGCAAATCCGCATTCGCAAAGGTCGTATCTCACAAGCGATCTGTATCAAGAGTGGTTTCCCCGACTAGAGATTAACTTAACTGATAAAACGAATCTGTATTCGAGCATGGCCATGCATTTCAGTTAGTACTCCTCGAGTGGCCCTGAGAAATGATAAAATCCTGATAAGGGTTTGGATACTTCCCTCAACTCGAATCCTGCCGATATCGCCCAGCATGAAATAACCCAGAAAAAATCCTTTTGGCCCCTGTTACGGTGACCGTGGGAAAGAAACCAAAGTTACCCAAAATCTGTCTTAATCTCAAGAGACAGTTGAAGGTCAAAAGACTCGACTCTAAGGAACACTATGGAGGTCCTATCCACGACTAGGCACCCAATGTTATAAAACATTTAGGACTCCATATCATTGTCACGGGGTGTCCTACGAGATATCCGTATAACTCGCCTTTGTGATTGGTCAGTCATCCACGTGACTTATGGCTCGTTGAACCCACCATCAACCAACGTCACAAAATGATTACCTGAGTTATCAGCTCAAGTGGGTAATCAAGGAACAAAACGATGTAATGTTATTCAGTTCACTTTGTGGTGTTCAAAATTGGCGTACAATTCCACATGAAAAACAAAACATTATATATCATAACAATGAGGTTGAATAGAGTACACGAGAAAATGAATTATTACATGAATTCATCAAAGAGTACTACAACTTAGGAGCACATCTAATTCCCATGGAATGAATGTGCCCTTCATGCTTATCACGTGGTAATGCTTTAGTGAGAGGATCAGCTATGTTGTCATCCGTAGCGATCTTATCAATGAATATCTTCTTTTACGCGGACTCAGTCGTAGAATCTGCTGTAACATTTTGTTTAGAACTTTTCCAGCTGACAGCAGCGCCATTAAGAGTAAAAACGAATCCAGACTGAGATTTCGAGTCATCTCGATCCGTTTGGAAGCTAGCATCTGCGTAACCCGTGGCGCAGAGCGTTGAGTCGCCTCCATAAGTCAATCCCCAATCTTTAGTCCTCCGTAGGTACTTAAGAATGTTTTTCACGGCCATCCAGTGTTGTTCACTTGGATGAGCTTGGAATCGACTTGTCATACTCAATGCATATGCAACGTCAGGACGTGTGCATATCATGGCATACATGATCGATCCTATTGCCGAGGCATAAGGAATCCGAATCATGCGCTCTTTCTCTTCCAATGACTTAGCTTCTTGAGTCTTGCTCAAGTGAAGGCCAGGAGTCATAGGGAGGAACCCCATCTTGGAGTTCGTCATGCTGAATCTCTCTAGAATCTTATCTATATAAGACTCCTAACTGAGAGACAACATCCGTCGTGATCTATCCCTGTAGATACGGATGCCCAAAATTCTTTGTGCCTCTCCCAGATCTTTCATCTGGAAATGGTTTTTCAACCATGCTTTAACCGAAGAAAGGAGAGCTATGTCATTCCCAATCAACAGTATGTCATCGACATACAGTACTAGGAATACAATCTTGCTCCCACTCGACTTGATATAGAGACATGGTTCCTCGACTGATCGAACGAATCCATTCTCTTTTATCACTTGGTCGAAGCGAAGATTCCAACTCCGCGATGCTTGCTTAAGTCCATAGATGGAACGCTGAAGCTTGCAAACTTTCTTAGGATGTGCTGGATCAATCAAAACCCTCGGGTTGTACCATGTACAACTCTTCCTCCAAATAACCGTTTAAGAAGGCGGTTTTAACGTCCACTTGCCATATTTCGTAGTCATGAAATGCGGCTATCGCTAAGATAATCCGAATGGAACGTAGCATGACTACGGGTGCAAAGATCTCATCGTAGTGCAAGCATGACACTTGGGTGAAACCTTTAGCAACTAGTCTTGCCTTATGGATGTCTTGTTTACCTTCCACGACATGCTTTATTTTGTAAAGCCATTTGCATTGAAGGGGACGCACATTTGCAGGTAGGTCCACAAGATCCCACACGTTGTTCTCATACATGGAGTCCATCTCGGATTGCATGGCTTCTAGCCATAGCTTTGAGTCAGAACTGGTCATGGCACCTTTATAGGTTTTGGGTTCATTACCCTCTAGGAGTAAGACGTCATCTGTATCATGTTCCTCGACCATACCAATGTATCTGTCCAGAGGAATAGAGACTCTTCCCGACCACCTAGGTTCCTCAGGAATATCTACCGCAGCCTCGGTTGAAGGAACTGTTTCCTCCAATGGTTGCTCGGCAGTTGGTTCTTGAACCTCCGATAAGTCGAAGGTTCTATTACTCGACTTGTTCTCGAGAAATTCTTTCTCTAAGAACGTCGGACTAGCCGCAACAAAAACACGTTGTTCGGTTGGCGAGTAGAAGTAATGACCAAACATTCCTTTTGGATAGCCTATAAAGTATGTCTTGACCGATCGTGGGCCGAGCTTATCCTCGTGTCTCCACTTGACATAAGCCTCGCAGCCCCAAACCCGAATAAAGGACAAGTTAGGGACCGTTCCCTTCCATAATTCGTATGGAGTCTTGTCAACAACTTTAGACGGACTTCGGTTAAGAATTAGAGCGGCCGACAAAAGAGCATAGCCCCACAATGAATCAGGCACAACGGTGTGACTCATCATGGATCGAACCATATCGAGTAGAGTTCGATTTCTCCGTTCGGACACACCATTTAATTGTGGTGTTCCAGGTGGAGTTAACTGTAGCACGATGCCACAGTCTTTAAGGTGTTGATCAAACTTGTGTGAAAGATACTCACCACCACGATCAGAACGTAGTGCTTTAATCTTTCTACCCAGCTGGTTCTGTACCCGATTCTGGTATTCTTTGAACTTGTCAAAGGATTCACTTTTGTGCTTCATTAAGTAGACATAGCCATATCTACTCAAATCATCCGTGAAAGTGATGAAATACCTATAGCCTTCTCGTGCGTTGATCGACATAGGGCCACATACGTCCGTATGTATGAGTCCTAATAGGTCGGCAGCGCGTATTCCAACACCTTTGAAGGAAATACGAGTCATCTTACCGATGAGACATGATTCACACGTGCCATATGATTCGAAATCAAAGGGCGAGATAGCTCCATTCTGTATGAGCTGTTTCACGCGTTTCTCATTTATGTGTCCCATACGACAATGCCATAGGTAAGTTTGATCTTTGTCACCTACCTTTAATTTCTTATTATTCACATGTAATATTTCGGTGGTTTGATCTAAAACATAAATTCCATTCATGGAAACTGCCTTGCCATAAATCATGATGTGTAAGGAGAAAATACAGCTATTATTCTCTATTACAAATGAAAAACCGAGTTTTTTCAAGCGCAGAAACTGAAATAATGTTTTTGGACAAACAAGGAACATAATAACAGTTATATAAAGATAACTCGAATCCACTTGGAAGCTGGATCACGTATGTTCCCCTCGAAATTGAAGCAACACGTGCTCCATTCCCGACACGCAGGTCAACCTCACCCTTGATTAGGGGTTCTTGGTTTCGGAGGCCCTGCACATGATTACATAGATAAGAACCACAACCTGTATCTAGTACCCAAGTTCCGTAACTTGCATGGTTAATCTCAATCATGTGAATAAAAGAAGAAGAAGACATACCAACAGGAGTAACGCGGCCTGCCTTAATGTCCTCACGATACACGGGGCATGAGCGCCTCCAATGCCCAGTCTTGTGGCAATGGTGACATTCCATGCTAGTATCCTTGCTCTTTGTTTTGCCCTGTGAGTTGCTTGACTCACCTGGCCCACTCTTAGTAAATCCTGACTTCTTAAACTTGGGCTTGCCTACTGTTAGGTCGCCCTGAGCTTTAGCTTTACCCTTACCCTTACCCTTACTGGAGATCATGAGAACATCTTGCTTCACGCTCCCACTTAATTTCAGATCCTTCTCGGTCTGTACGAGAAGGGAGTGGAGCTCATGAGGAGTCTTCTTCATGTCATTCATGTAATAGTTGGCCCTAAAGAGGGCGAACCCATCATGAAGTGAATGAAGCATTCGATCAACGATTATGTTCTCACTGATCTTGCAGTTTAGGGCCTCCAGTTTCTCGATATTCTCAATCATGTGAAGAATATGTGGGCTAACAGCTTGGCCCTTCTGGAGTTTCGCCTCAAAGAAGCGACAGGTATGCTCATAAGAAACGATTCTCGGAGCCTTTGAGAATTCGTTAGTGAGTGTGGTGAAAATCTTGTTTGCACCATGGGTTATGAAGCGTCTTTGCAAATTGGATTCCATTGCATAGATGAGTACGTTCTTTATCGCACCCGCTTCCATGACGAAGTCGCTATGAGCGCGAACTTCGTTAGCTCTAGCTCCAGTTCCTGGGTGTGACGGAATGGGCTCAGTTAAGTACTTGAGCTTTCCGTCAGCAATGGCAGCATTCCGTAGTGCTGCCTCCCAGTCAGAGAAGTTTGACCCATCATTCCTCAGTCTTGTGGACTGATTCATGGAGTCCATAAAGGCTTTTAGCCAGGATTCACGTGCTAGCTTGGCACTTGGCATTGGGATAAAACAAAACCATATAAGCAACTCATTGTTATACAGCAGTTTAATTGAACGTGTTCTAGACTGAAAAGAAGATAAAACAAAACCATATAAGCAACTCATTGTTGTGATTTAAGTCTATATTAAATTGAATTTAAACTCGTAGACTCATGCATTTATATAATTGATCTCCCTCAAGAATTATATAAATGATCCCAAGACTCAATTTCCGTATATTGATAAGCCCACAGTTTGGCTAATTCCACCGTTGGAACTCTTGGTCGATAGATTTTCGTAAATCCTATCTATTAGTCCATCTCAGTCACTGGATATTATCGAGTGACCATGATGTTGAGATAAAATAAATCATCTGTTCCCACTTACCCGACGTAGAAGGGGTCATATTATGCCTACCGACGAAGAGGGGATTCATGGGAGGCTGATTTATAAAGACTATTCTCAATTTTTGGTTATACGAGGAAGACCCCATCGACTTATATTTATTCATATTAAGTGAACTAAAATCTAGCATATTCGTGAATGAATGAAATAAAGTGATGGCTTTGCAATTGACATGTGACATCTGTATTGTCACAGAAAACTAACGCGTAACCTCTACATGAGTCAGTTTTCAGGCATGTAATAGGTGGTTTGGTTTTAGGCGGAATATGATGCAAGCTATTATCGATGAAAGCATAAAATAAATGCGATAAACGTAAATAAAAGTCCTAGTGTGGCCTATCCTACCAAAATAAACATAAAACAACTTGGAATCCACCGTTGGACCCTAGAAGCTTGTCTTGATGTTCCATCTTGGTCCTTGCAGCGGGAGTGAGCATCCGGTCTCCGTCTTTGGTCTTCACAAAATTACTAATTTAAATTACAAAAGTAGTCCTAGATACATTCTAATTTAAATACAAAAGTAATTACATGGCAAAAACCCAAAACGGAGATACAAGATCTCAAAATTACAAGCAAGACTGTGTCCCATCATTACGGTAACACAATCTTCTAAGGCCACACTAAGTTACAACCGTTTGCAAAATTAAATACGTTATGGAAAGCATTCACGAGGCATTCAACAAGACGATAAATAAAATGCATCAACTAAATAAAATTCATACATGACATAATACTGTTATTATGATTAACAAATTTTTACCAAACCACCTTTTAGGATTAAAATTATGTGATAATACCGTTTTAACCACTTTAATTTTAATAAGTTTATAATCCTACTATTTTAAACCGTTTTAAAATAATATGTATCAAACGAGGGTGAACCGTTTCACAAAATTAATAATATACTATTTCCGTATATAGTATATTACTAAAGGCCATGTGAAAATAAAACATGTTATTTTCGGATAATAAAAAAAACGAGTCTGTTACAGGGGTGGTCTACCGACCACCAGACGAAAAAAAAAAAAAAAAAAAATTTATTTTTAATTTTTTTTTTTAAAGCAGAATGGTCGACCGACCCGAAAAACAGGTCGAAACAGAAAAACACGCAGGAGGCGGTCGACCGACCGCAACGGGGGGTCGATCGACCGACTTAGCGGCAGAAGACGATTTTTCAGGTTTTAAAACTTACGAAAAACACAAAGGTAAAATTTTCATGGCCTGGCTCTGATACCACTTGTGGGGAATAAAGCATGTATTCGCCCTAAACTTGCAGGATTATAATGAAACATACAATTGTGATTATTGTCATAAGTTAATAAAAACATGAAAAAGAAATACAACCTTGGGTCCTTGCTTGAAAAGGCCTAAGAACAGGAATTAAAGTAAATTCCCTCCTATAACTTGCACCCAAGACTTTGTTTGAGATGATGCCGCGTGTGCTAGAAAATACTCTCCAATTGCCTTGCAATATGGGGAAAGCTATTGAGGTTTTAGATGTGAGATCTGAGTTTTGGGAGAAGAATGCTCTCAAAACCCTAATTGTGAGAATTATGATTCAACAACAGTTCCTGACATAAGGAGAAGGACTCTCCTTATGTAGTACTTAGGGTGGGTCGGCCGAATTAGGGTAAGAGTGGGCTTTCTCCACTCTTACCTTATTCCTTTGCATGATTCGACCCGTTTTGCTAAATATTATTTGCGAGATTTTTATTATAAATCGCATACGTGTTATCAGATATTAATGCAGTCGATGTATTAATAATGGTCTGATAAAATTACGATATTGTATAATTACCCAAATTAATATAACTGTTTATATTAATACCCGAAATCAATATTTAATTAAATATAACTGCTTATTAATCCGCATTAGCTAAAATTATTTAATCCGTATTAAATAATAATCTCAACATCTTATTGACTAATTTAATAGTCAATACCTCTGACTAACTGTTTAGTCGTATTCGGCATAAATGTGACTGTATTTTCATACCTTCACATCTCTCAAACGTATCCTATAGGTGTGACGTATAGGGACCAGTTGATCACCGCCATCCGTATGACAATAACGTCAAACTTATCTAGCAAGCCAACCGTTATTGATAAACGTGGATCAACTGGTAATAATACAAAAGTATGCCCTTGTGATCCTTAAAGAGATTTAATAAGTCATTGTACTTAATTGTCAAGGACACCAGCCCCAACAGGATGGTGGTGGAAAGACCGTGAATTTGGGACGTGCGTAAGCCGTATATTGGGTAATGATATGCTTATCGTGGTTTTGGGAGCTTTGACGAGAGCTGGTGAAGTGTATTATGGGTAGTACGTACATAGTTGTGTCTACTATATTTAATTAGCTAATTATTGTTAATTAATTTGTAGTTTGTTTATTCTATCTCTCTATTTAATCTACGAGTTAAGTTATTTAATTAGTTACGAATTATACAGTTCGATATCCGTATTTGAAAAAGTAATCGTTATATATTTATTTCTTAATAATTTATAACTAGTGTTGGAAAGGTATTTTTTTTTATATTTATTCTTCATAATAATTTCACATGTAATTTTATATATAGCAATAATTATTTATAAAGGATTTTATATCTATGAAATCGGCATAGCAACATGTGATAATACGAATAGTATAGTAATAATGATATTATTGGTCTTTTTATGATATTTTTCTTAATCGACTAATTAAGTTAATTGAATTAGTCACGTTTAATATGGTCTCGTTACGCGTACGCAATATATATTAATTACTTACTTAATTTGATTAATTGGATATATTATATTTGTGACGTGATTATATTAGTTAGTAATTACGTATATTATATTTGTTAGGTGTCAATTTCATGGAGAATGTTTCTAATTGGATATTAGCTGCGCAATTGGATTTTTGCCGAAAGGTAGGATAATTCAATATGTCTTCTTGTTTATAATTCTGTGTGGGTTCTATTGGATGATTTTTGATGTGAGTTATGGCATTTTGAAACATTACATTCATCAGTCTGGTATATGCATTATTATTAGTTGGATATTGAATTGAGGTACTAAATAGTATGGTTGCATTCATTTATTGTTATCGGTTGGATAGGAATTGAGTTACGAAATAGCGTGCACGGTTGCATTCATTGGCATGGCATATGCATCGGTATACAGGTTTAACCTGGGCAGACATCATGGTAAGAGCCTTCGGGTGATGTATAAATAACTTACCAGCAGACACCGTTTTATACCTTCGTGGTGGTGTAGTTCAGCTGTTAAGCTGGTTTCTCGATGACGATCGAGGCAGACCCGGCCAGGAGGAGGCGGGTGGAAGTTTGGGGATGAGATCAATATAGAAAGGCCATGGCATTGCATCTTCATTTGCATACTAATTTATTGCATAATTATTGGTTTGATTATTATCCTACTCAACCGCGAGGTTGACCGTGTATTCGTTTGACACCTGTGATGATCCGTAATGGGGAGCAGATTTGACAGGAAAGATGAATCTATGGGAGCATGGGATGGCGTGAGCACTTGGATAGACTAACTTGGAATTAGATCACATATTTAGAAGTTGCCAGTTGTACTTTAATTTTCGGTTGCGTAGTAATTGTAATATTAAAAGTTTAAATTTAATCAGTTTTATATAAAGTACTTTGGTTTGTTTTACTTTGTTATTCACTACCTCGGTCATTCCGAGATGGTAACAACTCTATTTATTTGAGAATGTCTTGCTAAAGGCTCTTAAATAAATGGGGGTGTTACATATATGGATCCGGAAAATTTCTTGGAATGGCTTAGACAAACGGAGAGAGTCTTTGAATACAAGGAATACGACGACCGGAAACAGTTTAAAGTTGCTATTTTGAAACTTATAAAGTATGCTTCGTTATGGTACGAGAATCTTGTGAAGCAAAGAAAGAAGCAACGCAAAGAAAAGATTAAATCTTGGGCAAAATTAAAGAAGTACATGATGAAGAAATTCTTGCCAAAAGATTATAATCAAGAAAACTACTTGAAACTCCATTCTTTAACTCAAGATAATATGACCGTCTCGGAATACATTAGGGAGCTTGAAAAGTTGACTATTGTATGTGATCTAGACGAGAGAGAGGAGTTAAAATTCTTTATTTTCGTCAAAAACACTAATTCACCAAAAAATTCTTTATTCGTGGTTTATCACCAACCCTAATTTCAAGGGTTGAGATTCAAAATTACGAGGATTATTATGATGTGTGCAGGATTGCCTTAAAATTTGAAAGACATGACAAGGCGAGGAAGACAAATTCTTATAGAAGCACAAGAGTCGGAGAGGGCTCATCATCATATGCCCCAAGTACCACGCCAAAATCAAAAGAGGCGTCTAAGGAGGAAGTGGCTGAAAAGGCCAAAGGAACATTCAAGCCAAGTATTCCTGATCCTAGAGGGAGTATGATTAGAAGATGTTATAAGTGTCAAGGCTATGGACACATTGCTACAGATTGCCCTCAAAAGAGAACCTTATCAATTCAAGAACTTCAAGGTATGGTTCCAAACATTGTTGTACCTGAATTAATTGAGGAGGAGAAAATTGAGGAAGAAAAGAGAGAAGGAGAAACCGTGGTGGCTGAGAGTGAGGACGAGGGGGATTGCCTCTTAGTGCGTGCATTGCACGTGGAGTCTACGACGGAAGGAGATGAGCAAAGGGATAATGTTTTCCATACTCGTTGTAAGGTTAAGGGGAAAAAGTGCGATTTAATTATTGATAGCGGGTCTTGCACTAATGTGGTATCAAAAATCTTAGTCTCGGAGTTGGAACTAAGTATTAAGGCTGGGGAAAAACCGTACAAGTTACAGTGGTTAGGTGGGAACCAAGGGGTACGGGTTGAAAAACAGGCCTTAATTGCATTTAATATAGGGCCATATGAGGATAAGTTATGGTGTGATGTCGTACCTATGAACGCATGTCACATATTACTTGGGAGGCCTTGGCAATATGGTAAGAACGTTGTACATGATGGAAGGACAAATGTGTATAGCGTTACTAAATGAGGTTCCACTTATCATCTCCAACCATTAACAAGAATAAAACCTAGACCACCTAATTCAAAGAAAATTTTGTTCATGGAATTAGGAGAAGGGGCACCAAGCGAGGGGGCCGAGGAGTCGGGATAGCATGGGGTTGCTTTGGTTGAAATTCATGGAGGGCATGGAGGTTGTGAGGGGTTGCCAAGTAGGGAGGAACGTGAGGGGCGTGAAGAGTCGAGGACCGTGACCATCATGGAGGTCGCGAAAATTGTTGTGACCAGAGTAGTAGGCCTTGATGTCGACAAGGGCCGTGAGAGTGCTAGGGTCGAGCACAAGGGGTTCAAGGAACATGGAAACCCTAGGAGCATGGGTTTGATGGCTAGAGGGAACCATGGTATAGACAAGACAAGAGCAAACATGGCTAAATCTACTCAAGACATACTCGATCTTAATTTGAGGTCAAATTCTCAAAAACTAAGAGAGTATGATGCGGGAGCATTAGCACGGATTAGAAGTCGTGACCCACGACCCGGGAAAAGATTAAAAATGTTCGATTTGGGTTCAATACGGATTTTTAAGTTAGCTTGGGAAGATGTAAAGAAGGAACAAAGGAAGGTGCGGGGAAAGTTGTGGGGAATATAGCATGTATTCGCCCTAAACTTGCAGGATTATAATGAAATTTACAGTTGTGAATATTGTCATAAGATAAATAAAAACATGAAAAAGAGTAGAACCTTGGGTCCTTGCTTGAATAGGCCTAAGAACAGGAATTAAAGTAAATTCCCTCCTATAACTTGCACCCAAGACTTTGTTTGAGATGATGCCGCGTGTGCTAGAAAATACTCTCCAATTGCCTTGCAATATGGGGAGAGCTATTGAGGTTTTAGATGTGAGATCTGAGTTTTTGGGAGAAGAATGCTCTTAAAAACCCTAATTGTGAGAATTATGATTCAACAGTTACTGACAAAAGGAGAAAGACTCTCCTTATGTAGTATAGGTGGGTCGGCCGAATTGGGTGGGTGAGAGTGGGCTTTCTCCACTCTTACCTTATTCCTTTGCGTGATTCGACCCGATTTGCTAAATATTATTTGCGGGATTTTAATTATAAATCGCATACATGTATTAGATATTAATGCAGTCGATGTATTAATAATGGTCTGATAAAATTACGATATTGTATAATTACCCAAATTAATATAACCGTTTATATTAATACGCGAATACAATATTTAATTAAATATAACTGTTTATATTTAATTTACGAATTAATCATGTAATCCGTGTTAGCTAAAATTATTTAATCCGTATTAAATAATAATCTCAACATCTTGTTAATTAATTTAATAGTCAATACCTCTGACTAACTGTTTAGTCATATCCGGCATAAATGTGACTGTATTTTCATACCTTCACATCTCTCAAACGTGTCCTATAGGTGTGACGTATAGGGACCAGTTGATCACCGCCATCCGTATGACAATAACGTCAAACTTATCTAGCAATCCAACCGTTATTGATAAACGTGGATCAACTGGTAATAATACTGAAGTATGCCCTTGTGATCCTTAAAGAGATTTAATAAGTTATTGTACTTAATTGTCAAGGACACCAGCCCCAACAATCTCCCACTTGTCCGTACAAGGGTATGTGCAATGACGTTATCACACTACATGTGGAGGACACAAGCTCCAACAAACTCCCACTTGTCCGTACAAGTGTAGGTGCAATAACCGATTCTCATATCCATTTAAAATTTCTCCCACTCAATGTAAGACAATTTGCAAATCCGCATTCGCAAAGGTCGTATCTCACAAGCGATCTGTATCAAGAGTGGTTTCCCCGACTAGAGAGTAACTTAACTGATAAAACGAATCTGTATTCGAGCATGGCCATGCATTTCAGTTACTACTCCTCGAGTGGCCCTGAGAAATGATAAAATCCTGATAAGGGTTTGGATATTTCCCTCAACTCGAATCCTGCCGATATCGCGCAGCATGAAATAACCCAGAAAAAATCCTCTTGGCCCCTGTTACGATGACCGTGGGAAAGAAACCAAAGTTACCCAAAATTTGCCTTAATCTCAAGAGACAGTTGAAAGTCAAAAGACTCGACTCTAAGGAACACTATGGAGGTCCTATCCACGACCTGGCACCCAATGTTATAAAACATTTAGGACTCCATAACGTTGTCACGGGGTGTCCTACGAGATATCCGTATAACTCGCCTTTGTGATTGGTCAGTCATCCGCGTGACTTATGGCTCGTTGAACCCACCATCAACCAACGTCACAAAATGATTACCTGAGTTATCAGCTCAAGTGGGTAATCAAGGACTAAAACGATTATTCAGTTCACTTTGTGGTGTTCAAAATTGGCGTACAATTCCACGTGAAAAACAAAACATTATATATCATAACAATGAGGTTGAATAGAGTACACGAGAAAATGAATTATTACATGAATTCATAAAAGAGTACTACAACTTAGGAACACATCTTATTCCCATGGAATGAATGTGCCCTTCATGCTTATCACGTGGTAATGCTTTAGTGAGAGAATCAGCTATGTCGTCATCCGTAGCGATCTTATCAATGAAAATCTCCTTTTGCTCCACGTAATCTCTTATTAGATGAGCTTTCCGTTGTACATGCCTAGCCTTGTTGCTAGACTTATGCTCCTTAGCTTGGAAGATGGCACCTTTATTATCACAATAAACGGTGATTGGGTCATTCGAACTAGGCACTACTGATAGTCCTTGTAAGCATCCATATTGCTTCCTTAGCTGCTTCTGAGGCGGCATAGTACTCGGACTCAGTCGTACAATCTGCTGTAACACTCTGTTTAGAACTTTTCCAACTGACAGCAGCGCCATTAAGAGTAAAAACGAATCCAGACTGAGATTTCGAGTCGTCTCGATCCGTTTGGAAGCTAGCATCTGCGTAACCCGTGGCGCAGAGCGTTGAGTCACCTCCATAAGTCAATCCCCAATCTTTAGTCCTCCGTAGGTACTTAAGAATGTTTTTCACGGCCATCCAGTGTTGTTCACCTGGATGAGCTTGGAATCGACTGGTCATACTCAATGCATATGCAACGTCTGGACGTGTGCATATCATGGCATACATGATCGATCTTATTGCCGAAGCATAAGGAATCCAACTCATGCGCTCTTTCTCTTCCAATGTCTTAGCTTCTTGAGACTTGCTCAAGTGAAGCCCACTAGTCATAGTTCGTCATGCTGAATCTCTCTAGAATCTTATCTATGTAAGACTCCTGACTGAGAGACAACATCCGTCGTGATCTATTCCTGTAGATACGGATGCCCAAAATTCGTTGTGCCTCTCCCAGATCTTTCATCTGGAAATGGTTTTCAACCATGCTTTAACCGAAGAAATGAGAGGTATGTCATCCCAATCAAGAGTATGTCATCGACATACAGTACTAGGAAGACAATCTTGCTCCCACTCGACTTGATGTAGAGACATGGTTCCTCGACTGATCGAACGAATCCATTCTCTTTTATCACTTGGTCGAAGCGATGATTCCAACTCCGCGATGCTTTCTTAAGTCCATAGATGGAACGCTTAAGTCTGCAAACTTTCTTAGGATGTTTTGGATCAATAAAACCCTCAGGTTGTACCATGTACAACTCTTCCTCCAAATAACCGTTTAAGAAGGCAGTTTTAACGTCCATTTGCCATATTTCATAGTCATGAAATGCGGCTATCGCTAAGATAATCCGAATGGAACGTAGCATGAATACGGGTGTAAAGATCTCATCGTAGTGCAAGCCTGGCACTTGGGTGAAACCTTTAGCAACTAGTCTTGCTTTATGAATATCTTGTTTACCTTCCACGACATGCTTTATTTTGTAAAGCCATTTGCATTGAAGGGGGCGTACCTTTGCAGGTAGGTCCACAAGATCCCACACGTTGTTCTCACACATGGAGTCCATCTCGGATTGCATGGCTTCTAGCCATAGCTTTGAGTCAGAACTGGTCATGGCACCTTTACAGGTTGAGGGTTCATTACCCTCTAGGAGTAAGACGTCATCCATATCATGTTCCTCGACCATACCAATGTATCTGTCCGGAGGAATGGAGACTCTTCCCGACCTCCTAGGTTCCTCAGGAATATCTACCGCAGCCTCGGTTGAAGGAACTGTTTCCTCCAATGGTTGCTCAGTAGTTGGTTCTTGAACCTCCGATAAATCGAAGTTTCTATTACTCGACTTTGTTCTCGAGAAATTCTTTCTCTAAGAACGCCGCACTAGCCGCAACAAAAACACGTTGTTCGGTTGGCGAGTAGAAGTAATGACCAAAAGTTCCCTTTGGATAGCCTATAAAGTATGTCTTGACCGATCGCGGGCCGAGCTTATTCTCGTGTCTCCACTTGACATAAGCCTCGCAGCCCCAAACCCGAATAAAGGACAAGTTAGGGACCGTTCCCTTCCATAATTCGTATGGAGTCTTGTCAACAGCTTTAGACGGACTTCGGTTAAGAATTAGAATGGCC
This sequence comes from Silene conica, assembly GCA_029255685.2. Taxonomy (NCBI): domain Eukaryota; kingdom Viridiplantae; phylum Streptophyta; class Magnoliopsida; order Caryophyllales; family Caryophyllaceae; genus Silene; species Silene conica. The sequence goes on along the minus strand of CM055312.2, from coordinate 37,842,941 downwards.
GACAAAAGAGCATAGCCCCACAATGAATCAGGCACGACGGTGTGACTCATCATGGATCGAACCATATCGAGTAGAGTTCGATTTCTCCGTTCGGACACACCATTTAATTGTGGTGTTCCAGGTGGAGTCAACTGTAGCACGATGCCACAGTCTTTAAGGTGTTGATCAAACTCGTGTGAAAGATACTCACCACCACGATCAGAACGTAGTGCTTTAATCTTTCTACCCAGCTGGTTGTGTACCCGATTCTGGTATTCTTTGAACTTGTCAAAGGATTCACTTTTGTGCTTCATGAAGTAGACATAGCCATATCTACTCAAATCATCCGTGAAAGTGATGAAATACCTATAGCCTCCTCGTGCGTTGATCGACATAGGGTCACATACGTCCGTATGTATGAGTCCTAATAGGTCGGCAGTGCGCATTCCAACACCTTTGAAGGAAATACGAGTCATCTTACCGATGAGACATGATTCACACGTGCCATATGATTCGAAATCAAAGAACGAGATAGCTCCATTCTGTATGAGCTGTTTCACGCGTTTCTCATTTATGTGTCCCATACGACAATGCCATAGGTAAGTTTGATCTTTGTCACCTACCTTTAATCTCTTGTTATTCACATGTAATATCTCGGTGGTTTGATCTAAAACATAAATTCCATTCATGGAAACTGCCTTGCCATAAATCATATTGTGTAAGGAGAAAATACAGCTATTATTCTCTATTACAAATGAAAAACCGAGTTTGTCAAGCGCAGAAACTGAAATAATGTTTTTGGACAAACAAGGAACATAATAACAGTTATATAAAGATAACTCGAATCCACTTGGAAGCTGGATCACGTATGTTCCCCTCGAGATTGCAGCAACACGTGCTCCATTCCCGACACGCAGGTCAACCTCACCTTTGATTAGGGGTTCCTGGTTTCGGAGGCCCTGCACATGATTACATAGATGAGAACCACAACCAGTATCTAGTACCCAAGTTCCGTAACTTGCATGGTTAATCTCAATCATGTGAATAAAAGAAGAAGAAGACATACCAACAGGAGTAACACGGCCTGCCTTAATGTCCTCACGATACACGGGGCATGAGCGCCTCCAATGCCCAATCTTGTGGCAATGGTGACATTCCATGCTAGTATCCTTGCTCTTTGTCTTGCCCTGTGAGTTGCTCGACTCACCTGGCCCACTCTTAGTAAATCCTGACTTCTTAAACTTGGGCTTGCCTACTGTTAGGTCGCCCTGAGCTTTTGCTTTACCCTTACCCTTACCCTTACTGGAAATCATGAGAACATCTTGCTTCACGCTCCCACTTAATTTCAGATCCTTCTCGGTCTGTACGAGAAGGGAGTGGAGCTCATGAGGAGTCTTCTTCAGGTCGTTCATGTAATAGTTCGCCCTAAATAGGGCGAACCCATCATGAAGCGAATGAAGCATTCGATCAACGATTATGTTCTCACTGATCTTGCAGTTTAGGGCCTCCAGTTTCTCGATATTTTCAATCATGTGAAGAATATGTGGGCTAACAGCTTGGCCCTTCGGGAGTTTCGCCTCAAAGAAGCGGCAGGTATGCTCATAAGAAACGATTCTCGGAGCCTTTGAGAATTCGTTAGTGAACGTGGTGAAAATCTTGTTTGCACCATGGGTTATGAAGCGTCTTTGCAAATTGGATTCCATTGCATAGATGAGTACGTTCTTTATCGCACCCGCTTCCATGACGAAGTCGCTATGAGCGCGAACTTCGTTAGCTCTAGCTCCAGTTCCTGGGTGTGCCGGAATGGGCGCAGTTAAGTACTTGAGCTTTCCGTCAGCAATGGCAGCATTCCGTAGTGCTGCCTCCCAGTCAGAGAAGTTTGACCCATCATTCCTCAGTCTAGTAGACTGATTCATGGAGTCCGTGAAGGCTTTTAGCCAGGATTCACGTGCTAGCTTGGCACTTGGCATTGGGTCTTCACCAGCCATTAGTTATACAGTAGTTTAATTTGAACGTGTTCTACACTGAAAAGAAGATAAAGCAAAAACCATATAAGAAACTCATTGTTGTGATTTAAGTCTATATTAAATTGTATTTAAACTTGTAGACTCATGCGTTTACATAATTGATCTCCCTCAAGAATTATATAAACGATCCCAAGACTCAATTTCCGTATATTGATAAGCCCACAGTTTGGCTAATTCCACCGTTGGAACTCTTGGTCGATAGATTTCCGTAAATCCTATCTATTAGTCCATCTCAAACGCTAGATAGTATCAAGTGACCATGATGTTGAGATAAAATAAATCATCTGTTCCCACTTACCCGACGTAGAAGGGGTCATATTATGCCTACCGACGAAGAAGGGATTCATGGGAGTCTGATTTATAAAGACTAGTCTCAATTTTTGGTTATACGAGGAAGACCCCATCGACTTATATTTATTCATATTAAGTGAACTAATATCTAGCATATGCGTGAATGAATTAAATAAAGTGATGGCTTTGCATGTGACATGTGACATTTGTATTGTCACAGAAAACTAACGCGTAACCTCTACATGAGTCAGTTTTCAGGCATGTTATAGGTGGTTTGGTTTTAGGCGGAAAATGATGCAAGCTATTATCGATGAAAGCATAAAATAAATGCAATAAACGTAAATAAAAGTCCTAGTGTGGCCTATCCTACCAAAATAAACATAAAACATCTTGGAATCCACTGTTGGACCCTAGAAGCTTGTCTTGATGTTCCATCTTGGTCCTTGCAGCGGGAGAGAGCATCCGGTCTCCGTCTTTGGTCTTCACAAAATTACTAATTTAAATTACAAATATAATCCTATTTACATTCTAATTTAAATACAAAAGTAATTACATGGCAAATACCCAAAACGGAGATACAAGATCTCAAAATTGCAAGCAAAACTGTGTCCCATCATTACGGTGACACAATCTTCTATGGCCACACTAAGTTACAACCGTTTGCAATATTAAATACGTTATTGAAAGCATTCACAAGGCATTCAACAAGACGATAATTAAAATGCATCAACAAAAAAAAAAAAAAAAAAATTTATACATGACATAATACTGTTATTATGATTAACAAATTTTACCAAACCACCTTTACGCGATTAAAATTATGTGATTATACCGTTTTAACCACTTTAATTTTAATAAGTTTATAATCCATTATCTTAAACCGTTTTAAAATAATATGTATCAAACGAGAGTGAACCGTTTCACAAAATTAATAATATACTATTTCCGTATATAGTATATTACTAAAGGCCGTGGGAAAATAAAACAGGTTATTTTCGAAAAATAAAAAAAACGACGTCTGTTACAGGGGGCGAGGTCGACCGACATCAACACGGGGTCGACCGACCTTAAAAAAAAAAAAATTCTGTAACAGCACAATGGGTCGACCGACCCATAAACCAGGTCGACTGACCGCAAACAGTAAAAACGAGTTTCTGAAAAACGCAAAACGCTGCACTTTTAAAATCAAAACAAGTTTTTACCTTTTTATCTTTGATTAAAACGAGTAAATCAAAAATAAACATCAACAAGGGTTCACATATTGTCAAGAATATCGATTAATTAACAATATGTAAACAAGAATCGAAAAACAAGATCGATATCTCACAAAAGGAAACTGTCAAAAACAGAGAACCTTCGCGGGAGGCGGTCGACCGACCGCAACTACGGGTCGACCGACCGACACAGCGACAGAACACGCTTTTTCAAAATTTTTAAATAAAAAACTTATGAAAAACACAAAAGTAAAATTTCATGGCCTTGACTCTAATACCACTTGTGGGGAATATAGCATGCATGTATTCGCCCTAAACTTGCAGGATTATAATGAAATTTACAGTTGTGAATATTGTCATAAGATAAATAAAAACATGAAAAAGAGTACAACCTTGGGTCCTTGCTTTAATAGGCCTAAGAACAGGAATTAAAGTAAATTCCCTCCTATAACTTGCACCCAAGACTTTGTTTGAGATAATGCCGCGTGTGCTAGAAAATACTCTCCAATTGCCTTGCAATATGGGGAGAGCTATTGAGGTTTTAGATGTGAGATCTGAGTTTTTGGGAGAAGAATGCTCTCAAAAACCCTAATTGTGAGAATTATGATTCAACAGTTACTGACAAAAGGAGAAAGACTCTCCTTATGTAGTATAGGTGGGTCGGCCGAATTGGGTGGGTGAGAGTGGGCTTTCTCCACTCTTACCTTATTCCTTTGCGTGATTCGACCCGATTTGCTAAATATTATTTGCGGGATTTTAATTATAAATCGCATACATGTATCAGATATTAATGCAGTCGATGTATTAATAATGGTCTGATAAAATTACGATATTGTATAATTACCCAAATTAATATAACCGTTTATATTAATACGCGAATACAATATTTAATTAAATATAACCGCTTATATTTAATTTTACGAATTAAACATGTAATCCGTATTAGCTAAAATTATTTAATCCGTATTAAATAATAATCTCAACATCTTATTAACTAATTTAATAGTCAATACCTCTGACTAACTGTTTAGTCATATTCGGCATAAATGTGACTGTATTTTCATACCTTCACATCTCTCAAACGTGTCCTATAGGTGTGACGTATAGGGACCAGTTGATCACCGCCATCCATATGACAATAACGTCAAACTTATCTAGCAATCCAACCGTTATTGATAAACGTGGATCAACTGGTAATAATACTGAAGTATGCCCTTGTGATCCTTAAAGAGATTTAATAAGTCATTGTACTTAATTGTCAAGGACACCAGCCCCAACAAAAGTCCCTTGGGACGTGTGCCACAGATCCACGTGTGGTCCCACACGTCTAGGGTTTCCTAGTTGTGTTAGGGTTTGTGTTTTTGTAATACTCCGTATTTTATTATATTTCATTTTATTATTTAATAATTATTTGGGCGTGCTAATAGTTACTTAAACGTTCGTATTCGATAAGTAATTTATCGAATAAGTGTGTTATTGTAATATCTCGTCTTTTCTTTATATTGTTTAATATTATAGTTATTGTGTCGATATATTAAATGATTAAGTTATCACATAACGGATATAAAATATCAGACCTCATTTAATCGTAAAACCGTGTTTATATCATGGCATTGGGCTTTGGAGTGCGTGCAACATATGGCCCATACACGGCTATCATAAACAAAACACAAACATCAGCTTACCTCTCTCTGCCGCCCTTTTGAACTCAAAATTTCTAACCCTACTTTGACCTATCAACCCAATACAACTCATCCCTTCTACTGCCCCCGTGTCAGAGATCAAAGAGGAGGGTTCACTAGGTGCTTTAGGGTTGTCGGTGGTGGTTCATTTTCACCAGAAAGACAGTGCACTCACCAGCGTTCTTTCACTTCGCAGGTTTTTACTCTTTTCAATTCATATTTTCGACCTTTAAAATCATGTTTTAGTTCAGATCTTTTGCATAATGTTCATCTAGGTTGTATGTTAGTCGTGTGTTGACCCTTGTAGAGTCGACGTTAACCACCTAGGACCACCAATAAGGGTAGTTCGTCGACTATTCAGAGGCGCGGGTTTTATTGCAGAAACATGGTAATAAGTAAACATGTACCTTTTATGCGTGTTTTCGAATGCGTTTCTAGGTATGGTTTTTATGGATGTTAGAGTAATTTTTTAGAGGGTAGTATGAGGTCTGTTTTGATGGATGTCGCGGTGGTTTGGGGTTGTTGTGTCGGTCAGTATAGTAGCTTTCGTTTGGGTGGTTATGTAACTACCCGACCCACCACGGTCATAACACAACCCCAATAAGATGGGTGCGCACTTTTGGGCCCATTAATTGTCCTCACTTAAGCCCAAAAGCACAAGGCCTTGTTATTACATGGTGGGTGGAAGCTATTATAAACATATCATAAGCCTCACATTCTACCAATGTGGGACAAATCTCCACACAATCTCATCTCATACTCTTGGGGTGTTACAAACTCCCTCACTTAAAGAACACAACGTCCTCGTTGTGCCTCAAACTTGACCACAACCAGGGCCAGAATCCTCCCCCGCTAGGTGTGTGACCCGAGTACTCCCGACCACAGGCTCACCACACGGTCGCAGGGTCGCTCTGATACCATTTGTAACAACCCGACCCACCACGGTCATAACACAACCCCAATAAGATGGGTGCGCACTTTTGGGCCCATTAATTGTCCTCACTTAAGCCCAAAAGCACAAGGCCTTGTTATTACATGGTGGGTGGAAGCTATTATAAACATATCATAAGCCTCACATTCTACCAATGTGGGACAAATCTCCACACAATCTCATCTCATACTCTTGGGGTGTTACAGGTTATAACTTAAAACAGAGTATACGGGTGGAGTCTGGGTTTTTGGTAACGTGGCTGTTGGTTGTGGTTGTGGTGCCTACGGTTTTTGCCTTCACCCCTGGAACCACCAAGGCTCAGGGGCAAGCCTGGTGGTGTTGTGGGCGAAGGCAGTGGTGGGGATTGGTGCCGAGGGTGGTTTTTGTTAAGGCGGTCAGTCTCGATTTCTGCGTTATTGTGGGCTGTGTTCACGGTGAGCGTGTGTTATTGTGTTTGTTAAATTGTTGTTTCTGTTGTCACACACTAGAATACAAGCTTATGATTACTATGATTATTACTATTTTGATTACCATTATAATTAGTATTATTAATATTATAATTAGTGTTATAAAATAAGGTGATTTTGTGTCTAAGCATATGTTCTTTTTCTACCAAAGTTAGTAGTAATTGTTCAGTGGAATGTTATCCTATAATTGGTAAGCTTCAATTATTGGTTTTGTATATAATTAGTGATATGTATATAATAATTATTATTATTAGTTTTATTTATGTTATTGTGATCATGTCATTTGATTAATATGTTTACAATGTTAATGTATGGTAAATTATTAATAATGTTTATGGATAGCTAATGTATCTGATTATGAGCAATTTGTGAGGTTACATAGTGATAATTATTTATATGTGGTTAAGATTATTACGATATGAGGGCATGATTATTAATTTAGTGGTATTGCCTTTTGGACGAGATTGCTATTTCCGGAAAGTTTCTATTACAGGAAACTTTCCACTTTTGGAAAGATACTATATTTAGAATCCTTACTATTCTAGAATAGGGGTTATTAATCGTATAAAATATATGTTTAGGTGACGGTTTTCGCGTGGAATATGTCTAGCAGCAGTTCAACTATCTTTCCGCAATATTGAGGTAAGGGATATATCTGTGGTTGTGTTTTGACATGAGGTATATGTGTGTGATGTTAGTACAAGACTGTTTTAAATAATATTGAATGTATTGTGGATTTTTTGATTAATATTCGAATGTTGTGGAGATTGGGGACTTGTGATATGGGTTTTGTGATACTAGTCTTGTCATATGGGACTTGTGATATGGCCATGGAAGATGAGGTGTGATGGAAGGTGTGGTGTGATGGAGGTGAAGTGGATGACTGAATGATGTGGAGATGGAAGGAAGTTGTAATATGTCTATTTTGTGTTTTATCTATTTATCTTCCTACTCAACCTCGTGGTTAACCCTGTGTATTCGTGTGACACCTACGATGATCCGGAACGGGGAGTAGATTCTACAGGTCAGAGACAGATGGATTAGGAGCTTGGGCATGGAGAGAGAAATGGCTTGGACCTACTTAGAATAAGATTACACTTAGATGTTATCAGTTGTACTTTTATTCTGCTGCTTAGTTTTGTAATATCAAAGTTAAATTTCACAATTTCATATAAAGTACTCTGGTTGTTGTACTTTGTTATTCACTACCTCAGACATTCCGAGAGGGTAACAGTCCTATTTATTCGAGAATGTCTGGCTAAAGGCTCTTAAATAAATGGGGGTGTTACAAAGTGGTATCAGAGGGAACGATCCTCAGGCCTAAACCAAATGAATAATAATGAACGTAGGAAGAGTCAAATAAAATGAACCCCGAGATAAAACTGTTAGGAGCCCCAAAAAGGAACGGGATGAGTTAGGGGTCCCTTCACACCAAACCGTGGGCCCTTTTGGTTCTGTCTCGGGGACCCAATGAGAGTAATTGAAGAGTGGGGTAGATTATATAGTGACCTAGTTATCTTGTACTAACGTTCTTGCAAGAGAAGAATGAGGTAAGTAATATTTGAGTTTTGATTAATGATGTGTGTTGGAAAGATATGTGTGATATGAAATGTGGATCAATCTGGATGATGGAATTGAAATTTTAAGAGTTTAGAGGTGTAATTGTTGAACAATGGTTAGAGTAATGTGATCAGAGTATGTTGGTGCATGAAATGTTCATATGGTGTATGGTTATTAAATGACTATCGTAGCTATGTAATATTTTTGTTAGTATTTGGATAAGAAAGATCAGATTCAGATGTTATAGTAATCCATGTCTAGTGATATGCAGAATGTGCTACCCCAAGCCATGAATGCTATATAGTTATGTGTTGTATAGATCGTACTTAAAGTTTCATGGAAATTTCTATTTACACACAATTAGTTTAGTTATAGAGTTATGTTTCAATAAGTGGCACCTTGGTGATTTCTGGTATATATATATTTACATACTATTATGTTGTGACTGTTACGATGGTAGGAACTAATTCATTGTTCATACATGTATAACCATTGGATTATTTCGTGATGTTACGTCTCAACTTCGCAATCTTACCGTCTTGTAGATGACAAATTCAGTTGAAATAATGATGTTAATTTGGTACAATGTAATCCCAACGGTTCAAATGACATGTCAACATGTTTTGGAAAAATAATGGTTATTTTTAAATGTGATAGTGTGAAGTGATTTTTAAGGAACAGAATTTTTTGATACAATTTTCAAAATGTTACCTTTCTTGCGAGAGCTCCCATTTAAAATGTGTTCTCTATATGTGTATGAAAATTTTATATATGATAACCTTCTGATTTAGCTTTCCAATATTTTGGTTTCATGTTAAAACAACTTATATTTTGAGAGAAATAAATATTTTAGTGGACAGTGGTCAGATTGTTACTGCACAGTCCCGTTTTGACCCATTTTTTTTTTGTAAAAGAAATCCTTTAAAAACTTGGTTATTGTTTATGCATAATTCCAACTCTACAGTTCAGAATATTCGTTCACGTTTTCAAAATGATACGCCATGTAAAATCTTAACGAGTAGTTATTTATTTGTGATTTTTGCAAGTTGCCTAATTTTCTGTTGAATTTTGTCCCGACCGATTGAGTTGTAAAAAAAAATTGTATTAAATAATTGTTAGGTTTAATTATCTCAAAACCTAATATTGTAGTCATACTAAATAAATTGATAATTAACATTTTAATTATTATATTTTAGATCTTATGCATGCTAAAACTTATGCGGAAAATATAAGAATCAAATGCTTACAATTCGACGAAACCGGAGCAAGGATGATCCTCCTTAGTATTCAAATAGAACACCTTCTTCAAGATTCACCCAAGACACCCTTAAAAGAACCGAAACTTTGATGTATGCTAGTACAAGAATCGGTTTTCCTTAATCTAAGTTATAATCTCTTAAAGGAGATTATAAAACTAATAATACTAATATTATTATCTTAGAAATATTATCTTGTAATATTTTAGAGGTTTTGGTATTTTCTCTCTAGAAAATTTCGGCTAACTCTTAGAATGAATGTATATTGTGTACTTATAATTACACATATGCTTAACTTAATAAAACTAATTAACTTAAGTAGACATGGGGAAGGGGTAGCCGGCTAACGCATGGGGAAGGGGAAAAGAGAGAGCTCTTTTGTGCTATCAATAACCTAGGCATGCAACCCTAAGCATTAGGTGTTAATGCTAGGTTATCATGGTGTCTTAACCACTTAAAACACAATTAAACACCCTTAAACCATCCACATGAAACCGGTACCCTAATTAGCAAAATGGACTTCATTTTATAATTTTGTCAATTGCACAATTGTTCATTATGTGACATACAATATGTCACAATGTTATAAAATACAATTGCTTTAATTTAAAACATATCTATTTATCAAATAAATATTATTTATAAATTAAATAAATCATATTTATCAATTTGACAAGTAATTCGTAATTACTAATATAAAATGGTTATTTACAATAATCGTCAATACGATCTACAACTTTTGTAATAATTTTAGCCCGATTCATTCTAATTACGATATTATAAAATATCGTTCATTGTTTTATGATTGACACGTTTCAATTATAAACATAAATCTTACAATAAGATTTAACCTCTGATTTCTCGATATACGAGTTTAAGGAATATGATCAACTCGTATCTATATACATTTGATCAGTTTATCAATTAAGGAAATTGTCCTATAGGTGTGACCTAAATAGATCAACTGACCACCACCGTCATACGACAGTAATGTCAAACTCTAGCTAGCCAATCATTACCGATTAATGTTGGTCAGTTAACTAATTTAATTTCGTATCATCCCTTGCGTATTCTCGTCATGAGATTTAATTATGTGGTCGCACTATTGTTGAGGACACATTTCCCAACAATCTCCCACTTGTCCTCGACAAGTGTGCGTCACCAATTCTCTTTGCCTATTACAATCTCCCACTCAATGCAAGGTGTCTCTCTGAGGTCGTACTTGCATTTGATCATATCATGAGTGGTTTTCTCGATCTGGAGAATAACTTCTTGACCGGAATTATCTACCATAGATACCTTCCGAGCGTGGCCACGCATTTTAAGTTAACTTCTCCTTGAGTGGCCTTGAGATTTGAACAACCCTGACAAGGGGTGGACAATTTCTATCGTACTACTCCCTTTAGCTAGCCACAGTCTGTCATAACCCAAAGCAATCCCATTTGACTCCAGTTACGAAAAGTCGTAGAGAATGGATCAAGGTTATGCCAATACTGTACCATCTTGGGAGAGTAGTCTTTACTCTAAGAATTGACTCATAAGAATACTATAGCAGCTCTTGCCACGACCCGGCTATCATAAAATTTCCATAACTCTATAAGCGGTCACTTTGCCCGACAGAGTGCCTCTTTCCAGTCTGTCTATGTGATCGACTAGTCATCACATATGACTCTATGGCATTTGAACTTGCCATCAGTCGCCTCACATTCCAGTCGCTTTGAGATGTCACCTCATGTAAGCAGCCAGGGGCTACACTAAGTCAATCCAGTTCACTTTATGGGGTTCAAAGTTGTCTCTTACAACCCATTTGGATTTTGACAAAGTATCTTTCATTGAGAGTTAATATAACTCAAATGCCATTGTCATGCAAAAATAGTCAATACTGCTCCATAGCATTTGATGCATGATCATCATTTGGTATGATTCCAAAACTTACACTCCTTCTAACTCATATTATCTCGCATAATATGATCTTATTTGAGTACATAACTAAAACTTCTTCTAGATTTTGAGTTTCCTTTCCTGAGGGAAGCTCCCACTGTTATCTTATAACTTGTGACATATAGGTAAGTTAGAGGGATTAAATAATTACTCGAAAGTACCTAGTCACTTATGTACTGAAATCTATGTAGTAGTTATTTATGATTTCATCACTCCAACTATTTTTAATCATCTTGGCTATTTGATCAAGGCTTTTATTCATCAATATGAATAATGTATCCAACCATTTTGATTTCTGATGGGCGACCTTTTATTATCAATATAATAAACCTTCCCGTGAAGCTCCATCATCCTATGATATAAGGTATTTTGTTCATCTAGAATTGAGAACTTCTTATTCTTTACACTTTAAAGAATCACCATTCTCTCTAAATGGTACGTTCAATTCTCTAATGAATATTGCTCCCACTAAAATGAACATCACTCGATTTATCATTTCTTAAATGAACCTTTGCATGTTATTCTCTTGCTACCACTTGAGCTGACGTCAATCAATTATCACTTGAACTTTCGATACAATAGATACTAACATTGAGAGAACTGAGATGATATCTCATCGATTATCTTATAATTTTGAAAATTTCATTTGTTAAGGAACCATTTTCCTTCCGATTTCATACGGGGTTTCCTTTATCCTCTCTTTGAAACAATGAACATAAGGAACATTTCCGCTTGTGTCCTCCCGTAGTTTCTTCAGTGTCCTCTCGTAGTTTCTTCTATCCATTCATTTAGGGTTCTTCTTAAGAATCGCATGTAGGATTCTTCTCGAAGATCTTACATTTATATCACTGGTTTGCGGGGCGAAATATTTTCTCCCACTCTATCCTTTAAAATAACCTTTATTTATATAAGGATAACTATTTTCGATATAACCAATGTATATGAATGTTTGAAAAGTTTATAGGTGTGATGAATTCAATCTCATTTTCACTTAAAATGATCATCTTATAATGAACTAATATTCATTTTGATTGAATGTTTTTCTCTTAGAGGTGTATTTCTCGTTTTTAATTAATCAACGCTTTGATTCTTTATATTGATCGTATCAATGTTATTTTATAATGAACATTTCATGGTATTTATCTAGTGAATTATAGAGATCACTTTGATTCATGTTCGACAAGTTATACAATTTATTTTAGGAATCAATAATTTGATTAAGAACAACGACTTGGGTTGAAAACCAAGTCACTAATATCCAAAATACAACCATTGTTTAGGATTCAAATCCTTGTCTTACAAGAAAATAAATTGTTCTAGGAAATAAAATGCAAAATATGAAAGAAGACAATAATGAAAATTAGAGTCAAGCTCTTAAGTCTTCAATCAATTGGATGCTACCAGAGCCATCCATGTAACGAACTTCATGCTTCTTTCTCCTTGCCTTTGTCATTAGGAGGTGGCCCTTTAAAATAATTAAAAAGGGTAAAGATCTACAATTTGTATCACTATACATAAAGTGGAGAAATTAACATGAATTTAAACGAGAATTATTACCTACGGGGAGAGCTTTCCCATTTTTGAGATCGGTCAAGTATTTGGGGCAATTACGTGTCCAATGCCCTAACCTCGTGTAATAATGAAACTTGTCTTCAGATTTTGAAGATGGGGTGGAAGCACCTTTCGAAAAGGTCTTTTATTTAGCCGTTTTGGACTTGAACGTTTTCTTGCCCTTGCCCTTGAAGGCATTCCTCTTGAAGTTGCTTTTCCCTTTCTTCTCGATGCTCAAAACATCCTTAGTGGAACTTTCATGAAGTCCCATGTCCCTCTCGGCTTGGACATGTGACATTCTGTGATTTAAGTAAGTTTATGCAGACTGTTGTGTGATATTTGTGTTTCAAGTTCGCTTGAGTTGATTGTTTTGCCACCTAAGGTGGTAGAACTTCGGGACGAAGTTTTTTTTTAGAGGGGAAGACTGTAATACCTCGCTTTGTTGATCCTTTTTATTTAAATCGATCGTTTAATAAGCTTGCTAGTATGCGTGTTATAAGAGTCGTTTTGGACTTAGGTGGGATTGGAAATAGGAACTTAGTCAACTTAGGGTAATTGGTGTAGTAAGTGCTTGTTGGGATTCGAACCTAGGACCCATGGCAACACGGCCATGGGCCTCGTTATGCGTGAAGATTACAGCCCACGGTTAGAAGATTGCAAACTCAGCACACATACACACCCTGCCGCCTTATTTAAGACCTAGTCTACCCTAACCCTAGGCACGAAATTCAAGATCTCAAAACACAAAAAACCCAGCCGCCATAGCAGAGAAGGAGAGGAGCTTGTGTACGGTGGTTATAGGTTGTCATAAGGTGGTTCGAATTGGCCAGGAAAACTGGTATGACACACTCGGTGCTGATCTCAGTATTGTCTTTATGGTTTTCGTCACTTAATTAATCTGTGTTAAGTCTCTATTTCTTACTCGTGTTGCATGATTTTAATAGTATGTCATATAATGTTTATATTTGTCTTAGTCGGTGGTGGTCGTTGGTGGTAAAGGCGGTGGCAAGGGTGGTTGTTTAAGGGTCAGTGCAAGTTTTCTGGGTTCGTTTTCCCTCTGTTGTCGCGTCTGGGTGAGTTTAGTGTTTGTGTCGAGTCTGGGTTCGTACCTAGTTGGTACTGGTCATGGGTCAGGGAGTCGGATAGGAGTCCAGGGTTGGTTTTGGTGGTAGTCACAGTGGATAAGGGTGGCTGGTCAAGTTGGTGTAAGGGGTTGAACAGGGGTTGTCAGGGAGTCGTTTTCTTTCTGGTTTGGGTTTCTGGGTTTTGGTCCGTGTACAGGGGGAGTTGGGGGTGGTACATCGTTGACTCGGGGGAGGTCGACACGATGTTACCACCGTGTCTCTCGAGTCTGGAGTCAAGGGAAGGTTCTGGTGGTGGTGTCGGCTGTTGGTGGTGGCTGGGCTGGTGTCGAAAGTCTGTCAAAGGATGCGTGGTCAGGAGAAGGGGCGAGTAGTCAGGGTTGTTTGAGTGGTTGGTTCGGATCATCGGCAGCCGGCGAGGGGGCTGCTGGTGGTTACAGTGGTGGAGGGTGGTTCTGGGCACGGGCTGCGGTAGCTGTCGGTGGTAGGAGGCGCGTGTCACGGTGGTTTCAGGGCTGTTAGTGGTGGGTTGTCGGGCTGTTGTTGTGTCGGGTTTGTTTGGTGTTGTTTTATTATTCTTTTTATTATTATTATTATTATTATTATTAAAAGTTGTAACACCCCCATTTATTTAAGGGCCTGTACTAGGACTCCTCTGATAAATAAAGGTGTTACCATCTCGGTTTCCCGAGGCAGTAGATACAAAGGAAGATAAACAGTACTTTAAGTTAAATTTAAACTCAAAGTACTGTTTATCTTCCTTTGTATCTACTGCCTCGGGAAACCGAGATGGTAACACCTTTATTTATCAGAGGAGTCCTAGTACAGGCCCTTAAATAAATGGGGGTGTTACAAAGTGGTATCAGAGAGAACGATCCTCAGGCCTAACCTAATGAACCCAATGAATGTAGGAGAGTCTAAATAAAATGAACCCCGAGATAGGACTGTTAGGAGCACACTAAAGGCAAAGTATGAGTCTGGGGCCCCCTCACACCGAACCATAGGCCCTATCAGTTTTACCCGGGAACCCAGAGTGCATATACGAGAGAAAAGGGTAGAATAAGAGGTGGTGAAAGTGATAGCGTACTGTGATAAGTATGTTATGAGAATTTTGAGTATAAGTGACTTTTGGAAAAGCCGGAAGGGGCATGAGCATGAATGAATCTTTAATTGTTGGAAAAGGTGTATATTGATGTGATATGTTAAGTGATTTGAAACATGTTAGAAATCCTTCTTCCATCATGTCTAGTGATATGCGGTTATGTGATCCCTGAGCCATGTTATAGAAGAAAACTACTCTATATAATAAGTGTTTATAGATTTTAATGACTAGGGAACATAGCCCTAAACCAAATGGGTACCCATGTACGTCGGGACTCATCTCTTTCCTTGTTTTATAGTATGCCTCCGCGAAGAGATAATGCCGTTAACATCACGCAAGAGGAGTTAGACCAATTACGAGCTGAGAATGCGGCTCTCAAGGCCAAACGTATGGACTCCGCCAAGATGAGCACGATAATTGCGAGGCACCACCCCACCCAATTCACCGGGGAGGGGGAGCCTCATTTGCTGGGGGCCTGGTGCAGGGAATTCAGTAACTTATTCGAGCTGGTGGATTGCCCTGAAGAACTGAGGGTTGATCAGGCAGCCCACTATCTGATGGGACTAGCTGGAGACTGGTGGACCGGGAACAAGGGAGAGATCCGGGAAGCAGCTAAAGAGGATGGGACCGAATTTGTTCCATGGGACGGATTCAAGGGGGTCTTGAACGAGGTGTTTCTACCAGAATTCCAAAAGAGCAAGCTCAGGGAGGAGTTCGACTCATTCAAGATGTCGGAGGACATGACTGTAGAGGCTTACTACAGGAAATTCATCCAGTTGGTGCACTATGTGGGAGACATGGGATTCGACGATGCCATGCTAGCAATGAAATTTGAGAGGGGTTTATCAATCGCCATCAAGAAGAGACTGATTGCAGCTCCGCCCACCACAGTCCGTGACATTTATTTAAGGGCTGGGGCGGCGGAGAGGCTTTCGGATATGATCAAAGAGGACAAGAAGTCCAAGTCAGAAAAGAGGAAGGCTGAACCAGTAACTAAGGGTTCAGGATCGAAAAAGCAAAGTAATAACAAGTTCAGTGGGTATTTCGGGAGTAGTGCCTCTGGTGGTGGGAGAAATCAGAGTGGGGGCAACTTCAGGAGTGGAGGTTCCGGCGGTGGTTCTGTAGGAATAGTTTGCTTCGGCTGTGGAAAGACGGGACACAAGCAGGCGGTGTGTCGTTCATCTGGAGGAAACCAGTCCGGGGGCTATCGCACACCTACCTCCGGATATCAGGGACACAAGTGGCCGTGGCTAACAGATAGTCACGGGAAAAACATTAACGTGGCTAAAATTATATTTTTAGCCACAGATTCTCACGTGGCTAATAATTGCCGTGACCAAAAATTAATTCTCGTGACCAAAATTATTCCCGTGACAAACAAAAAAATAAAAAATAAATAAACAAAATGTAATATATTATTTTTTACGTATAATGAAAATATTTTCATTTATGGAATCGTTTTTTTTTCGGTCTAAACCGGGGTGTCCACCGTGTCGACAACGGTGTATAATCCCCTCGCCGCGGGCTCTCTCACGAAGAGGTAAACTGCTTGCCAAAGAGTTGCTCCATTCCCATGGGTAGGAGTCGAACCCCTGAGCTCAGGGTTAAGGGATGAGGTGAGCGACCACCACACTATCAAACACATTTGGTTACATATGGGATTTTGTCAAGTTTTAATCCTTGCTTGGTTTGTTATCTCAACTCGTTACTTACAATCACAAGTCATTCACTTTTGTGAATCGTATATCCTCCCCATGAGGTCACTCATCCCAAGACTACTCTCACCTGAGCACGCTTAATAGTGGAGTTCTTATGATGAGCTACCGAAAATGAAACTTAAGCTTACTTGTTGATATAGTTAACACTTTGAAACCTTTTTAAATTATCTTCCTTTTTTTCTAAATTACCTTCACTATTATTTTTGCGAATAAATATTAAATGATTTACATATTTTTGCGAAAAAAAATATTATTTTTCTCAAATTACTCGAGTTTTCAATGTTGACCTCACGATTAATGATGCTCGGGTCATTTTTTTCCCGAGTCAACAAAACCATTTTCTCCAAACTATTTAATCACATTTTCCTTATATTTTTTTCCCTAATACTTTTTTTTTAATTTTTTTCATTTGTCGGCATTTTTATTTTATTTTTCTTTTATCCATTTTTTCATATATTTTTCCACACAAATACTATTTGTAAGATCGTCGCATTTGTAACGAAAAGTTTAATCACTTTTTACTAAGTAATGATCATTTTGAATAATGATTACATAGAGGTTTCAATGACCGAGTTTTATTACTAAAATAAATGACCAAGACATTATTAACTCGAAAATAATCAGTTTTTGCCAAAAAAAAAACACAGAAAATATCGTATAAATTTTTGTTTTCTCTAAATTGATTTCTTTTCATTATTCTTGATATTTCTTTTTGTCAACAAAATTTCACATTATTTACACATATAAATTTATTATTTTAATTTCCATTTTACTTTCCGGTGTGATACGCTCATTTTCAATAATTAAAATGTTTTCTATATTGATTTTTTTATATCGGTTATTTTATCAATATGTTTTTTTTCCATTTTATTCAATGATTTGTTTGAAATCATTTTGAATTTAATTTTTTAGACTACTTTTTTTTATTTAATCATATTTTAAATCTAATGGTCTTTTCTTTTTTTCTCCTTAAAAACTTCCCCACTTTTTTTTCCAATTTAACATCTCGAATTCAAGTTCTTGTAGAAATATTTTACAAATAAAGTTGTAAATCAATTTTCTAATAAAAACCTTATTTAACAATATATTAGTTTCGGACTTCTCAATGATAGGTGTTAATAAGTTAGTTATTTAATTGGACATACTTTCTCTTTTAAATGTGATGCAGTCTCTAAATAATGTTATTCAATATTATAAATTTAACAAAAAAAGAATTATAAATATATTTACCATGGGTGTGACATTGTTCGTGGCAAAAATGATTATTAGCCACGACTGTAACCTAAATTGTGGCGCAATTGACTTTTTGCCACGGGAAAAATTATCCCGTGGCATAAAATTTTTCTAAAATAGTGAATAAATTTTTTCCTGTGGCTAAACAAAATTTAGCCACGAATTATAAATTCCCGTGGCATAAATCGTGGCGCAACTGTCAATTTGCTGTAGTGTTTTTTGTCGGGCTAGTTGCGGAATTTAATAAATATAGTAACTAGGGAAGTAGCTTTGAAATTACAAAATTGTCATTACATAATTAAACGTATACTTAAAGTAAAGCAGCATTCAACGAAAATAAAGCAAAATAAATTGTTAAACAACAATCATTTATTCATATAATCATATTCATTTTCAAGTCAGTAGTGTTAATAAGAATAATCATAATAAATTGCACAAAATTTCACTTGTGACAGACTAAATCCAATAATAAGAATAATCATAATAAGATCATTTACGTCAATAGTGAACAACATTAAGTAGGAATATTGTTCACATCTCGTAATAATACGGCGCAATCATCTTGGTGTCACAGTACACACCATGTTGCACTAATAATTTTGTACCATTATTTGTTAACATATCAAAAATATTAGTCACGGTAAAAATCCAGTGCGTAGCTAAGAGCAATAATTAGTCACGGGTAATTTACTTGTGACAATAAATCACAATTAGCCACGGTAAGAATTCAGTGTGTGGCTAAGAGCAATATAGTCACGGATAATTTAGCTATGACAATAAATCATAATTAGCCACGTTAAGAATTCAGTGTGCCTAAACACACTAATAAGTCACGGCTAACTTACATGTGACAATAAATCATAATTAGCCACAACATTGTGGCTAAAAATAATTATTAGCCACGTTCGTGACTTGATGCGTGACTAAACGCATTTGTTAGCCACGGTCATGGCTTAATTCGTGACTAAAAACAATTATTTGTCACGGATATATTTTCCCGTGACATAAATTTTTTTACCAATTAATTTTGAAGGAAGGGGACTTTTTTTCCCGTGACTAAGCAAATTTAGGTCACGAATTATGAATTCCCGTGACATAAATCGTGGCGCAAGTGTCATTTTGTTGTAGTGAGATTTGATTGGATCGTGGATCCAGTGACTATACCATCAGGCGAGTCGATAGTTTGTAATAGAGTATACGGTAGTGTACCCATCAAAATCGGGGAAGCAATTTTCTATTGTGACCTCATAGAGTTTCCTCTGGGGGGTTTTGAGGTGATCCTAGGGATGGACTGGTCGGGGAAGTATCGGGCTTTTATCGATTGCCACCAAAAGAAGATTTCCTTGAAGGGACCCAAGGGAGTGAGGGTATCCTACAAGGGGTATAGAGTCAAACCAAAGATCAAATTTATATCTGTCAATACCCTGAAGTCTAGTTTGCGGAAAGGAGAAAGCCTAATTTTGTGCCAAATGTGGGATTGTGAGGCTGAGACCCCCAAGATTAGTGAGATACCTGTGGTACGGGAGTTTGAGGGAGTTTTTCGAGACGACATTCCAGGGTTACCGCCGAGGAGGGAAGTAGAATTTTCCATTGACCTCAAACCAGGAGCGGGACCGATATCTAAATCACCATACCGTATGGGACCTAAAGAGATGGAGGAATTGAAGAAGCAGTTGGATGAACTAGCTGAAAAAGGGTTCATTCGACCCAGTGTGTCGCCCTGGGGTGCACCTGTTCTGTTTGTGAAGAAGAAGGATGGGAGTTTGAGGTTGTGTGTTGACTACCGAGAGCTGAACAATGTGACCATCAAGAACCGTTACCCTTTGCCGAGAATTGACGACTTGTTCGATCAGTTGAGTGGAGCCGGGGTTTTCTCCAAGATTGATTTGAGATCCGGGTATCATCAGTTGAGGATAAAGGATGAAGATATTCCGAAGACCGCTTTCCGAACGAGGTATGGCCACTATGAATTTGTGGTTATGCCCTTTGGATTGACTAATGCTCCCGCTGTGTTCATGGACTTGATGAATTGAGTCTTCAGCCCGTATCTCGACAAGTTCGTGGTGGTATTCATAGATGATATCCTGGTATATTCTAAGAATGCAGAAGAGCACGAGGATCATTTGAGGAAGGTACTTCAGACTTTGGAGGAGCATAAGCTCAATGCTAAGTTAAGTAAGTGCGAGTTCTGGTTGGAGAAAGTGGCGTTTCTGGGGCATGTCATTTCCAAAGAGGGGGTATCTGTTGACCCTAGTAAAATCGAAGCTGTGACTAAGTGGCAAAGTCCGAAGAATGTGAGTGAGATTCGAAGCTTCCTGGGTTTAGCTGGTTATTACCGGAGATTCGTCAAAGACTTTTCGAAGATAGCAAAGCCGTTGACGTCGTTAATGAGGAAGGAGAACCGTTTTGCCTGGGATGAGAGTTGTGATAAGGCATTCCTGACTCTTAAGGAACGCCTGACAACAGCTCCTATCCTGGCCTTGCTAGTTGGGAGTGATAATTTCGAAGTATATACCGACGCTTCGAAGCATGGGTTGGTTTGTGTGTTAATGCAAAATGGGAGAGTAATAGCATATGCGTCTCGCCAGTTGAAGAAGGAATTGGGCGCTGTGGTCTTTGCACTGAAATTCTGGCGTCATTACCTTTATGGAGCCACTTTTAAGGTGTTTTCTTATCATAAGAGCCTGAAATATATCTACACCCAGAAAGAGTTGAACATGAGGCAAAGGAGGTGGATAGAGTTGATCGGAGACTATGATATGCAGATTGTCTACCACGAGGGCAAGGCGAATGTGGTAGCTGACGCTCTAAGTAGGAAGTCAGTACATGCTTTGAGTTGTGCCAGATCGAGAGTGAGGTTGCATGGTGAACTAAGGGAGATGGGAATTTTCATGATCCGGAAAGGGGATGCCCTTGGTGACTTGACAGTGGAGCCTGAGTTGTATGGGGAGATTCGGGAGTTACAGCAGAACGATGAGAGAATCCAGAAGTGGCGTTTGATGGTGGAAAATGGGATTGGTGATAAGGCATCCAAGTTCAGTATTCATACCGACGGTAGTTTGAGGTTCAGTGGGCGATGGTGTGTACCGAATGTTGAGGAGCTAAAGAAGAAGATCCTGACTGAAGCTCATGCTACTCCTTATTCTGTTCACCCAGGGGGTGATAAGCTGTATAAGAACCTTAAGAAGACGTTTTGGTGGCCGAATATGAAGAAGGAGGTCGCAGAGTTTGTCTCGAGGTGTTTGACGTGTCAACGCGTGAAAGGGGAACATAAAAGACCTCAAGGGAAAATAATCAGTTTTTGCCAAAAAAAAAACACAGAAAATATCGTATAAATTTTTGTTTTCTCTAAATTGATTTCTTTTCATTATTCTTGATATTTCTTTTTGTCAACAAAATTTCACATTATTTACACATATAAATTTATTATTTTAATTTCCATTTTACTTTCCGGTGTGATACACTCATTTTCAATAATTAAAATGTTTTCTATATTGATTTTTTTATATCGGTTATTTTATCAATATGTTTTTTTTCCATTTTATTCAATGATTTGTTTGAAATCATTTTGAATTTAATTTTTTAGACTACTTTTTTTTATTTAATCATATTTTAAATCTAATGGTCTTTTCTTTTTTTCTCCTTAAAAACTTCCCCACTTTTTTTTCCAATTTAACATCTCGAATTCAAGTTCTTGTAGAAATATTTTACAAATAAAGTTGTAAATCAATTTTCTAATAAAAACCTTATTTAACAATATATTAGTTTCGGACTTCTCAATGATAGGTGTTAATAAGTTAGTTATTTAATTGGACATACTTTCTCTTTTAAATGTGATGCAGTCTCTAAATAATGTTATTCAATATTATAAATTTAACAAAAAAAGAATTATAAATATATTTACCATGGGTGTGACATTGTTCGTGGCAAAAATGATTATTAGCCACGACTGTAACCTAAATTGTGGCGCAATTGACTTTTTGCCACGGGAAAAATTATCCCGTGGCATAAAATTTTTCTAAAATAGTGAATAAATTTTTTCCTGTGGCTAAACAAAATTTAGCCACGAATTATAAATTCCCGTGGCATAAATCGTGGCGCAACTGTCAATTTGCTGTAGTGTTTTTTGTCGGGCTAGTTGCGGAATTTAATAAATATAGTAACTAGGGAAGTAGCTTTGAAATTACAAAATTGTCATTACATAATTAAACGTATACTTAAAGTAAAGCAGCATTCAACGAAAATAAAGCAAAATAAATTGTTAAACAACAATCATTTATTCATATAATCATATTCATTTTCAAGTCAGTAGTGTTAATAAGAATAATCATAATAAATTGGACAAAATTTCACTTGTGACAGACTAAATCCAATAATAAGAATAATCATAATAAGATCATTTACGTCAATAGTGAACAACATTAAGTAGGAATATTGTTCACATCTCGTAATAATACGGCGCAATCATCTTGGTGTCACAGTACACACCATGTTGCACTAATAATTTTGTACCATTATTTGTTAACATATCAAAAATATTAGTCACGGTAAAAATCCAATGCGTAGCTAAGAGCAATAATTAGTCACGGGTAATTTACTTGTGACAATAAATCACAATTAGCCACGGTAAGAATTCAGTGTGTGGCTAAGAGCAATATAGTCACGGATAATTTAGCTATGACAATAAATCATAATTAGCCACGTTAAGAATTCAGTGTGGCTAAACACACTAATAAGTCACGGCTAACTTACATGTGACAATAAATCATAATTAGCCACAACATTGTGGCTAAAAATAATTATTAGCCACGTTCGTGACTTGATGCGTGACTAAACGCATTTGTTAGCCACGGTCATGGCTTAATTCGTGACTAAAAACAATTATTTGTCACGGATATATTTTCCCGTGACATAAATTTTTTTACCAATTAATTTTGAAGGAAGGGGACTTTTTTTCCCGTGACTAAGCAAATTTAGGTCACGAATTATGAATTCCCGTGACATAAATCGTGGCGCAAGTGTCATTTTGTTGTAGTGAGATTTGATTGGATCGTGGATCCAGTGACTATACCATCAGGCGAGTCGATAGTTTGTAATAGAGTATACGGTAGTGTACCCATCAAAATCGGGGAAGCAATTTTCTATTGTGACCTCATAGAGTTTCCTCTGGGGGGTTTTGAGGTGATCCTAGGGATGGACTGGTCGGGGAAGTATCGGGCTTTTATCGATTGCCACCAAAAGAAGATTTCCTTGAAGGGACCCAAGGGAGTGAGGGTATCCTACA
The DNA here is from genome assembly GCA_029255685.2 of Silene conica. Taxonomy (NCBI): domain Eukaryota; kingdom Viridiplantae; phylum Streptophyta; class Magnoliopsida; order Caryophyllales; family Caryophyllaceae; genus Silene; species Silene conica. Next base: position 37,819,623 of record CM055312.2, on the reverse strand, counting down.
AGGGGTATAGAGTCAAACCAAAGATCAAATTTATATCTGTCAATACCCTGAAGTCTAGTTTGCGGAAAGGAGAAAGCCTAATTTTGTGCCAAATGTGGGATTGTGAGGCTGAGACCCCCAAGATTAGTGAGATACCTGTGGTACGGGAGTTTGAGGGAGTTTTTCGAGACGACATTCCAGGGTTACCGCCGAGGAGGGAAGTAGAATTTTCCATTGACCTCAAACCAGGAGCGGGACCGATATCTAAATCACCATACCGTATGGGACCTAAAGAGATGGAGGAATTGAAGAAGCAGTTGGATGAACTAGCTGAAAAAGGGTTCATTCGACCCAGTGTGTCGCCCTGGGGTGCACCTGTTCTGTTTGTGAAGAAGAAGGATGGGAGTTTGAGGTTGTGTGTTGACTACCGAGAGCTGAACAATGTGACCATCAAGAACCGTTACCCTTTGCCGAGAATTGACGACTTGTTCGATCAGTTGAGTGGAGCCGGGGTTTTCTCCAAGATTGATTTGAGATCCGGGTATCATCAGTTGAGGATAAAGGATGAAGATATTCCGAAGACCGCTTTCCGAACGAGGTATGGCCACTATGAATTTGTGGTTATGCCCTTTGGATTGACTAATGCTCCCGCTGTGTTCATGGACTTGATGAATTGAGTCTTCAGCCCGTATCTCGACAAGTTCGTGGTGGTATTCATAGATGATATCCTGGTATATTCTAAGAATGCAGAAGAGCACGAGGATCATTTGAGGAAGGTACTTCAGACTTTGGAGGAGCATAAGCTCAATGCTAAGTTAAGTAAGTGCGAGTTCTGGTTGGAGAAAGTGGCGTTTCTGGGGCATGTCATTTCCAAAGAGGGGGTATCTGTTGACCCTAGTAAAATCGAAGCTGTGACTAAGTGGCAAAGTCCGAAGAATGTGAGTGAGATTCGAAGCTTCCTGGGTTTAGCTGGTTATTACCGGAGATTCGTCAAAGACTTTTCGAAGATAGCAAAGCCGTTGACGTCGTTAATGAGGAAGGAGAACCGTTTTGCCTGGGATGAGAGTTGTGATAAGGCATTCCTGACTCTTAAGGAACGCCTGACAACAGCTCCTATCCTGGCCTTGCTAGTTGGGAGTGATAATTTCGAAGTATATACCGACGCTTCGAAGCATGGGTTGGTTTGTGTGTTAATGCAAAATGGGAGAGTAATAGCATATGCGTCTCGCCAGTTGAAGAAGGAATTGGGCGCTGTGGTCTTTGCACTGAAATTCTGGCGTCATTACCTTTATGGAGCCACTTTTAAGGTGTTTTCTTATCATAAGAGCCTGAAATATATCTACACCCAGAAAGAGTTGAACATGAGGCAAAGGAGGTGGATAGAGTTGATCGGAGACTATGATATGCAGATTGTCTACCACGAGGGCAAGGCGAATGTGGTAGCTGACGCTCTAAGTAGGAAGTCAGTACATGCTTTGAGTTGTGCCAGATCGAGAGTGAGGTTGCATGGTGAACTAAGGGAGATGGGAATTTTCATGATCCGGAAAGGGGATGCCCTTGGTGACTTGACAGTGGAGCCTGAGTTGTATGGGGAGATTCGGGAGTTACAGCAGAACGATGAGAGAATCCAGAAGTGGCGTTTGATGGTGGAAAATGGGATTGGTGATAAGGCATCCAATTTCAGTATTCATACCGACGGTAGTTTGAGGTTCAGTGGGCGATGGTGTGTACCGAATGTTGAGGAGCTAAAGAAGAAGATCCTGACTGAAGCTCATGCTACTCCTTATTCTGTTCACCCAGGGGGTGATAAGCTGTATAAGAACCTTAAGAAGACGTTTTGGTGGCCGAATATGAAGAAGGAGGTCGCAGAGTTTGTCTCGAGGTGTTTGACGTGTCAACGCGTGAAAGGGGAACATAAAAGACCTCAAGGGAAGGTTCAGCCACTAGATGTGCCAGAGTGGAAGTGGGAGAATATTTCGATGGAGTTTATTGTGGGGTTGCCTCGGACTCAGAGGGGCAACAACATGATTTGGGTGATCGTGGATCGTTTGACTAAGTCGGCTCACTTTATTCCCATGAAAGATACCTGGAGTTAAGCCGAGTTGGCTAAGTCATATGTTCAGAATGTAGTCAAGCTACATGGCGTACCCAAGGACATTGTTTCAGATCGAGACTCGAGATTTATATCCATATTTTGGCAGGAGTTGCAGGCTGCTTTGGGTACCCAATTGAAGATGAGTACAGCTTTTCATCCGGCTACCGATGGTCAGACTGAGAGGACAATTCAGACCCTTGAGGATATGTTGAGAGCTTGTGTACTGGAGTTCGGAGGATCTTGGGAGGATCGACTGGGGTTGATCGAGTTTTCTTATAATAATAGTTACCATGCAAGCATAGGCATGGCCCCTTTCGAGGCTCTATACGGGAGGAAGTGTCGGAGCCCTGTGTGTTGGGATGATCGGACTGATGTTGTGACTTTAGGGCCGGATATGATCCAGGAGATGGTGGAGCAAGTTCAGATTATTAGACAGAAAATGAGGGCCGCCCAGGATCGACAGAAGAGTTACGCTGATCTAAAGAGGAGTGATATTTCGTTCGAGGTCGGAGAGAAAGTCCTACTTAAAGTATCTCCAATGAAGGGCGTCATGAGATTTGGCAAGCGTGGCAAACTGAGTCAGAAGTTTAGTGGACCGTTTGAGATTTTGGACAGAGTTGGGGAGGTGGCATACGGATTAGCTTTACCTCCAGCTCTATCCAAGGTCCACAACGTGTTCCATGTCTCGTAGTTGAGGAAGTATGTAAGTGATCCATCACATGTACTTCAGCACGAGGTGATTGAGGTAGATGAGCAGTTGGCATACATTGAGACTCCGAAAGAGATTTTAGACAGAAAGGTTCGGAAGACTCGCAATGGGGAGACATCCTTGGTGAAAGTTTTGTGGACAAATCATAATCAGGAAGAGGCTACGTGGGAGCCTGAAGTATCTATGAGGGAGCGTTACCCACAACTGTTTGATTGAGGTAAGTCACGCGGACGTAACTTTTCTTTAAGGGGGGTGGAATGTGACATTCTGTGATTTAAGTAAGTTTATGCAGACTGTTGTGTGATATTTGTGTTTCAAGTTCGCTTGAGTTGATTGTTTTGCCACCTAAGGTGGTAGAACTTCGGGACGAAGTTTTTTTTAGAGGGGAAGACTGTAATACCTCGCTTTGTTAATCCTTTTTATTTAAATCGATCGTTTAATAAGCTTGCTAGTATGCGTGTTATAAGAGTCGTTTTGGACTTAGGTGGGATTGGAAATAGGAACTTAGTCAACTTAGGGTAATTGGTGTAGTAAGTGCTTGTTGGGATTCGAACCTAGGACCCATGGCAACACGGCCATGGGCCTCGTTATGCGTGCAGATTACAGCCCACGGTTAGAAGATTGCAAACTCAGCACACATACACACCCTGCCGCCTTATTTAAGACCTAGTCTACCCTAACCCTAGGCACGAAATTCAAGATCTCAAAACACAAAAAACCCAGCCGCCATAGTAGAGAAGGAGAGGAGCTTGTGTACGGTGGTTATAGGTCGTCATAAGGTGGTTCGAATTGGCCAGGCTGGTATGACACACTCGATGCTGATCTCAGTATTGTCTTTATGGTTTTCGTCACTTAATTAATTTGTGTTAAGTCTCTATTTCTTACTCGTGTTGCATGATTTTAATAGTATGTCATATAATGTTTATATTTGTCTTAGTCGGTGGTGGTCGTTGGTGGTAAAGGCGGTGGCAAGGGTGGTTGTTTAAGGGTCAGTGCAAGTTTTCTGGGTTCGTTTTCCTTCTGTTGTCGCGTCTGGGTGAGTTTAGTGTTTGTGTCGAGTCTGGGTTCGTACCTAGTTGGTACTGGTCATGGGTCAGGGAGTCGGATAGGAGTCCAGGGTTGGTTTTGGTGGTAGTCACAGTGGATAAGGGTGGCTGGTCAAGGTGGTGTAAGGGGTTGAACAGGGGCTGTCAGGGAGTCGTTTTCTTTCTGGTTTGGGTTTCTGGGTTTTGGTCCATGTACAGGGGGAGTTGGGGGTGGTACATCGTTGACTCGGGGGAGGTCGACACGATGTTACCACCGTGTCTCTCGAGTCTGGAGTCAAGGGAAGGTTCTGGTGGTGGTGTCGGCTGTTGGTGGTGGCTGGGCTGGTGTCGAAAGTCTGTCAAAGGATGCGTGGTCAGGAGAAGGGGCGAGTAGTCAGGGTTGTTTGAGTGGTTGGTTCGGATCATCGGCAGCCGGCGAGGGGGCTGCTGGTGGTTACAGTGGTGGAGAGTGGTTCTGGGAACGGGCTGCGGTAGTTGTCGGTGGTAGGTGGCGTGTGTCACGGTGGTTTCAGGGCTGTTAGTGGTGGGTTATCGGGCTGTTGTTGTATCGGGTGTGTTTGGTGTTGTTTTATTATTCTTTTTATTATTATTATTATTATTATTATTAAGAGTTTTAATAATAATTGGTATTTATGGATAATATAATTAGTAAGGATGGTGTAATATTTTATTTATGGTCAATTTGGATATGGGTCTTAATTAGTATTTGAATGATTTGAATTTGAAAATTAAGTATCTATTTTTAGAGGTTACTATTTTTAGAAATTTCTATATTTAGAAAGTTACTATTTTGGGTAACTCGGTTGTTGGGAAGCTTTCTAAATATAGGAAGTATCTATAAATAGAATGTGTACATGCATTACGAGCATTAGGAAAGTATTAATTAAAGTAATACTTATTTAGGTGGAAGTTTCCGTGTGGAGCATTTTTAGAAGCAGTCGCGCAGTTATCATTTCTTCTGCATTTTGAGGTAGGGGAGACTTATGATATATGATGATGTGCAAACCGTTCATAATTGTTGTTAAGCATATTTGTTATATATTATCATGTGATGTTTATACTGTGCATTTATATCATACTGTGATAACGATGGTGCGGAGATAATGGGTCTTGTGATTGGTGCGGAGATAATGGGTCTTGTGATTTGTGCGGAGATAATGGGTCTTGTGATTGGTGTGGAGATAATGGGTCTTGTGATTGGTGCGGAGATATTGGGTCTTGTGATTCGGAGTGGAGATGATCGACTTTCTGTTTTAGTAATATGGTTTGTTTACAGTTTTACCCTACTCAACCTCGTGGTTGACCTTGTGTATTCGTGATCACCTGTGATGAACCAAATTATTGGGGAGCAGATTGACAGGTTTAAAGACTATGGGAGCTTAGGGAAGGGAGAAGCAAGGATCCGGACCTGCCTAGAGTCTAGATCACATAATAGCATTTTATGAGTTGTACTTTTATTTTGATCAGAACAGTTTTTTTATGCAGTTATGTAAGAACATGTTTTGAGTTTAAAGTTAACTTAAAGTACTGTTTATCTTCCTTTGTATCTACTGCCTCGGGAAACCGAGATGGTAACACCTTTATTTATCAGAGGAGTCCTAGTACAGGCCCTTAAATAAATGGGGGTGTTACAGGACAAGCATCTTATGCAATTCATCCAATGTGGTCTATTGATTTCGCATGTTGAAATTCAACCGGAATTGAGCATACGATTTCACCTTATTGAGAGAGTGAAGGACTCGGTCAATAATGAGAGAGTCGGGAACATCAACTCCTTGCAACTTTAGAGTCTCCGCGAACTCAACTAATTTGAGTACATGAGGGCTTATCTTTTGTCCCTCCTTCAAGCAAATGTCGAAGAAGGCGGAAGCCGCCTCATATTGAATCACCCTTGGAGTTTGTGAAAACATCCTCGCAAGTTTGGTATATATCTCATATGATGTGCTTAACTTGATCATACTCCTTTGGAGATCCGGCTCCATGGAGAAGATGAGCACATTTTTAAGAGCGGAGGACTCTTTCTTGTAGGCTTCATATGCCTCACGAGTTTGAACCGCGGAACGAGCGGTCGGAGCTGCTTCGGAAAGGTAACGAGTCTTATCGTCACCTTGAGCGGCCAAAAGTAATTGCGCATACAAATCCTTAAAATTGAAAACCATGCTTATCGAGTTTGCAACGATCCATAAAGGATCGAAGCCATGATACATTAGTGAGAGGTGGAGCGTTGGTTGCCATGGATGATGTTGAAAATTAAACTACATTAAAACTGAAGGAATTAAAACAACATCATTTAAAAACTTGTAATAATATCGTTATAAATTTTAAACAAGTTTAGTTATTTACTTAATGATCTCTTACCCAATTAAGTAAATAAATCCGAGACCCAAATCTATACTAATCCGGGCACGGTGTAGCCGATTCAACCCTTATTGATATAATTTGGTGGATTAACTCTTTAATCGGTTCTACTTTAGAACTCTCGATCGACAATTTTCTAAAAATTGTCTTTAGCCCGAACTTATTGCAACTACGGTTACGAATACCTTCGTTGAGATCGACCAAATTTCAATGTGTAATCTTATTACCCCACCTACCCAACGTAACAATTTTAGTACTATTGTCTTGTGAAGAAGGGAGTCATGGGTCTATACTTTTTGGTAAGGCAGAGTCTCAAAACTCATTTGTAAGAGATCTAGTCAAAATTATTATGTATCTCCGTTTAAGTGAACTAAGTCGGTGAATAATCGATAAATAATTGACTAGGTCGACTAAATCGAATAAAATGCATGACTTGATATGACGATTTGGCTATGCATGCAAACATATCTATAACCCTTACAAATGTGTGAACTTCTACTTCAGGTGAATAGTAGAGCAGTTCCACACGGGTTAAGCACGTGATGAGCAGTGTGCTGCTTGTCTTCTTCCTCCACCTTTCTCTTCTTATGTGCTACTTTGTTGTACTGTTCCACAGAATTGTGATGCTCTGTTCCTGTGGTTTTTCTACTTCATTTTCTGCTATTTGTTTTAATCATACTTGTGTTTACATTGCTTTAAGCATTTGTTATTTACATTGATCTCTTCTTTATGCCTCTAAACGATGTTGATGAGGTTCATTATTTACAGACTAAAATTGATGAAGTTGTTGCTGGAGTCCGACCTCTGTTTCATCGTCTAATGGTAGTTATGAATAATGAGGTTATCTGGAGATTTATTCGGCAGGATGACTACCGACTTTCGTCATTAGCGTTAATGATGGGGCCTCGTTACAAGATTGTCCGACTAGTGGTTCCTGATGATCATATCACCCCAGGTACTTCTCCTATTCTAATGATTTGAGTTAATGCTTATTAATTATGCTTAGTTATAGCATAATCTTATACATATGCTGTTTGTTGTAATCAGAAACTGTTGATATGAAAAGAAGCGAGTTGACCATGCTTGAGGAGGCGGTTGTTGAATTATTCAAAAGATGTGAAACAATTGTCCCTCACATGACTATATATCATCTATTTATGGCTACTGGTGAAATATTTGCTGCCCCCCTTGAGAAGATTGAAATATACGAGATATATTATAGTTACATGGAAGAGGAGTTGTTTAGGCCTAATGTTTTTTCATCTGAGGGTTGGTCTACTGATTAGGAGTGGTGGTGCATTTAATGGGTGATTGTAGTAGAATTATACTGTCTGTTGATGGTCAATCACGTTTCTTTAAGTGTAAGGATGTCTTATTTGTGTGATCAACCGTTCCTGTATGTTGAGTTTAATTTTGTACAATTGTTATCCCTTTCTGAATGTGTACTTATGTTGGTAGATTCATCGGTTCTTTTAATGTATTACTGATTATATTGTGTGATTTAGCATAAATGGCTTATGTGTTTCGGTTCATGTGGATCATTAACTCTTCCTCAATTTGTTCTTAATTATTTTTTGAGATTATTTTATTAATCTGAATGTAATTTGTACAGTTTGTGTGATCTTGTAGTTGGTAGTCAGTGTCAATATTTGATCATGGTTTCGTGTACAAACAGTTCATGTTAGCTTGTAGGTATGTGTAGGTAATGACTTGTCAGTAACTATTCATCTTGCCCATCATACTTTCAAAGTACCACCTATTATTTTATTTGTGGTTTTGCAAAATCATTTGGCTCACTTTACAAGCAAGCTAGCCTAATAAAACTACTGTTCTTAAGTGTGTTTGCTCTCATCACAGTGGCATTCTTACAGGTTTGTTTTCATTTTGGTTATCATTTTATTTGGTTGGTTCTGGTAAATGTACAGAGCAGTGGCTACTTCTGGATATGTATTTTAATGGTTCTTTATTGTTTAGGACATTATGAAACCACTACGACAGTGTGCTAGGTCTCTTGCAGGAAGAGATGGTGGGTATTCTATGATAGCTAGAGTAATAGAGAAGATAAGTATACATGGTTCGTTGACTCCACATCCTCTTGAGTGTGAGCTGATAACGTTTGTGGATGAAAAGGTATATGTTTGCGGAGATAATATGTACAAGCTTTATTTGTTCGTAACATTGAAGGTATGGGATAGGTCCTGAATAAAGAAATTTTAAAGGACTATAAGTTTGATTCATTTGCCATTCATTGATTATTCGGAGGTTTTGAAAAGGATGATTGTATTAATCTGTAGTGGATTTTGTTGGGACGGCTTATAAAAGGCTTGTCAATGTGTGTTAGTTACATTCATTCGTTCGTTTGTTCATTCATTTACCATATGATATGTGCTGTCTTTTTTCGTAATTATTGTTTGCAAGTATTTCAGAAAGCGTGGTTGAGGGGTCATCATGGGATTTGTAGACAGAAGTTGTAAAGTTTTGTTAGTTATATTCATTCATTCATTCATTCATTCATAGGCTAACTCATATTTATTATGGTCTGGATTGTACAGTTCTGTATGGTGTATCTGGATTTTAAGAACTATAAATGGTTTCTCTGTAAACTTTTAATATACACTGTTGTTGTCGACGCCGTTATCTTGACTTTACAGCTTCTTAATTCTGATGTCCTGAACGCTTGGGATGGGAATTTGATTAGCTTGTTAATGTAACTGTAGGGTGCTCGGCTCAGAGCTGCATTTCACAATGAGGAGCTTGAGTTATTAGGTGATGTCATGCATAATCATGTCGAGTATGAAATTACGAATGCTAAAGTCAGGGTGGTAGGAGGTCAGTGCTGGGGCAACCAGGATAACCAAGTTTATGAACTTATTTTAAATAGTGAAACTGTTGTTCTGCCTGTGCGTGGTAGACAGCTCCTAAATCCTGTTCAGTATGTGCCAGTTGCGTGTATACCGAAAAAATCTCGCTCGAAGATTATTATGGTGAGACAGTATGATATAACTGGGTTATCAGTTTCTTTAATATGTGTTAGATATGCTGATTTCAGTTTGTTCTGTGTATAGATGTGCTTGGTATTGTTGTATTTGTTGACCGGATATGTCAGAAACCCAGGCCAGCTGGTTTTACTTGTGAGCTCTTTGAAATTTTCGTTATTGATTCAAGGTATGCCTTATTCAGATGGAACAATCATCTAATTTAACAGATATATTATGTGTTAGTTTGAAAAGGTTGGCCTGTATGCTGACAAATTCTTGCTGCTGTATATGCAGTTCTGAACAGGTTATGATGGTTACTGTTTGGGAAAAACCTGTTGTGCGAGTTTGCAGGAACTTGGAAGTTAATGCAACGTCCTTCCCTGTCATCAGTTTTACTAATCTGAGAACGTGCACCCGAAATGGTATTTAATGCTGTCAATTGTACCATACCTGACTGCGCACGTTTTCTAATCAGTGATTGCTGATGCTAATGACCGTTTTTACTGGTTAGGTTTTTCTCTTTCTTCTACAAAAGATACGGTTGTGAACCTGAAACCACAAGGACAGGAAGCTGATATGTTGCGTCACTGGTAGGGGCTTGTTTACTTGATGTGCGCCTGTATTTTTTTGATCGTGTTATGACATTATCATGTTGTTGCAGGGGAAATGGTTGTTATAGGCTTATGGCTAATAAACACCGTTAGATTTACGCTGTTCGCTCTCCAGGAACTGAGCGCATAATTACTACAATTGGATGGCTTCTCCGACATGATGTATGTCTATGTCTTCTACTATCTGCGTTGCGACTTTGCGGTGCCTTGTATCAGATCGTGTCCCTCAGATTGCCATAAGTGTTGATGTTTGTTGTACAGTGCGTAGTTCAGCAATCTGCATTTGGTTTTGTGAACAGTGTTTGATGTTGCTTTGTTGTTCTACCAGGTAAGGGACACCCTGCAGGATGAACGACATTGGTTGTGCGTACATCTCCTTAGGCTTGATAAGAATAATATACAATACTACACTGGGTGTAGTAGTTGTGGTACTGGTGGTTATGAAGAAATCGGTGTTTTGTACAATTGTTATGCATGCATTCAAAAGAATGTTGTGTCTTCTTCTAGGTAATGTAAACATGGCTTACCAATTGAGTGTGTTATTGATGGTGGTCACCCTGACTTCTTGTTTACTTCAGAAAAATGGTCGTAGTGGATGTAGAGGATGAGACTGGCGCTTGTTGTTTCAATACGGTGACTGATAATGCAGAAAAACTTCTTGATGTGGAGGCCGGTGTACTCTTTTCAATGCTTCCACAGGTAATTGCTGTGCTGCTGTTGTTATTGTACGATGATTAATTTAACATTTAGTCTTAATCAGCTTTTCTTGTGGATATGCTTTAGTTGCTCTGCTGACAGTTCGTGTATATTGTTTTAATGACTGTCCTAGGAAAAGGATGACTATCTGTCACAAGTGGAAAATCAGTGGAAGAATAGTCATTTCTACATTCAGGTTAAGCCAGCAAGGTCACTCTTTTTAACTCAGGAACTGAAATGGGAGTTGGCCCAAGTATCCCTAATTTGAAAATATGTATTGACAGAACCTCGTGGCTGGTGTTAGTACGTTGTAGGCTGTATGCTTGTAGTTGGTTTTGTGGTGTCAGGTTTTTTGGGTTGGCTTATGTAACGGCGTAGACCTGTTGAGAGTATCTCTTTATGCTCAGAAGCTTATGGCGTTAGACTAATGTTTTGAAAAGTGGTCTGTTTATACACATTAAGTACCTGTTGGGTGCTCGGGTAGCTTGCATTGGTATTTTGTATTATGATTGCTCAACGTGGATATGATATATTCTGTAGGAATGAGTGATCTTAGCGTACAGTTATTGAATGATTAATGGTTAAGGTACCGTTATGGGCAACTGTCTACGAGAACAGGTGGAAAGTCCACGCAGATTAAACTAGCAATATGAGTATACATATATGTTTTATAACCGCACTTATGTGATTCAGCTTTAGTCAGATTACAATTTAGATCTCTCATGAACTTTTAGTTACAAGAATGGTACTACTTACTACTAAGACCAATTTCAAAGACATTACAATATGGGGAGTTTAATATAGGGTACAGATCATAAAAAGCATGTTTGAGTCAAGCCTGCTTTGGTCAGAAAAACAATCTATTCATGTTGGCTTGATGGCATGAAATTCCTTTGCTATTCTGAAAACTGCAAAGGGTCTCAACACATCTACCTTAGAAGGTTCGATAAGATGTAAGAACAGGGACTTGCTTTTAGTGATGGTATTATTTGTAACACCCCCGTTTATTTAAGGGCCTGTACTAGGACTCCTCAGATAAACAAAGGTGTTACCATCTCGGTTTCTCGAGGCAGTAGATACAAAGGAAGATAAACAGTACTTTAAATTAAATTTAACTCGAAACATGTTCGTACAATTGAATCTGAAACCCTAACAAGGCAAGTAAAATACAACTCATACTAAACTGACTAAGGTGATCTAGACTCTAGTCTGGTCCGGATCCAAGCTCTTCCTCCCATAGCTCCCCCTTAGTCTCAGCCACCTGTCAATCTGCTCCCCAATAAATTGGTTCATCACAGGTGATCACGAATACACAGGGTCAACCACGAGGTTGAGTAGGGAAAACAATAAATATATAACAATATAGTAAACTCCGCACCGATCCAACGCCAAATAAACTCCGCACCGATCCAACGCCATATATATACTCCGCACCGATCCAACGCCATATATATAATCCGCACCGATCCAACACCATATACACTCCGCACCGATCCAACACCGTATCACAAGACCCAATATATAATCACATCATATAATATCTCAGAATAATATAGATAACACAATAAAACGATCACATGATATTATATCACCACCAAGTTTCATATCAAACAAGAGTAGATTACACATCATATAACAGTATTATCCCCTACCTGAAATAGCAGGACAAAATGTAGATACGTCCGAGGCTTGTCAAAAATGTTCCACGCGAAACTCGCTACCTAAAGAGATATACGTAACAAATTAAAACCTTCCCGAATCCCTTAACGATCATACTTACTATAAATAGCAACTTCCATAAGTGGAAAGTTTCCATAAATAGAAACTTTCCCGATGTAGCAACTTTCCAAGAATAGTAACTTCTAAATATAACAACTTTCGTTCGAATATCAAATTATTCCAAATATACAATACTACCCATATCAAGGTTCACCATGAACAACTTACCCTTAATAAATCATATTTTTTTACCCTTAACAATAAAATATCATTATCATAAATAGCAAATATCTTAATAATAATAATAATAATAATAATAATAATAATAATAATAATAATAATAATAATAATAATAATGATAAGTAAAAAAAAACAAAACACGAATCACCACCCTTAACCAACCCGACTCCCACTAAACTTATCCTCCTAACACCTCCAACACCCTACTGCCGCCACCAACAACCACCAGCCACGGTACCTAGAACCACCCTAAGCATCAGTGACCGCCGGCCGTCGAGTCGTCCATCGCCGACGAGGAGAACCAGCCCCTTAAACCAGGACTGATCCCTCACCCCACCAACCAACCAGCCTCCTTAACCCGACTGTCGACGACTCCTATTAACCAAACCACCACCCGCGACGGCTGCCCATACCACTCCTGACACCAGGCTACTGACTCATGGTGGTACCACCGTGTCGACCTCCCCCGAGTCAACGGTGGTACCACTCCCAAAACACCCCTGTAACCCCGTGACACTAGACTCTGCAAAAAAAGAGTACGACCAGAGACACGAACCACGCTACTGCCGCCTCCTTAACCGCCTAATCCCGACACGACAACCACCATGACATACCCTTGACCACCACAAATCTTAAAACGCAAACACCCAGAACCAAAACCAATAAGGTTATACTCGAAATACTCACACAAAACCATACGAACAAGACCTTGTCTGAAATGGAATTAATTTGATTGTCTCAGGCGACAAAACCACCCCTACTGGTGGTTCCTGGTAGCCAACGGTGACCCCTACTGTAGACCAAACACTAATACTAACGACATGGATTAAGTTTAAACCCAGAACTGAACTCGCAGCCATGAATAAAACATACGAAAGTTACAGAAACTACAGGGAAACGCAAAGAAGAAGAACAAGAACGTGTCGACATACCCCTTTCTGGTTCAGATCGATGCAGTTCTGACCACCCTATGACCACCGTGACCACCACCCTTTAGAATATGCTATGTCGGCTGTCAGACTATGAGGTTTTGGTATGATAGATAGGGTTGATTAGGTCAGGGTGTTTGCTTAAATATGACGGCTTGAAGTAAGGTGTAAATAGGGTTCGAAACGTGGGCTGCTTCCTTGTGTTTTGCACGCATATCGAGGCCCATGGCCGTGCTGCCATGGGTCCTGGGTTCGAACCTCAACAACTACACATTACTATTATTATCTTAAGGTGGCTAGTTTCCTCTTTCTAGTCCCATCTAAAACCAAAACAACTCTTATAAAACGAGTACGAGCAAGCTTATAAAACGAACGATTTAAATCAAAAATTCCCAAAAATGCGAGGTATTACAGTCTTCCCTCCTTAAAAAGAACTTCGTCCCGAAGTTTTACCACACTTGGGTGACAAAACAATCGACTCAAACGAACTTGGAACACAAATATCACCAAAAACAGTCTGCATAGAACTTACTTAAATCACAGAATGTCACATTCCACCCCCCTTAAAGAAAAGTTACGTCCGCGTAACTTACCTCAATCAAACAGATGTGGGTAACGCTCCCTCATAGATGCCTCAGGCTCCCACGTAGCCTCTTCCTGATCATGATTTGACCATAAGACTTTCACCAAGGACGTCTCCCCATTGCGAGTCTTCCGTACCTTCTTGTCCAAAATCTCTTTCGGAGTCTCAATGTATGCCAACTGCTCATCTACCTCAATCACTTCGTGCTAAAGTACATGTGATGGATCACTTACGTACTTCCTCAACTGCGAGACATGGAACACGTTGTGGACCTTGGATAAAGCTGGAGGTAAAGCTAATCGGTATGCCACTTCCCCAACTCTGTCCAAAATCTCAAACGGTCCAATAAACTTCTGACTCAGTTTGCCATGCTTGCCAAATCTCATTACGCCCTTCATCGGAGATACTTTAAGTAGAACTTTCTCTCCGACCTCGAACGAAATATCGCTCCTCTTTAAATCAGCATAGCTCTTCTGTCGATCCTGGGCGGCCCTCATTTTCAGTCGAATAACCTGAACCTGCTCCACCATCTCCTGGATCATATCGGGCCCTAAGGTCACAACATCAGCTCGATCATCCCAACACACAGGGCTTCGACACTTCCTCCCGTATAGAGCCTCGAAAGGGGCCATGCCTATGCTTGCATGGTAGCTGTTATTATAAGAAAACTCGATCAACCCCAGTCGATCCTCCCAAGATCCTCCGAACTCAAGTACACAAGCCCTCAACATATCCTCAAGGGTCTGAATCGTTCTCTCAGTCTGACCGTCAGTAGCCGGATGAAAAGCTGTACTCATCTTCAACTGGGTACCCAAAGCGGCCTGCAACTCCTGCCAAAATCTGGATATAAACCTCGAGTCCCGATCTGAAACAATATCCTTGGGTACGCCATGCAGTTTGACCACATTCTGAACATATGACTTAGCCAACTCGGCTTTACTCCAGGTATCTTTCATGGGAATAAAGTGAGCTGACTTAGTCAAGCGATCCACAATCACCCAAATCATGTTGTTGCCCCTCTGAGTCCGAGGCAACCCCACGATAAAGTCCATCGAAATATTCTCCCACTTCCACTCTGGCACATCTAATGGCTGAACCTTCCCTTGAGGTCTCTTATGCTCCTCTTTCACTCGTTGACACGTCAAACACCTCGAGACAAACTCTGCGACCTCCTTCTTCATATTCGGCCACCAAAACGTCTTCTTAAGGTCCTTATACAGTTTATCACCCCCTGGGTGAATGGAATATGGAGTAGCATGAGCTTCAGTCAGGATCTTCTTCTTTAGCTCCTCTACATTCGGTACACACCATCGCCCACTAAATCTCAAACTACCGTCGGTATGAATACTGAACTTGGATTCCTCATCATTAACCCCATTTTCCACCATCAAATGCCACTTTTGGATTCTCTCATCGTTCTTCTGCAACTCCCGAATCTCCCCATACAGCTCAGGCTCCACTGTCAAATCCCCAAGGGCATCCCCTTTACGGATCATAAAAATTCCCATCTCCCTTAACTCGTCATGCAACCTCACCCTCGATCTGGCACAACTCAAAGCATGCACTGACTTCCTACTCAGGGCATCAGCCACCACATTGGCCTTGCCCTCGTGGTAGACAATCTGCATATCATAGTCTCCGATTAACTCTATCCACCTTCTCTGCCTCATGTTCAACTCCTTCTGGGTGTAGATATACTTCAGGCTCTTATGATCAGAAAACACTTTAAAAGTGGCTCCATAAAGGTAATGGCGCCACAATTTAAGTGCAAACACGACTGCACCCAATTCCAGATCATGAGTTGGATAATTCTCTTTGTAGTTCTTCAACTGGCGAGACGCATAAGCTATCACTCTCCCATTCTGCATTAGTACACATCCCAACCCATGCTTCGAAGCGTCGGTATAAACTTCGAAATTATCACTTCCAACTGGTAAGGCCAGGATAGGAGCCGTCGTCAGGCGTTCCTTAAGAGTCAGGAATGCCTTCTCACAACTCTCATCCCAGACAAAACGGTTCTCCTTCCTCATTAATGACGTCAACGGCTTGGCTATCTTCGAGAAATCTTTGACGAATCTTCTATAATATCCTGCCAATCCCAGGAAACTTCGAATCTCACTCACATTCTTCGGACTTTGCCACTTAGTCACAGCCTCGATCTTACTAGGGTCAACAGACACTCCCTCCTTTGAAATCACATGACCCAGAAACGCCACTCTCTCCAACCAGAACTCACACTTACTCAACTTAGCATTAAGCTTATGTTCTTCTAGGGTCTGAAGTACCCTCCTCAAATGATCTTCGTGCTCTTCTGCATTCTTAGAATATACAAGGATATCATCGATAAACACCACCACAAACTTATCCAGATACGGGCTGAAAACTCGATTCATCAAGTCCATGAACACAGCTGGAACATTAGTCAATCCAAACGGCATAACCACAAATTCATAATGGCCATACCTGGTTCGGAAAGCGGTCTTTGGTATATCTTCATCCTTTATTCTCAACTGATGGTACCCGGATCTCAAGTCAATCTTGGAGAAAACCCCAGCCCCACTTAACTGATCGAATAAATCGTCAATCCTCGGCAAAGGGTAACGATTCTTGATGGTCACATTGTTCAGCTCTCGGTAATCAACGCACAGCCTCAAACTCCCATCCTTCTTCTTCACAAACAGAACAGGTGCACCCCAGGGCGACACACTGGGTCAAATGAACCCTTTCTCAGCTAGTTCATCCAATTGCTTCTTCAACTCCTCCATCTCTTTCGGTCCCATACGGTACGGTGATTTAGATATCGGTCCCGCTCCTGGTTTTAGGTCAATGGAAAATTCCACTTCCCTCCTTGGCGGTAACCCTGGAACGTCATCTCGGAATACTCCCTCGAATTCCCGTACCACCGGTATTTCACTAGTCTTGGGGGTCGCAGCCTCACAATCCCACATTTGGCACAAGATTAGGCTCTCTCCTTTTCGCAAACTAGACTTCACGGTATTGACGGATATGAATTTGATTTTTTGGCTTGACTCGGTATCCCTTGTAAGACACCCTCACCCCCTTGGGTCCCTTCAAAGAAATCTTCTTTTGGTGGCAATCGATAAAAGCCCTATACTTCCCCAACCAGTCCATCCCTAGGATCACTTCAAAACCTCCCAAAGGAAATTCTATGAGGTCACCAAAGAAAGTTGCTTCCCCGATTTTGAAGGGCACACTACCGTATACTCTATTACAAACTATCGACTCGCCTGAAGGTATGGTCACTGAATCCGCGACCCAGTCGAATCTCTCGAGTCCCAAAGCCTTAACATGATCTCTAGACACAAACGAATGGGTGGCACCGGAATAAAAAAGTATGAAAGTAGGTTTAGAGTTCACAAGAAAAGTACCGGTTACCACATGAGCATCATCTTTCGCTGCCTGCTTGCCCATGGCATAGAGCTTGCCACTGGACTTAACTCCACTCTGACTGGTACCAGATGTCCCAGCCTGCTGGTTCCCTTCTGCTCCCGCCTTCTGATTGCTTCCACCCCCATTGAATTGGTTCTGGTACGAGCGATTCGGATAGTTGTTATAGTTCCTTTGATAGTTGCTGCTGCCTCCAGACTTCGCACCCCCACCATAGTTTGTCGTGGGTGTGCGATAGCCACTGCTACCATAGGACTGAGTGCGAGATCCCTGATATCCTGCTGTAGGCGTACGATAACCCCCGGACTGATTACCTCCAGACGATCGACACACTGCCTGCTTGTGTCCCCTCTTGCCACAGCCAAAAAAAACTATCCCCGCTGAACCACTGCCAGAAACCCCACTCATGTGGTTCCCCCCGCTTTGATTTCTCGCTCCTCCGGAAGTGTTGTTACTGAAGTAACCACTAAACTTGTTGGTGCTTTGCTTCTTTGACCCCGAACTTTCAGTCACAGCCTCAGCCTTTCTCTTTTCAGATTTGGACTTCTTGTCCTCTTTTATCATATCCGAGAGCCTCTCCGCCGCCCCAGCCCGTAAATAGATGTCCCGGACTGTGGTGGGCGGAGCTGCAATCAGTCTCTTCTTGATGGCGATTGATAACCCCCTTTCGAATTTCATTGCCAGCATGGCATCGTCGAATCCCATGTCTCCCACGTAGTTCGCCAACTGGATGAATTTCCTGTAGTAAGCCTCTACAGTAATGTCCTCCGACATCTTAAATGTATCGAACTCCTCCCTCGGCTTGCTCTTTTGGAATTCTGGTAGAAACACCTCGTACAAGATCCTCTTGAATGCGACCCAAGCAACAAACTCGGTCCCATCCTCTCTAGCTGCTTCCCGGATCTCTCCCTTATTCCCGGTCCACCAGTCTCCAGCCAAGCCTCGCAGGTAGTAGGCTGCTTGGTCAACCCTCAATTCTTCAGGGCAATCCACCAACTCGAACAAGTTACTGAATTCTCTGCACCAGGCTCCAAGCAAATGAGGTTCCCCCTCCCCGGTGAATTGGGTAGGATGGTGCCTCGCGATTATCGTGCTCATCTTAGCGGAGTCCATACGTTTAGCCTTTAGAGCCGCGTTCTCGGCTAGTAATCAGTCTAACTCCTCTTGTGTGATGTTTGCGGCATTGTCTCTTCGCGGAGGCATACTATAATATAACAGAAAGAAATGAGTCCCGACTTATGTGGGCACACATTAGGGTTAGGGCTGAAATCCCTAAACGATAAAGTCTAGCATCAATTATCAGATTGAATAACCATAAAACTATAACATGGCTCGGGATCACATAACCGCATATCACTAGACATGACGAGAAAGAAAATGAAAGCATTTACTGACATGTTTCAAGATACTTCACATAACCACATAAGTCCACACCTCTTTATTCAACAAATAAAATCCTTTTCATGTTCATGCCCCTTTCGGCTATTTCAAACAGTCACTGATAATCAAAGTTCCATAAATTACTTATTACTGTATGCCATTACTTCCATCTTTTCTCAACTTACCCCCTTTTCTCTCGTATTTTCACTCTGGGTTCCCGGGTAAAACTGATAGGGCCAATGGTTCGGTGTGAGGGGGCCCCAGAGTCATACTTTGCCTTTAGTGTGCTCCTAACAGTCCTATCCCGGGGGTTCATTTTATTTAGACTCTCCTACATTCATTGGGTTCATTAGTTTAGGCCTGAGGATCGTTCGCTCTGATACCACTTTGTAACACCCCCGTTTATTTAAGGGCCTGTACTAGGACTCCTCAGATAAACAAAGGTGTTACCATATCGGTTTCCCGAGGCAGTAGATACAAAGGAAGATAAACAGTACTTTAAATTAAATTTAACTCGAAACATTTTCGTACAATTGAATCCGAAAGCCTTAACAAGGCAAGTAAAATACAACTCATACTAAACTGACTAAGGTGATCTAGACTCTAGTCTGGTCCGGATCCAAGCTCTTCCTCCCATAGCTCCCCCTTAGTCTCAGCCACCTGTCAATCTGCTCCCCAATAAATTGGTTCATCACAGGTGATCACGAATACACAGGGTCAACCACGAGGTTGAGTAGGGAAAACAATAAATATATAACAATATAGTAAACTCCGCACCGATCCAACGCCAAATAAACTCCGCACCGATCCAACGCCATATATATACTCCGCACCGATCCAACGCCATATATATACTCTGCACCGATCCAACACCATATACACTCTGCACCGATCCAACACCGTATCACAAGACCCAATATATAATCACATCATATAATATCTCAGAATAATATAGATAACACAATAAAACGATCACATGATATTATATCACCACCAAGTTTCATATCAAACAAGAGTAGATTACACATAATATAACAGTATTATCCCCTACCTGAAATAGCAGGACAAAATGTAGATACGTCCGAGGCTTGTCAAAAATGTTCCACGCGAAACTCGCTACCTAAAGAGATATACGTAACAAATTAAAACCTTCCCGAATCCCTTAACGATCATACTTACTATAAATAGCAACTTCCATAAGTGGAAAGTTTCCTTAAATAGAAACTTTCCCGATGTAGCAACTTTCCAAGAATAGTAACTTCTAAATATAACAACTTTCGTTCGAATATCAAATTATTCCAAATATACAATACTACCCATATCAAGGTTCACCATGAACAACTTACCCTTAATAAATCATATTTTTTTACCCTTAACAATAAAATATCATTATCATAAATAGCAAATATCTTAATAATAATAATAATAATAATAATAATAATAATAATAATAATAATAATAATAATAATAATAATAATAATAATAATAATAATAATAATAATAATAATAATAATAATAATAATAATAATAATAATAATAATGATAAGTAAAAAAAAACAAAACACGAATCACCACCCTTAACCAACCCGACTCCCACTAAACTTATCCTCCTAACACCTCCAACACCCTACTGCCGCCACCAACAACCACCAGCCACGGTACCTAGAACCACCCTAAGCATCAGTGACCGCCGGCCGTCGAGTCGTCCGTCGCCGGCGAGGAGAACCAGCCCCTTAAACCCGGACTGATCCCTCACCCCACCAACCAACCAGCCTCCTTAACCCGACTGTCGACGACTCCTATTAACCAAACCACCACCCGCGACGGCTGCCCAGACCACTCCTGACACCAGGCTACTGACTCATGGTGGTACCACCGTGTCGACCTCCCCCGAGTCAACAGTGGTACCACTCCCAAAACACCCCTGTAACCCCGTGACACTAGACTCTGCAAAAACAGAGTACGACCAGAGACACGAACCACGCTACTGCCGCCTCCTTAACCGCCTAATCCCGACACGACAACCACCATGACATACCCTTGACCACCACAAATCTTAAAACGCAAACACCGAGAACCAAAACCAATAAGGTTATACTCAAAATACTCACACAAAACCATACGAACAAGACCTTGTCTGAAATGGAATTAATTTGATTGTCTCAGGCGACAAAACCACCCCTCCTGGTGGTTCCTGGTAGCCAACGGTGACCCCTACTGTAGACCAAACACTAATACTAACGACATGGATTAAGTTTAAACCCAGAACTGAACTCGCAGCCATGAATAAAACATACGAAAGTTACAGAAACTACAGGGAAACGCAAAGAAGAAGAACAAGAACGTGTCGACATACCCCTTTCTGGTTCAGAACGACGCAGTTCTGACCACCCTATGACCACCGTGACCACCACCCTTTAGAATATGCTATGTCAGCTGTCAGACTATGAGGTTTTGGTATGATAGATAGGGTTGATTAGGTCAGGGTGTTTGCTTAAATATGACGGCTTGAAGTAAGGTGTAAATAGGGTTCGAAACGTGGGCTGCTTCCTTGTGTTTTGCACGCATATCGAGGCCCATGGCCGTGCTGCCATGGGTCCTGGGTTCGAACCTCAACAACTACACATTACTATTATTATCTTAAGGTGGCTAGTTTCCTCTTTCTAGTCCCATCTAAAACCAAAACAACTCTTATAAAACGAGTACGAGCAAGCTTATAAAACGAACGATTTAAATCAAAAATTCCCAAAAATGCGAGGTATTACATTATTAAACTTGTAATATAACAATTCCTTGTCCTTCGAAATAAACTATAGACGATGTTCAGGAACCGTCCACTCCTCTAGGCTACAAGTAAACAATGCAGTACATTTAAGTAATAATTGAGTGTCATAGTCCAGCATAGACATCGAAAAAAACAATCTTTCCTTGGTAAGGTGCTTCTCAAGTGTTTCAGATATACAGCAATATGATTGAACATGTTGTATTAGCTGCTGCTCAAGTGACCGTGCTTCGTTCATTACATCGTAAGATACAGACTGCAGGTCTTTCAAGCAAATTATGGAGGGACCAGCTATGCTATAAAACGAGGATTAACTTGGTTGATCGCTGTCTTCTTACCTATTCTGAATATGGGTCATTATGTATCTTCATAAACTTGGTAATCCTGGTTGCCCATCACTGACCTCCTACCACCCTGACTTTAGCATTCGTAGTTTCATACTCGACATGATTATAGATGACATCACCGAATAACTCAAGCTCCTCATTGTGAAATGCAACTCTGAGTCGAGCACCCTACAGTTACATTAACAAGCTAATCAAATTACCATCCCAAGCGTTCAAGACGTCAGTGTGGGGAATATATCATGTATTCGTCCTAAACTTGAAGGATTATAATGAAATTTACAGTTGTGAATATGGTCATAAGATAAATAAAAACATGAAAAGAATACAACCTTGGGTCCTTGCTTGAATTGGCCTAAGAACAGGAATTAAAGTAAATTCCCTCCTATAACTTGCACCCAAGACTTGATTGAGATGATGCCGCGTGTGCTAGAAAATACTCTCCAATTGCCTTGCAATATGGGGAGAGCTTTTTGAGGTTTTAGATGTGAGATCTGAGTTTTGGGAGAAGAATGCTCTCAAAAACCCTAATTGTGAGAATTATCAATTACCAGTTCGTGACATAAGGAGAAGGACTCTCCTTATGTAGTACTCGGGTGGGTCGGCCGAATTGGGGTGAGAGTGGGCTTTCTCCACTCTTACCTTATTCCTTTGCATGATTCGACCCGTTTTGCTAAATTTTATTTGCGGGATTTTTATTATAAATCGCATACGTGTTATCAGATATTAATGCAGTCGATGTATTAATAATGGTCTGATAAAATTACGATATTGTATAATTACCCAAATTAATATAACTGTTTATCTAAATACGCGAAATCAATATTTAATTAAATATAACTGCTTATATTTAATTTTACGAATTAATCATGTAATCCCTATTAGCTAAAATTATTTAATCCGTATAAATAATAATCTCAACATCTTATTGACGAATTTAATAGTCAATACCTCTAACTAACTGTTTAGTCGTATCCGGCATAAATGTGACTGTATTTTCATACCTTCACATCTCTCAAACGTGTCCTATAGGTGTGACGTATAGGGACCAGTTGATCACCGCTATCCGTATGACAATAACGTCAAACTTATCTAGCAAGCCAACCGTTATTGATAAACGTGGATCAACTGATAATAATACTGAAGTATGCCCTTGTGATCCTTTAAGAGATTTAGTAAGTCATTGTACTAACTGTCAAGGACACCAGCCCCAACAATCTCCCACTTGTCCGTACAAGGGTATGTGCAATGACGTTATCACACTACATGTGGAGGACACAAGCTCCAACAAACTCCCACTTGTCCGTACAAGTGTAGGTGCAATAACCGATTCTCATATCCATTTAAAATTTCTCCCACTCAATGTAAGACAATTTGCAAATCCGCATTCGCAAAGGTCGTATCTCACAAGCGATCTGTATCAAGAGTGGTTTCCCCGACTAGAGAGTAACTTAACTGATAAAACGAATCTGTATTCGAGCATGGCCATGCATTTCAGTTACTACTCCTCGAGTGGCCCTGAGAAATGATAAAATCCTGATAAGGGTTCTGATATTTCCCTCAACTCGAATCCTGCCGATGTTCGCGCAGCATGAAATAACCCAGAAAAAATCCTCTTGGCCACTGTTACGATGACCGTGGGAAAGAAACCAAAGTTACCCAAAATCTGCCTTAATCTCAAGAGACAGTTGAAAGTCAAAAGACTCGACTCTAAGGAACACTATGGAGGTCCTATCCACGACCTGGTACCCAATGTTATAAAACATTTAGGACTCCATAACGTTGTCATGGGGTGTCCTACGAGATATCCGTATAACTCGCCTTTGTGATTGGTCAGTCATCCGTGTGACTTATGGCTCGTTGAACCCACCATCAACCAACGTCACTAAATGATTACCTTAGGAACACATCTAATTCCCATGGAATGAATGTGCCCTTCATGCTTATCACGTGGTAATGCTTTAGTGAGAGGATCGGCTATGTTGTCATCCGTAGCGATCTTATCAATGAAAATCTCCTTTTGCTCCACGTAATCTCTAATTAGATGAGCTTTTCGTTGTACATGTCTAGCCTTGTTGCTAGACTTATTCTCCTTAGCTTGGAAGATGGCACCTTTATTGTCACAATAAACGGTGATTGGGTCATTCGAACTAGGCACTACCGAGAGTCCTTGTAAGAATTGACGCATCCATATTGCTTCCTTAGCTGCTTCCGAGGCGGCATAGTACTCGGACTCAGTAGTAGAATCTGCTGTAACACTCTGTTTAGAACTTTTCTAGCTGACAGCAGCGCCATTAAGAGTAAAAACGAATCCAGACTGAGATTTCGAGTCGTCTCGATCCATTTGGAAGCTAGCATCTGCGTAACCCATGGCGCAGAGCGTCGAGTTGCCTCCATAAGTCAATCCCCAATCTTTAGTCCTCCGTAGGTACCTAAGAATGTTTTTCACGGCCATCCAGTGTTGTTCACCTGGATGAGCTTGAAATCGACTTGTCATACTCAATGCATATGCAACGTCTGGACGTGTGCATATCATGGCATACATGATCGATCCTATTGCTGAAGCATAAGGAATCCGACTCATGCGCTCCTTCTCTTTCAATGTCTTAGCTTCTTGAGTTTTGCTCAAGTGAAGCCCAGTAGTCATAGGAAGGAACCCCTTCTTGGAGGTTCGTCATGCTGAATGTCTCTAGAATCTTATCTATGTAAGACTCTTGACTGAGAGACAACATCCGTCATGATCTATCCCTGTAGATACGGATGCCCAAAATTCTTTGTGCCTCGCCCAGATCTTTCATCTGGAAATGGTTTTTCAACCATGCATTAACCGAAGAAAGGAGAGGTATTTCATTCCCAATCAAGAGTATGTCGTCGACATACAGTACTAGGAATACAATCTTGCTCCCACTCGACTTGATATAGAGACATGGTTCCTCGACTGATCGAATGAACCCATTCTCTTTTATCACTTGGTCGAAGCGATGATTCCAACTCCGCGATGCTTTCTTAAGTCCATAGATGGAACGCTTAAGCTTGCAAACTTTCTAAGGATTTTCTGGATCAATAAAACCCTCAGGTTGTACCATGTACAACTCTTCCTCCAAATAACCGTTTAAGAAGGCGGTTTTAACGTCCATCTGCCATATTTCATAGTCATGAAATGCGGCGATCGCTAAGATAATCCGAATGGAACGTAGCATGACTACGGGTGCAAAGATCTCATCGTAGTGCAAGCCTGGCACTTGGGTGAAACCTTTAGCAACTAGTCTTGCCTTATGGATATCTTGTTTACCTTCCACGACATGCTTTATTTTGTAAAGCCATTTGCATTGAAGGGGACGCACCTTTGCAGGTAGGTCCACAAGATCCCACACGTTGTTCTCAAACATGGAGTCCATCTCGGATTGCATGGCTTCTAGCCATAGCTTTGAGTCAGAACTGGTCATGGCACCTTTATAGGTAGTGGGTTCATTACCCTCTAGGAGTAAGACGTCGTCTATATCATGTTCCTCGACCATACCAATGTATCTGTCCGGAGGAATAGAGACTCTTCCCGACCTCCTAGGTTCCTCAGGAATATCTACCGCAACCTCGGTTGAAGGAACTGTTTCCTCCAATGGTTGCTCGGTAGTTGGTTCTTGAACCTCTGATTAATCGAAGGTTCTATTACTCGACTTGTTCTCGAGAAATTCTTTCTCTAAGAACGTCGCACTAGCCGCAACAAAAACACGTTGTTCGGTTGGCGAGTAGAAGTAATGACCAAAAGTTCCCTTTGGATAGCCTATAAAGTATGTCTTGACCGATCGCGGGCCGAGCTTATCCTCGTGTCTCCACTTGACATAAGCCTCGCAGCCCCAAAACCGAATAAAGGACAATTTAGGGACCGTTCCCTTCCATAATTCGTATGGAGTCTTGTCAACAGCTTTAGACGGACTTCGGTTAAGTATTAAAGCGGCCGACAAAAGAGCATAGCCCCACAATGAATCAGGCACAACAGTGTGACTCATCATGGATCGAACCATATCGAGTAGAGTTCGATTTCTCCGTTCGGACACACCATTTAATTGTGGTGTTCCAGGTGGAGTCAACTGTAGCACGATGCCACAGTCTTTAAGGTGTTGATCAAACTCGTGTGAAAGATACTCATCACCACGATCAGAACGTAGTGCTTTAATCTTTCTTCCCAGCTGGTTCTGTACCCGATTCTGGTATTCTTTGAACTTGTCAAAGGATTCACTTTTATGCTTCATTAAGTAGACATAGTCATATCTACTCAAATCATTCGTCAAAGTGATGAAATACCTATAGCCTTCTCGTGCGTTGATCGACATAGGGCCACATACGTCCGTATGTATGAGTCCTAATAGGTCGGCAGCGCGCATTCCAACACCTTTGAAGGAAATACTAGTCATCTTACCGATGAGACATGATTCACACGTGCCATATGATTCGAAATCAAAGGCCGAGATAGCTCCATTCTGTATGAGCTGTTTTACGCGTTTCTCATTTTTGTGTCCCATACGACAATGCCATAGGTAAGTTTGATCTTTGTCACCTACCTTTAATCTCTTATTATTCACATGTAATATTTCATTGGTTTGATCTAAAACATAAATTCCATTCATGGAAATTGCCTTGCCATAAATCATATTGTGTAATGAGAAAATACAACTGTTATTTTCTATTACAAATGAAAAACCAAGTTTGTCAAACGCAGAAACTGAAATAATGTTTTTGGACAAACAAGGAAAATAATAACAGTTATATAAAGATAACTCGAATCCACTTGGAAGCTGGATCACGTATGTTCCCCTCGAGACTGCAGCAACACGTGCTCCATTCCCGACACGCAGGTCAACCTCACCCTTGATTAGGGGTTTTTGATTTCGGAGGCCCTGCACATGATTACATAGATGAGAACCACAACCAGTATCTAGTACTCAAGTTCCGTAACTTGCATGGTTAATCTCAATCATGTGAATAAAAGAAGAAGAAGAAGACATACAACCAGAAGTAACACGGCCTGCTTTGATGTCCTCTCGATACACGGGGCATGAACGCCTCTAATGCCCAATCTTGTGGCAATGGTGACATTCCATGCTAGTATCCTTGCTCTTTGTCTTGCCCTGTGAGTTGCTTGACTCACCTGGCCCACTCTTAGTAAATCCTGACTTCTTAAACTTGGGCTTGCCTACTGTTAGGTCGCCCTGAGCTTTAGCTTTACCCTTACCCTTACCCTTACTGGAGATCATGAGAACATCTTGCTTCACGCTCCCACTTAATTTCAGATCCTTCTCGGTCTGTACGAGAAGGGAGTGGAGCTCGTCAGGAGTCTTCTTCATGTCGTTCATGTAATAGTTGGCCCTAAAGAGGGCGAACCCATCATGAAGCGAATGAAGCATTCGATCAACGATTATGTTCTCATTGATCTTGCAGTTTAGGGCCTCCAGTTTCTCGATATTCTCAATCATGTGAAGAATATGTGGGCTAACAGCTTGGCCCTTCTGGAGTTTCGCCTCAAAGAAGCGACAAGTATGCTCATAAAAAACGATTCTCGGAGCTTTTGAGAATTCGTTAGTGAGCGTGGTGAAAATCTTGTTTGCACCGTGGGTTATGAAGCGTCTTTGCAAATTGGATTCCATTGCATAGATGAGTACGTTCTTTATCGCACCCGCTTCAATGACGAAGTCGCTATGAGCGCGAACTTCGTTAGCTCTAGCTCCAGTTCCTGGGTGTGCCGGAGTTGGCTCAGTTAAGTACTTAAGCTTTCCGTCAGCAATGGCAGTATTCCGTAGTGCTGCCTCCCAGTCAGAGAAGTTTGACCCATCATTCCTCAGTCTTGTAGACTGATTCATGGAGTCCATGAAGGCTTTTAGCCAGGATTCACGTGCTAGCTTGGCACTTGGCATTGGGTCTTCACCAGCCATTAGTTATACAGCAGTTTAAATGATCGTGTTCTACACTGAAAAAGAAGATAAAACAAAACCATATAAGCAACTCATTATTGTGATTTAAGTCTATTTTAAATTGTATTTAAAATCGTAGACTCATGCATTTATATAATTGATCTCCCTCAAGAATTATATAAACGATCCCAAGACTCAATTTCCGTATATTGATAAGCCTACAGCTTGGGTAATTCCACCGTTGGAACTCTTGGTCAATAGATTTCCGTAAATCCTATCTATTAGTCCATCTCAGTCGCTAGATAGTATCGAGTGACCATGATGTTGAGATAAAATAAATCATCTGTTCCCACTTACCCGACGTAGAAGGGGTCATATTATGCCTACCGACGAAGAAGGGATTCATGGGAGTCTGATTTATGAAGACTATTCTCAATTTTAGGTTATACGAGGAAGACCCCATCAACTTATATTTATCCATTTTAAGTGAACTAATAACTAGAAAACTAACGCGTAACCTCTACATGAGTCATTTTTCAGGCATGTTATAGGTGGTTTGGTTTTAGGCGGAATATGATGCAAGCTATTATCGATGAAAGCATAAAATAAATGCGATAAACGTAAATAAAAGTCCTAGTGTGGCCTATCCTACCAAAATAAACATAAAACAATTTGGAATCCACCGTTGGACCCTAGAAGCTTGTCTTGATGTTCCATCTTGGTCCTTGCAGTGGGAGTGAGCATCCGGTCTCCTTCTTTGGTCTTCACAAAATTACTAATTTAAATTACAAATATAACCCTATTTACATTCTAATTTAAATAAAATGTAATTATATGTCAAAAACCCAAAACGGAGATACAAGATCTCAAAATTACAATCAAGACTGTGTCCCGTCATTACGGTAACACGATCAACTAAGGCCACACTAAGTTACAACCGTTTGCAAAAATAAATACGTTATTGAAAGCATTCACAAGGCATTCAACAAGACGATAAATAAAATGCATCAACTAAAATTAAAACTTATACATGACATAATATTGTTATTATGATTAACAAATTTTACCAAACCACCTTACGGGATTAAAATTATGTGATTATACCGTAAACATGGTCGACCGACCACGAAACAGTAAAAACTAGTTTCTTGAAACGCAAAACGCTGCACTTTTGAAATTAAAACAAGTTTTTACTTTTTATCTTTGATTAAAACGAGTAAATCAAAATTAACATCAACAAGGGTTCACATATTGTCAAGAATATCGATTAATTAACAATATGTAAACAGGAATCGAAAAACAAGATCGATTATGCAATAGAGAAACTGCCGAAAAACAGAAAACCTATGCGGGAGGCGGTCGACCGACCGCAATTAGGGGTCGACCGACCGACAAAGCGACAGAAACTATTTTTCAAAATTTTTTAAATAAAACTTATGAAAAACACAAAAGTAAAAATTTCATGGCCTGGGCTCTAATACCACTTGTGGGGAATATAGCATGTATTCGCCCTAAACTTGAAGGATTATAATGAAATTTAAAGTTGTGAATATGGTCATAAGATAAATAAAAACATGAAAAGAATACAACCTTGGGTCCTTGCTTGAATTGGCCTAAGAACAGGAATTAAAGTAAATTCCCTCATATAACTTGCACCCAAGACTTGATTGAGATGATGTCGCGTGTTCTAGAAAATACTCTCCAATTGCCTTGCAATATGGGGAGAGCTTTTTGAGGTTTTAGATGTGAGATCTGAGTTTTGGGAGAAGAATGCTCTCAAAAACCCTAATTGTGAGAATTATCAATTACCAGTTCCTGACATAAGGAGAAGGACTCTCCTTATGTAGTACTCGGGTGGGTCGCCCGAATTGGGGTGAGAGTGGGCTTTCTCCACTCTTACCTTATTCCTTTGCATGATTCGACCCGTTTTGCTAAATTTTATTTGCGGGATTTTTATTATAAATCGCATACGTGTTATCAGATATTAATGCAGTCGATGTATTAATAATGGTCTGATAAAATTACGATATTGTATAATTACCCAAATTAATATAACTGTTTATACTAATACGCGAAATCAATATTTAATTAAATATAACTGCTTATATTTAATTTTACGAATTAACCATGTAATCCGTATTAGCTAAAATTATTTAATCCGTATAAATAATAATCTCAACATCTTATTGACTAATTTAATAGTCAATACCTCAGACTAACTGTTTAGTCGTATCCGGCATAAATGTGACTGTATTTTCATACCTTCACATCTCTCAAACGTGTCCTATAGGTGTGACGTATAGGGACCAGTTGATCACCGCCATCCGTATGACAATAACGTCAAACTTATCTAGCAAGCCAACTGTTATTGATAAACGTGGATCAACTGATAATAATACTGAAGTATGCCCTTGTGATCCTTTAAGAGATTTAGTAAGTCATTGGTAGTTTAAACAAAGTTAAGCTTTCTGAACTACAGTCTGTTTGGAATCTGTTATGTGCTTGAACATTATACATAATCATTGAATTTCTTTGAAAGTGTTGCCTTCCTGTTGATTTCAAGTGGCTAATGAACTATTAGTAACGGAATATGTGACATAATAGCAAATATGGGATGTATAGATACTGAACAAACCAGAAGTTAATGTTATATTAATTAGACTGCAAATTACATTGAAAATACAAACAAATTCATTGGTAGTTTAAACAAAATTAAGATTTATAAACTACAATCTGTTTGGAATCTGTCATGTACTCGAACATTTGCAAAAACATAGATTGCAGTCTGTTTGCTATATAACTACATACAATCTTAACAGTCCGAATCGTAGTATCCTTCGATGCCTGAATCATCACGGTATCGCTTTTCATACATTTCCTCCAAACGTGCAGCCTTGCGTCGTTTTTCGATCCTCTGATGTATTCTCCTTTTTTCCTTCTTGTCCCTGTCATTCACGTAACAACAATAGACTGCAACTAAAGTGTTCTTTCTGGTTACCCATATAGTGCCATTGTAGTTCTCCTTTGTAACAACCCGACCCACCACGGTCGTAACACACCCCCAATAAGATGGGAGGTAAGCCTTTGGGCCCATTATTTGTCCTTACTTAAGCCCAAAAGCACAAGGCCTTGTTACTAAGTGGTGGGTGGAAGCTATTATAAACATATCACAAGCCTCGCATTCTACCGATGTGGGACAACTTTCCTCTCATACTCTTGGGGTGTTACAAACCCCACTTAAAGAACACAACGTCCTCGTTGTGCCTCAAACTTGACCACAACCAGGGCCAGAATCCTCCCCCGCTAGGTGTGTGACCCGGGTACTCCCGACCCCAGGCTCACCACACGGTCGCAGGGTCGCTTTGATACCATTTGTAACAACCCGACCCACCACGGTCGTAACACACCCCCAATAAGATGGGAGGTAAGCCTTAAGGCCCATTATTTGTCCTTACTTAAGCCCAAAAGCACAAGGCCTTGTTACTAAGTGGTGGGTGGAAGCTATTATAAACATATCACAAGCCTCACATTCTACCGATGTGGGACAACTTTCCTCTCATACTCTTGGGGTGTTACATCCTTTGCTAACTGGCGCTCATAATCAGTGTCAACTTTAGACGTCTCTGTCCCAACCAGAAACAATGCTGCCCATGCTTTACACACCTCTGCCATGCTTCGCTTGTCTGATTTATCAAGCCTGTTGAAGACCTC
The DNA here is from genome assembly GCA_029255685.2 of Silene conica. Taxonomy (NCBI): domain Eukaryota; kingdom Viridiplantae; phylum Streptophyta; class Magnoliopsida; order Caryophyllales; family Caryophyllaceae; genus Silene; species Silene conica. The sequence continues at coordinate 37,788,149 of CM055312.2, read as the reverse complement.
TGTTATAATTTCAGACAGGCTCAGGAATGGGTGATGAGTACTATTGTCAAACAGTGTTTGTTTCTCAACAGTTGTTGTGGAAAACAGGGAATTCGATTTAAACTGCTGTTTCTTCCACTTCACGTATCCATTAATAAAGTTTTCTTTATCAGCCTTGTTTGTGTATATTGATCCCTTACAATGTTTAGACATATTGTTGCAGTTGGCGTTTCTAATGTGTCGGAATTTGTGGGAGATGAAGGGGTTTGTCAGAGAAGGATAAATGAATTTAGTTGACAATGGTAATTATAAACTTGAATGATGGTTAATAGATGTATGTGATTACATTTTATATTGAATGTATGAGGGAGGCGAACAGTCATGAATGTGTTGGGGTTGCTTGTTATGGAACGATAAATTCTGTTTTTTAACTTGAAATCGGTGCAATTTGTGATGTTCTTAATATACTTCGTATGTTGAATAATATTCTTCTTGCGTATTCTCACTTTTGTACAATGCTTTTGTACATTAATCTCGACTTCTACCGCTTGTAATGGTTGTACGTCAATGTGAATAATGTGATAACACTTGAAAATGAGTGAAGTTGTTAATGAACGATAAGCCCGTTGTTTGCATACGTAACATGCGTTGCGTAGATGCTTTGTTCTACAAATATTACGTGCCGTATTTTAGAATCGTGAATTAACATTCTTTTAATATTGTTGTACATGGATCACATAGTTTACGATTTTTGAGTAACATTGTCTCGCTCACTTATTTACAATTTAGAACATCGCAAAAAAATCCTAACCCATAAAAACGTCATGTTTTTTTGTGTTATACTAATTTGTTTTCAAATTATGACTGATAAATGAGAGTTGTCGTATTGCAGTCTATATGTACAAACATCCTTTAAGAGGGAAACAAATAATAAGTTGTTAATTATTGATAATTATGCGTTGATGCCTTTAAGACGCTTTCTATATGATATTCACGGAAATAGCGCTACCTTAGAACGATTTGGCAACTCTTTATGTGTAATCATTGGTTTAAATAAATCGTAAATTGTGGTAGCTCTCGGAATATTATAAATCAGTGTGGGCTTCGCACATTGCATTAGTTTGTGAAGTAGGTAACTATATAAGTACACTAATTTAAGCTATCCAACCTATTAACTAAATTTGTACACAATGGTATAGATAAATCATCATGACCACTTTTATTCACCATTGACCAAAGGATATTTTCTTTATGTAATTTAATTAAGTTAAACTTATTGTTTGACAAGTACATGACTACACCTTGTTAATTAGATGAACATTGACACAAATTCCTCATGATTTCATACGTATACCATTTGATTAATTGTTTTTCTTAATACTTTTTTTTAAAAAAAAAAACATAGATAACCTTTACAAATTTTTATTTTTTTATAAAAGTTTGGAAATTTGTCTAATACGTTTGGGTTTTGTTGGTTACAACCGATGTTGAAATTATAAATATGTAAAAGGTACAAATTTCCGACGATAAGTGCGAATAAAGTGCTCGTCCATTGGGGTCATTATCGATAACCTTGATTAAGCTATTGTCTGTGGTTTTCATGTCGGTATTCCCATTGTAATCATTACACGGTAAATAAATTTGGCTCCTCTTGTCATTAACTACAATCACACGAGATCACGTAACAAAATTACCGGAGGGAAGTTACGTCGATATCAATATATTTGGTTACGCTAATCTCCGTGTTTTCCTTACCGTTTCTTATAAATGGTCGATAAATTGAACTACCCTTGTCATAAACTATACACACACACACTATTCTAGTTAGATTGAAATGATTGTTTTAGACCATTTAACACTTATTAAGTATGTTGCTTACCATAAAAGTTACATGTCCTTATTGGTCATACTTACATCATCATTCACACATTGTAATAGTTACAAAGTACAAATTAGCAACATCATCCACCGTATGTCCATATCTATCAGCCATACCCATACCCATACCCAATAGTATAGTATAGGTAGCGTGATTATTGTACTAATCCTTAATTTAAGGGATTTTGATAATGTAATATACACTTATGATATATACAATTCCATGATCTAAGAATTATACCTACATTAACATTCTGTGAAATATCTAACATTTTGTACCAAATACGAAGGTAACATTGTAATGTAAGCTTTATATTTTTATTGTTTAATATATCTAATAGCCATTTACGAGTAAACCGTAGCACAAATGTTTTCGTTTGTATAGGTATAAGTATGTTTAGACTCCTGCTGTCAATAACATATGTTAATTCCTTTTTCCCCTTGACTATGATTAATGGTCGCTTGTTGTTTTTAACAGATGCTACAAGTAGCTCCAACGCAGATCGATGTGCCGTACCATCCTCTGCTCAAACAGATTACATCTGTGTTACACTTTCGGGATCCTAAATATCATATCTTAGATATATCTAAGAACAGTGTATATGTAGTGGTGAAGACGAATGTTGTGTTTTCGACTAATGGAGTTATGGAGCTTACATATGTAAGAGGATATGCTGATACGATTGAGGAGTCCTGTGAAGTAGCTGCTAAGAAAGTTGTTAGTGATGTTAACAGACGATGGTCTGTTGTTGTTCAGGACCTCACTTTTGAACGATGTGTTACCCTGGACCGTTGCAGTGAACTTTATAATTTGAAGCGGAGAGAGCTGCATAATATTGTAAGGAAACATACTGAATGTGTTTCAAAGGATAAATCATGTATTGATCCTGTGAGCATTACATATGTTTCTATTAGTTATATGCCCCTCCTTAGCAAGATTATCAAGACATATATGCAGTCCAGTGCACGCCATTGGAATCAGTCAGACATAGCGATGGGCAGTACAGTGCTTGGATTAGTATCAGATCTCCACCCAGTGCTGCTTTGAATTCGAGTTTTATTGGAGTATGTTGTGATACACTTGATGATGCTAAAAACAGTTTGGCTAAGAAAGTTGTCACTTATCTGATATCAACATACAATCTTGAAATTATTGATGTCAATTATCAATCTTCAAAGGCACAGATGGCTGCATTGTTATGTTGACTTGAGTTAGAGAGCTACTTAACTGTAAGGGAAAGGGTGTATGAGATCTCTGATGAACCTGAGTTTACAGACACCCTCATTGAGAGGAATGAAACCGCATTAGGTTGTGTGTTTGATTATATGCCAACAATTGTTCCAGCTGCCAACAAAGAGATAAGGAGGAACAGTTGTTTTGCAAGTCCTGAAAATGTTGTTCATTGCTTGGCTAGTCGGATTCTTGTCGTTTTCAAAATTGAACCTGCACAGGTTTCAGATGATTCAACCATGGTTCCCTAATATAGCAGTCCTTGTATTATTATCTGTAAGGGTATTTTAAGATTGAAGTTTTTGGAGTTTATCAGGTTTTGTATAGTTGATTAGCATTGCGAGGTTGAAATGTCGTTTTATGTCTCTGAAGCTATATTTACGCAATGACAACTATATTTTGCTTAATGTATCATTTTCCTGTTCTTGGTAGTAGTCTCGAAGACCAAAATTATACATTGTCTCTGGTACTATATTATATATCTTCAGACTCCTAATGTTTATGGACTGTGCTGTTATATACGCCATACTTTTCATTTACTCAGTTAATCGTTAACCTAGACGAACTTACTGTGTACTTGCAATGGGATTATAAACTATCAGTAGCACAACGAAACCAGCCTTAACGAGCATAAAACTTTTAACTGGCAACGTATGTATTAAGGTATATTATATTGAACTTTTAACATTACTCTTTCAAAAATCTACATCTATCCCAAAATCTCGTGTAGTGTGAAGCATAGAACTAGATATGATTACATATGTTTTCTGTAATTAATTGTGTCATTACACATATCTGTTAATTATTCTAGCTGTTGTGGCTTCCTCTCTAACCAGTCAGAATTCCCACACTGTACTTGATAGTACTTATCAGCCATGACTCTATACAGCAAATTACTATGAAACAGTGGATAGTAGATAGGTAATCAACCATATCTTGATCCTATCAGATAGAAAATATGGCGCCAAACATAACCACCTGTCCTACACATAACCATACTTGTAACTGATTTTTAGCTTACTTTTTTTCCCTCCCTGTATAATCTTATGTCATCACAACATACTTATATGACGTCAATTGTGGCACTTACCTAAAAAAAATTAATATATATAATCATACATAAAGATCATTCTTACATCATACCTTGTTGAATTTATACTTGTGTTTCTTATTAAGAAGAACATGATAAAATTATACAAATGATATCTTTATAGTTATTATTTCTGATCTGTTTTGTTGATTTACATTGCATATGTCTACCCCACGGCAAAAATATGATAAAACAATTATTTTAAAACATATTTATTTGTATGCACATATTGAACAATGTCATACAGAATGCACATGGTGGTTCATATATTACATTGCTTTAGTTAGATACAGTTGTAATCCTTACTTAGATGGTTACTCTTTATACCTATACGAACATAGTTAAAGTACTTTGTTATATAGACGAAACTACTGTATGTTTATATATTAAGGTTAAATGTGTAACTCTCTTTGAGATAAACTGTCTCCAGGATATGCCGATACCAGCTGTACAAATATCAATTCCTTTCCGACCTTTGCTCAATAGAATAGCCAACCTGCTGGAGTTTGAGGAACCACGGTATGCCTTGTATGATTCAGGGCAGCACAATGCGTCTGTCACTGTGAAATGTAATTTTGCCGAAGAAGAACATGTTTATGTAGGTGGTGTGTCGTCTAATTTTGATGTTTCGTGTGAGCAAGCAGCACGACTGGCTGTAACAGACCTGATAGAAAAGTATGACATATATGTTGCAGACTTCACAGCTGCATTAAAACAATCCCACAATAGATGTGCTAATCTGTGGAGGTTGAAACAAGAAGAGTTAAGACGCTTAACAAACGGGCTCCCTAAAGTTCCGTTGATTGAAGAATTTGATTGTCCTGAGATATTTCATTATCAAACCCTTTCCTTGGACATAGTGTCCCTTTTGCAGATTATTGTTGGCAGGCTCCCTATATAATGTAGCTCCATAACTACTCTAGAGCAAACCCATTCATGCTTCACATCATGGTTGACTATAAGTCGTCAAGGGGTTGATTGTGGTCCTATTCATATTGTTGCTGAAATAGCCTCATCAAAATATACATCAGAGCAAGCAGTTGCTTGTAAAACTATTCAACATTTGATCCCCATATATAATATTGAATTAATTGATGCTAATTACGCGCCTGAAGACGTAAAGTTAGTTGCCTTGACCTGTGAGTGTGCGAGGAACAAGTTTATTAGTCTTCAGAAACATTTGCTAGCATCTCAGGGAGCTACATTGGGAACCCTAAATGATTTTCCAAATGATTTAATCTTGAATGAAGAGGATTGTCTTACTCCAAGAAGCGATCCTTATTTGATTCCTATACAAAAATGTTCGCCACCACCTCCTAAGAAACGAAAAGCAACCTCACAACTACCTGAACTTCGTAACTATACTTCTCCAAATAACAAGAAAGTTCCATCTACTAAGTATGTGAACAACAGAAGTGTATTCTATAAATCTGCAAAGTTTCAGTGAAGATGGTATGGAGCTTGTTGTATTAGGAGTGCTACTGTGTTATGCAAACCAGTGATTAGCATAAACATTTTGAATTGTAATGTAGTTTTTAACTAGGACTTGTTCTGTGTGTCAGCTTAGAGCATATGAGCTCAGTTATTGTAATCTGCTTACCTATTATTGTCTTTGTTTTCTTATATTAAGTATCATTATGTTTTTACAATTAATGGATATCAGGATCTTTTGTTGAAAATATGTGTCTGAGACCTACAACACCTGCATAATTAACATTATATTTGATGTAGCATAACATTACAATATTTACATCGTTATGAGGATTCTGTAGTCTGCTGGATAAGTGCGAAAACAGTGCTTCGTGTGATGCCATTTTTAGTTACCAATTGATGCTTATAAATGCGGGTGTGGGTCTTTGATTTTTTTTTGTTTGCCAGACAGGTGGAGAAAAATAGCTAGCTCACACTGCAGATTATATTCATTACAATTAATTGCTATATGGCCAATATGGGTATGTTCCTTTATTGCATATTTATTCGCTTCAAAAAAAAGAAGACAATATATATTTAACGTAATTGTGAGCGTTGTTACTTACAGATGACAGCTTTCCATATTACAAAAATGTACATGGATTTGGCAAAACTAAGCGCAAATGTAGGTCTCAACTACAAGCTGAATCCAGTGGGACAAGGTCGTACAACATCAATCATTATCTTAATATAAATTTGTGCTGTGTGTGATCTAACCAGAACCCTTCTCTTGTTGACTACACTTAGGCTTACCATAGGGAATGCAGATGGTGGTACTCCGAATAAGCGTTGCAGGAAGCCCCGTGTGAGACCAAATACTGGTGAGTGTATGAACATTTGTGGTATGAATCATTATATTTTTTGCGATAATATCTGATACACTACGCTGTCGATTGTAGCTCTGCCCCTTGGTATGATTGGTCAGCCGTTAGTTGGAGCTCCGTTAAAGTTGCCACATGTTCCATCGTGTGATAAATGCCTTGCAAAGAGAATAATCTATTAATCAAAAACATTCTGCTGTGGTAATGGTTCTATTGTGCTGCCTTCTAGCACATTTCCACCACTACTCACCATGTTGTACACATAAGCAGACCCGATAGCGGTGCATTTTCGGCAGTTTGCACGTTTGTACAATAACCTGTTTGTGTCTACATCCATTGGTAAGAAATTTGAATCACAAACGATCAAGGGTATTTACGTCTTCAAACTTCATGGTCAGATGTACCATAATGTACCCGACTTACTTCCGTGTGGCACTCACCCAAAATATCTTCAATTGTACTTTTACGATGGTCTACACGAAGCTGCAAATCGTGCAGCGTGCTTTAACGAACTCAATGCATCTGTCATTGATATCCTGATGGATGTAACGCAGAAAAACCCATACGCTCGCTTTTTCCGGTCATTAAAAGATTTTACTGTTACTGCCAACACTAAGATAGTTATCACGAAAAATCCTAACCAACATCAGCGTGTAAGCAATGCTCCTACATCTAGCGACATTGCTGCAATTTGGCCTGAGAATTCCACATCTGGTGAAACTGACGGTCCTCATATATTGGTGACTAGCCATAATGAGGCTTCGTATCGAGTCATGCATTATTATGGCTCTTACGATCCATTACAGTACCCTCTGCTATTTCCCAAATAAGAATGTGGATGGCAACAAGGGCTCAAAAAACAGGTTGCTCGGAACAGGACAGTACGAGCCGTACAAAGTACAGCACCATCTCCATCTAGCTTTCCAAACGCTGAGTCTCTTTTGGATGCAGAAGAAGAACGTAAGTCATCTATGTATAAATGTATGGGTCTGTTTGATGTTTGAAAAGGTCTGAATGCAATATAAATTATGTTTGATAGCGCATAATAATGGATCTGTTATGCTTTCACGGAGTTCTTATAAAAAAAAACAGAAGACCGAAATGTTTCCTGCCGTGAATATTATTGTTATAAGCTACAAAATAGACCAGGGAATATGATGTTGAGAGCTGGGAGATGCTTACAGCAATATATTGTTGATATGTACGTAAAGTTGGAAAACACACGGTTAGAATACCTTAGGCATAATCAGGATACAATCAGATCTGAGTTGTACCAAGGTTTACTTGACACCATTGATGCTGGTGAACAATGTGCGACAAATGATGGACGACGGGTTATTCTTCCGGCGACCTATATTGGCGGCCCTAGGGATATGAAAAGGGGATATCTAAATGCGATGGCTCTTGTGCAGCGGTATGGAAAGCCAGACTTTTTTATAACTATGACATGCAATGCAAATTGGCCAGAGATCAAGAGTGAGTTGGCACCTGGAGAAGAACCCCAAAACCGTCCAGATATTGTAGCTCGGGTATTTCGAGCTAAATTGCTGCTGCTGAAAAAAAAATTAGTCGACGACAAATTTTTTGGAGAAGTTGTTGCGTTTGTATATGTAGTGGAATTCCAAAAGAGAGGATTTCCTCATGCGCATTTCTTGTTGATTATGAAGCCTGGTCACAGGATGAACTGCCCAGCTGACTTTGACAAATTTGTGTCTGCTGAAATCCCTCCTCAGTCAAATGCAAACCTGCGTGCAGCTGTGATAAAACATATGATGCACGATCCATGTGGGAAGATGGACCCTGAGTGTGCATGTATGAAGCATAAAAGCAGTCCAGGTAAGTGTAAGTACATATATCCCAAACCATACACGGCTGAGACGACCAACAATGATGATGGTTACCCAGTGTATAAGCGTAAGCCGACATCTGAAACTGTGCGTGTAAGAGGTCAAATGCTTAACAATCGCTGGGTAATCTCATACAATCCATATCTAATAGACATTTTTTACTGCCATTTGAATGTGGAAGTGTGCTCAACTATTCAAGCTGTGAAGTACCTATATAAGTATGTTTACAAGGGTCATGACACGATATCATTCAATGTTGCGGCCGAATGTGAAGTCTAGCCGGTTGACGAAATAGAGCAGTATCAAACAGGCCGCTGGGTATCTCCTATTGAAGCAATTTGGCGAATTTATGGATTTGAACTATTCGAACTACAAGCTGTAGTGATGGCACTGCCAGTTCATCTACAAGGTATGCAGACTATACAGATGAGGCCTCACGAAAGATTAGATAGTGTAGTGTCTAACCAAAAGCGTATAAGGACTCCACTGACTGAATTCTGGTTGAATGGCAAAAATGCTTCCAAACCAGAATGGAGGCATCTATATGGGAGCTTCACTGAGCACTACCGGTGGGACACATCTCAACGAACATGGTTGAAGCGTAAGAACAAAATAATTGTAGTAGCTCGACTTGTTTTTGTGGCTCCATCGGAAGGAGAGCGCTACTTCCTACGTTTGTTGTTGACACATGTAGTTTCTCCAAAATCTTTTGCAGATTTGAAAACATTTGATGGTTATGAATGTGCAACCTTCCAGGAAGCTGCGCTCAAAAGACAGCTAATTGAAGATGACAATATGGTAGAGCTGTGTTTAGATGAGGCTAGAGAAGTAGAGATAATGGCTGCCTTGCGACGTTTATTTGCAACTCTGCTCATATTTTGCCAGCCTAAAGACCCAAGTGCTCTATGGGAAAAATACTACAGTTCACTGTCAGAGGATTACAGAAAAGAACACCCAGGTGATCCCTACACTGCACATGTTCTTACTGTCCAACGTCTGGAGCAACAGGTAGAAGCAATGGGCAGAACTTTGAAAAGTTTTGGGTTATCAGATTTGATAAATCCACAAGATGCAGAACTTCGACCATCACAGGATACCCTTGATGCACTCAATGCACCAATACCAGATGAATGTGTCGTGTGTCGCACATCATTGAACCCAGAGCAGCAAGAGGCTTTTGACGTGATAGTCGGTTATGCTACACATAATAAACCTGGTGCTTTTTTTGTTGATGGGCCGCGGGGAACTGGTAAGACCTACCTCTACAATGCTCTGTATGCGGAAATACGGCTTATGGGTAAAATAGTCCTTGCTACTGCTACTTCGGGTATTGCTGCACCAAATATCCCGTCTGGGAGAACTGCTCACTCACGGTTTAAACTCCCTCTAGATTTGGATGTTTCTTTGTCGTGTTCTGTGCCCAAGCAGAGTAGTCTTCCTGCGCTCATAAAAGCATCTGCTATAATCATATGGGATGAGGCCTCCATGGCACGCAGGGAAGGTGTCGAGGCATTAGACCAACTTTTACGAGATCTGTGCAATCCTGAATTGTTATTTGGTGGTAAACTTATTATATTTGGTGGGGATTTTCGTCAAGTTCTTCCATTCGTCCAGAAAAAGTCCATACGTGAGCTGGTCAATTCTACATTAGTCGCCTCTGACATTTGGCCACAACTGGTCAAATTCCGGCTAACTGTCAACGTAAGGGCTAAAACTAATCCACATTTCTCAGACTTTTTGTTAGCTCTTGGAAATGGTTAGCTCCAGACATGTGAATCTGAAATGATTGAGCTGCTAGATGGAATTGTACTAGATACAACTCAGTTACGTGGAGATCTTATAAGTATAGTTGCTGATACCGTATATCCAGATGTGGACCTAGACAGTATTGGAGTAGATATTTTTAATCGTCGATATATACTTACACCTATGAATGAAGATGTTTATGATATAAACACATACATGATTAACAAGTTCCAAGGTGAAGCTGTTATGTATAGGGGTTTTGACTCAATGCTTTCCGATAACTGCAATGTCTACCCTTCAGAATTTATAAACAAACTTTGTCCTGGTGGCATGAGTCCTTACGAGTTGGTATTAAAGAAAAACGCTCCGGTTATTTTGTTGCGAAATCTCCTTCCATCTGCAGGTCTATGCAACGGTACAAGCCTGATATGTGCAGGGTTTACCCCAAATATGATCGAATGTATTATAACCATTGGCATTATAATGGTCAGCATGTGTTTATTCCTCGCATCAAGATGTCAAGATGCGACCATCCAGCTCTTCAAATTATCCATTCCAATTCCAGCGGAATCAGTTCCCTCTCAAACTTTCCTTTGCAATGACAATCAACAAGTCGCAAGGTCAGACACTAGACATGGTTATTGTTTACCTACCTAGACACTGCTTTTCACCAGGACAGCTGTATGTTGCACTATCACGAGTGCGGGAAGCAGTAAAAGTTATTGTCATTGCAGCATCCAATGATTCTGAGTTAAATATAAACCGTATCAGAAACATGGTATCTTTTGAAGTGCTGAGACTTGCCGGTATTTTGTAACATTTTCTAGCAGCTGACACTGCACCAATATTTTGGTTAACTAATTATAATTGCTCAATATGTATACGGCATTGGCAAGATGCGTATAGTCTGTCCTTATGACATTTGTGTTACTACATCAACCTAGATAATGGTTACATTCTATAGAATCTTGGTTGTACGTACTGTAACACAATGATATACTGTCTTGCTGCTTAGCACAACTCTTAATGTATACTATTGAGAAATTTTAGCAGACACTTATGCTTCAGAATATTGATATATATTTGGTTTGCTGTAAGAACTTGAATTCCATAACAAGTTCGTTTAACAGCATTGCATTAATTTGACTCTGATTCAGTAATCAAATCCTTGAACAACGCCTTATGTAATGTTAGGCATAATTTGTAAATTACAAACACATGCCTATATCTATTACGTTTTACATGCTCATCGCATTACAGATGTTAGTGTATTAGACTTCTATACTGATAGTCTGTAAAATTTAGTAATAATAGAGCTATCGAGCAAAACTATCGTCCCATTAAGTGTAATCAAGTTTGTTGAGTTTCAAGAGGGTCATAGGTAATTACATATTTTGTCCGCATCACAACCGCTCAACTACTTAACTTATCAAGGGACACCTCATAAAAACGACAGTAATTCATCTACAATGGTTACCTACGGCTGTAGTTGGTAAAATACGTTGTTTGTTACATTTACGTAAACATGGCGAGTTAAACAAGCGTTGGCCAAAAAAAGACCGATGTAGTCTAATATAAGAACCGTAACAGTAACCTAATACTTCCTGTTGCAAACTACTATAATACTTTAAATAATAAACCAGATTTGCTAAATCTACAAATCCCTGAATTATGCAAGTCTAATTAGTACAAACACCATACTTCTATAATGTAATATGTCAGACAATCCCACGTAATTCACAGTGCACAGTAAACCTACTAAGCAATCACTACTGTACATAATTTGGTATGGGCTTTCACTAATTCTACACTCCATCTCTATTATGTGGACAAATACACTATTAATAAGCAGTTGATATTTTGCCATATTCTTCCTGAGTCTAACATAGCTAAAGTTCCAACATACCCTTTCCAGGTATGAATTTGTAACTTAACATCTCTAAATTTTTAGGTAGGCATCAACCCTTAAGAAATTAGAGATATTAAGTCCATCAGTTACTCCTTCAAATGTCGTGATCCATTTAATTTAATACACACTTATTAATCTTCTCTTGCAACAGAATGAAACCTCGTAAAGTCTACCTCGATGAGTTAACTGACACTACCAAAAACTACAAGGTCAATGTGAAAGTAGTCGAGAAACGTCGTCCAAAGGCATCTCCTGTAAAGAAGCAATACCAAAGCTTGTTATTCGAAGATGATAAGGTATTTGAACCCATTCATACAAATTTAATGACAATGTATTATATAACAAGGACACATTGCAATTGTGCTCTTCGTCTTTCACCTCTATGGATAACTAAATGTCTCTAGGTTAATTTGACCATGATATGAATAACATTCTAAACAAGTAGTAAAACTTCATAACAAGCCTAATGTATAGATAATTACTTCTCGATAATGAATGTTTTAGTGTACCTCTCTATGAATGGATTATTTTGACAGTGGTTATACATAAATAATCACTTAAAATCCTAACAATTAGATAAGTGTTTTGCAACACAGATACATATACTGCAACTATCAGTAGTTAATGTCTATTAGATTTCTTCACCTAATTCACTTCTGCATGGTTAGTCTTAAACTACTCTTATTAAGATTTCCAGATTACAATGATGAACATAGATGATAATTGAGAAGATGAATTTAATTTTATGCTGTGTTTTTATAAAGTGAAAAAATTGTGATCGATCCACTTGAACAAAAGGATGAATAAAGTAAGTGCGACAAATAAAGAACTATTCATCATGCCTGAAACTCAAAAGCTACTGACCTACTGTTATAAAATTCCGATCATTCGTTTGTTATTAAATTTTCAAATATCATGTTCTAAACACACTGCCTCATTTTATCCTCTTGTGTACTATTCATCCATCCACCTATGTTAACATAGATTAGTACTTATTGCAAACATAGATGTGAAACCTTGATTATTAAAGTTTGCTTGATTATGATTATTGATATACCAAGATGAGCTTTGTGCATATGTAATCCTGTCTTTAATAAGTTGGTTTGCTAAACATGTTTTAAACAGGGGAACAAAATGCGTGCTGCTCTTTTCGCTGATCAAGTTGACATATATGAGGATGCTATCAAGCGCAATCAAAAATATGAGATATCAAATGCTAGCATAAGTCCTCTTAAGCCTGAGTATAAAACAAATGAATCTGATCTAGATTATCAGATGACCTTCAATAAACGTACCATTATCATGCCTATGGACATTGATGGTGGATGTGCTAATATTAACTATCGTCCAATTTCCCAGATACCTCGGACACCTGACTATAGTGAAATGTTTGGTACACTTCAAAATAATAATATGTCTATATATATTGCATGTACTAACAATGTGTTCTGTTTGTTAATAACGTTTTACGAACACACGTTTTATGCATTGTAGATATAGTTGGTGTTGTACTCTTTGTAGAGGACCAGCCACGTAAGATTGTCACATCAAAGGCCCGTGAAACATCTGTCCGTGAAGTCATATTAATCGATAACAGGTTACTGGTGCCAAGTACTTTGAGTAATTGAAATACATATTATTCTACATATCAATAACATTGAACATCATAATACTGCTGTTGCTGATATAAATGCTCCTGCAGTACTACACAACCTTTGTCTATCTCAGTTTGGGATGATCTCGCTCAGGATGACTGCACCCTGCTTATATCGGAACCTGGTAAATTGAGGACAGTTGGCATAACAGCACTCAGAGTATCAATGCATAAAGGTTCTGATAGTTACGGTCAATCTGGATTTATACGTTCCATAGTCTAATATATTTCATTATTACAACATCTAGCAGTATCTTAATACAGTTTGCAATGTAGCAGGATTCTCAATGACATCTGCTTCAACTGTTTTTGTACACTCACCTGATGGTGATAAAGCTGATGCTCTCAAAGCATGGTACTGAACTAGGCTACATGCGAAAAAACAAAACACAATCTAGACAAAATGTACTACTGCTAATGTTTGATCTGCGTGAATATACAGGATGGCTAGCCACACTATGGGGTTGACGAAGTTGCAAAACCGACTATTTAATGTCAAGATGCCTGTACTCACTGACAGTACAACGACCATCTCAACCCTTCGTTCCAAAAAGGTAGCAAAATTTCTGCATCATTTCCTGCACCATATTTATAACTCACACTGTATCAATAATCCTACATCATAACAGACTGTTGCAACTACGCAACAGAAGTCCAAACACTACAGAAGTTTTACCACAAATTGTATTCATAGACTTATTAGAAATGTCAGATTTCAAGATGATTAACAGATAGAGTAATGTGTCTTAAATACTACAAACATGCTAAAACAACCTTGCAAGATGAAAGGCATTGGTTAGAAGTAACTATCCCAGATGTTGATTTTGAGAAAATTAATGCATACATGGGATGCTCAAATTGTTCAAAGCGGTCAAACATACAACCAGGCAACACATATACTTGCGACAGCTGCGCTAAATCTAACTGCACCTCGGAACCAAAGTAAGACTTGTGCTCATTTGACAATTTTAAAGATATATATAACTAAGCAGTACATTGTGTTCATGAATAAGACCAGGTTAACACTATCCTTGGTGAATTTGAAAATATAAATTCCACTAAGAATGCTCGCGTGAAATGCAGGGTTACTTTCAATTGCGACGTATCGGATGGCACTAGAACACTATCCTCTACTATGTTTACAGAGATTACTGAACAACTATTCCATATGAAGCATAATGTGAGTCAATATTTATTTCGAATTATTTTTTAAGTAGTAGAACTCCTCATATTAAGTGGTGTATTGCTTGGCAGTCCGATGAGCCAACCTTTACAACACTCAAAGAATTACTTGATACAAAGCCTTTCAAAGCTCAGGTAGCCCCAGTTAATAGCCTGTCAACCAACAATGTGCTGCAATGGATAATGAAGTGTGTCGTAGTGAGTGCTGACAGCAGTGGTCCTGACCTCACCGTGGAACAAAAGATTGAAGGAAGCACACAGGAAAGCCAACATGTTGGGGACATTAACATCAAACAACTCAAACCTACTGATTGCACTGAGCATGCCGAGCGTACGTCTACAATAGGTATTGATGAGTCTGCTAAAGATGACCAGCCTGTGACTCCAAGTAATCCAACAACTGTTGATTCAGGGAAAGATGTGACAATAAGTTTGTCACACCCACAACTCCCAAAAATGAAGTGTAGGAAGGCGAAGTCAGGATCCCCGTCTGCAGTGATGTCTACCCAAAATTAAGAACCACTGACTAGCCCAAATTAACAACCAGCATCAACGTGAACTCTATCTATATTACACGTTTGTCTTTTGCTGTTATAGTGCTCATAGTATGCACAACTAATGACTGCTTAGTTGACAAAGGCATGTCAACCTGAACTCTTTATATTACAAGTTCATCTATATATTCTATATTAGTAACTTGAGATGGTCCACGATTTCTAGCTATAATAGACTAAAATCATAAACCCTAGGCGTGCTGACTCGGTGTCCAATAATGTCATTGAGTGCCTTGCTCAATGAAATCATACATAATATTCTTTCAATCCAAACCGTTATTAAACACATCTATATAGCTCCAATACACAGCTTAATAGATAACACCATTATCATAAGGAAGTTGTTAAAGGGTGAAGATTACCAACAAAACCCAAATAACATAGCACCCTATACTAATAGTAATGCGCCATGCAGCAGTGTATCGATTATGAAAGACATATATGGTCACAGGTTCTTCCTAATCACAAATCAGATTCAAATCGCTAATAACATAAACACGAAAGAAACATAAGCATATACATTGCCATGTTCTATCATCATCCAAGGCAGACGATTAATCTTACAAGTTACCTACTGATTATGGTAAAATCCCAAAATTCTAACAACATAATATTACAGGTTACAAACATATTAGCTTATCATTAAATAAACTGCACTAATAATCGAAAATAAACAATGCTATGAGCAATCCAAATTGAAATAGTGCAGCCACAAAAATAGTGCTTAACTCAAAACATGCATAACATCTTGCATTACAATAGCTGTAAACATAGCAGATGTATATTCAGAAAGATTAACGGTTAGCTTATTACCAGGCTCAGCAATCAGAGTCATAGTACCCCTCGCTGCCAGACTTCTCAACATACGCATACTTTGAGCTTCTGCCCCTCCTGTAACGTCCCTTCCTCTTCTTAGCTTTAGACTTTTGTGGCTTGCATGAGCATGAAATTGACACCATTCTCTGGTTTCTGGTCACCCATATCTGATTTCCACGATTTTCCCTCACAAGTTCATGATCATAATCTAGGTCAAATTTAGATGTTTCTGTACCAACAAGATACTGCCATGTCCATACCTTACAGACCTCCGCCATATTCCTTTTTCCTTGCCTATCGAGCTTGTTGAAGACATGATCAGTAAGTTCTCGTAAACTGAGAAATGGGTGATGAGGTCTGCTGCCAAAGGACATTTCCTCTTCAACAGTTCCTTTTGCAAATAGGGTGGTGGACTGAAACTGGCTTTTTTTCCAATCAACATATTTTTCAACAAATTCTGGCTTATTATCATCGTTGAAGTACATTACTTCTCCACAGGGTTTTTCCATTTTAGATGTGCAGGAGTTTTTGGTTTGTAGGCAGGGACAATGATCACAATGGATTATGGATGATGAAGGTTGGAGGGTAACAGCTAATGGTAGTAATTATACAGCACAGTAGTGTCTAATCAGATAGTTTAGGGAAGCGTAAAGGGCATGCTAGTCGTCTTTTAGTTTAGCAGCTAATGGTTATGTAACGTACATAATTATTACCATTATATCCGTATTTTTCTTAAATTGCATATTTCCGTATAGCGACGGTATAAATTGAAACGGTTATATTCTTCTTTCAATAAATGTTTCATTCAAATACTCATATTATTGTTAATTTATAAGACAAAATATAATTATGTATGATGTTGTTTGATTTACCGTCATGAATTATATAAGAATGTCAAATTTTAAAAAATTTTGGTAATGTGTAACAAAAAATATTCACATAAACAATTGTGTTCAGACAGTTGTGATAAGCAACCGTTACCTTTTACTTCGGAGGAAGTTTATGAACTTTTCTCGTATGAAATGCCAAATGGGGTTGGTATGTTTGGCCAAGTCATGTTTGGAGTCGTACATGGAAAAGTATTTTTATTATGAAAATTAACGCACAATTGTGACATAATCCTTATGTTTGATTTGAGTCTCTAACTTTTTAAGAACGCATCCATGGGGTCCCTCCCAGAGTTAACACTGATATCGTATCTCACCCGCTTCATCAAGGGGAGGTGTGTGTTAACTACACAATTTCGATTAACAACCAATCGTGTATTAATAAAATATAAAATACATTTAAACCATAACCTAAATTTTTATATTGTGCCACTTACTCCTTTAGATCAATTTTATTGTTAATTGCTTTTTTCTTTTTGGTTAAATTTTGTATAGTTTAAAATCAAATTGCAATAGGGTCATGTGCATTATCGAGTCCAAATTGATTATATTGTTTTAAGTGTCAAAAAAAAGGGACATCGTAACAAATCTAAGTGGTGCAATATTTACTAACATCAACTTATGAGATTTAGTATGGTAACATACACAATTTCGGTTAACAGCCAATCGTGTATTAATAAAGTATAAAATACATTTAAACCAGAACCTAAATTTCTATATTGTGCCACTTACTCCTTTAGATCAATTTTAGTGTTAATCGCTCTTTTCTTTTGGGTTAAATTTTGTATTGTTTAAAATCAAATTGCAATAGGGTCATGTGCATTATCAAGACCAAATTGATCTAAGTGGTCCAATATTTACTAAACATTAACTTATGAGATTTAAAGCATCACAAACCCGCTATTTATTTACAAAACAAATTGACAATATGATAAACAATATCAAACGAGGAGCTAAAGCATGTCAAACTTATCTAATTTTTTTTAATGTCATATTGGTCTTACAAATAATACTTATACTTACATGTTTGCAGACATTCGTTTTGATAAACAGTAACGCAGTGTACCATATGCATGCTAGGTAATGAATAGTCTTTTCTCTGTCTTCTACTCAATTCATTACCTTATCTTGCTTCCTCGTATCTACTTCCCGATTACGTTCATACATCCTCATTTGAATTTTAAAATTAAGCAGTTATCCACATATAAATAATAAATTTTATCAGCCAGAAAGTTATTTTTACTATTTTTCCTTTAATAATGTCAATTTTTTTTGTAAAGGTAATTATATTAATCCAAAAATGGGAAAACCAGCTACACGAAAACAAATCACTCTATGAAACTGTATAGAAACGCCTAAATTATGCTATATATCCAGATATAATCTTTGTCGGTCAACATCTTAGAATTCTTGTATCCCATATGATATGTATATCCTGAAATACTCCGTTCACCAAAGTTGCAGGGAAAGGCATTACCAAATCAAGTATAGCCGAATTCTGAGCCATCCAAATAGCATAACAAACCCCCAACATAACAAATAACTGGAATAATACTCACTTGATCCAGATTGTTGTTCATGGTTATGCTAAAAGTGGTGTTGAGGAATTAAGGACGATGATGACGATGGAGGAGTGTCTGTGATTGAGAGTAAAGGAAGAAGAATAAGAGGAGAATAAAGTGAATGGGGAGCATAAGAAAGAAGCAAATCAGAGTAAGAATGACAGGGAAGAGGACAAACATGCCTCTGCTCATCACACCCCACGCACGAGAGCACTGCTCTACTGTTCACTCTTATGGAGGGTTTCTCACTAAAATCGTTTATTTAACATGATGTATTCAAATTTAAAATCAAATTCCCTAATATTGAGATAATTTTAATAAGTGCTTAATTTACATTGAACTTTTAATATATTTTCCATTTAATGTATGTTGTATATTAAGTTAATATAATTAAAAAGATTTATACCCTCTTTCTCTCTTTTATGTTCTACACTTCAGCTTCTTCAAAATACTCTCGGTAAAAAAAAGAACAACCTTTGCCTACAACCTCCTTCATCAGACGGCACCATCACACGAAACTACGTTCAACACCAAAACACTGCATCAATTATCTTCCGTCTATCTGCCGCCGTTAAGGTATGTTTTTTAATATTTTAATGTAATCAAACCTAAATAGTGTATTAATGAATTGTACATTAAATTACAATTATCATACTGATACGATTATGTGTTCAGGAACATTTTTTATAATAGGAATTATTTGTTAAAATTGTTTTGTTTAGAAATATTAATTAGCTTGATTAGTTTGATTGACTTTCGTGTTAATTGATTGAGCTGCTGTGGTGTTAACTCTTGCATTAAAATGTTGTTAATGTTGAAAGACACAAACAAAATCAAAGAAATGTAAAATGTATGTCTGGCTTATGATGACGAAACTGGGTTAAGAGTGAGAGACAATGTAGGTATACATATGGCCTGAAGTTCAACGTGGTTTGGTACTAGATCCTGACTTTCGGCTGTAAGTATGTGTAAAGTGTTTCTTTATTGACCTATTTGCTTCCTTCAGTAATTCCAAGAGGGATGTAGACTTGTTGAAAACTCAGGATTTTGTTAGTATGGGGGTTTGGGTTGTGGGTTGAAAGAGCCAGGAACGGTAGTGATAGACTTCTGCATACATAGTGTGCATGTAAGTAATAAGACTTATAGATTAACTCACAGAACTAGATACGTATTTGTCATTGTAGGATTGTAGCCTAAGGTCGAGACCTGTACTGATCTTGGTTTGGTTTCAAGGTCTTGTTTTAAGATTAAGGATAGTGCTTGCCCTTATGGACAATATTGCCAATGACCACTGAAGTACAGTACTCCAGCATTGCTAAGCGTAATTAAAAATATTTAATTCGAATCCATTACAATAAGAGAATTACCTGGGGTGATATGATCATCAGGAACCACTGGTTAGACAATCTTGTAACGAGGCCCCATCATTAACTCTACTGACGAGAGTTCGTAGTCATCATGCCGAATAAATCTCCAAAGAACCCCATTGTTAATAACTACCATTAGACGATGGAACAGCTAACGGAATCCAGCTATACTACAGTAGCTCACCCATTTGGCTTTTTACTTGGTTCTTTCATGTTGTTCTTTTGTAGATGGTATATAATTTAGTCACACTGGAATACTCAATAATTCTAAATAATGGCAGTAAATGTCGTATATTCAGAATTGGCCCTCATCAGGATTGATGCAGGTAATGATACGCCACATTTTGCTGCTGAGTTGCTTTCTGTTTTCGTTCTAAATTATAGTGTTGATATGCAACCTTAATTTCCTGTAACCATATCTGAACTGAAATCCTGTTTATGATCCCTGCACATATTCTACTAGGACGATTGTACTGTGTTGGCTTGTCGGGTATACTATATGAAAACAAGGTTATGAGAATTGAAAAAGTTAGTACAGGGGGTAGGGTGGGGGTAGCAATGCTGCCATCATGCCATGTATAGAGTGACATAGTTTATGTGTTATAGTAGTAGGTTACAGGTAATTTATGTGGGTGGTTGTATGGAGGTGCGTGATAGATCAAGCATAAGCCCAAAAAGGACGCTAATGTCATGTTGGAAACCAAAAGAAATAACGAATAATTGGGAGGTGTGTAACAACGTATTTACATCGTATTTTTCAAGTGCTTTCAAAGATGTTGAAATTATGCACTCTTAAGGTAGTGATGGTGATAGTTAAATGTGTCTTGCAGATGTAGTTATATAGCAAACAGACTGCAATCTATGTGTTTGCAAATGTTCGAGTACATGATAGATTCCAAACAGATTGTAGTTTATAAATCCTAATTTTGTTTAAACTACCAGTGAATCTGATTGTAGTTTCAATGTAATTTCAGTCTAATTAATATAACATTAACTTCTGGTTTGTTCAGTATCTATACATCCCATATTTTCTATTATATCACACATTCCGTTAATAATAGTTCATTAGCCACTTGAAATCAACAGGAAGGCAACACTTTCAAATAAATTCAATGATTATGTATAATGTTCAAGCACATAACAGATATCAATTACCAGTAAAGAAGAAAAATACAACCCCATTCATAATCTCATCGTTTATCCAAACCATATACAACTAGCCATAGCCTAAAAAAAGAAATATTGTTGTGATATTGCTTATAGTTCTGATCTGCTTGTTTGAAGATACTATTGTTTGCTGTAATCTTGATTTCTTCCTGTACAAGCCATGGCGTTTCTAATATTGTATAGCTTCAATATCTAAATTTTGCAGCTTCACAAGTATGCCTTCTTGTGTTCGTGTTGTCTACTTTGACAAAGAAGATAGGCATAAGTTTGAGCATGATTACATACAATGGAAAAAGCAACAATTCACATCAAAAACACTGTTCAACACGCAGTACGTAGTGAAGGAAGCAACTGGAGCTAGCAGAATACACCATCTATTGCTCAGTTCTGATGAGTTGATGACCATCATTTTCAGCAGACTCAACCATCAAGACAAACGTAGTATGGCTGAAGTATGCAAAAAATGGGCTTCTCTGTTTGCAGTTGGCAAAGAAACATCTAAAATGGCGGTTGATTATAAAAGTCAAGTGAACAGCGAAAGGAGTGGCGGGTTAATCACCAGGACAAGGTGGGGTCGTGTGATTTCTATCCAATGTATCTGCCTTGATTTACCAGCAAAGGAAGCAAGATACATCTACCGCGTTTGGATGGACGGTAATAGGGACCAAGACGATTTAAGTATCTATGAAGATGGTCCTTTTAATATATTCTCAGAGGACGAGGCATATTACGACTCAGACTGATAACCCCGTAGCAATAAGTTTGATGTAAAAATGTTTAAACTTTAGCTCGACTATTGTATTCCAATAATTTTAAATTTATCTAGACTATTGCTTAAATTATGAAATCCTCATTAAAATTGTTCCTTTTATATTCGTAACAATCATTTCCATTATCAACAGTAACTATCAAGATAGTAAGTTTATCGCATGTGTATAAAATCATGAAAATGATTCCCATTTCCCAATGCTTACGTAAATTACAGCCTTTAGATATACTATATGATTATAATCAAATACTCCATTCATTAGTTATACAATATATAATATGATACGAAAAAAAATATCAAAACTCTATTGAAATTATGAATATTAACATAGTGAAAAATTACGTCCTTTAGAATTCCACGCGCATCGCTCGCGGAAGAACAACTAGTAAAGCAAAAAGCATAAAAACTTAAAGCATAAGAAACCCTAGTATGGCCTTTCCTAGAGAAGAAAATAAAAGTACAAATTCGGAAACCAACTCCTTTATTTGGTCCCTTGAACTTCATGAGGCACGCACTCCAAGGTAAACACCGTCTTGGTCGGAACTCCTTTCCGAATGGCATCGTCTTCAAGGCTCACCGGAATTTACAAAAATTACAACTTTTCTAGTCTACTTTATACATTATAAAATAGAAAACAATAAATAAAGTGATAAGAGATCACATTAATTACATCCGAATCGATAACCCCTTACATTACGGGAAATATCGATTAAAAACTAAGGCCTTACTAAGTAAATTACATAATCCAAAATTACGTAATAAAATAATGACTATCATAATTAAATATGCAATGCTTATGAATATGAACTAACATGAAAAACCTAAGCCAAATCGTCCTATTTAATATCATTTATATACATAGTTATCGTATACCTCGGTTTTATGGAATTACGTGCTTTAACGATTAAAAAACACTAGGCATTATGTGAATCGGAATTCACTCTTAAGTTAATCATCCCAACTCATTTAGGTTTCAAAATTTAGTCTTACTCAAACTTTGAACATGACTTAGCTTAATATTATAATATTGTTCGGCATTACTCGGTTTTACGGGAAAAATAATATAAAATTCAAAAAGAGTCATAAAATTTCGAAAAATTCAAAATTCAAATTTTGAATAGTTTAGAATTATCCTAAAATTTCAGAACCTTCAAAATATTAGTACTTACACGGTTTTATTATTTATTTCGTAAATAATACGTAAAACGATTATTTTGAGTCGGAAAATTAAATAATTACGTTCATAAATACATATAAAATACTAATAATATTTTTAAACTTTCCAAAACACTTTAAGAACTGAAATGGACAGAAAATTAATTAGCACACTGCCCAAAATCCGAAATTTTAATTTTAATGACTCTTATTATTCAATTTTTAAATATAACATTTAACAAATGAAAATTAAATAAAACAGAAACTTTTGGCTCTAAAGAAAAATATGGTGATGAACGTATCAAATATGACTTTTATATATGGGTTAAATTTTTCGGCCAGTTTAACAACTTTTGCTATTTTTAACGATTTATGTCATATATCGTACAATTTTAACCATTAAAATTATTTTACAAGCATAACCTCAAATAAAATCTCGAAATTTTTATACATGTTGGAAATAATATATATGACATCGTGTGAAATTTTTATGGCCAAATTCCAACTTAAACTATTAAAGTCGAAATCATGTCACTTTTATCCGATTTTTACATTAAAAATCAATAAACATGCAATATATTATAAAAATTTCTGGAAAATTTAATATACATTTTAAATATTGCAAGTGACAAACCCATTTATATTCATTTTATGGCATTTTAACATTTAAAATTCATAAACCATGTATTTTAACTCCATAATTTACGAAAATTCATATTCATATCATAGGAAATACATGTGAAACCATACTTAAAAAACTCGGCCAGAAGTTAATTTTAGCTATTCCCAAAATTAAACATTTTAACCATTTAAAAATTAATAAAAACCGAAATAAAATACCTATGAACAATATATATGCAAAATATATTCCAAATATCCTAAAATACATTTAGAATCAGTAGGTATTCATACATAAGAAATTTCGGCCATATCATATACGAAATAAAATTTCAATTTTTATTTTGTTATCTAATAACTTTGTAAAAAATGTAAACGAAAAGCATGCAAACAACCGATTTGCACTGATACCAATTGTTAGGTTTAATTATCTCAAAACCTAATATTTTAGTCATACTAAATAAATTGATAATTAACATTTTAATTATTATATTTTAGATCTTATGCATGCTAAAACTTATGCGGAAAATATAAGAATCGAATGCTTACAATTCGACGAAACCGGAGCAAAGATGATCCTCCTTAGTATTCAAATAGAACACCTCCTTCAAGTTGCACCTAAGACACCCTTAAAAGAACAGAAACTTTGATGTATGCTAGTACAAGAATCGGTTTTCCTTAATCTAAGTTATAATCTCTTAAAGGAGATTATAAAACTAATAATACTAATATTATTATCTTATAAATATTATCTTGTAATATTTTAGAGGTTTTGGTATTTTCTCTCTAGAAAATTTCGGCTAACCCTTAGAATGATTGTATATTGTGTACTTATAATTACACATATGCTTAACTTAAGAAAACTAATTAACTTAAGTGGACATACATGAGAAAGGGGTAGCCGGCTAAGGCATGGGGAAGGGGAAAAGAGGGAGCTCTTTTGTGGTATCAATAACCTAGGCATGCAACCCTAAGCATTAGGTGTTAATGCTAGGTTATCATTGTGTCTTAACCACTTAAAACACAATTAAACACCCTTAAACCATCCACATGAAACCGGCACCCTAATTAGCAAAATGGACTTCATTTTATAATTTTGTCAATTACACAATTATTCATTATGTGACATACAATATGTCACAATGTAATAAAATACAATTGTTTTAATTTAAAACATATCTATTTATCAAATAAATATTATTTATAAATTAAATAAATTATATTTATCAATTTGACAAGTAATTCGTAATTACTAATATAAAATGGTTATTTACAATAATCGTCAATACGATCTACAACTTTTGTAATAATTTTAACCCGATTCATTCTAATTACGATATTATAAAATATCGTTCATTGTTTAATGATTGACACGTTTCAATTATAAACATAAATCTTACAATAAGATTTAACCTCTGATTTCTCGATATACGAGTTTAAGGAATATGATCAACTCGTATCAATATACATTTGATGAGTTTATCAGTTAAGGGAATTGTCCTATAGGTGTGACCTAAAGGGATCAACTGACCACCACCGTCATACGACAATAATGTCAAACTCTAGCTAGTCAATCATTACCGATTAATGTTGGTCAGTTGACTAATATAATTTCGTATCATCCCTTGCGTATTCTCGTCATGCGATTTAATTATGTGGTCGCACTATTGTTGAGGACACATTTCCCAACAATAATTCCCTTGAGATATGCATTCGATTCTTTTTCCTCTGTTTAGCTAATTCTTTATATTTTCTAAAAACTATAATCGCTCGCACGTTAGCTAAGCTGTTATTTGATTATGATTTTTGTAAGTTTTTACATCATGTTTCATATAAAAGTTTAATCAAAGGTGAATTATGTGATGTGACCCCGTGATATCCTGATATGGCATTAGTAACATGAATAGTAGGCATATGGTATGAGTATGAACCTCACTATATGATAGCGTAACCTTGTTTATTTCGTCAAGTTTTATATAGAATCGTTTCAATTATATGTCCAAAGCATGTTTATCTGAGAAGAGTATTGCCAAGTGACAGAATGGAATTTAACCAGTAAGCTTATTAGCATGATATAGCAATCTAATGGTTGCACGTAATTGTGATTATTTGAACAATATGAATCTTGTTGATGTTCTTTCGTATATTGGTGGTTTATTTCTGCCTAGTTCCCTGTGATTATAATCTTTATAACGTTTTCAAGTATAATGTTATACGATACAGTGAATTGCACACTGTTATATTTAGAGTCTGATTACGATGTGTTTAATTATTAATTGTTTGACATAAGATTTATGGAAGTACTAGTCTGGTGAATTCGTTTACTTGTATCGTTAAATTTTGTTTTCATAATTCATGAACTACAAGAACAATGTTTAGTAAAGGAGAGTCAGAATGTCTCCGTGTTGTCCTGTTTCGATCTATAACTTGTAAAATTGTCCTTGATTCGTGTTTATAAATTGTCACAAACTACCCTTTCAATGTTTCAAACATTTCAAAATATTTTCAAAAGTGATGAACCACGATAAAGCTTGATGTTTGATAATTATGGTGATTGTTTGCAATATGACAATTCTGTAGCTATGTGTCGATGAAATCCTGTTTGAATGTTTAATTGCTGTGTATTGTATAAAACCCTTATTTTGCAAGTCGTATATAGTAATAGTTTTATGGTAAATGATGTAATGTGAGTGGACGGGAAATGTACCTAAGTGATTTTGTTAACTTATTGATATCTGGGAATGTTAAACCTAACGGTCTTGTGAGTCTATGATTAGTGTATATCTTGTGAAATATGTCAATGTTCCATGTTTAATTACGTTAACTAATTTTGCTCTATGTCTTTTCCTAAAATATGATTTTGCTTCTATAATATGATTATGAGCATGAAACATTTTAATTCGTCAAGTATGAACTATGAGCTTCTTGATTGTTTACATTGTTGTAAATATATTAAATTTGTGATAAAATTTCAAAGGTATGTAAGTGTTAGCTACCCTGATTCTGCTTTACTGCGTAACACGGTTTCTACCGATCCTAGTACTCTTGTTTTGCTCGAGGATATATATGATTGCATGATAATTGCTATGGGTTCTTACGAGTACTTCTTTGTGTTGAAATATAGTAATTGTTCCTTTATTTTGATAGTTAATATTTCCTATTGATAAGATAATCCTTTTGTTTGTGAGAGGGGTTGAGTTGATGAGATTGAGTTGCTCGTGAGGCTTGAACAAAGGCCATGGTTGATTTTGTTTTGAGCTTGAGTTTGCAGTTCAATATTTTTTTTTTATCGAGTTATCGTATTCTTTGACCTTGACTCGTGGGTGAGTAGCTTAGAGTTTTACTCTCGAAGTGTTGAGCAGTTCCTTCAATGGAATATTTGACTATATTGATATCGAGATTGATATGGGAATTGGTTACTGGTTTGAGTTATGAGTTATTAAGCCGCTGTGCCCCATTGTGTTTTCGGCCAAGTGTGACCTTGATTATTGAGTCATATTCTGAGTTTGAAATCTGAGTTTGAAATGAAAGAATTGATTGCGTCTTTATTCCGCCGGTTCACTCACCCCTTGTCTTTGGTCTTAGATTCGACGATGAGTGCGATACTTGGTTACTTGGAGTGAGATGTTATGAGATAACGTAATGAGTAAGACGGAGTAATGAGCTGGGATTTGTATAATGAGGTTACGGGGACGTAACCGTGTTTTAAGGAGGATAGGATTGTAAAATCTTAATGATTTATGATATGGCTAGTTGTTACGACATGACTAGTTAATACGTCGCGATTGTTTGAATATACGTATACTAGATAATCTTGTTTACTTCTGTGATGCATTTTATTGTGTATCGTGAATTATCCTTTATTTTTAGTGGTACGTTAAACTTTGGGGACAATGTTTTCTTAACAAGGGTAGAATGTGACATTGCGAATTTTAAAAGTACCTCTATTAGTTAAGGATGTTGTATAAGGTCACGCCTTGTGTTCGTTACGTGCCATGTGACCAGTTTGTTGACCATGGGATGGTGAACTTCGGGACGAAGTTCATTTTAAGGAGGAAAGACTGTAATACTCCGTATTTTATTATATTTTATTTTATTATTTAATAATTATTTGGGCGTGCTAATAGTTATTTGAACGTTCGTATTCGATAAGTAATTTATCGAATCAGTGTGTTATTGTAATATCTCGTCTTTTCTTTATATTATTTAATATTATAGTTATCGTGTCGATATATTCAATGATTAAGTTATCACATAACGGATATAAAATATCAGACCTCATTTAATCGTAAAACCGTGTTTATATCATGGCATTGGGCTTTGGAGTGCCTGCAACATATGGCCCATACACGGCTATCACAAACAAAACACAAACATCAGCTTACCTCTCTTTGCCGCCCTTTTGAAGTCAAAATTTCTAACCCTATTTTGACCTATCAACCCAATACAACTCACCCCCTCTACTACCACCGTGTCAGAGATCAAAGAGGAGGGTTCACTAGTTGATTTAGGGTTGTCGGTGGTGGTTCGTTTTCACCTGAAAGACAGTGCACTCACCAGCGTTCTTTTACTTCGCAGGTTTTTAGTCTTTTCAATTCATATTTTCGACCTTTAAAATCATGTTTTAGTTCATATCTTTTGCATAATGTTCATCTAGGTTGTATGTTAGTCGTGTGTTGACCTTTGTAGAGTCGCCGTTAACCACCTAGGACCACCAATAAGGGTAGTTCGTCGACTATTCAGAGGCGCGGGTTTTATTGCAGAAACAGGGTAAGTAAACATGTACCTTTTATGCGTGTATTCGAATGCGTTTCTGGGTATGGTTTTTATGGAAGTTAGAGTAATTTTTTAGAGGGTAGTATGAGGTCTGTTTTGATGGATGTCGCGGTGGTTTGGGGTTGTTGTGTCGGTCAGTATAGTAGCTTTTGTTTGGGTGGTTATAACTTAAAACAGAGTATACGGGTGGAGTCTGGGTTTTTGGTAACGTGGCTGTTGGTTGTGGTTGTGGTGCCTACGGTTGTCGCATTCACCCCTGGAACAACCAAGGCTCAGGGGCGAGCCTGGTGGTGTTGTGGGCGAAGGCAGTGGCGGGGATTGGTGCCGAGGGTGGTTTTTGTTAAGGTGGTCAGTCTCGATTTCTGCGTTATTGTGGGCTGTGTTCACGGTGAGCGTGTGTTATTGTGTTTGTTAAATTGTTGTTTCTGTTGTCACACAATAGAATACAAGCTTATGATTACTATGATGATTACTATTTTGATTACTATTTTGATTACCATTATAATTAGTATTATTAATATTTTAATTAGTGTTATAAAATAAGGTGATTTTGTGTCTAAGCATATGTTCTTTTTCTACCAAAGTTAGTAGTAATTGTTTAGTGGAATGTTATCCTATAATTGGTAAGCTTCAATTATTGGTTTTATATATAATTAGTGATATGTATATAATTATTATTATTAGTATTATTTCAGTTATTGTTATCATGTCATGTGATTAATATGTTTACAATGTTAATGTATGGTAAATTATTAATAATGTTTATGGATAGCTAATGTATTTGATTATGAGTAATTTGTGAGGTTACATAGTGATAATTATTTATATGTGGTTAAGATTATTACGATATGAGGGCATGATTATTAATTTAGTGGTATTGCCTTTTGGACGAGATTGCTATTTCGGGAAAGTTTCTATTACAGGAAACTTTCTACTTTTGGAACGATACTATATTTAGAATCCTTACTATTCTAGAATAGGGGTTATTAATCGTATAAAATATATGTTTAGGTGACGGTTTCCGCGTGGAATATGTCTAGCAGCAGTTCAACTATCCTTCCGCAATATTGAGGTTGGGGATATATCTGTGGTTGTATTTTGACATGAAGTATATGTGTGTGATGTTAGTACAAGACTGTTTTAAATAATGACTATAGTCTTGAAAAAAAATCTGTGCTATGAGGCCATGGTTACAGCAGGGAAAGGATGCAGGTCTCTGGTCATGGGATGGGGCAACTGAGTATAGTGTCAGTAAGGGGTATCAGATGCTAAGAAGTAGAGCAGATTCAGTGCCATGGCATAAGCTCGTTTGGTCCAGGTGGTCTATCCCCAAACATAGTATTGTGGCCTGGTTGCATCAACAGCAGGCTATGCAAACCAAGTTCAGATTGAAGAGGTTAAATATCATTTCAGAAGATCATTGTTGCATCTGTGCTAATGATTCAGAAACTTTGGACCATCTGTTCTGTCAGTGTGCTTATAGTAGGCAGATTCTCCATGAAATTTCAGCATGGTTACATATGAAGATTGGTGACAATATACCTCTACAGCAAAGACTGAGAGTTAGGGGTTCTAAATTGCAAAGGGCAGTCAGAAATGGGGCACTAAATGCGATTATTTACCATGTGTGGTATCAACGGAACAAGAGTAGATATGAGAATCTACTAGCTAGGCCTTCTATAGTTGTTAAAAGGATTAAGCAGTAGCTTGTATGTTTGTTTAAAACTAGAATGCATTGTAATTTAAGCTCTCGTGATCAGGCTTTCGTGCAAAGTCTGTCCTAGATCTTCCTTGTAACTCTCTCTTTTATATATAATACATACCCTTTACCAAAAAAAAAAATATTGAATGTATTGTGGATTGTTTGATTATTTTCGAATGTTGTGGAGATTGGGGACTTGTGATATGGGTCTTGTGATACGGGTCTTGTGATATGGGACTTATGATATGGCCACGGAAGGTGTGGTGTGATGGAAGGTGTGGTCTGATAGAAGGTGTGGTCTGAAGGAAGGTGTGGTGTGATGGAGGTGAAGTGGATGACTGAATGATGTGGAGATGGAAGGAAGTTGTAATATGTCTATTTCGTGTTCTATCTATTTATCTTCCTACTCAACCTTGTGGTTGACCCTGTATATTCGTGTGACACCTACGATGATCCGGAACGGGGAGTAGATTCTACAGGTCAGAGACAGATGGATTAGGAGCTTGGGCATGGAGAGAGACATGGCTTAGACCTACTTAGAATTAGATCACACTTAGATGTCATCAGTTGTACTTTTATTCTGCTGCTTAGTTTTGTAATATCAAAGTTAAATTTCATCAATTTCATATAAAGCACTCTGGTTGTTGTACTTTGTTATTCACTACCTCGGACATTCCGAGATGGTGACATTCCGAGATGGTAACAGTCCTATTTACTCGAGAATGTCTGGCTAAAGGCTCTTAAATAAATGGGGATGTTACAGTTTTTATCTTATTTTATTTTATTTACTAAGTTTGTTATTTAATTAGCTAAGTTTGTTACAAGTTAGTTAAGGTTGTTACAAAGTTAGTTACAAGTTTGTTAGGGTTTGTTATTAAGTTGTTAGGAGTTTGTTACAGCTTAATCTTTTCTTTTGTTATTTTATCTTTTAGATTTAAATAAGGATTATTTAATCCATAAGATAGAATTAGGGAGTCCTAATTTGGGAAGGATCACACGTTTGGACGTGTAGTTTGAGGCGTGTGGCTTTCTTGGTTGTTTCCTATTTTAAGTCGGATTGTGATGGATGACCTTACTATAAATAGGCATCCTTAGTTATTGTTTTAATCATTCAAGTTATAAAATAAAAACCTCTTTCTTAAGTTTTACTTACAAAAACCTAAAGTATCTGTGTGAGCTTTAATCCCGAAGTATCTGTGTGAGCTTCAAAATAATTGAGAGGGTATCTTTGTGAGCTTAATCAATTATCCTATCCTACGAAATACATAATTCATTCATTACATCGTCTCATCAATCTTTCAAGTATTGAGTGTTGTCCCTCTCTACATCATCAACGATCATCATCATCAAGAACATCACCAACGTTCAAGAACCACCACCACTGACCACCGTCGACCACCACGTGACCACCGTCCACGCCGAGTTGCCACGTCATCATCATCGACCACCATTCGTTCATCATTCATCATTCTTTGTTATTTTTCGTTCTTTATTTGTCCTAAACCATATTATTTCACAAGTTATATTATTCCGCTGCAACATACGTATTTTTGTTGATCGTCTTAATTGATTATCACCCCAAATACGCATCACTTAGTCTCCTTCCATCTCATATTATCTCGTATAATATGATCTTATTTGAGTACATATCTAGAACTCATTCTAGATCTTGAGTTTCCTTTCCTGAAGGAAACTCCCACTGTTATCTTACAACTCGTGACGTATTGGTATGTCAGAGGGATCAATTTATCGCTCTAAAGTACGTAGTCACTTATGTACTGAAATTTATTTTGTAGTTATTTATGTTTTCATCACTCGTTCTCTTGGAGAACCCAACATTTTCAATTATCTTGGCTACTTAATCAAAAGTTTTAGGTTGTATGAATCACCACGTGATTCTATATTCATCAATATGAATAATGTATCCAACCATTTTGATTTCTAATGGTGACCTTTTATTAGCAATATAATAAACCTTCCCGTGAAGCTCCATCATCCTATGATATATTACATTTTATTCATCTAGAATTGAGAAATTCTTATTCTTTACACTCTAAAGAATCACCATTCTCTCTAAATGGTATGTTCAATTCTTTAATTAATGTCGCTCCCACTAAAACCAATATCACTCTTTCTATAGTGATCGATTTTACATAATCAACATTATTTCTTAAATGAACCTTTCATTTCTCGCATGTTATTCTTTTGCTTCTACTTGAACTAGTATCACAATCCCTATAGTGATCTAGTTTATCAATCAATTATAATTCCTTAAATGAACTCTTCATTTCTTGTGATATTTCCTAATTACACTTTTCGATACAAAAGAGACTACCATCGAGAGAACTGAGATGATTTCTCCTCTATTATCTTACAATTTTGAGAAACATCATTATTAAGGAACCGATTTTCCTTCCGATTTCATACGGAGTTTCTTTTATCCTCTCTAAGAAACAATGACATGAGGAACATTTCCTTTCGTGTCCTCCCGTAGTTTCTTTTGTGTCCTCTCGTAGTTTCTTCTATCCATTCATTTAGGGTTTTTCTTAAGAATCTCATGTAGGATTCTTCTCTAAGATCCCACATTTATATCATTGCACTACTGAAAAAAGATACCTAATGCAACATTTCGTGTGCAACACTTACGCGTTGTGTTGCAATTTTACTTAATTATGCAACACTTTATTTAAAAATGTTGCCTATTACCTACATAATGCATCACTTTAAGGTAAGTGTTGCAATATATTACTTTAATTGCAACATTATTATACAATTGTTGCATTTTCTAGCAACACTTGTGCAACACTTTCGTCACACACACACATATATATATATATATATATATATAATCAATTTTAAACCCTAATATATATGTATCTCTAAAATTTTCTAATTAATTTCGTTAAGCGCTTAAACTTTTCAATTAAAATAAAAAAAAAACAAATTGAAATTTGGGTAAAACAATTCAACACTTTCGTTTAAGGGCAATAATGAAATTTGGTAAAAAAAATTAAGCGCCTAATCACCCTAAGCTAATTAAACCCTAGCTAATAATACTAATTATACACGCTTAAAACAATAATTCTACAGTACTCATATCATCTTCATCCCGCGTCCTTCCTTCATCATCATTCCCAGAAAAAAAACCCAAAAAAAACTCCATCAGCGGTTCGATTCACGCGATATTCATCCTATTTCAACTTTGATTCTTTCTCAGCCGGAGAAATTCATATTCGTTCACTATAATTGATTGGGATTTTTGAAAGGTATGATACTTTAATTTCAATTATTGGTATCATTTTGTTATTATCTCAATTCAATTGTTGTTTATCTATTCGTCTCTGCATATAATCATATTCGTATTGTGACAATGTTATTATTTCAATTCAATTGTTGTTTCATCTATTCGTATTGTTGTTTCATCTATGCGTATGAAGCTCTGCCTTTCGTTTTAATGCCTAATTATCGTAGATTCGTATGAAGCTTTTTTTTGACGAAAGGTAAGACAATAATGCCTGGTATGCATAATCTGATTAATAACAATGAAAGAATGTAACAGGGTTTGTATGCATAATCTGATTTGTTGATGAACTTGTTTGTACTTGCAGTTTGTGATATTGGAGTTTGTCGGATTGTTAAAATGGTAAGCGTTTTGCATTCCTGTGATCGATTTCAATTTCAAATAATAACTAATAAGCACTCGTTTATACAACCGTACTTGTCAAATGATTAATTGGGTTTTTCTTACGAATTGTGAGGAGATTTTAATCAAATGTAAATAAATGATTGAACGATGTATTTCTTTCTGGCATTGATGGAAGGATATGTAAGGAAACCCTAGTTTTAAATAACATAGTTGACCGTAAGCGTTATATATACCTCATGAGTCATAACCCCAGATATGTTCTATCTTTGCAGATTATCTCGGTTAACATAGCTGACTAAAGGTTCTGCAATTTTGATCCCTAATTGTTTACAACTATTTCTTGTTACAACGCATTTTGTTTTCAAGGATTTGGTTCTATACTGACGAATGTTGCTACTGTAAGTGCAGCATACTGTCAAATGATGGACAGTCTCAACATCAGTCCCGCATCAGACAGCTAGTCCCAAAATTACTTGGCTGCTGCATCCCAGAAACCTGTGATGGCTGCTACACGAGACTACCAAACCCAACATGGTGTGATTACTGCACTGGTATTGGTTTCCAGACCTTTTTTCCACTGCAATTTTTACCATCTGCTTTCTACACATGGTTGCCTGGTACCACGGTGCTCAAATTGTGGCATTTAACATGCAAGTTAGCCTCTACTGGGTTTTTTTTACATTGAAGGGAGTTGGTAAGGGAGTGAGGTGTAATTAGAATTTATAGGAATATGAATTGTTATTGAAAATGGAGTATTTTATGTTGTTGGTAAATCTCTTTGGTTGATGCTTAGAATGTACAGATCCAATGGTGGTTGCGGCTATGTGGAAAAAACCTGATTACTTATTTTGGATGAACTTTTACCTTCTAAGCATGATGATTACCATATGTTGCTCAAGTGCATCTCTTTGTTTCGAGTTGATCTAGGAATTTCAATTGTTTTTAATTTTATCCGTCTGACATTTTCTTGAGCAGTTAGTTTTTGTAAGGCGGTTACGAGACTGTCTCAGAGCAGTAGTCATATGAGGATCTGTATTACTCGAGAGTATTCAGTCTGATTAGATGTTAACAGAATGACGTATAATCTGACAAGTTCTTGAAAGCCAGAAAGTTTGATATCGAGAAAGGTAAGCAAATGCGGTCTGACATGATCCAATGGAGGAAAGACTTCAGTGCTGACACAATAATGGAGGTACATTACAGTATCCAAGATCCATTTTCGGATTTTCCACATTCAATAATTCTCGTATAATACTGGACCGGCTAATGCAGTCTTCTGTCTTCTTGATAGTGATTTTCGTGAGAACCTAGACCGGCTAATACAGTCTTATGTGGATAGGCAAACTGATGCTCCTGATGACTGGGGACATCATGAAATTTTACCTCATTTTGTGTCAAGAAATCATGAACTGTTGCACACAGAACAGGAAGAGTCTGAACCACATGACACGCATGCAAATGGAAATGAAACTAGACTTCCTCCACGACCTCCACCACTACCTCAGGTAGACTGGGGACGAGGGTTGCATCAAATCAATTGGGCGAGACGAAACATACATCAGCAGTCTGGAACTGTAAGTGGATTACTCTAACTGTTTAAATCGTTCAATTTATATTGTGAATTGTGCAATTTGATTTTGTTGACTTTGATGTTCTACTGATTTAAACTTGGGAGTCTTTGACCACCATTGTCCAATTTATAGATATGATTTGATAATTGATAAATGTCAACTTTGATTTATTAATCAACATTTTTTCATAGTACATTTTTAAAGTTGCTAATTTATGAAGTCTTTGACCACTATTGACCACCATTGTCAAACTTATATGTTTGTCACTTTCTTTGCCTGTTGTCCTGGTTCTGAAAGAATGTGTCTTTTATCTTTGTTTTGAGGTGTCCACCTATAAAGCTTTTAGAATGACAAATAATTCATTTACGGAGACTCTTTTCACAAAGAGTAATGCTGAGTTGTATATCATACCAGAAAACTGTATCACTGTTAATGTATCTGTTGTGATCGAGTTAATCGAGAGTGTTGCCGAATAGTCAAAATGGAGTCCTAATTACTGTGATCTTTTATCTGTTGCTTGTTCTGCTTAAAGTTTTGACCTATGATTAACAAAAATATATGTCAGTATGACCACTGCCATGCTGGGCCTTTACCCTTCACTATCTTAGAGTAGCTGACTTTGTGAAATTTTTTAATCAAGTAAGCACCGAGTTTTTTAATCAATCAAGCATTGACTTCTTTTGGCCTTGATATACAGCCGTGATATTTAGCCCATTCACAGACTCTTTGTTGGTGAGGAATACAAAATTTAACCTGGCCTTTACCCTTCACTATCTTAGAGTAGTTGATCCCTTTTTTGGCGCCGCAAATTACTATTTTTCTACTAGTGATCGTTGATGTTTTAGGCAGGGCTGTAAATGAAATTAGGGTGGGATTGAGGCTGAGTCCAAGCAAAAGGCTAAGCGCAGACTTAAGAGGAAAAAGGAGAAGAAGAAGAAGAAAAAGGGTTCCGAGAATGGAGATGACAACCATACTACACAAGGAGAAAACATTCTTACTATTATAGCTTCTGATATATTCAAGCAATTTCAGATCCTGAGAGCTAAGAAGAAGATATGCTCAATTTCCTTCTGCCCCACCAATCTGAAGAATTCTTTGGCGACATTAGCCATCTCATTGAACAACAATTCAATAGAAATTTATCCGATAGAAGAAGTTATAAAAGAAAGTGACTCAAATAAACAAACACAAGCCGGGAGGCCAACACAAGCTATTGAGCTGCTATGGACTTTGATGCTAACCTTAATAACATTAAGGAATCCATTTCCTTGGCTAAAGCTGCCGGTGCCTCTATTCGTCTCGGCCCTGAGCTTGAAATCACTGGATATGGCTGCGAAGATCATTTATTGGAGCTTGATACTATCAATCACGTGTATTTTTCAACCTCACCTCCCGTCTATTTCTAATTATATTTCTATTTCTATTTCTATTTCTATATCACTCTTTCTTCTAATTCAAATTCATGAATATCAGGAGCTCTAATGGTGGATCTCAATTTCTGGTTCTGGGCAAAGGTGCAAAAGGGATTGACTGACAGACTCGTGGTAGGGACAAATGGTCTGTTGCTGCAGTCCGATCAAGACAAGAATGCACGAATTCTTTGAAAATAAGGAGCCTTCAGGGGCAGGCGACTACATGTGGCAGCGTGCAGTAGGTCGATTTCTGGTAGGCGTGGGCAGAGGATGACGGTTGTGAATATGGATAGGCTGACATAAATCTCTGATGCAGGGATCGTGCTGTGGCGGTCTTTTGGGTGCAGGGTAAGCAAGACCGACTTGGTGCTCTAATGTTGATTTCATCAATGCAGTTTCTTTGGTCTGCTACCAAGCCTATTGTGTTCTGGGTCAGCAGATGCAGCATGTATTATGATGTTGGGTCTGATATCTTCAGTAAACACTATGGGTATGCATTCTGGCTGCTGTAGCATGACCTGAAGTCCTCAGATCAGACTGGAATGCTGATCAGCAACTTCTATTCTGGTTGGGATTCAGATCAGTAGTAAGTTTGGCTGCTGGATGATTGGCTTTCCTGGTTTGAATGAATTAGACCAATTTTTTTTTGCAGATTTTTTTGGTTAACGTGAATGGCAGAGTAGTTTGGTCTGTTGCAGGCCTGAAGTTCGTAGCTTTGGAATTGATTTTGTTTGGAGCAAATGCATACCCATTTGATAATATGGGTGTGTGCGTGTAAGAATTTAGAGATAGCACTTATTGAATGTCAAAGAGGAATCAGCCCACTAAGTTGGTATTACTACAAATCAGAATTTGGTTGGATGCTTAATAGGCATACTTGGCAGAATGTTTGAGCAGCTTGGATTGAATACGTGAGTGGCTGCGTTTTGCATCTCAGATGATGACGGATGCATACTTCTATTGTAATTTTTGAATGACATTCATTTTGGACGTAATTTTTGAATTTTTGAAGTTCTATTTTTAATCCTTTTTGTAAATGTAATTGACATTCATTTTTGAGATTGAATACTTCTATTGTAATTTTTTAATGATATGCAATAATACACGACTATTAAGAATTGCAATTCTCTATTGTGTTTGGACGAACTAGTGTTGCGTTTGTTTAGTATAAGTTTTGTTTTTGGACGTAACTAGTGTTGTGTTCTCAAAATAAAAATGTCGCATTTGTTCGATATAAGTGTTGCTTTTTAATATAAAAAGTATTGCATTTGTCTACAAAAAGTGTTGCTAATTTTTCACAAGAAGTGTTGTATTAGAAAATAAAAATGTTGCCTTTGCATTTGAAAAAAGTGTTGCATAAAAGTAACATATGTAACACTTTATAAAAGTGTTGCAATAGTTCAAAAAGTGTTGCATAAAGTGTTGCAATGAGCTAATGCAACGAGACTTTATACAGCACTTCATTAAGTGTTGCATAAACTCTATAGCAACACTTATATGACATTATGCAACAATAGTTGAGTGTTGCTATAGAATCAAAATGTAGTAGTGTTGGTTTCCGGGCGAAATATTTTCTCCCACTCTATCCTTTAAAATAACCTTTATTTATACAAGGATAGTAATAATTTTCCCATAACCAATGTTTTGAATGATGAAAAGTATTAGGGGTGATAAATTAATTCTCATTTTCACTTAAAATGATCATCTTATAATGAATTAATTATATCTCATTTTGATTGAGAGTTTCTCATGTGGTGTAGTTCTCCGTTTTTCAATTAATCAACACCTTGATTCTTTTATATTGATCGTATCAATGTTATTCTACAATGAACGTTTCAGGGTACTTCTTTAGTGATTAAGATCACATTAATTCATGTTTTACAACGCATGTAATTTATTTTAGGAATCAATAATTTGATTAACAACAAAAAGAGTGACTTGGGTTGAAAACCAAGTCACTAACATCAAAAATACAACCATTGTTTAGGATTTAAATCCTTGTCTTACAAGAAAAGAAATTGTTCTTGAAAAATAAAATGCATAAATGAAAGAAGACGATAATGAAAATTAGAGCCAAGCTCTTCAAGGCTTCAATCACTTGGACGCTACCATAGCCATTCATGTAAGGAACTTCAAGCTTCCTTTTCCTTGCCTTTGTCACTAGGAGGTGCCCGTTTAAAACGATTAAAAAGGGTGATAGTCAACGACTTGTATCACCATACAAAGTTGACAAAATAACATGAATTTTAAAAGAGAATTATTACCTACGGCGAGAGCCTTTCCATTTTTGAGATCAGTCAAGTATTTGGGGCAATTACGTTTCCAATGCCCTAACCTCGTGCATTAATGGCACTTGTCTTCAGCCTTTGAAGATGAGGTGGAAGCACCTTTCGAAAAGGTCTTCTCTTTAGCCGGTTTGGGCTTGAATGTTTTCTTGCCCTTGCCTTTGAAGGCACTCCTCTTGAATTTTCCTTTTCCCTTCTTCTCGATGTTCAAAACATCCTTAGTTGAGCTTTCATTAAGTCCAATGTCCCTCTCCGCTTGGACGAGCATCTTATGCAATTCGTCCAACGTGGTTTCTTGATTTCGCATGTTAAAGTTCACCCGGAACTGAGCATACGAATTCACCTTATTGAGGGAGTGAAGAACTCCGTCAATGATAAGGAAGTCGGGAACATCAACTCCTTGCAACTTGAGAGTTTCCCCTAACTCAACCAATTTGAGTACATGAGGGCTATCCTTTTGCCCTTCCTTCAAACAAATGTCGAAGAAGGCTGATGCCCGTCGTTGAGGGTACCAAAGATAAAATTTATAATTCCTAACTTTAACAATAGATAGTGAAAGTCAGGGTCGAACCACAAGGAGGTGGGGAATGTTTATTGTTTGATGTGAATGTTTAAAGTAACAATTTTGGGGGTTTGAATTGGTTGATTACTAAGTCTAAGGCAAAGATTAAAATAAACAAATAATAAAAGATGAGAATAAAATATAATAAAAGGGATGCTAGGATGTTTGGGTAATAAATAGCTAAGGTAATATAAATCCTAAGGTCAACATGTATTGCAGTCGCGTAAGGGGTGTAACATATCCTTTCGGTCTATGGTACCTAATAGCTCCTTTCGGCCTACGCTATTAGTTCCTAGGTCTCACAATTATTGGGTGTCAACAATAAGGGTGATTCCTAAACTCTAGGTCACATACCTTTCAGTCTTGAGTAACCTAGCCGTCTTAAGGTGTAAACCAATGCCCTTCCCGTATCTCTCAATCTTGGGTAGGTCATTAATAACATCCTACAAGTCTGCTTTCAGTCTCATTGTAGGGTATTATAGTCAAAAAAGAAAGACGAAACAAAATTCATACGCGAGTGGGTCGACCGACCGGCTATTCCAGTCGGCCGACCACCGCCTTGGTCGACCGACCCATTAATTGAGTCGGCCGACCACGGCTCTGCTACAGGTTGGTCTCGGAATTTACATTACCTATGCATATTCATCCCCTACATCCTAACATATGTATTTAGCTACTCATGAAGATT
This sequence comes from Silene conica, assembly GCA_029255685.2. NCBI lineage: Eukaryota > Viridiplantae > Streptophyta > Magnoliopsida > Caryophyllales > Caryophyllaceae > Silene > Silene conica. The sequence goes on along the minus strand of CM055312.2, from coordinate 37,747,805 downwards.
GAAACGATAATGAAAATAGTAATAAACATGGAAATTATAAAGAACATCAATCTAAACATGCAATAGAAATAAAGGCTTGGGATTCTAACTTAACCGTATGCAATAATTATAAACTAATAATAATAAAACATAAATTAAGAGAGGAATTACCGGAAATAATGATTAAGGCGGAAAAGAACAAGCTTTATTGACTAATTTTGAAAGATTGATGAAGAACAAAATATAAAACTAAAGAAAAGTGTTTGATGATTATGGAAAGATTAAAACTAAAACTAGATGTGAGATTTGATAGGTAAAGCTGAATTAATAACCCTAATCCCGAAATTCGGCTTAAATAGATGGAAATAAAGAGTTTCCCAATGACCTAAACACTTTAATGGGCTTCGCGGAAACTTCTGGGTCTGTGCTGTGGTCGGTCGACCCAAATAGTAGGTCGGTCGACCTAATTGTCGGGACTGCAGCGCGCGTCGATCTTAAAACAGCTGCCATTTCTTTGTTACTTATCGTAATCAAGCGATTCGTGCGGCGTTGGAAAGCTAAGAGGATAAGCTTTCACCTCCAACTAGAATCACTCCATTATCAGCTCTAGAACTCTAGATATAGCCATTTGAAACAGGCTGCAACATCGTGGATCGATTCTTTGTTATATGCACCTTTGCTTATGCTATCTTCAGGCCTTGAAATGTGCGCTAGGCTTCGTTCCTTCTTGTCCTTAGTCATAAAAAATCCCGAGGGCATAAATTTGGTGCAAAATCGTCCCTTTTCCGCATAAATCTGTAAATTTGCATAAAAATACGAAAGTACACGATTGTTGGGAAATAAGGGCTAAGACATAGTAAATGAGCGACCAAATGCGTGTAAAAATAGATGAAAAACATCATAAAATAGACACGCATCAAATTCCCCAAACCAAACCCTTGCTTGCCCTCAAGCAAGAAATAGACCCGATCTTAACTAATGGAACGATTTCAATCTCAGAGCGAAATTTACATGTAAGCCTAAACCAATGCCAAGTACAAAATGAGAAAGTATTTAAATCATGCAAACGAGTTATAGGGTCGTCAAACTTGCAAACATAAAGACTATAGAGACTTTATACCATGGACTCTCGCGGTACGCTCGAGACACTCATGAAGCAAAGGGTGAGTATATGTAAAAGATAGAAAGAAGTATATTTGAAATGACACTCACCTAACTGCGACCCATGAAAACATGCATGCAATTTAACATGAACAAGAATTCTACAACTTTGTACAACAATCTTGAAGAGTCTATTGACCTAGATATACTCAAGAAGGGGGGGGGGTTGAATTGAGTATGCCAACTTTTTCGTTTCTTCTTCGATGATGATTGTTGAGATGAAGTAATAGCAAGTAATGAGTAAGAGCAATAAAATAAAGGAGACACGATCTTTTGAAGTGGTTCAGTTTCACAAATCGAAACCTACGTCCACTATTCTCGATTAATAAAATTAGTACCTTCTCCGGATTACAATTTTATCAACCCACTCGTGCGACTTTGATGTTAGTCACAACTCAATCTAGATACCGTAAAATATCTAGCTACGACAAGTACCGTGAAATACTTGCTTACAATGAGTACCGCTAAATACTCGAATCTATCTTAAGTAAGTAAGATAAACTTCTTAACAACTTCTTGTATAGATGATGTTTGAATGCTTGAAAATCTTCTTCTATGCTTGTAGTCTTGTATACGAAATTTGACAATGATTGCACGAATATCGAGACGCGTGAGAGACTACGTCCGGTTGTTCTTTCTCGATTTGCGTGAAGCTTCTTGTGTTTTTCGTTAAGGTCCCTTAGGCGTGTGATGCTTGAATGCTTATATACTAATTTTAGATCTAGGTTGAATCCTAGATAGTTTAGAAATATTACTTTATCTAGAATACTAATTCTAGGTAATATTTAAACTTAATCTTATTTGGCTTAGGAAAGGATTCTAATAAGATAATATTATATTAAGATATAAGATAATACTTCTACAATCCTTTTAGATTTAGGAAATATCTTATATCATTAAAATATAGAATCCTACTTTGAATCAATTCCTAATTCTTGTCAATAATATAATAAATTATATTTAATCAAATCCTAGTCAATCTTAAAGTAAATTAAATAAACAAGTTTATTTATTTAATTAACCATAAAGATAATACGAAACGTATTAGGATTCGTATGGAGAACCGTGAGACACACTTCTCCACGCACGACTTCCAACGCACGTCTCATAGGACACGTTCTTCGAGACATATTTCTCGAGGCACGTTTCCCTAGGAATTTGAACTTTGACAATAACGATTAAAATAAAATCTTTAGCATTTTTAGAATTAATATTTATCTCATAAGATAAATATCTTAATTCTTGTCAACTAAAGAATATTTCTATTTTAAAACCGTTTATAAGATTACTAAATTAATATATAATAGCATATTAATAATCCGCAAAAATCTCCACGCCTTGACTTATTTTACGCAAATCTCATTTCTTCGATAGTTATAAGAAAGACTTATAACTTAAGAACTCTTGATATTGTAATGAAACTTTTGTCTTGTAAATATACAAAAGACTTGATACTTATTATGAGCTTGATCTTTCTTCGATTCTTCGAATGAATTATACTTTGTTAAACTACGATCTTCGCTCTATAATTAACTGTACACTTAAACACACGATTACACGCATATGCATATAAAACATAATTGTTTAGACTTGTCATTATTAAAACATAAAACAATATATTATAAATATAGGATATATTACTCAACAAATTCCCCCTTTTTAATGATGGCAAGTCTTACCTAGAATCGTGTTTAAGTGTATCATAGTAACGTTCCCCCTCAATATAATAATGGTCTTTTATAATATAGATCAACTAGGGTTCTATTTTTAGACTAAATCAATTGCTAAAAAGAACTTTGAGAGACAAAACGTTACGACAAGGAGCAATCTTAGGCAAATTCGTAATCTAGGTCGCTTTCTTTTCCCCCTCTTGACATCATTGAAAATACGGAAACAAAGACATAAAACGACTAGAATGATATAATACGAAACAAACCTAAGCATGCGATTCTAAATTAAATACACAAACATAATTAAAATCAAGCAAACACGAAATACGAACGGAAAATACGACACACAACCAAGTACTAGAATGCCAAAAGGGCCGAATATCCAAAGTAAAAGCCTAATGGGCCGAATCAGAACATACGCCACTTAGGCTAAACTTAGGTAGAGTATTGTCTAATGGACCAAAAGCAATAAGAGTGCAAGGGTATTAATACAAGCCAACTGGGCCGAATTAGGGTAGAAAGAAAATTGGGCCAAATCAAAAGATAGCAAGGCTAATATAAGGTGGTGTAGGAAAGGGAATTGGACTAGTAACACCACCATCCATCAACAGAACCGACGGCCAACGTCCCTGATCCGCAAAACGAAGCAAAACAACATACCAAATATGACTAATACTTAACGAGGATGATGTACAACGTTAGGATTAACATAGCCAGGACGAGAGCGAAACTCCAAGGTGTCCAAACGATCAAGGCAACTAGCAACATTACGTCCTTGACCGTCTATTGCGCGCTCGAAGTTCAAGACTTTGAGGGATAATGCCTTAACCGCAGACAAACACTGAGTACCATCCTCTCGAAGCAACCTTGTATCATGAACAAGAGCTCCTCCTTGAGTTGTCAGAAACTGATGACGGTCACTGACGGAAATAATCTCCTCTTTTACGAACTTGAGCTCTCGGGTAAGATTAGTAAGGGTGCCATTAATCTTTTCCATCCATTCCCGAATATCACCAGTTGGTATCGCCGTCCCTGGACCATTCTCTGTTTTTGTGTTTTTTAACCCAGCAACAAACGAACACAACTTATCCACTTTGCCTTCAAGAACACCAAGATTTCCCATTCCCTTAACCTCCTCACTTTCCCTACCAAAGAACAGAATACCATCTTTCCCGAAAATACCCATTAACTTCATTAATCGATCATTCATCCTATCTTTAGGACTAACACCATAGCTTCCCATATCGACAACTCCGGCATCAAATAATAGCGCCGATACCCACATGCCATAGGGTATGTCAAGAGTTGAGCTAAAATGTTCTTTAACCAAGATTTTCGAAATCTGACCAATTTTTGCAAAGAACAAGGATGCTAAATTGATTTTAACTCCGGTTAACCAATTAAACAACACAACCGCTTCACAACAACTAAGTTTGTCACGACCACCCCGTCGTGGCAAAACCGAGTTCCAGAGAAAATTAACAAATAATTTTAACATGGGATTAAACGAATTTGTGAGCAAGGGACTGACTTCGGTAGCTTCATTATCGAAATATTTTTAATTTTCATCTTGTCATCTTTAGTAACATTAGACCATTCCTTACTCGGATCAAGAACGAGTCCTTCGTTCTTTAGCTTAAAGACCCTACACATATCGTCCATTGTAATCCTAATTTCCCTTCCATTAACAACGGCAACAACCCCATCATCGACTAACTTGACCGAAGCATAAAACTGAACCAACTCAATTGGAAAGATCAGACCCGAAAAATTACTTATATAAACCCACTCTTGAAATAAAAGAAAGTTTTTAAAGAACTTAAGGGCAGGAACTCCGTCTACCCACGAAGTCGGGTAAAAACGACCCGCATGCACTGAATATGGTAAAAGACGGTCTATGAGCATACCTTCCTTTTTCGTCATTCTAACTTTCTCAAGCCCTTCTTTGGTTGCTTCTTCAGAAATGTCTTGAAACAGAGGACGAGGATCTTGAGCACAAGAGTCTTCTTTCATAACATTTTTTCCTTTGTCTAACTTTCGACGTTTGCTATTTTCGGATTTAGGAACTTCAACCATGAGTGGTTCAGGTGATGGCGGTGGCGAAGGTGTCGGAGTGGGAGATGGTGGTTTATGTCGTGAGGATCGGCGGGCAGAAATGGGGGGCATTTTTATGTCGTTTAAGTTTTAATGGTGATGAGTTTGGGATTTTTGTTATGAGGTTTTTATGGTAATGGTGAGGTTTGTTGATTTGTAATAATGGTGAAGTGAGAGTTGAAGCGGGAGGTGAATGACGGTTATAGAAGGAGTGTATAAGTAGAGAAAGTAAATTTTTGAGGGTAAAGGGAGGTTACACGTGGGGTAGGTAAGAGGGTAGGATTAATTGGTTATGATTTGACGGTACATATATACGATTTGTTACGATTTTCTTATTACGTGAGTTTGGTAAGTACGACTTTATCTTAAGTTACGTATTTGAGAGACGTAACTATATTTATTGATATGTATATATATGATAATAATATTATTAGGTATAAATATATTAATATTTGTATATTATTATTTTGATCTGAGAAATTTGGTTGTGTATGTTCGTATAACATGTAGCATGAAATAATCAACATTTGAGCATCCAATAAAAATAACACACATAGGCATGCAGCGGAATATACGGACACAGTCATATAATTCAGTCTTTTCATAGTCAATCATTGGGTTATTTTCAGCTCTTAAGATTGATTAGGTGCCACCGATTAAACCAATTTCCAATCGTAAAGTCTCAAATCGTTCCCTAGCCAAAGGTTTAGTAAAAATATCCGCCAATTGTTTTTCCGTACTAAAAAATTCCAACTTAATGTTTTTCTTTTCTACATGGTCACGTAAGAAGTGATGTCTAATCTCTATGTGTTTTGTTCTCGAGTGCTGAGCCGGGTTTTTAGATATTATAATAGCACTCGTATTGTCACATAATATAGGTATACATCCCATGTCAATACCATAATCAAGTAACTGTTGTTTTAACCATAGTAGTTGGGAACATACCAGTGCGGCTGCAATATATTCTGCTTCTGCGGTTGACAAGGCGACTGAATTTTGTTTCTTGGATGCCCAAGATATAATACATGGTCCAACGAAAGTCGCAAGTCCAGAAGTACTTTTCCTGTCTAAAGAACAGCCTGCATAATCCGCATCTGAGTATCCTAATAAGTTAAAATTACAGTCCATAGGATACCATAGATATAATTTTGATGTTCCAATTAGGTATCTTAAAATTCTCTTAACCGCAATCATATGTGATTCTTTTGGTGCAGATTGGAATCGAGCAGAGACGCAGACACTAAACATTATGTCTGGACGACTTGCAGTAAGATAAAGAAGTGAGTCGATCATACCTCTATAAGTAGTTTCATCTACTGACTTACCATCCTCGTCTTTGGTGAGTTTCTTATCTGTTACCATTGGAGTAGGCATAGGATGAGAGGATTCCATTCCGAATTTCTTTATTAGCTCTTTGACGTATTTTTGTTGATGTACTTTTATTCCTTCGTTCGACTGTTGAATTTGAAGTCCAAGGAAGAACTTTAATTCTCCCATCATACTCATCTCGAACTCGGATGTCATCAACTCTGAAAAATATTGGCACAACTTTTTGTTGGTTGAGCCAAATATAATATCGTCAACGTAGATCTGGACAACTAGTAGATCGGTATCTTCATTTTTCAGAAATAGTGTCTTATCTACTGATCCTCTCTTGAATCCGCTTTCCAATAGAAATTTTGATAATCTGTCGTACCATGCTCGAGGGGCCTGTTTCAGCCCATAGAGAGCTTTGTCCAATCTGTACACATGATCCTTGAGTTTGCTGTCAGGAAATCCAGGAGGTTGTTCAACATAGACTTCCTCCTGAAGATATCCGTTAAGGAATGCAGTCTTAACATCCATTTGAAATAATTTCATTCCTTTATGTGCAGCAAAAGCTATGAGCAAGCGAATTGCTTCAAGGCGAGCAACAGGAGCAAAAGTTTCGTCATAATCGATCCCTTCCTGTTGGTTGTATCCTTGAACGACCAATCTTGCTTTATTACGAACGATGACTCCAGAGTCATCTAATTTATTTCTGAATACCCATCTTGTTCCAATTACTGATCTATCTTTAGGACGAGGGAACAAGATGCCATACTTTATTTCTTTCGAATTGTTGTAGTTCTTCTTGCATGGCGACTATCCAGTCAGGTTCTGCAAGAGCTTCTTTTATATTTGTAGGTTCAATTGTGGAGAGAAAGGAGTAGAAGGAACAGAAGTTGTTTAAGCTTCTTCGAGTTTGAACTCCTTCTGTAAGGCTTCCTATGATATTATCCAGAGGGTGAGAGCCTTTATATCTCCAGTTTCTTGATTGATTGTTTTCATTGCTACTGCTTGACTCGGGATTTTGACTTGTTCCCCCTGAATCCAAACCAGGGTTTGTAGGAGAGTCAGGTATAACTATGCTCTCTTCCCTTTGGTTTTGATTCAAAGTTGTAGCTTCATTAGCTATAACTCTGGGTTCTAAGTCATTTGTTTGAGAGTTATCTACAGTATCATCAACTGTAGTTTCATCTCTCGCACCATTTCCTTCCAAGTCAAGTTCATCATTGTTTCCTTTAATTTCGCCTTCATCGTTATTTTCTATTTCAGGAGGATCTTCCCTTGACAACCAAAAGTCAGGTTCGTCTAGGTTTTCCTCTTCGTCCTGTAAAGGCTTGTCGAAAGCATTATTCTCATCAAAGATAACATGAATGCTCTCTTCTATGCATAAAGTACGTTTGTTAAAAACTTTATAGGCTTTACTATGATCAGAATATCCTATAAAAATTGCCTCATCGCTTCTAGGGTCAAATTTGCTTAAACGATTTTACCATTGTTATGAACAAAGCATTTACTCCCAAAACATCTTAGATGAGATATATTAGGTTTACGACCGCGTAAAAGTTCATAGGGTGTCTTTTTAAGGATAGGTCTAATCATAGCACGATTATGAATATAGCAAGCTGTACTAATAGCCTCAGCCCAAAAGTTTCTAGGTAGCCCACTACAAAGAAGCATTGTTCTAGCCATGTCTTCTAGAGTTCTGTTCATGCGTTCTACTACTCCGTTTTGTTGTGGTGTTCTAGGTGCAGAGAAGTTATGTCCAACACCGTTGGATTTACAGAATTCTATAAAAGCATGGTTATCAAACTCAGTTCCATGGTCAGTTCGAATAGTTACTAGATTAGTTTTTAATTTGTTTTGAACAAGTTTCATAAGACTAACAAATTCATCAAATGTTTCATCTTTAGAATGAAGAAAGATTGGCCAAACAAATCTAGAATAGTCATCAACTAGAACGAAAACATACCTGGAACCGCCTCTGCTTCTTACCTTCATAGGGCCACAGAGATCCATATGTACTAGATCAAGAGCTTGGTTAGTACTTACTATTCTTTTTGGTTTGAAGGATGATCCGACGTGTTTACATCGAGCGCATGTGTCACACATCTTTTCTTGATCAAATCTGATCTTGGGGAGACCTTCGACCAAGTCCCATCTCTTCAATTTGCTAAGAATAGGAGAACTAATATGCCCAAATCTCTTATGCCAGAGACATGGATCATCTAACGTAACTTTCATACATGAGAGAGAGTCAGTAGGCACGATGTTTAAATCAATCATATAAACATTTTTCTTTCTATGTCCTTCAAGAATAACTTTACTTGTACCTTCCATAATTATACGACAAATATCTGCATGAAAAACAACTTTGTTTCCTTTGTCGCATAATTGGGATATACTAATTAAGTTATGTTTAAGACCCCTTACCAGATATACATTGCTAATAGAGTGAGAAGCTGAGACGCCTATCTTACCGACACCTATTACCTTTCCCTTTTTGTTGTCACCGAAGGTAACTTTTCCTCCGTCGAATGGTTCTAAGGTAGTGAATAGGTTGGCGTCACCTGTCATGTGTCGGGAGCATCCACTGTCGAGGTACCATAGATTATTCTCTTTAGCGATTATCTGCACAAAGTAGTTTAAAGACAGGACTTAGGTACCCAAGCAAACTTGGGTCCTTTTGAGTTAGTGATAATGAAAACATCTTCCTTTTTAACCCAGACTTGTCTCACTATAGGTCTCTTGTAACTGGGGTAGTTAGGCTTTGTTGGTCTAGTGTGAGTCTTTGGGTTTTTTTTCTTGTAGGTTGTAGGTTTATGAGTTTGAGTGGTTCTACTTTTCTTTTCTGCGTAATTAAAGGACATGTCATAGAACCATCTATGGTCATTATTTCTTTCCTCAATCTTTTCATTACTTTCCTCACTATCAATGATAGATATGGAATCATTTGGTATGCCTAGAGATTTAACAAATTTGACTCCAGTTTTGAAGTCGAGTGCGTGTTTTACACAGTTTTCTCGTATATGTCCATTATGACCGCAATAAGTGCAAATTAAGTATTCAGGTAAGTCTACATACTTTCTTTTTCTGAAGTCACGTTCATCAGGTTTTTGTTGACATTTAGAATGGTCTCTCCTACCATAGCACTCATGTCCTAGACCCATCTTCATGTTGTTATCAGATTGTTCAGTTAGGAAGTTTAGTACGTTAGTACTTCCTTCCCATTTTTCATGAACTTTACAAGCATGAAGAAGAAGGTCTTTTAAGGAATCTATTTCTTTTATGCAGGAGGAATGGTCAACATTGTTATGATCTTTCAAGTCTTGAATGTCTTTATTAAAATTGAACACGATTTGCGCATGTTCCTTTTTAACTTTGGATAAGTTGAATTCTAGATCCATGATTTTTTGCTCGAGGATTTCAACTTCTTCTAGATGAGTTTCATCTACAACAACTGGTGCAAATTTACTCTTTAGAAGTTCATTAGACCTTTTTAGATCTGAGGTTATAGCTTCATTGGCTATAATCTTAGATTCAAGCTCTTTAATGTTGAGTTTCAATTTTGAGATTACAGCTTCATTGGCTGTAACTTTAGACTCAAGAATTTTCTTCTCAGACATTACTGTTTCCAATTTAACATTTGTATCAATGTTAACCTTGGATTTCAGTTTCTTAGCTTTGGCCTTTAGGAGTTCATTTTCCTCAGCAATGTCAAGAATCTGTTCTTTCAGCTCGTCTAATTCAAGACTTTGTTCGTGACATTGATCTAGGGTTTGTTCGAAATAATTAATTAAAGCAGACTTAGATAAATTTTTGACTTGACTCTTAAGCTGTAAAAAATTTACCTCTTGGTCTTCTTCCTCTGAATCAGATTCTCCGTAGAGGCAAAATTGTGATGAGTCATGATCGTCGGAGATTAGATCCAAGCTCACATTGCTTAGGCACAGGTTAGCAACTTCCTCTTCTTCAGAGTCTTCGTCATCTTCGGAATCTAATTCTCCTCAGCAAGATGCGAGCATAACCTTTTTGAATTCGGTTTTGGTTTTATCTCGTTTGGATTTGTCTTTTATTTTGTCCCAGCTTGGACAATCCTTGATCATATGTCCTTGATCACCACATTTAAAGCATCCTCGTTTGAAGAAGGTTTGCTTAGAGTCACTCTTTTTCTTGTCGTTTGCTTTATTGTTGGATTTGGTAAATCTTCCTTTGAAGACTGCCTTTTTAAAGCGTCTTGCGAAGAGAACTGTTTCATCTTCGAGTTCAGGTTTGCATTCTCCACTTGTAGAGGCTTGTAGAGCAATGTTTTTATTTGTAGAATGATCATTGTCGTCTCTATTTAGCATGATCTCATGAGCCATTAGAGATCTAATGAGTTCTTGATAAGTTAAGGTCGTGAGATCACGAGCTTCTTCAATTGCAGTGACTTTTGGTTGCCACTTTTTGGTTAGGCTTCTAAGAACTTTTCTGACTATGTCCTCAGAATCATATTTCCTACCAAGGTTCCGTAGTTCATTAAGTATGCAAGAGAATCGTGCAGACATACTATCAATCGATTCATATCGTTGAATGAGCAAGTCTATGCGATGCTTCTTGACTACGGAAGTACCTTCGTAGGCAAGTTCTAGGCCATCCCATATTTCTTTGGCTGAGTTACAAGAAGAGAAGCGATCAAATTCAGAAGTAATCATACCGTTTTGGAGTAGACTCATGGCTTTTGAATTTTTCTCAGCAATCTTGTAATCAGCTTCCACATAGTCACTTTCTGGTTTCTCATATGTGGTTCCATTTGCAGAGGCAACCAATATCTTCTTTGGTCCAGTTAGAATTATTTTCCAGCATTCCCAGTCACATCCTTTGACGTAGTGGGTCATCATGTTCTTCCACAAGCTATAGTTCTTTCCATCGAAGATAGGACACTTAAGGTGTTTTGAATCCATTGGAAATCAATAGAAGGATCAATCTCAAGCTGTAAGGCTTTCAAGAGCACGAGGCTCTGATACCAATTGAAGAGTCTATTGACCTAGATATACTCAAGAAGGGGGGGGGGGGGGTTGAATTGAGTATGCCAACTTTTTCGTTTCTTCTTCGATGATGATTGTTGAGATGAAGTAATAGCAAGTAATGAGTAAGAGCAATAAAATAAAGGAGACACGATCTTTTGAAGTGGTTCAGTTTCACAAATCGAAACCTACGTCCACTATTCTCGATTAATAAAATTAGTACCTTCTCCAGATTACAATTTTATCAACCCACTCGTGCGACTTTGATGTTAGTCACAACTCAATCTAGATACCGTAAAATATCTAGCTACGACAAGTACCGTGAAATACTTGCTTACAATGAGTACCGCTAAATACTCGAATCTATCTTAAGTAAGTAAGATAAACTTCTTAACAACTTCTTGTATAGATGATGTTTGAATGCTTGAAAATCTTCTTCTATGCTTGTAGTCTTGTATACGAAATTTGACAATGATTGCACGAATATCGAGACGCGTGAGAGACTACGTCCGGTTGTTCTTTCTCGATTTGCGTGAAGCTTCTTGTGTTTTTCGTTAAGGTCCCTTAGGCGTGTGATGCTTGAATGCTTATATACTAATTTTAGATCTAGGTTGAATCCTAGATAGTTTAGAAATATTACTTTATCTAGAATACTAATTCTAGGTAATATTTAAACTTAATCTTATTTGGCTTAGGAAAAGATTCTAATAAGATAATATTATATTAAGATATAACATAATACTTCTACAATCCTTTTAGATTTAGGAAATATCTTATATCATTAAAATATAGAATCCTACTTTGAATCAATTCCTAATTCTTGTCAATAATATAATAAATTATATTTAATCAAATCCTAGTCAATCTTAAAGTAAATTAAATAAACAAGTTTATTTATTTAATTAACCATAAAGATAATACGAAACGTATTAGGATTCGTATGGAGAACCGTGAGACACACTTCTCCACGCACGACTTCCAACGCACGTCTCATAGGACACGTTCTTCGAGACATATTTCTCGAGGCACGTTTCCCTAGGAATTTGAACTTTGACAATAACGATTAAAATAAAATCTTTAGCATTTTTAGAATTAATATTTATCTCATAAGATAAATATCTTAATTCTTGTCAACTAAAGAATATTTCTATTTTAAAACCGTTTATAAGATTACTAAATTAATATATAATAGCATATTAATAATCCGCAAAAATCTTCACGCCTTGACTTATTTTACGCAAATCTCATTTATTCGATAGTTATAAGAAAGACTTATAACTTAAGAACTCTTGATATTGTAATGAAACTTTTGTCTTGTAAATATACAAAAGACTTGATACTTATTATGAGCTTGATCTTTCTTCGATTCTTCGAATGAATTATACTTTGTTAAACTACGATCTTCGCTCTATAATTAACTGTACACTTAAACACACGATTACACGCATATGCATATAAAACATAATTGATTAGACTTGTCATTATTAAAACATAAAACAATATATTATAAATATAGGATATATTACTCAACAAATCTCATTTAAGTGGCCTAGATACATGCAATTGGGGTAATGAAAGATATGTGAGGTAAAAGGTAGAAGTGGTTAAGATGTTTTTGGATTTGTGGGGTTAGTAGCCAAGCTAGTAAAACCGGTTCCTAACAACATATTTCACAACTTTTTGATATTAAGAAAGTGCTCTTTTGTAGCACAACTCTCACATTAAATATAAGAAAGGACTCCCCAATATTTTTGAATGAAGTACGGGAGTGATAACAAATAAAAGAAAAGGATTTTAGAACGAAATTTGCATTCTGATGCTGTCAGGTGGTCGACCGACCTAAGAAGGTGGTCGGTCGACTTCTTTCCTGTACGTTTTGATTTTTTTTCGTTTTTCTTTTCTTTCTTTCTTTTTCTGAATTTTTCTGTTCTTTTTTTTTTCTTTCTTGCTTTCTTTCTTTTCTCTTTTTGTTCAAGATAGCATACAAACCAAGATGCCTAAAAAAATAATCCAATGACCACAAATACTAGCTTGGAAGGGTAGGCTAAGTATGGGATGTAGTTTTTGGGGAAATAAAAAGGCAATTTTGGCTATGTGAAGCTTATGGGTAAATAAGAGAAAAGGGATCCCAAATGCACGTATCAAGACTCACAAAACGAGAAAGTAAAACAAGTATATATCAATTCAAGTTCATGTTTATGCATATTGATGTAACATGTTCCAAGGGGAGTACTACTCACATCTTAGACAACTGGTTTAAGAATGAAACCAGGAATAAGCTCTAAACCTTAGAATGTATAGTAGGTTGCCAAGGTATAAGTCAAGTCTCAAGATATGCAAGTTGACAAAAACTCGTAGATATGCGAAAGACTCTCATACTAAAACAAGTTGACAAGGCAAGGTAAAGGCATAAACATGTAATATAGCTAAATCATCCTTGAAATACTTTCGTTCCGACTCGACCTATATGCTAAAATAAACGTGCATTTTTTGGAATTTTTTTGAATTTTTTTCATTTTTTTGTATTTTTCTTGTATATGCAAGGAAAATAAAGAAAAGAACAATGCAATACGGAAATACAATAAACGTGTGACAGAATGCAATGCATGTGACACGAAACCATTCCCCAAACCAACCCGCACAATGTCCCCATTGTGCATTAGCCTAAGTAAAGGTTTCAGAAAATTAAAACAAAAAAGTAAAAACCAAGGAAAAACTGGAAAGAACTCACTGGGTTATGAAGCGCGTGAAAAACCTCCCCAAACCAGCGTAAGCTGGGAGGTTTTGGTGGCCAGCAGTGCCACTCAAGTACCCAAGATGGTGCACGAATTCCGAGGAAGAAGCGAACAGGGTGTGACGGACGGGTAGGTCGACCGACCCATATTTTAGGTCGACCGACCTTCTTGCAGACTGCATGAATTCCAATATTACAGGGACTAGGTCGACCGACCCGTGTATCTGGTCCCGTCGACCCCTCTGCGTCACAGCGGTCTTCGTTTCTTTATTGAACCTGAAAAAGCAATAGATATGCGCCCAACAAATGCGCGAGATCCCAGAACAAGTCCAAAAAGTCTTAACTACGCAAACACGAAAAAGTTGTCCTAAAAACTTAAAGAAAGCAAGCTCGAAAGTCTTAGCAAAACAAAAAAAATGTCTTAAGAAAAACAGAAACGAGCAAAAAGAAGAAGTCATCCGCGAAGGATTCGGCGTTTCTTTGACCAAGGGCTCTGACTACAGGCTACTCCTTCAGCTATGGTGATTTGGGTAGATGAGTTTCTCTCCACCATGTAGATGGGTGGGTCATCATCCACAGCTTTAGCCATCCATCTCCCGGAGTTGTCGACTCCCAAGTCGTGGGTCGACACCTTCCTGGGTTTCTTCTTCTTAGGGCTCTTTTCTTTAGCCAAATGATCACTTGCTTGAGTGACCTCGTTCTCTACATCATTTGATCGAGTAAGTGGTACTACTCGATCGAGAACATCTCTCTTCCTACCGCCTATAGACTCTACCACTAGTGTCGCAATTTCTGGAGCATCCAAATCAGCCTCCTGAGCAAGAGATTCACCTGCACATGCCTCAAAACACATCAAAGCCTCCGAAGGATCCTTTGTAAAGGATCCTTGTATATAACATTCACTAATATTATTAAAAACATCAGGAATGTCAAAAAATGAATCCTGCAAAAAACAAGGTTCATCAACCGAAGGTTCAAACATGTCAGGAACATGTTCATCACTAACACCTACAGAAATAGGTTGGTCAGTCAAGGGGTAAATTTCTAACTCATCATCTGTATCTAAATCCAAGTCAGAATCATCAAAGGGGAGGCAGAGGGAATCAAATAACCTATCATTCTCATCCTTAAGAATGAGTGACTCTTCAGTAATGGGTGTGATAGGATCACACTCAACAGGAATATCTGGGTTACTAATATCAATGCCCTCATACCCATCCGTATCGGCACCGGCTCGGATTTGGTGTTTGAGAAGCTCCCATTGCTTCTCACAGGGTAGGTCTAAAAATTCCCATCCGCAATTTCTCTCAATCTCGATCAAGGTCTTACCAGTAACTCCATCATATAAGATACGACAAACCTCCCCAATACTAATAGGATAGTCAAATTGAGAAAGGAAAGAGATTAATCTATCACAATAGAAATACAAAGGCTCATGCTCGAGTTGTGGGAAAGGGGCGATGGTCATGACAGTGAAAGAAAAAGGGAAAACATAAACAAAAAACAATAAAGACTGGCGTCACCTCCCCGGCAACGGCGCCAAAATTTGATGCCCGTCGTTGAGGGTACAAAAGATAAAATTTATAATTCCTAACTTTAACAATAGATAGTGAAAGTCAGGGTCGAACCACAAGGAGGTGGGGAATGTTTATTGTTTGATGTGAATGTTTAAAGTAACAATTTTGGGGGTTTGAATTGGTTGATTACTAAGTCTAAGGCAAAGATTAAAATAAACAAATAATAAAAGATGAGAATAAAATATAATAAAAGGGATGCTAGGATGTTTGGGTAATAAATAGCTAAGGTAATATAAATCCTAAGGTCAACATGTATTGCAGTCGCGTAAGGGGTGTAACATATCCTTTCGGTCTATGGTACCTAATAGCTCCTTTCGGCCTATGCTATTAGTTCCTAGGTCTCACAATTATTGGGTGTCAACAATAAGGGTGATTCCTAAACTCTAGGTCACATACCTTTCAGTCTTGAGTAACCTAGCCGTCTTAAGGTGTAAACCAATGCCCTTCCCGTATCTCTCAATCTTGGGTGGGTCATTAATAACATCCTACAAGTCTCCTTTCAGTCTCATTGTAGGGTATTATAGTCAACAAAGAAAGACGAAACAGAATTCATACGCGAGTGGGTCGACCGACCGGCTATTCCAGTCGGCCGACCACCGCCTTGGTCGACCGACCCATTAATTGAGTCGGCCGACCACGGCTCTGCTACAGGTTGGTCTCGGAATTTACATTACCTATGCATATTCATCCCCTACATCCTAACATATGTTTTTAGCTACTCATGAAGATTGAAACGATAATGAAAATTGTAATAAACATGGAAATTATAAAGAACATCAATCTAAACATGCAATAGAAATAAAGGCTTGGGATTCTAACTTAACCGTATGCAATAATTATAAACTAGTAATAATAAAACATAAATTAAGAGAGGAATTACCGGAAATAATGATTAAGGCGGAAAAGAATAAGCTTTATTGACTAATTTTGAAAGATTGATGAAGAACAAAATATAAAACTAAAGAAAAGTGTGTGATGATTATGGAAAGATTAAAACTAAAACTAGATGTGAGATTTGATAGGTAAAGCTGAATTAATAACCCTAATCCCGAAATTCGGCTTAAATAGATGGAAATAAAGAGTTTCCCAATGACCTAAACACTTTAATGGGCTTCGCGGAAACTTCTGGGTCTGTGCTGTGGTCGGTCGACCCAAATAGTAGGTCGGTCGACCTAATTGTCGGGACTGCAACGCGCGTCGATCTTAAAACAGCTGCCATTTCTTTGTTACTTATCGTAATCAAGCGATTCTTGCGGCGTTGGAAAGCTAAGAGGATAAGCTTTCACCTCCAAATCGAATCACTCCATTATCAGCTCTAGAACTCGAGATATAGCCATTTGAAACAGGCTGCAACATCGTGGATCGATTCTTTGTTATATGCACCTTTGCTTATGCTATCTTCAGGCCTTGAAATGTGCGCTAGGCTTCGTTCCTTCTTGTCCTTAGTCATAATAAATCCCGAGGGCATAAATTTGGTGCAAAATCGTCCCTTTTCCGCATAAATCTGCAAAAGTGCATAAAAATACGAAAGTACACGATTGTTGGGAAATAAGGGCTAAAACATAGTAAATGAGCGACCAAATGCGTGTAAAAATAGATGAAAAACATCATAAAATAGACACGCATCAAAGGCGGAGATCGCCTCATATTGAAACACCCTAGGAGTTTGTGAAAACATAGTCGCAAGTTTGGTTTAAATCTCATATGACGTGCTTAGCTTGATCATACTCCTTTGGAGATCCGGCTCCATAGAGAAGATAAGCACATTCTTGAGAGCGGAGGACTCTTTCATGTAGGCTTCATAAGCCTCACGAGTCGGAGCCGCGGAACGAGTGGTTGGAGCGGGAGGAGCGGCCTCGGTAAGGTAACGAGTCTTATCGTCACCTTGAGCGGACAAAACCAATTGCGCATCCCAATCCTTAAAATTGGAACCATGCTTATCGAGTTTGCATTGATCCATGAAGGATCGAAGCCATGATACATTAGTGAGAGGTGGAGCGTTGGTGGCCATTGATGATGTTTGAAAATTAAACTACAAATAAAAGTGTAGGAATTAAAAACAACATCATTTAAAACTCGTAAATATATTAAACAAGTTTAGCATTTACTTAATGACCTCTTACCCAATTAAGAAAATGATTCCGAGACCCAAATCCATACTAATAAGGGCACGGTGTAGCCAATTCATCCCTTATTGATATAATTTGGTGGATTAATGTAACACCCCAAGATCGAGTATGAGAGGAAGTTGTCCCACATCGGTAGAATGTGAGGCTTGTGATATGTTTATAATAGCTTCCACCCACCACTTACTAAACAAGGCCTTGTGCTTTTGGGCTTAAGTGAGGACAAAAAAATGGGCCCAAAGGCTTTCCTCCCATCTTATTGGGTGTGTGTTACGACCGTGGTGGGTCGGGTTGTTACAAATGGTATCAGAGCGACCCTGCGACCGTGTGGTGAGCCTGTGGTCGGGAGTACCCGGGTCACACACCTTGCGGGGGTAGGATTTTGGGCTTGGCTGCGGACAAGTTTGAGGCACAACGAGGACGTTGTGTTCTATAAGTGGGGGAGTTTGTAACACCCCAAGATCGAGTATGAGAGGAAGTTGTCCCACATCGGTAGAATGTGAGGCTTGTGATATGTTTATAATAGCTTCCACCCACCACTTAGTAACAAGGCCTTGTGCTTTTGGGCTTAAGTGAGGACAAATAACGGGCCCAAAAGTGCACACCCATCTTATTGGGTTTGTGTTACGGCGGTGGTGGGTCGGGTTGTTACAATTAACTCCTTAATCGGTTCTACCTTAGGACTCTCGATCGACAATTTACTTTAAATTGTCTTTAGCCCGAACTTATTGCAACTACGGTTACGAATACCTTTGTTGAGATCGACCAAATTTCAAGGTGTAATCATATTACCCCCACTTACCCAACGTAACAAGTTTAGTACCCCGGTGTAGCCGAGCCCACTTTCTTATGAAGAAGGGATTCATGGGTTTTTACTCTTTGATAAGGCTAAGTCTCAATATTTATATTGTAAGAGATCTAGTCAATTCATTATCTATCTTCGTTTAAGTGAACTAAGTCGGTGAATTATCGACAATTTAATTGACTAGGTCGATGTACTCGAATAAAATGGATGACATGATATGACGATTTTACTATGCATTCAAACACATAAAGCAAAATAAAAGCATAAAACTTAAAGCATAAGTAACCCTAGTATGGCCTTCCTAGAAAAGAAAAGTAATAAAAGTACAAATTCGGAAACCAACTCCTTGGTCCATTGATCTTCCCGAGGCACACATCCCAAGGCAATCACCGTCTTGGTCGGAACTCCATTCCGAAAGGCACCGTCTTCAAGGCTCTCCGGAATTTACAAAAAAATTACAAAAATAAAGTGATACGAGATCACATTAATTACATCCGAATCAATAACCCCTTACATTACGGGAATTATCGATTAAAACTAAGGCCATACTAAGTAAATTACATAATCCCAAAATTACGTAAATAAAATTATGGCAATCATAATAAAATATGCAATGCTATGTATATGAACTAAAATGCAAATCCTAAGTCAAATCGTCCTATTAAATATCTTTAAAATATGGTTATCGTATAACTCGGTTTTTATGGAATTGCGTGATATAATCGTCTAAAATCACTTGGCATCACGTAAATCGATATTCACTCTTAAGTTAATCATCCTAACTCATTTAGGTTTCAAAATTTAGTCTTACTCAAACTTTGCACATGGCTTAACTTATTTTAAAATATTGTTCGGAATTAATCGGTTTTGCGGGAAAATTAATATAAAATTCTAAAAGAGTCATAAAATTTCGAAAAACTCAAAATTTAAATTTTGGATATTCTAGAATTTTCTTAAAATTTCAGAACTTTAAAAATATTGGTTTTTAAACGGTATTAATATTTATGTCATAAATAAAACGTAAAAACGCGTATTTTGATTCGGAAATACAATAATTACCTCCATAAAAGCATTTAAAATACTATTAATATTTTTAAACTTTCCAAAACACTTTCAGGACTGAAATGGACAGAAAAGTTAAAGAACACACTGCCCAATATCCGAAATTAACACAAAAATGACTCTTATTATTCAATTTTTAACTTTAACAATTAACAATTAAAAACTAAATATACAGAAACTTTTGGTTCCTAAGAAAAATATGGTGATGAACATATCAAATATGACTTTCATGGGTTAAATCTTTCGGCTATTTTAACAACTTTTGCTATATTTAACAATTTATGTCATATAATGTACAATTTTAACCATTAAAATAATTTCACAAGCAAAACATGAAATAAAAATCTCGAAATTTTTATACATTCTGGAAATAATATCTATGATATTGTGTAAAATTTTTATGGCCAAATTCCAACTTCAACTATTTAAGTCGAAATTATGTCACTATTATCCGATTTTTACACTAAAAATCAATAATCATGCAATATATGATAAAAATTTCTGGAAAATTTAAGATGCATTATAAATATTCCATGTGACATACTCAAAAAATTTCATAGTTAAATTCGAAATATAACTATAAAAAAAACCCTTTTATTCTCATTTTATGGCATTTTAAGATTTAAAATTCATAAACCATGCATTTTAACTCCAATACTTACAAAAATTCATATTCATAACATAGGAAATACATGTCAGACCATACTAAAAAATCTCGGCCAGAAAGTATGAATAACCATTTTTCCCAAAAATAATTCATTTTAACCGATTTAAAATGACAAAAATCGAATTAATTATACACATGAACAATATATATCCAAAAATCATTCCAAATAACCTAAAAAACTTTTAGGAGCAGTAGGTATTCATGCATTAAAATTTTCGGCCATATCAAATATGATATTAAAATTTCAATTTTATTTTGTTATCAAATAACTTCGTAAAAATTATAACGAAAAGCATGCGAGCAACCATTTTGCTCTAATACCAATTGAAGGGTTCTAAGGTCTCACACGCCCTAAGTATTAGTCTTACTAATATAATATTGTTAATTAACATTTTAATTAGGTTAAACAAGATCTTATGCATGCTTATAATGATGCGGAATAATGGAGTCGAATACTTACAATCCGACGAGAATGGCAAGGATGATCCTCCAACCCTTAGTATCCAAAGTAGGATACATCCTCCAAGATGCACCCAAGACAATCCCTTAAAACCGAAACTAATACTAGCTAGGGTTTAGAAACAGTTTTCCTTAAATTTGTTCTAATCTCTTGTTAGAGCTAATGAAACTAATATTATAACTATTATATTATTAGAAATATTATCTTATAATATTTTAGAGGTTATTGAATGATTTTTTCTCTAGAAAATTTGGCTGAGGATTAAAGAAGGATGAACTAGTGAGTGAATCACAAGTTATAATGGGTTTGTTTCGGTATTGGGGTGGACGGCCATGGGAACACTCAAAGGGGAACATTTTCCCTTTCCCATGCTCTTAGGGTGGCTCTTGGTATGAGTTCTCAGGGCACCCATTTAATCATTTTGTCTTAGGGTAATTAAGATGCTATAAACACACCTTAACCAACCCCCCCCCCCCCCCCCCCCCCCCCCCAAACCGTCACATTTTAAGATAAAATAGACATCCATTTTATGTTTGTCAAATTGTACAATTTTATATTTGTGAAATATATTACGTTACAATGTTATAAATAATATTTGTTTTAATTTAAAATATATATTTATCAAATAAATATTATTTATAAATTAAATAAATCATATTTATCAATTTGACAAGTAATTCGTAATTACTAATATAAAATGGTTATTTTATTAATCGTCAATACGATTTACAACACTTGTAATAAAATACAACCCGATTCATTCTAATTACGACATTTCATAAATATCGTTTAATGTTTGATAATTGACACGTTTCAATTTCAAACATAAATCTTACATTAAGATTTAACCTCTAATTTCTCGATATACGAGTTTAAGGAATCTGATCAACTTGTATCAATGTACATTTGATCAGTTTATCAATTATGGGAATTGTCCTATAGGTGTGACCTAAAGGGATCAACTGACCACCACCGTCATACGACAGTAATGTCAAACTCTAGCTAGCCAATCGTCACTGATTAATGTAGGTCACTTGACTATATAATTTTGTATCATCCCTTGCGCATTCTCGTCATGAGATTTAATTATGTGATCGGACTATTGTTGAGGACACATTTCCCAACAATGATGGTCTGTGGCTAGCCGATGGGAATAGGTCGATTGGAATTGTCCACCCCTTGTCAGGGTTAAAAAATATCTCTATGCCATTCGAGGAGTAAGTAACTAGAAATGCATGGTCACGCTCGGCAGGTATCTATAGGAGATAATTCCGGTCAGATAGTTATGTCTCCAGATCGAGAAAACCACTCTAAATATGATCAATTGTAAGTACGACCTGCAAGACACCTTGCATTGAGTGGGAGATAGTAATAGGACAAGAGAATTGGTGACGCACACTTGTCGTGGTCAAGTGGGAGATTGTTGGAGGTTGTGTTCTCGACAGTAGTCCGATCACATATTTAAATCTCATCATACGAAACACAATTGGGAATATTACTCTTTAAAGTCGACAGATCAATATTTATCGATAATGATTGGCTTTCTAGAGTTTGACTTTATCGTCATACGATGGTGGTGATCAGTTGATCCCTTAAGGTCATATCTTTAGGAAATTCCGTCTTAATTGAATATTTAATTAATCGTTTATGGATACGGATTAGTTAATACCTAGAAATTAGAAATGATTTTATGAAATGTATATTATTGTAATGGGATTATAATAATAATTATCGAAATGATAAAATTGTTTTATTACTTAGTATTGTTTTAATTGTTTACGAAACAATTGATTTGGGAATGAAACGGTTGATCATGATTACAAATAGTTGTATTAAAATTATGATATTGCATTTTTATAAGATAGTAATTATGAATTACTAGTGCAATTATTTAAATGTAATGAATTCGTGAATTATGAATTATAAAGAGTTAAAATTGCATAAATGACAAATTTTCTCATGTGTTATGTGACATGTGTGACATGCTACAATTTTATACATTTGACAAAAACAAAATGGACTCCATTTTATCAGTATGGACCATGTGATATGGGTGAATAAGATAATGTTATCTTATTTTATTCTAATTCAAATGATTATGTAAACATAATAATTGAAGTAGCCTTACATGGGTAGTAAATGGGTAGAACGATCTTGCATGCATTGGCTTATAATGAATGACATGCATTGGCTCCTTCCTTTTGCTCTCATGTGGACGACTCTCCTCTTCAACATAAGAGGATGTTTTCCTCATATTTTATTTATTCGCTGTTATTTTTACACCTCTCTAAAAATAGTTTTAGAAAAAAAATCATTTTATAAATTAATAATATTAAAAGTAATATTGTTAAGTATTTCTAGGTTAACTATTATCAATTTCTAGTAACAAATTGATTTTAGTAGTTAAGTCGGGTTCTTGATACGTTCCTTTAAGAGACGATTTTGTGTTAGATTGTAACATCCCGTATTTTCGTAAAAGTATAATTTAATAATTTAAAGTAGTTTCGGAATTTAATAATATTTTAATTATAATTCGTAAGTTTTATGTTAAGAAATGTCGTTAAGTTCCGTCTTAAGTTTATTTATCTAAAGACATCGTGTTTTCTTTGGTTTTCCGTTTACAAAAAATTCCCGAACTGCTTAAGTGAAACCGTCTCAAGCTTAACTTAAAACAAATGGGTATGGTGTTTATGTGGAAAAATGGATGTTTCTATTGTTGGTTATGAAAGTTAATGTTTGATCTATGAAAACGATTTAAAGATGTAGTATGACGGTTTGTATATGCTGTTAATAGTGATTTTAGAGGTGATTGCAAAGTATAGAAGCAATTCCCTAAAGTTTGATTGGAGTTTTGTAATGGCGAATTACGCGATTTTGGGACAGGGGGTTCCCAGCCGGTCAGGGGCGGCGGCCGGTCGACCGGCTGAGAGCCACATTTGGTGTTTGTTGATTGCATTGTGTTGGTGCGTAAATTAGGAAGAAAGGGTCCCCATCTGGTGGACCGGCAGCCGGCCGACCGGCTGGGAGACCTTCTTGTTGTTGTAGTTTGTTTCGTAAGCATTTGGGAAAGGGTCCCCAGCCGGTGGACCGGTAGCCGGCCGGCCGGCTGGGGGTACGTCTTTATTGTTTTCTCGCGTCTTGGGCATGAGAGATTGGGTCTCTCAGCCAGCCAACCGGCAGCCTGTGGCGGACCGGCTGAGAGCCCATGATCGAATTGTTTTGTTCATAACTTGTGTTTCGCATGTCGGATTTGATTGATTATTTTTTCGTATGTTTCGTATGCTTGTTTGAAGTCCCAAGAAATTGTGTGGCGCTTATGTCGGGTTCAGTAATGGGTTTGAGGATGAAAGACCCCCCGGCCGGGCAACCGGAAGGGAAACCGACTCTCACCTCAAATTAGTTCCCGGAGTCGGCTAAGTGTTGCATGGATGTTTAGAGATGAGATATATACGAAATGATTTTCATTCGAGTTTGAGTTGTTGTACATCTTTGAGATGACATATTGGGATTTGTGTAACTTGTTGTGCCTCTGCTATAGTACTCGAGTTCTCACCTTATTGCATTGTGTAGCTGGTTGGTCGTAGTGACTTGGTCTCACGGTCAGGTTTTAGATTGTCTGCCCGCCTTCGGGCATATCTCGTTCCTAGCTAGTTCGGGTCTTGGGGGTGCTTTGTGCACTTGTCGAATCGGGGATCGTAATCCGTTTGCGCTCCGAGAGTCTGGCCACGTTAAGACTAGGACAGTCATTTGATGTCGTCCTACCAGGGGGTTGTATAGTCTGAGATTGGGGATGTCGTAGTATATAGACGAGTTGATTGTCGGCCTGCTCATAGTAGTTAGAGTCGAGTCACTTGGTGACCTATCTCTTGTTTGTAGAGTCACTTGGTTGACCTATAGTTGTTGGAATAGAGTCACTTGGTTGCCTATAGTAGTTAGAGTCGAGTCACTTGGTGACCTATCTCTTGTTTGTAGAGTCACTTGGTTGACCTATAGTTGTTGGAATAGAGTCACTTGGTTGACCTATAGTTGTTGGAGTAGAGTCACTTGGTTGACCTAGCTCGTTTGTAGAGTCACTTGGGTGACCTATAGTTGTTGGAGTCGAGTCACTTGGTGACCTATCTCTTGTGTTGATGAATCGGTTATTGAGCATGCTTTAGTTTGTGATTGGGAATGTATGATACTTGGTTATCTTAGTATTGTTCGTCCAAGGCATTGGACGACTCTTAGTCTGGTTTCGTAAATAGTTTGGATTGAAAGACCCCCCGGCCGGGCAACCGGAAGGGAAACCGGCTCTCCTTCCAAATGGTTTCGGAAGTTGGTTGAGAGTCTTTGCAAGTATTGCGTGATGATTTGAGATTGAGATTTATATATGCTTCACATGTTATAAATGTTGGAGTATGTTGAATGCATTACGTGTTATGTGTTATTGACAATAGGTGGCTAGGAGGACTCTAGTCACTCCTCACTGACTGTGGCGCACATGTTGTATGTATGTA
Organism: Silene conica; assembly: GCA_029255685.2. NCBI lineage: Eukaryota > Viridiplantae > Streptophyta > Magnoliopsida > Caryophyllales > Caryophyllaceae > Silene > Silene conica. Next base: position 37,722,663 of record CM055312.2, on the reverse strand, counting down.
GGTACATGAGGGCTGATGCAGGGGGTTACGTTGAGGCTAGCGAGGGATGATCCTTCATCGTTGACTTTTACCTTTCGTTAGCTAGACCTTAGACTTACGTTTCAGTATTTTTGCTTGTAGGGATATGTTATCCCGGGCTGTTTTGGATCGCACTCATATACTTATTTATGTTGCATTTGTCTTCCGCATGTTTAATATTGTTAAGACACCTCGCATGTTTTATTATCATGTCAAAAGTTTTAAATTTCCGCGTATTTTTGGCATGTTTTGTATGTTTACTTTTCTGCTGCCGCGAGGGGTTTTACATAGATAGTTCAAAGAGGGTATTTCGGTTTGTCCAAGACTCAATTAGTATGTGACTAATTGACGATAAACCTTCTAAACCAATGTAAGGATAAATTATGCCTTCTTATGTAATCGATTTACAAGCATAGGATCCTTTTGAGTTTTATGACTAAACTTAAAATTAATAAACTCATATTTGACATGAGTTCATAATCTGAAATTCGATTTCTAACAAATCCAACAAATTAATTCTTAACAACTCCATTTTTTTGGGTTCTATTAACCGTATCCTCGCTACCTTCCCCATTCCTTTATCCATTTCATGGAAAATAGATTCTTTAATAGCTCCTTTCTAGTAACGGAAACATATTTTAAAACGATTAATCCACTGGACATCGAAGGAAATTCTTCTTGTGGGAAAGGAGCATGGTGGTTTGGGTATTAAATCAACAACTTTGCAATTTGGCGAGTACTTTACTCCAATAAAATTTGCAATTTTTATAAGGCACTTAATTAATAATTAATATCTTACCTAAATACCTGTAAAATCTACTCCCCATTCCGGATCATCGTAGGTGTCACACGAATACACAGGGTCAACCGCGAGGTTGAGTAGGTAAAACAGATAAAACATAAATAACAGTAGAACCGTATCCTCCTCCTTCTCCATATCATACGTTCATCCACCACAACTCCGCCACATCACACCTCCATCACACCACACCTCCCATCACACCACACCTCCCATGGCCATATCACAAGTCCCATATCACAAGACCCATATCACAAGACCCATTTCACACCTCCCGATCTCCACAGTGATCAATAATAATAATACAATCCACAGTACAGTAATAATCAATTATATCAAACTCGTAATAAGCATCACTTACACATTTCATGTCATAACATGAATCATAATATATTTCCCCTACCTCAAATTACAGAAAGATAACCAACAGCTGCTAGTAATGTTCCACGCAGAAACCGTCACCTAAATAAATATTATTTAACGATTAATAAACCTCCACCAGACCCCCATTTATATAGTAACAACATACTAAATATAGTGACTTCCAAAAGTGGAAAGTTTCCTCTAATAGAAACTTCCCGAAATAGAAACCGTGCCCAAAATGGCAGTACTACAAAATTATTGATCATGTTCTTAATTATTAAACTTAACCACATGTAAATAATTGTTACAATACAATATTACAAAATAGCACATAAACAATTACATTGACTAACCATAAAACATTAATACAAGTTACCATATACCAACATCAGTCATATTAATTACAATATACAATTCTAACAAACAATTATTATTAATTTGAATAAAATATTTATTAATAACATATTAATACTAATAATAATATTTCTTACTTCGATGATTACATTAACGAACAATTATAACTCATAACGATAATAACAACTCAGCCAACATTACTATATTAAAATAATAACAAGGCAACAATAAAGAAAATTATTATCACATACTAAATAATAATAAGTATAATATACTAGTAGTAATACTAAATACACATCAACCATAATAATAATAATAATAATAATAATAATAAAATTAAACAAATAACTAACAACCAAAATCAACCACTCAAAACACAATTAAGAAAACACGCGTGAACAGGCCAGCAATACCGACCCGTACCGCAAAACAGACCACCACTTCACCCCGACTCCACAGCCCAATAACACCCAAACCAGGCACCAATTTTAGCCTCCGACTGCTCCCATGGCGCCACCAAGTCCGCCCCTGTGCTCTGGTGGTTCCAGGGGCGAAACCACTGACCACCGGCACCTCTAACCAACCCCAAAACAACCCCTCTGAACTCGCCCCTCTCACAACTCCCCTGTTTTAACCCATGAACCAGCCATACGCAAACCCGTAATAAAACCACACACGCCACCACGACCCTCCGTGGTAGCAGCCCTCGTGTACCCCTAACTAACACGAATCTAATAAACCTAAAACCCAAAGCAATCGTGCACAGGAACTCCATAGGATTGATACGCAAAACAGCCTACCCGCAACCCCTGTTCTGAACTTCGAAAGGACACGAAACTGACACCCATAACAACCGCCCCTCACGACAGCTCTAGGTGGTCAAAGACGACACTACTATGGTCGAAACATAAACACTAACCCACATAGATTAAGGTTAAGCGGAAATCACGAATGTAAGTACGATATACGATTGAGACAATTGAATCCAAAACGGAGGAAAAACAGGTTATTTCGAAAACTATTGTGAACATACCTTTTTGCAGTGGCCAACGACCACCCTTAGAAACCCCCTGACCACCGCGAAAAACTCCCTTTAGCAGGCCCAGATGTGGCGGCAGAGAATGGGTAAGGAGTTGTTGTGTCGTTAGGTTGATATTAGGGTTAGGGATGGCTGTTTTGTATGGTGGCAGAGAGACTTTGTATTACGTTGGTATAATTTATGTGATAAATGACGAGATGGGCTGGTGGTGTTAACACACAAATCGAGGCCCGGTTCTATTACTTAAACACAGTTTACTGCTAAGACATAAACTCGACTCTTCATTAACCACATATAAACTATAAAACACTTATTCGATAATTAGATTATCGAATACAAACATCCCAATAATCATCAACACGTAAATATAAATATTAACTTTAAAAACATATACATGATAAGATACGATAAAATACTGAGTATTACAAAGAGTGTACGGGGAAAATATATCCCACGAATAGAAACATAACGTAAGGTAGTCTAGCGATACGAAGTGAAACTAAAGTCCAAGGGTAAGTGCTCGCTAGCCCACATGTCTCACCCAACCACTGCTTCACAAACCTGTCATTCATAAAACATTAACGCCACAGTCAGTGGGGAGTAACTCAGGGTTCTCCCAGCCACTTTACGTCAAAATACAAATAGATAACAACAAGAACATATTGTATTTGGAGTAGCACATGTGAATATGAGAAATATCAAAGCATGATACTCAAAATCAGGTAAACAACCAGGTGATCGACTCAGAGACCAACAATTGATGGCATGTCCAATCACATAAACGACAACAACCAAGAATAGAATGAATGCCATCAGAGCGCATATGCACGACCTCTGACTAATGGAGCGCATAGGCACGACCTCCAACGACGGGAGCGCTTAGGCACGATCTCCAACGACGGGAGCGCTTTGGCACGACCTCCAACAACGGGAGCTCTTCCGCACGACCTCCAACTACCGGAGCGCTTAGGCACGACCTCCAACGACGGGAGCGCTTAGGCACGACCTCCGAAACTATGTATAGCGTATAACCATTGCCTATATGCCTAAGACCTGGCCAGACCTCCGACCAATCCCGAACATAGCTCAAATCTCATTCCATGGGTGGCATTTGTTCATTACAATGGTACACAAATCGTACCACTGCTATCTATTAACAAACAAGGTAACATAACCGGCACCAACACAATTTAGGATGACATAACCATCACCTAAACACAAGCAAGGCAACATAACCGTCACCCTACCCATCTTAAGATAACATAACCGTCATCAAAACACAATTTAAACTAATATAACCATTAACCAACTCATTTACATACAAGAGCCAACAATCGATAAATAAGACAACACTTAAGTCCATTCCATACGGGAGAATAATAAACGGAACTGATTAATAAAATATAAGTCTTAAAAGCGTTTTACATTTCAACTGTCCTCTGCCGTAAAATTCATTATTAATTCAAATAAAATCAAAATGATACAACGCCAACTGGGTCAGATTAATAAGACATTTATCTACAATATTTGTAAAATAAACATTTTCAAAATACGAACGTAACAGGAGGTTATTGTCTGATCTTTACAGTGTGTCAGAAATCGTCACACAAAATGTATTGCTTCATAAAACGGGTTTAATAAATCGTTTTGGGGCAAAGCAAACTACTAACATCATCTAATCTCTTTAAAGTTTAATTATTGAAAATGACCAGAATAATTTCTATTGAATTATATATGGTCTGTAACGGCCACCATAAATTGGTTGTTACAATTCTCTCCAATTAATGGGGTAATATTTGTTGGGAAATGTGTCCTCAACAATAGTGCGATCACGTAATTAAATCTCATAACAAGAATGCGCAAGGGATGATACGATTTATTAGTCAACTGACCAACATTAATCGGTAATGATTGGCTAGCTAGAGTTTGACATTACTGTCGTATGAACGGTGATGGTCAGTTGATCCCTTTAGGTCACACCTTTAGGACAATTCCCTTAATTGATAAAGTGATCAAATGTATAATGATACGATTTGATCATATTCCTTAAACTCGTGTATCGAGAAATTAGAGGTTAAATCTTAATGTAAGATTTATGTTTAAAATTGAAACGTGTCAATTGTTAAACATTAAACGATATTTTAAGATATCGTAATTAGAATGAATTGGGTTGAAATTAATACAAAGGTTGTAAATCGTATTGACGATAAAATATTATTTTACAATGGTAATTTCGAATTACTTGTTAATTAATAAATATGATTTATTTGACATAATATTTATACGATAAATATTTATATGCTTTGTATAATTATAATTTGATTACCTTATGACATATTAGATGTCATACTTTATACAAATTATACAATTGACAAAATTGTAAAATTAAGTCCATTTTATGGACTTAATAGCCGGTTATGGTGAAGGTTAGTGTAAGGTGTTTTAATTGTTAAATACACCATTAATCATCAAGTTTAATATGATGCCTTGAGAACACTAACCTAGATGCCTCCCTAGTGTCTTGAGAACACAACATGTTCCCTCTTTGACACTCCCTAAGCCGGCTACCCCCTTCCCAAGTGAGCATGCTTAAGTTAGTTTATGTGATAATTAAGAAGCATGCTCATCATATATATATGAGGATATATCATATTCATTCTCTTCTTCCTCTCTTCTTCTAACCCTAGCCGAAATTCCATACTAGCAAGAAGAGATTATCAACCTCTAATACTTATTATAAGATAATAAAATTTATACTAAGAGTAGTATACAAATATATTTCTAATAAGAGTGATTAGAAATAGTTTAAGGAAAAACCGATTCCAAGTCTAGTATACAAAGTTTCGGTTCTTTTGGGGTTGTCTTGGTGCATCCGGAGGAGGTATTCTATATTGGGTACTCGGAGGATCATCCTTGCAATATACTTGGACCGTGTGTAAGGACTCGGTCTACTCTTTATTTCCGCTTAAGCATGCATAAGATCTAATATAAACGAGTTTATAATTTTGTTAATTAAAAGTTAATTAAAAGGTTTGTTAGTATGACTAAATTAGTTTATGAACAACTACTTAAACCTAACAATTGGTATCAGAGCAAAATGGTTGTTTGCATGCTTTCCGTTTCGTTTTTACGGAGTTATTTAGAATAACAAAATAAAACTTGAATTTTCGTATGATATAAGATATGGACGAAATATTTTTAGCATGATACCTACTGTTTTCTAATATGATTTAGAATATTTGGAATATATTTTGCATGAATATTGATCATTGGTATTTTTTATTTCGGTTTTTAATACGTTTTAATGGTTAAAAATGATTAATTTTGGGAAAAATAGTTAAAATAAGCTTCTGGCCGAGATTTTTCAGTATGATATCACATGTATTTTCTATAATATGAATATGAATTTTCGTAAATTATAGACCTTTAAATCGTGTGATATGAATTTTAATGGTTAAAATGCAAAAAGATGAATAAAAATGGGTTAAAATAGTTATATTATGAATTTGACTATAAAAATTTATGAGGATGTCACATGCAATATTTAAAATTTATGTTGAAATTTCCAGAAATTTATCTCAAATATTGCAATATTATAGATTTTTAATGTAAAAATCGGGTAATTAGTGACATAATTTCGACTTTAATAGTTTAAGTTGGAATTTGGCCATAAAAAATTTAACACGATGTCATATATATTATTTCCAGCATGTATAAAATTTTCAAGAATTTTATCTTATTTTATGCTTGAGAAATAATTTTAAATGTTAAAATCGTATGATATATGACGTAAATCGTTAAAATTTGCAAATGTTGTTAAAAATGGCCGAAAATATAACCCATTTTAGTCATATGTGATATGTTCATCATGAAAATATTCTTGGGTGCCTAAAGTTTCAGATTTGATTTGCATTGATTTAATTTTGTTTTGTTAAAAGTAGCATTGAAAATTAAATAAAAAGGAGGCATGCTTTAAAATTTCGGCTATGGGGCAATGTGCCATTTAATTTTCTGTCCATCTTGTGTTCTTAAAATGTTTTGGAAGGTATAAAAATATTATTAGTATTTAATTTGCATTTATGAAGTTAATTATTGAATTTTCCGACTTAAATTGCTCGTTTTACGTGTTATTTTCGAAATAATAATAAAACCGTGTAAAATACTAATATTTTAACTTTCTGAAAATTTTAAGAACATTCTGGATTTTTCAAAATTTGAATTTTGAATTTTCGAAATTTTAATGCCTCTTTTGAATTTTATATTATTTTTCCCGTAAAACCGAGTAATACCGATCAATATTATAATATATTAAGTTAATTCATGTTCAAAGTTTGAGTAAGACTAAATTTTGAATCCTATAAGAGTTAGGATGATTAACTTAAGGATGAAAACCGTTTCATTTAATGCATAGTGTTGTTAAACGTTAAAACACGCAATTCCATAAAAACCGAGGTTTACGATAACTATTTAAATAAGTGTTTTAAATAGGACGATTTGGCTTAGGATTTGCATGTTAATTCATATTTATATAAGCATTGCATATTTTATATTATGAATGTCATGATTTATTTTTACGTAATTTTGGGAATTATGTAATTTACTTAGTATGGCCTAGTTTTAAATCGGTATTTCCCGTAATGTAAGGGGTTACCGATTCGGTTGTAATTTTGTGATCTCGTATCACCCAATTGTAATTTATTTCTATTTTATAATGTATAAAGTAGACTAGAAAAGTTGTAATTTTGTAAAATCCGGAGTTCCTTGAAGACGGTGCCATTCGGAAAGGAGTTCCGATCAAGACGGTGTTTACCTCGAAGTGCGTGCCGCGTGAAGTTCAAGGGACCAAAGGAGTTGGTTTCCGAATTTGTACTTTGTTATTTCTTTTCTAGGAAAGGCCATACTAGGGTTTATTTATGCTTTTGTTTTTGCTTTTTATATGTTTGCATGCATAGCCAAATCGTCATACATCGTATCATGCATGTTTCGACCTAGTCGACCAAGTCTTTTATTTTATCGATAATTCACCGACTTAGTTCACTTAAACGGAGATAGATAAATAATTGACTAGATCTCTTACATATTAATATTGAGACTTAGCCTTACCAAAAAGTACGGACCCATGAATCCCTTCTTCACAAAAACGTAGGCTCGGCTACACCGGGGTACTAAAATTGTCACGTTGGGTAAGTGGGGTAATAAGATTACACCTTGAAATTTGGTTGATCTCAACGAAAGTATTCGTAACCGTAGTTGCAATAAGTTCGGGCTAAAGATAATTTTAAGAAAATTGTCGACCGAGAGTTCTAAGAGTAGAACCGATTAAAGAGTTAATCCACCAAATTATACTAATATGGGTTGAATCGGCTACACCGTGCCCGAATTAGTATGGGTTTGGGTCTCGGGATTGTTTACTTAATTGGGTAAGAGATCATTAAGTAAATATATATAACTAAACTTAAAGTTATAGTTTAAATTATGAATTTAAAATGATGTTGTTTTCCTTTTATTATTGTAGTTTAATTTTCAACATCGACTATGGCAACCAACGCTCCACCTCTCACTAACGTATCATGGCTTCGATCCTTTATGGATCGTTGCAAACTCGATAAGCATGGTTCCAATTTTAAGGATTGGGATGCGCAATTGCTTTTGGCCGCTCAAGGTGACGATAAGAGTCGTTACCTATCCGAAGCCGCTCCTCCCGCTCCGACCGCTCGTTCGTCGGTCCAAACTCGTGAGGCCTATGAAGCCTACATGAAAGAGTCCTCCGCTCTTAAAAATGTGCTCATCTTCTCCATGGAGCCGGATCTCCAAAGGAGTATGATTAAGTTGACCACATCGTATGAGATATACACCAAGCTTGCGACCATGTTTTCGCAAACTCCAAGGGTGATTCAATATGAGGCGGCTTCCGCTTTCTTTGACATAACCTTCAAGGAAGGGCAAAAGATAAGCCCTCATGTTCTCAAACTAGTTGAGCTCGCGGAGACTCTAAAAGCTCAAAATGTTGATGTTCCCGACTCTCTTATAATTGACCGAGTTCTTCACTCGCTCAATAAGGTTAAAGCGTATGCTCAATTCCGGGTGAATTTCAATATGCGAAACCAAGAGACCTCGTTAGACGAGTTGCATAAGATGCTAGTCCAAGCCGAAAGGGACATGGGACTTCATGAAAGTTCCACCAAAGATGTTTTGAACATCGAAAAGAAGGGAAAAACGAGCTTCAAGAGGAATGCCTCGAAAGGCAAGGGCAAGAAAACGTTCAAGCCCAAAGCGACCAAAGAAAAGACCTTTTCGAAAGGCGCTTCCACCTCGTCTTCTAAAGAGCAAGACAAGTGCCATTATTGCACGAGGATCGGTCATTGGAAAAGAAATTGCCCCAAATACTTAAGCGATCTCAAAAATGGGAAGGCAACCGCCGTAGGTAATAATTCTCGCGTATAATTCATGTCATTTATCAACTCATGTATAGTGATACAAATGTGTTGATATTTACCCTTTTTAATTGTTTTAAAGGGCCACCCCCGAATAATGATAAGGGCAAGGAGAAGGAAGCTTGAGGTTCCTTACTTGGATGGCTCCGGTAGCATCCAATTGATCGAAGACTTGAAGAGCTAGGCTCTAATTTTCATATCGTCTTCTTTCATATTTTGCATTTATTTATGGAACAATTTAATTTTCTTGTAAGACAAGGATTAAAATCCTAAAACAATGGTTGTATTTTGGATATTAGTGACTTGGTTTTCAACCCGAGTCACTACTTTTGTTCTTAATCAATGTTTTGATTTCTCAAATAAATTGCATACCTTGTTAAAACATGAATAATAGTGATCTAATCACGAAATAAATATTGATACGATCTGGTATCACGAAATAAAAGAATCAAAGAGTTGATTAAAACGGAGAACTACACCCCATGAGATAGATTCAATCAAAATGAGACTATATCAGTTCATTATAAGATTTTCATTTTAAGTGAAAATGAGAATGTATTCATTACACCTATCAAACTTCAAACATTCAAACACATTGGTTGATCGAAATAGCTATCCTTAAACAAGTAAAGGTTATTGTTAGAAGGATAGAGTGGGAGAAAATATTTCGCTCACAAACCAATGATGTGAAAGGAGAGATCTTAGAGAAGATTCTTACTTGGGAGTCTTAAGAAGAACCCTAAATGATTTGAAGAAACTACGGGAGGACACTCGGAGAAAGGTTCTTTGTGTTCATTGTTTCATAGAGAGGAAACAAAGCCCTAAATGATTTAAAGAAACTACGGGAGGACACTCGGAGAAAGGTTCTTTGTGTTCATTGCTTCATAGAGAGGAAACTTGAAACCCCGTATGAAATCATCGATAGGAAAACGGTTCCTATGTAGTTATAAAGAAATTATCATGCCATTTTCGTCTCGAGGAAACGAAGACATGATAAGAAGGTAATGAATGATTGAATGGAAGTAGATCACTATAGGGATAATGATAGTAATAATGATTCGAGTAATAGTTTAACATGCGAGAAATGAAAGGTTCATTTAAGATATCGAAAGATATTGATTTTAGTGGGAGCGATTTTCATAAAAAGGATTAAGCCTACCATTTAGAGAGAATGGGTGATTCTTTAAAGGTAAAGAATAAGAGGTTTTCAATTCTAGATGATCAAATACTTTATATCATAAGATGATGGAGCTTGATGGGAAGGTTTATTATATGGATAATAAAAGGTCGCCCATTAGAATTTAAAACGGTTGGATACGTTATTCATAAAGATGAATAAAACCATTATCAAATTAGCCAAGATGTTTGAAAATTGTAAGAATGATGAAATCACTAATAAACTACAATATAGATTTCAGTACATAAGTGACTATAGAGAGTGATTTTAATCCCTCCAGTATATCAATACGTCACAAGTTATAAGATAACAGTGGGAGCTTTCCTCCGGAAAGGAAACTCAAAATCTAGAAAGAGTTCTAGATATGTACTCAAATAGAATCATGTTATACGAGATAATATGAGAATAAAGGAGACCATAAGTTGTAAGTTTTGCTCGTATGAATAAAGGTTATTCGCAAAACACTGATACAAATAGATGATTGTGCATCAAAATGCAATGTAATAGTGTTGACTATTGTTGCATGACAACATCATTTGAGTTATTAATAACTCAAAGTAAAAGATACTTTGTCAGAATCCAAATGGGTTGTATGAGACAATATTGAACCCCATAAGTGAACTGGATTGACTTAGTATAGCCCCTAGCCGCTTACATGAGGTGACGTCTCAAAGCGACTAGAGTGTGAGGCGATTGATGGCAAGTTCAAATGCCATAGAGTCATATGTGATGACTAGTCGATCACATAGGCAGACTGTAAGAGACACTCTGTCGGGCAATGTGACCGCTTATAGAGTTCTGGAAATTTTATAGCCGGGTCGTGGCGAGAGCTGCTATAGTATTCTTGTGAGTCAATTCTTTGACTAAAGACTACTCTCCCAAGATGGTACAGTTTAGGCATAACTTTGATCCATTCTCTACGACTTTTCGTAACTGGAGTCAAATGGGATTGTTTTGGGTTGTGACTAACTGTGACTGGTTGAAGGAAGTAGTGCGATAGAAATTGTCCACCCCTTGTCAGGGTTGTTCAAATCTCAGGGCCACTCGAGGAGTAATAAACTGGAAATGCGTGGCCACGCTCGGAAGGTATCTATGGTAGATAATTCCGGTCAGACAGTTATTCTCCAGATCGAGGAAACCATTCATGATATGATCAAATGCAAGAACGACCAGAGAGAGACATCTTGCATTGAGTGGGAGATTGTAATAGGACAAGAGAATTGGTGACGCACACTTGTCGAGGACAAGTGGGAGATTGTTGGGAAATGTGTCCTCAACAATAGTGCGATCACGTAATTAAATCTCATAACAAGAATGCGCAAGGGATGATACGATTTATTAGTCAACTGACCAACATTAATCGGTAATGATTGGCTAGCTAGAGTTTGACATTACTGTCGTATGAACGGTGATGGTCAGTTGATCCCTTTAGGTCACACCTTTAGGACAATTCCCTTAATTGATAAAGTGATCAAATGTATAATGATACGATTTGATCATATTCCTTAAACTCGTGTATCGAGAAATTAGAGGTTAAATCTTAATGTAAGATTTATGTTTAAAATTGAAACGTGTCAATTGTTAAACATTAAACGATATTTTAAGATATCGTAATTAGAATGAATTGGGTTGAAATTAATACAAAGGTTGTAAATCGTATTGACGATAAAATATTATTTTACAATGGTAATTTCGAATTACTTGTTAATTAATAAATATGATTTATTTGACATAATATTTATACGATAAATATTTATATGCTTTGTATAATTATAATTTGATTACCTTATGACATATTAGATGTCATACTTTATACAAATTATACAATTGACAAAATTGTAAAATTAAGTCCATTTTATGGACTTAATAGCCGGTTATGGTGAAGGTTAGTGTAAGGTGTTTTAATTGTTAAATACACCATTAATCATCAAGTTTAATATGATGCCTTGAGAACACTAACCTAGATGCCTCCCTAGTGTCTTGAGAACACAACATGTTCCCTCTTTGACACTCCCTAAGCCGGCTACCCCCTTCCCAAGTGAGCATGCTTAAGTTAGTTTATGTGATAATTAAGAAGCATGCTCATCATATATATATGAGGATATATCATATTCATTCTCTTCTTCCTCTCTTCTTCTAACCCTAGCCGAAATTCCATACTAGCAAGAAGAGATTATCAACCTCTAATACTTATTATAAGATAATAAAATTTATACTAAGAGTAGTATACAAATATATTTCTAATAAGAGTGATTAGAAATAGTTTAAGGAAAAACCGATTCCAAGTCTAGTATACAAAGTTTCGGTTCTTTTGGGGTTGTCTTGGTGCATCCGGAGGAGGTATTCTATATTGGGTACTCGGAGGATCATCCTTGCAATATACTTGGACCGTGTGTAAGGACTCGGTCTACTCTTTATTTCCGCTTAAGCATGCATAAGATCTAATATAAACGAGTTTATAATTTTGTTAATTAAAAGTTAATTAAAAGGTTTGTTAGTATGACTAAATTAGTTTATGAACAACTACTTAAACCTAACAATATTGTCTCCCATTAATCTCCTCAATAAGTTGCATGTTAATGGGCTATTAATCCTCCACACTAAATACCTCTTTGTGAGGTTTATTGACCAATTAGGCATTTTGGTGAATAAACCTTAATCCATACAATAGGTAACACAAATAATTCACATTTCTCTTAATTAGTCTACCATCTATGTGACTTGGAATTTGGGGCGTGGAAATATTCTGGGACTCTAGTAGCCGCCAGAGGTACGATATACGGTAGTGGGTCGTTAGCGAACACAACGATCTGATCGCTTCCGCATAAAGGTATGTCCTTATTTTCCTACACTGGTATCAGAGCAAATGTGTTTTGCTACCGCTCCTACAATATTGATGCATTGAGATTGGGATGTGTTCCGTCTCTTATAATTTCGTATTATAAATCCATTTTCTGTACTGATTTCATATATATAGTATTCGTTTAAATGTCTTTGTGATATTATGAGTTTACAATGCTATCAATTTGTTTGGTCTGCGTATTATATATATGAATATGTTTCATATAAAATCTAGTATGGATCATATGAATGTGCTTTATGTGTATAAAAGCGTGAGGAGTATATAAATGTGTTTTATATGTCCTTTTAAATCTTAGTGATTTTAATTATATTCTATAATTTTTTACGAATATGTTTTGGAATTTTCCACTTATGCATCTGATTGTGGCTCAGATTCGTTTTCTTTTACAAGATTAGTTCTTGTTAAATATTTTTTTTAATATATTAAAGCTTTTTTTAGTTATGTGTGATGATGTCAATCTTAATACGTCTTTGTGACGATGCCAACCTTATTGCGTCTTTGTGACTGATTTTTGGGTTCGTGGAGGGACCTAACTAGATATGTTCTAGATTGTTCTATACGGAGGTTGTTTTAGTGAGGCAACAAAGTGGCGGGACGATATGAGATCGAAACCCTTCACTGTGGTTGAAAACGTTGATGACCAATGTGTGTTAGTCGCACATTCGTCACCAGTGACATCTATGGGATGTGTTCTCTGAGATTTCTAGTTTTCAATGCGACGGTGATTGTTGCGGACGACGAACGTTTGGGTGAAGTGAAGGCGATAAATCTATATATTTTTTTTCCATGTGGATCCGTTCTACCTTTTAAAAAGGAGTAATATTAGTTTTTGTCGGATGTACGCTAGAACATGGGAATAAATATGTTGACTTTTGTTTTTTTTTTTAACGAATGTGTTTTAACCACATGTAAGTTTACTTTTATCTAAGTGCAAAATGCTACGCTAATTAGTTTAGCGAGTGTCGTTAGTATATAACAATGTTTTATATACATTTTGTAACGATAATTGTAAATTCGTTTTACTTACTTTAATATCTTTGTGATATTCACTATAAAAGATTTTGTTAATTTGTTTAGCTAGATCTATAAGTTTATGCATATATATGAATATGTTTCATACATGTTGAATTTGAGTCGTATAAATAAGTTTTATATGTATAATTATATATCTTTGTGATATTATAATATACCAATGTGTTTGGTTAAAAGTACGATTATATGAATACGTTTCATATGAAAATAAGCATGAGCCATAATAATTTGTTTTATATACATAATTAAATTTCTTAGTGAAATTACTTATATCCAATAACTTTATGAGTGTGTCTCATCAGTTTATTTTACGTTTAAATGATAAATTTATGAGCGATATTGTACAAGCTAAGTTACATAAGAGGCTTATATCTTTGTGATTTAATAGTAATCGTAAATTTGTTTTACGAAAGGATTTATATCTTCGTGATATATATGTATATGTAAATGTGTTTTACATTAAAGACTTGAATACGTATTAGTTGTGTATCAATAATTCATTATAACTGTCATATGTGTTATGATTAAAGTTTGTTTTTAATTAATTTTAAAGACGTGCAAATTTGTTTTGCATAGTGTTTTGATAATATCAAAGTGATGTTATTGTTCGTGCTAATTTGTATAGCCGTTATTTTAAGGGTAATAGCTAATTAGTTTAGCGTATTTTAAACGGTTAAGTGATTTTGTTTCATTTAATCTCAAGAAGGTTAATTGAATTATTAAAATTTCTAGTTTATTACGTTTGTGATGATTATGAGCATAGCAAAATTTTCAAACGAACAATACAAACAAAGGAATTTTAATAATTTAATTGGAATTGTGCCTTAATCCATATACTTGTGTATGACAACAGGTGTTTTTTGGTGATTTGTTCACCATAGTGATGCGGTTTGAACTTTGATAATTAGAGTTATAAGATTTTGTATCTTATAAATAATCACGATTTGAGAAATTGTGATCACTATTATCTAATCGAGGTTGAATATCTTACTAATGAGTAGGATTATGAAAATCTATGCTTTTACCAATATTTACTCATTCAAATAGAGTAAGCTTGATTCGTGCAAAATTGTGTTATTTTTTATGTAGATCTATTAAACTATTTTGAGACAGGTCTTACAGTTTATGTAGCGTAAGAATAACGTGCAAGTCAATTTCTTTTTGACGTGGGATACAAGATTATGTGTCTTGACCCGGAGTATTCGAGTATTGTAACCGTATTTCATTTTTCTTAGGTGAAATGTTTTTTTAAACACGTTTTTGGCTTACGGAATGAGTTATTTTTCTATGGTAATTTGTTTGCCATCCGAATTCTGGGATAGAAAAATGGAAATGCTTTCGTCGTAAGTAGACTCAATCCTTAGTAAATGTCTCAAAAACTTAACCGGGAGAAAAGTCTCATGTTATATATGATTAGAGGATATACCTTAAATGTGTTTTAAGGAATTTTTATTGGCTCCAAATAAGTTTTGGATAATAAATTGGTCATTCAAGCTTTAACATTTGACAAATTTTGTGTTTAAAGTAACCCACAATATTTATTCACTTAGATGTGTTTCTAAGTGCTGGCGGAGACTAATAGATCTATGTATTCAATTC
The DNA here is from genome assembly GCA_029255685.2 of Silene conica. NCBI lineage: Eukaryota > Viridiplantae > Streptophyta > Magnoliopsida > Caryophyllales > Caryophyllaceae > Silene > Silene conica. Next base: position 37,706,985 of record CM055312.2, on the reverse strand, counting down.
GTTACAATACAAATAACTATCTCTTGGTGAGTGGGAAAATTTTTGTGATCCCGTTTAGACACCAAGGATAGTTAATTTCTCTCTATATTTTGGATAGTGGGAGTAGTTCCATGATCCAAAGTAAAAGATGAGAGTTAATTTGCTAATGAGTAAATTTTAACTTGTGTGTCAAGTTATAATTAAGGATTAACATAAGGTCGATCCTTAAGGTGTTTTGCTCATGACGGACGATAGTGGGAGCTGTTCCTTCTATTCGTTTTTCGAACCACTTTTTAGAATGGGAGTTATCACTTTTAGTAAGTGAGTTTTTTTCGCCAAGTAATAAAATGGATTGTTATTACGAGAGTAGAAAGACATTGTGACAATGAATGATTATGGCAATAAGGTTTAAGATTATTATGAGATATGTTCTCAAATGCTCGGTTTTGTTCCGCTTTGCATCTAAATTTTGGTCATTTATTTGGATTGTTTTCAAATGAATAAAAAGACTATTTCGTATTAGGTTCCTCAGAAAAGGTTTGCATAAATTGATCAGATGAGTTTGTCTCAAATGATTAAGATGCATGATATATATTTGAGTATTAGCTTATTCATGTGTTGAATGAACTTTGTAAATATATTTCAAACTCCATAAATCATTTGTTTGATGTCTTGTTGGAATGGTGGAATTAATGTGTTATGTCAAAATTACATAGGAGAATAAGTTTCTCTTTGTTAATTGGTGACATGGATATTTAATTTAGAAGAAAAATAAAATTTTTATTTCTAAACCTATGCTCAAAAGCAAGGAATGATTAAGTATTGTTTCTTGTTCTAGTGTAGTTGGTTTTTTGATGTGTATCTTGTTTAGTACATAGTTGAACGTCAATTTGTGATTGATAAGTATTTGTTACTTAATCAATCCTCTACACGCACAATGATACGTAATCAAGTTTTTTCTACTTTTGCTTTTGTGACAAGAGTAAATTAGTTCTCGTGTAGGACTGAGAGTTATCTTCAAGTAAGATTAACTAACAAGATGGTTGACGTATTATTTAATAAGATGTGTTCTTAATTAGTTCATGTATTGAGCTAATTTGCGAGAAAAAGTCAACTTAAGTTTTAATCTTGTTGAGTTGTGGATGTGTTTGATGCTGAACATTTTTTTGGATAAAGATTTTTATATTTTGAAAATGTTCATATGCATTTGTTGCATGATAAGGCACATAAGATATCACCAAGCTTTTCGATTGCCTCGTCACACAGGTAATTGCCTTGACACTTGTGTAGTGGGAAGATGAGACTGAGTCAGATTAACACTTAGTGAGTGTTCCAGATTATCTTTGTACATGAGTTGTATGGAAAAGATATTGACTCGTTATATAGTCGCCTTAGTAAGTCTATGATGAGACTTTTGTAGTCGAAGTATGACAAGACACCCTATTTTCATACTAAAGCTTTGAATCGAATCACAAGTGTCAGATTGGATATGTGTTATCAATATAGTTGTAACACCCCCATTTATCTAGGAGCCTGAACTAGGACTTCCATAGTAAATGGGACTGTTACCATCCTGGATGACCAGGGTAGTAGATGCTCATAGTGAAAGAAACACAGTACTTTAAATTATAAAAGTTAACTGAAGTCTATTACAAGGCATAGTCCACATGACTTCCAAAACAACTGAATGTAAATAAATGTTCAACTGAGAAAAACTAAGTGATCTAGCAACTAGGTAGGTCTAGTCCATGTCTCTCTTCCATGCCCAGTCCTAGTCCACCTGTCTCTGACCTGAAAGATCTACTCCCCATTCCGGATCATCGTAGGTGAACACGAATACACTGTCAACCTCGCGGTTGAGTAGGATAACACGATAATAATTAATAATGCAACACAACAATATTATGCAAATGCTTATGTCATGCTCGAGCTAAATCAAAATCTCAATCTCAAACCCGAAACACCCAGCCATACCGAACCTCCCGATAGACTATAATCGGCCGTCGCCGAACACCAGCTCAAAAGCTGATAAGACACCAGGCCTGGTCTGCAGAACCACCCTGGGCTTTATACCAGATTAACATCTGATCCACAATTATCTCAATATCCAATGCACATGCATGCCCATGAATGCAATACAAAAATAAACTATTCATATGATATCATGCTATACAATTCATGCTTGCATCCACACAGATTAACCACATACATTCCTAACCAAACATAAAATATGGAGCCAGTGTATCCTACCTGTATAAGCAAGTCTGCGAAAGCAATCACCCTCTAGAAATACTCCACCTCAAATTTCGTTCCTATAAATTATTATTCATATCAATTTCTATTCATATAAACAAATGCTACTAAAGTTACTTGATCGTATACCTAATTGATTTACATACAACACCTTGTGAATATATCCACTTACAAACATGCCCACATCATACAACTTTCATTAACCTAAAATCGCTTATTATTTTAGACTTACTATAAATAGCATAAACTCAACCAAATTATACCATAGTACCAATAATTATAACAATTATAACAACAATACTCATATGAATAATTCCACGATTACTAAAATTAACACACTAATAATAATAGTTAGTTCTAACTTGTTATAACAATAACCATAAAAAAAACATGTAACATAAAGATACTATTAAAATCAATAATACCAATTAATAATCATAATAATCATAATAATAATAATAATAATAATAATAATTAAATAGTAGTAATCATGACAAAATAATGCTAGTATTATTAATGGGAGGAGAGAGTTCTAATCCAACTCAAAAAAAAACACGACCCACGCTAAACACGCAGCCAAAAACGCGTTCAGAAACACACACAGCAGCCTTACACCGACCTCCACAAACACCACCGCGGACACCAGTTGGCTCCCCTGACCTCCCCTCTGGCACCACCAGGCTCGCCACTGAGCCACGGCGGTTCCAGGGGAGGAGTCAGTGGTTGCCGACAAGCCTCAACCACCGCTTAACACCGTCCCAAACACCCTGTACCCGTGTTTATCCCCTGTTGGCTCTATCCGCGACCCTTACGAAACCCACTACAACTTCTGACACAACAACCCACAACCACCGCGACAGGCACCCTACTGACACCCTAACCACGGCCTTCACGCTAACCCAGAACCCACACAAGATTATAACCAAATCATTAAACGAATCGGGTTTAAACATGACGACTCAAAACGCTGTTGGTGATTGTAAAGAAGCACGACTCCGACACCCTACACTGTACTCTTCATCGACAGCCACCCACCGCCAATGACGGCCCCGACACCACCCATACAACATTACCACAGAACATAGATTAAGATTACGAAAAGCAACAATGAAAACAACCCTAATCACAGAACGAAAACACGCATCAAATATACTCGTATGCACCCCTGTTTCTGCAACCCAGAAAAATGAAATCAACCCCAGACACGAGACTCCCTAAACGACAACCCTAAACCATAAAAGACGACTCCTAGATGACCAAAACATGATGAATACATAACATAGATTACGAATTTATAAAGAGGCATGATTTTAATCGCATGAGGCAACCACAAATTGAATCAGAACGTAAGGCAGAAACGCGAATTCCAGAAAACGAGATCAGTGTTGTGTTCTTACCTCCTTGCCCTTGCCAAAGACCACCCTTTAACCCCTAGAACCACCGTGAAAAACCTCTCTTTGCAATCCCAGCAGTGGCGGCAGATGAAGATGTGTGTGTATATGTATAGATTAGGTCAAGAAAGGCCTTAGATTCATGCTATAAGTAGGACGGCTGAGTCTTGATTTCAGAAATTCTGAAATCAAGGAATAATTCGTGTATGGGCTAGGGTTTGGGGCACGCAATCCTAGGCCCAAAGACTCAGCTACCCGTGTATGCTTCAACCCATCACGCACTCCAATACTCACATAACATGGGTCAAGTACGGGTTTGCTAAATATTCACTTATACGATTGTAAAAACAACACGTAAAACACCTCGTCCACAAATATTATATCGCTTTTAATTATAATCTATCGACATCGAAAACTAACAAAGTTAGCATAAATAAATAAAACGAAATAAAAATGCGAGGTATTACAGTCTTCCCCCCTTAAAATGAACTTCGTCCCGAAGTTCACCATCCCAAGGTTAACACAACTGATCAATAAAGCATGTAACGAACACAGAAGGTGACATCATCATACCTTTAAAGCTAATAACACACTTTAAAACACGAATTGTTACATTCTACCCTCCTAAAAAGAAAGTTACGTCCTCGTAACATACCTTAAGTAAACAGTTCAGGATATTTCTCCCTCATCGATACCTCAGTCTCCCAAGTAGCTTCCTCGACATTATGATTTGTCCATAATACTTTGACAAGCGCGGTCTCCCCATTTATGGTTTTCCGCACCTTCCCGTCTAGTATCTCCTTGGGTCTCTCCTCGTAGGTCAACTGCTCATCGACCTCGATGACCTCATGGTCAAGGATATGCGAAGGGTCACTGATATATCTCCGCAGTTGCGATACATGGAACACATTGTGCACCCTGGCTAAAGTTGGAGGTAGAGCTAATCGATAAGCTACCTCACCAACTCGCTCTAATATCTCGAATGGTCCAATGAATTTCTGGCTCAACTTGCCCCTCTTGCCAAACCTCATCACTCCTCTCATAGGTGATACTTTCAGTAGAACTTTCTCTCCCGCCTCAAAGGTGATGTCACTCCTCTTTAAATCCGCATAACTCTTTTGTCTATCTTGGGCAGCTCTCATCTTTTGACGGATCACCTGGACCTGTGCTATCATTTCCTGAATCATCTCAGGCCCCAAGGTCACTGCATCAGCTCGATCATCCCAGCAAATCGGACTCCTACACTTCCTGCCATACAACGCCTCAAAAGGAGCCATTCCAATGCTAGCATGATAGCTGTTGTTATATGAAAATTCTATCAAGTCAAGTCTGTCTTCCCAAGATCCTCCAAACTCTAGTACACAAGCCTGTAACATATCCTCCAGTGTCTGGATAGTCCTCTCCGTCTGGCCATCAGTTGCTGGATGGAATGCAGTACTCATCTTCAAAGTAGTTCCCATTAATGTCTGTAACTCTTGCCAAAACTTAGAGATAAACCTGGAATCACGATCAGAAACAATGTCCTTAGGGACACCATGAAGTTTCACGACATGCTTGACATAAGCCTTGGCCAATTCAGCCTTACTCCAAGTCTCCTTCATCGGTATGAAATGGGCCGACTTAGTCAGCCTGTCAACTATTACCCAAATCATGTCATTCCCTCTCGAAGTCCTAGGTAAGCGTACGATGAAGTCCATCGATATGCTTTCCCACTTCCACTCAGGTACATCAAGGGGTTGTAACTTCCCTTGCGGCCTCTTATGTTCTCCCTTCACTCTCTGACACACCAAACATCGAGAGACAAACTCAGCCACCTCCTGCTTCATTTTTGGCCACCAGAATGCTTTCTTCAGGTCTTTGTACAGCTTATCCCCTCCAGGATGAACGGAGTAAGGTGTAGAATGAGCTTCGACCAGAATCTTTCTCTTCAACTCTTCATCATCAGGTACACACCATCTCCCGTCAAATCTCAAACTATCATCACTGGAAATCTCGAAGTTAGAATATGGTTCGGAATCACTAGCTTTGTTCACTGCCTCACGCCACTTCTGAATTCTTGGATCACTCTTCTGGCGTTCGCGGATCTCGGAATATAACTCAGGCTCGACCGTTAAATCTCCTATGGTTTCTCCCTTCCTTATCACTGCGATTCCCATCTGTCCCAACTCACGATACATACTCAGTCTGGACATGGCTGTGCACATGGCATGAACGGACTTCCTACTTAATGCATCAGCCACAACGTTAGCCTTTCCCTCCTTATACAAAATCTCCATGTCATAGTCTCCAATAAGCTCGATCCACCTCCTCTAACGCATATTCAGCTCTCTCTGAGTATAGATATATTTCAAACTCTTGTGATCAGAATACACCTTAAATGTAGCTCCATAAAGATAATGTCGCCACAACTTAAGTGCAAAAACTACCGCTCCAAGCTCCAGGTCATGCGTCGGGTAATTCTCCTCATAAGGCTTCAGCTGCCTAGAAGCATAAGCAATTACTCTCCCGTTCTGCATCAGCACACATCCCAATCCCTTCTTAGAAGCATCAGTGTACACTTCAAAATTCTCACTTCCCTCTGGCAAAGCAAGGATAGGAGCTGTGGTGAGACGCTCCTTCAGGTCTAGAAATGCCTTCTCACAGCTCTCATCCCAGACGAATCTGTTCTCTTTCCGCATCAACGAAGTCATTGGTTTGGCTATCTTTGAAAAGTCTTTCACGAACCTCCTGTAGTAACTGGCCAAACCCAAGAAACTTCGAATGTCAGCCACATTCTTCGGTCGTTCCCACTTCGAAACGGCTTCAATCTTGCTAGGATCAACAGAAACACCCTCCTTAGACACCACATGGCCCAAAAAGGCAACCTTCTCGAGCCAAAATTCGCACTTACTCAACTTGGCATACAACTGATGGTCCCTCAATGTCTGCAGCACTAAGCTCAAATGCTTCGCATGCTCTTCTCTATTCTTCGAGTACACTAAGATGTCATCAATAAACACCACCACAAACTGGTCCAGGTAAGGACTAAACACTCTGTTCATTAAATCCATGAAAACAGCAGGTGCATTAGTCAAACCAAATGGCATCACTACGAATTCATAATGCCCATACCTCGATCTGAACGCAGTCTTGTGAATATCTGCATCTTTGATTCTTAGCTGATGATACCCCGACCTCAAATCGATCTTGGAGAAAACACCAGCTCCACTCAACTGGTCAAATAGATCATCGATGCGAGGTAAAGGATATCGATTCTTGATTGTTACATTGTTAAGCTCCCTATAGTCCACGCACAACCTCATAGTTCCGTCCTTCTTCTTTACAAACAAAACTGGTGCTCCCCAAGGTGACACACTTGGCCTTACATACCCCTTGTTTGCTAGCTCATCCAGTTGCTTTCTCAACTCCTCCAATTCCTTAGGTCCTATGCGATAAGGTACTTTAGAAATTGGCTCAGCCCCAGGTTTCAGATTAATGCCAAAATCCAAGTCCCTCTTTGGCGGTAACCCAGGAATTTCTTCAGGAAACACGTCTTCAAAATCCCTTACCACATCGATCTCCCTGGCGTGAGGTTTTTCCGCAGTCAAATCTCTTACATGGCACAACAGCATCTCATCACCCCTCTTTAGACAGGTCTTCAGCGCATTGATAGTTATCAGCTTTAGTTTAGGCTTTACCGAATATCCCTTGTAGGATACCCTCACTCCCTTGGGTCCCCTCAAGGTGATCTTCCCTTGGTAGCAATCGATGTAGGCCTTGTACCTTTTCAGCTAATCCATGCCTAATATCACCTCAAAGCCTCCCAACGGAAACTCGATCAAATTCGACTCAAAACTCACTTCTCATACTTGGATCGTTACATTGGTGTAAACTCTATTACAAGCTATGGACTCTCCGGACGGTATGGTTACAGAATCAGCTATACTACTATATACATCGAGTCCTATAGCCCTAGCATGCTCCGCAGATATGAAAGAATGCGATGCACCAGAATCAAATAAAACGAAAGTGGGAAAAGAGTGTACTAGAAATGTACCCGTAACAACATGAGCGTCCTCCTCTGCAGCCTCCTTGCCCATCATGAACAAGGCCCCACTTTTCTTGGCCCCACTCTGGTTCACAGATCCTGCTCCACTTTGAGTGCTAGCCTCTGCCAAGGTCTTTTGGAAATTACCATTACCACTGCTTTGATTCCCTTGGTAACGATTCTGATTATTGTAGTTATTGAAATTCCGTTGATAGCTGTTACCCCCGGATCTGTTGTTCGAGTAGCTTGCATTAGGTGTTCTGAAGCCACCACTTTGGTTGCCCCGATTATAATTGTTACCAGCACTCTGAGTTCCAACCCAACAAGTTGCTTGTTTGTGTCCGATCTTTCCACACTTATAACATGCAACACTTGAACCCCTTGCCCCATTCGCTGATCGGTTGCCACCACGATTGCCATGTCCCCCTGGTGCACTGTTGGAGAAAAATGACCGGTACTGGTTATTCGGCTTCTTATTCCCTGAGCTCTCGGCCCTAGATTCTGCTTTCCTCTTGTCACCCTTGGTTTTCTCTTCCTCTTTAATCATGACAGCAATTCTTTCCGCCTGGCCAGCCCTCTCGTACACATCTTCTATAGTCGTAGGTTTAGTTGCTAGAAAACTTCTCTTGATTTCTATGGTTAGCCCTTTCTCAAACCTAGCAGCTAACATTTCCGACGTGTAGCCCAGGTCAGCTACATTCTCTGCCAGCTGCATAAATTTACTGTGATATGCTTCCAGAGTCATGTCCTCAGTCATCTTGAAAGAATCGAACTCGGCTCTCAGCTTCCCTTTCACATGCTCCGGCACAAATTTAGAGGACAGAATCCCCTTGAATCCTTCCCAGCGCACATACTCTGACCCAATTTCTTCTGCAGCAGCCTTGATTTCCTCTTTGTTGTTATTCCACCATAACCTAGCTGTACCCTTCAGATAGAATACAGCTTGGTCCACCTTCATAGATTCTGGTACAGACAGCAGTTCAAAGATACTTTCGAACTCTCGGCACCACTCCGCAAGTAGACTCGGTGCTCCTTCCCCATCGTACTTGGTGGGGTTATGCCTAGAAATATTATTACTCATCTTGATTGCATCAGACTGAGTGTTTGCCCCAATCCTAGCTTTGAGAGCAGCGTTGATAGCTACCAGGCGGTCCAATTCCTCTTGCGATACATTAGCTGTGTTGGGTTCTCTCCTGGGAGGCATTTTGCTACACAAGTGACAAATTTTATGAGAATACTAGGTCAACTCCTATTCTGACTTGTTCTTGCTAACATGCATACTTAGCATGTGAAAATATGGTTAAATCCTGATTAAAGGTCTACCTAAAGGCTTAGGGATCACATAACCGCATGCATATATTCATACAAATCTCACTCATAGGCAAAGTTAAGACATAAACTCATGTTCTCAAGGCTTAGAATTAACACATATATATGGCACTCATCATGTAACATCATTCTCATGCTTCACAAGATACATATATATTCATCCATCTTTCACATCATAACTTACCTCATTCCATGGCGCTGAAATGTTAGTACAACATACATACATATATATATATATATATATATATATATATATATATATATATATATAAATATATATATATATATATATATATCTGCCTTGGGTCTTTCCAAAACTACCCACACTCTTCAACTCTCAAGGTGACCAGGTTAGATTGCAAGGGCCAGTGACTTGGTTTGAGGGGGCCCCTAACTCATCCCAACTCCTATGGGGCTCCTAACAGTTACTAGCCTGGGGTTCATTTTATTTAGACACTCCTATGTTCATTAATTTCATTTTAGTTTAGGCCTGAGGATCGTTCGCTCTGATACCACTTTGTAACACCCCCATTTACCTAGGAGCCTGAACTAGGACTTCCATAGTAAATGGGATTGTTACCATCCTGGATGACCAGGGTAGTAGATGCTCATAGTGAAAGAAACACAGTACTTTAAATTATAAAAGTTAAACTGAAGTCTATTACAAGGCATAGTCCACATGACTTCCAAAACAACTGAATGTAAATAAATGTTCAACTGAGAAAAACTAAGTGATCTAGCAACTAGGTAGGTCTAGTCCATGTCTCTCTTCCATGCCCAGTTCTAGTCCACCTGTCTCTGACCTGAAAGATCTACTCCCCATTCCGGATCATTGTAGGTGAACACGAATACAATGTCAACCTCGCGGTTGAGTAGGATAACACGATAATAATTAATAATGCAACACAACAATATTATGCAAATGCTTATGTCATGCTCGAGCTCAATCAAAATCTCAATCTCAAACCCGAAACACCCAGCCATACCGAACCTCCCGACAGACTATAATCGGCCGTCGCCGAACACCAGCTCAAAAGCTGATAAGACACCAGGCCTGGTTTGCAGAACCACCCTGAGCTTTATACCAGATTAACATCTGATCCACAATTATCTCAATATCCAATGCACATGCATGCCCATGACTGCAATACAAAAATAAACTATTCATATGATATCATGCTATACAATTCATGCTTGCATCCACACAGATTAACCACATACATTCCTAACCAAACATAAAATATGGAGCCAGTGTATCCTACCTGTATAAGCAAGTCTGCGAAAGCAATCACCCTCTAGAAATACTCCACCTCAAATTCCGTTCCTATAAATTATTATTCATATCAATTTTTATTCATATAAACAAATGCTACTAAAGTTACTTGATCGTATACCTAATTGATTTACATACAATACCTTGTGAATATATCCACTTACAAACATGCCCACATCATACAACTTTCATTAACCTAAAATCGCTTACTATTTTAGACTTACTATAAATAGCATAAACTCAACCAAATTATACCATAGTACCAATAATTATAACAATTATAACAACAATACTCATATGAATAATTCCACGATTACTAAAATTAACACACTAATAATAATAGTTAGTTCTAACTTGTTATAACAATAACCATAAAAAAAAACATGTAACATAAAGATACTATTAAAATCAATAATACCAATTAATAATCATAATAATAATAATAATAATAATAATAATAATTAAATAGTAGTAATCATGACAAAATAATGCTAGTAATATTAATGGGAGGAGAGAGTTCTAATCCAACTCAAAAAAAAACACGACCCACGCTAAACACGCAGCCAAAAACGCGTTCAGAAACACACACAGCAGCCTTACACCGACCTCCAGAAACACCACCGCGGACACCAGTTGGCTCCCCTGACCTCCCCTCTGGCACCACCAGGCTCGCCACTGAGCCACGGCGGTTACAGGGGAGGAGTCAGTGGTTGCCGACAAGCCTCAACCACCGCTTAACACCGTCCCAAACACCCTGTACCCGTGTTTATCCCCTGTTGGCTCTATCCGCGACCCTTACGAAACCCACTACAACTTCTGACACAACAACCCACAACCACCGCGACAGGCACCCTACTGACACCCTAACCACGGCCTTCACGCTAACCCAGAACCCACACAAGATTATAACCAAATCATTAAACGAATCGGGTTTAAACATGACGACTCAAAACGCTGTTGGTGATTGTAAAGAAGCACAACTCCGACACCCTACACTGTACTCTTCATCGACAGCCACCCACCGCCAACGACGGCCCCGACACCACCCATACAACATTAACACAGAACATAGATTAAGATTACGAAACGGAACAGTGAAAACAACCCTAATCATAGAACGAAAACACGCATCAAATATACTCGTATGCACCCCTGTTTCTGCAACCCAGAAAAATGAAATCAACCCCAGACACGAGACTCCCTAAACGACAACCCTAAACCATAAAAGACGACTCCTAGATGACCAAAACATGATGAATACATAACATAGATTACGAATTTATAAAGAGGCATGATTTTAATCGCATGAGGCAACCAAAAATTGAATCAGAACGTAAGGCAGAAACGCGAATTCCAGAAAACGAGATCAGTGTTGTGTTCTTACCTCCTTGCCCTTGCCAAAGACCACCCTTTAACCCCTAGAACCACCGTGAAAAACCTCTCTTTGCAATCCCAGCAGTGGCGGCAGATGAAGATGTGTGTGTATGTGTATAGATTAGGTCAAGAAAGGCCTTAGATTCATGCTATAAGTAGGACGGCTGAGTCTTGATTTCAGAAATTCTGAAATCAAGGAATAATTCGTGTATGGGCTAGGGTTTGGGGCACGCAATCCTAGGCCCAAAGACTCAGCTACCCGTGTATGCTTCAACCCATCACGCACTCCAATACTCACATAACATGGGTCAAGTACGGGTTTGCTAAATATTCACTTATACGATTCTAAAAACAACACGTAAAACACCTCGTCCACAAATATTATATCGCTTTTAATTATAATCTATCGACATCGAAAACTAACAAAGTTAGCATAAATAAATAAAACGAAATAAAAATACGAGGTATTACAATAGTGGCTTGAGTTAGATAATTGAGTAGTACTAGACTTATGATTCGCACGACATGGAAGCGTGATATGCCCACCCTAGTGGGAGCTATGTTGTAACACATATATCGTACTATGTGTGTGATCATATGGAGGTGTTGTCCAATTTTTTTCTGTGCCCTTTGACTTGGAGCTAAGATATGAAGTTAATTCTTGATGTTGCTACTTTAATATGAATTCTAAGGGCCTAAAAGATTAAGGTTCAACGGATCATGTTAGGAACGCAGTTAAGTTGAGATGGATTATTATTAATGTCGGAGGAATGATCAATTCAACTTCACCATAATTTTCTGGCCAGGGGTTATATTGTGTATATAACTAAATGATTATGATAGCATATAGGTGTAATACCTCGAATATTTAATTACGATGTTTATCTTAATTTTGACGTAAAGATAGTTTAAGCGGTGAGTAATTGATATTAGTACTTGACTTTTATACAAACTCTTATTTTGCTTCATGCCTCTCGTGGGGTTCAAACACGGGACCTCTAGGTTGGGTTTTGGGCCTCGATTGTTGTGCATAGCACAACAGCCCATGTTGTCGAAAAACCCTAACAAAACCCTCACGAACACTCATACCTCACGGATACACTCCCATGCCGCCATATAAGAAGTAGCATCCACCCTAATTCTGACCTATCTTTCACACAACTAATACCATAAGCCTACTGCTGCCACCACATAGAAGAGAAGGAGGGTTCTCATGGTTAGTCTGGGTCTTGCGTTTTCCCCTAATTCTGATCTGAAGTCAGGTATGCGTAATCGAAACTGACATTGTTTTAATCACTGTTGTGTCTAGTTGTTTTTGGCAGTAGTTTCGAAGGGTTGTGTCTAGTCACCTTAACTTGTTTAGTATTGTTTTGTGTTGCTGATGGGAGGGGGGGTGTCAAGGAGGTTGTCACGGTGGTTCTGGTGCGTCAGAGTCGGTGTCGAAGGGGTGTTTGTCACCCCTGGTCGTAAGTGTAATTGCTATTTACGGGTTAGGCATCCTGTTCGTGTGTTCAAGGGGGGAGTTGGGGGTGGTACCACCGTTGATGTAACACCCCCATTTATTTAGAGGCCATAACTAGGACTCCCCAAATAATCAAGGGTGTTACCATCTCGGTTACCCGAGGTAGTAGATAACAAAGGAAGAAATTCAGTACTTTATTAAGTATTTAAACGTTAAACAAAAGTCTCAAAGGTATTACATTTGTCCATAAAACTAAAACTAAAAGTTCTGACATGGTGACAGACTAAGTAAATGAACTAGCACTAAGTAGTTCTGGTCCTTGTCCTCTCCACCCTTCCAGCATCCATAAGTCTAACCTGTCATTCTGCTCCCCAATTAAATTGGATCAACACAGACACAAACAAACAACAAACAGGGTCAACACGAAGTTGAGTAGGTAATATAATCAAGACATGAAGTAATACATTACACATTTCCTCCATCTCCTCAACAACCTTTTTCTTCACTTCGCCTCCAACACCACCCATTCCATCACACCACACCTTCCATCACATCACAACTTCCATCACCCCGCACCCACCATGGCCATATCACAAGTCCCGTATCACAAGTCCCGTATCACAAGTCCCATATCACAAATCCCATTCTCCACAACAATAGATAATAATCAAATAATCCGTAATAGCATTCAATATCAACTATAACAATCACGTAATAAGCATCACACGCACATACTTCAAGTCATAACACAAACCACAGACATATCCCCTACCTCAACCGTCGGATGAAATTGTCACTTGCGCAACTGCTAAAAGTGTTCCACACGGAAAACGTCACCTAAACATATAATATTTATCGATTACAACTCTTCACTTAACCCGCCTATTTAGAATAGTAACGAAATGTCAAATGTACTAACTTCCAAATATGGGAAGTTTCCCAAAAAGGAAACTACCCGAAATAGTAACTTTCCCAAAAAGACAATTACGTTAACTCATGTAAAAACTAATAATAATACTAAGTACTACTATGATAATACTAATTGGATAATAAGAGATAGTAACAATAATAATAATAAAATAATATTAATAATAAAATAATACTAATAATATTACGTTAAACAACCACTATGGAACGCAAACACGTACACGACAAAACACCACATACTGAACTACAACAACTCATATCCGCCTCCCTCCCTTTGCGGCATCACCACCACCAACCGAACCACCCACGACCACCGCTAAAGGTTCCAGCTTCTTACCTGCATCACCAACCCCGCATCCCACACTCCCGGTCACCATCCTCGGCACTTACAACCACTACGATCCCCTGCCCTAACTACCTATACGGAATTGCCAAAAAAAACAGCGGTGTGTTCTTTGCTCCGGCATCCACCACGCGAAAACGCTAAAACCCACAACCCAACACAACTACCCATGACCGTCAGTCCCCGACAACCCTACTCTCACACCCGACTTATTACGCGCAAAGAAAGCATAACACAACCCGCTACCAACCACCTACTGCCTGATGATGCCGTCATAGACACCTACATTATCTCATTGCCTCATCAACCACCCGACAATCACCACCGACCAAAACCCATAACCCAGAGACTCATGTAGACCCTGAAACTCGACTTCCAAACCGACTCAAGACTCCACAACAACTCTATACTAGGCCTTTGTTTTACCGCTCGGACACCTCTCGCTATACGACGCTAACGTCTACAATACGACCACCATTGTGGTCGTCCCGTACCCGGGAACCACTCGACCAAATCCTCCACTATGACAAAATGGGTCGAGTTGCAATTACCCTCAAACGAAAGCTTTAACGTTAAAACAACCACGGAGGAAAGTTGCAAAGAACGAATAACTTACCCGAGGTTATCGGTCTTACAAGAACTGGCGAGGAAGGAGGTTCAGTGAGGGTGTGTGTGTGAGAACGACGGATGTTTTTGGTGGAAGCGTTGGAAGCGTCGGTCAAGTATGTGTGTTATTATCAGTTGATTAGGGTAAAATTGTTTTGCCTTAAAATTATTAAATAGGGCGGCAGTAGTGAGGTGTAACATTCTTTCGTTATTACTAATAGGCTAGGAGGTATACTGAGGTGAATAACGAAATGGGCCAGGAGTTTGTACGCCAAACGAGGCCCAGACTCATATCTAAACACGGTCTTATAAAATACTTTAAAATACTTAAATTAATATAAAATACTAAAAACATATAAAATATAAAATACTTACTGGATAAATAAATTATCGGATATAAACGTTAAAATTTAACTATCAACACGTCAACATAAATTAATAATTATTCCAAATAAAATACGGGGTATTACAGTCTTCCCCTCTTAAAATGAACTTCGTCCCGAAGTTCACCGTCCCATGGTTAACAACTGGTCACTAGCCACGTAATAACACAAAGTGTGACATCATATAGCATCAAGAACTAACAAAAGTACTTTAAAAAAAAAACACGAACTATTACATTCTACCCTCGTTAAGAAAGCTTTGTCCCCAAAGTTTAACGTATAACTAAATTAGAGGATAGTCCACGAAACACAATAAAATGCATAACATAAGTAAACAGGAATATCAAGTATATTCGAACAATCACAAATCATTAAGATGTTACAATCCTATCCTCCTTAAAACATGGTTACGTCCTCGTAACCCCATTAAATTTTTTTTCTTTTTTTTTTTTTTTTTTTTTTTTCGTTCATGACTCCTCATTACTCTATCTCATAAAATCTTACTCCGAGTGACCGAGGATCGTATTCTCATCGTCGAACCTAAGACCAAGGACAAGGGGTGAGTGAACTAGCGGAATAAAACCGCAAATCAATATTTCCATCTCAATATCAATTTTAATCTCGAACAATGTAACTCAATGACTAGGTCACTCCGGACCGTAACAATAACTCGGCACATAGGCCCCATAACTCATTCCAGTAATCAGTTGTCATCTCAGTTTCGATGTCATACTGTCACATGTTCCGTTAAATGAATTGTTCAACACTTAGAGAATAACTCTAAGCTACTCACCCACGAGTCGAGGTCAAAGGGTACAACAGTTAAAGCACAATATCCGAATAAACAAAAAAAACCCAATCAAAGTTCATTTCACAATTTCCAATCCCGGTAAAAGGCCTCAAGAGTCAAGTAATATATGAAACTCCATAGAAATAAAAGACATACCACCCTCACCATGGTATCGCTTCGAACTCATCATTGTTAAAATCTAAACAGTCAAATATATGTCACTTTGCACATACCAACTATCGGCTAGACCCATGTCTAGTACTACCTGATCGTCTCAAACAATGAATCGAACCGCATAACCCTCTCCTGACATCTTAGGAGTCATAAACATACCACTCTTACCTCATCTCATCAATAATGTGGAAGTAACAAGAAAAATAAGATATTATGAATATCAATAAAATTAATGATCACAATTATTACAAGAACCATCACAAATAAGCACTCTGAGCATCAAAGTCCACGAATATGAATGGATAACATATAATCGAGCAACCCCAAACGATAGTATGATAATAGGATCAGTACAGTCGTGTTAAGCAGTATAACAGAATCGGAATAGGTAACACTTACATACCCTTGAAATTTTATCACAAACCCAGCATATTTCCACCAATGTGGACAATCAGCAACTCGTATCTCATAAATAACAATTTAAGACGTTTCACATTCATAAACATATTATAGAAGCTATGTCATATTTTAGAAAAGACATGGAGCAAAATTAATTAACGTAAATAAACATGGAGCATTGACATATTACACAAGATGTACACCAACCAGAGGCTAACGAGACCGTCTAATATTTCTGGATATCAGTAGTTAAAATTACTGAGGTACATTTCACATCTACTCACATTACATCATTTACCATGAAACTGGTAACATATATGACTTGCAAATTAAGGGGTTTTTATAATATGAAACAATTAAACATCCAGGCAGGATTTCGGCAACACATAGCTATAGAATTTGGCATGTTGCAAACAATCACTATAATTATCAAACGTCAAGCGTTATCATGGATAATCATCACTTGGAAAACATTTTGAAACATTGGAAACATTGAAGCGATAATTGTGGCAATTTATAAACATAAATTAACAGACAATTTTACAAGCTATAGATCAAAACTAGACTACACGGAGACATTCTGACTCTTCTTTACTAAAACATTGTTCTTGTAAATTGTAGCTAATGAATTATGAAAATTTAACGATAAAAGTAAACGAATTCACAAGACTAGTATTCCCATAAATCACATGTCAACCAGTTAATAACTCAATATATTATGATCAGATTTTAAACATAGCAAATGTAATTCAGTTTGTGACATAACAGTATACATGAAGGGGTTATAAAGATTATTAGCTCAGTGAACTAGACAACGATATACCATAGATATACGAAGGAACATCAATAAGATTCACATTGTTTCAAATAATCACTATTACGTATAGTAATTAGATTGCTATATCATGCTAATACGTTTACCAGTTGATTTTCATTCTACCACTTGTCTAGACTCTTCTCTGGTAAACATGATTTTAACATCACATACGAACATCACATCATTGTTTTGAGGTCCTATCACTAGAAGGTAAGAACGTCTGTACAATTGAAACTGTTCTATATAAAAGTCAATGAAATAACAAGGTTATATTATCATATAATAACGTTCATATTCATATCAAACATCTACCGTACATACTACTAAAGCTATACCAGAATATTACTTGGTGACATCACCGAATTCATATCTGAGTAAACTTTCATATTTAAAACTTTGACATTTCAACAATCACACATCATGCAGAATCTTCCAAAAATCATAATTAAATAATCTCTTAGCTATTTTGCGAACTATTAGAGTTTTTAGAATTAAGAGGGAATTAACTACTCATAGGAAAAGAATCAATTTCATATCTTAAAGTAATTATTTGTAATATATTTTTTTTTACAACTCGATTGGTCTGGGCAGAAACTTCACAGCAATAAGTCAGAAAATTTAGCAACTTTCAAAAAAACAAAACTGTGCAGTAACAATCTGACCACTGTCGAGTAAAATATTTATTTCTTGCAAAATATAACTCGTATTAACATGAAACCAACGGTATTGGAAAGCTAAATCAGAAGGTTATCACACATAAAATTTTCATATTCATATATAGAACACATTTTAAATAGCAGCCTGTACAAACAATGTAACATTCTCAAAACATGTTGACGCATTTGAAGCATAGAAATGACATTGCACCATATTAACATTTATTCAGTATTTCAAACCGATATTGTCATCTATAAACGGTAAAGATTGCGAAACATAAAATAGAATCAATTAAATAATTCAAAAGTTATATATATATATAAATAAATGTAAAATTGGCATGTAAATGTAAAGTATGACCTATGGAATACATTCCATATAGCTATATATATATAACATTCATGGCTTAGGGCAACACATTCCACATATCACTAGACATGGATTGCTAAAGCAATTAGTAAAATAATAACAATTATAAATCTCAAATTCCGATCACATTGCCTAGTAAGCCCATCAGTAAACTCTTGCAAAGACTAAGGCATGCAAATAAGAAGTGTATACAGACATAGAATAGTAACAAACAATTATCAACGGACACGACATCCGTTTCGGTCTACTAGCTTTACAGATGATCATATCTCTCCTACATCTATCCTCTTAGGTAGCTATAGCTCATCAACTCCTTACACATATCATTATACTATATCTCTACCTAACAGTTCAGGGATCATATAGCCGCATGCATATCACCATACATACAAGTAAAACTCATATTCAAAACTCATGTTCTCAATACCAGAAATAATATATTCTCAATCAACATTTAACATTTATCTCATGATTCACGGTATATATTACCAACCATATTCTTTCATAGCACATCATTACCCACCTCATTCCGCACCTGCAAACTGTTAGTACAACTTACATTGGGTCTTTTCCTCCATTCTATACTACCCACGCTCTACAACTCTCAAGGGTAGCCAGGTTAAACTGAAAGGGCCAGTGGCTTGGTTTGAGGGGGCCCCTAACTCATCCCAATCCTGGGGCTCCTAATAGTTACTAACCTGGGGTTCATTTTATTAGACTCTTCCTACGTTCATTATTAATCATTTAGTTTAGGCCTGAGGATCGTTCGCTCTGATACCACTTTGTAACACCCCCATTTATTTAGAGGCCTGAACTAGGACTCCCCAAATAATCAAGGGTGTTACCATCTCGGTTACCCGAGGTAGTAGATAACAAAGGAAGAAATTCAGTACCTTATTAAGTATTTAAACGTTAAACAAAAGTCTCAAAGGTATTACATTTGTCCATAAAACTAAAACTAAAAGTTCTGACATGGTGACAGACTAAGTAAATGAACTAGCACTAAGTAGGTCTGGTCCTTGTCCTCTCCACCCTTCCAGCATCCATAAGTCTAACCTGACATTCTGCTCCCCAACTAAATTGGATCAACACAGACACAAACAAACAACAAACAGGGTCAACACGAAGTTGAGTAGGTAATATAATCAAGACATGAAGTAATACATTACACATTTCCTCCATCTCCTCAACAACCTTTTTCTTCACTTCGCCTCCAACACCACCCATTCCATCACACCACACCTTCCATCACATCACAACTTCCATCACCCCGCACCCACCATGGCCATATCACAAGTCCCGTATCACAAGTCCCATATCACAAGTCCCGTTCTCCACAACAATAGATAATAATCAAATAATCCGCAATAGCATTCAATATTAACTATAACAATCACGTAATAAGCATCACACGCACATACTTCAAGTCATAACACAAACCACATATATATCCCCTACCTCAACTGTCGGATGAAATTGTCACTTGCGCAGCTGCTAAAAGTGTTCCACACGAAAAACGTCACCTAAACATATAATATTTATCGATTACAACTCTTCACTTAACCAGCCTATTTAGAATAGTAACGAAATGTCAAATGTACTAACTTCCAAATATGGGAAGTTTCCCAAAAAGAAAACTACCCGAAATAGTAACTTTCCCAAAAAGACAATTACGTTAACT
The DNA here is from genome assembly GCA_029255685.2 of Silene conica. Classification (NCBI taxonomy): domain Eukaryota; kingdom Viridiplantae; phylum Streptophyta; class Magnoliopsida; order Caryophyllales; family Caryophyllaceae; genus Silene; species Silene conica. Next base: position 37,686,751 of record CM055312.2, on the reverse strand, counting down.
CATGTAAAAACTAATAATAATACTAAGTACTACTATGATAATACTAATAGGATAATAAGAGATAGTAATAATAATAATAATAAAATAATATTAATAATAAAATAATACTAATAATATTATGTTAAACACCCACTATGGAACGCAAACACGTACACGACAAAACACCACATACTGAACTACAACAACTCATATCCGCCTCCCTCCCTTTGCGGCATCACCACCACCAACCGAACCACCCACGACCACCGCTAAAGGTTCCAGCTTCTTACCTGCATCACCAACCCCACATCCCACACTCCCGGTCACCATCGTCGGCCCTTACAACCACTACGATCCCCTGCCCTAACTACCTATACGGAATTGCCAAAAAAAACAGCGGTGTGTTCTTTGCTCCGGCATCCACCACGCGAAAACGCTAAAACCCACAACCCAACACAACTACCCATGACCGTCAGTCCCCGACAACCCTACTCTCACACCCGACTTATTACGCGCAAAGAAAGCATAACACAACCCGCTACCAACCACCTACTGCCTGAGGTTGCCGTCATAGACACCTACATTCTCTCATTGCCTCATCAACCATCCGACAACCACCACCGACCAAAACCCATAACCCAGAGACTCATGTAGACCCTGAAACTCGACTTCCAAAGCTACCCAAGACTCCACAACAACTCTATACTAGGCCTTTGTTTTACCGCTCGGACACCTCTCGCTATACGACGCTAACGTCTACAATACGACCACCATTGTGGTCGTCCCGTACCCGGGAACCACTCGACCAAATCCTCCACTATGACAAAATGGGTCGAGTTGCAATTACCCTCAAACGAAAGCTTTAAAGTTAAAACAACCACGGAGGAAAGTTGCAAAGAACGAATAACTTACTCGAGGTTATCGGTCTTACAAGAACTGGCGAGGAAGGAGGTTCAGTGAGGGCGTGTGTGTGAGAACGACGGATGTTTTTGGTGGAAGCGTTGGAAGCGTCGGTCAAGTATGTGTGTTCTTATCAGTTGATTAGGGTAAAATTGTTTTGCCTTAAAATTATTAAATAGGGCGGCAGTTGATGCCCGTCGTTGAGGGTACCAAAGATAAATTTATATTCCTAACTTAAACAATTAGATAGTGAAAGTCAGGGTCGAACCACAAGGAGGTGGGGAATGTTTATTGTCTTAATGCTAATGTTTAAAGGTAACAAATTTGGGGGTTGATTGGTTGATTACTATATCTAAAGCAAAGATTAAAATAAAACAAGAATTAAAAGATGAGAATAAAATATAATAAAAGAGGATGCTAGGATGTTCGGGTAATAAATTTGCTAAGGTAAAGTAAATCCTAAGGTCAACATGTATTGCAGTCGCGTAAGGGAGTGTAACATATCTTTTTAGGTCTATGCTACCTAATAGCTCCTTTCGGCCTATGCTATTAGTTCCTAGGTCTCACAATTATTGGGTGTCAACAATAAGGGTGATTCCTAAATCCCAGGTTACATACCTTTCAGCCTTGAGTAACCTATCCGTCTTAAAGTGTAAACCAATGCCCTTCCCGTATCTTTCAATCTTGGGTAGGTCATTACTAACATCCTACAAGTCTCCTATTGGTCTCATTGCAGGATATTATAATTTATAAGAAAAGACGAAATAAGAAAACAGACGCGAGTGGTCGACCGACCGGCTACTCCAGTCGGCCGACCACGGCCTCGGTCGACCAACCGACTATTCCAGTCGGCCGACCGGGGTCCTGCTACAGGTCGGGTTTTTCGGATTTTATCTACCTATGCATATTATCCCCTACATCCTAACATATGAAAATTAGCTACTCATGACTGTTAAGACGAATATAAAATTGGGAATAAACATAGAGAACATAGTAAATAAACTAAGCATGCAAGATTCAATAAAGCTTGGGATTCTAACTTAACAATTGTGATAAAAGCAATAAGAACAATAATAAAACTAGATCAAAGAGAAATTACCACAATTGGAATTAAGGCAGAACTGAATAAACTTTATTGAATACTTGGGAACTATTGAAAGATTACAAAACTAAAGCTTGAATAAAACTCAATATGATAAAGACTTGATACTAAAAGATTTTATAGATGAAAGATCTAAATAATCCCAGATGATCAAGATGCCAAACCCTAATCACAAGATTGGCTTATATAGGGTAAAAACTAAGAGTTTCCTTGAAATTCTAATTCTACTTTATTTCCGAAAAAGAAAAGAAATCGTATGGGCTTTAATCTGGTCGGCCGACCCGTATAACTGGTCGGTCGACCACTTCTTGTTGGACCTCTTTTATTTCCGGCCTTTCTTGGAAATTGGGCTTCATGAAAATCAGGCCTGGTCGGCCGACCCGTTTGGGTGGTCGGTCGACCGCTTCTGCACGGAAGTCTTCGGATTTCTTCTGTTTTGACTCTTGGTACTTGATTTTGACTCCAGTTGACTTTCCATTTATTCCTTAATTAAGCTAAAGACTTGAGGATACGAATTTGGTGCTAAATTGCTTCTTTTCCGCATAAATCTGCAAAAGTGCATAAAAATACGAAAGTACACAATTTGTGGGAAATAAAGGCTAAAACATAGTAAATGAGCGACCAAATACGTGTAAAAATAGATGTAAAACATCATAAAATAGACACGTATCAAATTCCCCAAACCAAACCCTTGCTTGCCCTCAAGCAAGAAATAGACTCGATCTTAACTAATGGAACGATTTCAATCTCAGAGCGAAATTTACATGTTAGCTTATACCAATGCCAAGTAAAAAATGAGAAAGCATTTAAATCATGCAAACGAGTTATGGTGTTGTCAGACTTGCAAAAATAAAGACTATAGAGACTTTATACCATGGACTCTCGCGGTACGCTCGAGACACTCATGAAGCAAAGGGTGAGTATATGTAAAAGATAGAAAGAAGTAATTTTGTAGAGACACTCACCTAACTGCGACCCATGGAAACATGCCTGCAATCTAACATGAACAAGAATTCTACAACTTTGTATAACAATCTCATTTAATGACCCAGATACATGCAAATGAGGTATGAAAGATATGTGAGGTAAAAGGTAGAAGTGGTTAAGATGTTTTTGGATTTGTGGGGCTAGTAGCCAAGCTAGTAAAACCGATTCCCAATAACATATTTCACGACTTTTGATATTAAGAAAGTGCTCTTTTGTAGCACAACTCTCACATTTAAATATAAGAAAGGACTCCCCAATATTTTTGAATGAAGTACGGGAGTGATAACATATAAAAGAAAGGGATTTTTGGAACGAATTTTTTTTCTGATGATGTCAGGTGGTCGGCCGACCTGTATATGCGGTCAGTCGACTGACTTTCGTATTTGCCGGATTTTTTTTCGTTTTTCTTTTCTTTCTTTCTTTGAATTTTTCTGTTCTTTTTTTTTTTTTTTTCTTTTCTTGCTTTCTTTCTTTCTTTTCTCTTTTTGCTCATGATAGCACACAAACCAAGATGCCTCAAAAAATAAACCAAAGACCACAGATACTAGCTTGGAAGGGTAGGCTAAGTATGGGATGTAGTTTTGGGGGAATAAAAAGGCAAATTTGGCTATGTGAAGCTTATGGGTAAATATGAGAAAAGGGATCCCAAATGCACGTATCAAGACTCACAAAACGAGAAAGTAAAACAAGTATATAGCAATTCAAGCTCATGTTTATGCATATTGATGTAACATGTTCCAAGGGGAGTACTACTCACATCCTAGACAACTGGTTTAAGAATGAAACCAGGAAATAAGCTCTAAACCTTAGAATGTATAGTAGGTTGCCAAGGTATAAGTCAAGTCTCAAGATATACAAATTGACAAAAACTCGTAGATATGCAAACGACTCTCATACTAAAACAAGTTGACAAGGCAAGGTAAAGGCATAAACATGTGAGATAGCTAAATCATCCTTGAAATACTTTCGTTCCGACTCGACCTATATGCTAAAATAAACGTGCATTTTTTTGAATTTTTGAATTTTTTAATTTTTTTTTTTTTTTGGATTTTTGTATATATTAGGAAAATAAAGAAAAGAACAATGCAAGACAGAAATGCAGTAAACGTGTGACAAAATGCAATGCATGTAACACGAAACCATTCCCCAAACCAACCCGCACAATGTCCCCATTGTGCATCAGCCTAAGTAAAGGTTTCAGAAAAATAAAAGAAAGATGCAAAGAGAATAAAAACTAAGGAAAAACTGGAAAGAACTCACTGGGTTAAAAGATGTAAGAGAAAAACCTCCCCAAACCAGCGTAAGCTGGGAGGTTTTGGTGGCCAGCAGTGCCACGCAAGTATCCAAGTCAATTTCGCGATTTCCAAGGAAGAGAAACGAAAGACTGCAGCGGACAGTAGGTCGACCGACCGGTGTTTCTGGTCGATCGACCTCTTGTGAACAGCGGAAAAATCTTCGATACAGCGCGTCTGGTCGACCGACTGATGATTCTGGTCGGTCGACCAGCTGATTCCTGGAGGTCTTCTTTTCTTCGGAAATCCTGAAAAAGCAAGAAAAAAAATGTGCGCCCAACAATGCGCGAGATGCCAAAACGATTCTAAAAGTCTTAACTACTAGCAAACCGAACTAAAAAGTTTCACACAACATAAAATAAATAGTCTTAAAACTGTAATTTTAAAAACAACTATCCGCTGAAGATGCGGAAAATATCCGACCACGGCTTCTGACGGCACGCCGTAGTCTCCACAGTTTTTGCTTCAGTGGCAAAACGCATCTTCTTTCCTCCATCGCAAAGCATATGCGACGGTCTCTCTGCTTGAGCCTGCCTCCTCTTCTTTTTCTCCTCTCGATCCACGACGTCTGGATCCTCATCGTCTCCATAGCTTAGGCATCCCATTCCTCCTCTCTGGATGATGACTTCCTTCTCCTTGGGTTTTCCCAAACCAATTCCTGCAATAGTCATAATAGAAGTGTCCTCCCTATTGCTCCCAATCTGGGGCGGAGGTGTAAAAACAGATACAGGAACAGGTAGTAAAGGTGGAGAAGTAGTGATGACCTCATACTTCTTTTCAGAAGTGATAGCATTACATGTGATGGGTGTCATAGCATCCTTCTTCCTATAGGATAGGCCATAGATAATAGAATGTTTGCATACTTTGAAGGTTAGAGTTCCAGTGCCTACATCTATAATGGCACCTGCAGTGTGAAGAAAGGGTCTTCCTAGAATGATGGGTATGTGGGCATCCTCTGGGATGTCCAAAACAACAAAGTCTACTGGGAAGAAAAACCTGTCAATACGCACAGGGATGTTTTCTAACACCCCTACAGGTTCCATTGAGGTGCGATCAGCCATCTGGACCGTCATACTGGTCACTGCAAATTCGGTCATTCCTAGTTTTAAGGCAACACTTAGTGGCATGACACTTATACTAGCACCTAAGTCGCATAGAGCCTTTTTAACTGGGAAGGTTCCTATATTACAGGGGACAGAAAAACTTCCAGGGTCCTCTAGTTTATGAGGGGCAATGACATGAGTTAAAAAACTAGATGACTCTTCAGTGAGAGCCACCGACTCAACCTTTTCTAGAGACCTCTTTCTTGACAAAAGCTGTCTCATGAATTTAAGATAAGAAGGAACTTGTTGAACTAATTCTAAAAATGGAACTTGAACATTTAATGAACGAATTACATCTTTAAATTTGTCAAAAGATACCTGTTCCTTTGAAGGCACGAGTCTCTCTGGAAAAGGAGCAGCTGAGGATTCCGTATTTGCAGCCCTTTTTAAAAATCTGGGGGTCTTGTCACCCCTGAAAAGAAAATCTCGTAAGTTATTCGGCAATTCTGGGCGAAAGGGAACTTCAGATTCGGCTTCGGTGGTCGGCCGACCAGTATCCTCGGTCGGTCGACCAGTCTCTTGTTCAGCTGATATTTTCGGATCCTGCTCCGCGGTCGGTCGACCAGATTCTTCGGTCGGTCGACCGACTTTGCTGCTACTCGCTGTTTTTTCTTTCTCAGCCCCTACTTTAGCTCCACTTCGCAGGGTTACGACGTTTAGAGTCTCCTTCTTCTGGTCTGGCTTGGTCGGAAGTTGACCCGGAGCCCTAGTGTCATTCTTGCTCGCGATCTGAGCAATCTGGGACTCCAACATCTTCATCCCTGCCTCTCTAGCCTGCGACTCCTTTTGAACCAACCCAATAAGATTTTGGATAAGAGCATCTGTGTTGGGTGGTGGATTGGAAGGTGGTTGAGGGTTGAAAGGTGGTCTTTGGAAATTCTGTTTATGTGGGGGTACATAAGTGGAATTTTGCTGAGGTTGCATATGCTGTGGGTTTTGAACATTCTGGCTTGTCCACCTTAAGTTGGGATGGACATTGTTATTATTTGGATCATAGAAATTGTTCCCACGGTAATGCTGAAAAGCGGCACATGTTTCATTAGATGAAGTACAGAACTTTGACACATGCCCTTCTCCACCGCACCTCTCACAAGCAAAGGGTCCGTCCTGAACGGCGTTCACCTGGTAAATTCCTCCCTTGCTTCCACTCCCTAGATCGAGCTTTCCTGCAGCTTCAAATTTTTCTAACTTGGCTGTCAAGGCCTCAATTGCTGACAGGTTGTACTCAGATTTTCTCTGATTTCCTCTGGAAGTACCATGCTCAGCGCGGTGCACAGCAACATCTTCTATTAACTTGAGACCTTTAGTCTCTCCTGAATTATCTTGGAATCTCCCATTAGCTGCAGCATCTAGGTAGGCCCTGTTGTCATCATAGAGGCCATTGTAGAACTGGTTGCAAAGAAACCATTGTTCGAATCCGTGATGTGGTATGGATCGAACAAGTCTCTTGAACCTGTCCCACGCCTCGCTAAAGTCTTCATTGGGACCTTGCTTGAAATTGGTGATCTGCGCTCTTAAAGCATTTGTCTTTGATGCAGAGTAATATTTCCTGTAGAAAGCTAGGGCTAAGGTGTTCCAATCTGTAACTCCCGCAGCAGTGCGGGTAAGGTCTCTGTACCATTCTCTCGCAGAGTCCCTAAGGGAGAAGATAAACATGGTCTGTTTAATCTGGTCCTGCGTCACTCCTTCTGGGGGTGCTATAGAGCATATGTAATCTGTGAAGATTTCAATATGCTTAGCAGCATCCTCATTGGCCGAGCCTCCAAATTGGTTTCTTTCAACCATAGTTATATAGGCAGGCTTGGCCTCGAATGGCTTCCCAGTACCTGCAGGTAAAGTGAACCCTTTGTATAGGTCCTTTGCCTGAGGCATAGAGTGACTGGCAATAGTAGCTTCCTCTGTCATGTTATCTTCTTCTTTAGGAAAAACTGGAAAGCAGGTAAAAGATGGTGTTTTTGGTGAAGGTGGATTGATGGGTGAATTTGGTTGTGAAGGTGGTGTTTTTGGTGAAGATGGTGGTAACTCGAAAAGGTCTTCTTGAAATAAAGAGGATGGTGACCCTCCCTCTTGATTTGCTAGAAGTTGCTTTCTTCTTTCCCTAAGAGTCCTCTCAATTTCGAGATCAAGTGGTAGGAGTTATCCTTGAACTGATCTGCGCATAAGAGGGAACTACAAGAAAAAGGTGAGAAGGTTTAAGGAACATAAAGTTCCTTAAACAAAGAGAAACAAAAACAAAAAACAATAAACACTGGCGTCACCTCCCCGGCAACGGCGCCAAAATTTGATGCCCGTCGTTGAGGGTACCAAAGATAAATTTATATTCCTAACTTAAACAATTAGATAGTGAAAGTCAGGGTCGAACCACAAGGAGGTGGGGAATGTTTATTGTCTTAATGCTAATGTTTAAAGGTAACAAATTTGGGGGTTGATTGGTTGATTACTATATCTAAAGCAAAGATTAAAATAAAACAAGAATTAAAAGATGAGAATAAAATATAATAAAAGAGGATGCTAGGATGTTCGGGTAATAAATTTGCTAAGGTAAAGTAAATCCTAAGGTCAACATGTATTGCAGTCGCGTAAGGGAGTGTAACATATCTTTTTAGGTCTATGCTACCTAATAGCTCCTTTCGGCCTATGCTATTAGTTCCTAGGTCTCACAATTATTGGGTGTCAACAATAAGGGTGATTCCTAAATCCCAGGTTACATACCTTTCAGCCTTGAGTAACCTATCCGTCTTAAAGTGTAAACCAATGCCCTTCCCGTATCTTTCAATCTTGGGTAGGTCATTACTAACATCCTACAAGTCTCCTATTGGTCTCATTGCAGGATATTATAATTTATAAGAAAAGACGAAATAAGAAAACAGACGCGAGTGGTCGACCGACCGGCTACTCCAGTCGGCCGACCACGGCCTCGGTCGACCGACCGACTATTCCAGTCGGCCGACCGGGGTCCTGCTACAGGTCGGGTTTTTCGGATTTTATCTACCTATGCATATTATCCCCTACATCCTAACATATGAAAATTAGCTACTCATGACTGTTAAGACGAATATAAAATTGGGAATAAACATAGAGAACATAGTAAATAAACTAAGCATGCAAGATTCAATAAAGCTTGGGATTCTAACTTAACAATTGTGATAAAAGCAATAAGAACAATAATAAAACTAGATCAAAGAGAAATTACCACAATTGGAATTAAGGCAGAACTGAATAAACTTTATTGAATACTTGGGAACTATTGAAAGATTACAAAACTAAAGCTTGAATAAAACTCAATATGATAAAGACTTGATACTAAAAGATTTTATAGATGAAAGATCTAAATAATCCCAGATGATCAAGATGCCAAACCCTAATCACAAGATTGGCTTATATAGGGTAAAAACTAAGAGTTTCCTTGAAATTCTAATTCTACTTTATTTCCGAAAAAGAAAAGAAATCGTATGGGCTTTAATCTGGTCGGCCGACCCGTATAACTGGTCGGTCGACCACTTCTTGTTGGACCTCTTTTATTTCCGGCCTTTCTTGGAAATTGGGCTTCATGAAAATCAGGCCTGGTCGGCCGACCCGTTTGGGTGGTCGGTCGACCGCTTCTGCACGGAAGTCTTCGGATTTCTTCTGTTTTGACTCTTGGTACTTGATTTTGACTCCAGTTGACTTTCCATTTATTCCTTAATTAAGCTAAAGACTTGAGGATACGAATTTGGTGCTAAATTGCTTCTTTTCCGCATAAATCTGCAAAAGTGCATAAAAATACGAAAGTACACAATTTGTGGGAAATAAAGGCTAAAACATAGTAAATGAGCGACCAAATACGTGTAAAAATAGATGTAAAACATCATAAAATAGACACGTATCAGCAGTAGTGAGGTGTAACATTCTTTCGTTATTACTAATAGGCTAGGAGGTATACTGAGGTGAATAACGAAATGGGCCAGGAGTTTGTACGCCAAACGAGGCCCAGACTCATATCTAAACACGGTCTTATAAAATACTTTAAAATACTTAAACTAATATAAAATACTAAAAACATATAAAATATAAAATACTTACTGGATAAATAAATTATCGGATATAAACGTTAAAATTTAACTATCAACACGTCAACATAAATTAATAATTATTCCAAATAAAATACGGGGTATTACAGTTGACTCGGGGGAGGTCCACGCGGTGGTACCACTTTGGTGTTCAGGTTTCGTGTCAGTGTTGAGGTGGTGGTGGTTTCAGGGGTTGTCAGTGGTGTCTGGGGGTGTCGATAGCAGGTCTGTGTTTACGGTCCAGTGAGTGTAGGAGGTGGACTAGGTCTGATTGCGTGGCCTGGTTCATTGCGCCGGTGCTGGTCGATGGTCTGGTGGTGTGTTGGCAGGGTGGCCGACGTATGTGGGTGTCTGGGTTGGTGGTTGTCGGTGGTGGGGAAGGTGTTAAGTGACGGCTAGGGATCTGTTTAGTGGGTCTGCTGGTGTCGCGATAGGCAGTAGCCGTGGGGGGTGCAATTGTTGATTTTACTTATTATTATTATTATTATTATTATTATTATTATTATTATTATTATTATTATTATTAGCTTTATTATTACTTATTATTATTATCATTGTTAGTGTTGATATTGTTACGACCATATTTATGGTTTAGTATTCGTTAGTAATGCGTGTCACCATCCCTTTTGGTTACGGTTTTGGTGTTAATCGAAGTTATGAGTCGGGCAAGCTAATGAGTCATAATAATTTCTACTTTGGGAAAGTTTCTATTCTTGGAAACTTTCCATTTATAGAAAGTTCTAATTATAGTAAGGGCAAGATGATTTATGGGGTTCGGGAGTTTATTAATTCGTGACGTATACGTGTTTAGGTAACGGTTTCCGCGTGGAACATTTCTAGCGAGCTTGTGATTGACTGCCCTCCTGCAATTTTGAGGTAGGGGAAATACTTTGTACATGGTGATGAGTAATCTGTTTATTATTTGATGTTAACCATGTTTATCTTATATTATCATATGATTGATATATTGTGTTAATTGATTACATAATTCTGAGATACGATATGAGGTGATGAAAAATGGGTCTTGTGATTGGTGCGGAGTTAATGGGTCTTGTGATTGGTGCGGAGTTATTGGGTCTTGTGATTGGTGCGGAGTTAATGGGTCTTGTGATTGGTGCGGATTTAATGGGTCTTGTGATCGGTGTGGAGAATAATGGGTCTTGTGATTCAGAGTGGAGATGATTGACTTTCTATTTATAGTAATGTTTGATTGTTTACTTTTCCTCTACTCAACCTCGTGGTTGACCCTGTGTATTCTGTGGGGAATAAAGCATGTATTCACCCTATACTTGCAGAATTATAATGAAAAATACAGTTGTGTTTATAGTCATAAGATTAAAAAGGATAAGAAAAGAAGTACAACCTTTAGTCCTTGTGCGAAAGGCCTAAGAACAGGAATTAACACAAATTCCCTCCTATAACTTGCACCCAAGACTTAGAATGAGACGTGGCCGCGTGTGCTAGAAATCCTCTCCAACTGCCTTGCAATATTGGGAGAGCTATTAAGGTTTTAGATGTGAGATCTGAGGTTTTGGGAGAAGAAAGCTCTCAAAACCCTAATTTTTCCTTGAGATTTGTTTAAACAGTGAAAACAAGAGTCCCTGACATAAGGAGAGTCCTCCTCCTTATGTAGTTGTTTTGGCCGAAATTTCCAATAGGGTAGGAGTGGGCTTTCCACTCTTACCTTATTCTAATTTGTGATTCGACCCATTAAGCTAAACTTTATTCGCGGGTTTTGTTTATAAATCGTATGCATGTTATCAGATATTAATGCAGTCGATGTATTAATAATAGTCTGATAAAATTACGATATTGTATAATTACCCAAATTAATATAACTGTTTATATTAATACGCGAATACAATATTTAATTAAATATAACCGTTTATATTTAATTTTACGAATTAATCATGCAATCCGTATTAGCTAAAATTATTTAATCCGTATTAAATAATAATCTCAACATCTTATTGACTAATTTAATAGTCAATACCTCTGACTAACTGTTTAGTCATATCCGGCATAAATGTGATTGTATTTTCATACCTTCACATCTCTCAAACGTGTCCTATAGGTGTGACGTATAGGGACCAGTTGATCACCGCCATCCGTATGACAATAACGTCAAACTTATCTAGCAAGCCAATCGTTATTGATAAACGTGGATCAAGTGGTAATAATACAAAAGTATGCCCTTGTGATCCTTAAAAAGATTTAATAAGTCATTGTACTTAATTGTCAAGGACACCAGCCCCAACAATCTCCCACTTGTCCGTACAAGGGTATGTGCAATGACGTTATCACACTACATGTGGAGGACACAAGCTCCAACAAACTCCCACTTGTCCGTACAAGTGTAGGTGCGATAACCGAATCTCATATCCTTTTAAAATTTCTCCCACTCAATGTAAGACAATTTGCAAATCCGCATTCGCAAAGGTCGTATCTCACAAGCGATCTGTATCAAGAGTGGTTTCCCCGACTAGAGAGTAACTTAACTGATAAAACGAATCTGTATTCGAGCATGGCCATGCATTTCAGTTACTACTCCTCGAGTGGCCCTGAGAAATGATAAAATCCTGATAAGGGTTTGGATATTTCCCTCAACTCGAATCCTGCCGATATCGCCCAGCATGAAATAACCCAGAAAAAATCCTCTTGGCCCCTGTTACGGTGACCGTGGGAAAGAAACCAAAGTTACCCAAAATCTGTCTTAATCTCAAGAGACAGTTGAAGGTCAAAAGACTCGACTCTAAGGAACACTATGGAGGTCCTATCCACGACCAGGCACCCAATGTTATAAAACATTTAGGACTCCATAACGTTGTCACGGGGTGTCCTACGAGATATCCGTATAACTCGCCTTTGTGATTGGTCAGTCAGCCGCGTGACTTATGGCTCGTTGAACCCGCCATCAACCAACGTCACAAAATGATTACCTGAGTTATCAGCTCAAGTGGGTAATCAACGACCAAAACGATGTAATGTTAATCAGTTCACTTTGTGGTGTTCAAAATTGGCGTACAATTCCACATGAAAAACAAAACATTTTATATCATAACAATAAGGTTGAATAGAGTACACGAGAAAATGAATTATTACATGAATTCATAAAAGAGTACTACAACTTAAGAACACATCTAATTCCCATGGAATGAATGTGTCCTTCATGTTTATCACGTGGTAATGCTTTAGTGAGAGGATCGGCTATGTTGTCATCCGTAGCGATCTTATCAATGAATATCTTCTTTTACGCGGACTCAGTCGTAGAATCTGCTGTAACATTCTGTTTAGAACTTTTCCAGCTGACAGCAGCGCCATTAAGAGTAAAAACGAATCCAAACTGAGATTTCGAGTCATCTCGATCCGTTTGGAAGCTAGCATCTGCGTAACCCGTGGCGCAGAGCGTCGAGTCGCCTCCGTAAGTCAATCCCCAATCTTTAGTCCTCCGTAGGTACTTAAGAATGTTTTTCACGGCCATCCAGTGTTGTTCACCTGGATGAGCTTGGAATCGACTTGTCATACTCAATGCATATGCAACGTCAGGACGTGTGCATATCATGGCATACATGATCGATCCTATTGCCGAAGCATAAGGAATCCGACTCATGCGCTCTTTCTCTTCCAGTGACTTAGCTTCTTGAGTCTTGCTCAAGTGAAGCCCAGGAGTCATAGGAAGGAACCCTTTCTTGGAGTTCGTCATACTGAATCTCTCTAGAATCTTATCTATATAAGACTCCTGACTGAGACACAACATCCGTCGTGATCTATCCCTGTAGATACGGATGCCCAAAATTCTTTGTGCCTCTCCCAGATCTTTCATCTGGAAGTGGTTTTTCAACCATGCTTTAACCGAAGATAATAGAGGTATGTCATTCCCAATCAAGAGTATGTCATCGACATACAGTACTAGGAATACAATCTTGCTCCCACTCGACTTGATATAGAGACATGGTTCCTCGACTGATCGAATGAACCCATTCTCTTTTATCACTTGGTCGAAGCGATGATTCCAACTCCGCGATGCTTGCTTAAGTCCATAGATGGAACGCTGAAGCTTGCAAACTTTCTTAGGATGTGCTGGATCGATAAAACCCTCGGGTTGTACCATGTACAACTCTTCCTCCAAATAACCGTTTAAGAAGGCGGTTTTAACGTCCATTTGCCATATTTCATAATCATGAAATGCGGCGATCGCTAAGATAATCCGAATGGAACGTAGCATGACTACGGGTGCAAAGATCTCATCATAGTGCAAGCCTGGCACTTGAGTGAAACCTTTAGCAACTAGTCTAGCCTTGTGGATATCTTGTTGTCCTTCCACAGCATGCTTTATCTTGTAAAGCCATTTGCATTGAAGGGGACGTACCTTTGCAGGTAGGTCCACAAGATCCCACACGTTGTTCTCATACATGGAGTCCATCTCGGATTGCATGGCTTCTAGCCATAGCTTTGAGTCAGAACTAGTCATGGCACCTTTATAGGTTGTGGGTTCATTACCCTTTAGGAGTAAGACGTCATCTGTATCATGTTCCTCGACCATACCAATGTATTTGTCCGGAGGAATAGAGATTCTTCCCGACCTCCTAGGTTCCTCAGGCATATCTACCGCAGCCTCGGTTGAAGGAACTGTTTCCTCCAATGGTTGCTCGGCAGTTGGTTCTTGAACCTCCGATAACTCGAAGGTTCTATTACTCGACTTGTTCTCGAGAAATTCTTTCTCTAAGAACGTCGCACTGGCCGCAACAAAAACACGTTGTTCGGTTGGCGAGTAGAAGTAATGACCAAAAGTTCCCTTTGGATAGCCTATAAAGTATGTCTTGACCGATCGCGGGCCGAGCTTATCCTCGTGTCTCCACTTGACATAAGCCTCGCAGCCCCAAACCCGAATAAAGGACAAGTTGGGGACCGTTCCCTTCCATAATTCGTATGGAGACTTGTCAACAGCTTTAGACGGACTTCGGTTAAGAATTAGAGCGGCCGACAAAAGAGCATAGCCCCACAATGAATTAGGCACAACGGTGTGACTCATCATGGATCGAACCATATCAAGTAAAGTCCGATTTCTCCGTTCGGACACACCATTTAATTGTGGTGTTCCAGGTGGAGTTAACTGTAGCACGATGCCACAGTCTTTAAGGTGTTGATCAAACTCGTGTGAAAGATACTCACCACCACGATCAGAACGTAGTGCTTTAATCTTTCTACCCAGCTGGTTCTGTACCCGATTCTGGTATTCTTTGAACTTGTCAAAGGATTCACTTTTGTGCTTCATTAAGTAGACATAGCCATATTTACTCAAATCGTCTGTGAAAGTGATGAAATACCTATAGCCTTCTCGTGCGTTGATCGACATAGGGCCACATACGTCCGTATGTATGAGTCCTAATAGGTCGGCAGCGCGCATTCCAACACCTTTGAAGGAAATACGAGTCATCTTACCGATGAGACATGATTCACACGTGCCATATGATTCAAAATCAAAGGGCGAGATAGCTCCATTCTGTATGAGCTGTTTCACGCGTTTCTCATTTATGTGTCCCATACGACAATGCCATAGGTAAGTTTGATCTTTGTCACCTACCTTTAATTTCTTATTATTCACATGTAATATTTCAGTGGTTTGATCTAAAACATAAATTCCATTCATGGAAACTGCCTTGACATAAATCATATTGTGTAAGGAGAAAATACAGCTATTATTCTCTATTACAAATGAAAAACCGAGTTTGTCAAGCGCAGAAACTGAAATAATGTTTTTGGACAAACAAGGAACATAATAACAGTTATATAAAGATAACTCGAATCCACTTGGAAGCTGGATCACGTATGTTCCCCTCGAGATTGCAGCAACACGTGCTCCATTCCCGACACGCAGGTCAACCTCACCCTTGATTAGGGGTTCTTGGTTTCGGAGGCCCTGCACATGATTACATAGATGAGAACCACAACCAGTATCAAGTACCCAAGTTCCGCAACTTGCGTGGTTAATCTCAATCATGTGAATAAAAGAAGAAGAAGACATACCAACAGGAGTAACGCGGCCTGCCTTAATGTCCTCGCGATACACGGGGCATGAGCGCCTCCAATGCCCAGTCTTGTGGCAATGGTGACATTCCATGCTAGTATCCTTGCTCTTTGTTTTGCCCTGTGAGTTGCTTGACTCACCTGGCCCACTCTTAGTAAATCCTGACTTCTTAAACTTGGGCTTGCCTACTGTTAGGTCGCCCTGAGCTTTAGCTTTACCCTTACCCTTACCCTTACTGGAGATCATGAGAACATCTTGCTTCATGCTCCCACTTAATTTCAGATCCTTCTCGGTCTGTACGAGAAGGGAGTGGAGCTCATGAGGAGTCTTGTTCATGTCGTTCATGTAGTAGTTGGCCCTAAAGAGGGCGAACCCATCATGAAGCGAATGAAGCATTCGATCAACGATTATGTTCTCACTGATCTTGCAGTTTAGGGCCTCCAGTTTTTCGATATTTTCAATCATGGGAAGAATATGTGGGCTAACTGCTTGGCCCTTCTGGAGTTTCGCCTCAAAGAAGCGACAGGTATGCTCATAAGAAACGATTCTCGGAGCCTTTGAGAATTCGTTAGTGAGCGTGGTGAAAATCTTGTTTGCACCATGGGTTATGAAGCGTCTTTGCAAATTGGATTCCATTGCATAGATGAGTACGTTCTTTATCGCACCCGCTTCCATGACGAAGTCGCTATGAGTGCGAACTTCGTTAGCTCTAGCTCCAGTTTCTGGGTGTGGCGGAATGGGCTCAGTTAAGTACTTGAGCTTTCCGTCAGCAATGGCAGCATTCCGTAGTGCTGCCTCCCAGTCAGAGAAGTTTGACCCATCATTCGTCAGTCTTGTGGACTGATTCATGGAGTCCATGAAGGCTTTTAGCCAGGATTCACGTGCTAGCTTGGCACTTGGCATTGGGTCTTCACCAGCCATTTAGTTATACAGCAGTTTAATTGAACGTGTTCTAGACTGAAAAAGAAGATAAAACAAAACCATATAAGCAACTTATTGTTGTGATTTAAGTCTATATTAAATTGAATTTAAACTCGTAGACTCAAGCATTTATATAATTGATCTCCCTCAAGAATTATATAAACGATCCCAAGACTCAATTTCCGTATATTGATAAGCCCACAGTTTGGCTAATTCCAATCGTTGGAACTCTTGGTCGATAGATTTCCGTAAATCCAATCTATTAGTCCATCTCAGTCACTGGATATTATCGAGTGACCATGATGTTGAGATAAAATAAATCATCTGTTCCCACTTACCCGACGTAGAAGGGGTCATATTATGCCTACCGACGAAGAAGGGATTCATGGGAGGCTGATTTATAAAGACTAGTCTCAATTTTTGGTTATACGAGGAAGACCCCATCAACTTTTATTTATTCATATTAAGTGAACTAATATCTAGCAAATGCGTGAATGAATTAAATAAAGTGATGGCTTTGCAATTGACATGTGACATCTGTATTGTCACAGAAAACTAACGCGTAACCTCTACATGAGTAAGTTTTCAGGCATGATATAGGTGGTTTGGTTTTTAGGCGGAATATGATGCAAGCTATTATCGATGAAAGCATAAAATGAAAGCAATAAACGTAAATAAAAAGTCCTAGTGTGGCCTAGCCTACCAAAATAAACATAAAACAACTTGGAATCCACCGTTGGACCCTAGAAGCTTGTCTTGATGTTCCATCTTGGTCCTTGCAGCGGGAGTGAGCATCCGGTCTCCGTCTTGTCTTTGGTCTTCACAAAATTACTAATTTAAATTACAAAAGTAGTCCTAGATACATTCTAATTTAAATACAAAAGTAATTACATGGCAAAAACCCAAAACGGAGATTCAAGATCTCAAGATTACAAGCAAGACTGTGTCCCATCATTACGGTGACACAATCTTCTAAGGCCACACTAAGTTACAACCGTTTGCAAAATTAAATACGTTATTGAAAGCATTCGTGAGAAATTCAACAAGACGATAAATAAAATGCATCAACTAAATTAAAATTCATACATGACATAATACTGTTATTATGATTAACAAATTTTTACCAAACCACCTTTTAGGATTAAAATTATGTGATTATACCGTTTTAACCACTTTAATTTTAATAAGTTTATAATCCTATTATTTTAAACCGTTTTAAAATAATATGTATCAAACGAGGGTGAACCGTTTCACAAAATTAATAATATACTATTTCCGTATATAGTATATTACTAAAGGCCATGTGAAAATAAAACATGTTATTTTCGGAAAATAAAAAAAACGAGTCTGTTATAGGGGTGGTCTACCGACCGGAAAAACAGGTCTACCGACCACCTGCCATGTGCAATGGCGTTATCACACTACATGTGGAGGACACAAGCTCCAACAAATTGATTAATTCGTAAAATTAAATATAAACGGTTATATTTAATTAAATATTGTATTCGCGTATTAATATAAACAGTTATATTAATTTGGGTAATTATACAATATCGTAATTTTATCAGACCATTATTAATACATCGACTGCATTAATATCTGATAACATGCATACGATTTATAAACAAAACCCGCGAATAAAGTTTAGCTAAACGGGTCGAATCACAAATTAGAATAAGGTAAGAGTGGAAAGCCCACTCCTACCCTATTGGAAATTTCGGCCAAAACAACTACATAAGGAGGAGGACTCTCCTTATGTCAGGGACTCTTGTTTTCACTGTTTAAATAAATCTCAAGGAAAAATTAGGGTTTTGAGAGCTTTCTTCTCCCAAAACCTCAGATCTCACATCTAAAACCTTAATAGCTCTCCCAATATTGCAAGGCAGTTGGAGAGGATTTCTAGCACACGCGGCCACGTCTCATTCTAAGTCTTGGGTGCAAGTTATAGGAGGGAATTTGTGTTAATTCCTGTTCTTAGGCCTTTCGCACAAGGACTAAAGGTTGTACTTCTTTTCTTATCCTTTTTAATCTTATGACTATAAACACAACTGTATTTTCCATTATAATCCTGCAAGTTTAGGGTGAATACATGCTTTATTCCCCACATATTCGTGATCACCTGTGATGAACCAATTTATTGGGGAGCAGATTGACAGGTGCTTGAGACTATGGGAGCTAAGGGAAGGGAGAGCTTGGATCCGGACCAGACTAGAATCTAGATCACTATAGTCTTTGTCATGAGTTGTACCTTATTTTTATGAGACAGTTTTCAAGACGTTTGTAAGAACTTGCTTTTCAGTTTAACATTTAATAATAAAGTATTGTGTTCTTTCCTTTGTTATCTACTGCCTCGGGAAACCGTGATGGTAACATCCTTATTTATCTGGGGAGTCCTAGTACAGGCCCTTAAATAAATGGGGGTGTTACAATAGGGGATATTTATGCTAACGGTGATGTTTGAATGATTTGGGATATTGATAATGTGAAAGTGTTATGTTAGTTTAATGGTAACTTAATATAATGCTCCTTTGTTACTTTATGGTCGCACACCCCATTTTCCGTATGAAACTTAAGAGACCGTTTATGTTGGAGTTGTGTTATTATAAGCTTGGTTGTGTAGCAATTAAGTATATTTATCTGTCTTTGTGATAGAGTAAGAAACGTATCTTGGCTTTAAGACCAAGTGTAGTATTTCCTTGGATTAGTGGCCAAGTGGGAGTATTAATTCGGTTGTGTGGCCGAGTGGGAGTATTGAATTTTATAAGTTTTGTAACGGCCACCATAAATTGGTTGTTACAATTCTCTCCAATTAATGGGGTAATATTGTCGCCCATTAATCTCCTCAATAAGTTCTATGTTAATGGGCTATTAATCCTCCACACTAAATACCTCTATGTGAGGTTTATTGACCAATTAGGCATTTTGGTGAATAGGCCTTAATCCATACAATAGGTAACACAAATAATTCACATTTCTCTTAATTAGTCTACCATCTATGTGACTTGGAATTTGGGGCGTGGAAATATTCCGGGACTCTAGTAGCGGCCGGAGGTACGATATACGGTAGTGGGCAGTTAGTGAACACAACGATCCGATCGCTTCCGCATAAAGGTATGTCCTTATTTTCCTACAGTTTCAAAGTATAAAAATGGTTCTCGAAATAATCTTTGAGCTACTATCTGTTCTGCGAGTATTTTAGCGCAATGTTCGTAAATAATTTATTGTGAACAAACGACATGCAAGAAAATTACAAACTTTTAGAGGTAGACTCTACACTTGAAATAAACAGGGGTCTCTTTTCAATATTTTCAAAGACGGATAATCTAAGATGTCGAAATAAATTGTACAAGACAATGGACAGATTTGTCAAGTTGCTGAAACTTTATCAAGTAACCAAAGTAAACCAAGCATTATGAACTTGAAAGACTATCAAACTAATCATCCTCAAAGATCACAACCTCATTTAACAATACAATCCTTTATGAATTTCCAACTAGAATATCACCCAACACAACCATGCAAAATGAAATTCATCCAAACATATGATTTATGAAATTAATCATGTCACTATTAACCAAACACAATTCTAGTATACTAAACATTACTAGCATATAGAACACATGCAAACATAGACGATAAGTAAAGCAAACCATCACCGTTACCTTTTAGTCTAAACTCTCGTCAATCTCGTATGTATCGCCCTCCGGAGCACTTGACTCGAATCCTACAAACAAAAAGGAGATGTTAAAACCGGAAGTATCTAGCTTGGGTCAAAGCTTGGATTTCGAAATTAGTAAGGAAGGGGAGGAGATGAAAACTTCTTATTTAGACAAGAGGGGAACGACGAGAGGAGAAAAATGGCGCCAGAATCGTCGAAAACGGATAATAAACGAAGATTTTACGACCGTTTTACGGTTGAGATGCACAACAATGGTGTTCTTGTTTTGTGTTTTTGTGAGCTTTTTCTGAAAAAAAAAATGAAGGATTTGATGAAGAAGAAGGAAGGAGGAGATTGACCTTGGGCAGAAAGGAAAAGTCTTCATACTTAGCCAAGTGTCCCAAAGGACATGTGGAAAAGAGTAAAGAGTAAGCAACGAGCGAGTGTTTGTTAGCGGATGGTCCGTGACAGCCTTTCGTATTTTCGGCATAATTTCCTCCACAGAACTCGTAATGAGGTTTTTTTGGTGGCGTTGGATAGCTAAGAAAAAGAGCTAAAAATTTTATTTTATAAGCAAGAGCTAAATTTTTCTTTAATATATCTCAAAATTTGTAACATGGACAGAGTAGTTGTTCGTAGTTTAAGGAGTATAGGTTTAAGACGGGCATTTTTAAATATCGTTGTCAAAAACGATAAAATTTAGATGGGGATTTTATTTATAGGATTTTACTTATTATTAAAATAGGATTTTAATAATATAATATAACTTGGAGTTTATCGGGGTGTTACAATCTTCCCTCCTTTTAAAAAGTTTCGTCCTCGAAACTTGAAGAAGAAAGGGTTATTACCTAGATGAACAAATACGGATACTTGACTTGCATGGAAGCTTCTCTCTCCCACGTCTCTTCCTCCACTTCACCGCATCACCAAAGCACTTTCACCAAAGGCACTACCTTGCCTCTTAACTTTTTATCTTTACGATCCAAAATTCACAAAGGCTGCTCTTCAAAGGCGAGATTCGGCTCTAGATCGGGAATCTCGTGATGAAGAATGTGGCTCGAATCACTCACATACTTTCGAAGTTGAGAAAAATGAAAAATATTATGAACCTTGCCCAAATTAGGTGGCAAGTCCAAGCGGTAAGCGACATCACCAATTCTTTTCATCATCTCGTATGGTCCCATGTACTTAGGGCATAATTTTCCTTTGACCCCAAATCGCTTAATTCCTTTCATTGGTGAAACCTTAAGCAAAACACAATCACCCACATCAAACTCTAACGGTCGGCGACGGATATCGGAATAGGGTTTTTAACAATCTTGGGCGGCTTTCATCCTTCCACGAATTAACTGGACATGATCAACCGTCTCGGCTAAGTGCTCGGGTCCTAAGCCACGAACATCACTCGATTGATCCCAACAAATCGGGCTACGACACTTCCTACCATAAAGAGCTTCATAGGGAGCCATCTTTATCAAAGCATGGTAACTATTGTTGTACGAAAACTCAACCAAAGGTAAGCATTTCTCCCAACTGGCTTGAAAATCTAAAGCACATGCACGAAGTAAGTTCTCAAGGGTTTGAATCGTCCTGTCAGTCTGAGCATCGGTCGCGGCGTGAAACGCTGTACTCATCAACAAACGACTACCCATAGCCTCCTGGAGGGCCTTCCAGAACCTCGAACAAAAATGGGGATCACGGTCCGAGACGATGTCCTTGGGGACACCATGGTATCTCACAATATCGCCGACGTAAGCCTTTGCAAGCTTGTCCAAGTTCCATGTTTGTTTAATCGGGATGAATATAGCACACATAGTCTAACGATCAACTATCACCCAAACGGCATCCTTGCCTCCAACGGTCTTCGGTAACGCCATTACAAAGTCCATTATATTGATTCCCATTTCCATAACGGGATTTCCAAAGGTTGCAACAATCCACCGGGTCTCTTGTGCTCAATCTTGACCCTTTGACAAGTCAAACCCTTTCCCACGTACTCTACAACATCGCTCTTCATCCTAGGCCACCAAAACTGGTGTTTCAAGTCATTATGCATCTTATCACCTCCCGGATGAATAGAATACGGGGATAAATGAGCTTCATCTAGAACCTTATTTCTTAATGCGGAAACATCAGGGACATACAAACGACCACGGAATCTGAGGTAACCGCTAGCATCTACCTCGAAATCTTTCGCTTCACCACTGGCTATCTTAGCTTGGAACTTCTTAAAGGTCGCATCCTCGTCCAAATTATCTAGAATCTCGCGGTAAAGCACAGGCTTAGCAGACATAGCACCCAAATAGTCAAACCCTCTCTCAATGAACTCTAAGTTTAACTTCCGGAACTCAACACAAAGTTCATTGGGCAGAACACGAATGACGCTCAAGGAATGAGTCGTCTTCCTACTAAGAGCATCAGCCACAACATTAGCCTTACATTCATGATAAAGCAACTCAACGTCGTAATCCTTAACCAACTCTAACCAACGACGCTGTCTCATATTAAGGTCCTTTTGGGTAAAGATATACCTCAAACTCTTATGGTCAGTATAGATTCGGCAATGAGATCCAATAAGGTAATGTCTCCATATCTTCAAGGGATGCACAACAGCAGCTAACTCAAGATCGTGGTCGGATAGTTCACCTCGTGAACTCTCAGTTGTCTCGAGGCATAAGCCACCACTTTCCGGTTTTGCATCAATACACAACCTAAACCCATCTTTGAAGCATCGCAGAAGACATCAAAGTCAACACCATCCTCGGGCAAGGTCAAAACGGGCGCGGTACTCAACCTAATCTTCAACTCTTGGAATGCTTCCTCAAAACTCTTGGACCATAGAAACTTGGTTTCCTTCTTTAAAAGTTGAGTCATAGGCGTAGCCAACTTGGAGAAATCCTTAACAAATCAACGATAGTAACCGGCTAAACCCAAGAAGCTACGAATTTCACCGACATCTTTCGGACACTTCCAATCCACGACAGCCTCAATCTTCGATGGGTCCACCATCAAACCCTCACTCGAAATTACATGACCAAGGAAAGACACTTTAGGCAACCAGAACTCACACTTAGAAAACTTGGCATACCACTTATGGCTACGAAGAATCCCTAGGATAATGCGAAGATGTTCGGCATGGTCCTCTTCGGTCTTGGAGTAGATCAAGATATCATCAATAAACACTACCACACACTTGTCAAGGTACTCCCGAAAGGTACGGTTCATCTGGTCCATGAAGATGGCAGGGGCATTGGTTAGACCAAATGGCAAAACTTTAAACTCGTAATGTCCATAACGAGTACTGAAAGTAGTCTTGGCTATATCGGTCTCTCGAACGGGAATTTGGTGATAACCCGATCTCAAATCAATCTTCGAGAAGCAAGAAGCACCACGAAGCTGATCAAACTGTTGGGAAATGTGTCCTCAACAATAGTGCGATCACGACAGTGATAAAAATCATTGTCATAAATCTTATGAAAATAATATGCAAGGGACGATCCAATAACTGATATAGTCAACTGACCAACATAAATCGGTAATGATTGGCTGACTAGAGTTTGACATTAATGTCGTATGACGGTGGTGGTCAGTTGATCCCTTTAGGTCACACCTATAGGACTAACCCCTTAAACATATATTGATTAATTGTATAGGATACAGATTGATCGATATTCTTAAAACCGTATATCGAGAATTCAGAGGTTGAATCTTAAAGTAAGATTTATATTTGAAATTGAAACGTGTCAATTGTCAAATATCAATCAATATTTATGAAATGTCGAAATTATAATAAGAAGGGTTCATGGTTATAACAAATGTTGTACGTAGTATATCGTATTGACGATTATTATAATAACCATATTTTGGGATGGTAATTACGAATTACTAAAATAATTTCTTAAATATGATTTAATTAATTTAGAAATGTTATTTATGTGATAAATATATTTTAAATTAATACAATTTAATTATGTCACATAAGATGTCACATATTATACAATTGTACAAATTACAAATTGTAAAATGAAGGTCCATTTTACATATTGTTGTGTCGTGTGATTTTGTATGGGTTATGGGTTTATATTGTTTGCTATGATTACAACACAATGTAATTTGTAGCTTACACCTAAATTGTAGGATGACATACCTATATTGTATGGGTAAGTCAAAAAGCTTCTAACACCCTTCCCACACACTCAACTCACACGCCTCACTCAACCCTCCCTATATAATGTAAGTCATTTACATTATTCATTTTCTAGTCTTAGATTTATTCTCTAGTGTGAGAGATAAAATAAAACCTCTAAAAATAATATTATGCACATAATATTTTAAATACTAATTAGAGTATTAGTATTCGGTTTTATAACCTAATTCCGTCCTCTAGATCCGGGTTCAGTTTTTGGTCCGATTTAAGGGTAGGTCTTGGTGTTTACGTATTGGAGGCAAGCTTACTTGGTTGCTTTTGGAGGATCGTCATACCAATATTTCGGACCGTTTGTAAGAATACGATTCTCTTTATTTCCGCTATAGTTTTGCATGCATAAGATCTTGCACATAAATTAATATGAGATTAATTATAAGTAGATAATTAGTAAGACTAAATAAATTGGTAAACTAGTATGACTAAGATTTTCCTTCAAGTGGTATCAGAGCATTAGGTTGCTTGCATGCAACTCGATTTTTACGTTTTTGCGAGAAAATACGATTTTAATTAAAAACGAAAATGATTAGTACATATAGGATATGCACGAAAATCTTAATGCATGTGTACTTTCTGGTCTTAAAATAGTTTTAAGTCATTTAGATGATTTATGGAATAATATTGTTCATCATTGTAATTAAATTGTTTAATTAAACCTTAAAATCGGTTAAAAACGTTTTAATATGGGAAAAATAGCAAAATAATGTTTCTGGCCGTGAATTTTAAATATTTTCTCACATGCATTTAATATATTATGAATATATAATTTTCGAAATTATTTAAGTTTTATGCAAGGTTTATGAATTTTTAAAAGTTAAATAGTCATAAAATGAGATAAATATGGGTTAAATAGTTATATTATGAATTTAACTATAAATTTTTTTGTAGATGTCACATGCAATATATAAAATATATGATAAATGTTTCAGAATTTTTTCTTTTATATTGCATGAATATTGATTTTTATCGTAAAAACCGTAATATTAGTGACATATTTTAGCTTAAATAGTTTATGTTCGAATTTGACCATAAAAATTTAATATAGTGTCACATATATTATTTCTAGCATGCATGTAATTTTTGAGCTAATTATTTCGAATTTTTCATGAGAAATGATTTTAATTCGTAAAATCGGGTAAAATGTGACACGAATTATTAAAAATAGTAAAAGTTACTTAAATGGTCCGGAAAATTCACCCATATTAGTAATATTATATATAATCATCAACATATTTTTATTTAGTGCCATAAGTTTCTGAAATTTTAAATTTTAATTTTAAAGGTTAAAATTGGAGATTGAGTGTTGTAAGAGTCATAATCATTTTCAAATCTAAAACAGTGTGTATCTGATTTTTCTTGCATTTTTCAGATACTTTGAGTGTCTAGGAAGATGTAAAAATTATATTGGTATTTTATTACATAATTTTTGAAGTAATTTTGAATTTTTCGATTAATTATGAATGTACACAGCTATTTTACGAAATAAAACGGTATATTTCGAAAATATTTAAATTTTAAGGATCTGAAATTTTAGAAAATTTTCAGTATCTTCAAAATTTTGAATTTTGAATTTTCGAAATTTTTATGACTCGTTTGATTATTTTAATGCTATTTCCCGTAAAACCGATTAAAACCGAGCAATATTCAAATAAAAGTTAAGTTAAGTTTCGAAATTGAGTAAGACTAAATTTTGAATCCTAAAATGTGTTAGGAAACTTAACTTAATCATGAATAGTGATTCATAGAGTGATTAGTGATTTTAAAATTGTTTAAATCACATTATTCCATAAAACCGTGTTATTACGAATAACGATATTTAAAATGTGTTTAAATAGGACGATTTGGCTTAGGTTTTGCATTTTACATAAGCATTGCATATTTAATTATTATTTATGAATGTCATATTTTATTTACTTAATTTTGAATTATGTAATTTACTTAGTATGGCCTTAGATTTTAATCGTTAATTCCCGTAATGTAAGGGTTTATCGATTCGGTTGTAATTTAATGTGATCTCGTATCACTTTATTTTATTGTTTTATTTTATAATGTATAAAATAGATAGAAAATTTGTAATTTTTTGTAATTCCGGAGATCCTTGAAGACGGTGCCATTTCGGAAAGGAGTTCCGACCAAGACGGAGTTTACCTTGGGATGCGTGCCGCGTGTGAAGTTCAAGGGGCCAAAGGAGTTGGTTTCCGAATTTGTAATTTACTTTAATTTTCTATTTTAGGAAAGGCCATACTAGGGTTTTATTTATGCTTTTAAGTTTTTATGCTTTTATTTATGTTTATCATGTTTGCATCCATAGCCAAATCGTCATTCAATCTCATGCATTTCATCGATTTTATCGACCGTGTCAATCAATTTATCAATAATTCACCGACTTAGTTCACTTAAAGGAGATAGATAATAAATTGACAAGATCTCTTATGTTATTTAAAATCGAGACATAGCCTTACCAAATAGTAAACAACCCGCTAAGGATGTTCTTCATAAGGGAGTAGGCTCGGCTAAACCGGGGTGCAAACCTTATTACGTTGGTGAAGTGGGGTAATATGATTACGTTCTCGAAATTTGTTTGATCTCGACGAAGGTATTCGAGCCACCGTAGTGGTAATAAGTTCGGGCTAAGATAAGAATTACTGTAATTTTATCGACCGAGAGTTCTAAAAGTAGAATCGATTAAGGGGTTAATCTACCGAGTCACATTGATGAGGGATGTATCGGCTAAACCGTGCCCGAGTTAATGTGTATTTGGGTCTAGGGATCATTTACTTAATTGGGTAAGAGATCATTAAGTAGATGTTTAACTTGTTTAAAATTTACAAGTTTAATTATTAGAACGATAATTGTGTTTAAATTCCTTTATTTTTGTAGTTCATTTTCAACTTTCAATCATCAATGGCAAATAACGCTCCACCACTCCCATACGTTTCATGGCTTCGGTCCTTTATGGATCGTTGCAAGCTTGAGAAGCATGGCGCCAATTTTAAGGATTGGGACGCCCAATTGGTGTTGGCCGCGGAAGCCGACGATAAGACTCGTTATCTTACCATTGCCGCTCATCCCACTCCCGGTGCTCGTTCATCGGAAGCGACTCGTGAGGCCTATGAGACCTACATGAAGGAGTCACATGCTTTGAAGAACGTGCTTATATTTTCGATGGAGCCGGATCTCCAAAGAAGAATGATTAAGCTAGCCACGGCTAATGAGATTTACACTAGAAATGCGACCATGTTTTCGCAAGCTCCTAGGGTAATCCAATATGAGGCGGCCTCCGCATTCTTTGATTTGACCTTAAAGGAAGGTCAAAGAGTTAGTCCTCATGTGCTCAAAATGGTTGAGCTAGCCGAAACCTTGAAGTTGCAAGGGGTGAATGTTCCCGACTCGCTTATTATTGACGAAATCCTTCACTCCCTCAACAAAGTGAAATCGTATGTTCAATTTCGGGTAAATCATAACATGCGTAATCAAGAAACCTCCTTGGACGAGTTACATAAGATGTTGGTCCAAGCAGAGAGGTATATGGGACTTAATGACAGTTCCACAAAGGATGTTCTAAATATCGAGACGAAAAGCAAGGGGAAGTTTAAGCGCAAGGCTAACAACGGTAAAAATGTCAAAGCCTTCAAACCCGCATCTCCTAAGGAGAAGACTTTTACGAAAGGTGCTTCTTCTTCGTCGTCAAAGGTTGAAGGCAAGTGTCATTATTGCACTAAGATGGGGCATTGGAAGCGCAATTGCCCGAAGTATCTCCATGACCTCAAAGCCGGAAAAGTTCTTGCAGTAGGTATTAATTCTCGTCAAATTCATGTTATTTAATCAATTTTTGTATATTGATACAAGTTATTGATTCTTACCCGTTTATAAATTGCTTTTAAAGGGGCTCCTACCAAAGACAAAGGCAAGGAGAAAGCGAAGGACGCTTGAAGTTCCTTCCATGGATGGCTAAGGTAGCATCCAAGATTGAAGACATTAAGAGCTTGGCTCTAATTTTTCATTTTAATGTCTTCTTTCATTTTGCATTTTAAATTAAGAACTTTGTATTTCTTGTACGACAAGAATCTTGTCGAAACAATGGTTGTAATAGTGGTGACTTGGTTTTCAACCCAAGTCATCCTTTTGTTCTTAATCAAACATGTTTGCTTGTTTTAAAATGCTCTTATGTAACACCCTAAGAGTATGAGAGAAAAGTTGTCCCACATCGGTAGAATGTGAGGCTTGTGATGTGTTTATAATAACTTCCACCCACCACTTACTAACAAGATCTTGTGCTTTAAGACTTAAGTGAGGACAAATAATGGGCCTAAAGGCATACCTCCCATCTTATTGGGTGTGTGTTAGGACCGTGGCGGGTCGGGTTGTTACAAATGGTATCAGAGCGACCCTGCGACCGTGTGGTGAGCCTGTGCTCGGGAGTACCCGGGTCATACACCTAGCGGGGGAGGATTCTGGCCCTGGTTGTGGTCAAGTTTGAGGCACAACGAGGACGTTGTGTTCTTTAAGTGGGGGAGTTTGTAACACACCAAGAGTATGAGAGAAAAGTTGTCCCACATCGGTAGAATGTGAGGCTTGTGATGTGTTTATAATAACTTCCACCCACCACTTACTAACAAGATCTTGTGGTTTTGGGCTTAAGTGAGGACAAATAATGGGCCTAAAGGCATACCTCCCATCTTATTGGGTGTGTGTTAGGACCGTGGCGGGTCGGGTTGTTACATCTTATGATACATAAACATGAGTTGATACGATTTTCATAGATCCTAATTAAGTACCTTGAATGATTCACCGTACCATAGACATGATATATATGATCATTATAAAAGTAATACGACTTACTTAAAACGAGGATTGCATCCCGTGAAATACTTCAAATTCAAACATAAGAACATTAGTTCATTATAAGATTTTCACCTTAAATGAAGGAATATGTTAATATCTCAATACTCAAATTAATTCTCTATCCAATACATTGTTGAAGGGCGAAAATGCTATCCTAATTAAATAATGGTTATTTTAAAGGATAGAGTGGGAGAAATTCTACGCCCGCAAACCAATGAAATAAACATAGGATCTTAGAGAAGAGTCCTATAAAGAGTCCTTAAGAAAACTCTAAGAGATTGGATAGAAGAAACTACGAGAGGACACAGAAGAAACTACGCGAGGACACAAAAAGGAAATGTTCCATATGTTGTCATTAGTTCCTAGAGAGGCCAAAATGAACCGCGAGTGTTAACGGAAGGAAATCATTTCCATGATGTTAATGTTTCTGTTTTATAAAGATAATAGAGGAGAAATCATCTCCCGTTCTCGTGATAATAGAAGATTCTTTCCGTGGGAAGGAAAATGAAAAATGAAATGTTCATAGCGAGTTGAGAAGATGTTTGAAGTAAATAAAAATGAAATGTTCATTGTAAGTGAGAAGATGGTTGAAGAAGTTATCAAACCACTATGAAGTCAGTGGGAGTTATTAAACTATAAGATAGTAATACGAAATTCAGTGGGAGAAAAGTTATTAAGGAAACGTAACCTACCATCTAGAGAGAATGGTGATTCTTTAAAAGGTAAAGAATATGAGGTTTCGATTCTAGTTGAATGTATGTTGAGACCATAAATCATAAGTGAGTTTATTATGTGATAATGAAACGTCACCGATTAGTTTACAAGGTTTGGATATGAATCCAAGATATGAAAATGTTAATTCATATAACCTTGATCAAAATGCCATAAGTTGAAACAATACCTTATTTCGATATAAGTTTCTCGAGGAGAACTAGTAGATCGAATGTAGGTTAACTACAATATGAATTCTAGTACAATATGACTATGTTCATAAGGATGACATGTCATGAGTTTTATGAAAACAGTGGGAGCTTCCTTAAAGTAAGGAGACTCGAGTCAAGTATAAAAGACTTGAAGTGTACTTGAATAGGATCATATTATACGAGATAATATGAGTCATAAGGAAACCGTAATTTGTAGGTTTAAGGATGTGAACATATGGTATATTCACATAGCAAACCATTAATACAAATTGATGTATGAGCATCAAAGATTGTTAATGTGAAGGCACTTAACAATCACTTTTATCGTTTGAGTTATTATTATTATTAACTCACAATATATACTTTGTGAAATCCAAATGGGTTGTAAGAGACAATTTTTGAACCCCATAAGTAAACTGGATTAACTTAGTATAGCCCATAGTCGCTTGTATGAGGTGACGTCTCGAAGCGACTAGAGTGTGAGGCGATTGATGGCAAGTTCAGATGTCATACAGTCATATGGGATGACTAATCGATCACATAGGCAGACTGCAGGAGGCACTTTGTCGGGCATTTAGTGACCGCTTATAGAGTTCTGGAAATTTTATAATTAGCCTGGTCGTGGCGAGAGCTACTATATTATTCACATAAGTCGATTCTTAGACTTGAGACTGTTCGCCCAAGGTGACACAACCTCAGATTGACTTTGATTTTAGCTCTACGATCAACCGTTAAAGGGGGTCAAATGGGCTTCTTTTGGGTCATGATGCACTGTGTTAGTCGAAGGGAACAGTAGGAAAGGAATTTTCCAGTCCCTCGTCGGGGTTGTCTTAAAATCTCAGGGCCACTCGAGGAGAACTTTAGCTGAAAATGCGTGGCCACGCTCGGAAGGTATCTATGGTAGATAATTCCAGTCAAAGCAGTTAAATCTCCAGATCGAGAAAACCGCTCAAGATATGATCAAATGCAAGTACGACCTAGAAGACACCTTGCATTGAGTGGGAGATGACGTAATAGGAAAAGAGAATTGGTGCCGCACAATTGTCGAGGACAAGTGGGAGATTGTTGGGAAATGTGTCCTCAGCAATAGTGCGATCACGACAGTGATAAAAATCATTGTCATAAATCTTATGAAAAGAATATGCAAGGGACGATCCAATAATTGATATAGTCAACTGACCAACATTAATCGGTAATGATTGGCTGACTAGAGTTTGACATTACTGTCGTATGACGGTGGAGGTCAGTTGATCCCTTTAGGTCACACCTATAGGACTAACCCCTTAAACATATATTGATTAATTGTATAGGATACAGATTGATCGATATTCTTAAAACCGTATATCGAGAATTCAGAGGTTGAATCTTAAAGTAAGATTTATATTTGAAATTGAAACGTGTCAATTGTCAAATATCAATCGATATTTAGGAAATGTCGAAATTAGAATAAGAAGGGTTCATGGTTATAACAAATGTTGTACGTAGTATATCGTATTGACGATTATTATAATAACCCTATTTTGGGATGGTAATTACGAATTACTAAAATAATTTGTTAAATATGATTTAATTAATTTAGAAATATTATTTATGTGATAAATATATTTTAAATTAATACAATTTAATTATGTCACATAAGATGTCACATATTATACAATTGTACAAATTACAATTTGTAAAATGAAGGTCCATTTTACATATTGTTGTGTCGTGTGATTTTGTATGGGTTATGGGTTTATATTGTGTGCTATGATTACAACACAATGTAATTTGTAGCTTACACCTAAATTGTAGGATGACATACCTATATTGTATGGGTAAGTCAAAAAGCTTCTAACACCTTTCCCACACACTCAACTCAGACGCCTCACTCAACCCTCCCTATATAATGTAAGTCATTTACATTATTCATTTTCTAGTCTTAGTTTTATTCTCTAGTGTGAGAGATAAAATAAAACCTCTAAAAAAATTATTATGCACATAATATTTTAAATACTAATTAGAGTATTAGTATTCGGTTTTATAACCTAATTCCGTCCTCTTGATCCGGGTTCGGTTTTTGGTCTGATTTAAGGGTAGGTCTTGGTTTTTACGTATTGGAGGCAAGCTTACTTGGTTGCTTTTGGAGGATCGTCCTAGCAATATTTCGGACCGTTTGTAAGAATACAATTCTCTTTATTTCCGCTATAGTTTTGCATGCATAAGATCTTGCACATAATTTAATATGAGATTAATTATAAGTAGATAATTAGTAAGACTAAATAAATTGGTAAACTAGTATGACTAAGATTTTCCTTCACAAACAAGTCTTCAATCCTTGGCAACGGGTACTTATTCTTTATGGTAACACGATTCAACTCCCGGTAGTCAATGCAAAGTCTCATGGAACCATGTTTCTTTTTCACGAACAAAACCGGAGCACCCCAAGGTGAGGCACTAGGACGAATGAATCCTTTCTCAATCATCTCCTCAAGTTGCTTCTTCAATTCCCTAAGTTCAGGAGGAGCCATGTGGTAAGGAGCTTTTGCGATCGGTCCGGTTCCGGGCACCAACTCAATCGAGAACTCTACATCTCTGTAAGGTGAATCCCGGGAAACTCATCGGGGAACACATCGGCGAAGTCGCGAACAACGGGCACTGCATCAAGCTTTGGCAGAGCAGCATCGGTAGAAGAAACAACACACAAGAAGGTTTGACAACCTTTCCTTATTAGATTGAAGGCTTTCGTAGAAGAGATAAGGCGAATTCCTTCACGGGGACGAGTTGCCTTATGTGAGACACGAATTCCAAGAGGACTTTTTAGACACAACTTTTGATCTCAGCATTTGAACCTAGCATGGTAGCGGGAAAGCCAATACATGCCAACTATGATGTCAAACTCTTCGAGTGGGAAACGGAGAAGGTTTGAGGGAAAAGCCACATTATCGATCATGATAGGAACATCCATGTATGAAATGAAAAAGAGATGATTTCTCCAGATGGTAAGGAAATAGAAGTCTCCTCACAAGGTGTAGACTTAAGGTTGAGTCTATCCGAACACTTGGTAGATATAAATGACAGAGACGCACCGGTATCGAATAAAATAAGGCAAGCAAGATTATGTATGGAAAACATACCGGCAATTATATCAGGGTGAGCCTCAGCCTCCGCTCGGCTCACGACAAATATAGTACCCTTAGGCTCAGGCTTGAAAGAGGTAGAATCTGTCTTCTCGGGGCACTTTCTGGCACTACAACAAAATTAGCCTATTGGAACATTTTGTGTGCAACACTTTATAATTGTGTTGCAATTTGAAAAGACGTTTAGAGGATGCAACACTTTGCCTAAAAATGTTGCAAATACAAATATAACGCAACATTTTATTTAAGTGTTGCATTCTATAGTCATTTATGCAACATTTTTATACAAATGTTGCATGATAGAGTCACAAATGCAACATTTTTATGTAATTGTTGCTTCAATTTATTAAATAAAGTTATACATCGTACTTAATATAAAACTACTTCTTATACAATTATAAAACCTCCGTTATTATGATCATTACACATTATTATATAACACTACCTATTATAATATAAAACTAGCTATGTATTATAATAATATAACAACACTACTTATTATACATATTTATAATAATACTTATATATGTAACTTACGTACTACTGTATACTTATTATATATTAATTACAAAATTTAATTTATCCAAATGTTTTATGATTATTATTATCTAAAATCTCCGTTAAAATGATTTCACATTATTATTATTATTATTATTATATAACACTACTTATTAATTATTATAATATACATTGCTACAAAAATTTCACTTATCTTACTTTTAAAAAGTTTCATTTTCGTTTAATCCCTAATCGTAGAACTAATGAAAAATGTAAGCGCTTTTTCGTTTTCGTGGAATACCAATTATTCTATCAAACGGAATTTTTAAAAACAAATTATTCTAACTTCTGCGACCGCGCGTTCCTTCTTTTCAACAAGACACGATTCATCTCCTTCAATACAAATTCATCTATTCTCTCAATCTCAATTTAACCTTTTGATTCAACTAAAACGCCAAAGTGATCGTCGCATCAAAGCCATATTTTTGATACGGAGGGGATGAGCAATGACGATTATTCTCCTAATAGATTTCAATCTCTATCCGATGCTGTTAATCTAATCTGCGGTGCTAAAACCCAGGTAATTTGTTTCATGTTTGGATTAATTGAATTGTTAATTACATTTTATTTGATTCAATTCGGTTAATTAGGGTTGTGAATTGTTAATTTGCTTTGAATTTGGGATTAGGGTTTAACCTCGATATTTCTTCGATTTTGGAACTATTGTATTTGATTTATGATGTTTATGTTTTGGGATATTATGTGAAGGTATTTAGCAGCCAAAAGCGGAGCAGATCATTACGCAAGAGAATTTTCAGTTTCTCACATATATGTATTGCCTTTGTCTATATCCTAATAATTGGACTTGTTTGCATAATAATACTAACAAATATTGCTTGATGATGCTGCTAGTTAGTCTTTTGAGTATTGTGTCATTAGAGGGAGTGATAATGTTTAGTGTTGTATATTGGATGGAAATGGCTAATTCTCTGGAGAAGCGGTCATTGGCGAGCTCTGAGTTTGACGTCCTGCAAGTTTATCCAATTGTGAACAAAACTTATTGCTCCCCAAATGTTTTGGTGCAGAATAGTGAAAGATGTTCTGACTGTCCAGCCGTTCTGCCTGTCCTGATGAGCATGTTGCTTTTGTGTCCATTCCCTGCTTTGACTTACGATCCCATTCTACTGGCACTAGATACTATATTGGTTCTACTGATACTTTTAGTCTTAAGAGTTGTGGGAGCCTGGGATGGCTGAGACTACATGTGTATGTTCAGAGGTAAAATCTCTGGCTCTGAATTTTTTTTTTTGTGTTTCTCTTTCGTGGATGGGAAGGGGTGGCTGACCTATATATTTTTTTTCTCCTGCAACCCCTTGAATATTTAAAGATACTAGTGCAACCAGTTTGTTAAGAGCTCCCGCAGAGATGACGGTAGGGTGGAGTGTAAGCCTAACCTCTAAACACCTAGAAGTTTAGAAATGCATCAAAAATCTGGTAGTCTGTTACTCCACTGTAAAAGGAAGCACATGTTGTTTACTGAGCCATTTTGCTTTCATCCATTATAATTTGAACTAGAAAATAGTGAACCTTTTGATCCATTTGAAAAGTGTAAATTTGAAGATGTTATTATATTAAATTTTAGTTTATTTTTTTTCTT
The DNA here is from genome assembly GCA_029255685.2 of Silene conica. Taxonomy (NCBI): domain Eukaryota; kingdom Viridiplantae; phylum Streptophyta; class Magnoliopsida; order Caryophyllales; family Caryophyllaceae; genus Silene; species Silene conica. The sequence goes on along the minus strand of CM055312.2, from coordinate 37,651,486 downwards.
TTTTAGCATTAAGAGTGCTTAAACTGCACTTATTGTTGGTGTTCAAGGACTCTGGATCCTATGACGTGCATCAGCCATTACGAGGGATATACTGACAAGAAGCAAATAGGTCCTAAGATGATTAACTATGCCATAAGTCAGGTGCGTTTTGGGGTGATGGGCTGATGGTAGTTATGGTACACGCTGATTTGATTTGATGTCTTTGATTTTCAGAATGAGATATGCTTGTCGCCGGTTCAAGAGCCTGGTGTAGTGTGGGCTGAGATCACTTATCGAAGTCCTTGTAATCATCAATGTAACTTGTCTACATCAGATGTTTCTAATTACCGAGAAGACTATCACAGGTCTTTCCTGTATACCATATATTCAAATATATGTTAAGTATATGTTTTGATAATGACAAGTCTAGCTATATATATTATATACTCGTGCGTATAATCGTGTGCTAAATGTACAAAAGATTAGTTTAAGAGATCTCATCAATCAAGTATAAAAGATTCAAGTACTTTAGTCAAAGGATTGACTAATCGAAGATTAGATGAAGATCACAAGTGCATATAATGAACTAAAGTTATCCTTATCAACTATAGCTTTAGTATGAGATTGATTCAAGTTATAGCTCGTAGCTATAACTCCAGAAAGAAGAAATGGTCGAAAGATTTGTGATGGTTGAAACGATTTTGGTTTCCAAAGTCGACGTGATTATTGAATGGCTAATTAGTATTCTATTTTTGGAATATAGAATTATTAATCTTAATATGGTAATATAAAATATCTTTTAGTCAAATAGGAATAAATAATTTTCTTATGAGATAATTATTTATTACTAATAAACAAAGGATTTCTATATAACCATAATTGTCAAAATAATATAATCTAAATATTGTTTTAAACGATTTTGGAAAACGTGTACTATGACACATTCCATAAAACGTGTGGGATTGGATTAAATAAATAAATATGTATTTATTTAGATATCCTAAAAACAAACTAGATTATATTATGGAATATAATTCATTATATTTTGACAAGGTTTAGGAAGTTGCTTTTAATAAGATTACTATTTATTTATTATATAAGATCTTTCCTAAATATGAATTAGGAAATTGATTCCTTATATAATACCTAAAGTATCTTATTAAATCTTTCCTAAATCAATTAAGATTAGATTTATGGTAGTATTACATAAAGACTAGAATTCTAGTTTTAGTAATATTCCTATATCATCTAGGGTTTAATAACCTAGACATAATTCTATATAAATAGAACACTTGTGAAACATTGAAGATCACGAAATCATACACACTTGCACAAGAATCGAGAAAACCGTCGACGCTATTATTTCTTCAAGATCCGAGCTTTAATTGTCATATTCATATCAAGATTCAAGTGCTCAAGCATTGATCTTATTCATTCAAGATTGTGAACTAGAAGAAACTCATTAAAGACATATCTTATTAGCGTAAGATAGATCGAGTATTTAACGGTACTCATTGTAGTCAAGTATTTAACGGTACTTGACATAGCTAGGTATTTAACGGTATCTAGATTGAGTTACAACTAACATCAAAGTTGTACGAGTAGGGTTGATAAAATTGTAATCCGGAGTCGGTACTAATTTTATTAATCGAGAATAGTGGACGTAGGTTTCAACTTGTGAAACTGAACCACTTCAAAAATATCGTGTCTCTACTTTATTATTGCTCTACTCAACGATCATCATACAACTACACACACATCGAAGAAGATTTTAAAAAGAAGGCATACTCAATTCAACCCCCCCATCTTGAGTATATTATATCAATAGACTCTTCAATTGGTATCAGAGCCTCGTGCTCTTGATCGCCTAGCCGCGTGAGTTTTGATCCTTCTATTGATTCTATATTATATACTCCTTCAACAATGGATTCCAAGCATCTCAAGTGCCCTATCTTCGATGGCAAAAACTACAGTCTATGGAAGAATATGATGACTCATTACATCAAGGGTTGTGATTGGGAATGTTGGAAGATCATCCAAACCGGACCAAAGAAAATATTGGTCGCCGCCGCAAATGGAACAACCTATGAAAAGATGGAAAGCGATTATGTGGAAAGTGACTACAAAATTGCAGAGAAAAACTCTAAGGCCATGAGCCTCCTACAGAACGTTATGATAACCTCAGAATTTGATAGATTCTCATCTTCTAGTTCCGCTAAGGAAATATGGGATAGTCTCGAACTTGCCTATGAAGGAACATCCGCAGTCAGGAAACATCGTATAGACTTGCTCATTCAAAGATATGAACTTTTCAATATGGAAAAGAATGAATCTATTGATAGCATGTCTGCACGATTTTCTTGTATTATTAATGAACTGCGGAACCTTGGCAGAAAGATCGATTCTGAAGATATCATTCGAAAGATTCTTAGGAGTCTCACCAAAAAATGGCAACCAAAGGTCACGGCCATAGAGGAAGCACGTGATCTATCTCAGATTACTTACAAATAGTTAATTGGATCTCTAATAGCACACGAGATCATGCTAAATAAAGACGATGATGATTCTAAAGGAAAAGGAGTCGCCCTACAAGCTTCCACAAGTGAAGTATGCGAAGAGGAACTTGAGGACGAAACAGTTCTATTCGCAAGAAGATTTAAGAAAGCAGTTTTCAAGGGTAGATACAAAAACCCTAACAACAAAATGGTCGATAAAAAGAAAACTGACACCAAACAAATATTCTTCAAAAGAGGATGTTTCAAATGTGGTCAACAAGATCATATGATTAAGGATTGTCCAAGCTGGGACAAAATCAAAGACAAGTCAAAAAGAGAAAAGACAAAAACAGAGTTCAAGAAAGTAATGCTTGCATCATGCTGGGAAGAATTAGAATCTGAAGATGACGAGGACTCAGAAGAAGAAGATGTAGCACACTTGTGCCTAAGCAACGTCAGCCTAGATCTAATCTCAAATGACAATGATGAAGATGAAGCATCTCATATGTGTCTCCTTGGAGAATCCGACTCAGACGATGACGACGATGAAGAGGTAAATTTTCTTCAACTCAAAAGTCAGGTTAAAAATCTATCTAAGGCTATGCTAATTAAATATTTTGAGGAAACCCTAGAACAATGTCATGAACAAAGTCTTGAATTAGATGACCTGAAGGAACAGATCCTCGATATTGCTGAGGAAAATCAACTTCTGAAAGCCAAAGCTAAGAAACTGAAATCCAAAATAAGCATTGAAGCCAATGCTAAGTTGGAAGCAGTTATGTCTGAGAAAAAGGTTCTTGAGTCTAAAGTTATTGCTAATGAAGCTATAACCTCAAAATTGAAACTCAACATCAAAGAGCTTCAATCCAAAGTTATAGCTAATGAAGCTATAACTTCAGATTTAAGAAAGGCTAATGAGCTTCTAAAGTCAAAATCTTCGGTTATGGTCGAAGATGAGACTCATCAAGAAGAAATTGAGATCCTCGAAAGCAAAATTATGGATCTAGAATTCAATCTATCTAAAATCAAGAAGGAACATGCCAAAATTGTGTCCGACTTTCATAGAGACATTCAAAACCTAAAAGAGTCTAGCAACACTGACCATAGTGAATGTAAGAAAGAAATAGACTCCTTAAAGGACCTCCTTCTTCATGCTCGGAAAGTTCACAACAAATGGGAAGGAAGCACTAACGTTCTAAACTTCCTAACTGAACAATCCGACAACAACATGAAGATGGGATTAGGTCACGAGTGTTATGGAAGAAGGGATCACTCAAAGTGTAAGCAAAGCCCAACAGACATAGACTTTAGAAGAAGAAAATATGCCGACCTTCCTGAGTATTTAATATGCACTTATTGTGGCCATACTGGACACCTCCGAGAAAACTGTGTGAAACACGCACAAGACTTTAAAACCGGAGTCAAGTTTGTTAAATCCTTAGGAATTCCAAACGACACTATTTCTGTCTCTGATAGTGATGAGAACTGAGGAAAGAAACATTGACCACAGATGGTTCTATGACATGACATTTGACTACGAAGAAAAGAAAAATAGAACCAAAGAAACTCCTCAAACAACACACAAAAATTGGTCACCAAGAGTCCAAACTAAGACTTACGCAAGAACATCTAAACCCAACTACTACCAATATAGAAAGACCTATGTAAGACAAGTTTGGGTTAAAAAGGAAGATGTATTTGTGATTACTAACAACAAAGGACCCAAGTATGCTTGGGTACCTAAACCCTGTCTTTGAAATTATTCGTGCAGTTTGTCGCCAAGGAAAACAACCTATGGTATCTCGACAGTGGATGCTCAAGACATATGACAGGTGATGTAAATCTATTCCAAACCCTTAAACCCTTTGATGGAGGTAAAGTCACATTTGGTGATAACAAAAAGGAAAAGATCATCGGAATTGGTAAGATAGGTATTTCATCCTCTCATACTATAAATGATGTATACCTTGTAAGTGGTCTCAAACACAATCTTATCAGTATATCTCAATTATGTGACAAAGGAAATAAAGTGGTTTTTCATTCAGAAATATGTCGTATAATCTTAGAAGGCACCAGTAAAGTAATACTTGAAGGTCACAGGATGAAAAATGTTTATATGATTGATTTAAATATTGTACCTACTGATTCTCTATCATGCATGAAAGTTACGTTAGATGATCCATGTCTATGGCACAAGAGATTTGGTCATATTAGCTCACCTATTCTAAGTAAGCTGAAAAGATGGGACTTGGTCGAAGGTCTTCCAAAGATCAAATTTGATCAAGAAAAGATGTGTGACACATGTTGTTGAACCATATATTCAAATATATATATAGTATATATGTTTATCTTTTGATTATGACAAGTCTAGCTATTTATATATTATATACTCGTATGTATAATCGTGTGCTAAGTGTACAGAACATTAGTAACAAGATCTAATCAATCAAGTGTAAAAGATTCAAGCATATTAGTCAAAAGTTGATAGAAGATCACAAGCGCGCATAATGAACTAAAGTTATATTTATCAACTATAGCTTTAGTACAAGATTGATTCAAGTTATAAATCGTAGCTATAACTCTATATTATGAAGAAATGATCGGAATATATGTGTTTGGATGAAACGTTTGTTTCCAAGTAATATCGTGTGCAATTAATGTTAATTGGTATTCTATTTTAAGTATGGAATTGTTAATCTTAATAAGATTATATAAAATACCTTTTGGTTAAAATAGGAATAAATAATTTTCTTATGAGATAATTATTTATTACTAAAATACACTAAGGATTTTTATATAATCTTAATTGTCAAATAATATAATCGAAAATATAGTTTGTTTCGACTTTGGGAAACGTGTAACATGTCACGTTTAGCATAATTCGTGTAGGATTCAATTAAGTAAATATTATGTATTTATTTAATGTCCTAAACAAACTAAGATTATATTATGGTAATATATTCTATTATCTTTGACATGGTTTAGGAATATAATTTAATAAGGATACTAATTATTTATTATATAAAGATCTTTCCTAAATATGAATTAGGAAATTGATTCCTTATATAATACTTATAGTATATTATTAGATCTTTCCTAAATATATTAAGATTAGATTTAAGGTAGTATTACTAAAAGACTAGTATTCTAGTTTAAAGTAATATTCCTAAATCATCTAGGGTTTCAATTACCTAGATACATATTCTATATAAATAGACTACCTATGACATATTAGTCGATACAAAATATACACACATATTCACGCAAATCGAGAGAGAGAAACCGCCGATCATATACTTCAATATTCGAGCTTATCATTGTCATATCCGATTCAAGATTCAAGTGCTCAAGCATTGATCTTATTCATTCAAGATTGTGACATCAAGGAACATTGAAGACTTTATCTTATTTACGTAAGATAGATCGAGTATTTAGCGGTACTCATTGTAAGACAAATATTTAACGGTATTTGTCGTAGCTAGATATTTAACGGTATCTAGATAGAGTTGTGAATAAACATCAAAGTCACACGAGTAGGGTTGATAAAATTGTAATCCAGAGTTGGTACTAATTTTATTAATCGAGTATAGTGGACGTAGGTCTCAAAGTGTGAGACTGAACCACTTCAAAAATATTGTGTCTCTCTTTATTATTCGTTCTACTCGAAGATCATCATACAACCATACATACATCAAAGAAGATTTAAAAAGAAGGCATACTCAATTCAACCCGCCCTTCTTGAGTATATTATATCAATAGACTCTTCAATTGGTATCAGAGCCTCGTGCTCTTGATCGCCTAGCCGCATGAGTGTTGATCCTTCTATTGATTCTATATTATATACTCCTTCAACAATGGATTCCAAACATCTCAAGTGCCCTATCTTCGATGGCAAGAACTACAGTCTATGGAAGAATATGATGACTCATTACATCAAGGGATGTGATTGGGAATGTTGGAAGATCATCCAAACTGGACCAAAGAAGATCTTGGTCGCCGCCGCAAATGGAACAACCTATGAAAAGATGGAAAGCGATTATGTGGAAAGTGACTACAAAATTGCAGAGAAAAACTCTAAGGCCTTGAGCCTCCTACAGAACGGTATGATAACCTCAGAATTTGATAGATTCTCATCTTGTAGTTCCGCTAAGGAAATATGGGATAGTCTCGAACTTGCTTATGAAGGAACATCCGCAGTCAGGAAACATCGTATAGACTTGCTCGTTCAAAGATATGAACTTTTCAATATGGAAAACAATGAATCTATTGATAGCATGTCTACACGATTTTCTTGTATTATTAATGAACTGCGGAACCTTGGCAGAAAGATCGATTCTGAAGATATCATTCGAAAAATTCTTAGGAGTGTAATAACCCGTTTTTTTTATTAAGAAAAATAAATAGATAATATGTTTATTTAAACAGTCAACGACAAGGTTTAGTTTGCTCGTATGTCTTTAGATATAAAAGTCGTTGGTGGGGTTCGAAGTAGAGACCTAGGACTTATAACCTAAAATCTTTTACACATGTTGTTAAAGGGGGTTCGAACCCCTGATCCTTTGCACGGAATTATAGGCCTAGGGATTTGTGTTGACAAGCAACAGCCCATAAGTCGAAAAACACCTTATTGCTGCCCCTCTATCTTAGACGCCACAATCAAGCCCTAACCCTCATCTTAACCTAAATCTACTCACTCAAAACCCTAACCGTCGCCTCATAGAAGAGAATGAAGCTTTGCACGGTGGTTTGACACGAGTCTAAGGTGGTTCGTTGTGGTTGCAAAGTTGGTATGTTCACGTTGCTCTGTTTTCACGGTTCCTAGTCTCTGTTTTGGTTGCTTGTTTTCAATCGTGTACTGTGTCTATGAGGATCTGACCTTCGTGTATTTGTAATGTATGTTGTTTAGGGGTCAGATAGGTACCAGTCCATGTCGTCTTTGACCCCCCTAACACCGCCGTGTATAGTGTTTTAGGGAGGCTGTCAGTAAACACGCGTTTCTGGGTTGTTTGTGGGTGTGGAGTTTTGAGTCTGTTTTCGTTAAGTTTAACTTATGGGTTGCGTCTGGGTTATGGTTCTAGAGTCAAGGGTGAGTCAGGGAGAGGATGGTGGTTCTCAGGGTGTTCAGGCGTGGTCAGGGTGGCTGTTAGGGTGGTGATCGATGGCTGTATGGGAAGGCACACAAAGGAGGTTTCAGTATTGTTTCTGGGTCCAGGTTTCACACGGGTGTTTGGGGTGGTACCACCGATGACTAGGGGGAGGTCGGTGCGGTGGTACCACCATGGTTGGTGAGTATGTGGTCTGGGCAGTCTGTGGTGGCGGTCTAGGGTGGTCTGGTAGTGTTTGGTGGTGGCTGCGGTATGTAGAACAGGCGGGTAAGGAGTGGGTTGCGTGTAGAGTCGGGCCTGTTGAAGACCCTTGTCTTCCTTGTCGGCGGGAGTCGAGGGGCTGGGCACGGTTGTTGGTGGAAGTAGGTGACGTGGGGGTTGTCGAGGGGTGGCTGCCGACAGCAAGGAGGCCAGTCACGGCTTAGTTCAGGCCGTATAAGGTTGGGGCGGTATAGGGTGTCGTGGGTTTTGGTTAGGGTTGTTTTATTAGTTTACTCTTATTATTATTATTATTATTATTATTATTATTATTATTATTATTATTATTTGTATTATTACTAATGTTATTATTAATGTGGTAATGTAAATTGTGTGCTTTATCGTATGAGCTTATAATTGTTCGATAATTTAATTATCAAAGTAACGAGCATTATTATTACATAATATTTCATTACTATTTCTTTTAAGTATTATTTATATTATTTCTAATATTATTTATCTTTGTTACCTTTGTGAATATCTTACTACTAGTATTCTTATTGTGTCGATGTTAGTAGTAAAGTAAAGTATTTTATGCAAAACTGTTGTCGATTGTGATGTTTGTTATCATTATTGTTATTAGTATTAATATATGTTGTGTTCGTGGTTAAATAATTAAATCATTGTTATTACGTGTTCTATAATAGTTATTCAATTTAATCACAAGACATGTTCGGTAAGTCTATATTTAGTAGGCCATACGTGACTAATGGTGTTTGATATGACTAAGGAGTTATATTAGTTGATATATATGAGCCTGTTGATATATATATATTTATGAAGTACGATAAGGGTGTCACTTGTGAACATGATAGAATAAATGTGATAGTGTTTGGATGGTATGGGTAGCAATTGATATTAAGTACTATTTATAGGAACTGAGTTCGAGGTGGAACGATTCTAGCGGCTGTTCGGTTGTCATTCTGCAACTCCAGGTAGGGAAATATATTATGATTCATGTTATGACATGAAATGTGTAAGTGATGCTTGTTACGAGTTTGATATAATTGATTGTTACTGTACTGTGGATTGTATTATTATCATTGATCACTGTGGAGATCGGGAGATGTGAAATGGGTCTTGTGATATGGGTCTTGTGATATGGGACTTGTGACATGGCCATGGGAGGTGTGGTGTGATGGGAGGTGTGGTGTGATGGAGGTGTGAAGTGGTGGAGGTGTGGTGGATGATCGAATGATATGGAGATGGAGGAGGATACAGTTTTATGGCTATTTATGTTTTATCTGTGTTACCTACTCAACCTCGCGGTTGACCCTGTGTATTCGTGTGACACCTACGATGATCTGGAATGGGGAGTAGATTCTACAGGAAACAGACAGATGAGTCAGGAGCTGGGACGGGAATGTGAGATGCGGACTTGAGACCGACTTAGATCTACATCACATATAGAGTAGTCGTCAGTTGTGCTTTTATTTCTCTCTGTAATTTCTGTAACAACAAATGTTTAAATTTTACCAGTTTTATATAAAGTACTTTGGTTTGTTTTACTTTGTTATTCACTACCTCGGATAATCCGAGATGGTAACAGCTCAATTTACTGAGGATGTCTTGCCAAAGGCTCCTTAATAAATCGGGGTGTTACAAAGTGGTATCAGAGCGAACGATCCTCAGGCCTAAAAAAAATGAATAAAAAAAATGAACATAGGAAGAGTTAAATAAAATGAACCCCAGGTTAGTAACTGTTAGGAGCCCCCGTATTGGGATGAGTTAGGGGCCCCCTCAAACCAAGCCACTGGCCCTTTCAGTTTAACCTGGTTACCTTGAGAGATGTAGAGCGTGGGTAGCATAGGATGAAGGAAAAGACCCAATGTTTGTTGTACTAACAGTTGCAGGAGCGGAATGAGGTAAGTAATGATATGATACATGGTTAATGATGCGCTGTGAAAGAATATGGTTGGTAATCTATATTGTGAATCATGAGATTGCTATTGAATGTGATTGAAATATGTATTACTTCAAGTATTGGGGTGCATAAGAAGAATACGGTTGGTAATATGATGATGTGCATAAGAAGAATACGACTGATATTGAAATGCTGATTGATCTGAATAATAGAATTGAAATTTTCTGGGAATGGGTGTATATTTATTGTATAATGAATTAGAGTGATATGATTATGTGATTTTTGTGTCTCAAATTGTCTATAGGATATCTAGTTATTAAATGATTAACGTAATTTTGTAATATATTGCTTGGTATTTGGATATGAACGATCAGATTTAAATGTTATAGTAATTCATGTCTAGTGATATACGGAAGGTGTTACCCTGAGCCATGAACGTACATAGTCTTGTGGCATATATCGTATTTAAAATTTTATGCTTATTATACGCATTTAAAAGTTGTTATGGAGTTCATAATCAATATGTGACATAGTAGTAACTCCTAGTTATATTTTCGTACCTGGATAAGTTATGATTATGCGTTAGTAGGAACTAAATTCCTTGAGATATGCATTCAATTCTTTGCCTATGATTAGCTCGTCCTTTATATATTTTCTAAGAACTATGATCGCTCGCATGTTAGCTAAGCTGTTATTTATTTATGATTTGGTAAGTTGCTGCGTAACGTTTAATTGTTTGAAATCGGGTGATATAAAAGTTTCATATAAAAGTTTAATCAAGTGTGGCTTATGTGATGTAACCACGTGATACCCTGTTATGGCTTTAGTAACATGAACAGTAGTCACATGATAAGAATATGGACCTTACTACATGGTAGTGTAACCTTGCTTATTTAGTTGGATTTTTTTTTTATAAAACAGTTTCAATTATACGGACGCTCCTACTTTCTATTGTTATGACCTCAAATAATTTTGTGATGATCCTATGTGATGTTAAATCATGTTTATCAGAGAAGAGTCTTGACAAGTGGTAGAATGGAACTTAACTAGTAAGATTATTAGTACAATGTCATGAGTAAAAGTAATATAGCAATTTAATTGTTATAATTAATGGTGATTATTTTGCACAACGTGAACCTTGTTGTTGTTCTTTCGTATATTAAAGGTACATCTTTGTCTAGTTTCCTGATATCATAGCCCTATGACTTCGTCATGTATACTGTTGCGCCATAAAATGAATTACATATTACTATGTTCAAATCTGATCACGATGTATTAAGTTATTAATTAGTTTGGCATGAGATTTAGTGTTGTGCATTCGTTTACTTTTATCGTTAAACTTTCATGATTCATGAACTACAATTTAGTAAAGAGAATCAGAATGTCCCCGTGCAACCTTAATTCTTATTTGTAGCTTGTAGAATTGCCTTTTATTCGTGTTTATGAATTGTCACAAATTACCGTTTCAATGTTTCAAATGTTTCAAAATATTTTCGATGTGTTAAACCATGCTTAAGCTTGCTGTTTGGTAATTATGATGATTGTTTGCAATATGATATATTCTGTATCTATGTGGGATAACATCCTTTTATTTTGCAAGTCACATATATTAATAGTTTCATGATAAAGAATGTAATGTGAGTGGACGGGAAATGTACCTACGTGTTTTGATTAACCTATCGACATCTGAGAATGTTAAACGGTCTTGTAAGTCTATGATTGGTGTATATTTTGTGAAACATGTCAATGTTACATGTTTAATTACTTTCATTAAAATTTTGCTCTATGTCTTTTCCTAAAATATGTTTTTTGCTTCTATAATATGTTTATGAGCATGAAACATTTAATTCTTAACTGTTTACATTGTTGTTAGTATACTAAAATTGTGATAAATTTCAAGGGTATATGAGTGTTATCTAATCCGAATCTGTTTTACTACGTACCATGATCCTACCGATCCTATTAATCTTAATATTGTTTGAGGTTGTTCATTATTATTTCTTAAAAGTGATTTGAGATTGTTCGGGTTTCTGTGCTGAGGTTATAGGGAATTTATTTCATTGTCACTCATGGAATGTATTGGTATAAAGTTACCTATAATATTCTGTATGTCTTGTCTTTGCATTGGGCTTTGGGGAGTTGTGATTTAAGTACAAGGGTTTGGGCTGTTAGTGAAAAAGTGAGTTGTTTATAAAGGGAATAATATGATGAAAGGTAATGGGTGGTAAGGTATAATTGTTAAGGTTGGAATGATTGAATGACGAGATGATTTCAATGTTTGCTCTGCCAGTGTTGTTCATGTTTAAATGGTTGTGTTTGTGCGTTCAAAGGGGGAAGACTTGCAAGTACCTATTATTTTATCTTGTTGGGCTATATTTTTTTTTTCTTTTCCTGTATTGTTAATTTTGTAGTACTTTTACCTCACCTCTAAGTGTTGTGCATGGCTCTTTGAACCTTTGAATATATCGATATTGAAATTGAGATGGGAACTGGTTAAGGGCACTGAGATATGAGTTATTAGGCCGTTGTGCCATATTGTGTTACGGTCCAGTGTGACCTTGGTTATGGAATTATATTCAGGGAACGAAATTGATATTGATATGGAAGTATAGATTGACGGTTTTATTCCGCCAGTTCACTCACCCCTTTTCTTTGGTCTTTGGTTCGAAGAGGAGAATACGATACTTGGTTCCTTGGACCAAGACTTTATGAGATAATGTAATGAGTAAGACGGATTTTGAGCTGGAATTTTATGAGGTTATGGGGACGTAACCATGTTTTAAGGAGGATGGGATTGTAAAATCTTAAAGATTTTGATAGGGCTAGTCGTTATGATCTGGCTAATTGGTGTTGTGATTGTTTGTATATACTTGGTAATCTTGATTACTTATGTTACGCATTTTATTGTGTTTCGTGAAGTGTCCTTAAATAAAGTTATATGTCAAACTTTGGGGACAAAGTTTTCTTAACGAGGGTAGAATGTAACAATTCGTGTTTTAAAACTTATATAAGTCCTACTTATGATTGTTTAATGTTTGTTATATATTTCGTTACCGCTATGGAGTGGTGAACTTCGGGACGAAGTTCATTTTAAGGGGGAAGACTGTAATAACCCGTTTCTTTTATTAAGAAAAATAAATAGATAATATGTTTATTTAAACAGTCAACGACAAGGTTTAGTTTGCTCGTATGTCTTTAGATATAAAAGTCGTTGGTGGGGTTCGAAGTAGAGACCTAGGACTTATAACCTAAAATCTTTTACACATGTTGTTAAAGGGGGTTCGAACCCCTGATCCTTTGCACGGAATTATGGGCCTAGGGATTTGTGTTGACAAGCAACAGCCCATAAGTCGAAAAACACCTTATTGCTGCCCCTCTATCTTAGACGCCACAATCAAGCCCTAACCCTCATCTTAACCTAAATCTACTCACTCAAAACCCTAGCCGTCGCCTCGTAGAAGAGAATGAAGCTTTGCACGGTGGTTTGACACGAGTCTAAGGTGGTTCATTGTGGTTGCGAAGTTGGTATGTTCACGTTGCTCTGTTTTCACGGTTCCTAGTGTCTGTTTTGGTTGCTTGTTTTCAATCGTGTACTGTGTCTATGAGGATCTGACCTTCGTGTATTTGTAATGTATGTTGTTTAGGGGTCAGATAGGTACCAGTCCATGTCGTCTTTGACCCCCCTAACACCGCCGTGTATAGTGTTTTAGGGAGGCTGTCAGTAAACACGCATTTCTGGGTTGTTTGTGGGTGTGGAGTTTTGAGTCTGTTTTCGTTAAGTTTAACTTATGGGTTGCGTCTCGGTTATGGTTCTAGAGTCAAGGGTGAGTCAGGAAGAGGATGGTGGTTCTCAGGGTGTTCAGGCGTGGTCAGGGTGGCTTTTAGGGTGGTGATCGATGGCTGTACGGGAAGGGAAACAGAGGAGGTTTCAGTATTGTTTCTGGGTCCAGGTTTCACACGGGTGTTTGGGGTGGTACCACCGATGACTAGGGGGAGGTCGGTGCGGTGGTACCACCATGGTTGGTGAGTATGTGGTCTGGGCAGTCTGTGGTGGCGGTCTAGGGTGGTCTGGTAGTGTTTGGTGGTGGCTGCGGTATGTAGAACAGGCGGGTAAGGAGTGGGTTGCGTGTAGAGTTGGGCCTGTTAAAGACCCTTGTCTTCCTTGTCGGCGGGAGTCGAGGGGCTGGGCACGGTTGTTGGTGGAAGTAGGTGGCGTGTGGGTTGTCGAGGGGTGGCTGCCGACAGCAAGGAGGCCAGTCACGGCTTAGTTCAGGCCGTATAAGGTTGGGGCGGTATAGGGTGTCGTGGGTTTTGGTTAGGGTTGTTTTATTAGTTTACTCTTATTATTATTATTATTATTATTATTATTATTATTATTATTATTATTATTATTATTATTATTATTATTATTATTATTATTATTATTATTATTATTATTATTATTATTATTATTATTATTATTATTATTATTATTATTATTATTATTATTATTATTATTATTATTATTATTATTATTATTATTATTATTATTATTATTATTATTATTATTATTATTATTATTATTATTATTATTATTATTATTATTATTATTATTATTATTATTATTATTATTATTATTATTATTATTATTATTATTATTATTATTATTATTATTATTATTATTATTATTATTATTATTATTATTATTATTATTATTATTATTATTATTATTATTATTATTATTATTATTATTATTATTATTATTATTATTATTATTATTATTATTATTATTATTATTATTATTATTATTATTATTATTATTATTATTATTATTATTATTATTATTATTATTATTATTATTTGTATTATTACTAATGTTATTATTAATGTGGTAATGTAAGTTGTGTGCTTTATCGTATGAGCTTATAATTGTTCGATAATTTAATTATCAAAGTAACGAGCATTATTATTACATAATATTTCATTACTATTTCTTTTAAGTATTATTTATATTATTTCTAATATTATTTATCTTTGTTACCTTTGTGAATATCTTACTACTAGTATTCTTATTTTTTCGATGTTAGTAGTAAAGTAAAGTATTTTATGCAAAACTGTTGTCGATTGTGATGTTTGTTATCAATATTGTTATTAGTATTAATATATGTTGTGTCCGTGGTTAAATAATTAAATCATTGTTATTACGTGTTCTATAATAGTTATTCAATTTAATCACAAGACATGTTCGGTAAGTCTATATTTAGTAGGCCATACGTGACTAGTGGTGTTTGATATGACTAAGGAGTTATATTAGTTGATATATATGGGCATGTTGATATATATATTTATGAAGTATGATAAGGGTGTCACTTGTGAACATGATAGAATAAATGTGATAGTGTTTGGATGGTATGGGTAGCAATTGATATTAAGTACTATTTATAGGAACTGAGTTCGAGGTGGAACGATTCTAGCGGCTGTTCGGTTGTCATTCTGCAACTCCGGGTAGGGAAATATATTATGATTCATGTTATGACATGAAATGTGTAAGTGATGGTTGTTACGAGTTTGATATAATTGATTGTTACTGTACTGTGGAGTGTATTATTATCATTGATCACTGTGGAGATCGGGAGATGTGAAATGGGTCTTGTGATATGGGTCTTGTGATATGGGACTTGTGATATGGCCATGGGAGGTGTGGTGTGATGGGAGGTGTGGTGTGATGGAGGTGTGAAGTGGTGGAGGTGTGGTGGATGATCGAATGATATGGAGATGGAGGAGGATACAGTTTTATGGCTATTTATGTTTTATCTGTGTTACCTACTCAACCTCGCGGTTGACCCTGTGTATTCGTGTGACACCTACGATGATCCGGATTGGGGAGTAGATTCTACAGGAAACAGACAGATGAGTCAGGAGCTGGGACGGGAATGTGAGATGCGGACTTGAGACCGACTTAGATCTACATCACATATGTGAGGTGCTTTTATTTCTCTCTGTAATTTCTGTAACAACAAATGTTTAAATTTTACCAGTTTTATATAAAGTACTTTGGTTTTTTTTACTTTGTTATTCACTACCTCGGATAATCCGAGATGGTAACAGCTCAATTTACTGAGGATGTCTTGCCAAAGGCTCCTTAATAAATCGGGGTGTTACAAGGAGTCTCACCAAAAAGTGGCAACCTAAGGTCACGGCCATAGAGGAAGCACGTGATCTATCTAAGATTACTTACCAAGAGTTGATTGGATCTTTAATGGCACACGAGATCATACTAAATAAAGACGATGATGATTCTAAAGGGAAAGGAGTCGCCCTACAAGCCTCCACAAGCGAAGTATGCGAAGAAGAACTTGAGGACGAAACAGTTCTATTCACAAGACGATTTAAGAAAGCAGTTTTCAAGGGTAGATACAAAAACCCTAACAACAAAACGGTCGATAAAAAGAAAACTGACACCAAACAAACACTCTTCAAAAGAGGATGTTTTAAGTGTGGTCAACAAGATCATATGATCAAGGATTGTCCAAGCTGGGACAAAATCAAAGACAAGTCAAAAAGAGAAAAGACTAAAACAGAGTTCAAGAAAGTAATGCTTGCTTCATGCTGGGGAGAATTAGAATCTGAGGATGACGAGGACTCAGAAGAAGAAGATGTAGCACACTTGTGCCTAAGCAACGTCAGTCTAGATCTAATCTCAGACAACAATGATGAAGATGAAGCATCTCATATGTGTCTCCTTGGAGAATCCGACTCAGACGATGACGACGATGAAGAGGTAAATTTTCTTCAACTCAAAAGTCAAGTTTAGAATTTATCTAAGGCTATGTTAATGAAATACTTTGAGAAAACCCTAGACAAATGTCATGAGCAAAACCTTGAATTAGATTAATTGAAGGAACAGATCCTCGATATTGCTGAGGAAAATCAACTTCTGAAAGCCAAAGCTAAGAAACTGAAATCCAAAATAAGCATTGAAGCAAATGCTAAATTGGAAACAGTTATGTCTGAGAAAAAGGTTCTTGAGTCTAAAGTTATAGCTAATGAAGCTATAACCACAAAACTGAAACTCAACATCAAAGAGCTTCAATCTAAAGTTATAGCTAATGAAGCTATAACTTCAGATTTGAGAAAGGCTAATGAGCTTCTAAAGTCAATATCTTCGATTATGGTCGAAGATGAGACTCATCTAGAAGAATTTGAGATCCTCGAAAGCAAGATTATGGATCTAGAATTCAATCTATCTAAAATCAAGAAGGAACATGCCAAAATTGTGTCCGACTATCATAAAGACATTCAAAACCTAAAAGAGTCTAACAACACTGACCACAGTGAATGTAAGAAAGAAATAGAGTCCCTAAAAGACCTCCTTCTTCATGCTCGGAAGGTTCACGACAAATGGGAAGGAAGCACTAACATTCTAAACTTCCTAACTGAACAATCCGACAACAACATGAAGATGGGGTTAGGACACGAGTGTTATGGAAGAAGGGATCACTCAAAGTGTAAGGAAAGCCCAACAGACAGAGACTTTAGAAGAAGAAAATATGCCGATCTTCCTGAGTATTTAATATGCACTTATTGTGGCCATACTGGACACCTCCGAGAAAACTGTGTAAAACACGCACAAGATTTTAAAACCGGAGTCAAGTTTGTTAAATACTTAAGAATTCCAAACGACACTATTTCTGTCTCTGATGGTGATGATAACAAAACTGAGGAAAGAAACATTGACCACAGATGGCTCTCTGACATGACATTTGATTACGAAGAAAAGAAAAATAGAACCAAACAAACTCCTCAACAAGCAACACACAAAAATTGGTCACCTAGAGTCCAAACTAAGACCTACACAAAAACATCAAAACCCAACTACTACCAATATAGAAAGACCTATGTAAGACAAGTCTGGGTTAAAAAGGAAGATGTATTTGTGATTACTAACAACAAAGGACCCAAGTATGCTTGGGTACCTAAATCCTGTCTTTGAACTTATTCGTGCAGTTTGTCGCCAAGGAAAATAACCTATGGTATCTCGACAGTGGATGCTCAAGACATATGACAGGCAATGTAAATCTATTTCAAACCCTCAAACCCTTTGACGGAGGTAAAGTCACATTTGGTGATAACAAAAAGGGAAAGATCATCGGAATTGGTAAGATAGGTATTTCATCCTCTCATGCTATAAATGATGTATACCTTGTGAGTGGTCTCAAACACAATCTTATCAGTATATCTCAATTATGTGACAAAGGAAATAAAGTGGTTTTTCATTCAGATATATGTCGTATAATCTTAGAAGGCACCAGTAAAGTAATACTTGAAGGTCACAGGATGAAAAATGTTTATATGATTGATTTAAATGTTGTACCTACTGATTCTCTATCATGCATGAAAGTTACGTTAGATGATCCATGTCTATGGCACAAGAGATTTGGTCATATTAGCTCACCTATTCTAAGTAAGCTGAAAAGATGGGACTTGGTCGAAGGTCTTCCAAAGATCAAATTTGATCAAGAAAAGATGTGTGACACATGTGCACGATGTAAACACGTCAGATCATCCTTTAAGCCAAAAAGAGTGGTAAGCACAGAACAAGCTCTTGAACTTGTACACATGGATCTATGTGGCCCTATGAAGGTAAGAAGCAGAGGTGGTTCCAGGTACGTTTTTGTTCTAGTTGATGATTACTCTAGATTTGTTTGGCCAATCTTTCTTCATTCTAAAGACGAAACATTCGATGAATTTGTTAGTCTCATGAAACTTGTTCAAAACAAATATAAATCAAATCTAGCAACAATCCGTACTGACCATGGAACTGAGTTTGACAATCATGCTTTTATTGAGTTCTGTAAAACCAATGGCGTTGGACATAATTTCTCGGCCCCTAGAACCCCACAACAAAATGGAGTCGTAGAACGAATGAACAGAACCCTAGAAGACATGGCTAGAACAATGCTTCTTTGTAGTGGCCTACCTAGAAACTTTTGGGCTGAGGCTATAAGTACAGCTTGCTATATTCATAACCGCGCTATGATTAGACCTATCCTTTAAAAGACACCTTATGAACTTCTTCGTGGTCGTAAACCAAACATATCTCATTTAAGATGCTTTGGTAGTAAATGCTTTGTTCACAACAATGGTAAAAACAGATTAAGCAAATTCGACCCTAGAAGTGATGAAGCAATCTTTATAGGATATTCAGATCATAGTAAAGCCTACAAAGTTTTTAACAAACGTACTTTATGCATAGAGGAAAGTATTCATGTTATCTTTGATGAGAATAATGTCTTCGATAAGCCATTACAGGATATAGAGGAAAACCTAGACGAACCTGATTTCAGGTTATCAAGGGAAGATCCTCCTGAAATGGAAATTGAAGAATGAGAACCTCAAGGAACTCATGATGAACTCAACTTGGGAGAAAATGGTGCAAGAGATGAAACTACAGTTGATGATACTGTAGATAGCTCTCAAACCAATGACTCGGAACCTAGAGTTACAGCTAATGAAGTTGTAACTTTGAATCAAAACCAAAGGGAAGAGGCCAGAGTTATACCTGACCCTACTATAAACCCAGGTTTGGATTCAGAGGGAACAAGTCAAGATCTCGAGTCAAGTTCAGATAATGATAATAATCAATCAAGGAACTGGAGATACAAAGGCTCTCATCCTTTGGACAATGTCATAGGAAGCCTGACAGATGGAGTTCAAACTAGAAGGAGCTTAAACAACTTTAGCTCATTCTACTCCTTCCTCTCCACCATTGAACCTTCAAATATCAAGGAAGCTCTCGCAGAACCAGACTGGATAGTTGCCATGCAAGAAGAACTCCAGCAATTTGAAAGAAACAAAGTTTGACATCTTGTTCCTCGACCTAAGGACAGAACTATCATCGGAACTAGATGGGTTTTCAGAAATAAACTGGATGACACTGGAGTCATTGTACGAAACAAGGCCAAACTAGTGGTTCAAGGATACAACCAACAGGAAGGGATCGATTATGAGGAAACCTTTTCTCCTATTGCTCGTCTTGAGGCAATAAGACTACTCATTGCATTTGCAGCACACAAGGGAATGAAACTTTTTCAGATGGACGTTAAGACTGCATTTCTTAATGGCTATCTCCAAGAGGAAGTATTTGTTGAACAACCTCCTGGATTTCCTGACAGCAAAGTCATGGATCATGTATTCAAATTGGACAAAGCACTATATGGTCTAAAACATGCACCTAGGGCATGGTACGACAGATTATCAAAGTTCCTATTGGAGAGTGGATTCAAGAGAGAGTCTGTGGATAAAACCCTATTTCTTAAAAGCGAAAACTCAGATCAACTAGTCGTTCAGATCTATGTTGACGATATTATTTTTGGCTTAACTAATAAAAAGTTGTGCAAGTACTTCTCTGAGTTGATGACTTCTGAGTTCGAGATGAGTATGATGGGAGAACTAAAGTTCTTCCTTGGACTTCAAATACAACAAACTGAAGAAGGAATCAAGGTTCATCAACAAAAATACGTCAAGGAGTTACTAAATAAATTTGGAATAGAAACCTCTCATGCAATGCCTACTCCAATGGTCACAGATAAGAAGTTAACCAAAGACGAAGATGGTAAATCTGTAGATGAAACAACTTACAGAGGTATGATTGGCTCACTTCTTTATCTTACAGCAAGTCCTCCAGATATAATGTTTAGTGTCTGTGTTTGTGCGAGATTCCAATCTGCACCAAAATAATCACATATGATTGCAGTTAAAAGAATCTTAAGATACCTAATCGGAACCTCAAAATTATATCTATGGTATCCTATGGACAGTAACTTTAATCTAGTAGGATATTCAGATGCGGATTATGCAGGATGTTCTTTAGACAGAAAAAGTACCTCCGGGCTTGCTACCTTTGTAGGTCCTTGTATTATATCTTGGGGATCCAAGAAACAAAATTCTGTCGCTCTCTCAACTGCTGAAGCAGAATATATTGCAGCCGCACTGGTATGTTCTCAACTTTTATTGTTAAAGCAACAGTTACATGATTATGGTGTTGATGTTGGATGTGTGCCTATATTATGTGATAATACGAGTGCTATAATTATATCTAAAAACCCAGCCCAGCACTCGAGGACCAAACATATTGAAATTAGACACCACTTTCTAAGAGACCATGTTGAAAAGAAAAATATAAAATTGGAATTTTGTAGTACGGAAAAACAATGGGCAGATATATTCACTAAACCATTGGCTAGAGAACGCTTTGAGACTTTGCGGTTGGAAATTGGTTTAATCGGTGGCACCTAATCAAATCTTAAAAGCAAAAATAACCCAATGATTGACTACGGTTTAGATGAGATTATATGACTGTGTCCGTATACTCCGCTGCATGTGTATGTATATATTCGATGATAAATTTTGTGATTATAGTTATATTATATAATTTACATATGGATGTGTACGCAACCAATCTCAAAATAATATTACGTCACATATTAATTTTTACCTCACATATATATATATATTATCCAAATTATATCATACAAAATGATAATATACAAATATTAAACAAAATACACTCACCAAAATTATCACACAAACTACTTGTGTTGGTCCCCACTGCCACGTCCCTAAACCACCTAGCCCCACAACTAACTGCCACATGCCCCCCTATTTTCCCTAGCCTTTGACTTCTCACCCAACTTCAATTATTACCCCAACTCCCTCAAACTTACCTCACTCAACCTCCATTATTACCGTCCCCAAACCCAACTCCCTCAAATTACCTCCCACTACTTCCATTATTAACTTCAAAACCTCTAACCTCCATAAAAATTACCAACCACCATTAAAACTCACCCAAACCTCCGCTACAACCTCAACTCAAAACCACCATTTTTATCACCACAATGCCACCATCTCGTGCCACACGTTCTCAAAAAAAGAAGCCCACACCTCCTTCACCAACTCCATCACCACCGCCCTCTCCAACTCCGATAGCTACAGCCGCTCCCACCCCCGACCAGAGCAAACGACGCAAACTCAATTGTGTTTCGTCCTCTAATTCTGATGACATGCAAGAACTCGACTCCCAAGTCCCTCGCCCTATGTTTCCCGAGTACTCTGTCGAAGCTACTCGTGCGGGTCTTGAGAAGGTGCGCATGACCAAACAAGAAGGTACGTTAATTGATCGAGTTTTACCTTACGCCATTCATGCGGGTCGGTTTTACCCTAAGTCGTGGGTCAATGGGTCAAAATCTTTGAGATTCTTTAAAGATTTTCTGACATTTAAAGGGTGGGAATACATAAGCGATTTCTCGGGTTTGTTATTTCCTATCGAGTTGGTTCAATTCTTTGCTTCAATTAAGCCTTGTGATGATGGGATAAGGGGTGTCGTGAATGGTCGAGATATTGTTGTGACTAAGTCGGATATTTGTGATATCTTTAACCTTGATCAAGACGGGTTAGTTCTTGACCCCAAAAAGGAATGGAGTGTAGTTACTAAAGATCAAAAATTGGTGATTAAAAAATATTTCGATGAAGATGCTACTGAAGTTTCTCCTCTGCTCACTGTCAATTTTAACCCAAAATTGAAGTTTTTCTTGAATTTTTATGGAATACCGTGTTACCTCGACGGGGTGGTAGGGATAAGCTTGCTAGTGTTGAGGCTGTGGTGTTGTATAGTTGGTTGGAGGGACAGAAAATCGATTTGGCGTCTCTTATTTGCCATAAAATCTGTCAAGTTTCAAGTATTCTTGTTAAGGAAAAGTTCTGCTCCACCATCGACATTCCATATGGAATGTGGGTATCCGAATCGATGTTTCAGAAAGGTGTTGTTGATGATTCCAGTTTCGGGATTAAACCAAAGGATCGTATGTGTGATCGGTTGTTGAAATTAATGGGAATTTGCTTTGACGGAGTTGATCTTACGTTTGGTAAGAATGTAGGTACGGAACCCACTCCGCATCCATCACCATCCTTCGCGGGTCTCGAAGCCAAGATGGACCAGATTCTTGGTCTGTGTGAAATTAAAAAGGAGAAGGATGAGGCAGGGGGTAGTCGTGCCAAGAGGGGTCGTGAGTTTGAGGTTGATGTGAAGGAATGGATGGAGAAAGTGGATAAACAATTGGTGAAAATTGGCTCGGAAGTCTCTGTTGTATGCTCGGAGTTGCTAAGTATGAGTGATCGTCTCTCCTTCATCACGACTCAAGGAGGAGCCATGGTGAGAGACCACGGATTGTTGCGAGAGGATGCTTCTAAAGCACTTGAGGCCGTCAAGGCACTCTCGCTCAAAGTGCTCAACTTCGAGATTGCGCTCAATGCTCAAGGGAGAAACGTAAATAGCTGCCTAGATAGGTTGGAGACCCTCGAGTTCCGTACCCGACCCGACTACGTGAACCCTTATGCCAAGACACCGGGCTCAAGTTCTCATTCTTGATCATCTATATCCGTCTTTGTCTTTCGAATTTGGATTGGTTTGTTGTTGTTTTGTTCAAAGTCTGGGGTGGACTTATAAACAATATTAGTATTGTGGCCCAATTTACTTACCTGGCCCATTAGGAATCCGAGACCTTGTCTCTTTTTGCTTCTTCGGATTTCCTATCCCTAACCGGCCCAAACTTTAACCTTGTTTTGATGCGGCCCAACTTGCTACCTCTTTTTGCCTTGGCCCATCTTATTTGCTATCTTTTGCAGGCCCTTATCTTACCCCTAGCCAGGCCCAATTTTGTTACAACTCTCTTGTTAATAATTCGGCCCATTGGCATAGTATATTCGGATTGGTTGTGTATATTTTAAACATTCCGTATGTGCTTGTGTGATATTTTCCATGTTCATATTTTTAGACTCGTTTATATGCTTGCTTATGTTTCGTCGTATATTATTCTAGTCGTTTCATGTCTTTGTTCTCATCTTTTCGATGATGTCAAGAGGGGGGAAAATGCGACTTAGATTAGAATTTGCCTAAGCTTGCTCCTTGTCGTAATTCATTGTCTCTTAGGCTTCTTAAAGGATATGGGATAGATAGAAGATAGAAACCCTAAGTGAATCTTTGCTATGAATGACCATTATTATATTGAGGGGGAACATACACTTAGACACAAAATCTAAGAGAGACTTGCCATCATCAAAAAGGGGGAATTTGTTGAACCATATATTCAAATATATATATAGTATATATGTTTATGTTTTGATTATGACAAGTCTAGCTATTTATATATTATATACTCGTATGTATAATCGTGTGCTAAGTGTACAGAACATTAGTAACAAGATCTAATCAATCAAGTGTAAAAGATTCAAGCATATTAGTCAAAAGTTGATAGAAGATCACAAGCGCGCATAATGAACTAAAGTTATATTTATCAACTATAGCTTTAGTACAAGATTGATTCAAGTTATAAATCGTAGCTATAACTCTATATTATGAAGAAATGATCGGAATATATGTGTTTGGATGAAACGTTTGTTTCCAAGTAATATCGTGTGCAATTAATGTTAATTGGTATTCTATTTTAAGTATGGAATTGTTAATCTTAATAAGATTATATAAAATACCTTTTGGTTAAAATAGGAATAAATAATTTTCTTATGAGATAATTATTTATTACTAAAATAAACTAAGGATTTTTATATGATCTTAATTGTCAAATAATATAATCGAAAATATAGTTTGTTTCGACTTTGGGAAACGTGTAACATGTCACGTTTACCATAATTCGTGTAGGATTCAATTAAGTAAATATTATGTATTTATTTAATGTCCTAAACAAACTAAGATTATATTATGGTAATATATTCTATTATCTTTGACATGGTTTAGGAAGATAATTTAATAAGGATACTAATTATTTATTATATAAAGATCTTTCCTAAATATGAATTAGGAAATTGATTCCTTATATAATACTTATAGTATATTATTAGATCTTTCCTAAATATATTAAGATTAGATTTAAGGTAGTATTTCTAAAAGACTAGTATTCTAGTTTAAAGTAATATTCCTAAATCATCTAGGGTTTCAATTACCTAGATACATATTCTATATAAATAGACTACCTATGACATATTAGTCGATACAAAATATACACACATATTCACGCAAATCGAGAGAGAGAAACCGCCGATCATATACTTCAATATTCGAGCTTATCATTGTCATATCCGATTCAAGATTCAAGTGCTCAAGCATTGATCTTATTCATTCAAGATTGTGACATCAAGGAACATTGAAGACTTTATCTTATTTACGTAAGATAGATCGAGTATTTAGCGGTACTCATTGTAAGACAAATATTTAACGGTATTTGTCGTAGCTAGATATTTAACGGTATCTAGATAGAGTTGTGACTAACATCAAAGTCACACGAGTAGGGTTGATAAAATTGTAATCCAGAGTTGGTACCAATTTTATTAATCGAGTATAGTGGACGTAGGTCTCAAAGTGTGAGACTGAACCACTTCAAAAATATTGTGTCTCTCTTTATTATTCGTTCTACTCGAAGATCATCATACAACCATACATACATCAAAGAAGATTTAAAAAGAAGGCATACTCAATTCAACCCCCCCTTCTTGAGTATATTATATCAATAGACTCTTCACATGTGCACGATGTAAACACGTCAGGTCATCCTTTAAGCCAAAAAGAGTGGTAAGCACAGAACAAGCTCTTGAACTAGTACACATGGATCTATGTGGCCATATGAAGGTAAGAAGCAGAGGTGGTTCCAGGTACGTTTTCGTTCTAGTTGATGATTACTCTAGATTTGTTTGGCCAATCTTTCTCCACTCAAAAGACGAAACATTTGGTGAATTTGTTAGTCTCATGAAACTTGTTCAAAACAAATATAAATCAAACCAAGTAACAATCCGTACTGACCATGGAACTGAGTTCGATAATCATGCTTTTATTGAGTTCTGTAAAACCAATGGTGTTGGACATAACTTCTCGACCCCTAGAACCCCACAACAAAATGGAGTCGTAGAACGAATGAACAGAACCCTAGAAGACATGGCTAGAACAATGCTTCTTTGTAGTGGCCTACCTAGAAACTTTTGGGCTGAGGCTATAAGTACAGCTTGCTATATTCATAAATGTGCTATGATTAGACCTATTCTTAAAAAGACACCTTATGAACTTCTTCGAGGTCGTAAACCAAACATATCTCATTTAAGATGCTTTGGTAGTAAATGCTTTGTTCACAACAATGGTAAAAACAGATTAAGCAAATTCGACCGTAGAAGTGATGAAGCAATCTTTATAGGATATTCAGATCATAGTAAAGCCTACAAAGTTTTTAACAAACGTACGTTATGCATAGAGGAAAGTATTCATGTTATCTTTGATGAGAATAATGTCTTCGATAAGCCATTACAGGATATAGAGGAAAATCTAGATGAACCTGATTTCAGGTTATCAGGGGAAGATCCTCCTGAATTAGAAATTGAAGAAGGAGAACCACAAGGAACTCATGATGAACTCAACTTGGGAGAAAATGGTGCGAGAGATGAAACTACAGTTGATGATACTGTAGATAACTCTCAAACCAATGACTTGGAACCCAGAGTTATAGCTAATGAAGCTGTAACTTTGAATCAAAACCAAAGGGAAGAGGCCAGAGTTATACCTGACCCTACTATAAACCCAGGTTTGGATTCAGGGGGAACAAGTCAAGATCCCGAGTCCAGTTCAGGCAATACTATTAATCAATCAAGAAACTGGAGATACAAAGGCTCTCATCCTTTGCACAATGTCATAGGAAGCCTGACAGATGGAGTTCAAACTCGAAGCAGCTTAAATAACTTTTGCTCATTTTACTCCTTTCTCTCCGCCATTGAACCTTCAAATATCAAGGAAGCTCTTGCAGAACCAGACTGGATAGTTGCCATGCAAGAAGAACTCCAACAATTTGAAAGAAACAAAGTTTGGCATCTTGTTCCTCGACCTAAGGACGGAACTGTCATTGGAACTAGATGGGTATTCAGAAACAAACTGGATGACACTGGAGTCATTGTGCGAAATAAGGCCAGACTAGTGGTTCAAGGATACAACCAACAGGAAGGGATCGATTATGACGAAACCTTTGCACCTGTTGCTCGTCTTGAGGCAATAAGACTACTCATTGCATTTGCAGCACACAAGGGAATGAAGCTTTTTCAGATGGACGTTAAGACTGCATTTCTTAATGGTTATCTCCAAGAGGAAGTATTTGTTGAACAACCTCCTGGGTTTCCTGACAGCAAACTCAAAGATCATGTATTCAAATTGGACAAAGCTCTCTATGGCCTAAAACAAGCACCTAGGGCATGGTACGACAGATTATCAAAGTTCCTATTGGAGAATGGATTCAAGAGAGGGTCTGTGGATAAAACACTATTTCTTAAAAGCGAAAACTCAGATCTACTAGTCGTTCAGATCTATGTTGACGATATTATTTTTGGCTCAACTAATAAAAAGTTGTGCAAGTACTTCTCTGAGTTGATGACTTCTGAGTTCGAGATGAGTATGATGGGAGAACTAAAGTTCTTCCTTGGACTTCAAATACAACAAACTGAAGAAGGAATCAAAGTTCATCAACAAAAATACGTCAAGGAGTTGCTAAAAAATTCGGAATGGAAACCTCTCACGCAATGCCTACTCCAATGGTCACAGATAAGAAGTTAACCAAAGTCGAAGATGGTAAGTCTGTAGACGAAACAACTTACCGAGGTATGATTGGCTCACTTCTTTATCTTACAGCAAGTCGTCCAGATATAATGTTTAGTGTCTGTGTTTGTGCGAGATTCCAATCTGCACCAAAAGAATCACACATGATTGCAGTTAAAAGAATATTAAGATACCTAATTGGAACCTCAAAATTATATCTATGGTATCCTATAGGCTGCAACTTTAATCTAGTAGGGTATTCAGATGCGGATTATGCAGGATGCTCCTTAGACAGAAAAAGTACCTCCGGACTTGCTACCTTTGTAGGACCTTGTATTATATCTTGGGGATCCAAGAAACAAAATTATGTCGCCCTTGCAACTGCTGAAGCAGAATATATTGTAGCCGCACTGGTATGTTCTCAACTTTTATGGTTAAAGCAACAAGTACATGATTATGGTGTTGATGTTGGATGTGTGCCTATCTTATGTGATAATACGAGTGCTATTATTATATCTAAAAACCCAGCCCAACACTCGAGAACTAAACATATTGAAATTAGACACCACTTTCTAAGAGACCATGTTGAAAAGAAAAATATAAAATTGGAATTTTGTAGTACGGAAAAACAATGGGTAGATATCTTCACTAAACCATTGGCTAGAGAATGCTTTGAGACTTTGCGATTGGAAATTGGTTTAATCGGTGGCACCTAATCAAATCTTAAAAGCAAAAATAACCCAATGATTGACTACGGTTTAGATGAGATTATATGACTGTGTCCGTATACTCCGCTGCATGTCTATGTGTGTATTCAATGATAAATTATGTGAACACAATTCTGTTATGTAATTCATATATGTGTATGTGCACAACCGAATCTCACAATAATAATACGACACATATTATAATTTACCCTACAATATTTACCTATATAATATTAATAATACATATTATTCAAATAATAAAAAGGAAAAACATATCTTACCTTACACGAAAACCGTGTTAATATACACCACTACACCGCATCATCACCGTCCACGTGTCACCTCACTATCATTATTGACTTTTACCATCCTACACATTTACTACCCCTAACTCCCTCTTACCGTCTTCACCAAAACCCAAATCCCCAAATAAACCAAAGAAATCTCCATTACCAAAACCAAAGAAACCTCCAAAAATACAATCAAGCCTCAAGAAGCAAAACCCACCATCTCCACCTTCCACTACACCATCACCTCCACCGCCCCCAACACCCATCTCCGTGTCCATTCCGACGACCGACACTGGAAGACGCCGACAACTGAATCGAGACTCACCCATCGTCCCTGAGAACATGTCGGAGTTCGTTTCTACCGAGATAAGTTGTCATGTTGTGAGGATATCATGTTATTTAATTGGATGGAGGGAACTAACGAAGGTGAATTTAGCCTTCTTGATTTGTTTCAAGATTTGTCATGTCTCTAATGTGTTGGTTAAAGAAAAGGTGTTCTCGACAATTGTGGGTGTCGAAGCTATTGCTTAAGAAAGGAGTCGTTGATGATGCGAGTTATGAAGTCATATCAAGAAACCGTATGTGTGACAAAATCTTCAAGCTCATGGGTATTTACTTTGATGGCATTGATTTAACTTTTGGCAATCGAAGTTGTGAAACCGAGTTAAGGGCGTGAAAAAAAATAATAATAATAATAATAAAAAAAAATATTTGATAAGAGAGTTGAGAAGGTTGGTGTTCGCGCCCAGATTACTTCAATCCTTATGCCAAGAAGACATGATTCTTGCTCTCGTCCGTAATCAGAATTGCAGTGCTCATACTCTGTTCTTGTTTTAGTTTCGTTTTCGGTATTTTCGGTTGTTATGTTTGAGTTCGGAATTGACTTCCTCAAACTCTTACTCTTATCCTAGCCCAATTCTAAAACTATCTTTGGGACAACAAAATCCGAGGCCCACTAGCCCTTATGTTGCCAATCTTAACCTTTCCTAATTGTTTCCAAAAGGTCCATCTAAAAATTATCCAAGCCGGCCCAATTTTCTCATATTTGACATATATTCGGCCCAGTGGCATAGTATTTCGGTTTGGTTGTGTATATTTCTCACGCTCGTACTTGTTTTGTATTATATTTGTGTTTGTGTGATACGTCTTTGTTGCATGCTTATTCATGTTTCGTTGTATATTATTCTAGTCGTTTTATGTCTTTGTTCTCATCTTTTCGATGATGTCAAGAGGGGGAAAAATGCGACTTAGATTAGAATTTGCCTAAGCTTGCTCCTTGTCGTAATTCATTGTCTCTTAGGGTTCTTAAAGGATATGGGATAGATAAGAGATATAAACCCTAAGTGAATCTTTGCTATGAATGACCATTATTATATTGAGGGGGAACATACACTTAGACACAAAATCTAAGAGAGACTTGCCATCATCAAAAAGGGGGAATTTGTTGAACCATATATTCAAATATATGTTAAGTATATGTTTTGATAATGACAAGTCTAGCTATATATATTATATACTCGTGCGTATAATCGTGTGCTAAGTGTACAGAAGATTAGTTTAAGAGATCTCATCAATCAAGTATAAAAGATTCAAGTACTTTAGTCAAAGGATTGACTAATCGAAGATTAGATGAAGATTACAAGTGCATATAATGAACTAAAGTTATACTTATCAACTATAGCTTTAGTATGAGATTGATTCAAGTTATAGCTCGTAGCTATAACCCCAGAAAGAAGAAATGGTCGAAAGATTTGTGATGGTTGAAACGATTTTGGTTTCCAAAGTCGTCGTGATTATTTAATGGCTAATTAGTATTCTATTTTTGGAATATAGAATTATTAATCTTAATATGGTAATATAAAATATCTTTTAGTCAAATAGGAATAAATAATTTTCTTATGAGATAATTATTTATTACTAATAAACAAAGGATTTTTATATAACCATAATTGTCAAAATAATATAATCTAAATATTGTTTGAAACGATTTCGGAAAACGTGTACTATGACACATTCCATAAAACATGTGGGATTGGATTAAATAAATAAATATGTATTTATTTAGATATCCTAAAAACAAACTAGATTATAGTATGGAATATAATTCATTATATTTTGACAAGGTTTAGGAAGTTGCTTTTAATAAGGTTACTATTTATTTATTATATAAGATCTTTCCTAAATATGAATTAGGAAATTGATTCCTTATATAATACCTAAAGTATCTTATTAAATCTTTCCTAAATCAATTAAGATTAGATTTATGGTAGTATTACATAAAGACTAGAATCCTAGTTTTAGTAATATTCCTATATCATCTAGGGTTTAATAACCTAGACATAATTCTATATAAATAGAACACTTGTGAAACATTGAAGATCACGAAATCATACACACTTGCACAAGAATCGAGAAAACCGTCGACGCTATTATTTCTTCAAGATCCGAGCTTTAATTGTCATATTCATATCAAGATTCAAGTGCTCAAGCATTGATCTTATTCATTCAAGATTGTGAACTAGAAGAAACTCATTAAAGACATATCTTATTAGCGTAAGATAGATCGAGTATTTAATGGTACTCATTGTAGTCAAGTATTTAACGGTACTTGACATAGCTAGGTATTTAACGGTATCTAGATTGAGTTACAACTAACATCAAAGTTGTACGAGTAGGGTTGATAAAATTGTAATCCGGAGTCGGTACTTATTTTATTAATCGAGAATAGTGGACGTAGGTTTCAACTTGTGAAACTGAACCACTTCAAAAATATCGTGTCTCTACTTTATTATTGCTCTACTCAACGATCATCATACAACTACACACACATCGAAGAAGATTTTAAAAAGAAGGCATACTCAATTCAACCTCCCCTTCTTGAGTATATTATATCAATAGACTCTTCATTCCTGTATATGGGTGATGCCTTTTCCATGACATGTTCTCTAAGGCCACCATCATATCAACCACGTTTCACCTTCCCCTCCATTTCAAGTTTGTTTTCCCGTTTCATTTATGTCAAGTATTAACAAAGTAACTTATGGAGCTACTGCCGACTTGGTTATTATAGTTTTCTGAAAATTCAATTTGTTTCGCAGTTTTATCGGTTGTGAGTGGGTTAAAAGAAGCTTTCGCATCTACTTTTACAGAAGGTAAATATTTTCAGTTTTTGCATGGGAACTCATATAAGGGAATATATTATCATTAGACAATTGTATGACAAGGTATTATATTTATGCGTTTATGGGTTCAGGTACATTCTGTAATGGTGTTTCTGAGAAGAAAACCGTTGGAGAGTAATTTAGTAAGTACTGGGCGTGTTGATCAGGCAGCTGAGTAAGTTTACTTCTAATTCTCCCTGTGATTATATCTCTTATTTTGCCAGCCACGGTAGCAGGTTTAATAAGGCACAGGTTCAGACGAGCATTATCGTAATCAATGTCAAATTACAAGGATAAGCACTAGATACAAAACAAAGAACTAAGCAAAAGCCCATCCTAGTGAAAGTCTGCTTCTATGACATTCAATCTACTGATCTGCTTCTTACTCGTGCAGGCCTGCTATACCATATATCTACTGATTTGCCTCTGATGTGCAATCACAGCCTCGACCAAGCAACTCTACCCACCTTCCTTGCATCCATACTGCCCCTGAACCGATTCCCTGCAACTCCATCTAACGAGCAGACCTGTTACACCAGCATCTGCTCATGCCTACCAGTATCATTCTGCTGCACCATTCCCTACCAGTATTATATTTGCTTAGTGTTTTTTCTCTACCGTTAATGACGACACTATGAGGGATACATGATGAGTAGTTTGTAGTTTTTTCCTTTTTAGTGCTATAAGCAAGAATTTTTTTCTCTTCCACTATTGAGCCCAAAAAGTATCCTTTTTTTTGAATTTTATTAGTGAATTGAACAGGCTGTTATTAATTTGCTCTATATTTTATATGATTCTTTGCCGCTTGATCATGTCTGGAAGTAAAAAATTTGATGTTACATTGTTTTCATTTTGTAGGGTGGGATATATACCCTTCCAAGTCATTTATCACCTGGAGCCAGAGATCTGATTCCCAAGATGCTTGTGGTTGACCCTATGAAAAGAATCGCCATCCCAGATATCCGCCAACATTCATGGTTTCAAGCTCATCTCCCACGCTACTTAGCCGTTCCACCACCAGATACTATGCAACAAGCTAAGAAGGTAGGTAATGAATCTACTTTCAGGAAAGTAAGGTTGTTTCCCTGGTTTCTTACAATGCAAAATATGCAATAAAACATGTCATACTATAAGTCTGAGGTTTCCTTGTGAATCTAAATGTTACAATCTATTATTAAGTCTCTTACGTGTAGCACTTTGTATCTGACTTGGATCTCTTTGTGTTGTTATCACTTAGGTGTACTGATTCTGTGCAAGTTCAAGTTTTATTGAATATATCCTTTGTGTTATTTAATTGTAATTTGGTTTCTGTTTTCCTTTCAGATCGATGAGGAGATACTGCTAGAGGTTATTAGGATGGGATTTGACAGGAATCAGTTGATTGAATCTCTTCGCAACCGACTCCAGAATGAGGTCCCTTTAGTATTACCATTTTGGGTGTAATATTTGTGTGCAATCAAGAGCTGATATATAATTTTATGGTTACATATAGGGAACTGTTGCATACTATTTGCTTTTCGACAATCGCTTCCGAACTTCAAATGGCTATCTCGGGGATGAGTTCCAAGAAATGATGGTGGGTTGTCTTTTCTTTGCAGATGCTTATACTAAATTGCATGCTAGTATTTGGGAGACCTGCATCTAAATGACTGCAATACTTGAATAAATAAATGGCTTGTGTCGTGACATATTGATGCTCGTACTTATACAGATATAATGGATGAGTTTCTCAGTTATTTTGTATTAATACTTGAGTAAACAAGTAATGAAAGTTGTAAAATATAGTTAAGCAGATCTTGGTAATACTTCTTGTTTTCCTGAATTGCAATAAGCATCTGATATTCTTTTGCATGTCTATCATTTTCAGGATAACAATGTCAATCGCATGAGTCCAAATGGAGTTACTTCCCCTGCTTCAGGGAATCGCCCATATCATGGTTATGTTGATTATCAAGGAGTTGGTTTACGACAGCAGTTCCCTGTTGAGAGGAAATGGGCTCTTGGACTACAGGTTTCATTTATACTTCATTTTTATGGGTTTGCACAGAGTCCTGAAGGGAGAACCGTTAATTATTTTTCCTGCAAGCCGATATCTCTGTCTCTCTACACACGCACGCATACT
The DNA here is from genome assembly GCA_029255685.2 of Silene conica. NCBI lineage: Eukaryota > Viridiplantae > Streptophyta > Magnoliopsida > Caryophyllales > Caryophyllaceae > Silene > Silene conica. The sequence continues at coordinate 37,617,888 of CM055312.2, read as the reverse complement.
ATTTATTATAAGCTCAAAGATACACATACAAACACATATAGGCTGGTACACTCCACCAATTACACCTTGGACTGTTGTAAGAAAGGTAAGTCAGATCAAATAGAATCTAAACAAAGAGTTCTTTATTTTACTAAGAAGCTTTCCAAGATGACCTCTCTAAGTGCACTTGTTCAGCCTGGTACTCAACTACTCTCCTAAGGTCTATCTGCAGGCAGGGCCGTCTCCGAGATTTTGGTGGCCCTGTGCGAAATTTCAAATGAGGCCTTTTTTATAGTTTATTCGTTTGAATGTGAAATTATTTTAAAAACGATATTATTTATTATAAACAATAATAAATTATATAAAGTTAAAATTTAAGTTTTAAACTACACAAAAAAATGAATATATATATATATATTCACTTGTCAAATGAATATTTTTGAGTAATTTAAATGGTGAAAATACATTCAATAATGTAAATAAAAAATATTTTTACGTGATATATGAGAAAAATTAAAGGATCCGATAAACTGTCAAACGTGTAAAACTCAAGATAATTTTATCATGAAGGCAAAATAAAAATAAAAAAAATTTAAGAAAGAGGTTGATTGGGAATCGAACCCGCGTTGTTTGGTACAAATGCAAGGTTTCAACCACCAGACTAGTTTCAATATGCTACTATATGAACACCCTTCTAATTATATGAACAATTTAACACTTTATTGAGCCCTCCATGATTGGGGGCCCTATGCGACCGCACGGGCCGCACAGGCTAAAAGTCGGGCCTGTCTGCAGGGCCCCCTTTTAGTAAAAAGGATCATCGGCATATAGAAGAAGTAAAGGAGAAGCAAGTCCCAGAGAGGAGACATAGTGTTGGGAAATGTGTCCTCAACAATAGTGCGATCACGACAGTGATAAAAATCATTGTCATAAATCTTATGAAAAGAATATGCAAGGGACGATCCAATATTGATTTAGTCAACTGACCAACATTAATCGGTAATGATTGGCTGACTAGAGTTTAACATTACTGTCGTATGACGGTGGTAGTCAGTTGATCCCTTTAGGTCACACCTATAGGACAGACCCCTTAAATAATATATCGATTAATTGTATAGGATGCAGATTGATCGATATTCTTAAAACCGTGTATCAAGAATTCAGAGGTTGAATCTTAAAGTAAGATTTATATTTGAAATTGAAGTGTGTCAATTGTCAAATATTAATCGATATTTATGAAATGTCGAAATTAGAATGAGAAGGGTTCGTGGTTATAACAAATGTTGTATAACGTATTGACGATTATTATAATAACCATATTTTGAGACGGTGATTATGAATTACTAAATAGTTTGTTAAATATGATTTGATTAATTTAGAAATATTATTTATGTGATAAATATGTTTTAAATTAATACAATTGAATTATGTCACATAGGATGTCACATATTACACAATTGTACAAATTACAATTTTGTAAAATAAGGTACATTTTACAATATAATGTGGCGTGTGATGGTGTGTGTTATAAGTACTAATTTGTTTAAATTAGTGCATGGAAAAGCATAATGATTAGAATAGGTTGATGTCTATTAGTAGGCATGCAAACCTAGTTGCTTATGTAAGACAAGCAACCTATTTGGTCTTACACAACACACAAAACACACGACACACACAACTCTCAACCTCACCCTCTATATATGTGAATAGTTCACACTCTTTCATTCTAACCTTATGCTTAGCATTATTCTAGTGTAAGAAATAAAATGAAAATCCTCTAAAAATATTATTCACATAATATTCATACTACATATTGTTGTAGTATTTTTAGTAGACTAATAAAGTGAGTATTAGTTTACGGTTTTAAGGCAACCGTTTCCATCACCTAGCTCGTGTTCGTGTCTCGGTGTTTAAGGGTAGGTCTTGGGTGCAACGTAAAGGAGGCAAGCTATTTTGGTTGCTCCGTGGAGGATCGTCCTAGCACTATTTCGGACCGGTTGTAAGGCCCTTTTCATTATTATTCCGCATATGTTGTTGCATGCATAAGATCTTGAGTATAATTAATATGAGATTAATTAAAATGTAAAATAATTAGTAAGACTACATTATTAGGATTTGTTAGTATGACTATCGTTTTCCTTCAAGTGGTATCAGAGCACTAGGTTGCTTGCATGCAACTCGATTTTATACGTTTTTGCGAGAAAATGCGATTTTAATTAAAAACGAAAATGAGTAGTACATATAGGATATGCACGAAAATGTTAATGCATGTATACTTTCTGGTCTAAAAATAGTTTTAAGTCATTTTGATGATTTATGGAATAATATTGTTCAATATTGTAATTAAATTGGTTAATTCATGCTCTAAATCGGTTAAAAATGTTTTTATTTGGGAAAAATAGCTAAATAATGTTTCTGGCCATGAATTTTAAATATGTTCTCACATGCATTTAACATATTATGAATATATAATTTTCGAAATTATTGAAGGTTTTATGCATGGTTTATGATTTTTAATGGTTAAATAGTCATAAAATGAGTTAAATGTGGGATAAATAGTTATATTATGAATTTAACTATAAAATTTTTTATAGATGTCACATGCAATATATAAAATATATGATGAATTTTCCAGAAATTTTTCTTTAATATTGCATGAATATTGATTTTTATCGTAAAAATCGTAATATTAGTGACATATTTTAGCTTAAATAGTTTAAGTTCGAATTTGACCATAAATATTTAATATAGTGTCATATATATTATTTCTAGCATGCATGTGAATTTTGAGCTATTAATCTCGAATATTGCATGAGAAATGATTTTAATCGGTAAAATCGCGTAATATATGACACGAATTATTAAAAATAGTAAAAGTTACTTAAATTGTCCGAAAAATTCACCCATATTAGTCATATTACATATGATCATCAACATATTTTTATTTAGTGCCAAAAGTTTCTGAAACTTTAGATTTTAATTTTAAAAGTTAAAGTTGAGATTGAGTGTTGGAGGAGTCAAAATTATTATTTTTCAGATCTTAAACAGTGTGCATCTGATTTTTCTTGCATTTTTCAGATACTTTGAGTGTCTAGGAAGATGTGAAAATTATATTGGTATTTTATTTCATAATGTGTGAAATAATTTTGAATTTTTCGATTATTTTGCATGTACACGGCTTATTTTACGAAATATAAGGGCATATTTCGAAAATATTTAAGTTTTAAGGATCTGAAATTTTAGAAAATTTACAGTATGTTCAAAATTTTGAATTTTGAATTTTCGAATTTTTTATGACTCGTTTGATTATTTTAATGCTATTTCCCGTAAAACCGATTAAAACCGAACAATATTAAAATAAAAGTTAAGTTATTTCGAAATTTGAGTAAGACTAAATTTTGGATCCTAAAATGTGTTAGGAAACTTAACTAAATCGTGAATGGTGATTCATAAAGTGATTAGTGATTTTAAAATGTTTAAATCAGGTTGTTCCATAAAACCGTGTTATTACGAATAACGATATTTAAAACGTGTTTAAATAGGACGATTTGGCTTAGGTTTTGCATTTTACATAAGCATTGCATATTTAATTATTGTTTATGAATGTCATATTTTATTTACGTAATTTTGGAATTATGTAATTTTCTTAGTACGGCCTGAGATTTTAATCGATATTTCCCGTAATGTAAGGGTTTATCGATTCGGTTGTAATTTAATGTGATCTCGTATCACTTTATTTTATTGTTTTATTTTATTTTATAATGTATAAAATAGATAGAAAATTTGTAATTATTTGTAATTCCGGAGATCCTTGAAGACGGTGCCATTTCGGAAAGGAGTTCCGACCAAGACGGAGTTTGCCTTGGGATGCGTGCCGCGTGTGAAGTTCAAGGGACCAAAGGAGTTGGTTTCCGAATTTGTAATTTACTTTATTTTCTATTTTAGGAAAGGCCATAGTAAGGTTTTATTTATGCTTTTAAGTTTTTATGCTTTTATTTATGCTTATCATGTTTGCATGCATAGCCAAATCGTCATTCAAACTCATGCATTTCATCGATCTTATCGACCGTGTCAATTAAATTATCGATAATTCACCGACTTAGTTCACTTAAAGGAGATAGATAATAAATTGACAAGATCTCTTACGTTATTTAAAAATCGAGACATAGCCTTACCAAAAAGTAAAGGACCCGCGAAGGATCTTCTTCATAAGGGAGTAGGCTCGGCTAAACCGGGGTGCAAACCTTATTACGTTGGTGAAGTGGGGTAATATGATTACTTATTCTTGAAATTTGGTTGATCTCGACGAAGGTATTCGAGCCACCGTAGTGGTAATAAGTTCGGGCTAAGATAAGAATTAGTGTAATTTTATCGACCGAGAGTTCTAAAAGTAGAATCGATTAAGGTGTTAATCTACTGAGTCATATTAATGAGGGATGTATCGGCTAAACCGTGCCCGAGTTAGTATGTATTTGGGTCTCGGGATCATTCACTTAATTGGGTAAGAGATCATTAAGTAGATGCTAAACTTGTTTAAAATTTACAAGTTTATTTATTAAAACGATAATTGTGTTTTTAATTCCTTAATTTTATTTGTAGTTCATATTTCGACTTCCATCATCAATGGCAAATAACGCTCCACCTCTCCCACAACACGTTTCATGGCTACGGTCCTTTATGGATCGTTGCAAGCTTGAGAAGCATGGCGCCAATTTTAAAGATTGGGACGCCCAATTGGTGTTGGCCGCGGAAGCCGACGATAAGACTCGTTATCTTACCATTGCTGCTCCTCCCACTCCCGGTGCTCGTTCATCGGAAGCGACTCGTGAGGCCTATGAGGCCTACATGAAAGAGTCACATGCTTTGAAGAACGTGCTTATATTTTCGATGGAGCCGGATCTCCAAAGAAGAATGATTAAGCTAGCCACGGCTAATGAGATTTACACTAAGATTGCGACCATGTTTTCGCAAGCTCCTAGAGTAATCCAATATGAGGCGGCCTCCGCATTCTTTGATTTGACCTTAAAGGAAGGTCAAAGGGTTAGTCCTCATGTGCTCAAAATGGTTGAGCTAGCCGAAACCTTGAAGATACAAGGGGTGAATGTTCCCGACCCGCTTATTGTTGACAAAATCCTTCACTCCCTCAACAAAGTGAAATCGTATGTTCAGTTTCGGGTAAATTATAACATGCGCAATCAAGAAACCTCCTTGGACGAGTTACATAAGATGTTAGTCCAAGCGGAGAGGGATATGGGACTTTATGAGAGTTCCATAAAGGATGTGCTTAACATCGAGACAAAAAGCAAGAGGAAGTTTAAGCGCAAGGCCAAAAAGGGTAAAAATATCAAAGCTTTCAAACCCGCATCTCCTAAGGAGAAGACTTTTACGAAAGGTGCTTCTTCTTCGTCGTCATCAAAGGTTGATGACAAGTGCCATTATTGCACTAAGATGGGGCATTGGAAGCGGAATTGCCCGAAGTATCTCAATGACCTCAAAGCCGGAAGGGTTCTTGCAGTAGGTATAAATTCTCGTCTAATTCATGTTATTTAATCAATTTTGTATATTGATACAAGTTATTGATTCTCACCTGTTTATAAATTGTTTTAAAAGGGGCTCCTACCAAAGACAAAGGCAAGGAGAAGGAGAAGGAAACTTGAAGTTCCTTCCATGGATGGCTAAGGTAGCATCCGAGATTGAAGACATGAAGAGCATGGCTCTAATTTTCATTTGATGTCTTCTTTCTTTTTGCATTTTAATTTAAGAACTTTTTATTTCTTATACGACAAGAATCTTGTTGAAACAATGGTTGTAATAGTGGTGACTTGGTTTTCAACCCAAGTCATCCTTTTGTTCTAAATCAAACATGTTTGGTTGTTTTAAAATGCTTTTATAACATGAATTGATACGATTTTCATAGATCGTAATGAAGTACCTTGAATGATTCACCGTACAATAAACATGATAGGATCATTATAAAAGTAATACGACTTACTTAAAAACGAGAATTGCATCCCGTGAAATACTTCAAATTCAAACATAAGAATATTAGTTCATTATAAGATTTTCACCTTAAATGAAAGAATGTGTTAATATCTCAATACTCACATAATTCTTTATCCAGTACATTGTTGACGGGCGAAAATGCTATCCTTCTTAAATAATGGTTATTTTAGAGGATAGAGTGGGAGAAATTCTACGCCCGCAAACCAATGAAATAAACATAGGATCTTAGAGAAGAGTCCTATAAGGAGTCCTTAAGAAGAACTCTAATTGATTGGATAGAGGAAACTACGAGAGGACACAGAAGAAACTACGCGAGGACACAAAAAGGAAATGTTCCACATGTTGTCATTAGTTTCCAGAGAGGACAAAGGGAACCGCGAGTATTAACGGAAGGAAATCGTTTCCATGATGTTAATGTTTCTGTTTTATAAAGATAATAGAGGAGAAATCATCTCCCGTTCTCGTAGGAAGGAAAATGAAAAATGAAATGTTCATAGCGAGTTGAGAAAATGTTTGAAGTAAATCAAAATGAAATGTTCATTATGAGTTGAGAAGATATTTGAAGATGTTACCTAATCACTATGAAGATAGTGGGAGTTATTAAACTATAAGATAGTAATATGGAATTCAGTGGGAGAAAAGTTATTAAGGAAACGAAACCTACCATTTAGAGAGAATGGTGATTCTTTAAAGGTTAAAAAATATAAGGTTTTCAATTCTAGATGAATGTATGTTAAGAACATAAATCATAAGTGATGAGTTTATTATATGATAATGAAACGTCACCGATCAGTTAACAAGGTTTGGATTTGAATCCGAGATATGAAAATGTTAATTCATATAACCTTGATCAAAATGCCATAAGTTGAAATAAAGCCCTATTTCGATATAAGTTTCTCGAGGAGAACTAAGAGATCGAATCTAGGTTAACTACGATATGAATTCTAGTACAATATGACTGTGTTCATATGGATGACATGTCATAAGTTTTAGGAAAACAGTGGGAGCTTCCTTAAAGTAAGGAGACTCGAGTCGAGTATAAAGACTTGAAATGTACTTGAATAAGATCATATTATGCGAGATAATATGAGTCAAAAGGAAACCGAAATTTGTAGGTTTAAAAGATGTGAAGATAGGGTATATTCACATAATAAACCATTAATACAAATTGATGTATGATCATCAAAGATTGTTTATGTGGAGCAACAATATCGTATTGTTTGTTCGCACATAACAATCACTCTTATCGTTTGAGTTATTATTATTATTAATATTAACTCACAATTTATACTTTGTGAAATCCAAATGGGTTGTAAGAGACAATTTGAACCCCGTAAAGTGAACTGGATTAACTTAGTATAGCCCATAGTCGCTTGTATGAGGTGACGTCTCGAAGCGACTAGAATGTGAGGCGATTGATGGCAAGTTCAAATGTCATAGAGTCATATGGGATGACTAGTCGATCACATAGGCAGACTGCAAGAGGCACTTTGTCGGGCATTTAGTGACCGCTTATAGAGTTCTGGAAATTTTATAATTAGCCTCTGGTCGTGGCGAGAGCTACTATATTATTCACATAAGTCGATTCTTTGACTTGAGACTGTTCGCCCAAGGTGATGCAGCCTCAGATTGACTTTGATTTTAGCTCTACGATCAACCGTTAAAGGGGGTCAAATGGGCTTCTTTTGGGTCATGATGGACTGTGTTAGCGAAGGGAACAGTAGGATAGGAATTGTCCAACCCCTTGTCAGGGTTGTCTTAAATCTCAAGGCCACTCGAGGAGAAGTTTAACTGGAAATGCGTGGCCACGCTCGGAAGGTATCTATGGTGGATAATTCCGGTCAAAGCAGTTAAATCTCCAGATCGAGAAAAACCGCTCAAGATATGATCAAATGCAAGTACGACCTGGAAGACACCTTGCATTGAGTGGGAGATGACGTAATAGGACAAGAGAATTGGTGACGCACACTTGTCGAGGACAAGTGGGAGATTGTTGGGAAATGTGTCCTCAACAATAGTGCGATCACGACAGTGATAAAAATCATTGTCATAAATCTTATGAAAAGAATATGCAAGGGACGATCCAATATTGATTTAGTCAACTGACCAACATTAATCGGTAATGATTGGCTGACTAGAGTTTAACATTACTGTCGTATGACGGTGGTAGTCAGTTGATCCCTTTAGGTCACACCTATAGGACAGACCCCTTAAATAATATATCGATTAATTGTATAGGATGCAGATTGATCGATATTCTTAAAACCGTGTATCAAGAATTCAGAGGTTGAATCTTAAAGTAAGATTTATATTTGAAATTGAAGTGTGTCGATTGTCAAATATTAATCGATATTTATGAAATGTCGAAATTAGAATGAGAAGGGTTCGTGGTTATAACAAATGTTGTATATCGTATTGACGATTATTATAATAACTATATTTTGAGACGGTGATTATGAATTACTAAATAATTTGTTAAATATGATTTGATTAATTTAGAAATATTATTTATGTGATAAATATGTTTTAAATTAATACAATTGAATTATGTCACATAGGATGTCACATATTACACAATTGTACAAATTACAATTTTGTAAAATAAGGTACATTTTACAATATAATGTGGCGTGTGATGGTGTGTGTTATAAGTACTTATTTGTTTAAATTAGTGCATGGAAAAGCATAATGATTAGAATAGGTTGATGTCTATTAGTAGGCATGCAAACCTAGTTGCTTATGTAAGACAAGCAACCTATTTGGTCTTACACAACACACAAAACACACGACACACACAACTCTCAACCTCACCCTCTATATATGTGAATAGTTCACACTCTTTCATTCTAACCTTATGCTTAGCATTATTTCTAGTGTAAGAAATAAAATGAAAATCCTCTAAAAATATTATTCACATAATATTCATACTACATATTGTTGTAGTATTTTTAGTAGACTAATAAAGTGAGTATTAGTTTACGGTTTTAAGGCAACCGTTTCCATCACCTAGCTCGTGTTCGTGTCTCGGTGTTTAAGGGTAGGTCTTGGGTGCAACGTAAAGGAGGCAAGCTATTTTGGTTGCTCCGTGGAGGATCGTCCTAGCACTATTTCGGACCGGTTGTAAGGCCCTTTTCATTATTATTCCGCATATGTTGTTGCATGCATAAGATCTTGAGTATAATTAATATGAGATTAATTAAAATGTAAAATAATTAGTAAGACTACATTATTAGGATTTGTTAGTATGACTATCGTTTTCCTTCACATAGATCATCAGGGCAGACCCCAAAAAGGTGCAGTTTTGATTTCTGTCATTGTGTTATTAACGCTATTGACATCTGAAACTTTTTTCTTATGCCAAGATCATTAGTTTGACATCTTTTCCCCTTTCTTCCCAGATGGAGAAAATCATCATCAAACCCGAGTTGCATCGTTGGCTTAAGAGTTTTGAGAAGGACAAGCATACTAGAATGGACAGAAAGACCTTACAACGCTATCTGACAAAGCTCTAACATTAGTGGAAAGTTTGGTCAGAAAACAAAACGATTGAGCTAGTTGTTGAAGAGACTTGTTTTTTAACAACCAAGATTGGAGAAATGGAGACTTCAAATCGATGCTTAATTATTAGTTGATGATGATAGAATATATTCCCTTAATTAGTTTGTTTTGGGTTTATAAAAATATTATAAACCATTTTGGAACGAATATTATTTGTTAATTGTAATATTACAATTACGATCATGTCTCTCTTTGAGAATTGATAATGATTTGAATTTTAATTTTAAGAAAATGTTTGATATACTTTAAATTAATTTACATGTAATATCGTTTATGGCATACCTTAATGGCTGTAACGACGACAAATTGTTAGTATATAATTCAATGCAACATAAAAAAAATGTTGCAATAGATTATAAACCTGATGCAATTACGAGTTACATACATTTAAAAAGTGTTGCAAGGCAAAAGAGTAAAATGTTGCTATAATTAGGAAATAGTGTTGCATTCATATATTCTAAGTGTTTCATTTGAAAAGTGTTGCATTTTCAAAACGAATGCAACACAAGTGAAAAGTGTTGCGTTTTATCCAAAAATGTTGCATTAAATGTTGCTTTAGGCTAATGCAACAAGACTTTAAGCAACATATTTAAAAGTGTTGCTTAAAGCTTATAGCAACATTTTTATGGGTATATGCAACATTTTAAAGCCGTTGCAATAGGCTCATTTTGTAGTAATGTGGAAAGGTGGCCCGGCTTGTTGCATTGGTAGCAAATAAGGGGCTTGTCATAACAATCCTTATCCGGATGCCATGGAGCATTGCATCGGAAACAAACACGGCTCTGAGAAGGAGTAACCTTGCTGGATTGAGGACGAGAGGCTTGGTTGTTAGGCACAAACCTCCGCTTGTTGGAATTGGAAGTAGAAGATGGAGGCACAGAGGGCCTTTTTCCGTGGTAAGACGGACGGGAAGAAATATGAGTAGAAAAAAACTTGATCTCATCTTCAATCGACTTGATGGAAGTCTCCGCCCAAATAGCACAATCGTAGACCGCCACAAAAGAGGTAGAGTCGCGGTGCACCATACTTGCTATCTTCGGAGAAAGCTTGCTTTTGTAGAAGAACACCTTGTCATCTTCCTCCTTGACAAACTTGGTTGCAAAATGAGCAAGTTCATTGAATTTGTCAGTGAAGGCTTGTACCGATAGCTTTCATTGCGGAAATCCATGAATTCTTTCATCCTTTGTTGCTTTAGCTCATTAGGGTAGAACCTAGTCTCCACCATTGCCTTGAAACAGTTCCAATCGAAAGTCGGGTCAATGGTCACTGTCGGGCTTGTCATTGCCCACCATCTATCGGCCTCACGGACTAAGAACTGAGAGACAAGCTTGACTTTTTCATGGTTCGGCACACCATACATCGAGAAACCCTTTTCCATCTCAGGAAACCATTCGGCACATCATACATCGAGAAACCATAAGCTTTAGTGTTGTTCCTTGATAATTGGCTTGCGACCCAAGCAAAGCCACCTTGACGATTAGCATCATTCCTAGGAGGAGTAGCCTCATGGCGATTGAGTTGCTCTTGGTGGTTTTGTTGATTATGAAGGATTTGAAAAAAAAGAGCTTGCATGATAGCATTTTCGGAGTTTGTCGGCCTCACCATCCTTCTACAATACAAGACCAAACGGGTTACCATAGCAATTAGCAATCACATAAAGACTACAAACTTAGGTCCTTAATCTCTACCCAATCTCTCACTTATTATTCAAGTTTTGGTCAAGTCATGGTTGGGGGAAAACACGTGTGTGCGTCGGGAGCAACTTAGGCTCTGATACCAACTGTGAACCCCCGTGATTTAGCGGAAAAATAAACACAAAAGAATACGAAAAATACGAGGTTTTTAAAACTTTTATTTACGAATTAAATAACTATCATGCGAAGGTTCAAACTAAAATAAAAGTACGAAAATAAAAGAAATAATACTAGTTATACAAACATAGTAAAGAGTGTACGGGGAAAAGATATCCCACGAATAGAAACATAACGTAAGGTAGTCTAGCGATACGAAGTGAATCTAAAGTCCAAGGGTAAGTGCTCGCTAGCCCACATGTCTCACCCAACCACTGCTTCACAAACCTGTCATTCATAAAACATGAACGCCACAGTCAGTGGGGAGTAACTCAGGGTTCTCTCAGCCACTTTACGTCAAAATACAAATAGATAACAACAAGAACATATTGTATATGGAGTAGCACATGTGAATATGAGAAATATCAAAGCATGATACTCAAAATCAGGTAAATAACCAGGTGATCGACTCAGAGACCAACACTTGATGGCATAAATGACAACAACCAAGAATAGAATGAACGCCATCAGAGCGCATATGCACGACCTCTGACTAATGGAGCGCATAGGCATGACCTCCAACGACGGGAACGCTTAGACACGACCTCCAATGACGGGAGCGCTTAGGCACGACCTCTAACAATGGGAGCACTTCCGCACGACCTCCAACTATCGGAGCACTTAGGCACGACCTCCAACGACGGGAGCGCTTAGGCACGACCTCCCAAACTATGTATACCGTATAACCACTGCCTATATGCCTAAGACCTGGCCAGACCTCTCGATGTAATAACCTACACCGAACGACACACGGGGACCGGAGCGCATATAGCACGACCTCCGACCAATCCCGAACATAACTAAAATCTCATTCCATGGGTGGCATTTGTTCATGGTACACAAATCGTACCACCTCTATCTATTCACAAACAAGGTAACATAACCGGCACCAACACAACTTAGGATGACATAACCATCACCTAAACACAAGCAAGGCAACCTAACCGTCACTGTAACATCCCATATTTTCGTGATTTATATTTTAAAGGCTTTTAATTGTTTTAAGTAATAAAATAATATTTTAAATAGTTTATTAAGAAGTTTTTTTAATAAATCGTAAGATCCGTCTTAAGAACCTTAAGTCCTTAAGACGAATATAACGTGGCAAGTAATCCGACTCAACAAACCCGTTCTCTTTCAAAGGTCCGTTTCACTTAAACGGAAAGGACAAATAAAACCCTACCATTTCCTTATGAATGTCGACACACTCATCCTTCCCAAATAATTAATAAAACAGTGTTCTTCATTTCTTCATATTCTCCTTAAATCTTCATCTTCTTTTCCAATTTCCGTCATCATCCGTTCACCGAATCAAGGTAATAAATACATTTTCGGAATCCTCATGAAATTTTCAAGTCATCCGTCACTTCCGCTTTCCGTTTCCTTCAATTCGAAATTTGGCCTGTTTTGGGTAATTCGAGTTTTTAGCCTCTTAAAACCGTTTTGCTTGTTGTAGGTGAAGACTTAGAAGATCAGAAGGAGGTTAGTGGCCAGATTGAAAAAGAGATTGGAGCTTAAACGCTTAAAAGGTGACGATTACGAGTAACTCGGCCTTTATTGTAAAATTAGCACTTTGCTTGGTTTTAAATGCTTAAGTTTCTGATTTTGGTTGTTGTGGTGGATAATGGAACTTAGTATCATGCTAGGAACCCTCAAGAAAGACTTCATATGCTTGGTATATGTTATTCATGTTTATTGTTAAGATTTATGAAATTGTATACTTGCGACGGATACAAATAATATTCGTATTGAGGATTGTGTGTGGGTTTAAGTGCTGATAGATAGCGTTTTGATGATTGGTTATACTGGGTAAACCGTGTATGTTGCGATTATGGAAGGTTAGTATCGATTTGGTTTAAATCACTGTAAGTTGCGTTTTTCGTGCTCAGGGACTCTGAGCCGGTCGACCGACCGGCCGCCGGTCGACTGGCTGGGAGTGCATCATAGGATTTTTGCGAAATTCGTAAATGTAAGGTGTTGGGTGCCCAGCCGGTAGGCCGGCTGCCTGCCGACCAGCTGGGAGCCTCTTCTTGTAGATTTCGCGTAATAATTGTATGGGATTTGGTTCCCCAGCCGGTAGGCCGGCCGGCTAGGAACCCCTTTTGCCTATTTTCGTGTTGTAAAGAAAGAGGAAGGAGAGAATGGGTGTCCAGCCGGTAGGCCGGATGCCTGCCGACCGGCTGGGGGACCCTGATGCGTGTTTTTATTTTAAAATCGTATTTAGTCCGTAACTTTTAAATGGTTGATCGGTTTTGATTGAAATTCGTTCCACGTACCTTTGATATGTGTTTGAGGTCCCCGGAGGATCGGCGACACTATATTGGGTTCGGGAATGGAGAGAGGATAGGGACCCCCCGGTTGGGTAACCGAAAGGGAAACCGGCTCTCCCTTATCTTAGTTCCCGGGATCAATTAATTGTTGTTTAGTGGTTTAAGAAGTTAGAGCTATAGGTTAGTTTCTATCTTTGGATATTAATGGTTGAGTTGTATGTCGCGTGATGGGATATGTGTTAAGTTCACCTCTGGACCCATTACGTGTTTTGTATGTCGCGTGATGGGATATGTGTTAAGTTCACCTCTGGACCCATTACGTGTTTTGCTTGTGGCGTGTCAGGATATGTGTTAAGTTCACCTCTGGACCCTTTACTTGAATTGTATGTTTAGGGATATGTGTTAAGTTCACCTCTGGACCCTTTACTTGAATTGCATGTTGGGATATGTGTTAAGTTCACCTCTGGACCCGACATTGTTTGGTAGTGGGATATGTGTTAAGTTCACCTCTGGACCCATTGCTAGTGTTTATTGATAACTTGGTCTATGCTTTAAGTTGGACTCTGAGTCCTTGATCGTGAAAGTGTATTAGTATTCGGGTTATGTCTTAAGTTGACCGCTGAACCTTTTTACTTGATGTTTTATATCTGCTTGTCTTGAGATTGGTACAGTGTCAGGTATGCATGATGAAGTTGATGATTATATTACCTTGGTTATAGTCTGTTCACCCAAGGCATTGGGTGACTCTTTAGTCAGTTTCGTAAATGGTTTGGATTGAAAAACCCCCCGACCGGGTAACCGGTAGGGAAACCGGCTCTCCTTCCAAATAGTTTCCGAAGTTGGTTGAGAGCCGTGCATTAGTGATTGCATGATAGTTGATGATCAGTTATCGAGATATTGTTATACTTCACATGTTTATATATGTTGGAGTGTTCTGTTTGTATTGCTTGTTACGTGTCGTTACAAAAGGTGGCTAGGAGAACTCTAGTCACTCCCCACTGATTGTGGCGTACATGTCTTCATGTATGTAGGTACATGCAGGTTGGACGGGGTTCACTTGAGAGCTAGCGAGTGATGATCCTTTCATCATATGACTTACACCTCACCGATTAGCTAGACTCCTAGTTTTGATACAGTTCATGTTTTGGTGCCTGTAGGGATGTTCCATCCCAGGCTTTGTATATATTCGGTTTTCGTACTTAGAACTGTTATACTTATCTATTTTGTTTATATCAGTTTCAGTTTCCAGTTTCAGTTTTAATTCACCTCGCATGATGTTTATGTTTAAAAAGTTTAAATTCCGCTGCATTTTTAGTACTTTGTGTGTTTTATATTTCTGCTTTCGCGAGGGGTTTTACAGTTGGTATCAGAGCATTATTGCTCCCGACGCACTCATGTGACCCCCAACCTTAACTTGACCAAATAAACAAATAATGAATGAGAGATGGGTAGATTTAAGGACTTATATTGTAGTTTGTTTGTGCCTTGTTAGGAATACATTTAACGGTTTATTCTCTTATGATAAAAGAATGACCGAGCCAACTAATGATGAGAATGCTGAGACGCAAGCCCTCATTCAAACTCTTCAGGATTGCATAGCTAGGTCGTCTATGCCTTCTTCTTCATTTCAAACCTCGGGAAGTAACCAACCTGGAGGATTGGCTTGGATTATCACCCAGAGGTGGAGGAATGCAGCTAAGATATTCGACGGAGAGACCAGTGCTGCGACCCTCACCACTTGGTTCTTTGACATGGAAAGGAACTTCATGATTTATGATGTTCGACCTGAGGATCAGACCCGAGTAGCATCCCAGTTCTTAGTTCGTGAGGCTAGAAGTTGGTGGTTGACGATCAGTGCTCATGCTACTCGTGACCCTACTTTCACTTGGAGTCGTTTCAATACTCTTCTTGACATGAGGTTTTACCATAGGGACATCCGCCAAGATAAGATGACCGAGTTCATGAACCTTCGCCAAGGAACCCTTTATGTTCAAGCTTTCACCAATCGATTTGAGGAGCTAATCCACTTTGTCCCACAGCTAGTTGAGAGAGAGGAAGACAAAGCCTATCTGTTTCGGAGCAAGCTTAATGCTGAGACTAAGAGTGTAGCCAGCGGTGACCCGACTTCTTACTTCCAGAGTTACTACAGTGTCTTGCGAGCGGAGGACCCTTACTAGATCTATTGTGAAGGATCTAGAGCCTTCTCTCCTCCTCCACCGCCTTTGCATAGATGCCGAAGCGGGAGACCTCTTAGCCCTCTTGCCTCCTCACCTCTTGGAAAAAGGAAGCGTCCCCAGAAGAACAAGAAGTCCCGGAAAGCTAAGACTTCTCAAGTCCGAAACGTGAGCCTCTCATCGGACGTTCCCCTAAAGTGCTTCAAGTGCCGCAAGGATCTTCATCTTAGAGTTAACTGTGACGGTGACCCTTACTTATGCTACTCCTGCAAGAAGCCAGGGCATCGCTCCTTCAAGTTCCCCGAGAAGAATGTAGCCAGTGACAGAGCTATCACTATTGACCTAGAGGCTGAGACCAGTGGAGCTAGAACTGTTCAGGATCAAGCTGAGACTGGAGATCACCCTGACCCACCTACTGGTATGTTCATACCTTCCATCTCATTTTTGGTTGATGTACTCGTAGCCGTTAAGATCTTAATCTCTTTCCTTAGATTCCTGTTAATCTTCTTTGGGATCTATCTTCATTTCCTTTTTACTCAGCCTGATAACTTGCTTCCCTGAAACACCTTGTGCGGTAACCTACCATAGATAAGCTTGGGAACTCCTTGGAATTAGTTGTAGACCGTGATTTGGAGAGTGTTGTACTTGAGTAGAAACCTAAGAAGCTTATTGAATACGTGTTGGGTAACCCTGGAGTTGTTATTTTACTAATTAGAAGAGTAAGTGAACGATGGCATAACTGTGCTAGGTAGAGTGTTATACACGACTTTTAATGGAACTTAGGTGTAAGAATCTTGCTGAGTCATGGATAATTGTGAGTTTGGAATATCCATTTGAGGATCTCGAGGAACTTGGAGTAAGGATTGATTTCGAGGAATATGCTTAAAGTACTGATGTTATCCGATAAGTGAATGAGGTAAGTTAATGCTGTTTGAACTTGAGGAACGAGAGTTGTTAGTAACGGTGTGAGAACGTTGGAACCTTTACAAGAACTTGTGGAATTGACTGAGTGGTTGATCTTAAGTTACTTAATGGATCTAGGTACTATCTAACGAAGGACTTAAAGGAAATCTAGGATACATCATCAGTTTGAGAATGAATGATTCGTTGAGAAAGGTAGTCCAGAAACGCGTTGATTTGAGTGTGGTTATTTGTGGACTGTGATACAAGTATAGTAGATATATCACATGAGTTGAGTAGTCTGAGAGTTTGATTGAATTGTCATTTGGGAACTATCTGAGATGGGTTATCTAAACTTTTGAGGAATAAATCATCGAAAGGATAATGTCGCCTTAGACTTCGAGGAACTTTGAGATCGGAATCATTTTGAGGAACTAGTCTTGAGGGCCAGTCATAGACTTGCTTGACTTGGAAGTTGCTGCCTTAGTGAAACCTTACCTTGAAACGTTCGTTTTATGGTAATAGATGACCTTGGAGAACTTAAGATTTCAAAGTACCCCCCCATAGGATGAATTTGATGGAATTGAACTACATAGGACTAAAGGATATAGGTAATTTTGGTTATGGCCTGTCTGATGGAGAAAAGCCATAGTGTAGAAAGTTTGGTATCCTAATTTCAGAATTCGATGTTTTGATGATAGAATTCAGATTTAGATTTAGGAAGTGCGTAAACCTTGGTCTGAGGTATGTGTATGAGGCTTCCACCTTGAGTGAGAGATCCTTAACCTTTATCTAACAGATTTTTGAGTAACTGAGTGAGAGTTTTGCAAACCTTCTAGTTGAGGAATACCATGTTTTGTGGATGAGATAGGGGTAAGAGGGACCGTGAAACCATTGTGAGCATCGAGGTTACTGAAATCGCCCTTCTTGGGATATACTAGGAATCGTTGTAACGATGTTTTGATTATAGATTGAGCGGTTAGTGTACCGATGTTTGGCAAAGGTTACCGTCTTCTTTAACCTTCGACTTGACTATTCCGTTCCTTCAACCCTCCTTTTCGTGTTCTGACAGCCGCGAGGCTTGAAACCCCTAATTCTTCGTGTTGAAAATAAGCTATGCGTCTGTTTCCGCGCTCTCAAACGTCTGTCTTGAAAACTCATTCCCCAATTGTTGACTTTAAATTCACTGTTTTTAGAAAAGGTTTAGTTGTTTTGAGAATTTGAAACTGCTTTCTCTTCCGTTAGAAGCGACTTTTGGTCATTGTTACAATTTCACTTTTTCAAGAATTTGGGAGTAGTGGTCGATTTGAAGAAAATTTGGTTTTAACGAGCGTAACGTTTTACGATTTTGTCAGATTTCAGCGTTGACTGCCACTAGAACTTGTTATTGGAGACATCTGATAACCTGTGTTGTGCTTGTCAACACCGAATCAATCTAATTTTGAACTTTATTTGAACAAAGTTTTGGGACTTGTCTCAGATTTGGAATGATGGACTCTTGAATACGTAACGAGAATCCCAATATCCATTGACAAGACTTGTGCCTTGAGACCTTTTCTTCTTGAAACCTTTTTGGAAGATAAAGTTTTGGGTTGTCATGACCCGTATGGTTCATTTTGAAAGTTAGAGTTGTTTTCGTACTTATCTCTGTCTTCGAGTTTCGAGGACGAAACTTTTTGAAGATTGGGTGATTGTAACATCCCATATTTTCGTGATTTATATTTTAAAGGCTTTTAATTGTTTTTAGTAATAAAATAATATTTTTAATAGTTTATTAAGAAGTTTTTTAATAAATCATAATATCCGTCTTAAGAACCTTAAGTCCTTAAGACGAATATAACGTGGCAAGTAATCCGACTCAACAAACCCGTTCTCTTTCAAAGGTCCATTTCACTTAAACGGAAAGGACAAATAAAACCCTACCATTTCCTTAAGAATGTCGACATACTCATCCTTCCCAAATAATAAAACAGTTTTCTTCATTTCTTCATATTCTCCTTAAATCTTCATCTTCTTTTCCAATTTCTGTCATCATCCGTTCACCGAATCAAGGTAATAAATACATTTTCGGAATCCTCATGAAATTTGCAAGTCATCCGTCACTTCCGTTTTCCGTTTCCTTCAATTCGAAATTTGGCCTGTTTTGGGTAATTCGAATTTTTAGCCTCTTAAAACCGTTTTGCTTGTTGTAGGTGAAGACTTAGAAGATCACAAGGAGGTTAGTGGCCAGATTGAAAAAGAGATTGGAGCTTAAACGCTTAAAAGGTGACGATTACGAGTAACTCGGCCTTTATTGTAAAATTAGCACTTTGCTTGGTTTGAAATGCTTAAGTTTATTTCTGATTTTGGTTGTTGTGGTGGATAATGGAACTTAGTATCATGCTAGGAACCCTCAAGAAAGACTTCATATGCTTGGTATATGTTATTCATGTTTATTGTTAAGATTTCTGAAATTGTATACTTGCGAAGGATACAAATAATATTCGTATTGAGGATTGTGTGTGGGTTTAAGTGCTGATAGATAGCGTTTTGATGATTGGTTATACTGGGTAAACCGTGTATGTTGCGATTATGGAAGATTAGTATCGATTTGGTCAAATTTGTAAATCACTGTAAGTTGCGTTTTTCGTGCTCAAGGACTATGAGTCGGTCGACCGGCTGGGAGTGCATCATAGGATTTTTGTGAAATTCGTAAATGTAGGGTGTTGGGTGCCCAGCCGGTAGGCCGGCTGGAAGCCTCTTCTTGTAGATTTCGCGTAATAATTGTATGGGATTTGGTTCCCCAGCCGGTAGGCCGGCCGCCTGCCGACCGGCTGGGAACCCCTTTTGCCTATTTTCGTGTTGTAAAGAAAGAGGAAGGAGAGAATGGGTGTCCAGCCGGTAGGCCGGCTGCCTGCCGACCGGCTGGGGGCCCCTGATGCGTGTTTTTATTTTAAAATCGTATTTAGTCCGTAACTTTTAAATGGTTGATCGGTTTTGATTGAAATTCGTTCCACGTACCTTTGATATGTGTTTGAGGTCCCCGGAGGATGGGCAACACTATATTGGGTTCGGGAATGGAGAGAGGATAGAGACCCCCCGGTCGGGTAACCGAAAGGGAAACCGGCTCTCCCTAATCTTAGTTCCCGGGATCAATTAAGTGTTGTTTAGTGGTTTAAGAAGTTAGAGCTATAGGTTAGTTTCTATCTTTGGATGTTAATGGTTGTGTTGTATGTCGCGTGATGAGATATGTGTTAAGTTCACCTCTGGACCCATTACGTGTTTTGTATGTCGCGTGATGGGTTATGTGTTAAGTTCACCTCTGGACCCATTACGTGTTTTGCTTGTGGCGTGTCAGGATATGTGTTAAGTTCACCTTTGGACCTGACACGTGATCGGTTTTCGTACACGGGATATGTGTTAAGTTCACCTCTGGACCCGGTGTGCGATAGTTGTGTATTGGGATATGTGTTAAGTTCACCTCTGGACCCAATACTTGTTTGTAGCATTGGGATATGTGTTAAGTTCACCTCTGGACCCTTTGCTTGTGGATGTAAAGGGATATGTGTTAAGTTCATCTCTGGACCCTTTACTTGAATTGTATGTATAGGGATATGTGTTAAGTTCACCTCTGACCCTTTACTTTAATTGTATGTATAGGGATATGTGTTAAGTTCACCTCTGGACCCTTTACTTGAATTGTATGTATAGGGATATGTGTTAAGTTCACCTCTGCACCCTTTACTTGAATTGTATATATAGGGATATGTGTTAAGTTCACCTCTGGACCCTTTACTTGAATTGCATGTTGGGATATGTGTTAAGTTCACCTCGAGACCCGACATTGTTTGGTAGTGGGATATGTGTTAAGTTCACCTCTGGACCCATTGCTAGTGTTTATTGATAACTTGGTCTATGCTTTAAGTTGGACTCTGAGTCCTTGATCGTGAAAGTGTATAAGTATTCGGGTTATGTCTTAAGTTGACCGCTGAACCTTTTTACTTGATGTTTTATATATGCTTGCCTTGAGATTGGTACAGTGTCAGGTATGCATGATAAAGTTGATAATTATATTACCTTGGTTATAGTCTATTCACCCAAGGCATTGGGTGACTCTTTAGTCAGTTCCGTAAATGGTTTGGATTGAAAGACCCCCCGACCGGGTAACCGGTAGGGAAACCGGCTCTCCTTCCAAATAGTTTCCGAAGTTGGTTGAGAGCCGTGCATTAGTGATTGCATGATAGTTGATGATCAATTATCGAGATATTGTTATACTTCACATGTTTATATATGTTGGAGTGTTCTATTTGTATTGCTTGTTACGTGTCGTTACAAAAGGTGGCTAGGAGAACTCTAGTCACTCCCCACTGATTGTGGCGTACATGTCTTCATGTATGTAGGTACATGCAGGTTGGACGGGGTTCACTTGAGAGCTAGCGAGTGATGATCCTTTCATCATATGACTTACACCTCACCGATTAGCTAGACTATTAGTTTTGATACAGTTCATGTTTTGGTGCCTGTAGGGATGTTCCATCCCAGGCTTTGTATATATTCGGTTTTCGTACTTAGAACTGTTATACTTATCTATTTTGTTTATATCAGTTTCAGTTTCCAGTTTCAGTTTTAATTCACCTCGCATGATGTTTATGTTTAAAAAGTTTAAATTCCACTGCATTTTTAGTACTTTGTGTCTTTTATATTTCCGCTTTCGCAAGGGGTTTTACAGTCACCCTACCCATCTTAAGATAACATAACCGTCATCAAAACACAATTTAAGCTAATATAACTGTTAACCAACTCATTTACATATAAGATCCAACAATCGATAAATAAGACAAGCGCTTAAGTCTATTCCATACGGGAGAAGAATAAACGGAACTGATTAATAAAACATAAGTCTTAAAAGCGTTTTACATTTCAGCTGTCCTATGCCGTAAAATTAATAATTAATTCAAATAAAATCAAAATGATACAAGGCCAACTGGGTCAGATTAATAAGACATTTATCTACAATATTTGTCAAATAAACATTTTCAAAATACGAACGTAACAGGGGGTTATTGTCTGATCTTTACAGTGTATCATAAATCGTCACACAAAATGTATTGCTTCATAAAACGGGTTTAACAAATCATTTTGGGGCAAAGCAAACTCCTAACATCATCTAAACTCTTCAAAGTTTAATTATTTAAAATTACCAGAATAGTTTCAAAGTATAAAAATGGTTTTCGAAATAATCTTTGAGCTACTATCCGTTCTGCGAGTATTTCAGCGCAATGTTCGTAAATAATTTATTGTGAACAAACGACATGCAAAAAAATTACGAAATTTTAGAGGTAGACTCTAGACTTAAAATAAACAGAGGTAGACTCTAGACTTAAAATCCCATAGTGATTGGCTTGCAAGTGTTGGCATACTTTAATTCTTCTTTGCTTGTAATGGGATTTTATCCCTAACACTATCTTGTAATTATCTTTTTGATATGATATACTACACACTCACATTTTACCAAAAAAAAACATTTTCAAAGACCGATTATCTAAGATATCGAAATAAATTGTACAAGACAATGGACAGATTTGCCAAGGTGCTGAAACTTTAACAACTAACCAAAGTAAACCAAGCATTATGAACTTGAAAGACTATCAAACTAACCATCCTCAAAGATCACAACCTCATTTAACAATACAATCCTTAATGAATTTCCAACTAGAATATCACCCAACACAACCATGCAAAATGAAATTCATCCGAACATATGATTTATGAACTTAATCATGTCAGTATTAACCAAACACAATTCTACTATACTAAACATTACTAGCATATAGAACACATGCAAACATAGACGATAAGTCGAGTTACCCATCACCGTTACCTTTTAGTATAAATCTCGTCAATCTCGTATGTATCGCCCTCCGGACCACTTGACTCGAATCCTACAAACAAAAAGGAGATGTTAAAAACGGAAGTATCTAGCTTGGGTAAAAGCTTGGCTTTCGAAATTAGTAAGGAAGAGGAGGAGATAAAAATATCTTAGTTAGACAGGAGGGGAACGACGAGAGGAAAAAATGGCGTGAGAATCGTCGAAAACGGATAAGAAACGAAGATTTTACGACCGTTTTACGGTTGAGGTGCACAACAATGGTGTTCTTCTTGTTTTGTGTTTTTGTGAGCTTTTTCTGGAAAAAAAAATGAAGGATTTGAAGAAGAAGGAAGGAGGAGATTGACCTTGGGCAGCAAGGCAAAGTCTTCTGCTAAGCCAAGTGTCCCAAAGGACATGTGGAAAAGAATAAAGAGTAAGCAACGAGCGAGTGTTTGTTAGCGGATGGTCCGTGACAGCCTTTCGTATTTTCGGCATAATTTCCTCCACAGAACTCGTAATTAGGTGTGTTCGGTGACTTTGGAAAGCTAAGAAAAAGAGTTAAAACTTTTATTTTATAAGCAAGAGCTAAATATGTCTTTAAAATATCTCAAAATTTGTAACAAGGGCAGAGTAGTTGTTCGTAGTTTAAGGAGTATAGGTTTAAGACGGGCATTTTTAAATATCGTTGTCAAAAACGATAAAATTTAGATGGAGATTTTATTTATAGGATCCTACTTATTATTAAAATAGGATTTTAATAATATAATATAACTTGGAATTTATCGGGGTGTTACATTCTGTAAAGGCGATATTCAATCAATGATGGTGCTTCTGAGAACCTTTTCCACCTTTTCTGCTGCATCTGGTCTACAACTTAGCAGGGACAAGTCTAATGTATACTTCAGTGGAGTGAACCAGCATATTAAACAAGATATCTTTGATGTTTCAGGATGCAGTGAAGGAACTCTCCAATTTAAGTACTTTGGTATTCCTATCAAGGCTACTAGGCTGAATGCTCTGGACTGATATCCATTGATCACCAAGCTGACAAGTAGAATAAGGAATCTGGGAGCCAAGAAGCTATCCTATGCTGGTCGTTTGGTGTTTTTTAAATCTGTATTTAGTACTCTCCATAACTGCTAGATCTCTATTTTTGTACTTCCTACTGTAACTATCAAACAGTTGGAATCCATTTGCAGGAATTTTTTATGGGAAGGGGGAGCAGACTACAAAAGGGTTCCTCTAGTTTCATGGGAGCGAATCTGCAAACCCTATAAAGAGGGAGGTCTCAACATTACATAAGGGGAAAACTGGAATAGAACAGCTATTGCTAAGCTTGCTTAGTGGGTGTTTAATCATCCTAATAAACATTGGGTGCAATGGGCGAACCATATATACATAAAAAATCAGGATTGGCTGGAGTACACCCCGGTGCATGATAATAGTTGGAGTTGGAGGAAAATATTTTGAGTGAAAGAAGAGTTTAAAACTACATATACTCAAAGCATATTGGATCTAAGGGTCCCCAATGACTATACAGTGGCTAAAGGTTACCAATCGATCAGGCGCAAGGGAGAAGAAGTAACATGGTGCAGTCTACTGTGGAATAGATGGACGATCCCTAAACATCAGATGGTGGCTTGGTTATTTCAGTAGCAGAAAGCACTGAATACAAAAAATAAATTGCAGTAGTGGGGTTTTACTGGTGATGACCGTTGCTGGTATATGTGGACAGGATTTTGAGACTATGGAACACCTGATGTGCCAGTGTGAGTACAACAAACATGTAATGCAGTCAGTGGAGGGATGGACTAAACACAAACTGCATTACTCTCTGACGAATCAGTGGAGGCAGAATATCAGAGGGACAAAAATTAAGAGAGCTATGATCAATGGTATTTTGAATGCAGTAATTTATCATGTATGGAAGCAGAGGAATCAATCGCGTATTGAGGGATTGCTAGACAGGCCAGAGAGAGTAAGCACCACCATCAGAAAGGAGATAGCTATTTATTTCCATGGGCTGTACAAGGGTAATCTCAGCAATAGAGATACCAATTATTTAACTAGATTTATTTGACAGTTTGATAACTGTCAAGAAGCTTGTATATGGATACTTTATTTTTTAATATATTTACCTTTACCATAAAAAAAATAAGTTTAGCTTTGGCGAATTAAGAAAAAATTGAAATTAATTTAAAGTGGAATTGTTAGGAGTATTACGTAAATTGCATGACAGCCAATAAAAGGCCGTTGGTCTTGTTTGCGTGGCCCTTAAAAGTAACTTAAAGATCACCTTTGATAAAACCACTTCTTGTGTTCCTTTTGGGGGTATATATATAGTTTATATTTTAACAATTATATTCAAATTTAGCCGTTACCCTTATACTTCTCCGACCCTCTCGCTTGAATAACATTTAAAATACATACTCTCTATAAAAAGTTCCCTTTAATTCTTTGACACTTCTCCTTACGCTCCAGTCTCCGCACCCTCTTTGGCTCTTTATATATTCCTCCTTATACAATAACAACTTTCCTTCCTACTTATATCAGCCATACTTCTACAACAATCTCTCTATACACTTTATTACCGATTCATTCATAATAATAATAATAATAATAATAATAATAATAATAATAATAATAATAATAATAATAATAATTTACCCGTTATACATCTACATTTAATTAAGATGTCAAATCCATTGAGTTCAATCCTTCATGCAAACAGATCATCTTCAATCCCGGTACTTTTTTCATCTAGTAGCGCTACTAGCGAATCCAGCAACAGCGATACCGACCAAGGTAGCCTCATTAGTCTTTCGGGTCGATTCGATATCCAAGACATATGTAATAAGCAATTCCCATGTAACAACAGCAATAATAATAAGACATTTTCAGGGTCAACATCATTTAAACTTCTAGACGTACTTTCGGGTCATGTAGGAGGTGTTTCATGTTTGGCCTTATGTGGGGAATTTGTGTTGAGTGGTTCACAAGGGAAAGATATTATTGTATGGCAACAACCCGATCTACGACTATTTACCAAATTCGGGTCAGGGGAAGGGTCGGTGAAAGCCCTTGTAGCCGTAGGAAATAAAGTCTTCACGGCCCATCAAGATAGTCGAATTCGGGTTTGGAAGGTATCGAAGAGATCCGAGAACGTTTTTCGACTGGTGGACACGCTTCCGACCACAAAGGATTTCCTAGGTAAGTTTATGAAACAGAGCAATTATGTGGAAATAAGAAGACATCATAAGAAATTATGGATAGAACACGCGGATAGTATTTCTTGTTTGGCGGTGGAAACCGGGTTAATTTATTCGGGTTCATGGGATAAAACATTGAAAGTATGGAGATTGTCGGATTTAAGGTGTTTGGATTCGGTAAAAGCACATGATGATGCTATAAACGGGTTGGTTGCAAAAAATGGAAAGGTATATTCTGCCTCTGCAGATGGGAAGATAAAGGTATGGGAAAAGGATGATGGGAAGAAGAGTTGGAGTCTGAAACAAACGGGGGTTTTGGAAGGGCATAAGGATGTGTCGATAAATGCAATCATTTATTACGAGGGAAAGGGGAATAAGAATGATAGGGATAGGGTGTATGGAGGAGCGTCAGATGGGTACTTGATGGGATGGGAAATGGTAGAAAGCCAAAATAGCGTGATACAGAAAAGTGTTTTAATGGAATGGAAAATGGTGGTCGAGGTAAAAGCACATGAAATGGCTGTGTTATGTTTAAGTGTAATGGGAGATATTTTGTGTAGCGGATCAGCGGATAAGAGTGTATGTATATGGAAAAGAGATGTAATAGAGGGTAATGTGTTTAACAAAGTCTGTGTAATTAGAGGTCATGATGGACCGGTTAAGTGCTTACAAATATCACCAAATTGTGTCGGAGATGGTTATTTACTTTATAGTGGCAGTCTTGATAAAACTCTTAGAGTTTGGTGGGTACACAAGGACCTAGATTAATCAACCACAACAAATTTTATTTTCTCTTCTGCTGCTGCATCTATAACTACATTAATTCATTTTCGACCATTTCATCTTATTATTCTTGTTAATTCTTTGATTTCATTCTTTTCTTTTTGGTCCTAACAATATTAAGTCTTAAAACAGTGGATCTTGTTTTTTATATGCTCCAATGTCATACCCAAACTAAGTGTGGTTCAACAGTCAGGTTTTTTTAGTTCGTGTAAATTCATTCCGTTATTTATATTTTTGTTTTTTTTTGTGTTGTCGTCTTCAGTTTTGCTTGTAAGGTTCTCACATGAGCTGCCGTATACTATCCTTAATGAATAATGAAATAAATATTTTGTTTTCTGTATTTGTGATTGGTTCATCATGCAAATACTTGTGTTTCAACAATCTACAATAAATATATGAGTGGTTATTCAAACTTTCGTTGTATTGCAATCTTGCTGACTTTATTGGCGAAAATATCATGTTTGGCCAAACCAACATTTCAAATTCTATTATATATCGTCCGATCGACATCAATGGTAACAATTACCTAAAACGAACAATCCAAACCAATAATAACAAACTTTAATTGAGCTAAAATTTGACTTCGCACAACTTCTTAAGTATGACTGACTCATGATATAAGACCAGTCAAATAAACAACAATGTCAAAAAATCAATCTCAAACAAGGTTGAGTATCTAATTCGGTCCTCTTCTCCTTGAATTACGTGCTATAAAAAACTATGGATGCCTATTTTCCGGCTTCACTCGACCCAACCAATTTACCTCAGCTGCGAATGTAAACCTCCCCCACAACACAAAACAACGACCCTACTCAGTGCTCCCTCGATTTTCCATGACTATTCGGCCAAATGTTTCAATCTAAATATCAGGTTATCCAACTAAATTTGGAGATTGTGAAACTAAAAAAACTCTACAAAATGCAAAAAAAACTCCAAACTCTATATACCCTTGGAAATTTTGACACAAACTTAACACATTTATATCAATGTAGACAATCAGCCAACTCATAGTTCATATGTAATACCCAATATATTAGCCTCGGTCAACGGCAGTCAAACCATGTTTTATACAAGTATTCCAAATGGAATATTTATAAGTATTTTACTTAAACTATTATTATTTTATAAATCGTATTTCTACGATTATTCTGTATTGCATAATCCTTTTATATTTGATGATTATTTCATAAAATGACATTTCATTCGTATTTCTTTATTATGATAATATATTTATAATTAAATATATTTCATATTTTATATTTATTTCTCATTTATACTTGCTTTATTATTTAAGTCGTAATTATATTTAAATCCTAATTTTTATATATTCTTATGTAAGTGCTGATAATTTTATAATTAATTTAATTAATATTTACTACTACTAAATGACAAAATTTAATTAGTATAATGATTTATATGTCGTGTTTATTTTAAGTTACGGGTTAAGAACGGGATATAGACATATAATGTCTCGAGATGCGGGATGGGCCAAGTAAGAGGATTGATGAGCTCGGATTGAGGGATGAAAAAAAAACCATGTACCTACATCGAAATCCTAAACCCTACATATGTCGAGAAAGCATCCCAGCCCCCATACCTCGTATATCCTAAAAACCCTAAGCAGTCACCACCGTGAATTTGAGGAGAACGAAAGAGAGAACTGTTGGGAAATGTGTCCTCAACAAAAGTGCGATCACGTAATTAAATCTCATAACAAGAATGCGCAAGGGATGATACGATTTATTAGTCAACTGACCAACATTAATCGGTAATGATTGGCTAGCTAGAGTTTGACATTACTGTCGTATGACGGTGGTGGTCAGTTGATCCCTTTAGGTCACACCTTTAGGACAATTCCCTTAATTGATAAAGTGATCAAATGTATATTGATACGATTTGATCATATTCCTTAAACTCGTATATCGAGAAATTAGAGGTTAAATCTTAATGTAAGATTTTTGTTTAAAATTGAAACGTGTCAATTGTTAAACATTAAACGATATTTTAAGATATCGTAATTAGAATGAATTGGGTTGAAATTAATACAAAGGTTGTAAATCGTATTGACGATAAATGATCATTTTACATTTGTAATTTCGAATTACTTATTAATTAATAAATATGATTTATTTATGTATAATATTTATATGATAAATATTTATATGTTTTAAATGTACTAAAACATATTATATGACATATAGGATGTCACACTTTGTATAAATTATACATTTTACAAAGTTGTAAAATGAAATCCTTTTTAAGGATTAAAGGGGCCGGTTAAGTGGGGTTGGTTGTGTGGGTTTAATGTACAAAACACAATCATTAAAAGACCACCTTGAGAACACTAACCTAGATGCTTCCCTAGTGTCTTGAGAAGTGAATGTGTTCCCCTTTGTGGCATCCCAAAACCGGCAACCCCTTCCCCATATACCATGCTTATAGTTATTTGATTATCTAAATAAGCATGCTTGATATATAAAGATATGTTATATTCATTCACTACTTCTTGTTGTTGTTGTTGCCCTAGCCGAAACACTACACAAGAAGAGAGAAAATTTTCTACCTCTAAAATACATATTATAAGATAATAATTTATACTAAGAGTAGTATTAAAATATAATTCTAATAAGAGTGATTAGAATTAGTTTAAGGAAGAAAACCGATTCCAAGTCTAGCATACAAAGTTTCGGTTCTTTTGGGGCTTGTCTTGGTGCATCCGGAGGAGGTATTCTATATTGGGTACTCGGAGGATCATCCTTGCAATATATTTGGACCGAGTGTAAGAACACGGTTTTCTCCTCTTTCCGCATTTTATTAGCATGCATAAGATCATAATAAACGAGTTTATTATCTTGTTAATTAAAAGGTTTGTTAGTATGACTAAATTAGTTTATGAGCAACTACTTAAACCTAACAATTGGTATCAGAGCAAAATGGTTGTTTGCATGCTTTCCGTTTCGTTTTTACGGAGTTATTATGATAACAAAAATAAAACTTGAATTTTCGTATGATATAAGATATGGACGAAATATTTTTAGCATGATACCTACTGTTTTCTAATATGATTTAGAATATTTGGAATAATTTTTGCATGAATATTGATCATTGGTATTTTTATTTCGGTTTTTAATACGTTTTAATGGTTAAAAATGATTAATTTTGGGAAAAATAGTTAAAATTAACTTCTGGCCGAGATTTTTCAGTATGATATCACATGTATTTTCTATAATATGAATATGAATTTTCGTAAATTATAGACCTTTAAATCGTGTGATATGAATTTTAATGGTTAAAATGCAAAAAGATGAATAAAAATGGGTTAAAATAGTTATATTATGAATTTGACTATAAAAATTTATGAGGATGTCACATGCAATATTTAAATTTATGTTGAATTTTCCAGAAATTTATCTCAAATATTGCAATATTATAGATTTTTAATGTAAAAATCGGGTAATTAGTGACATAATTTCGACTTTAATAGTTTAAGTTGGAATTTGGCCATAAAAATTTAACACGATGTCATATATATTATTTCCAGCATGTATAAAATTTTCGAGAATTTTATCTTATTTTATGCTTGAGAAATAATTTTAAATGTTAAAATCGTACGATATATGACGTAAATCGTTAAAATTTGCAAATGTTGTTAAATATGGCCGAAAATATAACCCATTTTAGTCATATGTGATATGTTCATCATGAAAATATTCTTGGGTGCCTAAAGTTTCAGATTTGATTTGCATTGATTTAATTTTGTTTTGTTAAAAGTAGCATTTAAAATTAAATTAAAAAGAGGCATGCTTTAAAATTTCGGCTATGGGGCAATGTGCCATTTAATTTTCTGTCCATCTTGTGTTCTTAAAAAGGTTTTGGAAGGTATAAAAATTATTATTAGTATTTAATTTGCATTTATGAAGTTAATTATTGAATTTTCCGACTTAAATTGCTCGTTTTACGTGTTATTTTCGAAATAATAATAAAACCGTTTAAAATACTAATATTTTAACTTTCTGAAAATTTTAAGAACATTCTGGATTTTTCAAAATTTGAATTTTGAATTTTCGAAATTTTAAATGTCTCTTTTGAATTTTATATTGTTTTTCCCGAAAAACCGAGTAATACCGATCAATATTAAAATATATTAAGTTAATTCATGTTCAAAGTTTGAGTAAGACTAAATTTTGAATCCTATGCGAGTTAGGATGATTAACTTAAGGATGAAAACCGTTTCATTTAATGCATAGTGTTGTTAAACGTTAAAACACGCAATTCCATAAAAACCGAGGTTTACGATAACTATTTAAATAAGTGTTTTAAATAGGACGATTTGGCTTAGGATTTGCATGTTAATTCATATTTATTTAAGCATTGCATATTTATATTATGAATGTCATGATTTATTTTTACGTAATTTTGGGAATTATGTAATTTACTTAGTATGGCCTAGTTTTTAATCGGTATTTCCCGTAATGTAAGGGGTTACCGATTCGGTTGTAATTTTGTGATCTCGTATCACCCAATTGTAATTTATTTCTATTTTATAATGTATAAAGTAGACTAGAAAAGTTGTAATTTTGTAAAATCCGGAGTTCCTTGAAGACGGTGCCATTCGGAAAGGAGTTCCGATCAAGACGGTGTTTACCTCGAAGTGCGTGCCGCGTGAAGTTCAAGGGACCAAAGGAGTTGGTTTCCGAATTTGTACTTTGTTATTTCTTTTCTAGGAAAGGCCATACTAGGGTTTATTTATGCTTTTATTTTGCTTTTTATATGTTTGCATGCATAGCCAAATCGTCATACATCGTATCATGCATGTTTCGACCTAGTCGACCTAGTCTTTTATTTTATCGATAATTCACCGACTTAGTTCACTTATACGGAGATAGATAATAATTTGACTAGATCTCTTACATATAAACATTGAGACTTAGCCTTACCAAAAAGTACGGACCCATGAATCCCTTCTTCACAAGGACGTAGGCTCGGCTACACCGGGGTACTAAAATTGTCACGTTGGGTAAGTGGGGTAATAAGATTACACCTTGAAATTTGGTTGATCTCAACGAAAGTATTCGTAACCGTAGTTGCAATAAGTTCGGGCTAAAGATAATTTTAAGAAAATTGTCGACCGAGAGTTCTAAGAGTAGAACCGATTAAAGAGTTAATCCACCAAATTATACCGATACGGGTTGAATCGGCTACACCGTGCCCGGATTAGTATGGGTTTGGGTCTCGGGATTGTTTACTTAATTGGGTAAGAGATCATTAAGTAAATACATAACTAAACTTAAAGTTTTTAGTTTAAATTATGAATTTAAAAATGATGTTGTTTTCCTTTTATTGTTGTAGTTTAATTTTCAACATCGACTATGGCAACCAACGCTCCACCTCTCACTAACGTATCATGGCTTCGATCCTTTATGGATCGTTGCAAACTCGATAAGCATGGTTCCAATTTTAAGGATTGGGATGCGCAATTACAATTGGCCGCTCAAGGTGACGATAAGAGTCGTTACCTATCCGAAGCCACTCCTCCCGCTCCGACCGCTTGTTCATCGGTCCAAACTCGTGAGGCCTATGAAGCCTACATGAAAGAGTCCTCCGCTCTTAAAAATGTGCTCATCTTCTCCATGGAGCCGGATCTCCAAAGGAGTATGATTAAGTTGACCACATCGTATGAAATATACACCAAGCTTGCGACCATGTTTTCGCAAACTCCAAGGGTGATTCAATACGAGGCGGCTTCCGCCTTCTTTGACATAACCTTCAAGGAAGGGCAAAAGATAAGCCCTCATGTTCTCAAACTAGTTGAGCTCGCGGAGACTCTAAAAGCTCAAAATGTTGATGTTCCCGACTCTCTTATAATTGACCGAGTTCTTCACTCGCTCAATAAGGTTAAAGCGTATGCTCAATTCCGGGTGAATTTCAATATGCGAAACCAAGAGACCTCGTTAGACGAGTTGCATAAGATGCTAGTCCAAGCCGAAAGGGACATGGGACTTCATGAAAGTTCCACCAAAGATGTTTTGAACATCGAAAAGAAGGGAAAAAACGAGCTTCAAGAGGAATGCCTCGAAAGGCAAGGGCAAGAAAACGTTCAAGCCCAAAGCGACCAAAGAAAAGACCTTTTCGAAAGGCGCTTCCACCTCGTCTTCGAAATCCGAAGACAAGTGCCATTATTGCACGAGGATCGGTCATTGGAAGAGAAATTGCCCCAAATTCTTAAGCGATCTCAAGCTGGAAAGGTTCTTGCGGTGGGTTATAATTCTCGTTTAAACTCATGTTATTTTGTCAACTTTTGTATGGCGATACAAGTTGTTGACTATCACCCCTTTTAAATTGTTTTAAAAGGGCGCCTTATGATGATAAGGGCAAGGAAAGGGAAGCGTTAAATTCCTTACTTGGATGGCTCCGGTAGCATCCAATTGATCGAAGACTTGAAGAGCTAGGCTCTAATTTTCATATCGTCTTCTTTCATATTTTGCATTTATTTATAGAACAATTTAAATTTCTTGTAAGACAAGGATTAAAATCCTAATACAATGGTTGTAATTTTGGATATTAGTGACTTGGTTTTCAACCCAAGTCACTACTTTTGTTCTTAATCAATGTTTTGATTTCTCAAATAAATTGCATGCATTATTTAAACATGAATGATAGTGATTTAGTCACGCAATAAATTTTGATACGATCAAGTATAAAAGAATCAAAGAGTTGATTAAAACGGAGAACTACACCCCATGAGATAGATTCAATCAAAATGAGACTATATCAGTTCATTATAAGATTTTCATTTTAAGTGAAAATGAGAATGTATTCATTACACCTATCAAACTTCAAACATTCAAATACATTGGTTGATCGAAATAGCTATCCTTAGACAAGTAAAGGTTATTGTTAGAAGGATAGAGTGGGAGAAAATGTTTCGCTCACAAACCAATGATATAAATAAAGGAAGGATCTTAGAGAAGATTCTCACTTAGGAGTCTTAAGAAGAACCCTAAATGATTTGAAGAAACTACGGGAGAACACTCGGAGAAAGGTTCTTTGTGTTCATTGTTTCATAGAGAGGAAACAAAGTCCTAAATGATTTGAAGAAACTACGGGAGGACACTCGGAGAAAGGTTCTTTGTGTTCATTGTTTCATAGAGAGGAAACTTGAAAACCCGTATGAAATCATCGATAGGAAAACGGTTCCTATGTAGTTATAAAGAAATTATCATGTCATTTTCATCTCGAGGAAACGATGACATGATAAGAGGGTAATGATTGATTGAATGGAAATAGATCACTATGGGGATAGTGATAATGATAATGATTCGAGTAATAGTTTAACATGCATGAAATGAAAGGTTCATTTAAGACATCGAGAGATATTGTTTTTAGTGGGAGCGATATTCAAAAAGAATTTAGACCTACCATTTTGAGAGAATGGGTGATTCTTTAAGAGTAAAGAATAAGAGGTTCTAAATTCAGAGATATTGTTTTTAGTGGGAGCAATGTTCGATAAGAATTTAAACCTACCATTTAGAGAGAATGGGTGATTCTTTAAGAGTAAAGAATAAGAGGTTCTAAATTTAAATGAACAATTGATTTATATCATGTGATGATAGAGTTTTAACGGGAAGGTTTATTATATGGATAATAAAAGGTCGCCCACTAGAAGTTAGAATGGTTGGATACATTATTCATAACGATGAATGAAACCATTAACAAATAGCCAAGATGTTTGAAAATTGTAAAAGTGATGAAATCACTAATAAACTACAATATAGATTTCAGTACATAAGTGACTATAGAGAGTGATTTTAATCCCTCCAGTATATCGATACGTCACAAGTTATAAGATAACAGTGGGAGCTTTCCTCCGGAAAGGAAACTCAAAATCTAGAAAGAGTTCTAGATATGTACTCAAATAGAATCATGTTATACGGGATAATATGAGAATAAAGGAGACCAAAAGTTGTAAGTTTTGCTATCATGAATAAAGGTTATTCGCATGAATAAAGGTTATTCGCAAAACGCTAATACAAATAGATGATTGTACATCAAAATGCAATGTAATAGTGTTGACTATTGTTGCATGACAACATCATTTGAGTTATAAATAACTCAAAGTAAAAGATACTTTGTCAGAATCCAAATGGGTTGTATGAGACAATATTGAACCCCATAAGTGAACTGGATTGACTTAGTATGGCTCCTAGCCGCTTACATGAGGTGACGTCTCAAAGCGACTAGAGTGTGAGGCGATTGATGGCAAGTTCAAGTGCCATAGAGTCATATGTGATGACTAGTCGATCACATAGGCAGACTGTAAGAGACACTCTGTCGGGCAATGTGACCGCTTATAGAGTTCTGGAAATTTTATAGCCGGGTCGTGGCGAGAGCTGCTATAGTATTCTTGTGAGTCAATTCTTTGACTAAAGACTACTCTCCCAAGATGGTACAGTTTAGGCATAACTTTGATCCATTCTCTACGACTTTTCGTAACTGGAGTCAAATGGGATTGTTTTGGGTTGTGACTAACTGTGACTGGTTGAAGGAAGTAGTGCGATAGAAATTGTCCACCCCTTGTCAGGGTTGTTCAAATCTCAGGGCCACTCGAGGAGTAATAAACTGGAAATGCGTGGCCACGCTCGGAAGGTATCTATGGTAGATAATTCCGGTCAGACAGTTATTCTCCAGATCGAGGAAACCATTCATGATATGATCAAATGCAAGAACGACCAGAGAGAGACATCTTGCATTGAGTGGGAGATTGTAATAGGACAAGAGAATTGGTGACGCACACTTGTCGAGGACAAGTGGGAGATTGTTGGGAAATGTGTCCTCAACAAAAGTGCGATCACGTAATTAAATCTCATAACAAGAATGCGCAAGGGATGATACGATTTATTAGTCAACTGACCAACATTAATCGGTAATGATTGGCTAGCTAGAGTTTGACATTACTGTCGTATGACGGTGGTGGTCAGTTGATCCCTTTAGGTCACACCTTTAGGACAATTCCCTTAATTGATAAAGTGATCAAATGTATATTGATACGATTTGATCATATTCCTTAAACTCGTATATCGAGAAATTAGAGGTTAAATCTTAATGTAAGATTTTTGTTTAAAATTGAAACGTGTCAATTGTTAAACATTAAACGATATTTTAAGATATCGTAATTAGAATGAATTGGGTTGAAATTAATACAAAGGTTGTAAATCGTATTGACGATAAATGATCATTTTACATTTGTAATTTCGAATTACTTATTAATTAATAAATATGATTTATTTATGTATAATATTTATATGATAAATATTTATATGTTTTAAATGTACTAAAACATATTATATGACATATAGGATGTCACACTTTGTATAAATTATACATTTTACAAAGTTGTAAAATGAAATCCTTTTTAAGGATTAAAGGGGCCGGTTAAGTGGGGTTGGTTGTGTGGGTTTAATGTACAAAACACAATCATTAAAAGACCACCTTGAGAACACTAACCTAGATGCTTCCCTAGTGTCTTGAGAAGTGAATGTGTTCCCCTTTGTGGCATCCCAAAACCGGCAACCCCTTCCCCATATACCATGCTTATAGTTATTTGATTATCTAAATAAGCATGCTTGATATATAAAGATATGTTATATTCATTCACTACTTCTTGTTGTTGTTGTTGCCCTAGCCGAAACACTACACAAGAAGAGAGAAAATTTTCTACCTCTAAAATACATATTATAAGATAATAATTTATACTAAGAGTAGTATTAAAATATAATTCTAATAAGAGTGATTAGAATTAGTTTAAGGAAGAAAACCGATTCCAAGTCTAGCATACAAAGTTTCGGTTCTTTTGGGGCTTGTCTTGGTGCATCCGGAGGAGGTATTCTATATTGGGTACTCGGAGGATCATCCTTGCAATATATTTGGACCGAGTGTAAGAACACGGTTTTCTCCTCTTTCCGCATTTTATTAGCATGCATAAGATCATAATAAACGAGTTTATTATCTTGTTAATTAAAAGGTTTGTTAGTATGACTAAATTAGTTTATGAGCAACTACTTAAACCTAACAAGAACAACCATCACGCATCATCATCTCCATCGCTCTTTATCGTCGCTGTAAGACAGGCCTTCGACATAGTACTATGTTTTGTTTTTTTATATGCGTCGTTTATCGCTTTGTGTTATCGTTTCTTGTTATCACTTAGTAGACCCGAGCATATACTGAATGACGCAGATGTTGGAGCTAGTGTCCTCCACAGTTAGTGCGACAACACGAATAAATCTCTTAAAGTAACACTGTAAAACCCCTCGTCGCAGCGAAAATAAAACGTACAACATGCCAAAATTTAAGCGAAATTTAAACTTTAACATGCATAAAAATGAGCTGAATTAAAACTGAAAACTGAAACAACTGATATGAACAGAAACATAGATAAGTTTAACTGTCTAAGTACTGAAAGTAAATATATACAAATAGCCTGGGATGACACATCCCTACAGGCACTCAAAACTGAAATGTAACTAGAGTCTAGCTAACGCAAAAGTGTAAGTCAAATCGATGAATAAGATCATCGCTCGCTAGCTCCATGTAACCCTCTGCCAACCATCTGTCATGTAACTACATACATGTAAACATGTACGCCACAATCAGTGGGGAGTGACTAGAGTTCTCCTATCCACCTTTTGTAACGACACGTAACACATAAACATACAATATACTCCAACATATACACAACATGTGAAGCATATAAATCTCAATATCTGTATCTCATATCATCATGCAATTAGTATGCAAGGCTTTCAACCAACTTCAGAAACTATTTGGAAGGAGAGCCGGTTTCCCTTCCGGTTGCCCGGCCGGGGGGTCTTTCAGTCCAAACCATTTACGAAATTAGCTAAAGAGTCATCCAATGCCTTTGATGAACAATTCTAAAATCAATACACTGTATCCATCAATATCAACAACTACACCTGACACTGTACCTAAACTAGGCAAGCAGATGCAAAACAACAAGTATAAAGGTTCAGCGGTCAACTTAAGACATAACCTAAATACCAAAATATTCAGCAAGTATAAAGGTTCAGAGGTGACATCTTAACGCATAACCTAGATACCAAATTCACATTCACAAGCAAGGACTCAGATGCCAACTGAAGGCATAGACTTGCTACTCAACAAGACACTAGACTCAGAAGCAACATCTCAACGCATGGACTAGCACCCAATAAGTAAAGAACTCGAAGGCCAATTTAAGGCATGTCCCTTTACTACATCACAAGACACTAGACTCAGAGGCCAGCTTAAGGCATGTTCTAGCATCAACATCTGCACTCCGGGCAAGGCATCAACACCCTAGCTACCCCGTTATGCAGCTGCTCTACTCGTCAGACTCAGAGGCCAACTTAAGGCATGTTCCGACGCGATCACAAATAAACATGTTTGGGCTCAGAGGCGACATCTCAACGCATACCCCAAACACGAAAACCATACACAAATAGGGCCCAGAGGCGACATCTCAACGCATACCCCTATGGCCCTATATATGACAACTAGCTCACGTATTAAGCTCAGAGGCCAGCTTAAGGCAACTTTAATACGCATCAATACAATAGCATCCAAATATAGTAACTAGATCCTTAGTTCTAATCTCTTATACTTCTAAACAACACTTAACTAGATCCTTAGTTAAATGTAGTTAAGTATATGATAAACATTTAATAATAATTAGGAGAAATGAATTAAATGTTAATTCTAATAAATATATATAAATATTATATTTATTAATTATATTTTAGTATATGATATTTTAGAATAATATAATTGGGTTAATTACTTATAAGATAATTAATTAATATTCTCGGGAATTATAATTGTACACCGAAAATTATTGAAGTATGTATGATATTTTAAGGAAATTCGGAATAAGGAAACTGACTTACAATATTATAATATAAGGAGGTTTCCTAATAGAAGTACAATACCAACTCAAACCAAAACCCTATAAGTAAGGATTCGACCGTGTGGTACAAGGGACGAAAAAACATAAGTTGTTTTCTCTCTTGTTCTCTTTGATCAGTTTATCATCTTAAAATCCCAAAACAAATCCTCTAAAATAATTAATAGTAATTTAGGAGGAGCTTTGAAGGGATCTTTCTCAGTCATATCTTGGTTGCAATCTAAGGAGAACTTCTACCTTGAAGTTTGGGTTTATACTAGGTTGTTCTTAGGCCGATCTCATATAGGACTAAAGGTTATTTGTATATTCTTGACTGTTTAATTCTTGCAATTGAGGTTTTATTGAATCGTTTTTGATATAATCCTTGGCAGTATTAATATGATTAATACTTTTATAAGTAATATAAGAAATTATTTCCTACAAGTGGTATCAGAGCCATTGTTCAAAATCGTTTAGATAATTAATTGAGAATTAAATCCCACGGCACAATTTTTTTTTCCCACGGTTCAAAAATATTTTTTGTTGCTTTTGATGTCTCGGCTGAAATTTTTTCCGTGATTGTCACGGCTGATGGTTCACGGCGTTTTTTTTTTGTTTCGTTTTTTTTTGTTTCGTTTTTTTTATTTTTATTTTTTATTTTAATTGTTAAAATAATTATCATATGATGATGCTCATAACAATGATATAGATCAATGTTTATTAAAAGTTCAATCAACATAATTTTATAATTAGATTGATTTGTTTTAAATTGTTAAGATGAATGAATATTGGTCATATGAATTAAAAGTTAACCTTAATGACAATATTTTGAAATTTTTAAGATCTAATATGATTAGAACTATCACACATAAATTATGAGATGATTTTTATGCTACTATATATGAGTAATTTTAAGAAAATTCACAAATTAGTAAAGTTTCCAAAATCTATTTCTATCTTGATTATACTATTTAAGGAAATAGTATAATATCTTATGAAGATGTCGATTTACATGATATTATTTGATAATATGTGTAATTGCCTAATTTAATAAAGAAAAAAAAAAGAAAAAAAAACGTGTATTTTTGAACCGTGAGTTTTATTTTTCGGCCCTTTTCTTATTTTTGTGATTTGTTGCTTTTGTTATTATTAATATTATATGATGATATTTTTATTAACTAAATTAAAAATAAAGATTTATAATTAGAACAAATATATAAAGATAACAAAAAAAGGATATTATAACCGTAAAATTGGATTTTAGGGTTATTTTATATGTTTTCGTTTTAATTTATATTTTGAGATAATATTTATATTAACTAAAATTATAAAAGAATTTTTGTAATTGTAACAAATTTTTTCGAAAGAAAAGGAAAGAAAACGTGTGATTGCCGTGAAAAGTATAGAAATAAACGAAAATTATTTGATAATTTTTCGGTTATTTAATCAGTTATTTATTTTAAAAGGTTTATTATATCTAATAGATGATACTTACTAAATCTAAAATTGTTTAGAATTTACTTGGATTATGGTTTACATGT
Organism: Silene conica; assembly: GCA_029255685.2. Classification (NCBI taxonomy): domain Eukaryota; kingdom Viridiplantae; phylum Streptophyta; class Magnoliopsida; order Caryophyllales; family Caryophyllaceae; genus Silene; species Silene conica. The sequence goes on along the minus strand of CM055312.2, from coordinate 37,577,835 downwards.
GTGACATGTAATTTTAAGGTTAATGGTGGTTTGGATAATACTGCATTATGAATGTTTTTATTATATTGTTAATGGTATTGTTTTTCAATGAAGGTTGAATATAATATTTTTACAATTGTTGTCAAGTTCAATTATGTAATCTAGTGTGGCTTTAGTATTTGGGTTACTATTCGGTAATGGTGGAAAGTAATCAAGTGATGTAATTTATGAGATCTTACATCTCCGCTTTGTATTTTATTTATTCTTTATTTTAGATCAAATGTAAATAGGATTTGCATTGTAATAGCTTAGAATAAAGAAGAAGAAGAAGAAGAAGAAGAAGAAGAGTTTGATGCGTCCGGGTCTCTATTTCCAGTTTACATCACGAGATGAAAAACGGTGATCCGTGAAGCTTCTAGGGTCCATGTGATTGGATTCCAAGTTGTATTTACTGTTTTTCATAGGATAGGCCACACTAGGATTTTATGTTTTCCGTTCTTTTCTTCATTGCTTGAATGTTGCATGTCATTATATTCCGCCTAAACCAAACCACCTATATGCATGTAAAATGACTCATGTAGATTATTTTGCATTTTGACATATGATGTTTTATTTATGCCATCACTTATTCCTACTCATCTCAAAATAGTTTACTTAAATGAGTTTAAAATAGTGATGGGATCTCACTCTACATAAAATTGAGAAATTAGCCTTTCGAGATCAAACAACTATGAATCGCTTGTTTGTCGGTGGGCATATATGACTAGTTGTTATCTCCATATGGACCCCTCCTACCTCGGGTAAGTAGTGTGTTGTGACCTAGTTGAACTCAACACAATGATTCAATCAAGTTATTGAAGTCATTGTGGACTAATAGATAAATTTAAGAAATTTGTCGACTGAGAGTTCTAATGTAGAACCAGTTAAAGGGTTATCTCACCAAATCGGGATTTGGGTCTTGGGATACATTATATAATTCTTTGAGTGAGATCGATTATATTATGTCGTATGAGTTTGTTTAAAAATATTTTAAATTCAATGATTTACTCATGTTTATTTATTTTCTCATTTGTAGATCATTTAAAATCTGCTATTAAAAATGACTGATGCAAATGCAACTCCGGGCCCTAGCACCACCCTCACCATGAAGTCGTGTTTACGCTCCTTTATGGACCACGTCTCCTACAATCAGAACTCCCCCTTAAGAATTATGGGAGTAACTTTATCGATTGGGAGGCAACATTACGGAATGTTGTCATTGCTGATGGTAAATTAAAGTATTTGGTTGAGCCAATGCCGGCTGAACTAACCAATAAGACTAGAGCCCAACGAACTGCATATGATGAGTTTGTTCTTGAAGCTGGTGCGATTAAGAACGTACTTATTTATGCAATGGAAAGCAATTTGCAGTGCCGCTTCATTTCACAAGGTGCAAAAAAGATTTTCACCACTCTTACCAATGAATTCTCGCAAGCTCCGAGAATCATGAGGTATGACGCAGCAGTCCGCTTCTTCGAAGCTAAACTGTCTAAGGGCCAAGCTGTTAGCCCACACATCCTCAAGATGATTGAGAATGTGGAAGTTCTGGAGTCTCTTCGTTGCAAGATTGAGGAGTCAGTCATTGTAGACCGAATCTTACACTCTCTTCATGATGGGTTCACCCAATTTAGGGTGAACTATAACATGAATGACATGAAGAAAAGTCTTTATGAGCTCCACTCTCAGCTCGTGCAAGCTGAGAAAGATCTCAATTTGAGTGGGAGTGCTAAGAAGGACGTCCTTGTCATACAAGTTAATTGGAAAGGGAAGGGAAAGGCAAAGGCTCCCTTAAATGTTAATGTAATACCTCGTACTTTAATATGACTTTTATTGTTTATTTTGACGTACTGACCGTATTTGAACATTAGTATTCGATAATTAATTTATCGAATACGTTATACCTCACCTTTTTGTTAGACTCGGGTTATGATATTATAAGTTAACTCGAGACTTATATTATAAGTTAACCCAAGACTTATATTATAAGTTAACTCGAGATAATATTATAAGTTCTATATTACATTATCGTATATCGACTAAACAAATAATAGTGTTACGTGTTATATTATATTTGTACATCGCGTTGAGGTTGGTTCGTAGTAATTAAGACGAAGGTTGTTTGGGAAGTCGGTTACGTAAGTTAATAGTAATGTTTGGCCTTTACGTGACCCAACACCCTACACAAAACCCTACCCTCATTCTATCAAAACAACCAACGTCTTTCACCCCCCCTAAACCCTAATATCCAAAATGGAAGTCTACCCACATGCGTTGGCATCGACAGCAGCCAGAACACGAGAGAGAGAGAGAGAGAGAGAGAGAGAGAGTGAGAGAGAGAGTGAGAGAGAGGTGGCGGCCGTGGTTGCTTAGGGCGTTTCAGGGAGCTTTCGGGTCCATTTCAGACAAACGTGTGTTGGAGTAGTGTCCTCCACAATAATGCTTCTACATAATAAATCTCGTACAAGGAATATAAGGGATTTATATTTTATATGTTTGTCAGCTGGTCAACGTTAATCGGTAATGATTGGCTGACTAGAGTTCGACATTACTGTCGTATGACGGCGGTGACCAGCTGATCCCTTTAGGTCACACCTATAGGATGATGCCCAAATGGAAAAATTAATTATTTGTATAAGATACAAGTTAATTAATTCCTTGTTTAGGTTGATTTTTATTAGTCAAGTGAATTTAATGTTTGATGAAGAGTAAAGTACTCAGGCCATAAGATTTTATTATTCGGTTATATAATAATTGAATAATAAATATAATACAATATTTAGTAATTATAGTTAATTTACTAAATATATACGTAGTTTGTATTATTTATGAGGTGGAGGTAATTAGCGAATTAATGTTACAAGAAGTTGTAAAATTAGCTAAACGGGTTTTATAAGATTCATTTTATGTTGAAAATGATAAAATGACACTTAAATGTTAAGTGTATTTTATTTACTACTTTGTATTATTTAAGTGTTAAATAATCAAATAAATATTTTTATTATATAAGATAATTAAATATTCGACTTATAAGCATTTGAAGGACAAATGTTGAAAGACGAAATAAGACCCGGAATACCATATGTAAACCGAGAATATGGAGATAAGGTGACCATAATAGGTCTTTGTCTTCCACTCATGTTTATGAGTATTATAAACTCATTTGTTTACATTTGATGGCCTATAAATAGGCTACTATTCCACATATTCTTAGTGGAAAAATCTAGAGAATTAAAATCCTCTAAATACATACTTCTTGTTAAGCCATTTAAGAGGAAAAATAGAAGACTTAAGATCTTCATCTTCAACCTCTAAAATTGATCAAAATTTGATCAATCTTCATCAAAATAAATTCACAAAAATTAATATACTTCTTATATTATCAAAGTAATAATATTTATAGTATAAAAAAAACAAGGTTTACACTAAACTATATCTAGTTAATATACTTAGTGTTTTTGGGCTAGTCTTGGGTGCAACCAAAGGAGGTCACCTATTTTGGTGACTTGGGTTATGGAGGATCATCCTACACTATTTTAGCTCAAAAACTACAAAGGTAGGAGACATTTGTAGTGCCAAAAATGCCATCTTACCAATGTAAGAAAATTTCTTCTTATTAATTTTTGCATGCATGTATTATTTAGACCACCTTATGAAATTAGCTTGTAATTTTAATATCATTAGAGAGTCTAATTAGGTCTAAATTCCTAACAAGTGGTATCAGAGCGTTGTTACATACATGCATGTTGTCTTAAGACGATTTTATGAGTTTATGAGATAAATTAGTAAAGTTGATATTTTTATGTTAAAATTAGTTTTATCAAAAAATATGGTCTTGCATGTATATAATTTGGTCATATAGTTATATGGGTCGAAAATTTAGTTTATGTAAAAATTTATGACTTATTTTTACTTAATATGGCATAAAATTGGAAGAACATGCATTAAAATTGATTAAGAGTTAATTTAATTAAGTTGCATGTTAATTTTATGTATGTTTATTTAGAAATAACCACATGCATGTTCTATTTGTGATAAATAGAAATTTTTAAGTGAATGTGATTAATTTAGATAGTTTATTGATTTTTATTCGATAAAAATTGGTAAATAATGGTTATTTTAAAATAAATAAATATTTTATTTTTGGGGCACGAAAATTTTGTTTTTTAAGCTCCTGAAAATATTCTAAAATGTCCAAAATTTTCATTTAAATTTATTTTAATTTTTATGATTTAATTTGGAATTAAATCGTAAAATTGCATTTTACCGACAAATATTGTGGTATATGTTTGAATCAATTTTATAACCATTTTTTTTTCCACATGCATGGCATTTTGGTACAATATCATAATGTATAAAATTTTAAAATTTTATTTTCCATAATTTTTATTAATTTAATGGATTGTTTTCATAATAATCATGAATTATTATGTTATTTTTATCATAAAATGTATTTTAAACCCATATAATGTCAAATTAATTAGTGTGACTAATCATTTTGAGGTTGGACCAGATTATAATGAGAGATCCATCTTAAAATTGTTTTAAGAATTGATTAGGAATTTTTAATGGTTAAAAATCCCGCTTAACAAGCTCTCATGATCGTTGTTGGTAAGTTGGACGATTTGGCATATCATATTTATTACAATGCATTTTATTATTCATATGGATGAATGTATTTAAATTAATGTAATTTTACCTTATATGGCCATAGGTAGAAATTGGTATTATCCGCAATGTATGGGAATACCGGTTTAATTTGTAATTTATTGCGATTTCGTATCGCTAATTTGTAATTAATTAATAGTTTTATTTTAGTTACAATTTGTATAATAGGATATTGCCATGTAATTTTATTTTTAGTAGTATTATTGATTTTGTAAAAGACGGAGTTTCCTAAAAGACGGTGTTATTTTCGGAAAGGAATTCCGAAATCCAAAAGAAGGAGGCCATTTCATTGAAGACCCTAGGGACCAAGGAGTTGGTTTCCGAAGTGTAATAGAATAGTTAATTAGATTACCTAGGTGGCCATATAAGGATTTTATTTGTTGCTTATTTTCATGCCAAATCGTCATTACATGTTTTTTTTTTTTTTTTTTTTTTCCGTTGTTATCGATTCAATTGTCTACCATTCACCAATTTTGTTCACTTAAAAGTGATAGACAATTAAATTGATAAGATCTCTCACTTTTAAAATTGAGATAAAGCCTTACCAAGTATTAGCACCTATGAATCCCTTCTTCATTAGAGGTAGGCTCGGCTCACCGGGGTACTCTCTTTTTACGTTGGGTAAGTAGGGTAATAAAAGCTATTACACGTGAAAATTGGTTAGACTCAACGGGATTAATGTGGGATGAATCGGCCTCACCGTGCCCATGATTAGTTCCGAGGCTAACAGATAGTTTTTTGAGAAAATCTGTCAACCAAGAGTTCTAGTGGTAGAATCAGTCAAATTATTGACTCACCAAATTTATATAAATAAGGGATGAATCGGCTCACCGTGCCCGTGTTCATATAAAGATGGGTCTTGGAATCGTTTATATAATTCAGTGGGAGATCATTATATAAATGCCTATTTATTGAAACTTGTTAAAGTTATTTTTCAAGTATTTATTTACGATGAATGTTAAATTTCCCACTTATTCCGTTTTTTATTTTATATCGCGCAATGACTATATATTCAACTCGCTCCTCCATTTATAGAATCGATAATCCGTTATACATGAAAAATAGTTTTCTAAGAGTATACGGTAACTTGTTTAATCGATTATTCATCTTTTCTCCGATTTACCACCATAGCTAATTAGAAAAATGCATTTACATTTGATCCTCATATTGTCTGTTGTAAAGATCTCTTATGAAGAGGATAAACTGAATTTTGCTTAAATCAAAAGTGTTTCGATTTTACAATATCATTTTATTTACAACAATATTACTACAATCTTATTGCTCGTGAGATAAATGGTTATACATACTTAAATTGTTTAAGTACTTATTAAATTCGTTGGGAACTGATTGGTAATATGATTTGCAATCGAAATCATGATTAACCAATGACCACATTCACTTTATTAAGTTTCTTAGAAGTCAGTGGGAGCTCTAAGAGGGATGTATATATCTTAATAGTTAAGATTAGGACGAGGTTCAAAAGAGAATTTGGTTTAAGTATTTGGTTTAAGGCAAAGGTTAATAAGGATAAGCTATTGTGAATAGCAACACCAAACCATAGTGCAAGGCCAATCCTAACCAAATTTGTTGATATTTTAATTGAAATATTACCTTAATAGAAAAATACCCCTAATTTTTGAATAAGAAAGTTAGGTGTGTGACACCTAAAAGGTTCGTTCTTTTCTAGATATCTATATGATTGACGTTAGTTATACTTCTACCACTTCATCAATATTTGATATCGATAGTGGTTATAATAATTGTTATTGGTTCATGAGATGATAGTCGTGTGACGATTAGCTTTTAACTAATGTTAACTATCTCGTAGGAAATGGAACTAGAGTAGTTGTCATTCCATTATGAGGCTTATAAGTGTTATAAATATGTACTTAATCTAGTTTTTTGTTTAGAATTGTGTTTTAATAAAAGTTTTATGTAAGACACATAGGGTCACTCATGTGATATAAACAAAAGTTGTACCCAAATTTGCCATGATTTGATCTATGGCTATGCCAATCAAAATATTGGTTATTCTTCACCTAAACTAGATAAAATTATATATATCATATATATATAGCATATGAAAGGTTCATAATTTTTTTTGTTGACCCCGATCTAATCTTAGTTCTGAATTGAAATTGCATTCATGGACTAGTGTAAACTAAGTCTTCGTGAATCATTTGATTGTGAATCTTATGATATATGCGAATCTTGTCTTCCAAGCAAGATAACTCGTACCTTTTTTGGTGAAAAGGAAATTTAGCATAAGAGTCGTTATTCATCCTAATCACATGTGGATGTGTATGATCGAATAACAAATTCAATCAGAGTAGATTACATTTACTTCTTTTCTTTTACCATCAGTTTAGAAAGAGAGTGGCGTATCTACTAAATGAGATATAAAGAGAAACTCTTCATGAGATTAAAGAGTTTTTATTGTAAATATGATTACCAGTAAGACTATAAGATCAAAGTTTCACGATCTGATCGTGGAAAGTATAACTAAGTGATGATTTTTGTTTGTTGCCAAAAGTAATGTGATACAGTATCACAAGTTAAAATCTTTCCGTAACACACATTATTCGATAAGGCGTGGTTGGAAAGAGATAATATAGAACTTATACGATATGGTTTTGTATCTTAGTCAAGTTTTATTGAGCCACTTGATTTTATAATTGGGGTCTTTATATTTTGTCTACTAATTTCTTTTTCCCACTAAGTCAAAGTACCTTTTTAAACAACCATATTCACTCCGTATTAGATATGGAAAGGTTGTTGGGTGAAACATCCAACACAAGGTATTAAGTTTGTAGGTGTTACTTGTACAAATTATGGATTATGTACATGTAACATTAGGTGGGAATAAATGATGTGAATTCATTTGTTTTTTACACTGCGTGAAAAACATATGAATTGTATTAATTCATTTGTTTGTATAACGTGAGATGATTTATGATGGTATATTATAACGTCATTTCACGTGGCTATATAAAGGAAGCAATTCCTTTGGAAAAGATCTCTCACAAACAATAATCAAACAAGGTGACTGTAAAGTCGGGGTTTGAGGGTGAGAGGCAGTATAACGGGTATTTTTATACAATAATTTAGGAGGTTATTCTAGGGGTAATATTGGTGGCATTTACCAATATTATTGGAGGGCTAGAAATTGTGATCTTATATTATTGTGGGTTTCGAGTTGGTATTTAATTCGGAACGGTTACGTTGTACTGGAACTATTATTATAGTGGATTCTAGTCTATTTGGCTAGTGGGTTTTACTTCCGGTTTGGAAGGTTTTGCCCTGGGTTTGACCCTAGATATTGTCTCATCTTATTATTGCTTACATTTATTTACTTTTACGGTTTACTTGTCGGTTGGTTGCTTCCGTTGCACGTGGGATATTGGCGTTAATTTCCCAACAGTGGTATCAGAGCCACTAGGCTCGATCTGGTGGCTGGTTTAATTGGCAAGGGTGTCAAATATGGGGTCTCAATTTGTAGTACCAAAATTTGACGGTAAAAGTAGTTTCACCCTTTGGCAAAGAAGGATGAAGGATCTCCTGGTTCATCTTGGCTTGGCTAGAGCCTTGAAAGGAGATGATGGTAAGCCGGAGAAGATGAGTGATGACGACTGGGAAGAGGTTTGCACCAAGTGTGCAAGTACTATTAGGTTGTGCATCTCGGATTCCGTCATCAATTGTGTTCTTGATGACGACTCTCCATCGGTGATACGGGAAAAGTTAGAAAATCTCTATATGGCGAAGAGTTTGACTAACAAGTTGCTTTTGAAGCGACGGTTATATCGGTTGAGGATGGATGAGGATGAAAATTTAATTGGACATGTGAATTTGTTCAATGGACTGTTAGACGAGTTAAAGAAGATCGAAGTAAAGCTTGAGGAGGAAGATAAGGCGTTGTTACTCCTCAATTCTCTCCCGGACACATATGAGACTTATGTGGATACTATTTTGTGCGGAAAAAACACCATTACGATGGAGCAAGCACAAACAACTTTATTGTCCTTTGATGCGAGGAAGAAGGACAAGGCTGGGGTTCGGAGTGACAATACAGGTACAATTGCAGTTGCTCGGGATGGGAGAGGTCGATCGTTTAACAGGGAGTATGGATCGAAGCATGGCAGGTCTCGATCCAGGAATGCTTCTAATAATGATGTGAAGTGTTTCAAGTGTGGTGACCTTGGGCAGATTAGGCGGTTTTGTCCTAATAAATGCGGAAATGAAGAAAACAAGGGTGACACCAACTTGGTTGCCGGTGAAGGAAGTAGTGGTTGTTCCCTTACCGATGACAATGATATATTTGCGGTCACATATGTGAACGACGTGTCTTCCAAGGAAGAATGGATATTAGACTCTGGTTGTGTCAACCACATTTGCACCCGGAAGGATAGTTTTGATGAGCTTCACGAAGGTATGACTAAGAAATTGAGTTTGGCTGATAACTCAATTGTTGATGTCATGGGTGTTGGAGTGGTAAAATTAAAATTGTCAAATGGGGTGGTGCACACTTTGGACAAGGTTGCTTATGTTCCAAAGTTGCGGCGGAATTTAATTTCACTTAGTCAATTGGACTCCGAAGGTTATGGGTATAAAACTCATGGGGGAGTTTTGAAAGTGACTAAGGGTTTTATGGTCCTCATGAAGGGGGAGTTACGTCGTGGTTTATACCGTCTGGATCGATATGCAATAAAAACCTCACAGGATAACTGGAAACGGAAAAATTGTGCACGTGTTTCGTTTGCGGAAATGGCAACGAAGGTAAATTGTTTTCAGGTTGCAGACGGGCGCAAAGGTAAAATTCCTGCTGGTAGAAAGGTGGAGAGCAAGAGGTTTCTCTCCGGAGTCAAGTAACGCTATTGACTGGATTTAGGTTGTACACGGTGCATTGGCCGTGATATAGAGTTAGGGGTGAGGACCAGATACTAACTCGGGTGTGCAGCTAATGACTGTTAAAGGCCAATGGTTAATTCCTCGGTTATGTTCTCTTGTGTTGGAGGGGGAGATTTGTTGGGTGAAACATCCAACACAAGGTATTAAGTTTGTAGGTGTTACTTGTACAAATTATGGATTATGTACATGTAACATTAGGTGGGAATAAATGATGTGAATTCATTTGTTTTTACACTGCGTGAAAAACATATGAATTGTATTAATTCATTTGTTTGTATAACGTGAGATGATTTATGATGGTATATTATAACGTCATTTCACGTGGCTATATAAAGGAAGCAATTCCTTTGGAAAAGATCTCTCACAAACAATAATCAAACAAGGTGACTGTAAAGTCGGGGTTTGAGGGTGAGAGGCAGTATAACGGGTATTTTTATACAATAATTTAGGAGGTTATTCTAGGGGTAATATTGGTGGCATTTACCAATATTATTGGAGGGCTAGAAATTGTGATCTTATATTATTGTGGGTTTCGAGTTGGTATTTAATTCGGAACGGTTACGTTGTACTGGAACTATTATTATAGTGGATTCTAGTCTATTTGGCTAGTGGGTTTTACTTCCGGTTTGGAAGGTTTTGCCCTGGGTTTGACCCTAGATATTGTCTCATCTTATTATTGCTTACATTTATTTACTTTTACGGTTTACTTGTCGGTTGGTTGCTTCCGTTGCACGTGGGATATTGGCGTTAATTTCCCAACAAAGGTATAGTACCTAATTTGTAAGTTGTCCGAATAAAAACATGTGGTCAATTATCCTACAAGTTCATGAGAATAAAGTGTTTGTGGCTCATGATGCTGTCTTTATAGAATAGAGGACTATTTCTAAATGACAGAGTGGGAGAAAATATTGAAGAGCCACAAATGACACAAGAAAATTGTTTTCTTATTGTCAAATAGAGTGTATATTTGTTCGGAATATACGAGGTCGGGATAAAATCCATCACTCTTTAGAGATGAGTATATAAGTGTTACTTTTTGAAACTGATGAGAGGTGATAAATCGTTATTTAAAAAAATTATGATACCTCTTACTTACAAAGAGGTTGTTTAAAAGGTTGTTTCTAGTTTCAACTCTATGCAATGGCTATAGAAGTCATCTTAATCCGAATTAGAATTCAAGTGTAATTATCAGGTAAATAACCTGGTATATTTACATGAAGAAGTTTGACCTCTTCAATGTAATTGACTTGAATAAAAAGATGTTTTCGAGGCTTAATTGGTGAAAAAGGGTTTTGCACCAGTTTCAATGCTTCTATAAACTCGAATTATACTGGCAATTGTTGCATTTCATAATTGTCAATTTAATAGTAGGATATCAAAACCATCTTCCGGAATTTGATTCGTTCTGGAAGAAGAAGTGTGTTTGACACATTTAGAGGGTTTTTTTTTGTAGATCCTTACAATCTTAAGATTGTAGCAAACTTTTGAAGAAATCTTAAGAAAGCATCATGGAGTTGGAATGATTAATATATCGTATTATAAAACATTTCTCAAGATGTTGAGGAATTATGTTTACACATGAAGTTTAGTGGGAGTATGGTGGTCTTATGAGTCTTTATATAGTCTGTATATAAATCATTTGGAATGATGAAAGACTTAGGAGAATATTAATACATCTTAAAATATCCATATTTATTAGATAAATCAAGGAGGGATATATGCTCTTTATTAGGAGTCTTACGTAGATGAGATTCTTGACTAGTTCAAACAAGTTTAACTCATTAGATTTGATTCTACTTGCTTCCGCTGTCAGATTAATTTACGCTATGATGTATTATTGTCTTAACAATTCATATAGTTTGAGTATTGTGAGTTTTTATTAATCAAAGTTAAGTGAAGGTCATTTAATAGCCAAATTAGTTATTATTTAGTACTTGAGAAGAACTAATTAAATAAAACTAAGTGTTTTGATATTTTGATATTTATAATTCATGTAAGGAGTTACATGAATGTTTGTTGTTGTTTATGTAAAAGATACATTAAACACCATCCTTTAAAACATATAGGGATTGTTTGAAATCCCGTATTGGCTATGAGGAGTTGATCTGCTGGAAGAGTTTTAGGCAGTCATACATTGCGGATTTTACAACGGATATTAAGTACTTCATAACATTCGATGTTGCGATACGAAGTAGCTTCGATTTGACAATAATGCAAGAACTAGTAGTAGGTCATGCAGTCGCATATCCTATCATGATATACTGTGAAAACAGTGGGAGCTATCTTCGAGGTAAGGGTGTCATAGTCTAGAGTTAAGTCTAGACATGTACTTAATTAAGTTACATGTGATTTCAGTTATGTGAAACAATGGGAAATAGCAATTGTTGGTTTGATAAAATGTGGTGTCATTGATTTTAAACCAAGGTTTTGTTGAAGGCTAAACATGATAGTCATGTCGTTTCAATGTGATCGAAATAGGGCAATTGAATTGCTGCAGATTATATGATGTGTAATAATCTGATAGTGTATCAATTTTTACATATATGATAATATCATTTATCGTTTGAGTTTTTCCAACTCTTATATATTCAGGGCTAACTGGATATTAGTTATACTTTGTTTTTATCCAAATAGGTTGTAGTAACAATGTCGAACCCTATTAAGTGAACTGGATTAACATTGTATAGTGTCCCTAGTTACTTAATGGGGTGACGTCTCGGAGTGACTAGATTGTAAGGCGATAGATGACGAGTTCGACTGTCATATGACCATAGAGATGGCTGGTCGATTACATAGGCAGAATGTAGGGACATTTTGTCGGACAGTGACCATTTATAGAGTCCTTTATGTTGCCTGGTCGTGGCGAGGATTTCAATTATTCCTTCGAGTCAATTCTTTAGACTTGCGACTATTTGTCTAAGTTGGTATGGTTTTCCGGTGGCTTTGGTTTTTGTCCAAGGTCGCGCGGTAAAAGGAGGCTGATGGACATTTACTGGGTCATTGTGATCTGTATCGAACAAAGAAAATAGGTCAAAAGGATTGTCCATCCATGTCATTATATATATCTCAAGGCCACTCGAGGAGAGGTGACTGGAAATGCGTGGCCACGCTCGGATGTGATCTATAGTAGATTATCCGGTCAGACAGTCATTCTCCAGATTGAGAAAACCACTTTATGATATGATCACGTGCAAGAACGACCTGAAAGACCTCTTGCATTGAGTGGGAGATAATATTGGACAAGAGAATTGGTAGCGCACACTTGTGTCGGACAAGTGGGAGATTGTTGGAGTAGTGTCCTCCACAATAATGCTTCTACATAATAAATCTCGTACAAGGAATATAAGGGATTTATATTTTATATGTTTGTCAGCTGGTCAACGTTAATCGGTAATGATTGGCTGACTAGAGTTTGACATTACTGTCGTATGACGGCGGTGACCAGCTGATCTCTTTAGGTCACACCTATAGGATGATGCCCAAATGGAAAAATTAATTATTTGTATAAGATACAAGTTAATTAATTCCTTGTTTAGGTTGATTTTTATTAGTCAAGTGAATTTAATGTTTGATGAAGAGTAAAGTACTCAGGCCATAAGATTTTATTATTCGGTTATATAATAATTGAATAATAAATATAATACAATATTTAGTAATTATAGTTAATTTACTAAATATATACGTAGTTTGTATTATTTATGAGGTGGAGGTAATTAGCGAATTAATGTTAAAAGAAGTTGTAAAATTAGCTAAACGGGTTTTATAAGATTCATTTTATGTTGAAAATGATAAAATGACACTTAAATGTTAAGTGTATTTTATTTACTACTTTGTATTATTTAAGTGTTAAATAATCAAATAAATATTTTTATTATATAAGATAATTAAATATTCGACTTATAAGCATTTGAAGGACAAATGTTGAAAGACGAAATAAGACCCGGAATACCATATGTAAACCGAGAATATGGAGATAAGGTGACCATAATAGGTCTTTGTCTTCCACTCATGTTTATGAGTATTATAAACTCATTTGTTTACATTTGATGGCCTATAAATAGGCTACTATTCCACATATTCTTAGTGGAAAAATCTAGAGAATTAAAATCCTCTAAATACATACTTCTTGTTAAGCCATTTAAGAGGAAAAATAGAAGACTTAAGATCTTCATCTTCAACCTCTAAAATTGATCAAAATTTGATCAATCTTCATCAAAATAAATTCACAAAATTAATATACTTCTTATATTATCAAAGTAATAATATTTATAGTATAAAAAAAACAAGGTTTACACTAAACTATATCTAGTTAATATACTTAGTGTTTTTGGGCTAGTCTTGGGTGCAACCAAAGGAGGTCACCTATTTTGGTGACTTGGGTTATGGAGGATCATCCTACACTATTTTAGCTCAAGAACTACAAAGGTAGGAGACATTTGTAGTGCCAAAAATGCCATCTTACCAATGTAAGAAAATTTCTTCTTATTAATTTTTGCATGCATGTATTATTTAGACCACCTTATGAAATTAGCTTGTAATTTTAATATCATTAGAGAGTCTAATTAGGTCTAAATTCCTAACAACGTGAGGTATTGGTCCGTCGTTCTCTTTCGTTTTGTCTTTTCGTGTCAGTCGTTGTGAGTCGTCCTTGGAGAGCGCTATGGTGGTGGGTTGGATGACAGTGGTGGTTCTGGGTAGTGATAAGGTTGTGAGTGGTGGCGACAGGGGATTGAATTCGGGAGCTATGGTGCGGATTACGTGAGGGACCAGACCAGGTTTTGGTCTAGGCTCAAACCGTCGGCTGGAGTCGACACTGGGTCTGGATGTCGGTGGCGAGGCAGAGTGATGTGAGCGTTGGGTACGGTGGTTACTGGTGGGGGAAGGTGGTGTTAGCGGTGTTATGGGTGGCTGTTTACGCGGGTATGTATGGGTATGTCGTGAGTTGGGATTTGATAGGTAGTACGTTCACTACGTTGTTCTTGTTATACTACTGTACTATTTTATTATTATAATATTATTAGTATTATTATAATATTATTACTGTTATTATTATTAGTATTATTATACTATTATTATTTTTGTTAGTATGTTATTAGAGGTTTTTAGTATTGTATTGTTTTGTTTTGGTTGGAATAGTATATTAGGTAGTTTGTTAAGTTGTACAAATTGAAGGTCTTTACAAGTCGGGAAAGTTTCCATTTTAAGGAAGCTGCTATTTCGGGAAAGTTTCCATTTTGGGAAACTTCCCACCTTTAGAAGGTAGCTATTTATAGTAGGTGTACTTTGTGTTATGGGGGCTTCGGGGAGATTATTAATCGTTACGTAATATATGTTTAGGTGACGATTTCTGCGTGGAACATTTTTAGCTGCTGCGCGGTTGACATTTCTATTCCGAAAGTTGAGGTAGGGGAATACTTTATACATGGTGATGAGTAATCTGTTTATTATCTGATGTTAACTATGTACATCTTATTGTATGAAAGGTGTTATGTTGTATTTAATTGACTGTATATTTCTGTGATACGAGACGATGTGGAGTATATTGGGTCTTGTGATTGGTGCAGAGATAAAGGGTTTGTGATTGGTGCGGAGATAAAGGGTCTGTGATTGGTGCGGAGATAAAGGGTCTTGTGATTGGTGCGGAGATAAAGGGTCTGTGATTGGTGTGGAAAATTATGGGTCTTGTGATTCGGAGTGGAGAAGTTCGACTTTCTATTTATAAGAACGTGGTTTGTTTACAGTTTTTCTCTACTCAACCTCGTGGTTGACCCTGTGTATTCGTGATCACCTGTGATGAACCAATTATTGGGGAGCAGATTGACAGGTGTTGAGACTGTGGGAGCTAGGGGAAGAGAGAAGCTTGGATCCGGACCTGCCTAGAGTCTAGATCACATAATAGTTGTTTACGAGTTGTACTTTTATTTTAGCAAGACAGTTTTATATTCAGTTGTGTAAAACCGTTTGAGTTAACTTATCAATTTAAAGTACGGTTTATCTTCCTTTGTATCTACTGCCTCGGGTAACCGAGATGGTAACATCCTTATTTATCTAGGGAGTCCTAGTACAGGCCCTTAAATAAATGGGGGTGTTACAGTTAAGAAGCCTCAGTTCAAAAAGAAGCAGCCGCAGCCCAAGAGTGAACCTGGTGAGACCAGTAACTCAAAGGCCAAAGCTAAGGGCAAAGGGAAAGAGGGAGAGTGCCACCATTGTCACGAGTCTGGACATTGGAAGAGGAACTGCCCTAAGTACGTCGATGATATCAAGGCTGAACGTGTGACTGCCCCAGGTATATATTCGTTTATTCATATGATTGAAATAAACCATGCAAGTTCAGCAACATGAGTATTTGATATTGGTTGTGGTTCTCACTTGTGTAATCACTTGCAGGGTTTAAGGGACGTCCGGAAACTCGAGAAGGGTGACATAGACCTTCGTGTTGGAAATGGAGCAAAGGTTGCAGCTGTCTCCATAGGAACTTATGTACTCAAACTACCTAGTGGTTTCGAGTTATTTTTAAATAATTGTTATTTTGTTCCTAGTTTGTCGAAAAACATTATTTCTATTTCTGTTTTGGATACGGAAGGATTTTGTTTTAATATTAAGCACAACTGTTGTATTTTTTCTTTAAACGATATGATTTATGGAAAGGTTGTTTCCGTAAACGGAATATATGTTTTAGACCAAACCACCGACGTTTATCATGTGAATAATAAAAGGGTTAAAATAGGTGATAAAGAACAAACGTATTTATGGCATTGTCAAATGGGACACATCAATGAAAAACGCGTAGAGAAACTCATTAAGAATGGGTCAATACCACCATTTCATTACGAATCAATTGGTACGTGTGAATCATGTCTCATCGAAAAGATGACTCGTATTTCCTTTAAAGGTATTGGAATGCGAGCTAGTGATCTTTTAGGACTCATACATACAGATGTGTGTGGCCCTCTGACAATCACAGCAAGAGATGGTTATAGATACCATTCACAAGCAAGGACTTAGAGGCCAACTTAAGGCATAGACCTGCTACTCAACAAGACACTAGACTCAGAGGCGACATCTCAACGCATGGACTAGCACCCAATAAGTAAATAACTCAGAGGCCAACTTAAGGCATGTCCCTTTACTACATGACAAGACACTAGACTCAGAGGTCATCTTAAGGAATGTTCTAGCATCAACATCTACACTTCGGGCAAGGCATCAACACCCTAGCTACCCCGTTATGCAGCTGCTCTACTCGTCAGACTCAGAGGCCAACTTAAGGCATGTTCCGACGCGATCACAAATAAACATGTCTGGCCTCAGAGGCGACATCTCAACGCATACCCCAGACACGACAACCATACACATATAGGGTTCAGAGGCGACATCTCAACGCATACCCCTATATGACAACTAGCTCACGTATTAAGCTCAGAGGCCAACTTAAGGCATACCTAAATACGCATCAATACAATAGCATCCAAATATAGTAACTAGATCCTTAGTTCTAATTTATTATACTTCTAAACAACACTTAATTGATCCCGGGAACTAAGTTGAGGGAGAGCCGGTTTCCCTTTCGGTTACCCGACCGGGGGGTCTCTATCCTCTCTCTATTCCCGAACCCAATATTGTGTCGTCCATCCTCTGGGGACCTCAAACACACATACAAGGTACACGGAACAAATCTCAAACAAATCGGACCAACCGATCAAAAGATAGGAATGATTTAATGAGAACA
Source organism: Silene conica (assembly GCA_029255685.2). Lineage (NCBI taxonomy): Eukaryota > Viridiplantae > Streptophyta > Magnoliopsida > Caryophyllales > Caryophyllaceae > Silene > Silene conica. The sequence continues at coordinate 37,560,518 of CM055312.2, read as the reverse complement.
GGGGCTCTCAGCCAGTTGAGGACCGTCCGCCGGTCTGCCGGCTGGGAGTCCCTTCCCAATTGCAAACTTAACTTTAAAAAACGAGGGAAAGAGGTTCTCAGCCGGTGCACCGTCTGCCGGTCTGCCGGCTGGGAGTCTCTTCCCAAATGCCTTCTACGATTTTACGAAAAAGAGGACATGACTCTTAGCCGGCCAACCGGCTAGGAATCATGTCCCAGCCTCCTTTTGAACGAAACAAACATCAAGAAGAGACTCTGAGCCGGTCGACCAGCGGCCGACCACCCGGCTCAGAGTTCTTTCCCACTTTTCCCAACATACGAAAACACAACAAGCCTGACTCTGAGCCGGCCGACCGGCTGCCGGTCAGCCTACCGGCTCAGAATCCCTGCACGAAAAATCGCAATTTCGCATATACTACTAAACTTCGCAAATCGATTCTAATCTTCCAAAATTGCAACAAACATACATTACCCAGCATATATAACACTTATATGAATCAATAGCAAGCATCCATTTCCACAAATACGCCACATTAGGATCATACTTAGTAATCGTCTTAAGGATGAAAATTCTGAAAATCAACATATAACCATGTGAATAACAACCTAAGCATATGAACATCATATATGAGAAATCCTAACATGTTTCTAAGTCCAAATAACAACAAAAATACTCAAAATCAGAAACTTCCACCATCAAAATCAAGAAAACATGTTATTATAACAATAAAGGCCGAGTTTCTCATTATCGTCACCTCAAAAGCGGTTAAGCTCCTAGCTCCTCTTCAACAACGTAACTATCCACCCCAAGATCCTCTAAATCCTCTCCTACAACAAAGAAAACGGTTTTTTTTTAGAAGCTAAAAACGGAATCTACTAAAAACAGCCTCTTTTTCAAGTTGCACGAAATCAAAATTGAAAGAGACGGATGTCAAGGAAATTTCGCAAGGATTCCGAAAATGTATAACATACCTTGATTCGGGATTCGGAAGAGCTTGGAAAGTTGATTTTTGGATTGAAAAGGGAAGGAGAAATGACAAAACTAATGTAACAGTGATTTGTTTTTGGAGAAATGAAAATGTCGATGAATGCATTGGGATTAGGGTTTTAAGTAGTCCTATTCCCTTAAATGAAACGGGTTATTTGATGTGAATGGGTTTTATGAGTCGGGTTTAAGACTTTGGCAAGTTATTACATCTTAAGGACTTAAGGTTTCTTAAGACGGATCTTAACGGAAATTTTAAAATTAACTTAACAATTTATCTTAAAATATTATTTTATTCCGTAAAATAAATTAAAACCTTTAAAATATAATTTACGAAAATACGGGATGTTATAATCACCCAACTTTCAAAAAGTTTCGTCCTCGAAACTTGACCGAAGATAAATTCTAAGTAACTGCACCTCAATCGAAAAGAGAAGGATGTGTAGCACGCATCAAAGCCTCGGTCTCCCACGTCTGCTCCTCAACGTCGCCACAACGCCATAGGATCTTCACTAGGGGCACCACCTTGCTCCTCAGCTTCCGATCCTGACGATCCAAAATCTTCACGGGACGCTCCTCGAAAGCAAGACTCGGCTCTAGGTTATCGATCTCTCTATGAAGCACGTGAATAGGGTCACTAACGTACTTGCGGAGCTGTGAAACATGAAAGACACTATGAACCTTGCCCAAACTAGGAGGCAAGTCCAATCTGTAAGCAGCAACACCAATCCTCTTCACGATCTCGAACGACCCAATATACATAGGACTCAATTTGCCCTTGACACCAAATCTCTTGACGCCCTTCATCGGTGAAAATCGAAGAAAAACTCTATCACCCACCTCAAAATCGAGAGGTCTACGACGGACATCTGCATAGGATTTCTGCCGATCCTATGCGGCCTTTATCCTACCTCTGATAAGCTGAACGTGATCAATCGTCGCAGCCAACTGATCAAGTCTTAAATCAAGCACGTCGCTCGACTGATCCCAACAGATCGGGCTACGGCACTTCCTACCATAGAGCGCCTCATACGGAGCCATACCAATCAACGAATGAAAACTGTTGTTGTACAAAAACTCAACTAACGGAAGACATTGTTCCCACGAACTCTGGAAGTCAAGTGCACAAGCACGGAGGAAGTCCTCTAAAGGCTGAATCGTCCTCTCGGACTGTCCAAGAGGCGCAGCATGGAACACTGTACTCATCAGCACACGGCTACCCATAGCCTCCTGTAGAGCCTTCCGAAATCTAGAACAGAAACGCGGGTCTCGATCAGAAACAATCTCTCTCGGGACACCATGGTAACAGACGATCTCGGCAATGTAGGCCTTGGCTAGGCGGTCAATATCCCAAGTCTCACGAATAGGCACAAATCTGGCACACTTGGTCAATCTATCAACAACCACCCAAATAGCATCCTTGCCTCCAACTGTCTTAGGCAATGCAGTCACGAAATCCATCGAAATACACTCCCACTTCCACTGAGGAACATGGAGCGGTTGTAACAAACCACCTGGTCTCTTATGCTCAATCTTGACTTGCTGACAAGTCAGACACCTACTCACATAGTCCAAATTGTTCTTCTTCATCCCTGGCCACCAAAATAGAAGTCTAAGGTCCTTGTGCATCTTCTCGCCACCCGGATGAACAGAATAAGGCGTCAAATGAGCCTCATCCAACACTCTCTTCCTCAAATCAGGTACATCTGGAACATACATCCGACCTCGGAACCGAAGAAAACCATCAGAACCAATCACAAAATCCTGTGCCTCACCACTCGCAATCTTGGCCTCGAACTTCTGGAAAGCAGCATCTGTAGGCAAACCCTGGCGAATCTCCCAATACAATGTCAGCAGTCAGAAATTGTTTGTTGGTCTCATAGGGTAGTTTTGATGGTTCCATAATTTTTTTAAGGTGTTTATTTTTATGGAGATAATATTATTATTATTAAAGTATCATTAGTGATAATTACTATTTTAATTACATGATATAGTATGTGTGATGGTGTTGTTAGTATTAACATTTAAATTATGTGTAGCAATTGAAAAATAATTATTGATGTTAATGCTTATTATTATTAATAATGTGACATGTAATATTTCTAATGATATAAGCATTATGATTGTAGTTGTTATGATAATATTATTATCACATGTTAATTTGGTAAATTGACAATATTTCATACTATAGTACTAAGTTATATATGGGTAATAATGACTGATATAATTGGATAGGTGATCTATGATAATTATGTGAATTGAGCCTAGTTGTGAATATTGATATATGCATATAATATGTTATAAGTGAATTGTTCATGCTATGTTTAACAAGTCTATTTTTGGAAGGTCTATATTTAGTAAGTTATTAATAGTTATAACATGTAATGTAAAATAGAGTTTAATAGTGAGTAATAATTATAGGAACGGATTTCGAGGAGGAATATTATTAGACGGTGAGTGCTTGTCCAGATTTGCTATATCAGGTAGGTTACACTGGTGCTAAACTCTGTAGTAAGTTATATGTGGGTGTGCATTGCCTGTTGAATGCAAGTATGAATTCTGAGCATGATAGTTTATAATTAATTATTTAGTGTTGCATTCATAATCATGGCATATGCATTTGATATTGAAAAAGATATGGATCAGATATTGTTCTGATGTAAAGCCCAGGGTGGTTCTGCAGACCAGGCCTGGTGTCTTATCAGCTGTTGAGCTGGTGTTCGGTGACGACCGAGTATAGTCTGCCGGGAGGTTCGGTATGGCTTGGTGCAAGGGTATAAGAATGAGATTTTGATTGAGCTCGAGCATGTCATAAGCATTTGCATATCATTATATGTTGCATTACTTAGTATTGTGTTATCCTACTCAACCGCGAGGTTGACAGTGTATTCGTGTTCACCTACAATGATCCGGAATGGGGAGTAGATCTTTCAGGTCAGAGACAGGTGGACTAGGACTGGGCATAGAAGAGAGACATGGGCTATACGTACCTAGCTACTAGATCACTTAGTTTGTCATAGTCGAACACTATTTTATTTCAGTTGTTTTGGAAGTCTTTTGGACTATGCTTGTAATAGTTATCAGTTAACCATTTATATTTAAATTACTGTGTTTCTTTCACTGTGAATATCTACTACCCTGGTTATCCAGGATGGTAACGGTCCTATTTACTCTAGAAGTCCTAGTTCAGGCTCCTAGGTAAATGGGGGTGTTACAAAAGTGGTATCAGAGAGAACGATCCTCAGGCCTAAACCAAAATGAAAATAATGAACATAGGAGTGTATAAATAAAATGAACCCCAGGCTAGTAACTGTTAGGAGCCCTAGGAGTTGGGATGAGTTAGGGGCCCCCTCAAACCAAGCCACTGGCCCTTTCAGTCTAACCTGGTTACCTTGAGAGTTGAAGAGTGTGGGTAGTTTGGAAAGATCCAAGGCAGATATATATAATATATGTATGTTGTACTAACATTTCAGCGCCAAGGGAATGAGGTAAGTTATGATGTGAAAGATGGATGAGTATATATGTATACTGTGAAGCATGAAAGTGATGTTGCATGATGAGTGACATGTATATGATGTTATTTCCAAGCTTTGAGAACATGAGTTTATATCGTAATTTTGACTATGAGAGTGATTTGTATGAATATATATGCATGCGGTTATGTGATCCCTAAGCCTATAGGTAGACTTCTAATACGATGTTAAATAGGACTTAAACGTATGAAAGAACTTACATGTTAGGTTATGTATGTTAGCAAGACCAAGTTAGAGTAGGAGTTGACCTAGGATGCTCATAAATTTTGTCACTTATGTAGCAAAATGCCTCCCAGGAGAGAACCCAACACTGCTAATATATCGCAAGAGGAATTCAATCGTCTACTAGCTATGAACGCTGCTCTCCTAGCTAGGATTGGGGCAAACACTCAATCTTATGCAATCAAAATGAGCAATAATATTTCTAGGCATAACCCCACCAAGTACGATGGGGAAGGAGCACCGAGTTTACTTGCTGAGTGGTGCCGAGAGTTCGAGAGTATCTTCGAACTGCTGTCTGTACCAGAATCGATGAAGGTGGACCAAGCTGTATTCTATCTGAAGGGTACAGCTAGGATATGGTGGAATAACAATAAAGAAGAGATCAAGGCAGCTGCAGAAGAGATCGGGTCAGAATATGTGCGCTGGGAAGGGTTCAAGGGGATTCTGTCCTCTAAGTTTGTGCCAGAGCATGTTAAAGGGAAGCTGAGAGCTGAGTTCGATTCTTTCAAGATGACCGAGGACATAACTCTGGAAGCATATCACAGTAAATTTATGCAACTGGCAGAGAAAGTAGCTGACCTGGGCTACACGTCGGAGATGTTAGCTGCTAGGTTGGAGAAAGGGCTAATCATAGAAATCAAGAGAAGTTTTCTAGCAACTAAGCCCACGACTGTGGAAGATGTATACGAGAGGGCTGGCCAGGCAGAAAGAATCGCTGTCATGATTAAAGAGGAACAGAAAACCAAGGGTGACAAGAGGAAAGCAGAATCTGGGGCCGAAGGCTCAGGGAATAAGAAGCCGAATAACCAGTACCGGTCATTTTTCTCCAACAGTGCACCTGGAGGAAATGGCAACCGAGGTGGAAATCGCTCTATTTCTGGAACAAGTGGTGCCAATCCTACATGTTTCAAGTGTGGGAAAATTGGGCACAAGCAATCCAATTGTTGGTCGGGAACACAAAGTTCTGGGAACAGTTACCATAGAGGCAATCAGAGTGGTGGATTAAGAACACCAAATGCAAGCTACTCGAACAACAGATCCGGGGGGTAACAGCTACCAACGGAATTTCAATAACTACAATAATCATAACCGTTACCAAGGAAATCAAAGCAGTGGTAATGGTAATTTCCAAAAGACCTTGGCAGAGGCTAGCACTCAGAGTGGAGCAGGATCCGTAAACCAAAGTGGGGCTAAGAAAAGTGGGGCTCTGTTCATGATGGGCAAAGAGGCTGTAGAGGAGGATGCACATGTTGTTACGGGTACATTTCTAGTACATTCTTTTCCTACTTTCGTTTTATTTGATTCTGGTGCATCGCATTATTTCATATCTGCGGAGCATGCTAGGGCTATAGGACTCGATGTATATAGTAGTATAGCTGATTCTGTAACCATACCATCTGGGGAGTCCATAGCTTGTAATAGAGTTTACACCAATGTAATGATCCAAGTAGGAGATGTAAGTTTTCAGTCGAACTTGATAGAGTTCCCTTTAGGTGGCTTTGAGGTGATACTGGATATGGATTGGCTGAAAAAGTATAAGGCCTACATTGATTGCTACCAAGGAAAGATCACTTTGAGGGGACCCAAGGGAGTGAGGGTATCCTACAAGGGATATTCTGTAAAGCCTAAACTGAAGTTGATAACTATCAATGCGTTGAAGACCTGTTTGAAGAGGGGTGATGAGATGCTGTTGTGCTATGTGAGAGATCTGACTGCAGAGAAACCCCAAGCCAGGGAGATCGATGTTGTAAGGGATTTTGAAGACGTGTTTCCAGAAGAAATTCGTGGGTTACCGCCAAAGAGGGACTTGGATTTTGGTATTGATCTAAAATCTGCGGCTGACCCAATTTCTAAAGCACCTTATCGCATGGGACCTAAGGAATTGGAGGAGTTGAGAAAGCAGCTGGATGAGCTAGCAAGCAAGGGATACGTAAGACCAAGTGTGTCAACTTGGGGAGCACCAGTTTTGTTTGTAAAGAAGAAGGACGGAACCATGAGGTTGTGCGTGGATTATAGGGAGCTTAACAATGTGACGATCAAGAATCGATATCCTTTACCTCGCATCGATGATCTATTTGACCAGTTGAGTGGGGCTGGTGTGTTTTCCAAGATCGATTTGAGGTCAGGGTATCATCAGCTAAGAATCAAAGATGCAGATATTCACAAGACTGCGTTCAGATCGAGGTATGGGCATTATGAATTCGTAGTAATGCCATTTGGTTTGACTAATGCACCCGCTGTTTTCATGGATTTGATGAACAGAGTGTTTAGTCCTTATCTGGACCAGTTTGTGTTGGTGTTTATCGATGACATCTTGGTGTATTCAAAGAACAGAGAAGAGCATGCTAAACATTTGAGCTTGGTGTTACAGACTTTGAGGGATCATCAATTATATGCCAAGCTGAGTAAGTGTGAATTTTGGCTCGAGAAGGTTGCCTTTCTGGGGCATGTGGTGTCTAAGGAGGGTGTGTCTGTCGACCCTAGCAAGATTGAGGCCGTTTCGAAATGGGAGCGACCAAGGAATGTGGCTGACATCCGTAGTTTCTTGGGGTTGGCTGGTTATTACAGGAGGTTCGTGAAAGACTTTTCGAAGATAGCCAAACCGATGACTTCGTTGATGCAGAAAGAGAACAGATTTGTCTGGGATGAGAGCTGTGAGAAGGCATTTCTAGACCTAAAAGAACGTCTCACCACAGCTCCTATCCTTGCCTTGCCGGAGGGAAGTGAGAATTTTGAAGTCTATACAGATGCTTCTAAGAAGGGTTTGGGATGTGTGTTGATGCAGAACGGGAGAGTGATTGCTTATGCTTCTAGGCATTTGAAGCCTTATGACGAGAATTATCCGACGCATGATCTGGAGCTTGGAGCGGTAGTTTTTGCACTTAAGTTGTGGCGACATTACCTCTATGGAGCTACATTTAAAGTGTATTCTGATCATAAGAGCCTGAAGTATATCTATACTCAGAGGGAACTAAACATGCGCCAAAGGAGATGGATCGAGCTTATTGGAGATTATGACATGGAAATACTGTACAAGGAAGGAAAGGCTAATGTTGTGGCTGATGCATTGAGTAGGAAGTCCGTTCACGCTCTATGCACAGCTATGTCCAGATTAAGTATGTAACGCGAGTTGGGTCAGATGGGAATCGCAGTAATAAGGAAGGGTGAGACCCTAGGGGATTTGATGATGGAGCCGGAGTTATATTCTGAGATCCGAGAGCGCCAGAAGAATGATCCAAGGATTCAGAAGTGGCGAGAGGCAGTGAACAAAGCTAGTGATACCGAGCCATATTCTAAGTTCGAGATTTACATTGATGATACTTTGAGATTTGATGGGAGATGGTGTGTACCTGATGATGAGGAATTGAAGAGAAAGATTTTGGTTGAAGCTCATTCTACACCTTATTCAGTTCATCCTGGAGGGGATAAGTTGTACAAAGACCTGAAGAAAGCATTCTGGTGGCCAAAAATGAAGCAGGAAGTGGCTGAGTTTGTCTCCCGATGCTTGGTATGCCAGAGAGTGAAGGGAGAACATAAGAGGCCGCAAGGGAAGTTACAGCCACTTGATGTACCTGAGTGGAAGTGGGAAAATATATCAATGGATTTCATCGTGCGCTTACCTAGGACTTCGAGAGGGAACGACATGATTTGGGTGATAGTTGACAGGTTGACTAAGTCGGCCCATTTCATACCGATGAAGGAGACTTGGAGTAAGGCTCAATTGGCCAAGGCTTATGTAAAGAATGTGGTGAAACTTCATGGTGTCCCTAAGGACATTGTTTCTGATCGAGATTCCAGGTTCATCTCTAAGTTTTGGCAAGAGTTACAGACATTGATGGGAACTACTTTGAAGATGAGTACCGCATTTCATCCAGCGACAGATGGTCAGACTGAGAGGACTATCCAGACACTGGAGGATATGTTGAGGGCTTGTGTGCTAGAGTTCGGGGGATCTTGGGAGGATAGACTTGACCTGATCGAGTTTTCATATAACAACAGTTATCATGCTAGCATTGGGATGGCTCCTTTTGAGGCATTGTATGGGAGGAAGTGTAGGAGTCCAGTTTGCTGGGATGATCGAGCTGATACGGTGACTTTGGGACCTGAGATTATTCAGGAGATGATAGCACAGGTCCAGGTAATTCGTCAGAAGATGAGAGCCGCCCAAGATAGGCAAAAGAGTTACGCAGATCTAAAACGGAGTGACATCACCTTTGAGGCTGGAGAAAAAGTATTGTTGAAGGTGTCACCCATGAGAGGAGTAATGAGGTTTGGCAAAAGGGGCAAGTTGAGTCAGAAGTTCATTGGACCATTCGAGATTTTGGAGCGAGTTGGTGAGGTAGCTTACCGATTAGCTCTACCACCCGCGTTATCCAGAGTGCATAATGTGTTCCATGTATCGCAACTAGGGAGGTATATCAGTGATCCTTCGCACATCCTTGACCATGAGGCTATTGAGGTTGATGAACAATTGAACTATGAGGAGAGACCCAAGGAGATCCTTGACCGAAAAGTGAGGAAAACCAGGAATGGAGAGACCACGCTCGTAAAAGTATTATGGACCAATCATAATGTCGAGGAGGCTACTTGGGAGACAGAGATTTCGATGAGGGAGAAGTACCCTGAGCTGTTTACTTAAGGTATGTTACGAGGACGTAACTTTCTTTTTAGGAGGGTAGAATGTGACAATCCGTTTTTAAAGTACCTTTATTTAGTTCACTACATGTTTAATGATCTGTTTGTGGACCTTGGGATGACGAACTTCGGGACGAAGTTCATTTTAAGGGGGGAAGACTGTAATACTCCGTATTTTTACTCGTTTTATCTAATAATTGTTATACGTCGACGGATTATAGGATAAGTTATCTTTCGTTAGCAAAACTAAAATTGGTGAATAAAGCGTTTATGTGCTAGTTTTTGGAGTCGTGTGTGTGTTAATGTGCAACGAGATCGTAGTTGACTTACGTTATTTGGGGCCTAGAGATGCGTGAATAGATGGACCCATACCCGTTGACATCAGCAATTGGGCCTAGGGTTGCGTGCAAGCAACCCATGTCCACGACCTCCACAATTATATTTTCAGAACTCATGATATAGCTCCCCTGCCGCCTTATATAAACCATCCCCTAACCCTATTTCTAACCTAGACGACACACAACCACACACACAACACAACAGCCGCCACTACAGAGACTGCAAAGGAGGTGTTTCACGGTGGTTAAAAGGGTTCTAGGGTCCATCGATCGCATCAGAAAAGGGGGTATGTACATCACTGATCGTAGTTTATGTTTTTTTTGTTCTGTTTTATTTTGCATAATTCAATCGCTATACTTGTCCATAATCTCTACTTCTTCGTTATTTATAATCTGTGGCATATGGTGTTTACATTCTGACTAAGGTTGTGTCATCCTCGTCGGTCTAGGGCCGTCGTGTAGGGTGGTTCTTTGTCTACGCTGTTATGTTTTAGATTTCGTCAGAAACAGAGGCCTGAACGTGTTAATTTGTACTAATTTCGACTCTTTTTCCTTTCGTGTCTTTTCTGGGTTTTAGCATGGTTGGGTGTATAATAGTCAGGGGAGGTGTTGGGTGGTTGTCACCTTGGGTCGTAGCCTTTCACGGTGGTGGTCTGGTGGTTAGAATGTAGGTGGTCTGTAGGGTGGATCAGAGTAGGCGTATGTGTTAAGGTTTTGAGTCTGTTTGTACGGCCTATGGTTGAGGGTGGCCACGACTGGCACCTGCACAAACGGAACCGCTATGGACCAGAGGTGGGTCTGGTGGTATCGTGAGTGAAGGTGGTGGGTACTGGTGGTGTCGATGGGAAGGTTTTAGCACGGTGGTCATAAGGCAGTCGGGTTGCGGGTTTTCTGATGTTGCACGGTCAGAGTTTTTGCTTGCGTTTTTGATGGTTGTGGTCGTGGCAGGTGGCCACTAACCTTCTCCCTAGAACCACCGTGGCTCAGTGGCGAGCCTGGTGGTGCCAGTGGGGAGGACAGTGGTGGAAGCCGGTGCTAAGTGGGGTGTTTGACAGGGCTGCCGGTAGTGGGATTCGCGGGTTTGGTCTGCTGTTATGTACATGGGCTGGTATACGCGTATTAATATGGGTCAGAAATTGTTTGTTGGTCTCATAGGGTAGTCTTGATGGTTCCATAATTTTTTTAAGGTGTTTATTTTTATGGAGATATTATTATTATTATTAATAGTATCATTAGTGATAATTACTATTTTAATTACATGATATAGTATGTGTGATGGTGTTGTTAGTATTAACATTTAAATTATATGTAGCAATTGAAAAATAGTTATTGATGTTAATGCTTATTATTATTAATAATGTGAATTGTAATATTTCTAATGATATAAGCATTATGATTGTAGTTGTTATGATAATATTATTATCACATGTTAATTTGGTAAATTGACAATATTTCATACTATAGTACTAAGTTATATATGGGTAATAATGACTGATATAATTAGATAGGTGATCTATAATAATTATGTGAATTGAGCCTAGTTGTGAATATTGATATATGCATATAATATGTTATAAGTGAATTGTTCATGCTATGTTTAACAAGTCTATTTTTGGAAGGTCTATATTTAGTAAGTTATTAATAGTTATAACATGTAATATAAAATAGAGTTTAATAGTGAATAATAATTATAGGAACGGATTTCGAGGAGGAATATTATTAGACGGTGATTGCTTGTCCAGATTTGCTATATCAGGTAGGTTACACTGGTGCTTAACTCTGTAGTAAGTTATGTGTGGGTGTGCATTGCCTGTTGAATGCAAGTATGAATTCTGAGCATGATAGTTTATAATTAATTATTTAGCGTTGCATTCATAATCATGGCATATGCATTTGATATTGAGAAAGATATGGATCAGATATTGTTCTGATGTAAAGCCCAAGGTGGTTCTGCAGACCAGGCCTGGTGTCTTATCAGTTGTGGAGCTGGTGTTCGGTGACGACCGAGTATAGTCTGCCGGGAGGTTCGGTATGGCTTGGTGCAAGGGTATGAGAATGAGATTTTGATTGAGCTCGAGCATGTCATAAGCATTTGCATATCATTATATGTTGCATTACTTAGTATTGTGTTATCCTACTCAACCGCGAGGTTGACAGTGTATTCGTGTTCACCTACAATGATCCGGAATGGAGAGTAGATCTTTCAGGTCAGAGACAGGTGGACTAGGACTGGGCATGGAAGAGAGACATGGGCTATACCTACCTAGCTACTAGATCACTTAGTTTGTCATAGTTGAACACTATTTTATTTCAGTTGTTTTTGAAGTCTTTTGGACTATGCTTGTAATAGTTATCAGTTAACCATTTATATTTAAAGTACTGTGTTTCTTTCACTGTGAATATCTACTACCATGGTTATCCAGGATGGTAACGGTCATATTTACTCTGGAAGTCCTAGTTCAGGCTCCTAGGTAAATAGGGGTGTTACATACACTAGGTCTCACATACCCCTTGCTGGCTAACTCATCCAACTGCTTCCTCAATTCTTCCAATTCCTTAGGTCCCATGCGATAAGGTGCTTTAGAAATTGGCTCATCCCCGGGTTTCAGATCAATGCCAAAATCTAAATCCCTCTTTAGTGGTAACCCAAGAATTTCTTCTGGAAACACGTCTTCGAAATCTCTTACCACCTCGATCTCACTGGCTTGGGGTTTCTCTGCAGTCAAATCTCTCACATGGCACAACAGCATCTCATCACCCCTCTTTAGGCAAGTCTTCAGCGCATTGATAGTTATCAGTTTCAGCTTAGGCTTCACAGAATATCCCTTGTAAGATACTCTCACTCCCTTAAGTCCTCTCAAGGTAATCTTCCCTTGATAGAAATCAATGTAGGCATTATACTTTTTCAGCCAATCCATCCCCAATATCACCTCAAAGCCACCCAAAGGAAACTCTATCAAGTTCGACTCAAAACTCACAACTCCTACTTGGATCATTATATTGTTATAGACTCTACTACAAGCTATGGACTCTCCAGATGGTATGGTTACAGAATCAGCTATAATATCATATACATCAAGTCCTATAGCCCTAGCATGTTCCACAGATATGAACGAATGCGATGCACCAGAATCGAATAAAACAAAAGTAGGAGTGGAATGTACTAGAAATGTACCAGTAACAACATGAGCATCCTCCTCTGCAGCCTCCTTGCCCATCATAAACAGGGTCCCACTCTTCTTGGTTGCACTCTGGTTGACAGATGCAGCTCCACTTAGATTCTGGCTTCAGCTAGGTTCTTCTGAAAGTTGCCATTCCCACCACATTGGTTTCCCTGATAGCGGTTCTGGTTATTAAAGTTGTTGTAATTCCGCTGGTAGCTGCTACCTCCAGATCTGTTGTTGTTTGAGTAGCTTGCATTTGGTGATCTGAATCCACCACTCTGATTGCCTCTATGGTAACTGTTCCCAGCACTTTGCGTTCCCGACCGACAATTGGATTGCTTATGCCCAATTTTCCCACACTTGAAACAGGTAGGGTTGGCACCACTTGTCCCAGACATAGATCGGTTTCCACTTCTATTGCCTCCTGGTGTACTATTAGAGAAAAAATAACGGTATTGATTGTTTGGTTTCTTGCTCCCCGAGCCCTCAGTTGCAGACTCGGACTTCCTCTTGTCACCTCTTTCTTTCTTTTCCTCCTTAATCATGTCAGAAATTCGCTCAGCCTGCCCAGCCCTCTCATAAACATCTTCAATAGTTGTGGGCTTGGCAGCCAGTAGCCTTTTCTTAATGTCGGTGGCGAGTCCTTTTCTCGAATCTCGCAGCTAGCATCTCCGATGTATATCCCAAATCAGCTACGTTCTCAGCCAATTGCACGAACTTACTGTGATATGCTTCCACGGTCATTCCCTCAGTCATTTTGAAGGAATCAAACTCAACCCTCAGCTTGCCCTTTACATTTTCTGGCACGAACTTAGAGGATAAAATCCCCTTGAACCCTTCCCAGCTCACAAACTCTGACCCAATCTCTTCCGCAGCAGCCTTGATGCTCTCAAATTCCCGACACCACTCAGCTAGCAGGCTTGGTGCCCCCTCACCATCATATTTGGTTGGATTATGCCTATAGATGTTGTTACTCATCTTAACGGCATCGGTTTGAGCATTGCTTCCTAACCTGGCTAAAAGAGCAGCATTCATAGCCAGTAAGCGGTCTAATTCCTCTTGTGAAATGTTAGCAGCGTTGGGTTCTTTTATGGGAGGCATTTTGCTAGACAAGTGACAAAATTTATGAGCATCCTAGGTCAACTCATACCCTGACTTGGTCTTGCTAACATACATAACCTAGCATGTAACTTCTTTCATACGGTTAAACCCTATTTAACATCATATTATAAGTCTACCTAAAGGCTTAGGGATCACATAACCGCATGCGTATCATCACATAATTCAGGGTCATATTCAAACTCAAATATATATAACATTCATGCTGTCAATGCTCGGAAATAACAGTCTATACATGTCACTCATCATGTAATATCACTTTCATGCTTCACAGTATATATACTCATCCATCTTTCACATCATAACTTACCTCATTCCTTAGGCGCTGAAATATTAGTACAACATACATATATATATATATATATATATATATATATATATATATATATATATATATATATATATATATATATATATATATATATCTGCCTTAGGTATTTCCAAAACTACCCACAATCTTCAACTCTCAAGGTAACCAGGTTAGACTGAAAGGGCCAGTGGCTTGGTTTGAGGGCGGCCCTAACTCATCCCAACTCCTAGGGCTCCTAACAGTTACTAGCCTGGGGTTCATTTTATTTTGACACTCCTATGTTCATTATTCTCATTTTGGTTTAGGCCTGAGGATCGTTCTCTCCGATACCACTTTGTAACACCCCCATTCACCTAGGAGCCTGAACTAGGACTTCCAGGGTAAATAGGACCGTTACCATCCTGGATAAACCAGGGTAGTAGATAATCATAGTGAAAGATAAACAGTACTTTAAGTTATTAAACAAAAGTTGATAAACTGTTACATGTCCAAACCAAAACTACAACCACTGAAAAGTATTATGAGTTTTATTACAAGATACGACTAGGTGATATATGGCTAAGTAAGTCCAATCCTTGTCTCTCATCCATGCCCAGCCTAGTTCTCTTGTCTTTGACCTGAAATATCTACTCCCCATTCCGGATCATTGTAGGTGAACACGAATACATTGTCAACCTCCCGGTTGAGTAGGATAACACAATAATAAATAATGCAAACAAATGTGATATGCAAATGTCATGAAATGCTCGAGCTCAATCAAAATCTCATTCTCATACCCTTGCACCAAGCCATACCGAACCTCCCGGCAGACTATAATCGGTCGTCACCGAACACCAGCTCAAAAGCTGATAAGACACCAGGCCTGGTCTGCAGAACCACCCTGGGCTTTACATCAGAACAATATTTGATCCATATCTTTCTAAATACCAATGCATATGCCATGATTATGAATGCAACACCAAAATAAATAATCAAAAATTATCATGCTCATAACTCATACTTGCATTTGTAACATACAATACACATCCACACAGAACTTAATACAGAGGAAAGCACTAGTGTAACCTACCTGAAGTAGCAGGTCTGCAAATAGAAATCACCGTCTAGAAATATTCTACTTCAAATTCAGTTCCTAAAAACATTACTTAATATTAAATTCTATTCATACACCCGATGACCCGGACTAATATGTATAAGCTTACTAATTATAGATTTCTAAATATAGCATATATTTCATCCTTACTAACTTAGGCCATGTTCATAACTATTACCAACAAATTAATTAAAATGTTCATACATGCATATCATATTAATTGACCCAAATATAAAAATCATAACATAATTAATCATTTGACTAATCATTAGCAATCATAATGATAATAAGGACAAAAGTGAATTCTACATTAAATTAGCAAAAATGCAAACGCAGAACGAAAACGAAAACAACCAGCCCTCATTCAACTCGCCTGAACACGTGACCAAAACAGCCTGAACGGTCGCCGCTCCGACACCAACGATAGCCCTTGACCTCGCCTATGACACCACCAGGCTCGCCTCTGAGTCGTGGTGGTTCCAGGGAGGTCACTTGTTGTCGTTGAAGCCGCAGCAACAACCCACAGTCCCTGTCCCAACAACCCAAAGTCATACTACTACTCTGACCCACGTTATAACCACCCCAAACGAAAGCTACTGTACTGGCCGGCACAACCACCCCAAACCACCGTGACATCCATCAGAACGGACCCCATACTACCCTCTAACAAATAACTCTAACACCCATAAAAACCATACCCAGAAACACATTTGAATACACGCATAAAAGGTACCCGTTTACATACCCTGTTTCTGCAAACCCAGAAAAGAACCATACACAGAAACGAAAAACCCTAGACGATGATCTTAAAACGTAAAAGACGACATGCCGATGGACAAAATATGATGAATACCTAACACAGATTACGAATTTGCAAAGAGACGTGATTATTATCACTTGATGTGATCACAATTTAAACCAAAACATAAGGCATAAAACACGAAATCAGGAAAACGAGTCAAGTATGGTGTTCTTACCTCCTTGCCCTTGCCAAAGACCACCCTATAACCCCTAGAACCACCGTGAGAAACCCTTCTTTGCAAACCCAGCAGTGACGGCAGGCAGTATGGTGTGTGAGTGTATGAAGATTAGGTCAAAAGAGATCTTATTTTGGTGTATAAATAGGACGGCTGTGCTGAGATTTCAGAATTTCTGATTTCAAGTAATAATAATCGTGTATGGGCTAGGCTTTGGCACGCAACCCTAGGCCCAATGACACGGCTATCCGTGTATGGTCAACCCCTTCACGCACTCCAATACCCAAATAACATAAAGCAAATACGGTTTCGTTAAATATTCGCATACACGACTCAAAATACTAACGCATAACACACCTCGTTCACCAATTAGTTTCGCTTTAAAACCCGTCGTCGTACAAATAAATATTAAATTAATAACTAAAACGAAATAGAAAATACGGAGTATTAAAAGATGATCAGGAAAAGACTACATTTACCTGTCCTAAGGGTGTCGTTGCTTATCGTAGGATGCCTTTTGGTTTATGTAATGCCCCTGCCACCTTTCAATGGTGTATGATGAGGATATTTTCTGAGTATATAGAGTCTATCATGGAAGTTTTCATGGATGATTTCTGTAACAACCCGACCCGCCACCGTCGTAACACAAACCCAATAAGATGGGTGCACACTTTTGGGCCCATTTTTTGTCCTCACTTAAGCCCAAAAGCACAAGGCCTTGTTACTAAGTGATGGGTGGGAGCTATTATAAACATATCACAATCCTCACATTCTACCGATGTGGGACAAATCTCCTCTCATACTCTTGGGGTGTTACAAACTCTCCCACTTAAAGAACACAACGTCCTCGTTGTGCCTCAAACTTGACCGAGCCAAGCCCAGAATCCTCCCCCGCTAGATAGGTGGGTGACCCGGGTACTCCCGACCACAGGGTGATCACATGGTCGCAGGGTCGCTCTGATACCATTTGTAACAACCCGACCCGCCACCGTCGTAACACAAACCCAATAAGATGGGTTCACACTTTTGGGCCCATTTTTTGTCCTCACTTAAGCCCAAAAGCACAAGGCCTTGTTACTAAGTGATGGGTGGGAGCTATTATAAACATATCACAATCCTCACATTCTACCGATGTGGGACAAATCTCCTCTCATACTCTTGGGGTGTTACAATTTCAGTGTTTATGGGAATGATTTTGAGCATTGTTTAGCTAACCTTGACAAATTTTTGCAGCGCTGCATTGAGGTTAATCTGGTGCTGAACTGGGAGAAGTGGCACTTTATGGTTAAGGAGGGTGTAGTCCTTGGGCACTTGGTCTCTAATAGGGGTATTGAGGTAGACAGAGCAAAGGTGCGAGTGATCGAGCAATTACCCCCTCCAGTTAATGTCAAGGGGGTGAGAAGTTTTCTTAGTCATGCCGGATTTTATCGCCGGTTTATCAAGGACTTCTCTAAGATTGCTCGACCACTTACACAGTTGCTTCTAAAGGATGCTCCCTTTGTTTTTACTGATGATTGTCTTTCTGCTTTTAATACATTTAAGCAGGCTCTGGTTTCAGCACCTTTCATTCAGCCACTAGACTGGACGCTACCATTCGAGATTATGTGCGATGCCAGTGATTATGCACTAGGAGCAGTGCTAGGCCAGCGGAAAGACAAGGCGCTGAGTGCAATATATTCTGCGAGCCGAACTCTGGATGAGGCTCAAGTCAGATACGCTACCACGGAGAAGGAGCTTTTAGCTGTTGTTTATGCATTGGATAAGTTTAGATCTTATTTATTAGGTTCTAAAGTTGCCATTTTTACTGATCATGCAGCTTTGAAGCACCTTCTGAACAAGGAGGCTAAACCCCGATTGCTGAGATGGATATTCCTTTTTACAGGAGTTTGATTTAGAGATAAAGGATAAGAAGGGTGCATAAAATGTAGTAACAGACATCTGTCGCGTTTAACGCAACAGGAGGGGGAGGATTCTCCTCCTATTAATGATTCATTTGCTGATGATTCCTTATACTCTGTTAATGTTTTCTCTGTAACCTCTGTAAATTCTAAGGATGGTGTTGAACCTTGGTTTGCAGATTTTGCCAATTTTGCTGTTAGTTAGAAGCTGCCACCAGATTTGTCTTATCGGCAGCGGAAGAGATTTTTACACGATGCACAGCAATACTTTTGGGACGATCCTTAAATCTTTAAGGAGTGTGCAGATGGAATCTACAGACGATGTATTCCGCAGTGGGAAACCCGAGCTATTTTGGAGGGCTGACATTCAGCACCAAGTGGAGGTCACCACGGCCCATCGCAGACCGTAGCTAAGGTATTGCAATCCGTTTTTATTGGCCAACTCTTTTGCCGACACCAAGGTTTTTGTTGCTAGTTGTGATGCATGCTAGAGAACGGGAAACATTTCCAAGACACTGAGATGCCACAAAATGGCATTTTAGAGGTAGAGATTTTCGATGTCTGGGGCATCGATTTTAAAGGCTCATTCCCGTCTAGCCAAGGTAACAGGTATATTCTTGTGGCTGTAGATTTTGTGTCTAAGTGGGTGGATGCGATTGCCACTCCAAATTGTGATGCTAAGACCGTGATTAAGCTTTTTCGTACGACCATTTTCCCTCATTTCGGAGTCCCTAGAGTCGTCATTAGTGACCGAGGTATGCATTTTCGTGACCAACATTTGACTACTTTATTGTCTAAATATGGTGTCAAACATCGTAGAGGTTTGGGGTATCACCCTCAAACTAGTGGACAGGTCGAAGTCTCTAATAAGGAACTAAAGGAAATTTTGGATAAGGTAGTGTCTAAGTCACGGAAAGATTGGAGTTCTAAACTGGAAGACACATTGTGGGCATACAGGACAGCTTTTAAGACACTCATCGGTGCTTCACCGTATCGTTTGGTCTATGGGAAGTCTTGTCATTTATTGTTGAGTTAGAACATAAAACTTGGTGGGCAATACGCCAGCTTAATTATGATGCTAACTTATGTGGTGAGAAACGTTTGTTGCAGCTAGATGCGCTAGAGGAATTTCGGCTCAATGCTTATGACAGCTCTCGCATTTATAAGGAGAAGACTAAGTGCTGGCACGACAAGCGGATCATACCTCGAGAATTCCAGGTCGGATAAAAAGTGTTACTATTTAACTCCCGGTTAAGACTGTTTCCTGGGAAGCTGAGATCAAGATGGAGTGGACCGTACAAGGTTACCGGTGTTAACCAATTCGGTTATGTTGAGATAGAAGGGTCTGCCGGAAATCGTTTCAAAGTCAACGGTCACCAACTAAAGCATTATTATGGACCGGATGATTCTGGGATGCGTCGAAGTGTACTTTTTCGACGAAATTAATGAGTATGACGAATGAAGCTCATAGGTCGTGCAGGACCTCATAAACCTGCGCTTTTCGGGAGGCAACCCGGTTGTTTTAGTTATTTTGTTTTGAACATTCTTGTTTTTCGAACTGTTTTCGTCTTTGTTATGTACGATTAGACAATTTTAGTTTTGTTTAGGTACGGTTTTGCAGCAACGCTCTCGATCGAGCGGTTCATTGTCTCGATCGAGATGTTCACCCTTGTGATTTTGGTCAATCGACTGCTACAGGTGCTTGATCGAGAATTTTATCTTTCAATGCTCTCGATCGAGAGGTTCCTTTTCCTCGATCGAGAGGCAGCTTGCTCGACCGAGCTGTTTGGTGTCAGTCGAGCTCTTATCCAACCTCACCTTCCGATTCGGTTTGGGGAGGCCCTTGATGCACGCTATTCTGTAAGTTTTCCGACTCACTTGTCCCAGTTGCACTTTCTTTTCTTTCCTTTTGTACAATGAGGGCATTGTACGGTTTGGTTTGGGGAGATTATGCATCCATTTTGTGTCTGCATTCTAGTTTTCACGTTTAAATCTCACATGCATTCGTTTTTCAATTCCTGCATTTTTTTTTCTAAAAAAAACAAGGCACGTTTATTTTTTGCATTTTAGTCGAGTTGGATTGGAGTATTTCGATGATGATATAGCATTTTATAGTCAACTTTATGCCATACCGTGCCTTTTCAGTCTCTGTTTAGCGAGTCTTGAGCGTTATCTCAAATTTTGTTGTGGACTTTGTGTTAGACCATTAGACTTGACTCGTTGTTTTGGTAACCTACTACATTTTATGAGCTTTAGAGCCTTAAACTGGTGACATCCATGGCCAGTTATATTATGATTGTGAGTAGTACTCCTTGCATTTCATGTATTGCATATGTATGAGTTCTAATTTCTTATTGCCTGCACGTACTGGTTAGAGGTTGGAATTACACGTTTGGAGGACTATTGCATTACCCCCTTTCTCGTTTTGCCCATTTAGCTCCAGTTTTAGCCATAATTGTCTTTTGTCCCTTACTACATCCTATATTTTGCCTACCACTGTGCCAAGCTAGGGAGTAGTGAAGGAATTTGCCTTGTTCTATCAGTTATGGCCTGTTTCTTGATGAGTTGGAGAGCGTGGATAGGAGAATTGGAGGAAGTGTTGTTGTGTTGTTCTCGATCGAGAGCATCAATAGATCGATCGAGAGGTTTTGAGTAAATGTTGTGATCGATCGAGAGCATTTTGCTTGATCGAGAAACTCTTGAATGAAAAGTTCTCGATCGACTGCCATTTTTGATCGATCGAGAGGAAAGGGGAAACTGTTGAACAACCAAAAAGAAAAAAAGAAGAAAATGTCAGAAAGAAAAAAAAACAAAAAACAAATGAAAAAAAAAGGACAAAATAAGTACTCGGTTGCCGGTCGAAAAATTAATTTGGGTGTTGAGATATATTTGCCTAGTCAAGGGAAGCGTTGCGCTTATTTTTGAGTCGGAAGATCGGGATACGTGATAACTTGGTTTGTTAGGTTCCAGCTTGGCTCTAACCCACACATATCCATACTTGTCTTACCCCTTCTATCCCACTTAACCTCACATTCCCCAAATTTGCAATAGTACGGCGTGTATTGGACATTGACGATGGTTGTGCGTGTGTACGGTGCTTGAAATCGTTATTCATACTAGTTTGGCATGCATGTTTTGTTGGTCGTAGTCTAGGCGAGAGTCTATATTTCCTTCTTCTCTTCTTCACATATAACTTACCAACTGCTTGCTGAGAGAAGAGAGATTCCGGAAGAGTCCGAAATTATACGAGTCTTGCAAGGTCAAAAGTCTAACATGTTTACCACGATGTGTATAAATTCGTATACTCCTTTCTGAGCTTGGCATTGGTTGATTGTGTGCACAAAAGCGTTTGGCATTGACTATAAGTAGCTTTGAGTTTTACTCCATCCATTAGGTCCTCTAGTTTGCTTTTAGATTGCATTTTAGTTTGCTTGAGGACAAGCAAAGGGTTGGTTTGGGGAAGTTTGATGTGTGCATTTCATATAGAACTTTTTGGCCTTTTTAGCACACATTTGTACGCTTATTCCGTAGTATTTTGCTACGTTGATCCCCCGAATAGTCTACTTTGGTTTGTTTTGCATTATTCGCAGGAATGAGCCGGAGCAGAGTCAAAATAGCCTTTTTATGGTCTTTCAAGCTTGCATAGGAGAGTCGGAGTGGAAACTTGTTGTCTCGAGATGCGTGGGAGGAATCCTTAAGGATGGAAGAGCGTTCGAGGTGATCAAAACCAATCTATCGAGAGCGTTTTGTCTCGATCGACCTGTTCCTGCGTGAAGTAGCACTCGATCGAGCTTAATTGTGCTCGATCGAGTAAATGCTGAGTTGAAGACATTCGATCGAGAGAGTTTCATGCTCAATCGAGTTGATTGCTAGTTAAGATCTCGACCGAGAACAATTGGTTCTCGATCGAGCAAATAACCTGGGAGATTCTTCTCGATCGAGAGTTTATTCTTCTCGATCGAGAAGCTTCCTGACTGTTTGGTTGCTATGTTCACGTCATCTTCGGTTGAGGAATTTGTTTTATGAATCAGGAAAATCGTGAACAGAAGAGATCATTCTGGGACAGAAAAAAAAAACTCACGACACCATGCTACTCCTTATTCTCTCTCTGTTCTAGTTTTAAGATTGGTACTACTCTCTTGTAATCGGAACAGATACTTTCTTTTCATCCATTACTTGCTATATAATTTCGGTATTTTGTCTTTCTACTCCTAATTCGATTCTTGCTTATTTTCTACCATGTTATTGATTTCACAATTCGTTGTTATAATCGCTTTCATATTAATCATGTGTAGCTAATTTTCCCGCTAGGATTTAGGGTAGCCATGGAGTAGGTTGTTTTACTAGTTTAGGATACCCGTAATTTGGTTTGTATGTATCCGTCGCATTTTATAGCTGTTGATTGTTTGAGTCGACGCACTCAATTGACTGTGTAGAAATCCCCTTGACCTGGATCGGAAGGTTGGAATTGGGGTAGTTCTGCGACGATTATTGGGACCATGCTAATTAGGGCGGAAGCTAAGTTAGTATAGTCTTAGGGTGAATAGCGGACCGAAAGGACCTTTTCATTACCCACAGACCACGATTAGGGTGTCCTATGATTTTTAGTTCGGACCTAGTTGCCATGGTGAACCGACGATCCTAGTGTTTTCTTCTTATTATTACCTCTTCCAGTTTTCCTTGTAGTATTAGAGATCAATTCAACAAAAACCCCAAAATCGGTTACTTCAGACGGACTTGTTTAGACTATAGAATTCTCATCTCTCTGTGGATACGATACCCGACTACCTCTGCTACATTTAGTTGAGACCGGTTAGGTTTTATTTTTGATAGGGTTGCGACAGCCGTGTCATGCATAAAATATATATAACCACGCAGGGACATAGAAAGCAAGAATTAGATAAGACGGAAATATAGCTCAAAAAAATGATTACATCTCTCAAATGCACTAAATTATACTCGTAGCTCATGTACATTATTTCACCTCACAGGAACACAAAAA
Organism: Silene conica; assembly: GCA_029255685.2. Classification (NCBI taxonomy): domain Eukaryota; kingdom Viridiplantae; phylum Streptophyta; class Magnoliopsida; order Caryophyllales; family Caryophyllaceae; genus Silene; species Silene conica. The sequence goes on along the minus strand of CM055312.2, from coordinate 37,537,243 downwards.
TAAAGATGAGGTACATCAATTCTCTTCACTAGTAGATACACTAAAACATAGCTCATATACACGAGTTTGCTTTAAACATACACCAAATTATAGCTCAGATGCACTATTACACCTCCCAGATGCACTAAATTATAGCTTAGATACATTACTTCACCCCATAGGAACACGTATATATAGATCAGGTATAGCAACTGTACTCACTAGTTCACCTTGCAGAAATACCTAATAGCTAATATACACTAGTTCACCGTAGTTTTCTTCACTTTGTAGATACACTAAAACATAGCTTATATGCACGAGTTCACCTAGCATATACACCAAATTAGAGCTCAAGTAAGCTATTTCACATCAAAAATACACAAAAAAAAATATGAAATAGTGTATATCAGCTATAATTTGGTGTTACATTGAGGAACTGGTGTATCAACCTGAGCTATAATTTGGTGTTACATGGAGGAACTAGTGTATCAACCTGAGCTATAATTGGGTTTTTGTAAGATTATATCCAGGTTACAAAGTGGTGTATCTCCAAGGTATATTACTTTAAACACATTAAACAACAATAATAAAAGAGAAGTCATAATTATGATATTTGAATCTTCCAATTTTACTGTATAGCTTCAATAATTAGAACATCGAAGTCAACATTACATCCAACATAAAAATTAAATTCAACTTGATTATTGTTACAAAGAAAAACGATTATTGTCAACATTATTCAAAACCTATTTTCAATAATTTGCACATAAAAAAAGTAATTTCTATATTAATTATTCAGATTTTGGCAATAATCACAAAAGAAATAGACTTTTTTTTTATGGAACTCGAAAAGGAAAGGTTTACATACACACAACTTGACAAGCCAAGTTATGTGCCAACCTATTCAACGATCTAGAAACAAAGCTAATATTCAGACAATGAAAAGAACTATAAAGAGAAGACATTTCTTCTAAAGTATCTTCAATCAGATGGTGTCGTTGCTCCAAATTAGCAACCTGCTAGATACCGTTAAGACAGTCTGATAGAACTTCTATATGCCTCTCCTTGTTTCGGACCGCCCATTGCAGAGCAAATTTAATCCCCAGCATCTCAGCCTGAAGAGGAGTAGAGGCAGACACTTTACAGCTCCCCCTATAACAGATCATACCCGTCTCATCAAAGACCACCCAACCCACCCCCGAACCTCTAGCCACATCCCAACTTGCATCCACCTTAACCCGTTTACTGGAGCAGGTCCTCTTTTTTCCCACCAGAAAGAAGGGTTTTGATTCTCTAATACTCCTGCAAGCGTCATTCACACCACCCCGAAGAGAAATTTCCTCCCCCTTATCGTCACCGCTCACCCCTTTTTCCTTAATCTCCTTTGCTTCCAGGGCCATACACGTCAAAGAATTATATGACCTAAAGAAACCTTCAATCTGAATCTGTTCCTTTTGGAAAATTAATCTATTCCGCATAATCCAAATACTCCAAATCAGAGCCTCAAATTGAATCACAAGAGTATCAGAATCTTGTAGCTTTAAGAAATAAAGGATCCATTCCACCAACCAATCCCCCATACTAATATTATACATCTGCCTTGACCTAATCCCCAAAGACGAGGCCCCCCAGATCCTTTCAGTGAACGGGCAATCTCTAAATAGATGTTCCAAGGTTTCAATATTAATGCCCTTCCAGGTTTTACAGAAGCTATAATTCCAATCATTCTCCACACTAACCCTTCGTCTTCTCAGGTCCCCCCCCCCCCCCAGTGGCAGAGTGTTAGTAATAATTTTCCATATTAACATTTTCCATACCTGTGGAATCTTTAATGCCCATAGCTTCGACTTACAAAACCTTATGCCCTTCATAGTGATCCGATTCCCATCAGCTCTAGATGATCCTAACTCAAAATCCTCCTGAAAAAGGGTAACCCATAGCCACTTTTGACCGTATACATTCCACTAGTAGTATAGGGCCAAATAGTTTTGTCTTTAATTCTAGATTCAGACAAAGAAATGGCCATAATCCTATCCACAGAAGCCTTGTCAAAAACGAACAGTACCTTATTTTCCTCCCATTTACCCGCGTCGTTGACAAAGTCTCCAATTACCAAGTTTTTCAAGCAAGCATGACTTTTCCCCAGAATTGAAGAGTTAGGTTTTGGTCTTTCCTCGCCTACCCATTTGTTCGTCCACACATTCAACGAAATTGTCGTTGTTCAAGTCGTTGTCTTCTTGCGGCATGGTTCTTCAAAGATCAAAGAGAATTTGTGTGGTGGGAGTGGGGAGATAATAGGACATAGAGGAGAGCGACATGAATGTAAGAGGAGGTAATAAGCCAAATTATTTTTGGCCCCTATCAAATGCGTCAATAGATTTCAGCCATTGGATTAAGTTCTCACGGTTCTCATTATGTGGGTGGTTTTCATATATATATATATATATATATATATATATGAGTGTGCATGAAATATGTGTACGTACACACCAATGGATAGGATTATTATTAAATGCAATTAACCAAGATAACCGCCACTTGCATTTCACAATGTTTCCTTCTTGAATTTCGTTAAGTATAAGATATACTTGACTCCGAGTATATAACCCTGATAAGGGATATAATATACTACGACAACGCTATTAAATAGTATCTCTTATCCATTATATACATGAACTCGATATACGATTATATGAGCATACACTCCGTATTCCCGACTCACATTATATCCATTACGAGTTCAAACCGTTATGACATAAGAAACCGGAATGCACTTAAATGAACTTGTGATCAATATCACTAACATCCCACATCGAAAAGTTAGAGGAATAAAGAAAGAAAATAGGGTATAAAACAATTTTAGAATTTGAATAAATTTTTGAATTATAATTAAAAGTGGCTTTAAATCCCACATTAAAATTATAGAATTTGAATATTTTTAAAAATTTTAAAATACAATTAAGAGGGTAATACATTCCACATCGAAAAAATTAAAGGCTATTATAAACTACTTATTTAAATTTTCTAAGGTTCTAAATTATAATTAAAAGGAGGAAGATATCCCGCATCAATGGTAACTAGAAATAGGAATATATCCCACATCGGAAAATTAGGAGAATAAAGAAAGAAAGTAGGGTAAGACAATTTTACATTTTTAATATTTTATAAATTTTAGTTAGGAGTTGAGTGTATCCAACAATGAAAATTTAGGAAACAAAGAAAATAAAACAGATATACTTTTTTAAAACACTTGTTTTTTTTTGTATTTTTGTAGATTTTAATTAGAAGTAGTAATACATATCCCCAATCAAAAAGTTAGGGGTATAAAGAAAAAAAATAGGGTATAAAACAGTTTTAGAATTTAAATGTTTTTAAATTATAAGTATGAGTGACAATATATCCCACATCGAAAAATTAGAAGAGAAAAGAAAGAAAATAGGCTATAAAATAGCTTTAAAATTTTAATTAGGAGAAGCAATATATCCCACATCGAAAAATTAGGAATATAAAGAAAGAAAATAGGGTATCAAACAATTTTAAAGTAGATAATATTAAGCGGTAGAGTTAATTAAAAAATACGGGAAAGAGGTAATTAGACCACTTTACTCGATTGTGAAATTGGAGTAATTGACCCCTTAACTTTTTCAAAATGTGAAATTAAACCCTTCTTTAATTCCTCGGCCAATGTCTCACCGGAATTTCATTTTCTAATCCTTGCCTGTATGGAGAAAGTAATTTTATAAGAATTTGTCCATTCATCATGATTCACAAATTTTACGAAGTATATGCAGAAATTCAATTGTTGTTAGTTTGTCTACTTACCGCCTCTTAACTTTTCAATTACACTAAAACTTGGGAGAGACGGTCTCTCGTTAAATTATTGAGAGCATTTTTTCGTACCTATTTATTTATTTTTCGTGACTTTTTTTATTATTTATCGTGATATGGTAATTTCGTACGTATTTACATAGTAAATAATGTACGTATTTTATCTTCACTCATGATTCGTACCTATTTTATTATCTTTAATACCAGTTTTTCTTGAAAGTGAAAAATAGCCTCTCAATAAACTTATTAAGAGGTAGTCTGTGAAGGGACTTACTCTTTTAATTATCTTATTCAATCAATTATTTTTTTACGAATTAAACAATATAGTGTAAATTGTAGAGTACTTCATTAGTCTCATGATGATAAGCACCAATGGAATCGTGGAATATTAATGTATAAGTTCATCTAATTATTTATTATTGAATACAAAATCTATAATCACTCTCAATCGATGATTCTACGAGCATATTCTCAAGGAGAAAATTGTTGTCTCCAAGAGATTAAAATAAAAGGGTATTTTGTGTATAGATAAATCAACAAACCCGGAAAAAACAATACATGTTAGGGAAATGATTTAATCCATTATTAAACAACCTATATAATTTTTTTATTTTTTTATATTTTAGTTAGAAGTGGCAATATATCTCACATGGAAATGTTAAGGGAAAAAAAAAATGGGATATAAAACATTTTTTTAAAAAGTCGATAATATCCCACATCGAAAAGTTAGGGAAAAAAAGAAAGGAAGGGTATAAAACAATTTAAAAATTTAATATTTTTAAAATTTTAACTAGAAGTATTAATATATCTCACATTGAAAAATTAGGGGAATAAAAAAAATGGTATTAAACAATTTTAGAATAGATAATATTAGACAGTTGAGTAAATTATAAAATAAAGTTTCAACTTTTTTAAACTACCTATTTAAATTTTTTAAGATTTTAATTAGAAGTAGCAATTTATCCCACATTGAAAAGTTAAGGGAATAAAGTCAACATGTTGCTTCAGTTTAAGGACCAATTATATAACTTCAATTTGACAAAAGCAAATGACATTTAGTGTTGTTAGTCAAAATGAATATTACCAAAATTTGGAATTGGATCAAAATTACCATAAACAATTAGCAAATTTCTCTACTTATTTTCAATTTCGTATACTATATACAGTATACAATTCCCTATTCTATTTCTCTTCTTCGTAATTTTTGTTCATTTCTCCTCGCCAAATTATAGTAATCTAACTCATAAATGACTTTAGAAAAGTTATTAGAATGGAAGTCTACAAAATTAAGGGGTTTATTGAACCAAAAAAAATTAAGGGGGTTAAGTATTTATAAGATGTTTCGTATATACAATTACACAAATTATAAAGTAAGACAAAGGTAGATAATATCCCACAACGAAAAGTTAGGGGAATAAGAACATTAAGTAGGGTATAAAACAATTTAAGAATTTATTATTTTTTAAATCTTAATTAGAAGTACCAGGGTATCCCATATCGAAAAATTAGGGGAATAAAGAAAGGAAAGAGGGTATTAAAAAAAACTTGGATGTGCAGGTAGGAGAGAATCTGAGGTATTACATGTTATATTATCCACAAATGATAGACATATAAGAGAAGTGGAAGATCGTTTTGTTGGGGAATAAAACATGAATTCGCCCTAAACATGAAGGATTATAACGAAATTTACAATTGTGAATTATGGTCATAAGATAATAAAAACATGAAAAGAATTACAACATTGAGTCCTTGCGCAAATAGGCCTAAGAACAGGAATTAAAGTAAATTCCCTCCTATAACTTGCACCCAAGACTTTGTTTGAGACGATGTCGCGTGTGCTAGAAAGGCTCTCCAATTGCCTTGCAATATGGGGAGAGTTTTGTGAGGTTTAGATGTGAGATCTAAGGTTTTGGGAGAAGGATGCTCTCAAAACCCTAATTGTGAGAATTATAATCAACCCGTCATCGACAAAAGGAGAATTACTCTCCTTTTGTAACCCATGGGGTCGGCCGAATTGGAGTAGGGTAAGGGTGGGCTTTTTCCACTCTTACCTTATTCCCTTGCGTGATTCGACCCGTTTTGCAAAATATTATTCGCGGGTATTTATTATAAATCGTATGCATGTTATCAGATATAATGGTCTGACTAAATACGATATTGTATAATTGGCCAAATTAATATAACTGTTTATATTAATACGCAAATTCAATATTTAATTAAATATAACCGTTTATATTTAATTTTACGAATTAATCATGTAATCCGTATTAGCTAAAATTATTTAATCCGTATTAAATAATAATCTCAACATGTCATTGACTAATTTAATAGTCAATACTTCTGACTAACTGTTTAGTCGTATCCGGCATAAATGTGACTGTATTTTCATACCTTCACATCTCTCAAACGCGTCCTATAGGTGTGACGTATAGGGACCAGTTGATCACCGCCATCCGTATGACAATAACGTCAAACTTATCTAGCAAGCCAACCGTTATTGATAAACGTGGATCAACTGATAAAAATACTGAAGTATGCCCTTGTGATCCTTTAAGAGATTTAGTAAGTCATTGTACTAATTGTCAAGGACACCAGCCCCAACACTTTTAAAGGAAATGTTATGCAGTAAAGTTAACTATAAAATAAAGTTCCAAATATTTAAACTACTTATTATTTTTTTTAGATTTTAATTAGAAGTAACAATATTTCCTAGCTACATCGAAGAGTTAGGGGAATAAAGGCCAACATGTTGCTTCATTTTAACGCTCAATTATACCAACTTCAATTTGATAGAAGGCAGATGATATATCAGTGTTCATTTAAATATATATTATTAAAATTATGAACAATTAGTCAATTACTCTACTTCTTATTTCCAATACCGTATAATACGCACCATGAAATTCCCTATCATAATTCCTTTCTCACTATTAAGCATAAGAAAAACACATGTTGATTTCGACACTATAGTCAATTGCAAAAATTTGAACCTCTAGAAATGTAGGTCACATCTTTTGCATATAATAGGTGTTGTTTATTCCCCATTTACTCCAAAAAATACCTTGAGTTTTTCCTTAATATAATTTTTATTGAAAATTTATTCGTTATGATTCTAAATTTCTTAATAGCAATGTGTATTAGCTCAATATGAAAAATGACACGCGATTGCACCAGAAAGAAGGTCAACGCTCCAAAGGTGTAAAAACGATACAGTTGAAAGTTCGACCTTTAATCATTGTTGAAAATGATCTTGAACAACCCAACCACTATACGCCAAAAGAGAAATAGCTTAGAAAGATGAACTATATTGATTTTGTGTCATAGGTGGTTTTAGGATGGGTTTCAATAGTGTTGGCAAGAGGCCAAGATGAGCAATGAAAATGGGTTCAAAGGAAAAGGTTCTAATATTGAGCTGTCAAAGCCACCAAATGGATTAAGGAGAAAAACTAAGGTTAGACAAAGAAAATAAGGATAAGGTGAAAATAAAAGCAATATGTTCATATTGTATGTAATAAAGTGTTAAGTGAATTAAAATACAAATGGGTTGTTTCAGTTTACTAATTAAACCTCTCAAAACTTCTATCCAAAGTAGAAAAAAATGTCATTCAAGAGTCAATTTCTTAACTAATAATATCAAAATTGAAGTAATAAAGACCATTAGTCACATTATATTAGTACTATAATTATAATCTTTTTTACACTATAGAGACTAAGACACCTTTAAACATTTTACATTTAAAATCAATACAACACACGGGCTCCATACTAGTTCTATTGTATAATTAAGTTAATTATTATTTTCGGTAAATGTAATAGTATATACCCATAATTGGGTTAATAATACTATTTTTGATGATTAAGTAATCTATAAAATTAGGTTCAACTTACACGTCAATCTTATTATTTGGTATGAAAATTATCAAATTTTCTCTTTATTTCGGGTATACCGCTTAAGCATGTTACTGAGCTATAATATTTAACAATGGATTATGTTAGATTTTCTAACATCGAGTTTGGATGAGATTTTGAAAAATGGATGGGGCACAAAATTAGAGAACAATAAAGCCCAAGGACAAATCGTTCAGAGAAAACATATATACCAAAGGTGTCAACTCTACACTGTGTACCCCTAGTACAACAAAAACCCTTTCTGTACAGAATATCAGACCCATATCCTGAACTAAGCTTCGACACCGCCTCCAGAAAATGAGGAGTCCAAAGAATATGTCGCCAGTATCTTGCCATCTCCCACTGGATAAAACGCTCGGGCAATGATCGGGAAAAATCAGTTATGTAATGTGAAGTCACTGTGAAGAGTCTCTCCTGTCCAACATTACCACAATTCAAGTAAAACATCGTCATCTGGACCAGGTGGCGACAATGGTGGGACTGCTGTTCCATGAGCAGCAAGGTCAGCAACCTCCAGAACTTTCCTCATAGTTGCCTCAGAGTCTGTCATTTTACCAATTTTTCTTGACAAAGCAACAGATTGATCTGATCGGGTTGAGTTCGATGAGAGAGTTGTAGATGCAGATGAAATAACAGAAGTGAAAAGGCCTGATTCTCTCAAACCCTGAACGATGACCTGGTAAGGTACAAAACAATATTAAAAAAATAATAATAAATTTTTTTGGTACATAAAAAAAATAATAATAAGAAAATAAAACAAAAACAGAAACAGAAAAACAAAACAATATAACCAGCACCTAACAACATGAAACTTATTGAAGATGCAATTTCGCTTCAAAAGGGAAACAAACCCACTTACTTGGCAAATGCATTCAGATTATCGGACACTAAAGCGACGAGCCAATTCAGTTAATTTGATTGTGGCTATACTGGTTATCACATCAAACTAGTCGTTTCAAGTCTGTTGGGATTTGGTCAAGTGGTCAAGTAATTTTGCCACTTTCAGGGAGAATGGAAGCAAAGGTCGCTGCATATCATGTTGTTATGAATGTTATCCCTTAACCTGTTACGAATATCCAACAATAACACAATTTATTGTGGGAAACGGTCAATTAAATTTTAGGTGGTCGTAACGATTTGCTAGAGACCAATTATGATCTCTAAATTAATATGTTAATTTACTACTATATTCAACTCATCCTATTGAGTCACACAAGTTAGTGACAATTGAGACGTATCGAGATATTTATGTGGACCCATTAATTATTGTGTTTGACATATAATTAATAGTTTAATTATAATATCATAAGGGTAGATGTAGGATCCGGTGAGAATGCACTAACTATCCCTTTAATTAATAACCGCTGACACTCGTCTACTACTTAAAACTAATCACATTCATACTGACTAATATCCATCCACCACTACTACCAACAGTCACTGGCGACCACCATGCTCCGACCAGACGCTGGCGACCACCACCACTAGAAGCCAGCTAATGTCCGCCTAACCTTCTTAATTTTACACCCTGCCTCAAACCGTAACCACCTCTCATCTCCCCACCACCACTCATTAGATGTTGTCCGCTGATGTTGATAACCAGCACCACCGGCAAGCCATCGGCGAGCATCCCCTGTGCTGGTGCAACTCCGACAACATTGAACACCACAAACCTCTAAAATTCCCAATTATCGGACCCCTAACATTCTTGATTTGGAGTACCACCTCCTCCACCACTCTATCTCCGCTATCCTCCCCGCCGATCACCTCTTCTCCAAAGGGAACTTTTCAACTCTATTGCATCTGCCCATATTACTTGCCAGAAATTAGAGTATGGCAGAAAAGGAAGGAAAGGTGGGAGTCTTACTTACTTTTTAAATCTAATACAAAAGTTATAGCAAAACACCATTAGTGTATATGGTTTCTAAATTAATGTATCTTAAACCACTTTTAATGTACCTACGAACTAATTTTGTGTATAATGACAAGATATATTCAAATAGTTGTTAGATGCATCAAATATTAGTGTGTAGATATATCGAAATAGATGTGAAACCAACCAATAATTGGGGGGGGGGGGGGGTTCGGTCAAGGTAAAGGCGGTATGCCTGAGTGATCAGTAGTTGTGATGCTCAGACTCGGACCCAAGGATCCGAGTGTCCAATCCTTGAAATCTTAAAATCAAGGACTCGGGTATGAGGATCTGTGAATTATTTTGGACGCGGCATTTTCTGAAATAATAAAAATATCTATACATATTTTAATATTTATTTATGAAATTATCAATCTAGTTTTCTCTTACCCTACCAAAAAAAGCAAACCCTTCAGCTTCATTGACCCACAACAGCTTCAATTTTCTATGCAAATTCATTTACTCCTTGATAAATGTAAAAAAAAACATTTATTCCTTCAACTTCATTGACCCACATTTCTTCCTTAGAGCATTCATATTGAAGAGGATTGTTCATCCTATTAGATGAGAGAGGGTGCTAAGAGGATGTCTTCTTCAACGTGAAACCAATATTGAACATCCTCTTTGAAGGAGAAAGAGGAAGACTTCCTCTATTTTTAGAGGAAGTACAACCTAGGCCCTTGTGCCCACTCACCTATGAAAATATTGCATGTACACTTTATTTTATTTTATTTTTAATAAAAAATTAATTAAAATATGAAAGAGGAGGTAGAGAGAATCCTCTTTGATGTAGGAAAAAATAGAAGGAAAGGAGGAGGATGAAGATAGTGGAAAATGAGTTGGATGAAAGAGTAAGTGATGTGTCACAAAGATACAGGGAGAGAACAAAAATAAGAGGATCTTAACATCCTCTTCAATGTACATGCTCTTATCCTCTAAATCTCTGCTCTCTCCTTCATCTTCAAGTCTTCAACAATAATTTTTTTTATACTATTCACTTGCTCCCTCCTAAAAACCTTCAAAGGAGAAGCGTCCGATTTGACACTGAAGGGGCGGACACGAAATCCATGTCCGGATCCATGTCTGGGTCGTGTCCGTCGGACCCTCCCGAGTCCGAGCATCACAGACCACCAGTGATGGTGTGTGAGCGTCACCATAAGCGTTGGTGGTGGCTAGATACAACAGCAGTTTGATGTCGACGAGGATTTGTCGCTGCAAATGTTGATCAAGGTGTTACCGGTGTTCAAGAATGGAATGATGGAGGAAGGTTGGTGACTACTTTAATGGTTAACAATGGTGGATTGAAAAGAAAATGACAATTGAATATTATTTGGATCGGAATTGTTTCAGAAATTAGGAATGAAGTTGAAGGAAACATGGAGGCTAATGGATATAAATGACGGGATTAATTCAATGTTTAAAATCAGCCGTGGATTTTGTTTTAATCCCATGGCCAGTGTTCGTTCTCACTGGTCACACCGGATCCTATATCCATAAGGGTATATTGTTTTATGTTTTGACATAATTTTGAAACTATTATGATTCATCGAATAAAAAATTTATTATTCGTCTTGGTTTAATTGAATAAAAGTCTAAAATAATCTCGGATTTAGTATAGGCAATCAAATAAGATTTGATTATTGAAACCCTGTTTATAATAGATTAATTTACCCTTATCACATCATTAAGTTTGGGACATTAATGATATTCGAGTTATTAGTATACGAGTAGATTGATGATAAAGTTTCATATATCATAAGATATTAGATATCTATATCTATTGTGTGGGTATATATTGTTGAATATGTATTCGGCACTGCAATGGGAGTTCTTTAGGTCTTTTTAATATGTGTTCATTATTGTCTCATGTGAGACTTGATGTATTTTTGACATTGTCAAACATCCACCGTAAAAGGGGATCATAAAGGCAATGATCGGATCGTCATGAGTTGCATGGAGAAACGTAGTTGGACAAGATGGGATTGTCTTCCCCTTGATTTTCAAAGGGATTGTTGCCTCTAGGCCACTCGAGAAGTTGGGACTGTAAAATGCATGGCTTTGCTCAAATGGATTAATGGTTAATCATTTTTAAGAAACATGTGTAGACTTTATAAGGATGACGTTGGACTTACCTTATGTCTGAACGAGACATCAAGTGACGAAGGAATTCTAAATTGTACACTTGTCGGACAAAGTGGGAGATTGTTGGGAACGTCCGAACAATTACACAATTTATTGTGAGAAACTGTCAGTTAAGTTTTAGGTGGTCATAACGTCTTGCTAGAGACCAATTATGATCTAGAAATTAATATGTTAATTTACTTCTATATTAAACTGATCCTGGTCACACATGTTAGTGATAATTGAGACGTGTCGAGATATTTATGTGGACCAACTAATGATTGTGGTTGACATATAATTAGTAGTTTAATTATAATATCATACAGGTATGATATTATATAAATATGGTTCGAAAGAAAACAAATGAAAATGATTTGGAATATATTATTTATATGCCTTGATTGAGGGAATGATTTAATCTTTTCCTTGAGTGGTTTAATGTGATTGGAAACGAACAAAACAATAAGATTGTTCTCTTCCTTTCTAACATTAAAAACACAGAAGAAGAAAAGGAGGTTTTTTCTCTATTCCTGGTTATTAATACACTACCTAGAAAACTCATACTAAATGGGATTAGACTAGCATATATTCTCAATCTTCACTACGTGAACTATCGATTGAGGTTCTATCTCAAAACGGAGCCACAATAACAATTGTACTTGTACAATCTGTTAAGCTTAATTCATAAGGTATTATTGGTACTTATTACAATCTTTATTTTCTAACAAGAAACAAAGTAGTTTGTTTATTCCGCCTTATTAGATCTATATTTTCCTTCATAAGCTTTATCAAAATACTATTTCCTCAAATTGTTCAATTTTTTACCGCTTTTCACATTCGGCCACTAGTTTAGATTCTTACCATTTCCTTTTTTAATAAATTTTGAACTCGCGAACTACCAAAGTGCCAATAAAAATCAACAGTGATGAATTTGAAAAAAGATGTGATGTCATTGATGTGTGAGGGTAGAGTACTTCCATCTGTTTCCCCAAACGGAAATCATAAGAATTCTGATAATCGGATAAGTATAAAAATTCCAAATGTCTAAATGATTTTCTTCAGCGTCTATGTTTGCAAAAGGCGACTTATTATCTTGGGAAGTAATAAGAGAGCGTACCATTGGAGCATAAATGCGAGTTAGTATGCCCTTCCTTAGAAGTTTCAGGTTTAGTGTTTTGTCTCCCCATACAACATGCTCTTGGTACCTACAACCATATGCTAAGCAATTTAACTTATTTCTTGTGAAACAAATGAGATGTAGCAACAATCATAATTATGAGTCACTTATAAGTTATAAGTTATGACACACAGCATCATATTCATTTAGGTAACAACATATAAAGAGGAATATAATTCGAAATTTACCACTTCCGCATTTCTTCCTCAGTCCCAGTTGAAGCAATTATGAATGCCTATCATAAGGAAGTAAACCATGAATGAGACAATGTCTACTAAGAAGGCAACTTCATGGGAAAGCAAAGATTTATTTTTATCACTGGAATCAATTACCACGTACATCTTTTTAAATAGTTAGCAGGCTACGTAATTAAGCAGCAGCTGCTGCTGAAAAAAATGCAAGAAGACAACATGTTGCATAAATGGAGCACTAAAAACCTGAATGGATGCTTTCATCATAAGCATTGTTCAAAATCTCGGCCGAGTTTTATCGTATCAAATTTTCACTCAACTAATACAAGATATCGCCCTGAGAAATCACCATGATTCACCGTGACTCATCCACGACCGCCGATTAAAGACCAATTGTACCACGACTACAACCGATACCGAGATTCCGAACCATGCACATAAGTTATGAATTGATCACAAAATTCTATTAAAAGACAAAAATTAACTCAATCTCAGGGATGTACAATCTTGGGAGCTATTATGTCACATAAACTTCAAACGTATTGCTAAGATACTCGAAATATAGTATAAGCCTGAGATAATCTGATCTCTGCAGAGCACTCACAAGTCACAACTCACAAAGTTGCCACTAAAACTGCACAATCTGCCACAATGTCACTGTTACTAAACTGAACAAGTTACACAATTGTTTGAATCTTATGCTAATAAAGTAATCTGAAAGTTAAATTTGTCTACAATTTTCAATCAACACACTTAAATATAATGGACACTCTAAGTTTCTCAAATCTGAAGTGCTTCGAGAACCATCATGGTATTCCATGAGAATGACGTGGTTGACATTTGATAACTTGATTCTCAACAGGTTTTGGATAGAAATTTAGGTGCCCGCTATCGTCCCTCTTTCGTATTGCGTGCATACATACACATGCAGAAAAACGAGATCATATAGTTTGCTATGAAACTAACTAAAAAGTAAAAATACCTACTGTGGATCCAAATCATTCGTAAAAATAAAGACGATAGGGTAATGTAATCCCAGCCTTTATGAAATGTTAATATCCCTGTCTAATTTGCTAGGAATTTCAAAGAAGAATCTATAATGAGATGTCAACTGACTATTCCAAATATGGCAGGACTGGGGAGCTAAAATTTAAAGACTGATGATTCAAAGTCAAATATGAAGAGTATTTGATTTCAATCTCAAGTTTTGGGGTATGCACATTAGTAAAAGAAAACATCAGTCACTAGGAAGTAGTAACTGTTGGAAAAATTAGATCTCACATATCAAAAGATGAGATATACAAGGGAACGCCCGCACCACGAAACAGCTTCATTATGAATATAGTTTTACAAATATTTTAGCAGCATTTGCAAACATTCACCACAAAATTAGCAGCAACCAATGAACTTGAGTACGCCCTCTGACTCAACTCAAGAGATCTTGTTTGCAGAGCCCTTATACAACAACACCCACTTTGTTGTGGCTACATCTCTCTTCTATAAAACCAATCAATATTCCGCTGTAAGGAATTCACTATAGTAAACCTAGCTTATGGTGCATCCATAAATCTGGTACATTCTCTTCGTATGTGTACTTCATTAGTCGTCTCCAACATATGTACAACCAAGATACTTGAGTACTACCATGTTTGTACCATCCTAGATTCTCTTTCTAAACATAGGTTATATATGCACGAAATCGATACTCCCTCCTATTCAAGGTGAACTTCCCCTTTCATTTGTCTACTTGATTAAGGGAGTGAATATGGACCACACAAAACACACTACCCCACATGCAATTGAATTTGGGTCACAAAGCTTCCAAATAAGGAAATAGGGAAGAAACCTAAATAATCCCATAAAAGAAATAGAGAAGTTCACCTTCAATAGGAGGGAGTATTATTTTAAGAGTGCTATGAATTCTCAACAGGAAACAATAGTTCCAGTCACATAGACAACAGCATTAGTAGCAAAGGGATTTTAAATGTAAATTATACTCCGGTAAAGATTAAATTATTTCAAAACTCACCGCTCGATCAAATTCCAACATGAAGCAACGCTTCACATCCTCTTTCGTGGGCTTGCATCCACATCGATCACGTCTAGATGTCAAGTCTGAAAATTTTGAGTATGTATAATGTAGAACAGCAGCTTCTTCAAATTTAATTTCACTAAACATGAGACGAGTATAAATATGTCAGAAAATCAGAAATAAGATAAATAGAAAACTAAAAAAAGAGACAAAATACCTCCCCCAATAAAATAAGCTAAAATACCCCTACACAAATAATATCTAGTTTGATCCCTTTGAAAATACACAACCTATACAGCTGTACCACATCATCTAATTGTTCATACCAGCCAACAAAACTCTTTCCACGTTATATCTACAATCAATAACATCACCCTGAACTCAGATATGACCTATGATACTCCAACTCTTCATAAGATTGAAGTACCTATGTCCAACATGATTTTTTAGTCTGACGCTTGGACACGCACCCGTATCGATACTTCTAAAGTATTAAATGAGGATTAGTAAGATAACATACACAAATATAACTTCAAGATTAATCTGAAGTAGGGGAAAAAAATGCCGAACACTAGTAATCTAAAACGTACATACTGTTAACAAAACGCCAATCACTCAACTTCTTGGCTCCTAGCTACACAAGTAATTAGTTTTCTTAATCACCATCACTTTTCCCATTGCTTATTATTAGCTACTGCAGTCTTCAACAAGCAAATTTTTCCTAACTATCTCCATTATAGCTCATAGTTGACTGGTTGCTGGGACATGTCTATGCTACCAGCTTGATACCTCTTTTCTGGAAAAAGGTTTTGACACCCAGAGCAAACCAAACTTCCTCATTAACTAACCAGCAATCATCGGTTAAATGTTCAGACCTTTGATAGGTGTTGGGTATGGAGAGGTATCAATGTTGGCTTAAGTGCTTAACCGATCCATTTCATAAATTAATGAAACTTGCATAAAATCGAAGTACATGATGCTAACAAAAATAAAATATAAAGAAAAATGTTGCAATAAAAAACAACATTATCATACTTTGGGGTCTTCATGTAATTGTGCCATCTGTGCGCACCGTTAGGTCGCAAGTGGTCTTGAATTCTAGAAATGGATTTCCCATTGCCATATGTTAAGAAGTAATTTGGATTTCCCCGAGTTGCTTCTTTGTACATCCCAAAGTATGTATCCCTAGGGAGATGGTCATAATTCTTTTTAAACATGGACACCTGTTTTTCAAAAAAGACGGAATGTGAGCAATCACAGTGCATGAGCAGACAGAATAGTTAATTCATATCCAACAAACTGCATAGCAAAAATAAATGAGACTATGCAACCTTCTCCTTTACAGACCAGCAGGGAAACAATTAGCAGCTCTACTCCCTTTTTAATGAATATCCTACTGCTTAAAAGTTGTATATTCGATGTAGCCAAAGACACTTTATACTTTGGCATTAGAACACAACAGAATTATCATTCTAGATCCTTTTGCTACTGTGGAGCAGCGGCCAAGCAATGTACTTCTCGTCGCAATCTCATTGTGTTTTCTAACATAGGGGTAAAATTGCATACATTCGACCTCCTTACCTTGCATAAACACAGTTCTTGAGGCATTAGGTAATGTCGTTGTATCTTGTTCCTTTAACCCTTTTTGCGATGGACAAAATTTGGAGAGAGACAGACGGGGACAATCGAAGGGTTTCGGTGGGGAGGTAAATGGACGCATCCATTTTTCTTCCTACTAGTCAAACTAAAAGCCCTCCAACATCAGAATGGAGGAAACTCCTTTGCTCTATTCCCTCTCCCCTTCCATCTATCTCACTACCCCATCCTTTCCACCTCTCTTTTTTTTGTATTAGAGTAAAACTGCGTTACAATGTTGACAGCCCATTTTCTGGATACCAAACAATTCCTTGTTGTATTGTTATTTCTTTTCTTCGTTTGAATTGATATAGTTACCCTATACAAAATTAACTTATACAAATATAGTTTCGGAAGGGGGTAAGATGAAATTGGAAAATCCAAATAATGTTAAAAGTAACATCTCTAGAGCATCTACGTTGTATAAAATCCTTGTTTCAAAGGCAATGTTCTATATATATCAAAAAGTGGCAATAGTTAGAAAGTGTCTTGAAATATAAAGCTGCTAAATGCCAAGTCCAGAGTCTCAGCCAATATCAACTAAATGCAGATAGTAGTAATCCAGAAAAGAGATCCTTTCATAGAGTTCCTCACTATTGTTCATGGTCTTAGAGTAACTAAGCTACTTATGACTTTCTAAATTCTGGGAAACCGAGCTAAATGATAAGTAAAAGTAGTATTATAAAAGTCAACCAATTAACAATACCTCACTGAAAGGATCTTGGATATCATCACGCTCTACACTACTTTCCTGAACAAGAAAAAAAAAAACTAATTGGTATGGATGTGTAGAAAGAAAAAGTATATATCTTCCTATCAAAGAGAAAATTTGCCCACAGGAAACACCGTCAAAGAAGCCTTATAAGAATCCAACCATTACTCACATAGTTGGGAAAAACAACCATGTCGACATTTGAAGGAACGTCAAGTAGCAACTGCCTCAATGAATACTCCCGTGTTCCAGCTGGATGTATTAGCTCATCTGTATCAAGATGAAGTATCCAATCCACGCCATCATTCTAAACAGACATAGAGCACCCAAAATCAGAATATGATTACAGGAGGTCCAGTAAATGCTCAATAAAAGGAAAGAAAACGATTTTCCAACCCTTGCCATGACGATTGCCATCTCCATGTTAAGCGACTGCTTCACAAATAACTCATAATTGCATGGCTTGTAGAAGAAGCTTGCCAGCCATGTTTCATTCCATATCCGACTGCAGGTTAAAACAAGAAAGACGGTCAATTTATTGAAAATTAGCTTCAATTCAAAACAAAATGCAGGGGATAAGGGCTTCAGCACCTTCTAGCCTGTTGCTGCTCAAGCTCTTTTGTTCTATATATCACTTTAACACCCTGAAAGTCAAACATGCGTAAGTTATTCATCACAAAATGAATTATACAATCATTACATGTTCACCATCACAAATGAAAGTGAGGGTAAAGCTCACTGGGATAGAATCCAAGACTCTTGTAACTTCGGGACTTGCAGCCTTTCCTTCTACAAAGAGGTAAAATGTGGTAACCCCAATAACCTTGTGATAAAACATCCATGGAAGAATCTGATCCAAGCTTGCTGAGGTACTTGTAGTGATAGCAATCTGAACAAGTAAAATAGTCTGAGCTGTTACTCTATAATGACAGCCATTGTGCGGTCAATATCACTTGTTGATTCCATCAAGCATCCCCCCATTCATGAAAAACAAGTCACCTAAACTATTATTATTATTATTATTATTATTAACCCTTATTATTATAACTGTTAACAGCTACAAATATCAAACTACCAAAATAGCAGGCAACAATCAACAATGACATAGATTGCACAACTAGGAACTTTGAAGTTTATTATTTGAAATCTTTGATACAAAGTATATATATCAGGGTCAACGAGACAAACGACAAGAAATTTTTAACGGATTTACAGTGGTGCCACATTGCAAGAACAAAACTTTGTTCATCTAACATTTACTTACATTCGCAATAAAATCGAATAAATCAATCTTAAAACAATCAAATCAAAATTAATTTCAAACATATATTCAAACAAACCGATCTATCTAATTCAAAACAAACGAAACCCATCAAAACCCACATCGAATGAGATCAAAACAAACAAAAACTCAGATTGAGAATCACTCCAAAAACCTGAAAAAGATGATACCTTGGGCTTAAGATCGGAGTGAAATTGGAATTTCCAATCACGAGAATACGGAAGAGAAGGAGAAGAATGTGCGAAAAGGGGCCCACAATCAGAAGAGGAAGTAGAAGAACGATGTAAAGAAGAATGCGTAGTAGTTGCAGGAGCAGAGGTTTCCATGCCAGGAAAAGTATGATGTTGTGAAGAGTAACGAGTAGAAGGATCTGTCAGACCACCACGCCATTGAAGTACAAATGCAAAAGCTGCAAGTGTGAAGAGGAGAAGTGACAGAAGAAGGATTAGTTTTGTGGTGAATGATTGTGTTGAGGATGATGATGACGACGAGGATGACGACGATGAGGGTGGTTGTTTTAGAGATGCCATGGTCTCTCCGAATTGCAGAACAATTAATCTGTAAGGCTGCGTTCCCCAATTAATTACTTTAATATTTACAATTGCCGAATACGATGTTTTTGTTTGAGACATGTTTTTTCACAAACGAATTTTATTCTTTCACGGACGAATTTTATTGTTTATATTTATCCGAGTGTCTTTGTTATTTATTTTAGGGTTATTTGATAAGAATAATCTAAACTATGACCGTTCTGCCCAAAATAATCCAAATTATCTATTACGGAGTATCTCATAAAAATCTGATCTATTCAATCATTTAACTTTTAACGCCTCGGTGGAAGGGCAACTTGTTTATCAGGTCACTTCTTACCTTAAGAGGTTTCAAACACTAACGTATCCATCTCGTACTCCCTCGTTCTACCGTCAAAACAAAAAAATCACTCTTTCACCATCCTTGATTAATATCAAAATCTTCATCCCCCTTTGTACCCAGAATTCCAATTTAAAACAACTTAAAATTGAAAACTGATATGTGATTGAATGCACAAATATCTACAAATCAATAATTAAACAAATTAGTCAACTACCCATCAATAATTATAAAACTACACAACTACCTAATTCTTAATTCAATCAAAAAACTGACAAAAATTGTAATTAAAAAAAGAATTGAAATGATTGAGATTTAGGGTCTCAAGGAAGGGGAAATTCGAAAATTAGGAAACCCGGATTTGTAAAGCCCCCTTTCAACCATTGAAAAATTGGTGAGTAGTATTAGAAGAACGTTGTTGTATATTGTTTTTTTTTTGCTTTTTGGATTGTAATTGAAAGACATATAGTAATAGCTCCTTGAATTTGAAGAAGATGAAAAAGAAAACATTCTATTATACTGAAGAGAAAGCTTGTTGGTTACTATTCTCTTACTGGACTAATTACTAAAGAGGGAGCTTAATGGTTATATTGCCTCAGCAATCCAAACGCTAAACTTTCATCAATGGTAGTGTGTTAAAAATTGATGCATGCTATAAAAATTATTTCCCTCACAATCCAAAACCACGCCACCTGTGTCACCTAAAATGCGACTAAGTCCTTCACATCATCATAGAAAAAGGAAAAAGTTTAGAAGAACGGATTTGAGAAATTAAAGGGTTTTTAAAATAAATGGAGGAAGTAATTAAGTACCGAATTAAACAGAGGAAGAAAAATGATGAAGGTAAGGTTGACATATATGACAAAGGAAGAGGAAGACGAAGGAAGAAAAAGATTGTCATAAGGAATCAAAAGTAACCTACAAAAAATTCAAGGCAGCCGGTGATAACAAGTTGATAAGAGGACCGAAGCAATAGAAGATTTATGATAACATGGATCAGATTATTTTGGATTAAACCATAGTTAAGATTATTTCGAGCAGAACCGTCATAGTTGGGATTATTAATTACTATCAAATAACCCTTTATTTTATCATTCTTTTTATTGATTTTCTCTCTCTTTATTTATCCATTTAAACCAACTACTCCGTTAATCGCTCCTCCATAAAAAAAACAAAGAATTAATCAGAGAGAAAATTGTTGATTACAACCTTATAAAAACCACATTTTAAAACTTACAGCCTTATTAAATTTTTTTTGAAACTTACAGCCATAATATTAGTTCTGATCAGAACTTACAGTCAGAACATTACCTCCGACGGAAAACCAATGCCAAAATGGATTTTTCGTGACTTAAGTTGAATTTTTAAGACTAAAATACCCTTACTCCTTCACCCCTTATATTCTCTATACTCTTCAACCTTCATCTCTAAATCAGATTAGATTACCCACCTCCATATTTCCATTTGTTCAACAAATTTTCTCTTTTCTTAATCTCTTTTCTAACTCTTCATTTGTTCAACAACTTCTCTAATTCACCCCAAATTCTATCCTAATTCTATATTGGAGTATGTCTAATTTCTAAGCTCATGAATTTTCCCCAAATTCAAAAATACTAGGGTTTTTCAATTTTAGCAATATGTGTTCAAATTGGTCTGAGAGTAGTTGTTCCCCTTGTAGCTCAGGATGCAGTTTTGGAAGGAGGCGCTTATGCTATTGTGGTAACTCATCTGTTGTTTTGACTTCTTGGACGAATAATAACCCGGGTAGGAGGTTTCAAGCTTGTGCTACATATAACAAAATCACTAAGGTGCGTGGCTGCAAGTTTTTCGAATGGATTGATGGTAACCCCAGTAACTGGCAAAGGGATGTTGACAATAGAATGATGTAATACAAAGCAAAATTAGGGTAAGATTAGGGGGAAATTGGGAGAAAATTGGGAGAACGGAAAAGGAGAGGGTTTTGGGGTAAATAGATAAGGTAAATCAAAGGTCAACACGAAATGGTAACAGTAATAGGCAACAATATAGATAAGGGCATATCGGTCATTTTTTGACAAAATAGGCCGGAAACTTGGTTTTGACGCAATTTTCAAAGAAAACTAATATTATGGCTATAAGTTTCAAAAAAAATTAATAAGGCTGTAAGTTTCAAAATGTGGTTTTTATAAGGCTGTAATCAATAATTTTCTCTTAATCAAAAACAAAATTAAAAGAAAAAAAAAGAAATAAAAACAAAAAAAGGAAACAAAAACTTAAAAGAGAAACAAAAACTAGAAAAGAAAAAACTAGAACTCCAAAAAAAAGGAAACGAAAACTGAAATACGAAAAAGAAAAAGAAAAAGCAAGATAAACTACCCCCTTATTAAAATGTGAGTAAGGGATAGGGATGTTATTGGGGTGGGGCGGTGCTGGATATAGGCTCCCCCGTACCCGTACCCATCAAGAAAACCTTGTACCCATCCCCGCCCCACCACCCATGCCGGGTACAAGTTTCCAAAACCATCCCGCCCCACCACCCAGGGCGGGTACAAATTTCCAAAACCATCCCCGGCCCACCTACCCTTTAACCCGCTATACCATAAATTTTTCCGATCTTTTCATAAAAGTTGGTTTAGTCACTATTAATTTCTATTTTCAAGAGCTTGTTTATATAATTTGTAAAATTATCGTAATAATGGTATTAATTTTTATATTAATTGGCGGGTAGGCGGGTATGAAGTGGGTAATACGCAAAAACCATCCCCGCCCCACTACCCATGGCGGGTATAATTTTTGTACCCGTCCCCGTCCCAACTGGGGCGGGTGCGGGGCGGTACTCACTTATACCCGCCCCAGTGACATCCCTAGTAAGGATGTTCATGTTCCTAATGAACAATACTCATATGCTTCGCTTTTGCCTCTTTTCTATAAAAACGTTGCGTTTGAGCATAACCAATTTTCTTACCCTCGATATCAATCTCTCACCTCAATTATTATTTTTACCTCCCACCCATTATGAATTATTCTGCATCACTTCACCTTCCCCAAACTCTCACTCGGACATCGCCCTCACCTTCACTTTATCCTTCTCCCCCTTTCTCATCTCACCATTTTTGTTTCTTTCTAAGTTTCATGACTTTTATTAGAATGAACCTTTTTTCATAAAAATAGATTCAAGCTCTACTGAATTATCAGTTTTAGATCTAAATAGTGAACTTCTGAACGACAACTGGGCAGCTAAACACATCGTTTAGTGATTCAAAGACCATGATTGTTGAAAACAATAATGACGTGATCATGATTATCACTGCTTTATTTGTCCAGCTTTGGAGAAAATCCGAGTTTCTGGTACTCAAATTGGTACCGCTGAAGAATTTGTAAGGCCTATTTTTTATATATTTCATTTTATCTACCATTTCCCTCTTAGCCTTTTTTTAACCATACATCTCCGCCATTTTTCGTGAACCTTAATTCAAATGACGTCTACAACTTCAACTTTTTTAGCGAAGTGCGCAAGGATCAACGACGAAGGACAAGGCAATGAAGGAGGTGATATGCAATGACGACATCTACAGAATACATGGTTGAACTAGAGACATGGTTGAACTAGACACATTAATTCTCCAATATGCATGGCCTGTTTTGACAATTAATTTTGTTATAAGCAATGACATTACGGTATAATTTTGATCATTTTAATTTACTTTTTTTTTTTATCATTGTGATCATTTTAGTTTGATTGGTAAGTATAATTTTGTGTTCTAACTAAGGGGTTGGTATTAGTTTAGGGTTTTATGTGATTAATTTGTTCTTATATATTTTAATTTACCTACCTTATCCTACATAAATGTCGCCCTTATTTTTTTTAAAAACTCTAACATTAACTTATTGACTTAAGTTGTATATTGAAACAGATCAATCTGTTGATTTAGTATGGGAGCTGCAGTAGCCCTCTATTCTGCCACTTGTTTCTCTATCGGAAAATATGTCAATGCAATTTTCTATCCTATCAATCTGAGGGGTATAGTTTGTTGGGGCTGGTGTCCTTGACAATTAAGTACAATGACTTACTAAATCTCTTTAAGGATCACAAGGGCATACTTCAGTATTATTATCAGTTGATCCACGTTTATCAATAACGGTTGGCTTGCTAGATAAGTTTGACGTTATTGTCATACGGATGGCGGTGATCAACTGGTCCCTATACGTCACACCTATAGGACACGTTTGAGAGATGTGAAGGTATGAAAATACAGTCACATTTATGCCGGATACGACTAAACAGTTAGTCAGAGGTATTGACTATTAAATTAGTCAATAAGATGTTGAGATTATTATTTAATACGGATTAAATAATTTTAGCTAAAACGGATTACGTGATTAATTCGTAAATTAAATATAAACGGTTATATTTAATTAAATATTGAATTTGCGTATTAATATAAACAGTTATATTAATTGGGCCAATTATACAATATCGTATTTTATCAGACCATTATTAATACATCGACTGTATTAATATCTGATAACATGTGTGCGATTTATAATAAATACCCGCGAATTATATTATTAGCAAATCGGGTCGAAACACGCAAAGGAATAAGGTAAGAGTGGAAAAGCCCACCCTTACCTAATACCCGTTCGGCCGACCCACTTACTACAAAAGGAGAGTCCTTTTCCTTTTGTCATACACTGGTAATTACAATCTCAAGAATTGGGGTTTTGAGAACATTATTTTCCCAAAACTCAGATCTCACATCAAAAACCTCAAAAAAGCTCTCCCCATATTGCAAGGCAATTGGAGAGTATTTCTAGCACACGCGGCAACATCTCATTCAAGTCTTGGGTGCAAGTTATAGGAGGGAATTTACTTTAATTCCTGTTCTTAGGCCTATTCAAGCAAGGACCCAAGGTTGTATTCTTTTTCATGTTTTTATTAACTTATGACAATAATCTCAATTGTAGAATTCGTTATAATCCTTCACGTTTTAGGGCGAATACATGCTTTATTCCCAACAAGTGGTATCAGAGCCAAGGCCACGAGTTTTTACTTTTGTGTTTTTCATAAGTTTTGATTAAAAATTTTGAAAATCGATTTCTGCCGGCGTGTGGGTCGGTCGCCCCATTATTGTGGTCGGTCGACCAACACCCGCGTAGGGTTTCTGTTTTTCGGCAGTTTCTCTTTTGTATAATCGATCTTGTTTTTGATTCCTGTTTACATATTGTTAATTAATCGATATTCTTGACAATATGTGAACCCTAATTGCTGTTTATTTTGATTTACGCGTTTTGATCGAATCAAAGGTTAAAACTTGTTTTGATTAAAAGTGCAGCAATTTCGCGTTTTCAGAAACTCGACTTCGTGTTTTGTGGTCGGTACCCGTTTATTGGGTCGGTCAACCACTCTGCAGTTACAGGAATTTTTTTTTTCTGTCAGGAGGTCGGTCGACCTGTTTAATGGGTCGGTAGACCTCTCTGCTGATACATGATTTTTTTTTTACAGTAGGTCGGTCGACCCCATGTTGAGGTCGGTCGACCACTTCCCTGTAACAGTCGTGTTTTATTTTTCCGAAAATAACTTGTTTTTATTTTCCCTTGGCCAAAAGTAATATGCTGTATACGGAAATAGTATATTAATTTTGTGAAACGGTTCACTCTCGCATGATACATATTATTTTAAAATGGTTTAAGATAATGGATTATAAACTTATTAAAATTAAAGTGGTTAAAACGGTATAATCACATAATTTTAATCCCGTAAAGGTGGTTTGGTAAAATTTGTTAATCATAATAACAGTATTATGTCATGAATGAATTTTAATTTTAGTTGATGCATTTTGTTTATCGTCTTGTTGAATGCCTTTTGAATGCTTTCTATAACGTATTTAATTTTTCAAACGGTTGTAACTTAGTGTGGCCTTAGAAGATTGTGTTACCGTAATGATGGAACACAGTCTTGTTTGTAATTTTGAGATCTTGAATCTCCGTTTTGGGTTTTTGCCATGTAATTACTTTTGTATTTAAATTAGAATGTAAATAGGGTTATATTTGTAATTTAAATTAGTAATTTTGTGAAGACCAAAGACGGAGATCGACCGGATGCTCACTCCCGCTGCAAAGACCAAGATGGAACATCAAGACAAGCTTCTAGGGTCCAACGGTGGATTCCAAGTTGTTTTATGTTTATTTTGGTAGGATAGGCCACACTAGGACTTTTATTTACGTTTATTGCATTTATTTTTATGCTTTCATCGATAATAGCTTGCATCATATTCCGCCTAAAACCAAACCACCTATAACATGCCTGAAAACTGACTCATGTAGAGGTTACGCGTTAGTTTTCTGTGACAATACAGATGTCACATGTCAATTGCAAAGCCATCACTTTATTTCATTCATTCACGCATATGTTAGATATTAGTTCACTTAAAATGGATAAATAAAAGTTGATGGGGTCTTCCTCGTATAACCAAAAATTGAGAATAGTCTTTATAAATCAGACTCCCATGAATCCCTTCTTCATCGGTAGGCATAATATGACCCCTTCTACGTCGGGTAAGTGGGAACAGATGATTTATTTTATCTCAACATCATGGTCACTCGATACTATCTAGCGACTGAGATGGACTAATAGATAGGATTTACGGAAATCTATCGACCAAGAGTTCCAACGGTGGAATTAGCCAAACTGTGGGCTTATCAATATACGGAAATTGAGTCTTGGGATCGTTTATATAATTCTTGAGGGAGATCAATTATATAAATGCATGAGTCTACGAGTTTAAATGCAATTTAATATAGACTTAAATCACAACAATGAGTTGCTTATTTGGTTTTGTTTTATCTTCTTTTCAGTGTAGAACACGATCATTTAAACTGCTGTATAACTAATAATGGCTGGTGAAGACCCAATGCCAAGTGCCAAGCTAGCACGTGAATCCTGGCTAAAAGCCTTCATGGACTCCATGAATCAGTCTACTAGACTGAGGAATGATGGGTCAAACTTCTCTGACTGGGAGGCAGCACTACGGAATGCTGCCATTGCTGACGGAAAGCTTAAGTACTTAACTGAGCCGATTCCGGCACACCCAAGAACTGGAGCTAGAGCTAACGATGTTCGCGCTCATAGCGACTTCATCATGGAAGCAGGTGCGATAAAGAACGTACTCATCTATGCAATGGAATCCAATTTGCAAAGACGCTTCATAACCCATGGTGCAAACAAGATTTTCACCACGCTCACTAACGAATTCTCAAAAGCTCCGAGAATCGTTTCTTATGAGCATACCTGTCGCTTCTTTGAGGCGAAACTCCAGAAGGGCCAAGCGGTTAACCCACATATTCTTCACATGATTGAGAATATCGAGAAACTGGAGGCCCTAAACTGCAAGATCAGTGAGAACATAATCGTTGATCGAATGCTTCATTCGCTTCATGATGGGTTCGCCCTCTTCAGGGCCAACTATTACATGAACGACATGAAGAAGACTCCTCATGAGCTCCACTCCCTTCTCGTACAGACTGAGAAGGATCTGAAATTAAGTGGGAGCATGAAGCAGGATGTTCTCATGATCTCCAGTAAGGGTAAGGGTAAGGGAAAAGCTAAAGCTCAGGGCGACCTAACAGTTGGCAAGCCCAAGTTTAAGAAGTCAAAATTTACTAAGAGTGGGCCAGGTGAGTCAAGCAACTCACAGGGCAAGACAAAGAGCAAGGATACTAGCATGAAATGTCACCATTGCCACAAGACTGGGCATTGGAGGCGCTCATGCCCCGTGTATCGTGAGGACATTAAGGCAGGCCGCGTTACTCCTGTTGGTATGTCTTCTTCTTCTTTTATTCACAGGATTGAGATTAACCATGCAAGTTACGGAACTTGGGTACTCGATACTGGTTGTGGTTCTCATCTATGTAATCATGTGCAGGGCCTCCGAAACCAAGAACCCCTCATCAAGGGTGAGGTTGACCTGCGTGTCGGGAATGGAGCACGTGTTGCTGCAGTTTCGAGGGGAACATACGTGATCCAGCTTCCAAGTGGATTCGAGTTATCTTTATATAACTATTATTATGTTCCTTGTTTATCCAAAAACATTATTTCAGTTTCTGCACTTGACAAACTTGATTTTTCATTTGTAATAGAAAATAACAGTTGTATTTTCTCATTACACAATATGACTTATGGCAAGACAGTTTCCATGAATGGAATTTATGTTTTAGATCAAACCACTGAAATATTACATGTGAATAATAAGAGATTAAGGGTAGGTGACAAAGATCAAACTTACCTATGACATTGTCGTATGGGACACATAAATGAGAAACGCGTAAAACAGCTCATACAGAATGTAGCTATCTCGGCCTTTGATTTCGAATCATATGACTGTTGGAAACTAAGGTAGTCTTACTAACATGTTCATATTGTTTATTTAGTCTTACTAAATATTTTCTTATTAATCTCATATTAATAATTTAGTCGATCTAAATCTTATGCATGCAAAAACGAGATGCGGAAATGTTAAAGAAACGGATTCTTACAACCGGTCCAAATGCGTGCTAGGACGATCCTCCACGGAGCAACCAAAATAGATTGCCTCCTTTACGTTGCACCCAAGACCTACCCTTATACACCGAAGCACGAGCACGAGCTAGGTGACGGAATCGGTAGTATTAAAACCGTGTACTAATACTTCTATTAGTATTCTAGAGAATATTATGAAGATAATATTTAGAGGTTGTTTTAATCTTTCTTACACTAGAAAGACGCTAACTTAAGATCATCCTTAGAATATGTGTAGCACCACATATAAATAGAGTGGGATGCATGGGGTTGGTTGAGCCGTGTAAGACAAGGCCTAGGGTAGTGAAAGAGCCAATTTTGTCTTACCCATGACCATAGGCATTAGGGCTATTAATCATGATGTTTTTAGGGTATTAATTTTACATTTCAAACCCATAAAACATCATCACTAAACCGACATCTATATTCGTAAAATGCACTTTCATTTTTCGATTTATAATTTGTACAATTATGTAACATCTCATGTGACATAATAATTGTATTAATTTAAAAAATAAATTTATCACATATAAATAATATTTCTAAATTAATTAAATCAAATTTAACAAATTAATAAGTAATTCGAAATTACTGTCCCAACGTATGGTTATCGTAATAATCGTCAATACGATATATTAACAACGTTTGTTATAACCATGAACCATTCACAATACTAATTTCGATATTTCTAAAATATCGTTTAATACTTGACAATTGACACATTTCAATTTCAAATATAAATCTTACTTTAAGATTCAACCTCTGAATTCTCAATATACGGTTTTAAGAATATCGATCAATCTGTATCCTATACAATTAATCGATATATTATTTAAGGGGTCTGTCCTATAGGTGTGACCTAAAGGGATCAACTGACCACCACCGTCATACGACAGTAATGTCAAACTCTAGTCAGCCAATCATTACCGATTAATGTTGGTCAGTTGACTATATCAAATATCGGATCGTCCCTTGCATATTCATTTCATAAGATTTATGACAATGATTTTTATCACTGTCGTGATCGCACAATTGTTGAGGACACATTTCCCAACAATCTCCCACTTGTACTCGACAAGTAATTCTCTTGTCCTATTACGTCATCTCCCACTCAATGCAAGGTGTCTTCCAGGTCGTACTTGCTGATACGTGTCTATTTTATGATGTTTTACATCTATTTTTACACGTATTTGGTCGCTCATTTACAATGTTTTAGCCTTTATTTCCCACAAATCGTGTACTTTCGTATTTTTATGCACTTTTGCAGATTTATGCGGAAAAGAGACGATTTAGCACCAAATCCATATCCTCAAGTCTTTTGTATAATTAAGGAATAAATGGAAAGTCAACTGGAGTCAAAATCAAAGTGCCAAAAGTCAAAACACGAAGAAATCCGAAGACTTCCGTGCAGAAGCGGTCGACCGACCAGTTAAACAGGTCGGCCGACCAGGCCTGATTTTCATAAAGCCCAAATTTCTCGAAAGGCCGCGAATAAGAGAAGCCCAACAAGAAGTGGTCGACCGACCAGTAATACGGGTCGGCCGACCAGTTTCAAGCCCATACGATTTCTTTTCGTTTTCGGAAATAAAGTAGAATTAGAATCTTAAGGAAACTCTTAGTTTTTACCCTATATAAACTAACCTTGTGATTAGGGTTTTGCATCTTTTTATCATCCAGTTTGACAGACAATAAGTTTCAGAGAGATTCACTTATTCAGTTTTATTCAAGTTTTAGTTTTGTAATCTTTCAATAGTTCCCAAGTATTCAATAAAGTTTATTCAGTTCCGCGTTAATTCCAATTGTGGTAATTCCTCTTTGATCTAGTTTTATTATTGTTCTTATTGCTTTTATTACAATTGTTAAGTTAGAATCCCAAGCCTTATTGAATCTTGCATGTTTAGTTTATTTACTATGTTCTCTATGTTTATTCCCAATTTTATATTCGTCTTAACAGTCATGAGTAACTAATTTTCATATGTTAGGATGTAGGGAATAATATGCATAGGTAGACAAAATCCGAAAAACCCGACCTGTAGCAGGACCACGGTCGGCCGACTGAAATAGTCGGTCGGTCGACCGAGGCCGTGGTCGGCCGACTGGAGTAGCCGGTCGGTCGACCACTCGCGTCTGTTTTCTTATTTCGTCTTTTCTTATAAATTATAATATCCTGCAATGAGACCATAAGGAGACTTGTAGGATGTTAGTAATGACCTACCCAAGATTGAAAGATACGGGAAGGGCATTGGTTTACACTTTAAGACGGATAGGTTACTCAAGGCTGAAAGGTATGTGACCTGGAATTTAGGAATCACCCTTATTGTTGACACCCAATAATTGTGAGACCTAGGAACTAATAGCATAGGCCGAAAGGAGCTATTAGGTAGCATAGACCTAAAAAGATATGTTACACCCCCTTACGCGACTGCAATACATGTTGACCTTAGGATTTATTTTACCTTAGCTAATTATTACCCAAACATCCTAGCATCCCCTTTATTTATATTTTATTCTCATCTTTTAATTCTTGTTTTATTTTTATCTTTGCCTTAGATATAGCATCAACCAATCAAACCCCCAAAACTTGTTACCTTTAAACATTAACATTAAGACAATAAACATTCCCCACCTCCTTGTGGTTCGACCCTGACTTTCACTATCTATTGTTAAGTTAGGAATATAAATTTATCTTTGGTACCCTCAACGACGGGTAGGTTACACTGGTGCTTACTCTGTATTAAGACATGTGTGGTTGTGTTTTGCCTATTGGATGCAAGTATGAATTTCTGAGCATGATAGTCTTTATTTAATTATTTGGCATTGCATTCATAATCATGGCATATGCATTAAGTTTTGAGAAAGATGTGGATCAGATTGTATTCTGATGTAAAGCCCAGGGTGGTTCTGCAGACCAGGCCTGGTGTTTTATCAGCTGTTGAGCTGGTGTTCGGTGACGACCGAGTATAGTCTGCCGGGAGGTTCGGTATGGCTTGGTGCAAGGGTATGAGAATGAGATTTTGATTGAGCTCGAGCATGTCATAAGCATTTGCATATCATTATATGTTGCATTATTTATTATTGTGTTATCCTACTCAACCGCGAGGTTGACAGTGTATTCGTGTTCACCTACAATGATCCGGAATGGGGAGTAGATCTTTCAGGTCAGAGACAGGTGGACTAGGACTGGGCATGGAAGAGAGACATGGACTAAACCTACCTAGTTACTAGATCACTTAGTTTTTCCTCAGTTGAACATTTATTTATATTCAGTTGTTTTGGAAGTCATGTGGACTATGCCTTGTAATAGACTTTAGTTAACTTTTATATTTTAAAGTACTGTGCTTCTTTCACTATGAATATCTACTACCCTGGTTTATCCAGGATGGTAACAGCCCTATTTACTCTGGAAGTCCTAGTTCAGGCTCCTCGGTAAATGGGGGTGTTACATTAATCCACCAAATTATACCGATACGGGTTGAATCGGCTACACCGTGCCCGGATTAGTATGGGTTTGGGTCTCGGGATTGTTTACTTAATTGGGTAAGAGATCATTAAGTAAATATATAACTAAACTTGTTAAAGTTTCTAGTTTAAATTACAAATTTTAAAATGATGTTGTTTATCCTTTTATTATTGTAGTTTAATTTTTCGACATCATCAATGACAACCAACGCTCCACCTCTCACTAAAGTATCATGGCTACGATCCTTTATGGATCGTTGCAAACTCGATAAGCATGGTTCAAACTTTAAGGATTGGGATGCGCAATTACTTTTGGCCGCTCAAGGTGACGATAAGAGTCGTTACCTATCCGAAGCCGCTCCTCCCGCTCCAACCGCTCGTTCCGCGGTCGGAACTCGTGAGGCCTATGAAGCCTACATGAAAGAGTCCTCCGCTCTTAAAAATGTGCTCATCTTCTCCATGGAGCCGGATCTCCAAAGGAGTATGATTAAGTTGACCAGATCGTATGAAATCTACACCAAGCTTGCGACCATGTTTTCGCAAACTCCAAGGGTGATTCAATATGAGGCGGCTTCCGCCTTCTTTGACATTACATTCAAGGAAGGGCAAAAGATAAGCCCTCATGTGCTCAAACTCGTTGAGCTCGCGGAGACTCTAAAAGCCCAAGATGTTGATGTTCCCGACTCTCTAATTATTGACCGAGTTCTTCACTCGCTCAATAAGGTTAAGGCGTATGCTCAATTCCGGGTGAATTTCAATATGCGAAACCAAGAGACCACGTTGGACGAGTTACATAAGATGCTAGTTCAAGCCGAAAGGGACATGGGACTTCATGAAAGTTCCACCAAGGATGTTTTGAACATCGAAAAGAAAGGGAAAACGAGCTTCAAGAGGAATGCCTCTAAAGGCAAGGGCAAGAAAACGTTCAAGCCCAAGGCGACCAAAGAAAAGACCTTTTCGAAAGGCGCTTCCACCTCGTCTTCAAAAGAGCAAGACAAGTGCCATTATTGCACAAGGATCGGTCATTGGAAGCGAAATTGCCCCAAATACTTAAGTGATCTCAAAAACGGGAAGGCAACCGCCGTAGGTAATAATTCTCGTTTATGATTCATGTCATTAATCAACTTATGTATAGTGATACAAATGTGTTGATGTTTACCCTTTTTAAATGTTTTAAAGGGGCGCCTCCTAATAATGATAAGGGCAAGGAGAAGGAAGCTTGAAGTTCCTTACTTGGATGGCTATGGTAGCATCCAAATTGATCGAAGACTTGAAGAGCTAGCCTCTAATTTTCATATCGTCTTCTTTCATATTTTGCATTTATTTATGGAACAATTTATTTTCTTGTAAGACAAGGATTAAAATCCTAAAACAATGGTTGTAGTTTTGGATATTGGTGACTTGGTTTTCAACCCGAGTCACTACTTTTGTTCTTAATCAATGTTTTGATTTCTCAAATAAATTGCATACCTTGTTTAAACATGAATAATAGTGATTTTATCACGCAACAAACTATTGATACGATCAATATAATATAATCAAAGAGTTGATTAAAACGGAGTACTACACCCCATGAGATAAATTCAATCAAAATGAGACTATATCAGTTCATTATAAGATTTTCATTTTAAGTGAAAATGAGAATGTATTCATCACACCTATCAAACTTCAAACATTCAGATACATTGGTTAATCGAAATAGCTATCCTTAAACGAATAAAGGTTATTGTTAGAAGGATAGAGTGGGAGAAAATATTTCGCTCGCAAACCAATGATGAAAATAAAGGATCTTAGAGAAGATTCCTATATGGGAGTCTTAAGAAGAGCCCTAAATGATTTGAAGAAACCACGAGAGGACACTGAAGAAACTACGGGAGGACACTCGAAGAAAGGTTCTTCATGTTCATTGTTTCATAGAGAGGAGACATGAAACCCCGTATGAATTCGGAAGGAATATCGGCTCCTTGAGATAATGATTTTTTAAAGATTATAAGATAATAGAGGAGAAATCATCTATCTATACGGGAGGAAAGACCGGTTCCTTTATAAATGTTTTTTTTAAGTTTATAAGATAAAAGAGAAGAAATCATCTCAATTCTCTCAATATAGTTACAAGGAAATTATCATGTCATATTCGTCTCGAGGAAACAAAGACATGATAATAGGGTGATGATTGATTGAATGGAAGATGGATCACTATAGGGATAGTGATGGTAATAATGATTCGAGTAATAGTTTAACATGCGAGAAATGAAATGTTCATTTAAGATATCGAAAGATATTGATTTTAGTGGGAGCGATTTTCATCAAAAGAATTAAGCCTACCATTTAGAGAGGATGGGTGATTCTTTAAGGTGTAAAGAATAAGAGGTTTTCAATTCTAGATGATCAAATACCTTATATCATAAGATGATGGAGCTTTACGGGAAGGTTTATTATATGGATAATAAAAGGTCGCCCACTAGAAGTTAGAATGGTTGGATACATTATTCATAATGATGAATGAAACCATTATCAAATAGCCAAGATGAGTGAAAATTATTAGAATGATGAAATCATAAATAGACTACAATAAAGTTTTCAGTACATAAGTGACTGTATATCGATACGTCACAAGTTATAAGATAACAGTGGGAGCTTTCCTTCGGAAAGGAAACTCAAAATCTAGAAAGAGTTCTAGATATGTACTCAAATAGGATCATATTATACGAGATAATATGAGAATGAAGGAGACAAAAATTTGTAAGTTTTGCAAAATTTGAATAAAGGGTTATTCGCAAAACACTAATACAAATAGATGATTGTGCATCAAAATGCAATGTAATAGTGTTGACTATTGTTGCATGACAACATCATTTGAGTTATTAATAACTCAAAGTAAAAGATACTTTGTCAGAATCCAAATGGGTTGTATGAGACAATATTGAACCCCATAAGTGAACTGGATTGACTTAGTATGGTCCCTAGCCGCTTACATGAGGTGACGTCTCAAAGCGACTAGAGTGTGAGGCGATTGATGGCAAGTTCAAGTGCCATAGAGTCATATATGATGACTAGTCGATCACATAGGCAGACTGTAAGAGACACTCTGTCGGGCAATGTGACCGCTTATAGAGTTCTGGAAATTTTATAGCCGGGTCGTGGCGAGAACTGCTATAGTATTCTTGTGAGTCAATTCTTAGACTAAAGACTACTCTCCCAAGATGGTACAGTTTAGGCATAACTTTGATCCATTCTCTACGACTTTTCGTAACTGGAGTCAAATGGGATTGTTTTGGGTTGTGACTAACTGTGACTAGTTGAAGGAAGTAGTGCGATAAAAATTGTCCACCCCTTGTCAGGGTTGTTCAAATCTCAGGGCCACTCGAGGAGAAGTTAACTGGAAATGCGTGGCCACGCTCGGAAGGTATCTATGGTAGATAATTCCGGTCAGACAGTTATTCTCCAGATCGAGGAAACCACTCATGATATGATCAAATGCAAGTACGACCTCAGAGAGACATCTTGCATTGAGTGGGAGATTGTAATAGGACAAGAGAATTGGTGACGCACACTTGTCGAGGACAAGTGGGAGATTGTTGGGAAATGTGTCCTGAACAATAGTGCGATCACGTAATTAAATCTCATAACGAGAATGCGCAAGGGATGATACGAATTATTAGTCAACTGACCAACATTAATCGGTAATGATTGGCTAGCTAGAGTTTGACATTACTGTCGTATGACGGTGATGGTCAGTTGATCCCTTTAGGTCACACCTTTAGGACAATTCCCTTAATTGTTAAAGTGATCAAGTGTATATTGATACTATTTGATCATATTCCTTAAACTCGTATATCGAGAAACTAGAGGTTAAATCTTAATGTAAGATTTATGTTTAAAATTGAAATGTGTCAATTGTTAAACAGTAAACGATATTTTATTATATCGAAATTAGAATGAATTGGGTTATAATTAATACAAAGGTTGTAAATCGTATTGACGATAATTATATATAATCATTTTACAATTGTAATTTCGAATTACTTGTCAATTAATAAATAGGATTTATTTAATTATAATATTTATACGATAAATATTTATATATATCTATTTTTTAAGATAGAATAAATATATTGTATTACATTGTGACATATAAGATGTCACATTTCATACAAATTAAACAATTGACAAATTGTAAAATGTAGTCCATTTTAAGTGTGATTTGGGCGGCTAAGTGGAGGTAGTTGTAGTTGATTAGTGTTTTAATTAAACATGCTTTAATCATTGTGTTTAAAGCATGTATTGGAAACACTAACTAGGCAACCCTATGAAGCATGGGTAAGAGAATTGTCTCCTCTTTTGTTCTTCTCTATGCCGGCCACACAACCCCCCAAGACACACTTTAAATAAGTATGAGATACTAACCTAAAAACCCTAGTTCTAATTTGCATATTTTTCTAAGTGTAGAAAAACTCTCAAAACTCTTCCTCTTGGCCGAAAATTTTACTAAGAAAAGGAGAGATTTTACAACCTCTAAACATATATTATAAGATAATAATATCATACTATTTGTAGTATTCAAATAACATTCTAATAAGAGAGATTAGAATAAGTTTAAGGAGAAACCGATTTTGTGCTAGCTTGTTCAAGTCTCGGTTGATTGAGGGGTTGTCTTGGTGCATCCAAAGGAGGTATTCTATTTTGGGTACTCGGAGGATCATCCTTGCTATAATCTTGGACCGTGTGTAAGGGTTTAATATCTCCTTATTTCCGCATTTTAGCATGCATAAGATCACTAATAATATGTTGTTTAAAGGGTTAAATAAAGGATTATTGTTAGTATGACTAAAATTAGTTTTTGAGTAACTAATAAAACCTAACAGCTCATACATCAATTTGTATTAACGGTTTGTAATGTGAATATACCCTATCTTCACATCTTTTAAACCTACAAATTCCGGTTTCCTTATGACTCATATTATCTCGTATAATATGATCTTTATTCAAGTACACTTCAAATCTTTATACTCGACTCGAGTCTCCTTACTTTAAGGAAGCTCCCACTGTTTTCTTAAAACTTATGACATTCATCCATATGAACACAGTCATATTGTACTAGAATTCATATTGTAGTTAACCTAGATTCGATCCAGTAGTTCTCCTCGAGAAACTTATATCGAAATAAGGTTTTGTTTCAACCTTTGGCATTTTAATCAAGGTTATATGAATTTAACATTTTCATATCTTGGATTCAAATCCAAACCTTGTTAACTGATCGGTGACGTTTCATTATCATATAATAAACTCACTTATGATCTATGTTCTTAACATACATTCATCTAGAATTGAAAACCTTATATTCTTTAACCCTTAAAGAATCACCATTCTTTAATGGTAGGTTCCGTTTCCTTAAT
Source organism: Silene conica (assembly GCA_029255685.2). NCBI lineage: Eukaryota > Viridiplantae > Streptophyta > Magnoliopsida > Caryophyllales > Caryophyllaceae > Silene > Silene conica. The sequence continues at coordinate 37,500,207 of CM055312.2, read as the reverse complement.
AACTTTTCTCCCACTGAATTCCATATTACTATCTTATAGTTTAATAACTCCCACTATCTTCATAGTGTTTTGGTAACATCTTCAAAACATTTTCTCAATTCATAATGAACATTTCATTTTGATTTACTTCAAACATCTTCTCAACTCGCAATGAACATTTCATTTTTCATTTTCCTTCCCATGGAAAGAATCTCTTATTATCACGAGAACGGGAGATGATTTCTCCTCTATTATCTTTATAAACCAGAAATATTTAACATCATGGAACAATTTCCTTTCGTTAACACACGCGGTTTCCTTTGTCCTCTCTAGGAACTAATGACAACATATGGAACATTTCCTTGCGGTTTCCTTTGTCCTCTTTAGGAACTAATGACAACATATGGAACATTTCCTTTTGTGTCTTCGCGTAGTTTCTTCTGTGTCCTCTCGTAGTTTCTTCTATCCAATCTCATAAAATTCTTCTTAAGAACTCCTCATAGGATTCTTCTCTAAGATCCTATGTTTATTTCATTGGTTTGCGGGCGTAGAATCTCTCCCACTCTATCCTTTAAAATAACCATTATTTAAGAAGGATAGCATTTTCGCCCGTCAACAATGTATTGGATAAAGAATTTAGATGAGTAGTGAGACATTAGTATTCTCATTCGTTTAAGGTGATCATCTTATAACGAACTAATGTTCTTTTGCTTGAATTTGAAGTATTTCTTGTGATATAATTCTCGGTTTTAAGTAAGTCGTATTACTTTGATAATGATCCTATCATGTCTTAGCGTACGGTGAACTATTCAAGGTACTTTATTACGATCTATGAAATCGTATCAACTCATGTTATGTATTAAGAGCATTTTAAACAACCAAACATGTTTGATTAAGAACAAAAGGATGACTTGGGTTGAAAACCAAGTCACCACTATAACAACCATTGTTTCAACAATATTCTTGTCCTACAAGTAATACAAAGTTCTTAAATTAAAATGCAAAATGAAAGAAGACATCAAAATGAAAATAGAGCCATGGTCTTCATGTCTTCAATCTCGGATGCTACCATAGTCATCCATGGAAGGAACTTTAAGTTCTCCTTTCCTTTCTCCTTGCTCTATTTCCTGGAAGGAGACCCTTTAAAACAATTAAAAAGGGTTAGTATTAACAACTTGTATCATTATACAAAAGTTAATGTTACAACACGAGTTTAAATAAGAATTATTACCAAAAGAGTGAACCTTTCAAGCTTTAGGTCGGCCAAGTACATCGGGCATTCACGTTTCCAATGCCCCATCTTTGTGCAATAATGGCACTTATCATCAACTTTTGAAGATGATGCGGTCTTGGATGCCATTTTACCTTTGCCTTTTCCATTTTTCCTTTTATACTTCCTTTTGCTCTTTTTCTCAAGATTAGGTATATTCTTCTTGGTACTTCGAACAAGTCCAAATTCCCTTTCAGCTTGTGAAGGCATATCAAGAAAACGAAGAATTCGATCTATTATGAGATAGTCAGGGGCTTCCATCCTTTGATCTTGCAAGATTTCAGATGGTACAACCGAATTAACCACCGAAGAACTCGTAATTTGACCCTTATACGAGTTTGGGTCAAAAGATGCAGAAATTACTTCATGAAGCAACGTCCTAGGAGTTTGAGAAAACATATTCTTAAGCTTCGTGTAAATCTCATTTGCCGTGCTAAGCATAATCAATCTTTCTTGGAGATCCGGCTCCAAAGAGAAAATGAGTATGTCCCTAAGAATGTTTGACTCCTTCATATAGGCCTCATAGGCCTCACGAGTTTCTATCGTGGAATGAGCAGTGGGAACAGGAGGAGCGGCTTCGGCAAGGTAACGAATCTTATTGTCACCTTCCGCAGCTATAAGTAATTGAGTTTCCCAATCTTTAAAATTGGTGCCTTGCTTCCTAAGCTTGCAACGATTCATGAAAGATTGGAGCCATGAAACATGATGTGGGAGTGGTGGAGCGTTATTTGCCATTGATTGATAGTCGAAAATGAACTACAAATGAAAATTAAGGAATTAAAACACATTTATCGTTTAATAATTAATTTAAACTTGTAAATTTTAAACAAGTTAAACATCTACTTAATGATCTCTTACCCAATTAAGTAAATGATCCCGAGACCCAAATACACACTAACTCGGGCACAGTTTAGCCGATACATCCCTCATTAATGTGACTCGGTAGATTAACCCCTTAATCGATTCTACTTTTAGAACTCTCGGTCGATATAATTACATTAATTCTTATCTTAGCCCGAACTTAATACCACTAAGGTGGCTCGAATACTTTCGTCGAGATCAACCAAATTTCTAGAACGTAATCATATTACCCCACTTCACCAACGTAATAAGGTTTGCACCCCGGTTTAGCCGAGCCTACTCCCTTATGAAGAAGATCCTTCGCGGGTTCTTTACTTTTTGGTAAGGCTATGTCTCGATTTTTAAATAACGTAAGAGATCTTGTCAATTTATTATCTATCTCCCTCAAGTGAACTAAGTCGGTGAATTATCGATAAATTGATTGACACGGTCGATAAAATCGATGAAATGCATGAGTTGAATGACGATTTGGCTATGCATGCAAACATGATAAGCATAAACTTAAAAGCATAAATAAAACCCTAGTATGGCCTTTCCTAAAATAGAAAATAAAGTAAATTACAAATTCGGAAACCAACTCCTTCGGTCCCTTGAACTTCACACGAGGCACGCATCCCAAGGCAAACTCCGTCTTGGTCGGAACTCCTTTCCGAAATGGCACCGTCTTCAAGGATCTCCGGGATTACAAATAATTACAAATTTTCTATCTAGTTTATACATTATAAAATAAAATAAAACAATAAAGTAAAGTGATACGAGGTCACATTAAATTACAACCGAATCGATAAACCCTTACATTACGGGAAATATCGATTAAAATCTAAGGCCATACTAAGTAAATTACATAATTTAAAATTACGTAAATAAAATATGACATTCATAAATGATAATTAAATATGCAATGCTTATGTAAAATGCAAAACCTAAGCCAAATCGTCCTATTTAAACACATTTTAAATATCGTTATTCGTAATAACACGGTTTTATGGAATAACGTGATTTAAACAATTTTAAAATCACTAATCACTCTATGAATCCCTATTCACGATTTAGTTAAGTTTCCTAAAACATTTTAGGATTCAAAATTTAGTCTTACTCAAATTTCGAAAATTAACTTAACTTTTATTTTAATATTGTTCGGTTTTAATCGGTTTTACGGGAAATAACATTAAAATAATCAAACGAGTCATAAAAATTTCGAAAATTCAAAATTCAAAATTTTGAACATACTGAAAATATTCTAAAATTTCAGATCCTTAAAATTAAATATTTTCGAAATATATCCTTTTATTTCGTAAAACATAGCCGTGTACATGCATAATATTTCGAAAAATTCAAAACTACTTCAAAAATTATGAAATAAAATACTAATATAATTTTTACATCTTCCTAGACACTCAAAGTGACTGAAAAATGCAGGAAAAATCAGATGCACACTGTTTTAGAGCTGAAAAGTAATGATTATGACTCTTAAACACTCAATTTCAACTTTAACTTTTAAAACTAAAATTTAAAATTTCAGAAGCTTTTGGCACTAAATAAAAATATGTTGATGATCATATGTAATATGACTAATATGGGTGAATTTTTCGGACCATTTAAGTAACCTTTACTATTTTTAATAATTCGTGTCATATATTACGCGATTTTACCGATTAAAATCATTTCTCATGCAAAATTCGAGATTAATAGCTCAAAATTCACAAGCATGCTAGAAATAATATATGTGACACTATATTAAATTTTTATGGTCAAATTCGAACTTAAACTATTTAAGCTAAAATACGTCACTAATATTACGATTTTTACGATAAAAATCAATATTCATGCAATATTAAAGAAAAATTTCTGGAAAATTCATCATATATTTTATATATTGCATGTGACATCTACAAAAAGTTTTATAGTTAAATTCATAATATAACTATTTATCCCATATTTAACTCATTTTATGACTATTTAACCATTAAAAATCATAAACCATGCATAAAACCTTCAATAATTTCGAAAATTATATAAACATAATATGTTAAATGCATGTGAGAACATATTTAAAATTCATGGCCAGCAACATTATTTAGCTATTTTTCCCAAATAAAAACATTTTTAACCGATTTAAGCATAAATTAAACAATTTAATTACAATATTGAACAATATTATTCCATAAATCATCAAAATGACTTAAAACTATTTTAAGACCAGAAATATATACATGCAATATGATTTTCGTGCATATCCTATATGTACTACTCATTTTCGTTTTTAATTAAAATCGCATTTTCTCGCAAAAACGTATAAAATCGAGTTGCATGCAAGCAACCTTATGGCTCTGATACCACTTGTTGGAAACTAAGGTAGTCTTACTAACATGTTCATATTGTTTAGTCTTACTAAATATTTTCTTATTAATCTCATATTAATAATTTAGTCGATCTAAATCTTATGCATGCAAAAACGAGATGCGGAAATGTTAAAGAAACGGATTCTTACAACCGGTCCAAATGCGTGCTAGGACGATCCTCCACGGAGCAACCAAAATAACTTGCCTCCTTTACGTTGCACCCAAGACCTACCCTTAAACACCGAAGCACGAGCACGAGCTAGGTGACGGAATCGGTAGTATTAAAACCGTGTACTAATACTTCTATTAGTATTCTAGAGAATATTATGAAGATAATATTTAGAGGTTGTTTTAATCTTTCTTACACTAGAAAGATGCTAACTTAAGATCATCCTTAGAATATGTGTAGCACCACTTATAAATAGAGTGGGATGCATGGGGTTGGTTGAGCCGTGTAAGACAAGGCCTAGGGTAGTGAAAGAGCCAATTTTGTCTTACCCATGACCATAGGCATTAGGGCTATTAATCATGATGTTTTTAGGGTATTAATTTTACATTTCAAACCCATAAAACATCATCACTAAACCGGCATCTATATTCGTAAAATGCACTTTCATTTTTCGATTTATAATTTGTACAATTATGTAACATCTCATGTGACATAATAATTGTATTAATTTAAAAAATAAATTTATCACATATAAATAATATTTCTAAATTAATTAAATCACATTTAACAAATTAATAAGTAATTCGAAATTACTGTCCCGACGTATGGTTATCGTAATAATCGTCAATACAATATATTAACAACGTTTGTTATAACCATGAACCATTCACAATACTAATTTCGATATTTCTAAAATATCGTTTAATACTTGACAATTGACACATTTCAATTTCAAATATAAATCTTACTTTAAGATTCAACCTTTGAATTCTCAATATACGGTTTTAAGAATATCGATCAATCTGTATCCTATACAATTAATCGATATATTATTTAAGGGGTCTGTCCTATAGGTGTGACCTAAAGGGATCAACTGACCACCACCGTCATACGACAGTAATGTCAAACTCTAGTCAGCCAATCATTACCGATTAATGTTGGTCAGTTGACTATATCAAATATCGGATCGTCCCTTGCATATTCATTTCATAAGATTTATGACAATGATTTTTATCACTGTCGTGATCGCACAATTATTGAGGATACATTTCCCAACAATGGCACGTGTGAATCATGTCTCATCGGTAAGATGACTCGTATTTCCTTCAAAGGTGTTGGAATGCGCGCTGCCGACCTATTAGGACTCATACATACAGATGTGTGTGGGCCTATGTCGATCAACGCACGAGAAGGCTATAGGTATTTCGTTATTTTCACGGATGATTTGAGTAGATATGGCTATGTCTACTTAATGAAACATAAAAGTGAATCCTTTGACAAGTTCAAAGAATACCAGAATCGGGTACATAACCAACTGGGAAGAAAGATTAAAGCACTACGTTCTGATCGTGGTGGTGAGTATCTTTCACACGAGTTTGATCAACACCTTAAAGACTGTGGCACCGTGCTACAGTTGACTCCACCTGGAACACCACAATTAAATGGTGTGTCCGAACGGAGAAATCGAACTTTATTTGATATAGTTCGATCCATGATGAGTCACACCGTTGTGCCTGATTCATTGTGGGGCTATGCTCTTTTGTCGGCCGCTCTAATAATTAACCGAAGTCCGTCTAAAGCTGTTGACAAGACTCCATACGAATTATGGAAGGGAACGGTCCCTAACTTGTCCTTTATTCGGGTTTGGGGCTGCGAGGCTTATGTCAAGTGGAGACACGAGGATAAGCTCGGCCCGCGATCGGTCAAGACATAATTTATAGGCTATCCAAAGGGAACTTTTGGTCATTACTTCTACTCGCCAACCGAACAACGTGTTTTTGTTGCGGCTAGTGCGACGTTCTTAGAGAAAGAATTTCTCGAGAACAAGTCGAGTAATAGAACCTTCGATTTATCGGAGGTTCAAGAACCAACTACCGAGCAACCATTGGAGGAAACAGTTCCTTCAACCGAGGTTGCAGTAGATATTCCTGAGGAACCTAGGAGGTCGGGAAGAGTCTCTATTCCTCCGGACAGATACATTGGTATGGTCGAGGAACATGATATGGATGACGTCTTACTCCTAGAGGGTAATGAACCCACAACCTATAAAGGTTCCATGACCAGTTTTGACTCAAAGCTATGGCTAGAAGCCATGCAATCCGAGATCGACTCCATGTATGAGAACAACGTGTGGGATCTTGTGGACCTACCTGCAAAGGTACGTCCCCTTCAATGCAAATGGCTTTACAAAATAAAGCATGCCGTGGAAGGTAAACAAGATATCCATAAGGCAAGACTAGTTGCTAAAGGTTTCACCCAAGTGCCAGGCTTGCACTACGATGAGATCTTTGCACCCGTATATAGTCATGCTACGTTCCATTCGGATTATCTTAACGATCGCCGCATTTCACGATTATGAAATATGGCAAATGGATGTTAAAACTGCCTTCTTAAACGATTATTTGGAGGAAGAGTTGTACATGGTACAACCCGAGGGTTTTATTGATCCAGTACATCCTAAGAAGGTTTGCAAGCTTAAGCGTTCCATCTATGGACTTAAGCAAGCATCACGGAGTTGGAATCATCGCTTCGACCAAGTGATAAAAGAGAATGGGTTCATTCGATCAGTCGAGGAACCATGTCTCTATATCAAGTCGAGTGGGAGCAAGATTGTATTCCTAGTACTGTATGTCGACGACATACTCTTGATTGGGAATGACATACCTCTCTTATCTTCGGTTAAAGCATGGTTGAAAAACCATTTCCAGATGAAAGATCTGGGAGAGGCACAAAGAATTTTGGGCATCCGTATCTACAGGGATAGATCACGACGGATGTTATCTCTCAGTCAGGAGTCTTACATAGATAAGATCCTAGAGAGATTCAGCATGACGAACTCCAAGAGAGGGTTCCTTCCTATGACTACTGGGCTTCACTTGAGCAAGACTCAAGAAGCTAAGACATTGGAGGAGAAAGTGCGCATGAGTCGGATTCCTTATGCTTCGGCAATAGGATCGATCATGTATGCCATGATATGCACACGTCCAGACGTTGCATATGCATTGAGTATGACAAGTCGATTTCAAGCTCATCCAGGTGAACAACACTGGATGGCCGTGAAAAACATTCTTAAGTACCTACGGAGGACTAAAGATTGGGGATTGACTTACGGAGGCGACTCGACGCTCTGCGCCACGGGTTACGCAGATGCTAGCTTCCAAACGGATCGAGATGACTAGAAATCTCAGTCTGGATTCGTTTTTACTCTTAATGGCGTTGCTGTCAGCTGGAAAAGTTCTAAACAAAGTATTATAGCAGATTCTACAACTGAGTCCGCGTAAAAGGAGATATTTATTGATACGATTGCTACGGATGACAACATAGCTGATCCTCTCACAAAAGCATTACCACGTGATAAGCATGAAGGGCACATTTATTCCATGAGAATTAGATGTGTTCCTAAGTTGTAGTACTATTTTATGAATTCATGTAATAATTCATTTTCTCGTGTACTCTATTCAACCTCATTGTTATGATATTTAATGTTTTGTTTTTCATGTGGAATTGTACGCCAATTTTGAACACCACAAAGTGAACTGAATAACATTACATCATTTTAGTCCTTGATTACCCACTTGAGCTGATAACTCAGGTAATCATTTTGTGACGTTGGTTGATGGTGGGTTCAACGAGCCATTAGTCACACGGATGACTGACCAATAACAAAGGCGAGTTATACGGATATCTCGTAGGACACCCCGTGACAACGTTATGGAGTCCTAAATGTTTTATAACATTGGGTGCCAGGTTGTGGATAAGACCTCCATAGTGTTCCTTAAAGTCGAGTCTTTTGACTTTCAACTGTCTCTTGAGATTAAGGCAGATTTTGGGTAACTTTGGTTTCTTTCCCACGGTCATCGTAACAGGGGCCAAGAGGATTTTTTCTGGGTTATTTCATGCTGCGCGAAAATCGGCAGGATTCGAGTTGAGGGGAATATCCAAACCCTTATCAGGATTTTATCATTTCTCAGGGCCACTCAAGGAGTAGTAACTGAAATGCATGGCCATGCTCGAATACAGATTCGTTTTATCAGTTAAGTTACTCTCTAGTCGGGGAAACCACTCTTGATACAGATCGCTTGTGAGATACGACCTTTGCGAATGCGGATTTCCAAATTGTCTTACATTGAGCGGGAGAAATTTTAAAAGGATATGAGAATCGGTTATCGCACCTACACTTGTACGGACAAGTGGGAGTTTGTTGGAGCTTGTGTCCTCCACATGTAGTGTGATAACGTCATTGCACATACCCTTGTACGGACAAGTGGGAGATTGTTGGGGCTGGTGTCCTTGACAATTAAGTACAATGACTTACTAAATCTCTTTAAGGATCACAAGGGCATACTTCAGTATTATTATCAGTTGATCCACGTTTATCAATAACGGTTGGCTTGCTTGATAAGTTTGACGTTATTGTCATACGGATGGCGGTGATCAACTGGTCCCTATACGTCACACCTATAGGACACGTTTGTGAGATGTGAAGGTATGAAAATGCAGTCACATTTATGTCGGATACGACTAAACAATTAGTCAGAGGTATTGACTATTAAATTAGTCAATAAGATGTTGAGATTATTATTTAATACGGATTAATTAATTTTAGCTAAAACGGATTACGTGATTAATTCGTAAATTAAATATAAACGGTTATATTTAATTAAATATTGAATTTGCGTATTAATATAAACAGTTATATTAATTGGGCCAATTATACAATATCGTATTTTATCAGACCATTATTAATACATCGACTGTATTAATATCAGATAACATGTGTGCGATTTATAATAAATACCCGCGAATTATATTATTAGCAAATCGGGTCGAATCACGCAAAGGAATAAGGTAAGAGTGGAAAAGCCCACCCTTACCTAATACCCGTTCGGCCGACCCACTTACTACAAAAGGAGAGTCGTTCTCCTTTTGTCATACACTGGTAATCACAATCTCAAGAATTAGGGTTTTGAGAACATTATTTTCCCAAAACTCAGATCTCACATCAAAAACCTCAAAAAAGCTCTCCCCATATTGCAAGGCATTTGGAGAGTATTTCTAGCACACGCGGCAACATCTCATTCAAGTCTTGGGTGCAAGTTATAGGAGATAATTTACTTTAATTCCTGTTCTTAGGCCTATTCAAGCAAGGACCCAAAGTTGTATTCTTTTTCATGTTTTTATTAACTTATGACAATAATCTCAATTGTAAAATTCGTTATAATCCTTCACGTTTTAGGGCGAATACATGCTTTATTCCCCACATAGTTGGCCTTTCTTGGTGGCTTCCTGAAGGTTCTGACTCGACTCTTAATTCTTCAATTTTTTTTGTGATTTAACTGCAACATTGATCATTGATAAGATGTCAACTAATGTAGAAGTGTGAGGAGTAAGATAGACGCCTCATATGATGCTGCAAGGAAAGCCACGTCTTTGCCCATTTTGCTCTGTCATGGCCAATGTAAGTCATTGTTTCATCTTAATACGAAATATCTGATTATTGGCCAGGAACTACAGTCGTAAATTTATAATTGTGAGCGTACAAATAAATACAACTGATTTCGATAATTTTATGTGTTGCGGATGAAGTAGTTGCATATAAATATGGAGAGAGATAGGTATAATTTTGTGTTCTTACTGATGAGTTGGTATTATTTGTGAGTTTTATGTGATTCAATTGTTCTTAAATATTTTAATTTAGCTAGCTTATGTTGGAGGGAGGTGTTGATAGGAAACTTTATTTTCTCTTTGATTCTCAAATTGACCTGAACAAACATTAGTTTTTATTTTTCCTCCTTTTTTAAGGGAAAACTGAACCTTACTTTGTTGGATCGAATATTGACATGGTTTGAAAGACCCGACTTGAAATTGTCTTATTCAAAACCTATCATATCCAATATTATCTGAATCGGCTCAAATGACATAAAACTACAACAAGAGTTTCGCTGGACGACAAATAAGAAGATAATAATAAACCTGACCATCACCTGAAACAATTCGGCTTAGAACTATTAACTCAACATAACTCGTGCAAAACTAACCAAAATGACCAACGTCGACTCAAAATGCATGGTATACTCATACTGGCTCAATCTGAATGTCATGTTTTCCACGTTTAGTTGTATCCATCTACATCTCTTATTCATTTACATTAAATGATTTGTAAAGTGTTCTCATATGATATATTTTGATTAGCTAATTAGGTGAAAGCATCAGGGACTTATGAGTATAGTTATTATCTGGGCGGTAAGCAATGATGTAGTTCGTTTGCGGAATTCACACCCCAAGGAAATTTTGTTGAAATTTTGTTGGAGGAAGTGTACTCGATAATAGTGTGTTGACATAATTAAAACTCATTTGAATAAAATACAACTGGGAATGTTACTCTTTTATAATCGACTGATCAACATTTACCGATAATGACTGGCTGTCTAGAGTTTGACATTATCGTCATATGATGGTGGTGATCAGTTGATCCCTTAAGGTCATATCTTTAGGAAATCCCGTCTCAATGGAATAATTAATTAATATCGTATTGGATACAAATTAATTAATAACTAGAAATTTGGAAATGATTTTACGTGACGAAATTATTATAATAGGATTATAATAATAAACCGTCAAAGTAATAAAATTGTTTTATTGCACGGTTTTTATTTACTCGTTTGGGAAACGATTAAATTGAGAATAAACACGGTTGATCATAAAATTACAAAGAGTTGTAATTAAAATTATGATAATACATTTTATAATATGGTAATTGAGAATTATTAGTGATATTATTTAAATGTTATAAAATTGTGAATTATGAATTTTAAAGAGTCAAAATTGCATAATTAACAAATTGGGTCATGTGTTATGGGACATGTGTGACATGTTACAAATTAACACAATTGACAAAGATAAAATGAGTCCATATTAAGACCCATTTCAACCGTGTAACATGCAATGATACAAATTAACACAATTGACAAAGATAAAATGGGTCCATATTAAGACTCATTTCAACCGGGTAACATGCATGTGTGTGATGGTTGTGTGTATAAATTAACAACATGATTGTGTGCATCTTACACAATAAGAATGTAAGGAATCTTACTTGCTTTTGTGTAAGAAGTAAGAGGCCATGCATTGGCCTTGGGATGACTTGTTTGGCCGACCAAATAGATGAGCAAGTAAGCTCACTATTACTTCATATATACTACACTACACACTACATCCAAACTAGTCCTTAGTTGTTGTTGCTTGTTCACTCATACATACTACAACTTCATTCTCTATATTTTTCTAGGAAAATAGTTTTCTAGGAAGATTAATTATTTCCATACTAATAATATTAAGAGTAATATTATTATTATTTCTAGTATACTATCATCAATTTTCTAGTAACAAAATTGGTTGTAGTTTGAGATCGGTTCCTTGATAAGAGCTTTTGGAGACGGTTTCAATATAAGCCGTTACAAGGGTATTTCGGTTCATTCAAGGCTCAATAATAGGTGATTATTAAGTATAAACCTTCTAAAATCAATGTAAGGACATTCATACTTCTTATGTAATCATCATGCATGCATAAGATCTAATTAAGTTTTCATGCCTAAACTTAAAGAAACAAAACTCATATGAGATATGAGTATATAATCTGAAATTCGATTTCTAACAAGTGGTATCAGAGCATTACGGTTGTTGCATGCATGATCGGATTCATGTTTGTGTTAATTAGATTAATTAACACAAGTATTTCGAAATTTTTTGTGTTTATTATGATAAATCACAAAATAATTTTGCATGATAAAGTTTCTGATTCTAAAACGGTTTTAGGACATAAAAATAATTTTATGGATTTTATTGTTCATTTTATATTTATTTGTATATTATTGAAGTTTAAATCGGTTTAAACAACAAATAATGGGAAAAATAGTTAAACTTAGTTTCTGGCCGAGATTTTTTGATATCTTCTCACATGCATATTTTATATGTTGTATAAAAATTTTCGTAACAAATGAAGTTTTTATGCATGGATTATGATTTTTATGAGATAAATGGTCATAATATGAGTTAAAAATGGGTATAGGAGGTTATATTTCGAATCTGACCTTGAAAATTTTATGAGAAGTCACATGAAATATGTGCAGTACCTATTAAAATTTTGGACACATTAGACTACTTTTGCATGATTACGTATTTTTATAGTAAAAATCATATTAATAGTGACTCAAATTCGACTTTAATAGTTAGAGTTGGAAATTTTCCATAAAAAATGTACACAATGTCACATGCAATATTTACAGAATGTATAAAATTTTTGAGAATTTTTTCTCAAACAATGCATGATTTATGATTTTAATGGTTAAAATCGGCTAAATAATGACTTATTGTGTTAAAAATAGTTAATCTTTAGATTATGGCATAAACTTTTACCCATAGATGTCTTATATGATCGGAACATTAGATCCAAAAGTTGGATGTCAAAAAGTTTCTGTTTTTATGATTATTAATTTTTATGAGTTAATTGTTAATAATCGTAATCCTTGAGTCATAAAATAAAAATTTCGAGTATGGTCTGAAATTTTTGGTCATTTCCAGATTCTAAAAGGTATTTAAGGATGACTAAAAATTTATAGCAATTCGTTGCAAGTTTTTATAATTTAAATCGGATTTTTAACTATAAAAACGCATTTTATACGATTTGTTTAAGAAATAAAATTAAATCTTTTGCATAAGACAATTTTATTAACTTCTGAAAATTTTAGAAATTTCCAGAATTTTTAAAAATTTTAAATTTTAAATTTCGAATTTTTATTGACTCTTTGGCCATTTTCTTTTATTTTTCCCGTAAATACGAATAATTTATGAACAATAATGCAAAATCAAGTTAAATCATGATCAAGATTAGTAAGGACTAAAACTTTTATTCCTAAAGAGTGTTAGGATGATTAACTTGGACATAAATGAGATTTATGTAATTTTGGTGATTTTAATAGTTAAAATCACGAATATCCGTAAAAACCGTAAACAAATATGAGATATTTGCTCCCATAAGGCGATTTGGCATTAAAAATTTAGCATGTGCATACATATTTTAATATTGCATTTTATTTAATATGAAAGTCATATTTGAATGTTTTTATATAATTTGGAATTATGTAATTTTCTTAGTATGACCTTAGTTTTAATCAATATTACCCGTAATGAAAGGGAATATTGATTCGGTTGTAATTTCTGTGATCTCGTATCACGGGTTTGTAATTTAATTTAAATTTCAGTTTTACAATAGAGTAGTTGTATTATTTTATTGTAATTCCGGAGATCCAAAAGACGGTGCCATACGGAAAGGAGTTCCGTCAAGACGGTGTTTTCTTGGATGGCGAGCCTATGAAGTTCAAGGGACCATGGAGCTGGTTTCCGAATTTGTAATAGTTAATTAGTTTTTCTATTACTAGAAAGGCATACTAGGACTTTATTGCTTTACTGCTTTTATTTTTGCTTTATTTATATGTTTGCATGCATAGCCGATCGCCATAAACATGCATATTAGTATAATCGTTAAAAACAACCGTGTCAATTATAATTATCGAGTTCACCAATTTAATTCACTTAAAGGAGATAGATAATAAATTGACAAGACCTCTATATTAACAAAACAATTGAGATTAGCCTTACCAAATAGTAGAACCCATGAGCTTCTATTTCTTGGGGTGGTGCTAGTCCAGTGGGCAGTACGAACCCCATTATGTAGAATAAGTGGGGCGATGAGGTGGATTCAGTCCAGTGGGCGGATCGCATCTCGATGCAATTGAAATTTGGTTTGTACTCAACGGAAGTGTAGAGGACCAGTGGTCAATGTGTTCCGGTTTAAGATGAATAAATAATGATTTTTCATCAACCAAGAGTTCTATGGTAGAACCGGTTAATTTTAACCCACCACACCATATCATTGGGTCGGAGTTCCAGTGGTTCACGATTTTGGTGGTATGGGTTTGGGTCTTGGAATCATTTATAAAATTGGATATAAGTCATTTTATAGATGCATTAACTTGATAAAAATGTTTACAAGTTAAAATTAAAACGATTAGCATTTAATTTCTTCAAATGTTTAAATTTTGTAGTTAAATCTTCAAATCAATATCAATCATGACAACTTCCACTACTCCAAACACTTCATGGTTGCGATCCTTCATGGATCGTTGTAAGTTAGAAAAAAATGGGGCAAACTTTGCCGATTGGGATGCCCGACTTTTGTTAGCCGCAGAAGTGTTGGGTTTAGTTATCTCATAATCTATTACTTTTAGTCATACTAACAAAACTTATAATTAACATTTTAATTATCTCATTATATGATCTTATGCATGCTTACAAATGCGGAAATAAGAGTGATTTAGAACCCTTACACACGGTCCAAATCGAATGCTAGGATGATCTTCCAAAATGTTCAACAAGAACACCTCCTCTAAGATGCACCAAGACAACCCCTTAAACAACCGAGATCTTGAACAAGCTAGCACAGAATCGGTTTTCCTTAATATTAATTCTAATCTCTTAATTAGAAAATTATTTCAATACTACAACTAGTATATATATTATCTTATAATATTGATTTGAGGTTGTTTAATTTTTCTCCTTACTTAGTGAGTTTTTCGGCTAGGTTAGAAGATGAATGAGGGTGTATTTTATATCTTATATATCACACATGCACTAGCTTAAGAAACAATTAACTTAAGGAGCATGGGGAAGGGGTAGCCGGCCTTAGGGAAGAGCAACAAGGGAACAACTTCTCTTCTCAAGGCTCTTAGGGTGGCTATAGGTAGTCTTTCAAGACACCTTTAATGATTATGTTTCATGAGCAATTAAAACCCATAATCATCTCTTAACCAACCCATAATAACCGACCACCCACCATAATATGGACCTCGTTTTATAAGTTTGTCAATTGTATAATTTGTATGACATGTGACATCTTATATGTCACATAGTAATAAAATTATAATTATCTTAATTTGAAACATATAAATATTTATCATATAAATATTATATATATATATATATATATATATATATATATATATATATATATATATATATATATATATAGACTTGGGATCCGGTGAGAACCACTTTACAATGAGAACCTTGTGAGAACTCTACCTTACGGACTTTTAAAAAAAAAATTAATGACATAATTGGATTCGGCATGTCATTTTATAGCTAGAGAACATATTTCTTGGTCTAGAAAATAAATACTAGTGACGGAAATCAAGGTGAGATACGTTTTATTTATTTGCATGCACCTACTATCTATTTTTTCGTATCTATCATTTTTCCGCCACTAGTATTTATTTTCTAGACCAAGAAATATGTTCTCTGGCCATAAAATTCCATGCCGAATCCAATTATGTCATTAATTTTAAAAAAAAAACTCCGTAAGGAGGAGTTCTCACCGGTTTTCATCGTAAGGTGGTTCTCACCGGATCCCAACCCTACATATATATATATATATATATCTATCAATTGACAAGTAATTCGAAATTACAAATATAAAATGATAATTTATCGTCAATACTATTTACAACCTTTGTATTATAACCCGATTCATTCTAATTACGATATTATAAAATATCGTTTATTGTTTAACAATTGATACGTTTCAATTTTAAACATAATCTTACAATAAGATTTAACCTCTAATTTCTCGATATACGAGTTTAAGGAATATGATCAAATCGTATCAATATACATTTGATCACTTTATCTATTAAGAGAATTGTCCTAAAGGTGTGACCTAAAGGGATCAACTGACCACCACCGTCATACGACAGTAATGTCAAACGTTTGATCACTTTATTTATAAAATCAACGGTTTCTAACCTTAAGAAACCAGTTATAAAACTAAACTGGTGTGTTATTAGTGGTTCATTTGGCCATATTTGTAGTAGTGAGTTTAAAGTAGGAAAGGTACCAACTAACTCGTGAAGTTATAACATAAACAAAAATACTTACGCAAGATGTACTTTAATTCATAGTTATGAGCAGTAAGGAGGCACTAATATATACTTTTACTTATGGCGAAAATACTATAATTAGCCACGGTCGTGGGTAAAAACAATAATTAGCCACGGCCGTGGCTAAAAACAATTATTAGCCATGGATGTGGCTTATTTCGTGGCTAATCATAATTGTTAGCCACGGACGTGGCTTATTTCGTGGCTAACCACATTTTTTAGCCACGGTAGTAGCTTAATTCGTGGCTAAAAGCAACTATTTGCCACGGTTATATTTTTCCCGTGGCATACTTTTTCATACCAATTCATTTTCAGGGAGGGAAACAATTTTTCTCGTGGCAAAGCTATTTTTTGCCACGACTTACGAATTCCCGTGGCATAATTCGTGGCGCAAGAGATGATTTGTTGTAGTGCTGCCTATGTGATCGACTAGTCATCACATATGACTCTATGGCACTTGAACTTGCCATCCGTTGCCTAACATTCTAGTCGCTTTGAGATGTCACCTCATGTAAACGGCTAGGGGCTATACTGAGTCAATCCAGTTCACTTATGGGGTTCAATATTGCCTCTTACAACCCATTTGGATTTTGACAAAGTATCCTTTATCTTGAGTTAATTGTAACTCAAATGACATTGTCATGCAAAAACAGTCAATACTATTTCATTGCATTTGATGCACGATCATCTATTTGTATTAGTGTTTTGTGAATAAACCTTTAATTCATGATTGAAAAACTTACAAATTTTGGTCTCCTTCTGACTCATATTATCTCACATAATATGATCTTATTTGAGCACATATCTAGAACTCATTCTAGATCTTGAGTTTCCTTTCCTGAGGGAAGCTCCCACTGTTATCTTATAACTCGTGACGTATTGATATACTAGAGGGATTAAGAAATCACTCGAAATTATCTAGTCACTTATGTGTTGAAATCTATATTGTAGTTATTACTGTCGTATGACGGTGGTGGTCAGTTGATCCCTTTAGGTCACACCTTTAGGACAATTCCCTTAATTGATAAAATGATCAAATGTATATTGATACGATTTGATCATATTCCTTAAACCCGTATATCGGGAAATCAGAGGTTAAATCTTATTGTAAGATTTATGTTTAAAATTGAAACGTATCAATTGTTAAACATTGAACGATATTTTATTATATCGTTATTAGAATGAATCGGGTTGAAATTAGTACAAAGGTTGTAAATCGTATTGACGATATAATATTATTTTACAATTGTAATTTCGAATTACTTGTTAATTAATAAATGTGATTTATTTAATTATGTACAATATTTATAAGATAAATATTTATATGTTTTACATGCACTAAAACATTTTATTAATTAGTGACATATAAGATGTCACACTTTGTACAAATTATAAGATTGACAAGTTGTAAAATGAAATCCATTTTATGGATTAAGGGTGCCGGTTTTGGTGAGGATAGTTAATGGCATGATTAGTGTTTATTAGGGTATAAACATAATCATTAAAGGTGTCTTGAAAGACTACCTATAGCCACCCTAAGAAGCCTTGAGAAGAGAACATGTTCCCTTCTTTTCTCCTTCCCATACCCGGCCACCACTCCCCATACTCCTTAAGTTAATTGTTAATTTAAGACTAGGGTTCACATAATATATATGATATATCACATACCCATTCACTTCCTCTCTTAGCCGAAAAATATACTAAGTGAAAGAGAGATTTTACAACCTCAAAATCCATATTATAAGATAATATAAATATACTATTTGTAGTATTGAAATAATATTCTAATAAGAGAGATTAGAATAGTTTAAGGATAAATCGATTTCTAGTCTAGTATATACAAGATTTCGGTTCATTAAGGGATTGTCTTGGTGCATCTTAGAGGAGGTGTTCTTGTTGAGCATTTTGGAAGATCATCCTAGCATTTGATTTGGACCGTGTGTAAGGGTTCTAAATCATTCATTTTTCCGCATTTTTAGCATGCATAAGATCACATAAATAGGTTAATTAAAATGTCAATTAAAGTATTTTGATTAGTATGACTAAATATTTAGTTTATGAGTAACTAAAAACCCAACAATTTCATCACTCTTACTATTTTCAAACATCTTGGCTATTTCATCAAGGTTATTCATATCTAACCATTTTTATTTCTAATGGGTGACCTTTTATTATCAATATAATAAACCTTCCCGTAAAGCTCCATCATCGTATGATATAAGGTATTAGTTTATCTAGAATTGAAAACCTCTTATTCTTTACACTTTAAAGAATCACCCATCCTCTCTAAATGGTAGGTTTAATTCTTTTAATGAATATCGCTCCCACTGAAAACAATATCACTCGATCTCTTAAATGAACTTTTCATTTCTCGCATGTAAATCTTTATTTATCACTTGAATCATTATTACTATCACTATCCCTATAGTGATCTATTTTCATTCAATTAATCATCACCCTCTTTTCATGTCTTCGTTTCCTCGAGACGAATATGACATGATAATTTCCTTATAACTAGATTGAGAGAATTGAGATGATTTCTTCTCTTTTATCTTATAAATTTAGAAAAATCATTTATTAAGGAACCGTTTTCCTTCCGATTACATACGGGGTTTCATTATATCCTCTCTTTGGAAAAATGAACATAAGGAACCTTTCCTCGTGTGTCCTCCCGTAGTTTCTTTAGTGTCCTCTCGTAGTTTCTTCAGTTCATTCATTTAGGGCTCTTCTTAAGTCTCCCATGTATGAATCTTCTCTAAGATCCTACATATATATCATTGGTTTGCGAGCGAAATATTTTCTCCCACTCTATCCTTTTAACAATAACTTTTACTTGTATAAGGATAGCAATTTCGATTTAACCAATGAATATGAATGTTTGAAGTTTTTATAGGTGTGATGTATACATTCTCATGGGGTGTAGTTCTCCGTTTTAATCAACACTTTGATTATATTATATTGATCGTATCAATGTTTATTGCTTGATAAAATCACCATTATTCATGTTTTAACAAGGTATGCAATTTATTTGAGAAATCAAGACATTGATTAAGAACAAAAGTAGTGACTCGGGTTGAAAACCAAGTCACCAATATCCAAAATTACAACCATTGTTTTAGGATTTTAATCCTTGTCTTACAAGAAAGTAAATTGTTCCATAAATAAAATGCAAAATATGAAAGAAGACGATGTGAAAATTAGAGCCTAGCTCTTCAAGTCTTCGATCAATTGGATGCTACCATAGCCATCCAAGTAAGGAACTTCATGCTTCCTTCTCCTTGCCCTTATCATTAGGCGGTGGCCCTTTAAAACAATTTAAAAAGGGTAAATATCAACACATTTGTATCACTATACATAAGTTGATGAATTTAAACGAGAATTATTACCTACGGTGGTTGCCTTCCCATTTTTGAGATCGCTTAAGTATTTGGGGCAATTACGCTTCCAATGACCGATCCTCGTGCAATAATGGCACTTGTCTTCGGATTTTGAAGACGAGGTGGAAGCGCCTTTCGAAAAGGTCTTTTCTTTGGTCGCTTTGGGCTTGAACGTTTTCTTGCCCTTGCCTTTAAAGGCATTCTTCTTGAAGCTCGTTTTCCCTTTCTTTTTGATGTTTAAAACATCCTTGTTGGAACTTTCATGAAGTCCCATGTCCCTTTCGGCTTGGACGAGCATCTTATGCAACTCATCTAATGTTGTCTCTTGGTTTCACATATTAAAATTCACCCGGAATTGAGCATACGATTTAATCTTATTGAGCGAGTGAAGAACTCGGTCAATTATGAGAGAGTCGGGAACATCAACGTCTTGCGTTTTTAGAGTCTCTGCGAGCTCAACGAGTTTGAGCACATGAGGGCTTATCTTTTTCCCTTCCTTCAACGTAATGTCGAAGAAGGTGGAAGCCGCCTCATATTGAATCACCCTTGGAGTTTGCGAAAATATGGTCGCAAGCTTGGTGTATATCTCATATGATGTGGTCAACTTGATCATACTCCTTTGGAGATCCGGCTCCATGGAGAAGATGAGCACATTTTTAAGAGCGGAAGACTCTTTCATGTAGGCTTCATAGGCCTCACGATTTTGGACCGATGAACGAGCGGTCGGAGCGGCTTCGGATAGGTAACGAGTCTTATCGTCACCTTGAGCGGCCAAAAGTAATTGCGCATCCCAATCCTTAAAATTGGAACCATGCTTATCGAGTTTGCAACGATCCATAAAGGATCGAAGCCATGATACGTTAGTGAGAGGTGGAGCGTTGGTTGCCATTGATGATGTTGAAAGTTAAACTACAATAAAAATGAAGGAATTAAAACAACATCATTTTCAAAACTCGTAAATAATTTTAAACAAGTTTAGTATATTTACTTAATTATCTCTTACCCAATTAAGTAAACAATCCCGAGACCCAAACCCATACAAATTCAGGCACGTTATAACCGATTCATCCCTAATTGGTATAATTTGGTGGATTAACCTCTTAATCGGTTCTACCTTAGAACTCTCGGTCGACAATTTTCTAAAAATCATCTTTAGCCCGAACTTTATTGCAACTACGGTTACGAATACTTTCGTTGAGATCAACCAAATTTCAAGGTGTAATCTTATTACCTCACTTACCCAACGTGACAATTTTAGTACCCCGGTATAGCCGAGCCTACGTTCTTGTGAAGAAGGGATTCATGGGTCCGTACTTTTTGGTAAGGCTAAGTCTCAATATTTATATGTAAGAGATCTAGTCAAATTATTATCTATCTCCGTTTAAATGAACCAAGTCGGTGAATTATCGATAAAATAAATGACTAGGTCGACTAAATCGAAAAATGCATGAGACGATATATGACGATTTGGCTATGCATGCAAACATATAAAAAGCATAAAAATAAACCCTAGTATGGCCTTTCCTAGAAAATAAATAATAAAAGTACAAATTCGGAAACCAACTCCTTTGGTCCCTTGAACTTCACGAGGCACGCACTACGAGGTAAACACCGTCTTGTTCGGAACTCCTTTCCGAATGGCACCGTCTTCAAGGATCTCTGGATTTTACAAAAATTACAACTTTTCTAGTCTACTTTATACATTATAAAATAGAAATAAATTACAATTGGGTGATACGAGGTCACAAAATTACAACCGAATCGGTAACCCCTTACATTACGGGAAATACCGATTTAAAAATTAAGGCCATACTAAGTAAATTACATAATTCCCAAAATTACGTAAATAAAATCATGACATTCATAATTAAAATATGCAATGCTTATGAATATATGAACTATCATGCAAATCCTAAGCCAAATCGTCCTATTTAAATAAATAGTCATCGTATACCTCGGTTTTTATGGAATCGCGTGTTTTAACGATTAACAACACTATGCATTATATGAATCGGTTTTCATTCTTAAGTTAATCATCCCAACTCATATAGGTTTCAAAATTTAGTCTTACTCAAACTTTGAACATGACTTAACTTAATATATTTTAATATTGTTCGGTATTACTCGGTTTTACGGGAAAAATAATATAAAAATCCGAAAGAGTCATAAAAATTTCGAAGATTTCAAAATTCAAATTTTGAAAAATCTGGAATGTTCTTAAAATTTCAGAACTTTAAAAATATTATTATTTATACGGTTTTAACATTTATTTCGAAAATAAGACGTAAAACAAGCATTTTAAGTCGGAAAATTCAATAATTAGTTCCATAAATGCAAATAAAATACTAATAATATTTTTACACTTTCCAGAACATAAAATGGACATAAAAATAAATTACACACTGCCCAAGTAGCCGAAATATCAATAAATATGACTCTTTTAATTCAATTTTAAATGCAACTTTTAACAATTAAAATTAAATCAAAATAGAAACTTTTGGCTCCCAAGAATAATTTAGTGATGAACATATCATATATGACTATTATGGGTTAAATTTTCCAGCCATTTTAACAACTATTGCAAATTTTAACGATTTACGTCATATATCGTACGATTTTAACCTTTAAAATTATTTCTCAAGCATAAAATAAGATAAAAATCTCGAAATTTTTATACATGCTGGAAATAATATATATGACATCGTGTTAAATTTTTATGGCCAAATTCCAACTTAAACTATTAAAGTCGAAATAATGTCACTAATTACCCGATTTTTACATTAAAAATCTATAATATTGCAATATTTGAGATAAATTTCTGGAAAATTCAACATATATTTTAAATATTGCATGTGACATACTCATAAATTTTTATAGTCAAATTCGTAATATAACTATACAAACCCATTTTTATTCATCTTATTGCATTTTAACATTTAAAATTCATATCACATGTTTTATAAGTCCATAATTTACGACAATTCATATTCATAACATAGGATATACATGTGAAAACATACTGAAAAATCTCGGCCAAAGGATGATTTTAACTATTTTTCCCAAAATAAACAATTTTTAACCATTAAAAATCAATAAAACCGAAAAATAAAATACCAATGAACAATATATATGCAAAATATATTCCAAATATCCTAAAAACATTTTAGAATCAGAAGGTATTCATGCTTAAATAATTTCGGCCATATCATATATTAAACGAAATATCAATTTTATTTTTGTTATCCTAATAACTCCGTAAAAACGTAAACGGAAAGCATGCAAACAACCTAGTTGCTCTGATACCAATTGTTCGGTTTAGTTATCTCATAATCTATTACTTTTAGTCATACTAACAAAACTTATAATTAACATTTTAATTATCTCTTTATATGATCTTATGCATGCTTAAAAATTCGGAAATAAGAGTGATTTAGAACCCTTACACACGGTCCAAATCGAATGCTAGGATGATCTTCCATAATGTTCAACAAGAACACCTCCTCTAAGATGCACCAAGACAACCCCTTAAACAACCGAGATCTTGAACAAGCTAGCACAAAATCGGGTTTCCTTAATATTAATTCTAATCTCTTAATTAGAAAATTATTTCAATACTACAACTAGTATATGTATTATCTTATAATATTGATTTGAGGTTGTTTAATTTTTCTCCTTACTTAGTGAGTTTTTCGGCTAGGTTAGAAGATGAATGAGGGTGTATTGTATATCTTATATATCACACATGCACTAGCTTAAGAAACAATTAACTTAAGGAGCATGGGGAAGGGGTAGCCGGCCTTAGGGAAGAGCAACAAGGGAACAACTTCTCTTCTCAAGGCTTTTAGGGTGGCTATAGGTAGTCTTTCAAGACACCTTTAATGATTATGTTTCATGAGCAATTAACACCCATAATCATCTCTTAACCAACCCATAATAACCGGCCACCCACCATAATATGGACCTCATTTTATAAGTTTGTCAATTGTATAATTTGTATGACATGTGACATCTTATATGTCACATAGTAATAAAATTATAATTATCTTAATTTGAAACATATAAATATTTATCATACTTCCTCCATTCATATCCAAACTACACATATTCCATTTTAATCCATTCATATCCAAACTACAACTTTCCTAATAAAGCCAAAAAAATTAATAAATTATCCTTATAAATATCAATTATTTACCAAAAATGCCATCAAATGACCCACCATTACTCCACCACAAACAATAAAAAAATAACATACACACTTCCCATTGTACTTTCAATCATATATTTAACAAATTCTTAAAATTTGTGCATAAAGCATAACTACAATTTGGATTTGAATGGAGGAAGTATTTATCAATTGACAAGTAATTTGATTACAAATATAAAATGATAATTTATCGTCAATACGATTTACAACCTTTGTATTATAACCCGATTCATTCTAATTACGATATTATAAAATATCGTTTATTGTTTAACAATTGATACGTTTCAATTTTAAACATAATCTTACAATAAGATTTAACCTCTAATTTCTCGATATACGAGTTTAAGGAATATGATCAAATCGTATCAATATACATTTGATCACTTTATCTATTAAGGAAATTGTCCTAAAGGTGTGACCTAAAGGGATCAACTGACCACCACCGTCATACGACAGTAATGTCAAACTCTAGCTAGCCAATTATTACCGATTAATGTTGGTCAGTTGACTAATATAAATCGTATCATCCCTTGCGCATTCTCGTCATGAGATTTAATTACGTGATCGCACTATTGTTGAGGACACATTTCCCAACAAGAAGGTGATGGTAAAACCCAATATCTCATTGAAAAATCACGTGCTGAACCTAAGGCTAATGCCACTGCCGCAGCTACGCGACCCTATGAGACCTACTATAAAGAGTCTGCGGCGATAAAAAAATGTTTTGATCTTCTCAATGGAGCCAGAGCTTCAAAGGAGTGCCATAAAGATTGGCACTGCCTATGAGATCTACTCCAGGCTTGTGACAATGTTCTCGAAGGCTTCGAGAATTGTCCAATATGAGGTGGCATCGGCTTTCCTTTGATCTAAATCTTAAGGAGGGGCAAAAGGTTAGCCCACATGTGCTCAAGTTAATTGAGCATGTAGAAACCCTAAGGTTGAATCAAGTGGACATTCCTAAGGAACTTGTGATTGACATAATCCTCCACTCCTTGTCCAGGGTGAAAACTTATGTACAATTCCGGGTGAATTTCAACATGAGAAACCAAGACACTTCCCTTGATGAATTGCACAATATGATTGTGCAAGCAGAAAGGGATATGAGCCTAAATGTTAGTGCCCCTAAGGATGTGCTCAACATTAATGTTAAGAGCAAGGGGAAGTTCAAAAGGAAGGGTAAGACAGGGAGGAAGCAACCTTCCAAAAGTTCAAAAAAAGTGTCTTTTGAGGCAAGCACCTCAAATCCCAACAAGAGCTCTCATCAAGGAGCTAAGTGCTTTTATTGCAATGGCAAATGACATTGGAAGAGAAACTGTTCCAAATACCTCAGCGATCTCAAAGCTGGGAAAATTCTTCCAGTTGGTACAATAACTATCCCTATTTTATGTTAATCTCAACTTTAATATTATGATACAAGCTGTGATATGAATGCTCTTCTTATTTAAATTAGGGCATGAAAGCAAAGATAAGGGAAAAGAAAAACAAGCTTGATAGATCAATTGGAACTAAGGGCAGCTCCCCTCGGGATGATCAAGGAGCTCTGTTTTTCACTTATTTTGCTTAGATTTGAAGTTTTGTAAAAACAATTGAAACCTGTGTTTTATTTCCTTGTAGGACAAGGAAAAGTAATCCTTGAACAAGTTGTAATTTGGATAATATAGTTGCTTTGTTTTCAACCCAAGTCACTATCGGTTTTATAATTATGTTCTTAATTAGTTTTAACACTTGCAAATCACAAACATAGAATAGAATTGATTGTCATACTTCATAGTATGATCATTGATAATCGAATAAGTATGGGATACTTATTTCGAAACTGTCAAAAGAAATTGAGTTTAGAACTCATTCAATAAGGAAAGGTTATTAACCACCCAAAACTATCTAATTTTCATCGAATATTTTCTGTAATAAATCATAAAGGTACAAAAACCAACATCAAATGCATTGCTTGTGGCTTAGTGGCTATCTTTAGTAATAATATGGGATTATTACAAAGATAGAGTGGGAGATATTTGAAAAGCCCCAAATAGCAAACGATTTTGATAAGCACAATAGATATGATCTATTGATGAATAGTAGGATTTATTGTGTTTTGGTTGTGTGAAAGATTTGGAAGGTAGATTAAGTTGTGGATGAGATCTACGATTTGATTAAAGTCTACGCCTTATGATCCACGGCCACGACCCTGGAGGATACTTTAAGAATAAGTTCTTAAAGTTAATAAGGAAAAAGAGTATCCATGGATGAGATCCATGGTGAAGTCCTTGTACACTATAAGATAAGATAAATGTGGGGAACTGAAAGTTCCCACACACGAAATGCACTATAAGAATAGACTCTTATATACACTACGGGAGGACACTCGAAGAAAATTATTCAAAAGATTTTGCAAAAGCTCAAGAAAAGGTTCTTGGATTTAGATGGTGATCTAAATAAGCCAATGCAAATTTTAAAACCCATGAAATTAAAAGATGTATATGCTAATAAATGAGATTTATTGAGAGAAGCATAGGTAGACATGTAGATGTCTGCAGTTTACAAAGTTAGGGGTAACATGTAGATGTCTCGCACCAGGATTTGAACCTATTGAGTCATTGGGATGACTTCAGAATTTTCAGATTCTGGCAAGAACAAGAGTTTAGTGTGAGTAAACGTTATCTATAACAACTCATTGCTCGTTTGGAATGAGACATTGATGCTTCTTAGAAGTATATGAGTTTTCAATTCTGGATGACAAATTGACACGATTTAAATCTAATCAAACATGGGATGCTTGGTTGAGATTGTAAAAGACGTCTTGTTATTAGTATTAAGGTTGTTCATAGAAATGAAGATAGAATAACCATGATGAGATCATGTAAATTTATCGAACCTTAAAGTACTATATTTTACACGTTTTGGACTACTAATGTTTCCGCCATTAGTATAGTCGTGTAAAGCAGGATGCACGCCGCTTGCATGATAACCTGTTTGAGCAGGTGTTAAATCAATGATTAAACCATAATGAATTGCCAAAGTATTCTCCAATGGAGATGATAGACAAATTCAAGATTTTGGAAGACAACTTAGTCATGTGGTAAAAGGTTTACAACGACTCAAGTTCCAAGATATCAAGCAAAGATTTATGACAATCTTTGGCTTACATTCATTGACTATGCATCTCAATAACCTGTATTTTAACTACATGGTCATCACAAGATTCTACAAAATATATAAGTTCACAAATTATGTAAAGGCATTGCTGTAGCTGGGAGTTACATAATCCACATAATCTTATTCGCAAGTCATGAAATGACTTATCTCTTTCAGATCAAAGAGCATGTATGGATAATTATTGTTCATTTTATATTTATTTGTATATTATTGAAGTTTAAATCGGTTTAAACAACAAATAATGGGAAAAATAGTTAAACTTAGTTTCTGGCGGAGATTTTTTGATATCTTCTCACATGCATATTTTATATGTTGTATAAAACTTTTCGTAACAAATGAAGTTTTTATGCATGGATTATGATTTTTATGAGATAAATGGTCATAATATGAGTTAAAAATGGGTATAGGAGGTTATATTTCGAATCTGACCTTGAAAATTTTATGACAAGTCACATGAAATATGTGCAGTACCTATTAAAATTTTTGGACACATTAGACTACTTTTGCATGATTAAGTATTTTTATAGTAAAAATCATATTAATAGTGACTCAAATTCAACTTTAATAGTTAGAGTTGGAATTTTT
The DNA here is from genome assembly GCA_029255685.2 of Silene conica. Lineage (NCBI taxonomy): Eukaryota > Viridiplantae > Streptophyta > Magnoliopsida > Caryophyllales > Caryophyllaceae > Silene > Silene conica. The sequence goes on along the minus strand of CM055312.2, from coordinate 37,472,271 downwards.
CCTTAAAAAATGTACACAATGTCACATGCAATATTTACAGAATGTATAAAATTTTTGAGATTTTTTTCTCAAACAATGCATGATTTATGATTTTAATGGTTAAAATCGGCTAAATAATGACTTATTGTGTTAAATATAGTTAATCTTTAGATTATGGCATAAACTTTTACCCATAGATGTCTTATATGATCGGAACATTAGATCCAAAAGTTGGATGTCAAAAAGTTTCCGTTTTTATGATTATTAATTTTTATGAGTTAATTGTTAATAATCGTAATCCTTGAGTCATAAAATAAATATTTCGAGTATGGTCTGAAATTTTTGGTCATTTCCAGATTCTAAAAGGTATTTAAGGATGACTAAAAATTTATAGCAATTCGTTGCAAGTTTTTATAATTTAAATCGGATTTTTAACTATAAAAACGCATTTTATACGATTTGTTTAAGAAATAAATTAAATCTTTTGCATAAGACCATTTTATTAACTTCTGAAAATTTTAGAAATTTCCAGAATTTTTAAAAATTTTAAATTTTAAATTTCGAATTTTTATTGACCCTTTGGCCATTTTCTTTTATTTTTCCCGTAAATACGAATAATTTATGAACAATAATGCAAAATCAAGTTAAATCATGATCAAGATTAGTAAGGACTAAAACTTTGATTCCTAAAGAGTGTTAGGATGATTAACTTGGACATAAATGAGATTTATGTAATTTTGGTGATTTTAATAGTTAAAATCACGAATATCCGTAAAAACCGTAAACAAATATGAGATATTTGCTCCCATAAGGCGATTTGACATTAAAAATTTAGCATGTGCATACATATTTTAATATTGCATTTTATTTAATATGAAAGTCATATTTGAATGTTTTTATATAATTTGGAATTATGTAATTTTCTTAGTATGACCTTAGTTTTAATCAATATTACCCGTAATGAAAGGGTGAGACACTTAAGCTCATTGTAAATTAAATGGTGAACTTGGTAAACTTGGTAAACCCGAAATGAAGATAATTACAATAATAGAGAAAGTAAACGTGAGACACTTAAGCTCATTGTAAATTAAATGCTGATCATAGGTTGACCACTTGGATGGAGTAATCCACTAATCGTTTGAGTAATTTATAACTCACCAAAGGTCAAGTAAAATTCAAATGGGATGGTAAGACCATATTGAACCCCATTAAAGTGAATTGAATTATCATGACCTCGCCCCTAGTTGCTTAAGTGAGGTGACGTCTCAATGCAACTAGATGTGTGATGCGATTGATGGCGAGTTCGATTGCGATAGAGTCATATGGGATGACTAGTCGATCACCTAGGCATAGACATGTTAAGATACATTTGTCGAGCTATTGACCGATGATAGAGCTCTAGCGTACTCTTATTAAAAGATAGCCTGGTCGTGGCGGGAGCATCTATCGTGTTTCACATGAGTCAGTTCTTGGACTAATGACTGTTCTCTGAGGTGGCATAATTTTCGAATTAACTTTGATTTATGTCCTAACACTTTCGTAACTGGGGTTTATAAGGACATACTTTGGGTTATGATGGACTATGGCCAGCCGAAAGAAATATGTCGATTAGGAATTGTCCACCTCTTGTCAGGGTTGAGAAATATCTCTAGGCCACTCAAGGAGAAAAATAACTAGAAATGCGTGGCCACGCTCGGAAGGTATGTATGGTAGATAATTCCGGTCACTAGTTATAACTCCAGATCGAGAAAAACCACTCTAAATTAAAGTCAATTGCGGGCACGACCTGAGAAGACGTCTTGCATTGAGTGAGAGATAGTAATAAGGTAAGAGAATTGGTAACACACACTTGTCTCGGACAAGTGGGAGATTGTTGGAGGAAGTGTCCTCGATAATAGTGTGTTGACATAATTAAAACTCATTTGAATGAAACACAACTGGGAATGTTACTCTTTTATAGTCGACTGATCAACATTTACCGATAATGATTGGCTGTCTAGAGTTTGACATTATCGTCATATGATGGTGGTGATCAGTTGATCCCTTAAGGTCATATCTTTAGGGAATTCCGTCTCAATAGAATAATTAATTAATATCTATTGGATACAAAACTAGAAATTTGGAAATGATTTTACGTGACGAATATTATTGTAATAGGATTATAATAATAAACCGTCAAAGTAATAAAATTGTTTTATTGCACGGTTTTTATTTACTCATTTGGGAAACGATTAAATTGAGAATGAACACGATTGATCAAATTACAAGGAGTTGTAATTAAAATTATGTTAATACATTTTATAATATGGTAATAGAGAATTACTAGTGATATTATTTAAATGTTATAAAATTGTGAATTATGAATTTTAAAGAGTCAAAATTGCATAATTAACAAATTGGGTCATGTGTTATGGGATATGTGTGACATTGAAGAGTCTATTGACCTAGATATACTCAAGAAGGGGGGGGGGGGGGGGGGGGGGGGGTTGAATTGAGTATGCCAACTTTTTCGATTCTTCTTCGATGTATGTTGATGGAGCGTGATAGTAGCAAGTAACGAGTAAGAACGATAAAGTAAAAGGAGACACGATTTTTTGAAGTGGTTCAGTTTCACAAATCGAAACCTACGTCCACTATTCTCGATTAATAAAATTAGTACCTTCTCCGGATTACAATTCTATCAACCCAACTCGTACAACCTTGATATTAGTTGTAACTCAAACTAGATACCGTAAAATACCTAGCTATGTCAAGTACCGTGAAATACTTGACTACAATGAGTACCGCTAAATACTCGAATCTATCTTAATTAAATAAGATGAAATCTTCAACAACTCTTGTGTTCAACGATCTTGAACGTATGAGAGTAATCTTCAAAGCTTGTAGTCTTTATTACGAGATTTGACAATGATTGGCACGAAAAACGAGACGCACGTGAGGTATCGTTCATTGCTTTCTTGTTATGCGTGGGGCGTGTATCCTGTTGATTTTGATCGTGTGATATAATGTCCTTTATATAGTAATTTAGATCTAGGTTGAATCCTAGATAGTTTAGGAATATTACTTTATCTAGAATAATTATTCTAGGTAATATTTTAAAACTAATCTTATTTGATTTAGGAAAGGACTTTAATAAGATATTACTAATTTTAAGACATAAGATCTTATTTCCAAAACCTATTTGATTTAGGAAACAACTTATATCATAAAATATAGTATCCTACTTTAAATCAATTCCTAATTCTTGTCAAGATATAATAAATATATCTTTTAACCAAATTCTAATTAATCTTTAAGTAAATTAAATAAATACATATTATTTATTTAATCAAACCATAAGGCTAATAGAAAACGTGTAGGACCGTGTAGAACAATGCGATGTACACTTCCCAATGCACGTTTACACCTATTTGTCAAGATATTATTTATTCTTCTCAAGATACGCTTCCCGAGACATACTTCCGGGACACGTTTTTTCTAGAGATTCGGATTTTGACAATAACGGTTAGAATAAAATCCTTAGTATAATAGGATAAATAATTATCTCATAAGTTAATTATTTTAATCCTAATTAACCAAAGAATATTTCTATTCTAAAAACCGTTTTAAGATTACTAAATTAATACTCCCTCCATTCATATCCACTTTGCACCTATTCCATTTCGGTCCATTCGAATCCACTTTGCACCTTTCCTTATTTGGTTGTACTTTTAATACTATAATACTATAAAAACACTATTAAGGCCCACTTTTTCAACACAATACTACACTTTACACCTATTTGTTGTACTTTTATTAATATTTTAACAATGCGTAAAAACCCGTGCATAAAGCAAATGTACCAAGTGGAAATGAATGAAGGGAGTATATGACAATATAACAATAATACACATATACCTTCATGCTTTTATTTATTCTAAGCAAATCTCATTACTTCAATAGTTATAGATACGACCTATAACTTAAGAGCTTTTTGATTCCGCCATAAGACTTTTATCTTGTAAGTCTTCAAAAGAACTTGACACGAGCTTGATCTTTTTCTTCAATCTACGAGTGAATCTATACTTTGCTAAACTATGATCTTCGCTCTATAATTAACTGTACACTTAAACGCACGATTACACGCATATGTATATAAAACATAATTATCCAGACTTGTCATTATTAAAACATAAAACAATATATTAAATATATAGAATATATTACTCAACAAATTCCCCCTTTTTAATGATGGCAAGTCTTTATCTAGAATCGTGTCTAAGTGTAATGTTGTAACGTTCCCCCTCAACATAATATTGGTCATTCATAATATAGATCAACTAGGATTTGTATTTTTAAATTAAACCAATTACTTAAAGAACTATGAGAGACAATACGTTACGATAAGGAGCAATCTTAGGCAAATTCGTAATCTAGGTCGCATTCTTTTCCCCCTCTTGACATCATTGAAAAGACAGAAACAAAGACATAAAACGACTAGAATGATATAATACGAAACAAACCTAAGCATGCGATTCTAAATCAAACACTCAAACATGATTAAAATCAAACAAATACGAAATACGAACGGGAAAATAACACACAACCAAGTAATAAAGCCTATGGGCCGAATAGGGAAGTAGTGATAATAGTGCCAAAAGGGCCGAATAGTCTAGGCACAATCAAGAGAGATTGGGCCAAAAGTGTAAGCAATGCAAAATAAGAGATACAAGCCGATTGGCCGAATGAAAGGATAAGGAAAAGTGGGCCAAGTAACACGGCTTAGGCAAAAGAGGGCTAATGTTTGTAGAAAAGGAAATAACGAAAGGGGAAGGGATTTGGGCCATATACCAACATCCACCAAGAGAGCCCAAAACCAAAATCCGCACCGTTACCAAAATACGATTCCTGCCAAAAAAGAGCACTACACAACCGTTATCTACTCTGGGTGATGGATGACGTGAGGGTTTACGAACTCCGGTCTTGTACGATACTCCAAAGTCGACAAGCGGTCCAAACAACTTCCAATGTTTCTTGCCTGAGCCTCCACCGAACGCTCGAAATTGAGTACCTTAAGAGAGAGCGCCTTCACCGCGGCCAAGCACTGATTCCCGTCCTCACGTAAATGCCGATTGTCACGAACTAAAGCACCACCGTGAGTGGTTAGGAATTGATGACGGTCACTGACAACGATTACTTCCTCCTTAACATCCTTCAAATCACGGCAAAGATATGTGAGACTTCCATCAATCTTTTTCATCCACTCTCGCAACTCAACATTCAAACCCAACCCGCGATCTCTCTCGTTTTTAGCACCTTTCAACCCAGGATTACCGAGAACAATTGATCCACCTTCTTTTCCAAAACCTCCAAGTTACCATTTACCTTAACCTCCTCACCACTCTCTCGACCAAATAACAAGTCACCATCCTTACCAAGAATGCCCATTAACTTCATTAGTTTATCATTCATGTGGTCTCGGGGAACCACTCCGTAGCTACTCACGTCAACAACTCCGGCATGAAATAGTAATTCTGAGACCCACATACCGTAGGGAATGTCCAAGGTAGTACAAAAACGCTCTTTAACTCAAGTTTTAAACACTTGAACAACTTTCGTGCAAAATAAGGGCGCCAAATTCACTTTCACACCGACTAACCAATTATAAAGAACAATCGCCTCACAACAACTCATCTTATCTCGACCACCACGTTGAGGCAAGACGGAGTTCCAAAGAAAGTTTACAAAGAACTTGAGTTTGGAATTAAAAGAGTTTGTCAAAACAGGACTAACTTCCGTCGCATGTTCATCGAAGTATTTCTTAATCTCCATTTTTTCATCCTTCGATACATTAGACCATTCCTTACTCGGATCAAGAACTAACCCATCATTTTTCAACTTAAACACACAACACACATCTTCAACCGAAATCTCGACATCCCGACCATTAACTACTGCCCTCAACCCGTTCTCCACCAATTTTACAGAAGCAAAAAATTGCACGACTTCAACAGGAAATATGAGACCCGAAAAATTACTAACATATAACCAATCTTGAAAAATCAAGAAGTCTTTAAAGAATTTCAGAGACGGAGACCCATCAACCCAAGAAGTCGGATAAAACCAGCCTGCATGTATGGAATAAGGTAATTGGCGTTCAATCAACATACCTTCTTGCTTAGTCATGCGTACCTTTTCCAAACCCGCCTTGGTTGCATCACCATAAATGTCACGAAACAGGGGACGGAGTGAAAGACCTTCTTCGAACAACTCATCCTCCGTAACTGACTTGCCCTTGTCTACTTTACGCCGCTTACTTCCTTCTCATTTTGTAATGGTAACGAAAATCGGTTCTGGGGACGGTGGTGGAGATGGTGTAGGCGTTGGAGTCTGGTGTTTGTGACGGGTAGATCGGCGAGCAAACAATGGTGGCATTTTGTGTATGAGGGCTTATTAGTCGAAGTTTTTTGGTTGTTTTAATGGAGATTTGTGGGAGTTTCTTGAATGTAAATAAATGTGGGTAATGGTTTTTGGGTTAAATTTGATTTGTTAGAGGGAGATGGAGTGTGAGGTTAGTGTAAGTAGGAAAGGACGGTTATGGGAAGGGTGAATTGAGTGTTATAGTAGTAGAGGGAGGGTTCACGTGGGGTAGGTAGATAGTAATTAGTTTTAGGTAAAACATAATAAAATGTTACGATTTTGGTTTGTAACGTAAATGAGGTACGTATTTTATTGACACAAGTTGAATATAAGTTACGGACTTGAGGTACGTAACTATACATATATATAATATTAAAATAATATGTTAGGCATAATTTTATTACTATGTAAATATTATTATTTTGATTTGAAATATTGGTTGTGTTCGTTCGTAAAACATATAACATGAAATAATCAAAATTCGAGCATTCAATAAAAAAATAACACACAAAGGTATGCAGCGGAATCTACGGACACAGTCATATAATTCTGTCTTTTTCACAGTCAGTCATTGGGTTATTTTCAGCTCTTAAGATCGATTAGGTGCCACCGATTAAACCAATTTCAATCGCAAAGTCTCAAATCGTTCCCTAGCCAAAGGTTTAGTAAAAATATCTGCCCATTGTTTTTCCGTACTACAAAATTCCAACTTAATGTTTTTCTTTTCTACATGGTCACGTAAGAAGTGATGTCTAATCTCTATGTGTTTTGTTCTCGCGTGCTGAGGCGGGTTCTTAGATATTATTATAGCACTCGTATTATCACATAATATAGGTACACATCCCACGTTAATACTATAATCAAGTAATTGCTGTTTTAACCATAGGAGTTGGGAACATACCAGTGCGGCTGCAATATATTCTGCTTCTGTAGTTGACAAGGCAACATAATTTTGTTTCTTGGATGCCCATGATATAATACATGGTCCAACGAAGGTCGCAAGTCAAGAAGTACTTTTCCTGTCTAAAGAACAACCTGCATAATCCGCATCTGAATATCCTAATAGGTTAAAATTACAGTCCATAGGATACCATAGGTATAATTTTGATGTTCCGATTAGGTATCTTAGAATTCTCTTAACCGCAATCATATGTGATTCTTTTAGTGCAGATTGGAACCGAGCACATACGCAGACACTAAACATTATATCTGGACGACTTGCAGTAAGATAAAGAAGTGAGCCGATCATACCTCTATAAGTAGTTTCATCTACTGACTTTCTTTGGTGAGCTTCTTATCTGTTACCATTAGAGTAGGCATGGGATGAGAGGACTCTATTCTGAATTTCTTTATTAATACCTTGACGTATTTTTGTTGATGCACTTTGATGCCCTCGTTTGTTTGTTGAATTTGAAGTCCAAGGAAGAATTTTAATTCTCTCATCATACTCATCTCGAACTCGGATGTCATCAACTCTGAGAAATATTGGCACGACTTTTTGTTGGTTGAGCCAAATATAATATCGTCAACGTAGATCTGGACAACTAAAAGATCGGAATTTTCACTCTTCAGAAATAATGTTTTGTCCACTGATCCTCTCTTGAACCTGCTTTCCAATAGAAACTTTGATATTCTGTCATACCAAGCTCGAGGGGCCTGTTTTAGCCCGTAGAGAGCTTTGTCAAATCTGTATACGTGATCCTTCAGTTTGCTGTCAGGAAATCCAGGAGGTTGTTCGACATAGACTTCCTCCTGAAGATATCCGTTAAGGAATGCAGTCTTAACATCCATTTGAAATAATTTCCTTCCTTTATGTGCAGCAAATGCTATGAGCAAGAGAATTGCTTCAAGGCGAGCAACTGGAATGATGGTTTCGTCATAATCGATCCCTTCCTGCTGATTGTATCCTTGAACAACTAGTCTTGCTTTGTTACGTACGATGACTCCAGAGTCATCTAATTTATTTCTGAATACCCATCTCGTTCCAATTACTGATCTATCTTATGGATGAGGAACGAGATGCCATACTTTATTTCTTTCGAACTGATGAAGTTCTTCTTGCATGGCGACTATCCAGTCAGGTTCTGCAAGGGCCTCTTTTATATTGGTAGGTTCGATTGTGGAGAGAAAGGAGTAGAAGGAGCAGAAGTTGTTTAAGCTTATTCGAGTTTGGACTCTTTCTGTAAGGCTTCCTATGATATTATCCAGTGGGTGAGAGCCTTTATATCTCCAGTTTCTTGATTGATTGTCTTCATTGCTACTACTTGACTCAAAATTTTGACTTGTTCCCCCTGAATCCAAACCAGGGTTTACAGGAGAGTCAGGTATAACTATGACCTCTTCCCTTTGGTTTTGATTCAAGGTTGTAGCTTCATTAACTACAACTCTGGGTTCCAAGTCATTGGTTTGAGAGTTATCTACAGTATCATCAACTGTAGTTTCATCTCTCGCACCGTTTCCTCCCAAGTTAAGTTCATCGTTGATTCCCTGAATTTCGCCTTCATCATTATTTTTTATTTCTATAGGATCTTCCCTTGACAAACAAAAGTCTGGTTCGTCTAGGTTCTCCTCTTCGTCCTGTAAAGGCTTGTCGAAGGCATTATTCTCATCAAAGATAACATGTATACTCTCTTCTATGCATAAGGTACGTTTATTAAAAACTTTATAGGCTTTACTATGATCAGAATATCCTATGAAAATTGCCTCATCACTTCTAGGGTCAAATTTGCTTAAACGATATTTACCATTGTTATAAACGAAGCATTTACTCCCAAAACATCTTAGATGTGATATATTGGGTTTAAGACCACGTAAAAGTTCATAAGGTGTCTATTTGAGGATAGGTCTAATCATAGCACGATTATGAATATAGCAAGCTGTACTAATAGCCTCAGCCCAAAAGTTTCTAGGTAACCCACTACAAAAAAACATTGTTCTAGCCATGTCTTCTAAAGTTATGTTCATACGTTCTACTACTCCGTTTTGTTGTGGTGTTCTAGGTGCAGAGAAGTTATGTCCAACACCGTTGGTTTTACAAAACTAAATAAAAGCATGGTTATCAAACTCAGTTCCATGGTCAGTTCAGATTGTTACTAGGTTAGATTTTAATTTGTTTTGGACAAGTTTCATGAGACTAACAAATTCATCAAATGTTTTATCTTCAGAATGAAGAAAGATTGGCCAAACAAATCTAGAATAATCTTCAACTAGAACAAAAACATACCTGGAACCGCCTCTGCTTCTTACCTTCATAGGGCCACAGAGATCCATATGTACCAGTTCAAGAGCTTGGTTGGTACTTACTATTCTTTTTGGTTTGAAGGATGATCTGACGTGTTTACATCGTGCACATGTATCGCACATCTTTTTTTGATCAAATTTGATCTTGGGAAGACCTTCGACCAAGTCCCATCTCTTCAATTTGCCAAGAATAGGAGAACTAATATGACCAAATCTCTTATGCCAGAGATATGGATCATCTAACGTAACTTTCATACATGAGAGAGAGTCAGTAGGCACAACGTTTAAATCAATCATATAAACATTTTTTTCCTATGACCTTCAAGTATTACCTTACTTTTACCTTCCATAATTATACGACAAATATCTGCATGAAAGACAACTTTATTTCCTTTGTCGCATAACTGGGATATACTAATTAAGTTATGCTTGAGGCCAGTTACCAGATATACATCGCTAATAGTGTGAGATGATGAGATGCCTATCTTACCGAAACCTATTACCTTTTCCTTTTTGTTGTCTCCGAAGGTGACCTTTCCTCTGTCAAATGGTTTCAAGGTTGTGAATAGGTTGGCGTCGCCTGTCATGTGTCGGGAGCATCCACTGTCGAGGTACCATAGGTTATTCTCTTTAGCGATTATCTGCACAGAATAATTTAAAGACAAGTTTTAGGTACCCAAGCATACTTGGGTCCTTTAGAGTTAGTGACGATAAAAACATCTTCTTTCTTAACCCAGACTTGTCTCACTAAAAGACTCTTGGATCTGTGGTAGTTAGATTTTGTCAATCTAGTGTAAGTCTGAGGGTTTTTTTTCTTATAGGATGTAGCTTTAGGAATTTGGGTGGTTCTATTTTTCTTTTCTGCGTAATTGAAAGACATGTCATAGAACCATCTATGGTCATTATTCCTTTCCTCAATTTTTTCATTACTTTCCTCACTGTCGATGATAGAGATCGAATCATTTGGTATACATAGAGATTTTACAAATTTGACTCCAGTTTTGAAGTCGAGTACGTGTTTTACACAATTTTCTCGTAGGTGTCCAGTATGACCACAATAAGTACAAATTAAATATTCAGGCAAGTCTACATACTTTCTTGTTCTAAAGTCACGGTCAGTAGGTTTTTGTTGACATTTAGAATGGTCTCTTTGTGGGAAATATAACATGTATTCGCCCTTAAACATGAAGGATTATAACGAAACTTACAATTGTGATTATAGTTATAAGATAAGAAAAACAACATGAAAAGAATTACAACCTTGAGTCCTTGTGCGAATTGGCCTAAGAACAGGAATTAAAGTAAATTCCCTCCTATAACTTGCACCGAAGACTTTGTTTGAGACGATGCCGCGTGTGCTAGAAAGACTCTCCAATTGCCTTGCAATATGGGGAGAGTTTTTGTGAGGTTTTGATGTGAGATCTGAGTTTTGGGAGAAGAATGCTATCAAAACCCTAATTTCTTGAGATGTGTTTTAATCAGTAAAACATTCAAAAACCAGTAACCTGACAAAAGGAGAAGTCCTCTCCTTTTGTATTACTTTGGTCGGCCGATCCATTAGGGTAAGAGTGGGCTTTCCACTCTTACCTTATTCTAATGCGTGATTCGACCCGTTTTGCTAAAATATAATTCACGGGATTTTTAATTATATATCGCATACACGTTATCAGATATTAATGTAGTCGATACATTAATAATGGTCTGACAAAAATACGATATTGTATAATTATGTTAATTAATATAACTGTTTATATTAATATGCGAATTCAATATTTAATTAAATATAACCGTTTATATTTAATTTTACGAATTAATCATGTAATCCGTATTAGCTAAAATTATTTAATCTGTATTAAATAATAATCTCCACATCTCGTTGACTAATTTAATAGACAATATCTCTGACTAATTGTTTAGTCGTATCCGGCATAAATGTGACTGTATTTTCATACCTTCACATCTCTCAAACGTTTCCTATAGGTGTGACGTATAAGGACCAGTTGATCACCGCCATCCGTATGACAATAATGTCAAACTTATCTAGCAAGCCAACCGTTATTGATAAACGTGGATCAACTGATAAAAATACTGAAGTATGCCCTTGTGATCCTTAAAGAGATTTAGTAAGTCATTGTACTAACTGTCAGGGACACCAGCCCCAACAATCTCCCACTTGTCCGTACAAGTGTATGTGCAATGACGTTATTGCACTACATGTGGAGGACACCAGCTCCAACAAACTCCCACTTGTCCGTACAAGTGTAGGTGCGATAACCGATTCTCATATCCTTTTAAAATTTCTCCCACTCAATGTAAGACAATTTGCAAATCTGTTTTTGCAAAGGTCGTATCTCACAAGCGATCTGTATCAAGAGTGGTTTCCCCGACTAGAGAGTAACTTAACTGATAAAACGAATCTGTATTCGAGCATGGCCATGCATTTCAGTTACTACTCCTCAAGTGGCCCTGAGAAATGATAAAATCCTGATAAGGGTTTTGATATTTCCCTCAACTCGAATCCTGCAGATGTAAAAACAACATGAAATAACCCAGAAAAAATCCTCTTGGCCCCTGTTACGGAAGACCGTGGGAAAGAAACCAAAGTTACCCAAAATCTGCCTTAATCTCAAGAGACAGGTGAAAGTCAAAAGACTCGACTCTAAGGAACACTATGGAGGTCCTATCCACGACCTGGCACCCAATGTTATAAAACATTTAGGACTCCATAACGTTGTCACGGGGTGTCCTACGAGATATCCGTATAACTCGCCTCTGTGATTGGTCAGTCAACTGTTTGACTTATGGCTCGTTGAACCCACCATCAACCAACGTCACAAAATGATTACCTGAGTTATCAGCTCAAGTGGGTAATCAAGGACTAAAACGATGTAATGTTGATCAGTTCACTTTGTGGTGTTCAAAATTAGCGTACAATTCCACATGAAAAACAAAACATTAAATATCATAACAATGAGGTTTTAATAGGGTACACGAGAAAATGAATTCTAACATGAATCCATAAAAGAGTACTACAACTTAGGAACACATCTGATTCCCATGGAATTAATGTGCCCTTCATGCTTATCACGTGGTAATGCTTTTGTGAGAGGATCAGCTATGTTGTCATCCGTAGCGATCTTATTAATAAATATCTCCTTTTGCTCCACGTAATCTCTGATTAGATGAGCTTTCCATTATACATGTCTAGCTTTGTTGCTAGACTTATGCTCCTTAGCTTGGAAGATGGCACCTTTATTGTCACAATAAACGGTGATCGGGTCATTCGAACTAGGCACTACTGATAGTTCTTATAAGAATTGACGCATCCTTATTGCTTCCTTAGCTGCTTCCGAAGCGGCATAGTACTCGGACTCAGTTGTAGAATCTGCTATAACACTTTCTTTGGAACTTTTCCAGCTGACAGCAGCGCCATTAAGAGTAAAAACGAATCCAGACTGAGATTTCGAGTCGTCTCGATCCGTTTGGAAGCTAGCATCTGCGTAACCCGTGGCGCAGAGCGTCGAGTCGCCTCCATAAGTCAATCCCCAATCTTTAGTCCTCCGTAGGTACTTACGAATGTTTTTCACGGCCATCCAGTGTTGTTCACCTGGATGAGCTTGGAATCGCCTTGTCATACTCAATGCATATGCAACGTCTGGACGTGTGCATATCATGGCATACATGATCGATCCTACAGCCGAAGCATAAGGAATCCGACTCATGCGCTCTTTCTCTTCCAATGTCTTATCTTCTTGAGACTTGCTGTAACACCCCAAGAGTATGAGAGGAAAGGTTGTCCCACATCGGTAGAATGTGAGGCTTGTGATATATTTATAATAGCTTCCACCCACACTTAGTAACAAGGCCTTGTGCTTTTGGGCTTAAGTGAGGACAATTAACGGGCCCAAGAGTGCACACCCATCTTATTGGGTTTGTGTTACGACGGTGGCGGGTCGGGTTGTTACAAATGGTATCAGAGAGACCCTGCGACCGTGTGGTGAGCCTGTGGTCGGGAGTACCCGGGTCACACACCTAGCGGGGGAAGATTCTGGCCCTGGTTGTGGTCAAGTTTGAGGCACAACGAGGACGTTGTGTTCTTAAAGTGGGGGAGTTTGTAACACCCCAAGAGTATGAGAGGAAAGTTGTCCCACATCGGTAGAATGTGAGGCTTGTGATATATTTATAATAGCTTCCACCCACACTTAGTAACAAGGCCTTGTGCTTTTGGGCTTAAGTGAGGACAATTAACGGGCCCAAGAGTGCACACCCATCTTATTGGGTTTGTGTTACGACGATGGCGGGTCGGGTTGTTACACTTGCTCAAGTGAAGCCCAGTAGCCATAGGAAGGAACCCTTTCTTGGAGTTCGTCATGCTGAATCTCTCTAGAATCTTATCTACGTAAGACTCCTGACTTAGAGACAACATCCGTCGTGATCTATCCCTGTAGATAGGGATGCCCAAAATTCTTTGTGCCTCTCCCAGATCTTTCATCTGGAAATGGTTTTTCAACCATGCTTTAACCGAAGAAAGGAGAGGTATGTCATTCCCAATCAAGAGTATGTCATCGACATACAGTACTAGGAAAACAATCTTGCTCCCACTCGACTTGATATAGAGACATGGTTCCTCGACTGATCGAATGAACCCATTCTCTTTTATCACTTGGTCGAAGCGATGATTCCAACTCCGTGATGCTTGCTTAAGTCCATAAATGGAACGCTTAAGCTTGCAAACCTTCTTAGGATGTTCCGGATCAATAAAACCCTCGGGTTGTACCATGTACAACTCTTCCTCCAAATAACCGTTTAAGAAGGTAGTTTTAACGTCCATCTGCCATATTTCATAGTCATGAAATGCGACGATCGCTAAGATAATCCGAATGGAATGTAGCATGACTACGGGTGCAAAGATCTCATCGTAGTGCAAGCCTGGCACTTGGGTGAAACCTTTAGTAACTAGTCTTGCCTTGTGGATATCTTGTTGTCCTTCCACGACATGCTTTATCTAGTAAAGCCATTTGCATTGAAGGGGGCGTACCTTTGCAGGTAGGTCCACAAGATCCCACACGTTGTTCTCATACATGGAGTCCATCTCGGATTGCATGGCTTCTAGCCATAGCTTTGAGTCAGAACTATTCATGGCACCTTTATAGGTTGTGGGTTCATTACCCTTTAGGAGTAAGATGTCATCTATATCATGTTCCTCGACCAATGTATCTGCCCCGGTTGAAGGAACTGTTTCCTCCGATGGTTGCTCGGTAGTTGGTTCTTGAATCTCCGATAGATCGAAGGTTCTATAACTCGACTTGTTCTCGAGAAATTCTTTCTCTAAGAACGTCGCACTAGACGCAACAAAAACACGTTATTCGGTTGGCGAGTAGAAGTAATGACCAAAAGTTCTTCTTGGATAGCCTATAAAGTATGTCTTGACCGATCGCGGGTCGAGCTTATCCTCGTGTCTCCACTTGACATAAGCCTCGCAGCCCCAAACCCGAATAAAGGACAAGTTGGGGACTTTTCCCTTCCATAACTCGTATGGGGTCTTGTCAACAGCTTTAGACGGACTTCGGTTAAGTATTAGAGCGGCCGACAAAAGAGCATAGCCCCACAATGAATCAGGCACAATGGTGTGACTCATCATGGATCGAACCATATCAAGTAGAGTTCGATTTCTCCGTTCGGACACACCATTTAATTGTGGTGTTCCAGATGGAGTCAACTGTAGAACGATACCACAGTCTTTAAGTTCTTGATCAAACTCGTGAGAAAGATACTCGCCACCACGATCAGATCGAAGTGCTTTAATCTTTCTGCCCAGTTGGTTTTGTACCCGATTCTGGTATTCTTTGAACTTGTCAAAGGATTCACTTTTATGTTTCATTAAGTAGACATAGCCATATCTACTCAAATCATCCGTGAAAGTGATGAAATATCTATAGCCTTCTCGTGCGTTGATCATCCGTATGTATGAGTCCTAATAGGTCGGCAGCGCGCATTCCAACACCTTTGAAGGAAATACGAGTCATCTTACCGATGAGACATGATTCACACGTGCCATATGATTCCAAATCAAAGGCCGAGATAGCTCCATTCTGTATGAGCTGTTTTACGCGTTTCTCATTTATATGTCCCATACGGCAGTGCCATAGGTAAGTTTGATCTTTGTCACCTACCTTTAATCTCCTGTTATTCACATGTAATATTTCGGTGGTTTGATCTAAAACATAAATTCCATTCATGGAAACTGCCTTGTCATAAATCATATTATGTAACGAGAAAATACAGCTATTATTCTCTATTACAAATGAAAAACCAAGTTTGTCAAGTGCAGAAACTGAAATAATGTTTTTGGATAAACTAGGAACATAATAACAGTTATACAAAGATAACTCGAATCCACTTGGAAGCTGGATCACGTATGTTCCCCTCGAGACTGCAGCAACTCGTGCTCCATTCCCGACACGCAGGTCAACCTCACCCTTGATGAGGGGTTCTTGGTTTCGGAGGCCCTCCACATGATTACATAGATGAGAACCACAACCAGTATCTAGTACCCAAGTTCTGTAACTTGCATGGTTAATCTCAATCATGTGAATAAAAGAAGAAGAAGAAGACATACCAACAGGAATAACGCGACCTGCCTTAATGTCCTCACGATACACGGGGCATGTGCGCCTCCAATGCCCAGTCTTGTGGCAATGGTGGCATTCCATGCTAGTATCCTTACTCTTTGTCTTGCCCTGTGAGTTTCTCGACTCACCGGGCCCACTCTTAGTGAATCCTGACTTCTTTAACTTGGGCTTACCTACCGCTAGGTCGCCCTGAGCTTTAGCTTTCCCCTTACCCTTACCCTTACTGGAGATCATGAGAACATCCTGCTTCACGCTCCCACTTAATTTCATATCCTTCTCGATCTGTACGAGAAAGGAGTGGAGCTCATGAGGAGTCTTCTTCATGTCGTTCATGTAATAGTTGGCCCTGAAGAGGGCGAACCCATCATGAAGCGAATGAAGCATTCGATCAACGATTACGTTCTCACTGATCTTGCAGTTTAGGGTCTCCAGTTTCTCGATATTCTCAATCATGTTGAGAATATGTGGGCTAACAGCTTGACCCTTCTGGAGTTTTGCCTCAAAGAAGCGACATGTATGCTCATAAGAAACGATTCTCGGAGCTTTCGAGAATTCATTAGTGAGCGCGGTGAAAATCTTGTTTGCACCATGGGAGATGAAGCGTCTTTGCAAATTGGATTCCATTGCATAGATGAGTACGTTCTTTATCGCACCCGCTTCCATGACGAAGTCGCTATGAGCGCGAACTTCGTTAGCTCTAGCTCCAGTTCCTGGGTGTGCCGGAATGGGCTCAGTTAAGTACTTGAGCTTTCCGTCAGCAATGGCAGCATTCCGTAACGCTGCCTCCCAGTCAGAGAAGTTTGACCCATCATTCCTCAGTCTAGTAGACTGATTCATGGAGTCCATGAAGGCTTTAAGCCAGGATTCTCGTGCTAGCTTGGCACTTGGCATTGAGTCTTCACCAGGCATTTGTTATATAGCAGTTTAAATTGTTCGTGTTCTACACTGAAAAGAAGATAAAAACAAAACCATATAAGCAACTCATCGTTGTGATTTAAGTCTATTTTAAATTGCATTTAAACTCGTAGACTCATGCATTAATATAATTGATCTCCCTCAAGAATTATATAAACGATCCCAAGACTAAATTTCCGTAAAGTGATAAGCACACAACTTGGCTAATTCCACTGTTGGAACTCTTGGTCGATGGATTTCCGTAAATCCTATCTAGTAGTCCATCATAGTTGCTAGATAGTATCTAGTGACCATAATGTTGAGATAAAATAAATCATCTGTTCCCACTTACCCGACGTAGAAGGGGTCATATTATGCTTACCGACGAAGAAGGGATTCATGGGAGTCTGATTTATAAAGACTAGTCTCAATTTTTGGTTATACGAGGAAGACCCCATCAACTTATATTTATCCATTTTAAGTGAACTAAAATCTAGCATATACGTGAATGAATAAAATAAAGTGATGGTTTTGCATGTGACACGTGACATCTGTGTGTCATAGAAAACTAACGCGTAACCTCTACATGAGTCAGTTTTCAGGCATGTTATAGGTGGTTTGGTTTTAGGCAGAAAATGATGCAAGCTATTATCGATGAAAGCATAAAATAAATGCAATAAACGTAAATAAAAGTCCCAGTGTGGCCTATCCTACCAAAATAAACATAAAAGAACTTGGAATCCACCGTTGGACCCTAGAAGTTTGTCTTGATGTTCCATCTTGGTCTTTCCAGCGGGAGTGAGCATCCGGTCTCCGTCTTTGGTCTTCACAAAAATTACTAATTTAAATTACAAATATAATCCTATTTACATTCTAATTTAAATACAAAAGTAATTACATGGCAAAAACCAAAACAGAGATACAAGTGTAGGGTTTTAGTTACTCATAAACTAATATTTTAGTCATACTAACATAATCCTTTAATTAACATTTTAATTAACATATTATTATGATCTTATGCATGCTAAACATATGCGGAAATGGGAGAGATATCGAGTCTCAAGAGGAAGAATCAAGTTTAATCATGTTTCTTAAACATATAAATTATAGTGATGACATTTCAATCACTAAAACAATTTATAATCTTATTATAAATTATCTCCTTATTTTATTCATAATCTAGAAATGAACTAACTCGTATCATATACAGTTATTTCATTTATTATTGAGAGAGTTGTCCTAAAGGTGTGACCTAAATGGATCAACTGGTCACCACCGTCATTACGACAGTAATGTCAAACTCTAGCAAGCCAATCATTACCGATTAATGTTGACCAGTTGACTTATGATAAAGAATCATCCCATGCGCATTCTCGTTATGAGATTTAATTACGTGATCGCACTATTGTTGAGGACACATTTCCCAACAATCTCCCACTTGTCCTCGACAAGTGTGCGTCACCAATTCTCTTGTCATATTACAATCTCCCACTCAATGCAAGATGTCTCTCTGAGGTCGTACTTGCATTCGATCATATCATGAGTGGTTTCCTCGATCTGGAGAATAACTGTTTGACCGGAATTATCTACCATAGATACCTTCCGAGCGTGGCCACGCATTTCCAGTTAACTTCTCCTCGAGTGGCCCTGATATTTGAACAACCCTGACAAGGGGTGGACAATTTCTATCGCACTGCTTCCTTCAACTAGTCACAGTCAGTCACAACCCAAAACAATCCCATTTGACTCCAGTTACGAAAAGTCGTAGAGAATGGATTAAGGTCATGCCTAAACTGCACCATCTTGGGAGAGTAGTCTTTAGTCTAAGAATTGACTCACAAGAATACTATAGCAGCTCTCGCCACGACCCGGCTATAAAATTTCCAGAACTCTATAAGCGGTCACATTTCTCGACAGAGTGTCTCTGCAGTCTGCCTATGTGATCGACTAGTCATCACATATGACTCTATGGCAATTGAACTTGCCATCAATCGCCTCACATTCTAGTCGCTTTGAGATGTCACCTCATGTAAGCGGCTAGGGGCCATACTAAGTCAATCCAGTTCACTTATGGGGTTCAAAATTGTCTCTTACAACCCATTTGGATTCTGACAAAGTATCTTTTACTTTGAGTTAATTATAACTCAAATGATGTTGTCATGCAACAATAGTCAATACTATTACATTGCATTTGATGCACAATCATCTATTTGTATTAGTGTTTTGCGAATAACCCTTTATTCATAATTTGCAAAACTTACAAATTTTTGTCTCCTTCATTCTCATATTATCCCGTATAATATGATTCTATTTGAGTACATATCTAGAACTCTTTCTAGATTTTGAGTTTCCTTTCCGGAGGAAGGCTCCCACTGTTATCTTATAACTTGTGACGTATCGATATACTAGAGGGATTAAAGAATCACTCTCTTTAGTCACTTATGTACTGAAATCTATATTGTAGTCTATTTATGATTTCATCATTAATAATTTTCACTCATTTTGGCTATTTGATAATGGTTTCATTCATCGTTATGAATAATGTATCCAACCATTCTAACTTCTAGTGGGCGACCTTTTATTATCCATATAATAAACCTTCCCATTAAAACTCCATCATCATTTGATACAAATTATTTTATTCATCTAAATTGAGTACCTCTTATTCTTTACTCTTAAAGAATCACCCATTCTCTCAAAATGGTAGGTTTCAATTCTTTAATGAATATTGCTCCCACTGAAAACAATATCCCTCGACTTCTTAAATGAACCTTTCATTTATCGCATGTTAAACTATTACTCGAATCATTATCACTATCACTATCCCTATAGTGATCTGTTTCTTTTCAATCAATCATCACCCTATTATTATTTCTTCGTTTTCCCGAGAAGAATATGACATGATAATTTCCTTGTAACTACATTGAGAGAATTGAGATGATTTCTTCTCTTTTATCTTATAAACTAAGAAAAATCATTTATTAAGGAACCGGTCTTACCTCCCGTATAGATAAATGATTTCTCCTCAATTATCTTATTGTTAGGTTTTATTAGTTACTCATAAACTAATTTTAGTCATACTAACATAATCTTTTAATTAACCCTTTAATTAACATATTATTAGTGATCTTAAGCATGCTAAAATGCGGAAATAAGAGAGTATTCGAACCCTTACACACGGTCCAAATATTTAGCAAGGATGATCCTCCAAGTACCCAAAATAGAATACCTCCTTTGGATGCACCAAGACAACCCCTTAATCAACCGAGACTTGAACAAGCTAGTTTCAAAACCGGTTTCACCTTAAACTTATTCTAATCTCTCTAATTAGAATATTATTTGGATACTACAAATAGTATGATTTTATTATCTTATAATATAAATTTAGAGGTTGTAAAATCTCTCTTGCTTAGTAAAAATTTCGGCCAAGAGAAGAAGAATAGAATGAGTATGATATCACATATATATATTACGCATGCCTTTTCTTAAGATAATCAAATAACTTAAGCATGCTTATTTTGGGAAGGGGGAGCCGGCTATGGGATGTGCAACAAGGGGACATCATCACTTCTCAAGGTATTATAGGGTGGCTCTAGGTAGAGTTTCCAATAAACTCTTTAATGATTATGTTTTATGAATAATTAACACTTATAATCATTCCTTAACCATCCTATAATAACCGGCCATCCACCACAATGTGGATCTCATTTTATAAAAACGTCAATTGTTAAAATTGTGTATTATGTGACATCTTATATGTCACAAGTTAATACAATTATCTCAATATAAATATTTATCGTATAAATAATATATATATATAATTAAATAAATCATATTTATCAATTGACAAGTAATTCGAAATTACAAATATAAAATGATCATTTATCGTCAATACGATTTACAACTTTTGTATTAATTTCAACCCAATTCATTCTAATAACGATATAATAAAATATCGTTTACTTGTTTAACAATTGACACGTTTCAATTTTAAACATAAATCTTACAATAAGATTCAACCTCTAATTTCTCAATATACGAGTTTAAGGAACATGAGCAAATCGTATCAATATACATTTGATCACTTTTATCGATTAAGGGAATTGTCCTAAAGGTGTGACCTAAAGGGATCAACTGACCACCACCGTCATACGACAGTAATGTCAAACTCTAGCTAGCCAATCATTACCGATTAATGTTGGTCAGTTGACTAATATAAAATCGTATCATCCCTTGCGCATTCTCGTTATGAGATTTAATTACGTGATCGCACTATTGTTGAGGACACATTTCCCAACAATCTCCCACTTGTCCTCGACAAGTGTGCGTCACCAATTCTCTTGTCCTATTACAATCTCCCACTCAATGCAAGATGTCTCTCTGAGGTCGTACTTGCATTCGATCATATCATGAGTGGTTTCCTCGATCTGGAGAATAACTGTTTGACCGGAATTATCTACCATAGATACCTTCCGAGCGTCGCCACGCATTTCCAGTTAACTTCTCCTCGAGTGGCCCTGAGATTTGAACAACCGTGACAAGGGGTGGACAATTTCTATCGCACTACTTCCTTCAACCAGTCACAGTCAGTCACAACCCAAAACAATCCCATTTGACTCCAGTTACGAAAAGTCGTAGAGAATGGATCAAGGTTATGCCTAAACTGTACCATCTTGGGAGAGTAGTCTTTAGTCTAAGAATTGACTCACAAGAATACTATAGCAGCTCTCGCCACGACCTGGCCATAAAATTTCCAGAACTCTATAAGCGGTCACATTACCCGACAGAGTGTCTCTTACAGTCTGCCTATGTGATCGACTAGTCATCACATATGACTCTATGGCACTTGAACTTGCCATCAATCGCCTCACACTCTAGTCGCTTTGAGACGTCACCTCATGTAAGCGGCTAGGGGCTATACTAAGTCAATCCAGTTCACTTATGGGGTTCATAATTGTCTCTTACAACCCATTTGGATTCTGACAAAGTATCTTTTACTTTGAGTTAATGATAACTCAAATGATGTTGTTATGCAACAATAGTCAATACTATTACATTGCATTTGATGCACAATCATCTATTTGTATTAGTGTTTTGCGAATAACCTTTATTCATGATTGCAAAACTTACAAATTTTGGTCTCCTTCCGACTCATATTATCTCACATAATATGATCTTATTCAAGCACATATCTAGAACCCATTCTAGATTTTGAGTTTTCTTTCCTGAGGAAAGCTTCCACTGTTATCTTATAACTCGTGACGTATCGATATACTAGAGGGATTAAGGAATCACTCGGAATTATCTAGTCACTTATGTGCTGAAATCTATATTGCAGTTATTAGTGATTTCATCACTCTTACTATTTTCAAACATCTCGGCTATTTTATCAAGGATATTCAAAATTAACTATTTTGATTTCTATATGGGCGACCTTTTATTATCAATATAATAAAACTTCCCGTAAAGCTCCATCATCTTATGATATAAGGTATTTGATCATCTAGAATTGAAGCCCTCTTATTCTTTACACCTTAAAGAATCACCCATCCTCTCTAAATGGTAGGCTTAATTCTTTTATTGAACATTGCTCCCACTAAAATCAATATTTCTCGATCTCTTAAATGAACTTTTCATTTCTCGCATGTTAAACTATTACTCGAATTATTATCACTATCACTATCCTATAGTGATCTATTTTCCATTCAATCAATCATCACCCTCTTATCATGTCTTCGTTTCCTCGAGACGAATATGACATGATAATTTCCTTATAACTACATTGAGAGAATTGAGATGATTTCTTCTCTTTTATCTTATAAACTTAGAAAAATCATTTATTAAGGAACCGTTTTCCTTCCGATTTCATACGGGGTTTCATGTCTCCTCTCTATGAAACAATGAACATAAAGAACCTTTCTTCGAGTGTCCTCCCGTAGTTTCTTCAGTGTCCTCTCGTAGTTTCTTCAAATCATTTAGGGCTCTTCTTAAGACTCCCAAGTAAGAATCTTCTCTAAGATCCTTTATATTCATCATTGGTTTGTGAGCGAAATATTTTCTCCCACTCTATCCTTCTAACAATAACCTTTATTCGTTTAAGGATAGCTATTTCGATTAACCAATGCATATGAATGTTTGAAGTTTTATAGGTGTGATGAATACATTCTCGTTTTCACTTAAAATGAAAATCTTATAATGAACTAATATTGTCTCATTTTGATTGAAAGTATCTCATGGGGTGTAGTTCTCCGTTTTTAATCAACACTTTGATTATTTTGATCGTATCAAAGTTTATTGCGTGATTAGATCACTATTATTCATGTTTTAACAAGGCATGCAATTTATTTGATAAATCAAAACATTGATTAAGAACAAAAGTAGTGACTCGGGTTGAAAACCAAGTCACCAATATCCAAAATTACAACCATTGTTTTAGGATTTTAATCCTTGTCTTACAAGAAAATAAATTGTTCCATAAATAAATGCAAAATATGAAAGAAGACTATATGAAAATTAGAGGCTAGCTCTTCAAGTCTTCGATCAATTTGGATGCTACCATAGCCATCCAAGTAAGGAACTTCAAGCTTCCTTCTCCTTGCCCTTATCTTTATTAGGAGGCACCCCTTTAAAACATTTAAAAAAGGGTAAACATCAACACATTTGTATCATTATACATAAGTTGATAAATGACATGAATCATAAACGAGAATTATTACCTACAGCGGTTGCCTTCCCATTTTTGAGATCACTTAAGTATTTGGGGCAATTTCTATTCCAATGACCAATCCTCGTGCAATAATGGCACTTGTCTTGCTCTTTTGAAGACGAGGTGGAAGCGCCTTTCGAAAAGGTCTTTTCTTTGGTCGCCTTGGGCTTGAACGTTTTCTTGCCCTTGCCTTTAGAGGCATTCCTCTTGAAGCTCGTTTTCCCTTTCTTTTCGATGTTCAAAACATCCTTGGTGGAACTTTCATGAAGTCCCATGTCCCTTTCGGCTTGGACTAGCATCTTATGCAACTCGTCCAACGTGGTCTCTTGGTTTCGCATATTGAAATTCACCCGGAATTGAGCATACGCCTTAACCTTATTGAGCGAGTGAAGAACTCGGTCAATGATAAGAGAATCGGGAACATCAACATCTTGAGCTTTTAGAGTCTCCGCGAGCTCAACGAGTTTGAGCACATGAGGGCTTATCTTTTGCCCTTCCTTGAATGTAATGTCAAAGAAGGCGGAAGCCGCCTCATATTGAATCACCCTTGGAGTTTACGAAAACATGGTCGCAAGCTTGGTGTAGATTTCATACGATGTGGTCAACTTTATCATACTCCTTTGGAGATCCGACTCCATGGAGAAGATGAGCACATTTTTAAGAGCGGAGGACTCTTTCATGTAGGCTTCATAGGCCTCACGAGTTCCGACCGCGGAACGAGCGGTTGGAGCGGCTTCGGATAGGTAACGACTCTTATCGTCACCTTGAGCGGCCAAAAGCAATTGCGCATTCCAATCCTTAAAATTGGAACCATGTTTATCGAGTTTACAACGATCCATAAAGGATCGAAGCCATGACACGTTAGTGAAAGGTGGAGCGTTGGTGGCCATTGATGATGTCGAAAATTAAACTACAATAATAAAAGGATAAACAACATCATTTTAAATTCATAATTTGAATTTTAAGAAACTTAAACATGTTAAGTATATTTACTTAATGATCTCTTACCCAATTAAGTAAACAATCCCGAGACCCAAACCCATACTAATCCGGGCACGGTGTAGCCGATTCAACCCGTATCGGTATAATTTGGTGGATTAACTCTTTAATCGGTTCTACTCTTAGAACTCTCGGTCGACAATTTTCTTAAAATTATCTTTAGCCCGAACTTATTGCAACTACGGTTACGAATACTTTCGTTGAGATCAACCAAATTTCAAGGTGTAATCTTATTACCCCACTTACCCAACGTGACAATTTTAGTACCCCGGTATAGCCGAGCCTACGTTCTTGTGAAGAAGGGATTCATGGGTCCGTACTTTTTGGTAAGGCTAAGTCTCAATATTTATTTGTAAGAGATCTAGTCAAATTATTATCTATCTCCGTTTAAGTGAACTAAGTCGGTGAATTATCGATAAAATAAATGACTAGGTCGATTAAATCGAAAAATGCATGATACGATGTATGACGATTTGGCTATGCATGCAAACATATAAAAGCAAATAAAAGCATAAAAAATAAACCCTAGTATGGCCTTTCCTAGAAAAGAAATAATAAAAGTACAAATTCGGAAACCAACTCCTTTGGTCCCTTGAACTTCACGCGGCACGCACTTCGAGGTAAACACCGTCTTGTTCGGAACTTCTTTCCGAATGGCACCGTCTTCAAGGAACTCCGGATTTTACAAAAATTACAACTTTTCTAGTCTACTTTATACATTATAAAATAGAAATAAATTACAATTGGGTGATACGAGATCACAAAATTACAACCCAATCGGTAACCCCTTACATTACGGGAAATACCGATTTAAAACTAAGGCCATACTAAGTAAATTACATAATTCCCAAAATTACGTAAAATAAATCATGACATTCATAATAAAGTATGCAATGCTTATGAAAATATGAATTAACATGCAAACCCTAAGCCAAATCGTCCTATTTAAAACACTTATTTAAATAGTTATCGCAAACCTCGGTTTATGGAATCGCGTGTTTTAACGTTTAACAACACTATGCATTATATGAAACGGTTTTCATCCTTAAGTTAATCATCCTAACTCGCATAGGATTCAAAATTTAGTCTACTCAAACTTTGAACATGACTTAACTTAATATATTTCAATATTGATCGGTATTACTCGGTTTTACGGGAAAAATAATATAAAAATCCAAAAGAGTCATAAAAATTTCGAAAATTCAAAATTCAAATTTTGAAAAATCCAGAATGTTCTTAAAATTTTCAGAATCTTAAAATATTACTATTTATACGGTTTTAACATTATTTCGTAAATAAGACGTAAAACGAGCATTTTAAGTCGGAAAATTCAATAATTAAATTCATAAATGCAAATTAAATACTAACAATATTTTTATACCTTCCAAAACATTTTAAGAACACAAAATGGACAGAAAATTAAATTACACACTGCCCAAGAACCGAAATTTTTAATGCATGACTCTTTTTATTTAATTTTAAATGCAACATATTAACAAATTAAAATTAAATCAAATCTGAAACTTTTGGCTCCCAAGAATATATTCATGATGAACATATCATATATGACAATTGTGGGTTAAATTTTTCGGCCATTTTAACAACTATTGCAAATTTTAACGATTTACGTCATATATCGCACGATTTTAACCTTTAAAATTATTTCTCAAGCATAAAATAAGATAAAATTCTAGAAAATTTTATACATGCTGGAAATAATATATATGACATCGTGTTAAAATTTTATGGCCAAATTCCAACTTAAACTATTAAAGTCGAAATTATATCACTAATTACCCGATTTTTACATTAAAAATCTATAATATTGCAATATTTGAGATAAATTTCTGGAAAATTCAACATAAATTTTAAATATTGCATGTGACATCCTCATAAATTTTTATAGTCAATTTCATAATATAACTATTTTAACCCATTTTATTCATCTTATTGCATTTTAACCCTTAAAATTCATATCACACGTTTTATAAGTCCATA
This sequence comes from Silene conica, assembly GCA_029255685.2. Classification (NCBI taxonomy): domain Eukaryota; kingdom Viridiplantae; phylum Streptophyta; class Magnoliopsida; order Caryophyllales; family Caryophyllaceae; genus Silene; species Silene conica. The sequence continues at coordinate 37,445,424 of CM055312.2, read as the reverse complement.
ATTTACGAAAAATCATATTCATATTATAGAAAATACATGTGATAACATACTGAAAAATCTCGGCCAAAAGATGATTTTAGCTATTTTTCCCAAAATAAACGACTTTAACCATTAAAACTTTATAAAAACCGAGATTTAATATACCATTAATCAATATTCATGCAAAATATATTCCAAATATTCTAAAACATTTTAGAAAACAGTAGGTATTCATGCTAAAATTATTTCGTGCATATCATATATTAAACGAAAATTCCAATTTTATTTTTGTTATCACTATAACTCCGTAAAAACGTAAACGGAAAGCATGCAAACAACCCCTTGCTCTGATACCAATTGTTAGGTTTTATTAGTTACTCATAAACTAATTTTAGTCATACTAACATAATCTTTTAATTAACCCTTTAATTAACATATTATTAGTGATCTTAAGCATGCTAAAATGCGGAAATAAGAGAGTATTCGAACCCTTACACACGGTCCAAATATTTAGCAAGGATGATCCTCCAAGTACCCAAAATAGAATACCTCATTTGGATGCACCAAGACAACTCCTTAATCAACCGAGACTTGAACAAGCTAGTTACAAAACCGGTTTCACCTTAAACTTATTCTAATCTCTCTAATTAGAATATTATTTGGATACTACAAATAGTATGATTTTATTATCTTATAATATAAATTTAGAGGTTGTAAAATCTCTCTTGCTTAGTAAAAATTTCGGCCAAGAGAAGAAGAATAGAATGAGTATGATATCACATATATATATATATATATATTAAGCATGCCTTTTCTTAAGATAATCAAATAACTTAAGCATGCTTATTTTGGGAAGGGGGAGCCGGCTATGGGATGTGCAACAAGGGGACATCATCACTTCTCAAGGTATTATGGGGTGGCTCTAGGTAGAGTTTCCAATAAACTCTTTAATGATTATGTTTTATGAATAATTAACACTTATAATCATTCCTTAACCATCCTATAATAACCGGCCATCCACCACAATGTGGATCTCATTTTATAAAAACGTCAATTGTTAAAATTGTGTATTATGTGACATCTTATATGTCACAAGTTAATACAATTATATCAATGTAAATATTTATCGTAAATAATATATATATATATATAATTAAATAAATCATATTTATCAATTGACAAGTAATTCGAAATTACAAATATAAAATGATCATTTATCGTCAATACGATTTACAACTTTTGTATTAATTTCAACCCAATTCATTCTAATAACGATATAATAAAATATCGTTTACTTGTTTAACAATTGACACGTTTCAATTTTAAACATAAATCTTACAATAAGATTCAACCTCTAATTTCTCGATATACGAGTTTAAGGAACATGAGCAAATCGTATCAATATACATTTGATCACTTTTATCGATTAAGGGAATTGTCCTAAAGGTGTGACCTAAAGGGATCAACTGACCACCACCGTCATACGACAGTAATGTCAAACTCTAGCTAGCCAATCATTACCGATTAATGTTGGTCAGTTGACTAATATAAAATCGTATCATCCATTGCGCATTCTCGTTATGAGATTTAATTACGTGATCGCACTATTGTTGAGGACACATTTGTGGGGAATAAAACGTGTATTCGCCCTATATATGCAGGATTATAATGAAAAATACAGTCGTGTATATAGTCATAAGATTAAAAAGATACGAATAAGAGTACAACCTTTAGTCCCTGTGCGAAAGGCCTAAGAACAGGAATTAACACAAATTCCCTCCTATAACTTGCACCCAAGACTTAGATTGAGACGTTGCCGCGTGTGCTAGAAATCCTCTTCAACTGCCTTGCAATATCGGGAGAGCCTTTTGAGTTTTAGATGTGAGATCTGGGTTGTGGGAGAAGAATGCTCTCAAACCCTAATTTTCTTGAGATTTGTTTAAACAGTGAAAACAAGAGTCCCTGACATAAGGAGAGTCCCTCTCCTTATGTAGTACACGGCCGAATTGGATGTTGGGTAGGAGTGGGCTTCCCACTCTTACCATATTCCAATGCGTGATTCGACCCAATTAGCTATAAGTTGTCCGCGGGTTTTATTTATAAATCGTACACGTGTTATCAGATATTAATGCAGTCGATGTATTAATAATGGTCTGATAAAATACGATATTGCATAATTACCCAAATTAATATAACTGTTTATATTAATACGCGAATACAATATTTAATTAAATATAACCATTTATATTTAATTTACGAATTAAACATGTAATCCGTATTAGCTAAAATTATTTAATCCGTATTAAATAATAATCTCAACATCTTATTGACTAATTTAATAGTCAATACCTCTGACTAACTGTTTAGTCATATCCGGCATAAATGTGACTGTATTTTCATACCTTCACATCTCTCAAACGTGTCCTATAGGTGTGACGTATAGGGACCAGTTGATCACCGCCATCCGTATGACAATAACGTCAAACTTATCTAGCAAGCCAACCGTTATTGATAAACGTGGATCAACTGATAATAATATTGAAGTATGCCCTTGTGATTCTTAAAGAGATTTAATAAGTCATTGTACTTAATTGTCAAGGACACCAGCCCTAACAATCTCCCACTTGTCTGTACAAGGGTATGTGCAATGACGTTATCACACTACATGTGGAGGACACAAGCTCCAACAAACTCCCACTTGTCCGTACAAGTGTAGGTGTGATAACCGATTCTCATATCCTTTTAAAATTTCTCCCACTCAATGTAAGACAATTTGCAAATCCGCATTCGCAAAGGTCGTATCTCACAAGCGATCTGTATCAAGAGTGGTTTCTCCGACTAGAGAGTAACTTAACTGATAAAACGAATCTGTATTCGAGCATGGCCATGCATTTCAGTTACTACTCCTCGAGTGGCCCTGAGAAATGATAAAATCCTGATAAGGGTTTGGATATTTCCCTCAACTCGAATCCTGCCGATATCGCGCAGCATGAAATAACCCAGAAAAAATCCTCTTGGCCCCTGTTACGGTGACCGTGGGAAAGAAACCAAAGTTACCCAAAATCTGCCTTAATCTCAAGAGACAGTTGAAAGTCAAAAGACTCGACTCTAAGGAACACTATGGAGGTCCTATCCACGACCTGGCACCCAATGTTGTAAAACATTTAGGACTCCATAACGCTGTCACGGGGTGTCCTACGAGATATCCGTATAACTCGCCTTTGTGATTGGTCAGTCGACCGTGTGACTTATGGCTCGTTGAACCCACCATCAACCAACGTCACAAAATGATTACCTGAGTTATCAGCTCAAGTGGGTAATCAAGGACCAAAACGATGTAATGTTAATCAGTTCACTTTGTGGTGTTCAAAATTGGCGTACAATTCCACATGAGAAACAAAACATTATATATCATAACAATAAGGTTGAATAGAGTACACGAGAAAATGAATCATTACATGAATTCATAAAAGAGTACTACAACTTAGGAACACATCCAATCCCCATGGAATGAATGTGCCCTTCATGCTTATCACGTGGTAATGCTTTTGTGAGAGGATCAGCTATGTTGTCATCCGTAGCGATCTTTTCAATGAAAATCTCCTTTTGCTCCACGTAATCTCTGATTAGATGAGCTTTCCGTTGTACATGCCTAGCCTTGTTGCTAGACTTATGCTCCTTAGCTTGGAAGATGGCACCTTTATTATCACAATAAACGGTGATTGGGTCATTCGAACTAGGCACTACTGATAGTCCTTGTAAGAATTGACGCATCCATATTGCTTCCTTAGCTGCTTCTGAGGCGGCATAGTACTCGGACTCAGTCGTAGAATCTGCTGTAACACTCTGTTTAGAACTTTTCCAACTGACAGCAGCACCATTAAGAGTAAAAACGAATCCAGACTGAGATTTCGAGTCATCTCGATCCGTTTGGAAGCTAGCATCTGCGTAACCCGTGGCGCAGAGCGTCGAGTCGCCTCCGTAAGTCAATCCCCAATCTTTAGTCCTCCGTAGGTACTTAAGAATGTTTTTCACGGCCATCCAGTGTTGTTCACCTGGATGAGCTTGGAATCGACTTGTCAAACTCAATGCATATGCAACGTCAGGACGTGTGCATATCATGGCATACATGATCGATCCTATTGCCGAAGCATAAGGAATCCGACTCATGCGCTCTTTCTCTTCCAATGACTTAGCTTCTTGAGTCTTGCTCAAGTGAAGCCCAGGAGTCATAGGAAGGAACCCCTTCTTGGAGTTCGTCATGCTGAATCTCTCCGGGATCTTATCTATATAAGACTCCTGACTGAGAGACAACATCCGTCGTGATCTATCCCTGTAGATACGGATGCCCAAAATTCTTTGTGCCTCTCCCAGATCTTTCATCTGGAAATGGTTTTTCAACCATGCTTTAACCGAAGATAAGAAAGGTATGTCATTCCCAATCAAGAGTATGTCGTCGACATACAGTACTAGGAATACAATCTTGCTCCCACTCGACTTGTTATAGAGACATGGTTCCTCGACTGATCGAATGAACCCATTCTCTTTTATCACTTGGTCGAAGCGATGATTCCAACTCCGCGATGCTTGCTTAAGTCCATAGATGGAACGCTTAAGCTTGCAAACTTTCTTAGGATGTGCTGGATCAATAAAACCTTCAAGTTGTACCATGTACAACTCTTCCTCCAAATAACCGTTTAAGAAGGCGGTTTTAACGTCCATTTGCCATATTTCATAGTCATGAAATGCGGCGATCGCTAAGATAATCCGAATGGAACGTAGCATGACTACGGGTGCAAAGATCTCATCGTAGTGCAAGCCTGGCACTTGGGTGAAACCTTTAGCAACGAGTCTAGCCTTGTGGATATCTTGTTGTCCTTCCACGGCATGCTTTATCTTGTAAAGCCATTTGCATTGAAGGGGACGTACCTTTGCAGGTAGGTCCACAAGATCCCACACGTTGTTCTCATACATGGAGTCCATCTCGGATTGCATGGCTTCTAGCCATAGCTTTGAGTCAGAACTGGTCATGGCACCTTTATAGATTGTGGGTTCGTTACCCTCTAGGAGTAAGACGTCATCTGTATCATGTTCCTCGACCATACCAATGTATCTGTCCGGAGGAATAAAGACTCTTCCCGACCTCCTAGGTTCCTCAGGAATATCTACCGCAGCCTCGGTTGAAGGAACTGTTTCCTCCAATGGTTGCTCGGCAGTTGGTTCTTGAACCTCCGATAACTCGAAGGTTCTATTACTCGACTTGTTCTCAAGAAATTCTTTCTCTAAGAACGTCGCACTAGCCGTAACAAAAACACGTTGTTCGGTTGGCGAGTAGAAGTAATGACCAAAAGTTCCCTTTGGATAACCTATAAAGTATGTCTTGACCGATCGCGGGCTGAGCTTATCCTCGTGTCTCCACTTGACATAAGCCTCGCAGCCCTAAACCCGAATAAAGGACAAGTTGGGGACCGTTCCCTTCCATAATTCGTATGGAGTCTTGTCAACAGCTTTAGACGGACTTCGGTTAAGTATTAGAGCGGCTGACAAAAGAGCATAGCCCCACAATGAATCAGGCACAACGGTGTGACTCATCATGGATCGAACCATATCGAGTAGAGTTCGATTTCTCCGTTCGGACACACCATTTAATTGTGGTGTTCCAGGTGGAGTCAACTGTAGCACGATGCCACAGTCTTTAAGGTGTTGATCAAACTCGTGTGAAAGATACTCACCACCACGATCCGAACGTAGTGCTTTAATCTTTCTACCCAGCTGGTTCTGTACCCGATTCTGGTATTCTTTGAACTTGTCAAAGGATTCACTTTTATGTTTCATCAAGTAGACATAGCCATATCTACTCAAATCATCCGTGAAAGTGATGAAATACCTATAGCCTTCTCGTGCGTTGATCGACATAGGGCCACATACGTCCCTATGTATGAGTCCTAATAGGTCGGCAGCGCACATTCCAACACCTTTGCAAGAAATAAATACGAGTCATTTTGCCAATGAGACATGATTCACACGTGCCATATGATTCGAAATCAAAGGGCGATATAGCTCCATTCTGTATGAGCTGTTTTACGCGTTTCTCATTTATGTGTCCCATACGACAATGCCATAGGTAAGTTTGATCTTTGTCACCTACCTTTAATCTCTTGTTATTCACATGTAATATCTCGGTAGTTTGATCTAAAACATAAATTCCATTCATGGAAACTGCCTTGCCATAAATCATATTGTGTAAGGAGAAAATACAGCTATTATTCTCTATTACAAATGAAAAACCGAGTTTGTCAAGTGCAGAAACTGAAATAATGTTTTTGGACAAACTAGGAACATAATAACAGTTATATAAAAATAACTCGAATCCACTTGGAAGCTGGATCACGTATGTTCCTTTCGAGACTGCAGCAACGCGTGCTCCATTCCGCAGGTCCACCTCACCCTTGATTGGGGGTTCTTGGTTTCGGAGGCCCTGCACATGATTACATAGATGAGAACCACAACCAGTATCAAGTACCCAAGTTCCGCAACTTGCATGGTTAATCTCAATCATGTGAATAAAAGAAGAAGAAGACATACCAACAGGAGTAACGCGGCCTGCCTTAATGTCCTCGCGATACACGGGGCATGAGCGCCTCCAATGCCCAGTCTTGTGGCAGTGGTGGCATTCCATGCTAGTATCCTTGCTCTTTGTCTTGCCCTGTGAGTTGTTCGACTCACCTGGCCCACTCTTAGTAAATCCTGGTTTCTTGAACCTGGGCTTACCTACTGCTAGGTCGCCCTGAGCTTTAGCCTTCCCTTTACTCTTTCCCTTACTGGAGATCATAAGAACATCCTGCTTCATGCTCCCACTTAATTTCAGATCCTTCTCGGTCTGTACGAGAAGGGAGTGGAGCTCATGAGGAGTCTTCTTCATGTCGTTCATGTAATAGTTGGCCCTAAAGAGGGCGAACCCATCATGAAGCGAATGAAGCATACGATCAACGATTATGTTCTCACTGATCTTGCAGTTTAGGGTCTCCAGTTTCTCGATATTCTCAATCATGTTGAGAATATGTGGGCTTACAGCTTGGCCCTTCTGGAGCTTCGCCTCAAAGAAGCGACATGTATGCTCATAAGAAACGATTCTCGGAGCTTTGGAGAATTCGTTAGAGAGCGTGGTGAAAATCTTGTTTGCACCATGGGATATGAAGCGTCTTTGCAAATTTGATTCCATTGCATAGATGAGTACGTTCTTTATCGCACCCGCTTCCATGACGAAGTCGCTATGAGCGCGAACTTCGTTGGCTCTAGCTCCAGTTCCTGGGTGTGCCGGAATGGGCTCAGTTAAATACTTAAGCTTTCCGTCAGCAATGGCAGCATTCCGTAGTGCTGTCTCCCAGTCAGAGAAGTTTGACCCATCATTCCTCAGTCTAGTTGACTGATTCATGGAGTCCATGAAGGCCTTTAGCCAGGATTCACGTGCTAGCTTGGCACTTGGCATTGGGTCTTCACCAGCCATTTAGTTATACAGCAGTTTTAAATGAACGTGTTCTACACTGAAAAAGAAGATAAAACAAAACCATATAAGCAACTTATTGTTGTGATTTAAGTCTATATTAAATTGAATTTAAACTCGTAGACTCATGCATTTATATAATTGATCTCCCTCAAGAATTATATAAACGATCCCAAGACTCAATTTCCGTATATTGATAAGCCCACAGTTTGGCTAATTCCACTGTTGGAACTCTTGGTCGATAGATTTCCGTAAATCCTATCTATTAGTCCATCTCAGTCGCTAGATAGTATCGAGTGACCATGATGTTGAGATAAAATAAATCATCTGTTCCCACTTACCCAACGTAGAAGGGGTCATATTATGCCTACCGACGAAGAAGGGATTCATGGGAGGCTGATTTATAAAGACTAGTCTCAATTTTTGGTTATACGAGGAAGACCCCATCGACTTATATTTATTCCTATTAAGTGAGCTAAAATCTAGCATATGCGTGAATGAATTAAATAAAGTGATGGCTTTACTTGTGACACGTGACATCTGTATTGTCACAGAAAACTAACGCGTAACCTCTACATGAGTCAGTTTTCAGGCATGTTATAGGTGGTTTGGTTTTTAGGCGGAATATGATGCAAGCTATTATCGATGAAAGCATAAAGATAAATGCAATAAACGTAAATAAAAGTCCTAGTGTGGCCTATCCTACCAAAATAAACATAAAACAACTTGGAATCCACCGTTGGACCCTAGAAGCTTGTCTTGATGTTCCATCTTGGTCTTGCAACGGGAGTGAGCATCCGGTCTTCCGTCTTTGGTCTTCACAAAATTACTAATTTAAATTACAAATATAACCTATTTACATTCTAATTTAAATACAAAAGTAATTACATGGCAAAAACCCAAAACGGAGATTCAAGATCTCAAAATTACAAGCAAGACTGTGTCCCATCATTACGGTGACACAATCTCCTAAGGCCACACTAAGTTACAACCGTTTGCAAAATTAAATACGTTATTGAAAGCATTCAAAAGGCATTCACAAGACGATAAATAAAATGCATCAACTAAATAAAAATTCATACATGACATAATACTGTTATTATGATTAATAAATTTTTACCAAACCACCTTTTAAGATTAAAATTATGTGACTATACCGCTTTAATCACCAATTTTAATAAACATATAATCCATTATTTTAAACTGTTTTAAAACAATATGTATCAAACGAGGGTGAACCGTTTCACAAAAAACAATATACTATTTCCGTATACAGTATACTATTTTAGGCCATGTGAAAATAAGAAACAAGTTATTTTCGAAAACAAACTGCCCGAAACGAGAGCACTCGATCGAGCAACAGGGGCACTCGATCGAGTGTCAGTGTCACTCGATCGAGTGCAGCAGGGCTCGATCGAGTGGCTCGTAAAAACTGCAAATCGCTGCACTTTTAAATCAAAACGAGTTTTTATCTTGATATAAAACGTGTAAATCAAAAATAAAAACAACAAGGGATTCACATATTGCTAAAAATATCGATTAATTAACAATATGCAAATAAGGATTGAAAACAAGATTGATCACAACCCTAAAACCACACGCATGAAGCCTGGTACGAGGACACTCGATCGAGTGCTACAGACACTCGATCGAGTGTCGAGGCAGAATGCATCGAATTTTCAAAATTTTTAAATCTTACGAAAAACACAATTGTAAAATTTCATGGCCATAGGCTCTGATACCACTTGTGGGGAATAAAACGTGTATTCGCCCCTATATATGCAGGATTATAATGAAAAATACAGTCGTGTATATAGTCATAAGATTAAAAAGATACGAATAAGAGTACAACCTTTAGTCCTTGTGCGAAATGCCTAAGAACAGGAATTAACACAAATTCCCTCCTATAACTTGCACCCAAGACTTAGATTGAGACGTTGCCGCGTGTGCTAGAAATCCTCTCCAACTGCCTTGCAATATCGGGAGAGCCTTTTGATTTTTAGATGTGAGATCTGGGTTGTGGGAGAAGAATGCTCTCAAACCCTAATTTTCTTGAGATTTGTTTAAACAGTGAAAACAAGAGTCCCTGACATAAGGAGAGTCCCTCTCCTTATGTAGTACACGGCCGAATTGGATGTTGGGTAGGAGTGGGCTTCCCACTCTTACCATATTCCAATGCGTGATTCGACCCAATTAGCTATAAGTTGTCCGCGGGTTTTATTTATAAATCGTACACGTGTTATCAGATATTAATGCAGTCGATGTATTAATAATGGTCTGATAAAATACGATATTGCATAATTATCCAAATTAATATAACTGTTTATATTAATACGCGAATACAATATTTAATTAAATATAACCGTTTATATTTAATTTACGAATTAAACATGTAATCCGTATTAGCTAAAATTATTTAATCCGTATTAAATAATAATCTCAACATTTTATTGACTAATTTAATAGTCAATACCTCTGACTAACTGTTTAGTCATATCCGGCATAAATGTGACTGTATTTTCATACCTTCACATCTCTCAAATGTGTCCTATAGGTGTGACGTATAGGGACCAGTTGATCACCGCCATCCGTATGACAATAACGTCAAACTTATCTAGCAAGCCAACCGTTATTGATAAACGTGGATCAACTGATAATAATACTGAAGTATGCCCTTGTGATCCTTAAAGAGATTTAATAAGTCATTGTACTTAATTGTCAAGGACACCAGCCCCAACAACATTTCCCAACACTTATAATCTTTAAAAAATCATTATCTCAAGGAGCCGATATTCCTTCCGAATTCATACGGGGTTTCATGTCTCCTCTCTTTGAAACAATGAACACAAAGAACCTTTCTTCGAGTGTCCTCCTGTAGTTTCTTCAGTGTCCTCTCGTAGTTTCTTCAATTCATTTAGGGTTCTTCTTAAGACTCCCAACTAGGAATCTTCTCTAAGATCCTTTATTTTTGTCATTGGTTTGCGAGCGAAATAATTTCTCCCACTCTATCCTTCTAACAATAACCTTTATTCGTATAAGGATAGCTATTTCGATTAACCAATGTATATGAATGCTTGAAGTTTTATAGGTGTGATGAATACATTCTCATTTTCACTTAAAATGAAAATCTTATAATGAACTAATATTGTCTCATTTTGATTGAAAGTATCTCATGGGGTGTAGTTGTCCGTTTTAATCAACACTCTGATTGTATTATATTGATCATATCAATTGTTAATTGCGTGATTAAATCACTTTTATTCATGTTTTAACAAGGTATGCAATTTATTTGAGAAATCAAGACATTGATTTAAGAACAAAAGTAGTGACTCGGGTTGAAAACCAAGTCACCAATCCAAAATTACAACCATTGTTTTAGGATTTTAATCCTTGTCTTACAAGAAAATAAATTGTTCCATAAATAAAATGCAAAATATGAAAGAAGACGATATGAAAATTAGAGGCTAGCTCTTCAAGTCTTCGATCAATTGGATGCTACCATAGCCATCCAAGTAAGGAACTTCATGTTTCCTTCTCCTTGCCCTTATCTTTACAAGATGCCCCTTTTAAAACAATTTAAAAGGGGGTGATAGTCAACTACTACTTGTATCGCCATACAAAAGTTAACAAAAGAACATGAAAGTAAACGAGAATTATAAACTACGGCGGTTGCCATTCCATTTTTGAGATCGCTTAAGTAATTGGGGCAATTACGCTTCCAATGACCGATCCTCGTGCAATAGTGGCACTTGTCTTGCTCTTTTGAGGACGAGGTGGAAGCGCCTTTCGAAAAGGTCTTTTCTTTGGTCGCCTTGGGCTTGAACGTTTTCTTGCCCTTGCCTTTAGAGGCATTTCTTTTGAAGCTCGTTTTCCCTTTCTTTTCGATGTTCAAAACATCTTTGGTGGAACTTTCATGAAGTCCCATGTCCCTTTCGGCTTGGACGAGCATCTTATGCAACTCTTCCAACGTGGTCTCTTGGTTTCGCATATTGAAATTCACCCGGAATTGAGCATATGCCTTAACCTTATTGAGCGAGTGAAGAACTTGGTCAATAATTAGAGAGTCGGGAACATCAACATTTTGAGCTTTTAGAGTCTCCGCGAGCTCAACGAGTTTGAGAACATGAGGGCTTATCTTTTGCCCTTCCTTGAATGTAATGTCAAAGAAGGCGGAAGCCGCCTCACATTGAATCACCCTTGGAGTTTGCGAAAACATGGTCGCAAGCTTGGTGTATATTTCATACGATGTGGTCAACTTTATCATACTCCTTTGGAGATCCGGCTCCATGGGGAAGATGAGCACATTTTTAAGAGCGGAGGACTCTTTCATGTAGGCTTCATAGGCCTCACGAGTTCCGACCGCGGAACGAGCGGTTGGAGCGGGAGGAGCGGCTTCGGATAGGTAACGACTCTTATCGTCACCTTGAGCGGCCAAAAGTAATTGCGCATCCCAATCCTTAAAATTGGAACCATGCTTATCGAGTTTGCAACGATCCATAAAGGATCGAAGCCATGATACGTTAGTGAGAGGTGGAGCGTTGGTTGCCATTGATGTTGAAAATTAAACTACAATAATAAAAGGAAAAACAACATCACTTTTAAAAATCGTTATTTTAAACTAGAAACTTTAACAAGTTTAGTTATATATTTACTTAATGATCTCTTACCCAATTAAATAAACAACCCCGAGACCCAAACCCATACTAATCCGGGCACGGTGTAGCCGATTCAACCCATATCGGTATAATTTGGTGGATTAACCCTTTAATCGGTTCTACTCTTAGAACTCTCGGTCGACAATTTTCTTAAAATTATCTTTAGCCCGAACTTATTGCAACTACGGTTACGAATACTTTCGTTGAGATCAACCAAATTTCAAGGTGTAATCTTATTACCCCACTTACCCAACATGACAATTTTAGTACCCCGGTGTAGCCGAGCCTACGTTCTTGTGAAGAAGGGATTCATGGGTCCGTACTCTTTGGTAAGGCTAAGTCTCAATATTTAAATGTAAGAGATCTAGTCAAATTATTATCTATCTCCGTTTAAGTGAACTAAGTCGGTGAATTATCGATAAAATAAAAGACTAGGTCGACTAGGTCGAAACATGCATGATACGATGTATGACGATTTGGCTATGCATGCAAACATATAAAAAGCAAAAATAAAAGCATAAAATAAACCCTAGTATGGCCTTTCCTAGAAAAGAAATAATAAAAGTACAAATTCGGAAACCAACTCCTTTGGTCCCTTGAACTTCACGCGGCACGCACTTCGAGGTAAACACCGTCTTTGTCGGAACTCCTTTCCGAATGGCACCGTCTTCAAGGAACTCCGGATTTTACAAATATTACAAATTTTCTAGTCTACTTTATACATTATAAAATAGAAATAAATTACAATTGGGTGATACGAGATCACAAAATTACAACCCAATCGGTAACCCCTTACATTACGGGAAATACCGATTTAAAAACTAAGGCCATACTAAGTAAATTACATAATTCCCAAAATTACGTAAAAATAAATCATGACATTCATAATATAAAATATGCAATGCTTATGTAAATATGAATTAACATGCAAACCCTAAGCCAAATCGTCCTATTTAAAACACTTATTTAAATAGTTATCGCAAACCTCGGTTTATGGAATCGCGTGTTTTAACGTTTAACAACACTATGCATTAAATGAAACGGTTTTCATCGTTAAGTTAATCATCCTAACTCTTATAGGTTTCAAAATTTAGTCTTATTCAAACTTTGAACATGACTTAACTTAATATATTTCAATATTGATCGGTATTACTCGGTTTTACGGGAAAAATAATATAAAAATCCAAAAGAGTCATAAAAATTTCGAAAATTCAAAATTCAAATTTGGAAAAATCCAGAATGTTCTTAAAATTTTCAGAGTCTTAAAATATTAGTATTTATACGGTTTTAACATTATTTCGTAAATAAGACGTAAAACGAGCATTTTAAGTCGGAAAATTCAATAATTAACTTCGTAAATGCAAATAATATACTAATAAAAATTTTACACTTTCCAAAACACTTTAAGAACACAAAATGGACAGAAAAATAAATTTCACACTGCCCAAGAGCCGAAACTTTAATTAAAAGACTCTTATTATTTTAATTTTAAATGCAACTTTTAACAAATTAAAATTAAAACAAATCTGAAACTTTTGGCTCCCAAGAATATTTTCATGATGAACATATCATATATGACTAATATGGGTTACATTTTTCGGCCATTTTAACAACTTTTGCAAATTTTAACGATTTACGTCATATATCGTACTATTTTAACCTTTAAAATTTTCTCAAGCATAAAATAAGATAAAAATCTCGAAATTTTTATACATGCTGGAAATAATATATATGACATCGTGTTAAATTTTTATGGCCAAATTCCAACTTAAACTATTAAAGTCGAAATAATGTCACTAATTACCTGATTTTTACATTAAAAATCTATAATATTGCAATATTTTAGATAAATTTCTGGAAAATTCAACATAAATTTTAAATATTGCATGTGACATCCTCATAAATTTTCATAGTCAAATTCATAATATAACTATTTTAACCCATTTTTATTCATCTTATTGCATTTTAACCCTTAAAATTCATATCACACGTTTTATAGGTCCATAATTTACGAAAATTCATATTCATATTATAGAAAATACATGTGATAACATACTGAAAATCTCGGCCAAAATATGATTTTAGCTATTTTTCCCAAAATAAACGACTTTAACCATTAAAATATAAAAACCGAGATTTAATATACCAATATTCAATATTCATGCAAAATATATTCCAAATATTCTAAAACATTTTAGAAAAGAGTAGGTATTCATGCCAAATTAATTTCGTGCATATCTTATATCAAACGAAAATATCAATTTTATTTTGTTATCACTATAACTCCGTAAAAATGTAAACGGAAAGCATGCAAACAACCTATTGCTCTGATACCAATTGTAGGGTTTTAGTTACTCATAAACTAATATTTTAGTAATACTAACATAATCCTTTCATTAACATTTTAATTAACATATTATTATGATCTTATGCATGCTAAACATATGCGGAAATGGGAGAGATATCGAGTCTCAAGAGGAAGAACAAGCTTCCTTACATTGCTAGTCTCGGCTAAAATAGGGCACAAGTGAAGTCACCTTCTTCACTTGTTCTTGAGCTTATCACACGGATGATCCTCCTTGAACCTTCAAAGAGATGATGGCCTCCAAAAGATGAACACCAAGACACACTACTCTCAACTATTTGTATGTTATTATGCTAGAATCAACACACAAAAACTCTAGATAGTGTAAGGAGGCACACGGTTTTAGGGTTAGAAAGTATGAATTATTTTTCTTTCTTTCTTTTGTTCTCTCTAAACAAAACCCTAAAATGAAATGTGAATGAATGAGTAGTATGAACCAAGGAACAAAATCTCCTTTTGTTCTTCCATTTGGTTCGGCCGAGACATGGGTTAGCATGCCCAATGGATTTGCTCTAAATCCTTTCAAATGTTCCTCATGCCTAATTGCATATTAAATGACATGTCTCATACATGTTCCTAACCAATATGTAATATTGTATGTTTGTATGTGTGTGACATATCACACGGTCCATACAAACAAAACGGACCCAATACAAATTAGTTAGGACGACTTAGTTTACGTAGTTTAACTTTTAAACTCTTTATCGTAAATTTATAAGTAATTCAAATAATTACATATATTTATTTAATTGCAATTTTGTTACTACAACAATTGTAGTTAAAATAACTCATTCAAGTTTAATCATGTTTCTTAAACATATAAATTATAGTGATGACATTTCAATCACTAAAACAATTTATAATCTTATTATAAATTATCTCCTTATTTTATTCATAATCTAGAAATGAACTAACTCGTATCATATACAGTTATTTCATTTATTATTGAGAGAGTTGTCCTAAAGGTGTGACCTAAAGGGATCAACTGGTCACCACCGTCATTACGACAGTAATGTCAAACTCTAGCAAGCCAATCATTACCGATTAATGTTGACCAGTTGACTTATGATAAAGAATCATCCCATGCGCATTCTCGTTATGAGATTTAATTACGTGATCGCACTATTGTTGAGGACACATTTCCCAACAATAAGATCTCAAAATTACAAACAAGACCGTGTTCCATCATTACGGTAACACGATCTTCTAAGGCCACACTAAGTTACAACCGTTTGCAAAAATTAAATACGTTATAGAAAGCATTCAAAGGCATTCAACAAGACGATAAATAAAAATGCATCAACTAAAACAAAATTTATACATAACATAATACCGTTATTATGTTTAACAAATTTTTACCAAACCACCTTACGAGATTAAAATTATGTGATTATACCGTTTTAATCACTTCAATCTTAATAAATTATAATCCATTATCTTAAACTGTTTTAAAATAATATATATCATACGAGAGTGAACCGTTTCACAAAAAGTAATATACTATTTCCGTATATAGTATATTATTATTGGCCAAGGGAAAATAAAACAAGTTATTTTCGAAAATTAAAACGTCTGTAACAGAGACGAGGTCGACCGACCTCACCTCGAGGTCGACTGACCATCTGCCAATCTAAAAAGACTTCCTGTAACAGCACCAAGGTCGACCGACCTATTAACCAGGTCGACCAACCGACCAAACGGAAAAACGAGTTTCTAGAAACGCAAAACACTGCACTTTAACACCAAAACAAGTTTCTATCTTTGATTTAAAACGGGTAAATCAAAATTAATAACAACAAAAGATTCACATATTGCTAAAAATATCGATTAATCAACAATATGTAAATAAGAATCGAAAACAAGATCGATTACTCACAAAAAGAAAACTGCCGAAACAGAAAAACACACGCAGGAGTCAGTCGACCGACCGCAACAGTGGGTCGATCGACCGACATGGCGAAAGAACGCGATTTTCAATTTTTTTTTTTTTAAAATCTTATTAAAAACACAAAAGTAAAAATTTTGTGGCCTTGGCTCTGATACCACTTGTGGGAAATATAACATGTATTCGCCCTTAAACATGAAGGATTATAACGAAACTTACAATTGTGATTATAGTAATAAGATAAGAAAAACAACATGAAAAGAATTACAACCTTGAGTCCTTGTGCAAATTGGCCTAAGAACAGGAATTAAAGTAAATTCTCTCCTATAAGTTGCACCCAAGACTTTATTTGAGACGATGTCGCGTGTGCTAGAAAGACTCTCCAATTGCCTTGCAATATGGGGAGAGTTTTTGTGAGGTTTTGATGTGAGATCTGAGTTTTGGGAGAAGAATGCTATCAAAACCCTAATTTCTTGAGATGTGTTTTAATCAGTAAAACATTCAAAAACCAGTAACCTGACAAAAGAAGAAGTCCTCTCCTTTTGTATTACTTCGGTCGGCCGATCCATTAGGGTAAGAGTGGGCTTTCCACTCTTACCTTATTCTAATGCGTGATTCGACCCGTTTTGCTAAAATATAATTCGCGGGATTTTTAATTATAAATCGCATACACGTTATCTGATATTAATGTAGTCGATACATTAATAATGGTCTGACAAAAATACGATATTGTATAATTATGTGAATTAATATAACTGTTTATATTAATATGCGAATTCAATATTTAATTAAATATAACCGTTTATATTTAATTTTACGAATTAATCATGTAATCCGTATTAGCTAAAATTATTTAATCCGTATTAAATAATAATCTCCACGTCTCGTTGACTAAGTTAATAGTCAATATCTCTGACTAATTGTTTAGTCGTATCCGGCATAAATGTGACTGTATTTTCATACCTTCACATCTCTCAAACGTGTCCTATAGGTGTGACGTATAGGGACCAGTTGATCACCGCCATCCGTATGAAAATAACGTTAAACTTATCTAGCAAGCCAACCGTTATTGATAAACGTGGATCAACTGATAAAAATACTGAAGTATGCCCTTGTGATCCTTAAAGAGATTTAGTAAGTCATTGTACTAACTGTCAGGGACACCAGCCCCAACACTCTCCTACCATAGCACTCATGGCCTAGACCCATCTTCATATTGTTGTCAGATTGTTCAGTTAGGAAGTTTAGTACGTTAGTACTTCCTTCCCATTTCTCGTGAACCTTACGAGCATGAAGAAGAAGGTGTTTTAAATAATCTATTTCTTTTATGTAGGAGGAATGGTCAACGTTGTTAGATTTTTTCAAGTCTTGAATATCTTTATTAAAATTGAACACAATTTGCGCATGTTCCTTTTTAATTTTGGTTAAGTTGAATTCCAGATCCATGATTTTTTGTTCGAGGATTTCACCTTCTTCTTGATGAGTTTCATCTACAACTACTGGTGTAGGTTTACTCTTTAGAAGTTCATTAGACCTTTTTAGATCTGAGGTTATAACTTCATTGGCTATAATCTTAGATTCAAGCTCTTTAATGTTGAGTTTTAATTTTGAGATTACAGCTTCATTGGATGTAACTTTAGACTCAATAATTTTCTTCTCAGACATTAATGTTTTAATTTAACATTTGTGTCAATGTTAACTTTGGATTTCAGTTTCTTGGCTTTGGCCTTTAAGAGTTGATTTTCCTCTGCAATGTCAAGGATCTGTTCCTTCAACTCGTCTATTTCAAGACTTTGTTCGTGACATTGGTCCAGGGTTTGTTCAAAATATTTAATTAATGCAGACTTAGATAAATTTTTAACTTGACTCTTATGCTGTAAAAAATTTACCTCTTGGTCTTGATCTTCTGAATCAGATTCTCCGTAGAGGCAAAATTGTGATGATTCATGATGGTCGGAAATTAGATCTAGACTGATATTGCTTAGGCACAGGTTAACAACTTCTTCTTCCTCTGAGTCTTCGTCATCTTCGGAATCTAATTCTCCCCAGCAGGATGCGAGCATAACCTTCTTGAATTCAGTCTTGGTCTTATCTCGTTTGGATTTGTCTTTGATTTTGTCCCAGCTTGGACAGTCTTTGATCATATGGCCTTGATCACCACATTTGAAGCAACCTCGTTTGAAGAAGGTTTGCTTAGAGACATTCTTCTTCTTGTCATTGGTTTTATTGTTTGATTTGGTAAATCTCCCTTTGAAGACTGCCTTTTAAAGCGTCTTGCGAATAGAACTGTTTCATCTTCCAGTTCAGGTTCGCACTCTTCGCTTGTAGATGCTTGCAAGGCAACGTTTTTGCCTTTAGGATGATCATCATCATCTTTCTTTAGCATGATCTCATGAGCCATTAGATATCCAATAAATTCTTGGTAAGTCATGGTCGCGAGATCACGAGCTTCTTCAATTGCAGTGACTTTGGGTTGCCACTTTTTGGTAAGGCTTCTAAGGACTTTTCTGACTATGTCCTCAGAATCATACTTCCTACCAAGGTTCTGCAGTTCATTTAGTATGCAAGAGAATCGTGCAGACATGCTATCAATCGATTCATTCTTTTCCATAGTGAAAAGTTCATATCGTTGAATAAGCAAGTCTATGCGATGTTTCTTAACTGCGGAAGTACCTTCGTAGGCAAGTTCTAGGCCATCCCATATTTCTTTAGCTGAATTACAAGAAGAGAAGCGATCAAATTCAGAAGTAATCATACCATTTTGAAGTAGACTCATGGCTTTTGAATTTTTCTCAGCTATCTTGTAATCTGCTTCCACATAATCACTTTCTGATTTCTCGTATGTTGTTCCATTTGCAGAGGCGACCAAGATCTTCTTTGGTCCAGTTTGAATTATCTTCCAGCATTCCCAGTCACATCCTTTGACGTAGTGGGTCATCATGTTCTTCCAAAAGCTATAGTTCTTTCCATCGAAGATGGGACACTTAAGGTGTTTAGAATCCATTAAGAATCAATAGAAAGATCAATCTCAAGCTGTAAGGTTTTCAAGAGCACGAGGCTCTGATACCAATTGAAGAGTCTATTGACCTAGATATACTCAAGAAGGGGTGGGGGGGTGTTGAATTGAGTATGCCAACTTTTTCGATTCTTCTTCGATTTATGTTGATGGAGCGTGATAGGAGCAAGTAACGAGTAAGAACGATAAAGTAAAAGGAGACACGATTTTTTAAAGTGGTTCAGTTTCACAAATCGAAACCTACGCCCACTATTCTCGATTAATAAAATTAGTACCTTCTCCGGATTACAATTTTATCAACCCAACTCGTACAACTTTGATATTAGTTGTAACTCAAACTAGATACCGTAAAATACCTAGCTACGTCAAGTACCGTGAAATACTTGACTACAATGAGTACCACTAAATACTCGAATCTATCTTAATTAAATAAGATGAAATCTTCAACAACTCTTGTGTTCAACGATCTTGAACGTATGAGAGTAATCTTCAAAGCTTGTAGTCTTTATTACGAGATTTGACAATGATTGGCACGAAAAACGAGATGCACGTGAGGTATCGTTCGTTGCTTTCTTGTTTTGCGTGAGGCGTGTATCTTGTTGATTTTGATCGTGTGATATAATGTCCTTTATATAGTAATTTAGATCTAGGTTGAATCCTAGATAGTTTAGGAATATTACTTTATCTAGAATACTTATTCTAGGTAATATTTTAAAACTAATCTTATTTGATTTAGGAAAGGACTTTAATAAGATATTACAAATTTTAAGACATAAGATCTTATTTCCAAAACCTATTTGATTTAGGAAACAACTTATATCATAAAATATAGTATCCTACTTTAAATCAATTCCTAATTCTTGTCAAGATATAATAAAATATATCTTTTAACCAAATTCTAATTAATCTGTAATTAAATTAAATAAATACATATTATTTATTTAATCAAACCATAAGGCTAATAGAAAACGTGTAGGACCGTGTAGAACAATGCGATGTACACTTCCCAATGCACGTTTACACCTATTTGTCAAGATATTATTTATTCTTCTCAAGATACGCTTCCCGAGACATACTTCCGGGACACGTTTTTTCTAGAGATTCGGATTTTGACAATAACGGTTAGAATAAAATCCTTAGTATAATAGGATAAATAATTATCTCATAAGTTAATTATTTTAATCCTAATTAACCAAAGAATATTTCTATTCTAAAAACCGTTTTAAGATTACTAAATTAATATATGACAATATAACAATAATACACATATACCTTGACGCTTTTATTTATTCTAAGCAAATCTCATTTCTTCAATAGTTATAGATACAACCTATAACTTAAGAGCTTTTTTATTCCGCCATAAGACTTTTATCTTGTAAGTCTTCAAAAGAACTTGACACGAGCTTGATCTTTTTCTTCAATCTACTAGTGAATCTATACTTTGCTAAACTATGATCTTCGCTCTATAATTAACTGTACACTTAAACGCACGATTACACGCATATGTATATAAAACATAATTATCCAGACTTGTCATTATTAAAACATAAAACAATATATTAAACATATAGAATATATTACTCAACAGACATGTTACAAATTAACACAATTGACAAAGATAAAATGGGTCTATATTAAGACCCTTTGTAACACCCCCCACTTATTCAGGGGCCTGGACTAGGACTCCCCGGATAAATAAGAGTGTTACCATCTCGGAATACCGAGGCAGTAGATAGCAAAGGAAAGAACACAGTACATTATTATGTATAACAAAAGTCAACTAACGTTCTTACAACTGTTTCAAAACATAAACCAAATGTTTAACAACTCATAAATGAAACTATGGTGATCTAGACTTTAGTCTTGTCCACATCCAAGCTCTCCCTTCCCGTACAGCTCCCATAGTCTCATATAACTGTCAATCTGCTCCCAAATAAATTGGTTCATCACGGGTGATCACGAATACACAGGGTCAACCACGAGGTTTAGTAGAGGAAATCAACAATCAAAACATTACTATTAATAGAAAGGCGTCATTCTCCACTCCGTATCACAAGACCCAATAACCCCACTCCGTATCACAAGACCCATTAATTCCACACCATATCACAATACCCATTAACTCCACTCCATATCACAAGACCCAATAATCACCACACCATATCACAAGATCGAATAATCACCACACCATATCACAAGGCCCAATATCACGCCTCTGTATCACTAGAACACACACGTAATTAATCACATTATCACATTATTTCCACAGTAAGACATACACAGCTAACATTAGTTAATAATCAGATTTCTCATCATAAACAAGTGTAACACCCCCATTTATTTAAGGAGCCTTTAGCAAGACATCCTCAGTAAATAGAGCTGCTACCATCTCGGAATGACCGAGGTAGTGAATAACAAAGTAAATGAAACCAAAGAACTTTATATAAAATTTATAAAATTTAAACGTTGTTATTACAAACTACGCAACGGAATAAAAGTACAACTGAAGATATTTCTATAAGTGATATACTTCTAGGTCGGTCCCAAATCTGCATCTCACATTCCCGTCCCAGCTCCTAGCTCATCTGTCTCTTTCCTGTAGAATCTACTCCCCATTCCGGATCATCGTAGGTGTCAGACGAATACACAGGGTCAACCACGAGGTTGAGTAGGAAAAACATCATTAAGACATAAATGACAATAGATCGGAACATCACTCCATCTCCATATCACCAGTCACCACCCCACCTCCATCACACCACTCCTTCCATCACCACACCTTCCATCACACCACACCTTCCATCACACCACACCTTCCATGGCCATATCACAAGTCCCGTATCACAAGTCCCAATATCACAAGACCCAGTATCACAAGACCCAATTCTCCTCTCCACATCATACAATAATTTTCAAGATAAATAATAACGTCTCGACAACAATAATAAATATCATATACCAATCTCATAATAAAAAAACAGTCTCATTACGTGACATAGTAAAATTCTCAGTCCATTCTCCTACCTCAATTTGCAGAACGACAACCGAACAGCTGCTGGAAAAGTTCCACGCAGAAACCGTCACCTAAACATATAATATATACGATTACAACCCTTCATTTAACCCGTATATTAGAATAGCAATGTTACTAAACATAGTAATTTTCTAAAAGTGGAAAGTTTCCTGAAATAGGAACTTTCCCGAAATAGTAACCTTGCCCAAAATAGTTTAGCCACTTAAAGTAATACTTCATACTATCATACTAACCAAAAGACATGATAACAATAACATAAATAATACTAATAATAATATTAATTATACTATTATCTTACTATATT
The DNA here is from genome assembly GCA_029255685.2 of Silene conica. Classification (NCBI taxonomy): domain Eukaryota; kingdom Viridiplantae; phylum Streptophyta; class Magnoliopsida; order Caryophyllales; family Caryophyllaceae; genus Silene; species Silene conica. Next base: position 37,422,682 of record CM055312.2, on the reverse strand, counting down.
AAAATAATAACAAGACAACAATAAAGATAATTATTGTCACATACTAAATAATAATAAGTATAATATACTAGTAGTAGTACTAAATACACAACAACCATAATAATAATAATAATAATAATAATAATAATAATAATAATAATAATAATAATAATAAGTTAAACAAACAACTAACAATCAAAAATAAAACACTCTAAACACAACTAAGAAACCCGCGTGAACAGGCCAACAATACACACCCGTAACCGAACCTCTGACCCGTGCAAAACAGACCACCACCTTCACCCCGACTCCACAGCCCAATAACACCCAAACCTGGCACCAACTATAGCCTCCGACCACTCCCATGGCGCCACCAGGTCTGCCCCTGTGCCATGGTGGTTCCAGGGGCGAAACCACTGACCACCGACACCTCTAACCAACCCCAAAACAACCCCCTTGAACTCGTCCCTCTCACAACTCCCCTGTTTTTCCCACGACAACCGTAACGACAAAACCCGCTCTAACATCGACACCCTACACCACGAACCACCACAAGAACCACCACGCTAAACCTCGACTACCAAAAGGTGGAAATACCTTAATACACACACTAAACGCAAACGAAAAGCTAGACAAGTACAAACATTAGTAGCCCCCCTGTCCTGAATTCTTTATCGCGACTGTCCAAGAAAACCACCCCCCCACGGCAGTCATAGATGGTCAAAGACGAGTCACGAAGGCCCATGTACAACCATAGCACGACAAAGATTAATTTATGTGATTGTTAGCACGATATATACGATTATACAGTGGCGATAACAACACAAAAGGCAACGAAAACGGAAGGAGAAACAACCATGGTGAGCATACCTTAAACACAACGAAATTGAACCACCCTAGGCCGCGTTAAACCCACCGTGCGAACCTCCCCTGTGTTCCTTGAAGTGGCGGCAGCAGGTTGTGGTGATGGGATGTTGATTAGGGTAAACAAAATTAGGTTAAAGGTTGGGGTTGATATCAGATGGCATGAGAGGTATAAGTGTGTATTACGTAAAAAAAAGAAAAGAGGTGTGGGCTGTGTTCACGGTATCACAGCTTTCAAGGCCCAAACCAGTGTGTGCCTGAGGTCCCCAGTTCGAATCCCACTGACCACATATAATACAAAACTTATTTGATAAGTTCCTTATTTGATAAAATAATTATCGAACACTAACGCCGAAATATTATCTATACGCCGATTATACTCATAAAATATTATAATGAAAATACGAGGTATTACAACAAGTGTACAATATTTCCCCTACCTCAAATTGCAGGAGGACAAGTCAACCGAAAACTTCTAGAAGTGTTCCACGTGAAAACCGTCACCTAAACATATATTATGTAGCGAATTAATAAACTTCCCGAACCCCAATAACTCAACTTACACCTTCTATAAATAGAAACCATCCATAAGTGGAAAGTTTCCCAAAATGGAAACTTTTCCGAAATAGTAACTTTCTTAAAATGAAAACTTCCCGACTCGTAAACACTTCTAACTACCACCCTTAAGTAAATTAAAATCCTTATTCATTACCATTAACAATAGAATAAAACGTAGTAACACTATTATTAATATTTACTAAATAAATACTAATAATAATATTAGTATGCTATCGTATAATTGGATGAACACAAATTCTAGAACAAGTGAGAGAGAGGAGCGTGCGATTTTGCGAACGTTAGGGTACGTTAGGGTTCCGCTAGGGTTTTCGAGTGTGTCAGCGCCTGTCGTCGTCTTCAACCAATCGTCGGTGGTCCAGGGTCTCCGGCTTCCAGTCGTCGGTGCTCTGTCTCTATCGTCGGTCGGTCGTCGGTCGTCGGAGTTGCGGCAGGCTTTCGCGTGAGTGTGAGAGCAGCGTGAACTGCACCATCCCCACCGTCGGTGACCTCACGTCGCCGGTGTCCACCCTTCATCACGTCGTCGGCCTCCTCACGTCGCCGGCGACCAAATTGTGGCTGGTGGTGTGCCTGAGTGTGTGCGAGAGAGAGGGAGTGCGTTTTTAAGCAGCGGTTTTCTCGGTTAACAGCGGTTTTTGTCGGCGCCGGCGTGGTTGTGTCGCCCCTTCGCTGTTATCATCGTCAAGGTGGTTGTGGTGGTGATTAGGGTTCCGCTACGGTTTCTGCGAAAGGAGGGAGTTGTGTTTTCCGGTTTCGTTGCGGTTTCGGATTTGGCGTTTGCTACTCGCTGGCTGGGGTTACGGAGTTGGGTTTTTGGAGTTTACGTCACCGGAGTGTCTGGGTGGTTATCGTGAGGACCACACATTGCAGTGCTTGGTTTTGCTTTCTTTCCTTATTTCGAATTATCTTGAATTTGGAACGTAATTTGCTTCTCCATTTCAGCTACGGGTGTGCTTGCTTACTTCGTTGCGTTGGTAAACAGGTTGAAGGGGCAGTTGTTGTTTCGTGGCGGTTTTGGTGCGTGGGTGTCATGACCGATATCGCTCGCTTTCATTGTCCTTTTGTCGGTCTTTCTGGTTGTCAGGATGGTCGTGACAATGGTCTCAAGAAAGCTCCAATGCTCACCCATCTGCGTGATCGGCACTGCACCGACGATGCTCAGGTTATAACTAGACAATCTCTTACATCTTTATCTATTTTTGTCGAGGCTGAGACTACCTTTAGTCGCATGGGCATTTGGCTTTGTGGGGTTTGTTTTAAAACGCATGCACATCGTAAGCGGTGTCTGCATGGGGATGGGTCTGTTATTGAGGCACCGGATACGGGTGATGGGGTTGTCCCTTTCGTTCTTTATGATTTCCCTAGGCCAACTACTCCCGACCCTACCTTGCTTTCTGGTGGTGATGATGTTGTTCTGGAGGTTGGGGGTGGGTTCACTGTTTCATCACTTGATTGTTTGTTGTCTAAGGGATTGAGAACCGTGAAGTCCATCCCTCCTCGGTGTCGTCTTGTTTTCTCTCGGGTTCTTAACGGGGCCCTTGATGCTGTGATACGTTCTCCTTCTGATCTCTCATCTTGGGTTGCCTTGCTCGTTTTACCCCTTTGTATTCTCAAGACTTTCTCTCCACGGAGTAGTCGTGAGTGTCGTGCTGCTGTCCGGCGTCAGCCGCAAGAGGAGAGCATCTCTAGTGCCATTTGTACTTGGGGAGTGCCAGGTGGCATGGCGCAGGTCCTTCGGGATACCTTAGCTGCGTCTTCTCCTTCTTTTCGGTTTGATGAGGAGATAGACCTGGGTGAGGTTAATGTTAAGCAGTGTTGGCGGAAGATTTGTGATGGTCATTACACTGCTGCTGTTCGTGTGCTATCATCTTCTGGCATTGCCCCTTATAGTATGGCTACTCTTGCGGCTTTGGTAGATAAGCACCCCATTGTCCCTTCACCTACTTCGCCTTCTCGGTCTGCGGGTCATCCTACTCTTGTTGCCCCTGCCTCGGCTGTCCTGAGTATGATTCAGGGGTTTCCGCGTGGTACTTCTTGTGGGAGGGACGGTTTTCGGGCTCAGCATCTTCTGGATTGTTTGAGTGGTGTTGCGGCTGCCGTTTCTGATGAGTTGCTGGCGTCTATCACCGGGGTAGTTAATCTCTTTCTTGAGGGACAGTGCTCGCTGGTTCTTAGTGAGTATATCGCCAGTGCGCCGCTGACCCCGCTTGTTAAGCCGGGTGGTGGGATACGTCATATTGCCGTGGGTACGATTTGGAGGCGCCTTGTATCCAAGATCGGTGCTTTTTTGGTGGGTCCATCTTTGAGTGGTTATTTTGATGGTCTTCAGTTTGGGGTTGGAGTTTCAGGTGGGGGCGAGGCTATCCTGCATGCCTTGAACCGGTTGGTGGAGAGCCGGGGTGATGAGGTGGGTCTTTCTATGCTGTTGGTTGATTTCCGGAACGCTTTTAACATGGTTGATAGGGAGGTTATGTTGCGTGAGGTGCGTAGTCAGTGTCCCGCTCTTTCTTGCTGGGTGGAGTTTTGTTATTCCCGGCCCGCTCGTTTATATTATGGGGAGCACAGCTTATGGTCTTGTCAGGGTGTTCAGGAGGGTGATCCTTTGGCCCCTTTGCTCTTTTCGCTGGTTTTACATCCTTTGGTTTGTAAGATCCGTGACTCTTTCGACTTGAGTTTACATGCTTGGTATTTGGATGATGGCACTATTGTCGGGGATACCGTGGTTGTGGGGAAGGTTTTGGAGATGATTATGGAGGATGGGCCGCGATCGGGTCTTCATCTTAATATTGGTAAGACCGAGGTTTTTTGGCCGGCTGAAGACCCCAGAAGCCGGGGTTTGGGTGTTTTTCCTTCTGATATTGCTCGCCCTCTGCGTGGTGTCCAGGTCCTTGGTGGTCCGGTGAGTGTGTGCCCAGATTTTCGTAGTGAGGTTGTGATGAGGAGAGTGGCTCGGACTATTGGGCTCATGGACTCCGTCTCTCTGATTGATGATCCACAGTGTGAGCTTCTTTTGCTCCGGGCCTGTACTGGTATCTCGAAGCTTTACTTCGCTTTGCGTACTTGTTCCCCGGATGCTTTCGGAACCGCTGCGCCTATTTTTGACGCAGATTTGCGTTCTCATCTAGAGCGCATCGTCACTGCTTCTGGCCCGGGTTTTGGTGACTGGCAGTGGCCACTTGCCACCCTACCATTTTCCTTTGGTGGGCTGGGTGTGTATGCTGCCAGTGACGTCCTGCACTATGCTTTCATTGCTTCTCGGTTGCAGTCTTTGGATCTGCAGAATCGGCTTCTTCGGGTTTCGGGTGTCCTCGACACCGGACCTTCTTTTCAGTCAGCTCTGGGTGCTTTTGCTGCCGTTACGGGATCTGATTTTCTGGGCAATCCCTCTGAAATCGCTGCCACCAAACTTATGAAGATATTGGCAGATGTTTATTTCACGAGGGTTGTTGCCTCCGCGGGATCGGATTTCTCTTTGACTCCTCGTCAGATTGCGCTTTGGAAGTCTCAGGTGGGTGGTCACTCATCTGACTGGTTGCGTGTGGTTCCTATTTCCGGCTTGGGGCAGAATATGAACAGTAGGACTTACCGGTGCGTTCTCAGTTATCGGTTGGGTGTTCTGTTGTTCTCCGTGTCCGTTCCTTGTTTTGCTTGTTCCCGGGTTTTTGAGGGGGATATCTACGGGGACCATGCTGTCTCTTGCGTTAGTGCTATTGGTGTCAAGCATCGGCATAACCTGGTTCGGGATACTCTTTCGGATATTTGCTACCGGTCGGGGATTTCTACTGGTCGGGAGGTGGATATTGGCTTGCTCGATGGTGCGGGTGGGCCTTTGCGACCTGCTGATTTGCTGCTCTATTCTTGGGACCGGGGGCGCGATGTTTGTGTGGATTTGGTCGGATCCTCTCCTTTGACTCAGTCAGGCTTTGTGCCAGGAGGGGTGGTGGTAGATGCTGCTCGGAGGAAGTGCGCCAAGTACAGGGACTTGTGTGCGGCGCATGGTTATGGCTTCTTGCCTTTCTCCTTCTCTTCATTGGGGGAATTAGGGGAAGATGTTGTTTCCTTGCTCAAGCGGATTCAGAAGTTTTCTGTGTCCCAGGATGCCGGATCGCGGAGCGCTGCTTTTATTTTTACTCGCCTTAGTTTTGCTATTGCTAAGGGAGTGGGCGCCCAGTTAGTTTCGTGGGTGCCCACAAATTTCATGTAATTTTTCCTTTATTTTTAATAAAAGTTCCCGGTATAATAGTAATAAAAAATAATAATAATAATAATAATAATATTAATAATAATAATAATAACAAATATGAGCCAACAGCCCCCATACCCCGACGCATACACCCGTGAAACCAACCCCAACACCACCGTGTAATAGCCCCCACGACCACCAGCAACTACCATCTCTAGTACTCCCGACAGCCTACTATAACCACGACACCAAAACCCCCTCGACGACCGCCCGTGAGGCGAACCAGAACCCACACCAGAATTGGTCCCTCACCCAACCGTTACAACTCACCTAAACAGAACCCCCTGCGACACCACCACAGCCCCTAGCACCACCCGAGACTACCACCAAAATAGCCTCTGAAACCAGACCCATAGACCACGGTGGTACCACCGTGTCGACCTCCCCCGAGTCAACGGTGATACCACCCCCAAATAACCCCCTGAACACGGATACACTGACTACCCGAGATAAACAGGCAACAAACACCCTCCCTTCGACACTGACACATCCACTTGAACCCACCGCGATAACCCCCACGATACCACCCTGACTACCACCAGAAAAATGGTGTTAGCCACGCCTGATGGTGACGACACTCTACCCTTCGAATCCCCACAACACCACACACAGTCATACTCACAGCGATAAACAGAGGTGTGACATAGCTGGTTCACGGTCAAATCGAAGGGCCCTAGACTGGTCTAACCCGCTGTTCGAACCTCCTCTCCCTTCTCTGTAGTGGCGGCTGCAAATCTATGGTGATGGCTGTGTGTGAAGTAGGGTAAAGCGTGATGGGGGTAGGCTCTTATATGGCGGTATGGTGGCTGGTGAGTATGAGAATGTTTTTGAGGGTTTAACACAAACGTGGGCTGTTGTGTTGTGCACGATAAACGAGGCTCAATCCCAACTCCAAAGGTCCCAAGTTCGATCCTCCCCACTAGCAACATAATAACCTTTTCGATAATATACTTATGGAATGCTAAAAACGTTTAAATATTATCGACATGGCAATTATAAAAGTAAATATCGCAAATAAAATATTATAAAAACTCGGGGTATTACAGTCTTTCCCCCTTAAAATGAACTTCGTCCCGAAGTTCAACTATACTCACGTGACTACCAAAACCAACTCGGGCAACCTTGGAACTCAATAACATCAATTAAATCACAGAATGTTACATTTGACCCCCCTTAAATAAGAGTTACGTCCCCGTAGCTTACCTCAAACAAACAGATGCGGGTAACGCTCTCTCATGGATGCCTCGGCCTCCCATGTAGCTTCTTCCAGACTATGATTGGTCCACAGGACTTTCACCAATGATGTCTCCCCATTTCGAGTCTTCCGCACCATCCTGTCCAGAATCTCCTTTGGAGTCTCGACATAGGACAATTGCTCATCCACCTCAATCACTTCATGGCTCAACACATGCGATGGATCACTCACTCACTTCCTTAATTGAGAAACATGGAACACATTATGGACCTTGGATAGGGCTGGAGGTAAGGCTAATCGGTATGCCCCCTCCCCAACTCTGTCCAAAATCTCAAATGGCTCAATAAACTTCTGACTCAGCTTCCCACGTTTTCCGAACCTCATCACCCCCTTCATTGGAGATACCTTCAGCAATACCTTCTCTCCCATATCGAACGAAATATCACTCCTCCTTAGATCTGCGTAGCTCTTCTATCTATCCTGGGCGGCCCTCATCTTCTGACGAATAATCTGCACTTGCTCCACCATCTCCTGGATCATATCTGGCCCTAAAACCACCGCATCGGCTCCGACACTTCCTCCAGTACAAAGCCTCGAAAGGGGCCATCCCAATACTGGCATGATAACTGTTATTATACGAGACTTCTATCAATCATAGTCGATCCTCCCAAGATCCACCGAACTCAAGTACACACGCTCTTAACATATCCTCCAAGGTCTGAATAGTCCTCTCTGTCTGACCGTCTGTCGCCGGATGGAAAGCTGTACTCATCTTGAATTGAGTACCCAAAGCGGCCTGTAACTCCTGCCAAAATCTGGATATGAACCTCGAGTCTCGATCTGAAACAATGTCTTTAGGTATACCATCAATTTGACCACATTTTGCACATAGGACTTAGCCAACTCGGCTTTACTCTAGGTGTCCTTCATTGGAATAAAGTGAGCGGACTTAGTCAACCTGTCAACAATCACCCAGATCATGTTGTTGCCCCTCTGAGTCCGAGGCAACCCCACAGTAAAATCCATCGAGATATTCTCCCATTTCCACTCAGGTATATCTAGAGGCTGGATTTTCCCTGAGGTCTCTTATGCTCCCCTTTCACCCTTTGGCATGTCAAACATCTCGATACAAACTCAGCGACTTCCTTCTTCATGTTTGGCCACCAGAATGTCTTCTTAAGGTCCTTTTACAACTTATCACCCCTTCGGTGAACAATATGGCATAGCGTGAGCTTCAGTCAGGATTTTCTTCTTTAGCTCTTCCTTATCCGGAACACACCATCGCCCACTGAACCTCAGACTACCATCGACATGAATACTGAATTTGGATGCAGATTCTCCACCATCACTCTCGATCACCTCGCGCCACTTCTGGATCCGCGCATCATCTTTTTTTAACTCCCGAATCTCCCCATACAACTCCGATTCTATGGTCAAATCACTAAGAGTATCCCCCTTACGAATCATGAAAATCCCCATCTCCCTTAGCTCGCTATGCAGCCTCACTCTCGACCTGGCACTACACAAGGCATGGATGGACTTCCTACTTAGAGCATCGGCTACCACATTCGCCTTGCCTTCGTGGTAGATAATCTGCATGTCGTAGTCTCCAATCAACTCTATCCACCTCCTCTGTCTCATGTTCAACTCTCGCTGGGTGTAGATATACTTCAAATTCTTGTGGTCAGAAAACACCTTAAAAGTGGCTCCATAAAGGTAATGGCGCCACAATTTAAGTGCAAAGACCACTGCTCCTAATTCTCAGTCATGAGTCGGATAATTTTCCTCATAAGTCTTCAATTGGCGAGAAGCATACGCGATCACCTTCCCATTCTGGATTAGCACACACCCTAGACCATGCTTGGAAGCGTCTGTATAAACTTCGAAATTATCACTCCCATCAGGCAAGGCGAAGATAGGAGCTGTTGTCAGGCGTTCCTTAAGAGTTAAGAATGCCTTCTCACAACTCCCATCCCAAACAAAACGGTTCTCCTTCCTCATCAGCGATGTCAAAGGCTTGGCTATCTTTGAAAAATCCTTGACAAATCTCCTGTAATAACCCGCCAGTCCCAAGAAGCTTCGAATCTCACTCACATTCTTCGGACTTTGCCACTTAGTCACAGCCTCGATCTTACTAGGGTCGACAGATACCCCCTCCTTGGAAATTACATGCCCCAGAAATACGACTTTCTCCAGCCAGAACTCACACTTACTCAGCTTAGCATTGAGCTTATGCTCCTCCGGGGTCTGAAGTACTCTCCTCAAATGATCCTCGTGCTCTTCCGCATTCTTGGAATACACTAGGATGTCATCAATGAATACCACCACGAACTTATCCAGGTATGGGCTAAAGACTCGGTTCATCAAATCCATGAACACAGCTGGAGCGTTAGTCAATCCGAATGACATAACCACAAATTCGTAGTGGCCATACCTCGTTCTGAAAGCGGTCTTAGGAATGTCTTCGTCTTTGATTCTCAATTGGTGATACCCTGATCTCAAATCAATTTTAGAGAAAACCCCAGCTCTACTTAACTGATCAAACAGGTCGTCAATTCTGGGCAAAGGATATCGGTTCTTGATGGTCACATTGTTCAGCTCTCGATAGTCAACACCAAGCCTCAGACTCCCATCTTTCTTTTTCACAAATAACACGGGTGCTCCCCAAGGTGACAAGCTAGGTCGGATAAACCCTTTCTCAGCCAATTCATCCAACTGCTTCTTCAATTCCTCTATCTCTCTCGGTCCCATACGGTACAATGATTTAGATATCGGGCATGCTCCTGGCTTTAGGTCAATGGAAAATTCCACTTCCCTCCTTGGTGGCAACCCTGGAACGTCATCTCGGAATACTCCCTCAAACTCCCGCACCACATATATCTCACTAGTCTTAGGGGTCTCCGTTTCACAGTCCCACATCTGACACAAGATCAAACTATCTCCTTTTCTCAAGCTAGACTTACGGGTATTGACGAAAATGAATTTGACCTTAGGTTTGACCAGGTATCCCTTGTAAGAAACCCTCACTCCCATAGGTCCCCTCAAGGAAATCTTCTTTTGATGACAGTCGATAAAAGCCCGATACTTCCCCCAACCAATCCATCCCCCGAATTACTTCAAAACTCCCCAAAGGAAACTCTATGAGGTCACAATGGAAAGTCACTTCTCCAATCTTGATAGGCACACTCCTATATACCCTACTACACGACACAGACTCTCTAGAAGCTATAGTCACAGAGTCTGCGACCAAATCATAACTCTCAAGTTCTAACAACCTAGCATGCTCTCTAGATACAAAAGAATGAGTAGCCCCAGAATCGAAAAGTACAAAAGTAGGTTTAGAGTTCACGAGAAAAGTACCGGTCACAACATAGGCATCATCTTTGGCTACCTGCTTCCCTATGGCAAAAAGTTTGCCACTGGATTTAGCCCCACTCTGACTGGTAGTAGATGTCCCAGCCTGCTGATTTCCATCCGCTCCGGTCTTCTGGTTACTTCCACCTCCACTGTACTGATTTTGATACGAACGGTTCTGATAATTGTTGTAATTATTCTAATAATTGTTGCTGCCTCCAGACTTCGCACCCCCACCATAGCCTGACATGGGAGTACGATACCCACCACTACCATATGATTGAGTGCGTGATCCACTATATCCTGATGTTGGCGTACGGTAACCCCCAGACTGGTTTTCCCTGACGATCGACACACTGCCTGCTTGTGTCCCGTCTTTCCACATCCAAAGCACACTATTCCCACAGAACCATTACTTGAGCCTCCACTCTTGTAGCTATCCCCACTCTAGTTCTTCACATTCCTTGAGGCACTGTTGGTGAAGTATCCATTGTACCTATTGGAACTCTGCTTCTTCGACCCTGAATTTTCGTTCGCAACCTCAACTTTTCTCTTCTCAGACTTGGTCTTCTTGTCTTCCCTGATCATTTCCGAAAGCCTCTCCGCCGCCCCAGCCCTTAAGTAGATGTCCCGGACCGTGGTGGGCGGAGCCGCAATGAGCCTCTTCTTGATATTTATGGTTAGCCCCCTTTCAAATTTCATTGCCAACATTGCATCATCAAAACCCATTTCCCCCACATGACTCAGTAACGGGATGAACTTACGATAATAGACCTCCACTGACATATCGTCCGTCATTCTGAAAGTATCGAATTCCTCCCTCAGCTTACTTTTCTGAAATTCAGTTAGGAACACTTCATATAGAATCCTCTTGAACGCGATCCAGGCAACATCATTGGTCCCCTCCTCTCTAGCTGCTTCACGGATTTCCCCTTTGCTTCTGGTCCACCAGTCTCCGGCCATACCTTTAAGGTAGTGGGCTGCTTGGTCAACCTCAACTCTTCAGGGCAGTCCACTAGTTCAAACAAGTTACTAAATTTCCGGCACCATTCTCCCAGCAAGTGAGGTTCCCCCTCCTCAGTAAATTGGGTAGGGTTATGCCTCGCCATGATAGTACTCATCTTCGTAGAATCCATGCATTTGGCCTTGAGGGCCTCATTCTTAGCTATCAATCGATCTAACTCCTCGTGCGCGATGTTAGCAACGTTATTCCTTCTCGGAGGCATCTCTACAACATGAAAGAAAGGAAATGAGTCCCGGTTTAAGTAAGGCACTCACTTGGATTAAGGTTATATTCCCTAAGTATCAAAATTCATATGCAATCTAACATATCTTAATACTGCTTATCTATAACATGGCCCAGGGATCACAAAACCGCATATCGCTAGACAGGATATAATTACTAATATGATACTGATCATCTCATGCATCCATATCATTATACGCTTTAAGTAATCACAAGCACGTAATTCCTTCATACACATACCATTACTTTCATATTCATGACATTCATATATCAGAAGAGCCCTTATAACTCCTTTATCATACTTCTCTACCAACTTCCATCTCCTCCTATTCTACCCCTTTTCTCTCGTATGTACTCAGGGTACCCGGGTAAAACTGAGAGGGCCAATGGTTCGGTGTGAGGGTGCCCCAGACCCATCCCTTACCTTTTGTGTGCTCCTAACAGTTCTATCCCGGGGTTCATTTTTATTTAGACTCCTCCTACGTTCATTTGGTTTATTAGGTTAGGCCTGAGGATCATTCGCTCTGATACCGCTTTGTAACACCCCCACTTATTCAGGGGCCTGAACTAGGACTCCCCGGATAAATAAGAGTGTTACCATCTCGGAATACCGAGGTAGTAGATAGCAAAGGAAAGAACACAGTAGTTTATTATGTATAACAAAAGTCAACTAACGTTCTTACAACTGTTTCAAAACATAAACCAAATGTTTAACAACTCATAAATGAAACTATGGTGATCTAGACTTTAGTCTGGTCCACATCCAAGCTCTCCCTTCCCGTACAGCTCCCATTGTCTCATATACCTGTCAATCTGCTCCCTAATAAATTGGTTCATCACGGGTGATCACGAATACACAGGGTGAACCACGAGGTTGAGTAGAGGAAATCAACAACCAAAACATTGCTATTAATAGAAAGGCGTCATTCTCCACTCCGTATCACAAGACCCAATAACCCCACTCCGTATCACAAGACCCATTAACTCCACTCCATATCACAAGACCCAATAATCACCACACCATATCACAAGACCCAATAATCACCACACCATATCACAAGGCCCAATATCACGCCTCCGTATCACGAGAACACACAGGTAATTAATCACATTATCGCATTATTTACACAATAAGACATACACAGCTAACATTAGTTAATAAACAGATTTCTCATCATAAACAAGTGTACAATATTTCCCCTATCTCAAATTGCAGGAGGACAAGTCAACCGAAAAGCTTCTAGAAGTGTTTCACGCGAAAACCGTCACCTAAACATATATTATGTAACGAATTAATAAACTTCCCGAACCCCAATAACTCAACTTACACCTTTTTAAATAGAAACCTTCCATAAGTGGAAAGTTTCCCAAAATGGAAACTTTCCCGAAATAGTAAATTTCTTAAAATGAAAACCTCCCGACTCGTAAACACTTCTAGCTACCACCCTTAATTAAATTAACATCCTTATTCATTACCATTAACAATAGAATAAAACGTAGTAACACTATTATTAATATTTACTAAATAAATACTAATAATAATATTAGTAATAGTTATAATAATAATAATAATAATAACAAATATGAGCCAACAACCCCCATACCCCGACGCATACACCCGTGAAACCAACCCCAGCACCACCGTGTAATAGCCCCCACGACCACCAGCAACTACCATCCCCAGTACTCCCGACAGCCTGCTACCACCACGACACCATAACCCCCTCGACGACCGCCGGTGAGGCGAACAAGAACCCACACCAGAATTGGTCCCTCACCCAACCGTTACAACTCACCTAAACAGAACCCCCTGCCGACACCACCACAGCCCCTAGCACCACCCGAGACTACCACCAAAATAGCCTTCGACAACAGACCCAAAGACCACGGTGGTACCACCGTGTCGACCTCCCCCGAGTCAACGGTGATACCACCCCCAAACAACCCCCTGAACACGCATACACTGACTACCCGAGATAAACAGGCAACAAACACCCTCCCTTCGACACTGACACAGCCACCTGAACCCACCGCGACAACCCCCACGATACCACCCTGACTACCACCAGAAAAATGGTGTTAGCCACGCCTGATGGTGACGACACTCTACCCTTCGAATCCCCACAACACCACACGCAGTCATACTCACAGCGATAAACAGAGGTGTGACATACCTGGTTCACGGTCAAATCGAAGGGCCCTAGACTAGTCTAACCCGCTGTTTGAACCTTATCTCCCTTCTTTGTAGTGGCGGCTGCAAATCTATGGTGATGGCTGTGTGAAGTAGGGTAAAACGAGATGGGGGTAAGCTTTTATATGGCAGCATGGTGGCTAGTGAGTATGAGAATGTTTTTGAGGGTTTAACACAAACGTGGGCTGTTGTGTTGTGCACGATAAACGAGGCCCAATCCCAGCTCTAAAGGTCCCAAGTTCGATCCTCCCCACTGGCAACATAATAACCTATTCGATAATATTGTTATCGAATGATAAAAACGTTTAAATATTATCGACACGACAATTATAAAAGTAAATATCACAAATAAAATATTTTAAAAACTCGGGGTATTACACCCATTTCAACCGTGTAACATGCATGTATGTGATGGTTGTGTGTGTAAATTAACAACATGATTGTGTGCATCTTACACAATAAGAATGTAAGGAATCTTACTTGCTTTTGTGTAAAAGTAAGAGGCCATGCATTGGCCTTGGGTGGCTTGGTTGGCCGAACAAATAGATGAGCAAGCAAGCTCACTATTACTCTATATTTACTACACTACACACTACATGCAAACTAGTCATTAGTTGTTGTTGCTTGTTCACTCATACATACTACAACTTCATTCTCTATATTTTTCTAGGAAAATAGTTTTCTAGGAAGATTAATTATTTCCATACTAATAACATTAAGAGTAATATTATTATTATTATATCTAGTATACTATTATCAATTTTCTAGTAACAAAATTGGTTGTAGTTTGAGATCGGTTCCTTGATAAGAGCTTTTGGAGACGGTTTCAATATAAGCCGTTACAAGGCTATTTCGGTTCATTCAAGGCCCAATAATAGGTGATTATTGAGTATAAACCTTCTAAACTCAATGTAAGGACATTCATACTTCTTATGTAATAATCATGCATGCATAAGATCTAATTAAGTTTTCATGCCCAAACTTAAAGAAACAAAACTCATATGAGATATGAGTATATAATCTGAAATTCGATTTCTAACACATGGCTTCGAGCCATAGCATAGAGTCAGAACAGGTCATGTCTCCTTTGTATGTAGCTCGCTCGTTACGCTCAAGGAGTATAATGTTTTCTACACCACCCTCCTCAACCATACCAATGTATCGGTCTGGGGGTGAGAAACTCGAACCGAGCTCCTAGGTTCCTCTGGAATGGATACCATAGCAGATGTGGAAGGAACACTTTCTTCCATAATACTGTTGGTATCTGGTTCTTGAACCTCTGACAAATCAAAAGTCATACTACTCTTTTTGTTCGAGAGAAACTCTTTCTCTAAAAACTTCGCACTAGCCGCAACAAAAACTCTTTGTTCGGTAGGTGAATAAAAGTAGTGACCAAAAATTCCTTTCGGATAACCTACAAAATAAGTCTTGACCGATCGTGGGCCTAGCTTGTCTTTGTGTCTCCACTTGACATAAGCTTCACAGCCCCAAACCTGAATAAAAGACAAGTCAGGAACCTTTCCTTTCCACATCTCATATGGAGTCTTGTCCGCTGCTTTAGTCGGACTTCGGTTAAGTATTAGAGCAGCCGATTGAAGAGCAAATCCCCATAATGAATCAGGCACAACCGTGTGACTTATCATGGATCGAACCATATCTAATAAAGTTCGGTTTCTCCGTTCGGATACACCATTCAATTGTGGTGTTCCAGGTGGAGTCAACTGTGATACAATACCAGAGTCTTTTAGGTGTTGATCAAACTCAGTCGAAAGATATTCGCCACCACGATCAGATCGAAGTGCTTTAATCTTCCTATCCACTTGGCTCTCAACCTTGTTTTGGAATTCCTTGAACTTGTCGGAGGATTCACTCTTATGTTTCATTAAGTAGACATACCCGTATCTACTCAAATCATCCGTAAAAGTGATAAAATATCTATAGCCGTCTCTTGTTGTGATTGTCATAGGACCACACACATCTGTATGTATGAGTCGTAAAAGATCACTAGCTCGCATCCCAATACCTTTAAAGGAAATAAAAGTCATCTTTCCGATGATACATGATTCACACGTATGAATTGATTCGTAATGAAATGGTGGTATTGTCCCATTCTTAATGAGTTTCTCTACGCGTTTTTCATTTATGTGTCCCATACGACAATGCCATAAATATGTTTGTTCTTTATCACCTGTTTTAACCTTTTTATTATTCACATGATAAACCTCGGTGGTTTGGTCTAAAACATATATCCCGTTTATGGAAACAGCTTTGCCACAAATCATATCGTTTAATGAAAAAGTACAACAGTTGTGCTTAATATTAAAACAAAATCCTTCCGTATCCAAAACAGAAATAAAAACAATGTTTTTGACAAACTAGCAACAAAATAACAATTATTTAAAAATAACTCAAAACCACTAGGGAGTTTGAGTACATAAGTTCTCATGGAGACAGCTGCAACCTTTGCTACATTTCGAACGCGAAGGTCTACATCCCCTTTCTCAAGTTTGCGGACGTCCCTTGAACCCTGCAAGTGACTACACAAGTGAGAACCACAACCAGTATCAAATACCCATGTTGCTGAACTTGCATGGTTTATTTCAATCATATGAATAAATAAAGATATACCTGTAGCTGTCACACGTCCAGCCTTGATATCATCGAGGTACTTAGGGTAGTTCCTCTTCCAATGCCCGATCTCATAGCAATGGTGGCACTCGTCCTCTTTCCCTTTTCCCAAAGCTTTGCCCTTTGAGTAACTGGTCACACCAGGTCCACTCTTGGGCTTAGGCTGCTGCTTCTTCTTGAACTGTGGCTTCTTAACATTTAAGGGAGCCTTAGCCTTTTCTTTCCCCTTCCAATTAGATTGTATGACGAGGACGTCCTTTTTAGCACTCTCACTCAAATTGAGATCCTTCTCAGCTTGCACGAGCTGAGAGTGGTGTAACATCCCGTATTTTTGTAAAAGTATATTTTAATAATTTAAAGTAGTTTTCGGAATTTAATAATATTTTAATTATAATTCGTAAGTTTTATTTTAAGAAATGTCGTTAAGTTCCGTCTCAAGTTTATTTAATCTAAAGGCATCGTGTTTTCCTTGGTTTTCCGTTTACAAGCAATTCCCGAACCGCTTAAGTGAAACCCGTCTCAAGCTTAACTTAAAACAGATTGTGAAAGGAACCTTCCTCCTCATTTCCTTAAGATTCATAAACCCTTGCTCAAGAAATAAAATATACTTTCAATTTTTCTTCACAAACAAAAATCCCCAATTCACTAATATCTTCATAAAATCTTCATTTCTTATCCGATTGAGACGATTCTTGTGCCTACGGATTGGTGAGATCATCCCCGTCGTTTTAAGGTAATCAATTTCATATTTTGGTTCGATCGATTTCTGGACTGTTCATCCCTAACTCGGATTTCGTGACCTTTACGGGGTTTCCGGTGTTGTTAGGTGGTGCTCGTGTCAACCCGGAAGAAGACTTGGTGATTATTGAAGAGTAACTTGAAGGTTTTGCCAAGTAAAGGTGACGATAATGAGAATACTCGGCCTTTGTCTTAAAGTAATTGGACATGTGATTCCTTGTTGTTTATGTGAAATTAATGTGGTTTTTATGTTTAATAAGTTATGGGTCACTTATAATCTGAAATTGGACATAAGAAACATGTTAGGAAAGGTAAATTAATGATTTAGAGTGGATAAAATTGTTGTGTGCACCGTTGTTTTTATTGATGTCATAATTCCTGCGTTTTGCTTCAGTATTCTTTGCTCTCTTGCAGTTGTTGGTGTTGTTTTGCTGCCATTATTTTCACACTGTTGTTGCTGCACAACTGCCTATTAACGGGATGTTGCTGCTTGTCTTCTTGCACCACTACTGTTGTTCATTAACGTAAATTTTGCTACTGTTTCGTTGTTGTTTCTGCGCTAATGTCTATTGCTGCTGTAAGCTATTGTTTCGCTGCACCCGTGCTCGACCGTTCCCCTTTTTTTTCCATACATTTGGTTCGTCGTCCCAATGAGTTCGTGATTAAGGACATGGTTGGTTATAAATATAATATAGTATATATATAAATATAATATAGTATGTCTGTTGCTGCTGTAAGCTATTGCTACTTGTTGCTGCGTCGTCAATCTCGTCATAATCTTATTGCTGTTGAACTGCTTTGCTGCCCCATACTACATATTATTACTATTATTTAATACTACTAATGTATACATCTACCACTACTTCTACTATTGTTTCATAGTTGTTAATAGTGTTTAAAAAGGGTTGATATGTAAGTTGCTTAATTAGGTGGTTGTTGATAGTTTGATTTTTGTTAATTTTTACTTGGACAGTAACTAGGAATATGAAACTATAGTTTGTGCTTCCCTTTTCTGGTTTGAATGTTACTATTTTTGCTGCTCATTTCTGGTCCGAATGCTACTGTCTTTGTTGCCCTTTTCGTGTCTGAATGTTAATGTCTTTGTTGCGGTCTTCTGGTCTTAAACGCTGCTGTTACTGGACTGCATATCACTCTATTTTCTGGTCTGTACGTTGAGTGTTGCTGTTGTATTGTTCCTTTTGTTTTTATGCTGAACTCATAACCGCTGCTGCCCTCTACCCGATTGTTCTATTGTTATTGTTTGTTGTTTTTGTTGTTGTGCCTTCTTTCCTACTTTGTACTGTTATAATATTACTGCTATTTAAGTAAACTAAACTACTGCTACTATATTTTAATGCTACAACTAATTCTACTATTGGCTACTATATAATAATACTACTTAATTACTAATCTTACGCTAATACTACTACTAATCATTATTATTATATTATTATTTTACGTACGTGCTTGCTAGCCTGCTTGAATTAATTAGTTCACGTACGTGCTTGCTAGCTTGTTTATGTTTAAATATAATACGTTAGAAATCGTTACGAATTAATGATGGGTTACGATTTTATTTTAAGAAACATGTCTAAATGATTAATTAGTTAATCGGTTTTCCGAATAATTAAAATATGACTTGTTATATTAGTTTATCACATGTTAATTTTATATAGAAAATATGAGGATATAATATGAAATGTTAAATTTGTTCTGGTTTCTCTTTTCCGAATGAACTATATATTTAATTTACAATTCTTTTGTTATTTTATATGCGTAATGATTTTCGTAATTAATATACGTTATATAATATGAATTGTATGCTTGTTGGAAGTCCCGAAAATTGGGCTGCACTTATATTGGGTTCGGAAATGGATTTGAGGAGAAAGACTTCCCGGCCGGGCAACCGGAAGGGAGACCGACTCTCACCTCAAATTAGTTTCCGAAATCGGCTAAGTGTTGATTGAATGTTTAGTAATGAGATATGTAAGAAATGATTGTCATTCGAGTTTGAGTTGTTGTACATCTTTGAGATGACATATTGTGATTTGTGTAACCTGCTGTGCGCTGCTATAGTAATCGAGTTCTCACCTGATTGCATTGTGTAGCTGGTTGGCCGTAGTGACTTGGTCTCACGGTCAGGTCTTAGATTGTCTGCCCGCCTCTGGCCATATCTCGTTCCTAGCTAGTTCGGGTCTTGGGGGTGCCTTGTGCACTTGTCGAATCGGGGATCGTAATTCGTTTGCGCTCCGAGAATCTGGCCAGGTTTAGACTAGGACAGTCATTTGATGTCGTCCTACCAGGGGGTTGTATAGTCTGAGATTGGGGATGTCGTAGTATATAGACGAGTCGATTGTCGGCCTGCTCATAGTAGTCTAGCCAAGTCAATTGTTGACCAATCTAGTTAGAGTCGAGTCACTTGGTGACCTATCTCTTGTTTGTAGAGTCACTTGGCTGACCTATTGTTGTTGGAGTCGAGTCACTTGGTGACCTATCTCTTGTTTGTAGAGTCACTTGGTTGACATATTGTTGTTGGAGTCGAGTCACTTGGTGACCTATCTCTGGTTGATATAATTGGATGTTGAGTATGCCTTAGTTGTATTTGTGAATGTATGATACTTGGTTATCTTAGTATTGTTCGTCCAAGGCATTGGACGACTCTTGGGCTAGTTTCGCAAATGGTTTGGATTGAAAGACCCCCCGACCGGGCAACCGGAAGGGAAACTGGCTCTCCTTCCAAATAGTTTCCGAAGTTGGTTGAGAGCCTTTGCATTGTAATGCATGACGTTATGAAAGATGAGATATTGTTATATATGTTTCACATGTTATAAATGTCGGAGTATGTTGGATGTTTTACGTGTTACATGTTATTGACAATAGGTAGCTAGGAGCACTCTAGTCACTCCCCACTGACTGTGGCGCACATGTTGTATGTGTGTAGGTACATGAGGCTGTTCTGTGGGGTTTACGTTGAGGCTAGCGAGCGATGATCCTTCATCGTTGACTTTTACCTTTCGTTAGCTAGACCTTAGACTTACGTTTCAGTATTTTGTGCCTGTAGGGATATGCTATCCCGGGCTGTTTTCTATCGCACTTATATAATTATTTATGTTTCTTTTCTTCCGCATGTTTTATATTGTTAAGACACCTCGCATGTTTTCTTATCATGTCAAAAGTTTTAAATTCCGCGTATTTTTGGCATGTTTTGTATGTTTACTTTTCCGCTATCGCGAGGGGTTTTACAGTTGGTATCAGCGCGTTATCGCTCCCGACGCACTCATGTAATCCCCAAACTTAACTTGACCTATAACATCAAATAATGAATGAGAGATTGGGTTGATTTAAGGACAAGTGGTAGGCTGTATCGTGATTGCTTTTGTTAAGTTCTAACGTGTTTGTTGATTGTCAATGAGTTTGCTTTTTATATCTTTGAATCGACGAACCGTGAGCTCATCCATTTGACGATCAAGAGCGGTGTTTTCTACCGAAGATGGACGATTCATGCTACCGTTGAAGAATGCTTCTGAGCCTTGAAGATACTCCTTATATCTTTGTGCATCATCTTCTTTGATAACTCCGGATGCACATCCCTTCTTATTGAATAGTTGACCATCTTACTTGAAATCTATCTTCATCTCCTTTCGACTTATCCTTGTTACTTGATTCTCGAGGTACCTTGTAAGTAAACTCCCCTTGATTGAGTTTTGAGAAATTATACATCATCGTTCTTGACTCGATCTCTGTTGTTTCCGCTTCCTTGATCTTTCGTTGTTTGCCTCTGTAGTTTAGAAGCTCGTAGCGTGTGTTACTTTGTGCTACGTGTAATCTGAATTATTGTCTATGTGCTTTCTGTAATCGTTTTGAATTGTTTTCCTTTCTAAGGATTTTAAACTTTCGCTACTTTTGCAAACTTTACTCATCCTGAGAAATTGGAAATAAAAGTTTATTTTTGGAAGGTTTGGTTTAAAGAAATTTGAAAGTTTTACAACTTTGATGTATTTCAGCGTTGATTTGCCATTGGAACTCGTTATTGGAGACGTCTGATAACCTGTACTATGCTCATCGACACAGGATCAATCTAAATTTTGGGATTTTAATTGATTTTTACCTTAGTTTTACCCTCGGATTAGAACGTCAGGTTCTTGAATGCGCAACGAGAACCCCAACGTTCCTTGATGGAGGCTGGACTATGGATTTTACTTTAAAATTTGGGAAAAAGCCTAAGTTTTTGTATATCAAAGTGTCTGTGAAAGTTTTGGTTGAAGAGTTGTCCTTGTAACTACTTTCAAGTTTCGAGGACGAAACTTTTTGAAAGATGGGGTGATTGTAACATCCTATATTTTTGTAAAAGTATATTTTAATAATTTAAAGTAGTTTTCGGAATTTGATAATATTTTAATTATAATTCGTAAGTTTTATTTTAAGAAATGTCGTTAAGTTCCGTCTCAAGTTTATTTAATCTAAAGGCATCGTGTTTTCCTTGGTTTTCCGTTTACAAGCAATTCCCGAACCGCTTAAGTGAAACCCGTCTCAAGCTTAACTTAAGACCAATTGTGAAAGGAACCTTCCTCCTCATTTCCTTAAGATTCATAAACCCTCGCTCAAGAAATAAAATATGACTTTCAATTTTTCTTCACAAACAAAAATCCCAAATTCACTAATCTATTCATAAAATCTTCATTTCTTATCCGATTGAGACGATTCTTGTGCCTACGGATTCGTGAGATCATCCCCGTCGTTTTAAGGTAATCAATTTCATATTTAGGTTCGATCGATTTCTGGACTGTTCATCCCTAACTCGGTTTTCGTGACCTTTACGGGGTTTCCGGTGTTGTTAGGTGGTGCTCGTGTCAACCCGGAAGAAGACTGGGTGATTATTGAAGAGGAACCTGAAGGTTTTGCTAAGTAAAGGTGACGATAATGAGAATACTCGGCCTTTGTCTTAAAGTAATTGGACATGTGATTCCTTGTTGTTTATGTGAAATTAATGTGGTTTTTATGTTTAATAAGTTATGGGTCACTTATAATCTGAAATTGGACATAAGAAACATGTTAGGAAAGGTAAATTACTGATTTTGAGTGGATAAAATTGTTGTGTGCACCGTTGTTTTTATTGATGTCATAATTCCTGCGTTTTGCTTCAGTATTCTTTGCTCTCTTGCAGTTGTTGGTGTTGTTTTGCTGCCATTATTTTCACACTGTTGTTGCTGCACAACTAACGGGCTGCTGCTGCTTGTCTTCTTGCACCACTACTGTTGTTCATTAACGTACATTTTGCTACTGTTTCGTTGTTGTTTCTGTGCTAATGTCTGTTGCTGCTGTAAGCTATTGTTTCGCTGCACCCGTGCTCGACCGTTCCCCTTTTTTTTTTCCATACATTTGGTTCGTCGTCCCAATGAGTTCGTGATTAAGGACATGGTTGGTTATAAATATAATATAGTATATATATAAATATAATATAGTATGTCTGTTGCTGCTGTAAGCTATTGCTACTTGTTGCTGCGTCGTCAATCTCGTCATAATCTTATTGCTGTTGAACTACTTTGCTGCCCCATACTACATATTACTACTATTATTTAATACTACTAATGTATACATCTACCACTACTTCTACTATTGTTTCATAGTTGTTAATAGTGTTTAAAAAGGGTTGATAAGTAAGTTGCTTAATTAGGTGGTTGTTGATAGTTTGATTTTTGTTAATTTTTACTTGGACAGTAGCTAGGATTATGAAACCACAGTTTGTGCTTCCCTTCTCTGGTTTGAATGTTACTATTTTTGCTGCTCATTTCTGGTCCGAATGCTACTGTCTTTGTTGCTCTTTTCGTGTCTGAATGTTAATGTCTTTGTTGCTGTCTTCTGGTCTTAAACGCTGCTGTTACTGGACTGCATATCACTCTATTTTCTGGTCTGTACGTTGAGTGTTGCTGTTGTATTGTTCCTTTTGTTTTTATGCTGAACTCATAACCGCTGCTGCCCTCTACCCGGTTGTTCTATTGTTATTGTATGTTGTTTTGCTGTTGTGCCTTCTTTCCTACTTTGTACCGTTATAATACTACTGCTATTTAAGTAAACTAAACTACTGCTACTATATTTTAATGCTACAACTAATTCTACTATTGGCTACTATATAATAATACTACTTAATTACTAATCTTACGCTAATACTACTACTAATCATTATTATTATATTATTATTTTACGTACGTGCTTGCTAGCTTGCTTGAATTAATTAGTTCACGTACGTGCTTGCTAGCTTGTTTACATTTAAATATAATACGTTAGAAATCATTACGAATTAATGATGGGTTACGATTTTATTTTAAGAAGCATGTCTAAAAGATTAATTAGTTAATCGGTTTTCCGAATAATTAAAATATGACTTGTTATATTAGTTTATCACATGTTAATTTTATATAGAAAATATGAGGATATAATATGAAATGTTAAATTTGTTCTGATTTCTATTTTCCGAATGAACTATATATTTAATTTACAATTCTTTTGTTATTTTATATGCGTAATGATTTTCGTAATTAATATACGTTATATAATATGAATTGTATGCTTGTTGGAAGTCCCGAAAATTGGGCGGCACTTATATTGGGTTCGGAAATGGATTTGAGGAGAAAGACTTCCCGGCCGGGCAACCGGAAGGGAGACCGGCTCTCGCCTCAAATTAGTTTCCGAAATCGGCTAAGTGTTGAATGAATGTTTAGTAATGAGATATGTAAGAAATGATTGTCATTCGAGTTTGAGTTGTTGTACATCTTTGAGATGACATATTGTGATTTGTGTAACCTGCTGTGCGCTGCTATAGTACTCGAGTTCTCACCTGATTGCATTGTGTAGCTGGTTGGCCGTAGTGACTTGGTCTCACGGTCAGGTCTTAGATTGTCTGCCCGCCTTCGGGCATATCTCGTTCCTAGCTAGTTCGGGTCTTGGGGGTGCCTTGTGCACTTGTCGAATCGGGGATCGTAATTCGTGTTTAGACTAGGACAGTCATTTGATGTCGTCCTACCAGGGGGTTTTATAGTTTGAGATTGGGGATGTCGTAGTATATTGACAAGTCGACTGTCGGCCTGCTCATAGTAGTCTAGCCGAGTCAATTGTTGACCAATCTAGTTAGAGTCGAGTCACTTGGTGACCTATCTCTTGTTTGTAGAGTCACTTGGCTGACCTATTGTTGTTGGAGTCGAGTCACTTGGTGACCTATCTCTTGTTTGTTGAGTCACTTGGTTGACATATTGTTGTTGGAGTCGAGTCACTTGGTGACCTATCTCTGGTTGATATAATTGGATGTTGAGTATGCCTTAGTTGTATTTGTGAATGTATGATACTTGGTTATCTTAGTATTGTTCGTCCAAGGCATTGGACGACTCTTGGGCTAGTTTCGCAAATGGTTTGGATTGAAAGACCCCCCGGCCGGGCAACCGGAAGGGAAACCGACTCTCCTTCCAAATAGTTTCCGAAGTTGGTTGAGAGTCTTTGCATATTAATGCATGATGTTATGAAAGATGAGATATTGTTATATATGCTTCACGTGTTATAAATGTCGGAGTATGTTGGATGTTTTACGTGTTACATGTTATTGACAATAGGTGGCTAGGAGCACTCTAGTCACTCCCCACTGACTGTGGCGCACATGTTGTATGTGTGTAAGTACATGAGGCTGTTCTGCGGGGGTTACGTTGAGGCTAGCGAGCGATGATCCTTAATCGTTGACTTTTACCTTTCGTTAGCTAGACCTTAGACTTACGTTCCAGTATTTTGTGCCTATAGGGATATGCTATCCCGGGCTGTTTTGTATCGCACTTATATACTTATTTATGTTTCTTTTCTTCCGCATGTTTTATATTGTTAAGACACCTCGCATGTTTTCTTATCATGTCAAAAGTTTTAAATTCCGCGTATTTTTGGCATGTTTTGTATGTTTACTTTTCCGCTGTCGCGAAGGGTTTTACAAGTGGAGTTCATGAAGACTTTTTTTCAAGTCATTCATGTTGTAGTTCACCCTGAATTGGGTGAATCCATCATGAAGAGAGTGCAAGATACGGTCTACAATGACTGACTCCTCAATCTTGCAACCAAGAGACTCCAGAACTTCCACATTCTCAATCATCTTGAGGATGTGTGGGCTAACACCTTGGCCCTTTGTCAGTTTTGCCTCGAAGAAGCGAACTACTGCATCATACCTCATAATTTTCGGAGCTTGCGAGAACTCATTGGTAAGGGTGGTGAAAATCTTATTTGCACCTTGGGAGATGAAGCGGCGCTGCAAATTAATTTCCATTGCATATATAAGTACGTTCTTAATCGCACCTGCTTCACGAACGAACTCATCATATGCAGTTCATTGGGCTCCAGTCCTGGTAGTTGGTTCAGCCGGAAATGGCTCAACCAAATACTTCCGCTTACCATCAGCAATGGCAGCATTCCGTAATGTCGCCTCTCAATCGGTAAAGTTACTCCCATCATTCTTAAGGCGGGAGTTCTGATAATAGGAGACGTGGTCCATGAAGGAGCGCAACCACGACTCCCTTGTGAGGGTGGCACTAGGGCATGGAGTTACATTTGGATCAGTCTTTTTAAAAGCAGATATTAAATGATCTAGAAATGAGAAAATAAATAAACATGAGTAATCATAGAATTTAAAATCTTTTAATCAAAGATATATAACATAATATAATCGATCTCACTCAAAGAATTATATAAGTATGCCAAGACCCAAATCCCGATTTGGTGAGTTAACCTTTTAACTGGTTCTACACTAGAACTCTCAGTTGACAAATTTCTTAAATTTATCTCTTAGTCCACAATGACTTCAATAACTTGAGTGAATCATCGTGTTGAGTTTAACTAGGTCAAAACACACTACTTACCCGAGGTAGAAGGGGTCCATATGGAGATAACAACGGGTCCTATATGCACACCGACGAACAAGGATTCATAGTGGTTAGACTTAGAAAGGCTAATTTCTCAATTTTATGTAGAGTGAGATCCCATCATCATTTTAGACTCATTTAAGTGAACTATTTAAGGTGAGTAGGAATGAGTGATGGCGAATATAAAACATCATATATCAAAAATGTAAAAATATTCTACATGAGTCATTTTACATGCATATAGGTGGTTTGATTTAGGCGGAATATAATGACATGAAATATGCAAGCAATGAAGAGAATAAAACATAAAATCTTAGTGTGGCCTATCCTATGAAAAACAGTAAATACAACTTGGGAATCCAATCACATGGACCCGAGAAGCTTCATGGGATCACCGTTCTTCATCTTGTGATGTAAAATGGACATGGCACTGGAAATGAACGCTTCAATCTCCTCTTCTTCTTCTTTATTCTAAGCTATTACAATGCAAATCCAATTTACATTTAATAATAAATAAAATACAATGAGGAGATGCGAGATCTCATAAGATACATCACCTAATTACTTTCCACCATTACCGAAAAGTAATCCAAAAACTAAGGCCACACTAGATTACATCATTAAATATTACAACAATTGCAAAAATAAATAAAACCTTCATTGTAAAGCAATATCATTAACATAATAATAACATGTAAATCGACATCTTCAGTTCTCTGCTGAAGACACAGAGGATGAGATTGCTTACTGGAACCAGGCAGTTTACTGCTTTGTGTTGGGAGCCAATCCCCCATGGGAGGTATTGAATGGATATGTACACAGGATATGGGGAAAACATGGCATTGATAAGGTATCGTTTCTACCTAATGGAATTTTCATGATTAGATTTAAGGAGATGATTGGCAAGGACACAGTTTTACAGGCTGGTTATCATATGTTTGATAACAAGCCATTGATTGTCAAAGCCTGGCAAGAAAACATCAACTTGTTGAAGGAGGACATTAAGGTGGTTCCCTCGTGGATTAGAATGCATGGTTTACCCCTCAAATTTTGGGGTAAATGCCTCCCCAAAGTGGCTGGTATGGTTGGCACCTATGTCAAATCTAACCTAGCTACGGAATCAAAAACAAGGCTAGGTTTTGCAAGAACAATGGTGGAGTTGACTATTGGGCAGAAACTGGTAAATAGTGTCAAATTCAAGGATGAGAATGGACTGGTTGTGGAGGTCAAGGTAGAGTATGAATGGAAGCCCATCCAATGTGATAAATGTAAGGGTTTGGGTCATGATGAGAATCAGTGCAGAAGAATACCTGGTGGGAAACCAAGGGAGCATCAGAAAAAAGTTTGGAAACCTATAGCGAGGCCAACCCAAACTCTATCAGACAAGGACTTCCCAGCCTTGCCTACAATTGCTCCTGCTACTGTTTCAAATAAGGGCCCTGACATTACTACTACAGAGGTCAATCAGGCTATTCCTGGTGGCTTGGATAAACAGGCTCCCACAGTGGACAAGCAGACTAGACTGAATAGTATTGAGAACTTACCTTTAGTGACTGAAACTGGTAACCAATCATCAACCAGTTCTCATGAATAATTTTGGCTTTTGGAATGTTCGAGGCCTCAATAATGTAAATAAGCAATTTACAGTTAAAATTTTTTTACAGAATAATGAAGTTTGTCTTTTTGGTTTACTTGAAACTAGACCTGGCAAAAATATACCGAACCCGAAAAACCGATCGAAAATAACTGAATCGACACCTGACCGTACATCCGAAAGGTATAACTGAACTTCACCCCGAAACCTGAATCGACCTGAACTGTTTCGAAATTGAACTGAATTTGTAATATCCGAAATAGACCCGAGATCGAATAAACCTGAACTGTTTCAACCTGAACTGGTTTGACCCGAATCGAAACACACCCGAACCGTTTTCAACCTGCTTAATGATGACTGAAATTCAACCGAAACCCGAAATTACCCGAATGTAGTAATTGTCGTTTGTCAAACAAAAGAAAAAAATTACTTATTTATATACATATTTTTATATTGGCGGGTAAAATGATGGTTGGCGGTAAAATAATTCGAGAATCTACAATTTTTGGAGGCAAAATATAATTAGTTCGTCAATTTTTGGAGGCAAAATCAATCTTTTTACCATATTTGACTGAAATTTCAACCGAAATGATAAAAAAGAATCTGACAAAAGAGATTTAGATGAACAAAATAACTAATCAAAGATTTAAAGCGCAAAATCTGGAAATTTCATTAATTAATTAGGGATAATTAGAGATCTTCTTACCGAAATGAGATATCCTTTTTATCTTTACAAAATATATGGTGTATACGTAATTACGTATTATGGACTGTATACCATATTTACGAATTGCGATTATTAAAAAGGAAAGTAGTTGGTGACTTGGTGTTATGGTGTATACGTGTATTTTTTTGACGTAATGAGTTTTTGATTTTTTAATTTTTATCATTTATTCATTTGTCATTTGCCATTGGCTATTGTTTTATATTTTAGTTTTTAGTTTGACTTTTTAATTTTATGTACTTATTTCTCCACTTGATGTAAAATTAAAAAGTCAAAAACTAAAAACTAAAATGTAAAACAATAGCAAATGGTAAATGGCAAATGAATAAATGATAAAAACTAAAAAATCAAAAACTAATTACGTCAATATACGTATACAACCTTTGTCGAAAAAAATACACGTATACACCATAACACCAAGTGACCAACTACTTTCCTTTTTAATAATCGCAATTCGTAAGTATTACATGTTTGACCGTTCATATTTAAATTATTTGTATATATAATATATCAATAATTATAAAAAAATAGATAATAAAAAAAATGTGGAATTAAATTATATTACTATTAAAAGAATTTGAAATATTATCGGACAAAAATCTAAAAATTATATCAAAAACAAAATCGAAATATTTGATATATAAATATAATCCAATATTAATCCCTTGACATCCGATCCGTATATGGCCCGAATTGAATCTCATCTGCTCTGATTTTGACCCGACCCGAGTCTCATCTGTTCCGAAATTAACCTGACTCGAACCTGAACTGACCCGAAATATTTACAACCGATTAAAAGCGAAAACTGATTCCAACCTGAATTGAACCGAACTGAAATCGAAAATAAAGGTAAACCGAAATAACCCGATCCGAATGAAACTGATCCGAAACTGAATCGAATGACCCGTTTGCCAGGTCTACTTGAAACTAAAATAAATGGTGAGAATGTTGGGAATATATCGCAGACTATGCTAGATGGGTGGTCTGTCACTACTAATAGCAGATTACATAAAGGGGGGAGGGTTTGGTTGCTTTGGAGGCCCTCCATATTTGATGTCTCAGTCCTGTGCTATGACCCTCAGTTCATCCATGCTAGGGTCAAATGCAAAGTGACTCAAAAGGAATTCTACTATACAGCAGTTTATGCTTTTAGTGAAGGCAGTGAGAGGGTACCCTTATGGAACCAGTTGAACAGATTGGCTGATAATTGTGAGCTCCCATGGGTAGTAGTGGGGGACTTCAATCCTGTTATCCACCCTGATGAACGGCTTGGGGGCACTACAAAACTTCCTGATATGGAGGACTTTATTGAATGCATCACTTATTTTGGGCTGTCTGACATAAAGGCCACAGGGGCATACTACACTTGGACCAATAAAAGAGATGAACAACATCGTAAGTTTAGCAGATTGGACAGAGTTCTTGTGAACAATAAATGGAATGATACTTACCCAGATATGTATGCTCAATTCCTTCCTGAAGGCCTCTTTGACCATACTCCTTGTATTGTATGCAACCAGAAAATGGAAGGAAGGAAAAACAAAAGTTTCAAATACTATAATATGTGGAGTTCTGCACCACATTTCAGTGAGAAAGTGAGCTCTTTATGGCAACAAACTGTGGATGAGACTCTGATGTTTAGATTGGTGAAAAAACTGAAACTCTTAAAGCCCATACTCAAGCAACTTAATATGGAATGCTACTCTGATGTTGAAGCAAATGCTTGTAAGTATACATTAAAATTAGAAAGGCTCCAACTACAACTCCAAGCAGACCCCTCTGATCTGCAGATTATTGCCCAGGAGGTTGAAACTCACAAAGAGGTCCAATTCTGGACTAAGGCCAAGCAAAGCTTCTTGAGACAGAAGGCCAAAGCTGAGTGGATAGAGGAAGGGGATAGCAACACCTCCATATTTCACTCAGCCCTCAGGAGTAGATATATGAGGAATTCTGTGGTGCAAATTGAAGACATGAATGGTAACCTGTGTACTGATAGGGAGAGTATTCAATCTGCTTTCCTATCTTACTATCAGGATCTGCTTGGGAGCCAAGCTCCAACTGAGAATGTACAGTAGCAGGTTTTACAGAAGGGTGCAATGTGTTCTGCAGACCATATCACTATCCTGAATTCTGCTGTTACAAAGGAGGAGATAAAGGGGATTGTTTTTTCCATACCAACTGACAAAGCCCCAGGGCCTGATGGGTACTCCAGTGGATTCTTCAGGGATGCCTGGGATACAGTAACGGATGATTTATGCAATACAGTGATGGATTTTGTCACCCATGGGCAGCTTCTCACCCAAATTAATGCAACAACTATAACCCTCATACCCAAAAAGGATAGGCTTACCTCTGTTGGCCACTTCAGGCCCATAACATGCTGTAACCTGGTTTACAAAGTCATTTCCAAGCTTTTGTGTAATAGACTGGCTCTAGTTCTCCCTGATATAGTGCAGGAAAACCAAGGGGCTTTTATTAAGGGTAGATCCATCATAGAGAACATACTTATCTGTCAGGACATCATACATCTCTATGGTAGGAAATCAGTTTCCCCAAGATGCTTGTTTAAAATAGACTTGCAGAAAGCCTATGACACTGTTGAATGGGCATTTATTGAACAGATTTTGGAAGGTTTGCAGTTCCCTCCTCATTTCATAAAACTGATAATGCAATGTGTGACAACTACTGCATTTACCTTATCTCTGAATGGGAGTCAGTTTGGGTTCTTTAAGGGGAAAAGAGGGCTTAGGCAAGGGGACCCCATCTCCCCCCTTCTCTTCACCCTCTGTATGGAATATCTATCCAGGATGATCAAATATGCAACAGAAAAATGGGCATTTCAGTACCATCCTTTATGCAAAAATCTGAAATTAACCCATCTAATTTTTGTTGACGACCTTCTTATGTTTAGCAAAGGGACCCCAGCCTCCATCTGGCTCCTCATGAGAGCTTTTTCCTCCTTTTCTCAAGCATCTGGTCTCAAACTGAATACTGCTAAATCAGAACTCTACTGTAATGGTATGACTGAGGAGATTAAGCTGGGTATTATGCAGGCTACTGGCTTCAGGGAGGGCACCTTTCCTTTCAGATACTTGGGGGTGCCTATACAGCCAGGAAAGCTATCCAAGAAAGAATGCTCATCACTCACTGAAAAATTGGTCTCCTGAATTAAGATAATGGGTGCAAAACAACTATCTTATGCAGGGAGAGTCACTTTGATTAATTCTGTCTTGAATACCATCCACAATTACTGGGCACAGATCTTTATCATTCCTAAATCAGTGGTTAATCGTATCTCTGCCATATGCAGGAACTTCCTGTGGGCCAGTACTACAGAGTTCCATAGAGTCCCCATGGTTGCTTGGGAGAGGGTCACCTTGCCAAAAAATGAGGGTGGATTGGGGATAAAGAAGACTGATGTATGGAATATAGCAGCAGTGGGTAAGCTTATGAATTGGGTCTATAGCAAAGCAGATAGCCTATGGATAAAATGGATTACTGAAGTTTACCTCAAAGATACAGACTGGCATGAGTACATTCCTGTTGCAGATGCTCCGTGGGTGTGGAAATCCATCTGCAAAGCCAAGAATAAATTGAAAGAAGGCTATCAGTTGAATTCCTGGGCTCCAAATCCTCAAGGGTACACCATTTCCAGTGGTTATACCTGGCTTTGCTCTCCCCAGTTACCTCAGGAGTGGACACCCATTGTTTGGAACCCCTTCAATATCCCTAAGCATGCATTGATTACATGGTTAAGACTACAAGGAGGTATGAACACCAAAAACAAATTGTACAGACTTGGATGCTGTACAGATGACATGTGCTTACTATGTCACTCCCACACTGAAACCATTGAGCATATTTTTGAAGATTGCCCCTATTCTATCAGAATCCAGAGTCTGCTACAGCACTGGTATCACTAGTACAAAAATCCTCTATTGCGTCAGTTCTAGGCGAGGTATTGCGTCGGTTCTTGTGTTGACGTATAAAGAGGGGACGTTTCATGAAACGTCAGTTTTAAAACTGACGCAAAAAGTTAGCATTTACGTCAGTTCTTAGTAAAAAACCGACGCAAATAACTAATCAAATACATCAGTTCCTTAAAAAGAACCGACGCAAATATAGGTAGAACTGACGCAAATACTCCTCCTTTTGCGTCAGTTATTCAAAAACTGATGCATTTGATAACTTATTTTAGCGCTAAATAGAGTGGTATATACGTCGGTTATTGCTAGAACTGACGCTTTTGCACATCTTTTTGCGTCAGTTTTTCTAGAACTGATGTATTTGATAAGCTATTTTAGCGCCATTTACAGTGGTATATGCATCAGTTATGACTGGAACTGACTCTTTTGCTCTTATTTTTTGCGTCATTTCTTTTCAAAAACGATGCAATTACTGTTTACCTTTTGCATCATTTGTTGTAAGAATTGATGCAAATTATTTTTATGGTTTTAAAAAAAATCGCTACCGAAATTTCGACAACACCTCACCTATAAAACTGATACCCAAAACGCCAAAAATTTAAAACCACCTGCATTAAGATATCCAACCAAAGAACATTACATTTCCTTTGAACCGACAACGTTCATTCCAAAATCCAATCCCCTATTACAACGAACGTTTCAACAACATTCATAATACAATCTAACAAAAATCATAATTATTACATACTAAGTTAATCTATTCTAAACATATATTATCTAAACATTTATTAGCCCAAACTTCTCTAACCACATTCAGATCGATCATTGACACCAGTGTAGTTGCAATTCTCTGCATTTTAAAAATAAATATTATTGTAATAATAAATGAAGAATGAAGAATGAAAAGCTAAAGCAAGATTGAATTACCTCTTCAAAGTCTATCTTCGGAAGTTTACAATGGTAGAAGGTTATGTGATACATCCCTTTCATAACATAATAACCACACTCATAATCTTCTGGTTGTTGCGGACACTAAAAATTTTTAAAAAAAAATATAACAAGTATTAGTTAATACATATAACAACTTTATAGTTTAACAATACAAATTAACTATGTCTTACCAAAGAACAGCAAGTCAAAATTAACGAGATCCACCACAATTACCAAAGTAGATTACTGAATTAGCTACTGACACCATCTTATATATACATTTTCAAATTCTCTCCCTACTGGATAAAGAAATGTGCAAAAACTTGGTATCGATATCACATCTTTGTAGCTTGTACTAACAAACTTGGACGCTTTGTTAACACTAGTGTCGTATGACGTGTTTACGTCTCACAACACCTTAGTTCAAAGTATCAAAACAATGAATCACCAACGTATTGATGTAATCCTCCCCCTTCTGAAATTTTCTTAGCACTTATAAGTTAGTTAGCAAACTAATATTAAGTTATTAACAATCACTGTGATTTCTGTTAATGCTTATGCATTAATCCAAGTTTCAAGGTCAATTTTCAAGGAATTGTAAGAAACTTTCCAAGTTTTCGGTATTGGCGACTGTCCGTTACCTATTATGCGTGGGGATATTTGAGCGCGAGAGTACTATGCTAAGGTAGGTTGGCATATCTGTTTTCACCAGGTGTATTTCTTGCTTATACAAGCTGCAAGTCCTGTACTCATGCGACACAATCTGCTTTTGTGAGATGAAATGTAATTCTCACCGGTATTCTTGCAGTACATATGCAAATTCGTGAACCATCTCAGATTGCTTACTAGACTAATGTACTATCATGTCAAGTTTTAGCAATCAGTAACAACTGCGAAGTATTAAAACAACTGAACTAACCACTAGAAAAAATGAAACTGAAACGAGGAGAAGACTGGAAGCCATTCCGACAGATGATACCTGTGAAATTTTGCACCAGTAAATTTAACTTCTAAGTCAAAAATAAGAAAACTATGTTAAGTGAATGCAGATCTTTTGACTACCTAATGAAATTCAAAACTTACAATAAGTAGAACCCTTCGGCCAATCCATCAGCCAAGTTGAGACACTAGTAGCGACCAGCTGTTTAGTTTGTTACCATAGAGATGATGATTCAGAATTAAAATCATAACATTCTGAACTAAGGCAATATAGTACTAGAGTCTCAAATTTGATTACCTGAATGCTTCTAAGGCCAAATGTGGCAACAGCGCAAGAAGAGATTCCTGAAGTTCAACATTAGTCGGAATATACACGAGTCATTACCAGTTTACAAAACTGAACTGAACTGGAATCAATATAAAATGACAGTTATGGAAAGTATATAACCTGCTCTTTCGAATATGGTGCTTGCATAGAACAAAATGGCATTGATTCCACTGAGCTGCTGAAGCATGAGTAACCCCATACCTAGCTGAAGTATGAAAACAGGTAACAAGAAAACACACTACTACAAAAATGGCCAATAGTAGCAGAAAACCACAACTTACTAAATAATTTCAGTAAATACTCCAAATGATTATGGTTATGTACTTATATGTTACTTAGACTTTTCACTACATGGTCATAAGACACTAGATATGGGAATTTGGTATTATAAGACATGTACCAATCTAAACCATCTCCTAAAAGAGAAGTGGCCGGCTTATATGACAAGAGCAGAGGACTTGTATACGAAGCATATAGTATGATTTTGACTATTTAAGCCTTTTATCGTATGTGTCTCTCAATTTGACTTCACTTAAAACACAGAATAGTTAAATAATGCACATATGTGACTCATGTGCTCGAGTCCAACTAATATAGGGAATACATACATAATATACCAACTGCAGAAGTTGTAAACCTGAATGAAGTGAAGGTAGTAGCTGTTGAAAGGTCTCAAAGTCTCCTTCACTTTCAGATTATCACTCTTCTCTGCACAAATGAGTTTTCTATTTTTCCGTAAACTAAAGAAAACAAAAAAATGTGAAACATTACAAACAAAACACACTACGAAACAAATTGACGTTGTAAATTAGATGAACATACAAATCGGCATTTTGGATGTGAAGAATCAGTACTCCGTATTAAATAAATTAATGAAGTAACAAATTGACGTTATAAATTAGATGAACATACAAATCAAGGAACATACTCTATAGCCCTTGGATTCAACTCGGAAGTTGAACAGCATCATATATAACCTGTAAGCAGAGCAATAAAATTAACATTCCGGAAAAATTACTCTTTTTTCTACACCTGCATAGACTGCGGTTACCGTTGTCAAGAAAATAGTATACCTTCCCCCGAACAGCAGGAACCCAGATACTGCAATAATCGACACCACTAGAAAAAAAGAACAGGTAACATATAGGAAGATCATTACTCAAATGTCAACAATTTTACCATTCTGAGACAAACTGGGACCCATATTGACGACAGATTGATAATATGATAAGTATCATTCTTCATTTCTTCGTAACCCAGATCAACAGTGAAACTATAAATATCCAGAATCACATATTGATAGTGCGAATTCCAGTGTTTTAAGCCCCGTTCCTTTAGCTGATGAACCAAAGGACGTTCTTAACACAGCACCGAGAATTCATTTACTGAATCATGCGTGAGCAACTTTTATTTCCTATATCCAAGTATTGCAATTGAGCCACACTAAAGTTTAAGTACACTAAATAACTTTCAAGTTTCAAGTAAGTTATGGTCATGAAATCTAACTAACAAAAAACTCAATGTAATTTCATTTACGAAAACATGGGGAGTAGTTGAATCCCCCAGTCACCAAGGAAGAAAAACAAACCTTTGGGTCTCAATTATGGAAAGCTTCACAGAACAATTTGATGATCTCTTGTGCTGCCATCATATTCTCCTCTTTTATAATATGCTCAACCTTAATTCCAAAAAAGACACAAACAGAAAAGACCATCTTATGTTTTAGGCTCAATGTCCATCAAATGAAAAAAATAATTTAGAAAAAATCGTTGTAAAGAAACTGACTCTAATGGGAGCAGTGGCTTCTTGACCAGCCTGAGAAGTTTAGCAATACTAGAGCCCACTTCAGTTTTCCATCGCAACTCAAAATTCTGAGGACACAGCGTATTCAACAAATCATTCTTATCGCTGAAACGACATCAAATTCGCCCAATTTTCATCAAACAAATAAAATTAACCCCCAATTAAAATACAGAAATTGCATAAAACTTACCAATTAGGGTACGCAGCTTCATCATCCATAGCACCTTGATTTCGAAACCTGCTGCATAACAACATCGTTTCGATTGATAATCAAGAAAATGAGAGTGAAGATCAATAAGTTCTTCCTAATCGCCGAAAATGTCATGTCATGTGATTTGATTTAGCGGAAATTGAGCACCGAGATTTGCAGGTTGAGGATGAAATTGTGAACCCTAAAAAAATCGATTATAGATTTATAACCTAATGAGTAATCAGAGAACAAGGGAGGAGTAATAAGGAGTTGAAGATGAAAAGTTGTGTTTGATAGGTAATTGGCAAGGTTAGCGTTGAGACGGTGTAATTGAGTGAATTTTCTTCTTTTTTTTATTAATTAAATCTCATTTGCATCTGTTATTAAGACAACTGACGCAAAAGCATAAAATCAAATAAGTCGGTTATTTAGAAAAACTGATGTATTTGATTAAATACGTCAGTTTTGCTCAAAAACCGACGCAAATATTGACATCATATACATCAGTTTTTTTAAAGAACTGACGCAAAAAGCTTTATTACAGGGCGAAAATGCAATCCCGCCAAAAGTGATTACTTTTTGCGTCGTGTTTTCTAGAACGGACGTAATTCAAGTGACACAATAGATGTTTTTTCTACTAGTGTATGGTACGCAGTTCCCCCTAGCAGCCACTTACAGTTATGTCACCAGGAAAACCTTTGTATGGAAGGTCACTAAAGCTATATTCAATGCATATCACTATCATGTTTGGTTCCAAAGGAACTCAGTACGTATTCAATAAAGTATACAGAGACCTGAAGTTGTAGCTAAACATATTCAGAATGAGATAAGAAGTAGAATGAAGAAATGGTTCGAGTATGAAAGTGATGTAAACTTAGAGTGGTTTAGTGCTAAAAGTCAGATTATGTAATGACTGCCATGGGTTTCGAACCCGGCACCCCCTTGTATCTTTAAACTTTTGAATATATATACTCACATTTCACCCGAAAAAAAAGTAGAAATAGATTTTGATATACTTTACTAATTCGTGAATTTTCTCAAAATTACTCATAGTAGCACAAAAATCATCTCATAATTTATGTGTTAAAGTTCTAATCATATTAGATCTGAAAAATTATCAAAAATTGACATTAAGTTTAATCTTTAATTCACATGATCAATATTCATTCATCTTAACAATTTAAAATGAACAAAACTAATCTAAAACTAATTATGTCGATTGGTTTTTTTTAATAATCATTGATCTACATCAATATTATGTATATCATCATATGAAAATTATTTTAACAATTAAAATAACAAAACCAAAAATTATAAACCAAAAAAAAAAAAAATTACCGTAAAAATTTAAAAAAATGCCGTGAAGAAGAGAAGAAAAAAAAATGTCAATTTAATTCTCAATTATTATCAAAACGATTTTTGAACGTTGTCTCTGATACCACTTGTTGGAATATTTCTTAAGTTTCCATTGATGTATTAATCTAATTAATACTGCCAAGGATTATATCAAAAGACGATTTAATACAAAAACTATAAATTGAATTAAATAGACATGAATATAGAAATAACCTTTAGATCTATATGGAATCGGCCTAAGAACAACCTAGTATATAACCCAAATTTCAATGTAGAAACTCTCCTTAAATTGCACCCAAGATGACCGAGAAAAATCCCCTTCAAATTACCACCTTGATTACTATTAATTTTGGAGGTTTTTGTTTTTAGGGTTTTTAGATGATAAAACTAATGAGAAAAAAAAAAAAGAGAGAATAGTTCTCTTATTCTTTGCACTTCTCACGGCAGTCACACACCACCAAACGTGTGTTTTGTTTTTATTTTGTGTTGTTAATCATATAGGAGACTCACTTAGAGTTTTCACCTATCCGAACCACTTAAAATATCTACATATATTTTAATGCATGTACTCGAAAAATATCCCAAATTAATTTATGGAGAACATTTTCGGTAATGTAACATATACACAATTTCAGCAGGGTGTGTGAAGAATAAATGTTATGGCATGGTACCTGGCTTCACTTCCTCCAGTCTTGTTACACACTTTATATTAATACAAACACCAACTTAAAAAAAAATCTCGTTGTTATTATTAGTTTTGATCTGAGCTCACAGCATGAAAGTGTAATGGAGTAACACAATGAGTCACTTATCCCTTATTATTATTAGCTTATGTTTTTGGTTTCTTTATCATAGTTGTAGTTTTCTGTGCTTAAATCCGACTGACCGACTATTGCCTGGCAGACAATGGAGATACAGATCAGAGGAGACAAAAGATCAGATTGTGATCTTCTCACTAAAGATGAGGAAATTGATAGAATCACAGGAAAAAAAGAAATCAATGTAATAAAGAGACAGAGGATCAGAACACATTCTTTCAATCATAGGGTAAATGTTATTCTTTTTGTTATAGAAATTAGTCACATGGTGACATGATCTGCTGGTTTATTTTTGGCTATGTAACCTTTGTTCCTTTGAGTGTTTATATGGCCCTGCATTACTTTTCAGCACCATATGGCTTTTGTGTAGAAAATTTTTGCAAGGTACACTTTGCTTTTCTAAATTTTCCCCCCATCTCATTGTGATGATTAGGTGAATGGAAAACTAAACAACTTGAATTTTGTGCAGAAAAATTTTGCCAGGTACACTGAAAGAACTGCCTTTGAGCGACCCCTTTTGCAAAATTTTGTGCAGAAAACTAAATAACTTGAAATTTGTGCAAAATCTTTAATCGCACCTTTCAATCAACCAGAGAGAAAAGGTCACACTAACTTTAAATTATTATTTATTAGTTCTAGTTTCTTTCTTTTGGTCTCATTGTTGAATTTATGTTATTTTTTAGATTCACACTAATTTTAAATTATTATTTATTAGCTCTATGAAACTCATTTTCCTTTATTACTATACCAAGGTCGTGCAAGTATAGTCATTAACATTGTCTATCCCATTGTATGACTGGCTTAGTGTAATATCCCGTATTTTCATAGTTCGTATTAATGAGTCGTTTTATGCTTTGTCAAGTCGAGTATATTTATGTGCCTTCCGATGGGTATTTTGCTAAATTGCTATAATAATAATATTAAGTATATACATTCGTTAAGTTTAATATTTATTATTTAGATCGACATTTATTGTTTATATTGACGTATTGATCGTATTTGAATACAAGTATTCGATAGTTAATTTATCGAATATGTTATACCTTTTTTTTAAGACTCGGGTTGTGATATTATAAGTTAACCGGAACTTAATATTATGAGTTCTTCGTGATATGATCGTGTTATACTAGTCGCTATCGTAAGTATATCGATTAAGAAAATAATAATGTTACGTGTTATATTATATTTATAATATCACGTTGAGGTTGGTCCGTATTGATTAAGACGAACTTGTATTCTTAATGGACCAAGCCCACGTCCCTAGTAGAACTTATACAAAACCCTATTTTTGTTACCTTCCGTTAACACCTTCCCACCCATCTAAACCCTAAAAAGACATCCTGAGAAACGTGCTCCCTGTCCCTCGTCATGGTGGCGGCTGTTAGGACGAGTCAGAGAGGGGGAGAGAGAGAGAGGCGGCGGTACAAGGTGGCTGTCGTGACCTTTCGAACCGAAACCGACGCGAGTCTAGGTGAGTCTTCTTCATATTCCGTTTTCGTTGTCTTTTCGTGGTTAGGGCGTCATGGTGGTCGTGGGTTAGATATGTGGGTGAGGGTCTGGGTGTTGGTGGTAGTCATGGTGGTCGGAGTTAGTGGTTGGCGTCGGGTTTATGGGTAGGTCGTATACGTATATGGTGTGTGTATGGATAAAGCCTTGGTTGTGAGCGGCGTCTGACGCGCCAGCGGTGTTTGACGACTGCTGGGTGTCGGTGGTGGGATATCTTGTGGAGAGTGAGGGAGTGGTGGTGGTTGCCGGTTGTGGTTTGGTGGTGGTTTCAGGGATGTCGGGGGTTGGTGCGGTAGTGTCGACAAGCGGTTTAGCGCAGTCGGGGTTAGGGTGTTTGGCTGAGGAACCAGGTCTGGTTGGGACCTTGGTTCACCTCACCGGAGGTTGTCGATGGGGTGGCTGGTCGTCGATGTTGGAGCAGGCGTAAGGGGTACTGGGTAAGGTGGTTGTCGGTGGTAGTGTCGATGTTACATGGTGTTGGTAGGGGTTATTTTTACGCTTGTGGCGAGTCGTGGTGTATGCGTGTTGAACCAGCCCTGGTTTAACTCACCGGCTGGATTCGAGGGGTTGCTGGGCACGGTGGTTGCTGGTAGGGAGTGGGGGAAATAGCGTGGTGTTTGGGTTAGGGTTGGTGACGCGGGTAGTTGGGCTGCGTAGTACGTAGTTATCTTGAGTTATTACTACAAATATTACTAATGTTATTATCTTAGCACTATTATTTTATTATTATTATGGTAAGGGCATTAGTGCTTAATATTATCATTAATATTTTTATGTTATGGTTATATAATTACTATTACTACTATTACTTTTATTATTATTATTATTATTATTATTATTGTTTAGTTGTTAGTAGAGAGTCCGTAATTTTTATTAATTGTTCTAGTTGAAAGTTTTATGAGTCGGGAAATTTCTTTTTAAGAAAGTTGTTATTTCGGAAAGTTACTATTTTAGGAAACTTTCCACTTGTAAAAGTTTACTATTTATAGTAAGTGTAAATTGACTTATGGGGGTTTGGGAAGTTTATTAATTCGTCACGTATACATGTTTAGGTGACGGGTTTCGCGTGGAATACTTCTAGCAAGCTTGTGATTGACTGTGCTTCTGCATTTTGAGGTAGGGGAATTACTGCACATATAAATGTGATTAATTACTTGGTTGATTGATGTTAAGCATGGTTAATTTACATTATCCTATGACTTGGAATATTGTGTTGTTTGATTATATATATATATATATATATATATATATATATATATATATATATATATATATATATATATATATATATATATATATATATATATATATATATATATATATATATATATCTGTGATACGCTGTGGAAAATTTTGGGTCTTGTGATCGGTGCGGAGTTTATTTGGCGTTGGATCGGTGCGGAGTTTATTTGGCGTTGGATCGGTGAGGAGTTTATGGCCTTTGGAGCGGTGCGGAGTTATTGGCCTTGTGATCGGTGCGGAGAAGGGATGATTGAATCCCTATATATATGATATTGTTTGTTTATTTATTTTCCTCTACTCAACCTCGTGGTTGACCCTGTGTATTCGTGTGACACCTGTGATGAAACAATTATTGGGGAGCAGCTTGACAGGTGGCTAAGACTTGGGAAGCTATGGGAAGAGAGAGCTTGGATTTGGACCGGACTAGAGTCTAGATCACAACAGTCGTTTGTCATGAGTTGTATTTTCTTTCACTAGATAGTTTGAGTTGGTTGTTAACATTAATAATTAAAGTACTGTTTATCTTTCCTTTGTATCTACTGCCTCGGGAAACCGGGATGGTAACACTCTTATTTATCTCGGGAGTCCTAGTACAGGCCCTTAAATAAATGGGGGTGTTACACTTAGTAACATTGTCTATCCCACTTCGTTCTTTTTTCTGTTCATCTTGGACCTTCTGTTTGATAGGTAGTTATTCACATATCTTCCAATTTAGAATTAATGATATACTTGTGCCTATTTACATGAATAGATGTTTATCTGTGTGTGTGTTTGTCATTTATCTATCCCCTTTTCTGATTTGCCTCCTTCCCTGAATTTTCTGAATTTGTCTGGCTCAGTAAACTTCCTGGTTTCAATTATCAACAAGGATGATATAATAAATGCTATTGAATATGCTGACTTTGAGGCCTCTCTTGTACAGAGTAGTGAACAGGTTCTTGAAGTTGTAGGGATTTCGAGCGAGGTGGACCCTCGGTATTTGGAAGGCTTGCTCTGCCATATAAAAGGTGTCCAGAAAGTTTAGTTTTGAGAGGACATCAAAAGAGCTGGAAGTTTGCTTTGATTCTGAAGTAATTGTCATTCTATGTCACCAGTAATTGTGTTTTTTATTTCCTTTCTTCCATAATGATTCCAGGTATATTGCTGGTGTCGCTGTAGCATATCCAAAAAGCTGGCTGTCAGAAGATGGCAATTATTTTGTATTTGCTCTGATGTTCTCTATATCAGTTGTGGTCATTGCTTGCCCTTGTGCTGGGGTTGGTGCCAAAATGGTGCTCTTATAAAAGGCGGAGATGCATTGGAAAGGGCTGAGAAGGTTAAGTGCGTCATCTTTGACAAGACAGGAACGCTAACACATGGAAAAGCCTCTATTACAACTTTTAAAGTATTCATCACTAGCATGCACAATGGCGAGTTTCTTACATTGGTGGCTTCTACTGAGGTGCGCTTTCTCATGTAGCCTTGCTAATGAGTTTTGTCATCGTCTTCGCCTCTTTATCGTTTTTTTTCCTTCTTTTTTTTAGGGGAGCGGGACTTATAACAGCTACGTAGCATTGTATTAAATATTACAGAATAACACCCATCGTGACTGATTTAGTAAAATATTGAAAGTTAATGTGACCCCATTTTGAAGCTATATCCATCATATTTTACTGCAATGGTCGAGCTCAGGCTGAAATGACCGAATCCGTTTTCAAGTCTCGGAGATCTAATACTATGATATGTTTGGCTGAAGGAGACACATGCTTCAAGGTCTCACAGTTCTAGCTTTACAAGTTTTGATATCGATAGTATTTATTTATGGTACATGCTAGTAATGAACATCCGTTGGCAAAAGCAGTGGTTGAACATGCCCGACATTTTAATTTCTTTCAGCCATCAGAAGCCATGAATACAAATTGATGACAATGATGTAAGATATGCCAGATGGCTTTTGGATGTTGCAGATTTCTTTGTTGTGCCTGGAAGAGGAGTTCAGTGTTCTATAGATGGAAAGCGTGTTTTGGTGAGTTCTATTCTTTTTTGTTTCTAATTGTTTGCCATTTCCAGCAACTTCTTGGCATTGTCTTGAGCATTTATATGACAATTTGGTCACATGAGTGTTGTAATTTAAACTTTTCATTATACTTGATGACATTTAATTTCTTTGCATGTAGATATCAGACTCGGCAAATGATGGTGGTGCATCGAGATGAGAGGAGCAAGTAAATATGGAATTCACTTTTTTGGGTGTAGTTTAGCTAGTCATACCTTTTGTCGTAGATTCGGGACATTTTATTATTTTTGTGTGGAAAAATTTCTATTGCTCGGATGAACAAAACAATTACAATAATTCTTTTGAACTTTTTGAAAACATGTAATTTGA
Source organism: Silene conica (assembly GCA_029255685.2). Lineage (NCBI taxonomy): Eukaryota > Viridiplantae > Streptophyta > Magnoliopsida > Caryophyllales > Caryophyllaceae > Silene > Silene conica. Next base: position 37,379,062 of record CM055312.2, on the reverse strand, counting down.
TAATGCAATCTTAATTTATGCTATATGATTTTGTTTTGGTATATATTATTGTCATATTAATTCATAATTTTGTTTATATATATAATGTACTATGATGTCATCTCGTAATATATATAGCTTAATTAATTGAATCGTGTATTAACAAAAGTCGTAGTGTATGTAGTGTCGTTTTCCAATACTGAAAAAGCGTCGAGAAAATTAAGAAATCGACGCAAAAAAGTGTCGAGAAAGACTGACACCTAAAGGCGTCGTGGCTCTTGACACAAAAAAGCGTCGCGAAGGTCGACACAAAAAAGCGTCAGAAAATCTCGACGCCCCAAATACTGACGCTTTATGAAGCGTCGAAAAAAAACTGCTGACGCTTAAAAACGTCGAAAACTGACCAAAAAAGCGTCGCGAAGTGGCGGGATGTGTTGTAGTGACTATGGAGGACATTTACTCCAACACTCGCCTCTTTCCATGAATCACAAGAGACCAACGCTTGTCAGAAGGATCAAGAATGTAAAAGACTTGTTTAGCTTGTTATGCAAAAATGAATGGTTCATTAGTGTCTTGCAAACGATTCATATCTACTTGAGTAACTCCAATTCATCTATATGAAGACCAAGTTGATTATTCTCAATGCATTTGCACCTATAAAGGGCAACTTTAAAATCACAATAATCTAGTTCTCATATATCTTGAATAACGTTATAGTATGATTGTGTCGCATCAATCGGACATTTGTCTTTGGATCTAGAAAATTCTCTTGATGATGCAACAATAGTTATGCCACTATTTTGCACGGATAAAGACTTTATATCTTGGCGCTCAGAAAGTGTATCCGCTTATAGTAAACCCTTCGTAAGAGGTAACACTCTCTCTAGGACCATATGCAAGCCACTTGATCGTGTTAGATACATCCTTATCATTATTTGACAATTCTTGCATCACTTCATCATAAAACCACTTAATAAACGTGCGATTGTGTTCTTGCATCAACCGCATTTCACCTCTTGAAGGATGATCAGATTTTAATACTTGTTTGTGCCTGATCAAATATGGTTGTACCTCATCACTCTGTTGCAATACGTATTTGTGTGCCGTATTTCATAGATTTGATGGAGGTGAGATCACTTTGGCACCAACAATACATTTACCTTCAAACCTTCCATCATCTTTACTTCTCGGAAGACCAATAGTATCGAGTTTACTCACAAACTCACTACAAAACTCAGTTACCTCCTTACTAATGATACCTTGAATGATGCTAGCTTCAGGTCGAGCTAGATTTCTAACCTTATCTTGCAAAGTAGTCATGTGTCTTTCAAAAGGATATGCCCATTTTAAGAATACTAGACCACACAACTTGATCTCATGGACAAGATGTAAAATTAAATAGATCATAATGTCAAAAAAAGAAGGTGGAAAATACATCTCAAATTGGCAAAGTGTTTCGGTAACATCAACTTGTAGTGCATCTAGCGTCTCAGGGTCAACCACCTTACTACATATTGTATAAAAAAACGAACAAAGTTTAGTAATGGCTCCCCTCACATGCTTTGGCAATATTCCACGAATTGCAATCGATAAGAAAACTGGCATCATGACATGACAATCATCTGATTTCATGCCAGTTAACTTAAAATCAGTCTTGGATGCAAACCTTTTATATTAGAGGAATACCCGGTAGGAACCTTGATCCCATATAAGCACTCACAAAATAACCGTTTTTCTTCTTTAGATAAGGTGTAACAAGCTGGTGAAAGATAAAAGGATGCCTTATTTCCCTTCCTTGGTATATTCTTCTCAATTGGCCATAAGTTTGTTCGAATCTTCATTTCCATCAAGTCATTACGCACTTTCAAGCCATCTTTTATCTTCCCAGTTATGTTGAGTAGTGTCCCCAAGAGAGCATCACATACATTCTTCTCAATGTGCATCACATCAAGACAATGCCGTACCGGTAAGTCTTGCTAATATGGAAGTTTCCAAAATATAGACTTCCTCTTCCAAAGACCTTCAGACTCTTTTGGTTTCACGAGCTTACCAAAAATTGTTTCAACACCTTTGACTCGATCATAAACCTCTTTTTCACTTAATGGTTTACGAGCCACTTCTTCCTCCGGCTTTCCATTGAATGGTAATTTCTTCATACGATAAGGGTGAAAGCGTTTTAGGAACCTGCGATTATCCATGTAGACACTACAACAAATACCGTGCAAATGTGACACATTTTGAAGCGTTTTGTGACGCTTTTAAATGCCACATTATTTTTATCGACGCTTTAGAAAAGCGTCGGTTAATGAGTCGTCGTTAATTATTGACGCTTTTTAATGTCAACATTTGTGACGCTTAAAAGTGTCTTCAATGACTATTGACATTTTTGTTCGTCAACAAATGTGACGTATTAAAATGTCTTTAGTAACAAGTGATGCTTTTATGTTTCAGCAATTGTGACACTTAAAAGTGTCGGGAGTGCGTATTGACGCTCTTATTTGTCAACAAAGATGACGCCTAAAAGTGTCTCAAGTGCGTATTGACGTTCTTATTTGTCAACAAATGTGACGCTTTGAAGCGTCTTTAGCAACTACTGATGCTGTTATATGTCACTTAATGAGACATAATTAAGCGTCAATTTTCTATATTTTGAGTCTTTTAACTGTCAATCTCAGTGATGCTTTTGATTGTCAACGTACCACACTATATATTAAGTATTACCGTCGCAGTTACTCTGGTATTAGAAATTCAGAAATTTGATTTCCAAATAAAATCGTACAGATTAAATAAACCTACATGTAGTAGTACTCAATTAAATCATGAATAGAATAACAAAGTACCCACATACTTTTATAAATAAGCGCCATACGTCTAAAATACATCGTATTCATCACAAACACTAGCATTAACAATTTAACTATTATAAACTAGTACTCTACGGTACTACAAAATCAAAATAACAATAAGGATCCGAATGATAGTAAAATCCAACATAATGTTGTATTAGAAAATCGTAAATAGCCATACTTAAAAAAAATCGTAAATAATTAGAGACCGGGACACTTAGTCGCTAGGTAGTACTTTGAACGTTGTGGAGCTTCAATAATACGTAGTTGGCGCAATGTCAAATGGGCTTCAATCAACATATCAAGGCACATCCTCATCGCCATCTGACAAATCTGAAACCTATAACATAATACAAAATATAATACAGATTAATTTTAATTTCAATAAAGAGCACATCTTATTATATGAGTTATCAAAACCATCACATGAAGGCAATCTAACAAAGACGAAAAGGATAGCAAAAGTAAACTCTACATTATAGTTTATTGTGACTGCATGATTAATGAAGTTATCAACAATAATGAATAAAAGTGATCTCTATTCCCTCTGATTTGTTGCATCTAATATATTTCAGTAGAGCAAAACAAAAACCCAACATATACTGTAATCACTAATCAATTTAATAGAAACTGATTAAGGAACAAAGCACGACTGTGATACATCCCTCTCAGAAGAATCATCTGCATGGCTGTAAAGAAGGCTTGAATGGACACATACTGTAATCACTTGCACATAGATTTTCGTCTTTCACTACAGTCGGTTGTACGCAGTCTTACTCTTAGATTAGTCGAGACTAATCAAAACAGTTGAATTACTGATAAAAAAAAAATAACAATAAAATGAAATGAAAAGAAAACAAGGAATAATGGTACAACTTACTAGAAGTAGAAGAAGAATGAGAAGTAAAAGGAGAGTGTAACAAAGGAAGACAGCATCTGATAATGTTCAATTTCACTAACACGTTCAAGCAGAACATATAGCTAGAACCAACACTTCCTTTTCCTAAGCAGGATGTTTCACTAACACGTTCAAGCTCAAGCAGAACCACCACTTCATCTTCCTCAGCAGGTTGTTTTGGTGATATCTTACCTGTACAGCAGAGCATATAGCTAGATGAGTGGCTGAACGCTACAACCATATACAAATAAAAATATAATACTGCGGAGAATAAGAACCTATCAAGTTCTCTCTCTGGATAAACCACTCAATTTCATACTGATTGACTATTGAGATAACAACTCCAATTCTTCCAGCACACAACAGTTCTTCTCATACAATATAATCCCGAAACACATAATTACCATTATACACCAAAGTACCAAACTAACAATCCTACGTAAAACAACAATTGCCTTCCAAGGGACATTTGTATTATATTTTAGTCCCCGAGTGAAGTTTTATTAGCATATTTACAAAACAAAGTTTTTGTCAGTCAAGAGTAAAGGCTCTGAAGAGACCAACATAAGTTTATCCCTCTATCTATTATGCTAACCACATAGATACTCACAAGCCAAAAAAATAAGACTGTATCCATTCTACTTCCATATACCATGATCTGTTTATAAACGAGTAGATCTTTCCCACCGTCCTGAAGGTAGAGGGGAGGGAAGAGTAAGATTTATGTACAAAAAAATATTATGCAGACAATATAATAACCTTGGAATTAGATGGAATATCATAATTTCTGACCATGTCAACCAAAGGTATATCAAGACCTCGACTGGCTACATCAATTGGGATGAGAATATTGCACTCTCCAACTTTGAACTTGTTTGACGCCCCAAGTCTTTTTGCCTGCCATATAAGAACCAAACAAAAGAGGTTTAAAATCAAAGGCTTTTGAGGATGCATTCTGCCAGCCTATTCCCAAATCTTAACCATTCTGCATCTGATTTAGACTGGCAGTCCCATAATGATTACTCTGCTGCTACTGCACTGGGCTGCCAGTCCCAGACCCTGGTTGCTGCACTATCTCAACACACTGCTCAGTCTGTTGCATCCCAGATTGGTGTGTAAGTTGTTGCTGCAATTCAGTCCCAGCTATTTGTGTTGTCTGCACTCCCAGAAACGACACCTTAATAATATCAACAATGAAATGGGATTCGAAAATCATCAAACTTTCAGCACTAAACTCAAATTAATGATGTAATTGAACAACTATTAGGGTTTTAAAATGATAAAAACATGAAATGAAAGAATGTGAAAGGTAAAATTACCAAAATATGGATCTGCTCACACGATAGTTGAACGATAGGATATTGAAAAAGGGGGTTTAAAAAGTAGATTTGTCATCGCGCCATGGTTTCTTGAGAAATTCGACATCAGATTCCGCTATAACTCAGATCGGTGGGGATGCGTGTTCAGGCTCTTCACTTGTTCCTGGTTCTTGCTTTAAAAATTGGTTGCACGGAAATACCAAGATTTCAAGACCTGAGGCAAAAGGACAATAAAGAATGAACAAATTTAGGGTATTCTTTGTCCGTTAGGTGAGGGTGTCCATTTTGTCCCTTTAGATTCATCGGAATTCTTCAATTTGCTCAATTTATTAATACACCAAACTCTGATCTTATTAATGTAACACCCCCATTTATTTAAGGGCCTGTACAAGGACTCCTCAGATAAATAAAGGTGTTACCATCTCGGTTTCCCGAGGCAGCAGATACAAAGGAAAGATAAACAGTACTTTAATTAAAAATAAACTCATAACATGTTCTTACAACAGTATCCGAAAGTCTCAACAAAATAAATAAAGTACAACTCATGCTAAACTGACTAAGGTGATCTAGACTCTAATCTGGTCCGGATCCAAGCTCTTTCTCCCATAGCTCCCCCTTAGTCTCAGCCACCTGTCAATCTGCTCCCCAATAATTTGGTTCATCACAGGTGATCACGCACGAATACACAGGGTCAACCACGAGGTTGAGTAGGGAAAAAGAAATAAATATGCCAACAATATAATAAACTCCGCACCGATCCAACGCCATATAAACTCCGCACCGATCCAACACCATATAAACTCCGCACCGATCCAACGCCAAATCACAAGACCCGATATATTCACATCGTATTATTTCACAGTATAATATAGATAACACAATATAACGATCACATGATATTACATTGCAAACATGCTTAATACCGAATAAGAACAGATTACACATCATCATATACCCGTATTTTCCCCTACCTGGATTAGCAGGAAACGCTGATAAGTCCGGGGCTTGTCAGAAATGTTTCACGCGAAACTCGCTACCTATACAGATATACGTAACGAATTAACAAACTTCCGGAACCCCTTACGTCATACTTACTATAAATAGCAACCTTCCATAAATGGAAGGTTTCCACAAATAAAAACTTTCTCAATATAGTACCTTCCTAAAATAGACATATCCCAGAATAGTAACTTCTAAAAACGGTAACTTCCTAAACATGGAAACTTTAGTTTGAAATTCAGACTACCCAAACATATATCAACACCCTCATAAATACCAATATTTCATAATAATAACAATATCATTTCCTTAATTACAATATTATTAATACTACTACTAATAATCTTACCATAATTACTTAAATGTATTTATGTATATAATATAATAGAAATAATAAAATAAAATGAAATAAAATGAAGTAAACAAAAATAAATGAACAGCCCTACACTCAGCCTGTGACTCCCTCGTGAACAGCCCCTTACAACGCCACTGAGACACACCCAACCACCACTGGCAGCCACCAACACCAATACCCCGAGTGCCTTCTACCACCACAACCACTAGCCACCTGACCGACAGCCGCCGGTGAGCTGAACCAGGGCCTAGATCAGGCCTGGTTCTTCACCTACGACCCTGACCACACGACTTAACCCTCACCACGACGCAAACCCTGCTACCACTACCATCAACCGTGACCACCAAAACCACCCTTGGACTCCAGACTCTAGACACGATGGTAGCAGCGCAATGACCTCCCCCGAGTCCTCAATGCTACCACCCCCAAACACCCATGTACCCACCTAAACAAAACGACACTGGACTACAACAGAACACATCCTCACAACCACCCCTGACAAACCACCCTGTACCACCATGACCAGACACCACCATACCCTAAGACCACCACCACGTGAAACCCCCATAAACCACCTGTCTCAACACCCAAAGACCCAAAACAAAAGACATACAACAAATCTAAAAACTGTTTATAAAAAAACGCACCTAAACCATACAACTGTTGAAATCGTATTATTCCCCTTCCCTGACACCGTGTTTACCACCTTCAAAAATGTGTAAAAACAACCAACGACACAACACCCATGACCAACATATACTCTCTATACATTCTAGTATAAACTCATGTAAAAACAACCAGTAATAAACGTGTTGATTACCCTTAAGCAGACGACAAAGATTATGCATAAAACTGAGATTACAGTGGTCGTGGTGATCATACCAATTTCTTGGCCAAATCGAGGTATCCTAGGACGGCTTACAACCACCGTGAACAGGTCTCTTTTCTTCTCTAAGGTGGCGGCTGGGTTTTGGTGAAGTCAGATCTGTGTTTGAATAGGGTTTAGGTTAAGAAAACACCTACTATATATGGCGGCAGGCAGGGGTGTTGTCCGCTGCTCTTGAACATTCCGTGTGGGCTATCCCTTGTCATGCTTATCGAGGCCCACACAAGGCACTCAACAGGTCTCAAGTTCGAGCCTTAGCAACACCATACTACTATTATTAAAATAAGATACCTAGATCCCCACTTCGAACCCCACCTAAGTCCAAAACACCTCGCACAAAACGAGTGCAAGCAAGCCTATTAAACGAACGATTTTATAAAAAGAAACTATCGTTTACCCATGACACACTCCTTCTATACACGATTAAGATCAAGTCGTGACCAAAATGCGAGCTATTACAGTCTTCCTCCCTTAAAAGAACTTCGTCCCGAAGTTCTACCTTACTTAGGTGACAAAACAATCAACTCAGACGAACTTGGAACACAAAACATCACAAAAAGGTTCACTTAAATATTAAATCACAGAATGTTACATTCCACCCCCCTTAAAGAAAAGTTACGTCCGCGTAACTTACCTCAATCGAACAAATGTGGATAACGCTCCCTCATGGATGCCTCAGGCTCCCATGTAGCCTCCTCCTGATTATGATTGGTCCACAGGACGTTCACCAAGGACGTCTCCCCATTGCGAGTTTTCCGTACTTTCCTGTCCAGAATTTCTTTCGGAGTCTCAATGTATGCCAACTGCTCATCTACCTCAATCACCTCGTGCTGAAGCACATGTGATGGGTCACTCACATATTTCCTCAACTGGGACACATGGAACACATTATGGACCTTGGATAGAGTTGGAGGTAAAGCTAATCGGTATGCCACCTCTCCAACTCTGTCCAAAATCTCAAACGATCCAATAAATTTCTGGCTCAGTTTGCCACGCTTGCCGAATCTCATTACACCCTTCATTGGAGATACTTTCAGGAGGACTTTCTCTCCAACCTCGAATGAAATATCGCACCTCTTTAGATCTGCATAGCTCTTCTGTCGATCCTGGGCGGCCCGCATCCTCTGTCGAATAATCTGAACCTGCTCCACCATCTCCTAGATCATATCTGGCCCTAAAGTCACGACATCGGCCCGATCATCCCAACACACAGGACTTCTGCACTTCCTCCCATACAAAGCCTCGAAAGGGGCCATCCCTATGTTGGCATGATAGCTGTTATTATAAGAAAACTCGATCAACCCAAGTCGATCCTCCCAAGATCCTCCGAACTCAAGTACACAAGCCCTCAACATATCCTCAAGGGTCTGAATCGTTCTCTCAGTCTGACCGTCAGTAGCTGGGTGGAAGGCAGTACTCATCTTCAATTGGGTACCCAAAGCTGCCTGCAACTCCTGCCAAAATCTGGATATAAACCTCGAGTCTTGATCTGAAACAATGTCCTTGGGTACGCCATGCAGTTTGACCACATTCTGAACATATGACTTAGCCAACTCGGCTTTACTCCAGGTATCTTTCATTGGAATAAAGTGAGCTGACTTAGTCAAACGATCCACAATCACCCAAATCATGTTGTTGCCCCTCTGAGTCCGAGGCAACCCCACGATAAAATCCATCGAAATGATCTTCCACTTCCACTCTGGCACATCCAGCGGTTGAACTTTCCCTTGAGGTCTCTTTGCTCCCCTTTCACTCTCTGACAAGTCAAACATCTCGACACAAACTCTGTGACTTCCTTCTTCACATTAGGCCACCAGAACGTCTTCTTAAGATCTTTATACAGCTTATCACCCCCTGGGTGAACGGAATATGGAGTAGCATGAGCTTCAGTCATGATCTTCTTCTTTAGCTCCTCTACATCCGGAACACACCATCGCCCACTGAACCTCAAACTACCATCAGTATGAATACTGAACTTGGATGCAGTCTCTCCACCCTCACTTTCCACCATCCTGCGCCACTTCTGGATTCTCGCATCATTACCTTGCAACTCCCGAATCTCACCATACAACTCAGGCTCTATTGTCAAGTCACCAAGAGCATCCCCTTTCCGGATCATGAATATTCCCATCTCCCTCAGTTCACCATGCAACCTCACTCTCGATCTGGCACAACCCAAAGCATGGACAAATTTCCTACTTAGGGCGTCAGCTACCACATTTGCCTTGCCTTCGTGGTAGACAATCTGCATATCAGAATCTCCAATTAACTCTATCCACCTTCACGATGTTCAACTCTCTCTAGGTGTAGATATACTTCAGGCTCTTATGATCAGAAAACACCTTAAAAGTGGCTCCATAAAGGTAATGGCGCCACAATTTTAGTGCAAACACGACTGCGCCCAATTCCAAATCATGACTCGGATAATTTTCTTCGTAGGTCTTCAACTGGCGAGACGCATACACTATCACTCTCCCATTCTGCATTAGCACACAACCCAACCCATGCTTCGAAGCGTCGGTATAAACTTCGAAGTTATCACTCCCAACTGGCAAAGCAAGAATAGGGGCTGTTGTCAGACGTTCTTTAAGGGTTAGGAATGCCTTCTCACAACCCTCATCCCAGACGAAACGGTTCTCTTTCCTCATTAACGACGTCAACGGCTTCGCTATCTTTGAAAAATCTTTGACAAATCTCCGATAATATCCAGCCAATCCCAGGAAGCTTCGAATCTCACTCACATTCTTCGGACTTTGCCACTTAGTCACGGCCTCGATCTTACTAGGGTCGACCGACACCCCCTCCTTGGAAATTACATGCCCCAGAAATGCGACTTTCTTCAACCAGAACTCACACTTACTCAACTTAGCATTGAGTTTATGTTCTTCCAGGGTCTGAAGTACTTTCCTCAAATGGTCCTCGTGCTCTTCTGCATTCTTGGAGTATACCAGGATATCATCTATGAATACCACCACGAACTTGTCCAGATATGGGCTGAAGACTCGATTCATCAAGTTCATGAACACTGCTGGAGCATTAGTCAATCCAAATGGCATAACCACAAATTCATAGTGGTCATACCTCGTTCGGAAAGCGGTCTTTGGAATATCTTCATCCTTTATTCTCAACTGATGATACCCAGATCTCAAATCAATCTTTGAGAAAACCCCAACTCCACTTAACTGATCGAACAAGTCGTCAATTCTCGGCAAAGGATAACGGTTCTTGATGGTCACATTATTCAGCTCTCGGTAGTCAACACAAAGTCTCAAACTACCATCCTTCTTCTTCAGAAACAAAACGGGTGCTCCCCAGGGTGACACACTGGGTCGAACGAACCCTTTCTCAGCTAGTTCATCCAACTGCTTATTCAACTCCTCCATCTCCTTCGGTCCCATACGGTACGGTGATTTGGATATTGGTCCCGCCCCTGGTTTTAGGTCAATGGAAAATTCCACTTCCCTCCTCGGCGGCAGCCCCGGAACGTCGTCTCGAAATACTCCCACAAACTCCCGTGCCACAGGTATCTCACTAGTCTTTGGAGTCTCAGCCTCACAATTCCACATTTGGCATAAGATCAAGCTCTCTCCTTTCCTCAAGCTAGACTTCAGGGTATTGACAGAAATGAATTTGATTTTTGGTTTGACCCGATATCCCTTGTAAGACACCCTCACTCCCTTAGGTCCCTTCAAGGAAATTTTCTTTTGATGACAGTCGATGAAAGCTCGATACTTCCCTAGCCAGTCCATCCCCAGAATCACCTCAAAGCCCCAGTGGAAATTCTATGAGGTCACAATAGAAAATTGCTTCCCCGATTTTGATGGGTACACTACCATATACTCTATTACAAACTATCGACTCGTCTGATGGTATGGTCACTGAATCCGCGACCCAATCAAATCTCTCAAGTCCCAAAGCCTTAGCATGATCTCTAGAGACAAACGAATGGGTCGCACCGGAATCGAAAAGTACAAAAGTAGGTTTAGAGTTTACAAAAAAAGTACCGGTGACCACATGAGCATCATCCTTTGCGGCCTGCTTTCCCATGGCAAAGAGCTTGCCACTGGATTTGACCCCGCTCTGACTGGCACCAGATGTCCCAGCCTGCTGGTTCCCTTCTGCTCCCGTCTTCTTACTGCTTCCATTCCCTTGGTATTGATTCTGGTACGAGCGGTTCTGATAGTTGTTGTATCTCCTCTGATAATTACTGCTCCCTCCAGACTTCGCACCCCCACCATAGTTGGGCATGGATGTGCGATAGCCACTATTACCATAAGACTGGGTGCGAGATCCCTGGTATCCGGATGTAGGCGTACGATAACCCCCAGACTGATTCCCTCCAGATGAACGACACACTGCCTGCTTGTGTCCTCTCTTCCCATAGCCAAAACAAACTATTCCCGCTGAACCACCGCCAGAAACCCCACTCATTTGACTGCCTCCACTCTGATTCCTCGCACCCCCGGAAGTGTTGTTACTGAAGTAACCACTATACTTGTTGGTACTAGGTTTCTTTGACCCAGAACTTTCCGTCACTTCCTCAGCCTTCCTCTTCTCTGATTTCGACTTCTTTTCTTCCTTGATCATATCTGAGAGCCTCTCCGCCACCCCAGCCCTTAAGTAGATGTCCCGGACTGTGGTAGGCGGAGCCGCAATCAGTCTCTTCTTGATAGCGATTGATAATCCTCTCTCGAACTTCATTGCCAGCATGACATCATCAAACCCCATGTCCCCCACGTAACTCACCAGCTGAATAAACTTCCTGTAATAAGCCTCCACTGTCATGTCCTCCGTCATCCTGAATGTATCAAACTCCTCCCTTAGTTTGCTTTTCTGGAATTCTGGTAGAAACACCTCATACAGGATCTTTTTGAATGCGATCCAAGCAACAAACTCGGTCCCATCCTCTTGAGCTGCCTCCCGGATCTCCCCCTTGTTCCCGGTCCACCCGTCTCCAGCCATACCCCTCAGATAATGGGCTGCTTGGTCAACCCTCAATTCTTCAGGGCAGTCCACCAACTCGAATAGGTTACTGAATTCCCTGCACCAAGCTCCCAGCAGATGAGGTTCCCCCTCCCCAGTGAATTGGGTAGGGTGATGCCTCGCGATGATTGTGCTCATTTTTGCGGAGTCCATGCGTTTGGCCTTTAGGGCCTCATTTTCAGCTATCAAACGATCTAATTCTTCTTGCGTGATGTTAACGGCATTGTCTCTTCGCGGAGGCATACTATAACACAATAAAAGAAATGAGTCCCGACGCATGTGGGCACCCATTTGGGTTAGGGCTAAAACCCCTAAACAATAAAGTCTAACATTAACTATCAGATTGCATAACATATAACGGTAACATGGCTCGGGATCACATAACCGCATATCACTAGACATGATAAGAGAAGAATTACTGACATGCTTCAAATCACTTCCCATATTCATATTAATATACACCTCTTTATTCAAAAATTAAAATTCTTTCATGCACGTGCCCCTCTCGGCTTTTCCAAACAGTCACATGTATGAAAAGTTCCCACAAGATACTTACCACAGTATACCATTACTTCCGTCTTTTCTTAACCTACCCTTTTCTCTCGTATATTCACTCTGGGTTCCCGGGTAAAACTGATAGGGCCAATGGTTCGGTGTGAGGGGGCCCCAGACTCATACTTCCCCTTTTGTGTGCTCCTAACAGCCCTATCCCGGGGTTCATTTTATTTAGACTCTCCTACATTCATTGGGTTCATAAGGTTAGGCCTGTGGATCGTTCTCTCTAATACCACTTTGTAACACCCCCAATTATTTAAGGGCCTGTACTAGGACTCCTCAGATAAATAAAGGTGTTACCATCTCGGTTTCCCGAGGCAGCAGATACAAAGGAAAGATAAACAGTACTTTAATTAAAAATAAACTCATAACATGTTCTTACAACAGTATCCAAAAGTCTCAACTAATTAAATAAAGTACAACTCATGCTAAACTGACTAAGGTGATCTAGACACTAATCTGGTCCGGATCCAAGCTCTTTCTCCCATAGCTCCCCCTTAGTCTCAGCCACCTGTCAATCTGCTCCCCAATAATTTGGTTCATCACAGGTGATCACGAATACACAGGGTCAACCACGAGGTTGAGTAGGGAAAAAGAAATAAATATGCCAACAATATAATAAACTCCGCACCGATCCAACACCATATAACTCCGCACCGATCCAACACCATATAAACTCCGCACCGATCCAACACCATATAAACTCCGCACCGATCCAACGCCAAATCACAAGACCCGATATATTCACATCGTATTATTTCACAGTATAATATAGATAACACAATATAACGATCACATGATATTACATTGCAAACATGCTTAATACCAAATAAGAACAGATTACACATCATCATATACCCGTATTTTCCCCTACCTGGATTAGCAGGAAACCCAGATAAGTCCGGGGCTTGTCAGAAATGTTCCACGCGAAACTCGCTACCTAAACAGATATACGTAACGAATTAACAAACTTCCCGAATCCCTTACGTCATACTTACTATAAATAGCAACCTTCCATAAGTGGAAGGTTTCCACAAATAAAAACTTTCTCAATATAGTACCTTCCTAAAATAGACATATCCCAGAATAGTAACTTCTAAAAACGGTAACTTCCTAAACATGGAAACTTTAGTTTGAAATTCAGACTACCCAAACATATATCAACACCCTCATAAAAACCAATATTTCATAATAATAACAATATCATTTCCTTAATTACAATATTATTAATACTACTACTAATAATATTACCATAATTACTTAAATGTATTTATGTATATAATATAATAGAAATAATAAAATAAAATGAAATAAAATGAAGTAAACAAGAATAAACGAACAGCCCTACACTCAGCCTGTGACTCCCTCGTGAACAGCCCCTTACAACGCCACTGAGACACACCCAACCACCACTGGCAGCCACCGACACCAACACCCCGACTGCCTTCTACCACCACAACCACTAGCCACCTGACCGACAGCCGCTGGTGAGCTGAACCAGGGCCTAGATCAGGCCTGGTTCTTCACCTACGACCCTGACCACACGACTTAACCCTCACCACGACGCAAACCCTGCCACCACTACCATCAACCGTGACCACCAAAACCACCCTTGGACTCTAGACTCTAGACACGATGGTAGCAGCGCACTGACCTCCCCCGAGTCCTCAATGCTACCACCCCCAAACACCCATGTACCCGCCTAAACAAAACGACACTGGACTACAACAGAACACATCCTCACAACCACCCATGACAAACTACCCTGTACCACCATGACCAGACACCACCATACCCTGAGACCACCACCACGTGAAACCCCCATAAACCACCTGTCTCAACACCCAAAGACCCAAAACGAAAGACATACAACAAATCTAAAAACTGTTTATAAAAAAACGCACCTAAACCACACAACTGTTGAAATCGTATTATTCCCCTTCCCTGACACCGTGTTTACCACCTTCAAAAATGTGTAAAAACAACCAACGACACAACACCCATGACCAACATATACTCCCTATACATTCTAGTATAAACTCATGTAAAAACAACCAGTAATAAACGTGTTGATTACTCTTAAGCAGACGACAAAGACTATGCATAAAACTGAGATTACAGTGGTCGTGGTGATCATACCAGTTTCTTGGCCAAATCGAGGTATCCTAGGACGGCTTACAACCACCGTGAACAGGTCTCTTTTCTTCTCTAAGGTGGCGACTGGGTTTTGGTGAAGTCAGATCTGTGTTTGAATAGGGTTTAGGTTAAGAAAACACCTACTATATTTGGCGGCAGGTAGGGGTGTTGTAATACCTCGTTTTTTTGGTTTCTTTTTATTTAAATCGTTCGTTTTGTAAGCTTACTCGTACTCGTTTTATACAAGGTGTTTTGGTCTTAGGTGGGACTCGAAATGGGAACTTAGCCACCTTAGGGTAATTAGTGTAGTGTGTGGTTGTTGAGGTTCGAACCTAGGACCCATGGCAGCACTGCCATAGGCCTCGATATGCGTGCAAACCCCTTTTGAAACAGCCCACGTTTATTCTTTGCTAACCCTATTTACACCCTTTAGCCAAGCCGTCATATTTAAGCAAACACCCTGACCTAATCTACTCTATCCGTCATACAAACACCTCACATTTTGATAGCCGACATAGCATACTTTACGAGGGTGGTGGTCACGGTGGTCATAGGAAGGTCAGAGTGCGTCGATCTGAGCCAGAAGGAGGTATGCTCAGCACGTTTGTTCTCTTCTTCTTGTGTCTGTCGCGTTTTGTGTTACGTTTCTGTTGGAGCTTGTGTCCTCCACATGTAGTGTGATAATGTCATTGCACATACCCTTGTACGGACAAGTGGGAGATTGTTGGGGCTGGTGTCCTTGACAATTAAGTACAATGACTTACTAAATCTCTTTAAGGATCACAAGGGCATACTTCAGTATTATTACCAGTTGATCCACGTTTATCAATAACGGTTGGTTTGCTAGATAAGTTTGACGTTATTGTCATACGAATGGCGGTGATCAACTGGTCCCTATACGTCACACCTATAGGACACGTTTGAGAGATGTGAAGGTATGAAAATACAATCACATTTATGCCGGATACGACTAAACAGTTAGTCAGAGGTATTGACTATTAAATTAGTCAATAAGATGTTGAGATTATTATTTAATACGGATTAAATAATTTTAGCTAATACGGATTACATGTTTAATTCGTAAATTAAATATAAGCAGTTATATTTAATTAAATATTAATTTCGCGTATTAATATAAACAGTTATATTAATTTGGGTAATTATACAATATCGTAATTTTATCAGACCATTATTAATACATCGACTGCAATAATATCTGATAACACGTATGCGATTTATAATAAAAAATCCCGCAAATAATATTTAGCAAAACGGGTCGAATCATGCAAAGGAATAAGGTAAGAGTGGAGAAAGCCCACTCTTACCCTAATTCGGCCGACCCACCCATAAGTGCTACATAAGGAGAGTCCTTCTCCTTATGACAGTAACTGTTGAATCACAATTCTGATATTTAGGGTTTTGAGAACACGATTTTCCCAAAACTCAGATCTCACATCAAAACCTCACAAAACTCTCCCCATATTGCAAGGCAATTGGAGAGCCTTTCAAGCACACGCGGCATCGTCTCAATCAAAGTCTTGGGTGCAAGTTATAGGAGGGAATTTACTTTAATTCCTGTTCTTAGGCCTTTTGCGCAAGGACTCAAGTTTGTATCCCTTTTCATGTTTTTATTTATCTTATGAGAATAATCACAACTGTAATTTTCATTATAATCCTGCAAGTTTAGGGCGAATACATGCTATATTCCCCACAAGTGGTATCAGAGCCAGGCCATGAAATTTTTTACTTTTGTGTTTTCCATAAAGTTTTAAAAACTGAAAAATCATATTCTGCCGCTAAATCGGTCGATCGACTCCCTGTTGCGGTCGGTCGACCGCCTCCTGCGAATGTTTCTGTTTCGACAGTTTTTCCTTTTGTGAGATATCGATCTTGTTTTTCGATTCCTGTTTACATATTGTTAATTAATCGATATTCTTGACAATATGTGAACCCTTGTTGATGTTAATTTTGATTTACTCGTTTTAATCAAAGTTTAAAAGGTAAAACTTGTTTTGATTTCAAAAGTTGCAGAGTTTTGCGTTTTTGAAACTCGTTTTTCCTGTTCGGTGGTCGGTCGACCTAATTTATAGGTCGGTCGACCGCCCATGCTGTTGCAGAAAAATTTCTGTTTCTCGTCTGGAGGTCGGTCGACCCCGTGTTGAGGTCGATCGACCTCCCCCCTGTAACAGACTCATTTTTTTTTTTTTTTTCGAAAATAACCTGTTTTATTTTCCCATGGCCTTTAGTAATATACTATATACGGAAATAGTACATTATTAATTTTGTGACACGATTCACCCGCGTTTGATACATATTATTTTAAAACGGTTTAAGATAATGGATTATAAATTTATTAAAATTGGGTGATTAAAACGGTATAATCACATAATTTTAATCCCGTAAGGTGGTTTGGTAAAATTTGTTAATCATAATAACAGTATTATGTCATGTATAAATTTTAATTTTAGTTGATGCATTTTATTTATCGTCTTGTTGAATGCCTTGTGAATGCTTTCAATAACGTATTTATTTTTGCAAACGGTTGTAACTTAGTGTGGCCTTAGAAGATTGTGTCACCGGAATGATGGGACACAGTCTTGCTTGTAATTTTGAGATCTTGAATCTCCGTTTTGGGTTTTTGCCATGTAATTACTTTTGTATTTAAATTGAATGTAAATAGGATTATATTTGTAATTTAAATTAGTAATTTTGTGAAGACCAAAGACGGAGACCGGATGCTCACTCCCGCTGCAAGGACCAAGATGGAACATCAAGACAAGCTTCTAGGGTCCAACGGTGGATTCCAAGTTGTTTTTATGTTCTTTTTGGTAGGATAGGCCACAGTAGGACTTTTATTTACGTTTATCGCATTTATTTTATGCTTTCATCGATAATAGCATGCATCATATTCCGCCTAAAACCAAACCACCTATAACATGCCTGAAAACTGACTCATGTAGAGGTTACGCGTTAGTTTTCCGTGACAATACAGATGTCACATGTCAACTGCAAAGCCATCACTTTATTTCATTCATTCACGCATATGCTAGATATTAGTTCACTTAAAATGAATAAATATAAGTTGATGGGGTCTTCCTCGCATAACCAAAAATTGAGACTAGTCTTTATAAATCAGACTCCCATGAATCCCTTCTTCGTCGGTAGGCATAATATGACCCCTTCTACGTCGGGTAAGTGGGAACAGATGATTTATTTTATCTCAACATCATGGTCACTCGATACTATCTAGCGACTGAGATGGACTAATAGATAGGATTTACGGAAATCTATCGACCAAGAGTTCCAACGGTGGAATTAGCCAAGCTGTGGGGTTATCAATATACGGAAATTAAGTCTTGGGATCGTTTATATAATTCTTGAGGGAGATCAATTATATAAATGCATGAGTCTACGAGTTTAAATTCAGTTTAATATAGACTTAAATCACAACAATGAGTTGCTTATATGGTTCTGTTTTATCTTCTTTTCAGTGTAGAACACGTTCAATTACACTGTTGTATATCTAATGGCTGGTGAAGACCCAATGCCAAGTGCCAAGCTAGCACGTGAATCCTGGCTAAAAGCCTTCATGGACTCCATGAATCAGTCTACTAGACTGAGGAATGATGGGTCAAACTTCTCTGACTGGGAGGCAGCACTACGGAATGCTGCCATTGCTGACGGAAAGCTTAAGTACTTAACTGAGCCAATTCCGGCACACCCAGGAACTGGAGCTAGAGCTAACGAACACTAGTAGAAAAAACATCTATTGCGTCAGTTAATTTACGTCAGTTCTACAAAAACCGATGTAAAAAGTACTTAATTTTGGCGAGAATTCATTTTTGCTCTATCTTCAGACTTTTTGCGTCGGTTCTTAAGAGAAACTGACGCATATAATGCATCAGTTCTCAGTAAAACCGATGTATTTGATCAAATATATCAGTTCTTAGAAAAACCGATGTAAATGTATTTGATCAAATACATCAGTTCTTAGAACAACCGATGTATTTGACCATTCCCATATTAACATCAGAATAGGAGATCCTTTGTCACTTCATCCCCATTCATTATTTCGAAAGCTCAACAAAAATTAACCCCATCTCCTCCATTCCCTCATTCCAATCAACACCCTACCGTACCACACCACACCACACCACACCAGCGATCTACTGCCGACCCACTGACGCTCGCCATCGATTCGAACGTCGCCGTATCACTCTTCTACTCATCTAATTCCTAATTTGATATTGGTATGTTTTTTTACTTAATTTGTTTTGTAAGTTCTTTCAATAAATAATTATTGTTGTTTACATACAATTTTGTGTAGTAATTGATTTGTTAGTATGAATTGAATGTATATCTAGAATTGTTTTAGGGTTAGGGTTAAGTCAAATTGAGGGTTAAGCCCGTATTGTCGCTGCTACTAAATTGCTGTTGTTTCCGTGAATTTTAGGCTTAATTTATAGTTTTGGTAGTTTTAGGCTAAATTTTATCATTTTAGGCTTAATTTGTCGTGACTATTTTTGCAATAGCTGCTGAAGTTGCAGTGTTTTCGCTGCTACTGCTGTTGTTCGTATTGTTACATGATACTACATTCATCTTTTATCTATTATGTGGCTATCGTCCTATCGTTGCTATCGTATTGTTCATATTTGTCGCTGCTATCGTCCTATCGTTGCTGCTACTTCACACAGTTGCGGAACATATGTTGCCGCTGTTATTGTATTGTTGTTATGGCCATTGTTGTCGTTATTGTTCTGTTGTTAAGTACCGGTACTGTTGTATTGTTGTGTTTTAACGCTACTGTTGCTATCGTTATTGTTGTTACTTGGGTCATCTTTATACGTGGGCTGCTACATGTTATTTGTTGCTGTGTGTGCGTCTGTTTGTCGACTGTCGTAGCTTAATTTCTCGTTTTAATGACTAAATTGTTGTTGTTAGTGGTTCCAATTTGACTGGTTGAGTAATTAATCTGCAACTGAAAGTCGATACTACTAAGTCATTTCGCCTATCATCATCAAATTATTTGGCAATTTTGTATGGAGTTCATTAGTCATTTAGCCTATCATCGTTAAATTGTTTGTCAATTTTTACAAATTTACCATTGATTTCCACTGTTCTTGCTTTTGCTCTCGCTCAATCCCTTCCCTTAAAAGTTTTCACCACCTGGTAATTTATCATTTGCCTACAATTTATTTCCAAAGTTTTATGTAATTTTCTTTGTTGCGCAATTGTTATTGATGCCACTATGTTATGTGAATTGATAATTTTGTTAGGGTTCTTGATTGAAGATAATTGATTTTATTATGTTTACTGGGCATGTTGCTTTATTAATGTACAAACTCCGTATTATTTAGGTTTTTGTTTGATTATTAATTTTGTATTGTTGATGAGTTGGGTTGGTTTGATAGCTAGTTTGTTCATCCCCCCCCCCCTCCTCAATCTCTCATTCTAAGCAATGTGAGCTAGGAGCAATATTTATCCTAAGATTTTGAAGAGTGTATAGATTTACAGGTACAAGAAAAAGCGATGGGATTATAAATAGTTGATTGGTTCGGGTGGAATGCCATCATCACACTCTGCCACGGTTACAACTCTAGTTTTTGCTATCGGATTCCATGATCTCATGATCTGGTGTGAGATTACATGCTGGACGTTGAGGTTGATGGCATACCATTAGGCTCAAGCTTTTCCTTTTTTTTTTTTTTTACCTTAATATCCTTTTAACTATTGTTCCCAATTTTTTAAAGTAATTGATTTATCTTTTCGATTTTTTATATGTATTTGTTTTCATTTTTCTTGTCGTCTCTCATAGAAATGATTTTCCAAATTTTTATGGCTTAAATTTTTATACTCATTTATTGCCGATTTTGGATTTTAAATCCAATTTGCCCTTCTTTTCTCTTTTCATTATTCAAACTTTTACTTTTTATCTACTGTTTCAAATGATCACTTTTGTTAGCGTGTAGACTTTCCCAAATCGTTATGGTTTAAAGCTTCGTTCATTATTGTTGTTAAGTTATTATTATGCTCTCTTATCACTTTCTTATGGTTGCTTTCTGCTGGTTTTGAACCAAATTATTGTTTATGAATTGTCTGCTGAACATCCTCTTGCAGAAAGCATACCATTACGCGAACTTCTTTTGCCACACTCCTCCACAACTTGGTAGATCATATATGCACAGAAGGTGAAGTTACAATGTTTGATTTGTATATCATTCTTATCTACTTACCTACCACTACTACTACCACTACTACTACCACTACTACTACTACTTGAGTACTTTGGCTACTTGCTTTTTCATTAACAACATCCTCACTTAACCTTAATTACAATCATCTTAACTAAACTCATGAAAGATACACAATTCCCCCTGCTATTGCTGATGCTACATCCATATACAGCTATATCTGAAGAGTGGGATACCATAGTAATGACACCTTGCGTGCAGTCATCATATATCTACTAGTTTCTCAAAAAGGTCTATCCATTTCTTCCTTTATCTTCTCTTCAAATCACTATGCTTACATCCTTTTAGAATGAAAAAAAGGTTTAAGTAACAAGTATCATTTGGCAGATTAGATTTGACACCTCTATTTCAACCTGTCTGATGTTTGGTTATATGAGTCCAAGTCCTACAACTTTTAATAATTCTACATTTTACCTCAATTCACATCGCATATAACTCACTTCTTGCTTTTTATATGGGCTCTTTATAACTTATAACCACTTGTACTACACTTTATTTGGTTATTCCAATTTCAGAACCACTCCTTTATACCACTGACAACAACTAGAGTTGGTCTACTACTGCTAAATAAACACAGGATTCCCTTGTAGTTTTTTTATTGACATGAGCAACGTCTTTCATTTATCTGACCTTCAGTGGCATAGTTATGAGCTAAACAACGTCGTATTTGGTTTTTAGGTGGGGTACTCCGTACTTGACAAGAGATTCCTTTCACAACATGGCATCAAAGATGGGAGATCAAGTTCTGCTAGTTCACGTCCATGTCTCCTCAGTTTGTCGTTCTGCCCGATGAACTTGTAATGATATAACACTTCATCTTAATTACTGAGTTTCTCTAATTTATTCTTATATATGCAGCATGTCACTGACTTATCTGTCAAGGAGACATTGGTTCGTAATACTGGTGATTACTCATAAATCTGCGTTTGTCTTGACATTTTTCGTTTCTCTATTGACTTATTGAGTCTGTAACGAGAATTGCATCAGTCAGATATTGCATAATGTATCATACATTCATGTGCCTAATAAAATGTATGTATGTATGTTGCAGGTACACTCGCAAAGTACTGACAGTAGTTGCAGTGAATGGTGGGAATTAACCCCTAGTTTTGGTGACAGCGATTCATAAAGCACCATGGCCGAGCAATGAGAGTTAATCCCTGATGATGGATGCAGCGATTCAGAAAGAAAAAGTGGTCCATGGTTAGCATAACATTCTAAGCTTGGTGGATACACACTTTCATAGTCAAATCTTCCATTTACGTTGTTGGTTGGAAACGTTAGATTTGATTGAGTTTGGAACCTTTTTATGTTAGATTGGATTTTGGAATGAACATTGTTGGTTCGAAGTAAATGTAATATCTTTTGGTTGGATATCTTAATGCAGGTGGTTTTAAATTTTTGGCGTTTTGGGTATCAGTTTTATAGGAATGTACTGCCGAAATTTCGGTAATAATTTTTTTTAAAAAAATATAAAAACAATTTGCATCAGTTCTTACAAAAAATGACGCAAATGGTAAACAGTAATTGCATCGTTTTTGAAAAGAAATGACGCAAAAAATAAGAGCAAAAGAATCAGTTCCAGTCATAACTGATGCATATACCACTATCAAATACATCAGTTATAGGACAACTGACGCAAAAAGATGCCCAAAGCGTCAGTTCCAAAAATAACCGAAGCATATACCACTCTAGATGGCGCTAAAATAATTAATCAAATACATCAGTTGTTGAACAACTGATGCAAAAGGGTATGTATTTGCATCAGTTCCACCACATTTTGCGTCGGTTCTGACTTAAGAACTGATGTATTTGATGATGTATTTGCGTCAGTTTTTAGTTAAGAACTGATGCAAATAATGATTTTTTGCGTCAGTTTTAAAACCGACGTTTCAATAAACGTCCCCCTCGATATACATCAACCCAGAACCGACGCAATAGGTCGCCTAGAACTGACGCAATAGGGGATTTTTGTACTAGTGGAAGTTCGCGCTCATAGCGACTTCGTCATGGAAGCGGGTGTGATAAAGAACGTACTCATCTATGCAATGAAATCCAATTTGCAAAGACGCTTCATAGCCCATGGTGCAAACAAGATTTTCACCACGCTCACTAACGAATACTCAAAGGCTCCGAGGATCGTTTCTTATGAGCATACCTGTCGCTTCTTTGAGGCGAAACTCCAGAAGGGCCAAGCTGTTAGTCCACATATTCTTCACATGATTGAGAATATCGAAAAACTGGAGGCCCTAAACTGCAAGATCAGTGAGAACATAATCGTTGATCGAATGCTTCATTCGCTTCATGATGGGTTCGCCCTCTTCAGGGCCAACTATTACATGAACGACATGAAGAAGACTCCTCATGAGCTCCACTCCCTTCTCGTACAGACCGAGAAGGATCTGAAATTAAGTGGGAGCGTGAAGCAAGATGTTCTCATGATCTCCAGTAAGGGTAAGGGTAAGGGTAAAGCTAAAGCTCAGGGCGACCTAACAGTAGGCAAGCCCAAGTTTAAGAGGTCAGGATTTACTAAGAGTGGGCCAGGTGAGTCGAGCAACTCACAGGGCAAAACAAAGAGCAAGGATACTAGCATGGAATGCCACCATTGCCACAAGACTGGGCATTGGAGGCGCTCATGCCCCGTGTATCGTGAGGACATTAAGGCAGGCCGTGTTACTCCTGTTGGTATGTCTTGTTCTTCTTTTATTCACATGGTTGAGATTAACCATGCAAGTTACGGAACTTGGGTACTAGATACTGGTTGTGGTTCTCATCTATGTAATCATGTGCAGGGCCTCCGAAACCAAGAACCCCTAATCAAGGGTGAGGTTGACCTGCGTGTCGGGAATGGAGCACGTGTTGCTGCAATCTCGAGGGGAACATACGTGATCCAGCTTCCAAGTGGATTCGAGTTATCTTTATATAACTATTATTATGTTCCTTGTTTGTCCAAAAACATTATTTCAGTTTCTGCGCTTGACAAACTCGGTTTTTCATTTGTAAGAGAGAATAATAGCTTTATTTTCTCCTTACACAATATGATTTATGGCAAGGCAGTTTCCATGAATGGAATTTATGTTTTAGATCAAACAACCGAGATATTACATGTGAATAACAAGAGATTAAAGGTAGGTGACAAAGATCAAACTTACCTATGGCATTGTCGTGTGGGACACATAAATGAGAAACGCGTGAAACAGCTCATACAGAATGGAGCTATCTCGCCCTTTGATTTCGAATCATATGGCACGTGTGAATCATGTCTCATCGGTAAGATGACTCGTATTTCCTTCAAAGGTGTTGGAATGCGAGCTGCCGACCTATTAGGACTCATACATACAGACGTATGTGGCCCTATGTCGATCATCGCACGAGAAGGCTATAGGTATTTCATCACTTTCACGGATGATTTGAGTAGATATGGCTATGTCTTCTTAATGAAGCAAAAAAGTGAATCCTTTGACAAGTTCAAAGAATACCAGAATCGGGTACAGAACCAACTGGAAAGAAAGATTAAAGCACTACGTTCTGATCGTGGTGGTGAGTATCTTTCACACGAGTTTGATCAACACCTTAAAGACTGTGGCATCGTGCTACAGTTGACTCCACCTGGAACACCACAATTGAATGGTGTGTCCGAACGGAGAAATCGAACTCTACTCGATATGGTTCGATACATGATAAGTCACACCGTTGTGCCTGATTCATTGTGGGGCTATGCTCTTTTGTCAGCCTCTCTAATACTTAACCGAAGTCCGTCTAAAGCTGTTGACAAGACTCCATAGGAATTATGGAATGGAACGGTCCCCAACTTGTCCTTTATTCGGGTTTGGGGCTGCGAGGCTTATGTCAAGTGGAGACACGAGGATAAGCTCGGCCCGCGATCGGTCAAGACATACTTTATAGGTTATCCAAAGGGAACTTTTGGTCATTACTTCTACTCGCCAACCGAACAACGTGTTTTTGTTGCGGCTAGTGCGACGTTCTTAGAGAAAGAATTTCTCGAGAACAAGTCGAGTAATAGAACCTTCAATTTATCGGAGGTTCAAGAACAAACTACCGAGCAACCATTGGAGGAAACAGTTCCTTCAACCGAGGCTGCGGTAGATATTCCTGACGAACCTAGGAGGTCGGGAAGAGTCTCCATTCCTCCGGACAGATACATTGGTATGGTCGAGGAACATGATATGGATGACGTCTTACTCCTAGAGGGTAATGAACCCTCAACCTATAAAGGTGCCATGACCAGTTCTGGCTCAAAGCTGTGGCTAGAAGCCATGCAATCCGAGATGGAATCCATGTATGAGAACAACGTATGGGATCTTGTGGACCTACCTGCAAAGGTGCGTCCCCTTCAATGCAACTGGCTTTACAAAATAAAGCATGCGCCGTGGAAGGTAAACAAGATATCCAGAAGGCAAGACTAGTCGCTAAAGGTTTCACCCAAGTGCCAGGCTTGCACTACGATGAGATCTTTGCACCCGTAGTCATGCTACGTTCCATTCGGATTATCTTAGCGATAGCCGCATTTCATGACTATGAAATATGGCAAATGGACGTTAAAACCGCCTTCTTAAACGGTTATTTGGAGGAAGAGTTGTACATGGTACAACCCGAGGGTTTTATTGATCCAGAACATCCTAAGAAAGTTTGCAAGCTTAAGCGTTCCATCTATGGACTTAAGCAAGCATCGCGGAGTTGGAATCATCGCTTCGACCAAGTGATAAAAGAGAATGGATTCGTTCGATCAGTCGAGGAAACCATGTCTCTATATGAAGTCGAGTGGGAGCAAGATTGTCTTCCTAGTACTGTATGTCGATGACATACTCTTGATTGGGAATGACATACCTCTCCTTTCTTCGGTTAACCCATGGTTGAAAAACCATTTCCAGATGAAAGATCTGGGAGAGGCACAAAGAATTTTGGGCATCCGTATCTACAGGGATAGATCACGACGGATGTTGTCTCTCAGTCAGGAGTCTTACATGGATAAGATTCTAGAGAGATTCAGCATGACGAACTCCAAGAAAGGGTTCCTTCCTATGACTACTGGGCTTCACTTGAGCAAGTCTCAAGAAGCTAAGACATTGGAAGAGAAAGAGCGCATGAGTCGGATTCCTTATGCTTCGGCAATAGGATCGATCATGTATGCCATGATATGCACACGTCCAGACGTTGCATATGCATTGAGTATGACCAGTCGATTCCAAGCACATCCAGGTGAACAACACTGGATGGCCGTGAAAAACATTCTTAAGTACCTACGGAGGACTAAAGATTGGGGATTGACTTATGGAGGCGACTCAACGCTCTGCGCCACGGGTTACGCAGATGCTAGCTTCCAAACGGATCGAGATGACTCGAAATCTCAGTCTGGATTCATTTTTACTCTTAATGGCGCTGCTGTCAGCTGGAAAAGTTCTAAACAGAGTGTTACAACAGATTCTACGACTGAGTCCGAGTACTATGCCGCCTCAGAAGCAGCTAAGGAAGCAATATGGATGCGTCAATTCTTACAAGGACTATCAGTAGTGCCTAGTTCGAATGACCCAGTCACCGTTTATTGTGATAATAAAGGTGCCATCTTCCAAGCTAAGGAGCATAAGTCTAGCAACAAGGCTAGGCATGTACAACGGAAAGCTCATCTAATCAGAGATTACGTGGAGCAAAAGGAGATTTTCATTGATAAGATCGCTACGGATGACAACATAGCTGATCCTCTCACTAAAGCATTACCACGTGATAAGCATGAAGGGCACATTCATTCCATGGGAATTAGATGTGTTCCTAAGTTGTAGTACTCTTTTATGAATTCATGTAATAATTCATTTTCTCGTGTACTCTATTCAACCTCATTGTTTTTTTTTTGGTAAAATGTAAGAATATTATAACCAAGGGGTAACTATTACACACTACTAACAATCAACATCATACATCCAGTAAACCTCAGACTACAAAACTATGTGGCTAAAATATGATTCAGAAAATTTCTATCTTTGGATTTCAGCACGCCTTGGACAGTATGCTTGAAGTGAATTCTAAGTTCGTCTTTGATCCGCTTGCATACAACCTCTGGTCTAAGTAAGGAACCCTCCACTCTGCATTGGTTACGTTGAGACCAGACATGATAAACAATGGCATTGATAACACCATTGATAATACCCCTCTTCATCTTAGTCCCTCTTAGAGTTGATCTCCAATCATTCCTAATATGAGTTTGCATAGTGTACTGAACCCAGGTGCTCAGTGACTCAATAATGCGTCTACTATAGTCACATTTGCAGAAAAGATGTTCCTGGTCTTCTACTTCCCTCTGGCAGATGCAACAAAAGTTGTCTTGTATCAGATGCAGATGATAAAGCTTGACTTTCGTGTTCATGGCCTTCTGTTGATACAACCAGCCCATAAATCTATGCTTAGGTAAGGACCATTTCTGCCACACAAGGTTGTCCCAATCAATAGGATTCCCTCTGATTCTGCACCAATGGTACCCCTTAGAAGTAGTATACCCATTCTGACCTGTCCATTCCTGATCTGTGTACCCCTACTTAAACTTCTCCTTTACTTGACATATTTTTCGCCATCCCC
Organism: Silene conica; assembly: GCA_029255685.2. Classification (NCBI taxonomy): domain Eukaryota; kingdom Viridiplantae; phylum Streptophyta; class Magnoliopsida; order Caryophyllales; family Caryophyllaceae; genus Silene; species Silene conica. The sequence goes on along the minus strand of CM055312.2, from coordinate 37,351,267 downwards.
AGCTAGTGTCATACTGAGGTTCATACTCCATCCAAGGCTCTCCCTTTAAATAGATGGCATGAATCCATCGAACCCAGAGCTTCCCTGGTTCATTCATGACCCACCAAGCAAGCTTGCCTATGGCTGCCCTATTCTAGGCTGTATTTTGAAGGATATTCAGTCCTCCTTCAGTATATGGAGTACAGACTTTGTGCCATGCTACCAGAGGGGACCTGCTGTACTCACTTGAAGCTTCCCAGAGATAATTCCTGCAAAGACTTTCAATCTTCTTTATAGTACCTGATGGTAGCACAAAAATGCTTGCCCAATATGAATGCAAAGTATTCAGGACAGCCTTGACAACAACCAGACGCCCTGCATAGCTTAGTTTTCTAGCCCCCATTCTTCTTATTCTAGCTAGTACCTTGTCAATAAGCGGTTGACAGTCAATAAGATTCAAACGAGTGGCTTTGATAGGTACTCCAAGGTACTTGAATGGTAATTTGCCTTCTTGACATCCTGAGACTTCCAGTATATCTGCCTTTACTTGTTGAGAGATGCCATTGAAGTAGATGTTAGACTTCCCTTGGCTCAATTTCAGCCCAGAAGCAGCAGAAAACGTAGCAAAAGTGCGCAGTAAAATCATCATGGATGGTGTATCACCTTTACTGAACAACAACAAGTCGTCAGCAAACATGAGGCTTGACAGTTTCATAGCCTTGCACATAGGATGGTACTTAAAATATGCAGTAGAGGTTGTATGCTGAAGGAGTCTTGTTAAGTACTCCATACAAATAGTAAATAACAAAGGGGATAAGGGGTCCCCTTGTCTCAATCCTCGTTTGCCCTTAAAGAAACCAAATGAATCCCCATTCAGTTTAAGAGAAAAACTTGCTCTGGTCACACATTGCATCACCAGGGTGATAAAAGCCTTGGGGAATTGGAGGGCAACCATCATCTCATTCAAAAATTTCCATTCCACTGTGTCATACGCTTTCTGCATGTCCATCTTTAGCATACATCTGGGACTGGCTGTCTTCCTATTATAGTGTCTTATCAAGTCCTGACATATAAGTATGTTTTCAACTATATGACGGCCTTTGATGAAACCCCCTTGAGTGGGGGATATTATATGAGGCAGAACCTTGGCCAGTCTAGCACACAGAAGTTTGGAAATACATTTATAGACTGTGTTACAACAAGCTATTGGCCTGAAGTGGGAAACTGAGGTAGGTTTTTCAATCTTAGGCAGCATTGTAAGAACAGTGTTATTCATCTGAGTGAGCATTTGTCCATAGTGGAAGAAATCTTTAATAGCAGTGCACCTCTCCACCTATTAATGGCCAATTTACCTTAAAGAAGTGGCTATTATAACCATCAGGGCCTGGTGCTTTAGCATTAGGAATGCTAAAGATAGTGTCTTTAATCTCCTCATCTGATATAGGTGCCAGTAACAGATCATGGTGTTCAGAAGTGCATAAAGGACCCTCCTGCACAATAGTAGTGGATACCCGGTTACTGTCTTGCTTTCCCCAAGCAACTTCTGATAAAAACCAAGAAATGCTTGTTGTATGGGCTCTGGTTGGTCCTGCCACTGTCCATTTGCATCCAGAATTCTATGGACCTGATTCTGTGCTTTTCTACTTCTCAAAGTTCCATGAAAGAATGCAGAATTGCAGTCCCCCTCATGAATCCAGGTAGTTTTAGCTCTTTGTCTGAGAAAGCATATTCTAGCTTTGTCTAGCCTTCTATACTGCTCCTGCACTTGTAGTTCTTGTTCTATCAGCATAGCATCACTGGGTCTTTGACATAATTGTTTCTGAATGTCAAGCAGCCTTGTGTATGCTACGTCTGCTTGATGCTCTATACCTTCAAACCTTTCCTTATTAAGTTGCTTAAGGGGCCATTTCAGTCTCTTCAACTTTGTTACTAGCTTAAACATGGGTGTTCCTTGTACTTCATCTGACCAAGACTCCTTGACAATGTCATGAAACTTGGGGGCCTGGCTCCACATATCGTAGTACTTGAAGCTCCTATTCTTCCTTGGATGTTGAGTTAACATAGCCAGAACACAAGGGGAGTGATCAAAGTCCCCTAATGGCAAGAAGTTGGCCTTATAATCCTCAAACTCAGTCAGCCAGTCTTGGTTAACCAACACCCTATCCAGCCTGCTAAAAACTCGTGTCTCAGGTGGTTGTTTATTGTTCCAGGTGAAGAAAGCACCTTCACTTGGACTGTCCATCAGCTCACATCTATCTATGCAATCCTGAAAAGGATTAGCTTCTGCTAGGCTGAAACTCCCCCCTAGCCTCTCCTCCGGATTTAAAACACAGTTGAAATCACCTCCTACCATCCATGGGCTGTTCACAGACTGACTAATCTCAATAATGTCCTCCCACAGGTCTTCCCTCTTCCTTACATGATTGAAAGCATAGACGAAAGTAACCGCAAACCACTTCATTGTCTCCAAATTCTGCACCTGACAGTGTATCAGTTGTGCAGTATATTTGAGGACATGTACCTGGCATTGATTGGGATCCCAAAGCACCCACACGCTGCCACCATGATGCTGATTGTTATTACTAGTAACACTCCACTTGGAAAAGCCTTTATTCATAACTAAATTATAATTACTAGCCTTTACTTTGGTTTCAAGTAAAGCAAATAACCCAACTTTATTCTTATTCAAAAAATTATATACAAACTCTTGCTTTGAGGGCATATTCATCCCTCTAACATTCCAAAATCCTATTATCATTGGGAGGTTGGATTGGAGTACCTTCCACTGCTTTCTGCCCTTGTGAGCACTGTCCTATGAGTTTTGGTTTGTATGTAGGACTGCCTCCACCCCCTTCTTCAGAGTGGTCTGTTGTTGCTTTGCCAGGAGCCTCTCCCTGTGTATCAGTCCCAGCCCCTTCCTCATTTCTGGCAGATGGTACTGATGCAATTAATGGAGCCATTCCACTCGTTTGCTGGACTTTCTTGGGAACCCACTGTTGACGTACAGGTGGTTTCTTTATTTTCCTGCACTCCTTTTCATGACCAAGCAATTTACATTCAGAACACCTGGTTGGCTTCCAATCATACTCAAGGTCAAGACTTATAACCTGCCCCTTCTCATCTCTAAAACTCAGTTGGTCTGGGAATTTTTGATCAACCTGCACTTCCACCAGCACCCTAGCAAACCCTAATCTCGTCTTGTTCTTTGTGAAGTCATCTTGACGAATATATTTGCCTATTAGGTTTGCTAATTTAGGTAGACAATTACCCCCAGAATTTCATTGGTAATTTGTGTATCCGCACCCATGTTGGGACCACCTTGACATCTTCCTTTTCTAAATCTATGTCTGGTTGCCATGCTTTCAAAACTACTGGTATGTTATCAAATAGGTAATGTCCTGCGTTCAAAACTGTTGTTTTCATGGCCTCTGATTCAAATCTAACAACAAACACACCATTAGGAAGATATGATATCTTATCTATAACATGTTGTTTCCATATCCTCTTAAGGAAGCCTTCCAGGACCTGCCATGGAGGGGTTCCTCCAACAATGAAGCCATACACTGCAGTGCTCCAGTATTCTATTTCCTCTTTCACATCATCTTCGGTTATTTGAAACAGGGTCTCAGGGTCAACAACCTCTACGTTCTTTTTGCCTTGTTTCATGAACCATTGCCCATCCTCTGTTTTCTCATTATTCTGAGATCCCATCAATGGATTGGCCTCTTCTCTGAAATTCTTTTCATTACTATCATCCGCATCACTATCATCTTCATCATCGGTGACTAATTCAAATGGTGGAACCCCACCAAGGATGTCCTGCATTGATTTCTCTTTTCCATTGTTGCCTTCATCAATATTTGGTCCCTGCCTAGAGGACCCCTCCTTCTGCTCATTGTTCTTGGATTTTTTCCTAGTGGCGATGCTGATCCTGGGTGGGGAAGGACTCTTGGCCATTGTGCCGGAAAAATCCTTGCCGTCGCCAGGGGAGAGCTTTTTGCACTAGGGTTTTTTCAACCTCATTGTTATGATATATAATGTTTTGTTTTTCATGTGGAATTGTACGCCAATTTTGAACACCACAAAGTGAACTGAATAACATGACATCGTTTTAGTCCTTGATTACCCACTTGATCTGATAACTCAGGTAATCATTTGTGACGTTGGTTGATGGTGGGTTCAACGAGCCATAAGTCACGCGGATGACTGACCAATCACAAAGGCGAGTTATACGGATATCTCGTAGGACACCCCGTGACAACGTTGTGGAGTCCTAAATGTTTTATAACATTGGGTGCCAGGTCGTGGATAGGACCTCCATAGTGTTCCTTAGAGTCGAGTCTTTTGACTTTCAACTGTCTCTTGAGATTAAGACAGATTTTGGGTAACTTTGGTTTCTTTCCCACGGTCATCGTAACAGGGGCCAAGAGGATTTTTTCTGGGTTATTTCATGCTGCGCGATATCGGCAGGATTCGAGTTGAGGGAAATATCCAAACCCTTATCAGGATTTTATCATTTCTCAGGGCCACTCGAGGAGTAGTAACTGAAATGCATGGCCATGCTCGAATACAGATTCGTTTTATCAGTTAAGTTACTCTCTAGTCGGGGAAACCACTCTTGATACAGATCGCTTGTGAGATACGACCTTTGCGAATGCGGATTTGCAAATTGTCTTACATTGAGTGGGAGAAATTTTAAAAGGATATGAGAATCGGTTATCGCACCTACACTTGTACGGACAAGTGGGAGTTTGTTGGAGCTTGTGTCCTCCACATGTAGTGTGATAACGTCATTGCACATACCCTTGTATGGACAAGTGGGAGATTGTTGGGGCTGGTGTCCTTGACAATTAAGTACAATGACTTACTAAATCTCTTTAAGGATCACATGGGCATACTTCAGTATAATTACCAGTTGATCCACGTTTATCAATAACGGTTGGCTTGCTAGATAAGTTTGACATTATTGTCATACGGATGGCGGTGATCAACTGGTCCCTATACGTCACACCTATAGGACACGTTTGAGAGATGTGAAGGTATGAAAGTACAATCACATTTATGCCGGATACGACTAAACAGTTAGTCAGAGGTATTGACTATTAAATTAGTCAATAAGATGTTGAGATTATTATTTAATACGGATTAAATAATTTTAGCTAATACGGATTACATGTTTAATTCGTAAATTAAATATAAGCAGTTATATTTAATTAAATATTAATTTCGCGTATTAATATAAACAGTTATATTAATTTGGGTAATTATACAATATCGTAATTTTATCAGACCATTATTAATACATCGACTGCAATAATATCTGATAACACGTATTCGATTTATAATAAAAAATCCCGCAAATAATATTTAGCAAAACAGGTCGAATCATGCAAAGGAATAAGGTAAGAGTGGAGAAAGCCCACTCTTACCCTAATTCGGCCGACCCACCCATAAGTGCTACATAAGGAGAGTCCTTCTCCTTATGACAGTAACTGTTGAATCACAATTCTGATAATTAGGGTTTTGAGAACACGATTTTCCCAAAACTCAGATCTCACATCAAAACCTCACAAAACTCTCCCCATATTGCAAGGCAATTGGAGAGCCTTTCTAGCACACGCGGCATCGTCTCAATCAAAGTCTTGGGTGCAAGTTATAGGAGGGAATTTACTTTAATTCCTGTTCTTAGGCCTTTTGCGCAAGGACTCAAGGTTGTATCCCTTTTCATGTTTTTATTTATCTTATGACAATAATCACAACTGTAATTTTCTTTATAATCCTGCAAGTTTAGGGCGAATACATGCTATATTCCCCACAGTTTCAACCTTGCGTTTTGTCTTTGTTAAGGTCTGGTTTTTATATGTATATAATCTATGATTTCTAGGGTTGTGTCTGGGCTATGGTCACGTCTTTGTCAACCACCGAGGGTCACAGGGCACGGGGTTTTACACCACTTGTCACGACAGATTTGTTATGGTCTTTACCAGGCCTGTTTACCCACGGTTGTTTCAACCACTTTCGAGTTGTGTCTCCTGTTGCGTAAGTAAAAGGGGAAAGGGTGGTAGGTCTGGGGGTGGTCAAGGGAGCGTAGTGGTGGTAGTTATGGTGGATAATGGTGGTTGGTGTTGGCGGTATATAGGGTCTCAATAGGGACTGTTGGGTGTATGTTTTCGTTGTTATCGGTGTCTTGTTTCTTATAAGTGTGTACAGGGGTTTTGGGGGTGGTAGCATCGTGGACTCGGGGGAGGTCAGTACGATGTTGCCACCGTGTCTTGAGTCTGGAGTCCAGGGGTGGTGTTTGTGGTCGAGTCTGGTGTCGGTGGTGGCTGGGTTAGTGTCGAAGGGTGGTTAAAGTTAGCGTGGTCAGGTGTGCGGGTGAGGAACCAGGCATGATCTGGGCCCTGGTTCATCTCACTGGTGGCTGTCGAATAGGCGGCCGGTGGCTGTGGTAGTGGAAGGTGATGCTGGGTGTTGGTGGCGGCAGTTGTTGGTGGTCGTGGGGGCGTGTCAAGGTGGTTAATGGGGCTGTGAGTACACGGGGTTGTAGACTCGGGTAGGGGGGGTGTTTGTTTTAGTTTTGATGTTTATTATTATTATTATTATTATTATTATTGGTATTAACATGATTGTTATTTATGGTGTTTATATTTAATTAATAGTAAAGATATTATATGATTTTGGGAGTTATTATGGTAAGTTTTGATATGGGTCTTAATTAATATTTTGAATGATTTGAATTTCAAAATCAAAGTATCTATTTTTGGAGGTTACTATTTTTAGAAGTTACTATATTTAGAAAGTTGCTATTTTGGGTAACCTCGGTTGTTGGGAAGCTTTCTATAAATAGAATGTGTACACGTATTACGAGAATTAGGGAGTTTATTAATTAAATAATACATATCTAGGTGGAAGTTTTCGCGTGGAGCACTTTTAGAAGCAGTTGCTCAGTTACCTTTTTTTTTTTCTGCAATTCGAGGTAGGGGAAATACTGTGCATATAATGATGAGTAATCTGTTGATATTTGGTGATAACCATGTTTATTTTATGTTATAATATGATTGTTATATTGAGTTAGTCTATTTATATATTCTGACATACGATACGAGGCGACGATAAATGGGTCTTGTGATTGGTGCGGAGATAATGGGTCTTGTGATTGGTGCGGAGATAATGGGTCTTGTGATTGGTGCGGGGAATAATGGGTCTTGTGATTCGGAGTGGAGATGATCGACTATCTATTTATAGTAATGTGTTTGCTTACAGATTTTCTCTACTCAACCTCGTGGTTGACCTTGTGTATTCGTGTGACACCTGTGATGAACCAATTATTAGGGAGCAGATTGACAGGTGTTGAGACCATGGGAGCTAGGGGAAGAGAGAAGCTTGGATCCGGACCTGCCTAGAGTCAAGATCACCATAGTAGTTACTTATGAGTTGTATTTTCGTTTCATCAAGACAGTTTGTTTTAATTCAGTTCTATAAACTCGTCCTTTGAGTTAACTTTATCAATTTAAAGTACTGTTTATCTTTCCTTTGTATCTACTAACTCGGGAAACCGAGATGGTAACATCCTTATTTATCTAGGGAGTCCTAGTACAAGCCCTTAAATAAATGGGGGTGTTACAAAGTGGTATCAGAGCGAACGATCCTCAGGCCTAACCTAATGAACCCAATGAATGTAGCAGAGTCTGAATAAAATGAACCCCGGGATAGGACTGTTAGGAGCACACTAAAGGAAAAGTATGAGTCTGGGGCCCCCTCACACCGAACCATTGGCCCTATCAGTTTTACCCGGGAACCCAGAGAGAATATACGAGAGAAAAGGGGTAGGTTAAGAAAAGATGGAAGTAATGGTATACTGTGATAAGTATTTTATGAGAATTCTGAGTATAAGTGACTGTTTGGAAAAGCCGGAAGGGGCATGAGCATGAAAGAATCTTTAATTGTTTGAATAAAGAGGTGTATATTAATATGATATGTGAAGTGATTTGAAACATGTTAGTGATTCTTCTCTCATTATGTCTAGTGATATGCGGTTATGTGATCCCTGAGCCATGTTATAGAAGAGAACTAGTTTATATGATAAGTGTTTATAGACTTTAATGCTTAGGGAACATAGCCCTAATCCAAATGGGTACCCACATGAGTCGGGACTCATTTCTTTTTCTGCTGTATTATAGTATGCCTCCGCGAAGAGACAATCTCGCTAATATCACGCAAGAGGAATTGGATCGTTTGATAGCTGAGAATGAGGCCTTAAAGGCCAAACGCATGGACTCCGCAAAAATGAGCACAATCATCGCGAGGCACCACCCTACCCAATTCACCGGGGAGGGGGAACCTCATCTGCTGGGAGCCTGGTGCCGGGAATTCAGTAACTTGTTCGAGTTGGTGGATTGCCCTGAAGAATTGAGGGTTGACCAAGCAGCCCACTACCTGAGGGGCATGGCAGGAGACTGGTGGACCGGGAACAAGGGAGAGATTCGAGAGGCAGCTGGAGAGGATGGGACCGAGTTTGTTGCTTGGATCGCATTCAAGAGGATCTTATATGAGGTGTTTCTACCAGAATTTCAAAAGAGCAAGCTGAGGGAAGAGTTCGATACATTCAGGATGTCGGAGGACATGACAGTAGAGGCTTACTACAGGAAATTTATCCAGTTAGTGAGCTATGTGGGAGACATGGGGTTTGATGATGCCATGCTGGCAATGAAGTTCGAGAGAGGGTTATCAATCGCCATCAAGAAGAGACTGATTACAGCTCCGCCCACCACAGTCCGCGACATCTACTTAAGGGCTGGGGCGGCGGAGAGGCTTTCAGAGATGATCAAGGAGGACAAGAAGTCCAAGTCTGAAAAGAGGAAGGCTGAAGCAGTAGCTGAGGGTTCAGGGTCGAAAAAGCAAAGCACTAACAAGTTCAGTGGGTACTTCGGGAGTAGTGCTTCTGGTGGTGGGAGAAACCAGAGTGGGGGAAACTTCAGGAGTGGGGGTTCTAGCAGTGGTGCAGTGGGAATAGTTTGCTTCGGCTGTGGAAAGACGGGGCACAAGCAGGCAGTATGTCGCTCTTCTGGAGGAAATCAGTCCGGGGGTTATCGTACGCCTACATTCGGATACCAGGGATCCCGCACTCAGTCCTATGGTAGCAGTGGCTATCGCACACCCCATGACAAACTATGGTGGGGGTGCGAAGTCTGGAGGGAGCAGTAATTACCAGCGGAACCATAACAACTACCAGAACCGCTCGTACCAGAATTAATACCATGGGAGTGGGAGCACTCAGAAGACGGGAGAAGAGGGGAACCATCAGGCTGGGACATCTAGTGCCAGTCAAAGTGGAGTCAAATCCAGTGGCAAGCTCTTTGCCATGGGAAAGCAGGCCGCTAAGGATGATGCTCACGTGGTGACCGGTACTTTTCTTGTGAACTCTAAACCTACTTTCGTAGTTTTCGATTCTGGTGCCACCCATTCTTTTGTGTCTAAAGAACATGTTGGGGTTTTGGGGCTTGAGAGGTTTGAGTGGGTCGCGGACACCGTGACTATACCTTCCGGGGAGGCAATCACCTGTAATAGGGTTTATCGAAGTGTACCCATCAAAATCGGGGAAGCAATTTTCTATTGTGACCTCATAGAATTTCCACTGGGGGGTTTTGAGGTGATCCTAGGGATGGACTGGCTGGGGAAGTATAGGGCTTTTATCGACTGTCATCAAAAGAAGATTTCCTTGAAGGGACCTAAAGGAGTGAGGGTGTATTACAAGGGATATCGAGTTAAACCAAAAATCAAATTCATTTCTGTCAATACCCTGAAGTCTAGCTTGAGGAAAGGAGAGAGCCTGATCTTGTGCCAAATGTGGGATTGTGAGGCTGAGACCCCCAAGACTAGTGAGATACCTGTGGTACGGAAGTTTGAGGGAGTTTTTCGAGACGACGTTCCAGGGTTACCGCCAAGGAGGGAAGTGGAATTTTCCATTGACCTAAAACCAGGAGCGGGACCAATATCTAAATCACCGTACCGTATGGGACCGAAAGAGATGGAGGAGTTGAAGAAGCAATTGGATGAACTAGTTGAGAAAGGGTTCATTCGACGCAGTATGTCGCCCTGGGGTTCACCTGTTTTATTTGTGAAGAAGAAGGATGGGAGTTTGAGACTTTGTGTTGACTACCGAGAGCTGAACAATGTGACCATCAAGAACCGTTATCCTTTGCCGAGAATTGACGACTTGTTCGATCAGTTAAGTGGAGCTGGGGTTTTCTCCAAGATTGATTTGAGATCCGGGTATCATCAGTTGAGAATAAAGGATGAAGATATTCCAAAGACCGCTTTCCGAACGAGGTATGACCACTATGAATTTGTGGTTATGCCATTTGGATTGACTAATGCTCCAGCTGTGTTCATGGACTTGATGAATCGAGTCTTCAGCCCATATCTGGACAAGTTCGTGGTGGTATTCATAGATGATATCCTGGTGTATTCCAAGAATGCAGAAGAGCACGAGGATCATTTGAGGAAAGTACTTCAGACCTTGGAGGAGCATAAGCTCAATGCTAAGTTGAGCAAGTGTGAGTTTTGGTTGGAGAAAATCGCATTTCTGGGGCATGTAATTTCAAAGGAGGGGGTATCTGTTGACCCTAGTAAGATCGAGGCAGTGACTAAGTGGTAGAGTCCAAAGAATGTGAGTGAGATTCGAAGCTTCCTGGGATTAGCTGGTTATTATCGGAGATTTGTCAAAGATTTTTCAAAGATAGCGAAGTCGTTGACGTCGTTAATGAGGAAAGAGAACCGTTTCGTCTGGGATGAGAGTTGTGAGAAGGCATTCCTAACCCTTAAGGAACGCCTGACAACAACTCCTATCCTTGCTTTGCCAGTTGGGAGTGATAACTTCGAAGTCTATACTGACGCTTCGAAGCATGGGTTGGGTTGTGTGCTAATGCAGAATGGGAGAGTGATAGCGTATGCTTCTCGCCAACTAAAGACCTATGAAGAAAATTATCCGACTCATGATTTGGAATTGGGAGCAGTCGTGTTTGCACTTAAATTGTGGCGCCATTACCTTTATGGAGCCACTTTTAAAGTGTTTTCTGATCATAAGAGCTTGAAGTATATCTACACCCAGAAGGAGTTTAACATGAGGCAGAGGAGGTGGATAGAGTTAATCGGGGACTATGATATGCAGATTGTCTACCACGAGGGCAAAGCGAATGTGGTAGCTGATGCCCTGAGTAGGAAGTCAGTTCATGCTTTAAGTTGTGCCAGATCGAGAGTGAGGTTGCATGGTGAACTAAGGGAGATGGGAATCTTCATGATCCGGAAAGGGGATGCTCTTAGTGACTTGACAGTGGAGCCTGAATTGTATGGTGAGATTCGGGAGTTGCAAAGTACTGATGCGAGGATCCAGAAGTGGCGTAGGATGGTGAAGAGTGAGGGTGGAGAGACTGCAACCAAATTCAGTATTCATACCGACGGTAGTTTGAGGTTCAGTGGGCGATGGTGTGTTCCGGATGTAGAGGAGCTAAAGAAGAAAATCCTGACTGAAGCTCATGCTACTCCGTATTCCGTTCACCCAGGGGGTGATAAACTGTATAAAGATCTTAAGAAGACATTCTGGTGGCTTAACATGAAGAAGGAAGTCGCTGAGTTTGTTTCCAGGTGTTTGACTTGTCAAAGATTGAAAGGGGAGCATAACAGACCTCAAGGGAAGGTTCAACCTTTAGATGTCCCAGAGTGGAAATGGGAGAACATATCGATGGATTTCATCGTGGGGTTGCCTCGGACCCAGAGGGGCAACAATATGATTTGGGTGATTGTGGATCGTCTGACTAAGTCTGCTCACTTTATTCCGATGAAGGATACCTGGAGTAAGGCTGAGTTGGCTAAGTCATATGTTCAGAATGTGGTCAAACTGCATGGCGTACCCAAGGACATTGTTTCAGATCGAGACTCGAGGTTCATATCCAGATTTTGTCAGGAGTTGCAGGCAGCTTTGGGTACCCAATTGAAGATGAGTACTGCTTTTCATCCAGCTACTGACGGTCAGACTGAGAGGACGATTCAAACCCTTGAGGATATGTTGAGAGCATGCGTTCTTGAGTTCGGAGGATCTTGGGAGGATCGACTGGGGTTGATCGAGTTTTCTTATAATAACAGCTACCATGCCAGCATAGGGATGGCCCCTTTCGAGGCCTTGTACGGGAGGAAGTGTCGAAGTCCTGTGTGTTGGGATGATCGTGCCGATGTTGTGACTCTAGGGCCGGATATGATCCAGGAGATGGTGGAGCAGGTTCAGATTATTCGACAGAAAATGAGGGCCGCCCAGGATCGACAAAAGAGCTATGAGGATCTAAAGAGGAGCGATATTTCGTTCGAGGTCGGAGAGAAAGTTCTACTTAAAGTATCTCCGATGAGGGGTGTAATGAGATTCGGCAAGCGTGGCAAACTGAGTCAGAAATTTATTGGACCGTTTGAGATTTTGGACAGGATTGGAGAGGTGGCGTACCGATTAGCTTTACCTCCAGCTCTATCCAAGGTCCACAACGTGTTCCATGTGTCTCAGTTGAGGAAATATGTGAGTGATCCATCACATGTGCTTCAGCACGAGGTGATCGAGGTCGATGAACAGTTGGCATATATCGAGACTCCGAAAGAGATTCTGGACAGGAAGGTACGGAAGACTCGCAATGGGGAGACGTCCTTGGTGAAAGTCTTGTGGACAAATCATAATCAGGAAGAGGTTACGTGGGAGCCTGAGGCATCTATGAGGGAGCGTTACCCACATTTGTTTGATTGAGGTAAGATACGCGGTCGTAACTTTTCTTTAAGGGGGTGGAATGTAACATTCTGTGATTTAAGTAACTTTTGTGAGATTGTTTTTGTGATGTTTTGTGTTCCAAGTTCGTTTGAGTTGATTGTTTTGTCACCTAAGTATGGTAGAACTTCAGGACGAAGTTGTTTTTAAGGGGGGAAGACTGTAATACCTCGTTTTTTTGGTTTCTTTTTATTTAAATCGTTCATTTTATAAGCTTACTCGTACTCGTTTTATACAAGGTGTTTTGGTCTTAGGTGGGACTCGAAATGGGAACTTAGCCACCTTAGGGTAATTAGTGTAGTGTGTGGTTGTTGAGGTTCGAACCTAGGACCCATGGCAGCACGGCCATGGGCCTCGATATGCGTGCAAACCCCTTTTGAAACAGCCCACGTTTATTCTTTGCTAACCCTATTTACACCCTTTAGCCAAGCCGTCATATTTAAGCAAACACCCTGACCTAATCTACCCTATCAGTCATACAAACACCTCACATTCTGATAGCCGACATAGCATACTTTACGAGGGTGGTGGTCACGGTGGTCATAGGAAGGTCAGAGTGCGTCGATCTGAGCCAGAAGTGTGGGGAATATAGCACGTATTCGCCCTAAACTTGCAGGATTATAATGAAAATTACAGTTGTGATTATTGTCATAAGATAAATAAAAACATGAAAAGGGATACAACCTTGAGTCCTTGCGCAAAAGGCCTAAGAACAGGAATTAAAGTAAATTCCCTCCTATAACTTGCACCCAAGACTTTGATTGAGACGATGTCGCGTGTGCTAGAAAGGCTTTCCAATTGCCTTGCAATATGGGGAGAGTTTTGTGAGGTTTTGATGTGAGATCTGAGTTTTTGGGAAAATCGTGTTCTCAAAACCCTAATTATCAGAATTGTGATTCAACAGTTACTGACATAAGGAAAAGGACTCTCCTTATGTAGCACTTACGGGTGGGTTGGCCGAATTAGGGTAAGAGTGGGCTTTCTCCACTCTTACCTTATTCCTTGGCATGATTCGACCCGTTTTTTTAAATATTATTTGCGGGATTTTTTATTATAAATCGCATACGTGTTATCAGATATTATTGCAGTCGATGTATTAATAATGGTCTGATAAAATTACGATATTGTATAATTACCCAAATTAATATAACTGTTTATATTAATACGCGAAATTAATATTTAATTAAATATAACTGCTTATATTTAATTTACGAATTAAACATGTAATCCGTATTAGCTAAAATTATTTAATCCGTATTAAATAATAATCTCAACATCTTATTGACTAATTTAATAGTCAATACCTCTGACTAACTGTTTAGTCGTATCCGGCATAAATGTGATTGTATTTTCATACCTTCACATCTCTCAAACGTGTCCTATAGGTGTGACGTATAGGGACCAGTTGATCACCGCCATCCGTATGACAATAACGTCAAACTTATCTAGCAAGCCAACCGTTATTGATAAACGTGGATCAACTGGTAATAATACTGAAGTATGCCCTTGTGATCCTTAAAGAGATTTAGTAAGTAATTGTACTTAATTGTCAAGGACACCAGCCCCAACAATCTCCCACTTGTCCGTACAAGGGTATGTGCAATGACGTTATCACACTACATGTGGAGGAGACAAGCTCCAACAAACTCCCACTTGTCCGTACAAGTGTAGGTGTGATAACCGATTCTCATATCCTTTTAAAATTTCTCCCACTCAATGTAAGACAATTTGCAAATCCGCATTCGCAAAGGTCGTATCTCACAAGCGATCTGTATCAAGAGTGGTTTCCCCGACTAGAGAGTAACTTAACTGATAAAACGAATCTGTATTCGAGCATGGCCATGCATTTCAGTTACTACTCCTCGAGTGGCCCTGAGAAATGATAAAATCCTGATAAGGGTTTGGATATTTCCCTCAACTCGAATCCTGCCGATATCGCGCAGCATGAAATAACCCAGAAAAAATCCTCTTGGCCCCTATTACGATGACCGTGGGAAAGAAACCAAAGTTGTCCAAAATCTGCCTTAATCTCAAGAAACAGTTGAAAGTCAAAAGACTCGACTCTAAGGAACACTATGGAGGTCCTATCCACGACCTGGCACCCAATGTTATAAAACATTTAGGACTCCACAACGTTGTCACGGGGTGTCCTACGAGATATCCGTATAACTCGCCTTTGTGATTGGTCAGTCATCCGCGTGACTTATGGCTCGTTGAACCCACCATCAACCAACGTCACAAAATGATTACCTGAGTTATCAGCTCAAGTGGGTAATCAAGGACTAAAACGATGTAATGTTATTCAGTTCACTTTGTGGTGTTCAAAATTGGCGTACAATTCCACATGAAAAACAAAACATTATATATCATAACAATGAGGTTGAATAGAGTACACGAGAAAATGAATTATTACATGAATTCATAAAAGAGTACTACAACTTAGGAACACATCTAATTCCCATGGAATGAATGTGCCCTTCATGCTTATCACGTGGTAATGCTTTAGTGAGAGGATCAGCTATGTTGTCATCCGTAGCGATCTTATCAATGAAAATCTCCTTTTGCTCCACGTAATCTCTGATTAGATGAGCTTTCCGTTGTACATGCCTAGCCTTGTTGCTAGATTTATGCTCCTTAGCTTGGAAGATGGCACCTTTATTATCACAATAAACGGTGACTGGGTCATTCGAACTAGGCACTACTGATAGTCCTTGTAAGAATTGACGCATCCATATTGCTTCCTTAGCTGCTTCTGAGGCGGCATAGTACTCGGACTCAGTCGTAGAATCTGCGGTAACACTCTGTTTAGAACTTTTCCAGCTGACAGCAGCGCCATTAAGAGTAAAAACGAATCCAGACTGAGATTTCAAGTCATCTCGATCCGTTTGGAAGCTAGCATCTGCGTAACCCGTGGCGCAGAGCGTTGAGTCGCCTCCATAAGTCAACCCCAATCTTTAGTCCTCCGTAGGTACTTAAGAATGTTTTTCACGGCCATCGAGTGTTGTTCACCTGGATGAGCTTGGAATCGACTGGTCATACTCAATGCATATGCAACGTCTGGACGTGTGCATATCATGGCATACATGATCGATCCTATTGCCGAAGCATAAGGAATCCGACTCATGCGCTCTTTCTCTTCCAATGTCTTAGCTTCTTGAGACTTGCTCAAGTGAAGGCCAGTAGTCATTGGAAGGAACCCTTTCTTGGAGTTCGTCATGCTGAATCTCTCTAGAATCTTATCTATGTAAGACTCCTGACTGAGAGACAACATCCGTCGTGATCTATCCCTGTAGATACGGATGCCCAAAATTCTTTGTGCCTCTCCCGGATCTTTCATCTGGAAATGGTTTTTCAACCATGCTTTAACCGAAGAAAGAAGAGGTATGTCATTCCCAATCAAGAGTATGTCATCGACATACCGTACTAGGAAGACAATCTTGCTCCCACTCGACTTGATATAGAGACATGGTTCCTCGACTGATCGAACGAATCCACTCTCTTTTATCACTTGGTCGAAGCGATGATTCCAACTCCGCGATGCTTGCTTAAGTCCATAGATGGAACGCCAAACTTTCTTAGGATGTTCCGGATCAATAAAACCCTCGGGTTGTACCATGTACAACTCTTCCTCCAAATAACCGTTTAAGAAGGCGGTTTTAACGTCCATTTGCCATATTTCATAGTCATGAAATGCGGCTATCGCTAAGATAATCCGAATGGAACGTAGCATGACTACGGGTGCAAAGATCTCATCGTAGTGCAAGCCTGGCACTTGGGTGAAACCTTTAGCAACTAGTCTTGCCTTATGGATATCTTGTTTACCTTCTGACACCCGTCGTTGAGGGGTGCCAAAGATAAGATTTATAAAACCTCAGCTTAAAATCAGATAGGATAAGTCAAGGGTCGAACCACAGAGAGACAAGGTTAATTATGTTTGTGTATTTAAAGTCTATTGCAAGTAACCAAAAAGGGGGGGTTGATTTGAGATTTAAACTAATAACTAAAAGGACAAAATAAACAAGAGAAATAAAATAAGGGGAAAAGGAGATTAGGAACTTTGGTTCCCCATGGTCAAAACAAGTCAATGAAAGGTAAAATAATCAAATAACACAATCCTAAGGAACAAAGAATAAACCTTTGGGTCAATATTCTACCCAATCCTTACGGTCTTAGGGTTCCTAGAAAAGCACTAAACTTTCGTTCAAGGGCAATCCCGAAGATGTTGTTAAACTAATCCTAATAATCTTTCAATCCTAAGGGTTAGTTTGCCAACAACAATGAGGGATTGGTAATTCAATCATTAAACTATCAAAATCAAGTCTTTACCATGGTTCCCCTAATTCCTAATCACAAGAATTAGCTATGCATACTTTTAATTATGGAACTAACAATAACTAAGAATATTAAAGGAATTAACATAATTAAAGATGATGATAAAAGAGAAAACATGAATTAAAGAACAACAATAAGATGAAAAACAAGATTAATTAAAAGGGAAGATTAATTGTAGCAACTTACAACTTAATTGGAAAATCTAAGAACAAAGATGAAAGCTTGGTACCCAAAAATCTAACTATGGAGTTCTTCCAACATAAAGTGCTTGATAAAAATAAAAGATTACTTGATAATAAAAAGCTTGACCTAATTGAAGAGTTTAGGTCTCCTTAAATAAGATTAATTACAAGATTAGGAAAGCCGAAAATACGAAACAAAAAGATCCTCGGGTCAGCGTCTGGTCGGTCGACCTACGATGCGGGTCGGTCGACCGCCTTAAGCGTTACTGGGCTTTTATGCGAATTCGCTTTAGTCAGGAATTGGGCTTCGGTCGGTCGACCTCTGATGCGGGTCGGTCGACCGCTTCTTGTCCGTTCCAGCTTTAATCAGGCCCAATAACAACACTCGGACATGCAATCCGGATCCTTGCTCCGTATTAGTACTTAAAACAGCTTCCGAAAGGCAAATAAGGTTCAGTTTTGCTCACTTTCGCGTATTCCTACATATAAAACATAGAAATGCCAAAGTAAACCGTTTCGGGAGAAAAAGCAACTAAAAGTCATGAAAACGTAAGAAAATACGTGCCAAAAGAATAAATAAAATGCATAAAATAGGCACGTATCAAACTCCCCAAACCAAACCTTGCTTGTCCTCAAGCAAGCACTAAGACTCAAAAGAAAAGAAAAACTTCTAATGGAACGGATTTCATACTTTTTACAACCAAACACAACACTATGCCCAACCAATTTAATGCAACCTTCAAATATTAACAAGCATAATGTCAAGAGCAAAACGAATTGGCCATGTTGGAATAGCATGCTAAAATTTCAACCTTGCAAGACTCATTCTAATTGGACTCTCGCGGTACGCTCGAGACACTCATGAAAGCAAAGGGTCAAATGTATATGTGAAAGATAAGAAGATAAATAAAAGTAAAGACTCTCACCTATCTGCGACCCGTAAGAACATGCCTGCAATCTAACATGAATAGAATCTCTACAACCGTACATATGCACTCCCACACTAGATAACCATGACACATGCCGAGGCAAATTTGGAATTGTGAGGCTAAAGGTAAGAAGGGGTTAAAATAAGTTATGGGAAGAGGGGTTAAACCGAGCTAACAACCGTCTATCCACACTATAAGATCACTTCTTTTTTACTTGATTTTTCATACATGCCAAGGCTCAAAGTTTTAGAGCAAAAATCACAATTCCTCCAATTTTTTTTCTCTTTTCTCTTTTTCTTTTTTTTCTTCATTATTTTTTTTTTTTCAGAAAACTTCTGTCCAACGGTCCTGGTCGACCGACCAAGGGTGCTGGTCGACCGACCAGCCTTGAAAACAGGCTGTTTCGAATTATTATTTTTTCTTTTTTTCGTATCTCTTTTTTTTTCATTATTTTTCTCGAATTCTTCTCTTTTCTTTTGCATTTTTTTCTTTCTTCTACCATTCTCACAAAATCAAAATTTAACAATAAAGCACAAACCAAAGGATGGCCAAAACAGACCCATCACTACATTACTAGCTCGGCTAGGGTAGGCAAAAAAAATTTTTTTAGGATGTAGCAATTGGGTAAAAAGATTCAATTTGGCTATGTGAGGATTATGGGAATAATGAGAAAGGGGTGCCTCTACCACATGTGTCAACAAACCACAAATCCGAATGCATACAGGTATTAAGTAGACAAAATTCATGTTTATGCATATTGATATGACATGCCTCAAGAGAAGAAACTACTCACAAACCTACATGAAATCGGTCATAGATGTCACCGATTTATTAAGCTCTAATCCTTAGAATATGATGTAGCTTGCCAAGAAGAAAGTCAAGTTTAGTAATTTAGCATGAAATCAACAAAAACTCGTAGATAATGCAAAAGACTAGCTTGTTTTTTTTTTTTGAAAAATGCAAGGCAAGGCAATATGTGATATGTGAGGCATAAATTGTATTCGTCCGTTCCGACTCGACCTAAAAACTTAAGACATAGAAGAACGCGCGACAAGGAAGAACACGCGACAAGAGAGGATGAAAACAAGAAAAACACCTAAAGGAATGAAAAACAAAAGACACAAAGACAATTGCATACTCACAAAGGAGTATGCAAACACCCTCCCCAAACCAAAACGCACAATGCCGCCATTGTGCTCATCAGCATACAACCACAGCATAGGGATGGGGGTAGGCAGTAAAGAAACAAACAAAGAAAGGAAAAGGAAAAAGACTAAAAACTACAAAAAGAGTCTAAGGAGGAAGGAGGGGAAAAGTGGAAATCGAAAGGGGAAAAGTGGAAATCAAAAGGAAGAAAAAACTTACAAAAGAAATGGGGACCTCCCCAAATCGAACTAAAGAAAGGGGACCTCCCCAAACCGAACCCCAAAGAGGGTAAGGTTAAGCATGTCCCTAGGATTCTGAGTCGAAGTCCGGCTCAGAGTCCTCTCCTTCTTCTTCCTCCTCCTCCTCCTCTTCAGACCCTATGCCTGATCTCGAGGCAGAGCCTGAAGCTTCACCGTGGACACGACCGCCTGCGAGGGGTGTGTACCAGGTGGGGTGAGTCCATGGGCCGGTAGGGAGCCTACCCTGAGTGGCATACTCCCTGTAAACCGGATATTGGCAAAGACTATCGTTCAGCTGTTTTTGGCTGAACTGCATGCAAAGGCTCGCCATCATTTGTGGCATAGATCTGTCATCAATAAAAGGAGGAACATAAACATTAGGGGGAGCAGTAAAATCAGATGGGTACCCCGTCCCGGATGTAGTATGGTGGCTACCGGGAGCAGGGACCCTATGGCCTCTAGAGGTGCCTCCTCTAAGGGGAAGGCGGTAAGACGGGAGTAGTGGTCTGGGCTCCCCTATAACAGTAAAAAGGGGAAGCATAGGGGGAGCTATGGTGATGGGGATGCGATCACTGAGGTAGGTGTCTACCTTCCAATAATCTCTCCTGTCCACCCAATGCACGGACCCGACATAAGCCATGTCCATGAACCGGGAGGTAGTGTCAATCGCATCCTCAAAGCGAGGGAACAGGGGGACTAGGGAGCGGGCTAATCTAGTGACTAGCCCACCACAAACAATAGTAGACAAAGAAGTTCCTTCACCCACCGACATGAAATGAGAGGCGACCAAAAATGCAGTGTTATAAAACTGCTGACCCGTACGTCTGATGTTAAGATAACCAGACAAAATGGAGAGCTCAATGTTGTTAACATTTTGAGACTCTTTTCGGCCGAAAACAGTATTGGCCAACAGACGCAAATAATAACGGGGGGTAGGAAGGTGGATGGTACTGTTTTTCTTCTTCACATCGCTGGAATCAGAAATACAGGACCACATATCAGTATACGACCCCGTGGGGTCATCAGTAAGACCCGTAGAAGATAAACCTAGATACTGAGCAAATTGGCCTAAAGTCAAAGAAAAAGTTTCATTGAACAGACGAAAAGAAATGCAAATGTTGTCATAGCCAGGATGAAATGCTCTAAAATCAAAAATGAAGGAAGAAAAGAACTCAAAAGTGAGAAGGGGATGGGTGAACTCATCCATAGTGACAAGTCCTGCAAAACCAGTCCCGTCGAGCAAAGATACCACCTCGTCATGACATCCTAGGGCTTGCAAGGCTGGAACAGATAGGAAACGGGTTGCTACTACCAAGCAATAGGCGGTGAGATGGAGGAACCGGGCCTTCTGGGCCGGAGTGCTGAAAATGATTTGCGGATAGTTGGGTAGACTATCCGTGTCTTGCACCGCCAAACCTCTCGACCTAGGGACACGTCCTCTGGAGGTTCTTGTACCCGAAGTGCGGGCACGCTTCCCACCTTGATCACGGCTAGACATTGCGAATCTGAAAAGTTCAATAAAAGTTTTAAGTCTTATGAAAACATTACTTTAACATATATAGGCACGAAAATTTGCAGAAACCGAAACTTATGAAACAGCACTGGTCGGCCGACTTCACAGATAAGTCGGTCGACCATATTTGCGAGAAAACACATAATTTCCGTTGCACAATTGGTCGGTCGACCGTAAATCTAGGTCGGTCGACCAATTAGCGAAGAAAAAATCAGAAACCGCAAAGAATAAACTCAGGAGAAATACGGTTCTGGGCCGACCTCATTTTCGGGTCGGTCGACCAACTAACGCAAGACAAATGCAGATCTGTAAATTAGAAACCCAGAAAATTCAAATTTTTGGTCGGCCGACCTCCGTTTCCGGTCGGTCGACCGTGAACAGTACCAGCGTCGGATTTTTGTGACTGAAAACGCGCGAAAAAGGGTATAAAAATTAAAATATGAATTAAACTAACCCTAGTCAGCACGAAATCACCCAAAATTTACAGATCTAAGCATATAAAAATCAAAAGGAAGAAGAAAACTAAGATAAAAAAACACACAAACAAGCATGGAAACGGAGTTAAGAGCAAAATAAACTTAAAAAGACAAATTAATACTACCTAAAACGGAATTAAGATGATAAAAACGAAAAAGAAAGAAAGAAAAAACTGAGAAAATCATACCTTGAATGAGGAAATTGAAAGAAAGCAAGTAAATTGGTGAAGGATGAAGAAAGTGGGTGTTATTTTAGGGTTTTAAGAGAGAAAGGGAATGCAGGGAAAGTGAGGAAGTGAAGAAATTATTGTGTTTTCAAAAACACAAAAGACCCGTGACCCTTGACTCAAAAGAAAAAAAACCGGAAAAAACACGCGGTCGGTCGACCACGATACTCGGTCGGTCGACCGACGTCCTTTTACCTGCCCTGCAATTTTTACTTAATCTGTCAGGAAAAGTAATTAAAGCTGCCAGTTGGTCGGTCGACCTAGTAACTCGGTCGGTCGACCACTTGTACTGACGGATTCCTTTTATTTTACTTTTTCTGCAGAGATTTCAAATTGTCATTAAGGATAAAACGAAAATAAAAAACGCAAACTTAAAAAAAAAGAAAAAACAGGGCACGGGTTGCCTCCCGTGTAGCGCTGGTTTAAGAGGTCCCGCACGACCTTTTTACCTGTCGTGAAGTATCCTAGAAAGGGTCAAAGTAAGAAACTTCGACCTTTTCGACAAATTCATTTTCTCCTCGAAAGTGCTTCACATACTGGCCATTGACTTTGAACCTCTCACCAGATGAGGTTTCTAATTCGATTGACCCGAATTTTGAGACAGCTGTGATGGTGTAGGGTCCGCTCCACCTGGACTTCAGCTTACCAGGAAAAAGACGAATACGAGCATTAAAAAGCAACACCCTATCACCTACCTGAAAATCACGTTTAATGATTCTTTTGTCATGCCAGCGCTTTGTTTTCTCCTTGTAAATCCTGGCATTGTCATAGGCTAACAGCCTGAATTCTTCTAACTCATTGAGCTGCATCAAACGTTTCTCACGGGAAAGATTAGGGTCTAAATTAAGATTACATATAGCCCACCAAGACTTACGTTCTAACTCTACTGGTAAATGACAAGTCTTACCATAAATCAATCGGAATGGTGACATTCCTATTGGAGTTTTGAACGCGGTTCTATAGGCCCATAAAACATCATCAAGTTTTAGGCTCCAATCTTTCTAGACTTAGAAACTACCTTGGCTAGGGTCTCCTTGAGTTCCCTATTAGAGATCTCAACTTGACCACTAGTCTGAGGATGATAAGCTAAACCCCTACGGTGTTGGACACCGAATTTATTTAACAAGTCACCTAAGCGTTTCTCCTTAAAATGCATACCTCCGTCACTTATGACAACCCTAGGGACACCAAAACGAGGAAATATGATTTTTTTAAACATCTTTATAACAGCCTTTGCATCACAATGGGGAGTAGCAATAGCTTCTACCCACTTAGACACATAATCAACAGCCACAAGAATATACATGTTACCTTGACTACTAGGAAAAGGTCCTTGATAATAAATGCCCCAGACATCAAAAATCTCTACCTCTAAAATACCAACTTGTGGCATCTCATGTCTTTTTGAGACATTCCCAGTTCTTTGACAGGCATCACAGTTACCTACAAAATTTCTACAGTCAGCATGTAAAGTAGGCCAATAAAAACCAGACTGCAATACCTTGGCCACGGTCCTAGATGGACCGTGGTGACCACCATATGCAGAAGAGTGACATTCTTCCAGAATGTCCTTCACCTCCCATTGGGGGACGCATCTCCGGATGAGTCCATCTCCGCATTCTTTAAAAACATAAGGGTCGTCCCAAAAATACTGTTTTGCATCAAACATAAATCTCTTCTTTTGTTGCCATGACAACTCAGGAGGGATTTTACCTGTAACAGCAAAATTAGCAAAATTAGCATACCAAGGAGGGGGATAAGAACCTGAACTATTAATGATAAATAAACTCTCATCAGGAAATGAATCATCAATAGGTAAAGAATCTTCCCCATCAGTCAACTGTAGGCGAGATAGGTGGTCAGCTACCACGTTTTCTGCGCCTTTCTTGTCCCTAATCTCAATGTCAAACTCTTGGAGGAGGAGTATCCACCTTAAAAGCCTTGGCTTTGAATCCTTCTTCTGAAAAAGGCCCTTTAAAGCTGCATGGTCAGTGTAAACAATTACCTTATTACCTACTAAATATGACCTGAATTTTTCTAAGGCAAATATGACAGCTAGCATCTCCTTCTCGGTAGTGAAATAGTTGACTTGAGTCTCATCTAGGGTGCGGCTCGCATAGTATATAGCATTAAGAGCCTTGTCCTTCCTTTGACCTAGCACAGCACCTACAGCGTAGTCACTAGCATCGCACATGATCTCAAATGGGAGATCCGAATCTGGTGGCTGGATGATTGGTGCTGAGATCAAAGCTTTCTTCAACCTGTTAAAAGCTGAGAGGCACTCATCAGTAAAATCAAAGATGGCATCTTTAAGAAGCAATTGTGTAAGTGGTTTAGCAATTTTGGAGAAGTCCTTAATGAAACGCCTGTAGAAACCCGCGTGTCCTAAGAAACTTCTCACCCCTTTGACATTAACAGGAGGGGGTAATTGCTCAATCACCTGCACCTTTGCTTTATCTACATGTATACCTTTGTCAGAAATTAGATGCCCTAACACTACCCCTTCAGTAACCATAAAATGACACTTTTCCCAGTTTAAGACAAGATTGACATCAATACATCGCTGCAAGACTTTATCAAGATTAGCTAAGCATTGATCAAAAGCATTACCATAAACAGAGAAGTCATCCATAAATACCTCCATGATGTTTTCTATAAAGTCAGAGAAGATACCCATCATACACCTTTGAAAGGTAGCAGGAGCATTGCATAACCCAAAAGGCATCCTGCGATAAGCAAAAACACCCTGAGGACAAGTAAAAGTAGTCTTACTCTGATCATCAGGATGGATGGGAATCTGGAAAAAACCTGAATAACCATCTAGAAAACTGAAGAATTTATTAGAAGCCAGTCTTTCAGTCATTTGGTCAACAAAAGGAAGGGGGAAATGGTCTTTCTTGGTGGCGGCATTTAACTGTCTATAATCAATACACATCCGCCACCCAGTTACAACTCTAGTTGGTATTAACTCATTTTTATCATTCTTAACTACTGTGGTTCCTCCTTTCTTAGGAACCACCTGGACTGGACTAACCCACTTAGAGTTGCCAACTGAATAGATAATACCTGCATCAAGGAGTTTCATTACCTCAGCCATAACCACATCCTGCATCTTAGGATTCAACTTGCGCTGTCCCTGTCTATAAGGCTTATGCCCTTCTTCCAACTCTATTCTATGCATGCAAACGTCAGGGCTTATGCCCTTAATATCATCCAAAGAATAACCCATAGCTTTTCTATTCTTTTTAAGAACAGTCATTAAGGCAGAAAGTTGGTCGGGACTAAGTTTAGAGCTAACAATTGCAGGGTACTGTTCAATATCATCTAAGAAAACATACTTAAGATTAGGAGGAAGTGGCTTACGCTCTGGTACCTTTACCTCAACTGCCTGAACAGAATCAGTATTAATAGAATAGCACATGTTTACCAGACTTGCATTAGCTAGGCTTATGAGCTTCTCATTCTCTTCTTCAGTGAGCTCATATTCCTCTTCCTCTTCTTCTATCAAATCCAGCTCTTCAGCATCTTCAGCTGGATTACCTGCACACTTATCCAAAACTGTCAGATCTTCTAAGGGATCCTTGGTCAAGGATTCCCTCCAATTAAGGATAACATTCATGTCTATAATATCGATGGAACAACAAGTATCATCAGTAGGAACACTTGCCTTATGGGCAAGACTAAACTCGATAGTGTCATCCCCAATCTCTAAAGTAATGGTCCCGCGTTTGACATCTATCACAGCCCCAGCTGTGTGTAAAAATGGTCTACCTAGAATAATAGGTATTTGACTATCCTCAGCAATGTCTAAAACAACGAAATCCACAGGAATAAAGAACTTTCCCACTCTTACTGGGACATCCTCCAAGACCCCTAATGGTCTTTGGGTTGATCTATCAGCCATCTGTAGGGTAATATTGGTGACTTTAAGTCTACCTAAACCAAGTCTTTCACATACAGAATAGGGTATAACACTGACACTAGCCCCTAGATCACAAAGGGCTTTCCCTATAACATGATTACCTATGGTACAAAGGATGGAAAAACTACCTGGGTCTTTTAACTTGGGTGCTATATTCTTTTGTGAAAGAACATAACATTCTTCCACAAAAGCAACAGCACCGTCGTCCTGAAAATTCCTCTTACGACTCAAAATATCTTTCATGAATTTAGCATAAAAAGGTACCTGGGTAATTAAATCAGTGAAAGGGATGGTTACCTCAAGATTCTTTACCATCTCCAAAAACTTACCAAATTTCCGATCCTCTTTTGAATTTTTCAGTCTTTCGGGATAAGGAACGGTGGCACTAGCCATAGGATCAGCAACCTTTGGCTTTTTCAGCTGTAAAATTTCGGTGAGGCCTTGAATAAGGGAGGAATCCAGCGATTCCGGAGTCAAAACAGCACTCTGCTCAGGAACGTCGGTCGGTCGACCAACAGCAGCGGTCGGTCGACCAGAATCTGTAACATCCGAAATTTTCTCTTTTCCAGAATCTGATCTCGCGTCAGGAACTGAGGCCGGTCGACCTACTGTAGCGGTCGGTCGACCTCCTGATCCGTTAACGGGATCAGATTTCTTGTTTTGAACCTCGGCAGAATCTTCTTTTTGGGTTGATTCTTCACAAACACGACCACTCCTAAGATTTATGGCGTTTAATGTCTCCATGGGTCCCTCACAACTAGCTGGAGAGCTGGTCATTCGGTTGGCTATGTTTATCAAGTGTTCTTCAAAAACTTTTGAGGAGGCAAATTGAGCCTTACTCATCTCCATAACCGTCCTTGTTAAATCATCAACAAGGGCTCTCAAGTTCTCAATCTCACCCGTGTTGTCAACCGTAGTAACTAGGTTCGCACTTTCAAGCTTCAGCTGGGTTGCCTCAAGCTTTTCGAAACGGGCTTCGACTGTTGTCTCAAGAGCCATCACTCTATTCATCTCCACATTCAGCCTCTTTGAATTCCCACGTGAACTCTTAAAAGTAGCCCTATGCACCGCCATGTCTTCAATGGTTTTCCAACCCTTCATATGGTTGGTGTTATTCTGGAATCTTCCATTGGCGGCCACATCAAGAATCATCTTATAATCATCGTAAAGAGCGTTGTAAAATCGGTTACACAGGTCCCATTGTTGAAAGTTATGGTGAGGGATGGAACGGACCAATTTCTTGAACCGATCCCAATGCTAAGGAAGTCCAATCCGTAACCTCCTCGGCTTCCCTATCAAGGTACCGGTACCAATCTCGCGCGTCATCTTTTAATGAGAACAGGAACATCGTTGCCAGCACCTCGTCTCTAGTCACCCCTTCAGGTAGGGGTATGGCACAACAATAATCCGTGAAGGTTGTAACATGCTTCATTGGATCTTCGTCGGGTAGACCAGAAAATTGACTCTGTTCCACCAAAAAAATATTATTTGGGCGGAGTTGAAAGGAGCCAGTGGTGGGGGTAAGCAAGGCGAATCCCTTCGGTAAATCTTGAGCCTTCGGGTGTAGGTGGGCATAAATAGAATCCATATCTGAAACAAGAGAGTACTCAAGCCTTCCTCTCAAAAACCTGTCTTCTAAAACAAAACTAGAAGAAAAGGTAAGAAACGGTCTTAAGGAACCTAAGTTCCTTAAGACAAGAAAAATAAACTAAAAATTAACAAACAAAATTATACCGTCTCCCCGGCAACGGCGCCAAAATTTGGCACCCGTCGTTGAGGGGTGCCAAAGATAAGATTTATAAAACCTCAGCTTAAACTCAGATAGGATAAGTCAAGAGTCGAACCACAGAGAGACAAGGTTAATTATGTTTGTGTATTTAAAGTCTATTGCAAGTAACCAAAAAGGGGGGGTTGATTTGAGATTTAAACTAATAACTAAAAGGACAAAATAAACAAGAGAAATAAAATAAGGGGAAAAGGAGATTAGGAACTTTGGTTCCCCATGGTCAAAACAAGTCAATGAAAGGTAAAATAATCAAATAACACAATCCTAAGGAACAAAGAATAAACCTTTGGGTCAATATTCTACCCAATCCTTACGGTCTTAGGGTTCCTAGAAAAGCACTAAACTTTCGTTCAAGGGCAATCCCAAAGATGTTGTTAAACTAATCCTAATAATCTTTCAATCCTAAGGGTTAGTTTACCAACAACAATGGGGGATTGGTAATTCAATCATTAAACTATCAAAATCAAGTCCTTACCATGGTTCCCCTAATTCCTAATCACAAGAATTAGCTATGCATACTTTTAATTATGGAACTAACAATAACTAAGAATATTAAAGGAATTAACATAATTAAAGATGATGATAAAAGAGAAAACATGAATTAAAGAACAACAATAAGATGAACAACAAGATTAATTAAAAGGGAAGATTAATTGTAGCAACTTACAACTTAATTGGAAAATCTAAGAACAAAGATGAAAGCTTGGTACCCAAAAATCTAACTATGGAGTTCTTCCAACATAAAGTGCTTGATAAAAATAAAAGATTACTTGATAATAAAAAGCTTGACCTAATTGAAGAGTTTAGGTCTCCTTAAATAAGATTAATTACAAGATTAGGAAAGCCGAAAATACGAAACAAAAAGATCCTCGGGTCAGCGTCTGGTCGGTCGACCTACGATGCGGGTCGGTCGACCGCCTTAAGCGTTACTGGGCTTTTATGCGAATTCGCTTTAGTCAGGAATTGGGCTTCGGTCGGTCGACCTCTGATGCGGGTCGGTCGACCACTTCTTGTCCGTTCCAGCTTTAATCAGGCCCAATAACAACACTCGGACATGCAATCTGGATCCTTGCTCCGTATTAGTACTTAAAACAGCTTCCGAAAGGCAAATAAGGTTCAGTTTTGCTCACTTTCGCGTATTCCTACATATAAAACATAGAAATGCCAAAGTAAACCGTTTCGGGAGAAAAAGCAACTAAAAGTCATGAAAACGTAAGAAAATACGTGCCAAAAGAATAAACAAAATGCATAAAATAGGCACGTATCACCTTCCACGGCATGCTTTATTTTGTAAAGCCATTTGCATTGAAGGGGACGCACCTTTGCAGGTAGGTCCACAAGATCTCATACGTTGTTCTCATACATGGAGTCCATCTCGGATTGCATGGCTTCTAGCCACAGCTTTGAGTCAGAACTGGTCATGGCACCTTTATAGGTTGAGGGTTCATTAGCCTCTAGGAGTAAGACGTCATCCATATCATGTTCCTCGACCATACCAATGTATCTGTCCGGAGGAATGGAGACTCTTCCCGACCTCCTAGGTTCCTCAGGAATATCTACCGCAGCCTCGGTTGAAGGAACTGTTTCCTCCAATGGTTGCTCGGTAGTTGGTTCTTGAACCTCCGATAAATCGAAGGTTCTATTACTCGACTTGTTCTCAAGAAATTCTTTCTCTAAGAACGTCGCACTAGCCGCAACAAAAACACGTTGTTCGGTTGGCGAGTAGAAGTAATGACCAAAAGTTCCCTTTGGATAACCTATAAAGTATGTCTTGACCGATCGCGGGCTGAGCTTATCCTCGTGTCTCCACTTGACATAAGCCTCGCAGCCCCAAACCCGAATAAAGGACAAGTTGGGGACCGTTCCCTTCCATAATTCGTATGGAGTCTTGTCAACAGCTTTAGACGGACTTCGGTTAAGTATTAGAGCGGCTGACAAAAGTGCATAGCCCCACAATGAATCAGGCACAACGGTGTGACTCATCATGGATCGAACCATATCGAGTAGAGTTCGATTTCTCCGTTCGGACACACCATTTAATTGTGGTGTTCCAGGTGGAGTCAACTGTAGCACGATGCCACAGTCTTTAAGGTGTTGATCAAACTCGTGTGAAAGATACTCACCACCACGATCAGAACGTAGTGCTTTAATCTTTCTTCCCAGTTGGTTCTGTACCCGATTCTGGTATTCTTTGAACTTGTCAAAGGATTCACTTTTATGCTTCATTAAGAAGACATAGCCATATCTACTCAAATCATCCGTGAAAGTGATAAAATACCTATAGCCTTCTCGTG
The DNA here is from genome assembly GCA_029255685.2 of Silene conica. Classification (NCBI taxonomy): domain Eukaryota; kingdom Viridiplantae; phylum Streptophyta; class Magnoliopsida; order Caryophyllales; family Caryophyllaceae; genus Silene; species Silene conica. The sequence continues at coordinate 37,321,443 of CM055312.2, read as the reverse complement.
CGTTGATCGACATAGGGCCACATACGTCCGTATGTATGAGTCCTAATAGGTCGGCAACGCGCATTCCAACACCTTTGAAGGAAATACGAGTCATCTTACCGATGAGACATGATACACACGTGCCATATGATTCGAAATCAAAGGGCGAGATAGCTCCATTCTGTATGAGCTGTTTCACGCGTTTCTCATTTATGTGTCCCATACGACAATGCCATAGGTAAGTTTGATCTTTGTCACCTACCTTTAAACTCTTGTTATTCACATGTAATATCTCGGTGGTTTGATCTAAAACATAAATTCCATTCATGGAAACTGCCTTGCCATAAATCATATTGTGTAAGGAGAAAATACAGCTATTATTCTCTATTACAAATGAAAAACCGAGTTTGTCAAGCGCAGAAACTGAAATAATGTTTTTGGACAAACAAGGAACATAATAACAGTTATATAAAGATAACTCGAATCCACTTGGAAGCTGGATCACGTATGTTCCCCTCGAGATTGCAGCAACACGTGCTCCATTCCCGACACGCAGGTCAACCTCACCCTTGATTAGGGGTTCTTGGTTTCGGAGGCCCTGCACATGATTACATAGATGAGAACCACAACCAGTATCTAGTACCCAAGTTCTATAACTTGCATGGTTAGTCTCAATCATGTGAATAAAAGAAGAAGAAAACATACCAACAGGAGTAACACGGCCTGCCTTAATGTCCTCACGATACACGGGGCATGAGCGTCTCCAATGCCCAGTCTTGTGGCAATGGTGGCATTCCATGCTAGTATCCTTGCTCTTTGTTTTGCCCTGTGAGTTGCTCGACTCACCTGGCCCACTCTTAGTAAATCCTGACCTCTTAAACTTGGGCTTGCCTATTGTTAGGTCGCCCTGAGCTTTAGGTTTACCCTTACCCTTACCCTTACTGGAGATCATGAGAACATCTTGCTTCACGCTCCCACTTAATTTCAGATCCTTCTCGGTCTGTACGAGAAGGGAGTGGAGCTCATGAGGAGTCTTCTTCATGTCGTTCATGTAATAGTTGGCCCTGAAGAGGGCGAACCCATCATGAAGCGAATGAAGCATTCGATCAACGATTATGTTCTCACTGATCTTGCAGTTTAGGGCCTCCAGTTTTTCGATATTCTCAATCAAGAATATGTGGGCTAACAGCTTGGCCCTTCTGGAGTTTCGCCTCTGTAACACCCCCATTTATTTAAGAGCCTTTAGCAAGACATTCTCAAATAGATAGGACTGTTACCATCTCGGAATATCCGAGGTAGTGAATAACAAGGTAAACAAACCAAAGTACTTTATATATAAAAACCGATTAATTTAAAACTTGATATTACAGCAAGTACGAGGTCCAAACTTTGATACAACAAAAGTACAACTGAAGATATCTAAAGGTGATCTAATTCTAAGTAAGTCCAAGCCATGTCTCTCTCCATGCCCAAGCTCCTAATCCGTCTGTCACTGACCTGAAAAATCTACTCCCCATTCCGGATCATCGTAGGTGTCACACGAATACACAGGGTCAACCGCGAGGTTGAGTAGGTAAAGCAGACAACACATAAAAACAATACTATCATAAATACATTGGGATCAATCATCCCTTCTCCGCACCGATCCAACACCAAATAAACTCCGCACCGATCACAAGACCCAATATACTCCACACCATATCACAGACCCTTTATCTCCGCACCAAACACAGACCCTTTATCTCCGCACCAAACACAGACCCTTTATCTCCGCACCAAACACAGACCCTTATCTCCGCACCAAACACAGACCCTTTATCTCCACAGTGATCAATAATAACAATTCAATCCACAGTACAGTAATAATCAATTATATCAAACTCGTAATAAGCATCACTTACACATTTCCTGTCATAACATGAATCATATTACATTCCCCTACCTGGAATCGCAGAAAGACAACCGAACAGCTGCCAGAGTTATTCCACCTCGAACTCAGTTCCTATAAGTAGTAGTACTTAACATCAATTTCTAACCATACCACCAACACTATTAAATTATACGATCCTGTTCATGATTGATACCCTTACCCCACACTATAACTATACATCTCAACATACTTATATTCATACCAATTAATATTAACTCCTTACTTCATATCAATCCTCATTAGTCAATATAAACTCATTAATAAACGAACTTACTAAATATAGCCGGATTCAAATAACCAAATACAACATATGACCAAACAATTACAAATTCATAATAATAACAATATACAACATTACAACATTAATGTTAAACAAACATTACTAATAATATTAATGATATCCTTATCATTATTTGTTACCCATATAACAATCCAATAGTAAATCATTACTAGTAAAATTACCATACAATAACCATAAACATACTTTTTATGATAATATTCAATACTAATAACGATTATTAAACTTTAACAAACAACATACCCAATCACAACATTAACAATAATAACATGATTAACAACAATGACAACATATACTCTTACTAACAATAATAATAATATTCATGATTAACAAGATAATAAAAACGACCACAAGAACTCACGCAAAACAGCCCTTCAAACTTTCAGACCCCTCGACACCAAGTCCCCTTGACAGCCCCTAAACACGGCCCTATCAACCACCCCAGCCGTGCCTACACTACCACCAAACCACGGTGGCTGCCACCAATGCACCATGGTGCATCCATTGGCACCACCCACAACCCCTGACTCGTCCCCGACAACCCTCGATACCAGCCACAAACACCCTACCAGAAACTGACATGTACAATTATAAACCCGCACTTGTCTCAACCCCCTTCTTTGACCAGCCCCTACTACTCCCTAACGCTGCCATAACCCCAACCAGTCACCACCCTAGATACCTCATACCACCCTCGAGCCCCCAGGTGAAAACTCCAGCCATCGACACCATTTCAACCACTAGAACAGCCGCTCAAAACTCCTGCCCCAACCCGCGAACAACAGCAGTCCAAACTACTGCTGTAGACACCCAAAACGAAAGCCACTATAACACAACCACGACACCCCATAAACCACCATAAACACCACCACTCAAGCACCTCGACTACCACCAACCCAGGTACCCTAACACCCAGCACGACCATGACCAGAAACTAAATCGAATAAAGGCTTAAACACACCTGCTCGTGACTCTGTTTCGAAAACAATAAAAACGTGATCTGAACAGGCCACAAAAACGACCGTGGCTAGTGGTCTTAGGCGGTCAACGGTGGCACGACTATGGTCAAGATACATCTTCTAACATCATAGATCATTAATACACGGAAAAATCTAAACCAACACTACGTTTAAGTATTGAAAATCACGGATTAAAACTAAACCAGAAAACTGGAAAACAGAGGTGTGGTTGCGTGTACTCACCTTCAGATGCAAAACGAACCACCAACGACCACCTTAAACCACCGTGTAACCCCTCTTCCCTGTTCTATGATGTGGCGGCAGTAAGTTTATGTGGAGGTGTGAGGCGTTGTAGGGTTAGGGTTAGGGCTTCGAGACCCTTTTATGTAGGGAGGCAGATAGAATTTGTTGGGGTTGGTACGTGTGGGCTGTTGTGTCGAGTTGGGCTAGTACAGCCTTGATACGCATTTCGAGGCCCAAGCGACACCCTAGCACGCATTCCTAGACTTTATAGCACGATTAGAACGAGGCTCGACAACTAAATACCCGCCCTCAAAGCTTCATTCATAACGTATAAACACTTAACCGATATCTCAAATAATTAAAAGTTAATAACATATCAAATATCAATAATAAATATTAAAATAGAATAGCATAAAATATATGAAATCATGATTTAATATGACCATGACTTGAATAAATAAATAAAAAAGTAAATACATAAATAAATAAATAAATAAATAAATAAGTGAAAATGGAATTTGAGTATAGACAAGAAGTAAATATAAAATAACTGTAGAAATATATACTTGTATAAAACACGGTTTGACTGCCGACGACCAAGGCTAAGAAATACGGGGTATTACAGTCTTCCCTTCTTAAAAATGAACTTCGTCCCGAAGTTCGTCACCCCATGGTCAACAACCTGGTCACTAGGCACGTAACGAACACAAAATGTGACCCCACATAATACCCAAAACTAATAAAATTACTTTAAAACATGCAATGTTACATTCTACCCTCGTTAAGGAAACTTTGTCCCCAAAGTTCCATGTATTACCAAATTAAGGGATACTTCATGAATCACAATTACATGCATGACAGAAGTAAACAGGATTATCAATATAAACAATCACCATATACCACTTAGTCACGTAAAACATCTAGACGTATCATAAATCAAAAGATTTTACAATCCTATCCTCCTTAAAACATGGTTACGTCCCCGTAACCTCATGATACTCATCTCAGCTCCTTAATTCGTCTTACTCATTACTTTATCTCATGCCAACTTATTCCAAGTAACCAAGGTTCACACTCATCGTCGAATCTAAGACCAATGACATGGGGTGAGTGAACGGGCGGAATAAAACCGCCAATCAACACTTCTATTTCAATATCGATTTCAAACTCCGTATATAACCCAATAACCATGGTCACACTGGACCGAAAACATGATATGGCACAACGACCCAACAACTCATAACTCAACACCAGCAATCAATTGTCATCTCAATTTCGACATCAATATTGTCAAACTTTCTATTAAAGGAACTGCTCCATACTCAGGGTGTAAACCCTAAGCTACTCACCCACAGGTCAAGGTTAAAGAATACGACGACTCGATAGAATACTGAAATGCAATCTCAAACACAATACAAAATCAACCACGGTCTTGGTTCTAGTCTCACGAGCAACTCAATCTCATCAACTCACCTTCCAAGTTCATTGACTTACTTATATGTATACTTACAATTCCACAGTTCTTAAAATAAGGATCTGGACGCTAAACCAAACCAACCTAATACAAAACCATTATGCATAAACAACTAATCAATTACCAAAAGTTTACCGATCTTCCAAACAAAAGAGTTATCTTATCAACACAAGACTTTAACTACCAAACTAAAAGGACAATTACTAATATCCAATTCAAACGAGTACTCACAAGAGACCCATAGGTAGTATCATGTACTCATACAACCTCAAGAAGTAGCAGAAGTATTAGGACCCGAAGAACTCGAGTTACACAGTAAAACAGAATCAGGTAGGTAACACTTACACACCCATGAAATTTCAACGCAAAGCTAGTATATACAACAACATAAATGATCAAGGAAACTCATAGTTTATGATTGACAATTTAAAACGTTTCATGTTCATAAACATATTCACGAAAAGACATAGCTTAAAATTAATTAACGTAATTAAGCATGAAACATGGACATAATTCACAAGACATACATAAATCATAGACTCACAAGATCGTTTAACATTCCCAGACATCAACTAGTTAGTAAATTCACTTAGGTACATTTCTGTTTGTGACATAACAATAGACATGAAGGTGTTATAACAGTTATTGTCGCAACGATCTAAACAACGATATACCATAAATATATGAAAGAACATCAACACTTTTAACATCGTTCAAATTGATTTCCATGACGTATAATAATTAGATTGCTTTATCATGCAAGTGAGTTTACCAGTCAACTTTCATTCTATCTCTTGTTAAGACTCTTCTCTGTTAAACATGAATTTAACATCACACATTACTATCACTTCATTATAGTGAGGTCATACTATTAGAAAATAAGAGCGTTTGTATTACTGAAACGATTTTATATAAATTTGACGAAATCCGCCAGGTTGCATTATCATATCGTGAGTTTATATGCAGTCCAAATGTCTACTACACGCGTTACTAATGTCATAACAGGATACCACGTGGTCACATCACATAAATTCATATTTGCTTAAACTTTTATATAAGACTTACAGAACTCACCATTCCAACAATTAAACATCATGTTGCAACTTTTAACAACAAAAATTATAATTAAATAACCGTTCAACCACTTTGTTAACCATTATAGTTTTTTGAGAAATATCATGGATTCCCTACTCATAGGAAAAGAATAAAGTGCAAAACTTAAGGAAATTATTTATAACGAACTGGTCCAAACAGAATTTTACGGCAATAAAACAGGAATCTGGACAACTTGCAAAGATCAATATTAATTAACATCTTGTTAAGATTTTACGTGATTTATTATTTGGGAACGTGATTGAACATATTAATCATTGAAGTTGGAATTATACCCAAACAGTAGATACATTTTAAATGGTTCCTTGTTCAGAAACATGGGTAACACGGAACCGTGTAGTGACAGTCTGACCACTGTCGGCTAAAACATTTATTTCTCTCAAAATATACTTCACATTAACATGAAACCAAAAGCATTGAAAAGCGGAATCAGAAGGTTAGCACACATAATATTGTCATACTCCTATATAGAATACATTTTAGATGACAACCCGTACTAACAGGGTAACATTCTGGTCTTTAATAAAATTTTGGTTCCATAAGAAAATTACCTCATATTATCATATTAAACACAATCATTATTCTTCCAAAACATGTTGACATACCATCGAAATATAGAAATCACGTTGCATCATAATAACATTTATTCATTATTTCATTCTGTAATAGTCATCTACAACACGGTGAAGGTTGCGTAACAGAAAAGTAGATCATCTAAATGTCTGAATATTTACACATGTATATACTAATGTAACACACAACTATATGACACTCATGGCTTGGGGTAGCACATTCCGCATATCACTAGACATGAATTACCATAACATTTAAATCTGATAGGTCATACCAATACCAAGCAATATATTGCAAAAAAAAAAATTACGTTAGTCATTTAATAACCAGATATCCTATAAACAATTCGAGACACCAAAAACACATGATCATATCATTCTAATTCAGTATACAATAAATATACACCCATTCCTGAAAATTTCGATTCAATCATTTATATCAATCAGCGTTTCAATATCAGTCGCATTCTTCTTATGCATAACATCCTACTAGCCAAGCTTATATTTCAAACTCGTATTTCAATTTTCGTGTCCTCAACACTTAAAGTAATACATTTCTCAATCACTTTCCAATATCAAACTCATAAAATACTGTGCATCATTAACCATGTACACATCATTACTTACCTCATTCCGCCCCTGCAAAACTGTTAGCACAAGATAACTAGGTCACTATATAATCTACCCCACTCTTCTATTACTCTCATTGGGTTCCCGAGACAGAACAGAAAGGGCCCAGGTCTGGTTTGAGGGGGCCCCTAACTCATCCCGTTCCTCTTTGGGGCTCCTATCAGTTTCATCTCGGGGTTCATTTTATTAGACTCTTCCTACGTTCATTATTATCCATTTGGTTTAGGCCTGAGGATCGTTCGCTCTGATACCACTTTGTAACACCCCCATTTATTTAAGAGCCTTTAGCAAGACATTCTCAAATAGATAGGACTGTTACCATCTCGGAATATCCGAGGTAGTGAATAACAAGGTAAACAAACCAAAGTACTTTATATATAAAAACCGATTAATTTAAAACTTGATATTACAGCAAGTACGAGGTCCAAACTTTGATACAACAAAAGTACAACTGAAGATATCTAAAGGTGATCTAATTCTAAGTAAGTCCAAGCCATGTCTCTCTCCATGCCCAAGCTCCTAATCCGTCTGTCACTGACCTGAAAAATCTACTCCCCATTCCGGATCATCGTAGGTGTCACACGAATACACAGGGTCAACCGCGAGGTTGAGTAGGTAAAGCAGACAACACATAAAAACAATACTATCATAAATACATTGGGATCAATCATCCCTTCTCCGCACCGATCCAACACCAAATAAACTCCGCACCGATCACAAGACCCAATATACTCCACACCATATCACAGACCCTTTATCTCCGCACCAAACACAGACCCTTTATCTCCGCACCAAACACAGACCCTTTATCTCCGCACCAAACACAGACCCTTATCTCCGCACCAAACACAGACCCTTTATCTCCACAGTGATCAATAATAACAATTCAATCCACAGTACAGTAATAATCAATTATATCAAACTCGTAATAAGCATCACTTACACATTTCCTGTCATAACATGAATCATATTACATTCCCCTACCTGGAATCGCAGAAAGACAACCGAACAGCTGCCAGAGTTATTCCACCTCGAACTCAGTTCCTATAAGTAGTAGTACTTAACATCAATTTCTAACCATACCACCAACACTATTAAATTATACGATCCTGTTCATGATTGATACCCTTACCCCACACTATAACTATACATCTCAACATACTTATATTCATACCAATTAATATTAACTCCTTACTTCATATCAATCCTCATTAGTCAATATAAACTCATTAATAAACGAACTTACTAAATATAGCCGGATTCAAATAACCAAATACAACATATGACCAAACAATTACAAATTCATAATAATAACAATATACAACATTACAACATTAATGTTAAACAAACATTACTAATAATATTAATGATATCCTTATCATTATTTGTTACCCATATAACAATCCAATAGTAAATCATTACTAGTAAAATTACCATACAATAACCATAAACATACTTTTTATGATAATATTCAATACTAATAACGATTATTAAACTTTAACAAACAACATACCCAATCACAACATTAACAATAATAACATGATTAACAACAATGACAACATATACTCTTACTAACAATAATAATAATATTCATGATTAACAAGATAATAAAAACGACCACAAGAACTCACGCAAAACAGCCCTTCAAACTTTCAGACCCCTCGACACCAAGTCCCCTTGACAGCCCCTAAACACGGCCCTATCAACCACCCCAGCCGTGCCTACACTACCACCAAACCACGGTGGCTGCCACCAATGCACCATGGTGCATCCATTGGCACCACCCACAACCCCTGACTCGTCCCCGACAACCCTCGATACCAGCCACAAACACCCTACCAGAAACTGACATGTACAATTATAAACCCGCACTTGTCTCAACCCCCTTCTTTGACCAGCCCCTACTACTCCCTAACGCTGCCATAACCCCAACCAGTCACCACCCTAGATACCTCATACCACCCTCGAGCCCCCAGGTGAAAACTCCAGCCATCGACACCATTTCAACCACTAGAACAGCCGCTCAAAACTCCTGCCCCAACCCGCGAACAACAGCAGTCCAAACTACTGCTGTAGACACCCAAAACGAAAGCCACTATAACACAACCACGACACCCCATAAACCACCATAAACACCACCACTCAAGCACCTCGACTACCACCAACCCAGGTACCCTAACACCCAGCACGACCATGACCAGAAACTAAATCGAATAAAGGCTTAAACACACCTGCTCGTGACTCTGTTTCGAAAACAATAAAAACGTGATCTGAACAGGCCACAAAAACGACCGTGGCTAGTGGTCTTAGGCGGTCAACGGTGGCACGACTATGGTCAAGATACATCTTCTAACATCATAGATCATTAATACACGGAAAAATCTAAACCAACACTACGTTTAAGTATTGAAAATCACGGATTAAAACTAAACCAGAAAACTGGAAAACAGAGGTGTGGTTGCGTGTACTCACCTTCAGATGCAAAACGAACCACCAACGACCACCTTAAACCACCGTGTAACCCCTCTTCCCTGTTCTATGATGTGGCGGCAGTAAGTTTATGTGGAGGTGTGAGGCGTTGTAGGGTTAGGGTTAGGGCTTCGAGACCCTTTTATGTAGGGAGGCAGATAGAATTTGTTGGGGTTGGTACGTGTGGGCTGTTGTGTCGAGTTGGGCTAGTACAGCCTTGATACGCATTTCGAGGCCCAAGCGACACCCTAGCACGCATTCCTAGACTTTATAGCACGATTAGAACGAGGCTCGACAACTAAATACCCGCCCTCAAAGCTTCATTCATAACGTATAAACACTTAACCGATATCTCAAATAATTAAAAGTTAATAACATATCAAATATCAATAATAAATATTAAAATAGAATAGCATAAAATATATGAAATCATGATTTAATATGACCATGACTTGAATAAATAAATAAAAAAGTAAATACATAAATAAATAAATAAATAAATAAATAAGTGAAAATGGAATTTGAGTATAGACAAGAAGTAAATATAAAATAACTGTAGAAATATATACTTGTATAAAACACGGTTTGACTGCCGACGACCAAGGCTAAGAAATACGGGGTATTACAGCCTCAAAGAAGCGACAGGTATGCTCATAAGAAACGATCCTCGGAGCCTTTGAGAATTCGTTAGTGAGCGTGGTGAAAATCTTGTTTGCACCATGGGCTATGAAGCGTCTTTGCAAATTGGATTCCATTGCATAGATGAGTACGTTCTTTATCACACCCGCTTCCATGACGAAGTCGCTATGAGCGCGAACTTCGTTAGCTCTAGATCCAGTTCCTGGGTGTGCCGGAATTGGCTCAGTTAAGTACTTAAACTTTCCTTCAGCAATGGCAGCATTCCGTAGTGCTGCCTCCCAGTCAGAGAAGTTTGACCCATCATTCCTCAGTCTAGTAGACTGATTCATGGAGTCCATGAAGGCTTTTAGCCAGGATTCACGTGCTAGCTTGGCACTTGGCATTGGGTCTTCACCAGCCATTAGATATACAGCAGTTTAATTGAACGTGTTCTACACTGAAAAGAAGATAAAACAGAACCATATAAGCAACTCATTGTTGTGATTTAAGTCTATATTAAACTGAATTTAAACTCGTAGACTCATGCATTTATATAATTGATCTCGCTCAAGAATTATATAAACGATCCCAAGACTCAATTTCCGTATATTGATAAGCCCACAGCTTGGCTAATTCCACCGTTGGAACTCTTGGTCGATAGATTTCCGTAAATCCTATCTATTAGTCCATCTCAGTCGCTAGATAGTATCGAGTGACCATGATGTTGAGATAAAATAAATCATCTGTTCCCACTTACTCGACGTAGAAGGGGTCATATTATGCCTACCGACGAAGAAGGGATTCATGGGAGTCTGATTTATAAAGACTAGTCTCAATTTTTGGTTATACGAGGAAGACCCCATCAACTTATATTTATTCATTTTAAGTGAACTAATATCTAGCATATGCGTGAATGAATGAAATAAAGTGATGGCTTTGCAATTGACATGTGACATCTGTATTGTCACAGAAAACTAGCGCGTAACCTCTACATGAGTCAGTTTTCAGGCATGTTATAGGTGGTTTGGTTTTAGGCGGAATATGATGCAAGCGATTATCGATGAAAGCATAAAATAAATGCGATAAACGTAAATAAAAGTCCTAGTGTGGCCTATCCTACCAAAAAGAACATAAATACAACTTGGAATCCACCGTTGGACCCTAGAAGCTTGTCTTGATTTTCCATCTTGGTCCTTGCAGCGGGAGTGAGCATCCGGTCTCCGTCTTTGGTCTTCAAAAAATTACTAATTTAAATTACAAATATAATCCTATTTACATTCTAATTTAAATACAAAAGTAATTACATGGCAAAAACCCAAAACGGAGATTCAAGATCTCAAAATTACAAGCAAGACTGTGTCCCATCATTCCGGTGACACAATCTTCTAAGGCCACACTAAGTTACAACCGTTTGCAAAAATAAATACGTTATTGAAAGCATTCACAAGGCATTCAACAAGCCGATAAATAAAATGCATCAACTAAAATTAAAATTTATACATGACATAATATTGTTATTATGATTAACAAATTTTACCAAACCACCTTACGGGATTAAAATTATGTGATTATACCGTTTTAATCACCCAATTTTAATAAATTTATAATCCATTATCTTAAACCGTTTTAAAATAATATGTATCAAACGCGGGTGAATCGTGTCACAAAATTAATAATGTACTATTTCCGTATATAGTATATTACTAAAGGCCATGGGAAAATAAAACAAGTTATTTTCGAAAAATAAAAAAAAAACGAGTCTGTTACAGGGGGGAGGTCGACCGACCTCAACACGGGGTCGACCGACCTCCAGACGAGAAACAGAAATTTTTCTGCAACAGCATGGGCGGTCGACCGATCTATAAATTAGGTCGACCGACCACCGAACAGGAAAAACGAGTTTCAAAAACGCAAAACTCTGCAACTTTTGAAATCAAAACAAGTTTTACCTTTTAAACTTTGATTAAAACGACTAAATCAAAATTAACATCAACAAGGGTTCACATATTGTCAAGAATATCGATTAATTAACAATATGTAAACAGGAATCGAAAAACAAGATCGATATCTCACAAAAGGAAAAACTGTCGAAACAGAAACATTCGCAGGAGGCGGTCGACCGACCGCGACAGGGGGTCGATCGACCGACTTAGCGGCAGAATACGATTTTTCAGTTTTTAAAACTTTATGAAAAACACAAAAGTAAAAGTTTCATGGCCTGGCTCTGTTACCACTTGTGGGGAATATAGCATGTATTCGCCCTAAACTTGCAGGATTATAATGAAAATTACAGTTGTGATTATTGTCATAAGATAAATAAAAACATGAAAAGGGATACAACCTTGAGTCCTTGCGCAAAAGGCCTAAGAACAGGAATTAAAGTAAATTCCCTCCTATAACTTGCACCCAAGACTTTGATTGAGACGATGTCGCGTGTGCTTGAAAGGCTCTCCAATTGCCTTGAAATATGGGGAGAGTTTTGTGAGGTTTTGATGTGAGATCTGAGTTTTTGGGAAAATCGTGTTCTCAAAACCCTAATTATCAGAATTGTGATTCAACAGTTACTGACATAAGGAGAAGGACTCTCCTTATGTAGCACTTACGGGTGGGTCGGCCGAATTAGGGTAAGAGTGGGTTTTCTCCACTCTTACCTTATTCCTTTGCATGATTCGACCGTTTTTTTAAATATTATTTGCGGGATTTTTTATTCTAAATCGCATACGTGTTATCAGATATTATTGCAGTCGATGTATTAATAATGGTCTGATAAAATTACGATATTGTATAATTACCCAAATTAATATAATTGTTTATATTAATACGCGAAATTAATATTTAATTAAATATAACTGCTTATATTTAATTTACGAATTAAATATGTAATCCGTATTAGCTAAAATTATTTAATCCGTATTAAATAATAATCTCAACATCTTATTGACTAATTTAATAGTCAATACCTCTAACTAACTGTTTAGTCGTATCCGGCATAAATGTGATTGTATTTTCATACCTTCACATCTCTCAAACGTGTCCTATAGGTGTGACGTATAGGGACCAGTTGATCACCGCAATCCGTATGACAATAACGTCAAACTTATCTAGCAAGCCAACTGTTATTGATAAACGTGGATCAACTGGTAATAATACTGAAGTATGCCCTTGTGATCCTTAAAGAGATTTAGTAAGTCATTGTACTTAATTGTCAAGGACACCAGCCCCAACAATCTCCCACATGTCCGTACAAGGGTATGTGCAATGACGTTATCACACTACATGTGGAGGACACAAGCTCCAACAAGAAGGAGGTATGCTCAGCACGTTTCTTCTCTTCTTCTTGTGTCTGTCGCGTTTTGTGTTACGTTTCAACCTTGCGTTTTGTCTTTGTTAAGGTCTGGTTTTTATATGTATATAATCTATGATGTCTAGGGTTGTGTCTGGGCTATGGTCACGTCTTTGTCAACCACCGAGGGTCACAGGGCACGGGGTTTTACACCACTTGTCACGACAGATTTGTTATGGTCTTTACCAGGCCTGTTTACCCACGGTTGTTTCAACCACTTTCGAGTTGTGTCTCCTGTTGCGTAAGTAAAAGGGGAAAGGGTGGTAGGTCTGGGGGTGGTCAAGGGAGCGTAGTGGTGGTAGTTATAGTGGATAATGGTGGTTGTGTTGGCGGTATGTGGGGTCTCGATAGGGACTGTTGGGTGTATGTTTTCGTTGTTATCAGTGTCTTGTTTCGTATAAGTGTGTACAGGGGTTTTGGGGGTGGTAGCATCGTGGACTCGGGGGAGGTCAGTACGATGTTGCCACCGTGTCTTGAGTCTGGAGTCCAGGGGTGGTGTTTGTGGTCGAGTCTGGTGTCGGTGGTGGCTGGGTTAGTGTCGAAGGGTGGTTAAAGTTAGCGTGGTCAGGTGTGCGGGTGAGGAACCAGGCCTGATCTGGGCCCTGGTTCATCTCACTGGTGGCTGTCGAATAGGCGGCCGGTGGCTGTGGTAGTGGAAGGTGATGCTGGGTGTTGGTTGCGGCAGTTGTTGGTGGTCGTGGGGGCGTGTCAAGGTGGTTAATGGGGCTGTGAGTACACGGGGTTGTAGACTCGGGTAGTGGGGTGTTTGTTTTAGTTTTGATGTTTATTATTATTATTATTATTATTATTATTATTATTATTATTATTATTATTATTGGTATTAACATGATTGTTATTTATGGTGTTTATATTTAACCTTATTGTTATGATATAAAATGTTTTGTTTTTTATGTGGAATTGTACGCCAATTTTGAACACCACAAAGTGAACTGATTAACATTACATCGTTTTGGTCCTTGATTACCCACTTGAGCTGATAACTCAGGTAATCATTTTGTGACGTTGGTTGATGGTGAGTTGAACGAGCCATAAGTCACGTGGATGACTGACCAATCACAAAGGCGAGTTATACGGATATCTCGTAGGACACCCCGTGACAACGTTATGGAGTCCTAAATGTTTTATAACATTGGGTGCCTGGTCGTGGATAGGACCTCCATAGTGTTCCTTAGAGTCGAGTCTTTTGACCTTCAACTGTCTCTTGAGATTAAGACAGATTTTGGGTAACTTTGGTTTCTTTCCCACGGTCACCGTAACAGGGGCCAAGAGGATTTTTTCTGGGTTATTTCATGCTGGGCGATATCGGCAGGATTCGAGTTGAGGGAAATATCCAAACCCTTATCAGGATTTTATCATTTCTCAGGGCCACTCGAGGAGTAGTAACTGAAATGCATGGCCATGCTCGAATACAGATTCGTTTTATCAGTTAAGTTACTCTCTAGTCGGGGAAACCACTCTTGATACAGATCGCTTGTGAAATACGACCTTTGCGAATGCGGATTTGTAAATTGTCTTACATTGAGTGGGAGAAATTTTAAAAGGATATGAGATTCGGTTATCGCACCTACACTTGTACGGACAAGTGGGAGTTTGTTGGAGCTTGTGTCCTCCACATGTAGTGTGATAACGTCATTGCACATACCCTTGTACGGACAAGTGGGAGTTTGTTGGAGCTTGTGTCTTCCACATGTAGTGTGATAACGTCATTGCACATACCCTTGTACGGACAAGTGGGAGATTGTTGGGGCTGGTGTCCTTGACAATTAAGTACAATGACTTATTAAATCTCTTTAAGGATCACAAGGGCATACTTTTGTATTATTACCAGTTGATCCACGTTTATCAATAACGGTTGGCTTGCTAGATAAGTTTGACGTTATTGTCATACGGATGGCGGTGATCAACTGGTCCCTATACGTCACACCTATAGGACACGTTTGAGAGATGTGAAGGTATGAAAATACAGTCACATTTTGCCGGATATGACTAAACAGTTAGTCAGAGGTATTGACTATTAAATTAGTCAAAAAGATGTTGAGATTATTATTTAATACGGATTAAATAATTTTAGCTAATACGGATTACATGTTTAATTCGTAAAATTAAATATAAACGGTTATATTTAATGAAATATTGTATTCGCGTATTAATATAAACAGTTATATTAATTTGGGTAATTATACAATATCGTAATTTTATCAGACCATTATTAATACATCGACTGCATTAATATCTGATAACATGCATACGATTTATAAACAAAACCCGCGAATAAAGTTTAGCTAAATGGGTCGAATCACAAATTAGAATAAGGTAAGAGTGGAAAGCCCACTCCTACCCTATTGGAAATTTCGGCCAAAAGAGCTACATAAGGAGGAGGACTCTCCTTATGTCAGTGACTCTTGTTTCACTGTTTAAACAAATCTCAAGGAAAAATTAGGGTTTTGAGAGCTTTCTTCTCCCAAAACCTCAGATCTCACATCTAAAACCTAAATAGCTCTCCCAATATTGCAAGGCAGTTGGAGAGGATTTCTAGCACACGCGGCCACGTCTCATTCTAAGTCTTGGGTGCAAGTTATAGGAGGGAATTTGTGTTAATTCCTGTTCTTAGGCCTTTCGCACAAGGAATAAAGGTTGTACTTCTTTTCTTATCCTTTTTAATCTTATGACTATAAACACAACTGTATTTTTCATTATAATCCTGCAAGTTTAGGGTGAATACATGCTATATTCCCCACAAGCTGCGCATAACAACAGTAGAAACAACAACAACGATAATAACAAAACTCATAGCGATAAACATGCAATTAAAAACAAGGTTTTGGGAATCTATCTAACCGGTTATAACAATAATGAATAACAATAATAAACAGAAACGAAAAGAGGATTACCGTATAAAGGAAATAGGGCAGACAGATTAACTTTATTGAATTGCGTGGAACATAATGTTATGCTTGGAATAAACTAAGAACAACGATTGCAAACTAAAGAGAATTCTAATTCTACTTAAAACTGAAAAATAAGTAAAAGATTAGAGGGTTCTGAGATTAGAAAACTTGATGACTAAGTGCTAATGACGGGGTTAGGTTTTATAAGAGTTTCTCAAAGCTTGATTCCTTGACCTAATCTTCGTCGTCGGCTTTTAAAAATTCTGAAGTCTGCGCCGTGGTCGACCGACCAGTGGCCTCGATCGGTCGACCGGTTATCGGGCCTTCTGAGCTTTATGAACTTGAAATTTGAATTTTGGACTTAAGTTGTCAGGTAACTTGGTCGATCGACCAGTGAGCTCGGTCGGTCGACCGAGGCACCTGTGTGTCAGCTCATAAAATCCTCTTAAGATGGTCTTGTGGTCCTTGATTTACGCGTTGGATGTTGTTCCTTCTTCATTCTTTAGTTCCTCTAGTTATGCAAAAATCTCGAGGGTAGCATTTGGCTCGAAATTGTCTCTTTTCCGCATAATTCTGCAAAATAGAATAAAATTACGAAAGTAGACAAATATAGGGAAATAGCGGCTAAAACTTGTAAATGAGCTCTGAAATGCGTGTAAAAATAGATGTAAAACATCATAAAATAGACACGCATCAAAGACAACAATGGAACAGTAGTATTGTGCATGAACTGGCGGTTAGGGTTATGTAGTGGGGTTTTTTTAATCTTTTAAAAATATTAGTATATGTGTGACGATTTCTATTTCAAAAATGGAAGGTTATTTTATAATCGACGCTTTTTAAAAGCGTCAATACGAAAGCGTCATTAATGTAAGGGATATGTTGTAATGAGACGTATTTTCTAGAATGTGTCAAATACGTTGACTTCATATCGTCCTCACATATAGGGCATGACTTTTTTTCCCTTAACTTTATAACCCGACAAATTACCATAAGCCGGAAAGTCATTGATGGTACAAAAGAGCATTGCACGCAATGTGAAGTGCTCATTAGCATAAGCATCGAACACGGTCACACCTTCATCCCATAACTTCATAAGTTCGTCAATGAGTGGTGAAAGGTACACATCTATGTCGTTTCCCGGTTGTTTAGGCCCTGATATTAGAAGTGGCAACATCATGTACTTAAGCTTCATGCATAACCATGGGGGTAGGTTATAAATCACTAAAGAAATTGGCCACGTGCTGTGCAAACTACTAAAACTACCAAATGGGTTCATTCCGTCCGTGCTAAGGCCAAATCTTAAATTTCTAACTTCATTTTTGAACTCAGGATACTTGTTATTAATAATCTCCCACTGAGGAGAATCAGCGGGATGTCTTAGCTTTCCATCTTTCTTCCTTCGATCCTTATACCACCTTAAAAGTTTGGCAACTTTCTTGATTGAAAAGAAGCGTTTCAAACGTGGTATAATTGGAAGATACCATAGAGGCTTTGCCGAAGGATACTTCTTAGTCCCATTAAATATAATATGTTCTCCTAACTTGTAGCGTGATTTAGCACCACGAGGACATTTATGTAAATCGGCATACTCATTTAGAAACAGTAGGCAATCACATGGCCACGCATCTATCTTTACGTACCCCAAATCTAAGGGAGACAACAACTTCTTAGCATAATAGTTGGACTTAGGAAGTTGGTTTCCTTCAGGGAACTTGTCTTGCAAAGCTTCTAAAAATTCCGTGAAGCTTGTGTCGCTCCAACCATGTTTAGATTTTATGTTAAATAATGTTAAGACCCCAGATAATTTAGTGACTTATCACATCCATGATACAACGGAAGTTCACATGCTTCCATCAAATTTTCGAATCCAGAATGGGTACGAAACTCATCGTCAACTCCAACTAACATCTCATTTAATTGGTCGTCATCCTCATCACCATAATCATCGTTAATATTTTCCTCTTCAATATCACCTCTATTACCCTCATTCAAATTATCCTCATCAATCTCAAGATTTGGTTCCACCTCATGGAGTTGAACCTTGTGCTAAGTTTGTAGAGGGTTTTCGTTTTCTACAAGTTGCTCGGATAAATGATAATTGATATTGGAATTTCTCTTATATATTCCTTATTCACCATGCCATATCCAAATATGATAACCTATTCTAAATCCACGACAAACAATATGTTCTCTTAACAACTTTATACTATCAACCTTCGTCACATTGGAGCAATTCACACAAGGGCAATAAAACCCTTCATTTATTATTCGTAGTTTTCAAATATTCTAAAGCAGTTCTACAAAAATCTTCAACGCCTTTTTGAAATTCTAACGAACTACGTTTGCCATACATCCAACTTCGATCCATATTATGCAAAACCTAGTAAATACGAGGAAAATTAAATAAATCGACTCTTAAATACAAAACAAAACAAATGTAGCTTGGCTTTCAAGTGTTGGCATTGCTTAGTTATATATGGCTTGTTGGCATTACTTAGTTAAAATTTGTTTTAGGTAGAGTTCGTTATCGGTCACTCTGTAACACCCCCGTTTATTTAAGAGCCTTTAGCAAGACCTTCCCAAATAAATAGGACTGTTACCATCTCGGAATGTCCGAGGTAGTGTATAATAAAGTAGAAGAACCAAAATACTTTATATAAAACTGATAAAATTTAAACCTTTGTTATTACAATTAATGCTTAGCGGAAAAGAAAAAAATACAACTGATGACTTCTCTAGATGTGATATAATTCTAAGTCGGTCCAAATTCTGCATCTCACGTTCCTGCCCCAACTCCTAGCTCATCTGTCTCTTTCCTGTAAAGTCTACTCCCCATTCCGGGTCATCGTAGGTGTCACACGAATATACTGTCAACCTCGCGGTCGAGTAGGATAACACAAAATCATAATGCAACAAATGTGATATGCAAATGCCATGATATGCTTGAGCTCAATCTCAATCTCATTCTCAAACCCGTAACACCCAGCCATACCGAACCTCCCGACAGACTATAATCGGTCGTCGCCGAACACCAGCTCAATAGCGGATAAGACACCAGGCCTGGTCTGCAGAACCACCCTGTACTCTATATCAGAACAATATCTGATCCATATCTTTCTCAGTAACCAATGCATATGCCATGCTCATGAATGCAACACTAAAATAAATAACCATTACATACCATGCTCATATAACTCATATTTGCATCCATAACATACAAGGCAACATCCATTCATAGCACAGCACAGAGTAAACATCCATTCATAACACTTCATAAAGTATAGTGTCAGTGTATCCTACCTGGAATAGAAATATAGTCCAAAAGCAAACGAGCGAGTTAACTAGAATAATGCCACTTCAATACGTCACCTAACAATATAATATACATAATTACTAACTAATACGACTACGTAACAAATATAATATACCAATTATTCAGATTAAGTAAATCATATATTACGCATAACGAGACCGTATAAAACATGGCTACTTCACTTAACTTACAACTTGTTCTCATTACTTTTATAACCAACTTTAATTAAATAAACGAACATTGAAAATATTATCGAACTATTGATAATCATCACATTCTTGTATAAAAATCTACTTAACAACTTAATAATTAAAACATGAGTAACATTTACTAATATTAACCATACTAATATTAATCATATAATAACAACCATAACAATGATCAATAATAATAATAATAATATCAATAATAATAATAATAATAATAATAATAATAACATATTATTATTAAAAAAAAAAAAAATAATAATAATAATAATAATAAACACGATCAACCTAATAATAGTAATAATTGTAACAATACAACATAATAATAATAATTTAATAATAATAATAATATAGTAATATGTCCACTACGTGAACATACAACCATACAACATCCCCAACAAAACCAACATTTAAAACAGACCCATGACAAACATACATTCTTCGACGATAGCCCTGGCAGCCCCCAAAACAATCCCCTCTACACCCCTCACGCAACCTAAATCACCACCACAATATTGTGGTTGCCACCACTACACCACGGCGCACCCATTGACACCAACCACGACCCTTGACACCGGTCTAACAGCCCTCGAAACCAGTCCCAAAACTCTCTGCCATAACCCCTCTTGCGGTATCGTTTTACCGATCCTCTGTAAACAACCCCTTAACCACCTGCTAAATCCACCATCAACCCAACCAAACACTAGTCTCGACACCTCACACCACATACTAGCCCCTGGTGCGAAACACCCACCTTTGACACTCCCTTAAACTACCCAAAACAGTCGCCTAAACCGTTCTACCCGCTCCCCTGTTCTGCATTGTTTAACACCCCTCTTAAACCCGTGTCAACTAACACCTTCCCAACCACCATGCACCATCTAACCACCACCACGGCAACAAAGTGTTCATCCTCTACCCATAAATCATAAGCTATCACCCAGGTCGGTCACGTAAGGCTATGGTTAGAGATTATATACGATGTTATTTCAAAGTGTATTATTAAACCATAATTTAACAATAAGCGATAAATAACACACCTAATGACGGAAAAAACGGAAACAAAGAACTTGCAGAGGCGAGTAGCAGGCGGGAGGGAAAAGAGGAAGGAGAAGGATAAAACGCCAAAACGCAATAGAAGAAGAAGCGGCGGCGTTATTGTAAAGTATATACGTCTTTTTAGGGCTTTAGTTATAATATATAGTTCAATTGCTGATTGGTTCAAGTGGTATGTTAAATAAAATTGTATTTCAAAGTGTATTATTAAATTCCGAGTATCGTAAACATCCATAATCAATTTCGTAAATGCTCGTAGTCAAATTTTGTAAAATATTCGGCATTGACTCTCATTTCCAAAACCGTCTTGTTATTTTATTATATCTAACGTTCTCTTTACGAAATCGTATAATGCGTCCAACATAAATAGTTATCGTAAAATTACCTACGGTATATAAATATGTAATCTCGTCACGATAATAATACTTGTATAATATCTAATTCAATAAACGAGCTTATAAGAACAATGTCACAACAATAATCAAGGTAACAGTAACAACCAAATTAATAATTAACAAAAATCACTACAAAGATAAAACGATAAAACGATAATAATAATAATGATAATAATAATAATAATAATAATAATAATACAAGATATAAAATATCCATATATACGTAAAATATCACAAATAAAATTATCTCTAGACAAAATAATTAGATCGATATTCTATTAGCTCAGTTTGTAGAGGGTTTGCGTTTTCTACAAGTTGCTCGGATAAATGATAATTGATATTGGAAGTTCTCCTATATATTCTTTATTCACCATGCCATATCCAAATATAATAACCTAGTCTAAATCCACGACAAATAATATGTTCTCTTAACAACTTTATACTATCAACCTTCGTTACATTGGAGCAATTCAGACAAGGGCAATAAAACCCTTCATTATTCGTAGTTTTCGAATATTCTAAAGCAGTTCTACAAAACTCTTCAACGCCTTTTTGAAATTCTAACGAACTACGTTTACTATATATCCAACTTCGATCCATCTTATGCAAAACCTAGTAAATACGAGGAAAATTAAATAAATCGACTCTTAAATACAAAACAAAACAAATGTAGCTTGGCATTCAAGTGTTGGCATTACTTAGTCATATATGGCTTGTTGGCATTAATTAGTTAAAATTTGTTTTAGGTAGAGTTCGTTATCGGTCACTCGGTTGGGTTAACTCGGGTTAAATTGCGTTTCGGTCGTATCGAGTGAGCATATTGACACCCGTCGTTGAGGGGTGTGAAAGATAAGATTTATAAAACCTCGGCTTAAGACTAGATAGCGTAAGTCAAGTGTCGAACCACAAGGAGGTGGGGAGTGTTTACTGTTTAAGGTCAATGTTTTAAGGTAACAAATTGGGGGTTTGATTGTTGGTTGTCACTAAGTCTAGAAATAAAGACAGTAATCAAACAAGAAAATAAGGAAGCGATTAAACTTATGGTGAAAAGGATGCTAGGATGTTCGGGTAGTAAATAGCTATGATGGTGTAATTCCTAAGTCAACAGGTATTACAGTCGCGTAAGTGGTGTAACATATCCTTTCGGTCTATGACACCTAATAGCTCCTTTCGGCCTATGCTATTAGTTCCTAGGTCTCACGAATATTGGGTATCAACAATAAGGGTGATTCCTAAATTCTGGGTCACATACCTTTCAGTCTTAAGTAACCTAGCCGTCTTAAAGCGTTAACCAATGCCCTTCCCGTATCTCTCAATCTTGGGTAGCTCATTACTAACATCCTACAAGTCTCCTTTCAGTCTCATTGTAGGTTGTTATGGTCGACGAATTAAAATAGTCTGAAAACGTACGCAGGTGGGTCGACCGACCAGCTACTCCGGTCGACCGACTGTAACACCCCAAGAGTATGATATGAGTTTGTGTGGAAATTTGTCCCACATCGGTAGAATGTGAGGCTTGTGATATGTTTATAATAGCTTCCACCCACCACTTAGTAACAAGGCCTTGTGCTTTTGGGCTTAAGTGAGGACAAATAATGGGCCCAGAAGTGTGCACCCATCTTATTGGGTTTGTGTTACGACCGTGGTGGACCCCAAGAGTATGATATGAGTTTGTGTGGAAATTTGTCCCACATCGGTAGAATGTGAGGCTTGTGATATGTTTATAATAGCTTCCACCCACCACTTAGTAATAAGGCCTTGTGCTTTTGGGCTTAAGTGAGGACAAATAATGTGCCCAAAAGTGTGCACCCATCTTATTGGGTTTGTGTTACGACGGTGGTGGGTCGGGTTGTTACAAATGGTATCAGAGCGACCCTGCGACCGTGTGGTGAGCCTGTGGTCGGGAGTACCCGGGTCACACACCTAGCGGGGGAGGATTCTGGCCCTGGTTGTGGTCAAGTTTGAGGCACAACGAGGACGTTGTGTTCTTTAAGTGGGGGAGTTTGTAACACCCCAAGAGTATGATATGAGTTTGTGTGGAAATTTGTCCCACATCGGTAGAATGTGAGGCTTGTGATATGTTTATAATAGCTTCCACCCACCACTTAGTAACAAGGCCTTGTGCTTTTGGGCTTAAGTGAGGACAAATAATGGGCCCAAAAGTGTGCACCCATCTTATTGGGTTTGTGTTACGACGGTGGTGGGTCGGGTTGTTACAAATGGTATCAGAGCGACCCTGCGACCGTGTGGTGAGCCTGTGGTCGGGAGTACCCGGGTCACACACCTAGCGGGGGAGGATTCTGGCCCTGGTTGTGGTCAAGTTTGAGGCACAACGAGGACGTTGTGTTCTTTAAGTGGGGGAGTTTGTAACAGCCCAAGAGTATGATATGAGTTTGTGTGGAAATTTGTCCCACATCGGTAGAATGTGAGGCTTGTGATATGTTTATAATAGCTTCCACCCACCACTTAGTAACAAGGCCTTGTGCTTTTGGGCTTAAGTGAGGACAAATAATGGGCCCAAAAGTGTTCACCCATCTTATTGGGTTTGTGTTACGACGGTGGTGGGTCGGGTTGTTACACCGACCAACCACCTCAGTCGACCGACCAGTTAAGCTGGTCGGCCGACCAAAGTCTGCTACAGGCAGATTCGGGTATTACACCATCTATACAAATTAATCCCTACATCCTAACATATGCAATTAGCTACTCAAAGACATGCTAACAATGATAATAATGAATAAGAAAACAGTATTCATAGTGAACAATAATCTAAACATGCGATAAACAACAAAGGCTTTGGGATTCTACCCTAAACCGGATACTAGCAATTCTATGACAATAACAATTAATAAACTGAAATCGAAAGAGGAATTACCGAAATATGGATTAGGGCAGAAAAGAACAAGCTTTTATTGAATCTCGTGGAAGAATTAAAGAACAATGCTAAAACGAATAAAACAGTAACTTTTTGTGAAAAAAGTATAAAATTAAAACTAAAGATGAATAATAGATTGTAATTAGATGGTAGTGTATTGGATGTATGCTAGATACTTCTACCTAATCTCGAAATTAGCTTAAGTAGGCGACAAAACATAGCTTCCTCTTGACCTAATTACGCGTATGGGATTTGCGGAAGTTTCTGAATCTGCGCGCTGGTCGACCGACCAGGTGATGCGGTCGGTCGACCGAATGTCGGGCTTGGTGGACTTCTGATCTTAAGATAGCAGGTCTTCTGGTCGACCGACCAGGGTAGTCGGTTGGTCGACCGGTTTTCCTGTGTATCAGCCTTGATTTCGTCTGATTTTGACCTTTTGGTACTTGGTTCGTGCCTTGAGTTGACTTTTCCTCGTTCCTTGGCTATGCAAAAATCCCGCGGGTAGAAATTTGGTATAAAATCGCCCATTTTCCGCATAATTCTGCAAAAGAGCATAAAAACACGAAAGTAGACAATTGTTGGGAAATAAAGGCTAAAACATAGTAAATGAGCGCTAAAATGCTTGTTAAAAAGATGTAAAACATCATAAAATAGACACGCATCAAATTCCCCAAACCAAACCTTGCTTGCCCTCAAGCAAGAAATAGTCTCGTTCTTAAACTAATGGAACGATTTCAATCTCAGAGCGAAATTTACATGTAAGCCTAAGCCAATGCCAAGTAACAAAATGAGAAAGTATTCAAATAATGCAAACGAGTTATGGGGTTGTCAAACTTGCAAAAATAGAGACTATAGAGACTTTATACCATGGACTCTCGCGGAACGTTCGAGACACACATGAAGCAAAGGGTGAGTATATGTAAAAGATAGAAAGAAGTATATTTTAAAGACACTCACCTAACTTCGACCCATGAAAACATGCCTGCAATCTAACATGAACAAGAATTCTACAACTATGTAAAAACATACTCATTAAGTGACTCGGATACATGCAATTGAGGTAATGAAAGATATGTGAGGTGAAAGGTAAAAGAGGTTAAGATGTTTTTGGACTTGAGGGGTTAGTAACCAAGCTAGTAAAACAGGTTCTCAACAACATATTTCACGACTTTTGATATTATGAAAGTGCTCTTTTGAAGCACAACTCTCACATTATATAAAAGATAGGACTCCCAAAACTTTTGAATGAAGTACGGGAGTGATAACATGTAAAAGAAAGGAATTTTCGAAATGAATTTTGACTTCTGGTCCTGTCAGTTGGTCGACCGACCAATTGGGGCGGTCGGTCGACTGACTTGCAGGTTTCTTTTGATTTTTTCGTTTTTCTGATTTTTCTGAGTTTTTTTGAATTTTTCTATTCTTTTTTTTCTTTTCTTTCTTTTTCTTTCTTTCTTTCTTTCCTCTTTTTGCTCAAGATAGCATACAAACCAAGATGCCTCAAAAAATAATCCAATGACCACAAATAATAGCTTGGACGGGTAGGCTAAGTATAGGATGTAGTTTTCGGGGATAAAAGGCAATTATGGCTATGTAAGGCTATTGGGTAAATAAGAGAAAAGGGATCCCAAATGCAAGTACCAAGACTCACGAAACTAGATAGTAAACAAGTATATAGCAATTCAAGTTCATGTTTATGTATATTGATGTAACATGTTCCAAGGGGAGTACTACTCACATCCTAGACAACTGGTTTAAGAATGAAACCAGGAATAAAGCTCTAAAACTCAGAATGTATAGTAGGTTGCCAAATGCCAAGGTATAAGTCAAGTCTCAAGAAACACAAGTTGACAAAAACTCGTAGAGATGCAAAGACTCTCATACTAGAACAAGTTGACAAGGCAAGGCAAAGGCATAACATGTAATATAACAAGGATCATCCTTGAAATACTCTCGTTCCGACTCGACCTATATGCTAAATTAAACGTGCATTTTTAAAATTTTTGAAATTTTTCTAATTTTTTTTTTTGGATTTTTTCTTTTGTATATGCAAGGAAAATAAATAAAAGAACGATGCAATACAGAAATGCAATAAACGTGTGACAAAAATGTAATGGAACAATGCATGTGACACAAAACCATTCCCCAAACCAACCCGCACAATGTCCCCATTGTGCATTAGCCTAAGTTGAGGTTTCCTAAAATTAAGGGAAAAATGCAAGAAAGTAAAACCAAGGGAAAATGGAAAGAACTCACCGGATTTTTAAGCGCATGAGAAACCTCCCCAAACCAGCGTAAGCTAGGAGGTTTCGGTGGCCAGCTGTGCCACTCCAAGTACCTGAAAAAGTCAAACAAAGAAAGACCTTTTTCGGGGATTAAACACGTTTTGGGTGGTGTATAATGTATTAAAGGTTTGAATAGAAGAAGAAAAGGTGGAAGCATAAAGGAAATGAAAGGGAAAGGAACTCCCTTATGACGTTTGCACGCTTCCCAAGAAAATCACGGACAATCTGCACAGGCAAGATGGTCGACCGACCGTCCTCTCTGGTCGACCGACCAAACTGCAGACTACAGTTTCTTCTGATCTGCATGAATCTGGTCGACCGACTGATGGTGCTGGTCGGCCGACTGGATTTCCTGTACAGTGGCCTTCTTTTCTTCGAAATTAACTTGTATCAACCAAGTTATTCTTCCCCAAACCTGAAAAACATTATATATGCGCCCAAAACATGCGCAAAAATCCAGAACCAAGCCTAATTGTCTCAACTACACAACATAACCAAAAATTGTTCTAAAGACTAAAGCAGGCAAAAACTAAAAAGTCTCAACAAAACAGAAAATTGTCTTAAACATAAAAGTTTGAAAAACTCCGCTAAAGATGCGGAAAATCTCAGACCACGGCTTTTGGCTATATGTCGTAGTCTCCACCGTGATCGTATGAATGGCCAAACACGTCTCCTTTCCATCACAAAGCATATGTGACGGACTCTTCTCTTCCTCCTCTTCTCTTCTTCTCTTATTGTCCTCCTCATCCACCAAATCTGGATCATCATCCTCTTTGTAGCTTAGGATCCCGAGCCTTCCTCTTTGCACAAAAAATTCCTTCACCAAGGGCTTCCCCAAACAAATTCCTGCATTAGGCAAAACAGAAGCATCCTCCATATTGCTCCCAATCTGGGGCGGAGGTGTAGAAACAGGTATGGGTGTAGGTATTAAAATAGGAGAAGTGGTGATGACCTCATACTTCTTTTCAGACGTAATAGCATTACATGTGATAGGGGTTATAACATCCTTCTTCCTATAAGATAAACCGAAGATGATAGAATGTTTCCCTACCTTAAAAGTTAAGGTCCCA
The DNA here is from genome assembly GCA_029255685.2 of Silene conica. NCBI lineage: Eukaryota > Viridiplantae > Streptophyta > Magnoliopsida > Caryophyllales > Caryophyllaceae > Silene > Silene conica. The sequence goes on along the minus strand of CM055312.2, from coordinate 37,293,706 downwards.
CTACCTACGTCGATTATGGCTCCCGCAGTGTGTAGGAATGGTCTCCCTAAGATGATAGGTATATGAGCATCCTCAGGGATGTCCAACACCACAAAGTCTACGGGAAAGAAAAACCTGTCAATGCGCACATGGATGTTTTCCAACATCCCTATGGGTTCCATAGAGGTACGGTCGGCCATTTGCACCGTCATGCTAGTCATTGCAAAAGAGGTCATTCCTAGTTTTAAGGCTACACTTAGGGGCATAACACTAATGCTCGCCCCCAAGTCACATAGGGCCTTCTTAACTGGGAAGGTTCCTATGTGGCATGGTATAGAAAAACTTCCGGGGTCCTCTAATTTATGGTGTGCTATGACGGGGGACAATAAACTTGAGGACTCCTCGGTTAGAGCTACAGACTCTACTTTATCTAGAGACCGCTTCCGGGTTAGAAGCTGCCTCATGAACTTTAGATAAGAGGGAACCTATTGAACTAACTCTAAAAACGGTACTTGTACATTTAATGAACGAATAACGTCTTTAAATTTATCAAAGGATACATGTTCCTTAGTTGGTAGGAGTCGCTCCGGATAAGGAGGGGCGGAACTTTCAGCATTTCCGGCTCTTTTTAGGAAGTTCGGGGTCTTGTCACCCCGGAAAAGAAATTGCCTTAGATTATCAGGCATCTCAAGTCTAAATGGAACTTCCTGTTCAGCATCCTTGTTCGGTCAACCATGCTCCTCAGTCGGTCGACCGACTTCCTGTTCTCCAGAAGCTACTGGAATCTGCTCAGTGCTCGACCGACTGGCATCAGTGGTCGGTTGACCAGAATTACTGCTACTCGCGTTCTGCCTTTTCTCCTTTTCTTTTCCACCAGCTTTCTCACCTCCAATCTTTGCCCCGCTCCGCAGTGATATGATATTAAGAGTCTCCTTCTTTTGGTCCGTTTTGGTCGGAAGTTGACACGGGACCCATGTATCGTTCTTGCTCGCAGTTAGAGCAATTTGGGACTCTAACATCTTCATGCCCGCCTCTTGTGCCTGTGATGCCTTCTGGACCAACCCAATAAGGTTTTGGATTAGAGCATCCGTATTGGGTGGTGGGTTTGAAGGTGGTTGAGGGACAAAAGGTGGTTTTTGATAGTTTTGTTTGTGCGGAGGGATGTAGGATTGATTTTGGTTTTGTTGTTGGTGTTGTGGGTTAAGGACGTTTTGGCTTATCCATCTCATGTGGGGGTGGACATTGTTGCTATTTGGGTCATAGAAATTGTTTCCGCGGTAGTGTTGGAAAGTCGCGCATGTCTCGTTTGCTGAAGTGCAAAATTTTGAAACATGCCCCTCGCCACCGCATCTCTCACAAATAAATGGTCCGTCAGAAACGGCATTCACTTGGTACATGCCACCCTTACTCCCACTCCCAATCTCAAAATTACCACTGTTAACCACAAGCTTATACAATTTGGCCATTAAGGCCTCAATAGCTGCAACATTAGACTCAGCCTTCATTTGGTTACCACGGGAAGTCCCGTGCTCAGCACGATGCACTGCGACATCCTCTATTATCTTGAGACCCTTAGTCTCTCCCGAATTCTCTTGGAATCTCCCATTGGCTGCAGCATCTAGGTAGGCCCGGTTATCGTCATAGAGGCCATTATAGAACTGGTTACATAGAAACCACTGTTCGAATCCATGATGAGGTATGGATCGAACGAGTTTTTGAACCTAGTCCAAGCCTCACTGAAGTCTTCCGAAGCTCCTTGCTTGAAGCTAGTAATCTGCGCCCTCAAGGCATTAGTCTTGGCCGCGGAATAGTATTACCGATAGAAGGCCAAAGCTAATGTGTTCCAGTCGGTCACTCGCGCAGCAGTGCGGTCTAAATCTCGGTACCACTCCCTCGCCGAATCTCGGAGGGAAAAGATGAATATAGTCTCTTTGATTTGATCTTGCGTCACTCCATCTGGGGTGCAATGGAGCATATATAATCTGTGAAGATTTCTATATGCTTAGCTGCATCCTCATTGGCCGCGCCCCCAAATTGATTCCTCTCCACCATGGAGATGTAGGACGGTTTTGCCTCGAATGGTTTCCCCGTGCCTGCAGGTAGAGTGAACCCTTTGTAAAGGTCCTTCACCTGTGGTAAGGAGTGAATGGCGATGCTTGCTTCTTCGGCCATCTTTTCTTCCTCTTCAAAGGTTTGGAAGTAGGTATTTGTTGGTGTTTTGGGTGTAGGTGGATTGTGAGTTGATTGTGGTTGATTTGGTGTAGATGGGTTATTTTGTGGTGATGGTGGTGATGATGGTTGATCAAAGATGTCTTCTTGAAATAGGGAAGATGGTGAACCTGTAATACCTGTATTTTTCATAGTTCTTTATGATGAGTTGTTTTATATTTTATCAAGATAAAGTATAATTGAATTTTATTCGATACGTATTTGCTAATTTATTATGAGTCGTTAATTTTAGTTACGAGGCGAAACGGGGTATAGATAATATAAAGCTTCGATATACGTGATGAGCTTGGGCCTATGAACGATGCATGCTAATGTGGGAACCGTATGTAGTAATCAACGTAATTAGATATTTATAAAGAAACCCGAGTTAACCTACTTATCGACATACAACACCCAGCCAGCCCATCGACTTTTACTTAGAAATCAAACCCTAATACCCCATGTACTCCCTGCCTCCATCAAACGTAAAAAAAATAAGAAACCCTACTCCTCTCGTCTGCCCAATATCCTCCTACCTCCTCTACCTCCACAGTCCCACCTAAACACGACCATGACACCGTAAGTTTGAAGGAGAAAACGCAGCAATAACAGGACAAAACGTGATCGTACCTTGCACTGCTTTGAATTCGTAAGTAATTTATAACACCTTCTTATATCGTTATATCTGAGTGCTATGGTGGTATATAGTCCTTGTCATATGAATAACATGGTCATCATCGTTAAACCACCATAGGACCACCGTAGGTGTCAGTATAATCACTATAATATCGACAATAGACACGTTCGTTCATACTCTGTTTTTCTGCGTGATTGTTTTAGCCTCGTTCTCTGTTACGTATTCTTTCATATTTGATTTAATTATTGTTGTGGGTCTTAGTAGTAATGATGGGGAGTTAGTAGAGTATGTTGGTCGTGATTAGAAGGTTTAGTGGTGGCCAGAACGAAAGGGGAAACAGCCTTTAACAGAGAGTCTCGAAAAGTTGCAGGGACACGGGTTTGGGTGTAGGTGTTTTTGGGGTGGTTATTTCAGAGAATTGGGTGTGTCGAAGGTTAGTGGCTGGTACCAGGGGCTCGTGAGGGTTGTGAGGTGTAGTGGGTGGTAGTTAGTGGTGACGAAACTGGCGTTAGAAGGTGGTTAAGGGGGTGTTGGCAAAAGGGGCGTGAAACACGGGTTTAGGGTCTGTGGGCAACCAGTATGTTTTGGGGCTGGTTTTGAGGGCTGGTTGGGACAGGTCTGTGGTCGTGGTTGGTGTCTGGGGTTGCATCATGGTGCAAGGATGTTGGGGGAACCTTAGGTGGTGGTTACTGGTGGTTAGGTTGGTGTTTAACAGTGGGTAAACGGAAGGGTACACGCTTTGCATCAAGAGGATATGGCAGTGACCATGGATGGTTGCAGGGGCTGTCGATGGCTAGTTTGGTCGAGTTAGGGTCTATGGCGGGGCCAGCAGGTACACCGTAGTGCAATGGTGGCAGCCACCTTGTGGCGGTGGCGATTCAGGTGGCGCAAAGGGTGTAGAATAGGCTGTTTTAGGGGCTGCCAGGGCTGTTAGTCGAAGGGCTGTTAACGTGTTCTTTTTTGGTTTATTTGTGTTGTTTTGAATTATTATTATTATTATTATTATTATTATTATTATTATTGTTCTTATTGTTATTACTATTATTTATCATGATGATTATTATTGTTATTATTAATGTTTTATTATTTATATGTTTAGTAGATCTTAATAATTAATAATAGTTATCTATATTTAATAGTGTTAATTATGTTAAAGGTGGTAATTGGTTGTGTTACGAGTCGGGAAGTTAATGTTTTAAGAAAGCTACTATTTCGGGAAACTTTCCATTTTGGGAAACTTTCCACTTATAGAAGGTTACTATTTACAGTAAGTGTAAGTTGACTTATGGGGGGTTCGGGAAATTTATTAATTCGTTTCGTAATATATGTTTAGGTGACGGTTTTCGCGTGGAATACTTCTAGTAGCATTTCAGTTGACCTGGTCCTTCTGCAGTCTGAGGTAGGGGAATATTTATGTCTATGATTGTGATTTGACATGAGGATATTCATTGTATGAATGATATATTGAATTGTGGATATATTATGATTGATTGTTTATTATTGATTATCGTGGAGAACGGGGCTTGTGAAATGGGTCTTGTGATAAGGGTCTTGTAATAAGGGACTTGTGATATGGCCATGGGAGGTGTGGTGTGACGGAGGGTGTGGTGTGATGGAGGTGGAGTGGTTGACTGAATGATATGGAGATGGAGGAAGATGCGTTTCTATTGCTGTTTATGTTTTATCTATTTTTCCTACTCAACCTCGTGGTTGACCCTGTGTATTCGTGTGACACCTACGATGATCCGGAATGGGGAGTAGATTCTACAGGAAAGAGACAGATGGGCTAGGAGCTGGGACGGGACGGGAAGGTGAGATGCGAACTTGGGACCGACTTAGAATTATATCGCACGTAGAGAAGTCATCAGTTGTATTTTTATTCTGTTGCGTAGTTTTGTATTTCCAAAGTTTAAATTTTATCAAATTCATATAAAGTACTTTGGTGGTTTTAATTTGTTATTCACTACCTCGGTCATTCCGAGATGGTAACGGTCCTATTTATTTGAGAATGTCTGGCTAAAGGCTCTTAAATAAATGGGGGTGTTACAGAACCTCCTTCCCTACTCTCTAGAAAATGTTTTTTCCTTCCTCTAAGAGTCCTCTCGAGCTCAAGATCAAGTGGTAGGAGTTCTCCTTGAACCGACCTGCGCATGAGATGGAAACTACAAGAAAAAAGTGAGAAAGGAAAGACAAAAACAAAAACAAAAAACAATAAATACTGGCGTCACCTCCCCGGCAACGGCGCCAAAATTTGACACCCGTCGTTGAGGGGTGTCAAAGATAAGATTTAAAAAACTTCGGCTTAAGACTAGATAGCGTAAGTCAAGGGTCGAACCACAAGGAGGTGGGGAGTGTTTACTGTTTAAGGTCAATGTTTTAAGGTGCCAAATTGGGGGTTTGATTGTTGGTTGTCACTAAGTCTAGAAATAAAGACAGTAATAAAACAAGAAAATAAGGAAGCGATTAAACTTATGGTGAAAAGGATGCTAGGATGTTCGGGTAGTAAATAGCTATGATGGTGTAATTCCTAAGTCAACATGTATTACAGTCGCGTAAGGGGTGTAACATATCCTTTCGGTCTATGATACCTAATAGCTCCTTTCGGCCTATGCTATTAGTTCCTAGGTCTCACGAATATTGGGTATCAACAATAAGGGTGATTCCTAAATTCTAGGTCATATACCTTTCAGTCATAAGTAACCTAGCCGTCTTAAAGCGTTAACCAATGCCCTTCCCGTATCTCTCAATCTTGGGTAGCTCATTACTAACATCCTACAAGTCTCCTTTCAGTCCCATTGTAGGTTGTTATGGTCGACGAATTAAAACAGTCTGAAAACGTACGCAGGTTGGTCGACCGACCAGCTATTTTACGGTCGACCGACCAACCACCTCAGTCGACCGACCAGTTAAGCTGGTCGGCCGACCAAAGTCTGCTACAGGCAGATTCGGGTATTACACCTTCTACGCAAATTAATCCCTACATCCTACATATGCAATTAGCTACTCAAAGATATGCTAACAATGATAATAATGAATAAGAAAACAGTATTCATAGTGAACAATAATCTAAACATGCGATAAACAACAAAGGCTTTGGGATTCTACCCTAAACCGGATGCTAGCAATTCTATGACAATAACAATTAATAAACTGAAATCGAAAGAGGAATTACCGAAATATGGATTAGGGCAGAAAAGAACAAGCTTTTATTGAATCTCGTGGAAGAATTAACGAACAATGCTCAAATGAATAAAACAGTAACTTTTTGTGAACAAAGTATAAAACTAAAACTAAAGATGAATAATATATTGTAATTAGATGGTAGTGTATTGGATGTATGCTAGATACTTCTACCTAATCTCGAAATTAGCTTAAGTAGGCGACAAAACATAGCTTCCTCTTGACCTAATAACGCGAATGGGCTTTGCGGAAGTTTCTGAATCTGCGCGCTGGTGGACCGACCATGTGATGCGGTCGGTCGACCGAATGTCGGGCTTGGTGGACTTCTGATCTTAAGATAGCAGGTCTTCTGGTCGACCGACCAGGGTAGTTGGTCGGTCGACCGTTTTTTCCTGTGTATCAGCCTTGATTTCGTCTGATTTTGACCTTTTGGTACTTGGTTCGTGCCTTGAGTTGACTTTTCCTCGTTCCTTGGCTATGCAAAAATCCCGAGGGTAGAAATTTGGTATAAAATCGCCCCTTTTCCGCATAATTCTGCAAAAGAGCATAAAAACACGGAAGTAGACAATTGTTGGGAAATAAAGGCTAAAACATAGTAAATGAGCGCTAAAATGCGTGTTAAAATAGATGTAAAACATCATTAAATAGACACGCATCACATATGCTTTAGGGTCGAGTCATTTTGGATCAAATGATGTATGAGTCGGATTTTGATCAAGTCACTAGCGGGTCTAGCGATTTTATCGCATTACTTTTATTTTGGACTATTAAAATTAGTTTTTCGACAATTACCTTTTTTTTCCTTACTTCAGTATTAAGTTAAAACTCAAAAGTATAAAACTAAACACTAAATCGCTTTTTATTTGATCAATGTTAAACTGTATAATTCTCGAGTCAAATTAGGCATGAGTCACTAATTATCAGGTACAAGTGCCGTCACATTAGGTTGGTTTGGGTTTGGAATTTGCCTAAGTTTAGTTCCGGTCAGTTTGAGTTTGAATCGGGTCAGACTTATCACTCTTGTTGTAATTACTCCAAGAAATAATGTTGCGTCCTATTAAGTATTAACAACCCCAATTTGAATCTCATGAAACTCGTATTTTGAGTCAAACCCACCACATGACGTTATTCTATCCTACTTGTATAATACGAGCACAAACATAGTACTCTCGTACAAGAAACGTGTATAATTAGCATCTACGAGATTAGTATGAATATGATATAAAGATTCAGAACCATAAGGGTTAGCATCTAAATGAACGCGAGCGTAATCACTGTAATGTGCTTTGTCATCAAGATGTAAAACTTATTAAATAAATGAATAATTTCGACTGTAGCATCCTGTATTTGCGTAAATAATATTTTAATGATTTTAAAGTATTTTTCGGAATATAATATTACTTTAATAATAAATCGTAAGTTTTAGTTTAAGTTTCCGTTAAGTTCCGTCTTAAGAATATTTTTAAGTCTTAAGATGTTGATCACTTGGCATTTTAATTCCGACTTGAGTTTCCTTATCGCTTAAGAAAATAAACTCGACTCAAGTAAAGTGAAAGGACAATATAAAACCCTAACTTAAACCCTTCATCGACATTTCATCCCCTTCATTTCATTTCACTGTAAGAAAAGAAAACACTATTTCCTCTTTTCTTAAAAGCTTCTAAAGACGATCTCGACCCCTTTCCGAACTCGTATCGAGGTAAATTTTATATTTTCGGAATCCTCTTGAGATTTGCAATCTTTCTATCACTTTCAATTCCTGTTTCATCGACTTTCATTTTGGGGCTATTTTGGGGGAAACTCGAAATACCTCATGTAAGGCCCTGTTCTTTTGGACTTATTTTTGCTTAATTTAAGTTAAGTTCAACAAATATAAGTTAAGTTCAGAAAAGTTCAGCCAAAATAAGTTAAGTTCAGAAAAAATAAGTTAAGTTAAGTTCAGCAAAAATAAGTTCAGAAAAGTTCAGCAAAAATAAGTTAAGTTCAGCAAAAATAAGTTAAGTTAAGTTCAGCAAAAATAAGTTCAGAAAAATTAAACAAAAATAAGTTCGGAAAAGTTAAGCAAATACTCATACCAGTTTATAGTATTGACGAATGAATTTTGAAAAATTTAAATTTTTCACAAATTCTCTCGTACAAACGTCTCATGTACGACCATTTTTTTTATTTACCCAAAAGTGTCACTATTAACAAAAGAATAGTCGGATTTTCCAAAAAATACAAGGGTTAAAAATTACACACAATAATTTTCGTACATTAATGAACATACTATATTTATATAGAAATAGATTATTAAAAAAAAATTGATAATATAGAAATAGATTATTAAAAAAAATTGTGATAGGTGATTTACTTTTTAATTATGTATTGAAGTAAGATAAGAACATACTATATTTATATATAAATCTAAAAACAAATTATTATTATTATTACTACTACTATTTTATTATTATTATTATTTATATATTATTTAAGTTAATATTTATTTAGTTTGAAAAAGTTAGACACGTATAAGTTAAGTTTAGAAAAGTTTAGTTCATAAGTGTTGAACATACATATATAATTTAATTTCAGCAGATATAAGTTAAGCTAAGTTCAGCAAAAAAATAAGTTCAGCAAAAAATAAGTTCAGAAAAGTTCAGCAAAAATAAGTTAAATTCAGAAAAAATAAGTTAAGTTAAGTTCAGCAAAAATAAGTTCAGAAAAGTTCAGCAAAAATAAGTTAAGTTCAGCAAATATAAGTTAAGTTTAGAAAAATTCAGAAAAAATAAGTTAAGTTAAGTTAAGTTAAGCAAAAATAAGTCCAAAAGAACAGGGCCTAAATCCGTTTTTGTTGTTCGTAGGAGCTAACTTGGACCACCCGGACAAGGACTCGTACATTGTAGAGGATTAGACGTGAAGAATCGCTCTCTTTAGGTGACGATAATGAGTAACTCGGCCTTTTGTCTAATATTAGCACTTTATATGATTTTTAGTATGTTATGTTGATAGAAATATGTTTAGGATATGTGGATTGTGGTTGTGATGCTGTAAATTAGTTAAAATCATGCTAGGGTTTGATGTTTATATGTCTCTCACATGATTTAATGAGTATTGATAATGGGTAATATGTTTGGGTGGAAAAGATGGATGTTTATATTGTTGATTATGAATGTGTATGTCAATCCATGAAAATGCTTAAAGGATGAAATAAGAATCCTTGTATATATTGTTTATTGTGATTTTAGAAGTGTATCCAAAGTATAAAAGCAATCCCATGAAGTTTGATTGAGTTTTTTTATTGTCGAATTGGCGTAAATTGGGACAGAGGGTTCCCAGCCGGTCAGGGGCCGGCAGCCGGTCGACCGGCTGAGAGCCCCATTTGGTGTTTGTTGTTGTTTTTGCGAAAATTGGGGAAAGGGGTCCCCAACCGGTGGACCGGCAGCCGGTCGGCCGGCTGGGAGTACCTCCTTGTTGTTTTTATTGCGTTTTGGGCATGAGATATTGGGTCTCTCAGCCGGCCAACCGGCAGCCTATGGCTGACCGGCTGAGAGCCCCTGATCAAGTTGTTTAGTTCGTAACTTTTGTTTCGCATGTCGGATCTGATTGATTCTTCTTCCGTATGATTCGTATGCTTGTTTGAAGTCCCAAGAAATTGGGCGACGCTTATGTAACACCCCCATTTATTTAAGGGCATGTACTAGGACTCCCCAGATAAATAAAGGTGTTACCATCTCGGTTTCCCGAGGCAGTGTATACAAAGGAAAGATAAACATTACTTTATTTAATAAAAGTAACACTCAAACACAAGTTCATACAACCAATTATAAAACTGTCTTGTGAAAATAAAGTACAACTCATGTTTAGACAACTACGGTGATCTAAACTCTGGTCTGGTCCGGATCCAAGCTCTCCCTTCCCTTAGCTCCCACAGTCTCAAGCACCTGTCAATCCGTTCCCCAATAAATTGGTTCATCACAGGTGATCACGAATACACAGGGTCAACCACGAGGTTGAGTAGAGGAATAAAATAAATAAACGAATAGCATCACATATATAGGGATTCAATCATCCCTTCTCCGCACCGATCACAAGGCCATTAACTCCGCACCGATCACAAGGCCATTAACTCCGCACCGATCACAACGCCAATTAACTTCGCACCGATCACGACGCCATTTAACTCCGCGCCGATCACAACACCCATTTCTCATCACCTCATACCGTATCACAGAAATATATATGCAGATAACACAATATTCCAAATCATATGATAATGTAAAATAATCATGCTTAACATCAATCAACAAAGTAAATAATCATTATTATATGTGTAGTAATTCCCCTACCTCAAATAGCAGGAATGCAGATAAGTCCAAGCTCACTAGAAATGTTCCACTCGAAATTCGCTACCTAAACACGTATACGTAACAAATTAATAACCTTCCTGAACCCCTTAACAAACCACATCTACTTAAATAGAAACCTTCCATAAATGGAAAGTTTCCATAAATAGAAACTTTCCCAAAATAGAAACTCCCATGGCTCATTAATTCCCGACTCGTAAACTTAATTACACGAAGCAACAACCAAAACCCGTAACTAAAAGTAAGAATAATATTAATAAAACGTACCACTAACTGAACGACGAAAACTTAGATTCGAATATAACAAAAACATGTGGAAATATAAAGATAGAAATAATAATAATAGTAATAATAATAATACTAATAATAATAATAATAATAATAATAATAATAATAATAATAGTAATAATAATAATTATAATAATAATATAATAATAATAATAATAATAATAATATTAATAATATTAATAATAATAATAAGTCATAAAACCTCAATAAGACCCACGACTCCAGCCCTAGCACGACTCCAACCACACCCCAAAAACAGCCGCCTAAACCACCACGCAGCTCCTGCCCACCACCAACAACTACCACCCAGACACCCACAAACACCGGCCATCATGCCTACCCACCACCAGGCCGTCGACTAGCACCGGCGAGGTGCACCAGGCCACGAATTTAGGCCTGACCCACCTCCTGCATTTTCTGGGTCGTAAAAACATACCCAAAACGACACCCCAGACAACCAACGATAACCCCTGAAACCACCCACACCTCACCACTGACACGAGAACTGGACACCACGGTGGTACCACCGCGTCGACCTCCCCCGAGTCAACGGTGGTACCACCCCCAAACTCCTCCCCTGAACACACGAACGAGAAAACCACCTGAACATGGCGATTGCCCTTACGACCAGGGGTGACAAACACCCCTTCTACATCGACACCGATGTAACATCCCGTATTTTTATAAAAGTGATTTTAATAATTTAAAAGTAGTTTACGGAATTTAATAATATTTTAATAATAAATCGTGAATTTATTTTAAGTTTCTCCGTCAAGATCCGTTTTAAGAATGTTTTAGTTCTTAAGATGTTAACTTGGCAAAATCAAACCCCGACTTGAACCCGTTTCACAAAACAAGTAACCCGACTCAAAATACGGAAAGGACAATATAAACCCCACCAAAACCCTATTCCATCGACATCCGTCTTTATTTCCACTGCTTCTTCATTTCCACCATTGTTCTTCATTCTTAAGAGCTTAAAATCAACATTTCAACCTCTTCCCGAACTCGAATCGCGGTAAGTCTTACATTTTCGGAATCCTTGCGAGATTTTGCAAGCTTTCTATCTCTTTCAATTTCAATTTTATCAAACTCGAAAAAGACGCTGTTTTGGGTAAATTCTTTTTTAAGCTTCTAAAACCCGTTTCTTTTGTTGTAAGAGTTGGATTAGAGGACCCGGAGGGTGATAGCTTCGTTACTGAAGAAGAATTCGGAGCATAACCGCTTTTAAGGTGACGATAATGAGAAACTCGGCCTTTTGTCTAAATTAGCACTTTATGTGATTTTAATGTGTTTTGATGAAGTTAGTATGGTTGTTAAGTTCTTTAATGTTCTTATAATGTCTTATAAACTGATTTTTGTGATGATTGAGGAAGAATTGGATGAGAAAGTGGATTTAAGAGTATACATGTTAAGACCGGTTTAATTTGTGATTTTGTTGTTAAGTCACGAAATGATTGTTTGTATACATGTTCATATGTTTATTTGATGTTGTATACATGTGGGAAATGTTGTGTTGTTGCGTAAAATCATGTTTAAGACGGATTAGTAAGGTATTGAACGGATTGGAAATGGTGAAATTGGCGAACTATGCGAGCAGAGGCTCTGAGCCGGCAGGCTGACCGGCAGCCGGTCGGCCGGCTCAGAGTCCTCTTTGAATTGTGTTGATTTTAGAAAATTTTGGGAAATGGGTCCCCAGCCGGTGGACCGGCAGCCAGCCGGCCGGCTGAGAGGCCATTATGTGCTTATTATATGTAAGTTGCGAGAAAGGAAGAGAAAAGAGTCCCCAGCCGGTGGACCGGCGGCCGGCCGGCCGGCTGGGAGACCTTGTATGTTGTTTTTGAGTATTGTCGGCTTGAGAGTAAAAAGAACTCTCAGCCGGTTGACCGGCCGCCTGTGGCCAACCGGCTGAGAGCCCCTGTTAGTATTATTTGCTTCATAACTTATGAATTTCAAGTCGGATTGTATTGATTCCTTTTCGTATGCTTCGTATGCTTGTTTAAGGTCCCCGAGGTTCGGGCGGCACTATATTGGGTTCGGGAATAGAGTGAGGATAGAGACTCCCCGGTCGGGCAACCGAAAGGGAAACTGACTCTCCCTCGGCTTAATTCTCGGGGTCAATTAAGTGTTGGTTTGAGTATACGTCGTTGCATAGCTAGTTATGAATTGAGTAAGTTCTGTAATGGAGTTAGGAACTATGACTAGGATTAAGTTATAGTTTTGGTGTGAAATGTTGTGGTAGAACTGTGATTTGGATTAGGTCACAGTTTGGTATGCCTTGTATTGTGGTGGAACTGTAATTTGGATTAGGTTACAGTTTTTCTTGCCTTTGTATTTGAGGTGTATTGTTGTAGGGCTGTGATTTGGATTAGGTCACAGTTATGTGTTGCCTTTGTATTATGGGGTATGTTTGGTGGAACTGTAATTTGGATTAGGTTACAGTTCTGCTTGCCTTTGTATTTTGAGGTGTATTGTTGTAGGGCTGTGATTTGGATTAGGTCACAGTTCTGTGTTGCCTTTGTATTATGGGGTATGTTTGGTGGAACTGTAATTTGGATTAGGTTACAGTTCTGCTTGCCTTTGTATTTTGAGGTGTATTGTATTGAGGCTGTGATTGGGATTAGGTCACAGTCTTTGCTTGCCTTTGTATTTTGAGGTATATTGTATTGGGGCTGTGATTGGGATTAGGTCACAGTCTTTGCTTGCCTTTGTATTTTGAGGTGTGTTTATACTTGTGGATTGTATTTGCTGAAGCTATGTATTTATGCAGTGGTTGTATAATGGAGTCTCCATACGAGTTTTCCCTTGCAGTGTGTATTTGTATCCTTCCATGCCTAGGATTGGGGTTATGGTCTGATATTGCTGATGGTATATACTTGCCTGAGTAGGGGTACGGTGTTATATACTTACTGTTGTACATCTGCTTGCCTAGAGTTGGTAAAGTGTCAGATACGTATGTTGATAGTGATGAGTATATTACTTTGTTTATAGTGTTGTTCATCCAAGGCATTGGATGACTCTTTAATTGGTTTCGTAAATGGTTTGGATTGAAAGACCCCCCGGCCGGGTAACCGGAAGGGAAACCGGCTCTCCTTCCAAATAGTTTCCGAAGTTAGTTGAGAGCCTTGCATAGTATTGGCATGTTGATAAGAGTTCGAGATGTTGATATATAAATGCTTCACATGATTGTTTATGTTGGAGTATGATACTTGTTTACATGTTCTGTGTTGTATGACATTAGGTGGCTATGAGCACTCTAGTCACTCCCCACTGACTGTGGCGCACATGTTGTATGTGTGTAGGTACTTGATGCTATTCTTCAGGGGGTTACGTTGAGGCTAGCGAGCGATGATCCTTCATCGATGACTTTACCCATTCGTTAGCTAGACCTTAGCTTTATGTTTCCCGTATTTTGTGCCTGTAGGGATATGCTATCCCGGGCTGCTTTTGTATAGTACTTATATACTTATCTATGTTTTATCTTCCGCATGTTTAGTTTGTTAAAACACCTCGCATGTTTAATTATGTTAAAAAGTTTTAATTCCGCTGCATTTTTGGTACTTTGTATGTTTTATATTTCCGCTTTCGCGAGGGGTTTTACAACCGACGCACCAGAACCACCGTGACCACCCCCCCTGACACCCCTTATCCAACCAGCAATACATAGCAACACTAACAAGACTACTAAGACCAGACACAACCCTTCGACACTACTGTCAACACGACTATACACAACAGCGATAAAACAATGTCAGACGCTTACCTGACTTCGGATCAGAATTAGGGGGGAACGTGAAGGTGGTTGTGGCCGTGAGAACTCTCCGTCTCTTCTGTGTGGTGGCGGCAGTAGGCTTAGGTTATCAGTTGTGTAAAAGCTAGGTCATAAATAGGGTCTTTTACACTCTAATAAGGCGGCATTAGGGGTTTATACGTGAGATGAGTGTTAGTGCATTGTGAGGGTTTTGTTAGGGTTTTGTCGACATATGGGCTGCTTGCCTTGCACAAATAACGAGGCCCAAAACTCCACTCTAAGGTCTCGTGTTCGAACCCCACATAAGACATAAATCACAACTTAAACCATATAAAACAAGTACACATGTTAAGTAGTAATCTATCGTAACTTAAACTATCTTAACGTCACGAAACAAAACAAACATCGTAATTAAAATACCCTAGGTATTACAGTCTTCCCTCCTTAAAATGAAATTCGCCCCGAAGTTCACTCATTTCTGCCTCGCACAGAAGTCGATTTAAAACATAAAGGTAAAGGCGAACATGATAAGATACGAAATGTTACATTCCACCCCCCTTAAAGAAGAGTTACGTCCCCGTAACTTACCTCAATCAAACAAATGCGGGTAACGCTCCCTTATGGATGCCTCGGGCTCCCATGTAGCCTCTTCCTAATTATGATTGGTCCACAGAACTTTCACCAAGGACGTCTCCCCATTGCGAGTCTTTCGTACCTTCCTGTCCAGGATCTCTTTCGGAGTCTCAACGTAAGCCAACTGCTCATCTACCTCAATCACCTCGTGGCGTAAGACATGAGATGGATCATTCACATATTTCCGTAATTGAGACATGTGGAACACGTTATGGACCTTGGATAGAGTTGGAGGTAAAGCTAATCGCTATGCCACCTCCCCAACTCTGTCCAAAATCTCAAACGGTCCAATAAATTTCTGACTCAGTTTGCCACGCTTCCCGAATCTCATCACACCCTTCATTGGAGATACCTTCAGTAGTACCTTCTCTCCGGCCTCGAATGAAATATCACTCCTCTTTAAATCTGCATAGCTCTTCTGTCTATCTTGGGCGGCCCTCATTTTCTGTCGAATAACCTGAACCTGCTCCACCATCTCCTGGATCATATCTGGCCCTAAAGTCACCACATCGGCTCGATCATCCCAACACACTGGACTTCGACACTTCCTCCCATACAAAGCCTCAAAAGGGACCATCCCAATACTGGCATGATAACTGTTGTTATAAGAAAACTCTATCAATCCCAGTCGATCCTCCCAAGATCCTCCGAACTCCAGTACGCATGCCCTCAACATATCCTCAAGGGTCTGAATCGTTCTCTCTGTCTGACCGTCAGTAGCTGGATGGAAGGTTGTACTCCTCTTCAATTGGGTACCCAAAGCGGTCTGCAACTCCTGCCAAAATCAAGATACGAACCTCGAGTCTCGATCTGAAACAATGTTCTTGGGTACACCATGCAATTTGACCACATTCTGGACATATGACTTAGTCAAACGATCCACAATTACCCAAATCATGTTGTTGCCCCTCTGAGTCCGAGGCAACCCTATAATGAAATCCATCGAGATGTTCTCCCACTTCCACCCTGGCACATCTAAAGACTGAACTTTCCCCTGTGGTCTCTTATGCTCCCCTTTCACTCTCTGACATGTCAAACACTTTGACACAAACTCTGCGACTTCCTTCTTCATATTTGGCCACCAGAACGTCTTCTTAAGATCTTTGTACAACTTATCACCCCCTGGGTGAACGGAATATGGAGTAGCATGAGCTTCAGTCAGGATTTTCTTCTTTAGCTCCTCAACATCCGGAACACACCATCGCCCACTAAACCTCAAACTACCGCCGGTATGAATACTGAACTTGGATGCAGCCTCTCCATCCTCACTCTCCACCATCCCGCGCCACTTCTGGATTCTCGCATCATTCTTTTGCAACTCCCGAATCTCCCCATACAGCTCAGGCTCCACTGTCAAGTCACTAAGAGCTTCTCTTTTCCGGATCATGAAAATTCCCATTTCCCTTAGTTCGCCATGCAACCTCACTCTCGATCTGGCGCAACTCAAAGCATGAACAGACTTCCTACTTAGGGCATCAGCTACCACATTTGCCTTGCCTTCATGGTAGACAATCTGCATATCATAGTCTCCAATCAACTCTATCCACCTCCTTTGTCTCATGTTCAACTCACGCTGGGTGTAGATATACTTCAAACTCTTATGATCAGAAAACACCTTAAAAGTGGCTCCATAAAGGTAATGGCGCCACAATTTCAGTGCAAAGACCACTGCTCCCAATTCTAAATAATGAGTCGGATAATTTTCTTCATAAGTCTTCAATTGGCGAAAAGCATAAGCGATCACTCTCCCATTTTGCATTAGCACACAACCCAGCCCATGTTTCGAAGCGTCAGTATAAACTTCGAAATTTTCACTCCCAATAGGTAAGGCGAGGATAGGAGATGTGGTCAGACGTTCCTTAAGGGTCAGGAATGCCTTCTCACAACTCTCATCCCAGATGAAACGGTTCGCCTTCCTCATTAATGATGTCAACGGCTTTGCTATCTTAGAAAAATCCTTCACAAACTGTAATAACCCGTCGTATTCACCAAATTATTTAATGGTGACGGGTTATTCGTTAAGTAAAATTGTGGGCTTTCGAATAGATGTAAGTGCATCGAACATTGTTTACATCTATCTATCTTGGGTTTAAACCGAATTGTGCTAATTTAATCACAAGTTAGGGGTTTGTGTTGCCAAGGGGGTTCGATCTTGAGACCTTTAATACCCTAACACGGGCCTAGGGATGCGTGCAGCTCAATAAAATCACAGCCCATACGTTTACTATTCATTTGCTAAACCTAATAACACCTCTTCTCAAGCCGTCATATTCAAACACTTATTCTAAACTTATCTACCCTAATTTCCATACAAACACCTCATACACTCTCTGCCGACATACCAAAGCTTGGAAAGGAGGTGGTCACGGTGGACCCAGGGCAGGCTAGGGGTGGTCGATCTAGGATTGAAGTAAGTATGCTGATATGCGTTTTTCTCCTTCTTGCTTTATCCTCCTGTGTTTATGTACTGATTCAACCTTGAAGATGTTATCGTTAAGGTCTGTTCTTCTTATGTATACGATCTATGTTCTTGGGAGTCGTGTCTTGACCTTAGTCACGTTCTTGTCAACCACCTAGAGTCACGGTGGGCAGTGTTGTACACCGCCTGTCACCACGATAACTCTGTGTCTATACCCAGATTACTCATACACGGTTTACAAACACCTTCGTTGTCTTCTGTTTCAGTCGTGTGTGTAAGGAAAAGGGGAGTAGTGAGTCTGGGGGTTGTCAAAGGGGTAGAGTGGTGGTCGTCGTGGTGGTTATCAACGACGGTGTCAGGCTTTATGGAGGCGTTCGTTTCTCCTGTTGGTCACTGTTTCGGTTTTAGCAAGTTCAGGGGGGGTGTTTTGGAGTGGTATCATCGGTGACTCGGGGGAGGTCAGTACGATGGTACCACCGTGGGTGAGAGCAAGTTGTCAGGGGTGGTTCTGGTGGTTAAGGCGGTGGTTGGCAGTGGCTGGGCTGGTGTCGAGGGGCTGTCAAAGAATGCGTGGTCAGAAGGTAGGGCGGGAGAGTCTGGTTTGTTTGGGTGGCTGGTTCTGATCACCGGCGGCTGACGATGGGGCTACTGGTGGTTGAAATGGTGGAGGGTGGTTCTGGGTTCAGACGGTGGTGGTTGTTAGCGGTAGATGGGGCGTGACACGGGGGTTATAGGGCTGTTTGTACGGAGTGGCTGTCACGGTTTCTAGTATTGTTACTAATTGTACTTTTAATATTTTACTATTATTATCATTATTAGTATTATTATTATTATTATTATTTTCCTTATTATTGTTTATTATTATTATTTTGTTGTTATTGGTGTTTTGTCGTTCCTATGAGGTTTGGGTCGTGTTAATTAAATATGCGAGTTGGGAAATTATTTGAGGCATGGGAGTCCTATTTTTGGAAAGTTATATTTTTGGAAAGTTTCTATATTTGGAAGGTTTCTATTTTTGGAAACTTTCCACTTATGGAAGGTTTCTATTTATAGTAAGTGTGGTTCGTTAAGGGGTTCGGGAAGGTTATTTATTCGTTACGTATATGTGTTTAGGTAGCGGGTTTCGCGTGGAACATTTCTAGCAAGCCTTGGATTATTTGCGTTCCTGCTATTTCAGGTAGGGGAATACTATATATATGGTGATGAGTAAATTGTTAACATCAGATGTTATCTCTTTATATCCTATTGTATGAATGGTATTATATTTGATTCAAGTTGACTATATATTTCTGTGATACTATACGTTGTGGCTATTACTGGGTCTTGTGATACGGTGCGGAGTTTATATGGTGTTGGATCGGTGCAGAGTTTATATGGTGTTGGATCGGTGCGGAGTTTATATGGTGTTGGATCGGTGCGGAGTTTATATGGTGTTGGATCGGTGCGGAGTTTATTTGGCGATGGATCGGTGCGGAGTATATTATATTGTTGGTATATTTATTTCTTTTACCCTACTCAACCTCGTGGTTGACCCTGTGTATTCGTGATCACCTGTGATGAACCAATTTATTGGGGAGCAGATTGACAGGTGGCTGAGACTAAGGGGGAGCTATGGGAGAAAGAGCTTGGATCCGGACCAGACTAGAGTTTAGATCACCTTAGTCAGTTTAGCATGAGTTGTACTTCATTTATTTTGTTAAGACTTTTGAATACAGCTGTAAGAACAAGTCATGAGTTTAATTTTAATTAAAGTACTGTTTATTTTTCCTTTGTATCTACTACATCGGGAAACCGAGATGGTAACACCTTTATTTATCTGAGGAGTCCTAGTACAGGCCCTTAAATAAACGGGGGTGTTACACAAACCTCCGATAATAACCAGCCAATCCCAGAAAGCTTCGAATCTCACTCACATTCTTCGGACTTTGCCACTTAGTCACAGCTTCGATCTTACTAGGGTCGACAGATACCCCCCCCCCCCCCCCCCCCCCCTTGGAAATTACATGCCCCAGAAATGCGACTTTCTCTAACCAGAACTCATACTTGCTCAACTTGGCATTGAGCTTATGCTCCTCCAGGGTCTGAAGTACTCTCCTCAAATGATCCTCGTGCTCTTCCGCATTCTTGGAATACACTAGCATATCATCGATGAATACCACCACGAACTTATCCAGATATGGGCTAAAGACTCGGTTCATCAGATCCATGAACACAGCTGGAGCGTTAGTCAATCCGAATGGCATAACCACAAATTCGTAGTGGCCGCCATACCTCGTTCTGAAAGCGGTCTTTGGAATATCTTCATCCTTTACTCTCAACTGGTGATACCCGGATCTCAAGTAGATCTTAGAGAAAACCCCAGCTCCACTTAACTGATCGAACAGGTCGTCAATTCTTGGCAAAGGATAACGGTTCTTGATGGTCACATTGTTCAGCTCTCGGTAGTCAACACAAAGCCTCAAACTCCCATCTTTCTTCTTCACAAATAGTACAGGTGCTCCCCAGGGTGACACACTAGGTCGGATGAATCCTTTCTCAGCTAGTTCATCCAACTGCTTCTTCAATTCCTCCATCTCCTTCGGTCCCATACGGTACGGTGATTTAGATATTGGTCCCGCCCCTGGTTTGAGGTCAATGGAAAATTCCACTTCCCTCCTTGGCGGTAACCTGGAACGTCGTCTCGGAACACTCCCTCAAACTCCCGCACCACAGGTATCTCACTAGTCTTAGGAGTCTCAGCCTCACAATTCCACATTTGGCACAAGATCAGACTCTCTCCTTTTCTCAAGCTAGACTTAAGAGTGTTGACGGAAATGAATTTGATTTTAGGTTTGACTCGATATCCCTTGTAAGACACCCTCACTCCCTTAGGTCCCTTCAAGGAAATTTTCTTTTGATGACAGTCAATAAAAGCTCGATACTTCCCAAGCCAGTCCATCCCTAGAATCACCTCAAAACCCCCCAGTGGAAATTCTATGAGGTCACAGTAGAAAATTGCTTCCCCGATTTTGATGGGTATACTTCTATAGACTCTATTACAGGTGATCGATTTTCCTGAGGGCATGGTCACGGAGTCCGCGACCAAATCAAACCTCTCAAGTCCCAAGGCCCTAACATGCTCTCTAGACACAAAGGAATGGGTTGCACCGGAATCAAAACGTACGAAAGTAGGTTTAGAGTTCACAAGAAAAGTACCGGTCACCGCATGATCATCATCCTTGGCTGCCTGCTTTCCCATGGCAAAAAGCTTGCCACTGGATTTGACCCCACTCTGACTGGCACTGGATGTCCCAGCCTGCTGGTTTCCTTCCGCTCTTGTCTTCTGATTGCTTCCACCCCCATTGTATTGGTTCTGGTACGAGCGGTTCTGATAGTTGTTATAGTTCCTTTGATAATTGCTGCTCCCTCCAGACTTCGCACCCCCACCATAGTTTGTCATGGGTGTGCGATAGCCACTGCTACCATAAGATTGGGTGCGAGATCCCTGATATCCTGCTGTAGGCGTACGATAACCCCCGGGCTGATTCCCTCCAAATGAGCGACACACTGCCTGCTTGTGTCCCCTCTTTCCACAGCCAAAACAAACTATTCCCATCGATCCACTGCTGGCAATCCCACTCACGTGATTACCCCCACTCTGATTCCTTACTCCTCCGGAAGTATTGTTGCTAAAATACCCACTATACTTGTTGGTGCTTTGCTTCTTCGACCCAGAACCTTCAGCTACCGCTTCAGCCTTTCTCTTTTCAGATTTTGACTTTTTGTCCTCTTTGATCATTTCTGAGAGCCTCTCCGCCGCCCCAGCCCGTAAATAGATGTCCCGGACTGTGGTGGGCGGAGCCGCAATCAGCCTCTTCTTGATAGCGATTGACAACCCCCTCTCAAACTTCATCGCCAGCATGGCATCATCAAACCCCATGTCCCCTACATAGCTCACCAACTGGATAAATTTCCTATAATACGCCTCCACTGTCATGTCCTCCGTCATCTGAAGGTATCAAACTCCTCTCTCAGCATACTTTTCTAGAATTCTGGTAGGAACACTTCATATAAGATCCTCTTGAATGCGATCCAAGCGACAAACTCGGTCTCATCCTCTCTAGCTGCTTCTCGAATTTCACCTTTGTTTCCGGTCCACCAGTCACCGGCCATACCTCGAAGATAATGGGCTGCTTGGTCAACCCTCAATTCCTCGGGGCAATCCACCAATTCGAACAGGCTACTGAATTCCCGGCACCAAGCCCCCAGCAGATGAGGCTCCCCCTACCCGGTGATTGGGTAGGGTGATGTCTCGCGATAATCGTACTCATCTTTGCGGAGTCCATACGTTTGGCCTTTAGGGCCTCGTTCTCGGCTATCAAACGATCCAATTCCTCTTGCGTAATGTTAGCGACATTGTTTCTTCGCGGAGGCGTACTATAATAAAAGAGAAAAGAAATGAGTCCCGACTCATGTGGGCACCCATTTAGGGTTAGGGCTATAGTCCCTAGACAATAGAGTCTTTAAACAACTAATAGATGGAGTAATACGTATCTATAACATGGCTCGGGGATCACATAACCGCATATCGCTAGACATGATAAAATTACTGATATAAATCAAATCACCTCATGCATCCAGATTAATATACCCCTTTTGTATTTATATGATTAAAATTCTTACATGTTCATGCCCTTACTGGCTATTCCAAATAGTTCACATATACGAGGAGTTCTTGCAACATTCTTATCACAATTTACCATCACTTCCATCACTTCTTATTCTACCCTTTTCTCTCATATATGCACTCTGGGTTCCCGGGTAAAACTGAGAGGGCCAATGGTTCGGTGTGAGGGGGCCCCAGACCCATACTTCCCTTTTAGTGTGCTCCTAACAGTCCTATCCCGGGGTTCATTTTATTTAGACTCTCCTACATTCATTGGGTTCATGAGGTTAGGCATGAGGATCGTTCGCTCTGATACCACTTTGTAACACCCCCATTTATTTAAGGGCCTGTACTAGGACTCCCCAGATAAATAAAGGTGTTACCATCTCGGTTTCCCGAGGCAGTAGATACAAAGGAAAGATAAACAGTACTTTATTTAATAAAAGTTACACTCAAACACAAGTTGATACAACCAATTATAAAACTGTCTTGTGAAAATAAAGTACAACTCATGTTTAGACAACTATGGTGATCTAGACTCTGGTCTGGTCCGGATCCAAGCTCTCCCTTCCCTTAGCTCCCACAGTCTCAAGCACCTGTCAATCTGTTCCCCAATAAATTGGTTCATCACAGGTGATCACGAATACACAGGGTCAACCACGAGGTTGAGTAGAGGAATAAAATAAATAAACGAATAGCATCACATATATAGGGATTCAATCATCCCTTCTCCGCACCGATCACAAGGCCATTAACTCCGCACCGATCACAAGGCCATTAACTCCGCACCGATCACAACGCCAATTAACTTCGCACCGATCACGACGCCATTTAACTCCGCGCCGATCACAACACCCATTTCTCATCACCTCATACCGTATCACAGAAATATATATTCAGATAACACAATATTCCAAATCATATGATAATGTAAAATAATCATGCTTAATATCAATCAACCAAGTAAATAATCATTATTATATGTGTAGTAATTCCCCTACCTCAAATAGCAGGAATGCAGATAAGTCCAAGCTCACTAGAAATGTTCCACTCGAAATTCGTTACCTAAACACGTATACGTAACGAATTAATAACCTTCCCAAACCCCTTAACAAACCACATCTACTATAAATAGAAACCTTTCATAAATGGAAAGTTTCCATAAATATAAACTTTCCCAAAATAGAAACTCCCATGGCTCATTAATTCCCGACTCGTAAACTTAATTACACGAAGCAACAACCAAAACCCGTAACAAAAAGTAAGAATAATATTAATAAAACGTACCACTAACTGAACGACGAAAACTTAGATTCGAATATAACAAAAACATGTGGAAATATAAAGATAGAAATAATAATAATAGCAATAATAATACTAATAATAATACTAATAATAATAATAATAATAATAATAATAATAATAATAATAATAATAATAATTAATGTTGGTCTAGTTTACGGCCTGATCCCTTCGCTTATTTTATGCCTGAAGGTTTGTATGATCACTGCCCTTGTATTGTTAGCAGTAACCAGGTGATTCAGCATAAGAGGAGTTTCAAATACTTCAACATGTGGGGTACTTCGAATGATTTTATTCCGACGGTGCAGCAAACATGGGATAAAGAGGTGGCTGGAACAAATATGTACCGTTTAGTTGGCAAGCTTAGAGCCTTAAAGCCAGCCTTGAAGGACTTAAATAAAACTCGTTTTTCGGATATTGAGACGGCCACTTATATTAAGCAAGAAAGCCTTTTCGTGGTTCAAACGAGGTTGGGAATAAATCCAAACAACATGGAGGACAGAATTTTAGAGCAGAAACTTGCAGCCGAATTTTATGAACTGAACAAAGCAAAAACAAGTTTTCTTATGCAGAAGTCGAAACATGAGTGGTTAGTCGACGGGGATTCAAATTCTGCGTTTTTCCATGGCCTTTTAAAAAAGCGGCAGGGAGTTAATTATGTCTTAAGTATTGAAGACATGCATGGTAAGGCGTGTGATAATCCATCCTCTATTCAAGCGGTCTTCTTAGAGTACTATCAACACTTGCTTGGGAGTCAACATGAAACCACTGATGTTCGTTCTCAAATTATTGCTCAAGGCAAGGTTTGTACAGGAGATATGCAACAACTCTTATTACTTCCAGTCTCTGATATGGAGATTAAGGAGGCTTTGTTTAGTATTCCTGACAACAAATCTCCGGGGCCGGATGGTTACTCGAGTAAGTTTTATAAGGATGCATGGTCTATTATTCATGAGGATGTGATTGCTGCTGTCCGTGAGTTCTTTGTGCACAAAAGGCTTCTCAAACAAGTTAATGCTACTAATCTTGCTCTCATTCCCAAAACGGCCAGACCTTCTTCAGTGCTGCAATTTAGGCCCATTGCTTGTTGTAACGTGATTTATAAGACCATCTCTAAAATTTTGTGTTCGAGACTCTCTTCTGTTCTATCTTTATTGGTTGATTTGAATCAGGGGGCTTTTATTCAAGCTCGGCATATTCAGGAAAATATCCTTATTTGTCAAGACTTAATCCGTCTGTATGGTCGTCCTAATACTTCCCCAAAGTGCTTACTTAAAATTGATTTGCAGAAGGCCTATGATTCTGTGGAATGGACTTTTATAGAACAGTTGCTGATCAAGTTACGATTTCCTCTTGAGTTCATTCAGATGGTTATGGAATGTGTAAGTACTACTAGTTATTCCTTGACTATAAATGGTGAGATGTTTGGGTTTTTTAAAGGGAGGAGAGGGCTGCGTCAAGGTGACCCTATGTCTCCTCTGCTGTTTACGTTGTGTATGGATTATCTCACAAGAACGATCAAATATGCTGCTTCTACTTATCCTTTTAATTATCATCCTCTTTGTAAGTCGATGAAGCTAGCTAATCTGATGTTTGCAGATGATGTTCTCCTTTTTTCCAAAGGAGATGCCCATTCTATGAATCTGTTGCTTAGGTCATTTGCTACTTTTTCTTTGGCGACTGGCCTAAGAGTTAGCCCTTCTAAATCTTTTGTTTATTTTGGAGGTGTTCCTGAAGGCCTGAAGCAACATTTTTTAGCTACTTCTGGGTTTGTTGAGGGTTCTCTGTCGTTTTCTTACTTGGGTATGCCTATTCAGACGACGAGATTGAAAAAACAGGATTGTGAATGCTTAATTGAGAAAATTTGTGCTAGGATTCACTCCTACGGTGCTCGGAAATTCTCTTATGCGGGGAGACTTGAATTGGTTAAGTCGGTTCTCTCTTCGCTTCATTCTTATTGGGCCTCATTATTCATTCTCCCCAAAGGTGTTATTTCAAAAATTGAGAATACTTGCAGGAATTTCCTTTGGGACAACAGTCCGGAGTATTGTCGAGCTCCTCTTGTTGCTTGGGATACGATTTGTGCCCCCAAGACGGAGGGAGGACTTGGCATTCGCAATTTAGAATGGGTTAATATTGCTATGGTGGGAAGACTGGTAAACTGGATCATGGTTAATAAGGACTCCCTATGGGTGACTTGGGTTTGTTCTAATTTCATTAAAAATCACGACTGGTTACACTATAAGCCTTCTGCCTATTCGAGCTGGTCTTGGAGACGCATTTGCAAGGTGAAAGATCTTCTGGCCGATGGTTTTATTAATGGTGACTGGATAGGTAGTCCTCATGGATACACTATCACAGGATGTTATGAATGGCTGAGAGGACAGCGGGCTAATTTTTCGTGGTCTTCAGTTGTATGGAATGGCTTGGGGATCCCTAAACACCAATTTTTGGATGGTTGTATATGCATGGAGCCTTACGTACAAATACTAAACTCATTGGTTTTGGCATTGAGATTACCCCTGATTGTTTCCTATGTGGGCAGGAAAGTGAATCAAGTGACCATATTTTTTTTGGATGCAAATACAGTAGCAAGGTGCTTGATTTTATTCACGAGTTTGCCGGCTTGGAGGTTCCTGTTCATCAGCCTATTCAAGTTTGTTGGTCTTTGAATGAAAATTCAGTACAATTTGAGGTGTATGCTGCGGTTTTAATGAGTTCTCTTTACCATATTTGGCAACAACGGAATCGGAGCAAGCATGAGCATCTCGTTCATTTGCCTCGGAATGTTGCTGTTGCTATCTTGGATGATGTCCGCATTCGGATAAGACAAAAGGATGAATCTAGTTTTCATGGAGTAGATTTAGATTGGCTTAAGATTCATAATTTCTTGTAATTTGAACTAGCTTTTGCTTGTTTGTTTTTGATATATATATTTTACCTTTTACCAAAAAAAAAAAAAAAAAAAAAAAAAAAAAATAATAATAATAATAATAATAATAAATAATAATAATAATAATAATAATAATAATAAAAGAGAAGAGAGAGGTGCGAGAGAGGGCGATTTCGGGGGGATTGGAGAATCCGTCGGCCGCTGGTGATGATGGGTCGGAAATCCCGAATTCAATTGCAACGATCCTCTAATCTTCGGGGCTGGAGGGCTAACAAACAACAAGAAAAGAGTGCTACGCAGACAGAGGAGGGTTTGGAGGGAGTTAAGAGGCGGTTTGGGATTTCTTCGGATGCGGCGGCAGGCACGGCAAATTCCACCGGGGGGCAAGGAAAAGGTAAGGGTTATACGGATTTTCTGGAGGCCTCTGCTTTTGACATAGAGACGGATGAAGATAACTCTGAGGATGATGGAGATGGTCAGAATTCTGGGCAGAGGAATATTCCTGCAGAGGAGAGGGTGGAGGGTGAAGAGGGTCGGATTCCTTCAGGGGAGGCGTTGGAAGGGAATATCTTGCCTCCGAGGCAGGGAAGGGATGAGGGTTCTGGAGAAGGGCTGGAGACGGGAGAAGCAGGAGGTATCCAAAACAGAGCCAGCCCTCAGACTTTTGAAGGGATGTCTGACCAGTCCCCTAATGTGGAGGAGTTACTGCAAATTCAGTCCGAAGATGTGCAGGATGAGATCGATTACTGGAATCAAGCGGTGATGTGCTTCATTCTTGGTGCTAACCCCCCATGGGAGGTTGTTGAAGGGTTTATTCGGAGAATTTGGTCGAAGTTTAGTATTGACAAGATCTCGTTTATGAACAATGGTGTTTTTCTTGTTCGATTTAATTCCATGGAGATGAAAGATAAGGTATTGTGTTCTGGGCACTTTCTGTTTGATAATAAACCGCTCATTGTCAAAGCCTGGAATGCGGAATTGGATATGCAAAAGGAAGCCATTCAATCAGTGCCCGCTTGGATTAAGATCCACAATTTGCCAGTAAAATTTTGGGGAAGAGGCTTGCCAAAAATCGCAGGCCTTGTGGGGAAATATGTTAAGAGTGATGGTGCTACGGAGAATAAGACAAGATTGAGTTACGCCAGGGTTTTGGTTGAAATAATGGTGAACCAACAGTTGAATGATAAATTAGCCTTCAAGGATGAGCATGGGATGATATTGAATGTTCTGATCGAATATGAATGGAAACCTATTACTTGCCCAAAATGTAGAGGGATGGGGCATGCGGAATTGGAATGCAGGAAGGGTCTCCCTCAAGTAAAAATCGCTCAGAGAGGTCCCTTACCTAAGTTTTCTAAGCCCCCTGTGAATGAATGGCAGGTGGTGACTCGAAGGAAACCAAAACCAAAAAAGAAGGAAGACCCTAAACATCCTTCCACAGATGCTAGGGCTCGGCAGAAGGTTTTTGTCCCTCGGGATCGGAGAGTAGTTAATGATTCAGAGGGATTTAGTGTCCGCTCCTTTGGAGCATTTTCCTATAAGGAAGCCTTGAAGTCTCCATTGAAAGAACCGGTAAGACTTGGAAATGTCGAAAATGGTAATGTCCTAACCTCTTCCAATCATGTCCATGGATAATATTGCTTTTTGGAATGTTAGGGGTATGAATAGGGTTCGGAAACAGTTAGAAATTAATTTCTTTTTACAGAATAAGAAAGTCGGCCTCTGTGGCCTTCTTGAAACTAAAATAAAGGCTAAGGCCATGAATAAGGCGTTTGGTAATTTTAGCTCTTGGTGTATTTCGACTAATAATGGGTATCATCCTGGGGGTCGCATTTGGATTCTTTGGAACCCGGTTGTGTTTCGGGTGAATTTTATTGAGTATAATGCTCAATATATCCACATGAAAGTGGACTCGTTGGTCAATAGACACTCGTTTTATTTTACCATGATTTATGCTTTCAATGGGGCTTCAGCACGTCTTCCGCTGTGGAATCATTTGAGGAGGCTCTCTAACATGATCAATGGTCCTTGGGCGATTGCTGGAGATATGAACTGTGTGCTTGCTGTTAATGAAAGGGTTGGAGGTAATGTGCCTGATTCTGAAATGATTCAATTTCGGGATTGTGTGAATGATTGTGGTCTTGTTGATATTGTGAGTAAAGGCTCCTACTATACTTGGAATAACAAAAAACAACCTGAAGCGAGAATCTATAGTAGACTGGATAGATTTATGGTAAATAAGTGTTGGAGTTTAAGTAGGCCGGATTTCTATGCCTTTTTTATGCCCGAAGGGTTGTATGATCATTGTCCTTGCGTTGTAAGCACTAATCAGGTGATACAACACAAGCGGAGCTTCAAGTATTTTAATATGTGGGGAAGCTCGAGTGCATTTGGTCCTACGGTGGAGAAGACTTGGGACAAGTCCCTTCTGGGTACGCCTATGTATAGGCTGTCTCGTAACCTTAAGGCTTTAAAAACTCCTCTGAAGGATTTGAATAAGTCCCGGTTCAATGATATAGAGACTGCAGCCAGTATTAAGGAGACTCTTTTGCATTCTATTCAAGAGCGGTTGGGCCAGCAGCCCCTTGACATGGAGGACAGAGCACAGGAATTGAAGGTTGCTGCTGAATTTCACGAGCTCAATGCTGCAAAAATTAGTTTCCTGATGCAAAAATCAAAGCACTCTTGGATAGTTGATGGGGATTCTAATAGCGCTTATTTCCATGGCTTACTTAAGAAGAGGCAGGGAGACAATTTTGTTTTGAGTATTGAGGATATGAATGGGTCTACTTGTGATACTCCTAGTTCCATACAATCAGCTTTCTTAGCCTATTATCAGCACCTGTTTGGGAGTCCGACGGCCACGACTGCAGTTCGCTCCAGGGTCATAGCTCATGGAAAAGTTTGTACTCTTGATATGCAACATATTCTGATGCTTCCGGTGACTGATATGGAGATCAAGGAGGCTCTTTTTAGTATTCCGGATAACAAATCCCCGGGCCCGGATGGTTACTCAAGTAAGTTCTTTAAGGATGCTTGGCCTCTTATTGGAGATAATGTGATTTCGGCTGTTCGTGACTTCTTTTTGCATAAAAAGCTTCTTAAACAAGTGAATGCCACCAATCTTGTTCTTATTCCCAAAGTGGCCAGACCCAATACAGTGATGCAATTCCGTCCTATTGCCTGTTGCAATGTTGTTTATAAGACTATATCAAAGGTCCTTTGCACGAGAATGGCTACTGTTCTTCCAATGCTTGTTGATTTGAATCAAGGGGCATTTATTAATGCTCGCCATATTCAGGAAAACATTCTCATCTGCCAGGATCTTATTCGTTTGTATGGTCAACCTAATACTTCACCAAAATGCTTGCTTAAAATCGATCTACAGAAAGCTTATGATACTGTTGAATGGACGTTTATTGAACAATTGTTGAACAAGCTTAATTTCCCTCATGAGTTCATTCAACTGGTTATGGAATGTATCACTACCACTAGCTTCTCGTTGACCCTTAATGGTGAGATGTTTGGGTTCTTTAGAGGTAAGAGAGGGATTCGTCAGGGAGACCCTCTATCCCCTTTGCTTTTCACAATCTGTATGGATTATCTAACCAGAATGCTCAAGTATGCAGCCTCCACCTATCCGTTCAGCTACCATCCGATGTGCAAAGATTTGAAATTGGCAAGTTTGATGTTTGCGGATGATGTTCTTTTGTTTTCCAAAGGAGATTCTGCCTCAATGTCACTTTTGCTCAGGTCTTTTGCCACCTTCTCCGCGGCTTCTGGATTACGCATTAGTCCCTCGAAATCCAATGTTTATTTTGGAGGTGTGTCCGAGGCCTTGAAACAACAATTCTTAGCTAGCTCGGGGTTCATGGAAGGTTCTCTGCCCTTCACTTACTTGGGCATGCCAATTCAAACAACTAGATTGAGTAAGCGGGACTGTGACTGTCTAACTGAGAAGATATGTGCTCGTATCCATTCCTATGGGGCTAGAAAGTTCTCTTATGCGGGGAGACTTGTCTTAGTCAAAGCTGTTTTAACGTCGCTTCACTCCTTTTGGGCCACCTTATTCATTTTGCCCAAAGGAGTCATTACCAAAATTGAAAGTACTTGCAGGAATTTTTTGTGGGATAGTAGTACGGAGTATTGCAGGGTGCCTCTTGTTGCTTGGGAAAAGATTTGTGCCCCTAAGAGTGAAGGTGGGTTGGGCATTCGGAATTTGGAGATGGTGAATATTGCTATGGTGGGACGACTTGTGAACTGGATTTTTACCAACAAGGAATCCCTTTGGGTTACGTGGGTGCGTACAAACTACATCAAGACTCAAGATTGGCTGCACTATAAACCCTCTGCCTATTCAAGTTGGTCATGGAGGAGAATTTGCAAGGTGAAGGACTTGTTGGCTAATGGGTATACTAATGGGGAGTGGTCTGGTAGTCCCCATGGATTCTCGACTGCAGGATGTTATGATTGGTTGCGGGAACGCAGGCCTGATGTTTCATGGTCCTCTGTGGTATGGAATGGGTTGGTGGTGCCTAAGCACCAATTTTTTGGATGGATTTTCATGAATGGAGCTGTACGTACCAATGACATTCTCCTGGGATTTGGCATTGAGGTCCCCTTGACATGTTATTTGTGTGGGCAGGAAGGTGAATCTGTGGCTCATATTTTCTTTGAGTGCGTGTTCAGTAGGCGTGTACTCGCTGATCTGGAAGCACTGATCAGCATTCATATGCCTGTGCAACACGTTCTTCAGTGGTGTGAATTGTGGAATGGAAATCAGATGCAATCTGGGACCGTAGCTGCAATTGCTCTAAGTGCACTCTACCATATTTGGCAACAACGGAATAAGAGTAAACATGATCACCTCGTTCATGTTCCTCATAAGGTCGCTGTGGCTATCAGGGAGGATGTGCGCATCCGTCTCAGACGGATTGATTTATCTAGTAGTCATAGATTGGATATAGACTGGCTTAGGGAGCGCAATCTTTTGTAATTTGTACTCGCCTTTGCGTGTTTTGTTCTTGATATATTAATATACTTACCCTTTACCAAAAAAAAAAAAAAATAATAAATAATAATAATAATAATAATAATAATAATAATAATAATAATAATAATAATAATAATAATAATAATAATAATAATAATAATAAT
The DNA here is from genome assembly GCA_029255685.2 of Silene conica. NCBI lineage: Eukaryota > Viridiplantae > Streptophyta > Magnoliopsida > Caryophyllales > Caryophyllaceae > Silene > Silene conica. The sequence goes on along the minus strand of CM055312.2, from coordinate 37,262,268 downwards.
AATAATAATAATAATAATAATAATAATAATAATAATAATAATAATAATAATAATAATAATAATAATAATAATAATAATAATAATAATAATAATAATAATAATAATAATAATAATAATAATAATAATAATAATAATAATAATAATAATAATAATAATAATAATAATAATAATAATAATAATAATAATAATAATAATAATAATAATAATAATAATAATAATAATAATAATAATAATAATAATAATAATAATAATAATAATAATAATAATAATAATAATAATAATAATAATAATAATAATAATAATAATAATAATAATAATAATAATAATAATAATAATAATAATAATAATAATAATAATAATAATAATAATAATAATAATAATAATAATAATAATAATAATAATAATAATAATAATAATAATAATAATAATAATAATAATAATAATAATAATAATAATAATAATAATAATAATAATAATAATAATAATAATAATAATAATAATAATAATAATAATAATAATAATAATAATAATAATAATAATAATAATAATAATAATAATAATAATAATAATAATAATAATAATAATAATAATAATAATAATAATAATAATAATAATAATAATAATAATAATAATAATAATAATAATAATAATAATAATAATAATAATAATAATAATAATAATAATAATAATAATAATAATAATAATAATAATAATAATAATAATAATAATAATAATAATAATAATAATAATAATAATAATAATAATAATAATAATAATAATAATAATAATAATAATAATAATAATAATAATAATAATAATAATAATAATAATAATAATAATAATAATAATAATAATAATAATAATAATAATAATAATAATAATAATAATAATAATAATAATAATAATAATAATAATAATAATAATAATAATAATAATAATAATAATAATAATAATAATAATAATAATAATAATAATAATAATAATAATAATAATAATAATAATAATAATAATAATAATAATAATAATAATAATAATAATAATAATAATAATAATAATAATAATAATAATAATAATAATAATAATAATAATAATAATAATAATAATAATAATAATAATAATAATAATAATAATAATAATAATAATAATAATAATAATAATAATAATAATAATAATAATAATAATAATAATAATAATAATAATAATAATAATAATAATAATAATAATAATAATAATAAATAATAATAATAATAATAATAATAATAATAATAATAATAATAATAATAATAATAATAATAATAATAATAATAATAATAATAATAATAATAATAATAATAATAATAATAATAATAATAATAATAATAATAATAATAATAATAATAATAATAATAATAATAATAATAATAATAATAATAATAATAATAATAATAATAATAATAATAATAATAATAATAATAATAATAATAATAATAATAATAATAATAATAATAATAATAATAATAATAATAATAATAATAATAATAATAATAATAATAATAATAATAATAATAATAATAATAATAATAATAATAATAATAATAATAATAATAATAATAATAATAATAATAATAATAATAATAATAATAATAATAATAATAATAATAATAATAATAATAATAATAATAATAATAATAATAATAATAATAATAATAATAATAATAATAATAATAATAATAATAATAATAATAATAATAATAATAATAATAATAATAATAATAATAATAATAATAATAATAATAATAATAATAATAATAATAATAATAATAATAATAATAATAATAATAATAATAATAATAATAATAATAATAATAATAATAATAATAATAATAATAATAATAATAATAATAATAATAATAATAATAATAATAATAATAATAATAATAATAATAATAATAATAATAATAATAATAATAATAATAATAATAATAATAATAATAATAATAATAATAATAATAATAAAATAATAATAATAATAATAATAATAATAATAATAATAATAATAATAATAATAATAATAATAATAATAATAATAATAATAATAATAATAATAATAATAATAATAATAATAATAATAATAATAATAATAATAATAATAATAATAATAATAATAATAATAATAATAATAATAATAATAATAATAATAATAATAATAATAATAATAATAATAATAATAATAATAATAATAATAATAATAATAATAATAATAATAATAATAATAATAATAATAATAATAATAATAATAATAATAATAATAATAATAATAATAATAATAATAATAATAATAATAATAATAATAATAATAATAATAATAATAATAATAATAATAATAATAATAATAATAATAATAATAATAATAATAATAATAATAATAATAATAATAATAATAATAATAATAATAATAATAATAATAATAATAATAATAATAATAATAATAATAATAATAATAATAATAATAATAATAATAATAATAATAATAATAATAATAATAATAATAATAATAATAATAATAATAATAATAATAATAATAATAATAATAATAATAATAATAATAATAATAATAATAATAATAATAATAATAATAATAATAATAATAATAATAATAATAATAATAATAATAATAATAATAATAATAATAATAATAATAATAATAATAATAATAATAATAATAATAATAATAATAATAATAATAATAATAATAATAATAATAATAATAATAATAATAATAATAATAATAATAATAATAATAATAATAATAATAATAATAATAATAATAATAATAATAATAATAATAATAATAATAATAATAATAATAATAATAATAATAATAATAATAATAATAATAATAATAATAATAATAATAATAATAATAATAATAATAATAATAATAATAATAATAATAATAATAATAATAATAATAATAATAATAATAATAATAATAATAATAATAATAATAATAATAATAATAATAATAATAATAATAATAATAATAATAATAATAATAATAATAATAATAATAATAATAATAATAATAATAATAATGCGATCAACTTCACCATTGACACGAGAACTTGACACCACGGTGGTACCACCGCGTCAACCTCCCCCGAGTCAACGGTGGTACTGTTGGGAAATGTGTCCTCAAAAATAGTGCGATCACGTAATTAAATCTCATGATGAGAATGCGTAAGGGGCGATACGATTTATATTAGTCAACTGACCAACATTAATCGGTAATGATTGGCTAGCTAGAGTTTGACATTACTGTCGTATGACGGTGGTGGTCAGTTGATCCCTTTAGGTCACACCTTTAGGACAATTCCCTTAATTGATAAAGTGATCGAATGTATATTGATACGATTTGATCATATTCCTTAAACCCGTATATCGGGAAATCAGAGGTTAAATCTTATTGTAAGATTTATGTTTAAAATTGAAACGTGTCAATTGTTAAACATTGAACGATATTTTATTATATCGTAATTAGAATGAATCGGGTTGAAATTTATACAAAGGTAATAATCATTTTATAATTGTAATTTCGAATTACTTGTCAATTAATAAATATGATACAATATTTATAAGATAAATATTTATATGTTTTAAATGTTCTAAAACATTTTATTACTTAATGACATATAAGATGTCACACTTTGTACAAAATGTACAAGTGACAAAATTGTAAAATGAAATCCATTTTATGGATTAAGTGGGACGGCTAGTGGAGATGGTTGTGTGGGTGATTAGTGTGTTAAATACACTATAATCATTATGTTTAGATATAAACCTTGAGAAAACTAACCTAGAGCCACCCTAGTACATTGAGAAGTGAAGATGTTCCCTCTCTTGTGCTTCCCCATACCCGGCCACACCAAACCCTAAGCAACACTTGATAAATATTGTTGCATGCTCTCAAAATAATTCTAATCCTCATGCTTGTAAGATTTTCTAAGAGTAAGAAAAACAATACAACATAAAACCTCAAATATTATTATTATGAATAATAATAATACTAATAATAATAAGTTATACATTAGTTTTGATTCTAATTAAGAGATTAGGATTAGTATTAAGGAAACCGATTTTGTGCTAGCTTGTTCAAGATTTCGGTTGTGTTAAGGGGTTGTCTTGGTGCATCCAAAGGAGGTATTCTCGTTGAATACTCGGAGGATCGTCCTTGCTTTCATTCGGACCGTGTGTAAGGGTTCGAAAAACTCTCTTATTTCCGCATTTTTAAGCATGCATAAGATCACATTATGAGTTGATTAAAATGTTAATTAAAATATTTATTAGTATGACTAAATTAATTAGTTTATGAGATAACTAAATCCTAACAATTGGTATCAGAGCAACTAGGTTGTTTGCATGCTTTCCGTTTACGTTTTTACGGAGTTATTAAGATAACAAAATAAAATTTGGAATTTCGTTTAATATAAGATATGGCCGAAATTAATTAAGCATGAATACCTACTGTTTTCTAAAATGTTTTAGAATGTTTGGAATATATTTTGCATGAATATTGGTTATTGGTATATTAAATCTCGGTTTTATTAAGTTTTAATGGTTAAAAATTGTTTATTTTGGGAAAAATAGTTAAAATCATCTTTTGGCCGAGATTTTTCAGTATGTTTTCACATGTATATCCTATGTTATGAATATGAATTTTCGTAAATTATGGACTTATAAAACATGTGATATGGATTTTAAAGGTTAAAATGCAATAAGATGAATAAAAATGGGTTTGTATAGTTATATTACGAATTTGACTATAAAATTTTATGAGTATGTCACATGCAATATTTATAATATATGTTGAATTTTCCAGAAATTTATCTCAAATATTGCAATATTATAGATTTTTAATGTAAAAATCGGGTAATTAGTGACATTATTTCGACTTTAATAGTTTAAGTTGGAATTTGGCCATAAAATTTAAAAAGATGTCATATATATTATTTCCAGCATTTATAAAAATTTCGAGATTTTTATCTTATTTTATGCTTGGGAAATAACTTTAAAGGTTAAAATCGTACGATATATGACGAAAATTGTTAAAATTTGCAATAGTTGTTAAAATTGCCGGAAAATTTAACCCATTTTAGTAATATATGATATGTTCATCACCATAATTTTCTTGGGAGCCAAAAGTTTCTGATTTATTTAATTTTAATTTGTTTAAAAGTTGCATTTAAAATTGAATAATAAGAGTCATGTAATTAAAAATTTCGGCTATTGGGCAGTGTGCCATTTATTTTTCTGTCCATTTTATGTTCTTAAAGTTTTTTGGAAAGTGTAAAAAAATTATTAGTATTTTATTTGCATTTATGGAGTTAATTATTGAATTTTCCGACTTAAAATGCTCGTTTTACGTATTATTTTCGAAATAAATATTAAAACCGTATAAGTACTAATATTTTAAAGTTCTGAAATTTTAAGAACATTCTAGAATTTTCAAAATTTGAATTTTGATTTTTTCCGAAATTTTATGACTCTTTTTGAATTTTTTATTATTTTTCCCGCAAAACCGAGTAATACCGAACAATATTATAATATTAAGTTAAATCATGTTCAAAGTTTGAGTAAGACTAAATTTTGAAACCTAAATGATTTGGAATGATTAACTTAAGAGTGAAATCCGATTCATATAATGCATAGTGTTGTTAATCGTTAAAACACGCAATTCCATAAAAACCGAGGTATACGATGACTATTTATTTAAATAGGACGATTTGGCTTAGGATTTGCATGATAGTTCATATATTCATAAGCATTGCATATTTTAATTATAAATGTCATGATTTTATTTACGTAATTTTGGAAACTATGTAATTTACTAAGTATGGCCTTAGTTTTTAAATCGGTATTTCCCGTAATGTAAGGGGTTACCGATTCGGTTGTAATTTTGTGATCTCGTATCACCCAATTGTAATTTATTTCTATTTTATAATGTATAAAGTAGACTAGATAATTTTTGTAAAATCCGGAGATCCTTGAAGACGGTGCCATTCGGAAAGGAGTTCCGAACAAGATGGTGTTTACCTCGAAGTGCGTGCCTCGTGAAGTTCAAGGGACCAAAGGAGTTGGTTTCCGAATTTGTACTTTTATTATTTCTTTTTTAGGAAAGGTCATACTAGGGTTTATTTTTATGCTTTTATTTTGCTTTTATATGTTTGCATGCATAGCCAAATCGTCATATATCGTCTCATGCATTTTTCGATTTAGTCGACCTAGTCATTATTTTATCGATAATTCACCGACTTAGTTCACTTAAACGGAGATAGATAATAATTTGACTAGATCTCTTACATATAAATATTGACACTTAGCCTTACCAGAAAATATGGACCCATGAATCCTTTCTTCACAAGAACGTAGGCTCGGCTATACCGGGGTACTAAAATTGTCACGTTGGGTAAGTGGGGTAATAAGATTACACCTTGAAATTTGGTTGATCTCAACGAAAGTATTCGTAACCGTAGTTGCAATAAGTTCGGGCTAAAGACGATTTTTAGAAAATTGTCGACCGAGAGTTCTAAGGTAGAACCGATTAAAAGGTTAATCCACCAAATTATACCAATACGGGTTGAATCGGCTACACCGTGCCCGGATTAGTATGGGTTTGGGTCTCGGGATTGTTTACTTAATTGGGTAAGAGATCATTAAGTAAATAACTAATTAACTTGTTTAAGTTTTTAGTTTAAATTATGAATTTAAAAATGATGTTGTTTTATTTCCTTCATTTTATTGTAGTTTAATTTTCAACATCGTCAATGGCAACCAACGCTCCACCTCTCACTAACGTATCATGGCTTCGATCCTTTATGGATCGTTGCAAACTCGATAAGCATGGTTCCAATTTTAAGGATTGGGATGCGCAATTACTTTTGGCCGCTCAAGGTGACGATAAGAGTCGTTACCTATCCGAAGCCGCTCCTCCCGCTCCAACCGCTCGTTCTGCGATCGGAACTCGTGAGGCCTATGAAGCCTACATGAAAGAGTCCTCCGCTCTTAAAAATGTGCTCATCTTCTCCATGGAGCCGGATCTCCAAAGGAGTATGATCAAGTTGACCACATCGTATGAGATATACACCAAGCTTGCGACCATGTTTTCGCAAACTCCAAGGGTGATTCAATATGAAGCGGCTTTCGCCTTCTTCGACATTACCTTGAAGGAAGGGCAAAAGATAAGCCCTCATGTGCTCAAACTCGTTGAGCTCGCGGAGACTCTAAAAACGCAAGACGTTGATGTTCCCGACTCTCTCATAATTGACCGAATTCTTCACTCGCTCAATAAGGTCAAATCGTATGCTCAATTCCGGGTGAATTTTAATATGCGAAACCAAGAGACTACATTGGATGAATTGCATAAGATGCTCGTCCAAGCCGAAAGGACATGGGACTTCATGAAATTTCCACCAAAGATGTTTTAAACATCGAAAAGAAAGGGAAATCGAGCTTCAAGAAGAATGTCTTTAAAGGCAAGGGCAAGAAAACGTTCAAGCCCAAAGCGACCAAAGAAAAGACCTTTTCGAAAGGCGCTTCCATCTCGTCTTCAAAATCCGAAGACAAGTGCCATTATTGCACGAGGATCGGTCATTGGAAGCGTAATTGTCCCAAATACTTAAGCGATCTCAAAAATGGGAAGGCAACCGTCGTAGGTAATAATTCTCGTTTAAAATCATGTCATTTATCAACTTATGTATAGTGATACAAATGTGTTGATATTTACCCTTTTTAATTGTTTTAAAGGGCCACCTCCTAATGATAAGGGCAAGGAGAAGGAAGCATGAGGTTCCTTACTTGGATGGCTACGGTAGCATCCAATTGATCGAAGACTTGAAGAGCTAGGCTCTAATTTTCATATCGTCTTCTTTCATATTTTGCATTTCATTTATGGAACAATTTACTTTCTTGTAAGACAAGGATTAAAATCCTAAAACAATGGTTGTAATTTTGGATATTGGTGACTTGGTTTTCAACCCGAGTCACTACTTTTGTTCTTAATCAATGTCTTGATTTCTCAAATAAATTGCATACCTTGTTAAAACATGAATAATAGTGATCTTGTCACGCAATAAACATTGATACGATCAATATAATATAATCAAAGTGTTGATTAAAACGGAGAACTACACCCCATGAGATACTTTCAATCAAATTATGAAATCATTAATTCATTATACGATGATCATTTTGAGTGAAAATGAGAATGTATTCATCACACCTATAAAACTTCAAACATTCATATGCATTGGTTAAATCGAAATTGCTATCCTTATACAAGTAAATGTTATTGTTAAAAGGATAGAGTGGGAGAAAATATTTCGCTCGCAAACCAATGATGAAAATAAAGGATCTTAGAGAAGATTCCTACATGGGAGTCTTAAGAAGAGCCCTAAATGAATGAATTGAAGAAACTACGAGAGGACACTGAAGAAACTACGGGAGGACACACAAGGAAAGGTTCCTTATGTTCATTGTTTCAAAGAGAGGATATAATGAAATCCCGTAGGAAATCGGAAGGAAAACGGTTCCTTAATAAATGATTTTTCTAAATTTATAAGATAAAAGAGAAGAAATCATCTCAATTCTCTCAATGTAGTTATAAGGAAATTATCATGTCATATTCGTCTCGAGGAAACGAAGACATGAAAAGAGGGTGATGATTGATTGATGAAAATAGATCACTATAGGGATAGTGATAGTAATAATGATTCAAGTGATAAATAAAGATTTACATGCAAGAAATGAAAGGCTCATTTAAGAGATCGAGTGATATTGTTTTTAGTGGGAGCGATATTCATTAATAGAATTAAGCCTACCATTTAGAGAGGATGGGTGATTCTTTAAAGTGTAAAGAATAAGAGGTTTTCAATTCTAGATGAACAAATACTTTATATCATAAGATGATGGAGTTTTACGGGAAGGTTTATTATATTGATAATAAAAGGTCGCCCATTAGAAATCAGGATGGTTAGATATGAATAACCTTGATTCAATAGCCAAGATGGTTGAAAATAGTAAGAGTGATGAAATCGTTAATAACTACAATATAGATTTCAGCACATAAGTGACTAGATAATTTCGAGTGATTCTTTAATCCCTCTAGTATATCATTACGTCACGAGTTATAAGATAACAGTGGGAGCTTCTCTCAGGAAAGGAATCTCAAGATCTAGAATGGGTTCTAGATATGTGCTCAAATAAGATCATATTATGTGAGATAATATGAGTCGGAAGGAGACCAAAATTTGTAAGTTTTGCAATCCTGAATAAAGGGTTTATTCGCAAAACACTAATACAAATAGATGATCGTGCATCAAATGCAATGAAATGGTATTGACTATTTTTGCATGACAATGTCATTTGAGTTATAATTAACTCAAGATGAAAGATACTTTGTCAAAATCCAAACGGGTTGTCAGAGACAATATTGAACCCCATAAGTGAACTGGATTGACTTAGTATAGCCCCTAGCCGCTTACATGAGGTGACATCTCAAAGCGACTAGAATGTGAGGCGACTGATGGCAAGTTCAAGTGCCATAGAGTCATATGTGATGACTATTCGATCACATAGGCAGACTGCAAGAAACACTATGTCGGGCAAAGTGACCGCTTATAGAGTTGTGGAAATTTTATAATAGCCGGGTCGTGGCGAGAGCTGCTATAGTATTCTTGTGAGTCAATTCTTAGACTAAAGATTACTCTCCCAAGATGGTACAGTTTAGGCATAACCTTGATCCATTCTCTACGACTTTTCGTAACTGGAGTCAAATGGGATTGCTTTGGGTTGTGACTGACTGTGACTAGTTGAAGGAAGTAGTACGATACAAATTGTCCACCCCTTGTCAGGGTTGTTCAAATATTAAGGCCACTCGAGGAGAAGTTAACTGGAAATGCGTGGCCACGCTCGGAAGGTATCTATGGTAGATATTTCCGGTCAAACAGTTATTCTCCAGATCGAGGAAACCACTCATGATATGATCGAATGCAAGTACGACCTCAGAGAGACATCTTGCATTGAGTGGGAGATTGTAATAGGACAAGAGAATTGGTGACGCACACTTGTCGAGGACAAGTGGGAGATTGTTGGGAAATGTGTCCTCAACAATAGTGCGATCACGTAATTAAATCTCATGATGAGAATGCGTAAGGGACGATACGATTTATATTTGTCAACTGACCAACATTAATCGGTAATGATTGGCTAGCTAGAGTTTGACATTACTGTCGTATGACGGTGGTGGTCAGTTGATCCCTTTAGGTCACACCTTTAGGACAATTCCCTTAATTGATAAAGTGATCGAATGTATATTGATACGATTTGATCATATTCCTTAAACCCGTATATCGGGAAATCAGAGGTTAAATCTTATTGTAAGATTTATGTTTAAAATTGAAACGTGTCAATTGTTAAACATTGAACGATATTTTATTATATCGTAATTAGAATGAATCAGGTTGAAATTAATACAAAGGTTGTAAATCGTATTGACGATAAATAATCATTTTATAATTGTAATTTCGAATTACTTGTCAATTAATAAATATGATACAATATTTATAAGATAAATATTTATATGTTTTAAATGTTCTAAAACATTTTATTACTTAATGACATATAAGATGTCACACTTTGTACAAAATGTACAAGTGACAAAATTGTAAAATGAAATCCATTTTATGGATTAAGTGGGACGACTAGTGGAGATGGTTGTGTGGGTGATTAGTGTGTTAAATACACTATAATCATTATGTTTAGATATAAACCTTGAGAACACTAACCTAGAGCCACCCTAGTACATTGAGAAGTGAAGATGTTCCCTCTCTTGTGCTTCCCCATACCCGGCCACACCAAACCCTAAGCAACACTTGATAAATATTGTTGCATGCTCTCAAAATAATTCTAATCCTCATGCTTGTAAGATTTTCTAAGAGTAAGAAAAACAATACAACATAAAACCTCAAATATTATTATTATGAATAATAATAATACTAATAATAATAAGTTATACATTAGTTTTGATTCTAATTAAGAGATTAGGATTAGTATTAAGGAAACCGATTTTGTGCTAGCTTGTTCAAGATTTCGGTTGTGTTAAGGGGTTGTCTTGGTGCATCCAAAGGAGGTATTCTCGTTGAATACTCGGAGGATCGTCCTTGCTTTCATTCGGACCGTGTGTAAGGGTTCGAAGAACTCTCTTATTTCCGCATTTTTAAGCATGCATAAGATCACATTATGAGTTGATTAAAATGTTAATTAAAATATTGATTAGTATGACTAAATTAATTAGTTTATGAGATAACTAAATCCTAACAGGTACCACCCCCAAACTCCTCCCCTGAACACACGAACGAGAAAACCACCTGAACATGGCGATTGCCCTTACGACCAGGGGTGACAAACACCCCTTCTACATCGACACCGACGCACCAGAACCACCGTGACCACCCCCCTGACACCCCTTATCCAACCAGCAACACATAGCAACACTAACAAGACTACTACGACCAGACACAACCCTTCGACACTACTGTCAACACGACTATACACAACAGCGATAAAACAATGTCAGACGCTTACCTGACTTCAGATCAGAATTAGGGGGAAACGTGAAGGTGGTTGTGGCCGTGAGAACCCTCTGTCTCTTCTGTGTGGTGGCGACAGTAGGCTTAGGTTATCAGTTGTGTAAAAGCTAGGTCAGAAATAGGGTCTTTTACACTCTAATAAGGCGACATTAGGGGTTTATACGTGAGATGAGTGTTAGTGTATTGTGAGGGTTTTGTTAGGGTTTTGTCGACATATGGGCTGCTTGCCTTGCACAAATAACGAGGCCCAAAACTCCACTCTAAAGGTCTCGTGTTCGAACCCCACATAAGACATAAATCACAACTTAAACCATATAAAACAAGTACACATGTTAAGTAGTAATCTATCGTAACTTAAACTATCTTAACGTCACGAAACAAAACAAACATCGTAATTAAAATATCCGAGGTATTACAGTCTTCCCCCCTTAAAATGAACTTCGTCCCGAAGTTCACTCATTCCTGCCTCGCACAGAAGTCGATTTAAAACATAAAGGTAAAGGCGAACATGATAAGATACGAAATGTTACAGCTTATGTCGGGTTCGGTAATGGATTTGAGGAGAAAGACCCACCGGCCGGGCAACCGGAAGGGAAACCGGCTCTCGCCTCAAATTAGTTTCTGAAGTCGGCTAAGTGTTGAATAAATGTTTGTAATAATATATATGAAATGATTGTCATTCGAGTTTGAGTTATTGTACATCTTTGAGATTACATTGTGTGATTTGTGTAAACCTGTTGTGCGCTGCTATAGTACTCGAATTCTCACCTGATTGCATCGTGTAGCTGGTTGGCCGTAGTGACTTGGTCCTCACGGTCATGTCTTAGATTGTCTGCCCGCCTTCGGGCAAATCTCGTTCCTAGCTAGTTCGGGTCTTAGGGGTGCCTTGTTGCACTTGTCGAATCGGGGATCGTAATCTGTTTGCGGTCCGAGAGTCTGGCCAGGTTTAGACTGAGACAGTCATTTGATGTCGTCCTACCACGGGGTTGTATAGTCTGAGATTGGGGATGTCGTAGTATATAGACGAGTCGATTGTCGGCTTGCTCATAGTAGTCTAGTCGAGTCAATTGTTGACCAATCTAGTTAGAGGCGAGTCAATTGTTGACCTATCTCTTTGTTGGTGCAGTCGAGTCACTTGGTGACCTATCTCTTGTTTGTAGAGTCACTTGGTTGACCTATAGTTGTTGGAGTTGAGTGACTTGGTGACCTACCTCCTGTTGATGTAAGTGGTTGTTAGTTTGTGTATATGAATGCATGATACTTGGTTATCTTAGTATTGTTCGTCCAAGGCATTGGACAACTCTTAGTCTAGTTTCGTAAATGGTTTGGACTGAAAGACCCCCCGGTCGGGGAACCGGAAGGGAGACCGGCTCTCATTTCAAATAGTTTCCTAAGTTAGTTGAGAGCCTTTGCATAAGTGATGCATGTTGATATGAAGATTGATGTTGATACAAATGCTTCGTAAGTTATAAATGTTGGAGTATGTTCGATGCCTTATGTGTTATGTGTTATTGACAATAGGTGGCTAGGAGCACTCTCCACTGACTGTGGTGCACATGTTGTATGTGTGTACGTACATGAAGGCTGATGTATGGGGTTACGTTGAGAGTAGCGATCGATGATCCTTCATCGTTGACTTTTACCATTCGTTAGCTAGACCTTAGACTTATGTTTCAGTATATTGTGCCTGTAGGGATATGTTATCCCGGGTTGCTTATGTATTGCACTTATATACTTATTTATGTTTTATTTCTTCCGCATATTTAATATTGCTAAGACACCTCGCATACATGTTTTCTTATCATGTCAAAAGTTTTAAATTCCGCGCATTTTTGGCATGTTTTGTATGTTTACTTTTCCGCTGCCGCGAGGGGTTTTACAGTTGGTATCATAGCGTTATCGCTCCCGACGCACTCATGTAATCCCCAAACTTAACTTGACCAAAAACTTGAATAATGAATGAGAGATTGGATAGACTTAAGGACAAGTGGTAGACTGCTTGTGGTTGTTAATTGTTAGGTTAACACTGTTTTCTCTTTTGAAGGATGGTGAGAACTACTGCCGCGGAGAATACCATAATGCAAGCAGTTCTGCAAGTCCTTGAGTGTAGGGAATATGCATGTATTCACCCTTAAAATTGCAGGATTATAACGAAAATTACATATGTAAATAATTGTTATAAGATGAAAAACATGAATAAGAGAGTACAACCTTAGGTCCTGTGCGCGAATGGCCTAAGAACTGGAATTAAAGGAAATTCCCTCCTATAACTTGCACCCAAGACCCGTTCGAGATGATGCCGCGTGTGCTAGAAAATGCTCTCCAATTGCCTTGCAATATGGGGAGAGTTTTTGTGAGTTTTAAGATGTGAGATCTAGGTTTTGGGAAAAGTCAGTTCTCAAAACCCTAATTTCTGTAAAAGTGAGATTACCAGTAAAAAGGTAGTCTGACAAAAGGAGAGTTCTCTCCTTTTGTAATACCTACTCGGCCGAAATAGGTCAAAGGTGAGAGTGGGCTTTCCACTCTTACCATATTCCCTTGCGTGATTCGACCCTCAAGCTAAAATATAATTCGCGGGATTTAATTATAAATCGTATACACGTTATCAGATATTAATGTAGTCGATACATTAATAATGGTCCGATAAAAATTACGATATTGTATAATTAGCTAAATTAATATAACTGCTTATATTAATAAACGAATTCAATATTTAATTAAATATAACCGTTTATATTTAATTTACGAATTAATCATGTAATCCGTATTAGCTAAAATTATTTAATCCGTATTAAATAATTATCTCAGCATCTCATTGACTAATTTAATAGTCAATACCTCTGACTAACTGTTTAGTCGTATTCAGCATAAATGTTACTGTATTTTCATACCTTCACATTTCTCAAACGTGTCCTATAGGTGTGACGTATAGGGACCAGTTGATCACCGTCATCCGTATGACAACAACGTCAAACTTATCTAGCAAGCCAACCGTTATTGATAAACGTGGATCAACTGATAATAATACCAAAGTATGCCCTTGTGATCCTTTAAGAGATTTAATAAGTCATTGTACTAATTGTCAAGGACACCAACCCCAACAATCTCCCACTTGTCCATACAAGGGTATGTGCAATGACGTTATCACACTACATGTGGAGGACACCAGCTCCAACATTGAGAACCAAAAGGTTCAGGCTGAAGCTGTTCCTCCTCCTCCGCATGGTAATGAGGCTAATAGACCTGGTGGCTTCTGTTGGATTGCCTCTCAGATGGCTAGGAGCCATGCTAAGACCTACGGCGGTGAAGTCGACCCCGTTGCCTTATCGGAATGGTTCAGAGATATGGAGAAGAGCTTCTCCATGTACTCAATTGTTAGGGAGGATAGGGTGCGATTAGCCACTCACTTTCTGACACTTGAGGCTGACCGTTGGTGGAGTCTTACTGGTCCGACTTTTCTACTTAACCCACTGTTTGATTGGGAGGCGTTCAAAGAGAAGATTGAGACTCGCTTCTATCCTAAAGATCTTCGTTCGCAAAGACTGAAGGAGTTTATGGATCTCAAGCAAGGGAAGATGACGGTGCAAGAGTTCACAGACAAGTTCAACCAGCTAGCTCACTTTGCTTCTAGGTTTGTGAGAGACGAGTCAGAGAGGGTGTACTTCTACAGAGGGAAGTTGGGACCCCGTAGTGAGAGTATGGTTCGCCGAGACTCTACTTCTTTTGTTGAGGTGTACGACGATGCAATTTGGGCTGAGAGTTTGATCAAGGCCATAGATGCTGAGACTGGAGCTTCTTCTTCTTCTGCTCCCTCTTCCTTACAGACTTCCTCCCATGAGAAGAGACCCTTTGTTCCTTCACCTGATTCTCCAGTACCTCAATTTAAGAAGTTCAAGAAATTCGACCCATCTAAGGTCAAGGACCTTGTGCCTGTACCAGATGCTCCCCTGAAGTGTTTCAGATGTCACAAGGATCTTCACCTTGGAGTTGACTGCAACGGCGACGCCTACACCTGTTATGCTTGTCGTAAGACCGGACATCGCTCCTTCGAGTGCCCCGAGACGAAGGCTGTCGTGGGCCGAGCTGCTACTGCTGGTGGTGTCGTTCAGAAACCGAAGCCCAAGGGTATCGTGTACGTGATGAGTCATGCTGCAGCCGAGGCTTACCCTCACCTGGTCACCGGTATGTCTCCATTGATGTTTTCTTTTTACCTATAGGACGCTGTCATGAGCTTATCCTTATTCTTCTTTCGTGCTTCACACTGAAATTTGCTCCCTTTAACCGCTTCCTTTCTCTCTTCTCGTGACTTCTTTGGATTTCTTTCCTTTTTGGGGGTTGCAAACCTCTTTTGTTTTACAAATTTTATTTGTTCAAAGGTTTGAAAGATCTAAGAAGGATGATTTTAGAAAACCTAGTTTTAAGAAGTTGGATAATTTTACAACTTTGATGGATTTCAGCGTTGATTTGCCATTTGAACTCGTTATTGGAGACGTCTGATAACCTGTACTATGCCTATCAACACCGGATCGATCTAAATTTTGAAATTTTTCATTGATTTTCACCTTGGACTTGCCTTCGGATTAGAACGTCAGGTTCTTTAATGCGCAACGAGAACCCCAACGTTCCTTGATGGAAGCTGGACTATGGATTTTACTTTTGAAATTTTGGAAGAAGCATAAGTTTTTGTATGTCAAGGTTTCTGTGAAAGTTTTAGTTGTTAGTGTTGTCCTTGTAACTGCTTTCAAGTTTCGAGGACGAAATTTTTTTAAATTTGGGGTGATTGTAACATCCCGTATTTTCGTAAATAATATTTTAATGATTTTAAAGTATTTTTCGGAATATAATATTACTTTAATAATAAATCGTAAGTTTTAGTTTAAGTTTCCGTTAAGTTCCGTCTTAAGAAAATTTTTAAGTCTTAAGATGTTGTTCACTTGGCATTTTAATTCCGACTTGAGTTTCCGTATCGCTTAAGAAAATAAACCCGACTCAAGTAAAGTGAAAGGACAATATAAAACCCTACCTTAAACCCTTCATCGACATTTCATCCCCTTCATTTCATTTCACTGTAAGAAAAGAAAACATCATTTCCTCTTTTCTTAAGAGCTTCTAAAGACGATCTCGGCCCCTTCCCGAACTCGTATCAAGGTAAATTTTATATTTTTGGAATCCTCTCGAGATCTGCAATCTTTCACTTTCAATTCATGTTTCATCAACTTTCAATTTGGGGCTGTTTTGGGGAAAACTCGAAATACCTCATGTTAATTCGTTTTTGTTGTTCGTAGGAGCTAACTTGGACGACCCGGACAAGGACTCGTACATTGTAGAGTATTAGAAGTGAAGAATCGCTCTCTTAAGGTGACGATAATGAGTAACTCGGCCTTTTGTCTAATATTAGCACTTTATATGATTTTTAGTATGTTATGTTGATAGGAATATGTTTAGGATATGTGGATTGTGGTTGTGATGCTGTAAATTAGTTAAAATCATGCTAGGGTTTGATGTTTATATGTCTCTCACATGATTTAATGAGTATTGATAATGGGTAATATGTTTGGGTGGAAAAGATGGATGTTTATATTGTTGATTATGAATGTGTATGTCAATCCATGAAAATGCTTAAAGGATGAAATAAGAATCCTTGTATATATTGTTTATTGTGATTTTAGAAGTGTATCCAAAGTATAAAAGCAATCCCATGAAGTTTGATTAAGTTTAGAAAAGTTTAGTTCATAAGTGTTGAACATACATATATAAGTTAATTTCAGCAGATATAAGTTAAGCTAAGTTCAGCAAAAAATAAGTTCAGCAAAAAATAAGTTCAGAAAAGTTCAGCAAAAATAAGTTAAATTCAGAAAAAATAAGTTAAGTTAAGTTCAGCAAAAATAAGTTCAGAAAAGTTCAGCAAAAATAAGTTAAGTTCAGCAAATATAAGTTAAGTTTAGAAAAATTCAGAAAAAATAAGTTAAGTTAAGTTAAGTTAAGCAAAAATAAGTCCAAAAGAACAGGGCCTAAATCCGTTTTTGTTGTTCGTAGGAGCTAACTTGGACCACCCGGACAAGGACTCGTACATTGTAGAGGATTAGACGTGAAGAATCGCTCTCTTTAGGTGACGATAATGAGTAACTCGGCCTTTTGTCTAATATTAGCACTTTATATGATTTTTAGTATGTTATGTTGATAGGAATATGTTTAGGATATGTGGATTGTGGTTGCGATGCTGTAAATTAGTTAAAATCATGCTAGGGTTTGATGTTTATGTGTCTCTCACATGATTTAATGAGTATTGATAATGGGTAATATGTTTGGGTGGAAAAGATGGATGTTTATATTGTTGATTATGAATGTGTATGTTAATCCATGAAAATGCTTAAAGGATGAAGTAAGAATGCTTCTATATGTTGTTTATTATGATTTTAGAAGTGTATGCAAAGTATAGAAGCAATCTCATGAAGTTTGATTGAGGTTTTTGATTGTCGAATTGGCGTAAATTGGGACAGGGGGTTCCCAGCCGGTTAGGGGCCGGCAGCCGGTCGACCGGCTGAGAGCCCCATTTGGTGTTTGTTGTTGTTTTTGCGAAAATTGGGGAAAGGGGTCCCCAGCCGGTGGACCGGCAGCCGGTCGGCCGGCTGGGAGTACCTCCTTGTTGTTTTTATTGCGTTTTGGGCATGAGAGATTGAGTCTCTCAGTCGGCCAACCGGCAGCCTATGGCTGACCGGCTAAGAGCCCCTGATCAAGTTGTTTAGTTCGTAACTTTTGTTTCGCATGTCGGATCTGATTGATTCTTCTTCCGTATGATTCGTATGCTTGTTTGAAGTCCCAAGAAATTGGGCGACGCTTATGTCGGGTTCGGTAATGGATTTGAGGAGAAAGACCCCCCGGTCGGGCAACCGGAAGGGAAACCGACTCTCGCCTCAAATTAGTTTCCGAAGTCGGCTAAATGTTGAATGAATGTTTGTAATAATATATATGAAATGATTGTCATTCGAGTTTGAGTTATTGTACAAAGATGGCATTGTGTGATTTGTGTAAACGTGTTGTGCGCTGCTATAGTACTCGAATTCTCACCTAATTGCATCGTGTAGCTGGTTGGCCGTAGTGACTTGGTCCTCACGGTCAGGTCTTAGATTGTCTGCCCGCCTTTGGGCATATCTCGTTCCTAGCTAGTTCGGGTCTTGAGGTTGCCTTGTTGCACTTGTCGAATCGGGGATCGTAATCTGTTTGCGCTCTGAGAGTCTGGCCAGGTTTAGACTGGGACAGTCATTTGATGTCGTCCTACCAGGGGGTTGTATAGTCTGAGATTGGGGATGTCGTAGTATATAGACGAGTAGATTGTCGACCTGCTCATAGTAGTCTAGTCGAGTCAATTGTTGACCAATCTAGTTAGAGTCGAGTCAATTGTTGACCTATCTCTTTGTTGGTGGAATCGAGTCACTTGGTGACCTATCTCTTGTTTGTAGAGTCACTTGGTTGACCTATAGTTGTTGGAGTCGAGTCACTTGGTGACCTACCTCTGGTTGATGTAAGTGGTTGTTAGTTTGTGTATATGAATGCATGATACTTGGTTATCTTAGTATTGTTCGTCCAAGGCATTGGACGACTATTAGTCTGGTTTCGTAAATGGTTTGGACTGAAAGACCCCCCGGCCGGGCAACCAGAAGGGAGACCGGCTCTCATTTCAGATAGTTTCCGAAGTTAGTTGAGAGCCTTTGCATAAGTGATGCATGTTGATATGAAGATTGATGTTGACACAAATGCTTCTCACGTTATAAATGTTGGAGTATGTTGGATGTCTTATGTGTTATGTGTTATTGACAATAGGTGGCTAGGAGCACTCTAGTCACTCCCCACTGACTGTGGCGCACATGTTGTATGTGTGTAGGTACATGAGGGCTGATGTAGGGGGTTACGTTGAGGCTAGCGAGCGATGATCCTTCATTGTTGACTTTTACCATTCGTGAGCTAGACCTTAGACTTATGTTTCAGTATATTGTACCTGTAGGGATATGTTATCCCGGGCTGCTTTTATATTGCACTTATATACTTATTTATGTTTTATCTCTTCCGCATATTTAATAATGCTAAGACATCTCACATGTTTTCTTCTCATGTCAAAAGTTTTAAATTCCGCGCATTTTTGGCATGTTTTGTATGTTTACTTTTCCGCTGCCGCGAGGGGTTTTACATCGACTACTAGGTTATACAAATGAACTACTACGACTACTACTGCGTTTATACACATAAGTTACATATTTACGGACAGACCAGCCCCAAACCGAAACTCATACCCTCTGCTACAGCCGCCAGTGCCACCTACCCAGCTACCAACTCCACCGTGGCAGACCCTTGCACCACGGTGGACCCTCCTGGACACCATTCGGCCTCTAACCCAGCCATCACGCCCCCAACAAACACCCATACACTGGAATCAACCTTTCTACAGCATTTCTAAACAGTCAATTGTCCTTAAATCATAAAAAGGGCTTCGTTTCAGGTGATTTATATAAACCCTAACAATACCTAATATCAAATAACATAAAATTTAATCGAAAACATAGAAAATGAACACCGATTTACATACCTAATATCAAAAGGCGATCGGAAATTGGTGACACGAATGGATGCAGAAGAAACTGGGGATAATCGATGTAGAAGAAAACGCCGGGATGTAGAAGAAACGTCGGGGATAATCGATGTGCTGCTGTGATTCGAAGAAACTGGGGATGGTCGAAGGAAATTTGGTACTGTGTATAGAAATTTGGTACTGTGTATAGATTAGAAACTGGTCGAACGAATTGAAGTTTGTTTATTAGAGTACTACGGAGTATTTGGTAAAGTAGGTATAGTAATCATTTTATTTTATCTTTTTATTATGTTTGATTATTTGCTAAGTCTTTTTCACCAAATGACGCAAATAGCCTATTTGACGTGTTTTGTACAAAAAACGCGTCAAATAGTAAAATGATTTTAAAAAAAAATTATTTGTCGCTATTTGTATAAAACGCCTCAAATAGATAGCCGCAAATAACTATTTTTCTAGTAGTGATAGTTAACATTAGTTAAAAGCTAATCGTCACACGATTATCATCCCATGAACCAATAACAATTATTATAACCACTATCAATATCAAATATTGATGAAGTGGTACAAGTATAACTAATGTCAATCATATAGATATCTAGAGAAGAAAGAACATTTTAGGTGTCACACACCTAACTTTCTTATTCTCAAAAATTAGGGTATTCTTCTACTAATGTAATATTTCAATTAAAATATCAACAAATTTGGTTAGAATCGGCCTTGCACTCTAATTTGGTGTTACTATTTACAATAGCTTATCATGAACCTTTGTCTTAAACCAAATACTTGAACCAAATTCCCTCTTGAACCTCGTCCTAATCTTAACTATTAAGATATACACATCCCTCTTAGAGCTCCCACTCACTCCTAAGAAACTTAATGAAGTGATTGTGGTCATTGGTTAATCGTGATTTCAAATAAATCATATTATCAATCCGTTGCCAACGATTTAAGTACTTGAACAATTTAAGTATGTATAACCGTTTATCTCATGAGCAATACGATTGTAGTAATATTGTTGTAAATAAAATGATATTGTAAAATCAACACACTTTTGATTTAAGCAAAATCCTGTTTATCCTCTTCACAAGACATCTTTACAACAGACAATATGAGGATCAAAAGTAAATCATTTTTCTTATTAGTTATGGTGGTAAAACGGAGAAAAGATGAATAATCGATTAAACAAGTTACCGTATACTCTTAGAAAACTATTCTCATGTATAACGTATTATCGATTTTATAAATGGAGGAGCAAGTTGAATATATATAGTCATTGCGCGATATAAAATAATAAACGGATTAAGTGGGAAATTCAACATTCATCGTAAATAAATACTTGAAAAATAAATTTAACAAGTTTCAATAAATAGGCATTATATAATGATCTCCTACTGAATTATATAAACGATTCCAAGACTCATCTTTATATAAACACGGGCACGATGTGTAACACCCCGATAAATTCCAAATTATCTTATATTATTAAAATCCTATTTTAATAATAAGTATGATCCTATAAATAATATTCCCATCTACATTTTATCGTTTTGACAACGATATTTTAAAAATGTCCGTCTTAAACCTATACTCCTTAAACTACGAACAACTACTCTATCCTTGTTACTACTTTTGAGATATTTTGAAGGCATATTTAGCTCTTGCTTATAAAATAAAAGTTTCTTAGCTTTCCAACGCCACCAAAAACACCTCATTACGAGTTCTGTGGAGGAAATTATGCCGAAAATACGAAAGGCTGTCACGGACCATCCGCTAACGAGACCCACGCTCGTTGCTTACTCTTTACTCTTTTCCACATGTCCTTTGGGACACTTGGCTAACTATTAAACCTTGCCTTGCTGCCCAAAGTCATCCTCTTCCTTCCTTCTTCTTCAAATCCTTCATTTTTGTTCAGAAAAAACTAGAGCTGTTCATGGGTGGTACCGTCCAAAAACCCGACCCATACGGCCCAAAATTTTACCGGGCTTGGACATCATTTTTCTGAAAAAATGGGCCAGGGGCTAACCCGGCCCAACCCATTTTAGTAAATGGGTCGGGCAAGGACAAGAGAAATGTAAAGTGGGTCGGCCCATCCGGCCCGCTAAAGTAATATGAGCAATTAGTATATAATTATTTTTTGCTTATTTTTTACTCTTGCCTGGATTTTGGAGCTTATATTCAGATGACCAAGTTAGTCGTCCTTCTATTTTGTGTATTGATGTTAAGAATTAAAAACTTTATTCAATACCGTCTTTGCAAGTTTATCGCGTTGTTAATTACTTAATTAATTAATTTCAAAAGTTAACAGAAAAATATGAGCCCATCAGCCCACGGGTTGCCTGAATTTAGCAATTGGGCGGGTAAGGGCCAGGAGAAGTGGCCCGCTATTTTGGCCCAACCCGCCCGCTATTGTCTTAGAGGGCATACTTTTCCCTTTCAGCCCAGCCCATGTCCGGCCCAAACCCGCATTTGAACAGCTCTAGAAAAAACTCACAAAACACAAAAAAAATAAGAGGAACACAATTGTTGTACACAAACCGTAAAACGGTCGTAAAATCTTCGTTTCTTATCCGTTTTCGACGATTCTCGCGCCATTTTTCTCGTCTTATCGTTCCCCACCTGTCTAAATAAGAAGTTTTCATCTCCTCCTCTTCCTTACTAATTTCGAAATCCAAGCTTTGACCCAAGCTAGTTACTTCCGTTTTTAACATCTCCTTTTGTTTGTAGGATTCGAGTCAAGTGGTACGGAGGGCGATACATACGAGATTGACGAGAGTTTAGACTAAAAGGTAACGGTGATGGGTTACTCGACTTACGTCTATGTTTGCATGTGTTCTATATGCTAGTAATATTTAGTATACTAGAATTGTGTTTGGTTGAATAGTGACATGATTAAGTTCATAAATCATATGTTTGGATGAGTTCCATTTTGCATGGTTGTGTTGGATGATATTCTAGTTGGAAATTCATTAAGAATTGTATTGTTAAATGAGGTTGTGATTTTTGAGGATGATTAGTTTGATAGTCTTTCAAGTTCATAATGCTTGGTTTACTTTGGTTATTTGATAAGTTTCAGCACCTTGACAAATCTGTCCATTGTCTTGTACAATTTATTTCGACATCTTAGAGTATCCGTCTTTGAAAATGTTGAAAAGAAACCCCTGTTTATTTTGAGTGTAGAGTCTACCTCTGAAATTTCGTAATTTTCTTGCATGTCGTTTGTTCACAATAAATTATTTACGAACATTGCGCTGAAATACTCGCAGAATGGACAGTAGCTCAAAGATTGTTTCGAAAACCATTTTTATACTTTGAAACTATTATGTTCCTTTTCAATAATTAAACTTTGAAGAGTTTAGATGATGTTAGGAGTTTGTTTTGCCTCAAAATGATTTGTTAAACCTGTTTTATGAAGCAATACATTTTGTGTGACAATTTCTGACACACTGTAAAGATCAGACAATAACCCCCGGTTAAGTTCGTATCTTGAAAATGTTTATTTGACAAATATTGTAGATAAAAGTCTTATTAATCCGACCCAATTGGTTATATCATTTCGATTTTATTTGAATTAATTATGAATTTTACGGCAGAGGATAGCTGTAATGTGAAATGCGTTTAGAACTTTTGTTTCATTATTCAATCCCGTGTGTTCTCTTTCGGCATGGAACGAATACAAGTGTTGTTTTATTCATCATTTGTTGGCTCATGTATGTTTAAATAAGTGGGTTAACGGTTATGTTATCCTAAGCTTGTGTAGGTGACGGTTATGTCATCCTAAAATTGTGTGGCGACGGTTATGTTGCCTTGCATGTGAATAGATAGCGGTGGTACGATTTGTGTATCATTGTAATGAACTAACGCCACCCATGCAATGGGAATTTATCTATGTTCGGGATTGGTCGGAGGCAGTGGTTATACGCTCCGGTCCCCGTGTGTCGTTCGGTGTAAGGCATTACATCGAGAGGTCTGGCCAGGTCTTAGGCATATAGGCAGTGGTTATACGCTATACATAGTATTCGGAGGCAGTGGTTATACGCTCCGTAGCTGGAGGCAGTTATACGCTCCAGTAGCCAGAGGCAGTGGTTATACGCTCTGGTACGTCAGAGGCAGTGGTTATACACTCTGACGGCGTTCTATTCCTGTGTTGTTTGATAGTTGTATGCTTAGTAACTGGACGCAGTGGTTATACGCTCCAGTAGCCAGAGGCAGTGGTTATACGCTCTGGTATGTCAGAGGCAGTGGTTATACGCTCTGACGATATGTTCTTTGCTTGGATGTTTCCTTGATTCTGATATTATCTCATATGCTGGCTTTAATTTTGTGACACATGTTGATTCATGCTGTTATCACATGTTTTGGTTTATCGCTCATGCATTGATCATGTTGATTACGTTCGGAAATACATATATGATTGTTTCTGAATTCATATACATGTTCATATGTATAAGATGTTTTGTATCACCGTTTACGTGTCTTCTGACGTAAAATGGCTGGGAGAACCCTGAGTTACTCCCCACTGACTGTGGCGTTCATGTTTCATGAATGTAGGTTGGTGCTATTTGGGGAAGACGTGTGGCTAGCGAGCACTTACCCTTGGACTTTAGTTTCACTTCGTATCGCTAGACTACCTTACGTTATGTTTTTATTCGTGGGATATATTTTCCCCGTACACTCTTTACTATGTTTGTACAACTAGTATGATTTCTTTTATTTTCGCACTTTTATTTTAGTTTGAACCTTTGGATGTTTGTTATTTAATTCTGCAAGAAAAGTTTTAAAAACCTCGTATTTTTCGTATCCTTTTATGTTTATTTTTCCGCTAAATCGCGGGGGTTCACACGATGAGCCGATTCAACCCTTATTTATATAAATTTGGCGAGTCAACAATTTGACTAATTCTACCACTAGAACTCTTGGTTGACTGATTTTCTCAAAATCTATCTGTTAGCCCCGGAACCAATCACGGGCACGATGAGCCGATACATCTCATATTAATCCCGTTGAGTCCAACCAATTTTCACAATAATAACTTTTATTACACTACTTACCCGACGTAAAAAGAGAGTACCCCAGTGAACCGAGCCTACCTCTAATGAAGAAGGAATTCATAGGTGTTAATCATTGGTAAGGCTTAATCTCAATTTTCAAATGTGAGAGATCTTATCAATTCAATTGTCTATCACTTTTAAATGAACTAAATTGGTAAATACTTGACAATTGTATCGATAACAACGAAAAATAAAATGCATGTAGTGACAATTTGGCATGAAATGCAAACAAACAAAAAAAAATCCTTATATGGCCACCTAGCTAATCTAATTAACTAAACTATTACACGTTAGAAACCAACTCCTTAGTCCCTTGAGTCCACAATAAAATGGCCTCCTTTAGGATTTCAAAATTCTTTTCCGAATTCAAAATTCTTTTCCGAAAATATCGAGTCCTGGTAATGGCAAAACCCTTTTTTGACAAATTGCAAAACCCTTTTTTGACGAATTTCAAAGTATCGTGAAATTCTTCAACATGAAATTGCTTCTTCCATGATCAATGTAGTTTATGTACCCCCATTTTAGTAAAATGAGCTCTTGTATAGTTGTATGAACAAGGATTACCTAACACTTGACTTCCAAAGAAAAACACGGCCATAAGTTCAATATCATTTGAGTCCCAATTCCCGCATGTGCAGAAAATTTCACGTCTTCCTCACTTTTCAGAACACCTCCAATACCAAGCTATGAGCTCTTACAGAAAATAAATTGCCTTGAGAAAATTCAGAACACAGTAGTGAAGTACACATACTACACTTTTCTGGCTTTAATGAGGTTGCTGAAAACAACAGATTATACGCTCACTGGCTCGCATAACACAGCATTCTCAAAGAACAGTTAATGGATATAAACCCTTCCGATATTCAAAGTTACACAATTTACAAGGTTAAATTGTTCATATGTTACAACAGAGCAAAGACCGTCACCATGCATTCTGTGTTATTAGAAATCTACAGAGGCAGGCAATCAATGCAATCCAAAGAGATGTTTGGACAAGATAAGAATAAAAATAGTACCTTTCTTTAAATAAATAATAAAAAAATAACTCAATCAGCACAACCACCAGAAGATTGCATCTCCCAAAACTTGTGATCTGAGTAAAGAGAAAGACTTGTGACTAGAGAGTCAAAAAAAGGTTCTACTGCAGTTTGCTATTATACTGTACTATACTTTCCAGAAACGCATGAGCATTGCACAAGTGGAAAGGGCAGTTGCTAAGGAAAACATTAGGGTAAAAATGTCATTTAATGGTTATTGTTTCCCATAGATGGATATGCAGACATTCCTAAATCAGACCAAGGAAAATATTGTTGCGAATCTAAAGAGTTTGAGGGAGTCAGAAGAGTATCTTACTACCATGTGATGACAGAGGCTACCCACAAAGCATAACTCCCTTTATCGTTCACGCTGCAACAAAAAAAGACAAAATAAAAAAAACTTAGCCTCTATCAATTGACATGTATAAAATTAATCACTCAGTTGTGAGCTTTTCCAACAAAAAAAGACAATATCCAATGCATACAACAAGAATATTATCGAAGTGCCTTATAGGAGTGAAGGTTCACTATATTAGCATGGTAAGAAAGTCAAATGTATGCAGCCTTAGTGCCTTACCACACCACTATATTGTGAAGGTTTTAGGTCTTTAGGATGATCCGAAATGAACTTTGTCGAAACTTTTAACAATTAAAAGAAATGTAGTGAGGGGGGCAATAAAAACTATGTATTTTCTAGTTACGATTTTAAACTTTTTGGCCAGTACCCTATTGCATTACTAACTTGCTTCCCTATACAAATTTCAAAAAATATTCATGAGTAAAGTCCCTCTCAACTTTGAAGTGGCAGACCACCCATAAAAAAAAATAAGTTGATTGATGCACATGGAAAGATGGGATGGGACAAGCCGCCTATTTTAGGGAGTCTTTTAGACTTACCCTTTATAACTCAAGATATTTCCTTTGGGAATATTGAATACCGGATCTACCCAAAGTTTACTATAAGACGGTCACACCGTCAAAGGAAATATTTTTTTTTAAAAAAATTACTACCATCATCACGTACATGAAGCGTATTAGTAATTACGAATTCGCGAAATGCTTTTTTAGTAATACTTTGAGTATTGGATTCCCTATTTTGAGCGAATTGCGTATTCGAAACTCGAATTCGAATTACGCGTATTATGAATTCGGCAACCGTGCTTTGAACCATGGCTCCATCACTTCAGCGTTATCAGGAGAGTGAGCCATTGGCTGCTTTGGAAACGTAAGACCAATATCTAATGTATCAACTTAAATGATTTCTACCGGCGACGGCAATTATTCACATAGATTACACATTTAAATGCTTAAAGTTTTGAGTGAAGTTACCATAATAAAGCATCATTCGCTAAAGCTTATTCTCTTCCATGAAATTTTGATTATATTCTCTTCCATGAGCATCATTCACTCAAATAGCATTATGGTAACTTTTGGTAAAACAAATTGAAGTATGATAACTTTATGGAAGCTTTACCAGCTCATGGAAGAGAATATAATCAAAATTTCATCTATCTAAATGAAAAAATTGGAAGCCTAAAATGCAGTTTTATTAATAACAAACCCACCATGGATTTATTAAATTCTACTTTCTACTAGATGTGGACACAAGTTCGGGTTAGCATGGGCCCCCATGTGGACTGCCTTTTTTTTCTAGCCCGGAAGCCTGCAAGTTGGCTCACACGGCCATGTTCATAAGCGTTGTGACTTGTGTGTAGCACAGCCCGATTGGTGGCCCAGGGAAGTGGTTGTGCGGGCTTCCAGCCCATTTGGCCGGCCTGTGGGTTGGTGGGATTGCGGTTAGAGCTCAACGGCTAGTAATTGTTGTGTTTTTATTTTGTAATTCAAGTTTTCCCTCTAGTTTCTTCTATAATACGAACTTCATTCGATCTCTTTTCTCTCAGAATTCTCTCTAATTTACATTCTATCATTATATGTCAGCACATGCAAGTGGGATAGGGAATACATAAACTATTCTCAAATAAATTAACAATATAAACAAAAAAATTAATAACATCAGAGTAATAGTTAATGTATTCCATTTTGGCCTGTCCAAAACCACTAGTTTACATTTCCTATTAAGCATGTTTTCTGTAGTGGAGAATGAGTGTGAGACTCCCTATCCAGCTATCCCACTTGCATGTGCTGACATATAATGATAAAAAAAGAATCAAAAGAAATCATAAACTGTTGGCAGGGGCAGAGGGAGTATTAGCATCATCTACGTACAGATCCCAATCTTGCAATATTCTAATTGACAAAGCACCATTTAATCAACCAACATCTAAAACAAATTGAGAAATAGGATAGTTTACTTACAGGTATATGTCATCCAAGTTTATATCTGGAAATATATTAACAAAAAACCTCAGGCCATCTGCACTTGTATCTCTGCAAAGAATACCTGGCAATTGCATTCATGTTAGTCCCAAAGAGGTCAGGAAGTCAGCTGTTAAAAGTTTGAGCATACCTCTACTCTCAGCAGTGAGAAGATGCTCCTTGGCCATTGCTGGTGCTATTCCTAGCGTTATCGCAGCATCACTGGGACTTACCCCAGTTCGAAGGGAATCTGGCTTCAGTATGAACATTCTGATTCTACCAAAAACCTGAAGCAAAAGTATTTGTATACATAAAAAAATGAAATGTTATTAGGACAAGTAGTCAGTAATAAGAATAAGTACTCCATCCAATCTATATTGTCTCATTTGACTTCTATGCTCACTTGATATCAATTTTAGCCAATGTTCTATCACAATATAAGCTGGCTTTACCTAGAAATTACTCAAAAATATAATACAAGATTAGTCAGTTGATAAATCAAACAGGGCAAACTTTACATATACCTCTACAGTAATATGGAGAAACTAGTTGTCGGGGTTGACATGGCTGACCACTAAAGTCAGAAGGGAACAATATAAATGGGATGGAGGTAGTACATCACTTGGCTGAATTCACAGAAGCATGCATATGAAAATGACGGACACCCGTGAAAAGAGAGTTTCATTCTGGTGGACAAGGAAAGTAATAAGCGACATAGCTTCTTAGGCGGTATGACGTGACATATATGTCAGAACACAATAAATGTCACATTATCACTTGAGATGCATAAACACTAAGATGAACCACAAGTTTACCTCTTCGTCACTGTGAGACTTGCTTTGGATTACCATAACACCACTATCATACTTCCGGAGCATTACAGGACTGTCATAACAGAGTATTACTCAATTTTAGCCTCTGCTACAAAATCATTACAAATGTTTATGAGGAAACATAAAATCATCCTTACACATCAAGCTTCTCCCAGAGAGTGCATGCTTGTAACAAATCATCCGGCGAGATCAATTCTACAAAGCACCGTTCAAATCATATCTAGATTAGTTGATTGTAACATCTTTGAAAACCTTACTGTATTCCATAAAAGAAACAGTAAAATTAACTCCAGCAGAGAAGGGAAAGTACTCCATGATAGCTGAGAGCCTGAGAATTAACCTGTTCCACGGGCCCGATTGAAAAGACAATAAACATCAATAAGGTTGATCATTCCTCCAGCCCTCTCCAGTGGAATCTTCACAAAATCTGCTAACTACAAAAATACAAACATCAGAGAAGGCAACACGGTTTCCTAGTTCACAGGGAAATCTAAGCTCCCTTAGAACATATTAATCCAAAACATTAATTATGTACTCCTACTTCCCAATTATTTGTTTACCTTTTTAATTCATTGTGAGGGGTAGTTTAATCAAAGGTAAAAAAAATGATTGGGGCAGAGGGAGTACTTGTAAGAAATATATAATGCCTAAATGTATGAGACAATTTGGCATTATGGCAGAATCCATTGCATCCAACAACTGCTTCAAATAATCACATCTCTAACACTTGGACAGCACTGAAGACCAAATAATCGTGGCTAATTACTATGGATAAAGGTTATCTATACGGACTTTGAACCACAAAGGTATACAAATTTTAGAATCTGTATTTTCATGTTACAAACCTCAAACAAATGAAATCTTAGGGATGATACATCTAAAAGATATTTGTCTCTAATCTAAAGCTACAGTCAAGTAAAGTTTTGGTCCCAATAAAGCATGCGAAGAATTAAAACACACATATGCGGGATTTCAGGTTAGAGGTTAGAGTTGTGCAAGCAGATATCGGTTATTGCTAACCTAGGAGCGGCTAATCTATAGCAAGTTTAGCAACAACATCAATAGAGTATTCAATCAAAATACACCGAGGATCAATACTCTGCCAACATGCCAAACACACGTAATTAGATAGCAAAGATAATATAAGGAGCCGCACATTTAGCCGCATAATCCCTAAAAAGTGCGCGAGCGGTCCTTTCACTTCAAGCCCTTAAATTTCTTATTTTCACTATTGTATTTTCATTTCTGTTTTAGTTTCATTTAGTATTCCAAGACTACTTTCGGCGTGTCCAATCTTGGAGTCTCGTTATTAGTTTAAGATACGTTTTTAGGTGTTTAGAAAGAATATGCTATTCTGCACTTTAATATTTCCTGCTACCACACAAAAAAAATCAAATTTTGCCTCTATGAGAGGTGCTTGTCAATCAAAACCGCTTCTCACAATAAAGCTTGATAGTGTTGGTTTCTTGCTTTCAATAATCTTATTGCTTATTTTAATTGCTTCCTTGTGTCGCACTTCGATAGTTGTGACTAGGATTCCCGACACACATCCCTAGACCCGAAATACGTGCTAGTGGGAGATCCCTCACTAGTACGAGACCCTGGTTGCTTGCATTCTTGCCCTAGTCGGGTAAGGGTGCGCACCAGGATCTTGTGTACTTACCCACAATACTTACCCCAGATATGTGCCAGTGGGCGATCTCTCACTAGTACGAGACCCTTGTTGAGTTGTTGCTTGCATTCTTGCCCTAGAGTGGGTAAGGGCACCACGATCCAGCTAAAAGTATAGCGGACGGTGACACATAGCATATTAGCATCCCCCCATCTAGTATTTGTTGTCATCATTTTGTTCTCATTACACCCCAAAACAATAGGTCATTTTCTATGTCTAGTAAAATAAAAGAATGTGAGCTTTTCGTACAATCCCTAGTTCGGTACTTCCGCTACATCTCCCTTCATCCCATTGTATGCCTGGTGGGGAGGGAATGGTAACGGTCATGCGATATCTCAATATGTAAATTTCAAATATGACCTCTAGTAACATGAAAACAATGAAAACGGAAGGAGTGTTAAAATATTTGCAGCTTAGCCAGATACTTTAATCTCAACCCTAAAATAATGTGCTCCACTCTCAGTGTCACTAGAATTTCTCAAATAAAAATAAGCCACGAGAGCTAGAGAGCTCAATTATCCAGCTCTTCCTTTGTATATGATCATGAGTGTCACCCCGTGGTACACTTGATAATTTAACTCTAACATCTAGGCAGAAGAAACATGTGAAGTAGAAGATGACAACCTGGCGAGACAATTGTTGATGATACAAAGCACCAGCAGATTCTTTAGTAACTGGGGATATGATACCAACACTGAGCAACCAATCTTGTATTTCTTCTTTCGACCCCATTTCCTCATCATTTGCTGCTCCGGGTTGATTATTTGGTGCTGACAAGAGTTTTTGCCTCATCTTCTCTGCTAACATCACCATTTCCCTGGCTTTACTCTACAATACAAACACACATGATGAAAATTGGGTCGAGTATCACCAATCTCAAGGTATAGCATAATTTTACAAGGCATCAAATTGAATGAAAATCATAACCCGAAAAAAGAGTGGAAATGGATACCATGAGGGCATTTAAGTCTTGAAAAGCATCGTGTAAGCTCTTATCAGTACTCTCCCACATCTCCTGCTCCTTCCTCAATATCCCCGCAACTCCCACGACTGGCACCTTAATCGCCACGCTATTACTACTACTACTAGTAATACTATTAATACCACTCCCAATTTCGCTCCTTGTGGAGGCGATACCATCAAAATGATCATCATGCCCTTGGGATGATCTCGCCCGCCACGCAGCCCAAAGCTTCTCGTAAAACACCTCATGATTATCCGCCTTACCCCGCATAACCACCGTCACAGTTAAAACCCGCCCCTGAGCCGGGTAGGAACTCGGGTCAACCCGACCGGAGTGTGATGCGGAGATGTCGAAGCGGACCCGTGGGGAGGAGATGGAGAGGAGGGATTTGAAGGGTTTGGAAAGAGGGTGGATGTGGGTGATGAGAGAAAGAGGGATGAAAACGGCGTGGCTGTGGTGGATCCAGATGAGGCGGTCAGTAGTGAGGGTTAGGAGTCCGGATTTGAAGGGAAGAGAAGAAGCGGCTTCGATATCGACGGCGGAAATCAGGTAGCATTCTACTTCGCCGGGGTTTAGGATTGGTCTGCCGCTTGGAGTTAATTGTGCTGCCGGCAGCCATTTATCGGACATTTTTTTCCCACCGGTTAAGGGAGAGGGGTATTTTCTCTAGCTAGTTAGCGGGTAGGAATAGATTTCAATTGCGTATGGGTAAGACAACGCTTAATAAATCTACAATAATTCTCCACGTTCGTCACAAGCTTGTGACGGGACGAATAACAATCACATTGGTACATAAAACAAAAATAAAGGTGCGACTAATCATAAAGATTTGTCATTATCTTCTTAAATAAATTTTATTTGACCCGTCGCAAGTTTGCGACGGATACTACCCGTCACAAATGAGAATTTGTGCTATATCTATACCCTTACTAATACTCATATGGGTGAGACAACATTACTAAAATATGGGTAAGACAAGTTACTATTCATAATGAATAGTAACTTTTTTACTCTACTAGTTGTTCCTCCGCGTGCGAATCCCAAAGCAGGTAATTTGTTAGAAAGGAAATTGTCATAATGCCGATATGTTGTACTGTATTTTGCGTATTATATTTATTCTACACGTCGATTGATGTAACGTAATGCTGAAAGTAGGACTAATGAAAAGAAGAAAGGAGAATGAGTAGAAAAAGAAAGAAAAGGAAGACAACGAGAATGAGGAATACGGAGGAAATTTCCGCAACAAAGATGTAGAACAGAACGAGAGGAATATGACAAATAACACATTGTTGAGCACGCTCCCCTCACGTGGATCATTGCTCTATTGTTCACCCTTAGCAAATGTTTGCACATTTATAAGAGTTGTTTTCAGCAATAAAGATGCAGAACAGAACGTGAGGAATATGACAAATAACACACTGTTGAGCACGCTCCTTTTCACGTGGAGTACTGCTATACTGTTCACACTTAGCAAATGTTTGCACATTTATAATGGGTTGTATAAACATAAGGAGAATAAATTAACAATTGTTAACTACGCTTAATGCACAATATGTGTTGTATTAATG
Source organism: Silene conica (assembly GCA_029255685.2). Classification (NCBI taxonomy): domain Eukaryota; kingdom Viridiplantae; phylum Streptophyta; class Magnoliopsida; order Caryophyllales; family Caryophyllaceae; genus Silene; species Silene conica. The sequence goes on along the minus strand of CM055312.2, from coordinate 37,228,622 downwards.
TTCATATTTAGCAATGCAAAAAAACCACAATGTGTCGAAAAATAACATATAAGTTAATTAAAATATGAATTAATACTTTCATTTTATTAACATAATATCTTTAATTACTCACTTACATATTTAAATATGTTAGTTTTGATTATAATTTATAAATTTATAAAAATTAAATTAAGAACTTAATTCTCAATGTTCTTTTTTGGTCTTTTTTCTTATCAGGCTGGTATTATACTCTTGTACCATATGAGTATATGACTGTTATATAAAAGAGTTGTTCCGATTTTTAGTACTTGTTACAGGGTTTAATTAAACTTAGATTAAATTTGTGGATGATTTCTAATAGTAAACTAACACATAAAATTGGATTAACACATATTACTGGGCTACAATAAGAAAGATTGGACTAACATATCATCTTGGCCCAATATGTAACTCGAACTTTGGACTTCTTGGCCCAAATGTTCATTTTATTAAAGCCGAATCTCGATAATGAACTATTTTAGGTCGAGTCAATCTAGCGCGCGGATTTACAAGGGAGGTCATTTGTTAGTAAGGAAATGTCCATAATTCCGACATGGTGTATTGGTTTTTCCATATTGGATAAAAGAGTAATAATATAATAAATAACAATCATTCCTAATCTTAATTATTTAGTTTGTTCATTACGTGTGAGACATGGAAACACTGTCCTACAGATCCCATTTTCCTAATTTTATACATTTACAAGGGCCGTTATAACCTAATAATTATCAATATGTCAGTGTGCTTGTTAGATTTAACTTTGAGGTCCAATCTCGACAATGGACTAATTTGGATTGAACCGATCTAGCTAGTTTGGCTATTCGTTGGGTTTTAATGTAATCATGGAGTAATTTTTGAAGTTTGAAATAATGTATGAAATGTGGAAAAATATGAAAAGTAAAGTAGTGTTAGATGTGCATGTAGCGTGCTAAAAAGTATCGTATGAGTTAAGATAGATATTATACGATAGAGCTAGTAACTCTTAGTCATGTTTGGATTATGATAGTACGAAATTGGGCCCAAATGTGGGCTATTACTGCCCAATTAGATGTATTGGTCAATTGGCGTGTTGGATTTAACATTAAGGTGTAATTTCGATAATGTACTAAATTGGGTCAATGTAGTCTAGTGATTTTGGGCCTTTCGATGGGCTCTAATGTGTAAGTATGGATCAAGGTGTGAAATTTGGAGTAATGTGTGAAATGTGAAAAAATATGGACAGTAAGTGTTAATCGTGCATGTATCGTGATTATAATATTTGTATTATAATTTACTTATTATTATTAGTTATTAACACGAAAAAGTATACTTGCGACATTATTGAATACCATTTGAAAGTAAGGAAAAATCTAGAACAAAACATAGAACCCTAACTCCATCGACATATACCCCATATATCCATCGACATACATAATAATCAAACCGTACTCAACTCTACCTCATAATCTGCATTTATCATCTCGTAAAACTCTACTCAAAGATCAAGAGTTTAATAACAACTAATATCTTGATTAGAAGACAAGAAATAGAGTTTTTCTCACACGTGACACTCGTTTTGAAATAACCAGAAATGATTATACATATCCAATATATTAGATATGTATATACATGATTCGAATGGTCAGATTTGTTTATATGTTAACCATTGTTAAACTCCCGATCCGGATCGTAGGATCTTACGATTCAGAAAGTGGCGACCGATCCCGATCCTTGGTAGGATCTTATTTTTGTAGGATCTTACGATTCAACTTGCGTCAAATTTTTTGAGAGTAGAATCTTAACCCGATCCCACGATCCTACGATTATATAATTCGATCCTACATTATTAACATTTAATTTTTTTGATTTACAAAAAATTTATATATGACTTTTAAGATAGACATCTACTATAAACGAGAACAACTAGAGTAGCCACATGCTAAGTTAAAAGTGTTTTCATACTTAAGCACAAGATTTTAACATAGTTTGATTGCACAATTATGTATTTTAGTTAATTTGTAGGATCTTACGATTCTACGATCCGATCCTAACGATTCGATCCTAGGAAGCTCATCGATCCAAAGTAGGATCCCGATCCTAACAACATTGATGTTAACTGTATATACAATTATTGTTGAGCACGTAATAGTTAATTGAATAGTGTAATTGGTACGATGGTAATATAATTGTCACACAGTTTTTATCATACTGTCAGTTTGTGTAATAAGCATATAACGTGTTAGATATGTATCATACCACGTAAGTTGTCGTTTAGAAAATACCCAATTAGTTGACTGTATATATTATTTGACAGTAGTTGACCGCTCTTAAATTTGAGATAGAAAATATACGTCTTAACCGAAATCAATAGGATATGAATATATCCGTCGCAACCAAAACTTATTGATAATCATGATTAATGCACTGTTCAACAATGCTTAACTTGTTCAATTAATGGCGGTTAACTTTCTTTCTACATTTCCCAAAACAAAAGATTAGACACAACTGTAACACTTAATTACCTTATGTCGCCAGCTACTATCTAACCCTGCAAAACGCTGCAAATCGCTTTCTTTCTATTACCACTCTTAACAATATAAACTCTACAAGTTATCTACAATGGTGAAATCATGTAGGAAAGTGTTATTCTCTAACGAAAATGACAAAGTGGAATTCGTGAGAGGATACGTTGGTTGGAAAGAATCACAACTTAAATGTACCTCTCTGTTTTCCAAAACAATTGTTGAAGAAGAAACATTGTCTGGAAGTAGACCTCATCACCCGTTTTTGTGTCTTCCTGAGATTACAGAACAGGTTTTAATAAGCTTGAGCAGGCGGATAAGAAAAATATGGTGGAGGTATGCAAAGCCTGGGCACCACATTTCCTTGTGGGGACAGAGACATCCAAGGTGGATATTGATTACAATCGGCAGTTGGTCACAAAAAATCGTGGTACAGTCTGGGTGTTGAGGGAGAATCGTTTGTTTTGATGTGATGTTCATACACACATCACAGGGTTAAAAGACAAAAGGGGAAGAGTTGTAGCAGCAGCAGTCGCTCTGAGTATGCATATGTTGATCATTCAGGAAGCGAAGGGTACTATGATTCTGACTGCTGAAGTCATGAATCTACTGACTGGTAAGATGGATATAATATGTAGATGTTGTATTTAAGGATCATGGTAATCTAACATGTCATGCCATTTTGGTATTTTGGCGTAACCTTTGAATCTGCAACATTTGTTGGAAGTGTATGCTATTACAGTGTAATCAGTTAGGTTTAACAAGAACTCAGTGGTAATTCTACCTGTGGAACTATTTTATTAGTATTAAGACTTCATCCAATATATGAATGATTAGATATTGTTGAAGTTCAAAGTGTTATTTGGTACATATTGCTAGGATATTTCAGGTAAATAAGTATCTATGATAATCCACCTATTATGTCAAGTAGCTATGTGTAACAATAATTTTGTTGATACTATTTAGATTAGGTACTCAACTATAGTTCATACGTAATCCTCTTTTACTTACATTAGCAGACACTCGTTACTACCAGCATTGGGTGTTATGTTAGGTGTTGTTTGATGTCAACTGTATTCTGTAACACTAACTTATCTGGCAGTCAGAAGGACTAAGCTACTAACATGGAGTTATTAGGTATGTAGATAAAAATGTTGGGTTTTACTACTATCATTCCAGGCAAAATGATACATGGTACTTGATACCCGTCGTTGTGGGTGTCACGACGGGTGTCAAAGATACAATTTATATTTCCGAACTAAGACTAGCATAAGCTAGAGGAAGTACGGGTCGAACCACAAGGAGGCAATGTCTATTTGCGTTTTTTCGGTTGTTCAGTCACAAAATAGGGGTTTTTGAAAGTGTTAAGAATTAAGCTAGCGACGAAAGTAAAAGCAATGACTAAAATAAAGATGTAAACAAAAGAAGAAAGAATGCTAGGATGAACGGTTCACTATAGTTACGATGGCACATAATTCTGGGTAAGTCTGTATTGCAGTCGCGTAAGATGGGTATAACGAGTCCTTTCGGTCCGGGTTAACTAATAGCTCCTTTTGGCCTATGCTACTAGTCCCTAGGTATCACTAATACTAGGTGTCAACACGATTAGTGATTCCTAAAGCCTAAGTAACCAATCTTTCGATTCTTTAGTAACGTAATCGTTTAAACCGTTAACTGATGCCCTTTCCTGGTCTTTTGATCTATGGGTTGGTCAAAACTAAGCATCTAACAAGTCTCCTTGAGGTCTCATTGAAAGATATTGCACTTAACGGGATAAAACAAAACTGATCAGACGCGAAATCAGCCGATCGACCAGCTACTCCAGTCGATCGACCAACCTACTCAGTCGACCGACCAGAGAAGCCAGTCGGTCGACCAAGCACTTCTACGTGTTTTCCTAAACTACGCCATCTACGCTATAGGTCGCCTACATCCTAGCCTATGGAGTCTAGCTACTCATAACGGTAATGAAAATAGAAACTAAAATAATTAAAACAATGGAAAACATGATTAAGATGAATGAAATTTCAAATAAGAACAACAATGGTATTGGGATACTAACTAACCGGAATTAATCTATGGAAACTGTAAACAATTGAAATTAAGAAGAAGAATTACCGTAAACAAGGCAGAAATAAGAACGGAACGATTGAACTTTATTGAATAAGAAGTGAAAGATTATAACAAACTAGAAATCCAAAACCCTAAACTAAGAAAAATAGAGTGTTTTCTAAAGCTAGGTTAAAACCTAGATGATTAGTATAAAGGTAGGGATTACATTATATAGTAATATGCCAAAGCATTCCTCAAAATCGCTGATGTTGGTCGATCGACCAGTCGTCGGGCTTGATGAAGCTTATGATCTTCTAATTTTGACTTCTGAAATCTCGCTCATCAGGTACCTTGGTCGACCGACCATAGGTGTCGGTCGATCGACCAAAGATCAGGTGCAGTAATAATGCGTTCTGATAAATTCTGCAGCGCGCCGATCTTAAAACAGCTGCCATGTCTTCGTTGCTTACCAGAATAAAGCGATTCTCACGGCGTTGGAAAGCTAAGAGGATAAGCTTTCACCTCTAATTTGAATCACTCGATTATCAGCTCTAGAACTCGAGATATAGCCATTTGAAACATGCTGCAATATCGCGAAGCGAATCTTTGCTTGTTAAAGCTTGTAAACTGTACGCACCCTTGCTTGTGCTATCTTCAGGCCTTGAAGCGCGCGCCAAGTTCATTCCTTAAGCATACTCTTCATGTCAAAGCTATGCTAAGCACTCGGGGACGGATTTAGCTTAATATCTACTCGTTTCCGCATTAATCTGCAATTTCACATAAAAATACGAAAGTAGATGAAATAGGGGAAATAGTAGCCTAAACTGCACGAATGAACTCTAAAATGCGTGTGAAATGAGGTGTAAAACATCATATAATAGACACGCATCAAACTTCCCCAAACCAAACCCTTACTTGTGCTCAAGAAAGAACTAGACTCGATCTTAAAACTAATGGAACGATTTCAATCTCAGAGCGAAATGCAACTGTAAAGCCTAAACCAATTTAATGCTACAACTAAAAATCAATTAGTAATATGAACCATGCAAACGAGTTATGTGTCAAAACTTGCTAATCTATCAACTATAGAGACTTATCACAATGGACTCTCGCGGGTCGCTCAAATCACACAATAAACAAAGGGTGAGTGTATGTAAAAGATAGAAAGAAGTAATTTTTTAATGACACTCACCTAACTTCGATCCATGAGAACATGCCTGCAATCTAACATGAAAGTAATCTCTACAACCGTGTATATACATACCAATCTAATGACTTTGACACATGCTGAGGGAGAGAAAGGATATGTGAGGTAATGGGTAAGAAAGGCTAAGATGTTTTGGAATTTTAGAGTTTAAATAGTCAAGCTAGCAAACAACGGGATCCAAGAAACAATGATTTCGTCACTTCCAAACCCAAAATAAATGAACATGGTGCTATTTTTTTTGAAGCACAAATCTCACAAATTTAGGAAAACAACTTCCCAAATGATATGAATGAAAAGTGGGAGTAAAAACCGCTAAAGAAGCGAATTTTTCTGATTACTGATATTTGGTCGACCGACCATATGCTTCGGTCGGTCGACTGATTGATTTGCAGTATATTTTTTCGATTTTTTTTGTTTTTATTTTTTATTTTCCTCTTCTTTTTCTTTCTTTCTTTCTCAAATGAGAACTTAACAACCAAAAATGACCTAAAACGTTCCCGTGACCACAAATACTAGCTTGGATAAGGTAGGCTAAATATGGGATATAGCTTATGGGACAAAAAGGCGAATTTGGCTAGGTGAAGCTTATGGGTATGAATAGAAAAAAGGGACCTCAATTGCACGTGTCAAAAATCACAAAACTAGATAGCATACAGGTATAAAGCAGATTACGTTCATGTTTATGCACATTGATGTAACATGTCTCAAGGGGAGTACTACTCATATCCTAAACAACTGGTCATAAATGACACCAGTAATAAGGCTCTAAAAACTCAGAATGTGTTGTAGTTTGCCAAAGGTACGAGTCAAGTTTTAAGACTAACAACTAGTTTGACAAAGAACTCGTAGATTATGCATGTGATTCTACTACTAAAACATGTTGACAAGCAAGGCTTAGACATAAACATATGAAAGTGCAAAGTCATCATTGAAATACTATCATTCTGACTCGATCTATATGCTAAAATAAATGTGCATTTTTTGAAATTTTTGAAATTTTTCAATTTTTTTGGTTTTTTGTGTATATGCAAGGAAAAAGAAACAACAATGCAAAACGGAAATGCAATAAACGTGAAACTGAAATGCAATCAAACATGTATGCGATGCAAAACCTGACACCCGTCGTTGAGGGTGCCAAAGATAAAATTTATAAAACCTCAGCTTTAACTAGATAGTGAAAGTTAAGGGTCAAACCACAAGGAGGTGTGGAATGTTTATTGTTCTATGTTAATGTTTTAGGGTAACAGTTTGGGGGTTTGTTTGTTTAGTTGTCACTAGGTCTAACAAAATAAGGGCAAGATTAAAACAAAAGTAAGATAAAGATAAAAACTTATGATAAAAGAATGCTAGGATGTTCGGGTCATAAAAGCTATGATGGTATAAATTCTAAGTCAACATGTATTGCAGTCGCGTAAGGGGTGTAACATATCCTCTCGGTCTGATACCTAATAGCTCATTTCGGCCTATGCTATTAGTTCCCAGGTCTCACAAATATTGGGTGTCAACAATAAGGGTGATTCCTATATTCTAGGTCACATACCTTTCAGTCTTAAGTAACCTAGCCGTCTTAAAACGTTAACCCTGTGGGGAATAAAGCATGTATTCACCCTAAACTTGCAGGATTATAATGAAAAATACAGTTGTGATTATAGTCATAAGTTAATAAAAGCATGAAAAGAAATACAACCTTTAGTCCTTGTGCGAATGGCCTAAGAACAGGAATTAACACAAATTCCCTCCTATAACTTGCACCCAAGACTTAGAATGAGACGTGGCCGCGTGTGCTAGAAATCCTCTCCAACTGCCTTGCAATATTGGGAGAGCTATTTAGGTTTTAGATGTGAAATCTGAGGTTTTGGGAGAAGAAAGCTCTCAAAACCCTAATTTTACCTTGAGATTATATTAATCAGTGCAACAAGAGTGTTTACATAAGGAGAAGTCTCCTCCTTATATACTACACTTGGCCGAAATATTTGAATAGGGTATGGGTGGGCTTTCCACTCTTACCTTATTCTAATTCATGATTCGACCCATTTAGCTATAAGTTATTCGCGGGATTTTAATTATAAATCGTAACATGTTATCAGATATTAATACAGTCGATATATTAATAATGGTCTGACAAAATACGATATTGTATAATTACCCAAATTAATATAACTGTTTATATTAATACGCGAATACAATTATTTAATTAAATATAACTGTTTATATTTAATTTACGAATTAATCATGTAATCCGTATTAGCTAAAATTATTTAATCCGTATTAAATAATAATCTCAACATCTTATTGACTAATTTAATAGACAATACCTCTGACTAACTGTTTAGTCATATCCGGCAAAATGTGACTGTATTTTCATACCTTCACATCTCTCAAACGTGTCCTATAGGTGTGACGTATAGGGACCAGTTGATCACCGCCATCCGTATGACAATAACGTCAAACTTATCTAGCAAGCCAACCGTTGTTGATAAACGTGGATCAACTGGTAATAATACAAAAGTATGCCCTTGTGATCCTTAAAGAGATTTAATAAGTCATTGTATTTAATTGTCAAGGACACCAGCCCCAACAATCTCCCACTTGTTCGTACAAGGGTATGTGGAATGACGTTATCACACTACATGTGGAGGACACAAGCTCCAACAAACTCCCACTTGTCCGTACAAGTGTAGGTGCGATAACCGATTCTCATATCCTTTTAAAATTTCTCCCACTCAATGTAAGACAATTTGCAAATCCGCATTCGCAAAGGTCGTATCTCACAAGCGATCTGTATCAAGAGTGGTTTCCCCGACTAGAGAGTAACTTAACTGATAAAACGAATCTGTATTCGAGCATGGCCATGCATTTCAGTTACTACTCCTCGAGTGGCCCTGAGAAATGATAAAATCCTGATAAGGGTTTGGATATTTCCCTCAACTCGAATCCTGCCGATAACGCCCAGCATGAAATAACCCAGAAAAAATCCTCTTGGCCCCTGTTACGGTGACCGTGGGAAAGAAACCAAAGTTACCCAAAATCTGTCTTAATCTCAAGAGACAGTTGAAGGTCAAAAGACTCGACTCTAAGGAACACTATGGAGGTCCTATCCACGACCCGGCACCCAATGTTATAAAACATTTAGGACTCCATAATGTTGTCACGGGGTGTCCTACGAGATATCCGTATAACTCGCCTTTGTGATTGGTCAGTCAGCCGCGTGACTTATGGCTCGTTGAACCCACCATCAACCAACGTCACAAAATGATTACCTGAGTTATCAGCTCAAGTGGGTAATCAAGGACCAAAACGATGTAATGTTAATCAGTTCACTTTGTGGTGTTCAAAATTGGCGTACAATTCCACATGAAAAACAAAACATTTTATATCATAACAATAAGGTTGAATAGAGTACACGAGAAAATGAATTATTACATGAATTCATAAAAGAGTACTACAACTTAGGAACACATCTAATTCCCATGGAATGAATGTGTCCTTCATGCTTATCACGTGGTAATGCTTTAGTGAGAGGATCAGCTATGTTGTCATCCGTAGCGATCTTATCAACGAAAATCTCCTTTTGCTCCACGTAATCTCTGATTAGATGAGCTTTCCGTTGTACATGCCTAGCCTTGTTGCTAGACTTATGCTCCTTAGCTTGGAAGATGGCACCTTTATTATCACAATAAACGGTGATTGGGTCATTCGAACTAGGCACTACTGATAGTCCTTGTAAGAATTGACGCATCCATATTGCTTCCTTAGCTGCTTCTGAGGCGGCATAGTACTCGGACTCAGTCGTAGAATCTGCTGTAACACTCTGTTTAGAACTTTTCCAGCTGACAGCAGCACCATTAAGAGTAAAAACGAATCCAGATTGAGATTTCGAGTCATCTCGATCCGTTTGGAAGCTAGCATCTGCGTAACCCGTGGCGCAGAGCGTCGAGTCGCCTCCGTAAGTCAATCCCCAATCTTTAGTCCTCCGTAGGTACTTAAGAATGTTTTTCACGGCCATCCAGTGTTGTTCACCTGGATGAGCTTGGAATCGACTTGTCATACTCAATGCATATGCAACGTCAGGACGTGTGCATATCATGGCATACATGATCGATCCTATTGCCGAAGCATAAGGAATCCGACTCATGCGCTCTTTCTCTTCCACTGACTTAGCTTCTTGAGTCTTGCTCAAGTGAAGCCCAGGAGTCATAGGAAGGAACCCTTTCTTGGAGTTCGTCATGCTGAATCTCTCTAGAATCTTATCTATATAAGACTCCTGACTGAGAGACAACATCCGTCGTGATCTATCCCTGTAGATACGGATGCCCAAAATTCTTTGTGCCTCTCCCAGATCTTTCATCTGGAAATGGTTTTTCAACCATGCTTTAACCGAAGATAGGAGAGGTATGTCATTCCCAATCAAGAGTATGTCGTCGACATACAGTACTAGGAATACAATCTTGCTCCCACTCGACTTGATATAGAGACATGGTTCCTCGACTGATCGAACGAACCCATTCTCTTTTATCACTTGGTCGAAGCGATGATTCCAACTCCGCGATGCTTGCTTAAGTCCATAGATGGAACGCTTAAGCTTGCAAACTTTCTTAGGATGTGCTGGATCGATAAAACCCTCGGGTTGTACCATGTACAACTCTTCCTCCAAATAACCGTTTAAGAAGGCGGTTTTAACGTCCATTTGCCATATTTCATAATCATGAAATGCGGCGATCGCTAAGATAATCCGAATGGAACGTAGCATGACTACGGGTGCAAAGATCTCATCATAGTGCAAGCCTGGCACTTGAGTGAAACCTTTAGCAACTAGTCTAGCCTTGTGGATATCTTGTTGTCCTTCCACGGCATGCTTTATCTTGTAAAGCCATTTGCATTGAAGGGGACGTACCTTTGCAGGTAGGTCCACAAGATCCCACACGTTGTTCTCATACATGGAGTCCATCTCGGATTGCATGGCTTCTAGCCATAGCTTTGAGTCAGAACTAGTCATGGCACCTTTATAGGTTGTGGGTTCATTACCCTCTAGGAGTAAGACGTCATCTGTATCGTGTTCCTCGACCATACCAATGTATCTGTCCGGTGGAATAGAGACTCTTCCCGACCTCCTAGGTTCCTCAGGGATATCTACCGCAGCCTCGGGTGAAGGAACTGTTTCCTCCAATGGTTGCTCGGTAGTTGGTTCTTGAACCTCCGATAACTCGAAAGTTCTATTACTCGACTTGTTCTCGAGAAATTCTTTCTCTAAGAACGTCGCACTAGCCGCAACAAAAACACGTTGTTCGGTAGGCGAGTAGAAGTAATGACCAAAAGTTCCCTTTGGATAGCCTATAAAGTATGTCTTGACCGATCGCGGGCCGAGCTTATCCTCGTGTCTCCACTTGACATAAGCCTCGCAGCCCCAAACCCGAATAAAGGACAAGTTAGGGACCGTTCATTTCCATAATTCGTATGGAGTCTTGTCAACAGCTTTAGACGGACTTCGGTTAAGTATTAGAGCGGCCGACAAAAGAGCATAGCCCCACAATGAATCAGGCACGACGGTGTGACTCATCATGGATCGAACCATATCGAGTAGAGTTCGATTTCTCCGTTCGGACACACCATTTAATTGTGGTGTTCCAGGTGGAGTTAACTGTAGCACGATGCCACAGTCTTTATGGTGTTGATCAAACTCGTGTGAAAGATACTCACCACCACGATCAGAACGTAGTGCTTTAATCTTTCTACCCAGCTGGTTCTGTACCCGATTCTGGTATTCTTTGAACTTGTCAAAGGATTCACTTTTGTGCTTCATTAAGTAGACATAGCCATATCTACTCAAATCATCCGTGAAAGTGATGAAATACCTATAGCCTTCTCGTGCGTTGATTGACATAGGGCCACATACGTCCGTATGTATGAGTCCTAATAGGTCGGCAGCGCGCATTCCAACATCTTTGAAGGAAATACGAGTCATCTTGCCGATGAGACATGATTCACACGTGCCATATGATTCGAAATCAAAGGGCGAGATAGCTCCGTTCTGTATGAGCTGTTTTACGCGTTTCTCATTTATGTGTCCCATACGATAATGCCATAAGTAAGTTTGATCTTTGTCACCTACCTTTAACCTTTTATTATTCACATGTAATATCTCGGTGGTTTGATCTAAAACATAAATTCCATTCATGGAAACTGCCTTGCCATAAATCATATTGTGTAAGGAGAAAATACAGCTATTATTCTCTATTACAAATGAAAAGCCGAGTTTGTCAAGCGCAGAAACTGAAATAATGTTTTTGGACAAACTAGGAACATAATAACAGTTATATAAAAATAACTCGAATCCACTTGGAAGCTGGATCACGTATGTTCCCTTCGAGACTGCAGCAACACGTGCTCCATTCCCGACACGCAGGTCCACCTCACCCTTGATTAGGGGTTCTTGGTTTCGGAGGCCCTGCACATGATTACATAGATGAGAACCACAACCAGTATCAAGTACCCAAGTTCCGCAACTTGCATGGTTAATCTCAATCATGTGAATAAAAGAAGAAGAAGACATACCAACAGGAGTAACGCGGCCTGCCTTAATGTCCTCGCGATACACGGGGCATGAGCGCCTCCAATGCCCAGTCTTGTGGCAATGGTGACATTCCATGCTAGTATCCTTGCTCTTAGTCTTGCCCTGTGAGTTGCTCGAGTCACCTGGCCCACTCTTAGTAAATCCTGACTTCTTAAACTTGGGCTTGCCTACTGTTAGGTCGCCCTGAGCTTTAGCTTTACCCTTACCCTTACCCTTACTGGAGATCATGAGAACATCTTGCTTCACGCTCCCAGTTAATTTCAGATCCTTCTCGGTCTGTACGAGAAGGGAGTGGAGCTCATGAGGAGTCTTCTTCATGTCATTCATGTAATAGTTGGCCCTAAAGAGGGCGAACCCATCATGAAGTGAATGAAGCATTCGATCAACGATTATGTTCTCACTGATCTTGCAGTTTAGGGCCTCCAGTTTCTCGATATTCTCAATCATGTGAAGAATATGTGGGCTAACAGCTTGGCCCTTCTGGAGTTTCGCCTCAAAGAAGCGACAGGTATGCTCATAAGAAACGATTCTCGGAGCCTTTGAGAATTCGTTAGTGAGCGTGGTGAAAATCTTGTTTGCACTATGGGTTATGAAGCGTCTTTGCAAATTGGATTCCATTGCATAGATGAGTACGTTCTTTATCGCACCCGCTTCCATGACGAAGTCGCTATGAGCGCGAACTTCGTTAGCTCTAGCTCCAGTTCCTGGGTGTGGCGGAATGGGCTCAGTTAAGTACTTGAGCTTTCCGTCAGCAATGGCAGCATTCCGTAGTGCTGCCTCCCAGTCAGAGAAGTTTGACCCATCATTCCTCAGTCTAGTTGACTGATTCATGGAGTCCATGAAGGCCTTTAGCCAGGATTCACGTGCTAGCTTGGCACTTGGCATTGGGTCTTCATCAGCCATTTTAGTTATACAGCAATTTTAATGAACGTGTTCTACACTGAAAAAGAAGATGAAACAAAACCATATAAGCAACTTATTGTTGTGATTTAAGTCTATATAAAATTGAATTTAAACTCGTAGACTCATGCATTTATATAATTGATCTCCCTCAAGAATTATATAAATGATCCCAAGACTCAATTTCCGTATATTGATAAGCCCACAGTTTGGCTAATTCCACCGTTGGAACTCTTGGTCGATAGATTTCTGTATATCCTATCTATTAGTCCATCTCAGTCACTAGATAGTATCGAGTGACCATGATGTTGAGATAAAATAAATCATCTGTTCCCACTTACCCGACGTAGAAGGGGTCATATTATGCCTACCGACGAAGAAGGGATTCATGGGAGGCTGATTTATAAAGACTAGTCTCAATTTTTGGTTATACGAGGAAGACCCCATCAACTTTTATTTATTCATATTAAGTGAACTAATATCTAGCATATGCGTGAATGAATTAAATAAAGTGATGGCTTTGCAATTGACATGTGACATCTGTATTGTTACAGAAAACTAACGCGTAACCTCTACATGAGTCAGTTTTCAGGCATGATATAGGTGGTTTGGTTTTAGGCGGAATATGATGCAAGCTATTATCGATGAAAGCATAAAATAAATGCGATAAACGTAAATAAAAGTCCTAGTGTGGCCTATCCTACCAAAATAAACATAAAACAACTTGGAATCCACTGTTGGACCCTAGAAGCTTGTCTTGATGTTCCATCTTGGTCCTTACAGCGGGAGTGAGCATCCGGTCTCCGTCTTTGGTCTTCACAAAATTACTAATTTAAATTACAAAAGTAGTCCTAGATACATTCTAATTTAAATACAAAAGTAATTAAATGGCAAAAACCCAAAACGGAGATACAAGATCTCAAAATTACAAGCAAGACTGTGTCCCATCATTACGGTAACACAATCTTCTAAGGCCACACTAAGTTACAACCGTTTGCAAAATTAAATACGTTATGGAAAGCATTCACGAGGCATTCAACAAGACGATAAATAAAATGCATCAACTAAATAAAATTCATACATGACATAATACTGTTATTATGATTAACAAATTTTTACCAAACCACCTTTTAGGATTAAAATTATGTGATTATACCGTTTTAACCACTTTAATTTTAATAAGTTTATAATCCTATTATTTTAAACCGTTTTAAAATAATATGTATCAAACGAGGGTGAACCGTTTCACAAAATTAATAATATACTATTTCCGTATATAGTATATTACTAAAGGCCATGTGAAAATAAAACATGTTATTTTCAGAAAATAAAAAAAAACGAGTCTGTTACAGGGGTGGTCTACCGACCCAATAAACAGGTCTACCGACCACCTGACGGGAATATTTTTTTTTTTTTTTTTTTTTTTTTTTTTAAAGCAGAATGGTCGACCGACCCGAAAAACAGGTCGACCGACCACAAAATACGAAACCGAGTTTCTAAACACGATTTCTCACAAAAGATAAACTGTCGAAACAGAAAAACACGCAGGAGGCGGTCGACCGACCGCAACGGGGGGTCGATCGACCGACTTAGCGGCAGAAGACGATTTTTCAGGTTTTAAAACTTACGAAAAACACAAAGGTAAAATTTTCATGGCCTGGCTCTGATACCACTTGTGGGGAATAAAGCATGTATTCACCCTAAACTTGCAGGATTATAATGAAAAATACAGTTGTGATTATAGTCATAAGTTAATAAAAGCATGAAAAGAAATACAACCTTTAGTCCTTGTGCGAATGGCCTAAGAACAGGAATTAACACAAATTCCCTCCTATAACTTGCACCCAAGACTTAGAATGAGACGTGGCCGCGTGTGCTAGAAATCCTCTCCAACTGCCTTGCAATATTGGGAGAGCTATTTAGGTTTTAGATGTGAAATCTGAGGTTTTGGGAGAAGAAAGCTCTCAAAACCCTAATTTTACCTTGAGATTATATTAATCAGTGCAACAAGAGTGTTTACATAAGGAGAAGTCTCCTCCTTATATACTACACTTGGCCGAAATATTTGAATAGGGTATGGGTGGGCTTTCCACTCTTACCTTATTCTAATTCATGATTCGACCCATTTAGCTATAAGTTATTCGCGGGATTTTAATTATAAATCGTAACATGTTATCAGATATTAATACAGTCGATATATTAATAATGGTCTGACAAAATACGATATTGTATAATTACCCAAATTAATATAACTGTTTATATTAATACGCGAATACAATTATTTAATTAAATATAACTGTTTATATTTAATTTACGAATTAATCATGTAATCCGTATTAGCTAAAATTATTTAATCCGTATTAAATAATAATCTCAACATCTTATTGACTAATTTAATAGACAATACCTCTGACTAACTGTTTAGTCATATCCGGCAAAATGTGACTGTATTTTCATACCTTCACATCTCTCAAACGTGTCCTATAGGTGTGACGTATAGGGACCAGTTGATCACCGCCATCCGTATGACAATAACGTCAAACTTATCTAGCAAGCCAACCGTTGTTGATAAACGTGGATCAACTGGTAATAATACAAAAGTATGCCCTTGTGATCCTTAAAGAGATTTAATAAGTCATTGTATTTAATTGTCAAGGACACCAGCCCCAACAAACCCATGCCCTACTCGTATCTCTCAACCTTGGGTAAGTCATTACTAACATCCTATAAGTCTCCTTTCAGCCTCATTATAGGATATTATAATTAACGAAACAAAACAGTCTGAAAACATGTGCGAGGTCAGTCGATCGACCAACTAACCCAGTCGGCCGACCAACTACCTCAGTCGACCGACCAGTTAAGCCAGTCGGTCGACCGAGGTCTGCTACAGGTCGACTCTGATCTTATACCATCTATGCAAATTAATCACCTACATCCTAACATGGGGGTTTAGCTACTCATAACTACAACAATAGCGATAATAACAATTAGGAAAACTGAACTCATAGTAGATAATAAAATAAACATGTGATAAACAATACGGTTTCGGGATTCTAATCTAAACCGGATACTAGCAATGCTATTGAAATAACAATACGAAAACTGAAATCAAAGGAGAATTACCGAATAAGAATTAGGGCAGAAGGAACTTATTGAATTGCGTGGAACGATTGTTGAATGACGAAATAAGAATAATGCTAGAACTTAAAGGAACAATAACTTTATTTGAGATTACATAATTTAAACTAAGGAAATAGCTACTAAGACTTGATGCTTAATTATTAGATACCTCAAACTAATGACGGATTAAGCTTAAATAAGAAAACAAAAGAGCGTCTCCTTTGACCTAATGCGTTCACGGGCTTGCGGAAATCTTTCTGAAACTGCGCCTTGGTCGACCGACCAGGTGATGCGGTCGGTCGACCGGTTATCGGGCCCGATGGACTTCAGTCTTTGTAAGCTGAATTCTGGGTTTGAGATAACAGGTACTTTGGTCGACCGACCAGGGTAGTCGGTCGGTCGACCGGTTGTCCTGTGTGTCAGCCTGGAATTCGTCTTAAATTAATCCTGTGGTCCTTGGTTTGCGCTTAGGGTTGTTTCCTCCTCGTTCCTTGGTTATGCAAAAATCTCGAGGGTAGTATTTGGCTTAAAATCGCCTCTTTTCCGCATAAATCTGCAAAAGAGCATACAAATACGAAAGTAGACAATTGTTGGGAAATAAAGGCTAAAACATCGTAAATGAGCTACAAAATGCGTGTAAAAATAGATGTAAAACATCATAAAATAGACACGCATCAAATTCCCCAAACCAAACCTTGCTTTCCCTCAAGCAAGAATTAGACTCGATCTTAAACATTTTGAACGATTTCAATCTCAGAGCGAAATTTACATGTTAGCCTAAACCAATGCCAAGTCAATAATGAGAAAGTATTTAAATCATGCAAACGAATTATGGAGTTGTCAAACTTGCAAACCTATCGACTATAGAGACTTTATACCATGGACTCTCGCGGGTCGCTCGAATCGCTCATTAAGCAAAGGGTGAGTGTATGTAAAAGATAGAAAGAAGTAATATTGTAAAGACACTCACCTAACTCGACCCTTGAAAACATGCCTGCAATCTAACATGAAAAAGAATTCTACAACCGTGCATAAACATACTCATTAAGTGACCTTGACACATGCAATTGAGGTGATGAGGGATATGTGAGGTGAAAGGTAAAAGAGGTTAAGATGTTTTTGGACAAGTGGGGTTAGTAGCCAAGCTAGTCAAACCGGTTTCCAACAACATATTTCACGACTTTCGACATTATGAAAGTACTATTTTGTAGCACCGATCTCACATTACATTAAAGAAAAGACTCCCAAATATTTTGAATGAAGTACGGGAGTGATAAGATGTAAAAGAAAGAGATTTTCTGAATGATTTTTGAGTTCCTGCTTCTGTCAGTTGGTCGACTGTAATACTCCGTATTTTATTGTATTTTAGTTTAATATATAATAATTATTTTGACGTTTGATAATTATTTGAACGTTTGTATTCGATAAATTAATTATCGAATAAGTGTTTATAGTTTATATGTTAAGGGGTCGAGTCTACAAATTAGTGGTAAAACCGTGTTTAAATGATAACTTTGGGCTTTGGAATGCATGTAAACCCTATGGCCCATAATCGACACTTAACACAAAAGTAAACAAACACCTTCATGCCGTCATATCATATCCCAACGCCAACCCTATTCTAGACCTATCGACACCCAAACAACCTCACAACCCTACTGCCGCCACATCTGGGTACACAAAGGAGGTTTCACACAGTGTTCTAAGGGTCCTAGGGTCCGTCGTTTACACCTGAAAAAGGGTAAGTCCACCACTGTTCGTGTTTTCGCAGTTTGCACTTCCGTTTTGTTTCGAAAATTTTAATCGTGTATAACTGTTGTGGTTGTTATTCTTTGTATATTATTAATCTATGAAGTACATATAACATATTTATCTTTTATAATCAACCATCGGACCACTACAACCGTCACCATAATCACCCTAATGTCGACAGAAAACACGTTTTGATACTCTGTTCTGCGTGTTACATTATGCTCGTTATTGTTGTCGTTCGTCATGTTTTGGGTCTATTTCTTATCGTGGGTCGTGCGTAGGGGTAATAGTGTTATAATAGGTGATGTTGGTGGTGGAGAGAAGGTGAGTGGTGGCCGGAGGTGGCTGATTTGAGAGGATGGTCAGAGTTGCAGAAACAGGGGTTGCGTGGTGATACAATGGGTTTTGGGGGTGGTTTTCGAGAGAGTGAGTGGTGTCGAAGGTGGGTGCTTGACACCAGGGGGATGTGGGTGACCGTGAGGTGTCGAGGGTGGAGTTTTGTTGTGGCAACGGTGGTGTTAATAGGCGGTTAAAGTGACGGGTTGCAGAAGGGGGGGGAACACGGGTGCAAGAGGGGGTTGCCACTGTTTGTGACCAGTGAGTTTTGTACGGGTTTCGAGGGTTGCTGGGGTTGAGTCAAGGGTAGTGATGAGTGCCAGTGGGTGCACCATAATACGGTGATGGCAACCACCGTGTCTTGGTGGCAATTCAGGTGGCTAGAAGGCGGTTGACAGGGCTGCGAAGTAGGCTGCCAAGGGTGTGGTGTCTTGAGTTGATGGCTGCTTAAGCGGCTGTTATACGTGATTTTAATTGTGATTGTTGTGGTTTGGCCATGATTGGTGTATCATTATTATCATTATTGTTGGTGTTGTTATTGTTGATGTTTGTGAACATATTATTATTATTATTAAGTTGTTAAGTAATTATATTATGCAAGAATGTGACGGCTATCAATAGTTCGGGTATATTTTCTATAGTCGTTTATTCAAATGGAATTGGTTATAAAAGTAATAAGAACGAGTCGTTTAAGTTAATTGAAGTAGTAATGTTTAATACGGTCTCATTATGCGTAATATATTATTTAGATAATTAATTGAAATGATTGATATATTGTGTTGGTTGCGTAATTGTATTAGTTAGTAATTAAGTATATTATTGTATTAGATGTTGAGTATGTGATGGAGTGGTGCTACTGATTGGATGTTAGCTGCATGATTGGATTATATTGCTATCCAGGTAGGATACACTGACCCTATACTACTGCTATATGTTATGAGTGGCTGCTGAGTGTATGATATGGACGATGAGCATGAATGATATGGTTATAATATATGGTTATGAAGGATTAGTATTATTGTTGCATTCATAAGCATGATTATTATTATTGTTTCATTCATGAGCATGACTTATGCATTGGATACGGATTCGAGATGATGATATATTATTGGGCCCAGGCTAGTTCTACAGGACTAGACCTGGTGACCTCAGATGTTATGCTGGTGTTCGGTGACGACCGATTATAGTCTGCCGGGAGGTTCGGTATGGCTTGGTGCAAGGGTATGAGTTTGAGATTGAGATGATTGAGCTCGAGCATATCATGGCATTTGCATATCATATTTGTTGCATTATTTATTATTGTGTTATCCTACTCAACCGCGAGGTTGACAGTGTATTCGTTTACACCTACGATGATCCGGAATGGGGAGTAGATTCTACAGGTCAGAGACAGATGGATTAGGAGCTTGGGCAAGGAGAGAGACATGGCTTGGACTTACTTAGAATTAGATCACATAGTTAAATGTTATCACTTGTACTTTTATTCTTTGCGTAATAGATGTTATGTCAAAAGTTTAAATTTAATCAGTTTTTATATAAAGTACTTTGGTTTGTTTACTTTGTTATTCACTACCTCGGTCAGTCCGAGATGGTAACAACTCTATTTATTCGAGAATGTCTTGCTAAAGGCTCTTAAATAAATAGGGGTGTTACAAAGTGGTATAAGAGCGAACGATCCTCAGGCCTAAACCAAATGAATAATAATGAACGTAGGAAGAGTCTAATAAAATTAACCCCAGGTTAGTAACTACAAAGCAAGCCACTGACCCTTTCAGTCTAACCTGGTTACCTTGAGAGATGTAGAGCGTAGGTAGCATAGAATAAAGGAAAAGACCTACATCCTCTGAGAATTTCAATTCAATCATTCAGATCAATCAAAATTTCAATATCAGTCGTATTTTTCTAATGCACATCATCATACAAGTCATGCTTATATTTCAAACTCATATTCCAAATTTCATGTTCTCAATACTTGAAATCATATATCTCAATTAACATTCGATATCAACCTCATGTTTCAAAATACACATTACCAACGATATTTCACATTATAACTTACCTCGTTCCTTTCCTGCGGAAACGTTAGTACAATATAAATTGGGTCTTTTCCTTTATTCTATACTACCCACTCTCTACATCTCTCAAGGGTGACCAGGTTAGACTGAAAGGTCCAGTGACTTGGTTTGAGGGGGCCCCTAACTCATCCCAATCCTGGGGCTCCTAACAGTTACTAGCCTGGGGTTCATTTTATTAGACTCTTCCTATGTTTCTTATTTTTCATTTGGTTCTGGCCTGAGGATCGTTCGCTCTGATACCACTTTGTAACACCGCCATTTATTTAAGAGCTTTTAGCAAGACATTCTCAGATAAAAGGACTGTTACCATCTCGCGATGTCCGAGGTAGTGAATAACAAAGTAAAACAAACCAAAGTACTTTATATAAAACTGATAGCATTTAAACTTTTGATATAACAATTACTACGCATAAAATAAAAGTACAACTAATAACATTTAAGTATGTGATCTAATTCTAAGTAGGTCCAAGCCATGTCTCACTTCATGCCTAAGCTCATAATCTATCTGTGTCTGACCTGTAGAATCTACTCCCCATTCCGGATCATCGTAGGTGTCACCCAAATACACTGTCAACCTCGCGGTCGAGTAGGATAACACAATAATAAATAATGTAACAATGATGATATGCAAATGTCATGATATGCTCGAGCTCAATCTCATTCTCAATCTCAAACCCGAAACACCCAGCCATACCGAACCTCCCGGCAGACTATAATCGGCCTTCGTCGAACACCACCTCAATAGCTGATAGACACCAGGCCTGGTCTGCAGAACCACCCTGGGCTTTATATCAGAACAATATCTGACCATAACTTTCTCAGTAACCAAAGCATATGGTATGGTCATGCCATTACCAATAATCCATAATCAATCCAACCAATATCATTCTCATATCAAACATACTCAGCATCCATAACACACAATACCACAACCATTCATAACACATCATAGAGTTTAAGGTCAGTGTATCCTACCTGGATAGCAATATAATCCAATAGCAAGCCAGCAAGTAAACAGAGTTATGCCACTTCAATACCGTCACCTAACAATATAATATAAACAATTACTAACTAATATAACTACGTAAACAAGGTATAATATATCAACAAATCAATTTAATTAACCAAGTAATGTATTACGCATAACGAGACTATATTAAGCACGACTAGTCAATTAACTTAATTAGGTGATTAATTAAAATTACCGTCACATCACTATTGAAACAAATTAACTAAACCGGTTCAACTAATTAAACTAATTGATCCCAACTAAATAAACATGAACTAAACAATTTAAACTATTAACAACATCAAACATAAACTAATCAAATAATATAAATAACCGTCACATAATTATTATAAATACGAATAATAAACTTATAATAACAATACTACTAATAACTTATAATAACAATACTACTAATAACTTATAATAATAATAATAATACCAATACTAACCATAATAATAATAACATTAATAATAATAATAATAATAATAATAATAATATACGCAGAAAACGATAACAACAACAACGAATAATACTCATAATAATAATACACGCACAATGGCGCAACACAACTTATAGTAATAATAGTAGTACATTGACAATAACACCACACACTTGTAATAATATTATTAATGATATTATAATAATAATAATAATAATAATAATAATAATAATAATAATAATAATAATAATAACATACATTCCATAAACAAAACAACAAAACGCATAAAGTTAAATAACTAAACACAGACCACGACATCAACATCAACGCGGATCACATGTCTGTTGCAGACCTTTTCCCGACGCCACCACCACCAGCCCGGTCCCTGACAACCGTCACCACTGGTCCCAACCTAAACCTCGTATTATCCACTACAACTTCCACTCTTTGGCCACAATGGGCAGCCACTACAACCACCACCATAACCCCTCTAAACCACATGCACACACACTCTTATACTCTCTATTTCCGTGCACCCGACTCCCTCTATTCTCACGACAACCTACTGCACCTCACGGTTCTCTTCTCTTCTCTGCAGGCTGCCTATAACCACCCAAAAACCACCACGGTAGCCACCACCCAGTACCACCCTCGACACTACACACTACCCCCGACTCCCTGGTGTAAAACACCAGGCTTCGGCCCGCACCAACTCCATGAGACAGCCGTCACAAAACCGTCCTCACACACGCACACACACATACGCTCCTGCCCTTGTTCTTGTACCCTCTGCAGCCCCTCAATCAAACCACTAGCAGCGACTCTCCTTACCACCACACACCACTCCCTCACCACCAAACCATCCTACCAACACCCCACTACCCGTACCCGTGATCTAGCAACACAAATTGGACCACAAAACACGATTAAATAAACAAAACTAACGAAACAGAGTAGTAAAACACTGCACTTTCGACAATTCACGGTCATTGTTACAGCAATTAAGGTGGTCCTATGGTGTTTCAAAGACGATAAGCATGTTAAGGACACTACAAGGATTACGTACGATCATGAAACACCAACTCGACGGTCTGAAAAACGCAAGAATAGGGTGTTAAATTTACCTTCGTGCAATGGTGGAAACCGTAGATATGATGATTGTTTATACGTTGCTTTCTTTCTCTTTTGTTCTTCCCCAAATCCCACGGTGGTAGGGTTTCTGTGTACGGTGGTAGGGTTTCTGTGTCGTTGGTGAAGGGAGGCAGATAGCATATAGGGTATTAGGGTTTAACAAGTCGATGGTAGAGGTTTGTATAGGTTGTAACATGTCGATGGGTAGGTGTTATGGGGTTTGGAGTATAAGGGTGAACATACTAGGTTTGGGTTTGCATATACACGGTTCACATGGTCTAGTCGAGCCCAAGCCCAATACGTTTCTCAAGGATTTATACTCCGTTCCCGACCCGTAACATAAAATTAACAATTACACATAACTAATTATAATTTAAATATAAACCTACTATAAATAGAAAATACTTAACAAATAGTTATTGGCAATAATAACAACTAGCAAATACTTTACAATAATGTATAAATATACCACATCTTGATAATAATATAAAACAATTACGACTTTAAATAAAATATAGAAATTAAGTGTAGACGAGAAACAAAATATAATATAGAAAATAAATTTAATTATAAATAAGTATATTAATAAAATTAAAGAAATACAAATAAAATGTCATTTGATGAAATACTCATCAAATATCAAAATATTATGAAATACAAAAATAATCGTAGAAATACGATTTATAAAATAATAACAGTTTATATAAAATATTTTATAAACATTCAACTTGAAATACTTGTATTAAACATGGTTTGACTACCTTTGACCGAGGCTAAAATACGGGGTATTACAGTCTTCCCTCCTTAAAATGAACTTCGTCTTGAAAAAAAAAATGAAAAAAAAAAAAAAAAAAAAAAATCTTGTCCGGTAGTGAGTTAAGAGAGTGAGGGTTTTAACCCGAGAGGAGGGAGGATATTGAGTAGTCCCATGCAGTTGTTATATTGTCTTTGTTGTCAGATGTGATGGTCCGTTCTTCCGGGTAGGGGAGGGTAGTCTAATCCGGAGCTGTTATCAGAGGTGGGGCATTCCGAGGCTGTTTAGGAGGCCGAGGGTCAGAGCTATCTTTGTGAGCTGATTGAGCTTTCTTCTTCAGAGATGTTGAATCTTTGGGAGCAGTTTATTCAAAAGTGTTAAACAACGATAACAAAACTCCCCACAAGCATAAGATAAACACAAGTAGCACATATGTATAAGTTCTAAAACGCGAAGTGTTACATTCTATCTCCCTTAAGAAACTTTGTCCCCAAAGTTTAACATACGACATAAGTATGTGACACTTGAAGAATCGCAACATTGGCCGAAATATAACAAACTAAAACAGCAGACTCCATGCGGATTCAAATCTCAGTCAGCCAATCACAACATACCACTTAGACAGATCGGAAACCATCAATATTTTACAATCCTATCCTCCTTAAAACATGGTTACGTCCTCGTAACCCCATTATAAAATTCCACATTCAATGCTCAAGAAGATCGCCGAAACAACAGTCACAAATTATCTGATAAGTTAATTACTCTATACTGGGCAACTAGCATCGGGCTTTTAAAGCAACAAACATACTTGTCAATTTCACGCTACGCAGTGAAACAAAATCAAGGTAACTAACACTTATATACCCTTGGAAATTTTAACACAACAGAACACCTTTACACCAATGTAGACATTCAGCTAACTCATAGTTCATACTTGACAAATTAAACCATTTCAAGCTCATACTCATATTATAGAAGCAAAATCATGTCTGTGGACACAAGTTTTAGAAAAGACAATAGGCAATTAATGTAATTAAACACGGAGCAATAACATATTTCACGAGATATACACCAATCATGGACTAGCAAGTCAGCTTAGCATTTCTAGGTACAAATAAGTTAAAATCACATAAGTACATTTCCCATCTACTCACATTTTTTTTTGATGAAATGTGAGTATTATATAGAAAGCAAAAGTTTCATGTACAAGAAATATCAAGAACTTGGATTCATAAGAATCCAATTCTTACAGGCTATAGAAAAGGACCAAACAAAAACCAAACTACTGCCTAAGCAGCCTAGCTATCAGATTGTATTAAAACTAGCCTTCTTCTATTCATCACCTCTTGTTGTATGTTTATTGCCACTTTGTCTGGAGTAAGCAGTACCCCATTTATTCTTGCACTGTTCCTTTGCATCCATGTATGGTAGTAAAAAGCATTCAAAACCAAAGCCATGATTTTCCATTGTTGTTCACTTGAGTTTTGAGTAGCCATGTGCTCTAGAGTTGGGATAGATTTTTGCATCAACTGAGCTAGTATGAGTCTGATTCTGCTACTGTAAGGACAGGAAACAAACAGATGCTCAACACTTTCAGGCATACTGCCACAAGTGCAGCAAAGATCATCAGGACTGCACCCAATGTTGAAAAGTTTAGCTTTAATGTTGAGGCCATTACTGAGAGCAAGCCAAGTAATAATAGAATGTTTGGGTACATTCCAAGAGTTCCAAACAATACCAGTCCACGGAGGTTCAGGTTGTGGAGTCATCAGCCATTTATAGCCTCTGCTAACTGTGTATTCAAGGGGGTGAGATGTCCAAGTGCCATTGACATATCCTTGTTTCAGCGTGGTTTTAGTCTTACAGATATTTTTCCACGACCATGGAGTATCTGCAGGGTATTGATACAACTTGCAAAATAAGAGGTTTATTATCATATAATAAAGTCCATGTTCATATTATATGCCTATTGTCCATGGCACTAATGCCATATCAGGATATCACAGGGTTGTATCACATAATTCATATTTGATTAAACTATTATATATATTGGAGACTTACATAACTTACAATTTCAACAATCATACATCATGCAACTTCCAAAAATCATAATTAAATAACCGCTTAGCTATTTTGCGAGCTATTATAGTTTTTAGAAAAATATAAGGAATTAACTAATCATAGAAAAAAGAATAGAATGCAAGCTTAAGGGAACTATTTATAACAATTTTACAACTCAGTTGGTGTGAATAGAAACGTTTCACCAATTAAACAGAAAATTGGGCAACTTGCAAAATTTACTAGTAAATAACGGCTTGTTAAGATTTTACGTGGCTTATCATTTTGAAAACTTGAATGAATATTCTAAACAGTGGAGTTGGAATCATGCATAAACAGTAAACACGTTTTAAAAGATTTCTTTTGCAAAAACATGAGTCAAAACGGAATTGTGCTGTAATAATCTGACCACTGTCAACTAAAATATTTATTTCTCTCAAAATAGAATTCGTTTTAACATGAAATCAAAAGCATTGGAAAGCCAAATCAGAAGGTTATCACACACAAAATTTTCACATTCATATAGAGAACA
Organism: Silene conica; assembly: GCA_029255685.2. Taxonomy (NCBI): domain Eukaryota; kingdom Viridiplantae; phylum Streptophyta; class Magnoliopsida; order Caryophyllales; family Caryophyllaceae; genus Silene; species Silene conica. The sequence continues at coordinate 37,202,163 of CM055312.2, read as the reverse complement.
TATTTCAAATGGCTGCCCGTACAAACAAGGTAACATTCTGTAATTTATTAAAAATTTCGGTTCCATTAAAATTTTTGGTTCCTTTAAAATTACTTCACATCATCACACAACCATTATTCCTCCAAAACATGTTTGACATATCGTTTGAAGCATAGAAATCACATCACCATATTAACTTTTATTCATTATTTCAAATTGTAATTGCCATCAAGAAAGCGGTAAAGATTACGAAACTGAAAAGTAGGATCAACTAGATAACTCAATATTTATACATGTATATACAAATGTAACACATAAATACCTCCATCCTCTGAGAATATCAATTCAATCATTCAGATCAATCAACATTTCAATATTAGTCGTATTCTTCTAATGCACATCATCATACAAGTCATGCTTATATTTCAAACTCATATTCCAAATTTCATGTTCTCAATACTTGAAATCATATATCTCAATTAACACGATATCAACCTCATGTTTCACAATACACATTACCAACGATATTTCACATTATAACTTACCTCGTTCCTTTCCTGCGGAAACGTTAGTACTATATAATTTGGGTATTTTCCTTATTCTATACTACCCACTCTCTACATCTCTCAAGGGTGACCAGGTTAGACTAAAAGGGCCAGTGGCTTGGTTTGAGGGGGGCCCTAACTCATCCCAATCTTGGGCTCCTAACAGTTACTAGCCTGGGGTTCATTTTTTTAGACTCTTCCTATGTTTCTTATTTTTCATTTGGTTCAGGCCTGAGGATCGTTCGCTCTGATACCACTTTGTAACACTGTCATTTATTTAAGAGCTTTTAGCAAGACATTCTCAAATAAAAGGACTGTTACCATTTCGCGATGTCCGAGGTAGTGAATAACAAAGTAAAACAAACCAAAGTACTTTATATAAAACTGATAACATTTAAACTTTTGATATAATAATTACTATGCATAGAATAAAAGTACAACTAATAATATTTAAGTATGTGATCTAATTCATGCCCAAGCTCCTAATCCATCTGTGTCCGACCTGTAGAATCTACTCCCCATTCCGGATCATCGTAGGTGTCACACGAATACAATGTCAACGTCGCGGTCGAGTAGGATAACACAATAATAAATAATGCAACAATGATGATATGCAAATGTCATGATATGCTCGAGCTCAATCTCATTCACAATCTCAAACCCGAAACACCCAGCCATACCGAACCTCTCGGCAGACTATAATCGGCCGTCGTCGAACACCACCTCAATAGCTGATAAGACACCAGGCCTGGTCTGCAGAACCACCCTGGGCTTTATATCAGAACAATATCTGACCATAACTTTCTCAGTAACCAATGCATATGCTATGCTCATGAATGCAACGATATAATTATTCAATCATGCTATCAAATAATGAAATGCTCATGCCATTACCAATAATCCACAATCAATCCAACCAATATCATTCTCTTATCAAACATACTCAGCATTCATAACACACAATACCACATCCATTCATAACACATCATAGAGTTTAAGGTCAGTGTATCCTACCTGGATAGCAATATAATCCAATAGCAAGCGAGCAAGTAAACAGAGTTATGCCACTTCAATACCGTCACCTAAAAATATAATATAAACAATTACTAACTAATATAACTACGTAAACAAGGTATAATATATCAACCAATCAATTTAATTAACCAAGTAATGTATTACGCATAACGAGACTATATTAAGCACGACTAGTCAATTAACTTAATTAGGTGATTAATTAAAATTACCGTCACAACACTATTTAAACAAATTAACTAAACCAGTTCAACTAATTAAACTAATTGATCCCAACTAAATAAACATGAACTAAAAAATTTAAACTTTTAACAACATCAAACATAAACTAATTAAATAATATAAATAACCGTCACATAATTATTATAAATACGAATAATAAACTTATAATAACAATACTACTAATAACTTATAATAATAATAATACCAATACTAACCATAATAATAATAACATTAATAAAATAATAATAATATACGTAGAAAACGATAACAACAACAACGAATAATACTCGTAATAATAATACACGCACAATGGCACAACACAACTTATACTAATAATAGTAGTACGTTGACAATAACACCACACACTTGTAATAATATTATTAATGATATAATAATAATAATAATAATAATAATAATAATAATAATAATAATAATAGCATACATACCATGACAAAACAACAAAACGCATAAAGTTAAACAACTAAACACAGACCACGACATCAACAACAGATCTGTTGCAGACCTTTTCCCGACGGCACCACCACCAGCCCGATTCCCGACAACCATCACCACTGGTCCCAACCTAAACCTTGTACTCCCCACTACAACTTCCACTATTTGGCCACCATGGGCAGCCACTACAACCACCACAATAACCCCTCTAAACCGCCTGCACACACACTCTTATACTCTGTATTTCCGCGCACCCGGCTCCCTCTATTCTCACGACAACCTACTGCACCCCACGGTTCTCTTCTCTTCTCTGCAGCCTGCCTGTAACCACCCAAAAACCACCACGGTAGCCACCACCTAGTACCAGCCTCGACACTACACACTACCCCCGACTCCCTGGTGTAAAACACCAGGCTTCGATCCTCTTCAAACTCCCTGCGACAGCCGTCATAAGCCCGTCCTCACACACGCACACACACATACGCTCCGGCCCTTGTTCCTGTACCCTCTGCAGCCCCTCAATCAGACCACTAGCAGCGACTCTCCCGACCACCACACACCACTCCCTCACCACCAAACCATCCTTCCAACACCCCACTACCCGTACCCGTGATCTAGCAACACAAATTGGACCACAAAACACGATTAAATAAACAAAACTAACGAAACAGAGTAATAAAACACTACACTGTCGACAATTCACGGTTACTGTTAAAGCAATTAAGGTGGTCCTATGGTGTTTCAAAGACGATAAGCATGTTAAGGACACTACAAGGATTACGTACGATCATGAAACACCAACTCGACGGTCTGAAAAACGCAAGAATAGGGTGTTAAAGTTACCTTCGCTCAAGGGTGGAAACCATAGATATGATGATTGTTTGTGCGTTGCTTTCTTTCTCTTTTGTTCTTCCCCAAATCCCACGGTGGTAGGGTTTCTGTGTACGGTGGTAGGGTTTCTGTGTCGTTGGTGAAGGGAGGCTGATAGCATATAGGGTATTAGGGTTTAACAAGTCGATGGTAGAGGTTTGTATAGGTTGTAACATGTTGATGGTAGGTGTTATGGGGTTTGGAGTATAAGGGTGAGCATACTAGGTTTGGGTTTGCATATACACGGTTCACAAGGTCTAGTCGAGCCCAAGCCCAACACACTTATCAAGGATTTATACTCCGTTCCCGACCAGTAACATAAAATTAACAATTACACATAACTAATTATAATTTAAATATAAACCTACTATAAATAGAAAATACTTAACAAATACTTATTGTCAATAATAACAACTAGCAAATACTTTACAATAATGTATAAATATACCTCATCTTGATAATAATATAAAACAATTACGACTTTAAATAAAATATAGAAATTAAGTGTAGACAAGAAATAAATATAATATAGGAAATATATTTAATTATAAATAAATATATTATTAAAACTAAAGAAATACAAATAAAATGTCATTTGATGAAATACTCATCAAATATCATAAGATTATGAAATACAAAAATAATCGTAGAAATACGATTTATAAAATAATAACAGTTTATATAAAATATTTTATAAACATTCAACTTGAAATACTTGTCTTAAACATGGTTTGAATACCTTTGACCGAGACTAAAATACGGGGTATTACAAACACATAGAAACGCTATCCAATTATTATAATAACAACTAAAACATTAAATAATTTTGACTAAAATTAGTACAAAGTGTAATGTTCACAATTGTAAAAAGGTGAGTTGGACTATATTAATAGAATAGTATAAAATAATCTACGGTTATTTCATAGGAATAATCCAACCTGTACCTCATCTTCTCATATTAATCCCTACTAACAATTAACTGAGAAAAATCCAACCTCTAACCTCAATTATCTTTCATTGAACTTTGTCTATTTTAAACTCTAATTTTCGGTAAGCAAGCACGTCACCTTGACTTAATTTTTGTTTTTCCTTTTTCCTAGAAAAAAAGTAAGTGAAGGTGACGTGCTAGCCTACCAGTAATAAGAGTTCAAAAATAATCAAAGTTCAATGAAAGATAAATGAGGTTATAGGCTGGATTTTTCTTAGTTAATCGTTAGTATGGATTAATATGAGAAGATGAGATATAGGTTGGATTATTCCCATGAAATAACCCAATAACCTAATAAGTTTACAATGATATCAAAAGAACGTTAATTTACAAACGTATAATAGGCCACGTAATATAATTCGTTGAAACGAAGTACACGTACGACATCCTTATACATTGTTTTAAGTCACTTACAAGTATTACAAATATTAGCAGGTAAAATAAATATACAAAAGCATTTTACCAAAGTGAGAATACATATTAAAATAATAACCATGTATACATTTACACGTAACGATTTATACGACATATACTAAGAATATCACAAATTGCTCTGATTTTCAAAATAGGATTCACAATACATCGTACCACCTTAACCAACCCCAACACATGCATGACTGTTTGCCTCCCTCATACATTTCCTATAAGATGTGATTCGACATAACTGTTCATCATCATTAGAAACTGTAATTACTGTTGTCTAACAAAACTCCTTCAAACTTCATTATCTAATCTGTTCATTTTCCAAAATCCCAACAATTTGAAGCGTTAACTAAACTACAATGACTAAATATTGTAAGGAAATTATGTTCTCAAGGAAGGACGACAAGGAAGATTTTGTTCACGGATATGTGCACTACTACATTTTTGGGCTACAAGGACGCCTCTTAGAGGACGGTTGAGGATGGAACCGTCTTATATCAGATAAATAAATTTAGCGCCATTAGTAATTACATAAATATGACGGTTAACAAAAGAACCGTCCTCTTTATTAAATAATAAGGACGGTTGGTCAATTAAACCGTCCTCTTATTAAATAAAGAAGACGGCTCTCTGCTGAAACCGTCCTCTTATTATCAAAATAAAGACAAATTTATTCTTACTCTCTTCAACCGTCCTCTTCCTATCTCTTATTCTCTTCTTCAACTTTTACAACCATTTCACCTAACTCTCATACTTTCAACCCTAACACAGTAAAAAATGTCGACCATCTCTACCCACCACGACTGACGGAAAGGCGGCCAATAATTTCTTCGTCAATGTCAATCACCGGTGTTCATTCTACTTTCCTTTTGCCGATATTCTCGATTTTCAAAGGTTTCTTTCTTCTCAATCTTTTTTTTAAATTTGTATTGATTTCGTCACTAATCTGATTGATTAATATATTACTAGTACATATTGGTTAATTATTTGATTATGTTTTGATGAAATTGTTAAATTTTGGGGACAGTGAAACCCTAATTTTGATAGATTTGGGTTTTGATTTAGGGTAAGCATTTTATATTATCTCTGTTGTGTGTGGTTTTGAATCAGTTGCGATAAAAAATAGGCTTGCTTATTCAGACCAAAAATAGGCTTACTTATTCAAAGTCATATATCAACCATTAATAACTGTTGTGTCATATTGCTTACTTATTCAGAGTCATGTATGCTTGAATGCTTTGTTGTTTTGCTCAATTTTAGATTATTGGTGGAGCTGTGCTCCATGATGGATCAATTCCTGAAATGAAAACAGGGAGGGGGAAGACACTGGTTCTACATTAACAACATATCTAAATGCTTTGACAGGAGAAGGTGGTACATGGTACGTTTCATACTTTCACTCTTACTGTTGGAAGTAAGGTAGATGTTCAGAAAGCTTTAAAAGTGAAGGTGATTAATTGGTATTTGGGGGACTTGGAGTAACTTTTGACATTTAGTTAGAACTAGGACCCCGTGATTCAACAATTGCCAAAGTATAGCAGTATCTTTGTGACTTATGAGAGGCCCTGTCTTTTTGCATTTGTCCAATGCCACTGAATGGATACAAGGTAGCGTTTTGTTCACACAAAGATAAGAGACCCTATCTATTCGGTATGAACATGAAAGGGAATGACAAAACCACTCACTCGCACCTCGAAAACTCACCTCTACTGTGAGACCCCCCACCTATAACAGGCCATCGATGTGTACTTTTTTATTTCTCTGTATTTTAATCAAAGGTAAATAAATAATTGGGACGAGAGAGTAATAGCAATATGATATAATTATACTCTTATAGGGACGTGTACTCCCTCCGTTCGAATTATTTGAGCGGTATTTTAATCAAAGGTAAACAAATAATTGGGACGGAGGGAATATTAACACTATGATATACTTATAGTTATAGTGATGTGCACTTTTTTATTTTTTCCGAGATGTATTTTAATCAAAAGTAAACAAATAATTAGGACGAAGGGAGTATTAGCAATATGAGATTTCTTGACAAAAGGGTAAGGTTTGCAATCATTCAACAATTTTACACGTTGAGTTTAGGAAAACCATTTAGATATTTGGGTAATTTTGTCGTGTAATTTTGCAAAAGGTTTGAGGCACTATGGTAATTGGTAATGTTGTCATTGTTATATTAGTGATGGGATTTCTTGGTGTTGTTTTGCAGCGCAGTCGAGATTAAGATGCCTGCTAGAGGCAAAGCCCTCGTTGCTACCGATTTGAGTATTGGAGTTCCTCAAGGAACTTACGTTCGTATTGGTAAATCTCTATTTTATTGCCCTCAATTTGATGTTTTACGGACAATCCCGGTTGAATGAATTCATATACACAGCTTTACAATGTATGAAATGGTGTATAACAGTCTGTTTTGAGGAAATCCTGAACTACTTCTCATTTGAGCATTTCATCGAAGAACTTCTCTGCACTACAAATATAATGACGACGGTTTGAGGAAATTTTGAACTAGTTGTCTTTTATGCATTTTGTCGAACAGTTTCTGTGCACTGCAAATATACAAATTAATTACCAACCCACCTGTGATTCTGTATCAACTTAACATTAACTTTAACTGGTTTAGACCATTAATTTTATTGTAACCCAAACAATCTAATCATGAACGTTCTGTGGAATGTATGAGGTATTTGGCCTAAATCTCTTGCAACATTTCGAAGACGTTGGCCTTGTTTTTTTAGCACTGCAACTACTTGAACATAATTGAAGGTTGAACTGAAGTGAGGCGTAGTTAGGTCCAAAAAAACGTGGTGCAACTGTGTTAGTATTCAACGGATACTTGACCAGTTAACCTAACACTTCACTTCATTTTACCAGGAGTACCCATTTTATTTAATCCTCAAAGTTTCGATTTTAATGCTTGTATCATTGGTTCATTGTAGCTCCAAGATCTGGGTTACCGTGGAAGCACTCCATTGATGTGGGACCTGGGGTAATTGATGCAGATGCCCAGTTGGGGTGATTCTATTAGGCTCTGGGCTTCTCTAGTGTATGGTAATATTAGTTTGCTATGTTTTGTTTTGTTATGTTGATGCTACTACTGCATATATTTAAGCCAACTGGTAGTTGGAATGAAATCGAGCAACTTTTATCTATACTCTTGCTTTTTAATGGCGCTCTCACTAATCATATATGGGATCTTTGATAGAATGGCACACCTTTTTTTTCTTTGTGGGATTGTTGTACTCTAACTTGTTTAAGACAACCAAAGAGTGTGTTGCTCGTTCAAATAGCCATTTTTAAATAAAGAATAAATATAAATATCAGTAGTAACAGAATTGGAATAAAGTTTACATTAGTGTGTTAGTATAGGCAACCTCGTACTAATCCCTGTGTAACTTTTTATATGGTTATTCATTATAATGTCAGGTTAGAATGTTAGATGCAACCCAATGAAGCTACTTGTGTAGAATACTACGATAATGTCAATAGGTAATTTTTTTTCTTTATTTAGATCATTTGCAGCGTTTTGCTTTACTTTCATCTAGTTTTGAATTTTTATCATAGTTTTTGCTATCTTAATATGCATGTTCATGCTTAATTCCCGAAGGCATATTGGTTGAGCAAGTTGATAAGGTGCGGAATATTGAGTTAAACTCGTTGAGCTAATGGTAATTTGCTGATAATAGTTAGAGGACTCGAGCTCAATTCGCACAAGGATAAAGAAGACAACGATAAGTGATGAGAAATGAAGATTGAAGAACTCGAGTAGTTATTAGTTACTTTGTACTCAGTAAATGATCACTAGTCAACTTAATTATTTTATATTTTCCCCAACACCATGACATTCTATGTCATTCTGACTTTGTATATATCCCTTAAGGCTTTGAATTCTTTTGTTCTAACTCACTTTGTGTTGTAAAACTTATTGGATATTCAGAAATCATCATTATCAATTTGAGCTAAAAAAATTAGTGGTAAAGAATGATGGGTTTTGTGGCTCCCAATTATGTTGGATGAACAAACAATTAGTGGAACAAAGGTACAAAAGAGCATGGTCAAATCATAAGCAATGCTAAAATTGGCTACCAAAGAGAACGGTTGAAGGGGCAACTGTCCTGAAAGTGATCCTATAATGCTTGCGCTACACAAACAAAAGAAGACGGTTCAAAATTCAACCGTCCTCTTTCAAAACCCAAAGAAGACGGTTCCAAATTCAACCGTCCTCTTTCAAAAACCCAAAGAGGACGGTTTGACTTTTTTTCAACCGTCCTCTTAGGCAACGAGGACGGGTGAATTTAGGACGGTTGTTTTGAGGTCTTAGGATGGTTTTTAACCGTCCTCGTTGCCCCTTTTTGTAGTAGTGGTGAATTGGAAGAAACAGCTGTTTAAGTCGACTTCCCTGTTTTCGACAATAATCGTTGAAGAGCAAACACTGACTGGCAGCAGACCTCATCACCCGTTTCTGAGTCTTCCCGAGCTTACAACTGATGTCTTCAACAATTTTGGTAGGACAGACAAGAGACGTATGCCAGAGGTATGTAAAGCATGGGCATCGTTTTTTCTGATTGGGACAGAAACCTCAAAAGTCGATTCTGATTATGAGCGCCAGTTATCGAAGGAGAATTTTAATGGCATCATAAGGGTAACAAGAGGGTACCATACATTTGAAATCTATTGTTGTTTCATGCATGCCAAGTCTAAGAGGCAAAAGAGAAGAATACATGCCAAGATTGAGAAGCATTACAAGGCTGCCCGTTTGGAGGAACAATATGAAAAACAATACCGCGATGAATCAGGCAGGGAAGGATATTACGATTCTGACTGTTAAGGTCATAAATAGTTGTTTAGCAAGTCACGTGTAGTTTGCAGTTTCTTCAAATGTTCAAGTGTATGACTTATTCCAATCAGATTGCAGTTTAGAAGGCTTTTTTTTGTTAAGACGAACTATATAACTGGACGTTGTTTTGGTGTAATTCCCAGTCTATTAAATAGCATATTTACTTCCTACTTGTTCAATATCATATCCCTAAACGACACAGTATAGCAATAATCAATCATCAATGTAATACAACAGTAGTATATGAGTTAATCGACGTTGTATACAACAGAGTCCGTATTGACTATAAGTGCGGTGCTATTTTTCAATTAGTTATAAGGATGGTTACACAATGAAATAAATTGTTCCTGCATAGCACATCACACCCTCATGCGATTCTGTATCACTGTTTGTCACAACTATCACATAATCGATATAAGGATGCACAATGCATTATTTTCGGATTAACTAAACAGGCAATGATCCATTCTGTTGAGCCTCTCGTTATAGCATATTTGGTTTCTGTTTATCCCGTGTCAAAGATCTGCACTTTCGAACTTATGATATAAAAAATGAAGCATGAATGTATGAGTATCATCTTCTTTAACACTTTTGCTTATCTTGCTATATATACTAAAATGGGGACAGTGTGCATCCATATGTTGCTATATTTACAAAATTAGGGATGGTGTGCATCCATAGTGATGCCTAAAAGTAACTATTTATCAAAAGACTGCAATTGCTTGTTACTGATATAAAAATTATATCACAGATAAATTAGTTGCTTCTTTCCTAATGTATGCGTTGATTTTGTGAACTATGCGTAAACATAATGGTTTGCATCTGTAACAACCCGACCCGCCACCGTCGTAACACAAACCCAATAAGATGAGTGTGCACTCTTGGGCTTGATATTTGTCCTCACTTAAGCCCAAAAGCACAAGACCTTGTTACTAAGTGGTGGGTGGAAGTTATTATAAACATATCACAAGTCTCACATTCTACCGATGTGGGACAACTTTCCTTTCATACTCTTGGGGTGTTACAAACTCCCCTACTTAAAGAACACAACGTCCTCATTGTGCCTCAAACTTGACCATAGCCAAGCCCAGAAGCCTCCCCGCTAGGTGGGTGGCCCGGTACTCCCGACTAAGGCTCACCACACGGTCGCATGGTTGCTCTAATACCATTTGTAACAACACGACTCGCCAACGTCATAACACAAACCCAATAAGATGAGTGTGCACTCTTGGGCCCGTTATTTGTCCTCACTTAAGCCCAAAAGCACAAGGCTTTGTTACTAAGTGGTGGGTGGAAGTTATTATAAACATATAACAAGTCTCACATTCTACCGATGTGAGACAACTTTCCTTTCATACTCTTGGGGTATTACAGCATCTGCACAAGCGTTTACTTTAGCTGCTTAATGCACATTGTATAAAGTGGTGTATACATATTGCTTAGTGCAGTTCGTTCTTACGATCACTGTATACGAACCTTCCACGGCAGTGGACCATCTGTTCTTGTAGTTTGTTTTTGTTGCAACAAACTATGTTTCTGATCAGCGCTTTGCTATGTTGTCTTATGTATTAAATAGCGTATTTACTTACTGTTTGTTTAATCTCATACCCCTAAATCACACAACCTAGCAACATTCAAAAATCAATGTAATACAGCAATATTCAATGAGCATAATATTAATACTGTCTAAAATATAATACGTAGTGACTGTAAGTGTGGTATTGACTCTCTATTATGTGTAGGATGGTTATACAATGAAAGGAACTGTTACTGCTTAGCATATCCCACTCTCATGCAATTATGTATAACTGTCAGTCACAATTACGACACATTTGATATGAGGATACACAATGCATTATTTAGATATCACATAAATAGTCGACAATCCATTATGTTCAGATTCTCGTTATAACATGGTCGGTTCCTGTTTAACCCACGTTTAAGGTCTGCATTTTCAAACTTACGATGAAAAAAATGGCACATTTGGTATCTGTTTAACCCTTGTTTTAGGCCTGCAGTTTCAAGCTTTTGATGCAAAAAATGTAGCATGAATGTAAGTGTCTCATTTTCCCTAAAGTTTGTCCCTCGGTTATTATTTAAACGAAATAAGGGATAGTGTGCATCCATAGTAATGTGTAGAAGTAATTCCTTGTCAAAGGGCTGCAATTGCTAGTCACAGATATCAAAACTACATATATTCTTTCCTAATGTATGCGTTTATTTTGTCAACTCTGCGTACATGGAAATGTCTGCCTATTAACGAATGTTTAGTTAGCTACCTAATGAACATCGTTGTAACACCCCCATTTATGTAAGAGCCTTTAGCAAGAAATTCTCAAATAAATAGAGCTGTTACCATCTCGGAATGTCCGAGGTAGTGTATAACAAAGTAAAACAACCAAGGTGCTTTATATAAAACTGATAAAATTTAAACTTTTATATTTACAATAACTGTTCAGCGGAAAAGAAAATACAACTGATGACTTCTTTATATGTGATATAACTGAAAGTCAGTCCAAAGTCCGCAACTCACATTCCTGCCCCAGCTCCTAGCTCATCTGTCTCTTTCCAGTAAAGTCTACTCCCCATTCCGGATCATCGTAGGTGTCACACGAATACACTGTCAACCTCGCGGTTTAGTAGGATAACACAAAAGTCATAATGCAACAAATGATGATATGCAAATGTCATGCCACTACTGAGCTCAATCACAACCCGAAAAACCAATCATAACCCGAAACACCAACCCATACCGAACTTCTCGGTAGAGTATCATCGACCGTCGTCGATTTCCAGCATAAAAGCTGAAGACACCAGGCCTGGCCTGCAGACCACCCTAGGCTTTATATCAAAACAATATCCGTCCCCTCCTTCTCAATAATGCAAATGATATGCTTATGAATGCAATATTAAATAACCAATACTTAAACATCATCCTCAAATAAATCATGCTTGCATCCATAACACATATTATAATCATCCATCCATAACACATCATAGAATACGCTACCAGTGTATCCTACCTGGATAGCAATATAATCCAATAGCATGCAAGCCAGCAAGTAAACAGAGTTATGCCACTTCAATACCGTCACCTAACAATATAATATAAACAATTACTAACTACTATAACTACGTAAACAAGGTATAATATATCAACCAATCAATTTAATTAACCAAGTAATGTATTACGCATAACGAGACTATATTAAGCATGACTAGTCAATTAACTTAATTAGGTGATTAATTAAAATTACCGTCGCAACACTATTTAAAAAAATTAACTAAAATCAGTTCAACTAATTAAACTAATTGATCCCTACTAAATAAACATGAACTAAACAATTTAAACTATTAACAACATCAAACATAAACTAATCAAATAATATAAATAACCGTCACATAATTATTATATATACGAATAATAAACTTATAATAACAATACTACTAATAACTTATAATAATAATAATAATAATATCAATACTAACCATAATAATAATAACAAAATAAATAATAGTAGTAATATTAATAATAATAAAAAAACATATAAACATAATATTATATAATACTAATAATAATAATAATAATACATAGACAATAACAACAACAGAAACGTGTAACAATAATGATAATAACACAGACCATGGCAACAACAACGTATAACGATAATAATAATAGTGCACAGCCAATAGAACAGAAAAGCAACAGCGAATAACAATAGTAATATGAACACAACTCACGCCGCACTAACAGACCATGACACCTCTTTTCCTTTCAACATTACCACCAATTTGGCCACCCACAACCATCATCACTACCCCAACCTCTAGCCTACACCAATGTCTACTACATCCACCCCTTTTTACACCACCTTCGACCACCCTAACCGCTCTAAACAGGCTGTCGAAACAGCCTGCACATAACCGATTGCACCGCACCCTTCAGCTCCCTCTTCTTTCACGCTCTTCTCTCACTCACCCTAGTCCCAACACTACCTCTGGCCACCACAGTTGTCCCCACCGACACATGGTGGTTCCAGAGGTGGTCAGCCTCTAGTCTCGTTTCCCTTTTAACTAACGCACAAGCCCCACCAAACTACACACCAAACGCGTTTCCAACCCCTGTTCTGGAACGAACCGAGTTTCCCCTCTCTACAAAAACCGACTCCCACCACCAATACGACCACGCTAACCACCACCTGACACCACTCTCAACATCTCCCACACCCCACGACTCTATTGGTGGTAACCACAGACCTCGTCACCCCTACAACCGCCTGTAAAACCGTTTGAAAAAGATCCCGCAAAACGCCCCTGTTCCCCCTGTTTCTGCCGTTTGTCAACAACCAGGTTTCTGGTGGTGCTCCGGCCACCACAATCCACCCCACAACAACCAAAACAACCTACAGACTCCCTACTTCGACTACCCCAGCCACTTGTACCAAAATGAACCATTCCAACGACTCAAATTGCAATTAAAGTTGAAATAGCGAGAAAGATAAAACACGTTAATGTCGATAAAACAAAGGCTTACACTGGTGGTCACGGTGGTTGATGATGATGGCTGGTGTTGGTTGCTCTCTCTTTCTCGTCCTTCTCCATTTCATAGTGGCTGAGTGAAGTAGGGTTTTATGATTGTTTTATTATGTTGTAGTCTTGTATGGGTTTTGAGATATGTCGATGGGTTATGGGCTATGTCGATGGGATAAGAGGGGTTAGGGCTAGGGTTAGCATGTATAGTAGGGTTTAGGAAAAGAATAAGAATTATGTAGTTTAATATTAGTATTATATAATTAGGTAAATTACAAAATATAAAATTATTATACAAAATATAAAATTATTATAGAAATATTAAAATACTAGCAATTACATAAGAATATATAAGAAAATATAGGATTTAAATATAATTACGACTTAAATAAAAAAAATAGAAATTAAGTATAGATGAGAAATAAATATAAAATATGAAATATATTTAATTATAAATATATTATCAAAATTAAAGAAATACAAATGAAATGTCATTTTATGAAATAATCATCAAATATAAAGCTAGTATAAAATATGAATTAATAGTAGAAATACGATTTATAAAACAATAACAAAAGATTATGAAATACATATATAAAACATGGTGTGACTGTCGTTGATCGAGGCTAATATACGGGCTATTACAGTCTTCCCTCCTTAAAATGAACTTCGTCCCGAAGTTCGCCACCCCGTAACGGTAAAAAGAACATATAACAAGCATGAAACAATCACAAGTAACACTTATATAGACTTCAAAACACGAAATGTTACATTCTACCCCGTTAAGAAAACTTTGTCCCCAAAGTTTAACGCATAACTAAGTTAAAAGATACTTCACGAATCACAGTATAATGCATAACAGAACTAAACAGGATTATCAAGTATATTCAAACAATCACGACATATCAATTTTACATGCTATAATAACTAGTCATATCATAAACCTTTAAGATTTTACAATCCTATCCTCCTTAGCATGGTTACGTCCTCGTAACCCCATTACAAAATTCCACATCCAGTGTTCAAGCAATCATCGAAACAACAATCATAAATCATTTGATAAGTTAATTACCCTATACTAGACAACTATCATCCGGCTTTTAAAGCAATCATACACAGTTGACAATTTCACATTACGCAGTAAAACAAAATCAGGGTAGCTAACACGTATATACCCTTGAAATCTCATTTAACACAAACTTAACATATTTACACCAATGTAGACAATCAACTAACCCATAGTTCATAACTGACCAATTAGAACATTTCATGATCATAATCATATTATAGAAGCAAAATCATATTATAGAAAAGACATAAGGCAAATTTTAACTAGTGTAATTAACATGGGGCATTAATATATTTCCCGAGGTATACACCAATCTTAGACTAGTAAACAGCTTAGCATCTCCAGGTATAAAGAAGTTAAACCAATTAATAATTCAATATATATTGCGATCAGATTTTAAACTAGCAATATGCAATTCACTTTGTGGCATAACAATATACATGAAGAAATTATAAAGATTATAACCGCAGGGAACTAGACAAAGATATACCATTAATATATGAAAGAACATCAACAAGATTCACATTGTTCAAAATACTCACACTTACTTATAACAATTAGATTGCTATATCATGCTAATGAGTTTACCAGTTAAATTCATTCTACCACGTGTCCAGACTCTTCTCTGATAAACATGATTGTAACATTACATATGAACAACACATAATTATTTTGAGGTCATAGCAATAGAAGGCAATAGCGTCCGTATAATTGAAAGTACTTTATATCCAACTCAACGAAATAACAAGGTTATATTATCATATAGTAACGTTCATATTCATGTCATATGTCTATCCTACATACTACTAATGCCATGTCAGTGCATTACATGGTTACATCACATAATTCATATTTGATTAAACTTTTATATTTAAAACTTTACCGTTTGAACAATCATATATCACGCAGCAACTTCCGAAAATCATAATTAAATAGCCGCTTAGCTATTCTGCGAGCTATTATAGTTTTTAGAAAATATGAGGAATGAAATAATCATAGGAAAGAGAATCAATTTCAAAGCTTAAGGAAATTATTTATAACAAATTTTACAACTCGGTTGGTCTGGACAGAACTTTACAACAATTAGACAGAAAATTAGGCAACTTGCAAAAATTACAAATAAATAACTACTCGTTAAGATTTTACGTGGCTTGTCATTTTGAAAACATGAATGAATATTCTAAATATTGGAGTTGGAATTATGCACAAACAATAATCATTTTTTAAATGATTTCCTTTGGAAAAAGATGGGTCAAAACAGAACTATGCAGTAACAATTTGACCACTGTCGACAAAATATTTATTTCTTGCAAAATATAACTCGTATACACATGAAACCAAAAAGCATTGAGAAGCTAAATCAGAAGGTTATCACACATAAAATTTTCACATTCATATAGAAAACACATTTTAAATGGCATCCCGTACAAACAAGGAAACATTCTGAAAATTTATCAAAATTTTTGTTCCTTAAAATCACTTCACATTATCACATTTAAATACAACCATTCTTCTTCCAAAACATGTTGACATATCATTTGAAGCATTGAAATCACATTGCACCAATTTAACAGGTATTCATTATTTCAAACCGAAATTGTCATCTACAAAACGGTAAAGTTTGCGAAATTGAAAAGTAGCGTCAACGAAATAATTCAATAGTTATACATGTATGAACAATGCATTAGTTCCTACCATCGTAACAATCACAACATAAAAGTACGTAAATATATATCCTAGAAATCACCAAGGTGCAACTTATTGAATACTGACTCTATAACTAAACTAATTGTGTGTAATTAGAAATTGTCACGTAAACTTTAAGTACGACCTATGCAACACATAACTATATAACATTCATGGCTTGGGGTAACACATTCCGCATATCACTAGACATGGATTACTATAACATATAAATCCGATCATTCATATCCAAATACCAACCAATATATCACATAGTTACGATAGTCATTTAATAACGAAATATCATATGGACATTTCGAAACACCAAAATCATATGATCTTATCACCCAAATTATTGTCCAGTAAATATACATTCATTCTCTGAAAATTCCATATTCAATCATTCCGATCAGTCAGTATTTCAGTATCAATCACATTCTTCCAATACACACCATTAACCATAACTCACATTATAACATACCTCATTCTTCTCCTGCAAATATGTTAGTACAATATAACTAGGTTTGTTCCTTTATTTTATTACTACCCACTCTCTGCATCACTCGAGGGTTTCTAGGTTAGACTGACAGGGCCAGTGGCTTGGTTTGAGGGGGGCCCTAACTCATCCCAATCCTGGGGCTCCTAACAGTTACTAGCCTGGGGTTCATTTTATTGACTCTTCCTATGTTCATTATTTTTCATTTGGTTTAGGCCAGAGGATCGTTCGCTCTGATACCACTTTGTAACACCCCCATTTATTTAAAAGCCTTTAGCAAGACATTCTCAAATAAATAGAGCTGTTACCATCTCGGAATGTCCGAGGTAGTGTATAACAAAGTAAAACAACCAAGGTACTTTATATAAAACTGATAAAATTTAAACTTTTATATTTACAATGACTGTTCAGCGGAAAAGAAAATAAAACTGATGACTTCATTATATGTGATATAAGTTTAAGTCAGTCCAAAGTCCGCAACTCACATTCCCGCCCCAGCTCCTAGCTCATCTGTCTCTTTCCTATAAAGTCTACTCCCATTCTGGATCATCTTAGGTGTCACACGAATACACTGTCAGCCTCGCGGTTGAGTAGGATAACACAAAAGTCATAATGCAACAAATGATGATATGCAAATGCCATGCCACTACTGAGCTCAATCACAACCCGAAACACCAATCATAACCCGAAACACCAACCCATACCGAACCTCCCGGCAGAGTATCATCGACCTTCGTCGATTTCCAACATAAAAGCTGAAGACACCAGGCCTGGCCTGCAGACCACCCTAGGCTTTATATCAAAACAATATCCGTCATCTCCTTCTCAATAATGCAAATGATATGCTTATCAATGCAATATTAAATAACCAATACTTAAACATCATCCTAATATAAATCATGCTTGCATCCATAACACATATTATAATCATCCATCCATAACATATCATAGAATACGGTACCATTTTATCCTACCTGGATAGCAATATAATCCAATAGCATGCAAGCCAGCAAGTGAACAGAGTTATGCCACTTCAATACCGTCACCTAACAATATAATATAAACAATTACTAACTACTATAACTACGTAAACAAGGTATAATATATCAACCAATCAATTTAATTAACCAAGTAATTTATTACGCATAACGAGACTACATTAAGCACGACTAGTCAATTAACTTAATTAGGTGATTATTTAAAATTACCGTCACAACACTATTTAAACAAATCAAATAAATCAGTTCAACTAATTAAACTAATTGATCCCTACTAAATAAACATGAACTAAACAATTTAAACTATTAACAACATCAAACATAAACTAATCAAATAATATAAATAACCGTCACATAATTATTATAAATACGAATAATAAACTTTTAATAACAATACTACTAATAACTTATAACAATAATAATAATAATACCAATACTAACCATAATAATAATAACAAAATAAATAATAGAAGTAATAATAATAATAATAATAATAACATATAAACATAATATAATATAATACTAATAATAATAATAATACATAGGCAATAACAACAACAGAAACGTGTAACAATAATGATAATAACACAGACAATGGCAACAACAACGTATAATGATAATACTAATAGGGCACATCCAATAGAAAAGAAAAACAAGAGCGAATAACAATAGTAATATGAACACAACTCACGACGCACTAACAGCCCATGACACCTATTTTCCCGTCAACATTACCACCAATATGACCACCCACAACCATCGTCACTGACCCCAACCTCTAGCTTACACCACTGTCTACTACATCCACCCCTTTTTCCACCACCTTCGACCACCCTAACCGCTCTAAACAGGCTGTCGAAACAGCCTGCACATAACCGATTGCACCTCACCGTTCAGCTCCCTCCTCTTTCACGCTCTTCTCTCACTCACCCTAGTCCCAACACCACCTCTGCCCACCACCGACACATGGTGGTTCCAGAGGTGGTCAGCCTGTAGTCTCGTTTCCCTTTTAACTAACGCACCAGCCCCACCAAACTACACACCTAACGCGTTTCCAGCCCCTGTTCTGGAACGAACTGAGTTTCCCCTCCCTACAAAAACCGACTCCCACCACCAATACGACCACCCTAACCACCACTTGACACCACTCTCAACATCTCCCACACCCCACGACTCTATTGGTGGTAACCACCAGACCTCGACACCCCTACAACCGCCTGTAAAACCGTTTGAAAAAAGATCCCGCAAAACGCCCCTGTTCCCCCTGTTTCTGCCGTTTGTCAACAACCAGGTTTCTGGTGGTGCTCCGGCCACCACAATCCACCCCACAACAACCAAAACAACCTACAGACTCCCTACTTCGACTACCCCAGCCACTTGTACCAAAATGAACCATTCCAACGACTCAAATTGCAATTAAAGTTGAAATAGCGAGAAAGATAAAACGCGTTAATGTCGATAAAATGAAGGCTTACACTGGTGGTCACGGTGGTTGATGATGATGGATGGTGTTGGCTGCTCTCTCTTTCTCGTCCTTCTCCACCTCACAGTGGCTGAGTGAATGAAGTAGGGTTTTATTATTGTTTTATTATGTTGTAGTCTTGTATGGGTTATGGGATATGTCGATGGGTTATGGGATATGTCGATGGGATAAGAGGGGTTAGGGTTAGCGTGTATAGTAGGGTTTAGGAAAAGAATAAGAATTATGTAGTTTAATATTAGTATTAATAATTAGGTAAATTACAAAATATAAAATTATTATACAAAATATAAAATTATTATAGAAATATTAAAATACTAGCAATTAAATTAGAATATATAAGAAATTAAAATATAGGATTTAAATATCCCTACGACTTAAATTAAAAAAATAGAAATTAAGTATAGATGAGAAATAAATATAAAATATGAAATATATTTAATTATAAATATATTATCAAAATTAAAGAAATACAAATGAAATGTCATTTTATGAAATAATCATTATAAAGCTATTATAAAATACGAATTTATCGTAGAAATACGAATTATAAAACGATAACAAAATATTATGAAATACGCATATAAAACATGGTGTGACTGCCGTTGATCGAGGCTAATATACGGGGTATTACAATCGTATAAAGCGGTGTATCACTAATGCTTTGTGCAGTTCGTCCTTACGAACACCGGCTACGAACATTCCGTGGTGATGGACCGTCTATCTGTTCCTGTAATCAGTGGCCTACAACAACCCCTAGGCTGACAATTATACAATAAACGTACAGTAAAACTACCCATTCCTAATCAAGGTCAACATTTCACGTTGTTTGCATAAGTTAATACATCATTTCTACATGAGCATTGTAAATACATAGTACTGATGCAAGATACTTGAGTACTCAAATTCCTAACAATTGCCAAAACGAACCATTGTCAAAACATTTGTCTAATGCCACAGACTTCGTAGCATAATACTATATTGTCAACAGCTATATGTTGTTAGACAAGTTATCTTTAACAACTTATTATCGCAAACCCAATAACAGACATACAAGCCAGAACGTACTGACAATAAGCATGATAGTGTAATAATACATCTCTTCAAATTAGGGATATCTATGCCAGTTCCCAATTCAGCTCCTGGGTTAGGTAGAGTGACCTTTCTAGCTTCATCTGAATGTAGAAATGACTGTTTTTCAACTGATTTTCCACTTGGGAAAGATAGTCCTCTTTCTCCTGATGCAGTTATAGAAACAACATATGTCAACATCTTCATAGAAGCTGTGAATGGCATATAAACATGATCATATCTATCCAACGAACTGATATAGCCCAAACGTTCAATAAGTCCTTGTATAATAACAGTGGTACCACAATAATTACCTGTGGGAGCATTAAGTAGAGGACCTCCGCTTCCACATCTACAAGTTTTTCTGCATTATCAATCAATGCATTGAAACTGCAGGCGCCAGTTTCATCCTCCACATCGAGCGCCACCATTAGTCTGTGGCAAACAATGTGTCAGAGTGATCAGTAGAAACAACAGACGTACTCTGCAAACCACATTTACATTACCTAGGAGAAGACACAACATTCTCTTGTATGCATGCATAACATGTGTACGAAATACCTATCTCTTCATAACCACATGTCCCACAGTTGCTACACCCAATATAGTATTGGATGTTCCTCCTATCAAGCTTGATAAGATGTACACACAACCAATGTCGTTCATCTTGCAGGGTATTCCTTCCCTATTGGAACAACAAAGCAAAATCGAATGCATTTAACCAACACAAAAGTTGTTTTAAATTATTCTAACAAGGACTATACAACGACCCGTATCCCTCATGTCTTGCCGAGGGACACAACCCCGAATTAGGACAATACAACGTGGAAAAGACCCCCGTAGAAGATATAGTCATACCTCCTGTTGGAGGAGCCATCCAATCGTAGTAATGATGCCCTCAGTAGTCGGTTGGCGAACGTCGCAAATCTGACGGTGTTTAGCAGTCAGAAGTCCATAGCTACCATCTTGCCTGCAACAACGCACCATTGTCACAATCCCAACAAATATTATAGGCGTACATCAGGAAAACAGGCCCTTACCAGTTACGCAACATATCAGCTGCCCGCCCATGTAGGTTGAGCCTAACAAATGTTTCTTTCGTAGAAGAAAGAGAAAATCATAACCAATAACAACATACATTATCATCATATTGTACTGTTAGCAAGATTGTGAAGGCATGTATAACATCATCGGCGTCATATAATACAATTTCGGTTGTACGTTCTCAAATTTGTGAACTGATGATAGGGAAAGATGTTGCATTAACCTCCAAGCTTCTGCAATAGCGTATAGCAGGTCTATCCCAAACAGTTACCATCATAACTTGTTCAGAACTGCATATACAACGACACAATTAACTCAACATGCAGGCTAATCATCGCAAACGAACATGTAATATTCTTGGTGACACCCGTCGTTGAGGGGTGCCAAAGATAAGATTTATAAAACCTCGGCTTAAGACTAAATAGCATAAGTCAAGGGTCGAACCACAAGGAGGTGGGGAATGTTTATTGTTTAAGGTCAATGTGTTAAGGTAACAAATTGGGGGTTTTGATTTTTGGTTGTCACTAAGTCTATAAATAAAGACAGTAATAAAACAAGAAAATAAGAATGAGATAAAAACTATGGTAAAACGGATGCTAGGATGTTCGGGTAGTAGATAGCTACGATGGTATAAATCCTAAATCAACATGTATTGCAGTCGCGTAAGGGGTGTAACATATCCTTTCGGTCTATGATACCTAATAGCTCCTTTCGGCCTATGCTATTAGTTCCTAGGTCTCACGAGTATTGGGTGTCAACAATAAGGGTGATTCCTAAATTCTAGGTCACATACCTTTCAGTCTTAAATAACCTAGCCGTCTTAAAGCGTTAACCAATGCCATTCCCGTATCTTTCAATCTTGGGTAACTCATTACTAACATCCTACAAGTCTCCTTTCAGTCTCATTATATGTTGTTATAGTCGACAAAATAAAACAGAACTGAAAACATGCGCGAGTCAGTCGACCGACCAGCTAATCCAGTCGGCCGACCAACACCTCAGTCGACCGACCAGTTAAGCTGGTCGGTCGACCAGAAGTCTGCTACAGGCGGTCTCGGGTGTTATACTGTCTATGCTATTTACTCCCTACATCCTAACATATGCAATTAGCTATTCAAAGACATGCTAACAATGATAATAAAGAATAAGAAAACAATATTCATAGTAAATCATAAGCTAAACATGCGATAAACAACAAAGCTTTGGGATTCTAACCTAAACCAGATACTAGCAAGTCTATGACAATAACAATTAATAAACTGAAATCGGAAGAGGAATTACCGAAATATGGATTAGGGCAGAAAAGAACAAGCTTTTATTGAATCTCATGGAAGAATAATGATTATAATAAAGAACAATGCTAAAACGAATAAAATAGTAACTTTTTGTGAACAAAGTAGAAAACTAAAACTAAAGATGAATAGTAGATTGCAATTAGATGGCAGTGTATCAGATACTTTTCCCTAATCTCGAAATTATCTTAAGTAGGCGACAAAAAGAAGCTTTTTTCTCTTAACCTAATCCCGCGTATGGGCTTTACGGAAATTCCTGGGACTGCGACTTGGTCGACCGACCAGGATAGTCGGTCGGTCGACCGGTTATCGGGCCTGGTGGACTTCAGTCTTTGAAATTTGAATTCTGGTTTGAGAGAATCAGGTGTTTTGGTCGACCGACCAAGGTAATCGGTCGGTCGACCAGTTTTCCTGTGTGTCAGTCTTGATTTTGCCTTAAATTCACCCCTTAGGTCCTTGGTTTGCGCTTTGAGTTGACTTTTCCTCGATCCTTGGTTATGCAAAAATCCCGAGGGTAGAAATTTGGTGTAAAATTGCCCCTTTTTCGCATAATTCTGCAAAAGAGCATAAAAACACGAAAGTAGACAATTGTTGGGAAATAGAGGCTGAAACATAGTAAATGAGCGCTAAAATGAGTGTTAAAATAGATGTAAAACATCATAAAATAGACACGCATCACTTGGTAAATTAGATGCTTGTTTTGTCTAAACATCATATACCTTTGATCAATAACGAACACTTCACAAATCTCACAAGTATAACCAGCTGGCCTAGGTTTTTGACATATATGTTCGACAAATACAACAACCAGCACATCTATACACAATATAAATTCAAATCAACATGTCTATTACATATGCAAGGCATCGAAAACCCACTTATTAAATAGTGTCTAACCATAACGAACTTCGAGGGAGAGTCTTTTCAGGATAGATGCGACTGACATGTAATCAACAGGATCAAGGAGCTCTCTACTACATAAAGGCTGAACAACAGTATATTTATTGAATATAAGTTCATAAAATTGGTTATCTTGGTTGTTCAAACACTGACCTCCTACTACTCTGACTCTAGCATTAGTAATTTCATACTCCACTTTATCATGCATAATATCACCAAACAGCTCTAGCTCATCGTTGTGAAATGTAGTCTTGAGCTTAGCACCCTACAGATACATCGAGAAGCCAAATAAATCACCACCAAACGTTTCGAACCACAACATTAAGCAACTGTAAACACGAAATATAGTTGTCGCTAGCAACAAATGATATTAAAATCTTATAAAGCAAACATCTCCAAATCCTAAACAACAAATGCGACTATCCAAAAGGATTCTTCCGTAATGAAGCAGTAGACCTACAATGTAGAAACAAAGGGTACCTAATTTCCTCACACGCTTGCATACAAAAGTATTATATCAGCAAGAATAATGTCCAAAGAGAGAAACAAACATATAATACTATACAACATCTGACTACACAACCCATGGTAATCCCTGACTCATGCTTACTCACATGCTTGCACACAACAGTAATACATCAGGAAGAACAATGTTAAAGTAAGCAGCAAACATATAGTACTCTACAACTCCTGACTGCACAGCCCATGGTAATCTCACACTCATGCCACTATTAAACCACACGAGTCAATACATATCATGGTACCCAATCTTCTCACACATGTGCGCACAAAAATAATATCTCAGCAAAAACAATGTTAAAGGAAAGCACCCACTAATCAAAAAATTAAACAAACATATAGTACTCTAAAACTCCTTACTACAGGACCCATAGTAGTATCTCAATCATGTTACTATGAAACTATACAAGACACTAAATATTTCACTAAGCATATAACTATACCTTCAATGTTATGAACAACTATAATATGTATTCAAAGTCTATAAACAATCACCTTTTCATCTTCAAATGTAATCAGCTGACATTCGAGAGCATGTGCAGTTAACGAACCATGTATACTTATCTTTTCAATTACCCTGACTCTCATAGAATATACACCATCCTTTCCTGCAAGCGACCTAGCACACTGTCGTAGTCGTTTCATAATGTACTAGATAACGAGAAACCATTAAAATACATAGTCAGAATTAACTAACATTATGTACATGAATCAGCACTAACCACAAAAATAAGAATAGAAACAAAAACAAACCTACAAGAATGTTGTTGTAATGAGGGTAAATACAATTTCAGAACAGTAGTTATATTAGTTTAGGTTGCTTGTAAAGTGGGTTAAATGATTTAGTAAATTCACAAATAAAATAATAGTTAGTACTTTTACAGTATGGGCAAACTTAATAGTTACTGACGAGACATTACCTATACATACCTACAAGCTAAGAGCATGTACCCTAAACACACAAAACCATTATCAAGTAGTTACATTGAATACCAACTACAAAGTAACCCAAAATGTACACATATTAGATTTAGATTAAGAAAGTTTTTGAGTAACTTAAAACCATAAGTACAGAATGAGGTAGAGATAATGATCCACAGGAAATGAAAGACATCATCCATTGATGGTTGATCACACAACATAGGCATTATTACATTAAAATACATGAATAACTCTAGAACCATAAGTACATATTCAGGAAGAGATAATGATCCACGGGAAATGAAAATCAACATCCATATATGTTTAATCACACAACATAGGCATTATTACATTAAAATACATGTCATTTGCCAACCACAGGTCATAACACAATATCTAAACAACCATGAAATTTAATTACAACCCATCAAATGCAAACTAAGGGTACACTGTTAGCTTATAATTAAGGTATATAAGAGCACCACCATCCCTAATCATAAGAACAACCATCAGACGAAGAAAGATTTGACCTTCATAGTTCTTCTTCCATGTGACTGTAATATATCTCATATATATCAAGCTTATCAAGCGGGCTTGCAAATACTTCACCAGTAGCCATGCATAGATGATATATATTCATAGGGTGGTTCGTTGGGCAAGGGAAATAGGTATGCTCATCGTTCTTCTTCTCATTTCGCAGTTTTTCTGCTCTTTTAATTCGTATTATATTTAGTATGTATATGTTTATAGTTTCGGGTCTTGATGGATTATTAATCTATGAAGGTATTACTTGTATTTTGACCTTTGGGATGTCGTCGTTGACCACCTAGGACCACCAGTAAGGGTCGTTTTGTCGCCTGTTCAGATCACGGTTTTTATCGCTTCAAAACAGAGTCACGAGCATGTGTGTGGTATGCCTTAATTCGAATGAGTTTCAGTTTATGTTACTTATGAATGATAGGGTTTTTGGATTGGTGGTAGTTAGGAGGGTTACCTGGTTGTTGTCACGGTGGCTTGAAGTGTGTCGTGTCGGTGTTACAGTGGGTTTCGTTTGGGGTTGTGTCGCGTGAAAACAGAGAGGCGTATGGTGACTAGGTTTTGTAACGGTGGTTGTGGGTTGTTGCAGCGGTGATATCGGTAGTTACTGACCTCCCAGGAACCACCACTGCTCAGAGGCGAGCCTGGTGGTGTCACTGGCGAGGGCGGTGGTCGCAGTTGGTGTCGAAAGTGGGGTTTGTCAAGGCTGATGGTCACGGGTGGGGTTGTTGCTGGGTGTGTGTTCACGGGAATGGTTGTAATGTTGCTTTGTTTTTCGTTTTTTTCCCTATCATTACTTGAGTGATAATCATGACTAGTATGATTACTACCATTATTATTATAATTATTGTTATTACTATTATTATTATTATTAGTAGTAGTAGTAGTAGTAGTATATTATTATCATTAGTATTGGTGTATTATTATTATTATTATTTTCAGTAATGTGTTATTTCGGGCAAGGTTGTTATTTCGGGAAAGTTTCTATTTCAGGAAACTTTCCAAATTTAGGAAGCTACTATAGTTAGCATTTTGTAACGATTCTAAATATAGGGGTTAAGTGAAGGGTTGTTAATTGTTAAATATTATATGTTTAGGTGATGGTTTCCGCGTGGAATATTTCTAGCAGCTGTGGTTTGTCATTCTGCAATTTGAGGTAGGGGAATAGACTGCGAATTATATTTATGCTATGAATGAGATTGCTCGTTTATTATGAGATCGGTATATGTTGTTTAATATAGTTTGTTGAGATGTTATTATTTTATCTTGAAATTACTATATGATGTGGAGAGGAGAATTGGGGCATGTGATATTGGGGCATGTGATATTGGGGCATGTGATATGTCCATTCGAGTAGAATTGGGGCATGTGATATTGGGGCATGTGATATGGCCATTGGAGTAGGGACTTGTGAATGAGGAGTGGTGTTTGCTCGGGAAGTGGTTGTTGAGACGGTATGGAGATGGTAGTGTTTTTGTCGTTCATGTTGTATTTATCTTCCTACTCAACCTCGTGGTTGACCCTGTGTATTCGTGTGACACTTACGATGATCCGAAATGGGGAGTAAATTCTATAGGTCATAGACAGATGGAGTAGGAGCTTGGGCAGAGAGAGAGAGAGACATGGCTTGGACCTACATAGAATTAGATCACACACTTAGATGTCGTCAGTTGTACTTTTATTCTACTGCGTAGTTTTTGTAATATCAAAGTTTAAATTTTATCAATTTCATATAATGTACTTTGGTTGTTTTACTTTGTTATTCACTACCTCGGTCATTCCGAGATGGTAACATTCCTATTTATTTGAGAATGTCTGGCTAAAGACTCTTAAATAAATGGGGGTGTTACATGTGAGGGATAATCGTTTCACATCTCTTGAAGAACTCAACAACTTCCGCCTCTATCGTGCTTAATTCATTACTTTTCATTATTACGGAATCTGATTATAGCATAATTTGACTATATAAGATAATCTTACAAAACAACATAACTAATGAGTATAATGTAAACATTAAGGAGAATAGATGTACCTGCGGTTATATGGTCATCGAGAACTGGTGGTCGTCTAATCCTGTAACGAGGTCCCATCATCAATTCTAACGACGATAGCCGGAAGCCCTCCTGCCGCATCAATTTCCAAATAACATCATTGTTCATGACTAACATTAAACGATGAAAGAGAGGTCGAAATCCATTAACAATTTCATCAATTTTAGATTGTATATAATGGACCCCATCAACATTGTTCATAGGCATAGTGAAGATGTAAGTGTAGATTAAGATGATTTAAGGCAGTGTGAACACAGAAACTGTAACACCCCCATTTATTTAGGGACCTGGACTAGGACTCCCCAAATAACCAAGGGTGTTACCATCTCCGATAACCGAGGTAGTAGATAACAAAGGGAAGAAATGCAGTACTTTATTAAGTAATTTAAATGTAAAACAAGGTGTCTCAAAAGTATTACAACTGTCTCACAAAAATAAAACAAAAGTCCAGACAAGGTGAAAGACTAAATAACGTGAACTAGCACTAGACAGGTCTGGTCCATAGCCTCTCCTCCCTTCCAGCTTCCATGAGAGTAAGACCTGTCATTCTGCTCCCCAATAAATTGGATCAACACAGACACATACAAAACACACAGGGTCAACACGAGGTTGAGTAGGTAATATAGTTAAGACATGAAATAACACAATATAAGTTTCCTCCATATCCGCATCATTCAGTTCTCCACTTCACCTCCAACACACCACACCTTCCATGGCCATATCACAAGTCCCATATCACAAGACCCGTATCACAAGACCCATTTCACAAGTCTCGTTCTCCACAATAAGCGATAATAATCAATCAATCCACAATACATTCATAATCAATTATATCCATCTTATAATAAGCAACACACACAATTCATGTCATAACACAACCACAGATATATATATATATCCCCTACCTCGAAACTGCGGAAAGACAACGTCAACCGAACAACTGCTACTAGAAGTGTTCCACGCGGAAACCGCCACCTAAACATATATTATATAACGAATTAAAATTCTTCCCGAACCCCATAATTCAAGTTACACCTACTATAAATAGCAACCTTCTAATAATGGAAAGTTTTCCAAAATGAAAACTTTCCCGAAATAGCAACTTTCTTAAAAATGAAACTTTCCCGACTCGTAAAACCCTTCACTTGTTCACCCTAACAAATTATTTAAAAAAATTATAACCATAAATAGAATACAATAACCACAATCCACCATTAATCTAATAATAATATAATAATCATAACATAATAATAATAATAATAATAATAATAATAATAATAATAATAATAATAATAATAATATATTATGATAATAGTAAACTGATGATAAAAAAACCAACGCACGACTCCTCTACCCCCCGACTATATCCCGCGGCCAGCCCACACCACTCCCACGGCCGCTACTCCTGCCGGCAACCACCACCCTACCTGCGCCACCACTAACACCACAAAGCTGCCGACACACTCCGGCGAGATGAACACCGAACCGACACAACACTAAACAAACCTTCTGCCGCCACCACCGAAAGCCCTAACGCCACCCATGATTCCACCATCTCAACCTCCGATAAAAGACTCCGACGACCGACGTGGTGTCACCGTGTCGACCTCCCCCGAGTCAACGCTGACACCACCCCAACCTACAACCCGAGAATAGCCCTACATACTCCCTGACCCTGCCGCCGACAAACCACCACGACAACCACCCCCTCACGACGACCCCTACCACCACGACCAGAAGCCAACCCTCATCCTTACCCTTGTGACTCACCCAAACCGCCCCTGACAAACCAACCCCTAGGACACAACATGACAACCGCTACGGCGAATAAACAAACTCGAAAGGACAACCGTCTTACCTCGCCTGAAAACGCCTTAGAACACCCCTGAAACCTTGGATAGACGTGCTTCTCCCTCACCGCACACAGCCGTCACAGGAAGTAGTTTGTAGGATAAATGAATTTAGGGTTTATGGGGGGTGTATGCGTTTTACGTAACTTATAAAGAAAAGATAGGGTTTGGGGTAGTAAAATGGGTCGGTCATAGCGTTTGGATATAGTAGGTTGTAAAAGATATATGGCCCACCTAACGTGCCATACGATATATCAACCATCCCGACGCAATATCTAATATAACACGTATTCTTATAATAAGTTTATTCGATATATACACGATAACGATTAATACACAACGATTATAACGTTAATCTCCGAGTTAACTTATTACTAAAAAGTCTCGAGTCAAAAACCCGAGTCTTAAAAATGCTAGGTATTACAATCTTCCCCCCATAAAACGAACTTCGTCCCGAAATTCATCCACTCATACCGTCAAAACCATACTCACAACATGACTTATTTAGGTTAAATCATGGAATCTTACATTCTACCCCACTAAAAAAAGGAGTTACGTCCTCGTAACTTACCTCAAACAAACAGCTACGGGTAGCGCTCCCTCATGGACGCCTCAGCCTCCCATGTAGCTTCTTCCATGTTGTTATTGGTCCACAAGACCTTCACTAACGCTGTCTCTCTATTCCAAGTCTTCTGAACCTTCTTATCCAGAATCTCTTTCGGAGTCTCAACATAGGCAAGTTGCTCATCTACCTCAATTATCTCATGGCTCAACACATGCGAGGGATCACTCACATACTTCCGTAATTGGGACATATGGAACACATTATGGACCTTGGATAGGGCTGGAGGTAAAGCTAATCGGTATGCCACGTCCCCAACCCTGTCCAAAATCTCAAATGGTCCAATAAACTTCTAACTCAGCTTGCCACGCTTTCCGAACCTCATCACACCCTTCATCGGAGATACCTTCAGTAGTACCTTCTCCCCTGCCTCAAATGAATGTCACTCCTCTTGAGATCTGCATAACTCTTCTGTCTATCCTGGGCAGCCCTCATTTTCTGTCTGATTATTTGAACTTGCTCAACCATCTCTTGAATCATCTCTGGACCTAGAACCACAGCATCAGCTCGATCATCTCAACACACAAGACTCCGGCACTTCCTCCCATACAATGCCTCAAAATGAGCCATACCAATGCTAGCGTGGTAGCTGTTATTATACGAGAACTCTATCATCCCCAATCGCTCTTCCCATGATCCCCCAAGTTCCAGCACACAAGCTCTCAACATGTCCTCCAAAGTCTGAATGGTTCTCTCCGTCTTACCATCTGTAGCTGGGTGAAAAGCCGTACTCATCTTTAACTGCATGCCCAACGCGGACTGCAGCTCTTGCCAAAACCTAGAGATAAATCTCGAGTCGCGATCGGAAACAATATACTTGGGAACGCCATGCAACTTGACCACATGCTGCACATATGACTTTGCCAACTCAGCCTTACTCCAGGTATCTTTCATTGGAATAAAGTGAGCGGACTTGTTCAACCTATCCACAATTACCCAGATCATGTTGTTGCCCTTCTGAGTTCGAGGCAACCCCACGATGAAATCCATAGAAATATTCTCCCATTTCCACTCAGGTACATCCAGTGGCTGGATCTTTCCTTGAGGTCTCTTATGCTCACACTTTACCCTCAGACACGTCAGACACCGCGACACAAACTCGGCAACCTCCTTCTTCATATTGGGCCACCAAAACGTCTTCTTGAGATCTTTGTATAATTTATCACCCCCTGGGTGAACGGAGTATGGCGTAGCGTGAGCTTCAGTGAGAATCTTCTTTTTCAACTCATCATTATTCGGAACACACCATCTCCCACTGAATCTCAGGCTACCGTCAGAATAGACACTGAATTTGGACTCGGTCTCATTACCACTTCCCTCGGTCATTCCTCGCCACCTCTGTATCCTCAAATCTTCTTTTTGCAATTCTCTGATTTCTCCATACAACTCTGGCTCCACTGTCAGATCACTAAGAGCATCCCTTTTCCGAATCATGTAAATTCCCATTTCTCCCAACTCACTATGCAGTCTCACCCTTGATCTGGCACTACTCAACGCGTGAACGAATTTCCTACTCAAGGCATCGGCCACCACATTAGCCTTGCCTTCATGGTAGATAATCTGCATATCGTAGTCACCAATTAACTCTATCCACCTCCTTTGTCTCATATTTAACTCTCGCTGGGTATAGATGTACTTCAAGCTTTTATGGTCAGAAAACACCTTAAATGTGGCTCCGTAAAGGTAATGGCGCCACAGTTTCAGTGCAAAGACCACGGCCCCTAACTCCAAATCATGGGTAGGATAATTCTCCTCGTAGGTCTTCAATTGACGGGAAGCATACGCTATCACTCTCCCATTCTGTATTAATACACACCCCAGACCATACTTAGAAGCGTCAGTATAAACTTCGAAATTATCACTCCCATCAGGTAAGGCAAGGATAGGAGCTGTTGTCAGACGTTCCTTAAGGGTTAAGAACGCCTTCTCACAACCCTCATCCCAAATGAAACGGTTCTCCTTTCTCATCAACGATGTCAACGGTTTAGCTAACTTTGAGAAATCTTTGACGAACCCCCTGTAAAACTCAGCCAATCCTAAGAAACTTCATATCTCACCTACATTCTTCGGGCTTTGCCATCTGGTCACAGCTTCGATATTTCTAGGGTCCACAGACACCCCTTCCTTGGAAATCACATGACCCAGGAAAACAACTTTCTTTAACCAGAACTCGCACTTACTTAACTTGGCATACAACTCATTCTCCTCTAAAGTCTTCAGTACTGCTCTCAGGTGCTCTTCGTGCTCTTCCTCACTCTTGGAATACACTAAGATGTCGTCGATAAACACAACCACGAACTTATCCAGGTACAGACTGAATACCCGGTTCATCAAATCCATGAAAACTGTTGGTGCATTAGTCAACCCGAACGGCATAACCACGAATTCGTAGTGGCCATACCTTGTTCTAATAGCGTTCTTGGGGATGTCCTGGTCTTTAATCCTCAATTGGTGATAACCCGATCTCAGGTCAATTTTTGAGAAAACTCCGGCTCCACTCAACTGGTCGAACAGATCATCAATTCTAGGCAAAGGGTAACGGTTCTTAACGGTCACATTGTTCAGCTCTCAGTAGTCAACGCAAAGCCTCAGACTCCCATCTTTCTTCTTTACAAACAGCACTGGTGCTCCCCATGGGTGACACACTAGGTCGGATGAATCCCTTTTCAGCCAATTCATCCAATTGATTCTTTAATTCATCCATATCCTTTGGTCCCATACGGTACGGTGATTTTGATATTGGTCCTGCTCCTGGCTTTAGATCGATAGAAAAGTCGACCTCTCTCCTAGGTGGCAACCCTAACACATCATCCTGGAACACTCCCTCAAACTCCCTCACCACAGGTATCTCGCTAAACTTCGGAGTCTCTGCCTCACAATTCCACATTTGACACAAGATCAAACTATCCCCCTTTCTCAGACTAGACTTAAGGATATTAACAAATATGAATTTGACCTTAGGTTTAACCACGAATCCCCTATAAGTCACCCTCACTCCCTTAGGTCCCTTCAGAGAAATCTTCTTTTGGTAACAGTCTATAAAAGCTCGATATTTCCCCAACCAATCCATCCCTAGGATTACCTCAAAGTCCCCCAACGGAAATTCGATAAGATCGCAATGGAAAATTACCTCCCCAATCTTGATGGGCACACTCCTATAGACTCTATTACATGACACAGATTCCCCGGATGATATTGTTACAGAATCCTCTATCCAATCATAAATGTCAAGCTCTAACACCCTAGCATGCTCTCTAGACACAAAAGAATGGGTAGCTCCGGAATCGAAAAGTACAAAAGAAGTTTTAAGGTTCACGAGAAAAGTACCAGTCACGACATGGGTGTCATCTTTGGCAGCATGCTTCTCCATGGCAAAGAGTTTGCCACTGGTCTTCACCCCATTATGGCTAGTAGTGGCGATGTACAAGAGGTAGGGTTAGGGTTTAGAATGTTTGATAGGGTCTTTGTTGATGAAAACGTGTGTTTCTCACAATCACAACCCGAGCCCATAGCCCATCACGCATCTCGAGGTAATGTCCCGCTCTCAACCCGTAATTCAAAATAAACGAGTACATATAAATTACTATATTAATTAAATTAATTATAATAATATGAAATTATTAGTACTTACATAAAACTTACATTTAAATATAATTACGACTTAAATAATAAAACAATATAAATAAGAAATAAATTTAAAATAGGAAATATATTTAATTATAAATATATTATTAAAATAAAGAAATATGAAAGAAATGACATTTCATGAAATAATCGTCAAATATAAAATGATTATGAATTACGAAATAATCGTAGAAATACGATTTATAAAATACTCCCTCCATTCTTTTTATATCACCCAATTTCCCTTTTGACACTATTCACAATCGAGTATTCAACGTCAGTTTTCTCTCAATTCGTTCACGGAAATACATTCATGTGAAATCTTTTTTGGATTGTCTTGATAAGGGGATTAAGAATATCAAATTTTATAATTTTTAGTAGTATGTAGCTAAAGATATAATCAAAATCAAAATGAACATCGGCAAACGTGTATAAAGAAATGGGGTGATATAAAAAGAATAGAGGGAGTAACAGCTTAAACTATATAAAATAGTTTATAAACATCCATTTGAAAAACTTGTATGAAACACTGTTTGACTGCCATGGACCGAGGCTAAAATACGGGGTATTACAGTCTTCCCTCCTTAAAATGAACTTCGTCCCGAAGTTCGCTACCCCGTAACGATAACAAAATACCCCACAAACTTAAGACGAACACAAGTAGTATATATTAATATATACATATGCTCTAAAACGCGAAGTGTAACATGCTATCCCCCTTAAGAAACTTTGCCCCCAAAATTTAACATACGACAGAAGTACATGGCACCTACAGAATCGCAACATTGACCGAACATAACAAATTAAAACAGCAGACTTCATGCATGGTCAATCTCAGTTAGCCAATCATAACTTACCACTTAGCCAGATCGTAAACCATCAAGATTTTACAATCCTATCCTCCTTAAAACATGGTTACGTCCCCGTAACCCCATTATAAAATTCCACACTCAATGCTCAAGAAGATCACCGAAACAACAGTCACAATTCATTTGATAAGGTAATTACAACTAGCATCCGACATTTGAAGCAACAAAACATATTTGTCAATTTCATGCTACGCAGTGAAACAAAATCAAGGTAACTAGTACTTATATACCCTTAAATTTTTAACACAAACTTAACATATTTAAACCAATGTAGACAATCAGCTAACTCATAGTTCATAATTGACAAATTAAAACATTTCATTCTCATGATCGTATTATAGAAGCAAAATCATATTTTAGGAAAGACATAAAGCAAACTTTAACCAATGTAATTAAACGTGGAGCATTGACTTATTTCACGAGGTATACTCCAATCTTAGACTAGCAAGACAACTTAGCATTTCTAAATATAAATGGGTTAAAATCACTTAGGTACACTTCTCATCCACTCACATTACATCATTTATCATAAAACTAGTAAACATGACTTGCGAAATAAGAGGTTTATATCTTGCGGAACAATTTCATATTCAAGCATAATTTCATAAGCACGTAGCTACAGATTTTGTCATGTTGCAAAACAATTACCCTAATTATCAAACATCAGCTTTATCATGGATTATCACCTTGAAAACATTTTGAAACTTTCATATAATGAAGTTGTAATTAATGGCAATCTATAAACACGAATCAACTGACGATTTTACAAGTTACAGATCGAAAGCAAGACTAGCACTCCCATAATTCACATCTCAACCAGATTACTAATTCAATACATTGTGATCAGATTTAAACATAACAATATGTAGTTCACCTTGTGGCATAACAATAATGTCGGTATAAATAAAACTAACTTTATATAGAACTCACCAATAATTAAGGTTATATTATTATATAACAAAGTTCATATCCATATCATATGCCTATTGTTCATGCTACTAATGTCATATCAGAATATTACATGGTTACATCACATAATTCATATTTGATTAAACTTTTATATCCAACTTATATAACTTACAATTTTAACAATCAAACATCAAGTTGCAACTTCCAAAATTATAATTAAATAACCGTCCAGCCATTTTATGAACCATTATAGTTTTTGAGAAATATAATGAATTCACTAATCATAGGAAAAACAATCAAATGCACAACTTAAGGGAATTTTTTATAACAAATTTTTCAACTCAGTTGGTCGAAACAGAAACTTTTCAGCAATTAAACAGAAAATTGGGCAACTTGCAAAAATCACTATTAAATAACGACTCGTTAAGATTTTACGTGACTTATCATTTTGAAAACGTGAATGAATATTCTAAACAGTGGAGTTGAAAAAAATGCATAAACAATAAATACGTTTTAAATGGTGTCATTCGCAAAAACATGGGTCAAAACAGAACCGTGCAGTAACAATCTTACCACTATCGACTAAAACATTTATTTCTCGAAAAATATAACTCGTATACACATGAAACCAAAAGCATCGAGACGCTAAATCAGATGGTTATCACACATAAAATTTTCACATTCATATAGGAAACACATTTTAAATGACAGCCCGTACAAACAAGGTAACATTCTGAAAATTTATCTAACTTTTGTTTCTAAAAAATAAATCACTTCACATTATCACATTTACATACAACCATTCTTCTTCCAAACATGTTGACATATCATCAAAGCATAGAAATCACGTTGCACCATATTAACATTTATTCATCAATTCAAGCTTTAATTGTCATCTAAAACACGGTAAAGATTGCGAAGCAGAAAAGTAGACCAACTAAATGACTAAATATTTATACATGTATATACAAATGTAGCACATAACTATATGACACTCATGGCTTGGGGCATCACATTCCGAATATCACCAGACATGGATTACTATAACGCATAAATCTGATCATTCATATACACATGTCAGCCAATATATTACATAATTACGATAGTCACTTAATAACCAGATATCATATGAACATGTTAGAAGACGAAATCATATGATCACATCACTCTATCTATGGCTCAATAAATATAGATCCATACTCACAAACGAATACTCATGTTCTCAATACTTGGAAATCATATATCTCAATCAACATTCAATATAAATCTCATACAACACAGATCTCCAACCATATTTCACATCATACTTACCTCATTCCTTTACTACGGAAACGTTAGTACAATATATATATTGGGTCCTGTCCTTTATTCTATACTACATACGCTCTACATCTCTCAAGGGTGACCAGGTTAGACTGAAAGGGCCAGTGGCTTGGTTTGAGGGGGCCCCTAACTCATCCCAATCCTGGGGTTCCTAACAGTTACTAACCTGGGGTTCATTTTATTAGACTCTTCCTACAGTCATTATTATTCATTTGGTTTAGGCCTGAGGATTGTTCGCTCTGATACCACATTGTAACACCCCCATTTATTTAAGAGCCTTTAGCAAGGAATTCTCAAATAAATAGAACTGTTACCATCTCGGAATGTCCGAGGTAGTGAATAACAAAGTAAAACAAACCAAATTACTTTATATAAAACTGATAAAATTTAAACTTTTGATATTTCAACTACTATGCGAGGAATAAAAGTACAACTGAATACATCTAAGTACGTGATCTAATTCTAAGTAGGTCCAAGCTATGTCTCTCTCCATGCCCAAGCTCCTAACCCGTCTGTCTCTAACCTGTAGAATCTACTCCCCATTCCGGATCATCGTAGGTGTACACGAATACACTGTCAACCTCGTGGTTGAGTAGGGTAACACAATAATAAAATAATGCAACAACGATGATATGCAAATGTCATGACATGCTCGAGCTCAATCTCATTCTCAATCTCAAACCCGAAACACCAAGCCATACCGAACCTCCCGACAGACTATAATCGGTCGTCACCGAACACCAGCGCAATAGCTGATTAGACACCAGCGCTGGTCTACAGAACCACCCTGGGCTTTATATCAGAACAATATCTGACCATAACTTTCTCAGTAACCAATGCATATGCTATGCTCATGAATGCAACGATATAATTATTCAATGATGTTATCAAATAATGAAATTATCATACCATTACCAATAATCCACAATCAATCCAACCCATATCATTCTCATATAAATCATATTCAGCATCCATGACACATAATACCACATCCATTCATAACACATCATAGAGTATAAGATCAATGTATCCTACCTGGAGTAGCAAGTCTGCAAATAGCAATCACCGTCTAGAAACATTACATTCCAAAATTCAGTTCCTATAAACATTAAGTAACATCAAATTGTATTCATATAACTAATAACACTACTAATTAACTATTCGCTCATGTTTATGTTTTATTACTCATAACACATTATTCTAATAACATATCACATAGTATACTCATAAACATGCCCACATTCATATAGTTATTATAAAAGAAATAATTATCATAAATCATCTCAATAATTTTATTACTCATTATTTGTTATCAAATATATAAAATTAACATGAAAACATTATTAACAATATCACCATACAAAAATTATAAACATACTAGTAACATTCCTAATAATAGTACCAATAATGTAAATAATAATAATAATAATAATAATAGTAACATATGACAATAATAATAATAATAATAATAATAATAATAATAATAGTATTAATAATAATGATAATAATAACACGTGGGAAAAAGACACAACAATACATATAATAACAGTATTAATAACACCTATTCACAACAGCAACTACGTACGAATAACGGACATAAACAGCCCCGACACCCTCTTTTCCCGCCACTCTTACCACCGGCCTGACCACCAACGACCAACGACCACCACCATTAACCCTAAACTTACCTATGTACTACCAACTACCTCTCCCACGCCTTAGGCACCACCAGTGGCCACCACATCAACCACCACGACAACCCAAAACCGCCTGCACACACTCGCCACTCTGTAGTTTCAGCAACCATCTCTTCGACCCTATTTTCTCACGCCCCTCTCTCTCTCCACCGTGCCCCACACCACCTCTGGCCACCACCTTTGCCACCACTGGCTCATAGTGGTTCCAGGGGTGGTCCTCTACTCCTCTCGTCTCACCTAAAACCCCTGAAAAACCACCACCAAACCCTTCTGCCACACGCAAAATTGCTCTGTTTTCACGTTTCTCCTGTATCGCATGAATAATGTCCTTTTTTCCCCACGATTTCTGCCACTAACCACCACCCACGGCCACCACAAGGGTACCATGGTGGTCGTCACTATCCTAAGCTTCCACATCCACCAACCCAGGTGCAACCCATCTCTATTCGAAGGTCCAAAACCGACTCAAACAGCCCTAGTCAACCGTGTTTCTTCTCTGTTTCTGCGTCTCTTGTTTCTGCCGCCTCTAACAGGCTGTAAAAACCAGGTTCTCCGACCACCACGCACCACCCTACCACTACCATTCCAAACTATCATCACCCTATAGCGACCACCCTATGACTCGTACCAAGACTCAATCAAAATATCGTTCGAATAAGCAATTAAAACGTGGACAGTACACCGACGAACATTACCGCTGTCGACAATTATGCTGCTTATAGTGATGCTAATGGTACCAGTCACGACATGGGCGTCATCTTTGGCAGCCTGCTTCTCCATGGCAAAGAGTTTGCCACTGGTCTTCACCCCACTCTGGCTAGTAGTGGCGATGTACAAGAGGTAGGGTTAGGGTTTAGAATGTTTGGTAGGGTCTTTGTTGATGTAAACATGTGTTTCTCACAATCACAACCCGAGCCCATAGCCCATCACGCATCTCGAGGTAATGTCCCGCTCTCAACCCGTAATTCAAAATAAACGAGTACATATAAATTACTATATTAATTAAATTAATTATAATAATATGAAATTATGAGTACTTACTTAAAAATTACATTTAAATATAATTACGACTTAAATAATAAAACAATATAAATAAGAAATAAATATAAAATAGGAAATATATTTAATTATAAATATATTATCAAAATAAAGAAATACGAAAGAAATGACATTTCATGAAATAATCGTCAAATATAAAATGATTATGAATTACGAAATAATCGTAGAAATACGATTTATAAAATAACAGCTTATATAAAATAGTTTATAAACATCAATTTGAAAAACTTGTATAAAACACGGTTTGACTGCCGTGGACCGAGGCTAAAATACGGGGTATTACAATATCCTTTGGTCAATAGTGAATAAAAGTACATATGTTGATCTAACTATGATATTGTGTATGTAACATCACGCATTTTCGTAAAGGAATATTTTAATAATTTAAAGTAATTTCCGAAATTTAATAATATTTTGATAATAATCGTAATTTATATTTTTAAGATTTCCGTTAAGTTTCGTTATAAAATCATTTAATCTTAAGACGCCTTGTTTATTTAATAATATATCGTCTTACATTTCCGCATCACTTAAATAAAGCAAACCCGACTCTTTAAATAAAAAGGACAACCCTCCCCCTTCATCCATCGACATTTCATTTTACCTTAAATACAAACACAATGACTCAAACTCTCCATTTATCTCCTCTTTAAGAAACTTCAAAGGACGATCTCGAGGCATATTGTTGTTAAGGAAAACCTATGAGGTATTGTGAGATATGCTTTAGGTGACCCTAGTGTCTATGTGTTCACCAATTGTAAGAGTGGAAGTGAATGATGAAATACTTATGTTAAGTGGAGTTTTATACGTGGCATTCTGTGGAACTTAGATATGAGAACTCTAATGAGTCGTGAGTATTGGTAGATTTGGAAGTACCATTTGAGAATATAAAGGAGATACTTGGAGTCTTGGGTGAATTTAGAGGAACATGCTTTAGATAGTAATGATGACTATTGGATGGGTGAGGTAAGCTAGTGATACTTAATCTTGAGGAAGTATTGGAGTACAGAGAGAACAACATATTTTGAGGAACAAGAGCTTTTAGTGACAGAGTGAGAATGTGGAGACATCTACGATTTGACATGTGATTGACTGAGTGTTTGAACTTAAGTTACTTAGTGGATCTCAGCGTTTGCTTAGAGAAGTACTTGATGGAACTGGATGATGCACCATTGTTAGGTGGACAATTTGGAATAACTTGATCAATTTGGAATAACTTGATGAGGAATATATAGAAACTCGTTGACTTAATAGTAAATTGGGAAAAATAGATACAGTTGTCATTTGAGTAATCTTAGAATTTGAATATCCAAACCTTGGGAATGATTCGAATTGGAATAATGGTAACTTACGTATTTTGAGGAATTCTGGTATAGTACGACACCGTGAGTGTATAATAACAAAGGATTTATCATTTAAATGCTACTAGAGGATTTGAAAGTTGTAACTTTTGTAAAGCCTTATTGCGGATGATCGTGTTATAGTGATGAGTCTGAACTTGAGGACGGCAGCTTACCCCTAGAATCGAGTTTAGAAGTTCAGGACCGCATGTGAAAGGTTGTTTGAGGAGCGATGTGGTGAAGGTCCCTTTATGGATAGGATAGTTTTTAATCGTTTAAGGAAAAGATCTACCAACACCATAGTCAGAGCACTTGATTTGGAAAGGGAGAGATGAGAACCCTATGAGAATTACGAGAAACCCGAGCCTGTGAAATCATTTGTTCTAAATCACAATCTCTCCCGTGCACCGACTCTCTTTTATGTTCCTGTAAATCCGCTAAGCTGCCTTTCTTTCAGTCAATCGTAAACTTGTTGGATTTTTATAACTTTACTCTTTCTGAAAGTTTGGAAATAAAAGTCTATCTTTGAAAGGATTTTGCTTAAAGGAAATGGATAATCTTTCAACTTTGACAAGTTTCAGTGATATTTTTTCGGGAAAACCTTATTTAAAAGTTTTCATGACTTGCAATTTGATTGATCTCAGCGTCGTTTTGTCATTTGAACTCGTTATTGGAGACGTCTGATAACCTGAACAATGCTTGCCGACACCAGATCGATCTAAATTTTGGATTTTAATTGATTTAATTTTGGAACTTGTCTCAGATTTGGAATGTCGGGCTCTTGAATGTACAACGAGAACCCCAACGTCCATTAACGAAGACTTGTGCCTTGGAAATTGTTTTCGAAATCTGTGAAATAAACTTAAGTTTTAAATATCAAATTCAGTGAAATTTTGGTTGTAACATTGTCCTTGTAACTGCTTTCAAGTTTCGAGGACGAAACTTTTTGAAAGATGGGGTGATTGTAACATCCCGCATTTTCGTAAAGGAATATTTTAATAATTTAAAGTAATTTCCGGAATTTAATAATATTTTGATAATAATCGTAATTTATATTTTTAAGATTTCCGTTAAGTTTCATTATAAAATCATTTAATCTTAAGACGCCTTATTTATTTAATAATATCATGTCTTACATTTCCGCTTCACTTAAATAAAGCAAACCTGACTCTTTAAATAAAAAGGACAACCCTCCCCCTTCATCCACCGACATTTCATTTTACCCTAAACACAAACACAGTGACTCAAACTCTACATTTCTCTCCTCTTTAAGAAACTTCAAAGGACGATCTCGAGGCCTTCCCGAACTCGAATCGCGGTAAGTTTTACATATTCAAAATCCTCTCGAAATTTGTGACATTTCTATCACTTTCGTTTTCAGTTTCGTGAATCTTCATTTCGGACTGTTTTGCCCTAATCACAAAATTACCCACTTAATCCGTGTTTTTGTGCTTCTAGGTGGTACTTGTGACAACCCGGAAGAAGAGCAAGTGATTATTGAAGAGGAACCCGGTGAATTCGCGGAGTAAAGGTGACGATTACGAGTAACTCGACCTTTTTGTCTAAATTAGCACATTATGTGATTTTGGATGTGTTTGATGAAAGTTAGTATGGTTATTGAGTTCTTAATGTCCTTATTATGTTATACAAACTGATTTTTGTGAAGATTTAATGATGAACTTGATGAGGAAGTCGATTAAAGAGTATACATGTTAAGACCGGTTAAATTTGGGATTTTGTTGTTAATTCATGAAATGGACATTTGTATACATGTTTTTGTGTCTATTTGATGTCATATTTATGCTGGAAAAGTTTGGTTGTTGCTTAGAAGTATGCTTAAGACGGATTAGAGGAGTATTGAATCATTTACGGAATGTCGAAATGACGAATTGGACGATCAGGGACTCTGAGCCGGTCGACCAACCGGCTTAGAGCCCATTTGTATTTTGTGGTTTGCGTAAGATTTTATGCTCTAGAGGACCCCAGCCGGTGGACCGGCAGCCAGCCGGCCGGCTGGGAGACCCTCCTCATTGGTTTTGCGTGTTTAAAGCTTGAGAGTTAGGGACTCTCAGCCGGTGAACCGGCTGCCTGTGGCCAACCGGCTGGGAGCCCCAAAACGTGTTATTTGCCTTGTAACTTATGTTTCTCAAGTCGGTTTTTGTGGGTTCCTTTTTGTTTGCCTTGTATGCATGTTTGGAGTCCCCGAGGTTTGGGCGGGACTATATTGGGTTCGGGAATAGAGTGAGGATAGAGACCCCCCAGTCGGGCAATCGAAAGGGAAACCGGCTCTCCCTCGGCTTAATTTCTGTGGTCAATTAAGTGTTGATTTGGATATTTATCATATGTATGTTGTTAGCAACTGAGCTTGTCGTAGTCCAAGAAATTGGGCGGCTCTTACACTAGGTCCGGAAATATGTTTGAGGGGAAACACCCCCCGGCCGGGCAACCGGAAGGGAGACCGACTCTTGCCTCAAATAGTTTCCGAAGTTAGTTAAGGGTTGAGTAAGTCTTAGAGATAGAGGAGTAGAACTGTTATTTTGGATTAGGTCACAGTTTTGTTATGTCCTTG
The DNA here is from genome assembly GCA_029255685.2 of Silene conica. Lineage (NCBI taxonomy): Eukaryota > Viridiplantae > Streptophyta > Magnoliopsida > Caryophyllales > Caryophyllaceae > Silene > Silene conica. The sequence goes on along the minus strand of CM055312.2, from coordinate 37,158,358 downwards.
AGTGATGTGTGTTTATTCATGTGGATGCATACTATGAGCTGTTATATAACTCTTGTCTCACCAAGAATGTATTGCGCCTTGGTATGACCGTCTCCTGCGCATTGACGGTTAAGTTTCAGATAGTCCGCTCTGAGTTGGGGTATCTCGTCCCTAGCTAGTTCAAGTCTTGGGGGTATCCTGAGTTGGGATACTTGTCGAATCGAGGAAGAATTATACCTCGAGAGTCTGGCCAGATTTAGACTAGGACCGTATATCGTTTCGATCGTTCTACCAGGGGATTGTATTTGCTGAGGCTAAGTAGACATGTTGATGTTGTATAATGGAGTCGTCATTTGAATCCTCCCATGTAGTGTTGTTTGTATCCTTCCATACCTGAGTTGGGGTCATGGTTTGATATTGCTGATTGTTGTATATATTTGCTTGAGTTGGGGTACAGTGTTATATACTGCTGAGTTGTATATACTTGCCTGAGTTGGGGTACAGTGTTATATACTGCTGATATGTGTTTAAATGTTTAGATATACCTGAGTTGCGGTTTGATATCTATTTACATGAGTATGTTAAGAAGAGTTAATGATGGAGTACTTCACATGATTGTGTATGTTGGAGTATAATGCTTGTATTTATATGTTCGGTGTTGTATGACAATAGGTGGCTATGAGAGCTCTAGTCACTCCCAACTGACTGTGGCGCACATGTTGTAGTGTGTAGGTACATGAGGTTGTTTGCAGGGGGTTACGTTGAGGCTAGCGAGCGATGATCCAATCATCGATGTTTACCTTTATCGTGTAGCTAGACCTTAGACTTATGTTTTCAGTATTTTGTGCCTGTAGGGATATCCTATCCCGGGTTGCTTTTGTATTGTACTTAATACTTAATTATGTTTTTATTTCTTCCGCGTGTTTAGTTTTGTTAAAGCACCTCGCATGTTTTATTTATCTCATCAAAAGTTTTAATTCCATGCTTTTTCATGCATTTTTGTGTGTTTATATTTCCGCTGCCGCGAGGGGTTTTACAGTTGGTATCAGAGCGTTATCGCTCCCGACGCACTCATGTAATCCCCAAACTTAACTTGACCAATAACTTGAATAATGAATGAGAGATTTGGGTAGACTTAAGGACAAGTGGTAGACTGTTTGTACTTGCTAATTGTTAAGGTAACACCGTTTTCTCTTTTGAAGGATGGTGAGACCCTCAGCCGCAGAGAATACTATAATGCAAGCACTTCTGCAAGTCCTAGAGAACCATAGGGTTCAGGCTGAAGCCGTTCCTCCTCCTCCTCCGCCTGGTAACAATGCTAACCGACCTGGTGACTTCTCCTGGATTGCTACTCAGATCGCTAGGAGCCATGCTAAGACCTACGGAGGTGAAGTTGGCCCTGTTACTCTCTCAGAGTGGTTTAGAGATATGGAGAAGAGTTTTGCTTTGTACTCAGTTGCTAGGGAGGATAGAGTACGTTTAGCTGCTCACTTCCTGACCCTCGAGGCCGACCGTTGGTGGATGCTTACTGGTCCAAGTTTCCTCCTTGACCCGTTGTTTGATTGGGATGCGTTCAAAGACAAGTTAGAGATCTGTTTCTACCCTAAAGAGCTTCGTTCACAGAGATTGAAGGAGTTCATGGATCTCAAGCAAGGAGACATGATAGTACAGGAGTTCACGGACAAGTATAATCAGTTGGCTCACTTTGATTCTCGGCTCGTAAGGGATGAATCCGAGAGAGTCTAGTTCTACAAAGGGAAGTTAGGTCCCCGCATCGAGAGTATGGTTCGCAGAGATGCTACTTCTTTCGTAGATGTGTACGACGATGCTATTTGGGCAGAGAATTCGATTAAGGCCATAGATGCTGAGGCTAGAGCTTATTCTGCTCCCAGTTCCCCTCAGACTCGCTCCCATGGGAAGAGACCCTTCGATCCTTCATCTGTTTCTCCAGAAGTTCAGCATGGAAAGTTCAAGAAATTTGGTTCCTCCAAAGCCAAGGATCCTAGACCTGCACCCGACCCTTCCCTGAAGTGTTTCAAGTGTCGTAAAGCCCTTCATCCTGGTGTTAACTGCAACGGTGATGCTTATCCATGCTACACCTGCAAGAAGCCTGGACATCGCTTCTTCGAGTGCCCAGAGAGGAAGACTGTTGTTGGGAGGACTGCCACTGTTGCTGGTGCTGTTCGAAAGCCATAGACCAAGGGTGCTGTGTACGTGATGAGTCGTGCAGCTACCGAGACTTGCCCTTAGTTGATCACTGGTATGTCTTCACCATTGACTTTCCGTTCTTGAATTCTCTTTCATCGTACCTTGGAAATTTCTTGCATAGCTTCCTAGTTCAACCCCCCTTCTGAAACTTACCCTCTCATGGCTCGTGTAAGGCAACTTGCTTTAATGGACTTTGAATAATTTCCTTAGGATAACCGCAAACCGTATTTAGGGGCATATTGTTGTTAAAGAAAACCTATGAGGTATTGTGAGATATGCTTTGAGTGACCCTAGTGTCTATGTGTTCACCAATTGGAAGAGTGGAAGTGAATGATGAAATACTTATGTTAAGTAGAATTTTATACGTGGCATTCTGTGGAACTTAGATATGAGAACTCTAATGAGTCGTGAGTATCGGTAGATTTGGAAGTACCATTTGAGAATATAAAGGAGATACTTGGAGTCTTGGGTGAATTTAGAGGAACATGCTTTAGATAGTAATGATGACTATTGGATGGGTGAGGTAAGCTCGTGATACTTAATCTTGAGGAAGTATTGGAGTACAGAGAAAACCACATATTTTGAGGAACAAGAGCTTTTAGTGACAGAGTGAGAATGTGGAGACATCTACGATTTGACATGTGAAATTGAATGAGTGTTTGAACTTAAGTTACTTAGTGGATCTCAGCGTTTGCTTAGAGAAGTACTTGATGGAACTGGATGATGCACCATTGTTAGGTGGACAATTTGGAATAACTTGATGAGGAATAGAAACTCGTTGACTTAATAGTAAATTGGGAAAAATAGATACAGTTGTCATTTGAGTAATCTTAGAATTTGAATATCCAAACCTTGGGAATGATTCGAATTGGAATAATGGTAACTTACGTATAGTACGACACCGTGAGTGTATAATAACAAAGGATTTATCATTTAAATGCTACTTGAGGATTTGAGAGTTGTAACTTTTGTAAAGCCTTATTGCGGATGATCGTGTTATAGTGATGAGTCTGAACTTGAGGACGTCGGCTTACCCCTAGAATCGAGTTTAGAAGTTTAGGACCGCATGTGAAAGGTTGTTTGAGGAGCGATGTGGTGAAGGTCCCTTTATGGATAGGATAGTTTTGAATCGTTTAAGGAAAAGATCTACCAACACCATAGTCAGAGCACTTGATTTGGAAAGGGAGAGATGAGAACCCTATGAGAATTACGAGAAACCCGAGCCTGTGGAATCATTTGTTCTAAATCACAATCTCTTCCGTGTACCGATTCCCTTTTATGTTCCTGTAAATCCGCTAAGCTGCCTTTCTTTCAGTCAATCGTAAACTTGTTGGATTTTTATAACTTTACTCTTTCTGAAAGTTTGGAAATAAAAGTCTATCTTCGAAAGGATTTTGGTTAAAGGAAATGGATAATCTTTCAACTTGACAAGTTTCAGTGATAATTTTTCGGGAAAACCTTGTTTAAAAGTTTTTCGTGACTTGCAATTTGATTGACCTCAGCGTCGTTTTGTCATTTGAACTCGTTATTGGAGACGTCTGATAACCTGAACAATGCTTGCCGACACCGGATCGATCTAAATTTTGGATTTTAATGATTTAATTTTGGGACTTGTCTCAGATTTGGAATGTCGGGCTCTTGAATGTACAACGAGAACCCCAACGTCCATTAACGAAGACTTGTGCCTTGGAAATTGTTTTCGAAATCTGTGAAATAAACTTAAGTTTTAAATATCAAATTCAGTAAAATTTTGGTTGTAACATTGTCCTTGTAACTGCTTTCAAGTTTCGAGGACGAAACTTTTTGAAAGATGGGGTGCTTGTAACATCCCGCATTTTCGTAAAGGAATATTTTAATAATTTAAAGTAATTTCCGGAATTTAATAATATTTTGATAATAATCGTAATTTATATTTTTAAGATTTCCGTTAAGTTTCGTTATAAAATCATTTAATCTTAAAACGCCTTGTTTATTTAATAATATCCTGTCTTACATTTCCGCTTCACTTAAATAAAGCAAACCCGGCTCTTTAAAAAAAAGGACAACCCTCCCCCTTCATCCACCGACATTTCATTTTAACCTAAACACAAACATAGTGACTCAAACTCTACATTTCTCTCCTCTTTAAGAAACTTCAAAGGACGATCTCGAGGCCTTCCCGAACTCGAATCACGGTAAGTTTTACATATTCAAAATCCTCTCGAAATATGTGACCTTTCTATCACTTTCGTTTTCAGTTTCGTGAATCTTCATTTCGGGCCTGTTTTGCCCTAATCACGAAATTACCCACTTAATCCGTGTTTTTGTGCTTCTAGGTGGTACTTGTGACAACCCGGAAGAAGAGCTAGTGATTATTGAAGAGGAACCCGGTGAATTAACGGAGTAAAGGTGACGATGACGAGTAACTCGGCCTTTTGGTCTAAATTAGCACATTATGTGATTTTGGATGTGTTTGATGAAAGTTAGTATGGTTATTGAGTTCTTAATGTCCTTTTTATGTTATACAAACTGATTTTTGTGAAGATTTAAGGATGAACTTGATGAGGAAGTCGATTAAAGAGTATACATGTTAAGACCGGTTAAATTTGGGATTTTGTTGTTAAATCATGAAATGGATATTTGTATACATGTTTTTGTGTCTATTTGATGTCATATTTATGCTGGAAAAGTTTGGTTGTTGCTTAGAAGTATGATTAAGACGGATTAGAGGAGTATTGAATCATTTAGGGAATGTCGAAATGACGAATTGGACGATCAGGGACTCTGAGCCGGTCGACCAACCGGCTTAGAGCCCATTTGTATTTTGTGGTCTGCGTAAGATTTTATGCTCTAGAGGTCCCCAGCCGGTGGACCGGCAGCCGGCCGACCGGCTGGGAGACCCTCCTCGTTGGTTTTGCGTGTTGAAAGCTTGAGAGTTAGGGACTCTCAGCCGGTGAACCGGCTGCCTGTAGCCAACCGGCTGGGAGCCCCAAAACGTGTTATTTGCCTTGTAACTTATGTTTCTCAAGTCGGTTTTTGTGGGTTCCTTTTTGTATGCCTTGTATGCATGTTTTGAGTCCCCGAGATTCGGGCGGCACTATATTGGGTTCGGGAATAGAGTGAGGATAGACACCCCGGTCGGGCAACCGAAAGGGAAACCGACTCTCCCTCGGCTTAATTCCTGGGTTCAATTAAGTGTTGATTTGGATATTTATCATATGTATGTTGTTTGCAACTGAGTTTGTCGTAGTCCAAGAAACTGGGCGGCTCTTACACTAGGTTCGGAAATATGTTTGAGGGGAAAGATCCCCCGGTCGGGCAACCGGAAGGGAGACCGGCTCTCTCCTCAAATAGTTTCTGAAATTAGTTAAGGGTTGAGTAAGTCTTAGAGATAGAGTAGTAGAACTGTTAATTTGTATTAGGTCACAGTTTTGTTATGTCCTTGAGTGATGTGTGTTTATGCATGTGGATGCATACTATGAGCTGTTATATGACTCTTGTCTCAGATAGTCCGCTCTGAGTTGGGGGTATCTCGTCCCTAGCTAGTTCGAGTCTTGGGGGTATCCTGAGTTGGGATACTTGTCGAATCGAGGAAAAATTATACCTCGAGAGTCTAGCCAGATTTAGACTAGGACCGTATATCGTTTCGATCGTTCTACCAGGGGATTGTATTTGCTGAGGCTAAGTAGACATGCTGTTGTTGTATAATGGAGTCGTCATATGAATCCTCTCATGTAGTGTTGTTTGTATCCTTCCATACCTGAGTTGGGGTCATGGTTTGATATTGCTGATTGTTGTATATACTTGCCTGAGTTGGGGTACAGTGTTATATACTGCTGAGTTGTATATACTTGCCTGAGTTGGGGTACAGTGTTATATACTGCTGATATGTGTTGAAATGTTTAGATATACCTGAGTTGCGGTTTGATATCTATTTACATGAGTATGTTAAGAAGAGTTAATGATGGAGTACTTCACATGGTTGTTTATCTTGGAGTATAATGCTTGTATTTATATGTTCGGTGTTGTATGACAATAGGTGGCTATGAGAGCTCTAGTCACTCCCCACTGACTGTGGCGCACATGTTGTATGTGTGTAGGTACATGAGGTTGTTTGCAGGGGGTTACGTTGAGGCTAGCGAGCGATGATCCAATCATCGATTTTTACCTTTATCGTGTAGCTAGACCTTAGACTTATGTTTTCAGTATTTTGTGCCTGTAGGGATATCCTATCCCGGGCTGCTTTTGTATTGTACTTAATACTTAATTATGTTTTTATTCTTCCGCGTGTTTAGTTTTTTTAAAGCACCTCGCATGTTTTATTTATCTCATCAAAAGTTTTACTTGTTTTTATTGTTTTTTTATAACGAAGGGTTTAATCCCCCGGGCCCATGCATTCCCGCACCACCACATAGACCATGTAAGCCACCCCTTCGGGAGCTGCAGTGGCCAAGTGGTCATCGCCCCAGCTGGTAATCGAACCTGAGACCTCTCAACTCCTGCATTTCTGCAAGTTTTAAGGTTTAACTCAGTTACCATTGGACTAACACCACTTGGTTCTCATCAAAAGTTTTAATTCCATGCATTTTTCATGTATTTTTGTGTGTTTATATTTCCGCTGTCGCGAGGGGTTTTACAGTCTATGAATGAATATAGTTAATATGGGTGGTAGTTAAAGTTAGTGTACTTATCTCGTTACCTATTACTTATACTAATGCAATTTGCGAAACCCAAACCAAGCATCAATAATTTATCAGTTCTAAAAAATAATTTTTTTTAAAAAACAACCATTACACATTAGAGATATAAAACAGTCTAAAGTAGCACTATTTCATAGATGTCATATCAACTACGTTTTTAGTCATAACACGAATAACTATCAACGACCATCAAGTTTATATATATTTTTTTTGGAATGGTTCATATATATATACTACAAGATAACGATTCACATTTGGCAAACTTAAATTGAAAACGAATGGGTCTAACACTGTAAGACCCCCATTTATTTAAGAGCCTTTAACAAGACATTCTCAAATAAATAGGACAGTTACCTCGGGATGTCCGAGGTAGTGAATAACAAAGTAAAACAAACCAAAGTACTTTATATAAAACCGATAAAATTTAAACTTTTGATATTACAATTACTACGCATAGAATAAAAGTACAACTGATAACATTTAAGTATGTGATCTAATTCTAAATAGGCCCAAGCGATGTTTCACTTCATGCCCAAGCTCCTAATCCATCTGTGTCTGACCAGTAGAATCTACTCCCCATTCCGGATCATCGTAGGTGTCATGCGAATACACTGTCAACCTCGCGGTCGAGTAGGATAACACAATAATAAATAATGCAACAATGATGATATGCAAATAATGTCATGATATGCTCGAGCTCAATCTCATTCTCAGTCTCAAACCCGAAACACCCAGCCATACCGAACCTGCCGGCAGACTATAATCGGCCGTCGCCGAACACCAGCTCAATATCTGATAAGACACCAGGCCTGGTCTGCAGAACCACCCTGGGCTTTATATCAGAACAATATCTGACCATAACTTTCTCAGTAACCAATGCATATGCTATGTTCATGAATGCAACGCTATAATTATTCAATCATGCTATCAAATAATGAAATGCTCATGCCATTACCAATAATCCACAATCAATCCAACCAATATCATTCTCATATCAAACATACTCAGCATCCATAACACACAATACCACATCCATTCATAACACATCATAGAGTTTAAGGTCAGTGTATCCTACCTGTATAGCAATATAATCCAATAGCAAGCCAGCAAGTAAACAGAGTTATGCCACTTCAATACCGTCACCTAACAATATAATATAAACAATTACTAACTAATATAACTACGTAAACAAGGTATAATATATCAACAAATCAATTTAATTAACCAAGTAATGTATTACGCATAACGAGACTATATTAAGCACGACTAGTCAATTAACTTAATTAGGTGATTAATTAAAATTACCGTCACAGCACTATTGAAACAAATTAACTAAACCAGTTCAACTAATTAAACTAATTGATCCCAACTAAATAAACATGAACTAAACAATTTAAACTATTAACAACATCAAACATAAACTAATCAAATAATATAAATAACCGTCACATAATTATTATAAATACGAATAATAAACTTATAATAACAATACTACTAATAACTTATAATAATAATAATAATAATACCAATACTAACCATAATAATAATAACATTAATAATAATAATAATAACAATAATAATAATAATAATGCGCCCAACTAGTTTCGCGGGTGCCCACAAATTTCATGTAATTTTTCCGTTATTTTTAATAAAAGTTCCCAGTTATAATAATAATAATAAAAAATAATAATAATAATAATAATAATAATAATAATAATAATAATAATAATAATAATAATAATAATATACGTAGAAAACAATAACAACAACAACGAATAATACTCATAATAATAATAAACGCGCAATGGCACAACACAACTTATACTAATAATTAATAGTAATACATTGGAAATAACACCACACACTTGTAATAATATTATTAATGATATAATAATTATAATAATAATAATAATAATAATAATACTAACATACATACCATGACAAAACAAAAAAGCGCAAAAGTTAAACAACTAAACACAGACCACGACATCAACATCAACATCAACGCGGATCACATGTCTGTTGCAGACCTTTTCCTGACGCCACCATGATGGCCGGCTTTTTTGTCGTCAATTCCGGCACTAAAAACAATTTGTAAACTCCTAAATTAAGTAGTATAATTTAGGGTCGAACCCAAAGGATGGTGGGGTTAGGCTATAAGTCTCGTTTTAGTTCTAGTTTAGTCGAGCAACAAGATTGATTTGTATTCTAAATTCTAAACTAACAACATAAATTAAATAAACAACTAAGTAAACACAATGAGAGAAAAGGCTAGGGTCTCAGGGTCACTCAAGTAGGAGGGGTCTAGTCTAAGTTGATATAAAAGGAATAACGGAGGGTGAAGGCTAGGTGCGTCCCTATCTCTCGATATAAGGCGGTCCTTGGGTCAAGTCTAGTGGAACTCTCATCCTAACTAATCCCAACCCACTTATCTAGTACGGTCCAACTAAGCCCGACTCTCGCCGCAAGCAAGTGTAACCAAACACAAGGAGAGCCAAACTCTCGTCCAAGCAATCCGACAACATGTTCAAAGCAAAAGATAAGAGACCAACATCCAACGAAATATGTAAACAATTGAAGCTATGAACATGGGTATTTTCTCTAGGCAAAGCATAAGCATTATACTAACTAGTCTCAAACTCTCGTTTCGAAGAATAGCTAATAATAAGAGTGGAATTACTCAAGCTCTCGCTTGGGCATTTCCACAAACACCTTGTGTGCAAAAGATTAAAGACGAATTACCCATAACGATTAGCACTCAAAACACGACTCAAAAGCGACCCACTAATCCCACAAGAGGTTCCCCTTAACCTAGATTAATCTACTCACACATAATCAACACAAGCAACACAAGTAACACACTAACAACAATAATAAACATGATTAGAATTATAAAGAAGATAACTTGAATTAGTGAGACAATAAACTAATAAAGATATGAACTATACTAATTAGACTAACAAATAACAATAACATGCAAATAAACATAATAAATTAACAAAGATGAAAACTTCAATTAAACCAAACATATACACAATCTAAACTATAAACTTGAAATAAAATGCAATAAAAATTAGGGATAAGAGAAATTATACCAAACTTGAATGGAGATAAGCATTAAAGGATGGATCCAGAAAATGAATTACCAAAGATTTGAACTTGGACACAAATTAATTGAGTAATTGGAAATAACTAAAAGAAGAAAAAAAATAAACTAAACTACATACTGCCTAGTGACTACTACTGTTTGTGTTTTCGTCTAATGTTGCGTTCTCTTTCGAAATTGTTCGCTCCCCTCAAATGTTGCTGCCGACCAAAATTCTTTTTCAGCTGCTTGGGTGCTTGCTTTCCTTTTTCACGTGACTTATCACGTGACCAACAAATGCCACCCATTACTCCTACTAGCTTGGGCCACCTTACATAACATGTGAGGATGGTCGGCCCAAGTTTCCGTTTTATTTTTCTTTTCGTTTTTCTTTAATCCGTCTTCAACCGGCTTTATTTCTCATTTTCCGTCTTCGTTCACGAAATAGTTTCTAACTAAAATTAAAACGACCAAAATAGTGCCAAATTCCACAAATTTAACAATTATTCGTAATAAATAAAATAAAACTATTAATTATCAATTAAGTAGTAAAATGAGCTATTTATTCAATTAAGCACGTAAAATCGAGTCGGAATTAGGTAAAAATGAGGGGTAAAATGTTACCAAAATACTACTCAGCAGAAATCCCCACACTTAAACCTTACTCGTCCTCGAGTAAGCTCATAAATCAAACGAAGACACTTAATATAAAAGGACTAGCTACACTAATAAAATCCGATGGTAAGCAATTAACGGGCCTCCTCCGTCCCTTCAACTCACACCGAGATGCAATGAGGTATGCATCCCTTGCAAGGCAAGTGGGGGCTTGCGAGAAAAATTGATACAACCTAACATGAAGCACAAGTCAACACATAAGATGCATCACAAAAGAGAAAAGTCGCTTTCCTCATCTAAGCGACGGAAAACAACTAAAAGAGAACAAATTCGAAATCGTAAACTCCCTCACAAATACTAATTCAACAAGTCACTAAGACAAAAAGGATGACAACAAAACACCACCAAATAATGCTAAACTAGGCTACTTTCATAACCACTATCCAAATACTTTCGTCAAGGGCGATCGGATGGAATGGAATGATAATCCCCGCGATGCTAGAGGCAAAAGATACAACAAGTCTAGATTCTTCACATAGTAATGGTCATAGGTCTTCCCAAGATCGACAAGGCGGCATGGCAAAATTAGTTTTTTTTGGAGTAAAATGCTCAAATCAATGCAAAATGGTGGATTTCATTCAAAATTTGACCTCATTCGATTTTTCATTTCTATTTCATTTCATGAGTCAAGATGGGTTTGTCCCTCGCGTGCTAATGTCCTTTGCTTTTGCCAATCGCTTACTAGGCAACCGGTTAACCTCTAGACAATAGCTTATCGGGGTGACAATCACTCTGTCTTTGGGCGGTCGAATTCACAACCAAGTGGGAAACCAATTCAATGGCTACCCTCCAAAGCACATCGAAGTGGTACGCCTCCATCAAAACATGTTTTTATTCTTTTTCAACAACTTTTTTCGAGGTTTCTTTTTTTCATTCAAAACATTTTCACATCTTAAAATCAATGAAAAGAGCATTCTAAATTTATTCATGAAATTTATTTTTGGGTTGCCAAACCGCCAAGTCTAACAAGGTCACCAAGACAAGTTAATCAACACCATTTCGCATCTCGGGGTTGGACAAGGTGACTCACATGCAAACCCTTGACTTGGTATTGGATCATGGTTCGAAAGATACTAGAAAAGCATAACCTAGGGTGTTTTAAAACCATTCTAAAAGGCAAAGTCACAAGTAGAAGAATTATTTGCAATGGCCTAAACGATTTTGTCAATGTTCCCAATTAGGCATTTTCAAAACATTTTTCCTAAATTCAACTATATGTCATGAATGTAACTAATATAAACATGTTATAATGCAAATGAGTCTACCAACTATATGTCAAACAAGTTAATGCATCTCCTAACAGCACAAAAGTACACAAACCACACAACAATCTCCACAATATACTCCATATCCTCCATATACAAGCCCATCCTCCTCAATTGTGACAAAAGAATGAAAATGAGAGTGAAATAGGGGTTGGAGCGATCATCCCATGGCGTCTTCACAATCCAATGCGGTGCTCAAGTAAGTGTTGCCTATGCGAAAGGAGAGAAAACAAGCAAAAGTATATACAATTCTAAACTAATAAGATAAAAACATGTTTTTGAATTTTTCAAATTTTTATAGTTTTTTTTAATGAAACGAATATGAAATGAATCCCCTCCCCACACTTAAAATGTACATTGTCCTCAATAGACCAAATGTAGGGATGAGATAAGAAAGCAAAACATATTTTTTGAATTTTCAAGATTTTTTTTTCTTTTAAAATTCCCTCCCCACACTTGAGACGAGCATTGCCCTCAAAAATCAAGTGTAAGAAGGGAGAATGGAGACAAAAATGCTAGATGCGAGTGAATCATGTAAAAAGGCATTTAATGAACGCATTAGTTTATCGAACAAAGTGGACCAATCCTCACCGAAGTGGTCATAGGCCATCATGGGCAACAAGTAGGACCAACAACACCTATAAGAAACAAGATGAGTTAGAAGCAATGTATAAGCATAGATGAGCCTACTGAATGCATCGAACTCACCCCAAGTCTTGTCATCCCGTCCCAAAGGTGTAGGAGGAAGGCCAAGACTCGTCACATCATGAACCTTATCACAACATTCATTTATGTTCCCTCCAAGAGTGTTGATTTTGTCCCCATTTTCACAAATTTCAACCAAGTATCGTCATGGAACAAATCAACCTCTTTGAGGGGAACGTCACAGCCACAATCATCAAAAATTAAAGCAAGCAAAGGAGTGTAGGAGGAAGGCCACGACTCGTCACATCATGAACCTTATCACAACATTCATTTATGTTCCCTCCAAGAGTGTTGATTTTGTCCCCATTTTCACAAATTTCAACCAAGTATCGTCATGGAACAAATCAACCTCTTTGAGGGGAACGTCACAGCCACAATCATCAAAAATTAAAGCAAGCAAAGGAGTACGAGAAATGAGGTCTTCATGATCGGTGGATGATAGATGTGACTCACCCTCAATACAAAAGCAAACCTCAAATCTCTCAAGAAGAGGGTCATCAATGATCTCAAATTCCTCATAAAGGCTTTCAGACTTGTAATCCTCAAAAGGGGTTTTTACCCTCTTCTCTTCCTCACAATTCTCACCGTCATTATCCTTCTCCAACTCAAGAATCATCCTTTCATCACACTCTATTCCCAACAACTCATCATCAACCTCAAACAAGGACACACACTCGAACTCACTTAAGTGCAATGGCTCCACAACTTCCTCTCCGCGTAACTCAATTAATGCATCATCACACTCAAACCTCATAACCTCCATCTCACACTCATCACTCATCAAATAATCATACAAGGGTTCTTGAGGAGCATATCTCCTGATTGTTGGTTCCCCCCGGCTCCGGTCTTCTGGCTGCTGCCACTCCCGTTGTACTGGTTATGGTAGGAACGGTTTTGATAGTTGTTATAGCTCTTCTGGTAGTTGTTGCTAGTACCAGACCTCGCACTTCCCCCATAACCCGACATAGGAGTACGATATCCTCCACTCCCCGAAGTGTTCATGCGGGACCCATTGTACCCCGAAGTTGGGGTACGGTAACCCCCAGATAGGTATCCTCCTAAGGATCGACACACTACTTGCTTATGTCCCGTCTTTCCACACCCATATCACACTATCCCCACAGAACTGGCTCCCGAACCCCCACTCTTGTAGTTACCTCCACCATGGTTCCTTGCACTTGCCGAGGCACTGTTGGTAAAATACCCACTGTACCTATTAGAATTCTGCTTTTTCGACCCCGAATTTTTACTCAAGGTCTCCGTCTTCCTCTTTTCACTCCTTGTCTTCTTCTCCTCCCTTATCATGTCAGTGAGTCTCTCCGCTGCCCCTGCCCGTAAATAGATATCACGGACAGTAGTGGGTGGTGCTGCAATAAGTCTCTTCTTGACAGCGATGGTTAACCCTCTCTCAAACTTCATGGCGAGCATTGCCTCATCCATCCCCATTTCCCCCACATGACTCAATAACTGCAGAAACTTCCTGTAGTAAACTTCCACAGTCATCTCATCCGTCATTCAAAAAAGCTCGAATTCCTCCCTCAATTTGCTCTTTTGAAATTCAGGTAGAAATACTTCAAACAAAATCCTCTTAAATGCGACCCATTCCACGTGATTGATTCCATCCTCGATAGCTGCTTCCCGAATTTCTCCCTTGCTCCCAGTCCACCAATCACCAGCCATTCCCCTCAAGTAATGTGCAGCTTGGTCTACTCTCAGCTCTTCCGGACAGTCTATCAGCTCGAACAAGTTGCTGAACTCCCGACACCATTCCCCGAGTAGGTGAGGTTCTCCCTCCCCAGTGAATTGGGTAGGGTTATGCCTCGCGATGATGGTGCTCATCTTAGCAGAATCCATTCGTTTGGCCCGTAGAGCCTCATTCTCAGCTAATATTTGATCCAATTCTTGTTGAGTGATGTTAGCCGCGTTATTCCTTCTTGGAGGCATTCTATAACATACAAGGAAAAAAGATGAGTCCCGATTTAAGTAAGGGTACTCACTTAGGTTAGGGTTATATTCCATAAGCATCAGGATTCATATGCAGTCTAACATGTCTTAATAGTACTTATTTACAACATGGCTCAGGGATCACATAACCGCATATCACTAGACATGAAATAATTACTAATATAATACTGATCATCTCATGCATCCACATCATTATACACTTTATGTTATCACAAACACGTAATTCCTACATACACATACTATTTCTTTTCATATTCATGTCATTCATATATCAGAAGGGTTCTTATAACCCCTTATCATGCTTCACCACCAACTTCCATCTCTTCCTATTCTACCCTTTTGGCTCGTATGCACTCAAGGTACCCGGGTAAAACTGAGAGGGCCTATGGTTCAGTGTGAGGGGGCCCCGACTCATCCTTTACCTTCGGTGTGCTCCTAACAGTCCTATCTCGGGGTTCGTTTTATTTAAACTCTTCCTACATTCATTGGGTTCATTAGGTTAGGCCTGAGGATCGTTCGCTCTGATACCACTTTGTAACACCCCCATTTATTTAGGAACCTGGACTAGGACTCCCCAAATAACGAATGGTGTTACCATCTCGGATAACCGAGGTAGTAGATAACAAAGGGAAGAAACGCAGTACTTTATTAAGTAATTTAAATGTAAAACAAGGTGTCTCAAAAGTATTACAACTGTCTCACAAAAATAAAACAAAAGTCCAGACAAGGTGAAAGACTAAATAACGTGAACTAGCACTAGACAGGTCTGGTCCATAGCCTCTCCTCCCTTCCAGCTTCCATGAGTCTAAGACCTGTCATTCTGCTCCCCAATAAATTGGATCAACACAGACACATACAAAACACACAGGGTCAACACGAGGTTGAGTAGGTAATATAGTTAAGACATGAAATAACACAATATAAATTTCCCCCATCTCCACATCATTCAGTTCTCCACTTCACCTCCAACACACCACACCTTCCATGACCATATCACAAGTCCCGTATCACAAGACCCGTATCACAAGACCAATTTCACAAGTCTCGTTCTCCACAATAAGCGATAATAATCAATCAATCCACAATAGATTCATAATCAATTATATCCATCTTATAATAAGTAACACACACACTTCATGTCATAACACAACCACAGATATATATATATATCCCCTACCTCGAAACTGCGGAAAGACAACGTCAACCGAACAGCAGCTACTAGAAGTGTTCCACGCGGAAACCGCCACCTAAACATATA
This sequence comes from Silene conica, assembly GCA_029255685.2. NCBI lineage: Eukaryota > Viridiplantae > Streptophyta > Magnoliopsida > Caryophyllales > Caryophyllaceae > Silene > Silene conica. The sequence goes on along the minus strand of CM055312.2, from coordinate 37,142,539 downwards.
TTATATAACGAATTAAAATTCTTCCCGAACCCCATAACTCAAGTTACACCTACTATAAATAACAACCTTCTAATAATGGAAAGTTTCCCAAAATGGAAACTTTCCCGAAATAGCAACTTTCTTAAAAACGAAACTTTCTCGACTTGTAAAACCCTTCACTTGTTCACCCTAACAAATTATTTAAAAAAACTATAACCATAAATAGAATACAATAACAACAATCCACCATTAATCTAATAATATTATAATAATCATAACATAATAATAATAATAATAATAATAATATATTATGATAATAGTAAACTAATGATAAAAAAACCAACGCACGACTCCCTTACCCCCCGATTACATCCCGCGGCCAGCCCACACCACTCCCACAGCCGCTACTCCCGCCGGCAACCACCACCCTTCCTGCGCCACCACTAACACCACAAAGCTGCCGACACACTTGTTGGAGCTTGTGTCCTCCACATGTAGTGTGATAACGTCATTGCACATACCCTTGTACGGACAAGTGGGAGATTGTTGGGGCTGGTGTCCTTGACAGTTAGTACAATGACTTATTAAATCTCTTAAAGGATCACAAGGGCATACTTTTGTATTATTATCAGTTGATCCACGTTTATCGATAACGGTTGGCTTGCTAGATAAGTTTGACGTTATTGTCATACGGATGGCGGTGATCAACTGGTCCCTATACGTCACACCTATAGGACACGTTTGAGAGATGTGAAGGTATGAAAGTACAGTCACATTTATGCCGAATTTGACTAAACAGTTAGTCAGAGGTATTGACTATTAAATTAGTCAATGAGATGTTGAGATAATTATTTAATACGGATTAAATAATATTAGCTAATACGGATTACATGATTAATTCGTAAATTAAATATAAACGGTTATATTTAATTAAATATTGAATTCGTGTATTAATATAAACAATTATATTAATTTAGCTAATTATACAATATCGTATTTTTTATCAGACCATTATTAATGTATCGACTACATTAATATTTGATAACGTGTATACGATTTATAACTAAATCCCGCGAATTATATTTTAGCATTAGGGTCGAATAACGTATTAGAATAAGGTAAGAGTGAAAGCCCACTCTCACCTTGACCTAATTTCGGCCGAGTTGAGCATTAGAAAAGGAGAGTGACTCTCCTTTTGTCAGGTTACTCATTCTTACTGGTAATCTCACTTTCACAAGAATTAGGGTTTTTGAGAACAACTTTCTCCCAAAAACCTAGATCTCACATCTAAAACCTCACAAAACCTCTCCCCATATTGCAAGGCAATTGGAGAGCATTTCTAGCACACGCGGCATCGTCTCAGACAAAGTCTTTGGTGCAAGTTATAGGAGGGAATTTCTTTTAATTCCTGTTCTTAGGCCATTCGCGCAAAGGACCTAAGGTTGTATTCTATTTCATGATTTTCATCTTATGACCATAATTCACATATGTATTTTTCGTGGCCTTGGCTCTGATACCACTTATGGGGAATATACATGTATTCACCCTTAAAATTGCAGGATTATAACGAAAAATACATATGTGAATTATGGTCATAAGATGAAAAACGTGAAATAGAATACAACCTTAGGCGGTCCTTTGCGCGAATGGCCTAAGAACAGGAATTAAAAGAAATTCCCTCTTATAACTTGCACCCAAGACTGATGTCCGTCGTTGAGGGTACCAAAGATAAAATTTATAATTCCTAACTTTTAACTATAGATAGCGAAAGTCAGGGTCGAAGCACAGAGAGGTGGGGAATGTTTATTGTTTGATGTCAATGTTTTAGGGTAACAAAATTGGGGGTTTGATTGATTGATACTAAGTCTAGAAACAAATATAAAAATAACGCAAGTAAATAAAGATGAGAATAAAACTATAATAAAAGAGATGCTAGGATGTTTGGGTAATAAATAGCTAAGATAGTATAAATCCTAAGGTCAACATGTATTGAAGTCGCGTAAGGGGTGTAACATATCCTTTATGTCTATGCTACCTAATAGCTCCTTTCGGCCTATGCTATTAGTTCCTAGGTCTCACAATTATTGGGTGTCAACAATAAGGGTGATTCCTAAATTCTAGGTCACATACCTTTCAGTCTTGAGTAACCTAGCCGTCTTAAGGTGTACACCAATGCCCTTCCCGTATCTCTCAATCTTGGGTAGGTCATTACTAACATCCTACAAGTCTCCTTTCAGTCTCATTGTAGGTTATTATAGTCTACGAATTAAAACGAAACAGAATACGAACGCGAGTGGGTCGACCGACCAGCTAACCCAGTCGGCCGACCACAGCCTCGGTCGACCGACTCATTATATAGGTCGGCCGACCACGGGTCTGCTACAGTCGATCTCGGAATCTATACTACCTACGCATATTCATCCCCTACATCCTAACATATGAATTTAGCTACTCATAATTACTAAAACAATAATGGAAATAGGAATAAACATGGAAGTCATGATGAATATCAATCTAAACATGCAATCAAATAATAAGGCTTGGGATTCTATCTTAAACCGAATATAAGTAATTATAAGAACAATATTAAAACTGAAATTAAGAGAGGAATTACCGGAAATAGGATTAAGGTAGAAAAGGAACAAACTTTATTGATGAATGCTTGAAAGATTGAAGAACAAAACTAAAAGTGTTTGATGATTATTGAAAGATTACAACTAAAGATAAAACTGAATAACTCTCAATAATTCTCGCTAATAAAACTTGATTATTTCTGAATTTGGAACTCGATGATTAACCCTAAACATAGGATTAGCTTATATAGGCGGAATTTAAGAGTTTCCTTAAGACTCTAACACGTTAATGGGCTTCGGAATGCTTCAGGGTCTGCGCAGAGGTCGGTCGACCTACAATGCGGGTCGGTCGACCTATTCACGGGCTTCAGGATTTCTGGGCTTTCCATAACAGAGGCCTGGTCGGCCGACCCAAGTAATAGGTCGGTCGACCCGTTTTCCTGTAGGATTGCTTTGATTTGTCTTTGGTTTGACTTCTTGGTACTTGGTCAATGTTTTGAGTTGACTTTCCATCGTTCCTTGGCTATGCAAAATCCCGAGGGCATAAGTTTGGTGTAAAATTGTCCCTTTTCCGCATAAATCTGCAAAAGTGCATAAAAATACGAAAGTAGACAATTGTTGGGAAATAACGGCTAAAACATAGTAAATGAGCGACCAAATGCGTGTAAAAATAGATGTAAAACATCATAAAATAGACACACATCAAAGACTTTGTCTGAGACGATGCCGCGTGTGCTAGAAATGCTCTCCATTTGCCTTGCAATATGGGGAGAGGTTTTGTGAGGTTTTAGATGTGAGATCTAGGTTTTTGGGAGAAAGTTGTTCTCAAAAACCCTAAATCTTGTGAAAGTGAGATTACCAGTAAGAATGAGTAACCTACAAAAGGAGAGTCCCTCACCTTTTGTAATGCTCAATTCGACCGAAATTAGGTCAAGGTGAGAGTGAACTTTCACTCTTACCTTATTCTAATACGTGATTCGACCCTAATGCTAAAATATAATTCGCGGTATTTGATTATAAATCGTATACACGTTATCAAATATTAATGTAGTCGATACATTAATAATGGTCTGATAAAAAATACGATATTGTATAATTAGCTAAATTAATATAACTGTTTATATTAATACACGAATTCAATATTTAATTAAATATAACCGTTTATATTTAATTTACGAATTAATCATGTAATCCGTATTAGCTAATACTTCCTCCGTTTTTATATAATGTTCCCATTTGTTGAATATATGAGTGTAGTATTTTAATAAAATGGGTACATTATATAAAAATGGAGGAAGTATTATTTAATCCGTATTAAATAATTATCTCAACATCTCATTGACTAATTTAATAGTCAATACCCACTACTACAAATATGATATCTAGAGGCGCTTAGCTCCCGACGCTTGTACTAAAAGTGCTGATATATCTCTTATCAAACCAAATATGGAAGCGCTATTAAAAAGCACCTCACAAAAGCATCTTATCCAAACCCAAAAATTAAGCGCGCATCAAATTTGACCGCCAAGCCTTTTTTTTTTTTTTTGTTGCGAGAACCGCCAAACCTATTTTCATTACTCATTAGTATTAGGAAAATAATTAACCCTCATATGAAAACAAAAGGGAAAAACAAACCCTAAACCCATTGTTGCGTATTGACGGCAGAAGAGACGATCTCCATCAAAATTTGAAGAGTAATCAAAATAAATCTTCATAATCAGGTATCAAATCGAGATTCATCATTACATCTTTTTCTTTTATTGATCCTTGAATATTACAAATTGGTTGTTCTTTACTTTAGTTTGTTAGTAATCATTCATGATTATTATGGTTTTATCCATAGATTTTGATTTTCAATTTGATTATTAGGGTTAGAATAAAACTCATGTTGACTTCATTTGACTCCAATTTGAACCAATTTGGAATTTAATATGACATACTTTGAATAGTTTTTGCTAATTTACTGAATGCATCTGATTATTTGGGGATAATTGTTATAACTAAGTGAAAATTATTTGCTTGTTTATTCTTGTACTTTGTCTTATATGTATGTTTGATGTCTTTCTACGATTACAAGTTCTCTGAAATTAGCAAATATATGACCTTTTAGATGTTTGTTTGGTGAATTTGTTTTTTCAGACGAAATGACTCTTATTATTAAGTAGTTTGTAGATCATTTTTTATCATCGCAATTGACTAAATCATTCACAATTATATAATAAGACGATCTCACACATTAGGACAATTCATTTATTGGTAGGAAATGAATTTGTTTCTACACAAATAGTGTTACTCGTACAAAATCTCTGATACCATATGAAATATAGGTTTTGAATATATTACTTGTATTGCTAAGAATGATGTACAGGAGTTCTTATATAGCATTTACAGGGAATATTTCCTATCTAAGTATACACGACATACTGCATGATATGTGGAGGATTGTAAATAGAATGAGTAAGAGAATGTGCACCTAGGCCGCCTACTGTAAACAATAAAGATATATGCCTAAGATAAGTAATTGAATAATTTGTTTACTTGATTTAGGGAAAAAATGATTGAGGTAGATTGTTGATTGTTGAGTTCAGAGATTTAGTATCATTAACAAAGAGACCGTCTCACACAATAATTACGGTATCGTAAGTATATATGATACTCTTTTATTTTTGTGGAACTATCTACGACCTCTACTTTGATTTCTGGTTTGGTAGAGCCGGATGTCCATTAGAGTTCATTTGTTGATAGGGAAAAATGTGCATAGTGTAACGGTGGAAAACTAATACAGGTTATCTAAGTATTTGTACTTATTCGTGTAAGCTTTTTTTTGTTTATATTCTAGTTATAAGTGAACTTTTCTTCAAAGTTTATTTGACTTATATATACATGTGAAACTAATTTTCAGTTTGACAAGTGATGGATTTGAATATTATCAAGGAAAATTTGGCTACTTAGGCCCTGTTCTTTCTGGCTTAATTTCAGGTCCTTTCAATTTTTGTTGGTTGTATTCCGTTAAGTTTTATTTACGTTCAATCAATTATTTTCAATTAATCTCTTAACAAAAGTAACTTTTAATTCAACTAAATTCACTCCACCCCAGTTCAACTCGATTTAGTTCAATTAAGCTCTACTTCAATTTATTCAATTCAGCTCGTTTCAGCCGAAAAGAACAGGGCCTTATTTGTCTGAACACTGAAGCTTTTTATTCATTTTTAAGTATTAAAGGTAATTTTTCTTTGTGTAACTTCAGTATAATTACATCTACAGGGTCAAATTAAGGAAATTGCCACACAACAAGAGCACTTAGATTCAAACTTAGATGATGACCCTGTTGCACAAGTATTGGGAAAAGATAAATATGGTCGGGTTCGAGGTCTTGGGCTAGGTGTTAAGCCATCAGACCTAGTAGAGCCTTCTACTGTGGGTTATTCGAACGACTTAAATATGTCTACAACTGACGAGACGGCGTCCATGTATCTTATTCGTCAACTAAAGGACCAAATACAAGCAATGGGTAATCGCATCGTAAGACAAAGAAACTCTATTACCAAGATAAAAAGGAAATTGAGAAATGCTGATGGTTTTACCTTAAGTGATCTTGAGTCGAGTGAATCTAGCTCTGATGATTCTAGCTTTAGTTCAGAAGGTGATTTTGACCATGATAATTTATAATTAGGTAAATATTCTTCTTATTGTCTTATCATCTCATCTTCTCTTGGTGTCATGTTTTTTCTCTCCTTTTAAAACTACTTGTCTAATAAAGGGTAGAATAATTTGCATTGATAAAGAAAGCTTGCTTGGAGAAGTCTTTCTGACTTTATACTTGTTGTACCAAAGAGGGTGCTTTGTTGATGTGCATCTACTGCGTATTATATTCTAATTGGGTTGCATGCATGAAAGTAATGTTCTAGAGGGCATTTTATAGAAATTACTTGTCCTGCTTAACATGACATTTTCTAATATAAGCTTATGAGCTGACAAGACAATCAAAATAATGTTTTTCGAGGGCATGTTGTAGGCATTACTATATGGGTAGTACATCTATGGTTACAAATTTTTATTTTTCAATAGATCTGATCACAATGGTAAGAATAAACACTGACTCCTCGAAAAAAATGGGAAGCTAGCCTCAAGGATGTATGGAAGATGAGTTCCCTGGAATCTTTTATGCACTAATGTTCTCGTTTCAGTGATTTTTTTTACTTAAAGCCAATACCGACAGTCCCCTATTGATAGGAAAGGTCAGAAACTTGAAAGTTTATGCTTTTGTGTTTTCTTGCTTCTCTTGTCAATAATGGTAACATGTCATGCTTATCTTTATGAGGATGTACTAATAGCTTCTGTTTCTTGATGGATTGATCGACCAATAAACTTGATATAACGACTTACATTGTTTTCACTTGAATTTTCAGTAATTCTTTGTTCAAGCTACTTTATGTCTCGCCAAGTTCTAGCTTATCGCAAGGATTGCTTAACGGACACCAAAGATATGTATTTCAGATGCCGCAAATAATCACTTGCTAGTGTTGGTGGGCGAATAATAGAAAACTTTTGTCTGATAGGTCGATATTTTTTTGATGTATTTTTTTTCCGAGATACATTTATTATTATTGGGTTCGGACATGTATTTAACATTACACTTATTTAATGCTAAGATATATTTGGTTCTCGAAAAAGTGTGTAGTTCTCTTGTGAAAAGAAATATGTTTGTTCAGAAGGTAACACAATAGAAAATGTAGCTGTATTGATTGCAGTACAAAAGCAACGCAAAAAAGCGCCTGAACGGAAGCACGGTGGTGTATTATAGACAATGGTCGACATTTAGTTGAGGCGCTATAAAAGTGTCGGATCTTCTCTGGCGACGCTTGAAAAGCACTAGTGTAGTTCAAGAATAGCGCGTCAATTTTGGCGACGCTATACGTAAGCTATACCGACACAATATAATAGCGCTGGAACAGGGGTTAGCGGCATAGGCAAAGGCGGCACATTTGACAGCGTCGGTAAAAATCCTTCCGACGCTATATAACATTGTAATAGGTGATCAAAAAGCGGCTAGAATTCGTTTATGTAGTACCTCTGACTAACTGTTTAGTCAAATCCGGCATAAATGTGACTGTACTTTGATACCTTCACATCTCTCATACGTGTCCTATAGGTGTGACGTATAGGGACCATTTGATCACCGCCATCTGTATGACAATAACGTCAAACTTATCTAGCAACCCAACCGTTATCGATAAACGTGGATCAACTGATAATAATACAGAAGTATGCCCTTGTGATCCTTTAAGAGATTTAGTAAGTCATTGTACTAACTGTCAAGGACACCAGCCCCAACAACACTTCGGCGAGATGAACACCAAACCGACACAACACTAAACAAACCTTCTGCCACCACCACCGACAACCCTAACGCCACCCATGACTACCACCATCTCAACCTCCGATGTCAGACTCCGACGACTGACGTGGTGTCACCGTGTCGACCTCCCCCGAGTCAACGGTGACACCACCCCAACCTACAACCCGAGAATGGCCCTACATACTCCCTGACCCTACCGCCGACAAACCACCACGACAACCACCCCCTCACGACGACCCCTACCACCACGACCAGAAGCCAACCCTCATCCTTACCCTTGTGACTCACCCAAACCGCCCTTGACAAACCAACCCCTACGACACAACATGACAACCGCGACGACGAATAAACAAACTCGAAAGGACAACCATCTTACCTCGCCTGAAAACGCCTTAGAACGCCCCTGAAACCTTGGATAGACGTGCTTCTCCCTCACCGCACACAGCCGTCACATGAAGTAGTTTGTAGGATAAATGAATTTAGGGTTTATGGGGGGGGGGGGGGGGGTGTATGCGTTTTACGTAACTTATAAAGAAAAGATAGGGTTTGGGGTAGTAAAATGGGTCGGTCATAGCGTTTGGATATAATAGGTTGTAAAAGATACATGGCCCACCTAACGTGCCATACGATATATCAACCATCCCGACACAATATCTAATATAACACGTATTCTTCTAATAAGTTTATTCGATATATACACGAGCGATAACGATTAATACACAACGATTATAACGTTAATCTCCAAGTTAACTTATTACTAAAAAGTCTCGAGTCAAAAACCCGAGTCTTAGAAATGCTAGGTATTACAAAAACTAAAAGAACGAAAAAAGAATAGGAAACAGCACAAGAATAGAGCAGTTATAAAGGTAGAAAAGAGAAGCGCGGAGAAAGAAGACAAGAGTGCTACTGTTGAGCACACCCCTGACCCCACGCACATGGAGCACTGCTCTACAGTTCACTCTTAGCAAAAATTTTGCTCATTTATAAGGGTTATAAATATTGAGGCGGGGTTGAGAATTTGAGATTAGGAATCAATTAACATATTTGACATGGGTTACCAATCTAGCAAAGGCGGGGACATAATAAGTACTCCCTCCATTCTTTTTATATCACCCCATTCCCCTTTTTGACACTATTCGCAGTCGAGTATTCAACGTCGATTTTCTCTCAATCCGTTCACGGAAATATATTCATGTGAGATCTTTTTTAATTTGTCTTGATAAAAGGATTAAGAATATCAAAATTTTATAATTTTTAGTAATATGTAGCTAAAGATATAATCGAAACAAAATGAGTATTGACAAACGTGTATAAAGAAATGGGGTGATATAAAAAGAATGGAGGGAGTACGTAACAACATTTCCTCCCGCTCTAATAAACCGCCATGTAATTCTCAAACTTATGTGTTATGAGCAAATGTAAACACTCCACTTACACAGTTACACCGCCAAATTCTGTGAGATGACGCCGCAAGGATTAGCCGCATCAGCGGCGATTAACATAGGATTAGCAATGGCGGTACTCTCTCTCTTCTCCGTTCTTAGAAAACAACCTTCTAACGCTTTTATTTACTACGCCCGCCGCCTCTCCGACAATCGTCAACCACCCTCCTTCGATCGCCGCCTCTTGCCTTCCGTATCCTGGATTTCGCGCGCTCTTCGTGTTCCCGACTCCGATATTCTTCATCATTCTGGCCTCGACGCTCTCATCATCATCCGCCTCTTCAAATTTGGGTCTTTTTTTATTTATTTTCTTTTCTTTTCTTCTTTTCTATTATTCAGATATCCTGCTGTGTTTCAATTTCTTCATATTTAATGTATCTGTTTAACTTTTTTATTCACCATCCACCACCAGTTACTCCCTCGGTTCCATTCATTTGGATCGGATGATAAGAACTGCAATCATATCTATAATTTCAGTAGCAATTTTAACCATAAAAAGTGCGTCTAGTGTCAATCAAGTCAGTATGTTGGTCAACTTTACGTTGTAAGTTAGAGTTTTTTTTTATATAATTATAGTTGCATCCTGCACTGTATATGCCTAAATGTTGGGATAGAAACTCGATTGTTAGGTTAAGTTACCAGGGATAGAATATTCTGTATCGCCTCAAGTGTTGCTTTGTTATAGTCAGTAAAGTAGTCGTGGATGCATCTAATAGGTTGCTCACTGATTTGAACTCCTTGTGTCTTATTCTTTAATGAATCTCATTGTGGCTTAACTTTGTTATTTTTTTTTTTTTTTTTTTTTTGCGAGATAACTTTGTTATTTTTGGCTATGTTGCAGAATCAAGTTTTTTGTAGTTTGCTCTGTACTTGGATTGTTATTGCTTCTTCCACTCAATTATTTTACTACAACCTCGCAATCCAGCACCTCACATTACATGAATTCATTTACCATATCAAATATTGAAGCAGGGTCGAATAGGTATTGTGTTTCTTCTCATACTCTGGAGATAATCAATTCTGTTATTTGTTGCATAGTGCTGATTGTACTATTGTAGATCCTCTTTCCATCTTTGCATAGAGGTACTGTTGCTCTATTACATTGTACGAGGAATGTAGATTCTATGCATCTGTGGTCTAGTTAGTTAACCGTCATGTGTGATACTTGTTGTAACTTTATTTAAAGGTTAGCGAATTAATTTGGTTCGTACATTTTAAAAATTAGTTAATCTTTTAATAGAGTTTGATGCTTTGGAATACTAAATGACACAGTTCATGTTCTTCAATAATGATTTTCATTGCTCAGATCCTCCTATCATTCATCCTTGATAGGATTTAGCACCCCCTTTGTAATAAGATTAACAACCTTCTCTTTCACTTCTTTTATACAGGCTATGGATACACTTTTCTTGCTTGTGGCTGATATCCTTTTATGGAATGTACCTGCTGTATAAGGTGATCTTTGCACACAATCTATGGTTTAATGTGTGATTTATGGAACCATTTTTATTGTTCAATTTGCGTAAATGTTATTAACTTAATGGTGGAGTATTTTTCATATGTTCATCAGCTTGTCCATTGGTTAGAGTAATATCATCCTCCTCTTCGTAGATGTGTGAACGTGTTACGTGCTTTACTTCTTTTGTACATTTTGGTTTACGGAATGAGAACTTTTGGACAGAAGACAAAAGAAGTTCAATCATGTAATAGGTTATACCTCTTAGCCAAATTATTCCAGCTTTCAAGATCACCCGGAAAATCAATCACTTGGACCTGATTTATAACTGGGATTTTACGGTGTCAACTGAAATGTAAATGCTAGAAGCTTAGTGTGGCATGAATCTTGTTGAGCATAGAAATAAGATGGATCTACCAAATAGTGATTCCTTGTTAAATGCAGATAAATAATGGCGGAAGATGGGGCTTGCTAGTTTGAGCGGGGTAGGAGTAGCTCGTTTGGCAATTTATTAATCCTGTTATCTTTGGTCAGGGAACTGTTGTAAAGGTTGTTTACTTGTTCTCACGCAAAATGATCGGAAGTTGTTGAGTTCAGTGGTAACTCCAATCATAGGTTCATCGTAATAATTGCAACTTTGCAAGGCGTAGAGTTGAGTGGTAGTCCAACCTTGCTAGATGTTTTTGTGGACCAATTAGAGATGCATTATGATGAGTTAACCAACGAATCAGTATCTACTTATTTATTGTTTTATTAATTGTGTATACCATTATGAAATGTTGGGGCCAATGAACCTTATTGTGAGACAAAGGGAATAGTTGTTTGTGTCTTTTGAGAAGAAAACGACACTGTCTTGAAAATTTGGATGCTTCTCAACTATTGGATCTCTCCTTTATAAATAAAGTTCTGCAGTTCGCCAATACCCATGTTTTCAGTTGGCCTTGTAAGTTATAGGCTGAAGACATTGTCCTTATTCTATCTAATTTTATTTAGTAGTTTCTATGATGAACATAATAGTTTTTAGGGATATTTCTGAATTATAATTCTATAACAGGATGCAACAGAGTTACAAACTCTCTATGATTCGTTATGTAAGAAGATAGCAGCGGCATTTCCCCTTTGACTTGCATTTTTCCGTTATAATTTTTTTATTTACAAGACTAATGGTTAATAAAACTTACTTTACCAGCTAATAGTGTTGTATGCTCTGTAGGAATATAAAGAGATTTTGTCTTTAAGAATTCGGTGTCTCCATAATGCAAGGGATCGACCTGATCAGTTCACTGTTCTAGTTCGAGAGATTCCTGTATGTTCTGAACACGGTAGCTGTGGATGCAATGTACATCACTTCTTCACTAGACATTATCAACAATATATGCAGTCATATCAAATGTTATATGATGGGAAAGATCTCGAATTGCTGTGGGTAAGCTTTTCAGCTGGATTCAATTCAATTGGCTATTCTTTCATTACATGCTTGTTAAGTGGTATATTTATCATTCTCGACTGATGTATATGTCATTTGAATGGCCTAACAGACACAGGTAGTTTTAGTTCATGGAGTATTCAGTTCAAGGACATAAAGTAGTGAGATTGGATACGGTAAATGGGAAGTTAAAGATGACAACTTAATCACGAGCTTTTTAAAATATAACCAACACAAACATCACTTGATTATCTGCTTTGGGTTATTCTATTCTTTTCCTTATGGTTGTTTCTTCTCTGATGGAACCATACTTACCATAGACATGTGAGGTTGCAAATTATTTGATTAACTTTAGGAAAACAGAGACCTAATGGCTGTCAAAAGTGTCGTATGAACTTATTTTGTGTTTTTCAACTTGGAAAAGTTACAAGTTAGGAGTATGATACAGTTCCTAGAAGAGCCCTTTGTTGTTCATAATAAGATTAAATATAATAGTTAGGGCCTCAACCATCATCTTAAGGTCATGGTGATGGTTGATCTATCATGGTTAGCCAGTGTGACCGTGTTCAAATCCTTGCAATCTGCAATAACTCACGAAGTGGAATTTCAGCATTTGGTTTGGGTGGCCTTGCATTAACCACTCTTCACGCCCAATAGGCATTCGAGTGAGGGAGCGTAATAAGAAAAAATATAATAGTTGGGCCTCAACCATCACCTTAAGGTTTGGTTACAGTTCAATGGTTAATTGACAGTTCACTGTTATTTTAGGATATATTTTTGCTCGTCCAAAAGATATATCTGTTACTTTTTGACAAAATAATTCAGTTGTAATTGATTTCCATAGTAAAGATAAATGATGGCGGCGGCCTATATGTGTTAACTGTTACGCCATTTACAAGCTCATCCATCATATATACTTTCAAATGATGCGTGATGAAACTCCACCATGATATAATGATAGTGCAACCAATGTTTTTATAGGGGATCCTTCTAACTATAGTAAAGGTCAAATTGGAAAATAGCCACATTTTGATCATAATTTGGAGGTGCTGAACATGCGAGTAAGACAAATTAAAGAATACCCCATGCGAAATTTAAGAGATGTGATGTGACATAGTAGTTCTTTTGTGGGTAAATTGATAACTTATAACTTCCACAACAATTTTTAAATCTTATACCCACTTAACTTTTTCTTCAAAACTATTCAACTACTATATTGGTGCCGGCACCGCCTGGCTACCTCGATTTATTTCAAAATTTCTTTTCGATTAAATAAAATAAACTACTTTAAGGTTGCACAACTCATAAAATTATCATTAATATAATTTTTTCTATGACATATCTTAAAATTAAGATGAAATAAATTATGAGACAGATTCACTACTCCCACTTATTTCCCACTTATTTAATTGTTCATATATACTTTTGTTTTGTTGTTAAGTACTGTTTTTTTTATTACATTGTTACTTTTATTACATTATTATTTTTATTACATTATTACAACTGTTAATTTCACTACTCTCGCCATAATTAATTATTGTTACTTTCACTACTACCGCATGGTAATTTTACTACTCACGTTACTAATATTGTTACTTTGACTATTCAAATGAGTTATTACTATCATATTACTATATCCAATGTTACTATAATTTTTTTTAACTAATAACAGAATTACTTTTATTATTTAGAAATGCAATTTTAAGAGACTTATATATCTGTATAAATATATCACATATATGCATTAAATCAAATCGAAATAATTATGGAATATTATATTTTTTGGAAATCTAGCTTGATTTGTTTACCTTTTAATAGTTTCAAAAATATTACATACTTATATTATATTTGTGTATGTTAAATAATTAACATCTTTATACTAATTAATACCATAAGTGGGACATGTTTATTTTAAGGAAAATTACCCTATTCCGTTGTTCTCTAAATTTATACTTCAACCAAAACTATATAATATTTATATTGAATTTCCAAAAGGTTTATTACACAACGCCATTAATTAACAACTATTGATTTAAAACTCTTTAGATTTATTTAACTACATTCAAATTCCTTTGTTTCCGGATTATATATAGTATTGATTGATGATTCAGTGAATACCTATTTCCTATATACTAACGGAATTAATCTTTTGCATACGCGTTTACATTTCCACATAAATATTATGATCCGATTATGGATAGGGTATCAAATCGTCACTATGATCAAAGATCGATAAGGCAATTTATGTTAGCTATTTTATCATTAATCATCGTATGGCTAGTATATTGCTTAGTAAAGATTCGTTGGGCCTTGCAACCATGGGCTAATAAGGTTATAACAAGGATCGTCGCAAGACAAGGATGAGCTGGACTATGGTGGAAGAACCACCGAAGGGGCGTGTGGGCCACGTCGGGGTACTTGGGCACGGATCCCAAGAACCGAGCGTGCACTCGGGTGCTTCCAAGAAGTTGGACTCCAAATAGGTTTTGGAGTATATTTAATTTTTATGTTATTTTTATTAAGTTTGTTAATTTAGTTAGTTACTAAATTAGTTAGGTTTGTTCTTTAGTTTGTTAAGGTAGTTACTAGTTTGTTACAAGGTTGTTACAAATTAGTTATTATCTAGTTAGTTAGTTATTCTAGGATTATTAGGATTAGTTATTTAATTCTTTTAATTCCTAAGATAGAGTTTATTTTAATAAGGATTATATTTAATCCAGTTAGATAGATTTTAGGACTCCTATTCAAAGACGGATTCAAGAATCCGAGTTATGGGAGGCGTGTGGTTTTGGACGTGTGACCTTACTATAAATAGGCACATGGTCTTCTCTTGTTAATAATTAAAGTATTCAATCAATAAAAATTCACAAGTTTTCTTTTTAAGGCATTCCTAAAGAAATCTCAAGGACTCATCGAGTGTTGATCCGAACCGTTAGTATTTGTCACGTTTCAAATATTAGCACGAATTACGAACTATAGGTCTAGGGAGTAATTCACCATTGTTTATCCTATATGTCTAGGGCAAACAAATATCCTTCTACCTTGGGGATTCACCTCAAGACCGTCACAACTACAACAACCATCACCACCACCGACGGACATCACCACCATCGACATCACCACCGCCGTTCATCTCATCATCCATCATTCATTATTTCAAGATTATTTCAAGATCGTTCCATATTTTGCCTATTTTATTAATTCTTTCAATATTGTTTTCAAGGTTTCCAAGAAAGCTTCCGCGGACGATTTCTTTGCTCAAAAATTCGTATCATATTATCATAAAATTTCCATGAACTACCATTTATCTAAAAGATGAAAATTATTTACTCTCTTTTCTTCCCAAAATCTAATCAATTTCTATTTCTAAATACCAAGCAAATGTTCGACTTTGTTAACTAAATTACACACAACTTAGTTTTAGTTTGAATCGATTTGTTATTTATGTTCAATTAGGGTTTTAATTGTATCCAAATTGATTTTTAGTTAGGGGTGTTCGTAAAGGGACGAGGAGTATTGTAACAACGACATACTCCGGGTATTTATTCCGTTGATATAACGGAATAAATACAAGTTGTTGGTTGTGATGCGATGAATTATTAGTGTATTTGTGCTTGTGCGCATATTTGGAAGGGACAGTCCATTAATGGTGAAGGGAGTGTCGGCTTTGGGTTGCGAGATAGGCGGTAAGGTAGTGGTCGGTGTTGGTCGGAGTAGGGGAAGTACGGGCAAAGGGAGGAAAGGAGGTTGATTTCGACTAGTGTAGGTAGTCTGGAGCGAGGTTTGCCACCAGAGGTGGTGAACGAAAGTGGTGATGGGAGATGAGGGAAGTTACTTGGGCAAGGGGATGAAAAAATAAGAAGGGTAATATTGTAAAAGTCGTATGTTGAAGAGTAAAATCCGCTGTAACATTGATTTACTGAAATTACTCTCACTAAATGCCAATCAAATCTCCAGTGAAAAAATTGAAAAAGTGACCGTTTTACCCTCTTACTAAACAACCACAAATATTTCATATTGAGCCCCAAAATAGAGAACCCAAAATCTCTAAATTAAGTTCATCAGGATTCAACAGCCGCAATTAATTGCATCAGCTTATTCATGGACAATGCTCCATCATCTACGGTTAGTCGTATCAAATTTACCTAAACTTATCTTCAAAATTAGGGTTTTATTGTTCCTATTCTTTGATAATTTATAATTATCACGTTAATTAGGGTTTTTGGCTCTTCATATTACACTTTTATTTGTGGAGAATATGAAATGTTGGAAATTAGTATGACGCATAATTAAGGATTTACTTGTGTTGACATCACAATTTGTTGATTTTCTCTACTACTTATGTTTGGCCCTTTAATTTGTGAAATTCCGGTTGGTGGATGTTAAGAATGCGGAAACTTAGTCGTTTGTCCAAGATGCCACAAGAGCCAAAAGAACACCACGTCCACACCTTCTTCTTTTTGATAACTCAACTGCTGCCATTGTTAATGCAAAATTCAAAACGTGTCCAAATTGAAAGAAACCCTAATTTTAATCTAGGTTCTCGAATTGCTTTAAACCCAAAATCTAAAAACGAAAAAATAATGAAACATGCAAGAAGTATAGAGGAGATAGTTTTTTTAGTATAAACCATCCGGTTTAGTATGGATTCGAGCCGGGTAAGACCACTAGGGCGGTAAAGCTAGCTTTCAACATTGTTTCATTTCCAGTTCTTGAACATGAGACCTCTGGTTAAGCTAGAACAACCCCTTGCCAGTTGATCTTGGGTAGTACAGAGGATATAGTTTAAGAAAGTTAACATCAATCATAAGAGTATTAATGACAAGATTGAAACTGAAATAGATAGAATCTGGGAAGAATTAGGCTTGAAGATGAAGTGATGCGTGTTCTTTAGATAACTCGGTAGATAGATCAACAAGAATACTAAGGTTGCAGCGGAATATGAATAATAGTAGTAATTAGAACAATCCAGAACAGTGGATGAATGATAATGGACGAATGAACAATGATGAACGTGTGAATGATGGACGACTTGATGATGCTCGACACTTGTGATCGTGAGATGGATTGTGATCGGTTGATGGAACGATTTTATGTATGTAGATGTATGGATTGTAGATGGATAAAGCAAGAAGAACTCGGACACCCTGTAAACCAACCTCGCAAGATTGATCCCAAAAACTAATTTCGCAAATCTAATTAATGTATGCTCACACAGAGACTTAAATTTATGTTTATAACTCAAAATTCTATGATTACAAGTGATGAACGGCTGCCCTATTTATAGGGTACATACTAGCCGAGTTCCCTACTCCTAGTAAGGTAAGAATACCTTAATTCTAGATGGATTAGAATACCTCATCCTACTTAGGTTCAAACAACTAGTTTGACTAGGATTAAGACTCCTGTTCCTACACAAACTATGAATTCTACAATCCTTATTCTACTAGGATTGTGAATCCTATAATAACTAGAACTCCTGCTCCTATTAGGATTATGAATCCTACAACAATTAGGACCTCCTAATTCTACTCGGACTATGAATTCTATCATAACTAGGATTCCTATTTAAATTAGGATTTCCTATTTGTACTAGGACTCTTACAAAGACTCATACTTGGACTAGGAAACACATTAGTCCTTATTTTAAACATAAAATAAACTAACTACAAGAATACTACTAGGGTGGCCGTGTAATGGCACACGTCCCTAAGCTCCCACGGACGGTCCTCTTCCATAGTCTTCTAGGATCTTCCCTAAGCTCCCGTTGCTCTCTCAACACATCCTGCCATGCTAGTTTAAAGATGTGTAGCGAGCCAATCTCGAACCTTTTGTGGTCGAGCCTTATGCGTGGACGAAGATCACATTGCTTGGCATATGCTCCCGCATCATACTCTCTTTGTTTTTGAGAATTTGACCTCAAAGTTGCTCCAAGCAATCCTATCCTAGAGTCAGCAATCCACCAATGTACCTGTCGAATCATGTTAGTATTAATAGGTTTGGATACTTGTCCCAAAGTAGGACACTTGAACCGCTTCCTTCCCTTATCACACTACTCTCTCGACCTAGTAACATCTTGAAACCAGGCTGCTCTTGTCACGCACCTCCTAGCCATCATCATGCTAGCACTTGACCTCACCAAGCCACTAATACCCACGCCAAATAACCCCATGAACCCATGCTTAACCACGGAACCCTTATCTTCACTTGGCACAAGTTCTAAGCCCCTTGGAACAACCATGTGACCACCATGACTCTCTTGACCACCGTGACTCTCCTCCAACCCCTCGTCCTCACCACTAATCCCTTCGTCCTCTCCTAAGGTTACAAAGAAGCTCTCCTTCTTGGACTCGGAATGTTTAGGCTTGTTTATGGACAATGGTTTCAGATTGTAGGTAGCCTTCCCCTTAGTCACACTATACACATTAGTTTTACCATCATCTGTGACTTCCCTATCAAACTGCCATGGTCTACCTAGGAGTATATGACATGCACTCATGGGTACAATATCACACCAAAGCTCATCTTTATAAGGATCTAAGGTGAATGACACTAGTGCTTGCTTCTCTACTCGTGCTCCCTTATCCATCTAACCAATGTATTTTGTAAGGTTTATCCCTAGCCTTTGTGCTCAACTTCAACTCGTCAACTAGGTCTTTGGATACAACATTAGTGCACAAACCACTATCAATGATAAGGCTGCACTTCTTACCCTCTACCTTGCACCTCGTATGGAACACTTGCTCTATTTGTTCACTCTATGTGGAAGTAGCCTCCATGTGTAGGGTTCTAATCCCCATCACTCTCACTCTCGGGCTCAACTTCCCAACTCCCCTTCTCTTCGTTACCCTTGGACTCTATCTCGGGCACCACAAAGTTTGGAACCATGTGTTGTAGCTCTTGAATGGTTAGGGTTCTCTTTTGTGGACACTTATTGGCAATATGACCGTAGCCTTGACACCTAAAGCACCTCCTCATCGATCCTACTTTAGTTTCTGGACCAGCCTCTTTAGTTGCCTCCTTGCCCTTATCTTTGGATTCGTCCTTGGCCGTTTCCTTGGCCTTAGTGGCGGCGGTTGATGATGAGCCTTTACCGGCCTTTGTGCTTCGATTATAGGTATACGTTCTCCTTGCTTTGTCATGTCTTTCAAACTTTAATGCCATCCTGCACACATCATTGAAACCGTCATAGTTTTGGACCTCTACCCTTGAGGTTAGGGTTGGTGACAGACCACGAATGAACCTTGCTACCTTCAACTCCTCCCTCTCGTCAAATCACATACAATAGTCCTACGTTCGAATTCCTTGATGTATTCTGACACGGTCATGCTATCTTGTGATAAAGAGTGAAGCTTTATGTAATTCTCTTGTTCATAGTCTTTAGTTAAGAACCTCTTCATTATATTTTTCTTCAATTTCGCCCAAGACTTAATCTCGTCCTTACCTTCCCTCTTCCGTTGCTTCTTTAGGTTTTCGTACAAAAGGGATGCATATTTTGTGAGTTTAAGAATGACAACCTTGAATTGCTGTCGGTCATCATACTCCTTATATTCAAACACCCTCTCGGTGTGCCTCAACCAATCTTAGAAGTCTTCCGGATCTAGGTCACCTTTGAATTCAGGAATGTCGAGTTTGAGACCACGATCCTCTTCGTTTTTGTCCCATCCCCGTGCCTTAGGTATCTCTTCTTCCTCGGTGTCACTACCCTTGGAAGATGACTCACCTCCCGTCTTATTAGTACCTTTCTTAGAGATCATGGTTTTGATGAGATATTTTAATTCTTGCATCTCGGCCTTCAACTCTAAGTGACTCGCCTCCCAAGGCTTACCTCCCGATTCTTCGTCACTCGTGTTCACCATCTTCGCAAGCTTTCCCAAGAACTGATCTAATAAGTATTAAATCGAGAGCCCGAAGCTCTGATACCAATTTGATGCGTATTCTTTAGATAACTCGGTAGATAGATCAACAAGAATACTAAGGTTGCAGCGGAATATGAATAATAGTAGTAATTAGAACAATCTAGAGCAATGGATGAATGATAATGGACGAATGAACAATGATGAACGTGTGAATGATGGACGACTTGATGATGCTCGGCACTTGTGAACGTGAGATGGATTGTGATCGGTTGATCGAACGATTTGATGTATGTAGATGTATGAATTGTAGATGGATAACGATGTAATAACTCCCCTCGCAAGAAGAACTCGGACACCCTGCAAACCAACCTCGCAAGATTGATCCCACAAACTAAGTTCGCAAACCTAATTAATGTATGCTCACACAGAGACTTAAATTTATGTTTATAACTCAAAATTCTATGATTACAAGTGATGAACGCCTGCCCTATTTATAGGATACATACCAGCCGAGTTCCCTACTCCTAATAAGGTAAGAATACCTTAATTCTAGATGGATTAGAATACCTAATCCTACTTAGGTTCAAACGACTAGTTTGACTAGGATTAAGACTCCTATTCCTACACAAACTATGAATCCTACAACTACTAGGATTCCTTATTCTACTAGGATTGTGAATCCTATAATAACTAGAACTCCTACTCCTATTAGGATTATGAATCCTACAACAATTAGGACCTCCTAATTCTACTAGGACTATGAATCCTATCACAACTAGGATTCCTATTTAAATTAGGATTTACTATTTGTATTAAGACTCTTACAAAGACTTCTACTTGGACTAGGAAACACATTAGTCCTTGTTCTAAACATAAAATAAACTAACTTCTAGAATACTACTAGGGTGGCGGTGTAATGGCACACGTGACACGTCCCTAAGCTCCCACAGACGCTCCTCTTCCATAGTCTACTAGGATCTTCCCTAAGCTTCCCTTGCTCTCTCAACACATCCTGCCATGCTAGTTTAAAGATGCGTACTGAGCCAATCTCGAACCTTTTGTGGTCGAGCCTCGTGCGTGGACGAAGATCACATTGCTTGGCATATACTCCCGCATCATGAAGAACCAGAAGACTAAATTAAATAAAGAGATAGGATGTTAAAAGTACAAGAAGGGTAAAGCTGAAAACAATCATTTCATTTTGTGTTACAATTTTGAATTTTGTCAGAATCAAGACATTTTTTCCATCGGAGTTATGATTTAGTATTTAGTTTCTAAGAAATAGGCATTCTTGGTGTAAGTGTTGAAAAAATGTTATGTTAGGTACAAGAGTTGGAAAACAATGTTGTGTAGGGTATAAGTTATCAGTTTACCCTTGTTTTGTTGTAGATATTAAATTATTAATTTCACCGTTGCTTACCTCGTTTATACTTAATAAGGTCAACTGATTTCTGCAGGACAGTGCAACTACAACCAAAGCAAAGATAAACCAATTGAAGGAGTCCACGCAAAACAACTCTGACATGAATTGTACCCTTGCTGAACCATTAAGAGGCAATGCCTCAAAACTTGCATTCCACGAGGAAAAGCTTCAAACATTATGTGGTCTTTTGCGTAGTATGCAGCATGAAACTGCGTTGCAGCAAATGGTGAGTGGCATATGGTACTATGGTACTATGGTAGTAATTATGTAAAATTCTTCAGATTCTGGTATTTATTATTTTACTATATCACCAAAATAAACACGTAGTATGTGATGTCCTCTGAATTTCACAGTAGTAGAATTATTTGCTGACAACCTTTTTAACTAGTCATAAAGATTATTATAAATGGAGGCTTTCTTCGACAAGTTTATTGCGTGTTTTTAGTGGTATTTAATATGCCATGTTTATTCCCTCATCACGAGATCCTAGTAATCCTGGTTACCCCATGTTGAACCTGTCCCTTTGGCTGAACCACTAAAAGTAGACATTTTCAACAAACGGGTGGAATGACAACTGTGTGCTGCAAAAAAATGTGTGCATAAAAATGACTTCATTTCTTAATTCTGATCTCTGTTAAATGTCTTCTTTATTTCTTTGGTTTTATTTTTGGTGTTTTATATTCGACTGAAGTTTTCACTAAGCAAAATCCAGTGGCATTAGCCATTTAGGCAGTGGCATTAGTGCCTGCCTTTATTTTATATTCTTGTTGATCTCCGGCAGCCTCTTTGCCTTAAAGTTACAGATTGCAAGAACTGTGCTTACTCGTGTCCCTTGGAAGGATCCCAGCGTGAGTTGTATTTTGAGCGCGACTGTGTTATATAGAATAGCAGCAATCGATCTGCCATGACTGAAGCTAGTTCCTAAAATAACAACTTAACTTCCAATTCTCACTATTTGTTTAATAATCCTTGTCATGGTATTAAATATACGCTTGAGACATGATCTCTGAATTGGTCATGGTGGGCTGATCTCGGTCACTGAGCCATAAATGCAGCTGACACCGCCTAAAATTTTGTCGCAGTAGCCCTCTAAACCTTTATGATTCTGCCAGTGTGATGCCACAGCTCAGGTGTAATACCATATTCCTCTCTAGTTCAATAGTGTGTCTTTTGTCTTGAAGGTGAAATTAGGTTAGCTGTATCAACAGATGAGTAGATGCGTTCAAGTCCAGCCATGATTTTATTGAATTCGTTTGTTCGTGTCCCTGCAGGAGCTGCCTGTTGCTTTTGTTACATTTAAGTCTCGGGTTGCAGCTACGCTTGTCGCACAATCTCAACAGGTTTCACATCCTTTCTTGTGGATAACCGAAGAGGCTCCAGAACCAAGAGATGTGTTATGGAAAAATTTGTCAAAGTCTTCTAGGCGGTTACTGCTGTACAAGATTGGATTTTTTGTTGCTGCAGCTCTTCTCACAATTTTTTTTGCTGTCCCAGTAGCAGCAGTTCAAGGAATAGCGAAATTCGAAAAGCTGAAGAAATGGTTTCCTCCAGCAATGGCCATACAATTAATGTGAGTGGTTAGTTTGGTTGTTTATCTATACTCTATCTTGACCTGAACTCAAAGCCCATTCACAAATTGTTCTAAAGGGCAGTTTTAGGGTATTATTCATAAGACCAGCCTATTAACAAAAACCTTAACTAAAAATATGTGTAACACGCAGTTCTGTTTTGACAATACGGTTTTTATAATGATGACAAACATGTTTTAAGTCGAGTAATATTAGGCTGTCAAATTAAATTGGAATGTTATATAAATAGTTAATTACCATCATTTTCTTTTTGACTGCTCATATTTTGAGCCGGACTCATATTATAGGAGAGTAGGCGAGTAGCTGAAGCTTATTTATGCTGTGAGCTCCTGGAGAAGAACAAATCGGCTTTCTATTAATCCTATATTTTTTTTCTTTCTAGTGAGGCGCACTTGTGGTGCATTAGTCATAAATCCAATTTTTTTTTTCCAAATTCTTTTGTTCTTCTCTTCTCCCCCAAATGCTTAGTTTTCACTTATAAATTCATTTGATATGCGCCTTGTGTCCAAGACACTCGCCTTGTCGCCTTGGGACCCTATCGCTTCCGTGTGCCTTCCCCCTTCTCAATCCAAGCCATCAGCAAAATCTTAACCTATTACTTTTCTGGAGTCAATTAACAAGAAAAAGTTGTGAATGATTCTACCCTAAGTTGAGCTTGCAGACAGCATCAATGTGTGCTCTACTGGTCTATTTATAGTAAGAGCAAGAGTATATTTCTTTCAGACCCTTGATTCAACATTATAACATAATTAGTAGACTATATCAAATAATTTAAATCTTTTTGTTTAAAAGCAATGAAAACATGGTCAAGCTTTGTAAAAGGGGTGTGAGGATACACAGAAGGGGTGTCCCACTTTAGTTCCTTTGATTTTTTGCCCTGAATATTTTTTTCTTAAAATTGATGATAACTTGTGAACAATCTGAGACTAAACATTGCTGAAGATGTGTTCCAGCTGTATAATTCATCGAAAAAAATAATATTTTCCATTATTTAATTGGCAATTCAGTTTGTATTCTCCCATGTGAGTGCCGCAAATTTGCTAGAGAACTGCTTGGCAACTTGCATCTTTAAATTCGGCTAAATTTTTAAAAGATCTTTTTTTGTATAATATTTGTCTGTGTTGGTGTTTCCTTGTGGAAGCTTTTGTAGTTCTTTAAAGGTTGCAGGAATGGTAGACATTCTACTGAATGAATTTTCTTGCAGACCAGGATTACGATCTGTTTTAACGGGGTACCTTCCTAGTCTCATTCTCAATGGATTCATATACATTGTTCCCTATTCATTGCTCGGTATTGCTCAGTTAGCTGGGTATTCCTCAAGGAGTGAAACAGAGATAAAAGTCTGTAATATGGTATTCTATTTTCTAGTTGGGAATGTCTTCTTCTTGAGTTTATTGTCTGGATCATTGCTCGATGAATTAGGACAATCTTTCAGTCATCCTGGTGATATTCCCAGCCACCTCGCTCATGCTGTGTCAGCTCAGGTAAAGTGTCTTACATTCATAATGATTGTTGTTTACTATTACCTCCGCTCCTTTCTGTTTTACCGAATTTGACTTAGTACTTTAGTAGGCAAAACTTTTCGACTTTGGCTATTAGTTTCTGTAAATGTATGTATGATTAGAATCTCAAATGTGTGTAGTTGATTTATTAAACCAAATATTCTAATATATTGTCTGAAAAGTTTGGTCAGAATCGTCTTCTTTTTATCCAAAAAAACATATTTTTGGTGAGTAAAAGAAAATGGGATGCAGTATAAATCTTTTCCACTTTGTGCTACTCATGTTTTCCATTTCCATTGGAGGTATACTCACTACTATTCTTTGGTTCTATCTTATAATGGAATATTGCTCACAAATGGTTGCTCTTTATCCTTTTGAAGTAATAATCATTCAATGCAGTTAGCGACGAATTTTCATTTCGCGTCATCTAGAAATATGCTCTCTATGTTGTTAGCAAATGGTAAGGCTGTGTACATTTGAAACCCCCTACCCCGCCATTTGTGGGAGCCATTGAATCACTTGGGTAATGTTTATGTTGCTATCGTTGTTGTTTCACACAGTGCATGTGCGTCTTTACACATAATAACCTATGGCCATAGGAGTTTCTCTGTGCAACTGTTATCTCGCTCAAAATGTGCCCCTCTTTTTTCAGGCTGATTTCTTCACCACTTATATCTTGTCCGATGGACTGTCTGGTTTTTCACTGGAGATATTGCAGCTTGGCCTGCTGACATGGGATACTATAAAGGCACATACATTTGGTAGGGGAAAGAGGAAGTCTCCTTATGTTTTTTCACTACCTTATTTCAGGGTTATCCCATTCGTTTGCCTTTGCCTATTGATTGGCATGGTTTACGCACTTGTTGCTCCGTTGCTGCTTCCATTTCTTGTTGGCTACTTGTATTTAGGGTATGCTGTATACATGAATCAGGTTCGTTTGCGTGCAATGCTCGTTGAGCAAAATAGTGTGTGAAGCCTATTATGTTGTCGGATGATCTTCCTTTTTTAGAGAATCTAAATTATTTTTTAAATTTTACTTTTTGTGCAGATTGAGGATGTATATCCAACTTTTTATGAGACTTGTGGACGATATTGGCCATATATTCATTCCTACATATTGTTTGCACTCGTCCTCATGCAAGTCACCATGATTGGTCTTTTTGGATTAAAATCAAAGCCAGGGGCATCTATTGCGACTGTTCCACTTCTTGTGTTCACGATATTGTTCAACGAGTATTGCAAGCTTCGGTTTCTTCCTTCATTCCAACACAATTCAATCCAGGTGCTTTTTGTTTCCTATTAGTAATTCAATATTGTCTTTCCTGCTGCCTTTTTTTGGGTAGGTTTGGTGTGTACTTGCTGAATAGATCAGGCAGGTTGGTCAGCTCATTTCTGTGTATCAAAAACTTTGGGTAAGGTATGGGTCATTTCGTGTATGGGTCACTTTGGATACAGGTCACATACTCACATCGGGTCAGTTCATTTTAGGGTTACTAGTTTAGGAGTCGGACCAATAAGATTTGGTTCTGGCATTTCCGTGACTAATATGATTTTTTGTTTTCTTCAAGTCGAGAATCTCAAGTGATTCAATTAGTCAATTTACAATGAATATTAAAGTTTTCGATACTTTCCAGGTAGATAAATATTAAGTGTGATTTCAGTTTAGCCATTTCAGGCTATTTCGAATTGGGTCCAACAAACTTTGGGTTCAGTCAATTCGGGTTTTAGGTCACATCAGTTGTTCTTTTCGAAGTCCTGGGTCCAGGCTATTCGGATTCTTTTCAAATTCTCGGATCAGGCTATTCGGGTCCGGCTAGGTTTGCCAAATTTTCTTGTGTCACTATCTCGGATAGGCTGGTCTTTCGGAAGTAAATGAATCCATCAGCTGATCTTAATTTATTCGATCGTTTGTCGTCTATGTTTTCATGGCAATTAGGGCTGCACACGTTTAGCTCCGGACCGGAAAAATGGACTGGACCATTTAGTATGGACCGAACCCAGACCGGATTCATTTAGGTCAGGTCTTCAGTCCACAATTTTTGAAATTTTGGTTTTCGGTCCGATCTGGTCCAAGAGCAATTAATTTCAATCAATCTGGACTGAATGGACCAAATTTAGGTGTCTGTTACTAATTTTTGCAACTTTATCTTTAATACAATATTATAAACTTAATAGGGATGGTTAATTATGCTAAAGATACTTTAATCAACTAGTTTATTTGAGTTAATGAAATCAAATTTTTAAGTATCATATACTTAAAAGATGAAAAATTATAATTTCAGTTCAGAACCGGACTGGATCGAATAATACGTGTTCTGTCTGGTCCAAGACCGAATTTTTTTGGTCCAGTCTTTGGTCCTCCTAAACAATATTTTCAATCTCCGGTCTGGTCCAGTCCCGTCCGATTTTGGACCGTTGCTCACCCCTAATTGACATAGGAAAAATTCATTTACAATCCAATTCTAAGAATGATGAGATGCAAGTCATGCAACTGATTGGAATTTGGATAGATTTGGCTTCTATTGAGCACAGGTTGATCTACTTGGACTAAGTTCAACGGTGTTAGGGCCAACGTATGAGTTGATCAACACTTTTCTAGTGGTGCCTTTTTCTAAACCAGTAGCTACCCGCTCTTCTTGTTCTTTAATTAAAATGGATTTTAAGGGACTGATTTTGACATGTTGCTCTAGTACTTCGTCTGATGAAGCTCGCTAGTCTCTCTTATAGAATGCCAAGGAAGATGATGAGGTGGATGAGAAAGAAAGTACTATTGAAATAAAGTCAGAGAATGCTGCTCATGCATATCGGCCACCATTCCTGGCTCCGGTTAGTTTCAGTGAAGCAGGATCCAGTCAGCAACCAGCTTGATTGTTGAACTTATATCCAGTACAGAAAAAAGCAAGTTCAAATAAAATTACTTAATGGGATGTCTAGTTCCTTACATAGTTCAAGTCAACTAGAGATCTTTGTAGCAAGTGACTTCAGCGATGGCCACATATAAATATGGCATCTTTTCTACTGATTCTGGTTTGATAATCCACAAGCAGCTTATATATAGTCTTTCACTAGTCACGTAAAGTGTGTGATTTTGGAGGATGAAGCTAGAGGTACTCGTCACAAACGATATTTCTTAGTAAAGCAGTAGACTGTAAACGCCGAGTCACTTAATCCCTAATGTGTCTATGTAATGCATTTGTACTTCTCCAGATTTTACCTCTTGTAATGTACGCTTCCTCAGTTAAATATCTTACGAATTCCTGATAATTCTCAAATATTAGTTGGTCCTGTTGAAGCTCCTTCACAAACGAGAATTTGTGAAGCTAATTAGTAGTTATACTCATTGTGTGTAATCTTTTTTTTTTGACAGTTGTGTGTAATCTTTATTAATTTGGCGTGATTCTCAATTCTTTAGCGACTAGAATAAGAGGTGGCAATCAATTCTTTAGCGACTAGAATAAGAGGTGGCAATTATTGAGAAGACATAAAAACTCGACACGAATGGGTTAAGATGTGACTCATTTAAGTACCTGGGTTGACACGAACACAACACGAAACCTGAATGGTTGGGTCAGGGTTGAGACAAATAACTCATTTATGTAAATGTGTTGGGTTGGAGGTGGGGTAATTATAACCCGTTTTAACGTTGACATGAATGCGAACGGAAGGCAAACATAGTGCATTTGGTCAAACTAAAATAGCAAGAAAATTGAAGATTGTACCCGTGTTCTCCATGTGTTTGATTAATCTTCACTGAACACCTTTTACAGTCCTAGTACACTCACTTTCACTTGAGGCCTTTTTTGTAATTTTTGTTTTCACCTTTCAAAGATGTTTGGTTCCCATAAAGTATTGGTGTGGAGTCAGAATTTAAAATAGGATGATATGGGCGTGGAACTCGATTTCTGGTACGTTGTGTTTGGTTCCTGATATCGAGAATGTCATACTCCCCACTATGCAAAAAAATTTATAAACCTCAACTATTCTTTAGCTAGTGGGTGAGGTTGGTCTCAAGGATGGGGTGGACGTGTACTCAATCAGTTTAAATCTATTGAATCTCAATTTAGTTAAGAAAATTAAAGTTATTGTTCTTTAGACTAAGGTGTAATAAAGCCTAACACAATCCAAAATTAAGCTAAAACAAGGATGTTGTAATAATCGAAAGGGGCTTAAGAGAGTCCATGAGAGATTGGATAAAGCGTTGGGATTAAAAGATTGGCTTCTTGCTTTCCCTGACTTAGGTGAGGTTCATTTCCCTATCCAATTCTCTGATCATTCCCAAGCGAGTTTAATCTTTATCTCACAAAAAATTCGGGGAAGGAAGACCATATAAGTTGGATGCTTGGGCCCTGAATTATGAGGAATGCATGGAGATAGTTAAGAAGTCTTGGGCTCCCTTGGTTTGCGGATCACCAGCTTTTAGATTGGCCATGAAATTAGCTTCGGTGAGAAGTGGCATTAAGGAGTGGTCGTTAGCTAAATCTAAGGATTGTAAGGGTAAATGGGAGGACTTAGACCCGAGACTTGCAAAAGGTCTTGAGCAGGCCTTTGATGATCAAGGGGAGGACGTTTACGATAAGGTGCATCATGAAGCAAGGAGTTTGTTGCTGCAACGACCTCTTTTTGGAAACAAAGGGCAAAGGTTAAATGGATTGCTGAAGGGGATGCATGCACAAAGTTCTTTTTTAATTGGGTTAAAGGAAGAGCGGGACGTAATTATATTCAAGGGGCGAAGAAAGAAGATGGGAGCTGGGAAACTAGTGCGGAGGAAATTGGAGGAGAATTCCTCGGGTTCTTTATGGATATCTTTCGGGAGGGGGAGAGTCCTTCTAAGGTGAGAGAAGGCTCATGTAATACTCCGTATTTTATCATATTTTATTTTAATAGGTCATATTATCTGACTTTGACGCGTGATATTTATTCGAATGTTTTAAAGCGATGGTTAATTTATCGTATAAGTTTCTAGTATTTTTGTATAAGAATAGTGAAGTGTCGGGTACGGGTTTTAATATCGAGTCACACCCTAGTCGTGCTTGAAGGCTTAGGGATGCGTGCAAGGGTGTCAATTGGGCCTCGAGATGCGAGCCTTGGACTGAATAGCCCAACTCCACACAACCCCTTACACGCCCCAAATAAGAAGTACTCAACATATTTCTAGCAGCCACCATATATAAACCTACCTCTATAACCTAACCCAAGCATCAACACCTCTCAATCCTCACTTAGTTTTGCTGCCGCCACATCAGGGAGTAAGGAGAAGAGGACCACGGTGGTTTAGGGGTTGTCGACGGTGGTTCGAGTACATCATAAAGAGGGTACGTTCATCAGTTTCTGTCGTTTTTCCCCTGTTTTCGCTAACTGCAACTGTTTTAATTCGCAATTTTATAAATCGTATGAGCGTGTATGTTTCCAATTCTTCACGCATTACCAATCTATGATGTTAGTAGTTGTCTTTTGGACCCTAAGGATGCCGTCGTTGACCTCCTAGGACCACCGACAGTGGTGGTTTTGCCGTCTGCCTAGTTACGGGTCTGGGCTGTTAGAACAGAGTCTTAGGCGCGGGTTTTGGGGTGCGATTTCGAATCAGTTTCTGGGTAAGATTGTTATGGGTATTAAGGTTATTTGGTTAATGGGTAATCAGTAGTTCGTATGGTGGTAGGCGTGGAGGTTGGTGGTGGTCTGTCACGGTCTTATAGCTAGTTTTGTTTGCTAAGGCGTCGGCGGCCACCACTAACCTCCCTGGGACCACCGTGGCTCAGAGGCGAGCCTGGTGTTGTCACCAGCGAAGCCAGTGGTGGTGGTTGGT
Organism: Silene conica; assembly: GCA_029255685.2. Classification (NCBI taxonomy): domain Eukaryota; kingdom Viridiplantae; phylum Streptophyta; class Magnoliopsida; order Caryophyllales; family Caryophyllaceae; genus Silene; species Silene conica. The sequence goes on along the minus strand of CM055312.2, from coordinate 37,112,128 downwards.
GCCAATGGTGGTGTTAGTCGGGGCAGACGCTTGCGGTTTCGGGGCTGCTGGCCTGGGTTCGTTTTGTCGTTGTTAACCGTACAGTTTAATAACCTATTTCGTATGTTTGGTTTTGCACGTTATTGTTGTAGGTAAGTTTGTTTGTTTATTTTGTTTGGTTAATCTTATTATTATCAATGTTTGGTAATGAGGTATCATTTATAATTCCTTATTGTTTAATTGTTAATTCTTACATTAGTGGTATTATTTTTATTAGTATTATCATGGTTGTTATTATTATTATTATTATTATTATTTTAGTATTAGGATTATTTTATTATTGTTAATGTTGTTAATATTACTAATGTTGTGATTAGTGATATTATTAGTGTATACTTATGTTTAGAAGTTGCTATGATTAATATACTTGTTAATGAACATTGTTTTATCGTTTGAGTTAGTAAAATTTGCCCATTTGGGTTCTTGCTACAATTAGTAAATCCTTAATTAGTAAAGTTTGTAATTTCTTATGTTGCTCTGTTTATGAGACCATATGAGTCGGGAAGTTACTATTTTGGTGAAGTTGCTATTTCGGAAAGTTTCTACCTTGGGAAACTTTCCAATTTTAGGAAGTTAAGAAAATTGACACAGTGTTACGATTCTAAGTATAGGGCTTGGTATGGGTTGTTGATCGTTAAGTATTATATGTTTAGGTGACGGTTTCCGCGGGAACATCTTTCGGAGCTATCGACTGTCTTTCCGCAAACTGAGGTAGGGGAGATACTGGTATATGACGATGTGTAAACAGTTCTTATTTGTTTTAAGCATGTTTGTTATATAATACCATGTGATCGTATATAGTGTTATCTATATTATTCTGTGATATAATACGATGTGAATATAAAGGGGCTGTGATTGGTGCGGAGATAAAGGGTCTGTGTTTGGTGCGGAGATAAAGGGTCTGTGATATGGTGTGGAGTATATTGGGTCTTGTGATCGGTGCGGAGTTTATTTGGTGTTGGATCGGTGCGGAGTTTATTTGGTGTTGGATCGGTGCGGAGTTTATTTGGCGTTGGATCGGTGCGGAGTATATTACATTGTTGTCTTATTTATCTTTCTACTCAACCTCGCGGTTGACCCTGTGTATTCGTGTACACCTACGATGATCCGGAATGCGGAGTAGATTTTACAGGTCAGTGACTGATGGACCAGGAGCTTGGGCATGGAGAGAGACATGGCATGGACCTACTTAGAGTTAGATCACATTTAGATATCGTCAGTTGTACTTTCATTTTATCAAGTTTGGAACTCGTAATTGTTTTAATACCAAGTTCAAATTTAATCAGTATTTATATAAATTATCTTTGGTTTGTTTACCTTGTTATTCACTACCTCGGATATTCCGGGATGGTAACAGTCCTATTTATTTGAGAATGTCTTGCTAAAGGCTCTTAAATAAATGGGGGTGTTACAGCTCATATTTTACTAGTTTCTTATCTAATCTCTCTAGGTGTATCTCTGATGATGAGACTGATGTCATGGGAAAATCTTTCACTAATAAGGAGGTTCGGAGTGCGGTGTTTCAGGTGGGTCCTTTGAAGTCTCCGGGACCGGACGGTATCCCCGGGGTTTTTTTTACCAAAAGTGCTAGGGATTGGTTAAAAAGGATGTTACTAAAGGGGTTCTCTCAATTCTAAACTCGGGGAAAGTTCTAAGAGAACTGAACAGAACTTTCATTACGCTCTTCCCGAAGATGAATAATCATGAGAAGGTTTCGGACTATCGTCCGATTAGTCTGTGCAACGTTATTTTGAGAATCGTTTCTAAGTGCATAACAAATACGTTGGTGAATGTTATGAAAAAGTTACCCCGAAGATGGATAATCATGAGAAGGTTTCGGACTATCGTCCGATTAGTCTGTGCAACGTTATTTTGAGAATCGTTTCTAAGTGCATAACAAATACGTTGGTGAATGTTATGAAAAAGTTATTGGGTGATCATCAGAGTGCCTTTATTCCGGGACGCCAGATTAGTGACAATATTCTCCCGGCTCACGAAATTATTCACAATGTTAATAATTTCAAGAGAGGTAAGAATGGAAGGTGCATTTTTAAGGCAGACATGAGTAAAGCTTATGATCGTGTTAGATGAGATTTTCTTGAAGCGGTATTGAGGAATTTTGGCTTCCCGGAAAGGTTGGTATTGCTTATTATGGGTTGTGTTACGTCTGTAAGCTATGAGATTCTTCTGAATGGGAGACCTATTAAACAGTTTAAACCAAAGTGTGGATTAAGACAAGGGGATCCATTGTCTTCGTACTTATTTATCCTGTGCATGGAGGTTCTTTCTAGCCAGTTGGAAAGGCCCCAGGAGAGCAAGTTGATCAATGGTATTAAAATCTGTCGAGGTGTCGATCCCATTGTTAATCTCTTCTTTACGGATGACGCAGTCTTTTTCTTTGAAAATAGGAATGATGCGGCGATAAGAATGAAAAGGATTCTAGATGAGTACTGTGAGAAGTCGGGTCAAAAGTTAAATTTCGAAAAGTCTGGTATTTTGTTTAGTCTGAACACTTCAGTGAGGCATATCTAATCTACCCTAAGGATTTTGGGAGTTCGTGGAGATAAAGGGCTGGGTAAATACTTGGGTCTGCCGACAGATTTTCAGGAATCAAAGAAAGGTATTTTTCTGGATCTTATCGAATATGTCACTAAGAGAATATCATCGTGGAATGGGATTTTTCTGTCTGCAGCAGGACACCTTACTCTTATTCTGTCCGTCTTATCAAAAATTTCAATTTACTTTCTATCGATTTTTAATATTCCGGTAAGTGTGACAAGTAAGTTAAACTCCTTATTGTCGCAATTTTGGTGGACGGGCTGCAAGTTGGGTAAGGGTGTCTCCTGGTGTAGCAATATTAAATTTCTTAGCCTCCCAAAAAGAGAGGGGGGTCTTGGTATTCGAGATGTAGGCTGTGTAAACAAGGCTCTTCTGGCAAAACATGGATGGCGCCTCATGTCGGGGGAGAACTCTCTGTTCTGCAGAGTCTTTAGGCGTAAGTTGTATGGATCGGATTAGGTTAGGGCTGATATGACACCGTTACTTCGCTCTAGGGCATCATGGGGCTTCAGAAATATTTTTTTGGGCCTTGAGTGGATCCATAAGAAGGTTGGCTAGAAACCAGGCATTGACTCCAGCTTAAATGTGTGGACTACTAAATGGGTCAATGGTAAGATCCCTGAGCCAAATGAAGCAATTTTGGGAAGGGAGTTGGTTCACCTGTATAATACAAAGGTGAAAGATCTTGTGGTGGATGGCTCTGTGTGGAATGAGAGGAAGGTGTGTGGACTTTTTGAATGAAGTTGGGCGAAAAAAATTATTGTAATGCCCCTGTTAAGATGTAGAATCGCTAATGAGGTGTTTTAGCCTCATTCCAAAGATGGTAGCTACTCAGTTAAAAGTGGTTATGGTATTTTGTTACACAACTTCTTGATGGAGAAAGGGAGCGAGAAGGACGCGAATTGTTAGTGAAGTTAAGGTTTTTTGCAGGAAAAAGTTGTGGCATTTAAAAATACTAAACCAATGAAAGTTTTTTCTTTGAAAAATTATGGCTGATTGTAACACCCCCATTTATTTAGGGACCTGGACTAGATTACCCCATATAACCAAGGGTGTTACCATCTCGGAAAACCGAGGTAGTAGATAACAAAGGAAAGAGTCACAGTACTTTATTAAGTAATTTAAATGTTAAAACAAGGTGTCTCAAAGTATTACAACTGTCGCACAAGATAAAACTAAAAGTCGAGACAAAGTGAAAAACTAAGCAACATGAGCTAATGCTAGATTGTAACACCCCGATTTATTAAGGAGCCTTTATTAAGACATCCTCAGTAAATAGAGATGTTACCATCTCGGAATATCCGAGGTAGTGAATAACAAAGTAAATCAAACCCAAAGTACTTTATATAAAGACTGATTAAATTTAAACTTTGATGTTACAAATACTACACATCGGAAATTAAAGTACAACCGATAACTTCGAAGTATGTGATCTAAATCTAAGTCGGTCCATCCAAGTGCTCACGCCATCCCATGCTCCCACAGCACCATATTTCCTGTCAAAACTGCTTCCCATCACGGATCATCACAGGTGTCACACGAATACACATGGTCAACCACGAGGTTGAGTAGGTAAAATAGATAAAACATAAACAACAATAGAAATGCATCTTCCACTAGTAGAATAATACCTTTTTGCGGCGTCATATTAAGGCCCATTTGCGGCGTTTTAGCAGTAGCAGCAAATAAGGGGGCCGCAAATAGAAAAAGCTATTTGCGGCGGAAAAAAAACGCTGCAAATAAAACCTCTATTTGAGGCGTTTTTCTAAAAAACGCCGCAAATAGGCTCTCGAAAAAAAAAAATTTTTTTTTTTTTTTTTTTTTTACAATTGAAATTACTCAAACAAATTATTTAAATATAATAACTCTTAAATGTATTTTTCTACAAGAGAATCTTACATGATTTTTGTAATTATTATAAATTATTCTAAAAGTACACAATGCTCACAAAGTGAGGAATAAAAATCAAGAGCAAAAGCTTAAATAGAAAACTATCAACTTGGAGTTGGCAATCAGTGGCTTCGAACATTAAACCTTGAGCTTCAAGAGACTTCCTCATAGCAAAGATCTTTGTATCTACATTAGAACCTTCCTCCGGCAATAAAGGTTGTACTTGACAGAAGACACGGGTGTTTCCCTTGAGTTCCTGTAAACCAAAGTAGTTAAGTAGTTCAAATATTTGGTCTTTACTCATTATTGTCAACGCCGCCAAATTATTCATATAATGGATGTACCAGTATGGTATTGTGCAACTTTTACGGAGTTGCTCTCCCTCCGAGTCGCCGTAGTATATCATAAGTGATGCCCCAACCCCAAATCTACGACAGCTAAGTTTAATATCTAAACAAACTAGGATTTACAAAGGAATGCAAGTCTACCTGCAATTTTTTTTGCGCAACTGCCAATTGATTTTGCAAGGATTTAACTTGTTCATCTTGCGTCATACACGTTGTCTACAGACCACCATGATAATTTTCCTCCAGCTGCTGTGATAACTTCAGTTGTCTTCAGTCCTTAATGGGTCCAAGGGGGGCATGCTCAACAACTAGTTTACTACCCCCACCCCCACAAGTTTTCGACTTGAGGAGCCACGGAAATATCATACGGATGACGCTTTCAGTAGATTACTAGTTTACTACCTGATTATACTTCGCAACACAGTGATGAAGTTTCTGCTTATATGGTACCAAAAAAAGATGAGAATTAACAAGTAACAAATAGCTGAAATATTAGCAATTAAAAGCAAAGAGGTATAAACAATGTAAGAAAACAGCATGAATAAAAAAATATACAAATTTAAAAATAAAGTAATCATTTATAGACATGATAACTTGAGCAAAGAACTAAAGCATCAGAAAACAACTATTCTTCACATCAAAACCGAACGTAACTAAATAAGAAGAAAGCCTTAGTCATCCATAACAAAAAGAGAGGAAGAACTAAGTGTTGGGGCTGGTGTCCTTGACAATTAAGTACAATGACTTATTAAATCTCTTTAAGGATCACAAGGGCATACTTCAGTATTATTACCAGTTGATCCACGTTTATCAATAACGGTTGGCTTGCTAGATAAGTTTGACGTTATTGTCATACGGATGGCGGTGATCAACTGGTCCCTATACGTCACACCTATAGGACACGTTTGAGAGATGTGAAGGTATGAAAATACAGTCACATTTATGCCGGATACGACTAAACAGTTAGTCAGAGGTATTGACTATTAAATTAGTCAATAAGATGTTGAGATTATTATTATTTAATACGGATTAAATAATTTTAGCTAATACGGATTACATGTTTAATTCGTAAATTAAATATAAGCAGTTATACTTAATTAAATATTAATTTCGCGTATTAATATAAACAGTTATATTAATTTGGGTAATTATACAATATCGTAATTTTATCAGGCCATTATTAATATATCGACTGCATTAATACCTGATGACACGTATACGATTTATAATAAAAATCCCGCAAATAATATTTAGCAAAACGGGTCGAATCATGCAAAGGAATAAGGTAAGAGTGGATAAAGCCCACTCTTACCCCATACCCATTCGGCCGACCTAGGGCTACATAAGGAGAGTCCTTCTCCTTATGTCAGGACTCTTGGTTAACAGTTAAATTACAATTCTCACAATTAGGGTTTTGAGAGCATTCTTCTCCCAAAACTCAGATCTCACATCTAAAACCTCAATAACTCTCCCCATATTGCAAGGCAATTGGAGAGCCTTTCTAGCACACGCGGCATCGTCTCAAACAAAGTCTTGGGTGCAAGTTATAGGAGGGAATTTGTGTTAATTCCTGTTCTTAGGCCTTTCGCACAAGGACTAAAGGTTGTACTCTATTCATGTTTTTATTTATCTTATGACTATAATCACAACTGTAATTTTCATTATAATCCTGCAAGTTTAGGGTGAATTCATGCGTAATTCCCCATACTAAGGAGCAGAGAAGAACTGATGAAAACAAAAGCAATTAGAAAACAAGCTCAGACCGTGACAATGACATTACTTGTGGCTTTCCGGCTGAATTGTACGCTTTAACCGTTACATATTTACATACTTGTGGGTTTCCGAGGGCCAAGAGATTAGAAATTTGCATGCTTCATTAGCTTCTGAAGGTTTAAGATTAAGGCTTCCTTATAAGTTCCCATTTTATTGCATGCACCTAGCGGATAGGTGTGACAAACTCGCCGATCCAAACAGGACTTGACCTGAGTTTTACTGCTTTCAAATAGACCAATAACAATCCACACAACATAGACCAAACTGGTTTCGTCCGTGTTTAAAAGTGGCAAAGAAAAAAGATACATAACTCAAATGACCTGATTTGACTCGAACATAACCATACAAGTATATTCTAATTAACCCAACCCAACCGTATTTGAACCGTTTGTTAGGCCTACACACACTTATTTAGGAATGCCTATCCAGAACACGAGATTAAAGAAGAAAGATTGTGCTTGCTTAATTGAAAAGGTGTGTAACAAGATTCATAGTTATGGAGGAAGAAAATTGAGCTAGGTGCGTATATCACCACTAGCCCAATCAATCATGGTTTTTTTACCCCTTCGTGTACGAAAAACATTACCAGACCACAAAATGTAATGGTAACTTTATCGTGCTTCAGATATGATAACCGAAAAATTATAGAGAACTAAAGAAGATAGTTATCATCGCAGACAAAATTAGGCATGGACCTGATACACGGTTAGAGTGAATAAAATTTAGGGTTCATGATTAAAATGACAAGATTGACAAGCATATTCAAATTTATATACTAAAACAAAATAATTTATACAACCACAATCAAAATCGGTAAAAAGGAACAAACTCATAATCAAAACCCTAATTTATTTAAATGGTATATGAAGAGTTGGAAAACACCAGCTATATTCAAACTTGATTTCGTTGATGCAGTGGCCCAATAGTTAGTGGTACAATGGAAATGAAATTTGACATGAAAAAGAACACCCTAATCAGATTACCATGTAACAACTCAAGAATATCAACCAATACACCAACAATTCAAGCTCAAAGATCAATACTTCTAATTGAAACAACAGTAAACAATAAATAATAAATAATACTCGAATTATAAACTTAGACACAAACCTGAGAAGAAAGAGCACGAAAATGCTGGTGCACGAGAGTTAGTAGTACAACGGCAGATTGAAGTGCACGGTGGACGGTGGAAGGGGTGGGGGAGAGATCGATTAAAAGGTTATATGAGCATTTGATTGATGAGGGAGAGAAAGAGGGGAAAATGAAATAAAATTTGGGATTTAGGGTTGTACATTTGACGGGAAAGAGTAAAGGGAAAGAGTAAAGGGATGAATAATGGATGAGTAATTCCATTTGCGGCGTTTAAAGAGAAACGCCTCATATAGTAGTATTTGCGGCGGTTTTTGCTAGACGCCTCAAATAACATTGATATTTAAAATAAAATCTAATAAATTAAAGTACTATTTGCGGCGGTTTGAATAAAACGCCTCAAATGAAGAGCCGCAAATTAATGTTTTTCTACTAGTGTTCCTCCATCTCCATATCATTCAATCAACCACTTCTCCTCCGTCACCCCACACCCTCCATCACACCACACCTTGCATCACACCACACCTTCCGTCACACCACACCACACCTTCCATGGCCATATCACAAGTCCCGTATCACAAGAGCCAATATCACAAGTCCCAATTCTCCTCTCCACATCATACAATAATATTCAAGATAAATAATAACGTCTCGACAACAATAATAAACATCGTATACCAATCTCATAATAAACAAACAGTCTCATTACGTGACATAATATAAATCTCGGTCCATTCCCCTACCTCGAATTGTAGAAAGACAATCGAACAGCTTCCAGAATTATTCCACCTCGAACTCAGTTCCTATAAATAGTACTTAATATCAATTTATAACCATACCACCAAACACTACCAAATTATTCAATCGTGTTCATAATTGATACACTTATCCCACACTGTAAATATACATATCGACGTACTCATATACATACCAATTAATATTAAAAACTTATTTATATCAATCACCATTTGTCAATTATAAACTTACTAATTATAGACTCACTAAATATGGCATACGATCAATTAATCAATTATTATAAATCCATAACAACAACAATATAAGTAATTAGTTGTCAACAAAATATTTCTTAATAATATTAATAAGCATAACTTACTAATAATATGATTAATATCAATAGTAACATAAATAATATATTATCATATAACTATAACACATAACAATAATAACAACCCAACTAAAATAACAATATTAATGTTAATAATGATAATAATAGTAACAATAAGAACAACAACCAACAACAACAACAACAACAACAATAATAATAATAATAATAATAATAATAATAATAATAATAATAATACAATTGATAAAAGAAAATACTAATAATAATATGATTATAATATAATAATAATATAGTAATATTATAATAATAATATGGTTATGTATGTGATACTACACTCGTAAGGCCGTAATTCCAAACTAACTCATCCTCACAATACTCATGAATGCGCGGCCACCCAACCTCACCACCGGCAACCCCCGCCACCGGCAAGACACACCAGGCCATAATCAGGCCTGGCCCATCACCCAACCACCACCGTCATGTCCGAAACCAACTCCACCGCTACTACTCACGATTCCGTCACAACCTCGAACCACAGCCGCAACCACCCAAGATGTCAGACCCCACGCCGACCGTGGTACCACCATGTTGACCTCCTGCGAGTCAACGGTGGCACCACCCAAGCCCCCTCCTATACGAACTAGACTTCGAAACGTTGAGACTCGACGCAAGACACCAATACAAAACCCACGGTCACCCCCGACACTCCTACCACCACCTACGTATACACCCTCACCCCTGGAACCACCATCCCGCGGCCACCATGACAACTCGACCCTAGCGGCATCATAGATACGACAGGTGCGAAAGGAAAACGGAGGAATACGGGCGAGAAACTCACCTTAAGTTCGCCGGAACCGACTCAAAAGCTCCCTGGAACATCCTTAACCACCGCCGACGCTACCTTACTATCTCTCTCTCGTGGGGACTGTTGTCGCTGCCAAAGTTCAGGGGAGGCAAGCACGAAATAAGAAGTAGGGTTTTTAGGATTGAAGTGATACGGGATTAGGGCATACGGGTTAGGGCATGTCTTGTTATACATGGGTGCGTGTAGGGTTTGTATGGGATTGGGTCGTGAGATTCTTGGCCCAATCACAAGCCATAGTTTATTATGATATACACACAACGTTCTTTACGTAATTCAAACCGGTCCCGACTCATTATTCACGTATCACTCGCAACATTATTATTAATTGATATATCTATTTAGGATAGCAATTAATATAAATCCGTAACACAATATAAACCTATAACGTTAACTCCGAGTCAAAACCCGAGTTTCAAAACAGAGAGGTATTACACATTCGATAAATTAATTATCGAATATATACGTTCACATATTATCAATACGTTAATATAATATAAAGTAATTCTCAATAAAATACGAGGTATTACATAGACGGTCTGGTCCACAGCCTCTCCTCCCTTCCAGCTCCCATGACTCTAAGACCTGTTATTCTGCTCCCCAATAAATTGGATCGACACAGACACATTCAAAACACACAGGGTCAACACGAGGTTGAGTAGGTAATATAATCAAGACATGAAATAACACAATACGAATTTCCTCCATCTCTTCCACAAACACTTCTCCACTTCACCTACAACAGACCACACCTCCCATGGCCATATCACAAGTCCCTTATCACAAGATCCATATTCCAAGACCCATTTCACAAGCCCCGTTCTCCACGATAATCAATAATAATCAATCAATCACAATATATACATAATTTAATATATCAATCATATAATGAGTGACCTCATGTCATAACACAACCACAGACATAAATATCCCCTACCTCGAAACTGCAGATAGGCATCGGCAATCGTCAACTGCTATTAGAAGTGTTACACGCGGAAACCTCCACCTAAACATATAATGATATAACGAATTAAAATCCTTCCAAACCCTTCTATTACACTTACCATAAATAGCAACTTTCCAAAAGCGGAAAGTTTCCCAAAGTGGAAACTTCCCCAAGAAGGAAACCTTCCTACAAAGGAAACTCCCAAATAAATCTCCCGACTCAACCATTACACTAACACAAAATATATAAACTAATTATAATAATAAAACTACTAATAAAATAATAATAATAATAGTACCAATAATAATAATAATAATGATGATAATAATACTAATAAAAATAATAAAACCAAAACCCAAAACGCCAAACACCGAAACAGCCCCCACATTCCAACGCGCTACTCACGACTCAAGTCCCCCATCACCACCGCGTGACACCACCTCCGACCACCAACAACTACCGACCCTGTACCCCCGACCAACGGCTACGCCCATGACACCCCAACACCTCTTCGATGACTGCCGACAATGTGAACCAGACCCAAACCCAGGTCTGGTTCCTTACCCCATCACTTCAGCCGCCTCTAAAGATTTCCCTGTCGTCGCTGCTACAACTGCCATCACCACCCCAAAACCACCACCCAAACCTCCTCTGTCCCTGGATTCGTAACCATGGTGGTACCACCGTGTCGACCTCCCCCGACTCAACGGTGGTACCACCCCCAATACTCTTCCTGTACACGCATCAAAAGAAACATAAACAACCAGGGAGACGAACACCCCTTTTTACGCTGACCCAGACACCTGACCCCGCCGTGACAACCTTCACCCGACTCCCCTGACTACCAGCAACAACATGACACTAACAAAAACTGAAGACGGCGACCCAGAACCCCTTCGACTTTAACACAAAAAACACATGTAGACACAATAATAAAAGACGACCAACACATAGAGGTAACCATACCTGGTTCCTGCTCAAAACGAGGGGTGCTAGGGTGCTCTAAACATGCCGTGCAAGCTTCCTCTCTCCTCCTTTTGGTGGCGGCCGTAGGGTTAGGGTATTGGTTGTGTATAAAATAGGTTAAACATGAGGTCGATAGTGCCTCTTATATGACGGTAGGGTGAGGGTGTGAAAGGGGGTGTGTGTTTTGAGGGTTTGAACTCGTGGGCTGTTGTGAACTAGCACGATATTCGAGGCCCAAAGCTTCCCCCAAAGGTCTCAAGCTCGAACCCCACGAGTGGCAAAAAGTATACATACAGCGATTAGATATATTTAACGAGCAATTAAGCATCTAACTACTCCCCCCTACGACCATAATAAAATAACATCGTAACAAAATATTCGAGGTATTACAGTCTTCCCCCCTTAAAATGAACTTCGTCCCGAAGTTCACCCACTCTCACCCCGTAGCGAACTCAAAATAAAACATAAAATAAAGTTGAACACAACAAGGCGCGAAATGTTACAGTGAAATGTTACATTCTACCCCCCTTAAAAGAGTTACGTCCCCGTAACTTACCTTAGTCAAACAGATGCGGATAACGCTCTCTCATGGGGGCCTCCGCCTCCCAAGCAGCTTCCTCCATGTTGTGATTAGTCCACATGACCTTCACTAACGCTGTCTCTTCATTCCGAGTCTTCCGAATCTTCCTATCCAGAATCTCCTTTGGGATCTCAACATAGGCAAGTTGCTCATCTACCTCAATTATCTCATGGCTCAACACATGTGAGGGATCGCTCACATACCTCCTTAGCTGAGAAACATGGAACACATTATGGACCTTGGATAGGGCTGGAGGTAAGGCTAATCGGTATGCTACCTCTCCAACTCTGTCCAAGATCTCAAATGGTCCAATAAACTTCTAACTCAGCTTGCCACGCTTTCCGAACCTCATCACACCCTTCATCGGAGATACCTTCAGCAATACCTTCTCTCCTGCCTCAAAGGAAATGTCACTGCTCTTGAGATCTGCATAACTCTTTTGTCTATCCCGGGCATACCTCATTTTCTGTCTGATTATTTGGACTTGCTCAACCATCTCTTGAATCATCTCTGGGCCTAGAACCACAGCATCAGCTCGATCATCCCAACACACAGGACTCCGACACTTCCTCTGTTGGGAAATGTGTCCTCAACAATAGTGCGATCACATAATTAAATCTCATGACGAGAATGCGCAAGGGATGAGAATTATATAAGTCAACTGACCAACATTAATCGGTAATGATTGGCTAGCTAGAGTTTAACATTATTGTCGTATGACAGTGGTGGTCAGTTGAACCCTTTAGGTCACACCTATAGGAAAATTCCCTTAATTGATAATATGATCAAATGTATATTGATACGATTTGATCATATTCCTTAAACTCGTATACCGAGAAATCAAAGGTTAAATCTTATTGTAAGATTTATGTTTATAATTGAAACGTGTCAATTATTAAACAATGAACGATATTTTTATAATATCGTAATTAGAATGAATCGGGTTATAATTATTACAAAAGTTGTAGATCGTATTGACGATTATTATGAATGACCATTTTATATATTAGTAATTATGAATTGTTTGTCAATTGATAAATGTGATTTATTTAATTTATAAACAATATTTACTTGATAAATATATACGTTTTAAATTAAGATAATTGTATTTTATTGCATTGTGACATATTGTTGTTGGGATTAGTTATCTCATAAACTAATTATTTTAGTCATACTAAACAAAACTTAATTAACATTTTAATTAACATATTTTAGATCTTATGCATGCTAATGTAATATGCGGAAATGAGGAGATTCGAACCCTTACACATGGTCCAAATAAAATGCATGGATGATCTTCCAAGTATTCAACAAGAACACCTCCTTAGTGATGCACCAAGACACCCGTTAAAAGATCCGAAACCTTGAGAATGCTAGTACAAGAATCGGATTTTCCTTAATATTATAAGCTCTAATTCGAACTTAGTATACTAATCTTTTATCTATTATATAATTAGTATTGTTATTATCTTATAATAATTTCTAGAGGATTTTATTTGTGTTTCTCACACTTTGAAAAATATGCAAAAATTAGAACTAACTATACTTGTGAGCTAACACACAAGATTTAAACGGGTTGTCTTGGTCTTTGGGTGGCCGGGTATAGGGAGAAGCAAAGGGGAACAATGTCCCTTTTTTATGCTCTTAGGGTGGCTCTAGGTCCTATTTACAAGAGCACCCTAATGATGATCTATTAAAGAATGTCATTAAGTGGCATAAACACTCGTTAATCTACTCACCCAAACCGTCCCATTTAAGATAAAATGGTCATCCATTTTATAATTTGTCAATTGTATAATGTATGTTATGTGACATACAATATGTCACAATATGAGAAAATACAATATGTTTTAATTTAAAACATATATATATATTTATCGTATAAATATTGTTTATAATTTAAATAAATCTTATTTATCAACTTGACAAGTAATTCGTAATTACTAATATAAAATGATTAATTACAATAATCGTCAATACGATTTACAACCTTTGCATTTAATATACAACCCGATTAATTCTAATTACGATAATGTAAAATATCGTTCATTGTTTAACAATTGACACATTTCAACTTTAAACATAAATCTTACAATAAGATTTAACCTCTAATTTCTCGGTATACGAGTTTAAGGAATATGATCAAATCGTATCAATATACATTTGATCACTTTATCAATTAAGGGAATTGTCCTATAGGTGTGACCTAAAAGGATCAACTGACCACCACCGTCATACGACAGTAATGTCATACTCTAGCTAGCCAATCATTACCGATTAATGTTGGTCAGTTGACTAATATAAACCGTATCATCCTGTAACACCCCGATTTATTAAGGAGCCTTTAGCAAGACATCCTCAGTAATTGAGCTGTTACCATCTCGGAAAGCCCGAGGCAGTGAATAACAAAGTAAAACAATACAAAGTACTTTATAAAACCGATAGAATTTAAACTTTGATGTTACAACACTAGGCATAGAAAAGGTACAACTGATTACACCTATGTATGTGATCTAATTCTAAGTAGGTCCAAGCCATGTCTCACTCCATACCCGTGCTCCTAATCCAACTGTCTCTGACCTGTAAAATCTACTCCCCATTCCGGATCATCGTAGGTGTCACACGAATACACAGGGTCAACCACGAGGTTGAGTAGAAAGATAAATAAGACAACAATATAATATACTCCACACCGATCCATCGCCAAATAAACTCCGCACCGATCCAACGCCAAATAAACTCCGCACCGATCACAAGACCCATTACCTCCACACCAATCACAAGACCCAATATACTCCACACCAGTCACAAGACCCAATATACTCCACACCAGTCACAAGACCCAATATACTCCACACCAGTCACAAGACCCAATATACTCCGCTCCATATCACAAGACCCATTATTCGTCACATCGTATCGTGTCTCACGATTATTCAATCAAATAAAGCAATATATCAATCATTCAATATATATAATAAGATGAACATTGTTAACAACGGTTAATAATCAAATAACTCATCAACAGGCATACTGTATTCCCCTACCTGAAATAGCAGGAAATGCAGATAAATCCGAGGCTTGTCTAGAAACGTTCCACGTGAAACTCGCTACCTAAACAGGTATACGTAACGAATTAATAACCTTCCCGAAACCCCTTAACAATCACACTTACTATAAATAGAAACCTTCCATAAGTGGAAAGTTTCCAAAAGTAGAAACTTTCTAAATATAGTAACTTCCAATTATAGTAACTCCCATGACTTAAATAATTCCCGACTCGTATATTTAATTATCCCGAAAAAACAACTAAAGTAAGGTCTAACCAAATAAAACATACGAGTGATGTCGTTAAGCATTAACAATAACAATAAATAATAAGAATATTAGTAACATTCTAATAATAATAATAAAAGCAATAATAATAATACTACTACTAATAATAATAATAATAATAGTAATATAACTCATAGCAACACCAACGGACCAAAAGAACCCATTAACAGCCCTTCGACCCGTGTCCCTGGCAGCACCCTAAAACAGCCTATTCTACAGCCCTTACGCCACCTGAACCGCCACCCCACATGGTGGCTGCCACCTTTGCACTACGGTGCACCTGCTGACTCCCACCATAGACCCTAACTCAACCAAACTAGCCATCGACAGCCCCTGCGACCACCCATGATCACTGCCATCTCCCCTTGATGCTATGCGTGTACCCTTCTGTTTACCCACTGTTAACACCAGCCCAACCACCGGCAACCACCACCCAAGGTCCCCCCAACATCCTTGCACCCTGACGCAACCCCAGACACGAACCACGACAACAGACCTGTCCCAACCAGCCCCCAAAACCAGCCTCAAAACCTACTGGTTGCAAACAGCTCCTGTTCCCGTGTTCACGCCCCTCCTGTAAACACCCCTTTAACCACCTTCTAACACCGGCTTCGTCACAACTACGTACCACCCACTACACCTCACAACACCCACGAGCCCCTGGTGCCAGCCATTGACCTTCGACACGCCCAAATCCTTCTGAAATAACCACCCCAAAACACCTACACCCAACCCCGTGCCCCTGTAACTTTTCGACACACTCTTTATAAAGACTGTTTTTTCATTCGTTCTGACCACCACTAACCCTTATAATCACGACCAACATACTCTACTAACTCCCATCATTACTACTCAATACCCACAACAATAATCAAATAAAAAAAATGAATGAATAAGCAAACAGAACGAGACTAAAGTAATCACGCAGAAAACAGAGCAGGAACGGACATGTCTATTGTCGATATTATGGTGGTTATACTGACACCTACGGTGGTCCTATGGTGGTTGAATGGTGACGGCCATGTTACTCATATGACAAGGATTATATACCACCATAGCACTCAGTTATAACGATATAAGAAGGTGTTATAAATTACTTACAAACTCAAAGCAGTGCAAGGTAGGCTCACGTATCCTCCTGTTATTGCTGCGTTTTCTCCTTCAAACCTACGGTGTCATGGTCGTGTTTAGGTGGGACTGTGGAGGCAGAGGAGGTAGGAGGAGATTGGGCAGACGAGAAGAGTAGGGTTTCTTATTATTTTTATGTTTGATGGAGGCAGGGAGTACATGGGGTATTAGGGTTTGATTTCTAAGTAAAAGTCGATGGGTTAGGTGTTATATGTCGATAAGTAGGTTACTCGGGTTTCTTTATGTATATCATATTACGTTGGTTACTACATACGGTTCTCACATTAGCATGTATCGTTCATAGGCCCAAGCTCATCACGCGTATCGAAGCTTTATACACCGTTTTCGACTCGTAAATTAAAATTAACGACTCATAAAAAAAACAAATACGTATCGAATAAAATTCAATTATACTTTATCTTGATAAAATATAAAAGAACTCATCATAAGGAACTATGAAAAATACGGGTATTACACATCCCTTGCGCATTCTCGTCATGAGATTTAATTACGTGATCGCACTATTGTTGAGGACACATTTCCCAACAATCTCCCACTTGTCCTCGACAAGTGTGCGTCACCAATTCTCTTGTCCTATTACAATCTCCCACTCAATGGAAGATGTCTCTCTGAGGTCGTACTTGCATTTGATCATATCATGAGTGGTTTCCTCGATCTGGACAATAACTGTTTGACCGGAAATATCTACCATAGATACCTTCCGAGCGTGGCCACGCATTTCCAGTTAACTTCTCCTCGAGTGGCCTTGAGATTTGAACAACCCTGACAAGGGGTGGACAATTTCTATCGCACTACTTCCTTCAACTAGTCACAGTCAGTCACAACCCAAAGCAATCCCATTTGACTCCAGTTACGAAAAGTCGTAGAGAATGTATCAAGGTTATGCCTAAACTGTACCATCTTGGGAGAGTAGTCTTTAGTCTAAGAATTTAATCACAAGAATACTATAGCAGCTCTCGCCACGACCCGGCTATTATAAAATTTCCAGACTCTATAAGCGGTCACTTTGCCCGACAGAATGTCTCTTGCAGTCTGCCTATGTGATCGACTAGTCATCACATATGACTCTATGGCACTTGAACTGGCCATCAGTCGCCTCACATTCTAGTCGCTTTGAGATGTCACCTCATATAAGCGGCCAGGGGCTATACTAAGTCAATCCAGTTCACTTTATGGGGTTCAAAATTGTCTCTTACAACCCATTTGGATTTTGACAAAGTATCTTTCATTTTGAGTTAATTATAAGTCAAATGACATTGTCATGCAAAAACAGTCAATACTATTTCATTGCATTTGATGCACGATCATCTATTTGTATTATCGTTTTGCGAATAAACCTTTTATTCATGATTGCAAAACTTACAAATTTTGGTCTCCTTCCGACTCATATTATCTCATATAATATGATCTTATTTGAGCACACATCTAAAACTCATTCTAGATCTTGAGTTCCCTTTTCTGAGGGAAGTTCCCACTGTTATCTTATAACTCGTGACGTATGGATATAATAGAGGGATTAAAGAATCACTCGAAATTACCTAGTCACTTATGTACTGAAATCTATATTGTAGTCATTAATGATTTCATCATTTTTATAATTTTCAAACATCTTGGCTAAATTATCAAGGTTATTCAAATCTAACCATTTTTATTTCTAATGGGCGACCTTTTATTATCAATATAATAAACCTTCCGTAAAGCTCCATCATCTTATGATATAAGGTATTTGTTCATCTAGAATTGAGAATCTCTTATTCTTTACACTTTAAAGAATCACCCATCCTCTCTAAATGGTAGGTTCAATTCTTTAATGAATATCGCTCCCACTAAAAACAATATTACTCGATCTCTTAAATGAACCTTTCATTTCTCGCATGTAAATCTTTATTTATCACTTGAATCATTATCACTTATCACTATCCCTATAGTGGTCCATCTTTATTCAATCGACATCTCATGAATTCCAAACATCACTTTTCGATACAACATATACTACTGTCGAGGGAACTGAGATGATTTCTCCTCTATTATCTTATAATTTTGAGAATATCATTATTTCAAGGAACCGATTTCCTTTCGATTTCATACGGGGTTTCTTGTATACTTTCTTCGAAACAATGAACATAAGGAACATTTCCTCTAGTGTCCTCCCGTAGTTTCTTCAGTGTCCTCTCGTAGTTTCTTTGTTTCTTTATTTAAGGTTCTTCTTAAGACTCCCATGTGGGATTCTTCTCTAAGATCCTACATTTATATCATTGGTTTGCGGGCGAAAATCTTTCTCCCACTCTATCCTTTTAACAATAACCTTTATTCGTATAAGGATAGCTATTTTCGATTTAACCAATGTATGTGAATGATTGAAGAGTTTTATAGATGTGTCGAACTCATACTTATTTTCACTTAAAATGAAAATCTTATAATGAACTAATGATGTCTCAATTTGTTTGAAAGTATCTCATGGGGTGTAGTTCTCCGTTTTAATCAACACTTTGACTATATTTTATATTGATCGTATCAATTTTTCTTATTTCGTGATAAAATCACAATTATTCATGTTTTAACAAGGTATGCAATTTATTTTAGAAATCAAGGAATTGATTAAGAACAAAAGTAGTGACTCGGGTTGAAAACCAAGTCACTAATATCCAAAATTACAACCATTGTTTTAGGATTCAAATCCTTGTCTTACAAGAAAGCAAATTGTTCTAGAAATAAAATGCAAAATATGAAAGAAGACAATATGAAAATTAGAGCCTAGCTCTTTAAGTCTTCAATCAATTGGATGCTACCATAGTCATCCAAGTAAGGAACTTTATGCTTCCTTCTCCTTGCCCTTGTCGTTAGGAGGTGGCTCTTTAAAACAATTAAAAAGGGTAAATATCAACAAATTTGTATCACTATACATGAGTTGATAAATGACATGAATTTAAATGAGAATTATTACCTACGGCGGCTGCCTTCCCATTTTTGAGATCACTTAAGTATTTGGGGCAATTACGCTTCCAATGCCCTATCCTCGTGCAATAATGGCACTTGTCTTCTGATTTCGAAGATGAGGTGGAAGCACCTTTCGAAAAGGTCTTTTCTTTGGTCGGTTTGGGCTTGAACGTTTTCTTGCCCTTGCCCTTGAAGGCATTTATTTTGAAGCTTGTTTTCCCCTTCTTCTCGATGTTCAAAACATCCTTAGTGGAACTTTCATGAAGTCCCATATCCCTCTCGGCTTGGACAAGCATCTTATGAAATTCATCCAATGTGGTCTCTTGATTTCGCATATTAAAATTCACCCGGAATTGAGCATACGATTTCACCTTATTGAGAGAGAGAAGGACTCGATCAATGATGATTGAGTCGGGAACATCAACTCCTTGCACTTTTAGAGTCTCCGCGAGCTCAACTAGTTTGAGCACATGAGGGCTTATCTTTTGCCCTTTCTTCAAGCTAACGTCGAAGAAGGCGGAAACTGCCTCATATTGTATCACCCTTGGAGTTTGCGAAAACATTGACGCAAGTTTGGTGTATATCTCATAAGATGTGGTTAACTTAATCATGCTCCTTTGGAGATCCGGCTCCATGGAGAAGATAAGCACATTCTTAAGGGCTGAGGACTTTTTCATGCAGGCTTCATAGGCCTCACGAGTTTGGACCGCGGAACGAGCGGTCGGAGCGGCTTCGGATAGGTAACGAGTCTTATCGTCACCTTGAGCGACCAAAAGTAATTGCGTATCCCAATCCTTAACATTTGAGCCATGCTTATCGAGTTTGCAACGATCCATAAAGGATCGAAGCCATGAAACGTTAGTGAGAGGTGGAGCGTTGGTTGCCATTGTCGATGTTGAAAATTAAACTACAATAAAATGAAGGAATTAAAACAACATCATTTTCAAAACTCGTAAATAATTTTAAATAAGTTTAGTCTATTTACTTAATGATCTCTTACCCAATTAAGTAAACAATCCCGAGACTCAAACCCATACTAATTCGGGCACGGTATAGCCGATTCAACCGACATTGGTATAATTTGGTGGATTAACCTTTTAATCGGTTCTACCTTAGAACTCTCGGTCGACAATTTTCTAAAAATCGTCTTTAGCCCGAACTTATTGCAAATACGGTTACGAATACTTTCGTTGAGATCAACCAAATTTCAAGGTGTAATCTTATTACCCCACTTACCTAACGTGACAATTTTAGCACCCCGGTTTAGCCGAGCCTACATTCTTGTGAAGAAGGGATTCATGGGTCCATACTTTTTGGTAAGGCTAAGTCTCAATATTCATATGTAAGAGATCTAGTCAAATTTTATTATCTATCTCCGTTTAAGTGAACTAAGTTGGTGAATTATCGATAAAATAAATGATTAGGTCGACTAAGTCGAATAAAATGCATGACATGATATATGACGATTTGGCTATGCATGCAAACATATAAAGCAAAATAAAAGCATAAAAATAAACCCTAGTATGACCTTTCCTAGAAAAAAAATAATAAAAGTACAAATTCGGAAACCAACTCCTTTGGTCCCTTGAGCTTCACGAGGCACGCTTCCCAAGGTAAACACCGTCTTGGTTGGAACTCCTTTCCGAATGGCACCGTCTTCAAGGATCTCCGGAATTTACAAAAATTACAACTTTTCTAGTCTAATTTATACATGATAAAATAGAAATAAATTACAATTGGGTGATACGAGATCACAAAATTACAACCGTATCGGTAACCCTTACATTACGGGAAATATCGATTTAAAACTAAGGCCATACTAAGTAAATTACATAATCCAAAATTACGTAAATAAAATCATGACATTCATAATTAAAATATGCATTTCTTATGAATATATGAACTATCATGCAAACCCTAAGCCAAATCGTCCTATTTAAATATCAATTATATAAATAGTTATCGTATACCTCGGTTTTATGGAATTGCGTGTTTTAACGTTTAACAACACTATGCATAATGTGAATCGGAATTCACTCTTAAGTTAATCATCCCAACTCTTTTAGGTTTCAAAATTTAGTCTTACTCAAACTTTGAACATGATTTAACTTATCATAATAATATTGTTCGGTATTACTCGGTTTTACGGGAAAAATAATATAAAAATCAAAAAGAGTCATAAAAATTTCGAAAATTTCAAAATTCAAATTTTGAGAATTCTAGAATGTTCTTAAAATTTCAGAACTTTAAAATATTAGTATTTATACGGTTTTAATATTTATTTCGAAAATAATACGTAAAACGAGCATTTTAAGTCGGAAAATTAAATAATTAGATCCATAAATGCAAATAATATACTAATAATATTTTTAAACTTTCCAAAATACTTTAAGAACATAAAATGGATATAAAAATAAATCTCACACTGCCCAATAGCCGAAATTTAATAAATATGACTCTTATTATTCAATTTTAAATGCAACTTTTTAACAATTAAAATTAAATAAAAACAGAAACTTTTGGCTCCCAAGATTATTATGTTGATGAACATATCATATATGACTATTATGGGTTAAATTTTCCGGCCATTTTAACAACTATTGCAAATTTTAACGATTTTCGTCATATATCGTACAATTTTTACCTTTAAACTTATTTCTCAAGCATAAAATTAGATAAAAATCTCGAAATTTTTATACATGTTGGAAATAATATATATGACATCGTGTTAAATTTTTATGGCCAAATTCCAACTTAAACTATTAAAGTCGAAATAATGTCACTAATTACCCGATTTTTACATTAAAAATCAATAATAATGCAATATATGAGATAAATTTCTGGAAAATTTAGCATGCATTTTAAATATTTCATGTGACATACTCATAATTTTTATAGTCAAATTCCAAATATAACTATACAAACCCATTTTTATTCATCTTATTGCATTTTAACATTTAAAATTCATATCCCATGTATTATAAGTCCATAATTTACGAAAATTCATATTCATAACATAGGATATACATGTGAACATATACTGAAAAATCTCGGCCAAAAGATGATTTTAACTATTTTTCCCAAAATAAACAATTTTTAACCATTAATAATCAATAAAACCGAAAAATAAAATACCAATGAACAATATATATGCAAAATATATTCCGAATATCCTAAAAACATTTTAGAATCAGTAGGTATTCATGCATAAATATTTCGGCCATATCATATACTAAACGAAATATCAATTTTTATTTTGTTATCCTAATAACTCCGTAAAAAATAAAACGGAAAGCATGCAAACAACCTAGTTGCTCTGATACCAATTGTTGGGTTTAGTTATCTCATAAACTAATTATTTTAGTCATACTAAACAAAACTTAATTAACATTTTAATTAACATATTTTAGATCTTATGCATGCTAATGTAATATGCGGAAATGAGGAGATTCGAACCCTTACACACGGTCCAAATAAAATGCAAGGATGATCTTCCAAGTATTCAACAAGAACACCTCCTTAGTGATGCACCAAGACACCCCTTAAAAGATCCGAAACCTTGAGAATGCTAGTACAAGAATCGGATTTTCCTTAATATTATAAGCTCTAATTCGAACTTAGTATACTAATCTTATACTTCCTCCATTCCAATCAATTCTATACATTTGCTTTATTTACGTTTGCCAATAATCGTTTTCTTTTGTTAATATCTTTAGTTACATAACGATAAAAATTATAAAACTTTGATATTCACAATATACTCGGTAAGACAATTTAAACAAGATCTCACATGACTATCTTTTATGTTATATATTAGAAGTTGTGTCGAAAATTCACTCGACTTGTGAATAGTGTCGAAAAAGTGAAATGTATAGAATTGATTGGAATGGAGGAAGTATCTATTAATTAGTATTGTTATTATCTTATAATAATTTCTAGAGGATTTTATTTGTTTTTCTCACACTTAGAAAAATATGCAAAAATTAGAACTAACTATACTTGTGAGCTAACACACAAGATATAAAGGGGTTGTCTTGGTCTTTGGGTGGCCGGGTATAGGGAGAAGCAAAGGGGAACAATTTCCCTTTTCTATGCTCTTAGGGTGGCTCTAGGTCCTATTTACAAGAGCACCCTAATGATGATCTATTAAAGAGTGTCATTAAGTAGCATAAACTCTCCTTAATCCACTCACCCAAACCGTCCCATTTAAGATAAAATGGTCATCCATTTTATATTTTGTCAATTGTATAATGTATGTTCTGTGACATACAATATGTCGCAATATGAGAAAATACAATATGTTTTAATTTAAAACATATATATATATATATATATATATATATATTTATCGTATAAATATTGTTTATAATTTAAATAAATCTTATTTATCAACTTGACAAGTAATTCGTAATTACTAATATAAAATGATTAATTACAATAATCGTCAATACGATTTACAACCTTTGCAGTTAATATACAACCCGATTAATTCTAATTACGATAATGTAAAATATCGTTCATTTTTTAACAATTGACACGTTTCAACTTTAAACATAAATCTTACAATAAGATTTAACCTCTGATTTCTCGGTATACGAGTTTAAGGAATATGATCAAATCGTATCAATATACATTTGATCACTTTATCAATTAAGGGAATTGTCCTATAGGTGTGACCTAAAGGGATCAACTGGCCACCACCGTCATACGACAGTAATGTCAAACTCTAGCTAGCCAATCGTTACACATTAATGTTGGTCAATTGACTAATATAAATCGTATCATCCCTTGCGCATTCTCGTCAAGAGATTTAATTACGTGATCACACTATTGTTGAGGACATATTTCCAAACAATTGTATGTCACATAATATTCAATTATACAATTGACATAATTATAAAATGAGGTCCATTTTATGTGTGTATGTATCGGTTTTGGGGTGTGCAAGAGGAAATGATTTATGTGTGTTTATTGCTCTAAAGACATAATCATTAAAGGGTGCTTTGAAACTATTACCTATGGCCACCCTAATAACTTAGAAAAGGGTGAATGTTCCCCCTTGTTCTTTCCCATACCCGGCCACCCACAACCCAAGGACAACCCACTTAAATATTGTGACATGCTCACAAGATAATTCATTCTTCACTTTGGCAAAATTTTTCTAAGTAAGAAAATTACGTCAAAACCTCTAAAATTATTATTGTGATAAAAATAATACTAATCATAATAAGTTATATTAGTGGTTTAATTCTAATTAAGAGATTAGAATTTGTGTTAAGGAAAACCGAATTTTTGTACTAGCATACTCAAAGTGTCGGTTCTTATTAAGGAGTGTCTTGGGTGCATCTTGGAGGAGGTTTTCTAGTTGAATACTAAGGAGGATCATCCTAGTGTTCATTTCGTCGGATTGTAAGTAAATCGAATCCTATTTCCGCATTTTGTATAAGCATGCATAACATCTAAAATATTATAAATAAAATGTTAATTATCAATCTCATTAGTATGACTATATAATTAGGTTATGAGATATTTAAACCTAACAATTGGTATCAGAGCAACAAGGTTGTTTGCATGCTTTTCGTTTAATTTATACGAAGTTATTAGATAACAAAATAAATTTGATATTTCTTTTCGTATATGATATGACCGAAATAAATTATGCATGAATACCCACTGATTCTAAATGTATTTTAGGATATTTGGAATATATTTTGCATATATATATATTGTTCATAGGTATTTTATTTTCGGTTTTTATTATTTTTAATGGTTAAAAAATGTTTATTTTTGGGAAAAATAGTTAAAATACGCTTCTGGCCGAGATTTTTCAGTATGTTTTCACATGTATTTCCTATGATATTAATATGATTTTTCGTAAATTATGGAGTAAGAATACATGGTTTATGAATTTTAAATGTTAAAATGCCACAAAATGAATAAAAATGGGTTTGTATAGTTATATTTCGAATTTGACTATAAAAATTTATGAGTATGTCAAATGCAATATTTAAAATGTATGCTAAATTTTCCAGAAATGTATCTCATATATTGCATGTTTATTGATTTTAAGTGTAAAAATCGGATAAAAGTGACATTATTTCGACTTTAATAGTTTAAGTTGGAATTTGGCCATAAAAATTTAACACGATGGCATATATATTATTTCCAGCATGTATAAAAATTTCGAGATTTTTATTTAATTTTATGCTTGAGAAATTATTTTAATGGTTAAAATTGTACGATATATGACGTAAATCGTTAAAATTAGCAATAGTTGTTAAATGGCCGAAAGATTTAACCCATAATAGTCATATTTGATATGTTCATCACCATATTTTTCTTGGGAGCCAAAAGTTTCTGTTTTATTTAATTTTTATTTGTTAAAAGTTACATTTAAAATTGAATAATAAGAGTCATTTTAATTAAAATTTCGGCTATTGGGCAGTGTGCCATTTATTTTTCTGTCCATTTCAGGTTCTTAAGGTATTTTGGAAAGTGTAAAAATATTATTAGTATTTTATTTGCATTTATGCAGCTAATTATTTAATTTTCTAACTTAAAATGCTCGTTTGACGTATTATTTTCGAAATAAATATTGAAACGGTATTAATACTAATATTTTAAAGTTCTGAAATTTTAAAAACATTCTAGAATTTTTAAAATTTGAATTTTGAATATTTCCGAAATTTTATGACTCTTTTTGATTTTTATATTATTTTTCCCGTAAAACCGAGTAATACCGAACAATATTATAATGTTAAGTTAAGTCATGTTCAAAGTTTGAGTAAGACTAAATTTTGAAACCTCAATGAGTTGGGATGATTAACTTAAGAGTGAATTCCGATTTACATAATGCTAAGTGTTTTTTAATCGTTAACGCACGCAATTCCATAAAAACTGAGGTATACGATAACTATATATATAAATGATTTTTGATAGGACGATTTGGCTTAGGATTGCATGTTAGTTCATATTCATAAGCATTACATATTTTAATTATGATTGTCATGATTTTATTTACGTAATTTTGGATTATGTAATTTTACTTAGTATAGTCTTAGTTTTTTAATCGATATTTCCCGTAATGTAAGGGGTTATCGATTCGGATGTAATTAATGTGATCTCGTATCACTTTATTTATTTTTTTCTATTTTATAATGTATAAAGTAGACTAGAAAATTTGTAATTTTTTGTAAATTCCGAAGATTCTTGAAGACGATGCCATCCGCAAAGGAGTTCCGAGCAAGACGGTGTTTACCTTGGGAAGCGTGCCTCGTGAAGTTCAAGGGACCAAAGGAGTTGGTTTCCGAATTTGTACTTTTATTATTTTTTTTCTAGGAAAGGCCACACTAGGGTTTATTATTTTATGCTTTTATTTTGCTTTATATGTTTGCATGCATAGCCAAATCGTCATATCATGTCATGCATTCTATTCGATTTAGTTGACCTAGTCAATAATTTATCTATAATTCACCGACTTAGTTCACTTAAACGGAGATAGATAATAATTTTGACTAGATCTCTTACATATGAATATTGAGACTTAGCCTTACCAAAAAGTATAGACCCATGAATCCCTTCTTCACAAGAATGTAGGCTCGGCTACACCGGGGTACTAAAATTGTCACGTTGGGTAAGTGGGGTAATAAGATTACACCTTAAAATTTGGTCGATCTCAACGAAGGTATTCGTAACCGTAGTTGCAATAAGTTCGGGCTAAAGACGATTTTTAAAAAAAAAAAAAAAAAAAAATTGTCGATCGAGAGTTCTAAGGTAGAACCGATTAAAAGGTTAATCCACCAGATTATACCAATAAGGGTTGAATCGGCTATACCGTGCCCGGATTAGTATGGGTTTGGGTCT
This sequence comes from Silene conica, assembly GCA_029255685.2. Taxonomy (NCBI): domain Eukaryota; kingdom Viridiplantae; phylum Streptophyta; class Magnoliopsida; order Caryophyllales; family Caryophyllaceae; genus Silene; species Silene conica. The sequence continues at coordinate 37,084,705 of CM055312.2, read as the reverse complement.
CGCAATTGTTTACTTAATTGGGTAAGAGCTCATTAAGTAAATAACTAAACTTGTTTAATATTAAATTACAAGTTTTAAAATTATGTTGTTTTTAATTCTTTCACTTTTATTGTAGTTTAATTTTTCCAACATCATCAATGGCAACCAACGCTCCACCTCTCACTAATGTATCATGGCTTCGATCCTTTATGGATCGTTGCAAACTCGATAAGCATGGTTTCAATTTTAAAGATTGGGATGCGCATTTACTGTAATACTCCGTATTTTATCTTAATGTTTATTTATTATATTAACATGTTGATATTTATTGGGCGTTTATATTCGATAATTAAATTATCGAATAAGCGTTTTATATTTTTATATATTATTGGTGATATGTCGGGTGTGTGTAATACCTCACATTTTCGAGCCTCGGGTTTTTGACTCAGAGTTAGATATTATAGGTTTTATAATATGTTACCGCTTTATATTAATCGTTATCGTAAGTATATCAATTAAGTCCATAATAACTTTATGTGTTATGCTTGTGCCGGGCTGGGTTCGATTTGAATTTTATTTACATGGGTTGTGTGAGAATATGGGTCAGGTGACCAAGCTAACCTACCCGACCCATTTATTCCCCATAAACCCTACCACCCTTATACTCTGCGTACTCCTCCAACCCTAAACGGAATTTCATTCGTTTTCCACACTTTCACTCCCCATCAGCACGGCAGCCATCAGAACGAGTGAGAGAGAGAGAGAGAGAGAGGCGGCCGACGGTGATCTAGGGTGTTTGCGGGGACTCTTCGAGCCAGTATCAACCCAAGTCTAAGGTAAGTTTTGCTCGTATTCCTTCGTTCGTCCTTTCGCGCCTGTCATAATTATGATGCCACTAGGGTCGAGTCGTCATGGTGGCCGTGGGATGGTTCCAAGGGTGAGGGTAGGTACGTGGGTGGTGGGAGGAGTGTCGGGGGTGACCGTGAGTTTCGATTATGGCGTCTTGCGTTTAGTCTCGTTGTTTTGAAGGCTAGTTCGTATAAGGGGGCTTGGGTGGTGCCACCGTTGACTCGGGGGGAGGTCGACACGGTGGTACCATGGTCGGCGTGGGGTCTGACGTCATGGCTAGTGGTGGCTGTGGTTCGGTGTTGTGTCGAGATCGTGAGTAGTGGCGGTGGGAACTGGTTTCAGTTGGATTGGTGGTGGTTGGGTGTTGGGCCAGGCCTGATTATGGACAGTATGATGCGCCGGTGGTGGTGGCTGCCGGAGGTGAGGTGGTGCTAGTGAGGTGTTGAGAGGGTGGTGACTATTCATGGGGTTGATGGGTGTGTCGTGGGCCTTGGGGATTCCTACTAACATACGTACTATATTACTATTACTATACGTACTATATTACTACTACTAGTATTACTATATTATTACTATAGTATTATTATATTATTATCATATTATTATTATTATTATTATTATAATTAGTTTATGTAATTCATTGTTTTAGACAAGGTTTCTATTTCGGGAAACTTTTTAAGTTTAATGGGTTACTATCTTTACAATTTGTTACTATTCTAAATATACGGGTTAAGTGAAGGGTTGTAATCGTTAAATATTATTTGTTTAGGTGACGGTTTCCGCGTGGAATATTTCTAGCAGCTGTTGCTTGTCATTCTTCAAATTGAGGTAGGGGAATAAATGTGAACTCGTTTATGATATGAACGTGATTATTAACTCTTGTGAGTTTTATACGTCATATTGAATGATTAATGTTATAACGTTATTAATTATCTGTATATTCTTATGATGCGGAAATACGATTATGGGTCTTGTGATATGGAGCGGAGATATTGGGTCTTGTGATATGGTGCGGAGTTTATTTGGCGTTGGATCGGTGCGGAGTTTATTTGGCGTTGGATCGGTGCGGAGTTTATTTGGCGTTGGATCGGTGCGGAGTTTATTTGGCGTTGGATCGGTGCGGAGTTTATTTGGTGTTGGATCGGTGCGGAGTTAAGGGACGATTGATCCCAATATATTTATGTTACAAGTTGTTTAATTATTGTCCTCTACTCAACCTCGTGGTTGACCCTGTGTATTCGTGATCACCTGTGATGAACCAATTTATTGGGGAGCAGATTGACAGGTACCTGAGACTATGGGAGCTGAATGGGAAGAAAGAGCTTGGATCCGGACCAGACCAGAGTCTAGATCACCTTAGTCAGTTTAGCATGAGTTGTATTTTCATTTTATAAGACAGTTTGGTTTCAGTTGTTAAGAACACGTTATAAGTTTAACTTGTAATTAAAGTACTGTTTATCTTTCCTTTGTATCTACTACCTCGGGAAACCGAGATGGTAACACCCTTACTTATCTAGGAGTCCTAGTACAGGCCCTTAAATAAATGGGGGTGTTACATTTACTTTTGGCCGCTCAAGGTGACGATAAGACTCGTTACCTCTCCGAAGCCGCTCCTCCCGCGGTCCAAACTCGTGAGGCCTATGAAGCCTACATGAAAGAGTCCTCCGCTCTTAAAAATGTGCTTATCTTCTCCATGCAGCCGGATCTCCAAAGGAGTATGATTAAGTTAAGCACATCATATGAGATATACACCAAACTTGCGACGATGTTTTCACAAACTCCAAGGGTGATTCAATATGAGGCGGCTTCCGCCTTCTTCGACATTTGCTTGAAGGAGGGACAAAAGATAAGCCCTCATGTACTCAAACTAGTTGAGTTCGCGGAGACTCTAAAGTTGCAAGGAGTTGACGTTCCCGACTCTCTCATCATTGACCGAGTCCTTCACTCTCTCAATAAGGTGAAATCGTATGCTCAATTCCAGGTGAATTTCAATATGCGAAATCAAGAGACCACGTTGGATGAATTGCATAAGATGCTTGTCCAAGCCGAGAGGGACATGGGACTTCATGAAAGTTCCACTAAGGATGTTTTGAACATCGAGAAGAAAGGGAAAACTAACTTCAAGAGGAATGCCTTCAAAGGCAAGGGTAAGAAAACGTTCAAATCCAAACCGGCCAAAGAAAATACCTTTTCGAAAGGCGCTTCCACCTCATCTTCAAAATCTGAAGACAAGTGCCATTATTGCACGAGGTTAGGACATTGGAAGCGTAATTGCCCCAAATACTTGAGCGACCTCAAAAATGGAAAGGCAACCGCCGTAGGTAATACTTCTCGTTTAAAATTCATGTTATTTTGTCAACTTATGTATAGTGATACAAATTGTTGATTTTACCCTTTTTAATTGTTTTAAAGGGCCACCTCCTAATGACAAAGACAAGGAGAAGGAAGCATGAAGTTCCTTACATGGATGACTATGGTAGCATCCATTTGATTGAAGACTCAAGAGCTTGGCTCTAATTTTCATTATTGTCTTCTTTCAAATTTTAAATTTTATTTCCTAAAACAATTATTTTCTTGTAAGATAAGGATTTGAATCCTAAAACAATGGTTTTATTTTGGATATTAGTAACTTGGTTTTTAACCCAAGTTGCTACTTTTGTTCTTAATCGAATTATTGATTCCTAAAATAAAATGCATAGCTTGTCAAACATGATTCAAAGTGATCTCTATAAATCACTAGATAAAGACCATGAAACGTTCATTGTAAAGTAAAATTGATATGATCAATATAAAGAATCAAAGCGTTGATTAATTAATAGCGAGAAATACACCTTCTAAGAGGAAGTTATTCAATCAAAATGAATATTAGTTGATTATAAGATGATCATTTTAAGTGAAAATAGAGGAGATAATCAAAATACACCTTCTAAGAGGAAAACGGTTCCTTAACAAATGAAATTTTTATAATTATAAGATAATAGAGGAGATATCATCTCAGTTCTCTCAATGACAGTATCTATTGTATCGAAAAGTGATATTAGGAAATATCACAAGAAATGAAGAGTTCAAGTGATGTTGATTGAATGGAGGTAGACCACTATAGGGATAGTGATACTGGTTCAAGTAAAAGCAAATGAATAACATGCGTGAAGTGAAAGGTTCATTTAAGAAATATCAATCGCTATAAATGAAGTGATGTTGATTTTAGAGGGAGCGATATTCATTAGAAAAATGAATGTACCATTTAGAGAGAATGGTGATTCTTTAAAGCGTTAAGAATAAGAAGTTCTCAAAATTCTAGATGAATAAAATCAAATATATCATAGGATGATGGAGCTTCACGGGAAGGTACCCATTAGAATTCAAAATGGTTGGTTATATTATCCATATTGATGAATGTGAACCTGAAACTTTTTGATTAAAATTGCCAAGATGAGTGAAAATATTGGAGGAATGAAATCATTAATAACTACAATATACATTTCAGTACATAAGTGACAATACGTCACGAGTTATAAGATAACAGTGGGAGCTTCCCTCCGAGAAGGAAACTCGAAATCTAGAAGGAGTTCTAGATATGTACTCAAATAAGATCATATTATACGAGATAATATGATATAGAAGGAGACCAACATTTGTAAAGTTTTGAAATCATGAATAAAAGGTTTATTCACAAAACACTAATACAAATTGATGATCGTGCATCAAATGCAATGAAATAGTATTGACTATTTTTGCATAACAATATCATTTGAGTTATGATTAACTCACAATGAAAGATACTTCGTCAAAATCCAAATGGGTTGTAGAGACAACTTTGAACCCCATGAAGTGAACTGGATTGACTTTTTTTTTTGGTGAAATGTGAGTATAATATATTAAAGATATAATAAAACTGGATTGACTTAGTATAGCCCCTGGCCGCTTATATGAGGTGACATCTCAAAGCGACTAGAATGTGAGGCAACTGATGGCAAGTTCAAATGCCATAGAGTCATATGTGATGACTAGTCGATCACATAGACAAACTGCAAGAGCCACTCTGTCGGGCAAAGTGTCCGCTTATAGAGTTCTAGAAATTTTATGATAGCCGGGTCGTGGCAAGAGCTGCTATAGTATTCTTATGAGTCAATTCTTAGACTAAAGACTACTCTCCCAAGATGGTGCAGTTTTGGCATAACCTTGATCTATTCTCTACGACTTTTCGTAACTGGAGTCAAATGGGATTGCTTTGGGTTGTGACTGATTGTGGCTAGCTAAAGGGGGTAGTACGATAGAAATTGTCCACCCCTTGTAAGGGTTGTTCAAATCTCAAGGCCACTCGAGGAGAAGTTCACTGAAAATGCGTGGCCACGCTCGAAAGGTATCTATGGTAGATAATTACGGTCAAACAGTTATTCTCCAGATCGAGGAAACCACTCATGATAGGATTGAATGCAAGTACGACCTCAGAGAGACACCTTGCATTGAGTGGGAGATTGTAATAGGACAAGAGAATTGGTGACGCACACTTGTCGAGGACAAGTGGGAGATTGTTGGGAAATGTGTCCTCAACAATAGTGCGATCACATAATTAAATCTCATGACGAGAATGCGCAAGGGATGATACAAAATTATATAAGTCAACTGACCAACATTATTAATCGGTAATGATTGGCTAGCTAGAGTTTAACATTACTGTCGTATGACGGTGGTGGTCAGTTGATCCCTTTAGGTCACACCTATAGGACAATTCCCTTAATTGATAAGATGATCAAATGTATATTGATACGAGTTGATCATATTCCTTAAAATCGTATACCGAGAAATCAGAGGTTAAATCTTATTGTAAGATTTATGTTTTTAATTGAAACGTGTCAATTATTAAACAATGAACGATATTTTTATAATATCGTAATTAGAATGAATCGGGTTATAATTATTACAAAAGTAGTAAATCGTATTGACGATTATTAGGAATGACCATTTTATATATTAATAATTACGAATTGCTTGTCAATTGATAAATGTGATTTATTTAATTATAAACAATATTTATTTGATAAATATATATGTTTTAAATTAAGATAATTGTATTTTATTGCATTGTGACATATTTTATGTCACATAATATACAATTATACAATTGACATAATTATAAAATGAGGTCCATTTTATGTGTGTATGTACCGGTTTTGGGGTGTGCAAGAGGAAATGATTTATGTGTGTTTATTGCTCTATAGACATAATCATTAAAGTGTGCTTTGAAACTATTACCTATGGCCACCCTAATGACTTAGAAAAGGGTAAATGTTCCCCCTTGTTCTTTCCCATACCCGGCCACCCACAACCCAAGGACAACCCACTTAAATATTGTGACATGCTCACAAGATAATTCATTCTACACTTTGGCAAAAATTTTCTAAGTAAGAAAATTACCTCAAAACCTCTAAAATTATTATTGAGATAATAATTATACTAATCATAATACGTTATATTAGTGTTTTAATTCTAATTAAGAGATTAGAATTTGTGTTAAGGAAAACCGAATTTTTGTACTAGCATACTCAAAGTGTCGGTTCTTATTAAGGGGTGTCTTGGGTGCATCTTGGAGGAGGTGTTCTAGTTGAATACTAAGGAGGATCATCCTAGTGTTGATTTCGTCGGATTGTAAGTAAATCGAATCCTATTTCCGCATTTTGTATAAGCATGCATAAGATCTAAAATATTATAATTAAAATGTTAATTATCAATCTCATTAGTATGACTATATAATTAGGTTATGAGATATTTAAACCTAACAATTGGTATCAGAGCAACAAGGTTGTTTGCATGCTTTTCGTTTAATTTATACGAAGTTATTAGATAACAAAATAAATTTGATATTTCTTTTCGTATATGATATGACCGAAATAAATTATGCATGAATACCCACTGATTCTAAATGTATTTTAGGATATTTGGAATATATTTTGCATATATATATATTGTTCATAGGTATTTTATTTTCGGTTTTTATTATTTTTAATGGTTAAAAAATGTTTATTTTTGGGAAAAATAGTTAAAATACGCTTCTGGCCGAGATTTTTCAGTATGTTTTCATATGTATTTCCTATGATATTAATATGATTTTTCGTAAATTATGGAGTAAGAATACATGGTTTATGAATTTTAAATGTTAAAATGCCACAAAATGAATAAAAATGGGTTTGTATAGTTATATTTCGAATTTGACTATAAAAATTTATGAGTATGTCACATGCAATATTTAAAATGTATGCTAAATTTTCCAGAAATGTATCTCATATATTGCATGTTTATTGATTTTAAGTGTAAAAATCGGATAAAAGTGACATTATTTCGACTTTAATAGTTTAAGTTGGAATTTGGCCATAAAAATTTAACACGATGGCATATATATTATTTCCAGCATGTATAAAAATTTCGAGATTTTTATTTAATTTTATGCTTGAGAAATTATTTTAATGGTTAAAATTGTACGATATATGACGTAAATCGTTAAAATTAGCAATAGTTGTTAAATGGCCGAAAGATTTAACCCATAATAGTCATATTTGATATGTTCATCACCATATTTTTCTTGGGAGCCAAAAGTTTCTGTTTTATTTAATTTTTATTTGTTAAAAGTTACATTTAAAATTGAATAATAAGAGTCATTTTAATTAAAATTTCGGCTATTGGGCAGTGTGCCATTTATTTTTCTGTCCATTTCAGGTTCTTAAGGTATTTTGGAAAGTGTAAAAATATTATTAGTATTTTATTTGCATTTATGCAGCTAATTATTTAATTTTCTAACTTAAAATGCTCGTTTGACGTATTATTTTCGAAATAAATATTGAAACGGTATTAATACTAATATTTTAAAGTTCTGAAATTTTAAAAACATTCTAGAATTTTTAAAATTTGAATTTTGAATATTTCCGAAATTTTATGACTCTTTTTGATTTTTATATTATTTTTCCCGTAAAACCGAGTAATACCGAACAATATTATAATGTTAAGTTAAGTCATGTTCAAAGTTTGAGTAAGACTAAATTTTGAAACCTCAATGAGTTGGGATGATTAACTTAAGAGTGAATTCCGATTTACATAATGCTAAGTGTTTTTTAATCGTTAACGCACGCAATTCCATAAAAACTGAGGTATACGATAACTATATATATAAATGATTTTTGATAGGACGATTTGGCTTAGGATTGCATGTTAGTTCATATTCATAAGCATTGCATATTTTAATTATGATTGTCATGATTTTATTTACGTAATTTTGGATTATGTAATTTTACTTAGTATAGTCTTAGTTTTTTAATCGATATTTCCCGTAATGTAAGGGGTTATCGATTCGGATGTAATTAATGTGATCTCGTATCACTTTATTTATTTTTTTCTATTTTATAATGTATAAAGTAGACTAGAAAATTTGTAATTTTTTGTAAATTCCGGAGATCCTTGAAGACGGTGCCATCCGCAAAGGAGTTCCGAGCAAGACGGTGTTTACCTTGGGAAGCGTGCCTCGTGAAGTTCAAGGGACCAAAGGAGTTGGTTTCCGAATTTATACTTTTATTATTTCTTTTCTAGGAAAGACCATACTAGGGTTTATTATTTTATGCTTTTATTTTGCTTTATATGTTTGCATGCATAGCCAAATCGTCATATCATGTCATGCATTCTATTCGATTTAGTCGACCTATACTACAACAAATCATCTCTTGCGCCAAGAATTATGCCACGGGAATTCGTAATTCGTGACAAAAACTAGCTTTGCCATGGGAAAAATTGTTTCCCTCCTTGAAAATGAATTGGTATGAAAAAGTATGCCACGAGAAAAATATAACCGTGGCTAATAGTTGCCTTTAGCCACGAATTAAGCTACAACCGTGGCTAAAAAATGTGGTTAGCCACAAAATAAGCCACGCTGTGGCTAATAATTATGATTAGCCACAAAATATGCCACGTTTGTGGCTAATAATTATGATTAGCCACAAAATATGCCACGTCCGTGGCTAATAGTTGCTTTTAGCCACGACCGTGGCTAATTATTGTTTTTAACCTGTACGACCGTCCCACACGACAGTTTAACATGCCTAGTACTAGTGTGCAATAAAAAATACTATGGTTGATAATAATATGAAGTTTGGTCAATTCAAGAACTTATTATTGTTAAGGGTTACAAAAAATATAAAAACGAGGAATATAAAAACATAAATCGTAAATTTTGTGACATTAAAGCGTAAAAGTGGTAATTAAACCACTTAAATTTGATTATTGTAAATGTTAAAGTTAATAGTAAGTCTTCTTTAAGACAAACACTATCTATCGTAAACTTAAACGGGTCAAATATTACCACATGGAGGTATTAAAAACAAAAATTTTGGAACACAAATAGGGTGATTTGGTATGTATTTGACCGTCTTACGCTTACGACGAATGTAGGTAAGGCTAATTATTATAAGACGTCTTACATATAACATAAAAAAACCTATTTAACTAAAAAAACCCTACCCAGTTCTAGTATACGACGTACGTATAAAATAGAAAAACATATTTAACTAAAAAAAATTACCAATTGAACCTATTTTCCCAATTTTTCATTCACGACCTTCAATTCCTCAACTACAGCTTATACTCAATTCATTTTTTTCCCCGAAAATTCCCAATTAATTAATTAATTAAAACCTAATTCATATATTGTGTTCAAATTTCTCAATTATTACTCACCCAGACCAGTGAACGAATCACGCTCCTCATTAGTCATGATCGTCATCAGTTAAATTGGTAAGTAATTAATCAAAACTTGACGAACACTTTTATATAATGCAACATTTTTACACAAATGTTGTTATCAAAGACAATAAATCTTAAATAACTTTTATTTAATTTTGGTGTTCGGCGCAAAAATAGTGACAAATGTATTTTTAGCCGGAATTTTAAATTTTGGCAACTCACCCACAAAGATCTGCGAAATGAGAAATTAGGGTCGGGTCACATCGTCGGGTTGGATTATTTTGGGTCAATAACTTATCGAGTCACATTGGGTAGGTTCACTTCGAATAGGGTTATTTTGGGTCGGGTCATTTAAGTCGTTTGGATATTTTGGGTCAGAATTTTATAGTAATGACACTAAAAACAGTGATGAACACTAATGCTTCTTTATAAAAAAACCATAACAAATGAATTTTGTGGGGTTTTAAAGACATTTTAATCTACAAAAAAGACTTTGCTATCAACTAATCAATCTAAAACGCGCCTCTTCCCGTGCCCTACTATTCCCAAACCCCGGCGACTACCCTGCTTGTGATTATCCCTGATTTTGGAAATTATTTATCAAACCCCACGATAATCCCTCAATTCAACCACCGTTACTGTGCAATCGCATCTCGCCGCCTTTGACCTTCGTTTCTTTGCTCTCGACGCATCGTGATATAGCTTCAACATCAAAGGTGCGCCTTAATTACTAATTGTCTGTTGCTTTTCTATACTACAAATTTCCGTAATATGTTGCTATTTGAATAAGTTAGTTGTTAGCAATTTCAGTAATATGTTGTTAAATGTTGACATATAGCACAATTTGAGTAATATTCATCTCATACTGATTTCCCTAATTTTAAGATACTGCAGTAGATTAATTGAAGTTTTGTGAACCATTTTGTTGCTATTAATTGAACTGTCGACATATAGAAATTTAATTTTTCTAATTCTTTTTTTTTTTGCAGTTGGGTTGTATTAGGTTTTTCAGGGATTAACTAGGTTGAGATTGAATTTGATCAGATTGTAGACTTAGTGTTTTTAATGATGCTTGATACTGTGATTAGTTTGTGTTATGCTTGTTTAATTATGCTATTTTTGCAGGATTTGATTCAGTTTCTTTTTGGTTAGCTACTAGGTTTGTTAATTGGGGTTCAGGTATTAGTTCAGAAAGATGAATGTGTCATTACAGATGCGATTCATACATTATTGTTACTGAATCTGATTAAAGGTGGAAATGCTCAATTCATAGATCTTTTCTGTGTTATGCAGGTATCTTATATGCAGTATTCATTACTGGTGTCATTACAGACACGATTAAAGATGCAATAGGCCGACCTAGGCATAACTTCTTTTGGCGCTGCTTTCCCGATGGCATAGATGTATGGTTGGTTAATTTTGTTGCTGTTTAATCTCGCTTATATCTTCATACTTTTCCCACTTCTGTATTGAAGATTTCAAATCTCCCAGGCTGAGAAAAATTCCGGAATCAAAATTATTGATGTCGTATTTTTTACTGCACAGTTTTATGATCAATTGGGGGATGTAATATGCAATGGTGATCCAGATGATATAAGGGAAGGACACAAGAGTTTTCCTAGCGGTCACACCTTATGTAAGTATTACGGAGGGACTTTCAGTTTCTGTATTATAGCCGGGATTATGCAAACTGAGTGTTCAAAAAACGTGGCTGAAGCCCAAGTTCAATTTACAGACAAATTGATCTGTTTTAACGATATTACTCACTCGACTGCATTAGTCAGTCGCGTCTCTGTAAGCGTGTCAAATTTGATTCGGAGAACCATGTGACCTGACACAGAACTATATCCATAGGGTCTTTTGCAGGTCTCAGACTCCTCGAACTCTTGTCGTTCTATTTGGCAGCGAAATTCCAAGTATTTGATCAAAGAGGCCATGTAAGCAAATTATGCATTGTGTTATTATCTCTCCTTTTCGTAACTCTTGTGGGTGTTTCTCGTGTTGATGATTAATGGTAACACTGGACTGATGTTTACACTGGAGCTTTGGTAGGTTTGTTTTCATTTTACATTAAAAATGCATCATTTTGATCGAGGTCTCGTCTTTCGAGGATGCATTTGATCTCATTAATTGCTGTTAATTGATAGTTCTGATCTTCATGCTATGCAGGTCTTACTATAGCGGTCCTTTCTTACCTTCAGTTGTTACTTTTAACAATACTTTAGTGTGTTTATTGATTATGTTACAGGTTAGTTTTGAGGTATTGATCTTGCTTTGGAACTACGATAATTGCTCTAGAGGTATCTTATGTATTCATGACTTGTTTATTTTCCTTCAAAGATAATTTTTACACAGAGCACAAGAATTAATACCCCTGTATACTTCTGCGTGTCTCTCTAATTACCATGCTGGTTATAGGTGGTAGCTGGTGGTAGGTTGTTCAACGTCGTTGTCGACACAGAAACAACTAGCAAACGACTTTTGCAAAATGGTGATCTTCGTAGAAGAGTCACCATTATTCCTCTAAATAAAATTCAGGCTCATGTTATACCACCTAATAAACAGCAAGCCGCAACCAATTTGGTCATTTATACATTATGTTTCTTGTTTCAACATGGCCATTTGCTATAATATGTCATATGAATAGTCCCTACGCTTCTGATTTGTAGGTTGGCAAGGAGAATGCCAAACTGGCACTGTCTTTAGTTGAATATGATGATGATTTGAAGGTACTCTTTTATGTTGCCTCGATAACCTTATATATATAAGGATGTGATCATTGCTTGCTCGTTTTTAAACCATTATAGTACATAGTTAGCTCCTGAATCATATTGTTGCTAACTATCTCAGGTCGCAGCACAGACCCCTCTTTCCTACTCCTATTTCGTTGATGCCATATATTGTAAATGAGACTATTGATTACCCCATTAATCAAACATCATTTCAGCTTGGATCCCCTCAGCTTTAAATGCCACGTGCTGTGTATATTCTCAGGAATTCTATGGTGTAGTCAGGCTGATACTTGGTGAACCAACTGCTTGCTCTGCTCGCAACAAATCATGTATTCTAGCTCCTCTGCATCAGTTTGACAAATCCAGCCCAGGGGGTCTGCAGTCAGGTTAAAATGATACAGTTTTGTTTTAGTGTTCATTGCTTTGTGATGATACATTCAAGAGACCATATGATGTTTAGGCACTATCCATTTATTCCAGACCAATTGGTGCCAGTTAACATCAGCTGCTTTCTCCCTACACCATTGGTAACCTTTAGCTATTATATAGGCATTCTCAACATTCCATTCATTGGCAACATACCCGCTGTGAAAGTATTATTTTGTTTTACATATCTTCCTCCATCCCCGGCTAAGTTGACTATGTGACACATGTTTTGGAGCTAAGTTGAGTTTGATTTCATTCTCTTTGGTTGCTTGGAACCGTTTTCTGATTGAGCAAAAAATAGTATACCACTGCCTTCTGAAATTTTGATCAAGCACCATCTTTGAACTTGGTTCTGGGTTGTGGATGGTTTTAATTGTCAGTCTCTCATACACTTGTCGTTATCTTTAACTAATTTATGGTTCTAATGTAGCACCAAAGGTTATGCTGGGGAATATTTAGCACAAATAATTGCATTTCTTGCCAGTTTGTAAATTTGTTACTTGCTGTTTGTTGACCTTTACCAGTTTATGGAAAGTGTTCACTCTGTCTAATATTTCGACTAATGCTGCATGTAGGTCCCACCCACGAGCGTCCCAGTGATGTGCATGAATACATGAAATAACATCTGTTCTGATATGTACAGGTTTGTGTTCTAGAATCTAATCTATACGAAAGCTATTGATGTAAAACAAGTTTTTTTTATCTTACTAGTATTCTTTTAGTACAGGGAGGATACTATGTAAATGTGATTCTATGTAATTTTGTTAGACTAATGCTCCTGCCATCGTCCTGGATCAGATCACTTCGCATTTAATTTCTTGTTCAAAAAATATGATATCTCTTTATTGGCTCACTAGGTGCTTAGCATATGTTTGCTCCTCCTGGTTATTGGCTCACTAGATGCTTAGCTTAAAATGATGTCTTTGATGATCAGTCATTTTATTAACACAAATTATGCAGTATGAACCAATGGTGATGCTGTCTTGGGAAGATAGAACTAATGTTGTCTTGGGAAGATGGAACTAATGGTTGAGTATGAACCATATTTGGTGATGTTTCATTGTGTTTTCCATGGTAATGTACGGATGTCGGTGACAGAGTTTTCTTTGACTTGATGATATCTAATTTCTTTGCATGTAGATATCGAACTCGACAAATGGTGGTGGTGCATCGAAATGAGAGCAAACAAATCTGGAATTCACTTTTTTCGGAGTAGTTTAGCTAGTCGTACTTTTTGTCGTAGATTATTTAATCTTACGGGATATTTTATTATTTTTGCGTGGACAAATTTCTATTGTTCGGATGAACGAAAAAATTACAATAGTTCTTTTGAACTTTAAAACATGTAATTTGTTAATGCAATTTTAATTTATGCTATATGATTTTGTATTGCTATATATTATTGTCATATTAATTCATAATTTTGTTTCTCGTAATGTATATAACTATTAATTAATTTAATCGCGTATTGACAAATAAAAGTCGTAGCTGTATGTATGTAGTGTCTTTTTCCAATATTGGAAAAGTGTCGAGAAGTTAAGTGTTTCGACGTAAAAAAGTGTTGAGAAAGATGACACCTAAAGGAATGCCGACGCTTTAAAGCGACGAAACATACCAAAAAAGTGTCGAAACAGGCGGGATGTGTTGTAGTGATTTAGCCACGAAATAAATATTCTGCCACGGAAAAACTAATCTCTAAACAACATTTAGCCACGGCAGTTTTTGTGGCTACCAAGTGTTAGCCACAGGAATATTTGATTGCCACGGATTAACATGTTGTGGCAAAAAAGGTGTTAGCCACAGGAGTATTAGTTTGCCACGAAGTTTAGTCACGTCAAAATCTATGGCAAAAAACAAAACATTAGCCACATGTTAATTTTTCCCATAGCTATTTGATAGCCATGGCCACTTGGGCCACGAATGTTTTTTCGTGGCAAACATATTTAGCCACAGGAATTTGACACTTGCGCCATAGATTTAAACGTGGCGCAAGTGATCAATTGTTGTAGTGCTAGTCAATAATTTATCTATAATTCACCGACTTAGTTCACTTAAACGGAGATAGATAATAATTTTGACTAGATCTCTTACATATGAATATTGAGACTTAGCCTTACCAAAAAGTATAGACCCATGAATCCCTTCTTCACAAGAATGTAGGCTCGGCTACACCGGGGTACTAAAATTGTCACGCTGGGTAAGTGAAGTAATAAGATTACACCTTGAAATTTGGTCGATCCCAACGAAGGTATTCGTAACCGTAGTTACAATAAGTTCGGGCTAAAGACGATTTTTTTTTTTTAAAAAAAAAAATTGTCGACCGAGAGTTCTAAGGTAGAACCGATTAAAAGGTTAATCCACCAAATTATACCAATAAGGGTTGAATCGGCTATACCGTGGCCGAATTAGTATGGGTTTGGGTCTCAGAATTGTTTACTTAATTGGGTAAGAGCTCATTAAGTAAATAACTAAACTTGTTTAATATTAAATTACAAGTTTTAAAATGATGTTGTTTTTAATTCTTTCACTTTTATTGTAGTTTAATTTTTCCAACATCATCGATCAATGGCAACCAACGCTCCACCTCTCACTAATGTATCATGGCTTCGATACTTTATGGATCGTTGCAAACTCGATAAGCATGGTTCCAATCTTAAGGATTGGGATGCGCAATTACTTTTGGCCGCTCAAGGTGACGATAAGACTCGTTACCTCTCCGAAGCCGTTCCTCCCGCTCCTCCCGCTCGTTCCGTGGTCCAAACTCGTGAGGCCTATGAAGCCTACATGAAAGAGTCCTCCGCTCTTAAAAATGTGCTTATCTTCTCCATGGAGCCGGATCTCCAAAGGAGTATGATTAAGTTAAGCACATCATATGAGATATACACCAAACTTGCGACGATGTTTTCACAAACTCCAAGGGTGATTCAATATGAGGCGGCTTCCGCCTTCTTCAACATTTGCTTGAAGGAGGGACAAAAGATAAGCCCTCATGTACTCAAACTAGTTGAGTTCGCGGAGACTCTAAAGTTGCAAGGAGTTGACGTTCCCGACTCTCTCATCATTGACCGAGTCCTTCACTCTCTCAATAAGGTGAAATCGTTTGCTCAATTCCAGGTGAATTTCAATATGCGAAATCAAGAGACCACGTTGGATGAATTGCATAAGATGCTTGTCCAAGCCGAGAGGGACATGGAACTTCATGAAAGTTCCACTAAGGATGTTTTGAACATCGAGAAGAAAGGGAAAACTAACTTCAAGAGAAATGCCTTCAAAGGCAAGGGTAAGAAAACGTTCAAACCCAAACCGGCCAAAGAAAAGACCTTTTCGAAAGTCGCTTTGACCTCATCTTCAAAATCTGAAGACAAATGCCATTATTGCACGGGGTTAGGACATTGGAAGCGTAATTGCCCCAAATACTTGAGCGACCTCAAAAATGGAAAGGCAAGGCCACTCGAGGAGAAGTTAACTGAAAATGCGTGGCCACGCTCGGAAGGTATCTATGGTAGATAATTCCGGTCAAATAGTTATTCTGCAGATCGAGGAAACCACTAATGATAGGATCGAATGCAAGTACGACCTCAGAGAGACACCTTGCATTGAGTGGGAGATTGTAATAGGACAAGAGAATTGGTGACGCACACTTGTTGAGGACAAGTGGGAGATTGTTGGGAAATGTGTCCTCAACAATAGTGCGATCACATAATTAAATCTCATGACGAGAATGCGCAAGGGATGATACCAAATTATATAAGTCAACTGACCAACATTAATCGGTAATGATTGGTAGCTAGAGTTTAACATTTCTGTCGTATGACGGTGGTGGTCAGTTGATCCCTTTAGATCACACCTATAGGACAATTCCCTTAATTGATAAGATGATCAAATGTATATTGATACGAGTTGATCATATTCCTTACACTCGTATACCGAGAAATCAGAGGTTAAATCTTATCGAAGATTTATGTTTATAATTGAAACGTGTCAATTATTAAACAATGAACAATATTTTTATAATATCGTAATTAGAATGAATCGGGTTATAATTATTACAAAAGTTGTAGATCGTATTGACGATTATTATGAATGACCATTTTATATATTAGTAATTACGAATTGCTTGTCAATTGATAAATGTGATTTATTTAATTTATAAACAATATTTATTTGATAAATATATATGTTTTAAATTAAGATAATTGTATTTTATTGCATTGTGACATATTGTATGTCACATAATATACAATTATACAATTGACATAATTATAAAATGAGGTCCATTTTATGTGTGTATGTACCGGTTTTGAGGTGTGCAAGAGGAAATGATTTATGTGTGTTTATTGCTCTAAAGACATAATCATTAAAGGGTGCTTTGAAACTATTACCTATGGCCACCCTAATGACTTAGAAAAGGGTGAATGTTCCCCCTTGTTCTTTCCCATACCCGGCCACCCACAACCCAAGGACAACCCACTTAATTATTGTGACATGCTCACAAGATAATTCATTCTACACTTTGGCAAAAAATTTCTAAGTAAGAAAATTACCTCAAAACCTCTAAAATTATTATTGTGATAATAATAATACTAATCATAATAAGTTATATTAGTGTTTTAGTTCTAATTAAGAGATTAGAATTTGTGTTAAGGAAAACCAAATTTTTGTACTAGCATACTCAAAGTGTCGGTTCTTATTAAGGGGTTTCTTGGGTGCATCTTGGAGAAGGTGTTCTAGTTGAATAGTAAGGAGGATCATCCTAGTGTTGATTTCGTCGGATTGTAAGTAAATCGAATCCTATTTCCGCATTTTGTATAAGCATGCATAAGATCTAAAATATTATAATTAAAATGTTAATTATCAATCTCATTAGTATGACTATATAATTAGGTTATGAGATATTTAAACCTAACATCCTCCCATATAGAGCCTCAAAAGGAGCCATACCAATGCTAGCGTGGTAGCTATTATTATACGAGAACTCTATCAATCTCAATCGCTCTTCCCATGATCCCCCAAATTCCAGCACACAAGCTCTCAGCATGTCCTCCAAGGTCTGAATGGTTCTTTCCGTCTGACCATCTGTAGCTGAGTGAAAAGCCGTAATCATCTTTAACTGCGTGCCCAAAGCGGACTGTAGCTCTTGCCAAAACCTGGAGATAAATTTCGAGTCGCGATCAGAAACAATATCTTTGGGAACGCCATGCAACTTGACCACATTCTGCACATATGACTTTTCCAACTCAGCCTTACTCCAGGTATTTTTGATTGGAATAAAGTGAGCGGACTTGGTCAATCTATCCACAATTACCCAGATCATGTTGTTGCCTTTCTAAGTTCGAGGCAACCCCACGATGAAATCCATAGAAATATTCTCCCATTTCCACTACGGTACATCCACTGGCTGGACCTTTCCTTGAGGTCTCTTGTAACACCCCAAGAGTATGAGAAAGTTGTCCCACATCGGTAGAATGTGAGGCTTGTGATATATTTATAATAGCTTCCACCCACCACTTAGTAACAAGGCCTTGTGCTTTTAGGCTTAAGTGAGGACAAGTAACGGGCCCAAAAGTGCATACCCATCTTATTGGGGATGTGTTACGACCGTGGTGGGTCGGGTTGTTACATCTCTTATGCTCACCTTTTACCCTCTGGCACGTCAGACACCGCGACACAAACTCGGCAACCTCCTTCTTCATATTGGGCCACCAAAACGTCTTCTTCAGGTCTTTGTATAATATATCACCCCCTGGGTGAACGGAGTATGGCGTAGCGTGAGCTTCAATGAGAATCTTTTTTTTCAACTCATCATTATTCGGAACACACCATCTGCCACTGAATCTCAGGCTACCGTCAGAATGGACACTGAATTTGGACTCGATCTCATTACCACTTCCCTCGATCATTCCTCGCCACTTCTGTATCCTCAAATTTTCTTTTTGCAATTCTCTGATTTCTCCATACAACTCTGGCTCCACTGTCAGATCACTAAGAGCATCCCCTTTTCGGATCATAAAAATTCCCATTTCTCCCAACTCACTATGCAGTCTTACCCTTGATCTGGCACTACTCAATGCATGAACTGATTTTCTACTCAAGGCATCAGCAACCACATTAGCCTTGCCCTCGTGATTGATAATTTGCATATCGTAGTCACCAATCAACTCTATCCACCTCCTTTGCCTCATATTCAACTCTCGCTGGGTATAGATGTACTTCAAGCTTTTATGGTCAGCAAACACCTTAAAAGTGGCCCCGTAAAGGTAATGGCGCCACAGTTTTAGTGCAAAGACCACGGCTCCCAACTCCAAGTCATGGGTAGGATAATTCTCCTCATAGGTCTTCAATTGACGGGAAGCATATGTTATCACTCTCCCATTCTGCATTAATACACACCCCAGACCATGCTTTGATGTGTAACACCCCAAGAGTATGAGAGGAAAGTTGTCCCACATCGGTAGAATGTGAGGCTTGTGATATGTTTATAATAGCTTCAACCCACTACTTAGTAACAAGGCCTTGTGCTTTTGGGCTTAAGTGAGGACAAATAATGGGCCCAAAGGCTTACCTCCCATCTTATTGGGGGTGTGTTACGACCGTGGTGGGTCGGGTTGTTACAGATGCGTCGGTATAAACTTCGAAATTATCACTTCCATTAGGCAAGGCAAGGATAGGAGCTGTTGTCAGGCGTTCCTTAAGAGTTAAGAATGCCTTCTCACAACTCTCATCCCAAATAAAGCGGTTCTCCTTTCTCATCAACGATGTCAACGACTTAGCTAGCTTTGAGAAATCTTTGACAAATCTCCTGTAATACCCAGCCAATCCCAGGAAACATCGGATCTCTCCCACATTCTTCGGGCTTTGCCATCTGGTCACAGCTTCGATCTTACTAGGGTCCACAGACACCCCTTCCTTGGAGATCACGTGACCCAAGAAAGCAACTTTCTCTAACCAGAACTCGCACTTACTCAACTTAGCATACAACTCATTCTCCTCCAAAGTCTTCAATACTGTTCTGAGGTGCTCTTCGTGCTCTTCCTCACTCTTGGAATACACTAAGATGTCGTCGATAAACACAACCACAAACTTATCCAGGTACGGACTGAATACCCGGTTCATCAAATCCATGAAAACTGCTGGTGCATTAGTCAACCCCGAATTTGTAGTGGCCATACCTTGATTTAAAAGCGGTTTTGGGAATGTCCTCGTCTTTAATCCTCAATTGATGATAACCCGATCTCAGATCAATTTTCGAGAAAACTCCGGCTCCACTCAACTGGTCGAACAGATCATCAATTCTAGGCAAAGGGTAACGGTTCTTAATGGTCACGTTATTCAACTCTCGGTAGTCCACACAAAGCCTCAGACTCCCATCTTTATTCTTCACAAAAAGTACTGGTGCTCCCCAGGGTGACACACTAGGTCGGATGAATCCCTTTTCAGCCAATTCATCCAGTTGTTTCTTTAATTCATCTATCTCCTTCGGTCCCATACGATAAGGTGATTTCGATATGGGCCCTGCTCCTGGCTTTAGTTCGATAGAAAAGTCGATCTCTCTCCTAGGTGGCAACCCTGACACATCATCCCGGAACACTCCCTCAAACTCTCTCACCACAGGTATCTCGCTAACCTTCGAAGTCTCCGCCTCACAATTCCATATTTGACACAAGATCAAACTATCCCCCTTTCTCAGACCAGATTTAAGGGTATTAACAGATATGAATCTAACCTTAGGTTTAGCCATGAATCCCCTATAGGTCACCCTCACTCCCCTAGGCCCCTTAAGAGAAATCTTCTTTTGGTAACAGTCTATAAATGCTCGATATTTCCCCAGCCAATCCATCCCGAGAATTACCTCAAAGTCCCCCAAAGGAAATTCGATAAGATCACAATGGAAAACTACCTCCCCAATCTTGATGAGCACACTCCTATAGACTAGTTACATGACACAGATTCCCCGGATAGTATAGTTATAGAATCCTCAATCCAATCATAGATATCAAGCTCTAACACCCTAGCATGCTCTTTAGACACAAAAGAATGGGTAGCTCCGGAATCGAAAAGTACAAATGTAGGTTTAAGGTTCACGAGAAAAGTACCAGTCACGACATGGGCGTCATCTTTGGCAGCCTGCTTCTCCATGGCAAAGAGTTTGCCACTGGTCTACACTTCACTCTGGCTAGTAGTGGTTGCTCCCG
Organism: Silene conica; assembly: GCA_029255685.2. NCBI lineage: Eukaryota > Viridiplantae > Streptophyta > Magnoliopsida > Caryophyllales > Caryophyllaceae > Silene > Silene conica. The sequence continues at coordinate 37,063,803 of CM055312.2, read as the reverse complement.
ACTGCTGGTTCCCCTCGGCTCCGGTCTTCTGGCTGCTACCACTCCCGTTGTACTGGTTATGGTGGGAACGGTTTTGATAGTTGTTATAGCTCTTCTAGTAGTTATTGCTAGTACTAGACCTCACATTTCCCCCATAACCCGACATAGGAGTATGGTAACCTCCACTCGCCGAAGTATTCATGCGGGACCCACTGTACCCCAAAGTTGGAGTACGGTAACCCCCAGATTGATATCCGTCTGAGGATCGACACACAGCTTGCTTATGTCCCGTCTTTCCACAACCATAGCACACTATCCCCACAGAACTGGTTCCCGAACCCCTACTCTTGTAGTTACTACCACCCTGATTTCTTGCAATGGCTGAGGCACTGTTGGTAAAATACCCATTGTACCTATTAGAATTCTGCTTTTTCGACCCCGAATTTTCACTCAAGGTTTCAGTCTTCCTCTTTTCACTCCTTGTCTTCTTTTCCTCCTTTATCATGTCAGCGAGCCTATCAGCTGCCCCAACCCGCAAATAGATATCACAGACTATAGTGGGTGGTGCAGCGATAAGTCTCTTCTTGACAACAATGGTTAACCCCCCCTCGAACTTCATGGCAAGCATTGCCTCATCCATCCCCATTTCTCCCACATGACTCAGCAGCTGAAGATACTTCCTGTAGTAGACCTCCATAGTCATCTCATCAGTCATTCGGAAAAGTTCAAGTTCCTCCCTTAGCTTGCTCTTTTGAAACTCAGGTAGAAATACTTCGAACATGATCCTCTTAAATGCGACCCATTCCACGTGATTGATTCCATCCTCGATAGCTGCTTCTCGAACTTCTCCCTTGTTCCCAGTCCACCAATCACCAGCCATTCCCCTCAAGTAATGTGCAGCTTGATCTACTCTCAGCTCCTCCGGACAGTCTATCAGCTCGAACAAGTTACTGAACTCCCGACACCATTCCCCGAGTAGGTGAGGTTCTCCCTCGCCAGTGAATTGAGTAGGGTTATGCCGCGCGATGATGGTGCTCATCTTGGCAGAGTCCACGCGTTTGGCCTTTAAGCCCTCATTCTCAGCTATCAATCGGTCTAATTCCTCTTGCGTGATGTTAGCTACGTTATTCCTTCTTGGAGGCATTCTATAACATACAAGGAAGAAATATGAGTCCCGGTTTAAGTATGGGTACTCACTCAGATTAAGGCTATATCCCCTTAAGCATCAGGTTACATATGCAAACTAATATATACTAATAGTATTTTCTTACAACATGGCTCAGGGATCACATAACCGCATATCATTAGAGCTGACATAATTATTAATATAATACTGATCATCGCATGCATCCACATCATTATACACTCTATATAATCACAACCACGTAATTCTTATACATATACTCTTTCTTTCATATTCATGCCATTCATATAACATAAGGGTTCTTATAACCCCTTATCATGCTTTACCACCAATTCTCATCATTTCCTATTCTACCCTTTTCGCTCGTATACACTCAAGGTACCCGGGTAAAACTGAGAGGGCCTATGGTTCAGTGTGAGGGCCGGGGGGCCCCAGACTCATACATCTCTTTTAGTGTGCTCCTAACAGTTATATCCCGGGGTTCATTTTATTTAGACTCTTCCTACATTCATTTGGGTTCATTAGGTTAGGCCTGAGGATCGTTCGCTCTGATAGCACTTTGTAACACCCCCATTTATTTAGGGACCTGGACTAGGTTACCCCAAATAACCAAGGGTGTTACCATCTCGAAAAACCGAGGTAGTAGATAACAAAGGAAAGAGTCGCAGTACTTTATTAAGTAATTTAAATGTTAAAACAAGGTGTCTTAAAGTATTACAACTGTCGCACAAGATAAAACTAAAAGTCTAGACAAAGTGAAAGACTAAGCAACATGAGCTAATGCTAGATGGTCTGGTCCACAACCTCTCCTCCCTTCCAGCTCCCATGAGTCTAAGACCTGTTATTCTGCTCCCCAATAAATTGGATCAACACAGACACATTCAAAACACACAGGGTCAACACGAGGTTGAGTTGGTAATGTAATCAAGACATGAAATAACACATTACGAATTTCCTCCGTCTCTTCCACAAACACTTCTCCACTTCACCTCCAACACACCACACCTCCCATGGCCATATCACAAGTCCCTTATCACAAGACTCATATCACAAGACCCATTTCACAAGCCCCGTTCTCCACGATAATCAATAATAATCAATCAATCACAATATATCCATAATTAAATATATCAATCATATAATGAGTGACCTCATGTCATAACACAACCACAGACATAAATATCCCCTACCTCGAAACTGCAGATAGGCAGCGACAATCGACAACTGCTATTAGAAGTGTTCCACGCGGAAACCTCCACTTAAACATATAATGATATAACGTATTAAAATCCTTCCAAACCCTTCTATTACACTTACCATAAATAGCAACTTTCCAAAAGCGGAAAGTTTCCCAAAGTGGAAACTTCCCCAAGAAGGAAACCTTCCTACAAAGGAAACTCCCAAATAAATCTCCCGACTCAACCATTACACTAACACAAAATATATAAACTAATTATAATAATAAAACTACTAATAAAATAATAATAATAATAATAGTACCAATAATAATAATAATAATAATAATGATAATAATACTAATAAAAATAATAAAACCAAAACCCAAAACGCCAAACACCGAAACAGCCCCCACATTCCAACGCGCTACTCACGAATCAAGTCCCCCATCACCACCGCGTGACACCACCTCCGACCACCAGCAACTACCGACCCTGTACCCCCGACCAACGGCTACACCCATGACACCCCAACACCTCTTCGATGACTGCCGCAAATGTGAACTAGACCCAAACCCAGGTCTGGTTCCTTACCCCATCACTCCAGCCGCCTCTAAAGAATTCCCTGTCGCCGCTGCTACAATTGCCACACCACCCCAAAACCACCCCCTAAACCTCCTCTGACCCTGGACTCGTAACCACGGTGGTACCACCATGTCGACCTCCCCCGAGTCAACGGTGGTACCACCCCCAATACTCTTCCTGTACACGCATCAAAAGAAACAGAAACAACCAGGGTGACGAACACCCCTTTTTACGCTGACCCAGACACCTGAACCCGCCGTGACAACCTTCACCCGACTCCCCTGACTACCAGCAACAACATGACACTAACACAAACTGAAGATGGCGACCCAGAACCCCTTCGACTTTAACACAAAAACACACGCAGACACAATAATAAAAGACGACCAACACACAGAGGTAAACATACCTTGTTCCTGCTCCAAACGAGGGGTGCTAGGGTGCTCTAAACAGGCCGTGCAAGCTTCCTCTCTCCTCCTTGTGGTGGCGGCCATAGGGTTAGGCCATTGGTTGTGTATAAAATAGGTTAAACATGAGGTTGATAGTGCCTCTTATATGACGACAGGGTGAGGGTGTGAAAGGGGGGGTGTGTTTTGAGGGTTTGAACTCGTGGGCTATTGTGAAATAGCACGACATTCGAGGCCCAAAGCTTCCCCCAAAAGTCTCAAGCTCGAACCCCACGAGTGGCAAAAAGTATACATACAGCGATTAGATATATTTAACGAGCAATTAAGCATCTAACTACTCCCCCCTACGACCATAATAAAATAACATCGTAACAAAATATTCGAGGTATTACACTGATACTCTGCCATGTGGAGAGGAATTCAAGAAAGGGGGGGGGGGGAGGGGGGTTATGGTTGCCCTCTATGCCAGGAAAAGGAATGGAAGAGTTGAAACGAATGAGCACATTTTCAGGGATGTTCGTTTGCAAGTAGGTTTTGGGCGGGATCTATTATGGGTATTAGGACTGAAAGGGATCTTTATGCCAGCCTAAAAAAATGGATAGTAAATTGGATTGACTATTTGAGTAAATTTGATGATGGAAATTGGAAGGTTTGTATGCTTGTGGTTACTCTTTAGGGAATCTGGAAATTTTGAAACATGGCTCTTTTCTCAGGGGAGATCCTAGCTCCGAAGCTTTTCTTCTTGTTTACTGAACAATTGGTTGATGAATTTCAAAAAGGATATAGCATGAGGACGAACACAAGAGTTATCTCAAAGAAGAAATATGAGTGCCACTTAGATGCCATTAGTCGCCAGATTAAGGAAGGTAAGTATGTGTATTTCACAGGTAATACAGAGCTCTGCTTTCCAGTGCAGGTTAAAGTAGATGTTAGCTGGTTGGAGAACACGGAGGCTGCGTTGGGTTTTGTTGCTTACAATAATGAAGGCTAAGAGTTTCTTAGATATAAGGAGCGTTTTAAAGCTGAGTCTGCTTTACAAGCTGAAGCGATAGGTCTTCTGTTTGTGCTAAAGTGGGCAAGATGGGGTGTATTTCTCCATCTTTGCGTCGCGACGGATTGCTTGAAACTGCTATTGCAACTAGCAGACATTAAGAAGGTGGATCACCTGATCAAGGGTATCCTTGAAGACTGCAAAGAGATTTCCGCTTGGTTTCACTGTCTTAGCTTTTCCTTTATTTCTAGAATGTTTAATAGAGTAGCATATGAACTTGCTACTCACACAAAATGTTAATATCATCATTTACCTTTGGCACAAAAAAGGATGTTGTTGACAATAAAAGGAAAGTTAGGGTCTTTGGGCTCACTTGGGTAAAGAGAAGAAGGTAGGAATGTCAACTGGATATTGGTAATGCTTTTGGTCAATGTTTAACCCTAATATCTTAGTTTTACCTTAAGTGAACCACATGGCTCTCACCTTCTAATCAACTCATCGTAAACATGCCATCAAAGTCCTCTCAAACACTCTCATGCAAGGAAGGAACTATATATATATATATATATATATATATATATATATATATATATATATATATATATATATATAGGGTCAAGTCGTCAAGATCCCGTGCGAACTCTCTTACGGTGTGAACCGTGCGAACTCGTAGAAAAAAGACAATTTTTTTTTATTTTTTTTTTACGTTGGTTCGCACGGTTCGCACCGTAAGAAAGTTCGAACGAGTTCTTAAAATTTTAGTGTTATTATATAAATTTTGGTGTTATTTTATAAATTTACAGTGTTATATTTTTTAGTTTTTAGTGTTATAATAATATAAGTTTCAAGTGTTATAATATAAGTTTTCAGAGTTATAATATAAGTTTGTTGTGTTATAATCTAATTTTTTTCGGTTACTGTTATTTTTAACAAAAATATAAGACAATAATGATAACGATAAAATGTATATTTTTTACACAATAACGATAAAAATTAGGATAAAAGTTTCTAGCATATTTTTACATGGTACTTCTATGCTCTTGGACTTCCTCTCTTTCCACCTCGCCTACCTCTTCCACGTTGTCCACCCCTTCCTCCTCCTTGGTTGTTATTTTCACTATTTGTACTGTGTTGAGCACTGCGTTTGATTTTTGATTTTGGTGTCAAAGGTGGTTTTGAACCACTTCGTAGCACAAGTTCTTCAGTGTTCAAGGCTTCTTATTGACATACAATGATTGGTAGTTTCTTTAACTTTATCAACAATTTTTTGCTCGCAGCAAGCACTTTTTTCTTTGCTTCTGCATCTGCTGCATCTTCTGCATCTCTTTGTAATTTTTTCTTTGCTTCTGCATCTGCTGCATGTCTTTGTCTTTTCAGATTCTTCCATATGTTTTCTTTACTTTTGTTAAAAGCTTCTGTCTTTTCAAGCAATGCTGCCCTAACTTCATTTATGTCTGCCATGAGACGTGTTGCAGCCAACTCACTAGAGAAGTTTCTCCTCATTATCTTCCTCCCAAGGTCTGATTCATACAGCTTACCTTCATAACACAACATGTACATCATCAGAAAATAGCATGACTCCTCATCAAGGTTGTCTAGTGACTGCCAAGTGAAAGGCACATTGATAATGTTCAACAAATCTGGAGCATCTTCAATACTATTGATGTGACTCATTTAGTCGGAGTTAAATCGCCGGAGTTAGTGTGGTTTTGTTGGTTTTATGTGGTGTTATGTAGCTTAATTGTAAGTTACTTGTTGGTGAGCCTAGATTAGCTATTCGGTCGGTTTTATAGTGTTTATGACAGTTTTTAAGTGTGGGGATAGATGGGCCAAAATTCCTATGAAGATACCTCAGATGTGTGCGCTTAAGGTGCGCTAATTGAGTGCACTAATGTGAGAAATCAACAATGGGCAGCCCCAAGGTACGACTGAAGTGCGACCAAGGCGCGACAGAAGTGCGACCAAGGTGCGAGTGAAGTGCGACCGACATTTGCTCAGATTTTAGTTTTTACCTAATTACTATATAAGATTTTTATCTAGGTTTTGAGAAGGGGTAGTCAGCCGCCATTGAGACAAAAACATTATTTTGCTATTTTTTCAAGACTATGTGTAACTAATTTCCCTCTTTCTTGGATTCGGGCAATTGAAGCACTCTTTATACAATTGTGAGTTTGAATGTTTTAATTTCTTTTCTTGATTATTGTGAATTGCTTGTTCCTATTTATATGAATGTTGATTTATAGTTGCTAGGTGTACAACTAGTGGTTGATTTCTTCGTTCTACCGTTAGTATTGTTAATTGAATAGGATTTATTGGTTAACTTTACACTAGTAACGACTAGGAATTTATTTTGAACGGGATACGTTAATATTCATTCTTAGAAGCAATTCACATAAATATATTGAGTGCAACTGGATTGTATGCGCTATTTGTTCTCTATCGAATTCTCTATATTTACTGCTGCTGTTGGATTAAACCTTGAACTGGATTGTTAGGGTTGTTTAATGGTTAGGGTTGATTAAGAATGGGATTTGTTTTAATTGACTATTCGTAAGGAGAATTGGAATTTTACATTCGCGATAGAGTAATCAAGATTAGTAATTGAGAACTGAGTTAAACCTTAAAGCTTGCAGAAATGCAGGAGTTGAGAGGTCTCAGGTTCGATTACCAGCTGGGGCGATGACCACTTGGCCACTGCAGCTCCCGAAGGGGGTGGCTTACATGGTCCATGTGGTGGTGCGGGAATGCATGGGCCCGGGGGGATTAAACCCCTCGTTATCAAAAAAAAAAAAGATTAGTAATTTAGACCGTCTAACAGTGATCAATTATTGTCATTGAGTGTGGATATATGCTTGGTTCCAAGACTCTTCCAAATCATTTGATACATCATTATCATTAGCTTTATTACTTAAATTGCATTAGATATTCATCTTAGTTTGTTAGAAAATCAATCCAAAACTTTTGAAAAGTGTGAGGTAAATATGAGGTATTCCAAAAGTGTGAGGTAAATATTCCACTTCTTAACCTTTTGAAAATTATTCCTAAATATGCGAAATTCTTAAAGGAGTTGTGCACTATTAAACGGAATAACAAGTTGAAAGGGGTGAAGAAAGTGAAGGTTAGTGAACATGTGTCCGCTATTTTTCAAAAAAAATTGCCTCAAAAGTGTACTGATCCGGGCATGTTCACTATTCCTTGCACTATTGGAGACACTAAGATTCAAAAGGCCATGTTAGACCTAGGATCTTCAATTAATGTGATGCCCTACTCCTTGTACCAATCTATGGGACTTGGTCCTTTGCATGCTACTAGTGTTGTTATCCAGTTAGCCGATAGATCGAATGTTTACCCAAAGAGGATTATCGAAGATGTGCTTGTGTTGGTTGATAATCTTATATTTCCTGCTGATTTTTATGTGCTAGACATGGAACATGATAAACATGCAGCTCCTATTCTGTTAGGAAGGCCATTTTTAAAAAATGCTAGCACTAAGATTGATGTATCTAGTGGGTCTATGACTATGGAGTCTAGTGGTCAGGTCGTGGAGTTTAACATTTATGATGCAATGAAATATCCTGATGACCATCATTCTGTGAATTTTATTGACATTGTTGACCCTTTGGCCCAAGATTTCTTTGTTTTTAATGGTGAAGATGAGTTGCAGGTAGCTTTGGAGAATAGTGTGGATGGTCAAGAGGTGGAATATGTTTTTTCTGCTAACTTGCAGGAAGTTGTGGCCGACTTGCATAAGTTGGAGGAGCTTCCTTTGAGTTTGACTAATACATTGTCATTAACTGTTCCTTTGGAGAAGTTGTTGCCATCTGTTTTGCAGGCACCTGTGGTAGAACTTAAGGCCCTTCCCGAGCATTTGAAGTATATTTTCCTTGGTGAGGGAGAAACACTTCCTGTCATCATCTCTAGTAAGCTCACCAAGGAACAAGAAGGAAGGTTGAAAGATGTGCTTGTGAAGAACAAACTAGCTATTGGTTGAACTATTATTGCCGACATCAAAGGTATTAGTCCAAGTACTTGTATGCACCGGATTTTGCTAGAGGATGAAGCCAAACTGGTAAGGCAACCACAACGTCGATTGAATCCTCCTATGATAGTGGTTGTGAAAAAGGAAGTTCTCAAATTGCTTCAAGTAGGTATGATTTATCCTATTTCTGACAGTAAATGGGTGAGTCCTACCCAAGTAGTCCCTAAGAAGTCTGGGGTGACCGTAGTTGAGAACAAAGATGGTGAGCTTGTACCCACTAGGATCCAAAACGGGTGGAGGGTTTGTATAGATTATCGTAGGTTGAATGCGGTAACTAGGAAAGACCACTTTCCTCTTCCCTTTATTGACCAAATGCTTGAAAGGCTAGCGGGAAAGGCTTATTATTGTTTCTTGGATGGTTATTTGGGCTATTTTCAAATAGCTATTGCTCCTGAGGATCAAGAGAAAACCACATTTACTTGTCCTTTTGGTACCTTTGCGTATCAACGCATGCCTTTTGGACTTTGTAACGCACCAGCTACTTTTCAGCGCTGTATGGTTAGCATATTTTCTGAGTATGTTGAACGTTTTATTGAGGTCTTTATGGATGATTTTACGGTGCATGGTGATTCTTTTGACACTTGTTTACACCATCTGTCTTTTGTTCTTAAGCGTTGTATTGATACTAACCTTGTCTTGAATTCTGAGAAATGTCATTTTATGGTGGAACAAGGTACAGTACTAGGACATGTTGTGTCTTCAAAAGGTATTGAGGTTGACAAAGCTAAGATTGATACCATTTCTTCTCTACCTTATCCTACTAATGTTCGTGAAGTTCGATCTTTTCTTGGCCATGCAGGTTTCTATCGCAGGTTCATTAAAGATTTCTCTAAGATCGCTTCACCCTTATGCAAGCTGCTGCAAAAGGAGTCAGATTTCATCTTTGACAAGGCGTGTAAGGAGGCTTTTGATGAACTGAAAGGTAGACTTACCTCCGCCCCGATTATTCAAGCACCAGATTGGTCTCTTCCCTTTGAGATTATGTGTGACGCGAGTGATTATGCCTTGGGAGCGGTGTTGGGTCAGAAGAATGGAAGGGCTTCCCATGTCATTCATTATGCATCCATGACCTTAAATGAAGCACAACTGAATTACACCACGACTGAGAAAGAGCTTCTAGCCATTGTTTTTGCTTTGGAGAAATTCCAGTCTTATGTACTTGGTACAAAAGTGGTGGTATTTTCAGATCATGCAGCATTGCGCCATTTGATGGCAAAGAAAGAATCTAAGCCGAGGTTGATTAGATGGATTTTGTTGCTTAGTGAATTTGATTTAGAGGTGAAAGACAAGAAGGGAGCAGAAAATGTCGTGGCAGACAACTTAAGTCGGTTGGTGGATGTTGATGCGAATCCACATGAGAAGAATTTAGTGAAAGGATTATTCCGTGATGAAAGCTTGTTCACTATTCGTTCCGTGGAGCCATGGTACGCCAACCTTGTTAATTTTCTCTGTTCTTCTAGATTTCCACAAGGCTTTTCCAAATCTCAAAAGGACAAGCTTCGCAGTGATGCGAAGTATTATGTTTGGGATGAGCCTTATTTGTGGAAGCATGGTCCTGACCAAATCATCAGAAGGTGTGTACCAGAGAATGAGATGACTTCAATCCTTACATTTTGTCACTCACATGCTTGTGGTGGTCAATTTGGTGCAAGGAGAACAACGAGAAAGGTTCTTGATTGTGGATTTTACTGGCCTAAGTTTTTAGAGATGCTCACGGATTTTGTCAAGCTTGTGACAATTGCCAAAGCGTAGGCAATATTTCCCGGAAGAATGAGATGCCGCAAAGTTACATGTTGAATTGTGAGATTTTTGATGTTTGGGGAATCGACTTCATGGGTCCCTTCCCGAATTCATATGGCAATCTCTACATATTATTGGCGGTGGATTATGTGTCTAAGTGGGTGGAGGCAATTCCCACAAAGACTGATGATTCCAAGGTGGTGGCGGATTTCATCAAGGCTAACATATTTGCTCGATTTGGAATTCCGAAGGCTTTGATTAGTGATCGTGGCACACATTTTGTCAACAAGACAATTGATGTTTTGCTGAAAAAGTATTTTGTTTCTCATAAAGTTTCCACGGCATATCATCCGCAGACTAATGGACAGGCTGAAGTGTCCAGTAGAGAAGTTAAATCCATCCTGAGAAGACGGTGAATCCCAATCGGAAGGATTCGAGCTTGAGATTAGATGATGCATTATGGGCTTATCGAACGGCCTATAAAACCCCAATTGGTATGTCACCTTATCGACTTGTGTTTGGAAAAGCATGTCATTTACCGGTCGAGTTGGAGCATAAGGCATATTGGGCGATCAAAAGCTTTAATATGAGTCTCGATGACGCGGGGTTGCATCGGAAATTGCAATTGCAAGAGTTGGAAGAGCTCCGACTTGAATCATATGAGAATACCGCTACTTACAAAGAAAGAACGAAGGCTTGGCATGACAGGATGATCTTGAGACGGGATTTCAAAGTTGGTCGAAAAGTTTTGTTATTCCAGTCCCGCTTTCGTCTGTTTCTAGGTAAGTTGAAATCCCGTTAGATTGGTCCACTTATAATTACTAACGTTTATCCTCATGGTGCAGTTGAGGTACGTGATCCAACGACGGATAAAGTTTTGAAGGTGAATGGGCAACGACTGAAGCTTTATCATGATGCTGCTGAGTTGGAGGTGGTCGAGTCATTGGGTCTCTATGACCCAGTTTATGAAGATTAATCCTTCACTAAGTCGAGCAAACGACTATAAACAAAAGCGCTAACGGGAGGCAACCCGGGGTTTTGTATCTTCTTTTTGTTTAATTCTTTTAAGTTTTTTTATTTTCTTTAAAAAAAACCAAAAAAAGTGTGGTAGGTTTATTTTATTTTTGTTTTTAGTATTTTATTTTCGTTTTTAGTTTATTTTATTCTGAAGGATTATTATGTATGCTAGGAACTTTTCCAGACGGAAGGAAAAAAATAAAAAAGAGAGGGATTAACGTGAATTCGTTACATTGGAAGCCTTGTTACGGAGTGTGCGCCTTAGTCATACCTATGTCGCACTAATTGAGTGCGTACAGACGGATAAAAAAAAGAACTAAAGGCAGCAGCGTACTCACAGAGGCGCGTTCAAGGTTCGACTGAAGCGCACTCTATGCGCGACTGCAACGCAACCTCCGTTCACTCTTGGTGCGTGCAACTTCCCTAATCAGTGTTCTATCCACAACAAACATCCCGATCGAACCTGTCTTCTGTTGCAATTAATTCGAAAATTTGGGGATTTTCTAACCCTAATTTTCGCGCGATTTGGGGCGCGATTTGGTGTTGTTTTTGGACAGTTTCTCCGGTAAGTCACTTTGTTTCTCATAGTTGTGTTGTTTCAATTGTTCTGGGAGTCGTTGTTTGAGTCGTTGTTGCTGTCTTATCAGTTTTATTGTCGAAGTAAGGTCGTAGAACAAGTGGTGTTGTGCCGGGTAAGGTGTTTGGAATTGAAAAAAAATTGTTGTTGCTAGTGTCACGGTCGTAGTGCTAGTGTCACGGTCATTGTTGTTCTTGTTGCTGTCTAGGTCGCTGTTGATATCTTAGTGTCGTAGTGTTGTTCTTGCTGCTAGTGTCACGGTCGAAGTGTAGTTTCACAATCGTGTTGTTGTTGCTGTCGATTCGTGTCGTTGGGAGTCCTGTTTTGTCTCGAGGGGTTGTCTGTGGAGTTTCTGTTGCAGGTTGTTAGTCTCTGAAATATGACAACAAAACGAAAGAATCCACCCAGAAAAGCTACAAAACTACCCCAAAAGTTGCTGCTAGTACCTCACGTGCTAGTGGCGTTGTAAATTACATGGGCTGTAATTTGACTGAGGAACAAAAGAAATATTGCGAGCCCTTACCCTTCCCAAACGAACCATTCGAGTGACAAAGTTTTTTGACCGGGATGCATTAAAGGAGTTGGGGGTTCTTGAGGCAATGACAGAATTGTTGAGTCGGGTTGGGTTGAGTGAGTTTTTGAATAGGGAGGCTGAGACATATAAGCGATTGACACTAGAGTTCTTATCCACCGTTGAGAAAGTGCCTGAGAGTGACCCTCCTAGCATTCACTTTCAATTGATGAATACAACAACCGTTATGTCTTATCCTACTTTGAGGGAAATTTTTGGTGTAGCCACAAGCGCTAATACGGATCGTTGGAATGGGCCTACTTGGGCGGAAACAAATGATTTTTGGTATGCTCTTACCCATCATCATCACACGGGGCGCACTCAGAAAAGTTCTAGGATTCCTCATCCGGCATTTCGTTTCATTCATCGTGTCCTTGTGATGACTTTCTTCTGTCAAGGGGAGCTTACCAATATTACCCGGAATGAGATTCAAATGTTGTGGGATATGGGGCCGGAAGGAGTGGGTCGACCAGATTGGGTTAGTGAGTTTGTTCAAATGTGCATTGAGATTAGGGGAGTGAAGACTGGTAAACTTGCTATGGGGGGTATGGTGACCTTGTTGGCGGCTCACTTAGGGTATGAGTTGGATCCTAGAGATCAACTCCGCGGGGTCTCTTTTCTGAATATTGCTTCCATGTGTTGCCATATGCAAATGATAGTTCGAGTTGCTTGTGAGGAGCCGGCTTATGCTTTACAGATAGGCAATGTTCTCAAGACCCCATACTTGAGGCTTCCTCGACCAGAGGGTGTTCCGATTCCGGTGGGACCGCGTGACAGTGACTTATACATTCCTCAGGACCCTCCTGAGTTGCTTGTTCTCATTGCTGCCACAAAGACTATTGAAATGACTAATGAGGAGGTCGACATGGAAGAGGATGAGGCTGATGGTTCAGGCGCGAATGGCGCTAATGAGGCTAATGGGGCAGCTACTGGTGAGAGGGCTGATTGTAGAGAGGCTATTGGTGATTCAGTTTGGAGAGACCGTGTAGAGCTTGAGCTGGAGGAATTACGGGATGAGATAGAGAGTGTACATGATGCGGCCAGGGAGTGTTTGGCACTGCAACGTGCCATGGGTGACATGTTCACCACGCACCATGTATCCGAGTTCTTACACACCGGCCTCCTGCGGCTTCCTTCTTTTCGGAGTTGGCTACGAGACGTGTTGACAGAGATGCTTGTGCTCGAGCCCGGCAGACCCGACGCTTAGGGTCTCCTTCTTCCTAGCTAGTGGTATGGCTTTTCCCCTTGTCTTTTGTGTTCCCGTACAACATTGGGGACAATGTTTGGTTCAAGCATGGGGAGGGGTATATGCACTTTTGTACATATTTTATTACGTCATTTTTGTAGTCTATTTTCTTTACTCTTTTCTAAAAAAAATGAAAAAAATGAAAAAAAAAAGATAAAAGAAGAAAAAAGAAAAACAAAAAAAAGGTACCCGGCTAGGTGAAAACCCGAAAGGGCGCCTAGGCAAAAATGGGAAAAGTGGCCGAGGACGGAGTGAAAAACCGAAAGGGCGCTCCGGGTAAAATGAAGAATCAGGTTGCGTGCCACGAGAGTAGTGTGAGGAAAATAGCTAGAGTGAAAACCCGCAAGGGCGGACGCTCTAGGCAAAATGAGAGAAATAGGAAAAATTCAATCTCACATTATTGGTCTTCTTTTCTGTTTTTGGTGAGGCGTCATAAGAAGGGTGCTAAAGAAGGTCGGCCGGGTAGGACTAGTGGCAAAGGTGAGGAGAACCGTGGTGCTTTGTTGTTGTTGATTGCACCTTGCTTTGGCGGTTGTGGAATTGGAGTAAGTTGGAGTAGTGGTGGTTAGGAAATTCACATGGTTTCTTTGGTTATTGTTGAGTTATAGGTGAGGATGTTGTTTTGAGGAGTTTTGACTTATGTGAATTCTTGCTAGGATGGAGCGATAAGGGGCGTAGTTTGTCTTGTGTTACTTGCAGTGTGTTGACTTATGCCACTAATTGGTTTTGCGTTGCTCCATTGTCATTTGAAGAAGTGGGTAACTTGGGTGTTGTTGGTGTGTTGCTATTTTATAGTAGCGGTAGTTTATGCTTAGAGGGTGTTTTGGAGGGTGAGTGAGGAAAGAGAGCATTATTGTTATCGGTCATTTTCTACCATGTGTTGTGTTTGAGCTAGTGTTGTTTTGCGTTTCTTTGTGTTCCTTGGTTTTACATCGAGGACGAGTAAAAGTTCAAGCATGGGGAATTTGATGCGACTCATTTAGTCGGAGTTAAATCGCCGAAGTTAGTGTGGTTTTGTTGGTTTTATGTGGTGTTATGTAGCTTAATTGTAGGTTACTTGTTGGTGAGCCTAGATTAGCTATTCGGTCGGTTTTATAGTGTAACATCCCGTATTTTCGTAAAATCTATTTTTGGCGTTTTAAATTATTTTAAGTAATGAAATAATATTTTAATAATTTATTGTGAAAGGTTTTAATTTAATTAGTAAGATCCGTCTTAAGAACCTTAAGTCTTTAAGACGAATACAAACTTGGCAAACTAAACTCATATCTTTAAAACCCGTTCTAATATCCGAACCCGTTTTAAATGCGACGGAAAGGACGACTCTTGTACCCTTTTTAAAGACCTTTGTCGACATTTCTTTTGCTCAAGAATTCATTTCACAGTAACTTCATCTTCCTCAAACCTCCATTTTATTCATCTCCTTTTCGATCCTTTCTTTATCATCCGTCGACCGAATCAAGGTAACAATAACATTTTCGGAATCCTCATCAAATTTCCAAGCCATCTATCACTTTAGTTTTTCATTTCCTTCACTCCAAAAAATCTGTCCATTTTGTGAGAAACGGTTTTCTGTCCTAAAACTCGGTTTTTATGTTTGTAGGTGAGGGCTTAGTCGATCCAGAGGGTGTTAGCAACTTGGTAGAGGAGGATCTTTAGCCGGAATCGCTTGAGAGGTGACGATAATGAGAAACTCGGCCTATTTGTGAATATTAGCACTTTTGTTGTTCATCTTGTGATGGTTTCTGTTTTTATTAATGTTTAATGATCAAAGGACTTAGTAACATGCTTAGGAATGCTTTATTATGATGAAATCATGCTTGTTGGTGTTCTTGCATTCATATGTTATTTTTATGAAAAATCTCATGTTTGCGACGGATACTTGTAATAACCGTTTTGAGGATTGTTATGGGATTTATGTGCTGCTAGGAAGTAGTATTGAATGATTAATAATGTTGGGTAACTTGCTTGTAGTAATTTTGAGGAATTTTTGTCGATTTGTGTTGTTTCAAAAAGGGCTAGAAAATCGCGTATTTCGTATCAGGCTCTCTGAGCCGGTCGACCAACCGGCCGCCGGTCGACCGGCTGAGAGTGTCTTTGTGTTTTGCGAGTTTTGTAATATTTTGGCCTTAGGATTGCCAGCCGGCCGACTGGTAGTCTCTTGTATTGTGGTATTTTGCGAAAACCTTAAAGTAGAAAGGGATCCCAGCCGGCAGACCGGCCGCCTGCCAGCCGGCTGGGAGTGCATTTGGGATTGGGTTACGAGATTTGCGAAGGCTAGGAAGGGGTTCCCAGCCGGCCGACCGGCTGCCTGCCGACCGGCTGGGAGTCCTTATGTTGTTTTATTTTGAAAGAAAAGTGTAGGCTAAGAGGACCACCAGCCGGCCGACCGACTGCCTGCCGACCGGCTGGGGACCCCTGTAAGCTATTTTTGAAATCGTAATTTAATTATAACTTTCAAACGGTTAATCGGTTTTGATTGAAACTCGTTTTGTATACCCGTGATATGTATTTGAGGTCCCCAGAGGATGGGCAACACTATATTGGGTTCGGGAATGGAGTGAGGATAGAGACCCCCCGGTCGGGCAACCGAAAGGGAAACCGGCTCTCCCTCAACTTAGTTCCCGGGATTAATTAAGTGTTGATTAGGAGTTGAGAAGGTAGAACTATAGATTAGTTCATAGACTTGAATGATATTGTATTGATGCGTATTAAGTTATGCCTTAAGCTGGCCTCTGAACTTAATACGTGAGCTGTTTGTCATATATGAGGATATGCCTTAAGCTGGCCTCTGAGCCCTATATGTGTATGTTTGTCGTGTCTGGGATATGCCTTAAGCTGGCCTCTGAGCCCAGACATGTATGATTGTGATCGCGTTGGAACATGCCTTAAGTTGGCCTCTGAGTCTGACTAGTAGAGCAGCTGCACAACGGGGCATTGAGGTCGTAACACCTCACCCGAAGTGCAGATGTTTGGTGCCAGGACATGCCTTAAGCTGGCCTCTGAGTCTAGTACCTTGTGATGTAGTGAAGGGACATGCCTTAAGCTGGCCTCTGAGTCCTTTACTTTTGGATGCTAGTCTATGCCTTAAGTTGGCCGCTGAGTCTAGTGTCTTGCTGATTGGCAGGTCCATGCCTTAAGCTGGCCTCTGAGTCCTTGCTTGCTGAATGTTTTGGTGTTTAGGTTATGTCTTAAGCTGACCGCTGAACCTTTTCACTTTCTGAATGTTTTGGTAATTAGGTTATGTCTTAAGTTGACCGCTGAACCTTTTACTTGCTGAATTTATCCGCTTGCCTTGAGTTTGTACGTGTCAGATATAGATTGTGATAATGTTGAGTAAATTAATGTTTGTTTGAGTTATGGGTTGATCATCCAAGGCATTGGGTGACTCTTAGTTCGGTTTCATAAATAGTTGGATTGAAAGACCCCCCGACTGGGTAACCAGTAGGGAAACCGGTTCTCCTTCCTAACGGTTTATGAAGTTGGTTGAGAGCCGTGCACTAGAGTTTGCATGATAGTATGAGAACAGTTGATGAGTTGTTTATGCTTCACATGTTTATATATGTTGGAGTATTCTGTATTGTTTTATGTGTTACGTGTTGTCACAAGAGGTGGCTAGGAGAACTCTAGTCATTCCCCACTGATTGTGGCGTACATGTTTTCATGTATGTAGGTACATCCAGGTTGGATCGGGGTTCACACGAGAGCTAGCGAGTGATGATCCTTTCATCATATGACATACCCGTTTACCGATTTGCTAGACTCTTAGTCTCTTTTGATACAGTTTTGTTGGTGCCTGTAGGGATGTACCATCCCAGGCTTGTATTTATATTTTCGTTCGTACGTAGAACTGTAACTTATTTTTTCAGTTTCCGTTTCAGCTTAACTCTTCTCGCATGTTGTTTATGTTAAAAAGTTTTATTTCCGCTGCATTTTTAGTACTTTTGTATGTTTATATTTCCGCTTTCGCGAGGGATTTTACATATAGTGTTTATGACAGTTTTTAAGTGTGAGGATAGATGGGCCAAAATTCCTAAGAAGATACCTCAGATGTGTGCGCTTAAGGTGCGCTAATTGAGTGCACTAATGTGAGAAATCAACAATGGGCAACCCCAAGGTACGACTGAAGTGCGACCAAGGCGCGACTGAAGTGCGACCAAGGTGCGACTGAAGTGCGACTGAAGCGCGACCGACATTTGCTCAGATTTTAGTTTTTACCTAATTACTATATAAGATTTTTATCTAGGTTTTGAGAAGGGGTAGTCAGCCGCCATTGAGACAAAAACATTATTTTGCTATTTTTTCAAGACTATGTGTAACTAATTTCCCTCTTTCTTGGATTCGGGCAATTGAAGCACTCTTTATACAATTGTGAGTTTGAATGTTTTAATTTCTTTTCTTCATTATTGTGAATTGCTTGTGATGCGTGCCTATTTTATGATGTTTCACATCTATTTTTACACGCATTTTGTCGCTCATTTACTATGTTTTAGCATTTATTTCCGAACAATTGTCTACTTTCGTATTTCTATGCTCTTTTGCAGATTTATGCGGAAAAGGGATGATTTTATACCAAATTTATGCCCTCGGGATTTT
Organism: Silene conica; assembly: GCA_029255685.2. Lineage (NCBI taxonomy): Eukaryota > Viridiplantae > Streptophyta > Magnoliopsida > Caryophyllales > Caryophyllaceae > Silene > Silene conica. The sequence goes on along the minus strand of CM055312.2, from coordinate 37,045,736 downwards.
TCATGACTAAGGACAAGAAGGAACGAAGCCTAGCGCACATTTCAAGGCCTGAAGATAGCTTTAACAAGCAAAGAATCGATCCACGATGTTGCAGCCTGTTACAAATGGCTATATCTCGAGTTCTAGAGCTGATAATGGAGTGATTTCAGTTGGAGGTGAAAGCGTATCCTCTTAGCTTTCCAACACCGCAATAATCGATTCATTACGATAAGTAACGAAGAAATGGCAGCTGTTTTAAGATCGACGCGCGCTGCATTCCCGAAAGGAGGTCGACCGACCTACTAATTGGGTCGACCGACCTCTGCGCAGACCCAGAAGTTCCCGCAAAGCCCATTAAAGTGTTTTAGGGAACTCTTTATTTCCGCCTATTTAAGCTAAATTACGGGATTAGGGTCATTCATTGAGTTTTTAATCAAGTTTTCTATCATAGAGTTAGAATCTAGTTTTAGTTTTAATCTTTCAATTATCAAACACTTTTCTTTAGTTTTGTTCATTGTAATCATCAATCTTTCCAGGATACTCAATAAAGTTGGTTCTTTCCTTCCTTAATCCATTGTTTCCGGTAATTCCTTTCTTAATTTCAGTTTCAAATATTGTTCTTATTTTAGAATTATTAGTATCCGGTTTAAGTTATAATCCCAAGCCTTTATTATTATTACATGTTTAGATTAATGTTCTTTATAATTTCCATGTTTATTCCTATTTTTATTATTGTTTCAATAGTTATGAGTAGCTAATTTCATATGTTAGGATGTAGGGAGTAAATATGCATAGGTAGTATTTTTGTCGCTCATTTACTATGTTTTAGCATTTATTTCCCAACAATTGTCTACTTTCGTATTTTTATGCTCTTTTGCAGATTTATGCGGAAAAGGGATGATTTTATACCAAATTTATGCCCTCGGGATTTTTCATGACTAAGGACAAGAAGGAACGAAGCCTAGCGCACATTTCAAGGCCTGAAGATAGCTTTAACAAGCAAAGAATCGATCCACGATGTTGCAGCCTGTTACAAATGGCTATATCTCGAGTTCTAGAGCTGATAATGGAGTGATTTCAGTTGGAGGTGAAAGCTTATCCTCTTAGCTTTCCAACGCCGCAATAATCGCTTCATTACGATAAGTAACGAAGAAATGGAAGCTGTTTTAAGATCGACGCGCGCTGCAGTCCCGAAAGGAGGTCGACCGACCTACTAATTGGGTCGACCGACCTCTGCGCAGACCCAGAAGTTCCCGCAAAGCCCATTAAAGTGTTTTAGGGAACTCTTTATTTCCGCCTATTTAAGCTAAATTACGGGATTAGGGTCATTCATTGAGTTTTTAATCAAGTTTTCTATCATAGAGTTAGAATCTAGTTTTAGTTTTAATCTTTCAATTATCAAACACTTTTCTTTAGTTTTGTTCATTGTAATCATCAATCTTTCCAGGATACTCAATAAAGTTGGTTCTTTCCTTCCTTAATCCATTGTTTCCGGTAATTCCTTTCTTAATTTCAGTTTCAAATATTGTTCTTATTTTAGAATTATTAGTATACGGTTTAAGTTATAATCCCAAGCCTTTATTATTATTACATGTTTAGATTAATGTTCTTTATAATTTCCATGTTTATTCCTATTTTTATTATTGTTTCAATAGTTATGAGTAGCTAATTTCATATGTTAGGATGTAGGGAGTAAATATGCATAGGTAGTATAATTCTCGAATCAACATGTCGCAGGCAGGAGGTCGACCGACCACCATTATAGGTCGGCCGACCGACTCGTGTTTGAATTATGTTTCGCTTTTTTTTGTAGACTATAATAACCTACAATGAGACCAAAAGGAGACTTGTAGGATGTTAGTAATGACCTACCCAAGATTGAGAGATATGGGAAGGGCTTTGGTTTACATCTTAAGACGGCTAGGTTACCCAAGACTGAAAGGTATGTGACCTAGAATTTAGGAATCACCCTTATTGTTGACACCCAATAATTGTGAGACCTAGGAACTAATAGCATAGGCCTAAAGGAGCTATTAGGTAGCATAGACCTAAAGGATATGTTACACCCCTTACGCGACTGCAATTCATGTTGACTTAGGATTTATACTATCTTAGCTATTTATTACCCAAACATCCTAGCATCCCTTTTATCATCATTTACACTTTTTTTATTCAGTTTTTTCTTATCTTTCCTTTTAGACATAGTCGTTATCAATCGAATCAAAACCCCCCTTTTATTTTTACTTTATAGATTAAAAATTGGCAAACAGAATTAACCTTGTCTCTCTGTGGTTCGACCCTTACTATCATTATCTATAGTTTTAGTTTGGTTTATAAATCTTATCTTTGACACCTACAACGACGGGTATCAAATTTTGGCGCCGTTGCCGTGGAGACGGTATAATTTTGTTTGTTAGTTTTTAGTTTATTTTCCTTGTCTTAAGGAACTTCGGTTCCTTAAGACCGTTACTAACCTTTTCTTCTAGTTTTGTTTTAGAAGACAGGTTTTTGAGAGGAAGACTTGAGTACTCTCAGTGCTATTGCGATCATGTCTACTATTTCTGATAATCTTCAGCCAGCAGCACACCACCTTCCCCAGGGATTTACTCCCCCCTTTGAAATTCAACTTTCCTATATCGAATTGGTGGAGCAAAAACAGTTTGCAGGTCCACCGGATGAAGATCCTCTAAAGCATTTGGAGCTATTTACAGATTATTGTTGTTCCATACCCGTACCGGCTGGAGTAGCGCAAGATGAGGTTAAGGAGAAGTTGTTTCTTTTCTCCTTGAAAGATTCTGCGCGTCAATGGATTCGCTACCTTGATAGGGTAGCAGCTAGAGTTACAGATTGGACATCTCTGGCATTGGCTTTCTGCAAATAGTACATTTCGCCAGCGAAAACCAATGCTATGAGAGTTCAAATTTTTATGTTCCAGCAAGGACCTGATGAAGAATTTCATGAAGTGTGGGCCCGTTTTAAGAATTTGGTTCGATCCGTTCCTCACCACGGCTTTGAGGAGTGGTACCTTTGCAACCAATTCTATAACTCTTTGTATGATGACTACAGAGCCATCCTTACAAACGGTGGATTTCATAATGTAGCTTATGACAAGGGTTGGGATTTTATTGAGGAATTGGCGGTTCATAGAACTGAAAATGGAAATTCACGTGGGAATTCACTGAAAACAAGTATTGAAATAAGTCATGTTGCCGCACTTGAAACATCCAATAACGCCCGTTCCGAAGAACTTGAGAAAGCTTATGAGGGACCAACCCCAAAGGATGATTCTGCCGTAGTTCAGAACGAAGAAACTGATTCCGTGCACAGGCCAGAAGGTCGACCGACCACAACATCAGGTCGACCGACCTCGACACCTGACGTGAGATTAGTTTCTACAGAGCAGAAAAATTTCGATAATACAGCACCTGGTCGATCGAACAGTATACCAGGTCGACCGGCCGCGTTACCTGAGCAGATTGTGGGTTCACCTCCTGAGCTACCTGATTCTCCTCTCATCAATGCCTCGACGGAGATTCTGAAGTTAGAAGAGCCAAAGTTTGCTGATTCTGCGACAAGCATTGCAGCCCCTTATCCGGATCATTTGGAGAAAACAAAATTGGAGCATCAGTTCGGAAAAATCTTGGAGATCGTCAAGGGCCTTAAGATTAAGAGAAAATTGGAGGACCATCCTATTATTTCTGTTGCTGCAGGTCATGGTAAAGAGGGCATAGGAGATCCTGGTGATACTAGTGAGACAAAATTGGAGCAAGTTGGTGAAGAAGATAGGCCGGGCAAAGTAAAGAAGCGTGCCATAGCTTACGCGACACCAGATACCCTTCCTCGATCTAGGCCTGTTGTCTGGAAGCCCAGAGTAGCGGTCCATACTGCTGAAAGAACCTCTTTTAGCCAAGTGCCCTACTTTGGGATATCTTGCTGCTGAGTCGTAGTGCTAGTCAAGCGTTTTATTTCAATTTTTTGTTGGACTATTTTTTTTGTTCTTGTTTTTAGACTTAGACTCTCTTTGTTTTTGTTGCTATGTTTTGAGACTTTTTAGACTTGGTTCTGGGATCTTGCGCATTTGTTGGGCGCATATATGATGATTTTTCAGGTTTAAAGAAGAATGACTTGGTTAATACAAGTTATTTCCGAAGAAAAGAAGGGTGCTGTGCAGCAGAGGGGTCGACCGACTAGAGATATGGGTCGGCCGACCTAGTCTCTGCATTCCTGGAGTTCCTGCATTATGCAGGGAGGTCGGTCGACCTAATACATGGGTCGGTCGACCTGCCCATCTGTCACAGTCTGTTCGTTTCTTCCTTGAAATCGAGCAACCATCTTGGGTACTTGAGTGGCACTGCTAGCCACCAAAAACTCCCAGCCTACGCTGGTTTGGGGAGGTTTTTCTCATGCGCTTCATAATCCAGTGAGTTCTTTCCAGTTTTTCCTTGGTTTTTATTGCATCTTTTCTTTACTTTTGTGAAACCTTTAGTTAGGCTAATGCACAATGGGGACATTGTGCGGGTTGGTTTGGGGAATGGTTTCGTGTCACATGCATTGCATTTTGTCACACGTTTATTGCATTTCCGTATTGCATCATTCTTTTCTTTTCCTTGCATATACAAAAAAATCCAAAAAATTGAAAAAAAATTCAAAAAATTCCAAAAAAATGCACGTTTATTTTAGCATATATGTCGAGTCGGAACGAGAGTATTTCAAGGATGATTTTGCTATCCTACATGTTTATGCCTTTACCTTGCCTTGCCAACTTGTTTTAGTATGAGAGGCTTTTGCATATCTTCGAGTTTTTATCAAACTATTTGTATATCTTGAGACTTGACTTATACCTTTGCAACCTACTATACATTTTGAGTTTTAGAGCCTTATTCCTGGTTTCATTTTTAAACCAGTTGTCTAGGATGTGAGTAGTACTCCCCTTGGAACATGTTACATCAATATGCATAAACATGAACTTGAATTGCTATATACTTGTTTTACTATCTCGTTTTGTGAATCTTGATACGTGCATTTGAGATCCCTTTTCTCTTATTTACCCATAAGCTTACATAGCCAAAATTGCCTTTTTATTCCCCCAAAACTACATCCCATACTTAACCTACCCTTCCAAGCTAGTATTTGTGGTCTTTGGTTTAACTTTTGAGGCATCTTGGTTTATATGCTATCTTGAGCAAAAAGAGAAAGAAAAGGAAAGAAAGAAAAGAAAAAGAACAGAAAAAGAAAGAAAGAAAAAGAAAGAAAGAAAAGAAAAACGAAAACGAAAAAAATCAAAATATACAGCAGAAAGTCAGTCGACCGACCCCCTTCATAGGTCGGCCGACCACCTGACAGTGTTAGAATTCAAAATTTCGTTCTGAAATCCCTTTCTTTTATGTGTTATCACTCCCGTACTTCATTCAAAATATTTGGGAGTCATTTTCTATATAATGTGAGAACTGTGCCACAAAGGAGCACTTCCTTAATGTCAAAAAGTTGTGAAATATGTTGTTGGGAATCGGTTTTACTAGCTTGGCTACTAACCCCACATAGCCAAAAACATCTTAACCACTTTTTACCTTTTACCTCTCATATCTTTCATTACCTCAATTGCATGTATCCAAGTCACTTAATGGGTTTGTTTATACATAGTTGTAGAATTCTTGTTCATGTTAGATTGCAGGCATGTTTTCATAGGTCGCAGTTAGGTGAGTGTCATGACAAAATTACTTCTTTCTATCTTTTACATATACTCACCTTTTGCTTCATGAGTGTCTCAAGCGTACCGCGAGAGTCCATGGTATAAAGTCTCTATAGTCTTTATGTTTGCAAGTTTGACGACCCTCTAACTCGTTTGCATGATTTAAATACTTTCTCATTTTATACTTGCATTGGTTTAGGCTTACATGTAAATTTCGCTCTGAGATTGAAATCGTTCCATTAGTTAAGATTGAGTCTATTTCTTGCTTGAGGGCAAGCAAGGTTTGGTTTGGGGAATTTGATGCGTGCCTATTTTATGATGTTTCACATCTATTTTTACACGCATTTTGTCGCTCATTTACTATGTTTTAGCATTTATTTCCCAACAATTGTCTACTTTCGTATTTTTATGCTCTTTTGCAGATTTATGCGGAAAGGGGATGATTTTATACCAAATTTATGCCCTCGGGATTTTTCATGACTAAGGACAAGAAGGAACGAAGCCTAGCGCACATTTCAAGGCCTGAAGATAGCTTTAACAAGCAAAGAATCGATCCACGATGTTGCAGCCTGTTTCAAATGGCTATATCTCGAGTTCTAGAGCTGGTAATGGAGTGATTCCAGTTGGAGGTGAAAGCGTATCCTCTTAGCTTTCCAACGCCGCAAGAATCGCTTGATTACAATAAGTAACGAAGAAATGGCAGCTGTTTTAAGATCGACGCGCGCTGCAGTCCCGACCGGAGGTCGACCGACCTACTAATTGGGTCGACCGACCTCTGCGTAGACCCAGAAGTTTCCGCAAAGCCCATTAAAGTGTTTAGGTCATTAGGGAACTCTTTATTTCCGCCGATTTAAGCTAAATTACGGGATTATGGTTATTCATTGAGTTTTTAATCAAGTTTTCTATCATAGAGTTAGGATCTAGTTTTAGTTTTAATCTTTCAATTATCAAACACTTTTCTTTAGTTTTGTTCATTGTAATCATCAATCTTTTCAGGATACTCAATATAGTTGGTTCTTTCCTTCCTTAATCCATTGTTTCCGGTAATTCCTTTCTTAATTTCAGTTTCAAATATTGTTCTTATTTTAGAATTATTAGTATCCGGTTTAAGTTAGAATCCCAAGCCTTTATTATTATTACATGTTTAGATTAATGTAAAACCCACATTTATTTAAGAGCCTTTAGCAAGACATTCTCAAATAAATAGAGCTGTTACCATCTCGGAAAGTCCGAGGTAGTGAATAACAAGTAAAACAACCACAGTACTTTATATAAAACTGATAAAATTTAAGCTTTTATTATACAGATATTACATTGTGGAAAAACAAAATACAACTGATGACTCCTCTAGAAGTGATACAGTACTAAGTCAGTCCAATGTATGTATCTCTCATTCCTGCCAAGCTCCTAGCTCATCTGTCACTTTCCTGTAGAATCTACTCCCCATTTCGGATCATCGTAGGTGTACACGAATACACTGTCAACCTCGCGGTTGAGTAGGGTAACACAATAATTATAATGCAACAGTTAAATGATATGCAAATGACATGACATGCTCGAGCTCAATCTCAATCTCAATCTCAATCTCATAACCTTGCACCAAGCCATACCGAACCTCCCGGCAGACTATAATCGGTCGTCACCGAACACCATCTCAATAGCTGATAAGACACCAGGCCTGGTCTGCAGAACCACCCTGGGCTTTATATCAGAACAATATCTGACCATGACTTTCTCAGTAACCAATGCATATGCTATGCTCATGAATGCAACGATATAATTTCTCAATCATGTTATCAAATAATGAAATGCTCATGCCCTTACCAATAATCCACAATCAATCCAACTAATATTATTTTCATATCAATCATACGCAGCATCCATAACACACAATACCACATCCATTCATTACACATCATAGAGTGTAAGGTCAGTGTATCCTACCTGGAATAACAATATAATCCTATCGCGCAACTGACATCCAATCAGTTAGGATCACTCCATCACATACTCAACACCTAATAAAATAATATACTTAATTACTAACTAATACAATTACACAAACCAATATAATATATCAATCATTCAAATTAACGATTTAAATAATATATTACGCATAACGAGATCGTATTAACATGACTACTTCAATTAAATAGACGAACATAGAAAATATTATCGAGTTATTGATAATCGTCACATTCTTGTGGAATAAATTACTTAACAACTTAATAATAAATAACAGGGTCAAAATTACTAATAATACTAATTATAATAATTATAATATATTTTATAATAATATAAACAATAATAATAACAAAGTTCAGGTAATTACGACAACAACGTATGACAATAATAATAATAGTAATATTATTAACAACCAAGGAACTAACAACAACAACAACAATAATAATAATAATAATAATAATAATAATAATAATAATAATAATAATAATGGTAATAATAATACAATAATAGTAAACCTACGTTAACATACCCAAATAACAAAGCAGCCCAAACACCCGAGACTCCAAACTGTACCACGACACCACACCCTTCTTGACAACCTATTTACACCGCCCGTTCGACCCCCTTCTGCCACCTGAACCACCCCCACACCGCTGTGGTTCGCACCCTCATATCACGCTGTACCTAAAGACACTACCCACTGACTATGACTCCCTTAAACTCGCCTTCGATGGACACCGCAACAACCGCGGCAGCAACATCCCCTAGTATACGCAGAATAGCAGTCTGTTGCACCCCTCTTCCCGACACTACCACCGCCATCACGGTCCCCGACAACTACCACCACTTGGCCCAACCTAAACTACGTACTACCGACTACAACTTCCACCCACTAGCCACCAACAAAGGTGTAATTAATGGGGAATTATATTTTTCTTATTTTACAGCTAACCATATGTAATGAAATTATTGTTGGGTAGTCTTACTAACCCTAATGCCATTAGTCATTACTAATTGCATTTACAAATTAACATATTAATTTGATACAAGAACAATATGCATGCAAAGTTAGAAATGCGGAATAATAGTTTGTAAGTCCTTACAATACGGCGAAAACTAGAGCAAGGATGATCCTTCACCGAGCAACCAAAATAGCTTGCCTCCTTTACGATGCACCAAGACAACCCCTTAATGTCGAGAGCTTACACGAGCTAGGTGATGGAACTCTGTTTCCTCAAAATCGAGTTCTAATCTTATTAGAACAATAATATAATAATATTATAACTATTAAAATATTTATATTTAATTTACTATGTAAATTATTTTGAGAGATTTTTTAGGTAATTTTTCTTACTAGAAATTATTTTCTTAAGGTTGGAATGAATTTAAAAATGTGAACAATTCACACACACTTGTGGTAGTGGTATGGGGTGCCGGTTTTTAAGAGAAGGGGAAGGGGTAAGGTGAGCTCTTTTTAGCTTCCCCATAATATAGCCATGCAACCCTAACACTTAGGTATTAAGGCTAGGTAATGATGGTGTTTACTAAGTCTTTAACACACCAATTAAACCCCTTAATCTTACCCCATAAAACCGACACTCGTATGTAAAATGGACATCCATTTTAATTTATAAAATGTCATTTGTACAATTTCATGCGTGACATACAATATGTCACAACATAAATGTAATTGTATTAATTTAAAATACATATTTATCAAATAAATATCGTTTACAAATTAATTAAATCATATTTAACAAATTGATTAGTAATTCGTAATTACGTTTATATAAAATGGTCATTTTAATAATCGTCAATACGATATACAACATTTGTAATAACCACGGACCCTTTTCATTCTAATTTCGACGTTTCATAAACATCGATTAACATTTGGGAATTGACACTTTTCAATTTCAAATACAAATCTTACATTAAGATTTAACCTCTCATTTCTCGATATATTAACTTTAAGGAATTTGATCAACTCGTATCAATATACAGTTGATCAGTTTATCAATTAAGGGAATTGTCCTATAGGTGTGACCTAAATCGATCAACTGACCACCACCGTCATACGACAGTAGTGTCAAACTCTAGTCAGCCAATCATACTGATTAATGTTGGTCAGTTGACAATATATATAATTTCGAATCATCCGTTGCGCATTCTCGTCATGAAATTTAATTTTGTGATCGCACTATTGTTGAGGACACAATTCCCAACAATTTATGAAGAAAAGTTAAAATTATCCTCGCTGAAAGACTATACTCTGTTTGCTCAACATTATCATATGTTCTATTGTCAAGATACTCGACTTGCCTCTTTGCAAAGTTGATGCAGACACAGAAATAGTGTCTCTCAATAACCATTGGGATGAAAACCTAGCAAAACATTGGCAGTGAGGTTATATTCGATGTTACATTAAGTCACACACGGAAAGTTTCTGTTTTCAAAACAAGTAACAATGGGAGTATGCTTACCATATCAGAGTTGAAATTTATCCGGTGCAAACAACAGTTTTTCATAGAGTTCCAAGCTTGCAATATTTGAAGCAAATTTTGTTGACGTTGGAGTCCTTGTGATGACACTATGTCCGGGAAGTTTTCCTATTGTTAAAAGAAGGATATATAATGGTATTAGTAACACTTAAATATGGTAGAAAACTTTTTTAAACGTATGTTTATGTCAACTATAACAGTAAGAAATATGGATTATAACATTTAAAAAAAATTATACCATATGTGTCAATCCAAGAAACAATCTTGCTGGTGTTGGAGTTGCCCGCTCTGTGTATATTTGCTCATTCAACATTAGCGACCAACATTCTATCATCAGAGATGTTATATACACATCGAGTAACATTGACAAGACATCCTCCTTCGAAATGAAATGGAAATATCCATAAGTGGCCATTCTTTCCCTGCAAACGTTGCTATCAGATTCAAAACAGAACAAAATAAAATGCAAACAGATTTGTTTAAAGGAATTGTTTGAAGACAAACTTACACAGGGTCAACATTGTGATCATCAAGAAAGCAGTAATCAATAACCTCTTTCCTCGGCTTGAAGATTGGTTTCACTATTTCAAAGTTATCGATCATAAACTCAGATATATATGTGCATGCTTCATCAGCAGTACCACAGCTCAGAGTACAACCAAAGTCGTCGATAACTGCATCCATGCATCATTGTGGAAATGTAGTGTGCAACAAGTAGGGGTGTCTATCACACTCTTCAACAATATTTACAAGCTGCATTTCACCACTTCCCTGTGGCCTATCCACATCACTGTTGATGCTAGGTATAACATCATTGACTGTTTCATTTGCATCGATGTCTTCATCTGCATGATCAGTATCATGTTGCTCATCAGTCCCCTTATCACTTTCACTGATGATCTGATCATGCTCATCACTCCCATTATCACTTTCACTGATGATCTGATCAACACTATTATCAGCATTATGTCGCACATCTTCCTTAATATTTTTTTGAACACTTTCCTCATCATATTGTTGTTCACCTTGTTCTGCAGTATTGATGTCATTTATAACATCATTGCAATGACATTTGCTTCCTCATTTGTGACATTGAGGGTGTCAACATTCTGTTGACTCTTGCCCATTTCATCCAACCCACGCGTGTCAGATGTATTAAAATCAAAGAAGGCACCGTCATTACCACACTCTTCGTTGACAGATGTTTGTTTATACTTATTTCTCATCTCTTCACAATATTCTTCAAAAGATGGCAGATTGGTTGCGAAATCCCTCAGTTCCTTAGCCTTCTCAACAACGAAATCACAGTAATTATGAAATGTTCTATCTCTAAAGAAAGATTGCATCGGTGATAAACATGAGTTGGATTATATGAAGTGGAGGCCTCGTTCCCTTCAATTTTTTCTTTAAACTCCTTCATCCTAGCAAGATTTGTCTCATATAACAAGTCGTTGTCCCTTTTCATTGTGAGGACAATGAGGTGAATATCTTGCGGTGAATGAGAGAAAAATATTTAGTGTTTACAGCGCATAAATGAATAGAAGACACCTATAATAAGAGTAATAGTAAAACATCTAGATTATAACATTAAAAACTTATATTATAACACTACAAACTTATATTATAACACTGAACTTATATTATAACACTTACAACTTATATTATTATAACTCTGAAGTTTATATTATAACACAAACAATTTATACTATGTCACAAATAACACTATACATATCTTTGTCCCAAATATCCTAAAGTAAATAATCAAATAGTTTTAACAACCATGATTTACATTTTACAAGACTAATACATGTAAAAAGTAACACTAAAATATGTATATTATAACACTAATAGTTTGTTGTAAAATATATTTTTTGTGTTACAATGTATATGTGGGGATTAAAGCATGTATTCACCCTAAACTTGCAGGATTATAATGAAAATTACAGTTGTGATTATAGTCATAAGATAAATAAAAACATGAATAGAGTACAACCTTTAGTCCTTGTGCGAAAGGCCTAAGAACAGGAATTAACACAAATTCCCTCCTATAACTTGCACCCAAGACTTTGTTTGAGACGATGCCGCGTGTGCTAGAAAGGCTCTCCAATTGCCTTGCAATATGGGGAGAGTTATTGAGGTTTTAGATGTGAGATCTGAGTTTTGGGAGAACAATGCTCTCAAAACCCTAATTGTGAGAATTATGATTCAACAGTTAACCAAGAGTCCTGACATAAGGAGAAGGACTCTCCTTATGTAGCCCTAGGTCGGCCGAATGGGTATGGGGTAAGAGTGGGCTTTATCCACTCTTACCTTATTCCTTTGCATGATTCGACCCGTTTTGCTAAATATTATTTGCGGGATTTTTATTATAAATCGTATACGTGTCATCAGGTATTAATGCAGTCGATGTATTAATAATGGCCTGATAAAATTACGATATTGTATAATTACCCAAATTAATATAACTGTTTATATTAATACGCGAAATTAATATTTAATTAAGTATAACTGCTTATATTTAATTTACGAATTAAACATGTAATCCGTATTAGCTAAAATTATTTAATCCGTATTGAATAATAATAATCTCAACATCTTATTGACTAATTTAATAGTCAATACCTCTGACTAACTCTTTAGTCGTATCCGGCATAAATGTGACTGTATTTTCATACCTTCACATCTCTCAAACGTGTCCTATAGGTGTGACGTATAGGGACCAGTTGATCACCGCCATCCGTAAGACAATAACGTCAAACTTATCTAGCAAGCCAACCGTTATTGATAAACGTTGATCAACTGGTAATAATACTGAAGTATGCCCTTGTGATCCTTAAAGAGATTTAATAAGTCATTATACTTAATTGTCAAGGACACCAGCCCCAACAATCTCCCACTTGTCCGTACAAGGGTATGTTCAATGACGTTATCACACTACATGTGGAGGACACAAGCTCCAACAAACTCCCACTTGTCCGTACAAGTGTAGGTGCGATAACCGATTCTCATATCCTTTTAAAATTTCTCCCCCTCAATGTAAGACAATTTGCAAGTCCGCATTCGCAAAGGTCGTATCTCACAAGCGATCTGTATCAAGAGTGGTTTCCCCGACTAGAGAGTAACTTAACTGATAAAACGAATCTGTATTCGAGCATGGCCATGCATTTCAGTTACTACTCCTCGAGTGGCCCTGAGAAATGATAAAATCCTGATAAGGGTTTCGATATTTCCCTCAACTCGAATCTTGCCGATATCGCGCAACATGAAATAACCCAGAAAAAATCCTCTTGGCCCCTGTTACGATGACCGTGGGAAAGAAACCAAAGTTACCCAAAATCTGCCTTAATCTCAAGAGACAGTTGAAAGTCAAAAGACTCGACTCTAAGGAACACTATGGAGGTCCTATCCACGACCTGGCACCCAATGTTATAAAACATTTAGGACTCCATAACGTTGTCACGGGGTGTCCTACGAGATATCCGTATAACTCGCCTTTGTGATTGGTCAGTCGTCCGCGTGACTTATGGCTCGTTGAACCCACCATCAACCAACGTCACAAAATGATTACCTGAGTTATCAGCTCAAGTGGGTAATCAAGGACTAAAACGATGTAATGTAATTCAGTTCACTTTGTGTTGTTCAAAATTGGCGTACAATTCCAAATGAAAAACAAAACATTATATATCATAACAATGAGGTTGAATAGAGTACACGAGAAAATGAATTATTACAAGAATTCATAAAAGTGTACTACAACTTAGGAACACATCTAATTCCCATGGAATGAATGTGCCCTTTATGCTTATCACGTGGTAATGCTTTAGTGAGAGGATCAGCTATGTTGTCATCCGTAGCTATATTATCAATAAATATCTCCTTTTACACGGACTCAGTTGTAGAATCTGCTGTAACATTCTGTTTAGAACTTTTCCAGCTGACAGCAGCGCCATTAAGAGTAAAAACGAATCCAGACTGAGATTTCGAGTCATCTCGATCTATTTGGAAGCTAGCATCTGCGTAACCCGTGGCGCAGAGCGTTGAGTCGCCTCCATAAGTCAATCCCCAATCTTTAGTCCTCCGTAGGTACTTAAGAATGTTTTTCACGGCCATCCAGTGTTGTTCACCTGGATGAGCTTGGAATCGACTGGTCATACTCAATGCATATGCAACGTCTGGACGTGTGCATATCATGGCATACATGATCGATCCTATTGCCGAAGCATAAGGAATCCGACTCATGCGCTCTTTCTCTTCCAATGTCTTAGCTTCTTGAGACTTGCTCAAGTGAAGCCCAGTAGTCATAGGAAGGAACCCTTTCTTGGAATTCGTCATGCTGAATCTCTCTAGAATCTTATCTATGTAAGACTCCTGACTGAGAGACAACATCCGTCGTGATCTATCCCTGTAGATACGGATGCCCAAAATTCTTTGTGCCTCTCCCAGATCTTTCATCTGGAAATGGTTTTTCAACCATGCTTTAACCGAAGAAAGGAGAGGTATGTCATTCCCAATCAAGAGTATGTCGTCGACATACAGTACTAGGAATACAATCTTGCTCCCACTCGACTTGATATAGAGACATGGTTCCTCGACTGATCGAACGAATCCATTCTCTTTTATCACTTGGTCGAAGCGATGATTCCAACTCCGCGATGCTTGCTTAAGTCCATAGATGGAACGCTTAAGCTTGCAAACCTTCTTAGGATGTTCAGGATCAATAAAACCCTCGGGTTGTACCATGTACAACTCTTCCTCCAAATAACCGTTTAAGAAGGCGGTTTTAACGTCCATTTGCCATATTTCATAGTCATGAAATGCGGCTATCGCTAAGATAATCCGAATGGAACGTAGCATGACTACGGGTGCAAAGATCTCATCATAGTGCAAGCCTGGCACTTGGGTTAAACCTTTAGCAACTAGTCTTGCCTTATGGATATCTTGTTTACCTTCCACGGCATGCTTTATCTTGTAAAACCATTTGCATTGAAGGGGACGTACCTTTGCAGGTAGGTCCACAAGATCCCACACGTTGTTCTCATACATGGAGTCCATCTCGGATTGCATGGCTTCTAGCCATAGCTTTGAGTCAGAACTGGTCATGGCACCTTTATAGGTTGAGGGTTCATTACCCTCTAGAAGTAAGACGTCATCCATATCATGTTCCTCGACCATACCAATGTATCTGTCCGGAGGAATGGAGACTCTTCCCGACCTCCTTGGTTCCTCAGGAATATCTACCGCACCCTCGGTTGAAGGAACTGTTTCCTCCAATGGTTGCTCGGTAGTTGGTTCTTGAACCTCTGATAAATCGAAGGTTCTATTACTCGACTTGTTCTCGAGAAATTCTTTCTCTAAGAACGTCGCACTTGCCGCAACAAAAACACGTTATTCGGTTGGCGAGTAGAAGTAATGACCAAAAGTTCCCTTTGGATAGCCTATAAAGTATGTCTTGACCGATCGCGGGCCGAGCTTATCCTCGTGTCTCCACTTGACATAAGCCTCGCAGCCCCAAACCCGAATAAATGACAAGTTGGGGACCGTTCCCTTCCATAATTCGTATGGAGTCTTGTCAACAGCTTTAGACGGACTTCGGTTAAGTATTAGAGCGGCCGGCAAAAGAGCATAGCCCCACAATGAATCAGGCACGACGGTGTGACTCATCATGGATCGAACCATATCAAGTAAAGTTCGATTTCTCCGTTCGGACACACCATTTAATTGTGGTGTTCCAGGTGGAGTCAACTGTAGCACGATGCCACAGTCTTTAAGGTGTTGATCAAACTCGTGTGAAAGATACTCACCACCACGATCAAACGTAGTGCTTTAATCTTTCTTCCCAGCTAGTTCTGTACCCGATTCTGGTATTCTTTGAACTTGTCAAAGGATTCACTTTTATGCTTCATTAAGTAGACATAGCCATATCTACTCAAATCATCCGTGAAAGTGATGAAATACCTATAGCCTTCTCGTGCGTTGATCGACATAGGGCCACATACGTCCGTATGTATGAGTCCTAATAGGTCGGCAGCGCGCATTCCATCACCTTTGAAGGAAATACGAGTCATCTTACCGATGAGACATGATTCACACGTGCCATATGATTCGAAATCAAAGGGCGAGATAGCTCCATTCTGTATGAGCTGTTTTACGCGTTTCTCATTTATGTGTCCCATACGACAATGCCATGGGTAAGTTTGATCTTTGTCACCTACCTTTAATTTCTTATTATTCACATGTAATATTTCGGCGGTTTGATCTAAAACATAAATTCCATTCATGGAAACTGCCTTGCCATAAATCATATTGTGTAAGGAGAAAATACAGCTATTATTCTCTATTACAAATGAAAAACCGAGTTTGTCAAGCGTAGAAACTGAAATAATGTTTTTGGACAAACAAGGAACATAGTAACAGTTATATAAAGATAACTCGAATCCACTTGGAAGCTGGATCACGTATGTTCCCCTCGAGATTGCAGCAACACGTGCTCCATTTCCGACACGCAGGTCAACCTCACCCATGATTAGGGGTTCTTGGTTTCGGAGGCCCTGCACATGATTACATAGATGAGAACCACAACCAGTATCTAGTACCCAAGTTCCGTAACTTGCATGGTTAATCTCAATCATGTGAATAAAAGAAGAAGAAGACATACCAACAGGAGTAACACGGCCTGCCTTAATGTCCTCACGATACACGGGGCATGAGCGCCTCCAATGCCCAGTCTTGTGGCAATGGTGACATTCCATGCTTGTATCCTTGCTCTTTGTTTTGCCCTGTGAGTTGCTCGACTCACCTGGCCCACTCTTAGTAAATCCTGACTTCTTAAACTTGGGCTTGCCTACTGTTAGGTCGCCCTGAGCTTTAGCTTTACCCTTACCCTTACCCTTACTGGAGATCATGAGAACATCTTGCTTCACGCTCCCACTTAATTTCAGATCCTTCTCGGTCTGTACGAGAAGGGAGTGGAGCTCATGAGGAGTCTTCTTCATGTCGTTCATGTAATAGTTGGCCCTGAAGAGGGCGAACCCATCATGAAGCGAATGAAGCATTCGATCAACGATTATGTTCTCACTGATCTTGCAGTTTAGGGCCTCCAGTTTTTCGATATTCTCAATCATGTGAAGAATATGTTGGCTAACAGCTTGGCCCTTCTGGAGTTTCCCTCAAAGAAGCGACATGTATGCTCATAAGAAACGATCCTCGGAGCCTTTGAGAATTCGTTAGTGAGCGTGGTGAAAATCTTGTTTGCACCATGGGCTATGAAGCGTCTTTGCAAATTGGATTCCATTGCATAGATGAGTACGTTCTTTATCGCACCCGCTTCCATGACGAAGTCGCTATGAGCGCGAACTTCGTTAGCTCTAGCTCCAGTTCCTGGGTGTGCCGGAATGGGCTCAGTTAAGTACTTAAGCTTTCCGTCAGCAATGACAGCATTCCGTAGTGTTGTCTCCCAGTCAGAGAAGTTTAACCCATCATTCCTCAGTCTAGTAGACTGATTCATGGAGTCCATGAAGGCTTTTAGCCAGGATTCACGTGCTAGCTTGGCACTTGGCATTGGGTCTTCACCAGCCATTTAGTTATACAGCAGTTTAATTGAACGTGTTCTACATTGAAAAGAAGATAAAACAGAACCATATAAGCAACTCATTGTTGTGATTTAAGTCTATATTAAATAGAAATTTAAACTCGTAGACTCAAGCATTTATATAATTGATCTCCCTCAAGAATTATATAAACGATCCCAAGACTCAATTTCCGTATATTGATAAGCCCACAGTTTGGCTAATTCCATCGAGTGACATGTGACATCTGTATTGTCACAGAAAACTAACGCGTAACCTCTACATGAGTCAGTTTTCAGGCATGTTATAGGTGGTTTGGTTTTAGGCGGAATATGATGCAAGCTATTATCGATGAAAGCATAAAATAAATGCGATAAACGTAAATAAAAGTCCTAGTGTGGCCTATCCTACCAAAATAAACATAAAACAACTTGGAATCCACTGTTGGACCCTAGAAGCTTGTCTTGATGTTCCATCTTGGTCCTTGCAGCGGGAGTGAGCATCCGGTCTCCGTCTTTGGTCTTCACAAAATTACTAATTTAAATTACAAATATAACCCTATTTACATTCTAATTTAAATACAAAAGTAATTATATGGCAAAAACCCAAAACGGAGATACAAGATCTCAAAATTATAAGCAAGACTGTGTCCCATCATTACGGTGACACAATCTTTTAAGGCCACACTAAGTTACAACCGTTTGCAAAATTAAATACGTTATTGAAAGCATTCACAAGGCATTCAACAAGACGATAAATAAAAAGCATCAACTAAATAAAATTCATACATGACATAATACTGTTATTATGATTAACAAATTTTACCAAACCACCTTACGGGATTAAAATTATGTGATTATACCGTTTTAATCACCCAATTTTAATAAATTTATAATCCTATTATCTTAAACCGTTTTAAAATAATATGTATCAAACGAGGGTGAACCGTTTCACAAAATTAATAATATACTATTTCTGTATATAGTATATTACTAAAGGCCTTGTGAAAATAAAACATGTTATTTTCGAAAATAAAAAAAACGAGTCTGTTACAGGGGGGAGGTCGACCGACCTAAACACGTGGTCGACCGACCTAAACACGTGGTCGACCGACCTCCAGACGAGAAACGAAAAATCTGCAACAGCAAAATCGGTCGACCGACCTATCAATTAGGTCGACCGACCAACAGGCAGTAAAAACGAATTTCAGAAAACGCAAAACGCTGCACCTTTTGAAATCAAAACAAGTTTTTACCTTTTAAACTTTGATTAAAACAAGTAAATCAAAATTAACATCAACAAGGGTTCACATATTGTCAAGAATATCGATTAATTAACAATAAGTAAACAGGAATCGAAAAACAAGATCGATTACTCACAAAAGAAAAACTTTCGAAACAGAAACCAACACAGGAGGCGGTCGACCGACCGCAACAGGGGGTCGATCGACCGACTCAGCGGCAAAACACGATTTTTCAGATTTTAAAACTTATGAAAAACACAAAAGTAAAATTTTCATGGCCTGGTCTCTGATACCACTTGTGGGGAATAAAGCATGTATTCACCCTAAACTTGCAGGATTATAATGAAAATTACAGTTGTGATTATAGTCATAAGATAAATAAAAACATGAATAGAGTACAACCTTTAGTCCTTGTGCGAAAGGCCTAAGAACATGAATTAACACAAATTCCCTCCTATAACTTGCACCCAAGACTTTGTTTGAGACGATGCCGCGTGTGCTAGAAAGGCTCTCCAATTGCCTTGCAATATGGGGAGAGTTATTGAGGTTTTAGATGTGAGATCTGAGTTTTGGGAGAAGAATGCTCTCAAAACCCTAATTGTGAGAATTATGATTCAACAGTTAACCAAGAGTCCTGACATAAGGAGAAGGACTCTCCTTATGTAGCCCTAGGTCGGCCGAATGGGTATGGGGTAAGAGTGGGCTTTATCCACTCTTACCTTATTCCTTTGCATGATTCGACCCGTTTTCCTAAATATTATTTGCGGGATTTTTATTATAAATCGTATACGTGTCATCAGGTATTAATGCAGTCGATGTATTAATAATGGCCTGATAAAATTACGATATTGTATAATTACCCAAATTAATATAACTGTTTATATTAATACGCGAAATTAATATTTAATTAAGTATAACTGCTTATATTTAATTTACGAATTAAACATGTAATCCGTATTAGCTAAAATTATTTAATCCGTATTAAATAATAATAATCTCAACATCTTATTGACTAATTTAATAGTCAATACCTCTGACTAACTGTTTAGTCGTATCCGGCATAAATGTGACTGTATTTTCATACCTTCACATCTCCCAAACGTGTCCTATAGGTGTGACGTATAGGGACCAGTTGATCACCGCCATCCGTATGACAATAACGTCAAACTTATCTAGCAAGCCAACCGTTATTGATAAACGTGGATCAACTGGTAATAATACTGAAGTATGCCCTTGTGATCCTTAAAGAGATTTAATAAGTCATTGTACTTAATTGTCAAGGACACCAGCCCCAACAGTATATGTATTACTGTTATATTTAACATGTAACATTGAATGACAAGTTTTGTAACATAATACATCACTACTTACTAGTTTTTTTCATATCCTAAAGCATTTTTAAATATTCAACTTGAAAACTAAAAAATTTAAGTCTTATAATTCTTATTAATCAAACATCAAAGTGTGACAATTATTGTAACAACTAATTTCTCTAATGTTTGTATATATAGATAAGGCTAACGAAATATATGAAAGAGATATCGAGTGTACTTACATCAGCTGCTCTTGATCTTAACTGTTCGTCTGTTTCAATTCCGGTTGGCAACTCCAGTGTTATATATGTTTTTCCCTGTTCCTGACGCGCTGCCGTAGGTGGCAAGTTCAGATAAATATGGAAAGCAATTGTTGCCAAAGAACCGCTGCCAAAGGCTTTTACTCTGGCCTCCTCACTAACCCTCTTGGATATAGTTTCATCAGTCTAATGCCTTATTAATGGCAGGGTTTTGGCTGGAAAAGCGCCTTGGAATTTAAATCGGTGCAAGTATTCAATCAGCAAAAACAAGGTGCACCCTCGAACATAAGTTGTCCTCTTATCTTTATATGCTCTGACAGACTCAACCAGCCTGTCCAAAACATACTTACACCAGTTATATGTTCTTATTTGGTTTACATCTTCAACATTGTTTACCAACTTAATGTCAATGGAGTGACTTGACGTTGGTGCTAAGAACGTTGCCAAGCTGTACAACACAAACAACCTTTTAATTTCATCACCACTATCTCTTGTTGTACTCAATCTCTCATAAAAAACCCAGTTCACCTTAATAATTTTACTAGTCCCTTGTTGTTAGGAATTTAGACCTCATTAGACTCTCTAATGATATTAAAATTATAAGCTAATTTCATAAGGTGGTCTAAATAATACATGCATGCAAAAATTAATAAGAAGAAATTTTCTTATATTGGTAAGATGGCATTTTTGGCACTACAAATGTCTCCTAACTTTGTAGTTCTTGAGCTAAAATAGTGTATGAT
Source organism: Silene conica (assembly GCA_029255685.2). NCBI lineage: Eukaryota > Viridiplantae > Streptophyta > Magnoliopsida > Caryophyllales > Caryophyllaceae > Silene > Silene conica. The sequence continues at coordinate 37,024,478 of CM055312.2, read as the reverse complement.
GATTCTCCATAACCCAAGTCACCAAAATAGGTGACCTCCTTTGGTTGCACCCAAGACTAGCCCAAAAATCACTAAGTATATTAACTAGATATAGTTTAGTGTAAACCTTGTTTTTTTATACTACAAATATTATTACTTTGATAATATAAGAAATATATTAATTTTTGTAAACTTATTTTGATGAAGATTGATCAACTTTTGATCAATTTTAGAGGTTGAAGATGAAGATCTTAAGTTTTCTCTTTTTCCTCATAAATGGCTTAACAAGAAGTATGTATTTAGAGGACTTTAATTCTCTAGACTTTTTTCACTAAGAATATGTGGAATAGTAGCCTATTTATAGGCCATCAAATGTAAATAAATGAGCTTATAATACTCATAAACATGAGTGGAAGACAAAGACCTATTATGGTCACATTATCTCCATATTCTCGGTTTACATATGGTATTCGGGTCTTATTACGTGTTTCAACATTTGTCCTTCAAATGCGTATAAGTCGTATATTTAATTATCTTATATAATAAAAATATTTATTTGATTATTTAACTCTTAAATAATACAAAGTAGTAAATAAAATACACTTAACATTTAAGTGTCATAATGCATTTTATCATTTTCAACATAAAATAAGTTTTATAAAACCCGTTTAGCTAATTTTACAACTTCTTGTAACATTAATTTGCTAATTACCTCCACCTCATAAATAATACAAAATACGTATATATTTAGTAAATTAACTATTAATTACTAAATATCGTATTACATTTATTATTCAATTATCATATAACTGAATAATAAAATACTATGGCCCGAGTACTTTACTCTTCATCAAACATTAAATTCACTTGACTAATAAAAGTCAACCTAAACAAGGAATTAATTAACTTGTATCTTATACAAATAATTAATTTTTCCATTTGTGCATCATCCTATAGGTGTGACCTAAAGGGATCAGCTGGTCACCGCCGTCATACGACAATAATGTCAAACTCTAGTAAGCCAATCATTACCGATTAACGTTGACCAGCTGACAAATATAAAAAATATAAATCCCTGATATTCCTTATATGAGATTTATTATGTAAAGCATTATTTTGGAGGACACTACTCCAACAATCTCCCACTTGTCCGACACAACTGTGCGTTACCAATTCTCTTGTCCAATATTATCTCCCACTCAATGCAAAAGGTCTTTCAGGTCGTTCTTGCACGTGATTATATCGTAAAGTGGTTTCCTCGATCTGGAGAATGACTGTCTGACCGGATAATCTACTATAGATCACATCCGAGGGTGGCCACGCATTTTCAGTCATCTCTCCTCGAGTGGCCTTGAGATATATATAATGACATGAATGGACAATCCTATTGACCTATTTTCTTCGTTCGATACAGATCACAATGACCCAGTAAATGTCCATCAGCCTCCTTTTACGGCGCGACCTTGGACAAAAACCAAAGCCACCGGAAAACCATACGAACTTAGACAAATAGTCGCAAGTCTAAAGAATTGACTTGAAGGAATAATTGAAATCCTCGCCACGACCAGGCAACATAAAGGACTCTATAAATGGTCACTGTCCGACAAAATGTCTTTACATTTCTGCCTATGTAATCGACCAACCATCTCTATGGCCATATGACAGTCGAACTCGTCATCTATTGCCTTACAATCTAGTCACTCCGAGACGTCACCTCATTAAGTAACTAGGGACACTATACAATGTTAATCCAGTTCACTTAATAGGGTTCAACATTGTCACTACAACCTATTTGGATAAAAACAAAGTATAACTAATATCCAGTTAGCACTGAATATATAAGAGTTGAAAAAACTCAAACGATAAATGTTATTATCATATATGTAAAAATTGATACACTATCAGATTATTACACATCATATAATCTGCAGCAATTCAATTGCCCTATTTCAATCACATTGAAACGACATGACTATCCTGTTTAGCCTTCAACAAGAACCTGGTTTAAAATCAATGACACCTCATTTTATCAAACCAACAATTGTTATTTCCCATTGTTTAGACTTAACTCTAGACTATGGCACCCTTGCCTCGAAGATAGCTCCCACTGTTTTCACAGTATACATGATAGAATATGCGACTGCATGAGCTACTACTAGTCCTTGCACTATTGTCAAATCCAAGCTAATTCGTATCGCAACATCGAATGTTATGAAGTACTTAATTTCCGTTGTAAAATCCGCAATATATGACTGCCTGAAACTCTTCTAGCAGATCAACTCCTCATAGCCAATACGGGATTTCAAAGAATCCCTATATGTTTTAAAGGATGGTTTTTAATGTATCTTTTACATAAACCACAACAAACATTCATGTAACTCCTTACATGAATTATAAATATCAAAATATCAAAACACTTAGTTTTATTTTCTTAGTTCTTCGCAAGTACTAAATAATAACTAATTTGGCTATTAAAGGACCTTAACTTAACTTTGATTAATAAAAACTCACAATACTCAAACTATATGAATTGCTAAGACAATAATACATCATAGCGTATAAAATTAATCCGACAGCGGAAGCAATTAGAATCAATTCTAATGAGTTCAACTTGTTTGAACTAGTCAAGAATCTCATCTACATAAGACTCCTATTAAAGCGCATATATCCCTCCTTGATTTATCTAAAAAATCTGGGTATTTTAAGATGTATTAATATTCTCCTAAGTCTTTCATCATTCCAAATGATTTATATACCAACTATATAATAAAGACTCATAAGACCACCATACTCCCACTAAACTTCAGGTGTAAACATAATTCCTCAACATCTTGAGAAATATTTTATAATACGATCAACTAATCATTCCAACTCCATGATGCTCTCTTAAGATTTCTTCATAAGTTTGCTACAATTTTAAGATTGTAAGGATCTACAAAAAAAACCCTCTAAACGTGTCAAACACACTTCTTCATTCTAGAACGAATCAAATTCGGGAAGATGATTTTGATATCCTACTATTAAACTGACAATTATGAAATGCAACAATTGCCAGTATAATTCGAGTTTATTGAAGCATTGAAACTGGTGAAAAACCCTTTTTCACCAATTAAGCCTAGAAAACATTTTTTTATTCAAGTCAATTAGATTGAAGATGTAATACTCCGTATTTTCATTTCGTTTTATTTATTTATCTTAATTTTATTGGATGTCGATGTCGATGGGATATAATAAAAGCGATATTATATTGTTGAACGAGGTGCTTTATGGGTTGTGTTTTCGGGTCGTAAGAGTGAGTGTTTAACAAAACCGAGTCCTAGTTACATTATTTGGATATTGGGGTGCGTGAGATGCTGACCCATACACGGAAAATCATGCGTATGGGCCTAGGTTTGCGTGCATCAACACAGCCCACTCATAATGTTAGCAAATCTGAAATTAGAATTTCAGAAACTAATGACTGCCGCCCTATATAAACACCCAAACTAAACCCTATTCTGACCTAAACGACTCCCACTCACTCACACACACCAACAGCCGCCACATCTGAGTTTTCAAAAGGAGGGTTGACACGGTGGTCAGAGGGTCCTAAGGGTAGTCGTTGGCTAGGGCAAGAAGGTATGCTCACAATGTTTCTCGTTTTTTTTCCTGTTGCAGTCATTTTCGATTGAATCGTTCTTTTTGTATATGTGCTTGTAGTTTCTGGTTTTCGCATGCTTTTTAATCTTGGACGTATAATAGTTGTTTTTGGATCCCAAAGAGACCGTCGTTGACCGTTTTTGACCGTCGAAGGTGGTGGTAAAGTCGTGGTGTCAGAATGCGTTTTAACCTATTTGCAGAATGTTGTTCTATGTACGTATGTTCTATTTGAATTCGAGTCCTTATGGGTATGTGTCTGTCATGGGTGTTTGGGTCATTTGAATTAGTACAGTCAGGGGAACGTAGGGTGGTTATAGTGGTGGCTCGTGGTGGTTGGTTACGGTTTTACACTATGTTTCGTTTGGGGCAGTAAGAACCTGAAAACAGAGCAGGCTGTGGACTGTCGGGTTTCGTGTGGTAATTTAGGGTGGTGGTTGGTGTTGGACGACCACTGGTTCCACCACAGGGACCACCGCGGCTCAGAGGCGAGCCCGGTGGTGCCACTGGCGTGATCAGGGGTTGAACCTGGTGCGTGGGTGCGGTTGTTGTGAGGGCGATCAGCTATGTTTTGGCGAAATTCGGGGGTTGTCGTTGCTGGGTTTGTGACTGCGTATGTTCCTTTATTGATATCACGTTTGGTATGTTGGTAGGGTAATTAAGTTGCCGGGTATATTTTTATACCTATTTTTTAGCACTAATTTTATTAATTAGTATAATTGAGGCATGATTTGGTTATTACTCAATTTAATTATGATTAGGGTGCAAATATCTTTATTTGATATGATAACTATATTTAGATTGTTTTGGTTGATTAAGACTAATATTCATTTTAATGTTGGTATGGTATACTATAAGTTAGTAATTTTGATGAGACAATTTTGTATGCTATTTTAATAAGGAAACATTGTTATGATAATTTTATAATTTATAAATATAATGAGTTCATAATTAATGTGTGATTATGAGCAAAATTAAGGTTATGTATGTAGTACGTTATGGGTGATCGGTTAAGGGGACATGATCAATTAATTGAGTAATAATGTCTAGTTGGCTGGATAATATTTAATTTTAAGTAATATTTATAGGAACAGAATTCGAAGTGGAATATTTCTAGACGGTGATTTCTATTTGCAGACTGCTTATCCAGGTAGGTAACACTCGTACTATGTTCGATGATTGATTGTGAATGTATGTGGTTATTGAATATCATGGATGCAAGTATGATTTATATGAGTATATTATCTGATGGTTAGTTTATTGGTATTGCATTCATGAGCATGCATGTGCATTGGTTATTGAGTATTATTTATGAATCAGAGATTGATCTGATATAAAGCCCATGGTGGTTCTGCAGACCAGGCCTGGTGTCTTATCAGCTGTTGAGCTGGTGTTCGGTGACGACCGAGTATAGTCTGCCGGGAGGTTCGGTATGGCTTGGTGCAAGGGTATGAGAATGAGATTTTGATTGAGCTCGAGCATGTCATAAGCATTTGCATATCATTATATGTTGCATTATTATTTATTATTGTGTTATCCTACTCAACCGCGAGGTTGACAGTGTATTCGTGTTCACCTACAATGATCCGGAATGGGGAGTAGATCTTTCAGGTTAGAGACAATTGGACTAGGACTGGGCATGGAAGAGAGACATGGACTAGACCTACCTAATTACTAGATCACTTAGCTACTTCTCAATTGGACATTTATTTATATTCAGTTGTTTTGGAAGTCTTGTGGAGTATGCCTTGTAATAGATTTCAATTTAACTTCTTATAAATTAAAGTACTGTGTTTCTTTCACTATGAGTATCTACTACCCTGGTTATCCAGGATGGTAACAGTCTTATTTACTCTGGAAGTCCTAGTTCAGGCTCCTAGGTAAATGGGGGTTTTACAAAGTGGTATCAGAGCGAACGATCCTCAGGCCTAAACTAAAATGAAAATAATGAGCATAGGAGTGTCTAAATAAAATGAACCCCATGCTAGTAAGTGTTAGGAGCCCTAGGAGATAGGGATGAGTTAGGGGCCCCCTCAAACCAAGCCACTGGCTCTTTCAGTCTATCCTGGTTACCTTGAGAGTTGAAGAGTGTGGGTAGTTTTGGAAAGACCCAAGGCAGATATATATATATATATATATATATATATATATTTATATATGTATGTTGTACTAACATTTCAGCGCCAACGGAATGAGGTAAGTTATGATGGATGAGTATATATATGTATACTGTGAAGCATGAAAGTGATGTTACATAATGAATGACATGTATATGTTGTTATTTCCAAGCATTGAGAACATGAGTTTATATCTTAAATTTTGGCTGTGAGCGTGATTGGTATGAATAAATGCATGCGGTTATGTGATCCCTAAGCCTTTAGGTAGACCTCTAATATGATGTTAATAGGACTTAACCGTATGAAGGAAGTTACATGCTAAGTTATGTATGTTAACAAGACCAAGTCAGAGAAGGAGTTGACTTAGGATGCTCATAAATTTTGTCACTTGTGTAGCAAAATGCCTCCCAGGAGAGAACCCAACACTGCTAATGTATCGCAAGAGGAATTCGATCGCCTAGAAGCTATGAACGCTGCTCTCCTAGCTAGGATTGGGGCAAACACTCAGTCTGATGCAGTCAAAATGAGCAATAATATCTCTAGGCATAACCCCACCAAGTACGATGGGGAAGGAGCACCGAGTTTACTTGCGGAGTGATGCTGAGAGTTCGAGAGTATCTTCGAACTGCTGTCTGTACCAGAATCGATGAAGGTGGACCAAGCTGTATTCTATCTGAAGGGTACACCTAGGTTATGGTGGAACAACAATAAAGAAGAGATCAAGGCAGCTGCAGAGGAAATTGGGTCAGAGTATGTACGTTGGGAAGGGTACAAGGGGATTCTGTCCTCTAAGTTTGTGCCGGAGCATGTTAAAGGGAAACTGAGAGCTGAGTTCGATTCTTTCAAGATGACCAAAGAAATGACAGTGGAAGCATATCACAGTAAGTTTATGCAACTGGCAGAGAATGTAGCTGACCTGGGCTATACGTCGTAGATGTTAGCTGCTAGGTTTGAGAAATGGCTAACCATAGAAATCAAGAGAAGTTTTCTAGCAACTAAGCCTACGACTTTGGAAGATGTGTACGAGAGGGCTGGCCAGGCAGAAAGAATCGCTGTCATGATTAAAGAGGAAGAGAAAACCAAGGGTGACAAGAGGAAAGCGGAATCTGGCTCAGGGAATAAGAAGCCAAATCCGATCATTTTTCTCCAACAGTGCACCTGGAGGAAATGGCAATCAAGGTGGAAATCGCTCTGTTTCTGGAACAAGTGGTTCCAATCCTACATGTTACAAGTGTGGGAAAATTGGGCACAAGCAATCCAATTATTGGTCGGGAACACAAAGTGCTGGGAACAGTTATCATAGAGGCAATCAGAGTGGTGGATTCAGAACACCAAATGCAAACTACTCAAACAACAACAAATCCGGAGGTAACAGCTACCAATGGAATTTCAGCAACTACAATAACCAGAACCGCTACCAAGGAAATCAGAGTAGTGGTAATGGTAATTTCCAGAAGACTCTGGCAGAGGCTAGTACTCAGAGTGGAGCAGGATCCGTGAACCAAAGTGGGGCTAAGAAAAGTGGGGCTCTGTTCATGGTGGGCAAGGAGGCTGCAGAGGAGGATGCACATGTTGTTACTGGTACATTTCTAGTACAATCCTTTCCTACTTTTGTTTTGTTTGATTCTGGTGCATCGCATTCTTTCATATCTGCGGAGCATGCTCGGGCTATAGGACTCGATGCATATAGTAGTATAGCTGATTCTGTAACCATACCGTCTGGGGAGTCCATAGCTTGTAATAGAGTTTACCCCAATGTAATGATCCAAGTAGGAGATGTAAGTTTTGAGTCGAACTTGATAGAGTTTCCTTTGGGTGGCTTTGAGGTGATACTGGGTATGGATTGGCTGAAAAAGTATAAGGCCTACATTGATTGCTACCAAGGGAAGATCACTTTGAGGGGACCCAAGGGAGTGAGGGTATCCTACAAGGGATATTTTGTAAAGCCTAAACTGAAGCTGATATATATCAATGCACTGAAGACCTGTCTGAAGAGGGGCGATGAGATGCTGTTGTGCCATGTGAGAGATCTGACTGCAGAGAAACCCCAAGCCAGAGAGATCGATGTTGTAAGGGATTTTGAAGACGTGTTTCCAGAAGAAATTCCTGGGTTACCGCCAAAGAGGGACTTGGATTTTGGCATTGATCTGAAACCTGGGGCTGAGACAATTTCTAAAGCACCTTATCGCATGGGACCTAAGGACTTGGAGGAGTTGAGAAAGCAGCTGGATGAGCTAGCAAGCAAGGGATACGTGAGACCAAGTGTGTCACCTTGGGGAGCACCAGTACTGTTTGTAAAGAAGAAGGACGGAACCATGAGATTGTGCGTGGATTATAGGGAGCTTAACAATGTGACAATCAAGAATCGATATCCTTTACCTCGCATCGATGATCTATTCGACCAGTTGAGTGGGGCTGGTGTGTTTTCCAAGATCGATTTGAGGTCAAGGTATCATCAGCTAAGAATCAAAGATGCAGATACTCACAAGACTGCGTTCAGATCGAGGTATGGGCATTATGAATTCGTTGTGATGCTATTTGGTTTGACTAATGCACCTGCTGTTTTCATGGACTTGATGAACAGAGTGTTTAGTGCTTATCTGGACCAGTTTGTGGTGGTGTTTATCGATGACATCTTGGTGTATTCAAGGAACAGAGAAGAGCATGCTAAACATTTGAGCTTGGTGTTACAGACTTTGAGGGATCATCAATTATATGCCAAGTTGAGTAAGTGCGAATTCTGGCTCGAGAAAGTGGCTTTCCTAGGCCATGTGGTGTCTAAGGAGGGTGTATCTGTTGACCCTAGCAAGATTGAGGCCGTTTCGAAATGGGAGCGACCAAGGAATGTGGCTGACATCCATAGTTTCTTGGGTTTGGCTGGTTATTACAAGAGGTTCGTGAAAGATTTTTCGAAGATAGCTAAACCGATGACTTCGTTGATGCGGAAAGAGAATAGATTTGTCTGGGATGAGAGTTGTGAGAAGGCGTTCTTAGATCTGAAGGAGCGTCTTACTACAGCTCCTATCCTTGCTTTGCCAGAAGGGAGTGAAAATTTTGAAGTCTATACAGATGCTTCTAAGAAGGGTTTGGGATGTGTGCTGATGTAGAATGGGCGAGTGATTGCTTATGCTTCTAGGCAGTTGAAGCCTTATGAGGAGAACTATCCGACGCATGATCTGGAGCTTGGAGCGGTAGTTTTTGCACTTAAGCTGTGGCGACATTATCATTATGGAGCTACGTTCAAAGTGTATTCTGATCATAAGAGCCTGAAGTATATCTATACTCAGAGGGAACTAAACATGCGCCAGAGGAGATGGATCGAGCTTATTGGAGACTATGACATGGAAATCCTGTACAAGGAAGGAAAGGCTAATGTTGTGGCTGATGCATTGAGTAGGAAGTCTGTTCACGCCCTATGCTAAGCTATGTGCAGGCTGTGTATGTATCGTGAGTTGGGACAGATGGGAATCGCGGTGATAAGGAAAGGTGAGACCGTGGGGGATTTGACGATCGAGCTGGAGTTATATACTGAGATCCGAGAGCGCCAGAAGAGTGATCCAAGAATCCAGAAGTGGCGTGAGGCAGTGAACAAAGCTAATGATACCGAGCCATCTTCTAAGTTCGAGATTTATGGTGATGATAGTTTGAGATTTGATGAGAGATGGTGTGTACCTGATGATGTGGAATTGAAGAGAAAGATTTTGGTCGAGGCTCATTCTACACCTTATTCTGTTCATCCTGGAGGGGATAAGCTGTACAAGGACCTGAAGAAAGCATTTTGGTGGCCGAAAATGAAGCAGGAGGTGGCTGAGTTTGTCTCTCGATGTTTGGTATGTCAGAGAGTGAAGGAAGAACATAAGTGGCCGCAAGGGAGGCTACAACCACTTGATGTACCTGAGTGGAAGTCGGAAAGCATATCAATGGACTTCATCGTACGCTTACCTAGGACTTCGAGAGGGAATGACATGATTTGGGTGATAGTGGACAGGTTGACTAAGTCGGCCCATTTCATACCGATGAAGGAGACTTGGAGTAAGGCTGAACTGGCCAAGGCTTATGTCAAGCATGTGGTGAAACTTCATGGTGTCCCTAAGGACATTGTTTCTGATCGTGATTCCAGGTTCATCTCTAAGTTTTGGCAAGAGTTATAGACATTGATGGGAACTATTTTGAAGATGAGTACCGCATTTTATCCAGCGACAGATGGTCAGACTAAGAGGACTATCCAGACACTGGAGGATATACTGAGGGCTTGTGTGCTAGAGTTCGGGGGATCTTGGGAGGATAGACTTGACCTGATCGATTTTTCTTATAACAACAGCTATCATGCTAGCATTGGGATGGCTCTTTTTGAGGCATTGTATGGGAGGAAGTGTAGGAGTCCAGTTTGCTGGGATGATCGAGCTGATACAGTGACCTTGGGACCTGAGATGATTCAGGAGATGATAGCACAGGTCCAGGTGATCCGTTAGAAGATGAGAGCTGCCCAGGATAGGCAAAAGAGTTACGCAGATCTAAAACGGAGTGACATCACATTTGAGGCTGGAGAAAAAGTGTTGCTGAAAGTGTCACCCATGAGAGGGGTAATGAGGTTTGGCAAGAGGGGCAAGTTGAGCCAGAAGTTCATTGGGCCATTCGAGATTTTGGAGCGAGTGGGTGAGGTAGCTTATCGATTAGATCTACCTCCATCGTTAGCCAGAGTTCATAATGTGTTCCATATCTCGCAACTAAGGCGATATATCAGTAATCCTTCGCATGTTCTTGATCATGAGGTCATTGAGGTCGATGAGCAGTTGACCTATGAAGAGAGACCCAAGGAGATCCTCGACAGAAAAGTGAGGAAGACCAGAAATGGGGAGACCGCGCTAGTGAAAGTTCTGTGGACTAATCATAATGTCGAGGAGGCTACTTGGGAGACTGAAGTCTCGATGAGGGAGAAGTATCCTGAGCTTTTTCACTAAGGTATGTTACGAGGACGTAACTTTCTTTTTAGGAGGGTAGAATGTGACATATCGTGTTTCGGAATACTTTTATTAGTTCTTAACTTTATATGATGTCACTTTCTATGTTTGTTACGTGCGTTATGCTCAGTTTTGTTGACCTTGGGATGGCGAACTTCGGGACGAAGTTCATTTTAAGGGGGGTAGACTGTAATACTCCCTATTTTCATTTCGTTTTATTTATTTATCTTAATTTTATTGGATGTCGATGTCGATGGGATATAATAAAAGCGATATTATATTGTTGAACGAGGTGCTTTATGGGTTGTGTTTTCGGGTCGTAAGAGTGAGTGTTTAACAAAACCGAGTCCTAGTTACATTATTTGGATATTGGGGTGTGTGAGATGCTGACCCATACACGGAAAATCATGCGTATGGGCCAAGGTTTGCGTGCATCAACACAGGCCACTCATAATGTTAGCAAATCTGAAATTAGAATTTCAGAAACTAATGACTATCGCCCTATAAAAACACCCAAACTAAACCCTATTCTGACCTAAACGACTCTCACTCACTCAAACACACCAACAGCCGCCACATCTGTGTTTTCAAAAGGAGGGTTGACACGGTGGTCATAGGGTCCTAAGGTGGTCGTTGGCTAGGGCAAGAAGGGCAAGAAGCTTTTCGCATGCTTTTTAATCTTGGATGTATAATAGTTGTTTTTGGATCCCAAAGAGACCGTCGTTGACCGTTATTGACCGTCGGAGGTGGTAGTAAAGTCGTGGTGTCAGAATGCGTTTTAACCTATTTGCAGAATGTTGTTCTATGTACGTATGTTCTATTTGAATTCGAGTCCTTATGGGTATGTGTCTAGATGCGTGTCTATTTTATGATATTTTTCATCTATTTTACACGCATTTGGTCGCTCATTCACTATCTTTTAGCCCTTATTTCCCAACAATTGTGTACTTTCGTATTTTTATGCGCTTTTGCAGATTTATGCGGAAAATGGACGATTTAACACCAAATTCATGTCCTCGAGTCTTTTGCATAATTAAGGAACGATGGAAAGTCAACTGGAGTCTTTATTTAAATGCCAAAAGTCAAAACAAGAAGAAAACCGAAGAATCCTATACGGAAGCGGTCGACCGACCAGCTAAACGGGTCGGCCGACCAGGCCTGATCTTAATAAAAGTCCAAATCTGAAGAAAAGCCCAAGAATTCAATTAAGTCCATAAAGGAGGTCGACCGACCCACCAAAGTGGTCGACCGACCTCAGCGAAGCCCAGAACAATTCTTTTTCGGAAATAAATTAGAAGTAGAATCTTTAGGAAACTCGAATCTCTTGCCCTATATAAGCTAATCTTGTAGTTAGGGTTTTGCATGAATTAATATCTAGTTTTTATCAATTGAGTTTCAGATTCAGTTTTAGCTTCCAGTTTTATTTAGAAGAATTTTAGTTTTGTAATCTTTCGACAATTCCCAAGCATTCAATAAAGTTTGTTCCTTTCTGCCCTAATTCCGACTTTGGTAATTACTCTTTTAATCTAGCTTTATTATTGTTCTTGTTACTATTACATTCAATTAAGATAGAATTCTCAAGCTTTATTGAATCTCGCATGTTTAGATTATTTAATATGTTTACCATGTTTATTCCTGTTTTTACAATCGTCTTAATAACCATGAGCAGCTAAATTTCATATGTTAGGATGTAAGGGATGAATATGCATAGGTAGAATAAATTCCGAAACCGATTTGTAACAGAGCCGCGGTCGGCCGACTCAAATAGTGGGTCGGTCGACCGAGGCTGTGGTCGGCCGACTGGAATAGCTGGTCGGTCGACCGCTCGCGTTTGTATCCTGTTTCGTCTTTCTTTGTTGACTATAATACCCTACAATGAAACTGAAAGGAGACTTGTAGGATGTTAGTAATGACCTACCCAAGATTGAGAGATACGGGAAGGGCATTGGTTTACACCTTAAGACGGCTAGGTTACTTAAGACTGAAAGGTATGTGACCTAGGATTTAGGAATCACCCTTATTGTTGACACCCAATAATTGTGAGACCTAGGAACTAATAGCATAGGCCGAAAGGAGCTATTAGGTAGCATAGACCAAAAAAAGTTATGTTACACCCCCTTACGCGACTGCAATACATGTTGACCTTAGGATTTATATTACCTTAGCTATTTATTACCCAAACATCCTAGCATCCCTTTTTATATATTTTTATTCTCATCTTTTATTATTTGTTTGTTTTAATCTTTGCTTAGATATAGTAATCAACACAATCAACCCCCAAATTTGTTACCTTTAAACATTAACATAAAGCAATAAACATTCCCCACCTCTCTGTGGTTCGACCCTGACTTTCACTATCTATAGTTAAGGTTTAGGAATTATAAATTTTATCTTTGGTACCCTCAACGACGGGTATCAAATTTTGGCGCCGTTGCCGGGGAGGTGACGTCAGTGTTTATTGTTTTTTGTTTATGTTTTCCCTTTTTCTTTCGCTGTCATGACCATCGCCCCTTTCCCACAACTCGAGCATGAAACTTTGTATTTCTATTGTGATAGATTAATCTCTTTCCTTTCTCAATTTGACTATCCTATTAGTATTGGGGAGGTTTGTCGTATCTTATATGATGGAGTTACTGGTAAGACCTTGATCGAGATTGAGAGAAATTGCGGATGGTAATTTTTAGACCTACCCTGTGAGAAGCAATGGGAGCTTCTCAAACACCTAATCCGAGCCGGTGTAGATACGGAGGGGTATGAGGGCATTGATATTAGTAACCCGGATATTCCTGTTGAGTGTGATCCTATCACACCCATTACTGAAGAGTCGCTCATTCTTAAGGATGAGAATGATAGGTTATTTGATTCCCTCTGCCTCCCCGTTGATGATACTGACTTGGATTTAGATACAGATGATGAGTTAGAAATTTACCCCTTGACTGACCAACCTATTTCTGTAGGTGTTAGTGATGAACATGTTCCTGACATGTTTGAACCTTCGGTTGATGAACCTTGTTTTTTGCAGGATTCATTTTTTGACATTCCTGATGTTTTTAATAATATTAGTGAATGTTATGTACAAGGATCCTTTACAAAGGATCCTTCGGAGGCTTTGATGTGTTTTGAGGCATGTGCAGGTGAATCTCTTGCTCAGGAGGCTGATTTGGATGCTCCAGAAATTGCGACACTAGTGGTAGAGTCTATAGGCGGTAGGAAGAGAGATGTTCTCGATCGAGTAGTACCACTTACTCGATCAAATGATGTAGAGAACGAGGTCACTCAAGCAAGTGATCATTTGGCTAAAGAAAAGAGCCCTAAGAAGAAGAAACCCAGGAAGGTGTCGGCCCACGACTTGGGAGTCGACAACTCCGGGAGATGGATGGCTAGAGCTGTGGATGATGACCCACCCATCTACATGGTGGAGAGAAACTCATCTACCCAAATCACCATAGCTGAAGGAGTAGCCTATAGTCAGAGCCCTTGGTCAAAGAAACGCCGAATCCTTCGCGGATGACTTCTTCTTTTTGCTCGTTTCTGTTTTTCTTAAGACATTTTTTTGTTTTGCTAAGACTTTCTAGCTTGTTTTTTTTAAGTTTTTAGGACAACTTTTTTGTGTTTGCGTAGTTAAGACTTTTTGGACTTGTTTCTGGGATCTCGCGCATTTGTTGGGCGCATATCTATTGCTTTTTCAGGTTCGACAAAGAAACGAAGACCGCTGTAACGCAGAGGGGTCGAACGACCAGATACACGGGTCGGTCGTCCTAGTCCCTGTAAATGCTGGAATTCCTGTAGTCTGCAGGAAGATCGGTCGACCTAAAATATAGGTCGGTCGACCTACCCGTCCGTCACAGCCTGTTCGTTTCTTCCTCGGGAATCGTGCAACCGTCTTGGGTACTTGAGTGGCACGGCTGGCCACCAAAACCTCCCAGCTTACGCTGGTTTGGGGAGGTTTTTCTCATGCGCCTATTAATCCAGTGAGTTCTTTCCAGTTTTTCCTTAGTTTTTACTCTCTTCGCACCTTTTTCTTTAATTTTCTGAAACCTTTACTTAGGCTAATGCACAATGGGGACATTGTGCGGGTTGGTTTGGGGAATGGTTTCGTGTCACATGCATTGCATTTTGCCACACGTTTATTGCATTTCCGTATTGCATTGTTCTTTTCTTTATTTTCCTTACATATACAAGAAAAATACAAAAAATGAAAAAAATTTAAAAATTTCCAAAAAAAATGCACGTTTATTTTAGCATATAGGTCGAGTCGGAACGATAGTATTTCAAGGATGATTTAGCTATCTTATATGTCTATGCCTTTACATTGCCTTATCAACTTATTTTAGTATGAGAGTCTTTCGCATATCTACGAGTTTTTGTCAACTTGCATATCTTGAGACTTGACTTATACCTTGGCAACCTACTATACATTCTAAGGTTTAGAGCTTATTGCCTGGTTTCATTCTTAAACCAGTTGTCTAGGATGTGAGTATTACTCCCCTTGGAACATGTTACATCAATATGCATAAACATGAACTTGAATTGATATATACTTGTTTTACTATCTCGTTTTGTGAATCTTGATACGTGCATTTGGGATCCCTTTTCTCTTATTTACCCATAAGCTTCACATAGCCAAAATTGCCTTTTTATTTCCCCCAAAACTACATCCCATACTTAGCCTACCCTTCCAAGCTAGTATTTGTGGTCATTGGATTATTTTTTGAGGCATCTTGGTTTGTATGCTATCTTGAACAAAAAGAGAAAAGAAAGAAAGAAAGCAAGAAAAGAAAAACAACAGAAAAATTCAGAAAAAAGAAAGAAAGAAAAGAAAAACGAAAAAAAATCAAAATATACAGTGGAGTCGGTCGACCGACCAACATCATAGGTCGGCCGACCGCCTGACAGCATCAGAATGAAAAAAAAATCGTTCCAAAAAGTCCCTTTCTTTTATATGTTATCACTCCCTTACCTCATTCAAAATATTTGGGAGTCCTTTCTTATATTCAATGTGAGAGTTGTGCCACAAAAAGAGCACTTTCTTAATTTCAAAAGTTGTGAAATATGTTGTTGGGAAACGGTTTTACTAGCTTGGCTACTAACCCCACAAATCCAAAAACATCTTAACCACTTTTACCTTTTACCTCATATATCTTTCATTTCCTCAATTGCATGTATCTAGGCCACTTAAATGAGATTGTTATACAAAGTTGTAGAATTCTTGTTCATGTTAGATTGCAGGCATGTTTTCATGGGTCGCAGTTAGGTGAGTGTCTCAACAAAATATACTTCTTTCTATCTTTTACATATATTCACCCTTTGCTTCATGAGTGTCTCGAGCGTACCGCGAGAGTCCATGGTTTAAGTCTCTATAGTTTTTATGTTTGCAAATTTGACGACACCATAACTCGTTTGCATGATTTGACTACTTTCTCATTTTGTACTTGGTATTGGTTTAGGCTGACATGTAAATTTCGCTCTGAGATTGAAATCGTTCCATTAGTTAGGATCGAGTCTATTTCTTGCTTGAGGGCAAGCAAGGGTTAGGTTTGGGGAATTTGATGCGCGTCTATTTTATGATGTTTTTCATCTATTTTTACACGCATTTGGTCGCTCATTTACTATGTTTTAGCCCTTATTTCCCAACAATGGTGTACTTTCGTATTTTTATGCACCTTTGCAGATTTATGCGGAAAATGGACGATTTAACACCAAATTCATGTCCTCGAGTCTTTTGCATAATTAAGGAACGATGGAAAGTCAACTGGAGTCTTTATTTAAATGCCAAAAGTCAAAACAAGAAGAAAACCGAAGAATCCTATACGGAAGCGGTCGACCGACCAGCTAAACGGGTCGGCCGACCAGGCCTGATCTTCATAAAAGTCCAAATCTGAAGAAAAGCCCAAGAATTCAATTAAGTCCATAAAGGAGGTCGACCGACCCACCAAAGTGGTCGACCGACCTCAGCGAAGCCCAGAACAATTCTTTTCGGAAATAAATTAGAAGTAGAGTCTTTAGGAAACTCGAATCTCTTGCCCTATATAAGCTAATCTTGTAGTTAGGGTTTTGCATGAATTAGTATCTAGTTTTTATCAATTGAGTTTCAGATTCAGTTTTAGCTTCCAGTTTTATTTAGAAGAATTTTAGTTTTGTAATCTTTCGACAATTCCCAAGCATTCAATAAAGTTTGTTCCTTTCTGCCCTAATTCCGACTTTGGTAATTACTCTTTTAATCTAGCTTTATTATTGTTCTTGTTACTATTACATTCAATTAAGATAGAATTCTCAAGCTTGATTGAATCTCGCATGTTTAGATTATTTAATATGTTTACCATGTTTATTCCTGTTTTTATAATCGTCTTAATAACCATGAGCAGCTAAATTTCATATGTTAGGATGTAGGGGATGAATATACATAGGTAGAATAAATTCCGAAACCGACTTGTAGCAGAGCCGCGGTCGGCCGACTCAAATAGTCGGTCAGTCGACCGAGGCTGTGGTCGGCCGACTGGAATAGCTGGTCGGTCGACCACTCACGTTTGTATCCTGTTTCGTCTTTCTTTGTTGACTATAATACGCTACAATGAAACTGAAAGGAGACTTGTAGGATGTTAGTAATGACCTACCCAAGATTGAGAGATACGGGAAGGGCATTGGTTTACACCTTAAGACGGCTAGGTTACTTAAGACTGAAAGGTATGTGATCTAGGGTTTAGGAATCACCCTTATTGTTGACACCCAATAATTGTGAGACCTAGGAACTAATAGCATAGGCCGAAAGGAGCTATTAGGTAGCATAGACCTAAAAAGTTATGTTACACCCCCTTACGCGACTGCAATACATGTTGACCTTAGGATTTATATTACCTTAGCTATTTATTACCCAAACATCCTAGCATCCCTTTTTATATATTTTTATTCTCATCTTTTTTTATTTGTTTGTTTTAATCTTTGCTTAGATATAGTAACCAACACAATCAACCCCCAAATTTGTTACCTTTAAACATTAACATAAAGCAATAAACATTCCCCACCTCTCTGTGGTTCGACCCTGACTCTCACTATCTATAGTTAAAGTTTAGGAATTATAAATTTTATCTTTGGTACCCTCAACGACGGGCATCATGTCTGTCATGGGTGTTTGGGTTATTTGAATTAGTACAGTCAGGGGGAACGTAGGGTGGTTATAGTGGTGGCTCGTGGTGGTTGGTTACGGTTTTACACTATGTTTCGTTTGGGGCAGTAAGAACCTGAAAACAGAGCAGGCTGTGGACTATCGGGTTTCGTGTGGTAATTTAGGGTGGTGGTTGGTGTTCGACGACCACTGGTTCCACCACAGGGACCACCGCGGCTCAGAGGCGAGCCCGGTGATGCCACTGGCGTGATCAGGGGTTGAACCTGGTGCGTGGGTGCGGTTGTTGTGAGGGCGGTCAGTTCTGTTTTGGCGAAATTCGGGGGTTGTCGTTGCTGGGTTTGTGACTGCGTATGTTTGCTTTATTGATATCACATTTGGTATGTTGGTAGGGTAATTAAGTGGGTATATTTTCTTACCTATTTTTTAGCACTAATTTTATTAATTAGTATAATTGAGGCATGATTTGGTTATTACTCAATTTAATTATGATTAGTGTGCAAATATGTTTATTTGATATGATAACTATATTTAGATTGTTTTGGTTGATTAAGACTAATATTCATTTTAATGTTGGTATGCTATATTATAAGTTAGTAATTTTGATGAGACAATTTTGTATGCTATTTTAATATGGAAACATTGTTATGATAATTTTATAATTTATAAATATAATGAGTTCATAATTAATGTGTGATTATGAGCAAAATTAAGGTTATGTATGTAGTACGTTATGGGTGATCGGTTAAGGGGACATGATCAATTAATCGAGTAATAATGTCTAGTTGCCTGGATAGTATTTAATTTTAGGTAATATTTATAGGAACGGAATTCGAAGTGGAATATTTCTAGACGGTGATTTCTATTTGCAGACTGCTTATCCAGGTAGGTAACATTGGTACTATGTTCGATGATTGATTATGAATGTATGTGGTTATTGAATATCATGGATGCAAGTATGATTTATATGAGTATATTATCTGATGGTTAGTTTATTGGTATTGCATTCATGAGCATGCATGTGCATTGGTTATTGAGTATTATTTATGAATCAGAGATTGATCTGATATCAAGCCCAGGGTGGTTCTGCAGACCAGGCCTGGTGTCTTATCAGCTGTTGAGCTGGTGTTCGGTGACGACCGAGTATAGTCTGCCGGGAGGTTCGGTATGGCTTGGTGCAAGGGTATGAGAATGAGATTTTGATTGAGCTCGAGCATGTCATAAGCATTTGCATATCATTATATGTTGCATTATTATTTATTATTGTGTTATCCTACTCAACCGCGAGGTTGACAGTGTATTCGTGTTCACCTACAATGATCCGGAATGGGGAGTAGATATTTCAGGTCAGAGACAATTCGACTAGGACTGGGCATGAAAGAGAGACATGGACTAGACCTACCTAATTACTAGATCACTTAGCTTCTTCTCAATTGGACATTTATTTATATTCAGTTGTTTTGGAAGTCTTGTGGAGTATGCCTTGTAATAGATTTCAGTTTAACTTCTTATAAATTAAAGTACTGTGTTTCTTTCACTATGAGTATCTACTACCCTGGTTATCCAGGATGGTAACAGTCTTATTTACTCTGGAAGTCCTAGTTCAGGCTCCTAGGTAAATGAGGGTGTTACAGAAGAGGTCAAACTTTTTCTTGTAAATATACTAGGTTATTTACCTGATAATTACAATTGAATTCTAATTCGGAATAAGATGACTTCTAGAGCCATTGCATAGAGTTGAAACTAGAAACAACCTTTTAAACAACCTATTTGTAAGTAAGAGGTATCATAATTTTTTTTAAATAACGATTTATCATCTCTCATCACTTTCAAAAAGTAACACTATATCATCATCTCTAAAGAGTGATGAATTTTAACCTGACCTCGTATATTCCGAATAAATAAACACTTTATTTGACAATAAGAAAACAATTTTCTTATGTCATTTGTGGATCTTCAATATTTTCTCCCACTATGTCATTTAGAAATAGTCCTCTTTTCTATAAAGACAGCATCATGAGCCACAAACACTTTATTCTCATGAACTTGTAGGATAATTGACCACATGTTTTATTTTATCCGGACAACTTACAAATTTGGTACTATACCTTTCCATATCTAATATGGAGTGAATATGGTTGTTTAAAAAAAAGGTACTTTGACTTAGTGGGAAAAAGAAATTAGTAGACAAAATAGAAAGACCCCAATTATAAAATCAAGTGGCTCAATAAAACTTGACTAAGAGAAAAAAAAAAAAAAACCATATCGTATAAGTTCTATATTATCTTTTTTCAACCACACCTTATCGAATAATGTGTGTTACAGAAAGATTTTAACTTGTGATACTGTATCACATTACTTTTGGTAACAAACAAAAATCATCAATTAGTTATACTTTCCACGATCGGATCGTGAAACTGTGATCTTATAGTCTCACTGGTAATCATATTTACAATAAAAACTCTTTGATCTCATCAAGAGTTTCTCTTTATATCTCGTTTAGTAGATACGCCAATATCTTTCTAAACTGATGGTAAAAGAAAAGAAGTAAATGTAATCTACTCTGATTGAATTTGTTATTCGATCATACACATCCACATGTGATTAGGATGAATAACGACTCTTATGCTAAATTTTCTTTTCACCAAAAAGGTACGAGTTATCTTGCTTGAAATACAAGATTCGCATATATCATAAGATTCACAATCAAATGGTTCACGAAGACCTAGTTTACACTAGTCCATGAATGCAATGTCAATCCAGAACTATGATTAGATCGGGGTCACCAAAATAATTATGAACCTTTTATATGCTATATATATATATGATATATATAAATTTATCTAGTTTAGGTGAAGAATAACCAATATTTTGATTGGCATAGCCATAGATCAAATCATGGCAAATTTGGGTACAACTTTTGTTTATATCACATGAGTGGAACCCTATGTGTCTTACATAAAACTTTTTTTAAAACAAAATTCCAAACCCAAACACTAGATTAAGTACATATTTATAATACTTATAAGCCTCATAATGGAATGACAACTACTCTAGTTCCATTTCCTACGAGATAGTTAACATTAGTTAAAAGTTAATCGTCACACGACTATCATCTCATGAACCAATAACAATTATTATAACCACTATCGATATCAAATATTGATGAAGTGGTAGAAGTATAACTAATGTCAATCATATAGATAACTAGAAAAGAAGGAACCTTTTAGGTGTCACACACCTAACTTTCTTATTCAAAAATTAGGGGTTTTTTTTTACTAATGTAATATTTCAATTAAAATATCAACAAATTTGGTTAGGATTGGCCTTGCACTATGGTTTGGTGTTACTATTCACAATAGCTTATCATGAACCTTTGCCATAAACCAAATATTTGAACCAAATTCCCTCTTGAACCCCGTCCTAATCTTAACTATTAAGATATATACATCCCTCTTAGAGCTCTCACTCACTTCTAAGAAACTTAGTGAAGTGATTGTGGTCATTGGTTAATCATGATTTCAAGCAAATCATATTACCAATCAGTTCCCAACGAATTTAAGTACTTAAACAATTGAAATATGTATAACCATTTATCTCACGAGCAATAAGATTGTAGTAATATTGTTATAAATAAAATGATATTGTAAAATCGAAACACTTTTTTTTTTTTTTTTTTTTGGTGTAAGGTAAGTATATTATAAGAAAATTATCAAAATGGATGTACAAGAGTGACTAGACAAGACTTAAAAGGTAAGTCCTGTCCTTGGCACTCAAATTTGTTCCCAATCTAGCTTTTATCATAGTACTAATCTCATTCTTAATGTTTCCTATTACAACATCTGGTTTAAGCACTATTTTTTCCATTCTACTTAAGTTCCTTTGCCTCCAAACATGATAGATCACGGCATTAATCATCCCATTCCGTAGAGCCCTCTGAAGTTTTGTCCCCTTTAATCTCAACCGCCATTGATTAACAATTGTTGGATAGAATCGGAATCTGCCCCAGGTTGGTATTCCCTGCAGGATCATGGTGCTGTACCTGCAGTTACAAAACAGATGCTCCATGGTTTATGTTCCTTCCTCACAAAGACAACAAAGGCCAGTCTCAGATAACTGTAGTTGCTTAAGTTTGGCTCTAGTATTCATAGCTTGGTGTTGTTGCATCCAAGCTACATAGCTGTGCTTAGGCAGACCCCATCGTGTCCAGACTAACTTCTGCCAGTTGACCAGTGGTTGCCTAACTCTGTACCATGTATAACCCTTTGCCACAGTATAGCTATTAGGCCCCTGATTAGACCAAGCCCCTTCTGTTTGGGCTTGCTGTATCTGTTCTTTCATTTTGCAAAGTTTCCTCCAGCACCAATTTGTGTCAGTTGGTGGCTGATAGGCTGCCCAAGTTTGTCCCTTTAAATAAACATGATGTATCCATTTCACCCAGAGCTTATTAGCATTAGCCTCTATCCACCATGCTAATTTTCCAATAGATGCTTGGTTCCAAGCAGCAGACTGTTTCAAATTAAGCCCTCCTTCTGAATAAGGACTACAGATCTTTGCCCACGCCACTAGAGGAACTCTGGTGTAAGCAGCAGTGCCTGCCCATAAAAAATTCCTGCAAATGGCATCGACCTGTTTCATCACTGCTTTGGGGAGTATGAAGATGGAGGCCCAATAGTTGTGTAGCGTAGCCAGAACTGCCCTTATTAACACCAGACGCCCTGCATATGAGAGTTTCATAGCCCCCAACCTCCTAATTCTTTCCACAATCTTCTCAACCAGAGGCTGGCAGTCCCTTATGGTGAGCTTAGAAGGCTTGATAGGCACTCCCAGATAATGAAAAGGAAGTTGTCCCTCCCTACATCCAGAAACCTGTAGAATATCATCCTTGATCTGCTGAGATACTCCATTGAAATAGACACTAGATTTGCCCTTGCTCATTTGAAGTCCCGAAGTTTTGGAGAAAGTAGCAAAGGTTCTTAAGAGAACCATCATAGATTTAAGATCTCCTTTACTAAAGAGTAAGAGATCATCAGCAAACATAAGGCAAGAGAGGTTCATTTGCTTGCATAGGGGGTGATATCTGAAGTCCATTGTGGTAGTTGTATACTGCAAAAGCCTATGCAAGTATTCCATACAAATGGTAAAGAGCAAGGGTGATAAGGGGTCCCCTTGTCTAAGGCCCCTTTTCCCAGCAAAGAAACCAAAACCATCCCCATTAAGATTAAGGGTATAGGTTGCTGTTGTCACACATTGCATTATTAGGAGTTAGAAGTGTTCTGGAAACTTGAGATGTTGCATCATTTGTTGTAAGAACTCCCATTCTACAGTGTCGTAGGCTTTCTGTAGGTCCAACTTAAAGATACATCTTGGGGAACAAGACTTCCTATTATACAGCCTAACAAGATCTTGACAGATCAAAATGTTCTCAATGATGCTTCTGCCTTTTATAAACCCTCCCTGAACTGGTGATACAATATCAGGCAACACTTGTCCTAGTCTCTTACATAGCAGTTTGGAGATAACCTTGTAGATAACATTGCAGCAGGCAATAGGACGAAATTGCATGACTGAGGCTGATCTATCAACCTTAGGGATCAGAGTGACTGCAGTTGTATTTAGCTGTTTTAACAGTGCACCTGTCTGGAAGAAATCCTGAATGGCCTTACTAATATCATTCCCAACTATGGACCAGGCATCTTTGAAGAACTTACTTGAGTAGCCATCAGGCCCCGGAGCCTTGTCATTTGGGATAGCAAAAACAATATCTTTAATTTCCTCCTGGGTAACTGGCTGTAAAAGAATCTGGGCATGGTCAGAGGTACATTGTGCCCCATATTGCATGATAATCTTTTTAACTTTCATGGTAGGAGTGTTCTTACCCAGCAGTTCTTGGTAGTAAGCAAGAAAAGCATCATGTATCCCTTGTTTCTCAGTTTGTAGTTGACCATTTTTGTCCTCAATCTGATATACAGTATTCCTTGCTCTTTTTTGTTTGAGACTTCCATGGAAATAGGTTGTGTTGTTATCCCCCTGATTTACCCACATTGCTTTGGACTTCTGTTGTAGAAACTCTAAGCAAGATTGATTCAGAGATTTATAGTTTCCTTGAGCCTCATATTCCTGCTCCATGAGGACAGTATTGGATGGATTGGCTGCAAGCTCTCTTTGGAGTTGAAGTAGTTGCAGGTGGGCAATATGTGTTTTGTTTTCAATATCAGCATACTGGGTATTATTCAGATTCCTCAACCCTTGCTTGAGTCCTTGCAGTTTTTTAATCACTTGAAACATCTGGGTGCCTCGAATGGGTACATTCCACTGTTGTTGAACAATTGCAACAAAATCAGCACTATTGCTCCACATATTAAAATACTTGAAGCTTTTCTTTACTTTCTCTACTTGAGGCCCTTGAGATATTACGCATGGTGAGTGATCAAATAGTCCTTCTGGCATAAAGTTGGCTTGAGTCCTAGGAAAGAGGTGCAGCCAATGATCATTGAGAAGGCATCTGTCTAGCCTGCTGTAAGTCCTGTCTTCTGGTCTCTGTTTGTTTGTCCAAGTATAAAAAGCCCCGAGAGCAGGACTATCTATTAACCCACACTCTGATAAACATTCCTGGAAAGGGACTGCTTCAGCAGGATCAAAGCCTCCCCCTAACCTTTCATGTGGAGCCAGAACGCAATTAAAATCACCCCCAACTAACCAGGCATCATTCATATTGCCAGCTATTTGTTGAAGCTCCTGCCACAAGGGTTCCCTTTCCCCAATGTGGTTGAAGGCATAAACAATAGTGATGTAGAAGGAGCATCGTAGATTGAGATCAGTAACATGAGCATGAATCAGTTGGGAGGAATAAAGAAGAGGCTGTACAGTACATTGAGAATGGTCCCATATCAGCCATATTCTCCCTCCATGGTGCTTGTGTGTGTTGGAAGTCATACTCCAGTTATTAAAAATAGTAGTACATACTCTACCATACTTATTAACTTTAATCTTGGTTTCCAGCAGACCAAAGAGGCCTACCTTATTATTCATCAGATTTAAGCAAAATTCAGTTTATCCTCTTCATAAGAGATCTTTACAACAGACAATATGAGGATCAAATGTAAATGCATTTTTCTAATTAGCTATGGTGGTAAATCGGAGAAAAGATGAGTAATCGATTAAACAAGTTACCGTATACTCTTAGAAAACTATTTTTCATGTATAACGGATTATCGATTCCATAAATGGAGGAGCGAGTTGAATATATAGTCATTGCACGATATAAAATAATAAACGGAATAAGTGGGAAATTCAACATTCATCAAAAATAAATACTTGAAAAATAACTTTAACAAGTTTCAATAAATAGGCATTTATATAATGATCTCCCACTGAATTATATAAACGATTCCAAGACCCATCTTTATATAAACACGGGCACGGTGAGCCGATTCATCCCCTATTTATATAAAATTGGTGAGTCAACAATTTGACTGATTCTACCACTAGAACTCTTGGTTGACAGATTTTCTCAAAACATTATCTATTAGCCCCGGAACTAATCATGGGCACGGTGAGGCCGATTCATCCCACATTAATCCCATTGAGTCCAACCAATTTTCACGTGTAATAACTTTTATTACCCTACTTACCCAACGTAAAAAGAGAGTACCCCGGTGAGCCGAGCCTACCTCTAATGAAGAAGGGATTCATAGGTGCTAATACTTGGTAAGGCTTTATCTCAATTTTAAAAGTGAGAGATCTTATCAATTTAATTGTCTATCACTTTTAAGTGAACAAAATTGGTGAATGGTAGACAATTGAATCGATAACAACGGAAAAATAAATAAAAAATATGTAATGACGATTTGGCATTAAGATAAGCAACAAATAAAATCCTTATATGGCCACCTAGATAATATAATTAACTATGGTATTATGGTATTGTACCAAAATGCCAAGCATGTGGAAAAAAAATGGTTATGAAATTGATTCAAACATATATCACAATATTTGTCGGTAAATTGCAATTTTACGATTTAATTCCAAATTAAATCATAAAAATTAAAATAAATTTAAAAGAAAATTTTGGACATTTTATAATATTCCCAGGAGCTTAAAACACAAAGTTTTCGTGCCCCAAAAATAAAATAATTATTTATTTTAAAATAACCATTATTTACCAATTTTTATCGAATAAAAATCAATAAACTATCTAAATTAATCACATTAACTTAAAAATTTCTATTTAACACAAATAGAACATGCATGTGGTTATTTCCAAAAAAAACATACATAAAATTAACATGCAATTTAATTAATTTACCTCTTAATCAATTTTAATGCAAGTTCTTCCAATTTTATGCCATATTAAGTAAAAATAAGTCATAAATTTGTACATCAATTAAATTTTCGACCCATATAACTATATGACCAGATTATATACATGCAAGACCATATTTTTGATAAAACTAATTTTAACATCAAAATATCAACTTTACTAATTTATCTCATAAACTCATAAAATCGTCTTAAGACAACATGCATGTATGTAACAATGCTCTGATACCACTTGTTAGGAATTTAGACCTCATTAGACTCTCTGATGATATTAAAATTATAAGCTAATTTCATAAGCTGGTCTAAATAATACATGCATGCAAAAATTAATAAGAAGAAATTTTCTTACATTGGTAAGATGGCATTTTTGGCACTACAAATGTCTCCTAACTTTGTAGTTCTTGAGCTAAAATAGTGTATGATGATCCTCCATAACCCAAGTCACCAAAATAGGTGACCTCCTTTGGTTGCACCCAAGACTAGCCCAAAAATCACAAAGTATATTAACTAGATATAGTTTAGTGTAAACCTTGTTTTTTTATACTACAAATATTATTACTTTGATAATATAAGAAATATTTTAATTTTTGTGAACTTATTTTGATGAAGGTTGATCAACTTTTGATCAATTTTAGAGGTTGAAGATGAAGATCTTAAGTTTTCTCTTTTTCCTCTTAAATGGCTTAACAAGAAGTATGTATTTAGAGGACTTTAATTCTCTATACTTTTTCCACTAAGAATATGTGGAATAGTAGCCGTTATAGGTCATCAAATGTAAATAAATGAGCTTATAATACTCATAAACATGAGTGGAAGACAAAGACCTATTATGGTCACATTATCTCCATATTCTCGGTTTACATATGGTATTCGGGTCTTATTACGTCTTTCAACATTTGTCCTTCAAATGCTTATAAGTCGTATATTTAATTATCTTATATAATAAAAATATTTATTTGATTATTTAACACTTAAACAATACAAAGTAGTAAATAAAATACACTTAACATTTAAGTGCCATAATGCATTTTATCATTTTCAACATAAAATATGTAACACCCCCATTTATTTAAGGGCCTGAACTAGGACTCCTCAAATAAATAAAGGTGTTACCATCTCGGTTTCCCGAGGCAGTAGATACAAAGGAAGATAAACAGTACTTTAAATTAAATTTAAACTCATGTCTTGTTCTTACATAAACAAATTATAAAACTGTTCTGATCAAAAGAAAGTACAACTCATCAACTGCTATCATGTGATCTAGACTCTAGGCAGGTCCGGGTCCACGCTTCTCCCTTCCCTAAGCTCCCATAGTCTTTAACCTGTCAATCTGCTCCCCAATAAATTGGTTCACCACAGGTGATCACAAATACACAGGGTCAACCATGAGGTTGAGTAGAGTAAAACTGTAAACAAACCACATTACTAAAAATAGAAAGTCGATCATCTCCACTCCGAATCAGAAGACCCAATATCTCCGCACCAATCACAAGACCCATTATCTCCACACCAATCACAAGACCCATTATCTCCGCACCAATCACAAGACCCATTATCTCCGCGCCAATCACAAGACCCATCATCTCATTGCCTCATCGTTATCACAGTATAATATAAATGCACAATAAAAGATCACATGATAATACATAACAACATGTTTGATATCAAATATAAACGGTTTACACATCACCAAACATTAGTAGTTTCCCCTACCTCAAACTGCAGAAGAAATGATAACTGCGCGACTGCTTCTAAAAATGCTCCACACGGAAGCTTCCACCTAGATAAGTATTACTTTAATTAATACTTTTCTAATTCTCGTATAACATGCACACATTCTATTTATAGACACTTCCTATATTTAGAAAGTTTCCCAACAACCGAGTTACCCAAAATAGTAACTTTCTAAATATAGTAGCTTCTAAAAATAGTAACTTTAGCTTCTAAAAATAGTAACTCCCACAAATAAATAAACACTTGGGTTTTGAAATTCAAATCTAAATCTTTACCACAAATAAAATACTACCCCATAAATACCAATTATTTTTGCCATAAATAAAATATCTCCTCATAATAACCAATATACTAAAACCAACAATAGAAATAATAAAAATAATAGTAATAATAATAATAATAATAATAATAATAATAATAATACAAAAACCATAAAACAACTTAGAAAACCCGACAGCCCCCTCACCACGAATTCAGCCGCCTCCCTTACCGCCAAACACCACCTCGAACACCAGCAGGCCAGCCCCCAAGACACAACCGACAACACACTGCCTCCCTGACACCACCAGGGCCCTCGACGACCGCCGGCGAGTCAGACCTTAGCCCTCCAACCCAGGTCTGACTCCCGCCTGTACCTCTGGCAACGAAACTACAACCCCCATCGACACAGACAACCACCATTGACAACCACTGGAACCGCCACCCCGACACTCCCTGACACGCGTATGAGACGCCACGGTGGTACCACCGCGTCGACCTCCCCCGAGTCAACCGTGGTACCACCCCCAACCTCCTTCCCTGAACACATAACCCAACCACACCAGAACTCCTTACGACCAGTGGTGACAACCACCCCTCCTATTCCGACACCGACACACTACAACCACCACGACCACCACCCTGACGTCCCTTAACCACCCCACAACGCATAACAACACTACCCAGACCATCACCACCACACACGACCCTTCCACAGACTCGACAAAACATATAAACACAAACATGAAAACTACTGTCAGACGTTATTTGTGCTTACCTGACTTCCGATCCGAATTCTGGGAAAACGTGACGGTGGTTGTGGCCGTGAGCACACTCCTCCTCTTCTGTGTGGTGGCGGCAGTGAGTTTAGGGTGTCAACCGTGTATAGACTAGGTCAGAGAGTAGGTCTTTTTCAGTCTCAAATAGGAGGCAAGGTGGGGGTTAAACGAGATATAAGATCTTATGAATGATGTAGGGTTTCGTTAGGGTTTCCGTGGTGTGTGGGCTGAGTGTATTGCATAAATAACGAGGCCCAAGACTCGTCACAACAGGTCTCGTGCTCGAGCCCCAACTAGAGCATACGACACAATTAAACCATATAAACATGTATACTTATTAAGTAATTACCCATCGTAAAGAAATCATCTTATCGACACAAAACAAGATCAACATCGTAACTAAAATATACCGGGTATTACAGTCTTCCCTCCTTAAATTGAACTTCGTCCCGAAGTTCATCCTCGCTTGGGTGGCACAACGAAAAGTAAAAAAACAACAATGACGAACCCAGAACGCAAACCATCACAAAAGTTTACTTAAATCACGGAGTATTACATTCCACCCCCCTTAAAGAAAATTTACTTCCACGTAACTTACCTCAATCGAACAAATGTGGGTAACGCTCCCTCATAGATGCCTCAGGCTCCCACGTAGCTTCCTCCGTATTATGGTTGGTCCACAAGACCTTTACCAAGGACGTCTCGCCATTGCGAGTCTTTCGTACCTTCCTGTCCAGAATTTCCTTCGGAGTCTCAATGTATGCCAACTGCTCATCTACCTCGATCACCTCATGCTGAAGCACATGTGATGGATCACTCACGTATTTCCTCAACTGGGACACATGAAACACATTATGGACCTTGGATAGGGTTGGAGGCAAAGCTAAGCGATATGCCACCTCCCCAACTCTGTCCAAGATCTCAAATGGTCCAATAAATTTCTGACTCAGTTTGCCACGCTTGCCGAATCTCATCACACCCTTCATCGGAGAGACTTTCAGTAGCACTTTCTCTCCGGCCTCAAACGAAATATCGCTCCTTTTCAGATCCGCATAGCTCTTCTGTCGATCCTGAGCGGCCCTCATCCTCTGTCGAATAATCTGAACCTGCTCCACCATCTCCTGAATCATATCTGGCCCCAAAGTCGCAACATCAGCTCGATCATCCCAACACACAGGGCTCCGACACTTCCTCCCGTATAGAGCCTCGAAAGGGGCCATGCCTATGCTTGCATGGTAGCTGTTATTATAAGAAAACTCGATCAACCCCAGTCGATCCTCCCAAGATCCTCCGAACTCCAGTACACAAGCTCTCAACATATCCTCAAGAGTCTGAATCGTCCGTTCAGTCTGACCATCAGTAGCCGGATGAAAAGCTGTACTCATCTTCAATTGGGTACCCAAAGCAGTCTGCAACTCCTGCCAAAATCTGGATATAAACCTCGAGTCCCGATCTGAAACAATATCCCTGGGTACGCCATGCAGTTTGACCACATTCTGAACATACGACTTAGCCAACTCAGCTTTACTCCAGCTATCTTTCATCGGAATAAAGTGAGCTGACTTAGTTAAACGATCCACGATCACCCAAATCATGTTGTTGCCCCTCTGAGTCCGAGGCAACCCCACGATAAAGTCCATTGAAATATTTTCCCACTTCTACTCGGGCACATCTAAAGGTTGAACTTTCCCTTGAGGTCTCTTATGCTCCCCTTTCACTCTCTGACATGTCAAGCACCTGGAAACAAATTCTGCGACCTCCTTCTTCATATTTGGCCACCAAAACGTCTTCTTAAGGTCCTTATACAGCTTATCACCCCCTGGGTGAACAGAATAAGGAGTAGCATGAGCTTCGGTCAGGATCTTCTTCTTTAGCTCCTCAACATTCGGTACACACCATCGCCCATTGAACCTCAAACTTCCGTCAGTATGAATACTGAACTTGGATGTCTCTTCACCAACCCCATTTTCCACCATTAAACGCCACTTTTGAATTCTCCCATCGCTCTTCTGCAATTCCCGAATCTCCCCATACAACTCAGGCTCCACTGTCAAATCACCAAGGGCATCCCCTTTCCGGATCATAAAAATTCCCATCTCTCTTAATTCGTCATGCAACCTCATCCTCGATCTGGCACAACTCAAAGCATGCACTGACTTCCTACTTAGGGCATCAGCCACCACATTCGCCTTGCCCTCGTGGTAGACAATCTGCATGTCATAGTCTCCGATCAACTCTATCCACCTCCTCTGCCTCATGTTCAACTCTTTCTGGGTGTAGATATATTTCAGGCTCTTATGATCAGAAAACACCTTAAAAGTGGCTCCATAGAGGTAATGACGCCACAATTTCAGTGTAAAGACCACAGCGCCCAATTCCAAATCATGAGTCGGATAATTCTCTTCGTAGGTCTTCAACTGGCGAGAAGCATACGCGATCACTCTCCCATTCTGCATCAGCACACAACCCAACCCATGCTTTGAAGCGTCGG
The DNA here is from genome assembly GCA_029255685.2 of Silene conica. Classification (NCBI taxonomy): domain Eukaryota; kingdom Viridiplantae; phylum Streptophyta; class Magnoliopsida; order Caryophyllales; family Caryophyllaceae; genus Silene; species Silene conica. The sequence goes on along the minus strand of CM055312.2, from coordinate 36,993,081 downwards.
TGTATACTTCGAAATTATCACTTCCCACTAGCAAGGCCAGGATAGGAGCTGTTGTTAGGCGTTCCTTAAGAGTCAGGAATGCCCTCTCACAACTCTCATCCCAGACAAAACGGTTCTCCTTCCTCATTAACGACGTCAACGGTTTCGCTATCTTTGAAAAATCTTTGACAAATCTCCGATAATAGCCAGCCAACCCCATAAAGCTTCGAATCTCACTCACATTCTTCGGACTCTGCCACTTAGTCACTGCCTCGATCTTACTCGGGTCAACAGCCACTCCCTCTTTTGAAATTACATGCCCCAGATCGAAATGCCACTTTCTCTAACCAGAACTCGCACTTACTCAACTTAGCATTGAGCTTATGTTCCTCTAGGGTCTGAAGTACCCTCCTCAAATGGTCTTCGTGCTCTTCTGCATTCTTGGAATATACCAGGATATCATCGATAAACACCACCACAAATTTGTCCAGGTACGGGCTGAAGACTCGATTCATCAAGTCCATGAATACGGCTGGAGCATTAGTCAATCCAAAGGGCATAACCACAAATTCATAGTGGCCATACCTCGTTCGGAAAGTGGTCTTCGGAATATCTTCATCCTTTATTCTTAACTGATGATACCCGGATCTCAAATCAATCTTGGAGAAAACCCCAGCTCCACTTAACTGATCCAACAAGTCGTCAATTCTCGGCAAGGGATAACGGTTCTTGATGGTTACGTTGTTCAGCTCGCGATAGTCAACACACAAGCTCAAACTCCCATCCTTCTTCTTCACAAATAAGACAGGTGCTCCCCAGGGCGACACACTGGGTCGGATGAACCCTTTCTCAGCTAGTTCATCCAATTGCTTCTTCAACTCCTCCATTTGTTTCGGTCCCATACGGTACGGTGATTTAGATATCGGTCCCGCTCCTGGTTTGAGGTCAATGGAAAATTCCACTTCCCTCCTTGGCGGTAACCCTGGCACGTCGTCTCGAAATACTCCCTCAAATTCCCGTACTACAGGTATCTCACTAGTCTTGGGGGTCTCAGCCTCACAATCCCACATTTGGCACAAAATTAGGCTTTCTCCTTTCCGCAAACTAGACTTTAGGGTATTGACAGATATAAATTTGATTTTTGGTTTGACTCTATACCCCTTATAAGACACCCTCACTCCCTTGGGTCCCTTCAAGGAAATCTTCTTTTGGTGGCAATCGATAAAAGCCCTATACTTCCCCAACCAATCCATCCCTAGGATCACCTCAAAACCCCCCAGTGGAAATTCTATGAGGTCACAATAGAAAATTGCTTCCCCGATTTTGATGGGTATGCTTCCATAGACTCTATTACAAGCTATTGACTCCCCTGAAGGTATGGTCACTGAGTCTGCGACCCAGTCGAACCTCTCAAGTCCCAACACTCTGACATGCTCTCTAGACACAAAAGAATGGGTGGCACCTGAATCGAAAAGTACGAAGGTAGGTCTAGAGTTTACAAGAAAAGTACCAGTAACCACATGAGCATCCTCCTGAGCGGCCTGCTTTCCCATGGCAAAGAGTTTGCCACTGGACTTGACTCCACTCTGGCTGGCAGAAGATGTCCCAGCCTGTTGATTTCCTGCCGTCGCCGTCTTGTTGTTCCCACTTCCATTGTACTGATTCTGATATGAACGGTTCTGATTGTTGTTGTTGTAGTTCCTCTGATAGTTGCTGCTGCCTCCGGACTTCGCACCCCCACCATAGTTTGTCGTGGGTGTGCGATAGCCACTGCTACCATATGACTGAGTGCGAGATCCCTGGTATCCGGATGTAGGCGTACGATAGCCCCCGGACTGATTTCCTCCAGATGAACGACACACCGCCTGCTTGTGTCCCGTCTTTCCACAGCCGAAGCAAACTATTCCCACAGAACCACTGCCGGAACCTCCACTCTTGAAGTTGCCCCCACTCTGGTTCCTTCCACCTCCAGAGGCACTACTCCCGAAATACCCACTGTACTTGTTATTACTTTGCTTTTTCGATCCTGAACCCTCAGCTAATGGTTCAGCCTTCCTCTTTTCTGACTTGGACTTCTTGTCCACTTTGATCATATCAGAAAGCCTCTCCGCCGACCCAGCCCTTAAATAGATGTCACGGACTGTGGTGGGCGGAGCTGCAATCAGTCTCTTCTTGATGGCGATTGATAACCCTCTCTCAAATTTCATTGCTAGCATGGCATCGTCGAAACCCATGTCTCCCACATAGTGCGCCAACTGGATGAATTTCCTGTAGTAAGCCTCTACGGTCATGTCCTCTGCCATCTTGAATGAGTCGAACTCCTCCCTCAGCTTGCTCTTTTGGAATTCTGGTAGAAACACCTCGTTCAAGACCCCCTTGAATGCGTCCCATGGAACAAACTCGGTCTCATCCTCTTTAGCTGCTTCCCGGATCTCTCCCTTGTTCCCGGTCCACCAGTCTCCAGCCAGTCCCCTCAGATAGTGGGCTGCCTGGTCAACCCTCAGTTCTTCGGGGCAATCCACCAGTTCGAATAAGTTACTGAATTCTCTGCACCAGGCCCCTAGCAAATGAGGCTCCCCCTCCCCGGTGAAGTGGGTGGGGTGATGCCTTGCGATTATCGTGCTCATCTTAGCGGAGTCCATACGTTTGGCCTTTAGAGCCGCATTTTCAGCTAGTAATCGTTCTAACTCCTCTGGTGTGATGTTTGCGGCATTGTCTCTTCGCGGAGGCATACTATAATACAACAGAAAGACATGAGTCCCGACTTATGTGGGCACACATTAGGGTTAGGGCTAAAATCCCTAAACGATAAAGTCTAGTATCAGCTATCAAATTGAATAAACAGAAACTATAACATGGCTCGGGATCACATAACCGCATATCACTAGACATGATAATAGAAGAAGTACTAACATGTTTCAAATCACTTCTCATGTCCACATAAATTCACACCTCTTTATTCCACATTTAAAATCCTTTTCATGCTCATGCCCCTTCCGGCTATTTCAAACAGTCACTGATAAACACAGTTCTATAAATTACTTATCACCGTACACCATTACTTCCATCTTTTCTTAACCTACCCCTTCTCTCTCGTAGTTTCACTCTGGGTTCCCGGGTAGAACTGATAGGGCCAATGGTTCGGTGTGAGGGGGCCTCAGACTCATACTTTGCATTTAGTGTGCTCCTAACAGTCTTATCCCGGGGTTCATTTTATTTAGACTCTCCTACATTCATTGGGTTCATTAGGTTAGGCCTGAGGATCGTTCGCTCTGATACCACTTTGTAACACCCCCATTTATTTAAGGGCCTGAACTAGGACTCCTCAGATAAATAAAGGTGTTACCATCTCGGTTTCCCGAGGCAGTAGATACAAAGGAAGATAAACAGTACTTTAAATTAAATTTAAACTCATGTCTTGTTCTTACATAAACAAATTATAAAACTGTTCTGATCAAAAGAAAGTACAACTCATCAACTGCTATCATGTGATCTAGACTCTAGGCAGGTCCGGGTCCACGCTTCTCCCTTCCCTAAGCTCCCATAGTCTTTAACCTGTCAATCTGCTCCCCAATAAATTGGTTCACCACAGGTGATCACGAATACACAGGGTCAACCACGAGGTTGAGTAGAGTAAAACTGTAAACAAACCACATTACTAAAAATAGAAAGTCGATCATCTCCACTCCGAATCACAAGACCCAATATCTCCGCACCAATCACAAGACCCATTATCTCCACACCAATCACAAGACCCATTATCTCCGCACCAATCACAAGACCCATTATCTCCGCGCCAATCACAAGACCCATCATCTCATTGCCTCATCGTTATCACAGTATAATATAAATGCACAATAAAAGATCACATGATAATACATAACAACATGTTTGATATCAAATATAAACGGTTTACACATCACCAAACATTAGTAGTTTCCCCTACCTCAAACTGCAGAAGAAATGATAACTGCGCGACTGCTTCTAAAAATGCTCCACACGGAAGCTTCCACCTAGATAAGTATTACTTTAATTAATACTTTCCTAATTCTCGTATAACATGCACACATTCTATTTATAGACACTTCCTATATTTAGAAAGTTTCCCAACAACCGAGTTACCCAAAATAGTAACTTTCTAAATATAGTAGCTTCTAAAAATAGTAACTTTAGCTTCTAAATATAGTAGCTTCTAAAAATAGTAACTCCCACAAATAAATAAACACTTGGGTTTTGAAATTCAAATCTAAATCTTTACCACAAATAAAACACTACCCCATATATACCAATTATTTTTGCCATAAATAAAATATCTCCTCATAATAACCAATATACTAAAACCAACAATAGAAATAATAAAAATAATAGTAATAATAATAATAATAATAATAATACAAAAACCATACAACAACTTAGAAAACCCGACAGCCCCCTCACCACGAATTCAGCCGCCTCCCTTACCGCCAAACACCACCCCGAACACCAGCAGGCCAGCCCCCACGACACAACCGACAACACACTGCCTCCCTGGCACCACCAGGGCCCTCGACGACCGCCGGCGAGTCAGACCTTAGCCCTCCAACCCAGGTCTGACTCCCGCCTGTACCTCTGGCAACGAAACTACAACCCCCATTGACACAGACAACCACCATTGACAACCACTGGAACCGCCACCCCGACACTCCCTGACACGCGTATGAGACACCACGGTGGTACCACCGCGTCGACCTCCCCCGAGTCAACGGTGGTACCACCCCCAACCTCCTTCCCTGAACACATAACCCAACCACACCAGAACTCCTTACGACCAGTGGTGACAACCACCCCTCCTATTCCGACACCGACACACTACAACCACCACGACCACCACCCTGACGTCCCTTAACCACCCCACAACGCATAACAACACTACCCAGACCATCACCACCACACACGACCCTTCCACAGACTCGACAAAACATATAAACACAAACATGAAAACTACTGTCAGACGTTATTTGTGCTTACCTGACTTCAGATCCGAATTCTGGGAAAACGTGACGGTGGTTGTGGCCGTGAGCACACTCCTCCTCTTCTGTGTGGTGGCGGTAGTGAGTTTAGGGTGTCAACCGTGTATAGACTAGGTCAGAGAGGAGGTCTTTTTCAGTCTCAAATAGGCGGCAAGGTGGGGGTTAAACGAGATATAAGATCTTATGAATGATGTAGGGTTTCGTTAGGGTTTCCGTGGTGTGTGGGCTGAGTGTATTGCACAAATAACGAGGCCCAAGACTCGTCACAACAGGTCTCGTGCTCGAGCCCCAACTAGAGCATACGACATAATTAAACCATATAAACATGTATACTTATTAAGTAATTACCCATCGTAAAGAAATCATCTTATCGACACAAAACAAGATCAACATCGTAACTAAAATATACCGGGTATTACAAAATAAGTTTTATAAAACCCGTTTAGCTAATTTACAACTTCTTGTAACATTAATTTGCTAATTACCTCTACCTCATAAATAATACAAAATACGTATATATTTAGTAAATTAACTATTAATTACTAAATATCGTATTACATTTATTATTCAATTATCATATAACTGAATAATAAAATCCTATGGCTCGAGTACTTTACTCTTCATCAAACATTAAATTCACTTGACTAATAGAAGTCAACCTAAACAAGGAATTAATTAACTTGTATCTTATACAAATAATTAATTTTTCATTTGGGCATCATCCTATAGGTGTGACCTAAAGGGATCAGCTGGTCACCGCCGTCATACGACAGTAATGTCAAACTCTAGTAAGCCAATCATTACCGATTAACGTTGACCAGCTGACAAATATAAAAAATATAAATTCCTGATATTCCTTATACGAGATTTATTATGTAAAGCATTATTGTGGAGGACACTACTCCAACACTTGTATATCAAAATTTTCCTTCCACTGTTCCCTAAGAACATCATCCCGCGAAGGATTTGAATTTCCCAATGATATATGTGTTACCTCATTGCCAGTTCTAGGCAAACAAAAGACATCATAAACATCATCCGAACACAACTCAAATTCCTTTGTATCAGAAGCTTTAAATGTAACATCCCGTATTTTCGTAAATAATATTTTGGTACTTTTAAAGTATTTTTCGGAATATAATATTTCTTTAATAATATTTCGTAAGTTTTAATTTAAGATTTCTGTAAGTTCCATCTTAGGATTTCTTTTAATCTTAAGATGTTAGCTCGCTTGGCATTTCCCGCTTTAATTTCCGTTCCACTTAATTAAAGCAAAATCCGACTCTAGTAAATAAAAGGACACATCCTTATTTCATTCCATCGATATTTCATTTCTCAACAAAACCCTTACACAGTAAACCTAAAACCTCCATTTCTCTTCTTCTTTAAAAGCTTCAAAAGATCATCTCAAGGTCTTCTTCAACTCGAATCAAGGTAAAAATTATGTATTCGGAATCCTCTCGAAATTTGTGACCTTTCTATCACTTTTAATTTCCGTTTCTCAAATCTTCATTTTTGGGCTGTTTTGCCCTAATCCGTTTTTAAGCTCCTAATTTCCGTTTTTGTGTTCCTAGGAGTTGGCTTGGACAACCCCGAGGTTGATACATACGTGGTAGAGGAATATTTTGGAGCATAAACCGCTTAAGGTGACAATTATGAGCTTACTCGGCCTATTTGTTAAATTAGCAAGCTTTATGTTGATTTTGATGTGTTTATATATTTAGAAGCATGAGATAGGTAGCAAGTATGTTTAGTATGCTTATTATAGAGATTGTTGTTGGTAATTTATGTTGAATTTATCATTTGAATTGGTTTTGGGAGTATACATAAAGATGGGTTGAATTTTGGGGATTTTGATATGAATGCATGAATTTGATGTTTCTTATGTGTTTCTTATAGTTATTTTATGCTAGTAACTTGCTGCGACTGTTGAGATGTTGCTTAGATTCATGTTTAGAACGATTTGGTAATGCATTGGAATGTTTTCTCATTGTCGAAAATGCGATTTTCGTGCTCAGGGACTCTGAGCCGGTAGGCCGACCGGCAGCCGGTCGACCGGCTGAGAGGTCTTTGTAGGTTGTTTGCGTATTTCAGGAAATTGTGAATAGGGCTCTTAGCCGGGTGGCCGGCCGCCGGTCCACTAGCTTAGAGTCCCTAATGGATGATAGAATTTAAAGAAAATGCTAGGGAAAGGATTCCTAGCCGGTAGGCTGGCTAAGGATCCCTTCTCCTTTTGTAAAATTGTAGAGAGGTTTAAGGGATGGGATTCCCAGCCACGTGGCCAGCAGCCGGTCCACCGGTTGAGGACCCTATCTCCTTGGTTTTCATTGATCAGCTGCATATTGGGAAGGGACTCCCAGCCGGTAGACCGGCAGACGGTCTGGCACTGGCTGAGAGCCCCTGTTCTCATTTAAAGTGTTATCTTTTGATCGGTTCGTCCGATTTGCTTGAGACTCGTTCCGTGTGCCTTGTATGTGTGTTTGAGGTCCCCGGAGTTCGGGCGACACTATATTAGGTTTGGGAATGGAGTGAGGATAAAGACCCCCCGGTCGGGGAACCGAAAGGGAAACCGGCTCTCCCTCAACTTAGTTCCTGGGGTCAATTAATTGTTGTTTAGAGGTCAGTAAAAGTGGGACTAAGGACTTGGTTATAGTACATATCGAAATATGTCTAAGTTGGGACCGCTAGAGTACGATATGTACTGATGTCTGATGCATTTCAAGGTATGTCTGAGTTCGGACCTCTAGTTTGACATGTAAGTGTTTCTGGCGTTACGGCCATGTCTGAGTTGGGAGCTCTGGACCGTCTCATGTAGGGATGATGCGGTAGGAGATGTCTGAGTTGGGAACTCTGTCCTTCCGTGAATTTTTTGACCGTGGTGAATTGAATCTGGGTTGGGATTTGATTCACTACGAAGGGTAATGGTTCTGGCTGAGTTGCGTCATGAACCATTATTAGCTTATTGGTATCCATTCGTGCCTGAGTTGGGGTTCACAGATGTATGCTTGCTGACTTGTGTACCAAGTTTACCTGAGTTGGGGTGTGTGATGTGTGCATTTTTTTATAGACTTTTTATTCTTGTTTTAGCACACATTCTCGTATTATTTGGTGATTTTATATCATTTTATACCCCGTATGTGCTACTTTGTGTTCATGTTGCTATTTTGCAGATAGTAACCGAATAGTAGCAGAAACCGAGCTCTTTCTGCCTCTATGAACTGTTTTTCATAGTCGATGGAAGAACCACGGTCGGTTGCACCTCAATCGAGAAGTTTTAAGCAAAGAATCGACTTCTGGGCCTGTCGAAGGATCTATCGAGGAAGCAGAGTTCTCGATCGAGCTGTCCCGTGCTCGATCGAGGGATCCAGATGACGAAAAGTCCTCGATCGAGCTATCATGTGCTCGATCGAGAGGTATCCAAGAAGGAAGCACCCGGTCGAAAGCCCAAGTGGTCGATCGAGAAGTGCCAGAGAAGAGGAGTCGATCGAGTAACCCTCTAACTATCGATCGACAAGTTTATGAAGCTAAAAGTGCTCGATCGAGAGGAAGTTTCCCTCGATCGAGAACTTGGAGACTCTTCGTGTTCACTGATTTATTACATCAGTTTATTTTTCCTCTACTATTTAAAGAGCTCGTTTGTAGAGCATTAGGTATCAGAATCAAACTTTCCAGACCCTAGTTTACTCTCAAAAACTCTTTTACCTTAAGTTATTTCTCTGAACTTTTGTAGCCGTCACATTATTAGCAATTTTCGGGTTTTTCATTCTTTCGTTCCAATTCCTGTCCTTACCTTTGTTACTGTAATTTCTCTCCTCTCTTAACTTTATTTTTCTAATCATAGTTCAATTTCCATTCACTGTTTTCGTTCTATCATTTCCGATCAGTTTCGCGCGCTTATACTCTGTTTTCGTTGTTTGTGTTCATTGCTTCTACTCGTCCGTCTTTGTCTCTGTTTTCACTTTCTGTTTTAGTTCAATTCCCTTTGTCAATCATTATTTCTAGTTCTAATCTATTCACTCTAATCCCTATTTAATTCGTATCGTATGCTAGAATTCTCATTGTCGTCATAATCTTTGTCAACCCCATCATGAGTAGCTAAATCCTTAATATGTTGGGATAAGGGAGTTGTGTCGAATATATGATATGTAGTAGTCGGGTTAGACCGTCTTTGGTGGGAGTAATCGTTAAACAATTTATTTTATGTTCGGTTTAGTGAGTGCACGCATGAGACCTTAAATCTAGTTAATTCCCGACCTAGACCGGAAGGTTGGAAGGGTAAGACTAGTTTATCGATTTTAAATAGTTTTTGTGAGAGCGGAAGTTAAGCAAAAATGACCTTAGGGCGACTTAAGACCGGAAGGTATAGTCGGGTTTGAGACTTGACCTTAATAA